>JALAZF010000127.1:0-2947500 GCA_022829125.1 Lathyrus tuberosus | reverse complement strand
CAGTTACTTGGATTGAGCCTGACAATCCACCCAATGCAAGTAACCGTTGGCCCCGCGCTGGGGGCTCTCTATAAATACCCTCTCACTTGTGAGGGCCAGGTTACACTCACTTTCTTACTCTAACCTTGTGGTTTCTATTATTCTCTGACCGTTACCTTACTTGACCGTTACCTTATTTGTCAAGTTAAACTTACAGGGAGACCAAAGATCTGGTTAACTTTTGTTTTCATCACAGGTTCAAAAGTTGTTGCTTCTTTATGCATTCCGTTGTAGAAAATTATCGAATTGTAGGCCTGAGTAAACCCTAAAATGAAAAAGGAGAGAAATTTAGATGAAGAAGTTTTTAGGAGAATAAAACTAAAAAAATGTAGTAACATGTTGTTCTGATACAATCTTTTTCAACCACCTCAAACAAAAAACAATCTTCAGCCATCATCCATTCCAACACAACCTGCACAAACCAACATACACTACCATTAATAACACAATCTGAAGCAGAACATGGAACGAAATCATTAAGAAGGAGGAAGAAACATTTTTTTAAAAACAGTAAAAACCAAAACTCCTTTTCCTTTTTTCATATAAAAGAACAACTTCATATTTGAACCAACCTTCACATTTTACTTCTACTGAGGAAAAAAGAGAACGTCATCATATGAAAAATCCTGAGGAACATGACTAAATCAAAAAGAACAAACTCAACGAATTTTTACCTTCGCAGAAATTCGTGAACCGCTAATCACAAATCGGTCATCGGAAAAATGAGAAACCATCTCTTCGGATTTGCCTCCACCATTCAAAGCCACAACCTCTGATGACAACTAAATTGCACAACCGCAAAATAGCTTCATCTCCACGTAGTACCGTTTCAGCAGAAAAGATATTCGCGGTCACCACCGCGTCGCAGCCATCATGAGAGATTGAAGGTACAATTTTTGCGAATCTATCCCCTCTTTCTCTTTACGAATCTATCTCCTTTCTCTTTACCAGAAAAATCTTCAACCACCAATATTTTTACGTTTTTTCAGAGAGAGAAAAAATTATTTTTTTGCTTTTTTATATTAAAAGAGAGAGAGAGAGAGAGGAGAATTTGATTTTTGGGAGAGAAAGAAGGACTTTTTTATGAGTTTGTGAGAAGGGGGTTAGATAGATAGATAAAAGGGAAATATGGAGGAGAAGAAAGGTTTGAAACCGTGTGAAAGAGAGAGAATATGAAGAGAGAGAGGAAGTGATGGGTTTAGATGTGAATACATAGGGTTTTGGAGATAATTAATGCATTGTTGGTTGTGTTAATCAATTCAAAATCTGGAAAGTTGAAGTGACTTTTAGTATAAAATTAATTCAAAATTATTGTGGACAGCTTTTCCAACTTTAGAAGACTCTTTAGATTTCTCAACTTTTCCAAATAAAATGATTTTACGGTGAGAAAAAAATGTAGAATTTACACATCAGCAGCATTAAATGCTAATTCTCTAATAATGCACCTAATAGGTAATTAGTCAATAATACCCTTTTGATTTAGTTAAAATGAGAGTTTAATCAAAAGGGTATAATAGAGAGTTATCGGGGATTACTTTTATTAGTTAGATATTAGAAGTTTGAATTGTTTGATTTGTCTCTTAAAAGTTTATCCCTCTTTTGTTATTTTATAGTCCTTCAATGACATGTAGACTAATTTCCCTTATGTTAAAGAAATTAAACATCCGTCGTTGATGTGGAAAAAAACTCTCTAAAGGAAAAGGGTGTATCACGTGAATGACATGATAAAGAAATGACAAAGAATAAAGAAAAAGGACGACGATCAAACGACAGAACGACGACTAACCTGTTCATAGCGATGAGAATTGGTCGGTCCACAAGGACTCCTCTCAAATATATATCAAATTAAGTGTTTTCATTCTCTTTAGGGACTCCACAATTGTTAGGATTTCAATCTTCTTTTTTTCCTTTAATAAAGTTATTTTATTTCTCTAAAAAATATTGAAATTTATGTACAACTTCTTATATTCTTTTATGTTCAAAGTGGTTTAGATTTTGCTGAGGAAGACAGTGAATGTAGTGAAGAAAACTCTAATGGTGATTGTCGCAGCAAGAAAAATTATTGAGATTAAACTATTGATTAACTTAACTAAAAAAGTAAGAGTCGCCACCGAACTTTATTGTTTCTAAAGGGAAAAGGTCCAACAAAATCCACAAAAAGAGTAAACCAAAAAGAGAGATCTGGATACGGGGGTTGATTATGCAAAGGGAAGACATTAGCACCCCTCACATCTGTTGTACTCAACGAGAACCACTTACAAATCTGTGTTTATAAAAAAGTTGGATTGTTTGTTGATTGATTTTAATTGAAAAGATATGTTGTCATATTCGAGTGGAAAACTCATTTTACTACCCACAAGTATGAGGAAATGAGCATTTGCATCATCTTGATATGGAGAACTTTTACTTGGACTTTCTCACAACCACATCTCAACATTCAAGTAGAAAATGTCAATCATTTCTTAGCATCTTGTAAAAGTATAGTGGTTTGCATCACTTCAAAAATAGACTAATATCTAATCTTTTGAAAAAAATGCTCTTAGAGAAGAGTGCACAAAGGCACAAAAAGAAGTTTGATGAGGTTTGTCTGTTTTAGAGGTTTTGAAAAGAGTTTAAGTATGCTTAAGTGTTTTAGCATTTATTAAGAAAAGATTTTCTAGATCACTTGACAAAGTCAAGTTTATTAAGAAAAAGATGAGAAGTTTGAAAACAAGAAGTTTTTGAAATAGGGAGAAGTTTTGAAAATTTAAGAAGTGGGAAGGAGATGAAGAGACTATCCTAAAGCATAAAGTAAACGGTCTCATTGTAAGGTAACCTAAGAGAAAGCCTTTGTGTGTGCAAGTGTACTAACCACAAGAAGGGGCAAGCATTTGACATTGGTCAAAACAAGCATTCTTTTCCCTATGGATTGAGCCACAAGATGAACAAACAACATGAGCAGATGAATCTCAAATAAAAAACCAGATGGACAACCAAGGTCACCAAGCCATAAAGTGCGTCCAAGTCTTAAATTGAAGTTCAAAAGATCTCAGATGAAACACTATGTCTCAAATGGATCACAAGGTATCTGATACCACTCCAAGCAAAGGAAAATCACTAAGTACTAATGTCCAAAGTCTAAAATATTCCTCAAACAAGGGATAGTAACACAAAGTCCAATAGATCAAATTAAAGTTTTTTAGGGTTTTAGTCATTTTATGGTGTTTTTGTTCTTTTGAAATAGGAAAACAATAACGCATAAAATAAAGAGCAAAAGTAAAAGGCGAGAATGTAAAAATAGCATGAATGTAAATGACATGAAAGTGTAAATGACATAAATGTAAAGAGCATAAAATAAATGTTAGATGTTAGCACAATTAATATGTCAAGGTTAGTGTTAATGAGAATTTAATCGAGTTGGGATAATTTAGCGCTATGTTAAGCAATCGTAAGTGTACTTATGTAGAAGTCACACCTATCTGAGGCCAGTCAATAACAATTTATGTGTCAAACATGTTAGAGAATTAACACAAAGTTAGTCTCCTAAAACATGTAACACAAAAGTTAAAAACAAAAGAAGAATAGAGGTGGAGAAGAAAAGAGATGAAGGCCATCATGTAGAGATCAACTAACAACAAACCAAAACCTTTTTTAGGATCAGATAAGGGATAACCTATCTCTGATGCAAAGTACCAAAAATAATCACATGATCATTTGTTAGCATGTTTGAACCAGAGAAGATTGAATCAACCAAAAGATCATCAATCAAATATTTGAGATGTTGAAGACATGATCAACCACACAATCATCAAGTGGAAAATCCAAATATTCAAAAATATGAATAAAAATGAAATAGAAAGGATTTTTAAAATGATTAAAAATGGAAACTAACTGAAAAATTCAAAAGATGCACCAAAAGGTAAAATAAATGGTTGAGAAAATTATGAAGAAAATAGAAGAAAATATCAATTAAATGTAAGATGATTTTTAAAAATTATGCAAAAAATTTATGTGATAGAAAATGTTTTTATGAATTTATGAAAAAAATAGTGTAAAAAAGGTCAAGGGAGCAATTTAAAATAAATCAGAAAAGAAAAACAAAATAAAAACAATTTAAAATAAAAAAGAACCAACGGCTAGCTGCGTGGCGCACTCTCATTGGCCATCATTGGCCAAGATTTGAATTCCCATCAGAACGCGCGCAAAGGTTCATCGTCTTCAACCTTGGTTCAATTTTGAAAATCCACGAACTCTGAGTTTTAAGCTCAAACACCATATGTGCAAACTTCTACTCATGTCATCGTTTATGTCTCTCTGCATCAGAGCTTTGCTCTGAGCAGAGAGAATTTGCTCAAAAACGAAAAAAATCATAGTTCTTCAAAGTAAAATTAAATGACTAAATCAAAATATAAATTCCAGGTGTGTGAGGGCTTTTGATCAGTAGAACAAGACGAACACGCTGGTAACTTGTTTGGTCAGAAATGTTACTTGTAACCACCTTTTCAGTTGAAGCTTTGGACGGTCAACAATGGTGAAATTGAGTTGAATGTTGCAAAAGGTTTCAAGCCACGACAATGCTTCAGTTAGCTTCAGAGGAGGCCGATGATGGATTATGGGCAAAGAAACAAGTTGAAACAAGCTTGATTTGGAAGTTCAGATCTCTGGTTTTTGAGAGGTTTCGAGCTTAATGGTTTCAGAGTTTCTTTGGCTATCAAAGCTTTGAAATGAAGGCAAAATGATCCTCTATTTATAGGAAACAAAGCGAGGTCATGGTACGTGTGAAATTGTGAAGAATTCGTGTGAATTAGGGTTGAGTTTCGGTGTTTTGCAATCCGTGTGAAATGCAACATGAAATGCATGAATTGAGGATGAAAACAAGTCATTTTGTGTTTGTTTGCACGCATTTTTGGTTCACAAAGGATTTGCACCTGTAAGAAGGTTTTTGGTTCACAAATCAGTAAGAACAAGATTATCATTTAAACCTTCAAAGGAAATAGATTTTGGTTTGATGATATTTGCATCTGGTGAAGATCAGCATCTATTCAATGATTGAATTCTGATGATGCGAGAAGATTCCAACAAGTATCTTTAGCACATAAATGCTCGTTGGTTTGTGTTTAAGCTGAGAAACTTCTAGACTTCTGGATATAAGCCTCCTTGAAGAAGTTGCTTTCGGGTCTCTGTTGAAGATAGAAGATGAACGATTCAAAGGTGAAGATTAAAAAAAGAACTTGGTTCCTCTTCAACGATCAAAGGTGAAACCACGTCAGAAGAGATGTTCTCGCCCTTCAGAATTGAAGCCATCAAGATGAAAGGTTCATATGAAGATTGGAACAGATAGAAGACAATGGAAGAAGAAATGATTCTAGTGATCCAGCTAGAAATAATGTCAACGAGTCAACAACCACAAAAGCTGAACGCTTGGTGATTCTGAAGAAGTCTCAACAACAGAAGCTGGAATCTACAGAAGTATTTGAGTAATGTATTTTTATCCTTTACTATTTATTTTTGGTTTAGAATTCCATTCTTATATCTTAGAAAATAAAATCTTTAAGAAAATATATCCTGAGAAATAAAATCGTGTGAACGGTTGAGATCTTTGTAACTGTTGGAAACTGAAAAGTTAACCCTCTCAAACACGTTGTCAAGTATGTGAAGAGGTTATACCTCGATTTAAGACATCTGTCCTTTTTGCAATCCATGTTAAGTAATTATTACCCTAAATGACTAGACGTGTCTTGGGATTACATACTAAAACTGACTTTACTTCTATCTATGTCTAAACGGTTCCGTTTCTCAATATTTATAATCATCAAAATCCTCTCTATTTATTTTCACATCACATCACACACCTACGATACATCTTGTCAATACCTTTATCCCTCTAACCTATTTGTTCTCTCACCCTAAACTATGTGTGCTTTCAAATGGATATCTTAACTATGGAACAACTATTGGATCTCCAAAATCAGCGATTGGAAAACCACTTGGACAATGATCCAAAAGTCAAATTGGCTATACCTATTGAACTTCTTTTGGTCATTTATGAACATAATGTAGACTTTGGAGATCTCTCCGTACATGGTTTTGACTTCTCTGAAACGCTTAAGGTTCCAGGATGGAACACATACTTTGATCTTCTTAAAGGACCAACCTATCCAGAACTGGTTAAAGAATCTTGGGAAAACGCCTATGTTTTGAATAACATTATGGTGTGCTCAAAAATTAAAGGTCATAGTATCAACATTCAGTTGGATGACATTGCTAAACTTCTCTCCCATGACAGTACTGGAATTCAATGTCACAACAGAAAGGAAGCTATACTGAGCAACAATCTGAGTTTTTCTGAGCAGATTCGGTTGATTCCTCATACCATATTCAAAGACGGTAAGGATTCCAACTTGACCTCAAAACTGTATGATAATCTAAAAGTCTGGCTCTATATCATTTATTGAAGCATCTATCATACACCCAGGGTAAATTCAACAAAATTTGATCTTGATATAAAGTACATGTTGTTCTATCTTACCAAAAGAAAGAAGATCAATCTACCATCCTTTCTCTTCAAATATTTATGTGAATCTGTTTTTCGATCAAAGAAAATGCTACCAACCCAAAGAACCTGGATTCCTTATTGAAGGCTAATCTTTGCTATTCTCATTGACAAAAATATCATTGAAGTGATAAACCCTCTAGTAACACTTGAAATTGTTTATGGAAAATACTTTCACAGCGGAGATTTAGCAAATTTAGGTCTTGCAAGAACATTTGTAGTACGCAATCCAGAAATAGGTTCAAGTAGAAAAAGGAAAAGAGTAGTTGGCGAAGACAGTAAAGAAAAAGAAGTGACTGAAGAGGTTGTTATTAAAAAGGATTCTGCAGAAACCTCCTTAAATCAGGCAACTCAACCAAATGAACCACATTCCTCTGAAGTTAATATGTTCTCTCAAGTTTTAAATACCTTAATAGATGTGCAGAAAGAACAGAAGAGACCTAATGCAAAAATTGTTGAACAAGAAGAGGTCACCAAAAGTATTCTAGAAATGGTCACTCAGCTGCTGAATGAATTATATATCTGACTCCCTGATGTCGATACAAATAAACACCTCTACATGGTGAAGAGAGAAATTCAATGAAGAGGACAACCAAAATGAGTTTAGAAGTGCTGCAGACTTTGTCAAAGAAGTCTAGGAAATAACTCACATCCAAGAATACACACCGAAGCAAATGGATGAAAGGAGATACAACACCAAAGTGCGGCTAAAAGAGATAGAAAAAGGTGACCTAGTGTTGAAATGGATGGTAGCGAGAAAAGGTAAACTACACCCTAACTAGGAGGGACTATACATGATACTTCAAAATCTATCACATGGGGTGTATAAGTTGGAGACCTAGAAGTAAAGGTAGTTACCCGAACTTAGAACACAACAAGCTTAAGGCATTATTTTAATTAAGAAGACTTTCAATTGTTAAGAATTACTTTTAAAAATGTATTTTGAGAATGTTTAATAAATAACGTCTTATGATAACATTCTTTTCTCCTACAAGGGTAGGGATTTTTAATGAGGCACCCTTGGCGTTTCAGTAAAATTATTTTCCAGGTATCAGTGAAGCATGGGATGGAATTCACAGAGCTCTCAGAGTTATCTAACCCAATACCTCCATAGGAGGTATTGACAAGAACTCCCCCGACTCTCCAAGTTATTTAACCCATGACCCCACATGGGGAATTGATCGGAACCCACTGGGCTCTCCGGGCTATCTAACCTAAGACCTCCAATTGGGGCATCAATCACCGAATCAAGAAAATACAAATAGAACAAATAGTTCTCAAATCAAATGTCATGAAAACAAGTGTGCGAGCAAACATGAAAAACGAGGAAACAAAAGAAAAATATTCCACAAAGACTTGATTAAAATAAAAGATATTTGACTATTATGACCAAGGTCGAGATACCAAAGATGCACCTTTATGGATATTTATAGGGTGACAACAGCTAGTCTAGACATATTTCTTAAATCTAATAATTATCAAATATTAGACTATTATGACGGTTGACTAACATTCGATCATATTTACCTCTCTTATCTCATATCAGTCTGAAGAAATCACTAAAAAACTAAAAAGTAGGGATGACAATTTGACTCATCCCCATAGAGTACCCGCAAAAATTATTTCCAACGGATAAGGTAAAAACTCACAAAATGAGTACAGACAATTACCCACGAAAATACGCGGGCATGGGTACGGGTATGTGTACCTTAGTACCCAACCCGACCCATACCTGCACTATATTTATTTATATATATTTTTTATTTTTATTATTATAAAGACATGTATGTTTATCAATTTTACTGAATACAACTATATTAAACTTGTATGGATTAGTAATTGTTTTTTTATTTTTTAACTCAACAATAATATTTTTGAAATTTTTTTAATGTTGCCAAAATCATAAAATGATATGAAAAATTATAATTGATCGATAGTGTTTTATTAAAAATGTGGGTAAACAGGTAAGGGTATAGATACTTAGCTACTCATAGAATACAGACACAAATATAAATGTTGGTGCCTACACGAGTATAGGCTCGAATACATGAATTTTTAAAAACGGCATATATATAAACGAGTACTATAATATCTATCCAAACCCTAATCATTACCATTCCTCCTAAAAGCAGGCCCGATCCTTTTCATGTGCAGGAAGTGCTATTGCACTGGGCCTCACAATTCTTAGGGCCCCATATTTTATTATTATTATTATTATTATTATTATTGAATATAAAAAATAATAGAATATTAAATATTTAAAAATAAACCGGTTTCTCTTCTTCTTTCTTTCCTAGAAAACGTAAAACAAGTAAATTAAAAAAAAAATCTGAAAAATCTTTTCTCGTGAAACAAAAACGTTATAACACCATAACAAAACGTTGCATCTCTTACTGTAATTTAGGCCATTTTTTAAAATTAGAACAGAGCCTCCGAATTAATTGGGCCGGCTCTGCCTAAACGCATATGTTGAATTCATAAAAAAGAAAAATCATCTTCCGTGCCCCATTCTGACCAACTTAAAAAAGTTATTCAGCTAGTGTTATTAGCATGAATTTTTTTTTTTTAACTAGTTAGATCCAAGAACACCCAATTTGGCTTGTTTTGGTGCCTTCCCTTAGGTCCTTATGGCCTAGTATGACACATATAGCTCCAAAATACTTTTAATCAGTAAATTACCACCAAATCATATTTTAAAAAGTAAGATTAGTAGAAATACCTTTGGAGTACTTAGAATTAACAATAAATTTATTGTTTCAACTTGGCTATAATTATTGCGAAGCGTTCAATTAAAGGATAGATCATGCTTACCGAATGTATATGAGTACAATTAGGTAGTATAGCAGATAGCAGTAGTAATAATAGTAAGACTGTTACAGTAGAAACAGGTGAATAGGAGGCTGCCACACATAAATATCAATAATACATGCAAGTATTGTTGGTTAATTACTACTCCCTCCGTCCCACAATGAGTGACCCAGTTGACTTTTCACACAAATTAAAAAAAAGAGAATAAATGAAGGAGAGAGAATGATATTTTTACTAAAGTACCCTTGTAATGTATTGGGAATGATGAAAGTAGTATTAATTAGAGGGTAAAATAGAAAAAGTTGCATTGAAAATTAAAATGGGTCATATATTTTGGGACACCATTTTATTCCAAATGGGTCACTCATTGTAGGACGGAGGGAGTACTATGTATTTATTGTAAAGCTAAATATTTTTTATAGCACCTTGCTTGATATTATAAATAATTAGTTTTAAAAAATTATATAAATTGATTTTTATAACATACATTTCTATAAAATATACATTTAAAACAATTTTAAATTTTAAATTTTAGAGAAAACATGAATTCCACAATTTCAAAATTTTTAAAAGTGTTTCTAAAACTCTAAATAACTTTTAAAGATTATCAAAATCTTAAAACAATCAATTTTAAAATAGAGTAATGCGCACATGTTAAAAAACCTACAAATAAAAAATACAATAAAAAAATTAATTATCAAATTTTAATAAAACCAATGCAAAATTTCAGAATTTTTTTTTTTTATATATTTAGCTTTTAATATGTGCTCATAAGACGCATGTTAACATTATCCTTTAAATATTCACACTTTTACATCCAAACGCCTTCTTCATAATGTCTCACTCACGTTCATGTAAATGTATAAATTTTTAAAATAGAAATGCTAAGCATCTTTTTTGACATCAAATACTTATATTATATATATTATTTTCCATATTTATATAGTGAATAATATTTTTTAAATAAAAATAATATGGCTAAAATACAGTTTTGGTCCCCCTGTTTATCAAAATTCACGGTTTTGGTCCCCCTGTTTTTTTTTTAAACAGTTTTGGTCCCCCACCCCAATTTTGGCCCAAAAAAAGTGATGAACAGTAACTTGTCCGTACATGTCCGTACATGAACAGTACACGTCCGTACATGAACAGTGAGGGATGAGGGACCAAAACTGTTTAAAAAAAAAACAGGAGGACCAAAACTGTGAATTTTGATAAACAGGGGGACCAAAACTGTATTTTAGCCTAAATAATATTTATAAATAATACGTGAACAGTATTCACGAATAATAATTTTAAAAGAATAAAAAAAGTTGATTAATAAAATATAAAAAGTTGATGGATAAAGTGATAAAGTTGATTAATAACATCGAAATATTAAAATAATTTTTAATAGTAAATCAAAATAGATTAATAAAATTAAAAAGATAGTTAATAAAATTATAAATTTAATAAATAAACGTTCAAATATTAAAAATAATTTTTACCAGTCAACAAAGTTAGTTAATATAATATAAATTATTAGTTAATGCTTTTATAAAATTTGATTATTCACACAATTTTATATTAGTATCATTTAATCTAAAAATTAAAAAAATAGTTAAAAAATGATTTTTATATTTAAAACATTTTATTATAATATTTCATTATTCATTATATTATTAAATAATGAAATATGGTGTAGTATTGTAGTTTAAGAATAACATTTTTTTAATAAAAAATACTGCACGCTAAATGTGACAGGTTTTCAAATGGATCCCAAAACTTAAAATATAGTTAATTAATTCAAATAGTGTAACACTTTTTTTTTTGTTGATACATTGTACTTTGTAACACAATTTTTAACATTTATAAAATTGGAAAAAGAGAGAATATTAAATACTTAATTATGAAGAGGTAGTAGACACATTGAACTCCAGTAAAAAACTAGGTTGTATTAAAGTTGCGTAAAGGCAAATGTTTGTGACACTAATGATTTTTTATTGTGTTAAGCTCATCTCTTATTATTATTTTTAGGCAAAATGTCAAGTTCATCTCTTAAGATGAGAAACGCTTCCAACAAGTACCAGAGATGAAAATTCACGTTTGTGTCAAAAAAAAGAAGATAGAAAGGAACAAAGGAACAAACACGCTAAGTAATTTATATATTTTAAAAGAAATAGGAAATTTTAACTTGTCACCCCTCAAATTATATCGGTCACTTCTCATACTATTAAATTTTTAAAATTTTTGGTATGTTTCAATAAATTTCAAAAATTTAAAATTCATCAATTGATACTGGAAATTTCAACATAAATGAAATTTTCGGTAGTGTTATTTGTTTGAAATTTTAAACGCTCGATTTTGCCGACAGTTTTGAATGGTTGTGATTGTACAAATAATTTTGTGCGGTCCAGAGTAAATACAAAGTTGTATAAATAGGGGTTACTCAATTTTGGATTAAGGCAAAAGTGTACTTCAACATAACTTCACCTCCCGTAGAGTTCCGGCTTCCGGATGACACCGCATCTCTTGTCGACATGACGACCAAGTTGAATGATCAAGTTTCGTGAAGATTGGATTGATACTGACGGGAGGGTGAAATACAACCTCATTGAGTTGAAGACCGATGAAGATGTGAAGGATATGTGGAGATCATTTCGTCGTAGGATAACAAAGCGGTCGATCGAGTTAGATTCTAAGATTTCAAGTTCCACCGACGACATAATTAAGGTGATGAAACGTCCAGAATTATCTGGTAGTGTCTAGGTTTTCTAATTTATTATTGTTTTTAAGTTATGATTAAGTTATGTAATCAATTATCAAATGTTAGTTAATGTTGATGTTGCATCAATAGGAGATAAAAAAATATTATCTAATACAAAGTTATGATAATATAAATATGTCTAAGTAATATACAAATAATACACAATAGGCCAAATCCATGATATACAAAAGATGTTTAAATAGCCCCCCACGGGCTATGTGTGCAGCCCGAGATAATTCAGTATAAACCCGCCACATGAGTTTATCAAACCCATAAGGTTATCCATAATACCTTCAATCATCTATAGGCGGTGCTGGTCATCGGCATCAGCTGCAGGAGGCGGCGGCTCGTCATCAGCAGGTACCTCGACATCAAAAGGCCCAACATCAACTGTAGGTGAGATGATGCGAGGGTGTGATACAGTGAGGTACCACTATAAGTAATCATCCTCACATTGCAAAGGGTGATGAACCGTAACTGCTCAATCTCTAAGGGCACGACCTGAGCTGATGAAGTTACTCTGAAACCACCAATCAATCTCTGTAGATGGTATATCTAGAATTGGTCGTGGGATACTCTGAACATAACCATACTGTCGCAAACATCTTTCAGACAAGTGTCTAGCAACCATGGTTTCCCACCGTATATAACCTGAATATAATGACGACTCCTCGAACTCACGGTGGACTCTATGACCAATGTATGGTGTCCAGATGACATCATCTATAGTCAACGCATCGATCCTCCTCGTGTACTCAGCAACACCACCGAAATGTTACTGTCTGCCCTTCCATCTCCTCGCCCGTAGGGACCCCACTAGGGAAAGTTGCTCCCTCCTATCACAGATGGTGGGGAAATGCTTGTATATCCAGCACTGATATCAAAACACAAACACAACAAATAAGAAATAATAAATGATATTCGTAACAATTAAATAAGAAATCAACAACAAATAATAATTTCAAGTATACCTGTAATAGACTCAAATGACCAACAAGTCGTTTGGTGTAACGCCCCGGTCAGTTCTGTCAATTTTGTTGTTTTAATTAATTGAGTCGTTTTGAGTATTCTATTATCATATTACTTTATTTCTGACTTTTATGTGAAAATATGTTATTATTCGCCGTGAATATATTTTGTCGCGTTTTGGGAACATTTGCGAGATTTGAGTGTAGGGGTATTTTGGGCATTTTGATTTATTTTGTTAAGTTAGAATATAATAGAATAGAAAGAGAGAAAAATAGGAAGAGAAAGGAAAAGAAGAGAAGAAGAAAAGAAAAGGAGAAGAGAAGAAAAGAGAGAATTTGGGAAAACTTGGAAATCAATCAACCGACTTTCTAGAACACGATTAAATCGGGTAAGGGTGCGAAACTCGATTATACTATGTTTGTGTATGATTCTGTATGTGTTTGCTTGGATGTTTTCTTGTTTTTCCATAGCTTGGAGTTCTAGGTCGGAAATGAGAATTTTGTGAGAAATCGATGTTTTCGCGGTCGGAAATCGATATAATTTGCATTGTATGATCACCATGTGTTTATGAATCATTGTTGATAATTGTTTTGGTGTTGGAATTGATTTGGAATGAAAAATGAGGTTTTTGGGAGTTTTGGAATAGTGTAACCCGTAACAGAATTTTTCTGGTTCTGATGTGATTCGCCAGGCGAATTTGGGATTCGCCAGGCGAATTGAGTCTCGCCACTAGTTCGCCAGGCGAAGTGCTGGCGAAGGGAGATTCGCCAGGCGAATTCGTAAGTCGCCAGGCGAAATCGGAATTACAGAAAGGGGGTAGTTTCTGTAACTCTTGGGATTTTTCTAAATTGGTGACTCGCCACTAGCTCGCCATGCGAAGTGCTGGCGAATGGGATTCGCTAGGCGAAATCCATGGTGAATGGCTGGCGAATGGGAATCCGCCAGGCGAATTCCTAAGTCGCCAGGCGAATTTGGCTGTATCTCAATAAATTCTTTTCTTTGAAAATTCATAACTTTTGATCTGTGGTTCGGTTTGAGGCGTGGTTTGGTGCGTTAGAAAGCTTATAAAATGTAATTTATTATGATGATGGTTTTGAGAATTGTTGGCCGATTAAATTATGTAGGGAATTAGAAAATGTGTTGTTTTGTTGTCGACTTTTGTCGTTTGATTGTATAAACTTGATGTGTATGTGCAATGTGCTGTTGGTGTGGATATTGTATGACTTGTGTACTGTTGAGTGATGAAATTGCATGAAATACATATTGTGATGATGGTTGGTGGCCTTGCGGCAAGAAAATGCGATGTATGGTAATTGTTGATATATGCGTGATTATGGATGTGTATATGTGTGCATATTAAATGTCATGAGTCATTGTATGCCAAGCATCATGATATGCATTGTTGTGACGTCCTGAGTGACGGATTGATTCCAGAGGGAATCTGCTATAACATCGTGCGCCTTAAAATAAGAGGACCTAAAGCGATTTGATATATCGTGCGCCTTAAAAATAAGAGGACCTAAAGCGATGGTTATAGACGATCGTGTGCCCATGTGGGGTGTGAGCGATCGGATTATGTGTCTTATACCGAGAGGACCTAAAGCAATCCATAAACGTCGTGCGCCTTATACCAAGAGGACCTAAAGTGACGGGGAACATCGTAGGCCCGACGGGGTGTTACTTGAGTGATCCTCAATAACGAGCGATGATTCCAGCAGAGTTCCTGAGTGAACTAGTGATGAGAAATATTGGAAGTCGGTACCGCATGGCATGTGCATAGAGTCGTTGTGTCGGTCTCTGTGCATTTGCATAAATCATGGATTAATTGTGCATGGAATTGTGAATGTGAGTGATGAGATGGAATATGTGTAATTGTCTTGATGATGAGTGTATTGTGTATGGTTGATGTGTAGTGGTATTTGATACTTGAGAATTGTACTGTGTTGTGTTGTATTTGATTGTGGAGCATTTGTGGTGAGAATGTTTTACCTGTGTATTTCTGTGTTAATATATAATTATATGCAACCGTAATATGATTGTTTTTCTCACCCTTCTGCTATTTTATAATGCTCTATGAGGCATTGCAGATTAGAGTTGTTGGAGGTCTTTTTGTGAAGCTTAGGTCTTCATTCTTTTGTCGGTCGGCTCTGATACGTGACACCGGGTAGTTAGGGCGGCCGTTTGTGATTATTTTTATTATGTATATGTATCTTTTGAATTGTACATGTATGATGTTGTATATGACAAACAAACTTTCATGATATATATATATATATATATATATATATATATATATATATGTTGATATTCAGTTACGGATTTTCCGCTTATATTCTGTAATTGGATTGTGGGTGTATTACTACCTGAGATTGTTGCATATCTGTATGAGCAGGTGTTGTATGTTTGTTTCAAATTGATGTGACCCCTCGGTCTATGCCGTGATATTTTAATTATACTCTGATGAAATTTTGTATTTTCTTTTACTGCTTTAATAGCTTGGGGGTATAGATAGGGGGTGTCACATTTGGTCTCAAATATTATCATCACTCCAAGTGTTGTATACAGAATGGTCAATGCAGGACACCCCTAAGGCAACTGGCAACCTCTATGCTACTAAACAGGCAGACATATCGGGCGTCGATATAAACACTATACTTGTCTGCAAAGAGTGCACATGCTACTAGATGTAGCATATACACCCTAGCGGCAGCTGCATAACTCCCAGTCGCTACAAGATCGTAGTACATCTTCTGAAGCCAAGACATACGAATGTGGTCTTCCATGTTTATGCCAAACTCCTTATGCACTTCCGCCTTAGAAACTCCTAAATCTCATGCAGCAGTAAAAAAAAGTCCATGGAGAAAAATATTTGGAAAAACAGGTCGGTATTCTTTGATCTTTCATACTGGTCTAGTCATGATGTAAGACATTGTCTTGATGTGATGCATGCGGAGAAAAATGTATGTGATAGTCTGATTGGAACACTTCTCAACATTAATGGCAAGACAAAAGATACTAAGAAATCCCACGAAGATATGGTTGTGATGGGCATAGGGCAATAGTTAGCTCTAAAAGAAGTAGGAAATAGAATCTATTTTCCCTCAGCATGTCACACTCTTTCTTAAAAAGAGAAAAAAAGTTTTTGCGATTGTTTGCAGGGTATCAAAGTTCCCAAATGATGTTCATCAAATGTGAAGAAACTTGTGGCAGAGAACGATCACAAATTAGTTGGCTTGAAATCTCATGATTGTCATGCCTTGATTCAACAACTTCTACCAGTGGATATCCGTAGCATTTTACCAAGCAATGTAAGGGTAACTATAAACAGATTATGCTTATTCTTCAATTCTATATGTAGTAAAGTTATTGATCCTAGAAATTTAGATGACTTGGAACACGAAGTTGCAGTTATCTTGTGCCAATTAGAGATGTTTTCCATCCATCATTCTTTGACATTATGGTTCACTTAGTTGTTCATCTAGTAAGGGGGATTAGAATTTGTGGTCAAGTTTATTTACGGTGGATGTATCTGGTAGAGCGTTACATGAAGATTTCTAAAGGGTATACAAAGAATCATCACCGTCCAAAAGCTTCGATCATAGAAAGGTACATCACAGAAGAAGCTATTGAGTTTTGTACAAACTATTTATCAGAAGCTTCCTTTATAGGAATTCTTGAGTCTCGTCATGATGAATGTTATGATGGTATAGGTATTCAAGGTAAATGTTAAGACATTTTTCTGAGATGTAGTTCTTCAAGAACATTTACATATATTGAATAACCTTAGTGAAGTTCAAGCTTACTTGACCGCTCACAAAAGTCTTTTAAAGGAAAAATTCCCCCTAATGAATGAAAAATGGTTGTTGACAGAGCATAACAAAACTTTCATAAATTGGTTTCATGAAAGTATTTCTAAAGAGAGTAGTGCATCAGATCTTTGCAAATGGTTGTCACGTATGCCTAAGTTTATTGTAATTATTGGAGTGTGTTGTACCCCAAATTTTACCCCTTAGATGTTATAACATCTTTTGCATGAGCATCATAGGTCAATCATTGCATAACTAACCATTTTATAAGTTTTTGTTCATTTTGTTTCATTTATGAATCAGGTTTTATTTCAAGAGGCTTCAAGGATTGATCAACCAAAGTTTAGGATAGATCACCAACCAGTCAAGTTCTCATACTCCTAAGAGACCTCATCTCCTCAATAATCCAATGTGATTTGCTTTCATCACAAGTTCTTCCTCAAGGATCAGTTTCAGGTTATCAAGCTGCGGCAGAGATTCTGAATCAGGGTTTTGGTCCTCATCCAGTCATTTGTTTCATAAGTGTGCACTCAAGGCACGAGGATTAGGGTTTCTCACCCTTGGAGTTTATGGTTGACAAATATTGTTCAGCTGAGTCTCCTAAGGCTAGCTAGTTCATGGTGTGTGCAGTACTGTTTCAGTTCAATTGAGGTTGCAGAGCCATCAGAGAGGTTAAAGCAGTTGGTACATTTCAAGTTATGTGCAAGTGTTTGGTCATGTAGTTCAGGATTTGTGGTAGTCAAGTGCAGTGGTCAATGCTAAGTGTTGTGGTGGCGTGTTACCTTTACCATTATCAATTTTTTTTCTTTTAATCATCCATTTTCCTAATTAACCATTTAAAATCCATTTCCATAACCCGAGTCATCTCATTATCCATTTTTGCCTTTATATCCACTATGTTCACAACCCATTTTCTTAACCCATTTCTAAACCACATTTTATTTCAATTATCCACATTTTATTTCAATTATCAATTTCACCTAATTCCATCCAAATCACTTTCATAGTCCACTTTCCTAATAATTAAACCATTATCCATATTTAATCCATCTTTTTTTAACATCCATCTTTATCCTTTTTTTTCCATTATCTAATTTCCATTTTCTTATCCTAACATTTTTTTAAGCAATTATCCATTTTCTAACTATTTCATTTCGTTATCCATTTCAAAACCCACATCCAAATTCTTACTCTAAATCCACCTCCTTTTTATTCTCAATCCATTGTGCTATCAAAACCCATTTCATATCCATTTGTTTTCAAGTGTCCATAAAATCCATTTCATATCACAAATTAAGCCTATTTTCTATTTATCCATTTCATCATTTTATTCATAACTAGTTCATTTTTTATTCTCAAAATCAATATTCTAAAAAAAGAGACAAGGAAAAACTCCTGAAAAATGATACAAGTTTTATCACTTTTTAAAGTCCATTTACAATAAAATTCCAAAAATCCAGCTCATGAACCACACTTTGACCAACAGCAAAGCCTTGCCACAATACAACAAAAGCACCACGTCACACTCCAGCCACTGCTATCATCCGTACCAACTATGCAGACCTCCAACAATACAAGCAACAATGACATTTCAATACCAAGCAGCAACCCATCTGCACAACAAGGACGTAGACCTGCGCATCTGCTACAACAACAACGACACTTCAATACCTCACTCTGCACAAACAGCACAACAGTGACATTTAAAAAAAAAAAAGAACTTAAAAGAAAGGGATGCAAGAGAAATAAAAGGAGGGACCTTCAGCTATAGCGGAGAAAAACGAGAATCTCCATCGACCGCTACCAACCTTGCCTCTCATCAATAACACTCAAACCACAAACCTTCTTCAAATCATTCACACTCTTTTCAACCTCCAATCATCAACTCAAACTCTTCCAACAACGTTTTCCTTCAGAAACCCAAATCTTCTTCAACCCTCGTACAACCATTCTCCATCTTCAGACCACTCTCCATAGAAACAAACATCAACAACCACAATCTCTCAAAACTCCTCCAACTTCACAGCCGACTAAATCACAAACCCAACTGTTTCAGAAGGTGAGAAAAAGAGAGAACAAGCAAGGAAATGAATCTGAATCACAAAATTATACACGGAACAAACCTGAAACGCAAGTGATTCGAGCAAACCCGAAGTGAAAATGGAACCGGAGGCTAGAGCGATTTGAGATAAAAGCGGTCCACACAGTGGAAGGTTGGGGCTTCACACGTGACATATTGTTGATGCTGTTGTTCTTTTTCCCCTTTTGACCTTGTTCCCAGACGGCGATAGCGCGATGATGATGATGATGATGATTCTGAGCGCTTATCATTCTTTCCTTTCCTAAACTTGTTTCAAGCAAAACAATATCCTAATGTTCTTTTTCCTTTCCTTTCGACCACTATTACTTTGGATTTGTTTTTTTTAAGTAAAATAGGTTGTTGTAGTTAGATGAACACTGCCTTGCGTTACACTATTGCAGACCTAGTTTATTGGTTTTTTGTTGTTTTTTGTACACTGAGCAAGATGGGCCTTGTTCCCATCTGATTTTTATACTCTACATCACCTATTTCATATTCATACACCCACATATAGTCCAGCGTCCCTCTCTGTTTTTGTCTTTATTTTTCATTTTCTTTTTTAATTTTTCCTTTTTGTCTTACTAATATTTCTTGTTCTAGCTAAAAATGAATCTCTTTATTTTTAGTTACCTTTTTTGTGATTTCGTAAATTTCATTCTTTATTTTGAGCCAATGATATATAAAAATCATGACGTGGTGGTTTATTTCAAATCACTAAATATCTTGATTTATATGAGGCCATTTTATTTTTATTTTGTTGGTCAATGAAAGTAAAAAATATAAGATTATCGATTTCTCGATTAAATCTTAATTTAGACGAGACCGACTTTTATTTTTCATTTCGATTCCACTTTCTATTTTTTTGGCCAATGATATTACAAAAATCATGTTTTGTTGATTTATCCAAATCAATAAATTTTGATTAGTATGAGGCCACTTTTTATTTATTTTTATTGGTCGATGAAGGTCAAAAATCTAAGATTGTCGATTTACCGATTTAAATCTTGATTAAGACGAGACCAATTTTATTTTCATGTCGATTTCATTTTCACCATTTTTGGACCAATGACATAAAAAAAATCTTAACTTTGTTGATTATTTCAAATCAATAAGTTTTGATTAGTATGAGGCCGTGTTTTTCCTTTTGGTTGGTCAATGAAAGTCTAATAAAAAGAATATCGATTTTATCGAGTTAAATCTTGATTTAGACGAGACCGCCTTTTATTTTATTTCGATTTCATTTCCTTTATTTTTGGCTAATGATATTACAAAATCATGACTTGTCGATCTATCCTAAATCACTAAAAGTCTTGATAAATATGAGGCCACTTTTTATTTATTTTTGTTGGTCAATGAAAGTAAAAAATGTAAGATTATCGATTTCTCGATTAAATCTTGATTTGGACGAGACCGACTTTATTTTTTATTTCGATTCAATTTTCTTTATTTTGGTCAATGATATAACAAACTTCATGGTTTGACTGATCTCATTAAAGCGGCAAAACCTTGATCAATATGAGACCACTTTCTTTTTATTTCAATTTCATTTACTTTTTAGTCGATGAAAGTCAAGAATCATTGATTATCGATTTCTCGATTAAATCATGATTAAGACGAGACTATTTCTATTTCATTTCTATTTTTTAATTTCTTTGAATACTAACTTTTTATTTCTCTCTTTGACGAGACTTGTCAATATTTTCTGGTAAAGTTTTGTGGACAACTATTCTGGTTGCCTGTTTAATTTGACACATCGTCAATACTCATTCCAAAGGAAAGTTCTTCTCTGTTGACTCATAAGTCAATAAACAAATCATCCCACCTTGGCCTCATAAGAGCCTTTCCCTTTTCCTGGCCTCATAAGAGCCATGGAATCATACCTTAGAAGTAGGATAGAGTTTATAAACTCTATATGATTCTCATCATCATGAGAACTCACTTTTCCCATCATAACTTAGACTTAGAGAGTTTCTTAAAACTCTAAAATGAGCTCACACTCATTTCCCCTTGGAACTTTGGCCATAGTCAATGGTTCCTCTTTCACCCTTAGTTAGGTGAACTACGGTTGCTCTGATTCTTTAGTCAGATACATAGGCACAAGATGCGACGTCTTGGCGAGCAAACTTAGTGTACATACCTAGGTCTTTACCTTTAGCATTTCTCTTAGCAAGCAAACATAACATAACACAAACTTAAACAAGAGGTTCCCGTAGAGTACTACGGATACTTAGGGTGCTAATACCTTCCCTTAGTATAACCAACCCCCGAACCTTAGATCTCCCCCCTTTAGGTTTTTCTCGATCTTGAACCTTTCTTTTGGATAAATCAAAGTCGGTTGTGAATTCAAAGAAATGGGATGCAAGTTAATTAATAGCTTGTTATCCTATTCTCACCGCAACAGAAATGGCGACTTCACTGGGGAGAGCTTATTTTTTAGGGTTAAGCCCTCCTTGTTTTGTTTATGTTATTTATGCTTATTTGTTATACATGTACATATCTGTATATATCTGTGTACCTGCTGTGCTTGAGTTTCTTTTGTTGGCTTGGTTCTTGAGTGGTGAGATAAATCCTAGCCCGGATTTTAGTGCAATTAGGATAGGACGATGGTATTCAAGGAGGCTTTAAGGGAGTTGAATCCTGAAAAGTTGAATTGAGACACCATCACTCAGTTGAGGCCCTCTTGAGAGTCTAGTTATGTTGAACGAATATGTTCGTGAAGACGTGCTACTCTCAACCTAGGAGCCTGTGATATTGAGAACCGTAGTTACCAAACCCCACTTGGCCTTTTAGGATGTAGTGCGGTGACCATGATGGAGTCTATTTCTGAATTGGTTGTCACGCGATACTACACTCAGACGAGATCCTCTTGAGAATTTTATTGATTACTAAGTCATCTGGGAAATCCTTAAAATCCGAAAGATGGGTTGTCGACTCTGGGACCTTTTTTAGAACCCTATTCTGCAGATGAAACCCTATAGTACACACCTTTTGGGATGGGTAGACCATGGCTCCATGCTCGTGATCTTCAAACCTAGGCCCTTATTTGTTTGCCTGTACATATGTGTGAATATGTGAATATTTGTATATGTGTGTTTGTGCATACATTCGTCCATCATGACAGCCTTACGGTTTCAAGGAATTCAAGTGCCTTTTTCTTTGTAAAAACCAATAAAGATCATAGATTTTGAAACAAAACACTTCAGTTTTTCCACAATTTTTTTTGCAACTTGCCTTCGAGTTCCTTGAAACCATTTGGCTTGCATTAGCATCACATTTGCATTTGCATTGCATTAGCATTTCTCAGTCTTGAGTCTCATCCACCCTCTGTCTGTAACCCAGTTGACTTCCTGAAGCCATCATTGGACTTGAAGTAGCTTGTGAAGGATCATGAACACAGAAGAGCAGAGCCAGTTTGTGACCAGAGCAGATTTCGACTTATTGAGAAACCAGTTGGATCAGATTATGACAGCCTTGGCAAAGAAAGATGACAGTATTCAGGGTATGTCTTTGGAATGCAACTGAAGACTGTAACGTGCTCAGAAACAAGATTCAGACTCTGCTTGACTCCAAATCAACAATCAACAATCCTTCACCTAATCAAGAGGGTTCATCAGAGTCTGAGATGGAAGAAATTTCTGAGAGGGGATGTGAAGATAATTCTCAGACTGACCTCGACAAACAACTCTGAAGACTTTTATCTCAGCTTTGCAAATCAAGAAGGAAGTTCCAGTTCCCCGAAGCCGGCAAACTTTTGGCTGTTTAGCATTTTGTTGTATTTTCTTTGCATGTTTGAAATTGTATTTGCTTATAAGCTTTTGTCTTTCAAATTGGCAAGATTAATGAAGTGTTTATGCATCTTTAGATTAAGTCCATTCGTTTCACTCATTTACTTTTATGTTCGTGAAAAAGCAAAAAAAAATATTTTTATCTTGTTTCCTTCCCTTTATCAAACTGTTTATTCAAGCAAGGATTGGGGAGGATGACGAAAACATTACATCCCTAATAGCTGTGGTATGCTTTCGATTAAACCTTGCCGAGGATGTAAGGCATTGTTTCAATTCCCAAACACCGGAGAAATAAGGAAGATAATCCCTCGTTAACCCTTCGAGCCTAGAAGTAGGAGTTTCTTTCCTTGCACAAAAAACCCATAATCTCAACCTTGGGGTAGGGTAGTTCTCAGTTTAACTTGGTTATGCATTCTAATGCAAGCGCTTCATGTAAGACACTAGTCAACACTCTCAAATCAAGTGAATTAGCATTGTACAAGTTGTTCCCGAAGCGACAAATAAGGAAGGATCGTCAAGAAATCCTTAATCGAAGAATAAGCCGAGTCCCTTTCAAGGTAAAAGCCAAGAAAGATGGGAAGCCCAAAACTCCGCCTTATCAAGAAGGTTTGTACAACAATCAAGAAAAGAAGAGGTCTCAAAACCTCAACCAAAAAGAGGAGGTCTCAAAACCTCAACAATAAAAAAGAGAGGTCTCATAACCTCAAAAGACAAGAAGAGGTCTCAAAACCTCACCAAAGCAAAAAGAGGTCCCATAACCTCAAACGAAGACAAGAGAAGGTCTCAAAACCTCAGCAATAAAGGATAACCAAATGTTGAAAGGGAGTATTGACTACCAAAGGTGTCTGAATCATCAATTATCATCAGCTCAATTCCTAGCCTATGGGAATCTGAATGTATAGCCTGAGTTAACTGAGCTTAGGATCGGAGTTCATCAAGAAGAGTGGTTGGGTACAAATAAACTTTAAGCCTTTATCCTTTGTTTCATAAAACCGTGAACCAAGCCACGTTACAACCCTTAAAAGACCTAATTGAGGTAAGGTTGTTTTGAAATCATACTACAACAAGGTTAATTAACCTGACTCCTAATGATCTTTGCTATTTGCGTGTGTTGATCACTTTATCTGTCATTCCGCAAATGACTAGATCCATTTTGTTTTTGATTATTTAATCATTCCACTGTGTGTGTTTCATCAATAAATTTTGTTTTCAAAAGCTTGCATGAACTTTGCATTGAAATTGCCAATTTTTAATGAACAATACTTATTTGCAAAATAATTCAATATCAACAGAATCCCAACGAATGCAGCCAGCTAGGGACTTTGACCTAATAAAGGGCTCAGTCTGGGGCATCTTCTCCATAGATCAAGCATTCCAAGAGCTGTCGAATCAGGGGCAGAAGCTTTTTAAATTCGGGATATTGGGGTAAGTCTTCTCCAGGTCATCATCTTATGACAAGTGTGAACTCCAGTGACCCATCAGCAGGGGCAGGTTTGTTTCCCCGGTCATTTCTACCGCAATCTGAGGATTTTGTATCACGAATACCGTTAATCAGGGGCAGTCAAGTCGAGATTCGGTAAATCTCTAAAGGGCCAATCATTCTGGGGCATCTCTTTCACAGATCAGTCAGTCTGAAGAACAAGTTCAAGGACTTTGTTGTGCAAATGCAGTTAATCTGGGGCAATTACGCCAAGATTCATGAATCTAAGAGTTTGAAGATATTGAGGCATTTCGTATGCCGATTCTTCTGTAAAATCCTCTTGGTATTTTCTCCCAACATACCATGTAATCTGCAGCAGAGAAGATTTGAAGATTACATGTTGCAAGAGCTGTTGTTTATTATGGTGATCATCATACAAGTCAGGATGCAGAATTACCCTGTTCTTGTGATATCCTTGGCCAGCTTCCCAGTAAATTGTTACTTCGGTCGCGCTTGGCCATTCTCCATGGATCTTCTTTCTCCAGTAAGGAAATCAAGCTCGTGATGGCAATCCTAGTGAAGTCACGATGCTATACCTCAAGTGGAATACTCTTTTCACCAGTGAAGTAGATCTGATGATCCTACTTATTCATCCCCAGTAATGGTCTAATCTGATAAGTTTGGCTGGGTATCCTTGTCGAGATGTTTATTTCATCTCCAGTCTCGCTTCCCTTTTGTTTGTTTTGGCAGCATAGGCATAAGCATGGCATAAGCACTCATATGCATAAGCATCTTAGCATTTTGCTATCCCTTTCTGGTGTTTACCTGCTTTGTTCACTCTGGTGGTTATCTCCCCAAGTGACTGGGTTTGTCTATTCACTCCAATAGAAAGTCAGCCTTAGGCATAAAGTGCCCATTCTTTCAGAATTCCCCACAGAGTTCAATCCTCGTGGATGATGGTTGGTTCAGTTACCTTTTCCACATTTGGATAAGATAAATCCCTATTTGAGTTCATTCCTTAATTGGAGTCTTGTTTGACCGTTTCTTTCTAGCTTGCTCTTAGATTGAACTTTGGTCCCTGGCAGGTGTGGTTTTCAAACCTATCTTTGAACGTGCATTTATTTTGCACTGTGTCTCGTAGGAGGAATCTTTTACAGACCCTCACTGAAGACAAAATTATTCCTCTAGCAGTGTTGTGATATCAACATCTCTTTGGAATTTATAACTCAACAACAAGTGGCAATCTCCTTAAGAAGCTTGTTTTGCTATCATCACCCTCACAATGATAAGTGGCAATCTCTCTCGCGAGAAGCTTATCTGTCCTTTGATTTACTTATACTTCTACAGTTACCCATGGTGTTACCTTCAATCAGTCACTTTCCATCAATCTGTTTGATGTGATCCCTATTTGAGGTATTTCTTCCCGTCAATCTGTTTGATGAGGTGTTCCGAGTTCAGGTTCCGTACCCTCGGATATGTTTTATGTCTTCCCGTCAATCTGTTTGATGAGGTGTTCCGAGTCCAGGTTCTATACCCTCGGATTTGTATTATTTCCTTGCCGTCAATCTGTTTGATGAAGTGTTCCGAGTTCAGGTTCCGTACCCTCAGATATGTATTATTTCCTTGCCGTCAATCTGTTTGATGAGGTGTTCCGAGTTCAGGTTCTATACCATCAGATTTGTATTATTTCCTTGCCGTCAATCTGTTTGATGAGGTGTTCTGAGTTCAGGTTCCGTACCCTCGGATATGTTTTGTTTCTTGTCGTCAATCTGTTTGATGAGGTGTTCCGAGTTCAGGTTTCGTACCCTCGGATATGTTTTATTTCCTCCCCATCAATCTATTTGATGAGGTGTGCTGAGTTCAGGTTTCTATACCCTCGGATATGTTTTATTTCCTTGCCGTGAATCTATTTGATGAGGTGTTCTGAGTTCAGGTTCTATACCCTCGGATTTGTTTTGTTTCCTTGCCGTCAATCTATTTGATGAGGTGTTCCGAGTTCAGGTTTTATACCCTCGGATATGTTTTGTTTCCTTGCCGTTAATCTATTTGATGAGGTGTTCCGAGCTCAGGTTTCGTACCTTCGGATGTGTTATTTTTCCTTGCCATCAAGCTTCTTGATGATGTGATCCCTGTTTTTGTTCCTTGTCGTCTGCTCTTGTTGCAACCATAATTGATATTCCCCAGGAAGTCTAATCTTCATTGATGCAACCCTGGTATTAACCTATCTGATACTTCATCTCCTCATATGGATACCTAAAGTCCAGTAATCGCTGGCATTGTTTACCCAGGTCAAATATGAACCTAAACCTCAGATTATCGTGAATCTGTTGTTTGAACCCAGGTTATCATGAACCTAAACCTCTGGTTATCGTGAACCAGTTATTTGTATCAGGTTATCGTGAACCTAAACCTCTGGTTATCGTGATCCAGTTGTTTGAACCCAGGTTATCGTGAACCTAAACTTCAGATTATCGTGAATCTGTCGTTTGAAATCAGGTTATCGTGAACCTAAACTTCAAGTTATCATGAACCTGTCGTTTGAGATCAGGTTATCGTGAACCTAAACCTCTGGTTAGCATGAACCAATTGTTTGTATCAGGTTATCATGAACCTAAACCTCTGGTTATCGTGAACCAGTTGTTTGAAACCAGGTCAAATGTGAACCTAAACTCCAGGGTATCGTGAACCTGTTGTTTGAAACTAGGTCAAATATGAACCTAAACCTCAAAATCCAGCTCATACTGGTAGTCAAAGTCCAACTCATATTGGCACACCCAAATCCAGCTCATACTGGTATTCTTCATAATCCAAATTGTTATTTTATCCAACTCAAATCAGTATCTCTTGACATATCACTTCTGAGTCCAATCCTTGTTGGCACTTTAATCTGGTTCCCAGCAGAAGTTCAGTCATTATCAATATCTCTTTGAAAGTCCTTGTGATTGATCATCATTTGGCGCACGCAGAGTTTATCTCTGTCTTTTCTGGCTTTTCTTGAAGATCCCGTTTGAACTCTTCAATATAAGAAATCCCCCAGAAACTCTTTTGTAGGATGTCTATCCTTTTATTTCAAGTTGATCCCCAGTGGAGATCATGTCTTCTTTCTAGTTTCATGCCCAGTAAGAATGTATTTCATTTCCCCAGTGTCGTCCGGTCACATATGAACCTGTCGTCCATCTCCCTGGATCTTTCCCCAGTGGAGAACACCTCTCTGGCTCCTATCTCCAGTGAGGGCCTGTAGGGTTTCCCCTCAGTTTCATTTTCTATCCCCAGCGTTTCCTCAGAGTCTCTTTTGTTGGTTAGCCTGTATCCCCAGCGAGTCTTTCTCGTGGATACTAACCTTCATCCTTCCCCAGTTAAGCTCACCTATGTTTGGTAGCTCTTTATCTTTGTTGTCTTGTTTGCCTGCATCTTGCACTATCATGACATCATATCATCATACTAGAAGTTCATGGCATGTCAGCATTTGCATGTTTGTTGCTTGGCCTTAGCATTTGCATTCCATCTAAGGGCAAAATTTTTGGTTTGCTATATTTAAATACCTTTCACCTTGATGTCCTGAGGATTTCCATCCCTCGAGCCATCTGGTAAAGCTATTTAAATAGGGGCAACTGTTTACCCCAAATTTTACCCCTTAGATGTCATAACATCTTTTGCATGAGCATCATAGGTCAATCATCGCATAACTAACCATTTTATCAGTTTTTGTTCATTTTGTTTCATTTGTGAATCAGGTTTCATTTCAAGAGGCTTCAAGGATTGATCAACCAAAGTTTTGGATAGATCACCAACCAGTCAAGTTCTCATACTCCTAAGAGACATCCTCTCCTCAATAATCCAATGTGATTTTCTTTCATCACAAGTTCTTCCTCAAGGATCAGTTTCAGGTTATCAAGCTGCGGCAGAGATTCTGAATCAGGGTTTTGGTCCTCATCCAGTCATTTGTTTCATAAGTGTGCACTCAAGGCACGAGGATTAGGGTTTCTCACCCTTGGAGTTTATGGTTGACAAATATTGTTCAGTTGAGTCTCCTAAGGCTAGCTAGTTCATGGTGTGTGCAGTACTGTTTCAGTTCAATTGAGGTTGCAGAGCCATCAGAGAGGTTAAAGCAGTTGGTACATTTCAAGTTATGTGCAAGTGTTTGGTCATGTAGTTCAGGATTTGTGGTAGTCAAGTGCAGTGGTCAATGCTAAGTGTTGTGGTGGCGTGTTACCTTTACCATTATCAATTCTTTTTTCTTTTAATCATCCATTTTCCTAATTAACCATTTAAAATCCATTTCCATAACCCGAGTCATCTCATTATCCATTTTTACCTTTATATCCACTATGTTCACAACCCATTTTCTTAACCCATTTCTAAACCACATTTTATTTCAATTATCCACATTTTATTTCAATTATCAATTTCACCTAATTCCATCCAAATCACTTTCATAGTCCACTTTCCAAATAATTAAACCATTATCCATATTTAATCTATCTTTTTTTAACATCCATCTTTATCCTTTTTTTTTCCATTATCTAATTTCCATTTTCTTATCCTAACCTTTTTTTTAAGCAATTATTCATTTTCTAACTATTTCATTTCATTATCCATTTCAAAACCCACATCCAAATTCTTACTCTAAATCCACCTCCTTTTTATTCTCAATCCATTGTGCTATCAAAACCCATTTCATATCCATTTGTTTTCAAGTGTCCATAAAATCCATTTCATATCACAAATTAAGCCTATTTTCTATTTATCCATTTCATCATTTTATTCATAACTAGTTCATTTTTTATTCTCAAAATCAATAGTCTAAAAAAAGAGACAAGGAAAAACTCCTGAAAAATGATACAAGTTTTATCACTTTTTAAAGTCCATTTACAATAAAATTCCAAAAATCCAGCTCATGAACCACACTTTGACCAACAACAAAGCCTTGCCACAATACAACAAAAGCACCACGCCACACTCCAGCCACTGCTATCATCCGTACCAGCTATGCAGACCTCCAACAATACAAGCAACAATGACATTTCAATACCAAGCAGCAACCCATCTGCACAATAAGGAGGTAGACCTACGCATCTGCTACAGCAACAACGACACTTCAATACCTCACTCTCCACAAACAGCTGTCGTACCTCGAAAAATACGATCCTCGCGATGGACGCGGAAAGAACTGTTCGAAACAGAGTCGCCACCGAACATTATTTATCCCAAAAGAGGGAAAGGAAAATATCGAGAAAACCTTTTGAAAGGGATAAGAACATGGTCGTCGCGACCAAATTCGGGTTCGGGAGTCGATTACGCAGAGGGAAGGTATTAGCACCCTCTACGTCCGTTGTACTCAACGGGTACCTGTTGAATCGATTCATGAGAAAGTTAGTTAGGTTTGTTTATTTATCTTCTAAGGTAAAAGGATTAATGTTTTTTAAGGGAAAATGGGGTGGTTTTTTATTAGTGTGCTCGGCAAGGATTAAGAATCCTCGGGCCTACGTATTCCCTCGTGCAATGGGAAAGTCAGAGCATTCATAGTTCGTGGGACTACGGTTTGTTGGTTTGTGTTTTTTAGGCGAACGAGGGTTTAATTCTCATTCTAACTGCTAAACGTTGGCTTGTCGGCTCGTCATAGGAGGCTGAAGCTCTAGTTCATATGCGCGAAAGAATGGACTAAACAATGTTCTTTTTTGTGAAAGTTGTTTGAGTATGAATTAAGTGTATTAGAGATTTGATTGAGAAAAAAGGTTTGATTTGGACGTGTTTTAGGCGAACGAGAGTTTAGGTCGCATTCTAACTGCTAAACGTTGGCTTGTCGGCTCGTCATAGGAGGCTGAAGCACTAGTTCATATGCGCGGAAGAATGGCTTAAACAATGTTCTTTTTGAAAAGAGTTTTGATCGCGCGGCGGCGAGGAGTTGGATTAATGTGTTCGTATTTTGATTGGGTGGCGATTACTTGAACTTAAGAAAGATTCCTCGGGCCCAAGTAATCGGAAAAGCGAGTCGAAGAACCGGCTCTCTCTCTTTTTCACCCTTAATTATGAAAGAGTTTTAATATGATTAGAGTATGTTAAATAGATGACAATTACTTGAACTTAAGAAAGATTCTTCGGGCCCAAGTAATCGGGAAAGCTAGTCGAAAAACCGACTCTCTCTCTTTTTCATCCAAGTGTTTAGGGAAAGAAGATTTGATTTTATTTATTGCAAAAATGGTTTAATGTGTAATCGTGTTATGATTTTTTTTTTAAGGAGACAATTGCTTGAACTTAAGAAAGATTCCTCGGGCCCAAACAATTGAGGAGAAGAATCGAAGATTCCATTCTACTCCCTTTTCTTCTTTTGTGAAATAGTATTTAAGTATTGGTTAAATGTATTAATTTGATTTGAAAAAATGCTCGATGTTGATCGAGGTTTGAATGTGCGTGCGAAATGGTTGAGGACTCTAGTGGAAAGGAGGTCCTAATGGTTCAAGGTAAGGTCGATTGCGAGGCAAAAGCGCTCGACTTACAAGGGTGAAAAATGGCTCGACGTTGAATCGAGAGTTTATTTTTGAAAATAATTTGCATACGTAAGAAACGAAAGTCAAAATGGTATTATCACAACATAAGCACAAAATGAGTAAGACATAGTCAAGATAGTCGGTTAGAGATCACGTGTAAAATCACACAAAATTATATACAAAGATTATTAATTAAATTAAATATGGATATTTAATAAAATTAATTAATATTTTAATTAATTAATATTAAATAAAGATATTTAATATAAATAATAATAAAACTCTTTTTTTTTATATTTACTATTTTCGTCATATTAAAAAAAAGTAGAATTAAAACTAAATCTAAAAACTAAACTAGTTCTCAAATTATTTAAAAGTTAAATTATATTAAAAAGTTTAAAAGTTTAAAAAAATGAAATTAATTCTTCTTTTTATTTTTTAGATTAATATTTAAAGAAGGTAGAATTAAAAGCTAAATTTAAAACTACTCTAATAAATAAAACAATGAAAATGGGCCTAAACGAAATAAACTCGGTTGGCCCGCACATCAGGATGAAATAAAGAAGGTCAATTAGAACTCTTTTCCATGACAGGCGTGGCCGACAAAAATCAAGGGGTCATCAAGTGTTTTTGGAAAGCATGCAATGAATCTAACACATATAAACATCATTAACAGTATTCAAAATTCACTAATAGAATAATAAAGGAAAATAAATGGTTAGTTAAATTTTCAATGAAAACTCTATCATAAAAAGAATTTTTCAGATTGGAATGAACTCACACACGTTCCAAAATAAATTTTTCCCTAAACTCATTTGCCTCTCCCTCTGTTCCTTCGTTCTCTCTCTCTCTTAAGAAACAACTCCAACAAGTTTTTCCCTAAAACTTCACCATCAGTTTTGGCAAGTGAACCCTAAATGCTCAAACCACTACCGACATAAAAAATCCACAATCACTCCTCACTCATACAATCAACAAAGTAACATGGTGAGAAAATCAGGTCAGAGATTTGAATCTATGCAATAAGGTGAACAGAAATCAAACAGAAAAGAAAGGACTCACAAGATCGGAGCCAGTCCGATAATAAATCCGGCGAGGTAACGTCTCTCAGTCTTCCTCCTTCTCTGATTCTGTCTCAGCTTTGATCTCTTCCTCTGATCGCTTCTCTCGCTTCAACGATTTCGGCGCGATATACTTCATCAATCTCTCTCGCGGCTCAATCTCAGTCCTTTCTTGTCGGCGAATGGAGGATACGGCGGATGGCTATGGTGAGAAATTTTATGGTTGTTTGAAGGTATGAGTTGTTGTTGATGGTGATGAAGCGAGAATAAAAAGGCGGTGGTGGTTTGAACACGGCTTGGTGGTGGTTGTTCGTTGTTGTTCTTGTGCCAAAGGTTTGTTCTTTTTTCTGTTTGAATCCACCACAGTTTTTTCGTTTGATCTGTGATGTTGAAAGGTTTATGGATGGTAGTATGGTTTGTGAAAGAGGTTGATGAGGGAACGTTCTGTAGGTGGTGGCTGAAGAAGAATTCGATTTTGGTTTTGTTCAAGGTTTTGAGGTTTGCGAGCGTTGTTTAGAAGGAGAAGGTTTTAAGATGGATCCGGAGTTTCGAAAAGAAGTGGGTTTGAGTTTAATGGAAGATGATGAAGGTTCTGTTTGTTTGAGGTTGAAGAGAAGAAGATTTGAAGAGAGGGTAGAGTGGAGTTGAAGGAGGTCGAGTTTGGGTAAAACCACGGTGGTTGGTCGGAGGGGGTTTATGAAGGTTAGAGGTTGGAAGTTGAGAGTTGATGAAAGGATTAGAGGATGTTGATGGAAGAATAGTGGTGATTGCGGTTATTATTTTTTCAAGTTGATGATTCGAAGGATGTTTTGCAGAAGTTGGAAATGATTTGTAGAGTTGTTCCGAATTTTTGAGCAAGGTTGTTTATTTATGAAGATCAAGGCAGTGTAGAAAATGGAACCAAAAAAATATCAAGGTTTTTGTTTTTTTTTCCTTTTGTTCTCTCCTTCTTTTTAAAATAAATTCAAACTTGTTTGATAAATTTTGGGTTGTACGATTTGCAGGAAATTTGGCTTGATGTTGTTTGATGAGTCCTTTTCAAAATGATGCAGGTCTGTGTGTGTTGGTTGTTGATGTGGTACAGGTTATGTCGCGCATGGCTTTGGGGCTGGTGTTGACCATTTCCTTATTTTGCATATTTGTTGTACTGGTTAGAAAAAAGAGTGTAATGGACTTTGTTTATGGATTTTAGGCTCTTTAAAAAGATATCAAAATAAACCAAATAAATTCAATTAAAATTCTAATTATCTAAACAAATCTAAGTTAACTCTAAATTAACTAAAAATAAATAATAAAAATAATAAGAAAATGATAAAATAAATGACATTAAATAAAATCCTATTAAAAAAATATTTAAATAAAACAACCTAGGTTCATTCTAAATTAATTAAAATATTTTTCAACTAAAAATTACTAATAAAATGAAAGAAAAAAAGTGAATAAAAAGTCGAATATCGAAATTTCCGAACATAAACAAACCGCGTCAAAATTATCAGTCGTGGAATAAAATCACTTGGAAAATACAATGTTCTGTCGGATTTTGAAATTAATCAGGACCAACTTTTAGTTTGGCTGGTTCGTCTGTAAATCCGAGAATTCTACTCCGGCTGACATTTTAGGCAGTATGCACGATGAAAAGCATGCTATGATATGCGGATGATGCGAAATAAAAATAAAATCGAATGCAAGAAAATTTGAAAAAGGTAGGACAAATTTGGGGTATGACAGATGCCCCTATCTAATTGTCTTAAACCCGAGAGAATGAACTGCTGCATGGCATTCATTTTAAGGGTAGAAGTCAATTAGATACAAGAAGACCCCAAAATTTATCTGACAAAAGGTAAAGTGTAAGAGCTAACAGAATGAGGTAGCGGGGTTCAAACTGAACAAAATAACTTGAGATCCTTTGGGTGGTCGAAGCAATCCCTTATCCATTAAGGTTCTTCGATGATACCAAAGCAGTATCTCTACGGTAAATTTGTTGAATAATAGTTGAGCAAGATTCCTGTCGGAGGAAATGTGCTGGCTCTGCAGGGGAAAGCTCACAAGAAACTTTTTATTGTATCCTCTGCTTGGGGAGTAGGAATAGCAACAACTGCTGGGGGCTGTCATTATCAACTGCCTGGCTGAAGAATGACTTGCTGGGGAATAGGATTCCTTGAGTATGTGCGGGGTACCAACTTCTCTTTTGAGGAATACTGTCGACTTTGATGGAGGACTGGCCAAGATGCTTGCGAATTGATCCTGGATCCTGCTATGCTATGCTGGGGATGGAAATGCCATGCAATGTGAGATGCACTGAAACACATGCAAAAATGCAACTGCTAGGGAATCTAATGCACGTATGATATGATAGTGCTTGATATGATTATGTAATGTTATGCTAGCATGCTATGCATATGACAATGCAAATGATCGGGCGCGTCGGGGATAGGTTTCCTTGTTGAGGGTATCACCAGGGATTGGATTTAGTAACTGCCAAATGAAATTGGACTTTGGTTGTTTTGTGTTTGCCAATAAATTGGACTTTAGGTTATTTGCCAAATGAAATTGGACTTTAGGTTAAACTCCCAGACTAAAACTGGATTGGAGGATTGATTACCAGACGAGAACTGGTGTTTAAACTTTTGTTTGTCAGACGAGAACTGACTTTTGGATAGTCTACCAGACGAGAGCTGGTGAGAAAAGGGTATTCGCCAGACGAGAACTGGGCCTTGAATTGGTTTGCCAGACGAGAACTGGACCTTGAAATAATTTTCCAGACGGGAACTGGACCTTTTAAAAAATTGCCAGACGAGAACTGGGCCTTAAAAAGATTTGCCAGACGAGAACTGGGCCTTAAAATAATTTGTCAGACGGGAACTGGACCTTTTAAAAAATTGCCAGACGAGAATTGGACCTTAAAGTGTTTTGCCAGACGAGAACTGGGCCTTTTAATGGTTTTCCAGACGAGAACTGGGCCTTAAAGTGATTTGCCAGACGGGAACTGGACCTTAAAAGATTTTCCAGACGAGAACTGGGCCTTAAAAAGATTCGGAGGTGCCAACGAGTGTGGTCTTTTGGATTGCCAAGCTAAGTTGGACTTTAGGTTGCCAAGCTAAGTTGGACTTTGGTGTCAAGTCTTGTGGTACCAGGCTTTGAGATGTCAAATCTTATTGGAAGGTTAAGCTTGAGGAATGATGCGCATGTCTATGCAATAAGCGAAGCGACATGACTAATGCATATGAGTGATTTATGCAATGATATGAAAATTTCCAAGGATGCCCCAGGAAAGGATAAGGGATGGATAGGTTCCTATGCAACAAGGTCCTTTGTCGGAAGGAAGGCAAAAGGTTATTTGGTGGGGTGATAGCATGATTCCCCGACACTCGTCTTGAACTCCAAGGTCACTTGACGATGTTTGCTTGAGCAGATTGAAAGTAACGGAGAGATTTGCCCCTGTATGGCTCATCCTGCCCCAGTCTGGGCCTATGAAGATTTTCTCCTTGACAGGAAATTGGAAACAACTGTACCATGAGATGATCTCGAGATGGCTTGCCCTAGGATTCCAAGTCGTGAAAGGATTTGTCCTTGAAAAGAAGTTGGAAGCAGATGTACCATGAGATGAACTCGAGATGGCTTGCCCCAGAACAATTGTACCATGAGATGAACTCGAGATGGTTTGTCCCAGAATTCCAAGCCATGAAAGAATTCTTCCTTGATTGACTGGCTCTTGGAGTATTTGGCTTTGAAGTACCCTTGAGGCAGCTTGCCCCAGAATGAGCGTTGGAGCGACTTAACTTGTGCTGATTGAACATTGGAGGGGTTTTCCTTTAGTCACAAGAACCTCTGGGTGGCCTGCCCCTGGTTGGTAGAGTCTTGAGATGATTCACCATGATCAACCTGTTCTTGAATGATTTGCCCCATAATCAACTACTGCTTCGGGGACTTGCTTTAAACTGACTGATTCCATAATCATTGGATGTCAATGCCCCTACTCCATAGGGTTATGAGGTGTTGTTAGTTCAAACCAACTTTGTTGAATGACCCAACTCTCTTTGATTGCTCCTCGTTGGAATTTCCTTGATGCCAAGCACTGACTTGCAGTCAAAATTGTTCGTTCACAAATGGTAATTTTAATGCGATGCTCATGCAAGTTTTGAAAATCAGTCATTGTTGGAATAATGTGATAGTGTGTGACGGATGGACCATTAGTCCAAATGTGGTGCTGATTTAGCTGGTGTATGAAAGATATAGCAAGAATATGACACCAAAACAAGTGATTAGCAAATCTCTAGGAGTCAGTTTACGCAACCTTGCTGTAGTATGCTTTCAGACTAAACCCCTCCTCAATTAGGTCTTTTGAGGGTTGTAACATGGTCTGGTTCACGGTTATAGAAACAAAAGATATAAGGCTCAAAATTTGATTTGTACCCACCCCTTCTTCGTGATGATCTCCAGTCCTACGTTCAGTTAATTCTGTACATGTTGGTTTTCCAAAAGGGTGACGGTGTAAGCGATGAATGATTCAAGGTTTGCTCAAAATGGCAGTCACCTTATTTTGTTTTGATGGGTGTCAGTGACCCTTTGATTTGGCATGGTGGCCCCTGGATCTTATTTTGTTTTTGTTGAGGATTCGAGGAACTCTTTTGTTTTTTTATCCCTATCTTTTGCATGGACTGACTTTGCTTTTCGAGTCCATCAGGGTTGCCTTGATTTTTGCCTAAGTCTCCTTTTGAGGTGTTCGACTTAGCAGGCTTTTAATTATTTTTTTATTAAGGCTTGTGACTGCCAAGTCATGGGTAATTGATGAACAACCATCATGTTTTTGGATTTTGCTTTTGTGAACTGAGTGCGTAATCAGGTTAACTGAACACTACCCTGCCCCATGTTGATAAGGGTTTGAATATCCGAAGGAAACTGCTACTTCTAGGCTCGAAGTGGTTTACTAGGGATTAACTCCTTGTCTCTCCAGTGTTTGGGGATTTGAAACAATGCCTGTACATCCTTGGCAGGATTCCATCCGAAAGCATACCATCAGCAATTATGGGTACCTTGTTTTCATCATCCTCCCTCCAATCTTTGCTAAACAAAAGTTTGATAAAGAGAGTGGACAAGAAGTATATGGAAGAATTTTGTTGTTTTTTGTTTTTTTGTTTTTTTTTTGTATTTTTGTATTTTTGTATTTTTTATATATAAGTAAAGAAAAATGAGCGGATGCGACATGATTAATTCAGAAAATGCATGATCACATCATTAATATTACCATTCAAAACAACAATATTAAAAAACAAGTAGCATTTAACATAACGAAATTACAAATGCAAATGATAAAAGTGTCCAAGGATTGCCAGCTCTGAGGATGTCTTCCTATCTGAACCACGGGCTTGAGAAGATGCCTCTTGGAATCTTCAAACTCATTTGGGCGAGATGCTGATATGCACAACCAAATTCCCATCTTGAAAGGATATGCATTTCTTATCAATCAAGTGTTGCACCTTGGCTTGGAAAGCTTTGCAATCTTCAGTTGAATGCCCCATTGATCCAGCGTGATAGCCACAATGCGCATTGGGATCGTATCCAGGAGGGTATGGTTCTGGTACCAATTTGAGAGACTTAGGCTCCACTAGTGAGTTTTGAATCAAATATGGCAGAAGCTGAGTGTAGGACACAGGAATCGGATCGAGAGGAGCATTCCTTCCTTCCAAGTTGTTGCGAGGCCTTATCTGATTCTGGCGCAGGTTCTGATTTCCTTGGTTATGAGCTCGTTGATTTGCATTGGGAGCAGCCCAAGGTTTTTGGTATGACGTCCTAGGAACTGTTGGTTGCCCCTTTGGGACCCAGAGGTTGATGTCATCATCGTCATTAGAATCAACGGGATGCTTTCCAAAGTCTTTTTTCAAAGCCTCTTCACAAAATACAGCCCTTTTGGACTTCTCCTCCAGCTCTCCTCCCGTGGAGGTGTTATCCAAGGGCATATTTTCAACCTTGTTATCAGAGAATAAATATGTCTCATCTTCCATAAGCTCGACCTTTTCCTTGTGGTACAAGATTCTGAGTGGTCCATGAAATTATTGTATTTTCTCTTTGCCAGAACCTTGGATTAAACCGTTCATGCTAAGGTCTTCTTTTCTTGTCAATTTTTGCAACTTGTTTCGAAAGCTTCCACATTCTTTGACAGCATGCCCTATGGTCCCAGTGTGGTACTCACACTCTACCCCTGGGTTGTCTTCCTCAAAGACTAGATGTTTCTTGTTAATAAGCTCTTGAACTTTATTCTTGAATGACCAACAGTCTTCAATAACGTGCCCCCTCGCTCCTTTATGGTATTCACACTATACATTATGATTATATCCAGGTGGAAGAGGGTTACGAGCCGGTCCAAGGGAGGTGAGTGTCACCATTGAACTCTGAATCAGGTATGATAGCAGTTCTCCACATGGTATAGGAATAGGGTCATGAATAGGGCGCAACTTAGACTTCTTATGGCCTTTCTGATTTGGATTCTCATGCCCTTGGGACAGAATGGGTGCTGACCACTGATTCTGAGGATGTGGAAGGATTGATTGGGGATAAAACTCAGGAGGAACAGCACACGATGGATTATTCACTACAGCTTGTGGAGCAGAAGGGACTGTGGGAGTAACACTCCTAGATGTTGTGCCTTCTTGAAGCTTTTTCTTTCTTCTCCCCATAGTTGTTATAGCTTCTGGCATCTGCTCCATCTTGCCTTTCGTGCTGTTCACGCCTTTTCTCCACTTAACTTGATTCTGCTTTAAGTGTTCCATGGTTCTCTCAGAGCTACCTCAAGTCCAATATGTGTGTCGGGAAATCAACTGCGGGTTATAGACAAAGGATCGGATGAGTTGGTTGGAAAATGATATGCTAATGTCATGAGTATGCAATGCTTATGCACGGATCCAGGATCAAAACAACATCTGATTCTGAGAAAGGAGTTAGACACAAGATATCTCTGATCATCAAATCCCCCATAGGTAGGCTCTAAACGGGTAGGTGCATAGAGTTATGGATATATTTCGAAAACATTATAGCCACGACAAAGATTTGTCCGACTATAATATCCTCGAAACAATCTCGTCTAGGTGAGGTCTTCGTTTCTTCCCCACGAGAAAGATTCCTCGGAGGCGTCCACTACACAACCATCGACACACAGGTTCTAAGTAGGGTTCTCAGAATCCTAAATCAAGGTCAAAAATATTACTGTCAGGAAGTAATACGTTCGAAGGATCTCATCTGATTGGGGCGTTCGCATTAACTCACATAGAATTAACGCTACCAACCACCGTGGGTAAATTGGGTTAATGGTCCTTGGGATCAACGACCCAATTCGAAAATATTGCCGCCATGGCAAAGATTCACCACAACAATAATATCTCCAAGGGAGTCTACTCCAAGTGGGGCCTTTGCTTCGTCCCAATGAGAAAGATTCCTCAAGGGACTCCACTACACAACCACCATCCTAATCCTAGGGTTATACTCAGACTTGGATGTAGAGCCATCTCACAAAGCACCAATGATCAGAGAGCCCCACAGTGTCATAAGAGATAATAATAGGATATAATAATAATAAGCAAGCAAGTAGATAACAGATAATCAGACAAGCAAGCAAACAAGCAAAAGAAGATAAACAAACAAGTGGATCTAACACTCACGAATCGAGTCAAGTTAGGCTTGACTCTCTCTAGCATAGGGCAATAGATTCCCCAGCAGAGTCGCCATTTGTCGTACCTCGAAAAATACGATCCTCGCGATGGACGCGGAAAGAACTGTTCGAAACAGAGTCGCCACCGAACTTTATTTATCCCAAAAGAGGGAAAGGAAAATATCGAGAAAACCTTTTGAAAGGGATAAGAACATGGTCGTCGCGACCAAATTCGGGTTCGGGAGTCGATTACGCAGAGGGAAGGTATTAGCACCCTCTACGTCCGTTGTACTCAACGGGTACCTCTTGAATCGATTCGTGAGAAAGTTAGTTAGGGTTGTTTATTTATCTTCTAAGGTAAAAGGATTAATGTTTTTTAAGGGAAAATGGGGTGGTTTTTTATTAGTGTGCTCGGTAAGGATTAAGAATCCTCGGGCCTACGTATTCCCTCGTGCAATGGGAAAGTCAGAGCATTCGTAGTTCGTGGGACTACGGTTGGTTGGTTTGTGTTTTTTAGGCGAACGAGGGTTTAATTCGCATTCTAACTGCTAAACGTTGGCTTGTCGGCTCGTCATAGGAGGCTGAAGCTCTAGTTCATATGCGCGGAAGAATGGACTAAACAATGTTCTTTTTTGTGAAAGTTGTTTGAGTATGAATTAAGTGTATTAGAGATTTGATTGAGAAAAAAGGTTTGATTTGGACGTGTTTTAGGCGAACGAGAGTTTAGGTCGCATTCTAACTGCTAAACGTTGGCTTGTCGGCTCGTTATAGGAGGCTGAAGCACTAGTTCATATGCGCGGAAGAATGGCTTAAACAATGTTCTTTTTGAAAAGAGTTTTGATCGCGCGGCGGCGAGGAGTTGGATTAATATGTTCGTATTTTGATTGGGTGGTGATTACTTGAACTTAAGAAAGATTCCTCGGGCCCAAGTAATCGGAAAAGCGAGTCGAAGAACCGGCTCTCTCTCTTTTTCACCCTTAATTATGAAAGAGTTTTAATATGATTAGAGTATGTTAAATAGATGACAATTACTTGAACTTAAGAAAGATTCCTCGGGCCCAAGTAATCGGGAAAGCTAGTCGAAGAACCGACTCTCTCTCTTTTTCATCCAAGTGTTTAGGGAAAGAAGATTTGATTTGATTTATTGCAAAAATGGTTTGATGTGTAATCGTGTTATGATTTTTTTTTAAGGAGACAATTGCTTGAACTTAAGAAAGATTCCTCGGGCCCAAACAATTGAGGAGAAGAATCGAAGATTCCATTCTACTCCCTTTTCTTCTTTTGTGAAATAGTATTTAAGTATTGGTTAAATGTATTAATTTGATTTGAAAAAATGCTCGATGTTGATCGAGGTTTGAATGTGCGTGCAAAATGGTTGAGGACTCTAGTGGAAAGGAGGTCCTAATGGTTCAAGGTAAGGTCGATTGCGAGGCAAAAGCGCTCGACTTACAAGGGTGAAAAATGGCTCGACGTTGAATCGAGAGTTTATTTTTGAAAATAATTTGCATACGTAGGAAACGAAAGTCAAAATGGTATTATCACAACATAAGCACAAAATGAGTAAGACATAGTCAAGATAGTCGGTTAGAGATCACGTGTAAAATCACACAAAATTATATACAAAGATTATTAATTAAATTAAAGGGTTAAATATGTTTTTAGTCCCTATAAAGTTTGAAATTTCATTTTTAGTCCCTCCTGGGTTTTGGCAACGGTTTTAGCTGGTTTTGGCAACGGTTTTTTCGTAAAAACCGTTGCCAAAAGGTAGGGAAGGACTAAAAATGAAATTTCAAACTTTATAGGGACTAAAAACATATTTAACCCTAAATTAAATATGGATATTTAATAAAATTAATTAATATTAAATAAAGATATTTAATATAAATAATAATAAAACTCTTTTTTTTTATATTTACTATTTTCGTCATATTAAAATAAAAGTAGAATTAAAACTAAATCTAAAAACTAAACTAGTTCTCAAATTATTTAAAAGTTAAATTATATAAAGTTTAAAAGTTTAAAAAAATGAAATTAATTCTTCTTTTTATTTTTTAGATTAATATTTAAAGAAGGTAGAATTAAAAGCTAAATTTAAAACTACTCTAATAAATAAAACAATGAAAATGGGCCTAAACGAAATAAACTCGGTTGGCCCGCACATTAGGATGAAATAAAGAAGGTCAATTAGAACTCTTTTCCATGACAGGCGTGGCCGACAAAAATCAAGGGGTCATCAAGTGTTTTTGGAAAGCATGCAATGAATCTAACACATATAAACATCATTAACAGTATTCAAAATTCACTAATAGAATAATAAAGGAAAATAAATGGTTAGTTAAATTTTCAATGAAAACTCTATCATAAAAAGAATTTTTCAGATTGGAATGAACTCACACACGTTCCAAAATAAATTTTTCCCTAAACTCATTTGCCTCTCCCTCTGTTCCTTCGTTTTCTCTCTCTCTCTCTTAAGAAACAACTCCAACAAGTTTTTCCCTAAAACTTCACCATCAGTTTTGGCAAGTGAACCCTAAATGCTCAAACCACTACCGACATAAAAAATCCACAATCACTCCTCATTCATACAATCAACAAAGCAACATGGTGAAAAAATCGGGTCAGAGATTTGAATCTATGCAATAAGGTGAACGGAAATCAAACAGAAAAGAAAGGACTCACAAGATCGGAGCCAGTCCGATAATAAATCCGGCGAGGTAACGTCTCTCAGTCTTCCTCTTTCTCTGATTCTGTCTCAGCTTTGATCTCTTCCTCTGATCGCTTCTCTCGCTTCAACGATTTCGGCGCGATATACTTCATCAATCTCTCTCGCGGCTCAATCTCAGTCCTTTCTTGTCGGCGAATGGAGGATACGGCGGATGGCTATGGTGAGAAATTTTATGGTTGTTTGAAGGTATGAGTTGTTGTTGATGGTGATGAAGCGAGAATAAAAAGGTGGTGGTAGTTTGAACACGGCTTGGTGGTGGTTGTTCGTTGCTGTTCTTGTGCCAAAGGTTTGTTCTTTTTTCTGTTTGAATCCACCACAGTTTTTTCGTTTGATCTGTGATGTTGAAAGGTTTATGGATGGTAGTATGGTTTGTGAAAGAGGTTGCTGAGGGAACGTTCTGTAGGTGGTGGCTGAAGAAGAATTCGATTTTGGTTTTGTTCAAGGTTTTGAGGTTTGCGAGCGTTGTTTAGAAGGAGAAGGTTTTAAGATGGATCCGGAGTTTCGAAAAGAAGTGGGTTTGAGTTTAATGGAAGATGATGAAGGTTCTGTTTGTTTGAGGTTGAAGAGAAGAAGATTTGAAGAGAGGGTAGAGTGGAGTTGAAGGAGGTCGAGTTTGGGTAAAACCACGGTGGTTGGTCGGAGGGGGTTTATGAAGGTTAGAGGTTGAAAGTTGAGAGTTGATGAAAGGATTAGAGGATGTTGATGGAAGAATAGTGGTGATTGCGGTTATTATTTTTTCAGGTTGATGATTCGAAGGATGTTTTGCAGAAGTTGGAAATGATTTGTAGAGTTGTTCCGAATTTTTGAGCAAGGTTGTTTATTTATGAAGATCAAGGCAGTGTAGAAAATGGAACCAAAAAAATATCAAGGTTTTCGTTTTTTTTTCCTTCTGTTCTCTCCTTCTTTTTAAAATAAATTCAAACTTGTTTGATAAGTTTTGGGTTGTACGATTTGCAGGAAATTTGGCTTGATGTTGTTTGATGAGTCCTTTTCAAAATGATGCAGGTCTGTGTGTGTTGGTTGTTGATGTGGTACAGGTTATGTTGCGCATGGCTTTGGGGCTGGTGTTGACCATTTCCTTATTTTGCATATTTGTTGTACTGGTTAGAAAAAAGAGTGTAATGGACTTTGTTTATGGATTTTAGGCTCTTTAAAAAGATATCAAAATAAACCAAATAAATTCAATTAAAATTCTAATTATCTAAACAAATCTAAGTTAACTCTAAATTAACTAAAAATAAATAATAAAAATAATAAGAAAATGATAAAATAAATGACATTAAATAAAATCCTATTAAAAAAATATTTAAATAAAACAACCTAGGTTCATTCTAAATTAATTAAAATATTTTTCAACTAAAAATTACTAATAAAATGAAAGAAAAAAAGTGAATAAAAAGTCGAATATCGAAATTTCCGAACATAAACAAACCGCGTCAAAATTATCAGTCGTGGAATAAAATCACTTGGAAAATACAATGTTCTGTCGGATTTTGAAATTAATCAGGACCAACTTTTAGTTTGGCTGGTTCGTCTGTAAATCCGAGAATTCTACTCCGGCTGACATTTTAGGCAATATGCACGATGAAGAGCATGCTTTGATATGCGGATGATACGAAATAAAAATAAAATCGAATGCAAGAAAATTTGAAAAAGGTAGGACAAATTTGGGGTATGACAGATGCCCCTATCTAATTGTCTTAAACCCGAGAGAATGAACTGCTGCATGGCATTCATTTTAAGGGTAGAAGTCAATTAGATACAAGAAGACCCCAAAATTTGTCTGACAAAAGGTAAAGTGTAAGAGCTAACAGAATGAGGTAGCGGGGTTCAAACTGAACAAAATAACTTGAGATCTTTTGGGTGGTCGAAGCAGTCCCTTATCCATTAAGGTTCTTCGATGATACCAAAGCAGTATCTCTACGGTAAATTTGTTGAATAATAGTTGAGCAAGATTCCTGTCGGAGGAAATGTGCTGGCTCTGCAGGGGAAAGCTCACAAGAAACTTTTTATTGTATCCTCTGCTTGGGGAGTAGGAATAGCAACAACTGCTGGGGGCTGTCATTATCAACTGCCTGGCTGAAGAATGACTTGCTGGGGAATATGATTCCTTGAGTATGTGCGGGGTACCAACTTCTCTTTTGAAGAATACTGCCGACATATTCATATTCATACTCTACATCACCCATTCCATATTCATACACCCACATATAGTCCAGCGCCCCTCTCTGTTTTTGTCTTTATTTTTCATTTTCTTTTTTAATTTTTCCTTTTTGTCTTACTAATATTTCTTGTTCTAGCTAAAAATGAATCTCTTTATTTTTAGTTACCTTTCTTGTGATTTCGTAAATTTCATTCTTTATTTTGAGCCAATGATATATAAAAATCATGCTTGGTGGTTTATTTCAAATCACTAAATATCTTGATTTATATGAGGCCATTTTATTTTTATTTTGTTGGTCAATGAAAGTCAAAAATATAAGATTATCGATTTCTTGATTAAATCTTGATTTAGACGAGACCGACTTTTATTTTTCATTTCGATTCCACTTTCTATTTTTTTGGCCAATGATATTACAAAAATCATGTTTTGTTGATTTATCCAAATCAATAAATTTTGATTAGTATGAGGCCACTTTTTATTTATTTTTATTGGTCGATGAAGGTCAAAAATCTAAGATTGTCGATTTACCGATTTAAATCTTGATTAAGACGAGACCAATTTTATTCTCATGTCGATTCCATTTTCACCATTTTTGGGCCAATGACATAAAAAAAATCTTAACTTTGTTGATTATTTCAAATCAATAAGTTTTGATTAGTATGAGGCCGTGTTTTTCCTTTTGGTTGGTTAATGAAAGTATAATAAAAAGAGTATCGATTTTATCGAGTTAAATCTTGATTTAGACGAGACCACCTTTTATTTTATTTCGATTTCATTTCCTTTATTTTTGGCCAATGATATTACAAAATCATGACTTGTCTATCTATCCTAAATCACTAAAAGTCTTGATAAATATGAGGCCACTTTTTATTTATTTTTGTTGGTCAATGAAAGTAAAAAATGTAAGATTATCGATTTCTCGATTAAATCTTGATTTGGACGAGACCGACTTTATTTTTCATTTCGATTCCATTTTCTTTATTTTGGTCAATGATATAACAAACTTCATGGTTTGACTGATCTCATTAAAGCGGCAAAACCTTGATCAATATGAGACCATTTTCTTTTTATTTTAATTTCATTTACTTTTTAGTCGATGAAAGTCAAGAATCATTGATTATCGATTTCTCGATTAAATCATGATTAAGACGAGACTATTTCTATTTCATTTCTATTTTTTAATTTCTTTGAATACTAACTTTTTATTTCTCTCTTTGAGGAGACTTGTCAATATTTTCTGATAAAGTCTTGTGGACAACTATTCTGGTTGCCTGTTTCATTTGACACATCGTCAATACTCATTCCAAAGGAAAGTTCTTCTCCGTTGACTCATAAGTCAATAAACAAATCATCCCACCTTGGCCTCATAAGAGCCTTTCCCTTTTCCTGGCCTCATAAGAGCCATGGAATCATACCTTAGAAGTAGGATAGAGTTTATAAACTCTATGTGATTCTCATCATCATGAGAACTCACTTTTCCCATCATAACTTAGACTTAGAGAGTTTCTTAAAACTCTAAAATGAGCTCACACTCATTTCCCCTTGGAACTTTGGCCATAGTCAATGGTTCCTCTTTCACCCTTAGTTAGGTGAACTACGGTTGGTCTGATTCTTTAGTCAGATACGTAGGCACAAGATGCGACGTCTTGGCGAGCAAACTTAGTGTACATACCTAGGTCTTTACCTTTAGCATTTCTCTTAGCAAGCAAACATAACATAACACAAACTTAAACAAGAGGTTCCCGTAGAGTACTACAGATACTTAGGGTGCTAATACCTTCCCTTAGTATAACCAACCTCCGAACCTTAGATCTCCCCCCTTTAGGTTTTTCTCGATCTTGAACCTTTCCTTTGGATAAATCAAAGTCGGTTGTGAATTCAAAGAAATGCGATGCAAGTTAATTAATAGCTTGTTATCCGATTCTCACCGCAACAGAGTGCATACAACATTTCTAAATATTCATTCTATACAAAATCAAAGGATGATCGTAGCACCATGCAAAATAGTGGGGTTATGATTAAGGCTGAATCCATGTGCTTTTCTAGTTCCAAAGATAACAATCATGTACTAGCATCTAGGGCGTATTTTGGGGTCATTGAGGAGATTTTGGAGATTGACTATGTTTCTTTTAAAGTGTCTTTATTTAAGTGCAAGTGGATTGACAATAACACTGGTGTAGAAACCGATGAATTGGGATTCACACGGGTTGATATCCGTAAGGCAACTTATAAGAACGAACCTTTTATCATGGCATCCTAAGTAAAATAAATTTTTTATGTCACTCATCCTTCTAACACTAGATGATCTTCAAGGTAAACATTTTCTCGTTAGTACTGATGAAAATCAAGATTTTAACTATGAGACGCCTTGTTTATCAACACATGTACTTCAAACATCTGAAGAAAATTATTCAAATGATGTGCTTGTTATTCATCGTGATCATGAAGAGGAACTAGTAAATAAATGTTTTATATCCCTTTGAAATTTATACTTAATCATTTTACTTCTTTTTAATCATTGTACTATACATTTAAATTTGTTGTTGATTGACCTAATTAGTTTCAGATGTTGTTCAAATTATAGGTGCTTAAGGACCAGTGACAAATCCTATTGGACAACCAACAAAACTTTCCATTTTGTTATTTCTTTTGTTTCATAATCCTTTGTTTTAGTTTTTAAATGGTTCTGTAATACAGGTTACAAAAAAATTGGTTCTATAATCTTGTAATTGGTTCTAAAAATATGGTTCTATATTCAGAAATATGGTTGTGTAATACATGTGAATACGACAGCACACAAAAAATCAACCCCTCGGGGTTTTCATAAAACCGAGGTAATAACATTGAGATATTACCTCAGTGTTAAATAAAACCGAGATAGTGTCATTGGGCGCACCATTCAGTGCTGAAAATGGTGAAAATGCCGATGCTGGGATCGAACCCACGACCTTTTAATTTCTAACCTCGACTTTAGATTCACCGAGGTGACAAGTGATTGCTTTTTATGTCGCCCCTCGTTACCTCGCCTGTGTAGCCGAGGTTAAATGCAATTTGCGACTGATGTTAGATGTCTTATTTGTAGTAGTGCAAGTTAAATGCCCAAGAAATAGATGCATGTTTTCCGTCTTACAATATGTGTACTCTTTGATATTTTCACACTTTTTAAGACAGTGATTAAGCGCGTTGATTTCAATAATAAAATAAATATTATTTATTAAAATATCCTTATTAATAATAGATAGTGGACTAGTTACTTGATTAACTACTGTAAATAAAGATAAGTTAACGAAAAGAAAAATAAATATTACATTAGTATTTCAAAGAGACAAATAATTTGAGACAAATAAAAATAGGAAATAGGATTGTGAGATGGATTGAGTAATAGATAGGGGGATATTTTAAATGTTATATGATAATTAACTTTAATTAAAAATTAATTAATCAAAATTCATGATAAATGAAAATAAATGTTACTTTATTGTTAAATATATATAACTTATATGCTCGTTAAATTAAGTATGACATCTATAAAAAACATGTTTGAAATCTTAATGGATATTTACGAATAAAATAAACAAATATTTAGTTATCTATTTCACAGGCACAGATACGGATTTGATAGTATTCGTACTCACGGATATTTTGTATCTGTTAATACATAACAAAATTACTTAAATATTAATTTGTTGAATCTAAAATAATAATAATAATAATAATAATAATAATAATAATTATTATTATTATTATTAATATTTTGTTAAGCATAAAATTATTATTATTATTATGAAATTATTATTATTTTGTTGAATTATTTGATAAAAGAAAAAAATAAAATAAATGTGATTTAGTTTTATTATTATTATTATTATTATTATTATTATTATTGTTATTATTATTATTATTATTATGATTTCTATTTTTTTTTTAAAAGGGATAAAAAAATTAGTTAATTATATTATTTTAAAAAAATTTAAATAATAGTATTTTTGGATATCTGGAAAAAAATTGTCTAAAAAACTACGGATACGCATCTCGAAAATATTGGCACGAATATGAGGTGAATATATGTATCACATTCCCTAAATAGAATGGATAGTGGGAGACTAGTACCTGGACCGGACCTATATGAGTGTTTCTTGACATCAATGATCTTTTTAATTTTAATAATTGAGATATTTATGAGTCTAGTTCGTTGGGTAAAATGTTGGGTGAAGAACATATTTTATTCCAACTATTTGACTAGAGTGTGAAAATAAAAAGACTGGTTTTTCTCAATAGTAGGAAGGAGTGGTTTCTTCTTTAGAAAAAAGGTAAACATCAGGCCCAAATTTGTATCCATCAAGTAGCAACTTCACTCCTACGTGTGAGGCCATGTTTCATTGAAAGAGAAGTGTTTATCATTTTTTCGATGAAAAGTCTTCTTCCTATTATTGGAGGAATCAACCTATTTTCATTAAGAGAATTCGCGGATCGGTTTGATTTGGTTTTGAAATAATTTAATATCTAAATTAATTAAAAATATATGAATTAGTTTGGATTAGATGCGATAAAACCCAAAACAAATCAAATCAAAAAACATTTGGTTGGTTTGAGTTTGATTGATAGAATGCACTGAAAATAAATATATAAAATTATTTTTAAAAATTCAACTTTTATATCAATTAACTTTTTATAATATTATAAAATTCTTAATTTTTTTGTCTATCTATCTATGTTGTGGACGACATAAATAATGTTTTATTATTTTTTTTGAAGTTGAATACTTTGTACTAATTTTCATATAATGATCATATGAATTATGCAAATTAATTATGATTGATTTGGATAGACGGACTCGTGGGTACAATTTTAGAAATCCGATAACCGAATCAATTAACATTAAGTTTTATTAGTTTGGTTCGGTGTTTGTCCAAACTAAAAAAATAACCAACCCAAATATTTTTGTTTGATTTGAATTCCGGTTTGATTCAAATTTGTCCAAACCAAACACCCCTTATCCCTAATTTTCATGCTCTAGTCAAAGAGTTGCAATAAAATTGTTTATGCACCCAACAATTTGGGTATGTTTGTTTTAACTTTTAAAAAATGGATTTTTTATTTGTATATTCAAAGATGGATTTTTTAAATTTGTTTTTAAAAATATTACAAGTTTTTCTATATTGCAAGACTAATTTTGATATCATACAACATAAACATACATTATTGAAGATCAAAATATAGTCGAAATTGTAATTTTTGAAAAAAACTGTATCTCAAAAATGATTTTTAGGAAAAGCTATTTGAAATAGCTTTAAAATTAAATGATTTTTTGAAATTTTAATATCTAAATTTTTTTTTCATAAAATATTGATATATCTAAAATAACATTTTAAGAATAACTATTCAAACCAAATTTTTATTTGAAACATTTATAAAAAGTTTCTTTTTGTAAATTTTTTTTCCACAAAATTTTATTACAATATAAAAATTATTTTTAAAAAAAGTCAAAACAAATGAACTTTATAGCATATGAATTAGACCTATAAATATCACAACTCTTAAGAGTGAGAAGATCATTCACTGTTCAGATATTCAAATATCTAATTCTCTTGCATTCTTTACGCATTTAAAATAATCCTCGTTGCTGTATTTCCGCAATACATGTTACCTTTTTTATACAATTTTTTATTATTCTTTTTTTATTAAAGTTTATAAAAAATCAAACTAATACATTGAAGTGTAAAATAAATGGTAAGAATTTAACCTTCTTATTTAATAATGTGTTTAATTTGTTAAAAAACAAACAACCAAACAAGATAATTTTATAAAATCCTATTTGATTAAAAACTACTAATAGAATTGGACATAAATAGATAACAAGAAACTAAACAAAAAAATATGAACTTTTTATCATTTCACAAAAAAATAGGAATACCAACTTTAGTAATTAATTAGTTCAGTCTTTTTATTTTATTTTGTATTGTCATTATTTATTTATTTATAAAAAAATGATATTCGATTCGATCAATTAATCTATTAAAGTATGAGCAAATTTTATATGCACTGGTCCAAAAAAAAAAACTGTTAGTACTTATAAGAATTCAAATATAAAACGTTGAAAGGAGTATAATCTTAGTTCTCAAGTTTTCTCCAAAACTCTTATATTTAATGATATTATTTATTAAATAATAGTAATACATAAATCTATCTATTAAGATTTTGATCATATTAAAACAAATCAATTACACCCCCTCTTTGTTTTGTATGGGTAAGTTTCACATTTAAGTTTTTTATTTTTAAAATAAAAAGTCTATTAAGTGAAATTAATGTAGATTTAATTTTAACATGAGGAGGCAGAAATGTTATTCAATCGTTTTTTTTGAACCATTTTGTCTTTTCTCAACTACTTTGCTCCAATATGTCTCGACGATTGTGAATTGTTATGTTTTTTTCAACCAATACGCCCCTAGAGCCTCCGGCCTTGAGGGAGGAGGTGGGGGGAGTTATGGACTTTCATGAATATTTGTAGCTCAAATTCACATAGTATCAATGATCTTGACTCATTAGGTCAGGCGACATTAAATACACCTCAATTATGAGGGTGTCATCACCACATAACGAGGCATTCATCAAAGATGATTTGCTTATCACGATCAAGATTTTACGTCTTCCAATAGGAGATAGAGGGCTATATATATCTACCTCAATGGCTAGGTTAGTTGATCACCTTTTTATGTTTCCTAAACAAACACCCTTGTTTGGCTTATCTCAAGCAGAGTCCCTACTATTAGTTAAAAAAAGTAGTAGGGAACATGCACATTAAATACGGTCTCATCATTGAAACGTTTCATAGTTATTTTCTGACATGAGCAGTGATGCAACTGGTTAGAGCATGACGCAGTTTATAGTTCACTTGAATTGGCGTGTATCTACGAGAGAAAATCTAGTTGTTGATCTTTTGACTTCTTTATCCAACACAAGTAACCAAACATTACTAAGACCCTATTTCGGCTTTTTCATTTCTTTTATGTAATTTGGACCCACCACATCTTTTAATTTTAATATGCACCCCCGCTTTTCAAACTACACTTGGTTTCTCTACTTTATTTTCATTAACTAAATTCTATTGATTTTAAAATATTTTTCTTACTCTTATCCAATTTACTAAATACTCAATACTAATTTTTTAAAATTTTTTAATCATTCAGATTTTATAATTTTTATTATTATACTAATTTACTTATGCTTTTGACTTATTTATTTCAATTTACATTACTACTATTGTCTTATAGTTTTTTTACATATTTCTATTATTAATATTTACATGTCTCAATATATTTTCAATTGAAACTAAACAACAATAACTCGTGCGTCAGCACGGGTTTCTTACTAGTGTTTCCTAAACAAACACCCTTGTTTGGCTTATCTCAAGCAAAGTCCCTACTATTAGTTAAAAAAAAGTAGTGGGAAACATGCACATTAAATACGGTCCCATCATTGAAACGTTTCATAGCTATTTTCTGACATGTGCAGTGACGCGACTGGTTAGAGCATGACGCAATTTATAGTTCACTTGAGTTGGCGTGTATCCACGAGAGAAAATCTAGTTGTTGATCTTTTGACTTCTTTCTCTTATTGGTACGGACTATTCAGTTGTTGTTGTTTATAAATATGGTGAATTGAATAGTTGAAAGTTTTTGCAACCTTCAATTTTAAAAATTACAGTTACTTTCCCATAAGGTTTCTTTGTTTCCTCTTATCCGAGAATACTACAAGAAGCAATTTTCAGTGCTTTGCCTAAAGTATTTACTTTCATTCCTTTTCTCTTGGTCCATCGATTTCACATAACCAGGTACCATCATAATTCTGATTTTTTATCTTCATTATTTCCTACTTTCTAGCTAGGATGAGTGATAATATAGTTAACCCGGTGATAAGTTCTGAGGGTGAGACTTTTCCTGCCTCGAGAATGGGGGCATCCCTTAATTCTCATATCTCTCCTCCTGGTCGCAATCCTTTGGGCCTATAAATCATATCTATACCTGATGTATCTGATTTAGAAAGGATATCGGGGAATTCTTTTGATAAAGGAACTTCTTTATCTGGCTCGTTAGAAACCTTTTTATTGAATGTTGGCCGAGAGGCTGATTGTGTCAAGGTCTTTATGACCCCTTGCATCTTATACGCAGAGGAGATACGATCCAAATTTCAAAGGAGAGAACGTGCTAAGGATTACATTCAACTTCACTTGAATGTCGATGGTTGTGATCCCAACGACACTAATATGCATGCCCATTTGAATCTTCAAGGTTGGCCAGTTGAGGCGAATCATGAATGGGTGAACGCAAGAGTAACGAGAACTTCATCTACTTTTAGCACTGAGGCTACTATAGATGTGGCTGACATTGTGGTTGGTGATCCCTCAGAATGATCGACTCTTCCAGTGGGTTCGGAAAAGAGGATATGTAGCTCCTTTGGCGATTCCATGATTCCACTCTAAGTGTGCATGTTCACAAGAATAGGGTTACGTTTTCCTTTTCTGAATTTAAGGTAGTCATCCTGAAATATTTAAAAGTTTCTCCTTCCCAACTTCATTCGGGGGCCTGGGCATATATGAGAGTATTTCAATTTTGTGCCGAGCGTGAATTTTGGAAACCTTCTCTTAAATTATTATTTTATTTGGTCCATCTGAGGCGCACCTCTCAGGACAACTTCCGAACCAGGGGCTCACCATCTTTCACCAGTCCAATTCTTGCTTCAACCCCTTTAATTTAGACTAGGGTGATTTTATAAGGTGTTTCTTGTTGGTAAATATAAGTAGAGTTTTCACCTAAGAGGGGGGCGAATTAGGTACTTAGAATATTTTTCCGGTTATAAACTTAAGTGTTATATATTTTCTGTTTTGGTTACTAAGTGATGAAAGCGGTAAAGTGTGGAAAGATGAAAGACACAACGATATATCCTGGTTCCCCTCACAATCCGAGAGTACTCCAGTCCCCTTATGCAATAAGAGATTTTACTATCTTGTTTGGACTTTGTATAAGCTATCCTAGCACTATACACAAGATCCTAAACAAATCAATAAAGACAATCCCCTTATGATTAACACTAAGTGAAATAAGAGAACAATCCTCCCTTAATCAATCTCTTGTTTCTAACAATCCTTGACAACAAGGAATTCAACAATATTCAAAATTTTCAAGAGTTTTTAAAGTAGTATACAATGTATCAATCACTTGGATTGATCTTCTCCTTCAAGCAAACAATTCTCTTTATGAAACACAAATGCTCAAGTATGTATATGGATGAAACTATATGAATTTCCAATGAAAAATATGTGCAAAAGTTTCACCAAAAAATTCTTTTCAAGAACACTTGAAAATTGAAAGATGAGCGAAAAATGTTTTTGAATTGTAGATGAAAGAGATGTGAATGAAAATCTTAAAGTTAAGGTATATATAGAGCCTTAATACCTCTCTAAATGAGTACCAATGAATGAATAGATGCCATGTTTCAAAAACCAATTTAAAATTGTTTCTACTAAAAAATGCATGAACCACTGCCACTCCTTCAGTGGTAACCCGTTACCATATATGGTGTAACCGGCTGCACCTGAAGAAACGTTAAATTTTTTTGAAAAATGTTCATGTGTAACCGATTACATGAAATTGAGTAACTGATTACACCTTGCGCAAAAGGCCACAAGAGACAAGGTTCAGGTGTGGTAACCGGTTATAACAATTCGGGTAACCGGCTACACGTGTAGACAGTGGTAAAAAAAACTTAAGAAACATGCACAAAGGCCAATGTTTGATGCACTAAAATTATTTAATGAAATATGGCATGATTGGAATGAATGTTTTGAGCACTTAACATTATCATAGAGAGGTTGAATACTTGTACCTTATTATTTCATGATCAATCCAATACAAGCAATCCAATACTTGAACTTTATCACTTGAAACTTGACTTAAACTTGATGTGAGTCTTGAACCATTCTTTTTTACATAAACATTTTCTTGTAAATTTGTCTTCATCAAAACAATTACTTGAGAAGCTTGTCTTCACATTCTCCCCCTTTTTGATGATGACATCCTTTTGAAAATTTGATGCAATTTGCTTTCTCTAACAATGTAACTCCCCCTTGATCCATGAGTGAGAAAATTTGAAAGCATATGCTTGCTACAAATTGTTAGAGATATACACATACAACAATATAACATCTTCTCCCCCTTTGTCATTAACAAAATGGATGGGAAAAGACTTAACAATTTAAACATTCAAGTTGCATGTATCAAGTATCATAATAAAACATAAATGAAAGTGAAAACATAACAATAGAACAATATAACATACTTCATAACATTGCTTGTTTTAATTTCATACAATGGAAAATAGAAACAGAACGACAAATAACTTGTCTTAATTCAACACAATACATAAACTTGTTAAACTTAAACTAGAATACCATAAACTTGAATACCATAAACTAAAACTTAGTTAATCATAAAAAGACACACAATATCATTAGAAGTACAATGAGATCCTAATCCATTTCCTCCATGTCAAACTCTTCATCTTCCTTGTCCTCACTTTCTTCTTCACAACTTTCACCTTGGTTTTGGTTTTGGTTTTGCATAAGGTTCTTGATGGAAGCAACTTCAAGTCGGAGTTCTCTAAAACCATTAATCATGTAGGACTCAACGGATCACAATTTGTTGTAAATAACCTCATTAGTGTATCCGCCTTCTGGAGCCGGTGGAGGAGCGTTAGTTGAAGGATCATCCTTGTACCTAAAAATGTCATCCTTGTCTTGTATGATTCCGGTATTCCTCAAAGAAGTTCCAGCATTGATTTCACACTCCTTAGGATTCATTATTTTCTTAGGCTCTTTTCTCAAATCAATGTCACAAAATTCCAAAATCTTGGTTACCAATCTTGCATATGGTAAGCCTCCACTCAAGCCTTGTTGATGCAACATATGAAGCATGATGACATAAGACCAATTCACTTTCAATTTATTCTTTATGGCATAGATTAGTTGCATTTCCACATCAATGATTTGTGAGTGATTAGAATGCTTTGGCATTAAGACGTAGGCAATAAGACAACGAAGCATCCTATCACTAACATACCGATTTTTTCCAAACAAAGTTAAACGAGAGTGTCATACCCCAAATTTTGACCACCAAGATTTCCCATCATTGTGCAAATCATAACCACAATATGGATGTACCTTCATGCCTCATCAATCTCTTCAAGGATTGTTGAGCATTCACCACAATCAAGACTTAGGGTTTTAAGCCCTCTCAGAGCACTTAGACAAATGATCAATCAAGAAATGACATGATCTTCAACTTGTCTAATATCTCAAACACCTACAAAGGATCAAGAGGACTCCCACATCAAGAATCAAGCACAAGGTTGCAACATTCCAAGTGGATCAAGCCTCAAGATCGCCAGTGTCACCAAATTAGGGTTTTGGTCGACCAAGGCCTCCAGATGGAATTTTTCCTCTAGGCATGAGCCAATTCTTCAAAGCACAACCCAAGATGCTCAAAGGGACCTCATGGACCCAATCATCAAGCCAATTTAACCTCAGGGAATGCATTTACCAAAAATAAGGAATTAGAGTTTCTTGACCTAATTCACCCCTAAGTTGACTTTTGGAGCAAAGCATGAGCCAAGACCTCAAGACATGATTTGAGAACCTCAAATACACCACACTGATCCATTTACAATAATGGATTGATCCAAGAAGCTTGATCCACAAGTTTCAATTTCATTTGGACCACAATTCGGGTTTTGAAGGAAAAGTCAACTGTACCTTTAACTTTTGACCAAGACATGCTCCCAAACCTTGGGACATGATTCAAGACACCCTAAAACACCTATGGAATCCAACCATTAGGTTTGAATTAGGTCAATGACTTGATTTCACAAAGGATCGCACAGTTTGGATTTCATCCGATAAAAAGTCAACTGTGCATAAAATCAAGTTTGACTTTTTGGAATTTTTCACAAATATGGTTCATCTAAGTCAAAAATAATGTTAATGTATGGTATTGATCATCATTCATTAAGAAAAATCAAGAAAAGTGAGGTTTCTTGCAAAAGGGGCAACCTTGAGAAACCAAAATTTTTCTATGTTATGGAACAAAAGTGATTTTGGTACCAACATCCAAAGATCATAACTTGGGATCCAAGCAGCCATTTTGGGTGATCCAAAGCCTGATTTGTAGGTCTTCCTACATTCTACAAAAGCTTTAACTACAAGAAACTCCAATTCTTCATGGATTTTAAGTTATGGAGTGATCAAAATGACAAAAACATGAAAATGACACTTTTTCCAACACTTAGTGAAAATCTGCCTAAGTTACCAGCCTTGAACATCAATGTTCATGAGGATTTTTCAATGGGATCCAAATAGTTTCAAAACAAACTATGATCACACATGTTTTGTATCATATGAGGGCTCTCTAAAAAGCACAAGAGCCTCCCATAACTCAACATGAGCAGGGAGATACGATCCTCTCAAAATCACCATTTCCAACAGTCTTGTACAAGGCAGATTTTGACATTTTGCTCGATTTGGCAAATTTGGACAACTCTAAGCCTTGTCATCCATTTGGACACCCCAGAGGATAAAATCAAAGGGAATGATCTGATCTCCAAGCCTCCCAAGTCCAAGAATCTACACATAGCCATAACAAACCCAAACAGGCTAAGAAGTGCAAAAGATTCCAATTTTGTTTCCAAGCATTTAATGGATGCATCAAGGTGGCATGGTTTGACACATTCCTAACTGAATGAGAAAAGAATCAGCACTGAATCAAAGAACCATAGGCCTGTGCCCTAACCTCAAGTCAATGGCTAGAGGAGACTTAAGATTCCCTTGGATCAACATTGGCCAAAGGCCTATACCAGCTGCCATTCATTATTGCTTGCAAAAAAAACTTGACACACTATAAATAAAGCTCAATTGTGATCAGTTTGAGTACACCAAAGCACTACAACTGATGCTTTCCCCAAAATCTCTCTCTTTAGGCCAAAATGCCTTCTTTTGCAAGTCATCTCTAATTTTTTGAGTTAGAGAGAAATTCCACCACAGCTCATGATCCAAACACATCTAATATGTCATATCTAAGCTGTTCAAACACTCACTTGTGATCTGAAACACCAAAATCAGAAAATCAACCTCCAAAACCTCAAAATTGGACTTTTCTGCATTTTCCAAGCCATGTCTTGATTCAATCACTTCCAAAACCAAACCAAGCCTCAAACACACTTCAAATATCATCCTTAAACTGTCCCAATTGGTTCCCCTCATCTAGAACACCATTTGAGAGAGTTGCCATATTGGTCACTTTTGCCCTTTTTGCAAGAAAGAGCTAAAACTTGTTCCTGAGGATTCCAGTTGGTTTTGATCGTCCTAAAAGCTTCTAAGGGATCAATCAAGAGTGTCCAAAGCATTGGATTACTTATGGCACAAGGATCTTGACAGTTAGCACAAGAAACTCCAAGAGGTAAGTGCATGACAACCTGAACTCTTTGAATTATGCATTGCTTTGAAGTCCACTGATTATAAACATCTCATACATATCATATATGTTGTGTTTGAACCAATTTACCATGCTATTAGTGTGTACATGATGTGTTAGCATAGAAAATGCAAATCTTGGCATTTTTTGAAACCACTATCGGATTTTTAGATAGAGGCATCTTCTGAAAAATATAAAGGCACCATTGGATTCCTCATGAAATTCTAGGTCAGAAACACCTAAATTTTGTCCCAATCCATGGAGAAATGAGCAAGTTACAGCCTTCATGCAAATCCACCATGACTTGGTTTCTTGCCTTGGCCAGGCCTAGAAACCAGGCCACCCTTATGTATTAATGGGGTGGTTTTGATACACGGATGTATCACCACCCTAGTGGTAGCGCGCATGTGTGTTTGGCTATGAGGTCGTGGGTTCAAACCCCACCCAGACCTTTTTTGCTACCCTTCCATTTTGCTATTTTTAATATTTTTATGGTTTTTGTTAATTAATTAAAAAATTAATTTCTCTCTCAATTTTAATTATTTTTTATTGATTCTTTTTTTTGAAAATTCACAAAAATATTAAAATATTTTATTCCATGAAAATTTCACAAAAATATTATTTATTTCATATATTTAGTATTTTTGTAAAGAATTATGTTTTATTTGTTGTTTTAACACTTAAAATATTGATTTCTCTTGATTTTGCAAATTCAAATCATTTTCAAATTATTCTATGAATAAAACATAAATTTTTTTAAACATTAATCCAAGATCACAACTTGATTTTCACACATGTTTGATAATTTTGATCATTTTAATTGAATTTTTATTCAATTAAAGTACATTTTAAAATCAAATTAGGGTTTTGATTATTTTCACCCTCATAAATCTTTTTCTAAACACTCATGGGCCTCTAATAGAGTGTAAGACCCATCCCTTGTAAATACTAAACCTTTTTGGGCCTCAGTCGTTGTATAAGTCCCAGTACAGTTTTCAAAACGACGGTGCGATCACTGTTATATATGGGCCTCTCCTTGAGTTGTAAGCCTCATCCCTTGTACAAAAATAACACTTTTGGATCTCTAATAGAGTGTAAGACCCAATTCTTGTTGTACATAAATAATTTTGGGCCTCAGTCATTGTATAAGTCCCGATACGATTTTCAGAACAACGGTGCGATCACTGTTATATTTGTGCCTCTCCTTGAGTATAAGCCCCAACAATCTTTCCAAAAACAACTTCCCTTTTGATTTAGGTTCAAATTCATAGTTTTTATCAAAACTTTCTTTAATTTCTTGAACAACTAACTATACAACTGTTACAATGGAAGCTTGCTCGCTTGTAAGTTTTTATCAGCTTTCTTTACATGCTTTCATATATATATATATATATATATATATATATATATATATTTGTCTATATTGCTGGAAGCTTGCTCACTTGTAAGTCCTTCTTTCATATCCTTTTAAATACTTGTCATATATCAACTGTATATATACTTGTATATCTACTTAGAGTTTTCCCCAACAATTAGGTCTAGAACTAGATAAAGCCAGTGGTCACTCTTTCAACACAGTCAAAACTAGTTCCCCATAGGAATTCCAGATATAGTCTTGCCTTCCCTTGGGCTTAATCAATATGGAACAAAGAGAAAGGTATTATTCCCGGTGAAACTTTTCTCAGACTGTCACTATTAGAAACTGTCAAAGAAATTCATTTCCCCTAGAGAGGATTAATTCCCGGTGAAACCTCTCTTGAATTTCTTCAAACCCTAGAACTGTTCACTAAAGAAAAGATTATTCCCGGTGAACTTTTCTTGAACTCTTCTTAAGTTTGGACCCACGGGCTTCCTAAAAGCATCCCCGCCTCCTCTTGGGCTTTGTACAAGGACCCTTCGGTTTCTTAGAAGTTCTCATGCCTTCTCTTGGGCTTAATACAAGGACCCTGAAGACCTCTTAAAGGTATAGGACAAAACTTAGTCATCCTGTGCTAGAGCAGTCTTTATAAGAGTTAAAACCTTGGACAATTTAGGGTTGATTCTCATCACTTAAAGCACCTGCCTCCTCTTGGGCATCATACAAAGAAAAACTATTCCATACCAGTAGACTTGGACAGTCTAATCCCCTCTTGGATCTCAAAGACATTCTCAAGTTCCCTACAAACCCTGAAAAAAACCCTGGTCATTTAACCAATCTCCAGTAGAGATAAAACCCACAGGATCTAAAACTCATTCTTTTATCCTAATTAATTATCCCCAGCTAGGGTCAAATCACTATCCCAAATCAGAACCTCAAGGCCTCTGATACCCCAACTCTTCTGTAAATCCTCAGCAAGAGTTGATTCTCCATTTTGGACCTGCCTCTGGATCTCAATAATCCTCAGCAGAAGCCAACCTCCTCTTAGGCTTTGTATAATGATTTTCCTCAGCAATTAGCCCCAACAACACGCTTTTGTTGAGTCCATCTTCTTCCTTAAAATACTCTCTTGTTGAGTTAACCCTTTTCAGCCTCAATTTTGGGCTTTGTACAAGACAAACAAAACACTCTATTGTTTAGTCAATCACCTTAAGGCACTCTCTTGTTGAGTCGACCTTTTTTTAGCCTCCCCTTAGGCTTTGTATAAAGATTTTCCCCAGCTGAGTTAGCTTCAAAAGTACTCTCTTGTTGATTCAATCACCTTTCCACACTCTCTTGTTGAGTCAATGGTACAAAACATAAACACTCTCTTGTTGAGTCATTCCTTTAGCCTCACTCTTGGGCTTTGTACAAGACATATATAAACTTTCTCCAACAAAGTCAAAATCTCCATAACCCTCTCTTAAAGCTCTGGATAAATATTTCCCCAGCGGAGTCAATTCCTCTCAGCCTTCTTTTAGGCTTTGAGAAATAATATCCCTAAGTAGAATTAACCTTCTTTTCAGCCTCCTCTTAGGCTTTGTATAATGATTTTCCCCAGTAAGGTCAGCCTCAATCTTGGGCTTTGTACAAGACACCTAAAAATCATCAGCTAAGTCAGTCAACTACCTTTCAACCTCAATCTTGGGCTTTGTACAAGACACCAAATAAAACACTCTCTTGTTGAGTCAGTCTCATTTCAGCCTCAATCTTGGGCTTTGTACAAGACACCAAATAAAACACTCTCTTGTTGAGTCAGTCTCATTTTAGCCTCAATCTTGGGCTTTGTACAAGACACCATATAAATCTCTCCAGCGGAGTCAATCTTCTTTTTGCCTCAATAGTGGGCTTTGTACAAGACAGATAAAATCTCTCACTTATAGGGTCAGTTTCCTCTTTTAGCCTCAATCTTGGGCTTTGTACAAGAGAGATAAAATATTTCCTCGGACAAGTCAACTTTTAGCCTCCTCTTGGGCTTTGTATAATGATATCCCCCAAAGAGTCAGTCTGTTTTTAGCCTTAATCTTGGGCTTTGTACAAGACAAATAAACACTCTCTTGTTGAGTCAGCCTTTTCCAGCCTCCTCTTAGGCTTGGTATAAGGACCTCCCCAGTGGAGTCAATCAATCTCTTAGCTTCAACCTTGGGCTTTGATCAAGGCACACAAAAATCAACATCCCTTCAGAGGAAATCAAAATCTCTCTGTAGGAAGACATTTCTTTTTGTTATCACACATCAAAACAGAAAATCAAAACAAACCCTAATCCCATATAACTGTTGTAAGTGGCACACTTGTTGATTCAAATATCCAAGCTGTAGTCCATCTCTTATCCTGGTAAAAATCCTCTATTTCATCTAATTGTTGTAAGTGGCAAGCCTCTGGATTATTTACATCTACGCCACTGTCCCTCTCTTAGCATGAAAGACTCCTAAGGAAAAATGGCATTGCTCAACACCGAGTTAAAGTTTTCTCCTTCAGGACAAATCCCTCATAAAGGAAATTATGGCATTGCTGGATTATCATATCCCAGTTAAAGTAATTTTTCTTTATAAACAGTCACCCAACAGTTGTGATAAACGGACAATATGTCTCTTTTTAGAGATGACAAATTCTCTCTCAGTCAAACCTTTTAGCTTCAATATTGGGCTTTGAACAAGACACAAATACTCCTTTAGCTTTAATCTTGGGCTTTGAACAGGACACCAAAACATCTCTTTTCCTCCCATAGAATAGGAGGAACTACGATTGCTCTGATTTACCTGTTTCTTTAAACGGGAATACGTAGGCATAAGATTGCGAAATCTTAGTGAGCACACCAATCAAAAACTTTAGGTCCAGTACCTTTACACTCTAATCAAAACTGAGGTCCAGTACCTCACCAAAATCATCAAAAACTCACTCTCTCTCTCTCTCTCAAAAACTCTCCCAACCCACAACAGATAAACACCATCAAGTATAAAAGCAGACCCTATTGCTAAGAACCTATGGATAACCATATTTAGGATAGGTAATTGACAACTCCCCATTGTATAACCTGACCTCGAACTCCCCGAATCTCTTAAGCATTTGTTCAGTTAAATACTCGCGTGCAAGGTTAGTTTTAGATAGCTTCCCTTTCCCTTCCAGCTTCACGAGATAAATAAGAAATCAGAAAGTAGCACCCCACTCCTACCATTGCGGGGAGGAGAAACCCATGGTGATAAGGTGGTCGCGTCACCGACAAAAATCACACGCTATAGTAAAATGGCGACTCTGCTGGGGAGTGCCATTAGGATCTGTCTTACCTTAGTCATCATTCGTCCCCATTTTCCAACAGAAAAATGGCGACTCTGTTGGGGACTCATTTTGTCTGTTTAAGATTAAGACTATAGTTCCTAAGAGGTCTAGGATGTTAGTTTTAGGAATTATACTATATATATATATATATATATATATATATATATATATATCGCTTTTCCTACTTGATATCCGTGTTTATTTTTATGTTAATGGGAATACGAGTGATGTCGCATATGGAAAGTATGAGAAAACCCTAAGATAGGTGATGGCATAGACGGGTGGTCTTACAGGGAGTGATTCCCGAATAAGCTATCCTGGTAGACCATTAAATCAGTGGAGATACCCTTTGCGGATTCAATGCCTAACGACTCCATTGTGAAGGCAGATTGTCCCAATGTGGTATCCGTGAAACTGAAGATTTAGTATACATTAACCATGTGGCCATTTGGTAGTGCGGTAGCTATCGGAAATAGTTGACACGCGATACTACACTCAATTGAGATTACCCTAGGATGCTACAACTCGCTCGGGTGAACCAGCTTGCTGTTGTTATCCCTAGGGGAGTCAATGATTTTGGGAACTTTTAACCCGTTCTACAGGTACAAAAATTCACCAGAATACAACCTTTGGGGATGGGTAGAGCCATGACTCCATGCTCGTGACGTTGAACCCTTGAACCCATGTTTTTTCAATATTTTTATGTGCTTCATTCATACATTCATTTAAAAAAACTCTTAAACAAAGAATAAATCTTCTTTTCTCTTCTATCTTTTTTCAAATTAAACTAAAACAATGATTGCAAATATCAGAGAGAAAGATTACGTTATGGATTTCGGTAGAAGGAAGACGCACAAGTACACCTTCAAGGCTCCAAAACTAGAGGATTTAAGAGGGTTGGCAAGGATGATCACTAACCCTGATGCTTTCAGAGCTAAGTACGGAGGGCTGCTGTCTCTGTTAAGGGTCATTGTAGTTGAAAGAATCCTGTCTACGCTGATTCAGTTCTACAATCCGATTTATCACTGTTTCACATTCCCGGATTAATAACTAGCACCGACACTAGAAGAGTACTCTCACCTGACTGATATACCCATCACCGACCAAGCTCCCTTTTCTGGACTGGAAGAAATTCCAAAGGATAAAACCATTGCAAGAGAAATCTATTTGGACGAGTCAGAAGTCAGGACTCACATGACCACTAAGGAAGGAATCCAAGGTTTACCGACCAAGTTTTTGGTAGAGAAAGCCCTATACTTTGCCAGTGTAGGAAACATTACTGCTTTTGAAGATATCTTTGTTCTACTCACATATGGGTTGCTCCTCTTTCCCAACATCGATAACTTCGTCGATACCATGCCATTAAGATATTTTTGATTGGAAACCCCGTACCAACCTTGCTCGCAGATGCATATCATTCTGTACACTTAAGGAATTTGTACTGCAGAGGAATGATCACATGCTGTGTACCCCTGCTTTACAAGTGGTTCACTTCCCATTTACCCAAGTCTGCTGCTTTTTGGGATCATAAGAGTACTCTACGTTGGTCACAGAGAATCATGTCTCTTACCAACTCTGACATAGATTGGTACAATCGGATCTATGATGGGATAAGGATCATCGACAGATGCGGAAACTTCCCTAATGTACCCCTCATAGGAACTAAAGGAGGAATCAACTACCATCCAATTTTAGTTTGCCGTCAACTCGGATACCCGGTGAGGCATATCCCACAAAATGTTCGTCTGGAAGGTCTTTTCTTCAAGGAAGAAGAAAATGACAGGGCACTAAAGACGGAAATAGTGCATGTCTGGAAACATGTTCACAGGAAAGGAAGAGAGTCTCTAGAAAGACTGGACTGTATCTCCGTGGAACCTTATCTCCACTGGGTACAAACTAGAGCCCTCAATCTAAGGATGCCTTACCCTCGTCAAGAAGTTCTTCCGTTAAAGGAATATGTCCTTTATTTTATGTCTGATACGAAAAAACTCCAGGTCGCTCTCAACAAAGTTCAACGGGAAAGGAAATCTTGGAAGAACAAATACGGCATTCTCAATATAGAGTGTACCAAAATTCAGGAACGGTCAAAAGAGAAGGATGCTCTGATTAAGATCCTAGAGCAGCATGTTATAGAAAATCAAGATGATCGAAGAAACTTGCTTACTTCTTTCACTTGGCAAAGGACTGACAACCCGACAACGGCCGAAGAGCCCCGGTCAAAGAAAAGGAAAATACCAGAACCAGCATCTAAGTTCTCCTCAGAGAGGACTCAGGATCCATAAGTTCAGACATTTCTTTTACAGTACTTTGTAAAATACTGTATTTCCCTTTCTGCAATCTTTCAAATTCAATAAAACGGGGTCTCCTCACTGTATGATATTTGCAATCTATTTGTTGAAGTTTCTTTTTTATTAAAGCAAAAACAAAAAAAATTAATATATATCATTGCATATCATTCATCATTCTCGCATAACGCATTTTCTTACCTTCGAATCTCACGTATGTGCCACGATTCTAGAGTCAAACTGTCTCATTCATACAATACTCGGGCCAATCGACAAAAGAAAATGGACGATCTCAAGGAAGAGAACAGAGAGCTGAGAGAAGAAATCGACGCTCTAAAAGAAGATCTGAAAAAACTTCACAGTGACATGCAATCCCTGGCAACAGCTCAGAGACAACAACAAAGGATTGTGAACTCGGAGATCACATCTACGCCCATAGTGGAGACGTATGATCCTCGGTACAACATGCCTAAAGATCGCCACTGGGGCATGCCTAGCAACTTTATCCCTGAAGAATATATCCCGCCGGTCACGGAAGACCCAGAAGCTGTAGCAAGAACTGCTGGGATTGAAGGTTACAAGCTTCGGGAAAGCGAAGATGCAAGAGTGATGACAGCAACACCTGAAGGTTACAAACTTCGGGGCATGGAAGCACCAAGAGTCACTGCCGTAATGACTATACCACAACCAGTGGTACACACTGTCCCAGAAGGATAGATTCCACAAATAATTTCTAGGGGAAACAAAAACATGTACGACAGGATGAATGAGTTCCAGGATTAATTCCTGAAGATGCAGAAGGAACAGCATGCCATTCGCGGTCAGGATTTATTCGGAAAGGATGCCGCAGACCTTTGACTGGTCCCCAACGTGAAAATACTGCACAAATTCAAGGTACCTGACTTTGAAAAATATAAGGGCAACTCTTGCCCTCAAAGTCATTTGGTGATGTACGCTCGAAAGATGTCAACACAGACAAAAAATCAACAGCTACTGATCCTTTATTTCCAGGACAGTTTAACCGGTGTCGTACTTAAATGGTACATGGGTTTAAACCGCACCAAGATCGTTACTTTCAGAGATCTTGGGGAAGCCTTTGTTCAGCAGTATAAATATAACCTGGACATGGCACCAGACAAAGATCAACTCAGAGCAATGTTGCAGAAGGACAAAGAAACTTTTAAGGAATATGCTCAGAGATGGCGTGAAATTGCCACCTAGATCGGTCCCCCTCTTGAGAAAAAAGAGATGACAAAGATCTTTTTGAAAACCTTAAGCTCGTTTTATTACGACCGAATGGTCGCCAGTGCGCCCAGAGACTTCACTTAGATGGTGAACATGGGAGTACGCCTTAAGGAAGCAGTCCGAGAAGGACGCCTGGTCAAAAATACAGAACCATCAAGCAGTATCAAAAGACACTGAAGTGCTTTCCCAAAGAAAAAAGAGCAAGATATTGGTAATATCTCTCTCGGAAAGCAAAGGCGAAGGTATCAACCAGTAGCAGTGGTAACTTCTGCTATCAACCCAACGCCGGCTCCAACGTATCAACCTCAGGTTGCTCAGAGCCAACCGAATCAACAACAGTATCAACAAAGGACACAACAACCTCTTCAGCAGGCTCGTCCACAGTACAACAACAAATGTACAACACGACCACCAGGGTTCGACCATATACCTATGTTGTATGCAGAACTGTTTCCACTATTACTGGTCAAGGGGCACGTCCAAACTAGGTCTCCTCTTACAGTACTGGAAAACCTGCCTTTTTGGTTCAAAGAGGATCAAACTTGCCCTTATCATCAAGGAGGACCAGGGCACAACATTAAAAACTGTCTCAGCTTCAAGTCCAATGTACAGAGGTTTGTCAGGAACGGGGTATTATCCTTCAAGGATACAAATCCAAATGTTCAGACGAACCCGTTGCATCAACATGAAAAAACTGCCATAAATTTGATAGAGGAAGAATTTGACCGAAGTTATCAAACTCACGATGTACTCCTATTGGGAACCAATCTGGTCAGGATGCATTGCAGACAGAGCGGGTACGCTCATGTACCGTCTCACAATTATCACCAGTATGATATATGCTCAAAGAATAATCAAGGATGTTTCGTAGTGAAATCAGCTCTACAAGAACAGATGGATCTCAGATGGATCCAAGATCATCGAATCCGTGAGGTCAATATGGCTCACGCAAATCCCAACATTGTCCAGAACCACAACATTCTGGCAATGAATGTCAACTTGGTGGCAATGTACTCAAGGGAAAGCCAACACCATGATCTGCCACGACACGATTATAATTCATGTCCGATATGCTCAATAAACAATCAGGGATGCTCTTTTGTACAAGAGGCCCTCCAATGTCATATGGATCTCAGATGGATCCAGGATTACCGTGATAGAAGTAGCCATCAAGTTAATATGATTCAAATCTTTGATATTTGCTTGATGAATACCAGTCTGGTAGAATTACACGCTAAGCAGGTCAGGCTCGGTTTTCTGGCTTCATATGATTATCAGGACTGTAAAGTGTGTCATAAAGACGACCAAGGACGTACACTTGTCCAAAGAACACTTCAACACATGTTGGACCACTAGTGGCTTCCAATCTACTTGGATGAAGCTACACAACAGATTAGTATGACTGACAGGAATCCTACTAGGCATCAAAGTCAGGATGTTCGCTCGATGGAAACAGATCTAATAAGGTTGCACTACATACAAAGCAGACGTGTCCAGGTGCCACCACACAACTATGAGCGCTGTAGAGTTTGCTCAGAGAACAACCAGGGATGCTACCTTGTACGGTCAGCTCTTCAAAATCAGTTGGACCGAAAAGAGATTTGACCGTTTTCAAATTCTGGTTCGACCAACGAGATACCCGACTATCTTCCTGATCAAAGCAAAGATGTTGTCTTAATCTCTAATCATGAAATGGCCAAAGATGTATGCGCCATAATCCCTCTACTACATGAATTAAGAGTTCCTCTTGATAGTAGAAAGATTCTCAACCTCGAACCAATCGAGGCCGGCTACGATGGTCAGAAAAATCAAAAGGCTCATGTGGTTATCTACTTCCCAGGACCAATACCGTACAAATTCGATAAGGTTATCCCTTACAAGTACGGTGCAACAACAATCAAGAATGGAAAGGAAACTCCATTACCCTCCGTCGTGAACATTGCCGACATTAGTCGGGTAACACGGAGCGGCCGGATCTTCAACAGAGGAGTTGGAGAACCCGCCAATGAAAAGGAACCTCAAACAGAAGTTCCTAATCAACTAGTCGATCAATCTAGTAATCCAGAACTGGTAAAAAACAGCGATGAGATGCTGAAGCTCATCCAAAAAAGCGAGTACAACATTGTAGACCAACTGTTGCAAACTCCTTCGAGAATCTCTGTGTTATCTCTCTTGCTCAGTTCCGAAGCTCACAGGGAAGCTCTATTGAAAGTCTTAAAGCAAGCCTTTATGGAACAAGATGTGACGATAAGACAATTTGACAACATTATTTCCAACATCACTTCCTGCAACAATTTAGGATTCAGTGATGAAGAACTGCCAGAAGAAGGCAAAAATCACAACTTGGCGCTTAACATTACAACCAACTGCCAGGACGATGCTTTAGCCAGTGTACTGGTAGATACCGAATCAACTCTAAATATTATGCCAAAATATACTCTGATGCGACTATCATTTCAGGGATCTCCGATGAGAGGCAGTGAGGTCATCGTCAAAGCCTTTGATGGATCTAGAAAAATAGTTATCGGTGAAGTCGACCTTCCCATAACTATCGGTCCTCACACTTTCCAAGTCACTTTCTAGGTCATGGACATCCGGCCAGCATACAACTGTTTATTAGGAAGACCTTGGATACACGAGGCTGGGGCAGTAACTTCGACACTTCACCAGAAGCTGAAGTTCGTCAAAAATGACAAACTAGTTACAGTCTGCGGAGAGCAGACCTTGATCGTGAGCAACTTATCATCATCATCCTGTGTAGAACCCGAGGAGGTCATTGGAACTCAGTTTCAAGCACTCTCGGTGAGCAACGAGAATCGACCGGAAAAAGGAATGTTGATTTCCTCATACAAAGATGCTCTCAAAGTGATCGAGAGTAACGACGTAAAAGGACGGGGACAACTCGTAATTCCTACTGATAACAAGACAAAGAAAGGTCTTGGTTTTTCCTCAACCTGTACCCAGATTGCTACTAAAGATGAAAGTTTTCATCCCGTTCAGGACTTCTTCCATAGTGGAGGCTTCCTTCACCCAGTGTCTCAAGAAGTACATACCATCAATGAGGGAGACTCCTTCGATACAGATGAAGAGTGGAAGTCATATCTCAACGAGGACGGTTATATGTCTCAGGGAGAGGCACATACGCCATTTTGCTATCCCACGCAAAGTCCGATATATATACCAAGATCAGACGTCAAGATGATGTACGGAGATTGTGATCCGGAAGGATGTTGTGCTCCACCGAACTCATTAGAGGAGGACACTCTAATGAAAGACAACTTTGACTATGACTATTATGACCCAATGGATGACTTGCCTATCTGGCAGCCGTACCCAGAAGATTTGGGGCAAAAGAATCAGCCAAACGATGCTTATCAACTGAGCATCATTGAAAAGAATGCCTGCGTCCCCACCAAATCATGGGATCATTACTCGGGACATTCTAAAGATATCCAGCCCAACGATGAATCTGCAAAGATTGCAGGACAAGAGTTTATCAACTACGCCTTTCCTGAGGTCAACGTCATCGAGAAAGATGACTCCTCCAGTTCCACCGAAGTATGGGACACCTTAGGACAACCGAGTGGCAAGTACGACTTCTTGGTCAAGTACACCGCTCCTGAGAACTCTCGTATCAGGCTCGAAGACATCCAGCCAACTGGATGGGAAGATTCACTTGAGAGTGAAAACACTGTGCAAGATATAATAGAAGAGTTTATCTACGACAACTCTGCATGGGAGGAAGACTTCAACGATCCTGCTCCGCCAGAAATTAGTGTTATTTCTGAGGACAAACCAAGAAAGAAGGTACCAGACTTTGTGATTCACTGAGGAGTTTGCCGCCAATGGGTTGCTGTCGATGTCCCGAAAATCGTCCATAAGTCTAAGTAATTGCCATCTTTGTTTTAACCTTTCACCCTGCCCAGGTGAAACGAATATTTTTATAGGGCTCACTTTCTGTAAATGTCCCTCTTCTCTTCGCCCAAAGTGACAGAGTTTTGTTTTATAGGGTTGTAGTTTCAAGAATCGACAAAATCATAAATAATTAAACGTCATTCTGTAATTTCCGCATTTATTGATGTTTTCACTTTTCGCTTTTTCAGAAAATGGTAATCCTAAAAAATAACTCAAAATAACAAAAACAGGCATTTTTTAGAAAATACACTGCACGCACTCTTGCATTCTCTCTATCTCTTCTAAAAATAAATCATCACATCATGCAGATTGCTTGTTTTAAACCCCATTGAAACATACGATCCAATGCCTTCTCCCAACTTTGAATTCCCGGTATTTGAAGCTGAAGAAGAAGAGGGTGAAGAAATTCCAGAAGAGATCTCCTGATTACTCAGACAAGAGGAAAGGTCCATTGAACCTCACAGAGAGCCGTTGGAAACAGTTAACTTAGGTTCAGAAGAAGAGAGGAAAGAAGTCAAGATTGGGGCACTGCTCAGTCCGACTGTCAGAGAAGACTTGATAAAACTTCTCAAAGATTTTCCCGATGTATTTGCTTGGTCCTATCAGGACATGCCAGGGTTGGATACCAGCCTCGTGGAACATCATTTACCGATGAAATCAGAATATCCACCGGTAAAACAAATACTGAGACGGACTCACCCGGATATGGCCATCAAAATCAAAGAGGAAGTACAAAAACATATTGACGCGGGTTTCCTCGCCACCTCAGAATATCCTCAATGGTTAGCCAACATAGTACCAGTTCTGAAAATGGATGGAAAAGTTAGAATGTGTGTAGACTATAGGGATCTGAACAAAGCCAGTCCAAAGGATAACTTTCCCTTACCACACATAGACATGCTGGTAGACAGTACTGCAAAGTTTAAAGTCTTCTCCTTCATAGATGGATTCTCGGGCTATAATCAAATCAAAATGGCGTCGGAAGACATGGAGAAAACTTCATTCATCACCCCATGGGGAACCTTTTGTTACAGGGTAATGTCGTTCGGTTTGAAGAACGTCGGGGAAACCTATCAAAGGACCATGACTACTCTGTTTCATGACATGATGCACAAAGAAATAAAAGTGTATGTCGATGATATGATTGCCAAATTTAAAATAGAAGAGGAGCATGTGACCCACTTGTCAAAGTTATTCGAGCGTCTGAGGAAGTACAAAATCCGCTTGAATCCCAACAAATGTATATTCGGTGTTCGCTCAGGGAAACTTTTATGATTCATCGTCAGCCAGAAAGGAATCGAGGTTGATCCCGACAAGGTCAAGGCCATTCAAGAGATGCCTTCACCAAACCTGAACAACAAGATGATGAAAGAGTTGTATGCTGAGTTTAAAATCGAACACCATAACTCATCTCCCTACCGGCCTAAGATGAATGGAGCGGTAGAAGCAGCTAACAAGAACATAAAGAAGATTGTTCAAAAGATGGTTGTAACCTACAAAGACTGGCACGAGATGCTACCATTTGCGCATCACGGTTATCGCACGTCTGTCCGCACTTCAACAGGGGCAACCCCTTTTTCTCTAGTATATGGCATGGAAGCAGTGCTCCCCATTGAAGTAGAGATCCCATCAATCTGAGTATTGATGAAAGCTAAGCTAACAGAAGTTGAGTGGTGTCAAAGTCGACACGATGAACTGAACCTAATCGAAGAAAAGCGAATAACGGATTTGTGTCATGGTCAGTTATATCAGCAAAGAATGAAGAAAGTGTTTGACAAAAAGGTCTGACCTCGCGTCTTCAGAAAAGGAGACCTTGTGCTCAAGAAGATACAATCATTTCTCACTGAATCCCGGGGCAAATGGGCTCAGAATTATGACGGGCCCTATGTGGTCAAGAAAGCCTTCTCAGGCGGCGCCTTGAGACTCACAACCATGGATGGAGAGGAATTTTCCTACCCCACAAATGTTGACGTAGTCAAGAAATACTTCGCCTAAATAAAAAAAAACGTCTCGGTGGATTGAAAACCCGAAAGGGCGATCCAGACAAAAATAAGAGACATAAGCAAAAATCATCACGATGGATTGGAAATCTCAAAAGTACAATCCAGGCAAAAGTTAGGGATTCATGGCAAGTAACTATGTTCAACAAGGTTAAATCCCCTGCGGTAATGCCATCCATCAAGAAAATTCCAGTCAAGGTAATCTTCGACAGAAACTCAAGATGTCCAGAATTCAAAGTTGGTAGAAGAATAACGGTCGTTATGTTTCAATGTAGCCTTTTTCCCTTAAATTACCATTTTCTAACTTTGTAAATACTCTATGGGATCACGCGCTTGGCTGATTTCTATCCTATCAATGAAATTTGAGCCCTAGTGCTTTTGTTTGCAATTCTTATTTGTTTTAGCTTTACAGATTGGCATTGTTAACATGATCAACGATTCTTGAAGTAAAACAAAAATGAATTTACTTTTCAAAATTTTATGCTTTTAAAATAAAGATGGCAATTCTTTTGACAGTTGAACATCGAAAGAACATCGATAGCTTCTCCAGAGGTGATTGAACCTCAAAGTGCAGAATCAATGTACTCCTTCTAAACCAGTACGCCTGAATGAAGGATCAACTGTGTCAGAGACCATGTTTCATCTGACATCCCCGACAGAGTGCATATCTCTTAAGACCGATTGAACAATTCTTTCTCCCACAGGGACCGTCTCTCTTAAGCAAGGCAGGATTGCTATCTTGGAACACTGATACTTTTCATCCCCCATAGTGGTCGAGCATCCAGTCGTGTTCATCTATTAGTCTGTATGTCGCGTCAGTTTTATCAGCATAAACATACATACCCAATGCATTATTGATTCATACTCATATTCATATTGCATCTCTATCACTCTGGTCAGTCCTACCCCCAAGTGGTAAAGTCCTTTTAATCAATCGAGTTGTCAAGTTCTTTCCTTGTCAGGAGACGTATCGTCTGAACGATCTTTCTCCCCAGTTTATTTCTGGATTGGAGACAGTCCTCGACCACTTTGATAACTTGAACCTCTGAAAGGCAAGAAGACATTCGAAAAACGTCACTCTTCAAGATGGCATTTTCGCTTTCCCGGATTAAGGAAAATCCCCAAAGAAAGCCTCGCAACTAAAGACTCTCAGCAACACATTAGTTTTTCTCTTCAGAAAGTCAATGTTAATGAAGTCATCAGCACCTCAAAATTGGATTACATCACATGGCATTTCTTCGAGAATATCTCAAAGAAAAGTATGATGTAGTATCCCCAAGCAGAAAGCAGTCTTTCAAAAGACTCGTTTTTCCCCAGTAGAGTCAACAAATGGCGTCTCCAACAGAGAAGTTTGTACACCTCTACAACTCCGTCAAATGGCGTCTCCCTAGGAAAATATGGCGAGAAGTTTGATGAAGGCCGCTACAAATAGCATCCCTTGTCAAGGAAGGAACTTGACAAAAAAAACAACTGAGACCAGTTCCTTGGCTGAAGACCATGATCGAGGGGAAGTTTATTGACAAAAGAAACTGAGACCAGTTCCGTGGCTGAAGACCAGGATCGAGGGGAAGTTTATTGACCAAAGAAACTAAGACCAGTTCCTTGGCTGAAGACCAGGATACAGGGGAAGTTCATTTAAGAAACTTAGACCAATTCCTTGGGTAAAAACCAGGATCGAGGGGAAGTTTTACCCTTTTCTAAGCATCATTGTTTAGCAAAAGAAGATGGATGGGCAAACTGCCATTCATAACCACTGTCAAAATTTCGGGTATTCCGATATTTAATCCTCTTGCACCCCGAATGCCCAAATACCTTCGCCATTCACACCTTCGGGTCCAAGAAAATTAAATAGGGGCATATGTCATACCCCAAATTTTGACCACCAAGATTTCCCATCATTGTGCAAATCATAACCATAATATGGATGTACCTTCATGCCTCATCAATCTCTTCAAGGATTGTTGAGCATTCACCACAATTAAGACTTAGGGTTTCAAGCCCTCTCAGAGCACTTATACAAAGGATAAATCAAGAAATGACATGATCTTCAACTTGTCTAATCTCTCAAACACCTAAAAAGGATCAAGAGGACTCCCACATCAAGAATCAAGCAAAAGGTTGCAACATTCCAAGTAGATCAAGCCTAAAGATCGCCAGTGTCACCAAATTAGGGTTTTGGTCGACCAAGGCCTCCAGATGGAATTTTTCCTCTGGGCATGAGCCAATTCTTCAAATCACAACCCAAGATGTTCAAAGGGACCTCATGGACCCAATCATCAATCCAATTTAACCTCAGGGGATGCATTTACCAAAAATCAGGAATTAGGGTTTCTTGACCTAATTCACCCCTAAGTTGACTTTTGGAGCAAAGCATGAGCCAATACATCAAGACATGATTTGAGAACCTCAAATATATCACACTGATCCATTTACAACAATGGATTGATCCAAGAAGCTTGATCCACAAGTTTCAATTTCATCTGGACCACAATTAGGGTTTTGAAGGAAAAGTCAACTGTACCTTTGACTTTTGACCAAGACATGCTCCCAAACCTTGGGACATGATTCAAGACATCCTAAAACACCTATGGAATCCATCCATTAGGTTTGAATTAGGTCAAGGACTTGATTTCACAAAGGATCGCACAGTTTGGATTTCATCCGATAAAAAGTCAACTGTGCACAAAATCAAGTTTGACTTTTTGGAAATTTTCACAAATATGGTTCCCCTAAGTAAAAAATAATGTTAATGTATGGTATTGATAATCATTCATTAATAAAAATCAAGAAAAGTGAGGTTTCTTGCAAAAGGGGCAACCTTGAGAAACCAAAATTTTTCTAAGTTATGGAACAAAAGTGATTTTGGTACCAACTTCCAAGGATCATAACTTGGGATCCAAGGAGCCATTTTGGGTGATCCAAAGCCTGATTTATAGGTATTCCTACATTCTACAAAAGCTTCAACTTCAAGAAACTCCAATTCTTCATGGATTTTAAGTTATGGAGTGATCAAAATGACAAAAACATGAAAATGACACTTTTTCCAACACTTAGTGAAAATCTGCCTAAGTTACCAGCCTTGAACATCAATGTTCATGAGGATTTCTCAATGGAATCCAAATAGTTTCATAACAAACTATGATCACACATGTTTTGTATCATATGAGGGCTCTCTAAAAAGCACAAGAGCCTCCCATAACTCAACCTGAGCAGTTAGATACGATCCTCTCAAAATCACCATTTCCAACTGTCTTGTACAAGGCAGATTTTGGCATTTTGCTCGATTTGGCAAATTTGGACAACTCCAAGCCTTGTTATCCATTTGGACACCTCAGAGGATGAAATTAAAAGGGAATGATCTGATCCCTAAGCCTCCCAAGTCCAAGAATCTACACAATGCCATAACAAACCTAAAAAGGCTAAAAAGTGCAAAAGACTCCAATTTTGTTTCCAAGCATTTAATGGATGAATCAAGGTGGCATGGACTGACACATTCCTAACTGAATGAGTCAAGAATCCGCACTGAATCAAAGAACCATAGGCCTGTGCCCTAACCTCAAGTCAATGGCTAGAGGAGACAGATTCCCTTGGATCAACATTGGCCAAAGGCTTGTACTAGATGTCATTCATTATTGCTTGCAAAACAAACTTGACACACTATAAATAGAGCTCTATTGTGATCAGTTTGAGTACACCAAAGCACTACAACTGATGCTTTCCTTAAAATCTCTCTCTTTAGGCCAAAATGCCTTCTTTTGCAAGTCATCTATGAGTTTTTGAGTTAGAGAGCAATTCCACCACAGCTCATGATCCAAACACATCCAATATGTCATATCTAAGTTGTTCAAACACTCACTTGTGATCTGCAACACCATAATCAGAAAATTAACCTCCAAAACCTCAAAATTGGACTTTTCTGCATTTTCCAAGTCATGTCTTGATTCAATCACTTCCAAAACCAAACCAATCCTCAAACACACTTCAAATATCATCCTCAAACTGTCCCAATTGGTTCCCCTCATCTGGAACATAATTTGAGATAGTTGCCATATTGGTCACTTTTGCACCTTTTGCAAGAACGAGCTAAAACTTGTTCCTGAGGATTCCAGCTGGTTTTGATCATCCTAAAAGCTTTTAAGGGGTCAATCAAGAGTGTCCAAAGCATTTGATTACTTCTGTGTATTTCCTATTCAATTTATGGCTTCATTTGTTTATATTTTTTACTGACCTTAACCAAAACCCAAAAATATATTGTTTTCTCTTTATTGACATTTTCAGGGGAAAAACAGGTTAAAAATGCCAAAATAACAGTCCCACGGCTCGAATGAACTTTATCTGAGAAAAGTCAAAGTTGATATGCAAATAATTCAAAAATTCATCTAATTAAGAGTCTCTGAGATTTAATTGATTTTTATTCAAGAGATTCCAAGGTTCATGTGTTTATTTCCATGCCTTCTTTGACAAGCAAGAAAAATCGAGCCGGAATCAAGACAACATATCAAAAAGTCAAATTTCCCAAATTTTCACTGTGTTAATCGATTAACACATTGGTTAATCGGTTAACGCGTGCGAATTTTGAAAAAAAAATGGCAGCAAATTCAAATTTTCAGCAATTGGCACCAATTTTCATCATTTTGGAATATTCCATACCATCTCATTTTTATTCCCCACATCACTTTGATCATTTCCTACCATACACCTTCACTAATCACCACTCTTTTATGAATTTCCCTCCAAATTCAAATTCCAAGCCTAATTTTGATCTTCCAAACCAAATTTCCAAGCCTAAACTCTATAAATAGAGGCTTCATCTCACTCATTCTTCAAGCTTTTGATAGCCAAAAAATCTCTTGCAAATTCTCTCCCCAACTACCAAAATTCACCAAAGCTCTTCTTTCTTCTTTTGAAAGTTAGTAAGAATTCACATTGATTCTTGCTTAACTTTGAGCTAAACCTTCATCCATTCACTTTTTCATCATCAATTTCAGTAGATCAAGACTTTGGAGTTTGGATCTAGTAGTAATTTGAAGCAATTTTCTGATTTGGAGTGGTAATCTATTTTCCACCATTGTTAAAGCTTCATATTCATCATTCAAGATGTAGATCCTTGGTGCTTCTTGTTGTTGATCCTTTGGATCATATATTGTTGTTTGATTGCAGGTTTCTTTGTCTATTTTTACTGTAAAATTCATGCAAATTCAGTTCATGATCACAAGGAATTTGAAAAATGTTTTGAAAGAAGATCATGCTGAATTTTGCACATTTTTTTGCTTCTGGCGCAGTGTTAACCGATTAACCAGATACAGTGTAAATTGGTTAACCGATTAACACCATGTTTTGCGCAGAAATTCAAAATCTGCACTGGTTAACTGATTAACCAATGTGTTAACCGATTAACCAGTGTCCAGAATGCTATTTTGGCTCTGTTTTGGGACTTGTTTTGGTTCTTTTGCCATTTCCTTCTCCTTCCCTTTGTTCTTAGCCTTAGATCACATATTTTTGTGGTTTAATTTAGCCCTCTCTTCATCTATTTCTCTTTTCTTTTGATCGATGAAAGTCTTAAAGATCTTGGAATTCCTTTGTTGAATTTTGATCAAGACTAGATCGCTACCTTCTTTTCTTTTCGTGCGGTATTGCTTTCGAATGACAATCTACATATCGTTCTTCTAGCATGCATTAGCACAAAAAGCTATTGACCGGCCTCATTGTAGGGTAATTGAAATTCTGGTACCAGACGTGTGATGTTAAGGTGCGATGTCACAACAACACACTCTGCAGAACAATGCAATAATAGAAACAGTAAATGAACACAATCAATTGTTCACCCAGTTCGGTTCAACCAACCTACGTCTGGGGGCATACCAAGCCAGGAAGGAAGTCCACTATTAGTAGTATCAAATTACAGACTCAACACACCAGTTGACAATCTACCTAATTCAATCACTACCCAATGACCCTTCTACCTAAGTCCTCCCTAGGTAAGAGACTCCATCTCACTTCCAATCATCTCGATGATGTCTAGCAGTCAACTACACCGTCACTGCATCAACAGCTTGACTCCTTACACTTTTCTATTACATAGAATTTGGAAGACACACTTCCATGACAACCCTTTGGAGTTGCTTCAAAGCTTCCTCCAAGAACAATACAAAACTCATTACCTACAGGTTTCTGAGTTAAACATAGTGACCATCTCACACCCCGAGTGGTTCACTAGACAAAGCCCTAAAGTTCTACATCTTGGACTCGTACCTCTTCTAGGTTACAAGCAATCTATTTATAATATAATCCAACTGGATTTGGGCCTTCAAATCATATCAAATCTTCTGTACCAAATCTGCAAAAGATTCTGCTCCTAAGTAGATCTTCAATCATATCTTCAATTAAATCTTCAATTATTAACTCTGAATATTCTCCATATCTTTAAGCTTTAAATGCGCAACAAACTGATCTTCATAACTGATTGTAACAGAATATATCTCTCCCTTGATCTTCGCCTATATTCTCTGATTCTCTTTAGCAGAATATCTCATTCACACCAGAAACACGTGTAGCCCTAAACACATAACAGTCTGATGTTTTAATGTTCTGGTATAGTGATGTTACGACATCGCATGTGACATCACTCTTCAGCACTTTAATTCTTCAACAGCAAACCAGAATGTTAGTTAAAAAACATACCTATACTGTTAGACGCTCATGTTGTAACATCAACCATGACAACACACTGTTTTAACAAAATTACAGCCAATTACAAGAACTTACAATCTCCCCCTTTGGCTAATTTTGGCTAAAACATATATATAGATATTAGAACTCAGATTACAGCAGTAATTACAATACTACACTACTGTTGAGTGTTATCTGATCCTAACAGTGTACTGCATTCATGGGGAATCCTCTTCTGACTGATGTTAGGACATCACCATATGACATCAGCTCCAGGCAGCACATCAGGAGGTGCACATGAGGAAGAAGATATCCAATACTCCCCCTTAATACAACACATTTCTTTTTCCTTTAAACTCAGACCCGGAGAGGATGTAGAAGACTCCTCCAGAAAAGAAATGCTTGTCTAGTCATCAAAGACCAATGGTGGCATGAGAGACTTATGCACACCTAAATTGATCAGACGCCCCCAGTCGACCTATGGCATAAGATGAAACTTAAGACGTGCCAATCTGCCAACTCATGTAACTCAGAACACAAGTCACAACTGTGTTCATAACTCAGGACACAAGTCACAAAGACTCAACACCAACTTTGGCTGAGACCTCGTTCTGCAACAGCTGGGACTGCAGACTTCAGGCAAAACATCTGTGCAAACCATTTAGCCCATCTCTCACTTTTCTCCCCCTTTTTAGCCACAAATTTGCAAAGGAAGCCCTCACAAAACCAGATCCAAGAAGTACTCACCCAAAGGCACACAAAAGCCATAAGACTTATGAACCAAGAACACTCACGAGTTGAAGGAGAGAAGAATTTCCCCTATATATATCAGATCAGTTACTTAGGAATTAACGAGCTTTGAATATTTCAACGCTATTTTAGGAACTAAAAACTCCATTCAAATTCAATGTCTTCTGTCCAAAACAGTCTTGACCGGATTTATTGTTTCCTAACTGATATATACCATAACTTGTGCCAAAACAGTTCCATGCAGAGTCGGATCCACGTGTTGCACCTCACCGTCCAAAATAATTCCTTGTTTGGCCCAAGAGAAACATGTCCTATCCCATGTTGTGACATCTCATCAGACATTGTCTGCTGGTTCACAACACAACCAATCCAAGACTTCGCAGTAGATTCCAAGACACAACCAATATCAATCACATCCAAAACTTCACATGGCTAAACTCCTCCTAAAGGCAGGAACTGGCTGTACAAACATGCGCACTCCCCCTCAATCCTAGAGCCTTCTTAGTCCACATACATTGGCTATTTCTCCCTCCTTGTAGCCACAATAGGACAACCAAGTACACACAATTCCAAAGACAACCTCTCAAACATCCAACCACCATACTCACACAATGAGGTAGATGTACACTACTGGTTCAATCAGGTCAAAAATTGTCATGTCCATACCAACATGTCATAACATGTTGTCCAGTCTTCTTGAATAACTTCCTCTTCAACATCTGAACCATATCAGACAAGGTCACACACCTACAAGCCTAGGCTAACTCTCCACACGCTTGAACACCCTGCAAGCTATGTGCACTTTTGCAGCCGAAACCATAGCCAAGTACCCCAATGCATTTGTCTGCTGAACCTCTTGGTTAGTTCACTTCACATGCTAGGCTGATCAACTTCTCTTCAGCAGGACTTGACCAAAGGGCTAAATCTCCTTCACAGGTGTTTCTTCACTGAAACAATAGGTGAATAACCCTTTTCAGACTCTCAAGCAATCAATCCTGATCTACTTCAGTCTTCTCTACATACTCCATCTAAGGCAGACCTTCTACTTCATCATTCTCCCGTATGACTATGTAGACGCTCCTTAGGCATAATGTAGGCACCAAGCTCGTGACCTAGAGTATAATCATCCTTCACCAAGGATATCCAAACTAATGATTCTTAATCAGCTCCACCAACTGGACTTACTATTGCATAGTAATCCAAAGAAGTAGAGAATTAAATTCTCATCCACCTTCAAGAAGAATACTCTCCTTGAGTCTTCAACTCATCACCCTTCTGCCCAAGAGTAACTTGTTCCAAGACAATCCTCAAAAATAACTAGTTGCCATACTCTGATTATCTTGATTCTTCGCATCCACTTGTGAGATCAACCAAATGCCACAGTTTGATCACCTCATTCATGAATCCTCATATGAAAATAGCCAACTGCCACATTTTGACCTTTTTCACGTATGTCAGAATTCTCACAAGGATATCTTGATCCACCCAGGAAACTTGATCTTCAAGTCACATGTTCCACTTGCTCAAAAGAAAACACACTTAGACTCCCTAAGCCATGGTCATGTAACATCTCCTCATTCCTACAGCTCCCGCAAACTGCCATGAGAATGATCTTTTTGAAGCATCCATAACTTCCATTACTTTAGATCACCTCTATCACCAGCTGAGACTTCTGATGTTAAGTTAGATGTCAAAACATTATGATATCCAACTGTTGAATTCAGCTCTTCCTTCTGCCACTCAAAAGAACCTCCTCCCTTTACAGAAACAGATTTCCATGCTCTCATAGACTTGATTCAACAATCAAGTTTGAGTAGACAACCTCCATCCTGCTTAGAAACTCCAAAGACTTCAAATCAACCACAACTGAATCTTCAGAAAATAGGTAATCCAAGACTACCTCATAGCAATACCAAAGACTGCCACTTTCCTTAGTAGAGCCATCAAAAGAAAGCCAGAGATAACTGCCACTTATCCTCGACCTTCACAACCAGAGCAAACACCATGCTCCAAACCACTTAGATAAACTGATCCAAGCTAAAACCCTCAAGATTATGAAGTCTTCAACAACACCAATAAAGAGCCATACAGAGAAAAGTATATTCTCAACACTTCAACAGACTTGCACTTTTACATCAGACATATACATAGTCTCCCGTCAATGTATTTTGTCATTAGTTGACAGCACATCCTCAAAAGCAGATAAATACTCAACTCCTGTCGAGGTAACCTTTTCACACAACCGCCATCTACTGATCCAAACCATCACGAAAACCACTTATACCACAAAGCCTTCCAGGTTAGGTCAGTGTCTTGATCTTTCACTGACTTGATGTTCCAAACTCAGTTCTGACATTAGTCTTGATCACAACTCCTAATCATACATAACTCTTCTAACCAAAGAGTAATAACTGCCATCCTTCTGCAGAAACATACCATAGACAGTCTGCTACTTTGAATCCTTTAAGGCACGAAACAGAAAGAGCTCAAGCAAACACCAATTGACCACTGGCTGAATTACCCTACTACTGCACACCAACTCTTGGATGCCTTTTCCCTTCACTTCAACCAGCTCCTGCTGAAAAGCATCTCAACAATTGTTCAACTTCACAGCTTCCGTGATCCTTCTAAGTAGCTATATTCTAATAGGTCTTGACTTAGCATTTACCATAAACTGCTAATGTGAAACACGATGTCGAGACATCCGAATTGACATATTAAGCTCAACTTCCACCAATAAGCTTAAGAGATGACTGATCAAGATCTTCACTCCCGCATGAAATATTTGACAGTGATACTCTTTTGCTTTGTCTCCACCCTATTCACCTTTTGATCACTTCTTTCCCAAAACACAGATAAGAGATAATCTTCAAGTAACTTTGGCATCTCTAACCAAACGGTTGAAGTTGTCTTGCACAACCTACAACATCCTGCTGAGGAGACCAACCCCTAATGTCTTTCCAATAGATACCATGCAGCAGAACACTCAACACCTCCTTTCAAACATAATCTGCTCCATGGCCATAAACAAGATTGCAAACAACTGGCTGCTTTGATCAGAAGGAGCTTTCAGATAACAGAGAAAATGTCCTTGACATTTGAGCTTGACCTCCACCAAGACAAACAACCTTTGAACACCTACTCACTTATCCAATGAGTGACACTATATTGATCATCTCTTGACCAATATACATATCTAAGACATGTTTCTTGAGGGAAACTTCTTAGACACACAACCCAGATGCCTCCTCTTCCAAGCCAGGAGTAGGTTCCAAACAGATGTGATCAACACATTTGTTTAGCCCCCTAGCATCTGTTATGCTGACAGGATACTGCATAATCTGCTGGTTTTATGTTCTAACATCAGGTAGGACATCAGTTCTCTTCACAGAAAAACACCAAAAGATCCTTTAACACATCCCAGGGAATGACCATGTAGGCAAGAATAAATGGCTTCTAACTTTCTTCAGATCTCTTTTCAACAAGCTCATACAAGAGTTCCTTTATGAGTGGACTTGGGATAAACCACACGTATCTTAGGCAACTCTAGTTGAAGATATCCTCAAGTATCACCACACCATGTGATACATCTTCAGAGGAGAACACATAACCATCAGGAATTTTCCATCAGATATAAATATATGCATACGCAGCGGAACACATACCAGAAAACTCCTCTATATCCTTCAGGCACAACATACTAAACACAACACTTCATGTGCACTAGATCAACATAGGATTCAACCTACAAGGCAGCTTATCACCAAAGCTACACGCCTGATAACTCCAATCTCTACTTCTATGAGCTGACCAAGTTCATAACTATCTTCCTTGCTCACGGACCAGAAGGTATCTTCCCTAGATCTCATCCAGAACCAGACAGGATGCCTGCTCTGATACCAATTGAAATTCTGATACCAGACGTGTGATGTTAAGGTGCGATGTCACAACAACACACTCTGCAGAACAAGGCAATAATAGAAACAGTAAATGAACACAGTCAATTGTTCACCCAGTTCGGTTCAACCAACCTACGTCTGGGGGCATACCAAGCCAGGAAGGAAGTCCACTATTAGTAGTATCAAATTACAGACTCAACACACCAGTTGACAATCTACCTAATTCAATCACTACCCAATGACCCTTCTACCTAAGTCCTCCCTAGGTAAGAGACTCCATCTCACTTCCAATCATCTCGATGATGTCTAGCAGTCAACTACACCGTCACTGCATCAACAGCTTGACTCCTTACACTTTTCTATTACATAGACTTTGGAAGACACACTTCCATGACAACCCTTTGGAGTTGCTTCAAAGCTTCCTCCAAGAACAATACAAAACTCATTACCTACAGGTTTCTGAGTTAAACATAGTGACCATCTCACACCCCGAGTGGTTCACTAGACAAAGCCCTAAAGTTCTACATCTTGGACTCGTACCTCTTCTAGGTTACAAGCAATCTATTTATAATATAATCCAACTGGATTTGGGCCTTCAAATCATATCAAATCTTCTGTACCCAATCTGCAAAAGATTCTGCTCCTAAGTAGATCTTCAATCATATCTTCAATTAAATCTTCAATTATTAACTCTGAATATTCTCCATATCTTTAAGCTTTAAATGCGCAACAAACTGATCTTCATAACTGATTGTAACAGAATATATCTCTCCCTTGATCTTCGCCTATATTCTCTGATTCTCTTTACCAGAATATCTCATTCACACCAGAAACACGTGCAGCCCTAAACACATAACAGTCTGATGTTTTAATGTTCTGGTATAGTGATGTTACGACATCGCATGTGACATCACTCTTCAGCACTTTAATTCTTCAACAGCAAACCAGAATGTTAGTTAAAAAACATACCTATACTGTTAGACGCTCATGTTGTAACATCAACCATGACAACACATTGTTTTAACAAAATTACAGCCAATTACAAGAACTTACAGTAATTACTCCGTAAATTACTCGGCGATTGCTTAACATAGCGCAACATTATGTCCTGTATCGGAAAACAACTCAATGTTGATTAATCTTTTGTATTAGGTTCAAAATCTATGAAGCTTGTTGTTGTAGAGGCTTTGATTCTATCAATCTTCTAACAAGTCTTCATTAACCTTGACCTAAGTACACTATTCAATCATTATTAATCACTTACTCTAACAACTAACAACTAATTACTATCTTCTAACTTCTTTACATTTCCTTCTCGCTCCCTATCTCTCTTTTACTTTTATGCAATTTTTCCTTTGTCTGTTGGACACATGTTTATGCTTCCGCATATTTTTCCTTTGTTCGTTGGACACATGTTTATGCTTCTGCAATTTTTCCTTTGTCCGTTGGACAGATGTTTATGCTTATGCCTTTTTCTCTTTGTCCACTTGGACCAAAAACATTAATAAAGGCCAAAACCTCTAAAAAACTTGTGCTTCTAATCTTGGACTATGGTTACTATCCTTTGCAATGGACATGGAATTTTGCACCTAGACCTTGGACTTCAATGCTATTCTTGAATCCTTGAGCTTAGACCTTGGACATCCAATTCAATTCTTGGAACCTTGGACTTATAATTAGGACCTTTCTCCATTTGCTTTGGAATTATGGTTCGAAGACTTTGGAGCTTACTTGTGTGGTTAGGCTATTCTTATCCTTAGCTTTTACTTTATGCTTTAGGATAGTCACTTCTTCTCCACCCATTCTTCAATTTTCAAAACTCTCTCCCTTTTTCAAAACATTCTCGATTTCAAACCTTCACCTCTTTCATAATCAAACCTTGACTTTGTCAAGTGATTTTACTCTTTTCTTTTCATTTCTTAACAAATGCTAAACTACATAAGCATATTGACACCTTTTTCAAAAGACTTTAAAAAACACCAAACTCATTCAAACTCCTTTTGTGCCCTCGTGCACTTTCTTTCTTAAAACTTTTTCATAAGTTTATACATGATTCATTTCTTTAAGCGGAATTATTCGCTTGGAAATGACGACTTGTCTTTACATTTAAAAACAACCAAAACAAACAAATTTCATTCTTTGTACCACGAACTACGGGGTTTTGATCCTACATTGCACATCATGGGTACGTAGGCATCAGGCGACAAGTCTCTCCAAACACAAAAAACCTTAAAAACAATTTCTCTTCTCATCTCCTCAATCACTTTTCAAGCAAACATTTTCAGACCAAAAACGGTAGATATTTCAAAGGGCTCCTATAGAGTACTATAGACGTTTTGGGTGCTAATACCTTCCCATTACGTAACCAACCCCCTTACCCGGACTCTCTTCACTTATTCTTGTTGTAGAGCTTGTGTAGGTTTTGTTCGCTCTTTTTCCTTTCCTTTTTGGATAAAATAAAAGTGCGGTGGCGACTCTTGCTTTTCGAGTTAAGTTAATCAATAGCTTACACTCACGATTTTGCCGCTACACAGTGGTTATCCTTATTTGAGTTTGAACTAGTGGTGTTGATGTTTTTGAAGGTTTCCCCCTCATAGCTCTATCTTGGTGCTTGGGCTTGCATAAATGTATTCCAATTCTAAGATGAGTATCGATCTTGGAAACCTTCCTGCCGACTGTTCTTCCATCTTTTCACCGTAATAGATACCTCTAGGTATGAGGTCCGGGATCAAAGGCTTATCGTGTTACCCCAAAAAGTTCCCCTATTTAGTCATTTTCTAAGAGCTAGAACGATTTTCAAAGGCGTTTCGTGTTGGTGAAGCCTCATACTCGGAAAACCCGCTCTATGCTTTATTGAGTTCCTACTAGATCTTCTCGTTCATGCACGAATAGGTTTTGTAAATGCTGGACTTGGATCCATTTCAATTGTAAACCTCATATGTATTTTGTCTATCTAGATTCTCACATTCTTGACGAGGTTATGATGAAGAAAGATATGGAGATTTTATACTGGAGTCTAGGCTATGAGGATGGGTCTCGACTAGGGAAAAAAATGTCACATGATTATTCAGGTAGACATAAAGAGTTCTTAAATAAATAGCAAATGACAGAGACTATAGCTCGCCTCATTTAAATTAAGTGTAAACATGCATCTGTCCAGCCTCTCGATTTCTCCGAAATCTCGCTTGATAAATTCATACTTCCTAGACAGAATAAATTATCTTATATCTTGATATTGACACTTTCAAATTGATGAGTGCCAAAAAGTCGTGTTTTTAGTAGTATTTTTGTGGCACTTATCATTCTAATTGTATTGAATAAAACCCCACTTTGTATGTAAATGTGTATATTTAGTGTATAATCAAGTCTTAGTGTATTTATGTACCGTTTGATAGTTTTCTACTCATTTTGTAGGTATTGAGGTGTATTTGGAGCATGAGCAATAAAGTGTCGAAGACACGGCTTAAAACGCGCGATTTTGAGCAACTCATCAACGGATAAGGCTCAAAATGAGGATGATAAAAACCACCAATTTGGTTGATATTTATTCATTGTTAGATAAGAAATTGAATAAGCTTTCCAACGCTTCGAACCGAGCGAAAAACGGAGTTACGGTTCAAAAGTTACGAATAAAACAAGTGCATAAATTTTTCATTCCCGAGAAGACTGGGCTAAGATGGCTGGACCGTGCTTAGCTCACTTTTAAGGCGGTTTAACATTAATAAGGGCACGCTTAGCACCCAAATCAGGCGAAGCGCGGTCTGCGATGATGATAACAATAAATAGGGGTAAAACACATTTTTTAGGTTATGGTTTGGGTATTTTTTGCTCCCACTCCATCATACTTCATTTCTTCATAGGATTAGCTTAGAAAACAACAATGGAGCTTGCAATTGGATGATCCGGAGTCGAATCTCTCGTCTATTGGTGTTGACAAACCAAGAAATGTTTGGTTTTTCTTCTTCTCTTCTCTTTGTAATTTCTATTTGTTGGGTGTTGTATAGTTACTATGAACATATGTATCTTTGTTGATCATAATATTGTATAAAATCTGCTTTACAAATCATTATCGATGTCTTCCTTGATCTTTTTGCATTTATGTTTGGATTTGTGTTGTGTTACAGATAAACATCATGAATCTTGATTAGGGATGGATATCTATTGTGTCTAGATGCTAGAGATAGATTTAGATAATAATCTTTATGTTGTCGGAACTTAATGCCTTCCTTGTTTCGAGGCGTCGTACGCGAGAGCGACGAAGAGAGTGATACGCTTGCTCTCTCAGCTCAGTGTGCCAGAGATGGACACTGTTGTGAGCGATACTGGATGATTTTGACAAGTATTGTAGTAGAGTGAAAATGATCGATAAATTGATGTTTGTGACGAGTGGATTATATGTATGCTTGATAAGTTTCTTTTCTCCGAAGAATGTATTCTTTTTATGTTTATATTTACTTTTCTGTTTTACAATTCCAAACCATTTAATCCAAACTCATAAACTTAGATATTGTCGAACGGCAATTCAGTAGCACCGATCTCTGTGGACACGATAAATTCTCCGAAAAATACTTCCAAATCTTTTGTTGCTTGCCGCTATTCCGTACCAACACAAATAGAGCTTTCTCTTTTTTGTATTTATTATATCTTTTTCCTTTAACTCTAAATTTTGTCATTAAATGGCATTCTCCTTATATATAATCTCTATCTCTTTGAGAAGATATTGAATTTCGTCAGATCCTTAGCGGCAACTTCCATCAACTCGACAACCTCATTAGTATTGTTATTTTCAACAAGGGATAAATAAATAAACACTTAATTCAAGAAATGATATAATTAACCATGAAAAATATGATTATCAAGAACTAGAAGATATAATATAGTGTTAAAAACTATTAGTGAACTCACAAACTACTGTGTATAATGGACTCGGACTCGAGACCCCTTGATCCTACATTATCTCCTGTACTACAGTGCCTCCCGTGCCTCTGCCATCATGGCATCTACAACGTCCATAGCCTCAAATTCATCCAGAAAAAGTACTATGTCGATACCTGCATGCTCAATATCCATGATATGGCAACATCTAGGAAACACATCAATAGCATGATCTGCCCTAGCCTACTCTTCTTCTAGTATCTCCTGATGAGCTGGCCTCGGTGGATCTCCTGGAACATTCTATATCATATAAGGATGTGACACTTTGAAGAACCACCAAATGTAATCGTCTACGTAGCTCCAATCGCTCTCGGCTATGGTACTATGTGCCTCCTCCGTTACCATATGATTAAGATAATCATAAAAAATAGCATCTATATCTCTACGTGTAGCGGGAGGAGTAGACACACTCTGGGAATATATTGAATGTACCTGAACTGCTGCATGACGCACTCAGGAAGATGACGATACATCAGAATGTACGAAACCTTGTTTTTGTAGGTTATAGAATATGCTTTTGATGATGACAACTGTTAAAGATTATCATGTGTATGATAATGATAACAAGTCCTAGATGATAATCAAATGGCGGTTAAATATAAAACCAGCTTAATAGGGTTTGATGGACTTGACTATTTGATGATGGTAATCAAATGGAATATATATATATATATATCATGCCTCGTCTTAAGCTTAAGCAAGTGTCTACACAGATAAAGTATTTGACAAGTCTTAAAGCCTCGATTGGTCTGAGTGAATACATTGTAAAGCATAAGGGCATTATCATAAAAGTGCATGGGCTAAATAACACACAAACACAAACTTGATTTCAAACTTATTTTTCTAAAAAAAAACTTTTTCGGAAATACCTTGAAGCCGTGCCAGATGAGTTAGGAGCTGTCAAAAAGCTCTGGGAATTTTTTTGTCTTTGCCAATTGATTATCACCTTAAATCAATCGATTGGATCAGTTCAAAAATGTTCCTTATACGATTAGGACAGCATTTTGGTTAGGTTTAAAGGATAAATATATTTTCTTTAATTTTATAACCTAGCAATCGATTAATTTGAAGGCAACCTGTTGATTTGAGTATGTTGCCAATCGATTGTCAAGTCATTAAAGTCCATAAAACTTTTTCCTTTTTCGTTCCAACCTCTAGCCTATAAACAGAGGTCCCTTCCCACTATTTCCATCATCCACAAACGTGATTTCCTATCTCACTTATCACTTTCACTCTCTAAAAATTCTCTTTGTTTACTTTCTCTCACTAAAAGTTTAGTTGATGTTCTTTTCGAGAAAGTCATTTTGCGAGTGAGGAAGTTGTATATTTGGAAGGATAGTTTTCTAAGTTCACCAAGTAAGTTTTGTTTATACTTTGGTTGAACATTTTTTCCACTTAGGGATTATTTTTTTAGGTTCAAAGCTAAACATGTAAAAAGCTTTGGTTTGGGGATTGTGTGATCAAGTCTCCGTTTAAGTTCAAGTTTAGTCTGTGATAAAAGCTTGTTTAGGTTAGAGATAAAACTGGTGGTAAAATCTCATAGGTTCTTGGTTAGCCCGTGATAAAACCAAGTTTTGGTTAAAGCTCAGCCCGCGATAAAAGCTTGTTTTGCTTCGAGATTAGCCTGGTGGTAAACTTTATAGGTTCTTGATTAGCCTAGTATAAAACCATGTTTAGGTTTGCAAGCTCAACCTGGTGTTAAAAGCTCTCAAGGTTTGTTTGAAGCTTGAAGACTAACACTCCAAGTTTCTTGTGGAAAGGAGACGAACCGCTTTGATCCATCACTTGGAAGGAAGATTCACCGCTTCTCTCCCATGTTTGTTGTTTGGCTGGAAGATAGCCACAAACTTCATTTTCCATATATAAGGGGGTTCAAGAGTTTAACCTACTAAAATATCTTAAGTTTATTGGATACTCTCAAGAATAATTCTTGGGGATAGGACTGAGACATTTTTTGACTGAACACGTATAACTCCTGGTGTTTTGTCTCTTCCCTTAATCTTTTTATATTTCCGCATTAGATGTTCTGCAAGTTTATTTTCCATTGCATAACTCTATAACATTTCTAAAAATGTTTTCAAACTCTAATTTTAACTCTCAAAGTTTTTCAAAACCAAGTTTTTCTAAAACACAAAATTGACCCACTCCCCCTCTTGTGTGTGAAGTCACATGTCTAATAGAATGCATATCCTTAAAGAGTTTGGGCCAATAAAAGCCGACTTGGAGAAATTTTCCCATATTTTTATCAGTGTTTGCATGTCCACCGTAGGCAGAAGCTTGGAAATGAGTCATCACACTCTCAAACTTTTCTTCTAGGATAAACCTCCATAAAATTTTGTCGGCGTTTCTCTTAAAAAGCAGAGACTCATCCAAATAGTAATGCCTAATATATGAAAATATTTTTTTCTTGCATTGGTAATTCATATCCAGAGGTAAGACTCTAGCAGCAAGGTAGTTGACAAAGTTATAATACCATGGCGTTTCTTTTTGAATTAATGCAAACAACTTGTCATCTGGAAAAGATTTATCAAGGGGCAACTCTTCCTTCCTAATATCAGTTAGTCTAGACAAATATTCTACAACCATATTTTTTGTCCCTTTCTTATCCCTTATTTCGATGTCAAATTCTTGTAACAACAGATTCCATCAAATTAGCCTCGGATTTGCACCCTTTATTCTTAGGAGATATCTAATGGCCGCATGGTCGGTATAGATAATTATATTTGACCTACCAAGTAGGAACAAAACTTGTTAGTAGAAAACACCAGGACTAGTAGCTCTTTATATATGGTTGTGTAATTGATTTGTGCCTCATCCAGTGTTCTACAGGCACAATATATGGCATGCATTTTCTTGTCCTTCTTATGTCTTAACATTACGCCTACTGCATAGTCATTGGCGTCACACATAATCTAAAAGGGTATACTCCAGACATGAGGTTACATAATATGTGTAGAGATAAGTTCTTTTTTCAATGTTAAGAAGAATTCAAGGCACTCTTCATTAGAGTTAAATTCAATATCTTTCATCATCAGCCTTGCTAGAGGCTTGGAAATTTTAGAGAAATCTTTGATAAATCGGAGGTAAAAACTGGCATGTCCTAGGAAACTTTTGACCTCTCTCATGATTGTGGAAGGTGAAAAATTCTCTATGATTTCTATCTTAGCCTTATCAACCTCTATTCCTCTTTCGGACACCAAATGTCAAACGATTATCCCTCATTCACCATGAAATGGAATTTCTTACAGTTTAACACTAGGTTGATTTGTATACATCTTTCAATAACTCTTTCTAAGTTGGATAAACAATCATCAAAGATTGACCCATAAACCAAAAAATCATCCATAAAGACTTTCAATATCTCTTCCAGGAAATTAGAGTAAATCGACATCATGTACTGCTAAAAAGTTACAGGCGCGTTACATAGCCCAAGTGGCATTCCCTGGTAGGGAAATATACCATAAGGGTAAGTGGATGTTATTTTCTCCTTATCACTAGGATGAATTGGGATTTGGAAGAATCTCAAATATCTGTCTATATAGTAGAAGTGGGAATGCTTTGCTAATCGCTCTAACATTTGGTCAATGAACGAGAGCGGGAAATGGTATTTCCTTATGGAATTATTCAATTTCCTATAATCAATACACTTGTACCACCCTATTACTATTCTTCTAGAAACATATTCACCTTTCTCATTCTTTACTACAATCATCCCTCCCTTATTGGGCACTACTTGAAATGGGCTAACCCACTTGCTATTTGGGATTTGGTATATTACCCTCAACATCTAGGAGTTTCAGCACCTCCTTCTTAACCACCCCACTCATGTTTGAGTTTAACCTCTTCTGATGTTCTCTCGGCAGTTTGTAATCCTCTTCGAGAAAAATCTTGTGCATACCCACAAAGGGGGTTTATTCCTTTAACGACGTCGATGATGTACCCTATCACTTCAGAGTATCTTTTCAAGATAGTAAGTAGTTTCTCAATCTTGCTCATTCCTAGTTCAACTTTAACGATGACGTGATTTTTTAAGTCTCTATCCAAAAACTTATATTTATGGTTCCTAGGGAGTAATTTCATCTCTATCTTTGACTTTTAATGACTTTTAGTGGGTGTCGCGAGTATCTCGAAGCATTGGCTTTGATCAGTTGGATTTTCATCCAACATGTTTTCATATGACTCTGCTTCGTTATTGTCAAGGATGGTACTTCCTATCAAACATATTTCCAACCCATCACCTATGATGAATAATGCTTCACACAATCATCCATGATGTTAAATAGGAAACATGGATCGTCAATGGATGAGTTCATCATGAATTTAGATAGGATGAATTCGATTTTCTCATCCCCTACCTCAAAAGCAAGTTTCCCTCTCCTAACATCAATTATGGCACCAACAAGGGCCAAAAAGGGTCTTCCTATGAGGATCATAATGTGAGCATCTTCATCTATATCCATGACTATAAAGTCATTGGAAATGTACAAGTGACCAATTCTCATGGGAATATCTTCCACTATCCCTAATAAATATTTTATAGATCTATCGGGTAGCTGTAAAAACATTTTTGTGGGTTTGATTTTACCAAGATCGAGTCTTTTACAAATGGACAGAGATATCAAACTAATGTTGGCCCAAAGATCACACATGGATTTTTTATGATGGTATACGAATGACCATGGAATTGAAAAACTCCTTGGGTCTTCCAGCTTTGGAGCCAACTTGTTTTGAATAATAGCACTACACTCAATTGTAAGTGCCAATGTTTTGGTGTCATCAAGCTTTTGCTTGTTTATCAGGATTTACTTTTATTATTTGGCATATGGGGGCGTCTGATTTCTAGCTTCAATGAAGGTATGTTTCTATAGAGCTTTTTGAGCATCTCAATAAACTTCTTAAAGTGTTCCTTAATTTCACTTTCGCGAATCTCTATGGGAACCAAATTTGAGGCTTATATGGATGCAAAACTAAACATGGCTCTTGTTTTTCTTCCTCAACTTCCTCCGTCACAGGTGGTGTTGACTTGCTTTCCTTCTCAAGCGGTACAAATTCACTCTTATTATCCTTTCCTTTATCAAACTTGTCGACAATGGTCTCTAACCATTTATCAATTTATAGTGTAACAATGTTTACGTGTCCCTTTGGGTTGGGTTCCAATTGCCTTGGAAAAGTTCCAGTTAGGGAAGAGGTAGATGCTTACCAATGGGCTAGTTGAGAAGTTTTGGTTTCCAACAATTTTTTTTTGTGAGTAGCCATGGCGTCAATTTTAGATGTGAGCTTCCTTAACACTTCATTAGTATGAATATTTTGGTTCTTGAAGTCATCTTTTTTTCCGTGTTTGGGTTATGGTAAAATTTTAAGCTTGACTTTTGGGGAGCACTAGGGCACCCTTTTATCCTTGAAGTTCGAGTGCTGCAGCAGGCGGTGCAGAACTAGAAACAAACTGAGGGTTATTTTTTTGTACGAGATGTTAGGGTGGTTTCTTCAACTAGGGTTAAAGGTGTTATAGTAGGCGTTTCCTTGTTGGGCATAATTTAGTTGGTCATGGGTGGGTTTGGTTATGACCATCAATCAACATGCATCACCAATATGACTAGCTACTCCATAAATTTCACAATTTGTAGTTACAACGGCTACAATATCAGTAGGTGTGATGCTTAAGTTATATAGCTTTTGATATTAAGCGCCCACCTTTGTATTTATATGATTGAGGGCACTAAATTTGTAAAGTATAAATTTTTTAGGGTTTTTTTTTCTTCTGCGAGAGCTCGTTTGCTTCCCCACTGATAGTTGTTTTGGGCCATGTACTCGATAAGAGCATAAGCCACATCGTATTGATGAGAGCTCCTTCTACACCAGCATGTATAGTCATTATCGTATTGTAGAGAAAACCAATGTAGAAGGTGTAGACTACAAGCCACTTTTCGAGTATGTGATGTGGGCATTTTTGCCTCATCTCCTTGAATCTTTCCCATGCTTCGAAAAACTATTCTCCATCCATCTACCTAAAGTAGACGATTTGGTTCCTAAGGTGTGTCGTCTTAATTGGTGAAAATTAGCAAGCTAGGAATTCCTCTTTAGGTTCGTTTCTTGTCGTTATGGAATTGGATTGAAGGGAGTGCATCCATGCTCTGGCTCTATCATTAAGGGAAAACGGAAAAATTTAAAGACGAATCGCGTCTTAGTCCATTCTATTGCATTTTAGGATGTTGCAATATTCGACAAACACCGAGATGTGTAGATTAGAGTCATTCGTTTGGGAACCAAGAAAATGGTTCTATTGTACCATGTCGATCAAAGAGGGTTTCAACTCAAAATTATTCGATGTTATGGCAGGATGAACAATACTCATATGCGATTCTTCATTCGAGGGTATTGCGTACTCTTTAAACGGGCTAGTATTGTGTTCGACCACTGCTTGTTGGTTTTTAAGTAATCGACGTCTTTCGTGGAAATAATACTAAATTTTGTCAATCGATTTAGTGAGGTTCCTTAAGCTCCGGGCTCTATGCATATAATTGAAAATGAGAAAATTTTAAAAAAGAATAAAAGCATAAAATTGCCTTAGTTTAAACGGCGAAACAACATAATAACGATATTAAAAAATCGGTCCCCGACAATGGTGCCAAAAACTTGACAGGGCGCAAGTATACGACTTTATCGAAGTAATGCAAAAAGTTATCATCTTCAGAGACCAATGATCAGATATCGTTCTCTATTATTTCTATGTGTATCTGCGGCTATGTGAAAACTAGTTTGTTTGCGTGAAAATGCAAATTATTTGGATTTTCATAATATTAAAAGCAAGAGTCTAAGACAATTATTTTTTCTCCATTTTCCTTTATAAAAACTGCCATATCGATTATAACGAGAGTTATTTTTTTTTTTGTAGAAAATACTAAAACTAGTGGTAACACACACTTTCGTCGGCGCGTCACTAGACTCTAAACATGTAAATCGTCTACTTTCGTAGTACGAATTACAAGTTTAGAGACCTTTTACAAAATAAAAGTAATCTCTCGATTTAGAGACGCTTTCACAATCTCAAAATCAATCGTTTAAATTTCTAAATCGGATATTGATACACCCCTTCGGCGCATAACTCTACGTTTCTACTTTCGTGGCGAACATTGTTCTTTTTTTAAAATAGAATTTACAAAACAAATATATCATTCTCGTTACAATTAATAATCATACAATTCACATGAGGTTTGTCGGTATGTCAGTCCTCGTGTCTCAGACTCTAATCGATTTACTCAAACATGATTAACAATAAAGCATCATAATCATACATAAAATTCATCATAAAAACAATAAAATGGAACCTGGAATTATAATAAATAACTTAGAAATTAAGAATGCTCCGAAGGGAGAATTTTGATCCAACAATACAACAACAACAAAATAAAAACTCGGTAGAGGGAATAAGAACAAAAGCATAAAAATGAAAAGTTGGAACTTACATAAAATATAATTTTAGAGTAATATTTGGTATAAAGTAAATCTTGGGATCCTCTCAAATGTGTTACAGTAATTTTTTTATATGCCTAATAGCACTAAAATGACAGCTGATAGTCTAAGAAGTCATACAAAACACAAGAAAATCGCCTAAGAAATTATATGTAATGTAATGAAAATACTGGAAATCGTGGGTTCTGGGCACCATAACGGGCGTCATGGTCTCAATTTCTGAATCCTTATCTTCTTCCTACTCCTATGATGGCCTGCTCCCTAGTACCATGACGGGTGTCATGGTTGGTCATGACGGGCCACCCATCATTCATGTTGGTTGCTTTATTCTCTTGTGCTTTTTCTTCCTTTTCCTTTCGCAGTCAACACCAATTTTCGTATGTAAAAACAAGGTTACTATAATATGATGTTTTGATGAAGACAAATGAATGCAAAGAATGAAAAGATCTTTCAAATCTAAAGAAGTTTCAAGACTTAAAGATTGATCATGATTATATCAAAGGTTTCAAGATATTGAATTTATACTAAGATACAATAAGCAATTCATTATTATATAAGCCTTCGGTTCTCAAGAAGTGATTCTTAACATTGATGCATGCATTGTTTCATGTTTCATTTTTAACTTAGAAAAATTCCAAGTTTTTAAGGACATCAATTGATTGCTCCTAGCACTGAATCGATTAGTGTGATCTTTGTAAAACGAAAAAAAAAATGAAAAACCAATAGCATCAAGCGTTGAATCTTTAATAAAGTCGATTGAGGGTTCCATCTTTAGCCCAGTCAATCGGTTGATCGTCCCCCTTAATCGATTGATCCAGTTTATTATTTCAAATTTTTTGAACATTCTAAATAGAACCATTGATTACCTTTTTCACTCAATTGATTGATTCATGTTTGTGTATGAAAAATTCTAAATCATTTCAATACCTTTTCATGGCACATCTTCATAACACATTTTCCAAAACATTTCTAATTAATTGTAATTATTTTTAAGCATTGCCATTTCTTTTAAAATGTATATTGTGATATATAAATAGCAGAATTTTTCAGTTTTCAAATTCACATCTTTCATCAAATATTTTCAAACAATTCATTTGTGCATTTGCAAAAACTCTTAGAAACTTTATTGCATAATTTTTATTCATCGGAGAAGAGTTTCTTGATCACTTAGAGTTTATAATTTTGATTGTTATATGGAAGGAGAAGACAAAGTTAAAATTTTGTGAATATTCAAAATTTATTTGTACTCAATTATCTGTATCAGTGTACTATAACTTGTTTGCCAAGTTTTTGGAAACAAGAAAAGTTAGGAGAAAGTATGGTTCTTTTTGCGTGTGTTGTAAAATCAAAAGTGGTGTGTTTTTTTTATTGTGTAAGGGAATTGAAGAGAATCTTGGTGTGAGCCTGTAACAATTTCTAACATAGTGAAATCCTTCACGGGGTGTGGAGGGACGGGACTACCTTTGTTTGGAAACAAAATCCAGAATATATCTTGTCTCATTTTCTTTACTACACTTTATTTTTCTTCTATTTTCGTTCATCTGTTCATCATAATTTTTTAGAAAAATTGAAAGCTCCTGGTGTTTGACTAAATTTTGTTAAAACATACTAATGTTGTAATTGAAGAATCTGTAGAAGAAAAAGATGTCGAAGAAGATGTCCCAGCTTGAAGACTCGACATCCTGGCTGACTTACTATATTAGCAGGTTTTAATCTGTTGCAAGAATTAAGGAGCGGATCAAGGAATCACAGGATCAAAGATAGAAAGCCTAATAAAAGACTATATAAGAAAACTTAGACCTAGGGTTTTAGATGTACCGAATATACCTTTGTATCACTAGTAACTTTGTAACCTAGTTCTCTTTTGAAAAATAAGGGTTTAGGGTTTGAGAGTCATCGACTTTCTTAGGAGTTGTAAGTCTCCATCTACAGCATGGGATGCAGAGTGGAAGGCATTGGTATAGGGACAAAACCAGAAGCCTTTAGGCAATGGTTTGTGTATCGATCTTGGACGAAGCTTTGAAGCAAGTCCAAGATAACTTGTTGGTCAAGAAAACATGACAGAGATTCTGAATTGGCATAAGACAGAGATATCACAGGTTGTGATTAAGGAAGTGAGTAGGTCTCTCATATCAGAGTTGTAAACGATGAAGTTTAACTTTGGTAAAGATGTTCATTAAGGGTAGTGATTAGGATATAAAGTTGTAAACGGGGGAGTTTAGCTTTAGGGTAATACTACAAGATAGTGAAGTCTTCTTCCTAGATTGGTATCCCCCAGAGTAGGTGAATTGCACCGAACTGGGTTAACACATACTGTCTTATTTAACATTCTGCAATTTATAGTTTTGTTATTAGTCTTGATTAACATGTTAGATCAGATGTCATAATATCTGTGATTTTGCAGTTCTGATATTCAAGGTATCAGTCTGCTATTGTTCCTCTGCATTTAAATGTTCATGCAAAACAATGTCTTGACATGTGGTAGGACATCTGATGTCTGCATTGCCAGAATCTCAATTGGTATCAGAGCAGGCATCCTGTCTGTTTCTGGATGATATCTTTGGGAGATACTTTCTGGCATTTAAACAAGGAGGAGTTTTGAAGACCAGATCAATCAACTCAGACATAATCAAGGGTATTAATGGATGGGATGGATGTTCTGGATCGAAGGTAACAACCCAGAGGTTGTTCATGTTGTTAAGGAGGTTCTACAACAACTGCAGGAGAAATGGCTAGCTCTCTTGTTGGGGTGTCTCATAATATGTTTTGACATTTTATTAGGGCAAGTTGACTTTGTTCCTTGGTGGTTCTGCTGCATATGTTTCTGATGGAAAAGCTCTAGAATTATGGGATTCTGGAGTTGTTACTGAAGACAGATGGTGGAAGGTCTCAATCGTCGGCCTCTATATGTGAAGATATCTGCATTCTTTTATTCCAAAGTCGGGAGCGATGGTATGAAAAGAGTTGTTAGAAGATGTCTGTTATGGTGACTTGGTACTTGGAAACTTGGTTCGATGGTACAGTTTGAAGTCAGTTGAAGAGGAAAGGAGTTGAGTTTAGGTTTATCAAGTTCTTGCTCTAGGAGTTTGATAAAATATTAATCGGCTAGGTTGTCAAAGATACTTGAGAATTCTCTCAAGTCCACTCATAAAGGCGTCTCAGTCGTGCATCTGGAGTCTTCTAGTTATTCTTCTAACTATAAGGTGTTTCTATGAAACACAACCTGAAGAAAGTGGAGGTAATTTATTTTCACTCTCCAAAACAGCAAGAAAGGATTCATCTCTCTTAATCCTAAGAGTGGATCCAATCTTATTGGAGTTCTCAGAATCGTTGAGGTAAATAGGATTCGTTCAGAGAGAATCTTAGTTACTTGAGTCAAGGGTGGCAGCCTTGGTATCACAAAATTGCTTGTCAAAGAAGATACTTGCAAAAGATTGAATACTTGATAAATGTTCATGAAGTGATATGGTGGAGCTTAGCTACAATAGTGAAGAAGGGTTATTGGACAAGGATTTAAGATCAATTCCTATTTGTGGAATTCACGAGTATTTAATTGATTATCCTTGAAAGTCAAGATTGCTGATGTTCAACAAGATGTTGGAACATCTCATCATCAGAGTTTGTGCAGAATCATGGGAGGGGTACTGCATACACTTTAGCATTTGTTTTGGTCTTGGGTGTTGACCTAAGAATCAGCTTCAGTCTGGTGTGATAGAAGCATGTGATCTCTAGAGAGTTTCCTGGCAAGAAACTGGTCTGGACTTTGATGTTGTTGAAGATGAAGATGAAGACATCATAATCTTGATGGTTACTTCTTGGATCAGTTTATTTCTGATCTAGGAGGAATGGAGTGCTGGTGATGGCACAGCTTGGATCAGGTTATTTCCGATCTAGGTACTTGGGTGCATATGATCTTGCTCAGTTTGAAGGTCAAGGTTAAGTGGCAGTTATCTCTGACTTTCTACATACTGCTCTACTAAGGAAAGTGGCATTCTTTGGTATGGTTATGGTGTAGTCTATGAATACTTATCTTCTACGATTTAGACGTGGCAGGTGTGAAGTCTTTGGAGTTTCAAAGCAGGATGGAGGTTGTCTACTCAAACTTGGTTGTTGAATCAAGTCTATGAGAGCATGTAACTCTTGTTCTGTAATAGGGAGGAGGTTCTTCTAAGTGGCAGAAGAAGGAGCTGAATTCAGCCGTTGGATGTCGTATCAGAATGTTCTGACATCTAGCTTAACATCAAAATCTCAGCTGGTGATATTGCACATCAGCTTAAGAGAAGGTGATCTACAGGAGAATGGAAGTTATGGATGCTTCAAAAAGGTCTATCTCATATAGTTTGCGGGAGCTGTGGTTTGAGAAGATGTTACATGTCTAGAGGCTTGGTGGATCCAAGATGTCTTGCTATGGAGCAAGTAGTTTATGTGACTTGAAGATCATATTTCATTGGTGGATCAGTGTATCTTGTGGGAGTTCTGCAAAAGAGCGAGATCAGTCAAACAGTGGCATTTGGTTGATCTTTATTGTGCATTCAAACAAGATGCTTGAAACTAATTGCTCTTGTGCAGAAGGGTGGTTGGTTGAAAATGTAAGGAGGATCTAGTTCATTTGGGAGCTTGTGGCAGAAGTTCTCAGTTTATGAAAGATTACCTTCTTTTGGTGGATGAGAGTTTATTTCTCTCTGGGTTTTTGAAGTTCTTTTTGTTCAAGCTGGTGGCGCAGTGTTGTGTGAAGATCTTCAGTTGGATTACTATGTAGATAGTAAGTCCAGTGGTGGAGCATATCAAGAACCATGGTGTGTGGTGTCTATGATGTGTGAAGGATGTCCTAACTGGTGTTAGAACATTTTCTGGGTTAATTATTCTTAAGTTCTGGTCTAGGAACTTGTTGCCTACATCGTGTCTGAGGAGTATCTATCTTGTCATACAGGAGAATGATGAAGTAGAAGAACTGCCTTGGAAGGATGGTGTAGAGAAGACTGAAGTGGATCATGTGTTGATTGCATGGAAGTCTGAATATGGATATTCACCAGTTGATCAGAAGTATTCCAGGTTATCATACGGGAGAATAATGAAGGAATGACTATCTTGGATTGTTAGGTGTCTATCTATTGATTGACCTTGCTAAGGTCAGATGAAAAGCTTGTGGAGGGGATAACGCCCCTATTGGCAAGTCATGCTAAAGGGAAGTGGATCAGTTTGGCAGCTATGAAGTTCTGAAGCATGTATACGATATCTCACACCGTTGGAAGAAAACAAACTAAGAGGTATTGTATCTCTCTGAGGAATGTGGATCATTCCAGATCAATTGGATTTTATCTCAGGGAACAAGGAGATCTATACATGAGAATTCAAGAGGAATTCGTTTGGTGTATGGATAGTTTCTGGAAGATGGGGATCAATGGAGCTTTGATCTTAATCCAAGAGTTTGTTAATTTAGGATGGTGATCCTAATGAGTCCTCACGGGAAGCATGATGGTGTTCATGTGTGAGTGATTATAGGTTCTTGTCAAAAGAAGCAATAAGTGGAGTTGATGATGTGTTCAACATGTAGGTTGGACAGAGAGTGCGCTCTTGAAGACATGAAGATGCGTCTTATGTTTTCCATTCATCAGCATAAGTGTTCATTGGAGGAGCACTGGTTATCTTAGATAGGGGGAGTTGCTCCTTGATCTAAGATATATTACTGTAGGGGTGCAGTTCTGGATCCAATTTGTATTGTGCGTCAAGCAAGCTGTGATTATGTTTCCATCCTGAGAGGATGAGATGTCAAGAAGGATGTCTTGACATTCTTGTACTGTTGCAAGTAGGGGGAGATTTGGCAGTGCAATTTCTATGATTCTTGATAGATGCCTAAGAATCATTAGTTTAGTATGGGAGAATTTACTTTTCTCTGCTGACTGAATTAAGAATCACTGAAAATTCATCATCTATGCTGTTATTTTTGGATGAAGGTGTTTCATTTAGAATTATCGAAGGAAGAAGATGATTCTGTGTGTCTTTGTGTGAAAAGTCAATATTTGAAAAGTCAATATTTGAAGTCTTTGTCAGGTCTGAAGGCAAGCTAGTAGAGAAGAGACAATGTCTGACATGATGTCAGGACCTTGTTATAAAACATGTGTGCATGTAATAAGTTCTTTGGATGGTATTCTTAAAAGAAGAAATAATCAAAACAGTCTTGGCCGGTGCGCTTTTGGTGGAGTTATTTCCTTCGATTGATGTTCCTTTGAATTGACCGGTGTTATTTTATGTGGTTCGTTACTTTCTAAGGAAACTGCTCAGCTATAAATAGGATTGCCTTGAACTTCTTTTGTCTCAATACTCTCTTTGGATTGGTGTCCGATGGTTCTTTTAATCTGGGGGAATTGCGTCTGGGTTTGGAGCTGTCCTGGTCACTTTTGCCAAGTTTTGGCTAAAATTGGGGAGAATGGTTTTCTGGTGTCTTATGGGATATGTTGGTTAAGTTGTTCCGACATCTTAACATCATGATCCCCTTTGTGTCTTGTGATCTGAGTTGTTAAGCAGGTTGTGTCTTGTGACCTGAGTTACGCAATCTATGTTTCTTTTCTAGAGGAGTCTTCTGTTTCTCAACCCTTATTTTGAAAGGAGGGGGAATGTGGTGAGGGGGAGACTCTCTCAGACCTTAGCTCTAATCAATTCTCAAGATGGAAGAGTCTTGATGAAGGAGTCTTGCTAATTTCAGAATGCAGAAGAAGATGTTTTATCCAAAATTTGTCAAAAGGGGGAGATTGAAAGCTCCTGGTGTTTGACTAAATTTTGCTAAAACATACTAATGTTGTAATTGAAGAATCTGCAGAAGAAAAAGATATCGAAGAAGATGTCTCAGCTTTGAGACTCGACATCCTGGCTGACTTACTATGTTAGCAGGTTTTAATCTGTTGCAAGAATTAAGGAGTGGATCAAGGAATCACAGGATCAAAGATAGAAAGCCCAACAAAAGACTATATGAGAAGACTTAGACCTAGGGTTTTAGATGTACCGAATATACCTTTGGGTCACTTGTAACTTTGTAATCTAGTTCTCTTTTGAAAAATAAAGGTTTAGGGTTTGAGAGTCGTCGACTCTCTTAGGAGTTGTAAGTCTCCCTCTGCAGCATGGGATGCAGAGTGGAAGGTATTGGTACAGGGACATAACCAGAAGCCTTTAGGTAATGGTTTGTGTATCGATCTTGGACGAAGCTTTGAAGCAAGTCCAAGATAACTTGTTGATCGAGAAAACATGACAGAGATTCTGAATTGGCATAAGACAGAGATATCACAGGTTATGATTAAGGAAGTGAGTAGGTCTCTCATATCAAAGTTGTAAATGATGGAGTTTAACTTTGGTAAAGATGTTCATTAAGGGTAGTGATTAGGATATAAAGTTGTAAACGGGGGAGTTTAGCTTTAGGGTAATACTACAAGATAGTGAAGTCTTCTTCCTGGATTGGTATCCCCCAGAGTAGGTGAATTGCACCGAACTGGGTTAACACATACTATCTTATTTAACATTCTGCAATTTACAGTTTTATTATTAGTCTTGATTAACATGTTGAATCAGATGTCGTAACATCTGTGATTTTGCAGTTCTGATATTCAAGGTATCAGCCTGCTGTTGTTCCTCTGCGTTTAAATGTTCATGCAGAACAATGTCTTGACATGTGTTAGGATATCTGATGTCTGCATTGCCAGAATTTAAAAAATAAAAGAACTATAACATCTGTAAAATAAACAAGAAAAATCTTAAAATCTAATTTACACCTCCTTTTAGGTTGCACTATATACTTACACTGTATACCTGAAACATAATGAAAGGATCCAATTTTTGTAGTAAAATGCAGTTAAAAAATATGAAAACATGGAAATAAATCTACATAAAAATGGTAAAAACACTTGTGATCACTTTGCTATATGAAATTTCGATTAGATTTTGTGTTATCTTTACTAAGGTTAACGAAAATACCTAACTATATTAGCATTCTTTATTTTTTTAGGAATCGGTCTTGTCATTATTAAAACAAAAAGAGAATTATTGTGATTATTAATTAATGAAGATATTATTAAATACATAACCATTGTTGTATTTCAATAATAACATGACACCTTGTAAGTGAGTAAGTGAGCATTCAATGTATAGAAAATAATCTCAAATTGAAATTTTAACTCACTTTAATGCTCCTTAAGTAGAGTTGTATTTATTAACTTATCAAGAAGTTAAAGAGGAGAGAGTGCTTCATGGGTGAGTGTGGTGGTCTCAAGTTTTATCTCACTTGTCACCTTCACAACCTCCTCGTCGGTGTCGCTACCAGTGACACCAGCTCCGGCTCTAGGACCGAGACTGGACCGGGGGCGTGGACGTGGACGTAGAGGTGCTAATGACGACTTCTATGTGCCACTTCAGCACTTACAGCGGCAATCTGACAGCCTGCCACACATGGAAATGGTTATTACTCCAATTCGTTATTTTTAAATTCAGATAGCTGCAATACTTAGTAGGAAGAGTTGCAATAATTGTGAATGAGTGTGTTTATCAAGGGTTGAAAACTTGTGAAACTACACCATTTAGTTTATAAATAAATTATTTCGGATGCATAAAACATAATGCAATTTGAACTCTCCTATTAATTACAGTTTTATTTCTTTCCTATGTTTGAGTTTTCATATGTCTTGTGCAAACTGTTGGGTCAAATAGTATATTCATTCAAGTCCCACATCGGTAGTAGAAAAAGTAGAATTTGAGTATTAATATAAATAGAGATAATTAGTTTTAGTTTTCTACGCAACAATAAAATGTATTCTTTTGGGTGTTTTGGGGATTTGGGCAGTTATGTGTTTAAAGAGGGTTTTCTATTTTTTCATTCAAAAATAGTTTGTTGAGAGGGTTTTCTATTTTTCATTCAAAAATAGTTTGTTGAGAGGATTTGCAATTTTACCATTCAAAAATTGCAATTGAGTGAGTGTTTATAATTTTTCGGTTCAAAAATTACAATTGAGCGAGGGTTTACGATATTTCCGTCCAAAAATTGTAATTGAGAGAGGGTTTACAATTTTTCTGTTCAAAAATTGTAATTGGTAAGGTTTGCAATTTTCTCCTTAAAAATTGCAATTGTATGAGAGAGTTTGTAATTTTGTCCTTATAAAATTCCAAGTTGAATTATGATTTTATGAGTTTTTGTTGGAATTATTTACTTCTTTTTCTTTTTGTGGATACGCTTCCGCGTGCGTAGAATTTTTTTTTATTATTTTCCCAACAACTAGTTCAAGAGCTAAGGTTCCGATCAAGAGAGAAAGAAAGAATATCAATTATTCTGATCAAGGGAGGAAGAAGACAAAAAGATTGAAGATAAATAATTTTTCAAATATGCCTAATCTTTATAATTATAATGATCGTTTTGAAGATGAAGTTGAAGACAAAGTAAAGATATGTGAGACTTTGGAGGAAGGGAGGATTTGTTGGGTCAAATAGCATATTCATTCAAGTTCCTCGTCGGGTAGTACAAAAAAAAAGAATTTGAGTTTTATATAAATTGAGGTAGTTAGTTTTAATTTTCTACACAACAATAAAATGTATTCTTTTTGGTGTTTTGGAGATTTGAGTATTTGTGTGTTCAAAGAGGGTTTTCTATATTTTCATTCAAAAATAGTTTGTTGAGAGAGTTTTCTATTTTTTTCATTCAAAAATAGTTTGTTGAGAGAATTTGTAATTTTACCGTCCAAAAATTGCAATTGAGAGAGTATTTGCAATTTTTCCGTTCAAATATTGCAATTGAGAGAGACTTTACAATTTTTCCGTTAAAAAATTATAATTAAGAGAAAGTTTACAATTTTTTCGTTCAGAAATTGTAATTGGTAGAATTTGTAATTTTCTCCTTAAAAATTACAATTGTATGAGAGAGTTTGTAATTTTGTCCTTATAAAATTACAAGTTGAATTATAATTTTATGAGTTTTTGTTAAAATTATTTGCTTTTTGTAATTCTTTTTGTGGATCCGCTTCCGCGTGCGTAGAATTTTTTGTTTTTTTTTTTATATTTTCCCAACACAAATTTCAAATATGTTGAATTATCCTAAATATTCTTTCGTATAGATTTTAAAACAATTTAAAGAATGTCCGAAATACTATTAATGTGTTCAAATGCACGATTCTAACCTGGATATATTTAACTATAATCAATTTCTAACTACTAAAAACTATCTTTAAAGATTTTAAATTTTGCTCTCAAATATGAACAATTTTTTTTCATACAAAACCAAAAGATTTATTAATTTATACATCAATGAAGCAAAGCAATTATTCCAAATGAGCAAACAGAGGCTAGAATTCATGTTTTTAATTATGATTTCGAAATGCAATCAATTTAAATCCACTAATAAACGAGAGAACCAAAGAAGGGTCAAGAGGGAACAAAGTTGCCATTTATAGGCCCTGACTTGATTTTGTGGGACCATAAAAACACAAAATGTTTGAAAAGAGTTGTCTTTCTTTGAAGGTCTAAAAGTGTCTCCTTTCAAAGGATTTTATATTTTGACTAGTTTGAAAAGCACCCAGGTTTGAGTTGCTACCAACCAATTCATGAATCTTCCTTATAATGAGACAGATTGGATATTTAATAAAGCTTGTTTTAATTGCACTTGGTTGCTTCTGGTTCTTTCATTTTAATAGAGTTCTTTTCTTCTTTACGTTTTCTCTTTTTCGTGGAATAAAGTTAATTCTTGTTTTAGCATTAAACGAAGACCGTTGGTGAGACTTTCTGAGTCAAATAATGGAGGGTGCGATTTTCTTTTTTTAATATGAGAACCCCGAATGTATACGTATATACAAATAAAAAAACAATGAACATTTGATTCGGGATAGTCGTGTCTAATTGTCATCATTATAATTGGATTACTTTCTCTGATCTTTATTATTACAAATATTTTTAATTTTTTTTTAAATAAGTAATATATCTAAATTAAATATAGGTTGGATAGATTGTTTATTTAATAAATCTACAAGATAAATTTAATATATCTAACTACAAAGGAAATTCTCTCTCTGGATGGCCTCTTTAAAAGTCTTGATTTCAACATTTTCTTGGACAAGCTTCTTGCCCAACTTTTTATAGGTGTTGTCTTTCTCTTTCTTTTCCTTTATCAACTTATATATTAAGCATTGTGTTTCCTTGTAACTTGTGTTGACTGAGGTAAACAAGGTTTGGGTATGGTTAAGTTTTTTTCGTCGTTGTTAATTTAGTCTTACGATTCACCACAAACCTATTAGATTAGTTTTAGGCGTCAAACATCACCAGCTTTATCAAGATAGGGTGCAACCTTGCCCACCGGATAAGCCGATGAAGTTTCCTTTTGGTACGACACATTTTTCAATTCTATAGATGTAACTACCTCCAAGTCGATGGTATCCTTGTCTTTAAAAGCTTTTTGTTATTTGGCCTGAGGTGGAGACTGAGTCTCACCAGGCGCTATCGACTTCAAGGTAGAAATGGACGTGGCTGATATTATACAAGCCTACTCCACCAACTTTCTCTTCTTTTACCTCGAGTTATCAAACTAGAAGGGTTACTGTTTTGATTTGTAGACCATGTCACTCATAGCATTTGAAGGTGATAAACGTACACAAGAATGGGGGTTGAATTGTGTTTTTCGTTTTCTTAATTTGCACTTGATCAGAGTTCAGAATCTAAATTGGTGTTTAAATTCTGGTTATACTTCGCAACGAAATGTTAGCAGAAGCAAAAAAATAATAGCAGAAGACACAAAGATTTATACTGGTTCCTCCCAAAAGAGATTAGTTCAGTCCCCTTGCTTCACAAGAGATTTTCACTATAATCAAATCATGATTACAATCGCTTATGCATTCTGCATAAGACTTTTACAATGCTCGGACCCGAAGTCTGAGACTTCTTGCTTAAACCCTTAAGGCTCAAGACTTCCTTGCACAAATCCTACAGACACAAGACTTCTATGTTTAGACCCTCAACCTAAGACTTTCTTGCTCAAGTCCTATTTGTTTTATCCTCTTGAACAACAATATAAATGTATATTTATAACAGTTAAAGTGCACAAAAGCATGAACAAACTTGGATTATCAATAGGATTGCTTAATACAAAAAGTCTTAACAATTACAAGACGTAAATTTGCAGAAGCCTAACATTAGAAACTCTCATAGATAGGTTCAAAATTGTCTCTCCAGATTTTAGAAGAATCGGCCTCTGAACTTATGATAACTCCCTGCTGGACCAGTAGTTCTGAAAGAACTCGTCCATAAGGAATGAAGAAAGTCTTTCCCTTGTGAAAGGAAGAAAGAGTCATATTCAAATAGTCAAACATAACTGGAGGAAGATCAATCTCTAAGTATGAGTTGAGAAGTAGTACCAAATCCTTTTCAATAGAATCCACGAGGTCTAGATCCTTATCCTTAGGAAGCAAGTTTGAGTTCAGAATCTGATTTTAAACAATTACATCAGGACAAAGATTTGAGACCAAAGATGTGTTAGATGGATCTAAAAAGATACGCCAAGTAGGACGATAGTGTTCCCAAACAAGAGTTCCTGGGATTTCTCCAATCTCCTCACAATTGATCATATTATCAATCGATTTAGAGGTTACTGTTATAGAAACACCAGTCACTTTAGAAAGAATAACACACTCAAAATTCAATTCAACAATGAAGGCATTAATCCAAAACTCTTTGACAAGACTTGGATAAGTGAAACCACAGAGCATCTCAAAGTATCCATTCTAACTTTGTTCAGACACAGTCTTCCAAAAGTTAAAACCTAGCTTAAGCAACTCATTAAAATCCACAAACTTTTCATTGATGACAACTAGTTAATTTAAAAGAGAATTGAGTAGAGAATTCATCTCAGGTTTGGTTTGATCAACACACAACCAAAGAAAATAAAAAAGAAAAGAAAAGAACTGAGCAAGACTCTAAAGGAATAAGATTCTTGTCAGAAAAAGGACACAAAATGATGTTTCACAAGATAGGGGATACATATAATAATAATAATATATAAAAATAAAAACACCATTACCCAAAGGTTCTTAACCAGCAGATTTCCTGAATCCACTAGATAATTTTCACCTTTATGAATATTTAAGTAATATAAAAGTTTTTGAAAAACCTTTTATTTAAACTGCTTTATCATAAGTAAAGAATCCTTTTCTGAATCTCAGAGTCTGACAATTTTCAGAAGCTATCGTCCATCAGAGTCTAGTAGATCTAGACTTAGAGTGAGACATCTTCTGTCAGTCATCAGTCATCAAGATTCTATCCAGAACCAAACATTTTCTATTAAAACAAGAGTCATGAGTGATTAATGAATATTGAATTAGTTTCTTTAACAGCTAACAAACAGTAGTATCGTCACAAAAAGTGAGGAAACTGTTTCTATAAATATGGACATCATCTAGCTAATGATATATTCATTATAGACAAATACAACATAGTTTCTTCTTGAAGATCTCTGAAAATTCTTTTATCAAAATAACTTCTCTAGAAATCTAACAGAGACTTTGTATTTACATTTACACAAATATCTCATTGATTCAAGCAATAAGCCAGAAAAGAACAGACATACCTTTTTTTTTATTTTCTCGGTCAGACTCGTATGAGTATACAAATTTAACCATAGAATCTGAATACTGATTTGAGTGGATTATGATTAAATGGTTGTTAAACCATTGACTCCACTTTTTTCACCAAACTCAGTACCTCTAGCACTTGAGTTTGGGTTGTAGGATCTTCTTCCATGAAATGTTGTAAACAACCTTTGATAAGCAACATGGAAGATGCCTTTGATCATTTCTTCGATATCTGCAGCAACTACATTTAAATAATTATAATCATATTTCTATAAGTCCATACATGTCGGTCCAGACAGGCTTCCCTTTTGCTTATGCCTCAATCTGATAGCAGTACTATGATTCATTCTAGAGTATTAATCTAAGATGAGTCATGATATGAACAAGATCTTGTTCTTAGCATAATCATTGATTTCATTGTCTTGGATTAAATCTTTTGACTTTGAAATATTTAACAAGCATAGAACCAGATAGTGTTAGCTATTAGAGATTGGCATAAAACATATTAAAGCACTGTCATATAATTGCTAGAAGGACACGAAGAATTAAAGGATTCTCATAGAATTGTCCTTTAATACAAATTCCATGATAACCCTCAATCAACGAGCGAATTTGTTATTTTTTTAATATGAGAACCCCTAATGTATATGTAAATAAAAATAATAATTGACATTTGATTTGGTGATAGTCGTGTCTAATTATAATCATTATAATTGTATTACGTTCTCTTATTTTTATTATTAAAAAAATATTTTAAAATAATTAATATATCTGAATTAAGTATAAGTTGAATATGTTTATTTAATAAATCTAAAAATTAAATTTAGTATCTCAGACTACAAAGAAGGTCATCTCTGGGCGACCTCCTTCAAAGCCTTTATTTCAACCTTCTCCTGGACAAGCTTATCTTCTAAATTCTCATAGGTGTCGTCTTACTCTTTCTTTTTCTTCTTCAACTTATATATTGAGCATTGTGTCTCCTTGCGACTCGCGTTGACTGAGGTAAACAGGGTTTGAGTATGATTAAGATTTTTTTCGTCGTTGTTAATTCAGTCCTACGATTCACCACAAACCTATTAGATTGGTTTTAGGCGTCAAACATCACCATCTTTAACAATAGCCCCCTTAGAAGATGAGTCTCCATCATTTTAGACAACCTCTTTCCACATAGTTGAACTGCTATTTTGAGTTTGTTGGGGAAGTTATGATGCTCGCAAAAAAACTCCCTTAACATCAAAGTCATTGTTTCACAGATAGGGCACAACCTTGCTCACCATATCAGCCGATGAAGTTTCCTTCTGGTACAACAAATTTTCCAATTCTATTGAGGTATCTTCCTCAAGTCAATCATATCATTGTTTGTAACAACTTTTTTTTATTTAGCCTAAGGTGGAGACCGAGTCTCACCAGGCGCTATCTGTTTCAAGGTTGAAATGGATGTGGTTGAGATTATACAAACCTCCTACACCGGCTTCCTCTTCTTTTCATCTCGGGTTATCAAACTTGAGGGGTTACTATTTGGATTTGTAGACCACGCCACTAATAGGATTCAATTATACAAACACATACTCAGATAATCTTCGACCTTTTTGTCACTCTAATCAACCCTATTATACTTTACCACCACTCTAGCACTCACAATATAGAACGCCCTAAAGAACTCAACGACCTCCTTTTTTGTCTCCCTAAGTAGAGCACGGTTAAAACTATTTACGAGTACGATGTTACTTTTCAAATAAAAGGAAAATCAACACTCGTCAGTCTCTTCACAAATGGTTATTTAACGTTTTCCTCTTCCCCGTACTCACATGAATCAGCCATTCTAGATTTTATAGTTTGACGAGTATGGGGTGAGCAGAGCCCTCTTGGGAAAAGGCGCTTATTGACACTCATTTTCTATTATTTACACCCTTGGTTCTATAAAATGAGAAGATGAAACCTACAGTAGGCGTGGACTCTAAACTCATACATATAATTACATATATAACACTGTATATCCAACACTGCACAATAAGACATAAATTACTTATACAAAATGTCTTTGATAAATAAGAATCAAATAAATAAAGCATAATAAATATTCATACCTAAAATAGACTCATATAAGTGGTAATTTGTCTCGTCTCAAAGAAAGTCGCCATTCCAAGGGCAATATATAATATTTTCAAAGCAGTACAACCTCGTGCCCAGTCGAGATACTCAAACTCAACAACTAAGGATATGTATCCAACATAAATGTATACATGAAACCTATGTTCTAAGATAATACATCCTACAAGATGAAAAATGTATACCTTAGCAGCTGCCACATACAGAGTGTTTCACAATTGACTGATACATATCTAGGAGCTAAAAGAGACGGAAGTTAACACCAACGTTAGCTCTGGATTCATCCAATATCAATCCCCGTCTAATTCCAAACTATGTCTCAACACTCATACAAACAATCTCTTGGTTTATCAATGATGGGGTGAAGAAGTTTTCTGCAAGAGGGAGATTGAAGAGGCTAGAGAGAAAATCTAGGATAATCATCATCTCACCAAATGGAAGATGAAAAGAGGATATCTTCTTATGTCATCACTCAACAAAATCATACAACAAGGAAGGATCAAGTATTGTGAGCGAACAGTCCACCAACATCAAAAAGTTAGTTTATAAAATATTTTTTAATATCAATAAAATGAAGTGTTAAAATATCAACCTGATTGAACCATATCAAACCAACTTGTTCTATTTTGTCTGATTTGGATTTTGCAAAAAGATGTAAAAATCATTGACATGAGTGTGAAATTTGGCATAATTATATCATCTTGATTGAACCATTGCAAACCAATAACAACATTTAATTGTTTCAAGTCTGTTTTTCCCTAAAATAAAACCAAACCAAATAATTACTACATGTTAACCAACAAAGGACAATTTGATTTAGTTATAAGGCCCACTATCTATATTATTGTCCTTTTATGTCTATAAGCCAAGTTTGTTAGGAAAATTGGAATTGGATTGTTAAATTAATTAGGAGTTTCCTTATAGGTTTTTTTTATGTTTATTACTTTCAATCTATTCATATATGGATGTTGTATTCTTTTTGTATAATATAGATTGTTGAGTATGACTCATATTGTTGAGATAATTATGTGTTGTTGAGAGTATAACTTATATTGTTGAGATAATTATGTGTATAGATAATTGTTTGTTGAGGGAAATTGGGGATTAAGGTTTTAGATAAACTGGACTCTAGTATTATATATATATATATATATATATATATGTCTTGTAACATTTTAATTTAATAAATTCAAAGACAAAAAAAAAAAGGAACTATAGCTACTCTATAGTTACAGAGGTGGGCACCATTGGCTGAATTTCTTAACTAAGATTGATTGTGTATGTTGTCTTTTATTTTTGTTTATCTTTAATCTTCTATACTAGATATTGTTCTAACTATTGGTATCAGATGACGATTAACTCTGGTGTAAAATTCGAAGTAACAAGGCTCAACATGATGGATAATTTTAGATTTTGGTAGAGGAATGTTAAGAATATATTCGCTCACAAAGTTTATAGAAGGTATTGTGTGAGAAGAAACCAAATAACATGGAGGTGTTAGATGTCAAACATGCTATATATTTGTATTTAATACTTGACATTTTTCAACACTTTCTTGCTTTAATTGATGATTTTATTAGTGAATTGTTGTTGTTCTTCATGCATTGTATTTATACCGTTGCTGCTTGTAATGTGTGTGCTATTGTGCAAAAAAGTGCACTATTTGATCAAAGAAAGAAGACACAAAAAGATGATGCAAGCTGCCAAAGAAAGAGGAAAACAACAGCTGGTTCGCTTTACGAACCCTGGCGAAGTCCCCAGCGAACGTTCGCTTTGCGAACTCTGGCGAAGCTCTCAGCGAGTAGGATAGGGGCAAAAGGACCCAAAATTCGCTTTGCGAATGTTTTGGCGAGTGGTTCGCTTTGCGAATGGATAGTTCGCTTTGCGAACTCACGATGATAGTCAAGGGCGGTTTAACTTTCAGAAGGCACTTAAGGTGCCATTTTCTTCATTTGCTAGGCGAATGAATCATTTGCAGTGTGAATGCATCAGATCCCAAGTATACTATAAAGTATTTTTCACATTTTCTTGGGATCATAACTTGATATTTTCACACCAAAACATACTTTTCTGAGTTTTCTTCATACAAGAGTGATTTTTCACATAGAGAAGCTGGAATCGCATCCGATCTCGATTATTCGACGTGGATGCTCTTTCATCTCCTCAAGAAACTTGTGAAGCAAGCTACCATGACAATGGGTAGCTAAACACATCTTGTGTTAAGATTAGAGGTAGTTAATCTTGCTTATATGTACTTCTTTTGATCTTTTGTATATGAACAAGGTTGATGATCAATATATGATGAAGTTGTTTGTTCTTAATGATATATTTGTGGTTTGAATCACTCTAGACATAGATTTTCCAAATCTTGACCTAATATCTTCATCTCTTAAAAACCAAACTCTAGACATAGATTTGGGGTTTATTATTCGCTTTGTATTGATCTTAACGGTTGTTGTTTCGATTGTTAGCGTGATACATCATCTAACGATTTAAACAACGACACTCACGTATTTGCTTTAGACATAAACTTATTCGCGAGGATACGCGATTGTATTGATCGAAACTAAGTTCATATGCTTGATTAATCGGATATGTTGAAAAGGATTAGTGAAATCTAATCTTGACATGCTTTTACCAAAACCTTAAAACCAATCTTTTTTACCGTTAAATTCTAAATTTCATGCAAACGTTACGAAGCGAAAAATCAAACCTTTGTTACTATAAAGTTTGAAACGCTTTTGAATATCGAACGACGGCAATATACACAATCTCTGTGGATACGATAAAACACCCCCGAATATACTTTTTCAACAGGAGGATACCGATTGGGTAGAGATGAAGTGAGAAGGCCACAAGATTGATTCGTTTATGTGTTTCAAACGAGGTGATGTATCATATCTTGGACCTGATAACTCCGAAGGAGGTTTAGGACAAATTGGAGAGTCAATGTGTCAGAGATGATGTTAAAAAAATTGTTCTCGAAGCATGGACTATATAGTCTAAATATGCAGGAAGGATCTGATTTTCAACAATATGTAAATGTCTTCAACAAGATAATCATTGTTCTAGTGAGGCTTAGAGTGAAGATTGATTATGAAGATAATGAAATTATCTTGATTTGCTCATTAGTAGTTTCTTATGACCACTTGGTGACTAAACCTATATATGGGAATGGTACTATCAGTCTTGATGTAATTTTTGGTACACTTTTGTCTCATTCTTAAAGTAGACAAAATTTAGAGGAAGAAACTCAAGGTGATGGGCTGTATGTGAAAAGGGGGAAGATCATGGGCAGAATAAGGGTAATGGGGTTTTGGAAAGAAGGAGTCTAATTCAAGAATAAAAAAATAGTTGAGTGTTATAGTTCCAAATAGATTGGGAATTGGAAGAAGGATTATCCAAACAGAAAACAGGGCTCATCCAGTTCTACAAATGTGGTTCAAATTGATGATTTTGGTTGTGAAGCATATATACTGTGTGTTTCATCCAGCAAGGTCACAAATATGTGGTTTCTTGACTCTGGTTATTCTTACCACATAATGCCACATCGAGAATGGTTCACTACATTCATGTCAGGTAGTTTTGGATTTGTTTATCTATGTGATGCTAAATTCGAAATTATCACTGTAATGTAACAAACTAAAATTGTCATGGACGATGGTGGTATGCAAGCATTGAACAAAGTCAGATATATTCTATAATTTAAGAAGAACTTAACTTCCCTATGTACTCTACATGGAAATGGTTTCTTCTACAGGCCTGATGAAGATAGGGACATTATGAAGGTTGGCAAGGGTACATTGCCTATGATGAGAGCAAGAAGGATTCTAGATAATATCTACAAATTATCGGGGAACACTATTGTAGGTTATGTTGCATCAATTGAGTCTAATAATGATGCAACCAAACTCTAGCATACGTGTATGGGTCATCTTAGTGAGCATGGGATGATGGAACTTCATAAGAGAAATCAATTAAAGGATGTTCATAGTTGCAAGTTAGAATTGTGCAAGTATTGTATAATTGGGAAATAATGTCGTGTTTGGTTTATGACCTGGAAGCACAAAACAAAGGGAAATTTAGACTATGTGCATTCTGACATGTGGGGACCTATAAAAAAGGTTTCCATGGGTGGTTCCAGGTATTTTGTGACTTTCACATATGATTTTTCTCACAAGGTTTGGGTGTATTTCTTGAAACAGAAATCTGATGTCTTAACCAAATTCAATTTGTAGAATACAAAGGTACATAATTAAATAGACAGAAAAATCAAGTATATAAGGTCGGATAATAGGATAGAGTATAGTGATTTAAAATTCAAGAGGTTTTGTGAAGAACATGGTATTCAATGACATTTTTCAGTTTGTAAGACCCCACAACAAAATGGTATCGCAAAGATAATGAATAGGCCTTTAACTGAAAGGGCAAGATGTATATTGATAAATGTTGGACTATCAAAAGGTTTCGGGCCAGAGGTAGTTTACATGGAGTTTTATCTTATCAATAGGCAACCACATGCTTCATTGGAGGGGGAAGCTTGCAATCGAGGTATGGATAGCTAATCCTATTGATTTTGACAATTTATTGATTTTTAGGTGTCTGACTTATGTGCATATATCCAATTAAGATCGATCCAAACTTGATCCAAAGTCGAAGACATGTATCTTTTGTTACACAAAAGGTGTGAAGGGGTTTAAGTCATGGGATCTATTTAAAAGGAAGATGGTAATCATCATATATGTTATTTTTGACGAGAAACTAATGTTGAAGCAATCAGTTGAAATGTATGTATCAACATCTGAAGAATAAACTTGGCAAAATACTCTTTTTGGTCCTTTAACTTTACCTCGGGGTCCATTTTGGTCCCTTAATTTTAAAAAGTTCCAAATTGATCCTTTAATTGTTCAAATAGTTTCAAAACAGTCATTTCCGTCTATTTTGCGCAAACGGCGTTTATTTATGTACGCGTGGCAGCTGAGTTGGTAGTTAGTCATCTTCTTCATCACCAAGGTCACATAAATTCCAAAAAATAATCCCAAAATTTGGCTTTCAGCAAGAATTGAACCATGGTCATCATGGTTATAAGGAATGATTGTGTCCACTAAGCTATATCATGTTTGCTTATTTGTTTTACAAATCAAATATATATTAACAATCTAAATTCTATTGTTTCATGTAGATTCCCAAATCAACATTATCCTTCTCTTCTCCTTCCTCACGTTTTCCAGCAGAGAGACAAAGTTTTTGAGAAAGTCTGAACAAAATTTATGAGAATTTTTTTAGAAATTGAACAATCATAACAAAGTCTGAACACTATCAACATTCAAATATATATTTTCCCAAATCAACATTATCTTTCCCTTACATTTAAATCAACCAAAATCTGTGAGAATTTTTTTAGAAATTGAACAATCATAACAAAGTCTGAACAAAATCTAAACATACGAAAGTCTGCACATACAAAATCTAAACAAAATCATAACAAAATTTTTTGAATTTTTTTAGCAAGAAATCAAAATTGAATAATTATAACATATTATGAACAAAATCTGTGAGAAACTTTTTTATCAAAACAAATCATAACAAAATCTGAAGTTCCTATGAGTTGAACATATGAAATGAAATTCCAGATCTAAAAAATCCCAATCACGTTTATAAAATCTGCAAATCTGGAAATTCCCAAACAAGATCCAGATCTGAAAGGAATGGAGATGGTTGTCAGCAACATCATCCATGAAGGTGGCGGTCATGGATGCAAGGAAGGGTTAATTGGTTTCTCTTTTTTCTGACGTTTTCATAGCTACATATACAAAAGGTTGTAGAAGAGACATATTCCTTGATCAAGTGTTAAATCCCTGCATAAAAGTAGTACTCGTATTCCTAAGACTATAAATTATGTAGTTGCTTTAGAACTATATAGCTGTATGTTGCTTTATGGAATTGAAATTTTGAAAGTACCTTGAAAATTTTATCCTTAATCTGTTACAGGTGAAATTGTGTTGTAACTGGGTTTAATCATAGGTTGAAGAAACCTAAGTTTAAAAGGTTTGAAGAAACCCAGAAAATAAGAAGAATTAATATATATTTAATTTGTAAACTTAATTAAAATGTGAAGAATGCCCCAATGGTAAAGTGTCTTATCTGTAACCAAAATGTCCTTGGTTCGAATCCAATATAAAACAAATTATTGTTGAATTTTGATCATCTTGGTGAATAGCATATGCCACATCAGCGCCGGGTGTATGCCACATCAGTGCCAGGTGTTTGCTCCGTTGACTTTGACTAACGGAGCAAACGGAAAGGACTAACGTGGCGCTGTTTGAACAATTAAAGGATCAATTTGGAATTTTTTAAAATTAAGGGACCAAAATGGACCCCGAGGTAAAGTTAAAGGACGAAAAAGGGTATTTTGCCAATAAACTTCTAGCAAACAGGGGATTCAGGTGGATGTTGATCTGCCACCAATGAACAATTTGCAAGTAGTTCCTGAATAATAGGAGGAACCATGCTCTAATACTAAAATTGACCATAAACCTGAAGTTTTAGGTGGGGTACAATGTTATATTCTTGTACAAGGCAGAGAACATCGTTCAACCAATCCACTATAAAGATAAGGGTATGAAGAATTGGCAGCCTATGCACTTCTTATTAGTTCTAGAGACCGTTCTATTTTCAAGAAGCTATCGCTAGCCAGGATAAAGATAATAGGATGGGTGCAATGGTGGATGAGATTGAGTCTTTGAAGGAAAAAAAGACATGGAAGCTTGTTCAACTTCTTAAAGGAAAAAAGGGCCATCGGTTGTAAGTGGGTCTTCAAGATAAAACCAATAGTAATAGGAAAATAAGGGGAAAAGATCAAGGCTTGTCTTATAGCAAAGGGTACTCACAATAGAAGGAGATCTATTTTGATAATACATTTTCTTTGTTCGTCAACCATACTTCTATCATGGCATTATTATCCTTGGTTGCTAGCCTAGAAATGCATTTAGAGCATATGGACGTGCACATAACATTTCTTCACAATAATCTATATGAGCAAGTTTACATGGATCATCTTGAGGGGTTTAGTTTCACTGGACATGTCAGACAAGTTTTTAAGTTGAAGAGGTCTTTGTATGGTTTAAAGTAGTCTCGAAGGCAATGATACAAGCACTTTGATTCATACATGCTTAAGATTGGCTACAAAAATTATGAGTATTACTGTTGTGCCAATGTTTGAAGCCTTTATGTTGGCTCTTTTATTTTTATATTATTGTATGTTTGTGATATGTTGATTGCTGCTAATCATTTACGAGATGTAAATGAACTAAAAATCATGTTAGAAAAGGAGTTTTACATGAAATACTTTGGTGCTGCTACTAAGATTCTTGGTATGGAAATGCACAGGGATAAGAGTTCTAGAAAATTATGGCTCTCTTATAAAATCTAAGTTGAAAAGGTGTTAGAAAAGTTTGACATGAGTAATTTGAAAGTTGTGAGTACTCCATTAGCAAATCACTTTAAGCTTTCATTGGATTAGTGTCCAAAGGTAGATGCATAAACTGAGTATATGTCAAAGGTCCCTTATGCCAGTAATGTTGGATGTTTAATGTATGATATGGTCTGCACTAAACCAGATTTGGCAAAAGTTGTAAGTCAAGTTTGTAAGTTTATGTCAAAACCAGGAAAGCGTCATTGGGAAGTAGTCAAGTGGATTAATAACTAATGAGTGAAGACCATTCTCTCTAGTTATTATTCTAACATAGATTAATAACTAATGATGAAGAACATTCTCTCTCACTCTCCCTATCTCTCTCTCTCTCCATATATATATATATATATGCATATATATATGTGTGTGTGGGGGGGTGTGGGGGTGAGTGGGTGTGTGTGCATGTGTGTGCGTGCACGTGTGCATGTGAATGTATTGTGTGTGTGTGTGTGTGTACGCGCGCGCGCACGCGTAGACACACACTATCAAAATGGTATCAAAGACTATAAATTCAAGCTACCCATTATTTATATGTGCCTCAAGTTTAATAGTATTAACACTACTACAAAAAACATATCTTACCTCAGTTGGAAAAGGGATTTTACCTCAATTTCACATGCGAGGTAATGTAAGACTTCATGAAAACTTGCCACTTTACCCCTCGGTTTTTGTTCCTCCGAGGGAAAAGTTGTAATGGTCATTGGTTTAATCCTTAGCAACAACATCTATTTATTTTCAAAACTATAAAACGCGTGCCATATACCTCTTGATTTCTGTTAATATCCGTGGGAAAAAGAAAGTAATTACTTTTATTTTAAATTAAAATTGAGGGGTTATTCGCAAGTGTTTTTAGAAAAAACTCACAAGTTTAGTTCACTTGTGATATTAACTTGAAAAATATTAGTCAAAACAAATATACAAGGAAAGTGTTTATGAATTGAATGTGAATGTATGTAAGAAGACAAAATGTACACAAACTTTAATAGCCAAAAAGCTTGGATTAAGATAATAAACAAAAAGTGTAATAAATGACTGTAGCGCGCGATTTTTGTCGGTGACGTGACCACCTTATCACAGAATTTGGGTTTTCTCCTCAATGAAGAGGAGGGGGTGCTACTTTCTGATTTCTTATTTATCCCATGAAGCTAAAAGGGAAAGGGAAGCTATCTAAAACTAACCTTGCACGCGAATGTTTAACTGAACAAACGCTTAAAGAGATTCGGGGAGTCCGAGGTCAGGTTATACAATGGGGAGTTATTAGTTACCCATCCTATATGTGGTTATCCACAGGATGTTAGCTTTAGGTTCTGCTTTGTACTTGATGGTGTTTATCCGTTAATGGGTTGGGAAAGTTTCTTGGGAAATGAGAGAGAGAGTGAGTTTTTTGTTGATGTTCGGGTTTTTTTCCGATGTTTTTGGTAAGGTACTGGACCTAAATTTTGATTGATGTGTGAAGGTACTGGACCTAGAGTTTTTGATTGGTATGCTCGCTAAGATTTCACAATCTTATGCCTACGTATTCCCGTTTAAACGAAACAGGGAAATCAGAGCAATCGTAGTTCCTCCTATTCTAAGGGAGGAAAGAGATATTTTGGTGTCTTGTTCAAAGCCCAAGATTAAAGCTAAAAGGTTTATTTGTGTCTTGTTCAAATCCCAAGAAAAAGGCTAAAAGGTTTGACTGAGAGAGAATTTATCATCTCTAAAGGGAGACATCTTGTCTGTTTATCACAATTGTTGGGTGATTGTTTATAAAGGAGAATTACTTTAACTGGGATATGTGAATCCAGCAATGCCATAATTTCCTTTATAGGGAATTTGTCCCAAAGGAGAAAACTTTAACTCAGTGATGAGCAATGCCATTTTTCCTTAGGAATTTCTCATGCTAAGAGAGGGACAGTGGCGTGGATGTAAATAATCTAGAGGCTTGTCGCTTACAGCAATTAGATGAAAGAAGGGAGTTTCTATTTTGACATATGATAATACAGAGAAATGACTTCCTACAGAGGGATTTTGATTTTTGTGTGCCTTGATCAAAGCCCAAGGTTGAAGCTAAGAGGTTGATTGACTCAACAAGAGAGTTTTTATCTGTCTTGTACAAAGCCCAAGATTGAGGCTAAAAGAGACTGACTCTTTGGGGATATCTTTATACAAAGCTTAAGAGGAGGCTAAAAATTTAACTTTTCCGGGGAAAATGTTCTGTCTTGTACAAAGCCCAAGATTGAGGCTGAAAAGGATTTGGACTCTGCCGGGGAGGATTTATATGTGTCTTGTACAAAGCCCAAGATAGAGGCTGAAAAGAAGACTGACTTTGTGGGAAAGAACTCTTTATCTGTCTTATACAAAGCGTAAGATTTGAGGCTAAACAGAGACTTTACTGACTCGGCTGAAGATATTTTAGGTATCTCGTACAAAGCCCAAGATAGAGGCTGAAATGAGTTTGACTCTGCGGGAGAGTATTGTCTGTCTTGTACAAAGCCCAAGATTGAGGCTAAAAGAGGATTAACTCTGCTTAGGGAAATTTATTTCTCAAGGCCTAGAAGATGTAACACCCCACTTTCCCATTTTACAAAATAAGTAAATATTACGAAAATAATCAGAGTTACAACCAAACAGTAGGATGCTAAATTATTAAAACCAACAACAAAAACTCCTCTTTCATTAATAAGCAGCGGAAATAATTGTTTTATTCAAAATACGGCAATTTGCCAACATCACCAAAAATCCACATAAATCGTGGTCCACCAAAATTTCAAGTAAAGAATGATACGCAACAAATCAATAAAGAATAATAAATGACGAAAACTCCCAAAATCCCGTGTTACGTATCAGAGCGACTCCTAAGACTCGATCAAGCAACACGCACTCCATGCACACTAAAGTACCTGGATTATCTGTACTTCCGAAGAAGCACAGACGCAACAAACAACAAAGGGGTGAGAACCACATTCAATAAATAACAGTGTATAATACATGCTAAAGGTAGTATTCACACAATCATAAAATAGAAACACACCATCACGACATGCTTGTCAATTCATTCAAATTTCACCAAACACATAATAATGCAATGTGACTCAAAACATCGACATAATGCATGTGGTACCAATATCACCATGGTTCATTCAATCGAACCCGGATAAATCACATACACTCCTACTTGGCAATGATTTATCTCCACCACACTCCACATTGGAGTTTGGATGAATCACATACACTCCTCCTGAGCAATGATTCATCACCACCGACACCATGAATGAATGACAGTAAAAAAATGCATACAACACACATGTATGACAACAATCATACATCGTCACGATCCTCCTGATCACACATGAGATACCTGCTCACCACCACATACACTACAACAAGAAATTCCTCACATAACATTCAATTAATTAAACATCTAATTAATTCACTAAAATTACCAAATTAATTATTTTCATCACTAATTACACATTTCTCAGCTTCTGGCATCTATCCCCAACCTCTCAAACCAAAAGGAATCACTTCGTACGCGAAAACGGGAAAGAAATCGCGAAACGACAAAATTCTACACTCCCGCTGGCCATACACGTATTGCCCTGTGCCATATGCGTATTGCCAGCTTGCTCATGCCCTACACCATTACGCGTAATGCCTCCCCTCGTACGCGTAATGCCCAAACTCCCATACGCGTACGGGCTAAGGGTCGTGCCAAGCCTCCTTTTGGCCCTCCCAAACGCGTATTGACCATCTCCATACGCGTAATGACCTACCTAATACGTGTATGGTCAGATCTGTTACGCGAACTGGATTTGTCCACACCAGTCCATGTTCTACTACGGGATCCTCACTCTTCCACTCCAATTCAGTCCTAAACTTGTTTCTACATCAATTTTAGGCCCTATCTTTCATCTTACATCTTTCACCTATCATTACTACTCAAAATTACAGGTCTTAGATCTAATTTGTTCTCTCAACCTGCACAAAAATCAGTTCTGCAACACCAACATGCACATAGCAGCAACAACACCATATTTTTACACACAAATCATGACAGAATAATTCGATTTCATGCAATGTTCAACATAATTTCAACCATACAACAACATATTCATAACACAGAATATATTCATACAAATTCCTACGGGGTTAAGGACTCCCCACTACCCTCTCATGATCATACCACCAATATTGAAATATATTCTCCCCCCTTACCTCGAAATTACTCAGAAATTCCTGCGAAAATGATCAAGATGGGTGCCCTAGCTCTTCCTTGTTCTTCCCTCTCTAACCCTTTCTTTTTCCCCAAAATCTGATTATGATTCACCCCTTCACTAATTTTCACTAATCCCAGTTTAATGACTAAACTGCCCTTATTTTCTCTACAAGCCCATTATCCATTTAATTAAATCAAATTTTTAATTTAATAGAAATAATAATATTACTCACATAATAATTATAATAATATTAATAATAATAATAATACTATTACTACTCATACCCCAAAACTATTTCCCGACACCTCTAATCCACCCGTCCCACTAAGGACTCCACGCCTACGCGCTCAACCACACACACCCTTAACAAGGCCAAACAACGGAAAAATAATACGACGATTAAATAATTTAAATTGGGGTGTTATAACTCCCCCCCCCCTTAAATTATTTTCGTCCTCGAAAATGTACCTGATGGAAATATCTCCGGATACGACTCTCGCATCCTGCTCTCCAGCTCCCAGGTCACACTTTCTCCAGTAGCTCCTCCCCAAGCTACTCTCACCAAAGGAATCTCCTTCCCTCTGAGTTGTTTCATCTTGTGATCCTCGATCCATATCGGCATCGCCTCCACAGTAAGGTTATCTCTAATCTGCACCTCATCCCTCTGGATAACATGAGATGGATCAGATACATACTTCCGAAGTTGCGACACATGAAACACGTCATGCAAGTTCGAAAGTTCAGGCGGCAACGCCACCCTATATGCAACTGCACCAACTCTCTGCAAGATCTGATATGGTCCAATAAACTTAGGATCCAGCTTCTTTGATTTCAATGCACGTCCAACACCGGTCACTAGGTTGACTCTCAGGAACACGTGATCACCTTCACTGAATTCCAAGTCTTTCTTCCGATTATCATGATAACTTTTCTGTCTACTCTGAGACACTTTCATCTTATCACGGATCATTTGAATTGTCTCAGTAGTCTATTGTACAATCTCTGGTCCAAGCACCACATTCTCACCAGTCTCGTACCAACACAGAGGCGTCTTACACCTCCTACCATACAAAGCTTTGAAAGGCGCCATTCTAATGCTAGAATGGTAACTATTGTTATACGTGAACTCGATCAATGGTAAATGAGTATCCCACGTACCACCTTTCTCCAACACACAGGCTCTCAGCAAATCGTCCAACGACTGAATAGTCCTCTCAAACTGACCATCGGTCTGTGGATGATAAGCCGAGCTCAACTTCAATTTAGAACCCAAGGCTTCTTGCAGACTCTGCCAAAATTCTAAAGTAAACCTCGGATCTCTATCCGATACTATGCTCGACAGAACACCATGTAGCTTCACAATTATTCTGATATAAATCTCCGCCAGCTTTGACAACGGAAAACTGATGTTAATTGGTATAAAATGTGCGGATTTCGTGAGTCGATCCACCACTACCCAAATAGCATCAACCCTCTCGCTGTATTTGGAAAACCAGTAACAAAATCCATAGAAATACTGTCTCATTTCCATTCTGGAATCTCTAATGGTTGCATTAATCCCGAAGGCTTCTGGTGCTTCACTTTTGACTTTTGACATGTCAAACAAGCATAATTAAACTGAGCTAAGTCCCTCTTCATACCAGACCACCAAAACAACTTCTTCAAGTCATGATACATTTTCGTAGCTCCCGGATGAATACTCAAGCTACTCCAGTGGCTCTCCTCTAAGATCGCTTTCTTTAATTCCGCATTATCCGGTACACAAATTCTGCCCCGGAATCTCAATACCCCAACATTATCCACTTTAAAGTCACTATCGGAATCATTGCTTCCTGTAGGCATCAAGTCCACCAGCTTCACATCAAGTTTCTTATTTTCTTTAATTACATCCAAAAATTCATTATTCACCTTCAGCATACCCAATCTAACACTCTCTGGTGTAGTTTCACAAACCATACTCAAGTCTCTGAACTGTTCAATCAATTCCATTTCTTTCATCATCAATGTCGACATATGAATTGTCTTCCGACTCAGAGCATCTGCTACAACATTAGCTTTTCCCGGATGGTAACTCAAATTAAAATCATAATCTTTCAAGAACTCTAACCACCTCCTCTGCCTCATATTCAACTCCTTCTGATCGAATAAATATTTCAGACTCTTGTGGTCACCGAATACTTCAAATCTTGATCCATACAAATAATGTCGCCAAATTTTCAATACAAAAACCACTGCAGCTAATTCAAGATCATGAGTAGGATAATTCCTCTCATGTACCCTCAATTGCCGCGAAGCATATGCCACCACCTTGCCATCTTGCATCAACACTCCACCTAATCCCATCTTAGATGCATCACAATACACCACAAAAGGTTCACTTGGACTTAGTAGAATTAACACCGGCGCTGTAGTCAATTTCTTCTTCAATTCCTCAAAACTTTCCTCACAAGACGCATCCCAAACAAAAGCTTGATTCTTTCTAGTTAACTGCGTCAACGGTAATTCCAAATTAGAAAACCCTTCAATGAATCTTCTATAGTAACCTGCCAAACCGAAAAAGCTTCTAATCTCCGTTGCTGTCTTCGGAGCTTCCCACTGAAGTACTGCACTTACTTTAGATGGATCCACCGCTATACCATCACCAGAAATAACATGGCCCAAGAAACTTACAGTCTTCAACCAGAATTCACATTTCGAGAATTTTGCAAACAATTTATTATCCTTCAACACCTGCAATGCAATCCTCAAATGTTCTGCGTGATCCTCGTCAGTCTTAGAATAAATCAGTATATCATCAATGAATACCACAATAAACTGATCCAGATAAGAATGAAAGATACGATTCATATACTCCATAACCACACCCAGCGCATTAGACACTCCGAAAGGCATCACTGCATATTCATAATGTCCATAGTGAGTTCTGAACGCAGTCTTCTGAATATCACCTTCTTTTACTCTAATCTGATGGTAACCCGACCTCAAATCAATTTTGCTGAAAACACGAGCTCTCACTAGCTGATCCATTAAGTCATCAATCCTCAGAAGTGGATACTTATTCTTAATGGTCACTTTATTCAACTGACGATAATCAATGCACAACCGCATACTACCATCCTTCTTCTTCACCAACAACACTGGAGCTCCCCACGGCGACATACTCGGTCTAATAAACTTCTTATCAAGCAATTCTCCTATTTGAGATTTCAACTCTGCCAATTCTGATGCAGACATCCTGTACGGTGCCATAGATATAGGTCTGGTGCCAGGAACAAGATCAATAGTAAATTCAACTTCCCTCGTCGGAGGTAATTCTGTAATATCATCTGGAAACACTTCAGGAAATTCACTCACCACTGGTAACTCATTCACTGAAGTCTTGCTTTCTACAGATAACGAGGCAAACATTGCAAACATCTTCACTTCATCCTCCACCAATGTCCTCAACACCCTGCTAGACAATGAATCCGCTAATGTTTCCTCTTCAGGAGTAAGAAACAATAACTTCTTCCTAAACCAATCAATATAAACTCGGTTGAACTCTGTTTACTGTGAATTTTGGTAAACAACCTCTGGGGTATCAATTTTAAATAAAACTGACTAACTTGTAGGATCTACCACACAAATCCTAGGACATGTGCTAAATTTTAAGAGAGAGTGAATATAACTTGAAATAAAGGAAATGTAAACTGAACTCCACGTTCGACAATGCTGAAAAAAGAAACCTAAGTGAACTCCACGTTCGACTACTTGCAGTAAAGTAAAAGCTTGGATGTTAAAAGGCTGTAAATAAAGAATGCAGAATTTAAAGGCGTCGAAAGTAACAGACAAGAAGTAAAAAGCTTTGAAAATAAGGCTTGAAGATAAAGACTTGAATTGATAAAAATGCAGGAAGATAAATTACTGTTGAAGATAAATGACAAAAATGTAAAAGTGCTTGAACTCCACGTTCTTGAATGTAAAAGATGCAGAAAAATAAATGACTGTCGAAAGTAAATGACGAGGAAATAAATGACTTTAAAAGTAAATGCAATGATGTAAAAGCTTTTGAAGATAAAATGAAATGAACTCCACGTTCTTGAAAATAAAGACTGGAATTGATAAAAGTGCAGTCGAAAGTAAATGCAGAAAGATAAATGACTTTAAAAATAAATGACTTGAAGATAAAAGACTTTGAAAGTAAATGCTTGAATGTAAAGATGCAAGAAGATAAATGTCGAAAGCTTTTAAATGAAAGTAAAAACAAGGTTTAAAATAAACTTGACTGAAAATAAAGATTCAAGGAAAAGTTAAGACATGAAAGGTAAAGTTCAGGAAAATGTAAAGTGCTGAAACATAAACATGATGAAGATAAATTGCATTGATGAAAGAAAGTGGTGTTACATTGCGTACATTCTCACGAACTCGTTTCTCTACACGCGGGTACTTTGAGTTTCTTTGAGTAACTTGTACAAAAATACGAACACACCTATTCTATAGAAATAACTCCTATTTATAGTGCTAAGAAATAACTACTAAGTGGTGGTTATGCTTCCAAACGTGTCCTTTTGGCGCCTTTCTCCATTTCAACTGCTCCCACATTCAGCAACTGATCCTTTTGAAATTCAAACATTTGAAATTTTCCCTCCAGCCTCAATGTGATAACTGCAATGCGCATTTCAACATTCTCACGGTCGAAGCATCTCCCAACACTTAGCCATTTTTTGAGGTTTCCAAAACCCCTATTCGACTCAGGCTTCACCAAAACTGGGTCGAAGCCTTCTTTACGTTAAAAATAATTTTTTAACTTAAAATAGCTTTGATTCTTTCTAGCGTCGAAAATGAGGGTTAACAAATTGCCCCCCAAGACATTTCGCCAGAATTGGTAAGAAGGTCATTTTTTGACTCAACAACCATTTCGGCGCTTGTTTGCATGGCTTCAACTGAATAATCCACTAATCACTCAGTGGCTCAACTGTTCAGTTTCTTTAACCCACGCTTATGACATCATGCCATCATGACAAACCCTTAAACGTCTCTTCAGCCGCACTCATCATAACTCCTTTCTTGAAAATATATGTTTGCAGTCTGAACATAACTGCTACTACTCATCACGTTTCCAAGAGAAAGACACGCGTCCCACTACCTTCTCAACTTCAACGGTGGATCCAAGGCTCTTGGGATTTTCAAACGTCTATAAATATTTGTTTTCACCATTTGGTGAACTTTCCACACTTTCATACTCTCAAGCAACCTTCTCTTCTTTTTCAGTTTTCTTCATGCAAAACCCAGAAAAGCACCAATTCTTTTCATTTTCTCTAACAATGGCGTCCTCCCAAGTGAATCCTCAACCAAAGAAAACCCAAAGAGGCAAGGCTACTCAATTCAAACAAGCCATTCCTTCATTTGCAAATATCCCAGCCCCCCAAATAGTGGATAATCGCTGTTGCCTGCCGGAACCCACCACCAAAGAGGCACGAGCCATATATAAGTCTCAGGTAATGATTCCTTTAGTTGTTTCTAACAAACCTTATGCACTGTCTAGTCCTCTAGCTAATGTTGACATTTCTAATGAGAAACTAAGTGAGTTTCTCCCCTCTTACCGAAAAACAAGGCCATTAGGGCAAAATAGCTTTTCCAAGATCAACGTTTCTGATGAAACCTCTCCTGAAGAAATTCCACTGCCCAAGATCAATGTTAGCTATCTCATTGATGGCACAAGGCTAGTAAGAGCTGTTACTCCTTTGAAGGATTTTGACCAATGGATGGCAAAGATGGAAAAGGTCAAGTCTGAACATTGGAAAAACATAGGGATTTATGACATTCTTATGCTGTCGAAGACCAGCGTACCATACTGCTTGAACATGCTGGCAGCGTCCTTATATTTTTGGGACAACACCCACTACACCTTCCATCTGCCATGTGGAATGGTTACCCCTACACTGTTTGACTTGGCTGCCATCACAGGGCTTCGCCCAGATGGCCTTATTTACAACCCTGAAGAAGATGCTGAGGATATCATAGGCATTTCAAGTTCCAAACTCACCTACACCCACTTCATCAAACACTACTCCGACGCAGGTCATGATGAAGTATCTGATAAAGAACACATTGCATTTCTCATAGTATGGCTGTCGAGATATGTTTTCTGTACAAAGTCCTTGCAAGTGGCTAAAAAGTACTTGCCCCTTGCTAACCAGCTTCACAACAACAGAGGGGTCTGCTTAAGTGAACTCATCCTGGCGAACCTTTATGAGTCCATCAGTGAAGAGGCTTCTCGACTGAGGCACATGGAAGCTCAAGGTTCTGTCCACTTGAGTGGACCTCTTTGGCTGCTTCAACTGCGGCTCAATGCAACATTTGAATCTAGCTTTCCCAGAAAAGGGCTAGTTGACGAAGCCTCCGCTGAGATAAGGGATAGGAGCATCGAATGGCCCCGTTTGGTCAAACTTACGCCCAATGATGATGGTGAAACCCTTTAAGGGGCCTTCACCAGCTATATCATGATGTTTGCCAAGCGCTATGAGTTTACTCCCAGCATGGCACCCTTTGCTCAAAGAAGATATGGCCCTGTATGGTTTACAAGGCCATTTCCAAATCCTCACAAGACTCTTGACAATGAATCTGTTGCTATTTAGGAAGCCTTTTTAATTCCCAGATTCATTGTCCAAAGGCTGAACTTGGGGAGAGGCCTATCAGCATTGATTACTTACCAACCAAATCTTATCTCTCGACAATTTGGGCTGGCCCAGAGCTTTCCTCAATGTTTATATGAGAAGAAAGGCCAAGTAATCCTTCACACTACAAGCTTTGGTGAAGAAGATGTCACCAGTACACTCGTCAGCTGGAATGAGAGAGGAGGGGTTCTGTCTCCTGTGTTTTTTGAGCCTTCTTTCTTATGCACTTCATCATTCCACCATTGGTGGTCGAAGCACTACAATGAGCATTTTCTTGATGTGGCTACATTTTCTTCATTGCTTGACCAAGCTTTTATTGATGTGCAGGACAAGACAAAGAAGAGTAAGTTCACTCACCTCCAAAAAATATAGGCTTTCCAAAAATACTTTGAAACTGTCTATCGACTAGATGATCTTGGTCGAACCATTCACGAGGCTGCTATTCCTTTAAAGAGAAAATTTCTACAACAGTTGGATCAACTAAAAATCCCTTTAGACGTCCCTCGTGAGAAACGTTATGAGGTAGCTTTTGAACTTTTCCCTCCAAAGTTCCCTCGACTGCCTAATGCTGATTTTGGAGTGGCTCTTGCCCCTCCATTTCCAGACTGGTTTGTCTGTGGTGAACACTTAGAACTTCTTCGACATCAGTCTCAGCCAAAAGCTCAACGAGTGGTTCCTACTAAGCATACGCTAGACAGTTTCAAAGGACACCTTCATATAAGAATTCAGGATGTTCGTGTAAAATATGAAATATATGAAGGTTTGAAGCCCTTATTCCATGGCTTTATAACTAACCATTTAATCATTAACTTGTAACAATTTTCACTGTCTTTCAGTTATGCCTAGGAAAGCTCCTTCAGCCAGGGCTACTGCTGCACAAAGTAGAAAAGAACCAGAAGGCAAACAGGTACGTTTCACATCCCTTGCCTATGTTCTTATTATGTGAATCACTTCTCACATTTGCATCACCTTTTCAGACTGGTCAAAAACCTCATACACCATCAAAGAAAGGTAAAAAGGATGCCCCAGCTATTGTTATATCTTCAGATGCTTCAGATGAATCTCCTGAGGAGGTTCTTACAAAGAAAAGAAGAAAACCAATAAAAGCATCTGGACCTGCTGGCCCACCTCCTTCGAAGGTGGCCAAAATACTTGAAAAGGCACCCACAGCAAGTGGTGTCGAAAAACAACCTTCCATGGTAGCCACCCAAACACCTCCTGGCGACCATGAAAGTGGTAACTCAAGTCCTGCTGCTGTACAAGCTCAGGTATGTGCACCATTTTTTCATTATACTGACGTCTTTCGCCCAAATTCTTTCAATCTCATTTTCTTCACTTGTGTTCTTTAGGCAAACATAATCAATAATCCTGACCCTCAACCAGCTTCTGGCAATTTTGCTACCGACATAATCAACAATCCCACCCCTTAACACGCTGCACGAAGTTTCACCACTACACTCCTCAACAGCCAAGGTGAACCAACTTACCATCCATCATCTGATCTTGGCTCTGGTTTAAGTGAAATTAATCAACCTGATCCTCTAGCTGCAGACCCCACCAACCCTCCTGCCCAAACTACTACACAGAATGCACAGGCTGATGGCTCTAACTCTGATGATAATGATGCTTCAAGTCCACCACTTTTCGACCTGGTTAACTTCATGGATACTAATCAACTGGTTGTCGAAGAAGAAGGTGGTTCTGAGGCTCAACCTCAAAACGACAATCCTGGACAAGCTGCCCCTGAAGAAACACATGTACCACATCCTGAACCAACGGATGACCAGGCCAACCTCCAACCAACTGCTGAAGAAAATGATGGAGGAGTGGCAGTCGAAACTGAAGAAGAAAAGGATGAAGGAGAAGAGTCAGAAGAAGAAGAAGAGGAAGAAAACCAACCAGATCCTACCCCTCACCATACTTCTTCGCCCGTGGTCCAGCAACCCTTGGCTAACGTTCTAAATCCCGGAGACTCACTGACAGCCCTCAAGTGGTCGAACCCACGTGAGTATTCCAAATTAATACTCTGGCAGAAGTATGGTTCTTCTTCTTCTGGCTCTTCGACTCCAGCATCAGATGATTTCGCTAAACCAATCCTCCAAGCCATAAAGAAAAAATTCTTCAAGGGGGACATTCACAGATTTTTGGCCTCAGACCCCACTGCAACCACTTATCTGAAGGACGCCCTTGAAAAGCTTGAGCTCACCACCCTTAATCCAGACGTTTCTGGTTTTCTGATAGAGTTAACCGCTGTGGTGAACCAAATAGCTGCAGAAATAAAGCTGCTTCCATCTATCAGGAATACCATAGAAGAAACATCTGGTCATGAGAGTTCAGCCTGGTGTAGTGCAAAAGAGTCGTATGAAGAGGTCGAACGTATGGAGGCTGATCAAAAGAAAAAATAAGATGAGATAGCCTCCAACCAGAAGGATATTGAAGCCTGGAAGCAACAAATCACGGAGCTACAAGCCAAATTTGAAAATGCTGAAAAACGCAACCATGAATTGCAACATTTCGACGACACTAAGATGGCTAAAGAAATGAAGAATGCTATGGATCATATTGAGGCAGCCCAAAGATATGAAAAAGAGCTCGCAGCAGCTAAACTTGATGAATCTTTGTGCAATGCTCGCCTCAAACATCACATAGAATCCTTTGCTCAGTTGGCGTCGAGGTTTCCCTTCTGATACTTTCAAAACCTTTATTTGTTTAACCATCATTTGTTTCTTGGCCTTTTCAGGCCTTTATGTAATGACAGTTTTTATGCCTTTGGCACTGATTAAGTAATCCTTAGTATTTCGCCATTAACTGCCTTCGACTCATATTATATTATGATGCATTTTATTTATTGCCTCACATCTAAGTCAAATTTGCAATTAAAGCATTCTATCTTTTTCTTGGAAAGCCAAACTTTTCAGCTTTAAAACTCCAAGGCATAAGCCTCTAGCTTTAAACTGACATTTATAGCATAGCCCTCAGGCATACTTCCAAGAATAATTCACATGGTTTCACCGTTTGACTGGAAAATCCAATCAATACTTCGCCTCTATAAATTCTCTTCCATCTGAACCATGTTCATTCATCAAGGTAACTATAAACAACTCAAAGAAGTCATCAGCCAAGAAGACAGCTGATAAGGCAAAAGAAACTGAAGAAACCAAGAAAACGGAGGCAACAAAGAAACCTGAAGCCCCTACTGGAGCAACTTCCAGAGCAAAAAAGTGAGAAACCAACATGAGGATCTCTAAGAAAGGGCGTTCCAACACCCAGGACTTTGATGATAATGAGCCAGACGCATACTACATGGACTTCCTCAAATCCATTGATTGGAGAGATTATGAATAATCTTTCCTATCTTTGAAAGATGTTACGTTGATTCTCCTTTGCTTTGTATGCCATATTAGCCTGAGTTGGCCTATTTTGGCTTTCCTTTATTAAAATAAAACTTACGTTTTAATATGAATCTCTTGCAACATAGGCTTATATTTTTTCAAATACTTGCCATTTACTTTCAAGATTCTTTTATCTTTGTCTAACTCTTCCACTTCATAAGCTCCATTAAAGAAAACTTGTATGACTTGGAATAGACCTTCCCACTTAGGAGACCATTTGCCTAGTGTTCTATCCTTTCGATCCATAGGAAAAATCACTTTCCAAACTAAATCCCCACATGCAAAAGATTTAGACTTAACCTTTTTGTTGTAGGATTCTTCGACCATTTTCTTTTGTCTTCTTAACAACTCCAAGGCTCTAAGCCTTTCTTCGTCCAAATCCACTAACTCATTCATCATCATTTCCAAATAGTCCTCAGAGGGAATCTCATGATGTCTTTGAACTCTTATAGATTGTAAATAAATCTCAACCGACAATACTGCATCATGACCAAAAGTAAGTCGAAATGGGGTAGTATTAGTAGCCTCTTTAGGGGATGTTCGACATGCCCAAAGAACTCAGTCTAATGTCTTTTGCCAATTTCTAGGCCTCTTTCCCACATGCTTCTTAATTAGTCCAATCACTACCTTATTGGCAGCTTCGACTTGCCCATTGGCCTGAGCATAATAAGGTGTAGAAGTCAATAACTTAAAACCTATTTTTTTGGCAAACTCCTGCATCTTTCGACCAGTAAACACTGATCCTTGATCCGTAGTGATTGTTTCAGGAATACCAAATCTATAAATAATGTGATTTTGAATGAATTCAATAACATCTTCTTGACCTATATTCGCCAGTGGTATTGCTTCAATCCACTTGGTGAAATAATCAATTCCCACCAAAATATATCTTTGGTTCTTTGAAGATGTTGGTCGAATCTCTCCCACTATATCCAAAGCCCATCCTCTGAAAGGCCATGGTTTCACTATGGAATTTAATTCACTTGCAGGTATATGCTGTATGCCAGCATGAATTTGACATTCTTGGCAACCCTTAGCAAATTCTATGCAATCTTTCAGCATAGTCGGCCAATACATGCCTTGTCGAAACAACAACCATTTCATCTTCTGGCCAACTTGGTGTGCTCCACATGCCCCACTATGCACTGTCGAAAGAGCCAAATATGCCTCTGCTTCACTAAGGCATTTCAATAAGACTCCCTCAGGGGTCATTTTAAACATTTCATTACCCAAAAGTACATAGCTTAAAGCTTGATACCTGATTTTTTGCTCTGTCGAAGCCGTTGGATTTTGCAAATATTCAACTATAGGCTTCCTCTAGTCTTCATCTGTCAAATTATCTATAGCAAAAATTTCAAAATTTTTGCCATCTATGCATCCAAGCTTAGTTGTTTCTAAGTCTGATGGGCACAATCCAACAGCCACCACTTTACCTCTTGCTTCAATTACTTCTTGAAGATTTTCCTTCGACACTTTGTATCCAAAGGCAATTTGAGCCAAGTCATTAGCAACTTGATTCTCTATTCTAGGTATGTGTTGGATGGCCACTACCTCAAATTTCTTTAATAATCTATTGGCTATCACAAAGTACATAATGAGATTTTCTTTAACACATTTATATTCCTTTGTGATTTGTTTTATAACCAATTCTGAGTCTCCCATTATTTCGACTCTAGTTGCCCCCAATTCTAACAAAATTTCAAGGCCAACAATTAATGCTTCAAATTCAGCCTCATTGTTAGAGCAAGGTCCTTCGACCTTGTACTTGAATTTTGTTGGAATTTTTTCAGGAGAAATAATGTATATTCCCACTCCTGTTCCATTTTTATGACTTGATCCATCAAAGTATAACTTCCAGGATTTTAATTCAACATAATTCAATTCATTTTCATTTATGGAGTGGTCAACTATAAAGTCTGCAACTATTTGCCCTTTCACAGCTTTTAAAGGTTGATATGTTAGAGAAAATTCTGTTAATGCTAATGCCCATTTTCCAATTCGACTATGCAAAATAGGCTTAGATAACATATGTTTTACAACATCAAAGTGAGAAGAAACATACACATCAACTGGCTTTATATATTGCTTCAATTTAGTACAAGAGAAATACAAGCATAAACATAACTTTTCAATCATGCTATACCTAGTTTCTGCATCATTTAAAACTCGACAAAGGTAATAAATGGCTCTTTCGACTCCATTTTCATCCTCTTGAGCTAACATGCTCCCTAGAGTTTTATCTGATGCAGCTATATACAATCTCATACTCTTGTTTCTATAAGGTGGTGAAAGAATTGGAGGGTGGCTTAGGTACTCCTTGATTTTATCGAAGGCTTCCTGCTGTAATGGCCCACACTCAAAACCATCTTTGTTGAAATGAAGCAATGGCGAAAAGGCTTGTATTTTGCCACTCAGGTTGGATATAAACCTTCTTAAGAAGTTGATCTTGCCTAGCAACGATTGCAACTCCTTTTTAGTTGATGGCGCTTTCGCCTCCATTATGGCTTTGGTTTTATTCTGATTTATTTCGATCCCTTTCTTGTGGACCACAAAGCCTAGGAAATCCCCTGCCTGCACACAAAAAGCACATTTGAGAGGATTCCTTTTAAGACCATATTTTCTCATCCTTTCAAAGGACTGTCGACGATGGTCAATGTGACTTTTCCCAGAAATAGATTTTATAACAATATCATCAATGTAAATTTGCATTAATGTGTCTATAAAATCATGGAAGATTGAATTCATCGCCCTTTGATAAATGGCACCAGCATTTTTAAGACCAAAACGCATCACTGCCCATTCATAGGTGCCTAAGGCTCCAAGGCATCTAAAAGCAGTTTTATGAACATCTTCCTCAGCAATGAATATTTGGTGGTAGCCGGAATATCCATCCAGCATACTAAGATATTCATGTCTTGCTGCAGAATCTATTAACATTTCTGCTACTGGCATTGAATATTCATCTTTAGGAGTTGCAGAGTTTAAATCTCTAAAATCAATGCAAACTCTCAAAGATCTATTCTTTTTAATAACAGGTACTATATTAGCCAACCATTCGACATACCTTGTCGTGCGAATGAATTTGCAATGAAGCAGTCTTTCGACTTCCTCTTTGATCTTTGACAATATCTCTGGTGCAAACCGTCTTGGATTTTGCTTGACTGGTTTTTTTCCAGGTGTCATAGGTAACCTGTGTTCGACCAACTCCCTGCTCAAACCAGGCATCTCATCATAATCCCAGGCGAAGCAGTCCTTGAAATCTTTCAACAACTGAATCACTTCAACCTTCAACTGGGGATCAAGGTTGGCACTGATGTAGGTAGGCCTTTTGGTTGTCCCCTCACTGAGGTCAACTTCTTCTAAAGGATCTTGTGCTAGTATTTTGATATTACTCGCCAATGGATCCTTCTCAAATCCCAAAGGCTTATCTTCATAGATGGCGTCGAGCCTCTGGTTTTTCTCTCCAGTTTCAATCTTAGCTGGAGGTTTTGGGTCGAAGTCCTTACCAGGACTTTCTTGATAAAATTCAGAAATGGCTTCGCCAGCCATATAGTCATTGGCAGCTTCCAAAGCCGCTTGTAGTTTTGTTTCAGCCACATAGGCCGAAATCCTTTTTAAAGCTTCGAACTAAGTCATGATCACTGAATTCATTTCCCCATCCTGTGGGATCTATTGGAGGTGAGCCTAAGCATGGCAACCTTCCTCCTGGTACTTCCCTGTCTCATCTGAAACCTTCGACAGGGTGTAAATACAATGAATAAAACATTTCTTCCTCAGGCGTAAACTCAAAGTCGGCTGGAGGACATGGAGCAATGTTCGCCAAATGTTTCTCAAACTGTCTACTATCCACATGATTAATAGGCACCTTAAAGTAGCCTTGATCAGCTTCAATATTTTCAACTATCTCATCTGGTCTCCAAATGGTGATTCTTGGATGCATAGATGAAGGTACAACTCCTATTCCATGAATCCACTCCCTACCCAAGAGTAGATTGTAGTTAGCTTTCGTCTCAATGACCATAAACACTGTTGGTCTGGTAATGGTTCCCACAGTAAGATCCACTTGAATCACTCCTAGAGTGGAACCAACTTTTCCTTCATAGTTCGACAGAACCATGTTGTGGGGTTTGGTATCAGTCTCAAACTTCCCAATCTTGCTCAGCGAAAATCTTGGCATTAAATTAACAGTTGCACCACAATCCACCAAGATTTTGTTAACAGGAACAATTTCTACTTTTCCAGTAATGTAGAGAGGCTTCAGATGACCCTTCATTACCTCTGTGGGGCGTTCAAAAAAAGCATTATGTTCTTCGATGCACCCATTGTTCATGATGTAATAACACACAGGCTTGTGTGCCAACATTTCTAATTCAGCAGTTTGATCCAAGTCTTCGACCTCTGAAACTTGACAAAATTCTTTTGGCATCACTGATAACACATTCACAATAATATCTAGAGAAGCTGCTGACTCACTGTCGAAATTATCAGTCATATTCTCATCATCTTCAACTTTCTTCTCTGGCTGAACATTGAACAGCTTTCGCCTTATGGGCATCTTCTCAATTGTCCCAGCTTGATTATCAATATTGGTGCTTGACTCTCCTTGTACCTGAGCCTCCCTGATAGCCTTTTGCCTACGTTGCTCTCTTCGCCATTGTGATCTAGACATGGGATTTTTACCCTTGTAATTTTGAGAAATGTATGCTGACTTGTTGGTGGTATGGTTCTCTTTTCTATACTCAAATGAAGAACCTCTTTCCACATCAAATTTCTCCCACTTCTTCTTCTGTCCTCTTCCTTCGATATCCTTGATCCAACTACCTGTTGGCACATTCGCATCTGGTTTGAATGTACCTGGCCTAACTCCTGGTACTTGTTTTTTCAACCCTGTCGAAATTCGTCTATGGTCAAAACTTCTGGGACCTTTATTTACCTTCTGCCCCTAGCTTCCACCAGCTTTTTTGACACCTTCTAACTTGTGGGCAACTTTCTCATCAAAAATGGCGCTGCATCTAGGACATAGCATTACTCCAGAACCTTTCTTCTGGCAACGGTGCAGAAAATCCACAATTGTCTCCTCTTGCTTAGGATAAGCTATTTTGTTGCGCTCTTCTTGTTCATCTGCCTTACTCACTGTTTTTTGATCTGTAATTTCGACCATATTGACATCAATTTTATCCTTTAAGCGTATCTTGGAGAAATGAGCTTCAAGACTTTCAGTGGTCTTCGCCAGACAACCACCACTTGCTGCTGCTCTTACAGCTTTTTGGAAAGCCTTCTGCCAAGCAGTCTTTTCAGCTTCGACCATTTCCTCAGCATTGACTCTTTCAACATCAGGAGATATCTTGAAGAATTGTTCAGCAGCCATACATATTCAGTTTTCTACCAAACAACCATCCATGTTTATCATCTTTCCTACCAATAGCATGTCATCTTCCAACTCTTTAACAACTTGGACTTTGGGGGCGTTCCTGCCCATAGCCTCGTTGGTACTGATTCTGCCTGAGCTAGCATCAGATTCTTCAACCAATTCGACCATGTTAATGCCCTCAGTGGCATTTGTCTTTAATTCGCTTACTGCCATATCCAATAGCTTGGCAGCAGCTGTTTTGGTCCCAACATTAAACTGGCCCCGTCAGCATTCAAGCCATTCGCAGCCTTATTAAAACCTTCAGTTACCACAGGATTGGTGGCGAAGTCCTCAGTGACTTCCACCATGTTGACTGACTGATCAAATCCTTTTGTGGCTTCGACCATCTGAACCTCGTGAGGCTCTGTATAGTTAGCCTCTGCAACTTGCAATGGGTCAGAGTCAATTTTCATCTGAGCTTTGCCTTTGTCACCAAACTTCAACCTCCATTCTTGAATAGCATTTTGCACCAAATCCCTGAAAAGAAAACATTGAGAAGTTTTATGACCCAAAAAATTATGGTACTTACAAAAACCTCTTCTCTTTCTTTGTCCTAAAGGTGGCATCTTAGCGCCAGCAGGCACTATCATTTGCCCATCTTTAACTAACAAATCAAAAATTTTGTCACATTTAGTGACGTCGAAAGTGTATGTTTTCTTAGGAAATTTGTCGTTAGATTCGACAGGATTTTTTCCATTTGAAGGAGCTAATAATTTGCAGGCATAAGGTGGACCTTGCTTTAACTCAGCAACGTCAACCTCATTTCCGTCGAAATAAGATGTTTCATCATACAAATTCTCCACATCTTCATTACATTCGACAAAGGCTACTTTTTTACCCCTGCTAAATTTAGCCTTTTCCTCTTTTAGCCTTTCTAGTTGTCGGACTCTATCAGCTAACTGGGCCATATCTCTAAGATATTGGGTATCTAATTTCTTCCTAATGGAATAATCAAGACCCCCAGCAGCCATTTCAACCAACTCATGTTCTGGTACTTGTGTAAAGCACCTGGCTTTAAGAAGTCGAAACCTATTCAGGTAATCATCAATTGGCTCAGTAACTTTGCGTTTGATGCTAGCCAATTCCTTCAAACTAATCTTAGTTTTCCCCATGTAGAACTGTTCATGAAACAAACGCTCTAACTGGGTCCAATTGTATATGGAATTTAGAGGCAAAGTAGTGAACCATGTGAAGGCATTCTTGGTAAGGGAACTTGGGAAGTATTTGATCCTAAGGCTTTCGTCAGCTGCAATTTCGCCTGCTTCAATCAAATACCTAGCCACATGTTCGACAGTAGATGCAGTAGTATCTCCTGAAAACTTGCTGAACTTTGGAACCTTCGTCCTAGGGGGTAATTCTGCTTGGAGAATATAATCCACTATAGGAGAAGTATAATTTGGCCTTGTGAAGCCAAGATTCACACCATTTCTGGTCATTATCCTTTCAACCATGGCTGCGAGATTATTTTCTTCTGCTTGATTTTGATGTCGAACCTGTCTAAGGAACTGATCAGCATTTTGGTTCCTGTTCACCATCACTACTGGCTCTTCCTCTATCTGGATTGGCATCTGGTTTCTTGGTGGTTCGACTCTAAAATGATCAATCATCTCTTGATCTTCCAAGTTCACCTCAGGTACATGACGTGGATGACGTCTTGGGATATCTTCGACAACAGTTGCTCTTCGATCCACCGCTGGTACTCCCATGAAATCAGCCATGCATGCCAATTATGTAGCCAATTGTTGGTTAGTTTGAGTCGTATTCTGAATCAAGGGTTGAAAAACTTCTCCCATTGTCTGAGACAACGTATGCACCATTTGTATGTTACTTTCATCCATCTGCTGTCTCAAACAATTTATGGATGTATTTGTAAGACTAGGCGCTTGCACGGAGTAACCAACACCTATACTCTGATTGTTTCGACCCCCTGATCCTGATCCTTGTAATGGCGAAGACACTACATTCTTTGAAAATACAGGTGGAGCATTCTGCAGATTTTGCATCATTGATGTAGGCATACCATAGGGTTGACTCCTTGACCCTGGATGTGGAAAACCTGGAGGAGGGAAATGCCGGTACATTGAATTTCCTCTTGGGGGTGTTGGTGAATTAGGACTTTGTGGTCCTATGTATTCTATCACAGGTTGAGTATATGATTTTGTGCATGTTGATCCTGGTTCAGACACTACTAATGAAGGTGATGTCTGTCCTCCTGTCAAAGACACTGGTGATGGTGTGCTTTGAGACCCCATACTGCTACTTGACTGAGTGTTTGAAATACTCCCTTGAGAATCAACTTGTTGGTTAGCATTAGTTGCCATTCTCTTAGTGTATCTTCTCTTTGGTATTCCTTCATTTGTTGTGGCTAACTTCCCACTTCTCAATAACATACAACGAAAGTATTTCTTCACCAAGAAAGATAAGGTTAACAAAAAATATAAAACTTAGCACTAGGTCCCACCGGGCGTGCCAATTTGTTTACTGTGAATTTTGGTAAACAACCTCTGGTCTATCAATTTTAAATAAAACTGACTAACTTGCAGGATCGACCACACAAATCGTAGGACATGTGCTAAATTTTAAGAGAGAGTGAATATAACTTGAAATAAAGGAAATGTAAATTGAACTCCACGTTCGACAATGCTGAAAAAAGAAACCTAAGTGAACTCCACGTTCGACTACTTGCAGTAAAGTAAAAGCTTGGAAGTTAAAAGGCTGTAAATAAAGAATGCAGAATTTAAAGGCGTCGAAAGTAACAGACAAGAAGTAAAAATCTTTGAAAATAAGGCTTGAAGATAAAGACTTGAATTAATAAAAATGCAGGAAGATAAATTACTGTTGAAGATAAATGACAAAAATGTAAAAGTGCTTGAACTCCACGTTCTTGAATGTAAAAGATGCAGAAAAATAAATGACTGTCGAAAGTAAATGACGAGGAAATAAATGATTTTAAAAGTACATGCAATGATGTAAAAGCTTTTGAAGATAAAATGCAATGAACTCCACGTTCTTGAAAATAAAGACTGGAATTGATAAAAGTGCAGTCGAAAGTAAATGCGGAAAGATAAATGACTTTAAAAATAAATGACTTGAAGATAAAAGACTTTGAAAGTAAATGCTTGAATGTAAAGATGCAAGAAGATAAATGTCGAAAGCTTTTAAATGAAAGTAAAAACAAGGTTTAAAATAAACTTGACTGAAAATAAAGATTCAAGGAAAAGTTAAGACATGAAAGGTAAAGTTCAGGAAAATGTAAAGTGCTGAAACATAAACATGATGAAGATAAATTGCATTGATGAAAGAAAGTGGTGTTACATTGCGTACATTCTCACGAACTCGTTTCTCTACACGCGGGTACTTTGAGTTTCTTTGAGTAACTTGTACAAAAATACGAACACACCTATTCTATAGAAATAACTCCTATTTATAGTGCTAAGAAATAACTACTAAGTGGTGGTTATGCTTCCAAACGTGTCCTTTTGGCGCCTTTCTCCATTTCAACTGCTCCCACATTCAGCAACTGATCCTTTTGAAATTCAAACATTTGAAATTTTCCCTCCAGCCTCAATGTGATAACTGCAATGCGCATTTCAACATTCTCACGGTCGAAGCATCTCCCAACACTTAGCCATTTTTTGAGGTTTCCAAAACCCTATTCGACTCAGGCTTCACCAAAACTGGGTCGAAGCCTTCTTTACGTTAAAAATAATTTTTTAACTTAAAATAGCTTTGATTCTTTCTAGCGTCGAAAATGAGGGTTAACAAACTCTAACCAGTTCATTCCCAAAATAACATCAAGATTACCGAGTGGCAAACAAATCAAGTCCACTCTAAAATCCCTACCAAACATAGTCAGTGGACACTTCAAACACACCAAGGAAGTAACCACAGAACCAATAGACAGAGTCTCAATCGTCATCCTCTGATCTAGAGTAGACGGTATAATTCCTAATCTCTTCACACAATCAACAAAAATAAACGAGTGGGTTGCACCCGTGTCAATGATAGCAATCAAAGGAATATCCTTAATAAAACAAGTACCTTTGACGGAACGTTCCTCATCGGTGGATTGGGCTCCCACCAAGGCAAACACTTTTCCACCGGTTTGAGACTTCTTTAGCTTCTCACAGTGAGTGTTGATATGACCTTTTTCTCCACAGTTATAATAGGTAGGCATAGTGGCCTTACAATCCGCTATCACATGACCTGGTCGCCCACACTTGAAACACTTCTTCACCTCATTCGAACAATTATTAGCACGGTGACCCGCGCCACCACATCTGAAACACTTGAGAGTATCAGAAGCCACTCCTCCCTCTTTTGGTTTCTTTCTTGCTGCAGCTTTCTATTTCCCCTTATCAGCTGGAGCACTGTAAGGAGTACCTCCAAACCTCTGCTTACCCTTTTTCTCATTCACAGCTTTGTAATGAGCAATTCTGGCTCTGTTATCATTGTCATAGATCCTGCTTCTGCTTACCAGCTCTGGATAATTCCTTATTTTCTGACAAGCAATGCCCAGTTTGATCTCGGGACGCAGCCCATTCTCAAACTTCAAGCATTTCGAAGTCATAGCCTCTTCCGTATTGTAATGAGCACAATATTGCATCAATTCCTCAAATCGAGCAGCATATTCAGCAACTGTTTTATCACCCTGGTTCAGCTCCAGAAATTCAATCTCCTTTGCACTACGAATGTCTTCCGGAAAATACTTTTCCAGAAACTCAGCTTGAAATATTGTCCAAGTAATCTCAGTCCCTGTAGCTTCCAACCTCTGACGACTATTGTCCCACCAGGCTTCAGCCTCCCCCTCCAGCATATGAGTGTCGAACCGTACCTTCTGAGCATCACTGCATCCCATGGTCCTGAAGATCTTCTCAACAGCCTTCAGCCATTTCTGCGCAGCCTCTGGATCCAAAATACCTCCCTCATATGTAGGCGGCTTATTGCTCTGAAACTGTGCTAAGTCGCAAAACTACGCACCCCCAGCCAGATTGGTGTTCTCTACCTCCTGTGCCATGGCTTGCATAGCAACAGTAAGAGCATCATCATTCCTTTCTGCCATACTATTCAACAATCAACATACGGTCAAAACACACAACTACTCCTATTCTAAGGACAGACTCTACTACAACACCTGGCCGGACGGACCGACCTGCTCTGATACCAATTGTAACACCCGACATTCCCATTTTACAAAATAAGTAAATATTACGAAAATAATCAGAGTTACAACCAAACAGTAGGATGCTACATTATTAAAACCAACAACAAAAACTCCTCTTTCATTAATAAGCAGCATAAATAATTGTTTTATTCAAAATACGGCAATTTGCCAACATCACCAAAAATCCACATAAATTGTGGTCCACCAAAATTTCAAGTAAAGAATGATACGCAACAAATCAATAAAGAATAATAAATGAAGAAAACTCCCAAAATCCCGTGTTACTTATCAGAGCGACTCCTAAGACTCGATCTAGCAACACGCACTCCATGCACACTCAAGTACCTGGATTATCTGTACTTCCGAAGAAGCACAGACGCAACAAACAACAAAGGGGTGAGAACCACATTCAATAAATAACGGTGTATAATACATGCTAAAGGTAGTATTCACACAATCATATAACAGAAACACACCATCACGACATGCTTGTCAATTCATTCAAATTTCACCAAACACATAATAATGCAATGTGACTCAAAACATCGACACAATGCATGTGGTACCAATATCACCATGGTTCATTCAATCGAACCCGGATAAATCACATACACCCCTACTTGGCAATGATTTATCTCCACCACACTCCACATTGGAGTTCGGATGAATCACATACACTCCTCCTAAGCAATGATTCATCACCACCGACACCATGAATGCATGACAGTAAAAAAATGCATACAACACACATGTATGACAACAATCATACATCGTCACGATCCTCCTGATCACACGTGAGATACCTGCTCACCACCACATACACTACAACAAGAAATTCCTCACATAACATTCAATTAATTAAACATCTAATTAATTCCCTAAAATTACCAAATTAATTATTTTCATCACTAATTACACATTTCTCAGCTTCTGGCATCTATCCCCAACCTCTCAAACCAAAAGGAATCACTTCGTACGCGAAAACAGGAAAGAAATCGTGAAACGGAAAAATTCTACACTCCCGCTGGTCATACGCGTATTTCCCTGTGCCATACGCGTATTGCCAGCTTGCTCACCCATACCCTACGCGTAATGCCCCAATGCCCTACACCATTACGTGTAATGCCTCCCCCCCGTACGCGTAATGCCCAAACTCCCATACGCGTACTGTACATGTACGGGCAGAGGGCCGTGCCAAGCCTCCTTTTGACCCTCCCATACACGTATTGACCACCTCCATACGCGTAATTACCTACCTGATACGCGTATGGTCAGATCTGTTACGCGAACTGGATTTCTCCACTCCAGTCCATGTTCTGCTACGGGATCCTCACTCTTCCACTCCAATTCAGTCCTAAACTTGTTTCTACATCAATTTTAGGCCCTATCTTTCAACTTACATCTTTCACCTATCATTACTACTCAAAATTACAGGTCTTAGATCTAATTTGTTCTCTCAACCTGCACAAAAATCAGTTCTGCAACACCAACATGCACATAGCAGCAACAACACCATATTTTTACACACAAATCATGACAGAATAAATCGATTTCATGCAATGTTCAACATAATTTCAACCATACAACAACAGATTCATAACACAGAATATATTCATACGAATTCCTACGGGGTTAAGGACTCCCCACTACCCTCTCATGATCATACCACAAATATTGAAATATATTCTCCCCCCTTACCTCGAAATTACTCAGAAATTCTTGCAAAAATGATCAAGATGGGTGCCCTAGCTCTTCCTTGTTCTTCCTTCTCTAACCCTTTCTTTTTCCCCAAAGTCTGATTATGATTCACCCATTCACTAATTTTCACTAATCCCAGTTTAATGACTAAATTGCCCTTATTTTCTCTACTAGCCCATTATCCATTTAATTAAATCAGATTTTTAATTTAATAGAAATAATAATATTACTCACATAATAATTATAATAATAATAGTAATAATAATAAAACTATTACTACTCATACCCCAAAACTATTTCCCGACACCTCTAATCCACCCGTCCCACTAAGGACTCCATGCCTACGCGCTCAACCACACACACCCTTAACAAGGCCAAACAACGGAAAAATAACACGACGATTAAATAATTTAAATTGGGGTGTTACAGAAGACGACTGGGAGGAATTGACTCTGCTGGGGAAGATATTTGTCCCAAGCTTAAGAGGAGGTTATGACGATTTATGTCTTGTACAAAGCCCATGATTGAGGCTAAAAGGGTTTGACTCAACAAGAGAGTGCTTTTATCTGTCTTGTACAAAGCCCAAGATTGTGGTTGAACAAGCTAGAGAAACCATTATACGAAGCCTAAGAACTGTTGCTAGGGGAAATCTTTATACCAAGCCTAAAAGGAGGCTGAAAAAAGATTGACTAAACAAGAGAGTGGTTTTATCTATCTTGTATGAAGCCCAAGATTGAGGCTAAAGGGGTTGACTCAACAAGAGAGTGCTGAAAGGTGATTGACTCAACAAGAGAATCTGAAAAGTGGTTGACTCAACAAGAGAGTCTGAAAAGTGATTGACTCAACAAGAGAGTCTGAAAAGGTTAGCTCCGCTGGGGAGAATCATTGTACAAAGCCCAAGAAGAGGTTGGATGTGCCAAGGAAAGGAAGGATCATTATACAAAGCCTAAGAGGAGTCTAGCTTCTGCTGGGGATTATTGAGATCCCGAGGCAGGTCCAAATGGGGAATCAACTCTTGCTGAGGGTTACAGAAGAGTTGGGGTATCAGATGCCTTGAGGTTCTGATACTGGTGATAAACTAACCCTGGCTGGGGAACATTTAGGAGAGAGACTGGGTTTTAGAACCCATGGGTTCTATCTCTACTGAAGATTGATACAAAATGACTGGGGTTTCTTCCTATGTTTGTAAGGAACTTGAGAAATGTCTTTGAGACTCAAGGGGATTTAGACTGTCCAAGTTTACTGGTGTGGAAGAGTTTTATCTTTTGTATGATGCCCAAGAGGAGGCAGGTGTTTTAAGGGATGAGAATCAACCCTAAAATTGGTCTGAGTTTTGACACTGGAAAGACTGCTCTAGCAAAGGATGACTAAGTTTTGTCTTATACCTTTAAGAGGTCTTCAGGGTCCTTGTATTAAGCCCAAGAGAAGGCATGAGAACTTCTAAGAAGCCGGAGGGTCCTTGTACAAAGCCCAAGAGGAGGCGGGGATGCTTTTAGGAAGTCTGTGGGACCAAACCAAAGAAAAGTTCAAGAGATGTCATTCACCGAGAATGAATCATTTAGTGAACAGTTCTGAGGTTTGAAGAAATTCAAGAGATGTCATTCACCGAGAATGAATCATTTATGGGGAGTAGAATTCCTTTGACAATTTCTAATAGTGAAAGCCTGAGAAAAGGTTCACCAAGAATACTGCCTTTCTCTTTGTTCCATATTGTTTAAGCCCAAGAGAAGGCAAGACTGTATCTGGAAGTCCTATGGGGATCTAGTTTTGACTGTATTTAAGAGTGACCAACTGGCTTTACCTAATTCTAGACCTAGTTGCTGGGGAAAACTCTAAATAACTATACTAGTATATATACAGTTGATATATGATAAGTATTTAAAAGGGTATGAAAGAAGAACTTACAGGGGCGCAGCTTCCCACAATAGAGTTATATATTAAAGCATGTAAAAGAAAGCTGATAAAACTTACAGGTGAACAAGCTTCCATGCTGTATTGGTAGTTGTTCAAAGAAATTAAAGAAAGTTTTGATGACAACTGTATATTTGAACCTAAATCAAAAGGGAAGTTGTTTTTGAAAAGATTGTTGAGGCTTATACTCAAGGAGGGGCCCAAGGTTTAACAGTGATCGCACCGTTGTTTTGAAGATCGTATCGGGACTTATACAACGACTGAGGCCCAAAATTGTTTTGGTTAAAAAGGAATTGGGTCTTACACTCTATCAGAGGCCCAAAAGATGTTTTGAAAGAGAAAGATGGGACTTACAACACGAGGGGAGACCCAGATAATTTCGTTTTAAAAGGCGACGACCGCGCCGTGATTTTGAAAATACAATGGGACTTATACAACATCTGAGGCCCAAAAAGGTTGGTATTTACAAAGGATTGGGTCTTACACTCTATCAGAGGCCTAAAAGTTTGAAAAAAGAAAAGAAATGGGATTTACAACACAAGAGCAGGCCCAGTTAAAGACAGTGAACGCAGCGTCGTTTTGAAAATCGTGTTGGGACTTATACAATGTCTGAGGCCCAAAAATAGTTTTGTTTTCAAAAGGGGTTGGGTCTTACACTCTATTAGAGGCCCAAAGTGTTTTTAAGAAAAGAAGTGGGGCTTATAGCTCAAGGAGAGACAGGTTATTTGATTTTGAACTGGCGATCGCGCCGAGGTTTTTGAAAATGTAGTGGGACTTATACAATGACTGAGACCCAAAATTATTTATTTGAAAAGGGATTGGGTCTTACACTCTATTAGAGGCCCATAATGTTTAAAATTTAAAATCAAGAGGAAACCCTGATTTTAAATTAAAATGTTATTTTTCAAAGGAAATTAAATGAGAAAAAATGATATAAAATACCAAATATATTCAAAAATAAGTTGTACACCTTGAAAAATATTTTGAAAAATCATGTTTAATTACACGAGAGTTTGAAATTCAATTGGTTTTGAAAGATCAAAATGGGAATTCCATTTAAAAACATTTAAAAACAATTAAAATGAAATTAATTAAAAAATTCTAACTATATTAAATAAATAATATAAATTGGATTTTTTAATAAAATAAAATAATTTAACATTTTTATGAATTTTGAGAAAAAAAATCAATTCAAAAACATAAATAATCAGAGAGAAATTAATTTTTGAATCAATTAAACAAAAATAACTAAAATTCAAAAATTTGAATTATGGTGCCAAGAACACTTGGTTCTTGCCCGCGCCCTCTATTTTTTCAGATTTGCGTTTTCTCACTTTTCTCCATGATTTCTCAATAGTTTTGCACGATTCAAGTATCAATCTTGTTCGCTTTTGAACAAGGATCACAACCATATAGTTTAATTGCATTTATTTTGAGTATTGAGTAAGAAATCTGAAGAAAACCTCAAGAACCCTAATTTCAGCATGAACACAATGAAATTCCATACACGATTGATTCATGGCAATTGATTGAGGGTTATCACTCCATACATGATTATGAACATATGGCAAAATTATTGTGCAGTAAAATATGCATGCATCATGGAGTTTGAAGAGTTCATGCTTACCTCTTGCAGCTGGTGATCGAGTTTGGTGATGGAGGTGTTATAAGTTGGTTCCAATGATCTGGACAGCTTCCTTAGGTGCCAAGGAGTGTGTCTGAATGCTTAGAGTGGTTTGAAATGAACTAGAACTTGAGATGGTACCCCAACTGTAACTCTGTCAAGAACTTGAGCAGTTGGCTGGTGATTTTGTGAAATTGATGTTCTAGATGTTATGTGTGAGTTTGGAATCACTTTTATATGATAGTGACTTGCAAGAGAAGGTGTTTTGGGAGTGAAAATGGTGATTTTGAGAAAGGCATCTGTTTAGGACCTTTGGCGTACTCAAACTGATCACAAATGAGGCCTATTTATAGTGTGTCAAGTTTGTTTTGCAAGCAACAGTGTGTGGCAACTGCAGCTGGCCTTTGGCTAATTGTGATCAAATGGAATCTCAAGTCTCTCTAGCCATTGACTTGAGGTTAGAGCACATGCCTAACGTTCTTTGGTTCAGGGATAAGTCTTGACTGAATTTGGATAACATTGTCTTATGAATGCCACCTCTATGCATCAGTTAAATGCTTTGAGACAAAATTAAATATTTGAAGCATCTTGAATTTTAGGGATGACATGCCTAAACATAGATTCATGGACTTGTGAGGCTTATGGATCAGTGCTTGTTCCTCCTTGGTCTCCCATTGAGGTGTGCATATGGATAACCATGTTTATTTTGCACAATTTGATCAATTCGAGCCCTAATGTACAAATCTGCCTTGCAAAACAGTTTGCAGCAAGGCATGTTGCAACTGTCATAACCCCTAGCTCAGGTGGAGTTTGATGGAGTTCTTGGTCATTTTGGAAAGCTGATATATCCTATTTCAACATAATATCCTACTTTGGTTTTGAATCAACCTGAATTACAATGAAAAATGCCTCTACATTTTGGAAAAAATAAGGCAGATTCTGACTTAGTGAAAATTTCACTAAGTGTTGGAAAAATGTCATTTTCATGTTTTCAGCCACTTTGATCACTCCATAACTAAAAATCCATGAAGAATTGGAACTTGATGTAGTTGAAGCTTTTGTAGAGTGTAGCAAGACCTATAAATCCAGCCTTGGATCACTCGAAATGGTTGCTTGGATCTCAAGTTATGGTCCTTGGAAGTTGGTACCCTAGCCACTTTGTTCCATAACTTCGAAAAATTCTAAGTTTTTTTTATGGTTACCCCTTTTACAAGTTAACTCACTTTCTTTGATTTTTCTTGATGAATGATGATTCAAATCACATATTAACATTGTTTTAGAGTTAAGGAACCTTGGTTGACCAAAAATCCAAAAAGTCAAACTTGGATTCTTGTACAGTTGACTTTTTCATCAGATGAAATTTTAACTTTGTGATCCTTTTGTGAAATCAATCCTTGGGCTCAATTAAACTTCATGGATGACCTCCAAGGGTATTTAGGAATGTCTTCGACACCCCCCCCCCCCCCCCAAGGTTTGAGATTAAGGGTAGGCCAACAGTCAAGGGTAGGGTTGACTTTTTCCATCAGAAACCCTAATTTGTGATTAGATGGTTTTGAGTTCTTGTGGCTTATGGTTTGAGCTTTTTGAGTCAATCAAATCTTGTATCCATGTCAATATGATGTATTTGAGGTCCTTGAAGTTCATTTTGAAGCTTCAAGCCAGGCCTCACTTTACAAGTTAACTCAAGGGTTGAATTAGGTCAAAACCCCAATTCCTGATTTTTTGCTAGATGAACCCTCAAGGTGATTTTGATGGGCTCTTGAGATTCCTTTGAGCTTAATGGACCAAATATTGAGGCATTGGCTCATGCCCAGATGGAAATTTTCATCTGGAGGCCTTGGTCGACCAAAACCCTAATTTGGTGACACTTGCGATCCTGAGGCTTGATCCACTTGGAATGCTGCAATCTTGTGCCTGATTCTTGATGTGGGAGTCCTCTTGATCCATTGTGGGTGTTTGAGAGGCCAGACAAGTTGAAGATCATGTTATTTCTTGATTGATCCTTATCTAAATGCTCTGAGAGGGCTCAAAACCCTAATCTTTGATTTGTAGTGAATGCTCACCCATCTTTAGGGATACTGATGAGGTATGAAGGTACACCCATATTGTGATGATGATTTGCACAATGATGGGAAATCTTGGTGGTTAAAATTTGGGGTATGACAATGACATTAAACAGAAAATGCAGTAACTGATAGTTAAAGCAAAATGTTTCAATTAAGGAAACATAAAAACAATGAAAGGAAGGGATGCAAGCTCATACATGTTCCTCACAAACTATTTTGCTCTTTGACTCAGGTACTCAAGTTCTATAGAGAAATATATTAAGTTTTCAACCTCGATTACAATGCATGATCCTACTATTAAGAACATTCAATTCAGTCTTTTAAAGAACCTCCACATTGTCAGAACCTGCAAACTGCTAAAAACTATTATCCCACGTTTGTAACTGATCAAAGAATATAACTTCCTTCTTGTCGAAGGTAGTTTGTGAAAAACTATAGTGCTGAGACAATTTATTTCAAGTATTTGGATTCCAAAATATCCTAAGTCATTGAATTTTGCCAAATGCTTTAACTTCAACATTGTGTCGAAAGATCAAGTAGATCTATTCTTGAGATTCTTCCGAACAATGTTCATCACACTAGTCGAAATGCTCCAGTCGAAGTCTGTGTTCCTATCGAATCTTGTCAATAAATACTAACACTTATTTACTCAACATAGTATTCTTTGTTGACTTTTCTTCAACCAGAAATTATAGGCTAACAAATATCCCCCTTAAATGCCACTTTCAACCATATGCATCAGATGGAAGAAAGGTGACGTTTTTTGAAACTCTTTAACACTGTTCAAATAGCTTGTACACGTCACATTAATTAAGCATTTATTATTATTTTTTAATTGGTCTTCATGACCAAATTCTACCAAACTGTTACATCACAGACGTGCGTACGACTGATCATCATCATCCCCAATTTCCTAGGAGATTAATGAGCCATCAACTTAAATAAAATTAAAAAGAAAATAATTTAATTTCAATATTATCATCTTTATGATAACTCTTAGTGCTAACTGTTGATCTGAACGTGACATTTGTCCAAATGTTGGAGGGAAAAATGAAACATTTTCTTCCCCTTTTGTCTATTTAAATTCTTTATCATCAACTCTCTTCTCTTCATCATTTCCTTCCCAGAAAAAATAAAGCAAAACCCTATAGAGCTTTTTCAACTTCTGATATCTTATTCCATGCATTTCTTTCCCAAAGAACATGAGAATCAATAATGGCTCCTAATATTGCATTCAGGTTTGCTCCACACACTCACTTTTCTACTACCATTGAAGACCCCTTCTTATAGATGATCACACATACGTCCCGGAGCCTCCTCTGGAAATGGGAGAAGAAAGGTCTGATATTCTGACCTAATAATTCCTTACTCCATTTCAGGTACCACTTTCACTTTCATGGGTCCCCTTCCTAGGCATGTTAAGAAACCCTATGTTCTGAAACGTTTCTTCCCCAACTACACTTCGTATGAACCCTTAGTGTTATGGGATGAACCTTTTGATTTTAGTTTCTTTAGGAATAGGGTATTTTGGTCATCTCCTTCGACTGATGACGAATCCTCTTATATCCAGTGGTTGAATAGGGTTCAACAAAAGAAAAGGCACATCTAGAAAGACTAGGGTGTTTTTTGACGTGATACAACTCTTAAGAGTTGACCCTAAGTACAACCCTCACATGCTCCTTGCAGCCATGTGCTTTTGGGACACCTCCACAAATACATTTCACCTACCTAGTGGGATGGTACTTAGCCCTATGCTTTTTAACATTGCCGCTAATGATGGTTTTCGACCAACTGGAGAGCCCTTTGAGCCTTCAAAAATCACCAAGATCGAAACCGGCTTTATTTTTACCAAAACTACCTATAACACATTCATCGACGAGAAATATGCTTCGATAGATCATGTGGGAGATCATGAACACATAAATTTCCTAACTTATTGGATTTCTCTTTGTGCATTCTGCTTTCGCTCCGTCCAAGTGGCCAAAAAATTTGTAACTCTAGCCACCCAACTTCATGAGGCGAGGAATGTCTGCCTCAGCAAACTGGTCTTATGTGGCCTATATGAATCCTTGGTGTTAGCGTCTCGCAATCTCAAGGAATGGCAAAATCCTGAAAGTCTCCAGGTGGCTGGCCCCATCTGGATCTTAGAGTTATGGCTTAACGCTGCTTCAAACCTTTTGCGAAATCAAGGATTCCTCCTAATTCAGTGGTAGGAGTCAAAAGTGTGAAACTCTCTTAGCTAACTCCAGATGATGGAAAAATTGCATCTAAGGAAGCTTTTGATACTCATTTTGATATGTTTTACATATGTAAAACATTTGTTTCGACTATGGCACCATTTTCCAGTCGACAATGTGGACCTGTGTGGTTCAGGACACCATTTCCACATACCTCACCCAATAAAGAGAGGGAAATTCATGATATCTTGATGGAATGCTTCCAACCCTCTCTTCTATGGATAAAGCTCGGCTACTCTAATACGGGGATAAGGGAAGCTACATATAAACCAAATATGGTAGCTATGCAGTTCGGTTTAAGAAACCTACTACCCAAATCCTTGATCCACAAAGAAGGCGCTATCTTTTTTTCCATCGACGAGCCATGAGAAAATGTCTTGAGAGTTGTAAAGAATTCATCAAGAAGAATAAGGTGGTCCTCGATTCTCTCAAATTCTCACTCTTTTTCCATTGCACTAAAGATTTTGAGGATTGTTGGTCTCTTTATTACCAATGCGTGTCAGATCCTTGCCTTATGGCCCAACGCTTGAACGATACTTTTTCCTTTCTGCGGGACTTAGATAAGAAAAACAAAGGTAAATCTTTTCGACTGTTTTTAGGATGTAAGAAAGACTAGGGATAAACTTGCTTTAACTTAATTTAATTTCCTCTTGCGCTCTAACCCATTTTCGTCGACTAGTTACAGGCATTTCCCACAATCCAAAATCATCGACCGCTGTCTCTCAAGAAACGAGCATTACAGGATGAAGGTCTGTGCCTACCCAAGAAACATAACAAGGTCTTTAATCTTCATGCTTAGTTGAATTTATGTAGTTCTCAAGGTCCTCATTCTCAAGGTTTTCATCTGATTCAAAATCAATTACATCCATATTCATTAGGTCATTCACAATAACCTCTACCTTCTTTATCTTTTTAGGGTTAAGATTCTTAAAAAGGAATATTCTTATAGCCTAATCCACCAGACGGTTCAACAACATTAATATGATCCCTAACAGATTCAACTTCCTTTGCTTTGTTCAACCATAACTCCACCATATAAATAACCTTCTTTGAATCCTCAATCTCGTGGACAAGTTTGCTCCCACTATTCATATTGAGAGAAGGATCTAAAATTTGAACAAGAAGAGAAACCCTGTTTCAAAATAACGTACAACAATAACATACAACAATAAAAAAAAAACACATAAACTTCAAACAAGAAAAAAATGTTAAAATCATGTGAAACATAACAACAACATACACAAAAACGAGAGATTAAGGAAGAAGAAGAAGAATACATTTATGTATGAAGAACAAGACTGAGGCTATACTCTAGAATAAGAAAGCTAATGACGAAGAAGAAGAGAGAAACGTGTGCTAGGATTTTGCTGTGAGAGATACAACGATATTGTTAAGAAACGAGAGTTAATTTGCTTATATATGGATAAACAATTTCACCACGGTCGTATAAAGACAACATTCAGTGTAATGACAAAGTAAAAAGTTGTTAAAGCTGTGATTTGAACGTTATTACTCCATGAATATGTTATCACAGTTAATTGGTTTGACCGTAATGCAATATTTTTTCGTAAATATAAATAAATAAAGTGTGTCGAAAAATGAGGTATTATCACGATTAACTATCAGACCTAGTGTTACAAAAAGTATATTTTGTAGTAGTGAAGATTAAAAACACAACAACTTGACATCAAAAATCTCATATGTTAATTTTACTCCAACTATGCTATCAAATTTATCTCAGAAATTTTTAATGTTTGGTTTCACTATGTCGCGCGATTCTTCACAACATGAAAGAGTTTACTTTTTAGTGAATGACGAGTTTAAATATTTCATAATTTTAAAGAAATAAATATTTGTACTGATTATCTAAAAAAACATAAAATTGATAATGATGCGACATATAAATCTTTTGATGAACATTATGTTAAAATCATCACTCTTTTAAAAATTAATATTTGTTTTTAGAAAATTTCTTATTATTTTTCTTTCTTTTTTCTCACTTGTACCACAAAAACAAAGAGGCATTAACACAAAAACAAAGACGTGTTAATATCAACCCACTACTTTTAAATAATTCACACCACAAATTATTATACAAAATTTATGTGATGGTCCAGATCATTCATAGTATTAGTAATTTATGGTTTTGAATTATATTCTAACTATATAATATCAACATGAATAAATAAAAAATATAATTTTTTTTTACCGGTAAAATAATTTCATTACGAAATCAAAGCGGAAACAACAGAAGGAAGATTAGGATTCCCCAATTTTGAGTAGCCCCGATCCAAATTTTAAAACCCACTACTTTTCCAACCCCACTAAATTATGAGCATCCACATTACAGACTCTAGGAATAAAAATTACAGAAACGACACTACAAGACTGTAACAAAACACGACAATAGAAAATAATTAGATCTATTACAACATTGGACAATACATTATTAATGCAGTCAACTACAGTTTTGGCATAAATATTACGTAAAAAAATAAAAGAGATCTTTAATATTCACATAAAATTTAAGACATATTTTCAAAACCATAAAAGGGGTGTTAAACATTTACATGAAATTTAAAATATTAAATATATAAGTCATATTTCATATATATTTAGTATTTTATCAATAGAAAAATAAACCATTCATATTTAAAATTAATAAAAAATACAATATAATCTTCAAAATAAAAATAAAACGAAGTGGAGAGTAGATTAAAACCCTACAGATGTGGTCTATAGCCGCATTTTCAACTTATTAACTATGTTAAGCATATATATATATATATATATATATATATATATATATATATATATATATATATATATATATATATATATATATATAAAATTAATACCACTCAATTATACTAAAATAGAATAGGAATAGGATTGTAGGAACCATTTCACGGACGGTACAGAACATAAAAGAGAATCTCCAAATAGGGGGAGAATAGACCAGACTAACTAATAGAGGCCTACGGTCTAGTCTACATAAGCTCAGATCAGGCCAGACTTTTTCTTAAATAAAAAAGACCCAATTTTTTTATAAGCCTATTTAACTAAAAAGACTAGGCTACAGGCCGTAAGAAAAACTTTTTAGGCCTATCAAACTGACTTTTTAAAGAAAAACTCAATAAATTTATTATTATTGTATTCTATTTTGTACTTTGAATTAAAATACGAAAATAAAACATAGTTATCTTGAAGAACTTGTGAAAATAAGTTGAAAAAACATTATAAACAATGTCATAAGTTTTTCTCATAAGTTCTCTCCAACAAATAGTATCACCAAACTAATGCTAATAAGTAAACTTGAATGAGACAATGAAAAAAAACATTTAATCTCATTGATCTTTTAATTTGTTAGTCTATTTAACATTAGTTGAATTTCTTATTTACAAATGTTCAAATGAAATAGGCTTTTAAATAGATGTTTACTGTGAATTTTGGTAAACAACCTCTGGTATATCAATTTTAAATAAAACTGACTAACTTGCAGGATTGACCACACAAATCGTAGGACATGTGCTAAATTTTAAGAGAGAGTGAATATAACTTGAAATAAAGGAAATGTAAACTGAACTCCACGTTCGACAATGCTGAAAAAAGAAACCTAAGTGAACTCCACGCTCGACGTAGTAAAGTAAAAGCTTGGAAGTTAAAAGGCTGTAAATAAAGAATGCAGAATTTAAAGGCGTCGAAAGTAACAGACAAGAAGTAAAAAGCTTTGAAAATAAGGCTTGAAGATAAAGACTTGAATTGATAAAAATGCAGGAAGATAAATTACTGTTGAAGATAAATGACAAAAATGTAAAAGTGCTTGAACTCCACGTTCTTGAATGTAAAAGATGCAGAAAAATAAATGACTGTCGAAAGTAAATGACGAGGAAATAAATGACTTTAAAAGTAAATGCAATGATGTAAAAGCTTTTGAAGATAAAATGCAATGAACTCCACGTTCTTGAAAATAAAGACTGGAATTGATAAAAGTGCAGTCGAAAGTAAATGCGGAAAGATAAATGACTTTAAAAATAAATGATTTGAAGATAAAAGACTTTGAAAGTAAATGCTTGAAGATTAAATGCTTGAATGTAAAGATGCAAGAAGATAAATGTCGAAAGCTTTTAAATGAAAGTAAAAACAAGGTTTAAAATAAACTTGACTGAAAATAAAGATTCAAGGAAAAGTTAAGACATGAAAGGTAAAGTTCAGGAAAATGTAAAGTGCTGAAACATAAACAGGATGAAGATAAATTGCATTGATGAAAGAAAGTGGTGTTACATTGCGTACATTCTCACGAACTCGTTTCTCTACACGCGGGTACTTTGAGTTTCTTTGAGTAACTTGTACAAAAATACAAACACCCCTATTCTATAGAAATAACTCCTATTTATAGTGCTAAGAAATAACTACTAAGTGTGGTTATGCTTCCAAACGTGTCCTCTTGGCGCCTTTCTCCATTTCAACTACTCCCACGTTCAGCAACTGATCCTTTTGAAATTCAAACATTTGAAATTTTCCCTCCAGCCTCAATGTGATAACTGCAACGCGCGTTTCAGCATTCTCACGGTCGAAGCATCTCCCAACACTTAGCCATTTTTTGAGGTTTCCAAAACCCCTATTCGACTCAGGCTTCACCAAAACTGGGTCGAAGCCTTCTTTACGTTAAAAATAATTTTTTAACTTAAAATAGCTTTGATTCTTTCTAGCGTCGAAAATGAGGGTTAACAAATTGCCCCCCAAGAAATGTCCTTTCGCAAGAAATGTCCTTGTTTGCATGGCTTCAACTGAATAATCCACTAATTCATTCATCATCATTTCCCAATAATCCTCAGAGGGAATCTCATGATGTCTTTGAACTCTTATAGATTGTAAATAAATCTCAACAGGCAATACTGCATCATGACCAAAAGTAAGTCGAAATGGGGTAGTATTAGTAGCCTCTTTAGGGGATGTTCGACATGCCCAAAGAACTTGGTCTAATGTCTTGTGCCAATTTCTAGGCCTCTTTCCCACATGCTTCTTAATTAGTCCAATCACTACCTTATTGGCAGCTTCGACTTGCCCATTGGCCTAAGCATAATAAGGTGTAGAAGTCAATAACTTAAAACCTATTTCTTTGGCAAACTCCTGCATCTTTCGAGCAGTAAACACTGATCCTTGATCCGTAGTGATTGTTTCAGGAATACTAAATCTATAAATAATGTGATTTTGAATGAATTCAATAACATCTTCTTGACCTATATTCGCCAGTGGTATTGCTTCAATCCACTTGGTGAAATAATCAATTCCCACCAAAATATATCTTTGGTTCTTTGAAGATGCTGGTCGAATCTCTCCCACTATATCCAAAGCCCATCCTCTGAAAGGCCATGGTTTCACTATGGAATGTAATTCACTTGCAGGGATATGCTGTATGCCAGCATGAATTTGACATTCTTGGCAACCCTTAGCAAATTCTATGCAATCTTTCAGCATAATAGGCCAATACATGCCTTGTCGAAACAACAGCCATTTCATCTTCTGGCCAACTTGGTGTGCTCCACATGCCCCACTATGTACTGTCGAAAGAGCCAAATATGCCTCTACTTCACTAAGGCATTTCAATAAGACTCCCTCAGGGGTCTTTTTAAACAATTCATTACCCAAAAGTACATTGCTTAAAGCTTGATACCTGATTTTTCGCTCTGTCAAAGCCGTTGGATTTTGCAAATATTCACATATAGGCTTCCTCCAGTCTTCATCTGTCAAATTATCTATAGCAAAAATTTCAAAATTTTCGCCATCTATGCATCCAAGCTTAGTTGTTTCTAAGCCTGATGGGCACAATCCAACAGCCACCACTCTCCCTCTTACTTTAATTACTTCTTAAAGATTTTCCTTCGACACTTTGTATCCAGAGGCAATTTGAGCCAAGTCATTAGCAACTTGATTATCTATTCTAGGTATGTGTTGGATGGCCACTACCTCAAATTTCTTTAATAATCTATTGGATATCACAAAGTACATAATGAGATTTTCTTTAACACATTTATATTCCTTTGTGATTTGTTTTATAACCAATTCTGAGTCTCCCATTATTTCGACTCTAGTTGCCCCCAATTCTAACAAAATTTCAAGGCCAACAATTAATGCTTCATATTCAGACTCATTGTTAGAGCAAGGTCCTTCGACCTTGTACTTGAATTTTGTTGGAATTTTTTCAGGAGAAATAATGTTTATTCCCACTCCTGTTCCATTTTTATGACTTGATCCATCAAAGTATAACTTCCAGGATTTTAATTCAACACAATTCAAATCATTTTCATTTATGGAGTGGTCAACTATAAAGTCTGCAATTATTTTCCCTTTCACAGCTTTGATATGTTAGAGAAAATTCTGTTAATGCTAATGCCCAATTGCCAATTCGACTATGCAAAATAGGCTTAGATAACATATGTTTTACAACATCAAAGTGAGAAGAAACATACACATCAACTGGCTTTATATATTGCTTCAATTTAGTACAAGAGAAATACAAGCATAAACATAACTTTTCAATCATGCTATACCTAGTTTCTGCATCATTTAAAACTCGACTAAGGTAATAAATGGCTCTTTCGACTCCATTTTCATCCTCCTGAGCTAACATGCTCCCTAGAGTTTTATCTGATGCAGCTATATACAATCTCATACTCTTGTTTCTACAAGGTGGTGAAAGAATTGGAGGGTGGCTTAGGTACTCCTTGATTTTGTCAAAGGCTTCCTGCTGTAATTGCCCCCACTCAAAACCATCTTTGTTGAAACGAAGCAATGGCGAAAAGGCTTGTGTTTTGCCACTCAGGTTGGATATAAACCTTCTTAAGAAGATGATCTTGCCCAGCAACGACTGCAACTCCTTTTTAGTTGATGGCGCTTTCGCCTCCATTATGGCTTTGGTTTTATTCTGATTTATTTCGATCCCTTTCTTGTGGACCACAAAGCCTAGGAAATCCCTTGCATGCACACAAAAAGCACATTTGAGAGGATTCATTTTAAGACCATATTTTCTCATCCTTTCAAAGGACTGTCGAAGATGGTCAATGTGACTCTTCCCAGAAATAGATTTTATCACAATATCATCAATGTAAATTTGCATGAATGTGTCTATAAAATCATGGAAGATTGAATTCATCGCCCTTTGATAAGTGGCACCAACATTTTTGAGACCAAAAGGCATCACTACCCATTCATAGGTGCCTAAGGCTCCAAGGCATCTAAAAGCAGTTTTATGAACATCTTCCTCAGCAATGAATATTTGGTTGTAGCCAGAATATCCATCCAGCATACTAAGATATTCATGTCCTGCTGCAGAATCTATTAACATTTCTGCTACTGGCATTGAATATTCATCTTTAGGAGTTGCAGAGTTTAAATCTCTAAAATCAATGCAAACTCTCAAAGACCCATTCTTTTTAATAACAGGTACTATATTAGCCAACCATTCGACATACCTTGCCGTGCGAATGAATTTGCAACGAAGCAGTCTTTCAACTTCCTCTTTGATCTTTGACAATATCTCTGGTGCAAACCGTCTTGGATTTTGCTTGACTAGTTTTTTCCAGGTGTCATAGGTAACCTGTGTTTGACCAACTCCCTGCTCAAACCAGGCATCTCATCATAATCCCAGGCGAACCAGTCCTGAACTCTTTCAACAACTGAACCACTTCAACCTTCAACTGGGGATCAAGGTTGGGACTGATGTAGGAAGGCCTTTTGGTTGTCCCCTCACTGAGGTCAACTTCTTCTAAAGGATCTTGTGCTAGCATTTTGATATTATTCGCCAACGGATCCTTCTCAAATCCCAAAGGCTCATCTTCATAGATGGCGTCAAGCCTCTGGCTTTGCTCTCCAGTTTCTGCCTTATCTTGAGGTTTTGGGTCGAAGTCCTTACCAGGAATTTCTTGATAAAATTCAGAAATGGCTTCGCCAGCCATATAGTCATTGGCAGCTTCCAAAGCCGCTTGTAGTTTTGTTCAGCGACATAGGCCGAAATTCTTTTTAAAGCTTCGAACTCAGTCATGATCACTGAATTCATTTCCCCATCCTGTGGGCTCTATTGGAGGTGAGCCTAAGCATGGAAACCTTCCTCCTGGTACTTCCCTGTCTCATCTGAAACCTTTGACATGGTGTAAATACAATGAATAAAACATTTCTTCCTCAGGCGTAAACTCAAAGTCGGCTGGAGGACATGGAGAAATGTTCGCCAAATGTTTACATGATTAATAGGCACCTTAAAGTACCCTTGATCAGCTTCAATATTTTCAACTATCCCATCTGGTCTCCAAATGGTGATTCTTGGATGCATAGATGAAGGTACAACTCCTATTCCATGAATCCACTCCCTACCCAAGAGTAGATTGTAGTTAGCTTTCGTCTCAACGACCATAAACACTGTTGGTCTGGTAATGGTTCCCACAGTAAGATCCACTTGAATCACTCCTAGAGTGGAACCAACTTTTCCTTCATAGTTCGACAGAACCATGTTGTGGGGTTTGGTATCAGTCTCAAACTTCCCAATCTTGCTCAGCAAAAATCTTGGCATTAAATTAACAGTTGCACCACAATCCACCAAGATTTTGTTAACAGGAACATTTTCTATTTTCCCAGTAATGTAGATAGGCTTTAGATGACCCTTCATTGCCTCTGTGGGGCGTTCAAAAAAAGCATTATGTTCTTCGACGCATCCATTGTTCATGATGTAATAACACACAGGCTTGTGTGCTAACATTTCTAATTCAGCAGTTTGATCCAAGTCTTTGACCTCTGAAACTTGACCAAATTCTTTTGGCATCACTGATACCACATTCACAATAATATCTAGAGAAGCTGCTGACTCACTGTCGAAATTATCAGTCATATTCTCATCATCTTTAACTTTCTTCTCTGGCTGAACATTGAACAGCTTTCGCCTTATGGGCATCTTCTCAATTGTCCCAGCTTGATTATCAATATTGGTGCTTAACTCTCCTTGTACCCGAGTCTCCCTGATAGCCTTTTCGCCTACGTTGCTCTCTTCGCCATTGTGATCTAGAGATGGGATTTTTACCCTTGTAATTTTGAGAAATGTATGCTGACTTGTTGGTGATATGGTTCTCTTTTCTATACTCAAATGAAGAACCTCTTTCCACATCAAATTTCTCCCACTTCTTCTTATGTCCTCTTCCTTCGATAGGCTTGATCCAACTACCTGTTGGCACATTCGCAGCTGGTTTGAATCTACCTGGCCTAACTCCTGGTACTTGGTTTTTCAACCCTGTCGAAAGTCGTCTATGGTCAAAACTTCTGGGACCTTTATTTACCATCTGCCCCCAGCTTCCACCAGCTTTTTTGACACCTTCTAACTTGTGGGCAGCTTTCTCAAAAAAAATGGCGCTGCATCTAGGACATAGCATTACTCCAGAACCTTTCTTCTGGCAGCGGTGCAGAAAATCCACAATTGTCTCCTCTTGCTTAGGATAAGCTATTTTGTTGCGCTCTTCTTGTTCATCTGCCTTACTCACTGCTTTTTGATCTGTAATTTCGACCATATTGACATCAATTTTATCCTTTAAGTGCATCTTGGAGAAATGAGCTTCAAGACTTTCAGTGGTCTTCGCCAGACAACCACCACTTGCTGCTGCTCTTGCAGCTTTTTGGGAAGCCTTCTGCCAAGCAGTCTTTTCAGCTTCGACCATTTCCTCAGCATTGACTCTTTCAACATCAGGAGATATCTTGAAGAATTGTTCAACAACCATACATATCCAGTTTTCTACCAAACAACCATCCATGTTTATCATCTTTCCTACCAATAGCATGTCATCTTCCAACTCTTTAACAACTTGGACTTTGGGGGTGTTCCTGGCCATAGCCTCGTTGGTACTGATACTGCCTGAGCTAGCATCAGATTCTTCAACCAATTCGACCATGTTAATGCCCTCAGTGGCATTTATCTTCAATTCGCTTACTGCCATATCCAATATCTTGGCAGCATTATCCATCTCAACTAACTTGTCAGCAGCTTTTTTGGTCACCAACATTAAACTGGCCCCGTCAGCATTCAAGCTATTCGCAGCCTTATTAAAACCTTCAGTTACCACAGGATTGGTGGCGAAGTCCTCAGTGACTTCCACCATGTTGACTGACTGATCAAATCCTTCTGTGGCTTCGACCATCTGAACCTCGTGAGGCTCTTTATAGTTAGCCTCTGCAACTTGCAATGGGTCAGAGTCAATTTTCATCTGAGCTTTGCCTTTGTCACCAAACTTCAGCCTCCCTTCTTGAATAGCATTTTGCACCAAATCCCTGAAAAGAAAACATTGAGAAGTTTTATGACCCAAAAAATTATGGTACTTACAAAAACCTTTTTTCTTTCTTTGTTCTAAAGGTGGCATCTTAGCACCAGCTGACACTATCATTTGCCCATCTTTAACTAACAAATCAAAAATTTCGTCACATTTAGTGACGTCGAAAGTGTATGTTTTCTTAGGAAATTTGTCGTTAGATTCGACAGGATTTTTTCCATTTGAAGGAGCTAATAATTTGCAGGCATAAGGTGGACCTTGCTTTAACTCAGCAACGTCAACCTCATTTCCGTCGAAATAAGATGTTTCATCATACAAATTCTCTACATCTTCATTACATTCGACAAAGGCTACTTTTTTACCCCTGCTGAATTTAGCCTTTTCCTCTTTTAGCCTTTCTAGTTGTCGGACTCTATCAGCTAACAGGGTCATATCTCTAAGATATTGGGTATCTAATTTCTTCCTAATGGAATAATCAAGACCCCCAGCAGCCATTTCAACCAACTCATGTTCTGGTACTTGTGTAAAGCACCTGGCTTTAAGAAGTCGAAACCTATTCAGGTAATCATCAATTGGCTCAGTAACTTTACGTTTGATGCTAGCCAATTCTTTCAAACTAATCTTAGTTTGCCCCATGTAGAACTGTTCATGAAACAAACGCTCTAACTGGGTCCAATTGTATATGGAATTTGGAGGCAAAGTAGTGAACCATGTGAAGGCATTCTTGGTAAGGGAACTTGGGAAGTATTTGATCCTAAGGCTTTCGTCAGCTGCAATTTCGCCTGCTTCAATCAAATACCTAGCCACATGTTTGACAGTAGATGCAGTAGTATCTCCTGAAAACTTGTTGAACTTTGGAACCTTCGTCCTAGGGGGTAATTCTGCTTGGAGAATATAATCCACTATAGGCGAAGTATAATTTGGCCTTGTGAAGCCAAGATTCACACCATTTCTGGTCATTATCCTTTCAACCATGGCTGCGAGATTATTTTCTTCTGCTTGATTTTGATGTCGAACCTGTCTAAGGAACTGATCAGCATTTTGGTTCCTGTTCACCATCACTACCGGCTCTTCCTCTATCTGGATTGGCATCTGGTTTCTTGGTGGTTCGACTCTAAAATGATCAATCATCTCTTGATCTTCCAAGTTCACCTCAGGTACATGACGTGGATGACGTCTTGGGATATCTTCGACAACAGTTGCTCTTCGATCCACCATTGGTACTCCCATGAAATCAGCCATGCGTGCCAATTGTGTAGCCAATTATTGGTTAGTTTGAGTCGTATTCTGAATCAAGGGTTGAAAAACTTCTCCCATTGTCTGAGACAACGTATGCACCATTTGCATGTTACTTTCATCCATCTGCTGTCTCAAACAATTTATAGATGTATTTGTAAGACTAGGCGCTTGCACGGAGTAACCAACACCTATACTCTGATTGTTTCGACCCCCTGATCCTGATCCTTGTAATGGTGAAGACACTACATTATCTGAAAATATAGGTGGAGCATTCTGCAGATTTTGCATCATTGATGTAGGCATACCATAGGGTTGACTCCTTGACCCTGGATGTGGAAAACCTGGAGGAGGGAAATGTCGGTACATTGAATTTCCTCCTGGGGGTGTTGGTGAATTATGACTTTGTGGTCCAATGTATTCTATCACAGGTTGAGTATATGATTTTGTGCATGTTGATCCTGGTTCAGACACTACTAATGAAGGTGACGTTTGTCCTCCTGTCAAAGACACTGGTGATGGTGTGCTTTGAGACCCCATACTGCTACTTGACTGAGTGTTTGAAATACTCCCTTGAGGATCAACTTGTTAGTTAGCATTAGTTGCCATTCTCATAGTGTATCTTCTCTTTGGTATTCCTTCGTTTGTTGTGGCTAACTTCCCACTTCTCAATAACATACAACGAAAGTATTTCTTCACCAAGAAAGATAAGGTTAACAAAGAGTATAAAACTTAGCACTACGTCCCACTGGGCGTGCCAATTTGTTTACTGTGAATTTTGGTAAACAACCTCTGGTCTATCAATTTTAAATAAAACTGACTAACTTGCAGGATCGACCACACAAATCCTAGGACATGTGCTAAATTTTAAGAGAGAGTGAATATAACTTGAAATAAAGGAAATGTAAACTGAACTCCACGTTCGACAATGCTGAAAAAAGAAACCTAAGTGAACTCCATGTTCGACTACTTGCAGTAAAGTAAAAGCTTGGAAGTTAAAAGGCTGTAAATAAAGAATGCGGAATTTAAAGGCGTCGAAAGTAACAGACAAGAAGTAAAAAGCTTTGAAAATAAGGCTTGAAGATAAAGACTTGAATTGATAAAAATGCAGGAAGATAAATTACTGTTGAAGATAAATGACAAAAATGTAAAAGTGCTTGAACTCCACGTTCTTGAATGTAAAAGATGCAGAAAAATAAATGACTGTCGAAAGTAAATGACGAGGAAATAAATGACTTTAAAAGTAAATGCAATGATGTAAAAGCTTTTGAAGATAAAATGCAATGAACTCCATGTTCTTGAAAATAAAGACTGAAATTGATAAAAGTGCAGTCGAAAGTAAATGCGGAAAGATAAATGACTTTAAAAATAAATGACTTGAAGATAAAAGACTTTGAAAGTAAATGCTTGAAGATTAAATGCTTGAATGTAAAGATGCAAGAAGATAAATGTCGAAAGCTTTTAAATGAAAGTAAAAACAAGGTTTAAAATAAACTTGACTGAAAATAAAGATTCAAGGAAAAGTTAAGACATGAAAGGTAAAGTTCAGGAAAATGTAAAGTGCTGAAACATAAACATGATGAAGATAAATTGCATTGATGAAAGAAAGTGGTGTTACATTGCGTACATTCTCACGAACTCGTTTCTCTACACGCGGGTACTTTGAGTTTCTTTGAGTAACTTGTACAAAAATACGAACACCTGTATTCTATAGAAATAACTCCTATTTATAGTGCTAAGAAATAACTACTAAGTGGTGGTTATGCTTCCAAACGTGTCCTCTTGGCGCCTTTCTCCATTTCAACTGCTCCCACGTTCAGCAACTGATCCTTTTGAAATTCAAACATTTGAAATTTTCCCTCCAGCCTCAATGTGATAACTGCAACGCGCGTTTCAGTATTCTCACGGTCGAAGCATCTCCCAACACTTAGCCATTTTTTGAGGTTTCCAAAACCCCTATTCGACTCAGGCTTCACCAAAACTGGGTCGAAGCCTTCTTTACGTAAAAAATAATTTTTTAACTTAAAATAGCTTTGATTCATTCTAGCGTCGAAAATGAGAGTTAACAATAGACTAGTAGGCCAATCAGACCTTCGAAAAGTTCAGACTCAGGCCTAAAAAGAAGCCTATGATAGACTACAGACCAGACTTAAGCTTTAAATTTTTTAGCAGGTCAGACTCAGGCTTGACAAAGCCTAACTTGATCCAGCCTATTCCCACCCGTATCTCCAAATTGAAACAAGAAAATAAAACTAACTGCGCATTATCACCTAGGAAAGCTTTAGCCTTAAACTATTGAAAACATACTAAAAAGAATACGCAATGTGAAAAGTGATATTTTTGTCGTGGGAACTCGAAAGACATTAACATAATCAAAAGAATCATTTGAACAAATAGTTTATAAAGTAGTAAATGATCTAGACATGTTAAACAAATGATCAAATGCTTTTTCTAAAATAGATTTACGTGAAAAGAAAAACATAACAGAAGGAATGAAATTATTTATTTTATACTACCAATCAATTAATAACATATATTCCATCAACTCACGCTTATATTTTACTCTGTATCATAGCACTATTTTTAATATAAAAAATATTTGTTTATATATATATATATATATATATATATATATATATATATATATATATATATATATATATATATATATATATATATATATATATATATATATATATATATATATATATATAAAATTGTAATTCCTTATGTCGAGCATGTTACTTGACAGGAACAAAGAAGTTGTTAAATAGTCTAGTGTATATGTCGAAATTGTTTTGTTATCGAAATATCGAAAGAGTAGCCTTGACATGAATTTTAGATTTTGGCGTAAATTTGTAGTGTTAGCAAAATTAGGTGTTTTGTGCTTTTGCTTAAGGGGCAAGTAAACCTAATCTATAAATAAGGAGTAATTCTATTATTGTAGTGTGATTCACTTGAATAAAATTGGAGTTTTGAAAGCAGAGAGTTACTCTGCAAAAATTTTTCTTCTTCCCCTATTTTGTATTTAATCCCTAATTTCCTTTCTTCCCAATTCAGGTTTGTTTTCTTGTTCTCCATTATTGTTATGTTGTAGAATTATCTTGCAATGAAAGTGTAATTGATTCACTCGAGTGAAGAGTGAATCAATCGGTTGATTGAATCTTGTTCATCAAGATTGATTTAGAATTACTCAAAGTCTTGAGTTTAATTCCAACATCTGGTATCAGAGCCTGGTTGAGCGATTCATGGGAAGAAAAACACGATGGAATAGCGATGAATCATCCGAACAAACATTTTCTGCCGAGTCTTCCAATTCTGAAGGGTCGGAATTATGAGAATTTGTGTAAACAGATGAAAGTTGTTTTCTGTTGTCAAGATCGTTGGGATCTTATGAAGGAATGAGTAACACCACTTGCAGAAAACGCATCGGATAAAAAAAATATGCATACAAAGAATTGAAGAAGAAAGATTATAAAGCTCTCTTTATAATTCATCAATGTGTTGATCCAGAAAATTTTGAAAATATCAGTGATGTAGAATCAGCGAAAAAAGCATGGAAAATCATTTGGAGGCGCGAAGAAGGTGAAAGAGGCGAGGTTACAAACTAACAAATGAACGTATGAATTTCTTCAGATGAAAGACAATGAAAGCATAACAGATTTTTTCACTAGGGTTATGAAACTGGTGAATCAAATCAAGGTATATGGAGAAATGTTGACATCAAGATCAGTTGTTGCAATGATCTTGAGATCATTTGCTCCAAAGTTCAACCACATGGTAGTAGACATAGAAGAGTCGAAAGATTTGTCAACATTGACAAAGGAAGAGCTTCAAGGGACGCTTGAATCTCATGAACAAAGAATGAATGAAAGAGCCACAAGCAAGTCAAAAAGTGATATGGCTTTGCAGACACAATCAACAAGAGAAAATAAAGGAAAAAGGAAGTGGTTCAACAACAAAAGTAGAGGAGGCTACAACAATTCGACTGGTTCAAGTCAGCAAGAAGGAAGTTGGTCGAATTAGAGAAGTCTTCATACCAAAGCAACCAAAGAGGTGGTGTTGCAGGTAGAGGAAGAAGTGGTGATAAAAAACTTGACAAAAGTCACATTCAATTTTTCAATTGTCAAAAGTATGGTCACTACTCTAGTGATGGTCTTAAAAATAAAAGAACCAAGACAACAATGCAAAGTTTAAAAAGCATGAAGAAGAAGAGATGCTACTGATGGTCACAACAAGAGATGAAGAAAGATTCCAAGACCAATGATACTTGGGCTCAGGATGCTCATCACACATGACTGGTAGGAAAGATTGGCTTGTCAACATAAAACCTTCAATGAAGAACATGGTGAAATTTGCAAATGATAATACCCTAGCAGCTGGAGGTATTGGTGATGTTATGATTATGAGGAAAGATGGAAAGAGGTAAGTAATTTCCAATGTATTGTACATACCAGGAATGAAGAGTAATTTGCTCAGTATATGGAAGTTGGTCGAAAAGAACTACAAGGTCTCGATCAAAGACAAGATGATGAGAGTTGTTGACTCAGGAGGGAGGTTAATCTTGAAGGCTCTTATGTCTCAAAAGAGAACCTTCAAGATTGAACTAAATGAGATGGAGCACAAGTGCCTAGCAACTGTAGCTAGCATGGATGAATGGATATGGCACTATAGACTTGGTCATCTCAAATTTAAAGACATCAGAGATCTGAAGAGAAGAAATATGGTTTCAGGGTTACAGGAAATCGACATTCCAAACGAAGTGTGTGAAGAATGTGTGCAGGCGAAGCAACACAAGTACAACTTTAGCAAGGATGCAGGAATCAAGTCGAAGGCAATTCTTTAAGTCATATACTCTGATGTATGTGGTTTTATCCTGGTGGATTCGATTGGAGGTAACAAATACTTTGTCACGTTCATAAGTATTTCGAGATTAGGTGAATGTCTCGACCAGACTCCTTCATGTGTCTTCATTCCTAAGGCAGTCGAAAGACACCTATTTATCAGGTATGCTGCAGTCACAGTAGCTTCTACCCAAAACACCTTCTTCAATCCTGCACTAACCAACATGCATCTAACCCTTTCCAAATTGGCTCGATTTAACCTTTCAGCCAATCCATTTTGTTGAGGAGTACATGCAGTAGTTTTGTGCCTTGAAATACCATACACAACAAAATATTTGTTGAAAGCCTCATTGCAAAATTCAATACCATTGTTAGTTCTCAACCTCTTGACCTTCCTGTAAGTTTGGTTTTCGACCAAAGTCTTCCAAATTTTGAAATTTTCAAAAGTTTTATCCTTAGTCTTCTGGATGAATACCCATAACTTTCTGGAATAATCATCAACTATGGATAGGAAATAATTTCTATCTGAGTGTAAAGGATTCCTTACAGGCACCCAAAGATCAACATGAATGTAATTTAGGGATCCATGTGTTCTTTGTTTACCTTTATTAATCTTCACCCTACAAGATTTACCAAATACACAAGGTTCACAAAACTCCAGTCTGTCGACCTTGTCACCATACAACAAATTTTGTTTCGACAATTTGACTAGGCCTCTTTCACTGACATGACCAAGTCATATGTGCTATAACTTAGTTTTCAAAAAATGTTTTGTGGATGCCACATATGTTGAACCACTTACAACCTCATCCTCAAGGGTATACGAGCCTTGTTTCTTCACGCCTCTCAAGACTTCCTTCAACCCCTTCATTACCCTTATGATACATTGCTCTCCTTTTAAAACATATTCTTTCTTGTCAAATTCACCAAGAGAAATTACATTCCTCTTAAGATCAGGTACATACATGACATTAATCAATAGCCTTATTGACTCATCATGGAGCTGAATCTCAGAGATCCAATACCTGCAATCTTGTAGGCTTTGTTGTTTCCCAACAACACTTGTCCACTATCTTGTTCACATAATTCCTCAAACAAGTCCTTGTTTTGAGTCATGTGTCAAGTACAACTTGAATCCAAAATCCACTCCTTGCTAGAGTCATTGCTTGAAACCACCAGGACATCAGATGATTCATAACCATCTTTCACAATGGCTACATTACCATTATCCTTTCCTCCATGATTATTCAATCGATCAGGACATACCTTTCTTGTATGACCCCCCTTATTACAATGATAACTCCTAATTGTAGGAGCATTACCACCATAAGAATTCTGTAGAAATTTACCCTTCTTCTTCTCAAACCTACCAACTTTCTTCAAGAATTTACCCTTAACCGACAAACCTTCACCAACAGAAGATGGTTTATGCTCTTTTCTTTCATTCAGGTCCTTAGAGTACAAGGTTGATTGAACTTCTTCAAAGGTCAACGAATCTCTTCCATACAAGAGAATTTCTTTGAAATGAGCATGATAATTAGGTAAAACACACAATAATGCTTGATCTTCACCATCAATCTCGACCTCGATATTTTTAAGATCAAGAATCAGCTTGTTGAACATATTCAGATGCTCAGCCAAAACTTTGTCTTCACTCATATTGAATGAATACAAGGATTGCTTCAGGTAGAGGAGTGATCAGTGGTTTTCATACGTTATTTCGCTATTTGTTTTAATTACTATTTTGTTATTGTTTATTTGTTTTACATATCTTTTACCGCATTTTATGCCTTGGTTGTGTTCTTTAGTGTTTTCAGGTTCACATAAACATTCAGGAAGAATCAGAGCGAAAAATCGAGAAAAATCGCAAATTTTGGAATGAGAGTGGAATGAGGACAGTGGGCTGACACGGGTGCCCGTGTCGCCTGACACGACCCATGTCAGCATGTCTGGAGCGACACGCATTTGCAAAGAAGAAGTGGGCAAGAGTCAGAGAGTTGACACGGGTGCCCGTGTCAGCTGACACGGCCCGTGTCAGCAGGCCTGGAGTAAAAGAAGTTGCACACAATAGTCAGTGGGCTAACACGGGTGCCCGTGTCACTTGACACGGCCCGTGTCAGCAAGCCTGGGAGTACCTAATTTGTGATTTTTTCTCATTTGTTGAGTTTAGTGACCTGAGGGGTATTCTGGGAATTTTGCGCTGGTTTAGTTTATTTGGAACTACTTAGGTTGTGTGGAGAGAGAAAAATAGACACTTTTTTTTTACTTCACGAATAAAGTTACGATAGTGGGAGGCGATCAAGGAGATTTGGAGAAAAATATCGTTCATGCGCGGAAGCAATTGAAGGATCATTTTCACTCCGATCAAATTGTAATGTCTACTTTTAATCTTATTATTGTTTTTGTTTTGAATATTATGAGAGGCTGAACCCCCCAATGCTAGGGGGGTGTCCCTAAATTGTTATGTAATGAACATTTTCTGAATTATTCAATGAGATTTTGCTTTCTTACCTTAATCTTTTATTATGCAAATTATTTCATACTTTTTTCGATCGTACAAATTGGGAACGATTTACGATTAGGGATATGGCCTGAAAAACCAATCTATTGTTTTGCATAATACATTATGGTAGATATTGCCTAGGAATAGGGATACCCTGTAGTGACTAAAAGACCTTGTCAGAACTATTGCTTGATGTTCTCTCTTGACTGCTAAGGAATTGAGGTCAAGGGGGGACTATCAAAGGTTTTTCGGTTAAGGAATTTAAGAAAAATATTTGAGGGTTAGTAAAATTAAGGTTTGGAGGCATATCTCTTTGATGATAATTTAGGGTTCTTGCTGAGTAATTCATACACCATTCCTAGCATAATTTCTCATAATTGTTAAAGTCATTTTATTATTCTGCTTATTTCTTTCTGTCATTAGAATTATTTAAAAAATCATAACCCCAAAAGGAACTTTTGTCTAATTGAAATAACATCTACACTTACAATTACACGCAGTCCTCGAGAGATCGATTATGGGGATAACCCCACTTATTACTACATCATTAAAATAGTACACTTGCTATTTTATCGATCAAGTTTTTGGCGCCGTTGCCGGGGACTGCCAAATTTTAAGTGTTTGTTAATTCAATTGGAATTTTGTCACTCTGTGACTAAATTTTTTAATTTTATTTTTCTGTTATTTTTATTATTACTATTATCTGTCTAACCTGTATACGTGAGGAAATCCCTCAGCAGAATTTTCTTTTGACGCAGAAATTGAAAGAACTTCCCACACAAGGCGTAGACAAGCAAGACTGGCAGCTTCAGAAGCAGAACTGCCAGTCCAACTTCCAGGAGAAGAAAAAGTTTATGTTCACTCAGAACAATCTGATTAAGGGTCAGAAACAGATTCAGAGGCGGACAGCGATACTGTGAATATAGCTGGAAATCAACCAGCGGAGAGACTTCTGGGCGATTACGGTGGGGCAAATGCACCGGCTGGTAGGTTGACCATTGTGAACCAACCGGTGAATGTGTTGAATTTCCAGCTGCATCCTAGCACGATCACTCAACTTGAGAGGAGACCTTTCACCGGAAAGGTTAATGAAGATGCCAACAAACATCTGCAGAGATTTCTAACTATGAGCACCACTCTCAAGATTGAGGGGCACATCGAGGAAGCGAAAAAGTTAAGAATGTTTCCTTTCACTCTGGTGGAAGAGGCTGAAGAGTGGTTCTATTTGTTACCTGCAGGGAGTATTACCACTTGGGAAGAGATGGAGAAGGCGTTTTTGAATGAGTATTTTCTGGCCTCTGTTTATATCCGAAAAAGATATGATATTGTAAACTTTAAACAGAAGGACGGAGAATCTCTCGGAGACGCATACAAGAGGTTCAAGAAGGTTTTGGTAGCCTGTCCGACTCACAACATGGATCAAACTGAGCAGATGCAGGTGTTCGTCAATGGCCTACGAATGAAAACTAAGTAACTTATTGATACAGCTACTGGTAGATCATCCAACTTCACCACCGCGACTAGTATCAAGAAAATTATTGAAGCTATTGTAGCCAACGAACATTTAGAGTTATATGATCGAAGTGTGAGTAAATCTGAGGATGTGATTAATTTGAAGTTGAATAATCAGGTTGTGAAGGTAGAAGATCAGATTGCTGCGGAAGTTGAAAGAAGGTTAAAGGCTATAAAAGTGGGTACTCAGAGTGTGGCATAAGTTCAAACTGGTCAATCCGTGAGTTGTGAGATTTGTAGTGGACCTCATTATACTGCACATTGTGTTACGACTCCGCAACAAATTGAAGAGATAAAATTCCTGAAGCAGAATAATCCCTACGCTCAAACTTATAATCTAGGGTGGAAGAGTCATCCTAACTTCTCCTGGAAAGATAAGAATCAACAACTGTATTCATAGCAGCAACCAGCCCCTCAGAAAGTACAATGGGAGATTGCCATTGAGAAGATGTCAGCTCATAACATGCAATTTCAGGAAGAGACCCGGAATAGTTATAGGAATACCACAGCTTCCATAAAGAATCTGGAGGTTCAATTGGGTCAGATAGCTCAACAAGTTGCGAATTCTCAAGCACCAAGCGCCCTCCCAAGCGCCACCATACCAAATCCGAAGAACCATGAGAAAGTCAATGTTGTTACCACAGAAAACCAAGAAGTTATAGAAGAAGAAGCCAGGCTAACCGAAGAGAAAAGAAAAGAAGCGGTTAAACCTAAGATCAATTTATCGTATCCCTCAAGAGTGACAAAGAAGGAGACACAAGAAAAAGACTGAGAAATTCAGCTCATTTGTAAAAAAGTTAGAGATTAATATTCCCTTCTTTGAAGCACTTTAGCAAATGCCTCTATACAAGAAATTCATGAAGAAGGTCATTGGAAAAAAGAAACCTAGTGGAGAGGAGGTAAAGAGTCTGAGTGAGGAAAATAGTGGGGAATCACAAGGTAGGAGAATTCCAATCAAACGGAAAGATCCTGGTTCTGTGTCAATCCCCTGTACCATAAAGGACATAACATTTAAGAGAGTCTTGATTGATTCGGGTGCTAGCGTGAGTCTCATGCCCCTCTCAATTTTCAAAAAGCTGGGTATAAAGAAAATAAGTGAAACGGGAACAAATCTGAAGTTTGCCAACCTCACAACCAAACGGTCATACGGCTTAGCAGAAGATGTACTTGTGACTATTGAAAAATTCACTTATCCAGTAGACTTTGAGATCATTGATCTACCCGAGGATGAGGAGATGACTATCATACTGGGTCGACCTTTCTTGATGACTAGTAGGCGCAGTATGGATATTGAGGCTGGTACTTTAACCTTGAAATATTTTGAGGAGGAAAGAACCTTAGAAGTGTTGGAGCTCGAGAAGCAAGGTCAAGAGGAAAGTAATCACCCCTCAGTTGGAATGATCCGAACATTGGAAAAAGGCAAAAGGTCAAAACCACTTCTTGAAAAAGTCTCTGGAATAATCCATCAGGTTGCAGCATCTGAGTCATCTTTTACACCTAGCAAGACTCCAACATCCAGTCAAAAAGTCAATCAGAGGAAGAAACATCAAAGAAAGAAGAGAAAGAAATATCAAAGGAAGAATGTGGAAGTTGGATGTGAGTTGAATCACAAGGTAGCTCTTAGTCCTGAATCTGACCGGTGCTCTGTTGTGGAAAGGTCAAGCAACAAAAGCAACAAAACGTGTAAGCTGAAGTACCCCCATAGCATTAGGGAGTAACCCGTCGAGCCATGCGACGTTAAACGAAGCGCTACGTGGGAGGCAACCCACGCTTGTCTGATTAATTACTTTCTTTTTGCTGTTTGTTTTGTTTTGGTTGCAGGAAATAATCTGGATCTTACATGTGTAAGCGATGATGTAGCAGTGGTGTTGCATTACCGCCAGCATCTCGGAAGGATCTTTGTGAGTGACCTCTCTCGCCCTTGTTCTAACACATTGGGGCCAATGTGTAGTTCAAGTTTGGGGGAGGATTTACTGCTTTTAGTTTTTCCTTTTTATACAGGTCATGTCTGTTTTGTGTGTTGAAAACCATTCTGAATTCTCCCCGAATTAGAACCGTTCAAATTTTTTCTTGTGAATACTGTGATTTTGAGGTGGTCAAGAAAGTATATAAAGTTTGAGGGAAGAGGAGTTAGAATTAGGGACATTGGGAAAGTTTAAAAACTTAGGAATGACCCGAACACCCTAGATTCCCTGGAGTAAGGAAACAAGTCCAACGTGTGGATTTGTGCCATAGTACTTAGATTTGAGAAGTATTCCCCGATTAGTTCATAGTGATAATCCGGCATGACTAAAAAGAATTGCATGTACAGGGTTGATTGAGAGAATGACCTAAGGCACAAAAAAAAATTGAATAATGGTGATAAAGACAACCTGTCCTTCGAAGTTGGGTAACTCTCACCCGGTTACTTAGCCTAACGGCGGTTGAGTCTCAATTGTCGTCCCAAAGTGGACTTAGAAACGCCAATGCACGAGAAAAAAAAGAGATAATGGTACCTAGAAAAATGTTCGATCAATTTTGTACGTGTGAGGGAAAACGGAAAAATGCCTTAATCTAATTATTCGAATGAAAGGGGTAAAAAATCGAAGAAAAGACTTAAGCCCAAAGCATAGTTGGTGAGGTAACCGAAAAGGGGGATGTAGGTCCGTGGTTTTACCGCGATTTGTGTTTGTGTAATACCTTCGTTAACGGACGATTACCAAGAGAACTAGTTTTCGCCGATCGGAACAAAGGCTCACGTATGAGTACAGACACACCTTACCTTCACGAGTCTTTCATTTGATATGTACCGTTTGATCTGAAATTTTTATGCAAGCTTGTTACTTGAGGTCAAGCAACGGTTTAAGTTTGGGAGAATTTGATCAGTGGTTTTCATACGTTATTTCGCTATTTGTTTTAATTACTATTTTGTTATTGTTTATTTGTTTTACATCTCTTTTACCTCATTTTATGCCTTGGTTGTGTTCTTTAGTGTTTTCAGGTTCACATAAACATTAAGGAAGAATCGGAGCGAAAAATCATGAAAAATCGCAAAATTTGGAATGAGAGTGGAATGAGGACAGTGGGCTGACACGGGTGCCCGTGTCACCTGACACGGCCCGTGTCAGCATGTCTGGAGCGACACGCATTTGTAAAGAAGAAGTGGGCAAGAGTCAGAGAGTTGACACGGGTGCCCGTGTCAGCTGACACGACCCGTGTCAGCAGGCCTGGAGTAAAAGAAGTTGCGCACAAGAGTCAGTGGACTAACACGGGTGCCCGTGTCACCTGACACGGCCCGTGTCAGCAATCTGAGGGGTATTCTGGGAATTTCGTGCTATTTTAGTTGATTTGGAACTACTTAGGCTGTGTGGAGAGAGAAAAATAGACATTTTTTTTACTTCACGAACAAAGTTACGATAGTGGGAGGCGATCAAGGAGATTTGGAGAAAAATATCGTTCTTGCGCGGAAGCAATTGAAGGATCATTTTCACTCCGATCAAATTGTAATGTCTACTTTTAATCTTATTATTGTTTTTGTTTTGAATATTATGAGAGGCTAAACCCCCCAATGCTAGGGGGTGTCCCTGAATTGTTATGTAATGAACATTTTCTGAATTATTCAATGAGATTTTGCTTTCTTACCTTAATCTTTTATTATGCAAATTATTTCATACTTTTTTCGATCGTACAAATTGGGAACGATTTACGATTAGGGATTTGGCCTGAAAAACCAATCTATTGTTTTGCATAATACATTACGGTAGATATTGCCTAGGAATAGGGATACCCCATAGTGACTAAAAGACCTTGTCAAAACTATTGCTTGATGTTCTCTCTTGACTGCTAAGGAATTAGGGTCAAGGGGGACTATCAAAGGTTTTTCGGTTAAGGAATTTAAGAAAAATATTTGAGGGTTAGTAAAATTAAGGTTTGGAGGCATATCTCTTTGATGATAATTTAGGGTTCTTGCTGAGCAATTCATACACCTTTCCTAGCAAAATTTCTCATAATTGTTAAAGTCATTTTATTATTCTGCTTATTTCTTTCTGTCATTAGAATTATTTAAAAAATCATAACCCCAAAAGGAACTTTTGTCTAATTGAAATAACATCTACACTTACAATTACACGCAGTCCTTGAGAGATCGATTATGGGGATAACCCCACTTATTACTACATCGTTAAAATAGTACATTTATTATTTTATCGATCAAGGAGATTGACAAATGATTTATTCCTGTACAAACCTTCGAGCTTCGTCCACACACCCGCCATAATTTTCTCCTTTGAAACCTGCTATAGAACCTTATCACCAAGCCTCAATATGATGGCATTGTGGGCTTTCTTGATCATCGTCATCTTCAACTTCTTCGTTAGGGCAACATTCATCTTCTCCGATACTTTCAATGCTTCTAAAAGACCTTGTTGAGCCAGTAGGGCTTGCATCTTCAAGCGCCACAAACCGAAATCATTCACACCAGTGAATTTTTCAATTTCATACTTTGTTGACAGCATATTCTTCTCCATGCTCACCGCACCAGTTTGTTGTGAATTGATGTCATCAAGAACATATCAAAATATGAGAAAGAGTAAGTTTCTTTAACAAACACAAGAAACCACTACGCCAAAATTGTGTTTTGGCAGCACTATAAAGACAGCGCTTTTTGGCAGAAGCGCTGCTATACGTTTCGCTAAAAAAAAAAAAAAAACGAAGGAAAAAAGCGCTGCTATATGGGGGTCGTACGAAAGTGCTTTTAAAAAGCGCTGCTAAAGGGCTAAGGCAGGTGAACTTTAGAAAGCGCTGCTAAAGGGCTAAGGCAGGTGAACTTTAGAAAGCGCTTTATGAAAAGCGCTGCTAAAAGGATACCCTAAGCCAGCGCTTTTGAAAAGCGCTGCTAAAGGGCCAAGGTATACCATACTTTAGGCAGCGCTTTCATAAAGCGCTACTAAAGGCCAAATTCACTACACACCTTAAAAAGCGCTTTTCTCTGAAAGCGCTGCTAAAGCCCAGCCTACAAAAGCGCTTTCTAAAAGCGCTGCTAAAGGTGCTTTAGTAAAAATTAAAACGTAGGAACCAGTAACAAATCATTTCTAATTTTTAACCCTATCATTGTTTTCACTCTCGCTCACTATTCACTCTCACTCTCACTCTCACTCTCGCTCACTGTTCACTCATCATCCTTCGTCGCTGTTCCGGCCGTCACTGTTCCGGCTCGCCGTCGCTGCTCCTCCGGCCGTCAGTGTGCGTCACTGTGTGCAAGGTATATTTTTTATTTCATTTCATTTCCATTTCCCTTTCATTTTTCATTTCCATTTCCATTTCATTTTTTGTTTAACATTTGTTCTATGTTGATGCTGAAACAAATCAAATAGAAACTTGTTGAGTTGTTTTATGTTGCTGTTAACAAAACTTAATAAAAAATGCAATAGTTTCTTTTGTTTGTTCTTGAGTTTGTTCTTGAGTGATTATATAATGTTGATTATATAATGTTGACAGTTTGCTATATAGTTTCTTTTGTTTGTTCTTGAGTTTGTTCTTGAGCATCTTTTATTAAAATTCTGAGCATGTTTAGATTCTGAGCATGTTTAGTTTCTTTTGTTTGTTATTGTTTTTAATACAATTTTTATTAAATGTCAACAGGTTTGTTTGCTTCTTGTGTTGCAGCAGGTTTGTTTCTTGTGTGGCAACAGGTTTGTTTGCATTTTGCCTTTTTCTTTCTTTGATTATCAATTTTTCATCTGTTGGTTTTGATTGTTGCTCTTTTAGATTTGATTATTGTGATTGTTGTTATAGTATAGGAAGTTACAGTATAGGAAATTATATTGACACTTAGAATCTTGTTTTGTTTTATAGAAAAATGAGTGTTGTTAGTTAGAATGTGTTTTATATTTTGTTCGTATATAGAAAAATGAGTGTTGCTCTGATTGTTGTTTTTTGTTTTGTTTTTAGTTTGAATGTGTTAGTTTGAATGTAGTTTGGATGAGTGTTGTTATAGTGTTGCATATATCCTTTTTGAAATGGTTTCATCTTCTCTACTCATAGACATCATTTTGATACTACATCGTTCTAAAGCTAGTTAAAGTAATATGTTACATATATCCTTTTATTATATTCTAAGGTTTTCTTCAAGCAACATAACATGATTAAGATGAAGAAACATAAACTATATTAGTATGAAGAAAGAATCTAAATAAGAGACTTACAAGCTTTCCTTGATCAAGACTTTCAGTAACTATTATCTTGAAAAAGTGAATTGGAGAAAATTCACTAGCCTTGTTTGATAGCAATGAAATTTATTCCTAGATAGCAATGACAGACAAAAGAGAAATGATATTGTTAAAGCTATCAAAGACATGCATACATGTATGACATGATGATATTAATTTGTAGTAGTATTTTTCATTTTTTCCAAAAAATACTCTTCATTGTCCTACACTCATATGTCTACTTTTATTTAATTTTTCCATCCGATCGAAGCTCAAGGCTTCTTGGAAGTTTAAACGGTTAAAGTGTTTATTTGAGATATATTAAATAATTTCTCTATTTATACTAAATTTGTATTGTTATATGTGGTATACACCATCAGTTACTAACTTACGTTCATTTGCTATAGGGGTTACTTGTGAAGAGTGAATTCGGATCATTTTCAAGAATCTTACACTTTGTGGTTCAGTCCAGAAGTTGCTGACTTCTATATATACAGGTACATAGTTGTTCTTTTGTTTTTGTTTTGCTTACTTAGTAAAATCATCTTCCTACCCGGAAAAGAAAGAGACGTTAATAAAGAGGTAATAGTAAAATTATATATTCTGTCATGTATTTTTCATATTTGAGAATGATTATGGATTATGGATTATAGATGATAGATTTATATGTTTGTCATGTGTTTGTCATTTCATATTTGATTATGGATCATGGATTTATATGTTTGTCGTGTGTTTGTCATTTCATATTTGATTATGGATTATATTATGTTCAACTGATTATGGATTATGCATTATGGATTTATATGTGTTTTTCTTCATTATAGGTAAAATGGCTACTAATGAGGAGAACTCGCACGATACTTCCAAGAATGATCCAAAAGAATCATTTCAAGATGCGGAAGGAGATATTTCAAGAGGAATAACAATCATGAAAGGAGTTATTCGTGCTAGAGACAAGGGAATAAAATACGACATTCATTGGAATGAAACAGGTCAACTAATTAAGCCTAATGGCGCAATGTTGACTAGTTACGTTGGTGCACTTGTCCGTTCACTAGTTCCTATTACTTGTGACAATTGGCGAAATCCACAGTTGAAACCCGCCAAAGATAAAATATGGAGTGAGATACAGGCACTATATGTGATATTATTTGTTATTTTTGACGGTTATATTTTTAAATTAATTATACTAACACACTTTATTTGTTATTGTAGAGATTTTTTATCATTGGTGACGAGAAGCAAAAATATTGTCTTCAATTAGCCGAAAAAAGACTTAGAGGGTTCCGAGCATTTTTATCCAACAAGTTTCTGAGGGATGCCCAAGGAAGGTTTGTTGAAGCGGAATGCCCGAAGAAGTATGCGGACTTGATTGCACCCGAAGAATGGGACACTTTTGTCACCAAACGAAGAACTGGAGAATTCCACGTAATCTTAATTTAATTTATCATGAACATTGTATTATATTCATGTAGTCATTACATGTGTTCTGATATGACTTATAATTGTTTATGCAGGTTGTGAGTGACGTAAATCATCAAAGAGCCTCGAAACCCGCGTATCCATACAAGAAAGGACGTTTGGGATATGCACGCTTGGAACAAAAAATCGTAAGTATATATAATTGCTATGGTATTTTTGTATTATTATTCATCCTAATTCTTGACTTAATGTGTAGCTTGCAGAGGAGAAAAGTGAAGAAACATCTCTTCCAGAGCATGTTTTGTGGAAGGCTGCCCGTGTGGGAAAGGATGGAGTTGTTACTGAAGGTGTTCAACAAGTTTTTGAACAAAGTGTAAGTATAACGTTATTTGTTTAATTAGATAGAAAGTTCTTGTTTATCTAATATATTTATGCGTTGCTCTGATATTGAATTTTAGGAGACTCTATCTTAGTCCTTAACTCTCACGGAAGACCAGGATTGCAGGAGCATACTGAGTCGAGTATTAAATGTTCCTGAGTATTTCGGTCGTGTGAGGGGTAAGGGATTTGGGGTCACTCCATCATCCTTTTATAAGCGTCCAAAGAGCCAAAATCCTAGCAATAAACAAGTGATGGAAGCCATGGAAGAATTAAGAGCTCAAGTCCGTGAATTACAAAAGGATAAGGAAAAATATATGTCAGAAAGGCGTGGTTCAGAGTTTAATGATACTAGTGACAAAGGTAGTATCAATTGTCAACAGAAACTTCCCGAGGTAATTATATATGCTTATTATGAAATTAATTTATCACAAAATTTTCAATATATACACATTAAAAGTGTTAATTCTATATTCAAATGTTTTACTAACTTATATGATTTTTAGATTCATGCCCAAGAGTTGCAAAGAACAGGAAGTCAGAATAGGAAGCCAGAATTAGGCAACACGTCCAACCAAAAAAAGATTCTTGCAAGGACCGGGACAAAAAAAAGCAATTGTATCTCGATTTAGGTCGTCTCTTGAAACACTTGTAGGAACATCGAATTTGATGGACGGTGGTATTCGTGAAATACCTATCGAGGAAGGTATTTTCGGTTATTCTTATTCAGAAACAATTTCTAAAGAGGATTTGGATCAGATTTTTAATCATTCTGAATTAGGCATCGGTGTTATGCATACATACATCAGGTATTCTGATTAACTCTCTTTAATTATTTAAACAATTTATTTACTCATTTCAATGAATAATCTAATGTTTATTATGTTTTTATTTAAGGTTCTTGTATGAGAAATGGGTACGCCCGCATCAATTGTCAGAAAGATTCGGTTTCTTATCTGCCAACTATATCAATGCACCGTTAATTGCGATGAATCCAACTTCAGTACAATCTCACTTAGTCGAAAGATTTATGGCCAGCATAGATACAAAAAAGTTGTATCTTTTACCATATAATACTGACAACGGGTTAGATTTGCATTCTTACTTTATTTATTATCATTTTTCATTTTTTGATGTTGCGTATAAAATTACTATATCGATACTTTTGTTTTATTTTACAGTGGACACTGGTTGTTAGTTGCAATAAATCCGATAAGATAAATAGTGTATTATGTGGATTCGTTAGATGGTGATGTAGATAAATATCCGGATATGAAGATGACGATTGATACGTAAGTGAAATTGTTCTAAATATTCGTGTGTATTTGTTTATTAATTTATTTAAGTGAGATTGTTCTAAATATTCGTTTATATTGTGTTAGAGCTATACAAATATTTCGATCACAAAGAGGAGCCCAAGTATCAAAGAGTAAGTCAACCAACATTACATGGATCAGAGTGGAGGTATATTTTCACAATTTTGCTTATAATAGTGATGCTACTTGATAAAACAAGTTAGACTATATATCCTGATATATATTCTTATTTTTTTTCTCTATGTAGTGTCCTCGTCAAAAAAATGGTATAGATTGCGGTTCTTTCGTTTTGAGGTTTATGAAAGAAATCATTCATTTGGATCAAATAGAGATTCCAATCATGGTATGGATTTATAACTTAGGAGTTATCTTAATATTTATCAGATATTTGATATAATTAATTACTTTTAACTAAATCATGCATATTATGTTATATTATGTAGTATTTTGATGAATTCAAGTGTGCTACTTACTCCAAAGTACAATTGGAAGAAATTAAGGAGGATTGATGTCAATACCTTATTGAGCAGAGAATCATATAAGGTATGGAAGTTGGAAGTTGTTGTATATACTTTGTATAGTTTTGGAAGTTGTTGTATAGAATGGTTATTTTATTTTGGAAGTGGAATGGTTATTAGAATGGTTATATGGTGTATGAATAGTTGTTATTTGAATGGTTAATTAATTTGGAAGTTGCCGACCATAAGTTGAATATTAGAATGGTTAATTGATAAAGTCTTGTGTATAATTATGAAATATAAGGCCTATATATGGTGATTGAAGTATATAATTATGTAGTATTGTGAATTGAAGTATATAAGGCCTATGTTGAATAAAGGCTTGTGAATTGAAGTATATAATTATGATAAGTTTTGATAAAAAATTATGTTATACAGGTTTGTTAATATACAGGTCTATTATAAGATTTTTTTAAAAAAACCTTTCTTAAAAAAAGAATTTTAGCAACGCTTTTGACAAAAAACGCATCTAAAACAAATAATTTTTAAAACAATTTACGTGTACAAAAGACAGCGCTTTTACTAAAAAAGCGCTGCCAAAAGTGGAACATTAGAAAGCGCTTTAAAAAGCGCTGCCTAAGGGGGGGGGGACCAGCGTTTTTTCTAAAAAAAGCGCTGCCTAAAGTTGGAAAATAATACACATTAGGCAGCGCTTTAAAAAGCGTTGCCTAAAGGGGAACAAAAAACAGCGCTTTTAGTGGAAAAGTGCTGCCTAAAGGGGACCTAAGGCAGCGCTTTTGCATTTACAAAAGCGATGTCTTTACCTTTAGCAGCGCCACCTTTGGAAGCGCTTTAAAGCACTGCTAAAGGCAAAAAAAAAACGCTGCTAAATGTCTTTTTTGGCGTAGTGAACCTTATTAGGTTTTACGAAAGAGAGAGAAGAAGGAAGAAGAAGAACTGGAATTGGTTGAAACTGCTTCACTTACTCAATAAGGGTTCAAAGATTACAAGTGAATAACAATAATTAACCTCTCTCTTAACAACCTGAGAGAAATAGTCTATTTATAGACTACTAAGCTAACATAGACTACAAGCTACCTTAACAACTGAGCTGACAAGCAAAATCATATTTGACATGCTCTAAACAAAGCATATTTCGACTACAGCATGCATGAGAACAAATTTCGACTACAACATGCATGACTTTTGTCGAACCAAGAAGCCACCCTTATCGACCCCAGAGTTCGATCCAAATTACCATGTGTGTGTGTGTGTGTGCGTGCGTGCGAGCATGCGTGCGTGTGTGTGTATGTGTGTTGGAAAATGATTAGTGGAAAATTGAAAGGAATTTTTAGCTTTAAGTTGACAAGAAACAAACACAAATATGAACTAGTGTGTAGAGGTGAACTTGAAAAAGTTTATTAAAGTCCCATATTGGAGGGATATTACACTTTAGTAGTGTTTATACATGGAAGTTTTGTCTTTGGAAGAATATACAATTTTGTGAAAGGGTGAGGTCGTACCACCATGAATCTTCAGCAATGTTCCTCTTCCCCCTTGTTTTCGCTCATTTGGGTCAAAAATTTTCATATAAATATAATGATCCATCTATTATGTTGTTTTTTGGGAGGTGTCGGAGTTGAGTGATTGTTTTGCATAACTTAAAATAGTATCACGAAATGTCCTAAAGAGAGTGACATAATCCAATAATTTTTTAGCAACAATTTTTTTCAAAACAGTAAAACAACAATAATCGAAATATTATTAAAATTTATTCAAAATCTGTTACATCACTTACTCTTATTACCGTCTATTCAAAATCTATTGTCTTATTGCCAATAGATTTTTTATCATCAAATCATCCGTCATTTATATTTAGAGTTGTACATTTAAAAAATATTATATATATATATATATATATATATATATATATATATATATATATATATGAGCAATACTTATAATCCATCAATAGTTCTTAGAGTTTGATCTTAATTCTTAGGTATGAAAAAAATTGGAACTCACCATATATGTTCAATAAATTGTTAAAGAGATTAATCACCGGTTATTAAAACTTCTTAGTAATTGAAAAATTAAAAGTGCATTATTAACAAACAAGACCATGTGAAATGCATTAATGAAAGTACTTTGGCATAAGAAATCCATGTGAAATGGACAAAGACTAAGAAGCACTTTAACGAAATCATGGAGCGTAATTTATGTGCATAATTTATGTGCATAAAGTGAAAAGCATATGGAAATTAGCTATGACAAGTGCAACAATTAGGTAAAACCCACATGCAAATGTGAATATCGATCTTAACCAACAAAATGATGTGAATGTATTTAAGCTATGTCCCTGTCTGATATATCACAAAGAAAAGGCATATTACCTCCGGTCTTTTTTATAAGGAACATTTCACTTTTCTAGATTCATTAAATAATTAATGTATCTGGTCTATAATGCAGACCAGATACATTAATTATTTAATGAATTTAAAAAGGTGAAATGTTCCTTATAAAAAGGACCAGAAGGAGTAATATATGCCTTCTGTTAGATAAATAGAAACCTAATTGTCAAACTGCATTGCACCAATTGAACCACAATTGTTTCGGCATAATAATTCTCAAACATCCACATGGTTTTGTTTTATCTAAACATCCAATTTAGTCCCTCTAATTTGGTGTCCAAACTTTGATCTTTTAGCTGTGGGCATGTCTGGTAAATATGATGATATATTTGTTGCATATGCTGACATAGAAAAAATTGTCATAGGATAGTGCCAGCCGAATTAATTAAGAGGCTTATAGTAAAATTTAAATTGAAATTTTTGATAATTAAAAATAAAAATTATAAGCAGAAGACTAGAAGGATGTGGGATGAAGAAGGGAGTGGAAAAGGTAGATTCTCTAAGGATTCAACTTTCTTTTTCATTATAGAATTTCCAGAACATATGAGAGCTAGAGATCTCTACAAGGTGTTCTCGGGATACAGAGAAGTGGACGAAGTCTTCATTCCATTGAAATGGGATAAAAGGGGAAGGAAGTATGGGTTCGTAAGATTCTTTGGGGTGGAAGACAAGAGAAGGATGAGTCTTAAGCTTGACAACATTTTTATTGAGGGTAGGAAATTGTTTGCGAATGTTCCTAGGTTTGAAAAGCAAGCCTTTGTTCCAAAGAGCTCAGAAGATCAGATCAAGAAGGAAAGAAAAGCGAGGAAAGAGGAGAGAGGCAAGAGGGAAGATGAGAAAAAAGAAGAAGATAAGATAGACGAACATTTTTCCAAAAGAAAAGAAGGTTCTTCTTTCAAATCAGAAAATCAAGCTCATTTTTCTTTTGCTAAAGTAGTAAGCAGAGGAGGTAAGGAGAAGAAATGGGATATGAAGTATGAAGTAGGTAGAGAGGAGTTAAGAAGGTTTAGTAGTGCGTTTGTGGGTAGGGTTTTGAATCATGGTATGACCTACAATGTTCAAAGGTGTTTTCTTTCAGAAGGTTACTTTGGAGTCAAGGTGACTCCGTTGGGAGCGAACCTTTGTTTGCTCGAAGAGGACGACCCAGGGGAGATAGAAGAGTTGTTGAAAAGTGCGAAAAACTGGTTAAGACAATGGTTTGCAGAAGTAAGAAGATGGGAACTAGGTGATGTTGATCGTGAAAGATTAACGTGGGTCAGATTGTATGGAATTCCATGTCACTCTTGGTCGGTTCAGTTCTTTGAGTTCTTAGCATCCAAAGTGGGCAAGTATGTCAGCTGTGAAGAAGACTCCTCAAGTTTCAAAAAAATGGATGTTGCTAGTGTTATGATCAGAACGTCATGCGAGATGACTATCAACGAGGTTTTCAAAGTGTCAATAAACGACGTTGTTTTCAGAATCAGAATGACAGAAGAAACGTTGGGATCGATATGCAAAACTGTTACGAAGGTACCTTAAGAAGAAACAGATTCGGAATCTGAGGATTCTCTCATAAGGAAAGTTCAAGATGGTGGAGCTCCGGCGAAGACATGGACGGAGAAGGAGAAGATGAAACGAGTGTTTGTAGAGGCTACTCTAGGAGCAGACCTAAGCCTGCTACAGGTTCCAAAAAAGGAACTTCTGTTTCTTCTGAGTTGAATCAGCATGTGGCAGAGAGTTTAGAAATTGTGAAAGACGTTGGGCTCAAGATCAATGATACAGGCTACCATAAAGAGACAACGTTGGAGTGTCAGGTGAGGTCTGGTTCAGAGCAGTCATCAGACTTTAATGTCAGTAAGGATGGCAAGTCAAAAGCTAGAGTTGAAAAGACAGATACCTTTATGTCTAATGTGAAGGAGGTTTGTTTTGACGATATGGTAAAGGCCCAACTAGTCTCTAAGGCCCAAGTGGGGTGTAACGGAACAGTTAACTAGGGTATTGCTAAGGCCCAAAAGAATTTGGAGATTTTTCCTTTTCCAATAACCGTTTGTAGAGATAAGGGTATAGGGTTAGCTTGTGGGCTAGCTTTTCTCCCTCATACTAAGGGCATCAATAGGAAGTCTAAAAGTTTATCGCTCCCCTGTACAGACGATATTTCTGAAGATTCTCATGATAATTGGAATTGTCCTAAGGAGGACCAGATCAAACCTCAAGGAGGAAGGAAAATGGTAGAGAACCAGGCCGAGCGTTGCCATTCTGTAACAGATTCAGAAGTGATGTTAGGAAATAAAAGATTCTGGGAAGACTTTGAGAGTAAGGTCGCAAGTAGAGCCCATGATCTTGTTGTTTCTTTAGGAGTGAGTGGAGGGGTTGCTGAGAATGGGATGGAGAAAGAGATAAAAATTTGGAGAAGAGAGATGAAGTTAGCAAGAGAATGAGGGGGGCTAAATCAAAAGGTAAGTTATGAATATTCTTTCATTTAACATGAGAGGTAGCGGTAGTTTGGTGAAAAGAAAGAGGGTAGCCAAGTTGGTTCAATCTGTTGGAGCTGATGTCTGCTTCCTTCAAGTGACTAAAAAAGCAGGGATGGATGGTCATTTTGTTTCTTCATTGTGGGGAAATCCTGATGTGGATTGGACAACATCAGATGCAGTTGGAAGTGCATGTGGTATGCTAATCATGTGGAGGAAAGACTCTTTGGAGTTAATCAGTAGTTTCAGAAATGAAGGATTTGTAGTGACCAATGCTCTGTGGAAAGGGAGAGAGTTATTTTTTGTTAATGTCTATTCAGCTTGTTATTTGGCCAAGAAGAGGAAGCTGTGGAAAGACTTTGTCAGAATGAAGATGTGGTTTGGTAGGGGTGATTGGGCAGTGGGTGGAGATTTCAACTCTGTGGCCTATAAAGAAGAGAGGAAAGGAATTTTGGAGAATGTTAGGTGTAAGGAGATGGGGGAATTTAGGAGTTTCTTTTTTGATATGGAGTGTGTGGATGTTCCTTGTGCGGGTGGATCTTTCACGTGGTATAACAGGTCTGGGAATTCAATGAGTTGGTTAGATAGATTTTTGCTATCTGAGAAGTTGGTTGATGATTGGAAAGTCACGGGGCAGCATATAGGGAAGAGGGAGTTTTCTGATCATTGTCCAGTGTGGTTGAAAACTAATGATGTAAACTGGGGGCCTAAGCCTTTTAGGTTTGTTAATAGTTGGATGAAACATCCTGAATTCAAAGGTTTTGTTAAGATTGTTTGGAATTCTCATGAGATAAAGGGTAGAGGGGATTATGTTCTTAAGGTGAAATTAGGAGGGCTTAAGGCTAAGCTTAGGGTTTGGAGCAAAGAGGTTTTTGGATGGATTTATGTGAAGGTTGAAGAAGCTGTTAAAGATCTTAATGACTTGGATGAAGAAGTTAGTAGAATAGGTTTTACGAGCTTTAAGGATATGGTGAGCAAGAGAACTCAAGCTAGTGAGAAGGTGTGTAACACTTTGAATCTCAAAGAGGAGTTGATTAGATTGAAAGCAAGAGCGTTATGGTTGAAGGAGGGGGATTGTAATTCTAGATTCTTCCATAATGCAGTAAGAAGGAGGAGGAGAAGAAGAAATTGCATTTGGTTTGTCAATTCGGATAGAGGCTCTATAGAAGATGTGAAAGGTGTTAAGGAGGAGGTTAGAAGGTTTTTTCAAGAAAACTTTAGGGAAACCTGCTAATCTCGCCCGACTATTGAAGACTTATATTTGAAGAGTTTGTCATAAATGGATAGAAACTGGTTGGAATCGGATTTCTCAGAAGAAGAAATAAAGCTAGCAGTTTGGGGATGTAATGGAGGCAAGAGTCCCGGACCCGATGGTTTTACGTTTGCCTTCATCCAAGAGTGTTGGGAAATAGTGAAAGCAGATGTGGTAAGGTTTGTTCTCGATTTCTTCCATAAACCTGTTCTGACTAGGGCGACTTCAACCTCTTTTCTGACTTTAGTTGCCAAAGTTAAAAATCCTCAGTCCCTTAGTAACTATAGGCCTATTTGTCTGTCAGAAGATTCTGTCTAAATTATTAGCTAGTAGAATGAAGAAAGTTATTAATTCTATTATGTCAAAGGAGCAGACTGATTTTGTCCCTAACAGGTGCATTTTTCATGGTGTTTTGGTTGCTAACGAGGTTTTAGATTATGCTAAACGTAAAAAGCTGAGTTGTGTTGTAATGAAAATTGACTTTGAGAGAGCCTATGACTGTGTGTCGTGAGATTTTCTCAAGTACTTGCTTATTAAAATGAAGTTTGGAGAGAGATGGTTGGCTTGGGTTTCTTCTCTTGTTTGTAATAGGGGGATGTCTGTGCTGGTAAATGGAAGTGCAACTAAGGAGTTTAGAGTATCTAAAGGTCTGAGGCAAGGGGATCCTTTATACCCTTTCCTTTTCTTGTTAGTCATGGAAGTGCTGACGCAGTTGGTTAAGAAAGAAGAAGCTAGGGGTCTTTATAAAGGGTTTAGAGTTGGGTCAGACAATAGGTATAACATAACTCAGTTTGCAGACGATACTTTGTTGTTGGGAGAGGCTGATTGGAATAATTTATGGTGCATCAAGGATATGTTAAGAGGCTTTGAAATGCTAACTGGTCTAAAGGTGAATTTTTACAAGAGTAGAATAGGAGGAGTTAATGTGTGTCCAGAGTTCTTGGATGCAGCTGCATCTTTCCTGCATTGTGAGAAAATGAAGCTCCCTTGTGACTTTCTTGGTGTTTTGATTAGAGAGAGTCCTAGGAGGAATTACATGTGGAGTAAAACTGTTGAGAAAATTAGGAGCAGGCTGGCAGATTGGAAAGGGAAGCATCTGTCAATGGGTGGTAGGCTGATTCTCATTAATTCTATTTTAAATGCTCTTCCTCTCTATGCTTTTTCCTTTTACAAAGTTCCAGCAGGAGTTCTTAAAGTCTTGCAGGGATTGATAAGTAGGTTTTTCTGGGGTGGAAGTGATACGAAGAGGAAGATTCATTGGGTTGACTAGTATTCTATGTGCTTACCATTAGAGAAAGGTGGGCTGGGTATTAAAGACTTGGCTTGCTTCAACAAAGCACTTATCTTGAAATGGAAATTGAGGATGACAAATTCTGTAGACAGTGTGTGGAAGAGTCTCATTGAGTGCAGGTATGGATGTAGGATGGCTTTGACTGTTCATAACTATAAAGGTGAAGGCGCAAAATCAAATGAATCAATATGGTGGAGGGACTTAAGGGAGGTGAGCTATGATTTAGAGTCAAGGAGGGACATCTTTGTGGAGAACCTTAGCTGCAAGTTAGGGAATGGAAAGGACATATCCTTTTTGCATAATTCTTGGCTTCTGGAAGAACCTCTTAAGGTTACTTTTCCCAATCTTTTCCAATTTGCTATCGACTCAAGAGTGTCTGTTGATCATTCTGGCAGGTGGTGTAATGAGGAGTGGAGCTGGAATTTGACCTTATATGCTTTCCAACTGTTAGACGATGGCTTGGATCTAGAAGGGGGGTTGAATAGATCCTACAATTTATTACACGCTAATGGTGTTCCAAAAATTGATTTTAAAAAGTTTAATACGGAAGAAACCACTGAATCAATTCGTCTACAATGAACCACTATCGGAAAAATCGGATATGCGTAAAGCCGCTATGAATGATGCGATGGAAGAGAAAAATAGATGAATCAACAAAAACGCAATGTAATCAACACAATTATATTTACTTGAAATTATCCAATCACCAACGAGTGAGAATGGAAAACTTTAATCACAATGTACTTTAGAAGCTTGTGCTTAATCAATTTATCAAACACTTGGCGTGTGCGGCACTCCAAGTGTAAATTTCTAAGTAATGTGAATGTAGAGCTAATTCAAAATGCAATCCAAGGGATTGTATTATTTTTACAATTCGATTATTTAGCTCTATACTACACTACACCAGAAATTTTTAGACAATTGATAATTCACAAGTTTAAACAATATCAAAAACATAAAAGAGTAGGGAAAGAGAGAACAAACACGATATGATTAGGCAGTTCCCCAATCGTCCTCGCTATGGGTACCTCTGCCCCCAATTCCAAAAATGGAATTGAGAAATATATATATTACAGTTGCATTTGTTTATACAAGAGAAAAACTGATACACCAAACCCTCAAACGTCTTTGATGTCGATGCAAAGTCTTCTCTCCCCTTGATTCAAGATGAATCAAGTGCCTCAAATTTAGTCTAACAAATCACCGTCTCACGCTACTCGATTGCAAGAACCCGCAGCTCTTCAATCCCCTTCACTCGGCCAATTTCGATCTTCCACAATTCGATCCCAAATCTTTCTCATATGATCCTTCGATTGTTGCTACTAGACTGACCGAACACTCTATTCTTCAATCACCTTCGCATGGCTGAATCCTTGTAGAGAAATGATTTGTGCAAAAACCCCCCAAAATCACCCAAATTCTTGGAGGACAAAACCTAGGGTTTTATTCAAGAAACACCCACTGATTCTTAACCCATCACGAAGGATCCACACACCTAAGTCTGAACGTTATCACCTCAAAAAATATACAACACTAACAAAAATGGTTATGTGTAGTTGTTAGAGAATGTAAGGTTGAAGATGAAGATGAAGAGAAAAATCAGTGCCTATTTCACGTTTCTTGTTCGTTGTATAAAAAATGAGCCAAAACGATATATATATTATGCTATGAAAAGTAACAGGAATAACAGAATTTTGAAATAAACAACACAGTAGAAAAATGGTGCAAGACAACGAACAATCGACCTATGCAGGTGGGAGGGTCGACCTGAGCAAGGCAGTCAACTACACTGCGCAGAAAATTCACGTTTGCATCGACCAGAACAGGATATGCGTCGACGCAGGCCTTCCAGTTTTCGACAATCTTAAATCCAGACAGTGTGAGTCGACCGGAGGGTCGACGCGAGCACTCCAGCTGCCAACTCTAAGAAATGCAACCTATTTGAGTCGACCAGAATAGGGTTGTGAGTCCACTCAAACCCTTGAAACTTGCAAAATTCATTATTTTGACATTCCTAAAGGGTCCTAACCATACCTAATGCACATACAACATTATCAACATGATCAAACACATTTAAAGCCACATAGTATGCATTGTATATGCTATTCTACATGCAGATGTTTTGACATCATTAAAACCGAGTATAGAGACAACTTCCCCTCACATACTCCCCCTTTTTGATGATGGCAAAACAGTAGCAAAACGTCAAGCCTCCCCCTAACTTCATGCATCCATTGTTGTTTGATCAATCTCAATAGCTGTTATTGCTTGCAGGTTCTTCTCCCCCTTTGACAACATCAAAAAGAAAGAAATACATAACATATTAAAGATATTGAATTTGGCATTTGTTTACATAATTGCAACACGTAACCATTAACGCACATCCACATAAAATGCTAGTTAATGAGAAGTATAGTAAGATAAATAGAAACATGATAATAACACTTAACAAACCAAAATGCTTAATGAACACAAAATATATAGCAGTACATTGTAACGAAATAGGAAAGATGGAAAGCAAAAGTACAAGACCACTAAAAAACACATAATAAAGTCATTACGATGAAATGCGACAAATAAGACATAAGCATAGATGATATGACATGCAATAGAGAATCCTCAAGGCCTCCTCCCGCTAAAATGATGGCCTCTTCCGCGAAAATGATGATTATGAGGTGGTGGTGGAGGTTGCAAGTCTAATTGCTCAGTCAACTCTAACACAGTTTGGTTTAAAATGTTGAATCTATTTGTAAGAGCACGGTGTTGGTTAGCAGATGTCTCAGCCATGGTGTTGAATCTTCCCATCTCATTGGTGGCAAAAGAATCAAAATTGTTGGCGTGCGCTTGAATCTCCTCGTACAGAGTCGTGAAACGTTCCTCTTGAGCTGTGGTAAACTGCTATTGTTGGAGTTGCATGTTCCTCATCAGTTCAAGAATTTCCTCATTATTTTGTTGAAGACGCGGAGGTGATGGAGGTGTAACATAGGAGTCTTGGTAATCCAATCCTTGAGTTGATGGCATATAATTAGAACCAAGAGTGGTCCAACCAGTATATTGCCATTGACCTTATCCTTGGTTAATCTCAGCTTCCATGGTGGATGATTGAGGCATCCATGTACTTGTATGTTGCCATTAACCCCATCCTTGGTCTTCCTCAGATTCTATAGCAGATGGGTGAGGCATCCAAGTACTATTATCCTCAACACCGGTATCCATCTAATTGTCTTCTGCGTCTTCACTTTGTTCTGCTTCTTCTTCTTCCCCGTCTTCTTCATCATCACTCACATCAGATTCTTGCAAAGCAGTGGTGTTTGATTTCACAATATAATGATACCTCTTCTCTTTAATATCCCAGAGATGCCCCATCATGGTCAGCATCTTCTGACTAAATTCTTGGTCGGAGGTAAGAGATTTGTACGAAAGACCAGAAACATAGATTGCTACATGGTTGAGCATAATTTGGATGAAGGAGGCGTAAGACAACGCGGTCCCTCTACCGGAGTCACGCAGAGTGTACATCCTACTTACAAAATAATAAGGCCAACTGATTTTGATTTTGTTTTTTAGAATATACATCAGATGGACCTCAGGCTGATCAACCTACAATATCCGCCTTTCTTGGGTCGAAGAATATGTGAAACAATCCACTACAGGATCCTGTCCACGGGTTTCAAATGCCCCGTTGTCACCGTTTTCGGAAACAGATCATTATTCATAACTTGTTTCGAATACGGACTGTTGGTTCTTGGATTGGCTAGAATTTTGGTAAAACAAAGTATGTTCAATGTTGATGTCAAGGTGGTGATGTCACAACATTGAGTCTTAACACTGGGCTGTGTTAAGAGTTAAGTTGGATGTATGATGTCACAAGCGATGTTGTGACATTAGATCTGCAGAATTAATAACATCAGGTTTAGTGATGTTGTTAGGGTTTGCATTTTAGCTGGATTTTGGGAGAGCTGTTAGTCTCATTGGTTGCGGATATCTTGGGATTGATATTCTCTGTTGCATAGAGATTTGATGCAGATTTGTAGGAGGTTTAAAGGTTGAAGATTTAAGAAGATTTTGAGAGAGAAAATCTGTTTTGAAGATTCAGTTTTAAACAACAAATCAGGTCAGATATTGTAGCAGGTCCAAACCCAATTCAGATAGCTATATAAAGCGCATCAGTACTGAAGGAATGGGAACGAAGAAAGTGAGCTAAAGACTGAGAGTCGTTTGAGTCTTCGTGTTTTGCAAACCATTCAAGTGTGAATTGGTATTGTTGTTTTGAGTTATTCTTGATCAAAGCTGTGAAGCAGAATCAAGTAGTGTTATTCAAAGTGTGTGATCTTTGAATTATATCACTGAAGTGTTTTAGGGATTGAGTAGTGTTCTCATATCTAAGTGGTTTCTTAGGTAGGAAGTCACTAGTAGGAATTAAGTTTAGGAGATTGTCAACTGGGTTGTTGAGTCTGTAAATAAATTCTACAAGTAGTGAATTTCATCCCTGGCTTGGTAGCCCCCAGACGTAGGTAGTTATACCTAACTGGGTGAACAATTCATTGTGTTATTGCTTGTTATTGTATTGTCTATTGCAGAGTGTTTTTTGTGACATCGCACGTAACATCACACATCTGGTACTAGAATTTCAATTGGTATCAGAGCAGGCATCCTGTCTGTCTCTGGGTGAGATCTAGGGAAGTTACTTTCTGGTGTAAAGATGGACAAAGAAGTTGGAGGATTTGTCAACAGACCCCCTATTTTGGATGGCTCAAATTATGATTATTGGAAGCCAAGGATGATCACCTTTTTGAAATCCTTGGACAGCAGGGCTTGGAAGGCTATCATTAAAGAATGGAAAGCACCTGTTGTGTTTGAAAAAGATGATGCTGGGAAAGATAAAGAGGGAACCTCAAAGCTGAAACCTGAAGAAGAATGGACCAAGGAAGAAGATGAGCTTGCCCTTGGAAATTCAAAAGCCCTAAATGCTATCTTTAATGGAGTTGACAAGAACATATTCAGGTTGATCAACTCATGTGAAGCTGCTAAGGTTGCATGGGATATTTTGAAGGCTACTCATGAAGGTACATCTAGAGTTAAGATGTCAAGACTTCAGCTTCTAACATCTAAGTTTGAAAGCCTGAAAATGAAGGAAGATGAGACTATTCATGACTTCCACATGAGTGTTCTTGAGCTGGCCAATGCATCTAGTGCTCTTGGAGAGAAAATGTCAGAAGAAAAGCTTGTAAGGAAGATTCTTAGGTCACTTCCTAAGAGGTACAAGATGAAGGTGATTGCCATTGAAGAAACATAAGACATCAGCTAGATGAGGGTTGATGAGCTCATTGGATCTCTTCAAACATTTGAGCTTGGGTTAAATGAAGAAGAACCTGAAAAGAAGCCAAAAAGTATAGCCTTGGCTTCAAATGCTCAAGAAGAGAAAGGGAAGAGTACTGAATCCCAGGAGGATTTATCTCAGGCCATAGCTATGTTGGGAAGGCAGTTCAACAAGGTGTTCAAGAGGATGAACAATAACTCCAGACCTAATGTCAAGAACATCTCTTCTGACATCAGCAAGTCAAAAGAGAAGGATGAAGAGAAGACTGCCCAAGATAAAGGAGTTCAGTGCTTTGAATGTGAAGGTTATGGACATGTCAAGAAAGAATGTCCCATATTCTTGAAGAAGCAAAAGAAGGGCATGACAGTTTCCTGGTCTGAATCTGATAGTGAAAGTGAAGGTGAGTCAGCAAAGCATGTTAGAGCCTTAACAGGAACTGTTGTTTCTGATGATGATAGTGATGGAGAAATAACTTATGAGGAGTTAGCATTTACTTATCAAGAGCTGTGTTTAAAAAGTGCTGAGATTTTTCAAGAAAACAAGTGTCACAAGCAACAGATTGCTCAGCTTGAGAATGTAAAAGCTGGTCTGGAAAATAAAGTTGTACTAGTTAAGTCTCAACTTGATCAGATGACAAAATCTGTTAGGATGATGAACAGTGGTACAGCCACTCTTGATAAGATTATTCAGTCAGATAAAGTTGCTGGAGATAAATCAGGTATAGGATATATGGTTGAGGAAAAGAGTTCTACAAAAGCAAGCACTTCTGGAACAAAGAAGGAGGTGTCCCAACCAATGTCTCAGCATCAAACAAAGAGACATGATTCTATACCTAAGAAGGTTACTCATCCACAGCCTCAGAATGTTGAGAAGAAGAATGCTCATCATCAGAAGAAGGTGCAGTCTCAGGGAGCTAGTCAGTATATGCCACCTCAATATCACAAGAGCATGAAGGCTGCTAGGTTCAATAAGAACATGGTTCATCAACATCAGGGGAACATGTATGAATATGGATACAACAATGTTGTGCCTTATTACTATGGAAGAAGGAAGCCTCATCACCATAGGAGACAGTTCAAAAGACAATATCCTTACCATAGAAGACAGTCAAACTATGGTAGTAGAAGACAACAGCCTTATCATAGAAGAAGAAATCAACACTATGGATGGCAGCACCAGCAACATCATCATCATGGTGGCAGAAGGTTTAACCACTTTAAAGATGACAGAGTTAAATGTTTCTACTATGGCAGATTTGGACATTTGTAGTTCTCTTGCTTCAAGCTTCATGGTTATCCAAATTCTGCTCCTCAGCCCAGTCAGAAGGAGGTCAGGCCCAAAGTAGTAAAACATTGGGTTCCTAAAGCTCAGGTCACATGTCTATTGGCTCACACATCAGATGGACATTTTGCTATGGATGCATGGTACTTTGACAATGGATGTTTAAAGCACGTGACTGGATCCAAGAAGCATTTGGTAGAGTTCAATCCTTGCCATGCAAATGATGTTATTTTTGGCAATGGTGAAAAAGGAGTAGTAGAAGGAGTTGGAAGAGTGAAGAATCATAATGGTCTTACTCTTGATAATGTGCTCCTTGTTCAAGGGTTGAGTGCTAATTTAATTAGCATAAGTCAACTTTGTGATGAAGGTTACAAGGTAAGCTACACCAAAGATGAATGTGTGGTAGCTGATGAGCAGAATGAGGTAGTGATGAAGGGAGTAAGATCCAAAGATAATTGCTATCAGTGGATACCTCAAGTGGATAGCTTATCTAGTGATGTTAAGGTTGATGCTGTAACATCAGATGGTGACATCAAGTGTGAAAGTATGGTGAAAAGTCAATCTGGGTTAATGACTTATGGTGTTATTACTCCTAAGTTGGATTATGTGTTAAAAGCCAACTTGAGTAGTCAGTTATGTGAGCAAGATGAAGGAGTCAACAATGCTGATGGAAGGATCAAAAGCTGTGACCTTAAGAAGTGTTGGGAGCTGAATACTTGCAAGGCCAAGAAAGATGACAACCTGACTAATGACTCCTATAGTTCAGAAGAAAAATTTCACAAGTTGACAATCCTTAGGTTGGAAGATGCAGATGCTAGAGCTGATGTTAAAACATCTCAAGTCAAGAAAGGTACTTCTAGCCTTAAAATAAAGAAGAGTGATGATGAACTAATTGCAAAAGTGGTTCCTGGGGTTGCTAAACGACTGAAATCAAGGAAGAGGAAAGCTATTGAGTCACCTCCAAAGATGAGAACTGATAAGCAGAAGATCTATGTGGATGGTACTACAAAATCCATGAGTAAAGTGTTCATCTCTTCCAGAAATAGGAAGATCAGAGATAAGTCTGATGATAATGTCCAGGATATCTCTCAAATGAAGGAAGTCGTTGTTGTTAGAACTTCTGAGAAAATTCAAAAGGCCATACTAGATAACATTCCTATGCTTTTCATAAAATGGTGGAAGTATGTTCTGGAAAAAGAATTTGGTATAGATACTCTGGATATGGTTGAGTTTGCTAGGATATGGTTCAGAGAGGGTGTGGGAACTTATGGTATTCAGGTGTGTATGAATAAGTTGCTCTGACTGTGTTTTATTGGGAGCTTCTTAAAGGACTTCTTTGTGCAATGAGTCCTTTGAATGGTGATGAGAAACCGATGTCCCAAAAGATGTTATAACATCATGTTTGGTGGTGGTCATATCTGGAAGATGATTAAGATTGGACATGTGGAGTTGGATGCTCTAGCATTTTTGGTCAGAAGAGGTGGAGATTATGGTCATGTGTTTAGTAGTTTGTTCTGGCAAAGCATGACTACTGTCTTTGAAGACTTCACCAGTTTCAACAACTACTGGTGGATGTAAGGATAGAGGAATTGTGATCTCTTGAAGAGACTGGATCTCAGTAAAACTTATAAGTAAGCTGAGAATTTGTGGAGTTTATGACACAGTGTTGAGTTTGGATTATTTTGCTGATAGTAAATCCAGTAGTGGAGCATATGTAATTCCCTGGTGTCAAGAGTGTCAAGAGTATCCTTGGTGAAGGATGTCTTTGTTCTGGATCTGAAGCTTAGTGCTTACATTATATCTAAGGAGCATCTACATAGTCATATGGGAGAATGATGAAGTAGAAGGTTTGCCTTGGATGGTGAAGATGAATTGTATGATAGCCTTTGGAGAAAGGGACAGTGGTACCAAAATGTATGTACTCAGAAAATGTGCTCAAATGTTCATCTCCATCTAGAGCATTTGTTAATCATGACAGGGGGAGTACTTGTCTATGGATTTTGCAGCAAAGGTGCATTTATTGTGAAGATTGCATGTTGATCAAGCTTGTGGAGATTGGTTGCCTCTTATGAGGATATAATGTCAGATAGCATGTTATGACATTAGGCTGTTGATTGGTGTTTTGGTGTTGCCTTGAATGGTTTTAGTCATATGAAGCAAATTGTTTGAATCTTGTGCGCACATGCTTCTGAGGAGATGTCTGAAGATAAGATTGAATCATGGCCTTGAATAGATTATACACTTGTCTTGGTGTGTGTTATTCTTAGAGTTCAGTGGAAGGCATTGTGTGTGTGCTTCAGATCTTGTGGATGATTGTGTGAAGCCTTCTTGACTGGATGGATGAAGACTATGACTAATGGTAGAGGAGCTGACAGAAGATGTACATGTTGAGGTTTGTCCAATTGTGGCTAAAAAGGGGGAGAGGTAGCCAAGAGTTAGTCAAGCTGCAATGTCAGTTTTGAAGGAGTGCTGTTAGTGTGGTGCTGAAGTGCAGATATTGAGGGGGAGTAAGTGCTGGTCTGTTGAACAGCTGGTATGCTAGTTCATGATTGAGGGGGAGCACCATTTTGGTTGTTGCCAAGTTACTGATGAAGATGGTGTTGCAGCAGAATTGTTGAAAATTATAGCTATTGAAGATGCTGCTGCTTGAAGTTTCAAAAAATAGTGAAGTTTATTCCGCTGCTGAAGTCTCTGATGTTGCAGAGATTATTTTAGCCAAAATTAGCCAAAGGGGGAGATTGTTGGTTCTTGGATTGGCTAGAATTTTGGTAAAACAAAGTATGTTCAATGTTGATGTCAAGGTGGTGATGTCACAACATTGAGTCTTAACACTGGGTTGTGTTAAGAGTTAAGTTGGATGTCTGATGTCACAAGCGATGTTGTGACATTAGATCTGCAGAATTAATAACATCAGGTTTAGTGATGTTGTTAGGGTTTGCATTTTAGCTGGAGTTTGGGAGAGTTGTTAGTCTCATTGGTTGCGGATATCTTGGGATAGATATTCTCTGTTACATAGAGATTTGATGCAGATTTGTAGGAGGTTTAAAGGCTGAAGATTTAAGAAGATTTTGAGAGTGAAAATCTGTTTTGAAGATTCAGTTTTAAACAACAAATCAGGTCAGATATTGTAGCAGGTCCAAGCCCAATTCAGATAGCTATATAAAGCGCATCAGCACTGAAGGAAAGGGAACGAAGAAAGTGAGCTAAAGACTGAGAGTCGTTTGAGTCTTCGTGTTTTGTAAACCATTCGAGTGTGAATTGGTATTGTTGTTTTGAGTTGTTCTTGATCAAAGCTGTGAAGCAGAATCAAGTAGTGTTATTCAAAGTGTGTGATCTTTGAATTATATCACTGAAGTGTTTTAGGGATTGAGTAGTGTTCTCATATCTAAGTGGTTTCTTAGGTAGGAAGTCACTAGTAGGAATTAAGTTTAGGAGATTGTCAACTGGGTTGTTGAGTCTGTAAATTAATTCTACAAGTAGTGAATTTCATCCCTGGCTTGGTAGCCCCCAGACGTAGGTAGTTATACCTAACTGGGTGAACAATTCATTGTGTTATTGCTTGTTATTGTATTGTCCATTGCAGAGTGTGTTGTTGTGACATCGCACGTAACATCACACATCTGGTACCAGAATTTCACGGTCTCTTCAGCATAGAGTTTAAAGCACTCTTAAAATTATAACTATCAACAGTCTTTATATCAGTTGCATGTTCTGTAGGACCAACATTGATTATCGACATACTAAACAAATCCCTCCAAGTAGAATCCTTTATCGCAACAACTTTATTCCCTAGCTTGCAATTAAACATGTAACCCTCAAACTTGCCCATCAATCCAGTATAGAAAATTCGAACAAGGTCCTCATTGTACTTTGTATCACATTCTAAGAACTTATTGAAATTTTGAAAATCCAACAACTCCATAACTTCCTCTATATGCATTCTTTCCGCCACACGACGGTAGGAAACATATTGCTTTATAATACATCGTTTACTCAACTTTTTCTCATATAGATCAGTAAATTCATCAGATACAAGAAAGGAAAGTGTTACCGCTGGATTAAGAGGAGGTTGAGAAGTACCAGCTTGAGATGATGGGTCTCTTGTGACTCTTTTGCAGGTGATTCTTCGAGAAGCCATTGATATTGATGCTTGAGAAGGATGAACAGTAACTTATTTCTTTTAATTTGATGAGAAACCCAAATGTGATTGTTGAGAGATTTGGGGTTAGGGTTTGTTTATAGAGGATTTAGGGAAGATGAGAAGATGAGGAGAATGATGCAATGACTTGATACAATGAACATAATATGTTGATGACACTTAAAAGAATCATAAAAAGCATAAAAACAATTAAATGGGTCAAAGAGAAGAGCAAAACCCAAGAATTTTCTAGAATATGTCAGCGACGCGTCGACCGCTTGGTCTGTGTACGTCGACACATACTTGAATATTTTCTACAATAACAAAAAACAAAGCTTTGAGTCGACCAAAGGGTCGACCTGAGCATCCCAGCCACTAAACGTGAATAAAAACCATTATGGTGAGTCGACCGGAGTCATGTTTAGGTCGACTCAACCAGTGAAATAATGCAAAAACCATATAAATGTGTCATTTAGGCAACAATTTTGAATAAATAAGAAGCTAAAACAAACATCAAACATTTAAATGGATAAAATATGCTTAAATGTGCAATAAACATCATTTTCAACACTCAACATGGTACATATACTTAAGAGAGACTTATGAAGAGGAACGATATTACCTTGATCATGATTGACGGTGAATGCCCTCACATATAGCTTACTAATTCTTTACATTGTTAGTCAAAGACATAAACAAGCACAAATATATATGTAGAGAGCCAGTGTATTGAAGAATTATCATGCACGATTCGAGATGTCGAGAACGCATAGTTCCCTACGGATGTGAAAAAAGGGCTCTGTAGCGAGTGGTTTTGTAAAAATGTCAGCAAGTTGATTTTTAGTGTCAACATGCTCAAAGACCACATCATCTTTCTCTAAATGATCCCTAAGGAAGTGATGACGTATTTCGATATGCTTGGTGCGTGAATGCAATACGAGGTTCTTAGTTAGGTTAATGGCACTTGTGTTATCGCATAAAATAGGAATACACTCAAGTTTTAAATTGAAGTCGAGCAATTGTTGCTTAAGCCATAGGACTTGAGCACAACAACTCCCGGCGGCAATGTATTCCGCCTCGGCTGTTGACAAAGCAACGGAAACTTGATTTTTGCTATGCCAACTCACCAAGGAATTTGAGAAAAAATGACATGTGCTACTAGTGCTTTTCCTATCTGATTTTCACCCGGCAAAGTCGGAATCGGAATAGCCAACTAAGGAACAACCACTTCCCTTGGAATACCATAGCCTATACTTTGGAGTACCAGAGAGGTATCGAAGTATGCGCTTAACACCTTTTAAGTGAGATTCCTTGGGATGTGCTTGATACCTCGCACACATGCATACACTGAACATAATGTCGGGTCGTGATGCGGTAAGGTAAAGGAGAGATCCAATCATACCTCTATACTTATTTACCTCTACATCCTTACCATTTTCGTCACGATCAAGATTAGCACAAGTAGGCATCAGAGTATCAATTGCCTTGCAGTTTACCATGTCAAAACATTTGAGAAGCTCAAGACAATATTTCGTCTGACTCACAAACGTTCCCTCTTCGAGTTGTTTAATTTGCAATCCGAGGAAATAGTTAGGCTCCCCCATCATGCTCGTTTCAAACTCGCCCTGCATCAAACTAGAAAACTCCTTGACCAAGGTCATGTTAGCTGACCCGAAAATGATATCATCAACATAAATTTGTACCAAAATTAAATGTTTTCCTTGACGTTTAATAAAGAGGGTTGTGTCAACCTTGATCAAGTAAAAATTTGCTTAGACGTTCATACCAAGCCCTAGGGGCTTGTTTAAGTCCGTACAAAGCACGTTTAAGTTTGTAAACATGATCAGGATATTCGTGGGATTCAAAGCCCAGAGGTTGGGCTACATAAACCTCTTCATTGATGTATCCATTAAGGAAAGTACTTTTAACATCCATTTGAAATAATTTGAAATTTTTAGTGCAAGCGTAAGCAAGTAAAAGGCGTATAGCCTCGAGTCGGACAACGGGCGCATAAGTTTCCTCATAGTCGATTCCTACCTCTTGGTTATACCCTTGCGCTACAAACCGTGCTTTGTTTAGAGTTATAACTCCATTTTCGTCGAGCTTGTTCCTAAAAACCCATCAGGTGCCGATTACTCGATGACCTCGCGGAGGGGGGACAAGGTCCCAAACCTCATTTCTCCTGAATTAATTTATTTCATCTTACATTGATAAAAACCAATGTTCATCGAGTAATGCCTCCTTTGCGTTTTTAGGTTCAACTTGCGAAACGAAAGCGGAGTAATAACAGAAGTTACTTAGCTTAGAGGGGGTTGTTACTCCCTTAGAGATGTCACCGAGAATGTTGTCAATGGGATGGTCTTTGGAAGACTTCCTGAAGGTGCGAGAAAGACACAAGAAAGGGGGGGTTTGAATTGTGTTTTAACTATTTAACAGCTTTTTGAATTCTTATCGTTCTTGCTCTTATAGAAAATCAGAGTTGCGTTGAGAGACTCTGACTTTGTGATACGTCATTTAGATTGTGCTATGCATGAAGCATAAGCGACAGGGAGAATCTAAAAAAGTGATGCTTAAATCAGAATTGCAATGCAGAAGCTTATCAGAGGTACGTTGCAAGGTTCTGACTTGCCATGCAAGGTTCTGATAACAGATACAAAAACATAAACAATAATTCAAAGCATAAGCAAGAGTAAAGAACACACGATATATCCTGGTTCACTTGAGCCAATCCTAAGCTAGTCCAGTCCACCCTTCTAAGGTGATTTCGCCTTGAACACAAGGACTTAATCCACTATAATCAAACACAGATTACAGATACACGGGCTAACGTCGGTGACTAACAACATGCACAACCGCAGCTGTGACTAACCCATAATGAACCGTTCAGGGATCCAAGTTAATGGATATAATGAACATTGACCCAGTAGGTTCTAATCTCGCAAGATCTACTATTAAGATTTCACAGATAAACATCCAGGGATCCGATTCAACAGATATAACATTTACTGACCATTTTTCTAGGATTTTCAATGAGTTCCATCAGTGATCTCACAAGAGTTTGATTCACACTTGATCCTCTTTGAGATATGACTATCATTGACCATATTTCAGGATTTCCACAATGACATCTCACCATTATCTTCTCAAGTCTCCGACCATACTGATCACTTGAGGAATCCTAATTCACATACAATTAGTTGTTCTGGAGATTACAATGATGCTTCTTAACAAGCAGATAACTCCTAAGTTTAAGTACAAATTAACACTTAGTGTTCTAGCAAGATATGAGCAACAACTCCTTGCAAACTACATGATTCTAGCAAGATGTACATGTTTTGACAGTTGAATAACATCTTGAGAATTCTTCATCTTCTTTGTTGAGCAAGCTTCGAGCAACAACTCCCTTGCTATTAATCTTTGATCTTCATAGATGATGTAGTTGGTTGATGACTTGACTGATTTGGAATGTTATCTTGTTCATCAATAGCTTCTACCTCAATTGATTGTTGTTGTGCTGAATGATGATCTTTGAGCTTCAACAACAATGGTCGTGTGTTAATGGTGATAGCTTTAAGTTTTTAGTGTAACAACGATAACTGATCGTTGCAACTATCATCACATCGACACCTCAGAAGCGCATTCTACTTTCCTTTAAATAGCCAAGTAAATTATAGCCGTTGAAGAGCTTTTGGCTGTTTGAAAAGAGTCGTTATGCAATGATTAAAGTTGTAATGCCATATCTTCTTTTTACTGTAGAAGAAGTGATGGGATAGGTCTTTTAGTTCGGTGTACAGTCATTGCCAACGGTAACATTTGTCTTCAAATCTTCAGAGGCTTCTGATGGTAATTAATTGAAGCATGAGTAGAGACTTTATAACTGGGTCTTCAGAACTTTCAAGTCTTCCGTCTTCAGAACTTGTCCATTAGGAATCCGTCTTCAGAGCTTCAGCATTTATCTTGAAACCCATTATCTTCACTGCTTTAAGTCTTCAGAATCTTCAGAACCTTGTTCACTCAGAACGCTGTCTTCAGAGTCTTCATCACTTGACCTTTTGAACCATAATCTTCATAACACTTCAGTCTTCAGATTCCTTCTGCACTTGGTCTTCAGAGCCTTCAGCCTTCAGAACTTCAAGTCATGAGAATCTTTAGCACTTTGGTTCTCCACAAGATTATCTCTTCAGAAGCTTCGCTATCTTCAGAATCATAACCACTCTCAGAGTAGCATCCACAAGAGCATTGCAACAGCAATATCGGCATCCTTGGATCTATCTGATTATGATCAGATACAGAAGCATACTTGCTTCTTGTGACTTGTGTTACACATAGTAACTCGCATATGATCATTTACGTACATCTTGCTGGTGTTTTTTGGATCTGATATCTTCTATGATTATGATTTGCACACAACACACATTAGAACATAAAATAGTTCTTTCACAAATACCCATTGTTATCATCAAAACATAGAGATGACTTGCAGAGACAACTCTTGCTCTAACACTTCCAAGCTAGAGGAAGGTCATCTTTATTAGACGGATGATCCTCCTCACTCTTCATAGGTTTGTGATCCTTTTCCTCCTCAATACGCATTGCTTCCGGTTGATTAATTCCTTTATCAGTGTCCTTGAGTATGTCTTCTGAGGATACACCTGCACCATGAAAAGAACTACCTTCTCCGACATTTTTCGGATAAGACTCATCAAAAGTAACGTGTACCGACTCCTCAAAAATACGTAACCTCTTATTATAAATCCTATATGCCTTACTTGACTGAGAGTATCCAAGAAAAATACCCTCGTCAGCCTTGGCATCAAATTTACCAAGTGTCTCTTTATCATTGTTCAACACGAAACACTTGCAACAAAAAACGTGAAGGTGAGAGACATTGGGCTTTCTCCCTTTTAAAAGCTCATACGGTGTCTTTTTTAGAATAGGCCGGATAAGCACCCTATTCAAAACGTAACAAGCCATACTTATGGCATCGACCCAAAAGTATTTTGGAAGTCTACTCTCATTAATCATAGTCCTTCCTAATTCTTCCAAAATTCTATTTTTACGTTCCACAACCCCGTTTTGTTGAGGGGTACGTGGTACGGAAAAATTATGATCAATTCCATGGGTTTCACAAAATGCTTCAAACAAATGATTTTCGAACTCACCCCCATGATCACTTCTAATTGACACAATGTTCGTGTTTAACTTGTTTTGAGATAACTTAGCAAATTTTTCAAAGGCCGAAAAGGTATCACTCTTGTTTGCTAAGAAAATAGTCCAGCAAAACCGAGAAAAGTCATCGACTATTACAAAACCATAATAGTTACCACATAGGCTTTTGATCCTAGATGGTCCAAAGAGGTCCATATGGAGGAGCTCAAGAGGTCTCATAGTTGAAACAATGTTTTTAGATTTGAATGAGATCCTTATTTGCTTCCCCATTTGACACGCATCACAAAGGTGATCCTTTGTGAATTTGATTTTGGCCAAACCGATGACTAGGTCTTTAGAGACTATTTTGTTAAGCAAATCAAAATTGATATGCGCCAACCGTCTATGCCATAACCATGAATCTTCACTCATGGTGACTAGACACTTGTCGCCATTCAACGATACCTCATTTAAAGTCTAGCATATATACGTTATTCACCCTCAAGCCCTTAAACACATCCTTTTTATCACTGTTCTCAATTATGCAACAATCCTTAGAAAAAGATACTTTATAGTACTTGTCACATAATTGGCTAATGCTTAAAAGGTTATGTTTAAGGCCTTCCACAAGAAGCACGTCAGAGATAGTAGTAGATGAGGGGTTACCTACACTACCTTTCCTGAGAATTTGTCCCTTGTTGTTGTCTCCGTAGGTAACAAACCCTTTTTTCTTCACCACAAAGTCGATGAAAAGAGATATGTCTCCTGTCATATGTCTTGAGCAGCCACTATCCATAACCCATCTTCTTTCGGTGGTCTCAAGACGTTTTACCTACATAGTCAATCAAGGGAAAGTAGGTACTCAATTCTTATTGGGTCCTTTGTGGTGAGTGAAACCAAGGTTGCATTTGGGCAACCATTGATAAATGCCTTTTGGAACAAGAAATCTTCTAAAATGACATTTAGCAATAGTATGACCCCGTTTGCAACAATATAGGCAATTTTGGTTCATTTGAGATTTACATTTGCTATCTCTATCTCGAATCACATACGTATACCTTTGATACAGATTATTCATACTTTCTCGATAGTGTGATCGATCAATAGCAAACGTAACTTTAGGCTTTAGAGCCTTGTCTAATTTGGCCTTAAGGGTTCTCACCTCTTTTTTCCAAATATGGCAAGTATCACAGCCCCAATTGAACCAGGGAGAGTTGTTCTCATCAATCTCAACTTTTGATGTATCCACCATAGAGTTTTTAAGAGCTTCCAATTCCTTTTCGGAATCGGAAACCTTTTTCTCCAAGTATGAAAAAATCTTTTTATTCGAGGATAAGCGTTGAAAAGCTTCCTTAGCCTCATGGTGTAACATATCAAAAGCTTTTTGTAATTCTAAATGAGACATATTATTAGAGTGATCGTATTTAGAGTGCTTTACCTCTTTCTTCTTGTTTCGATGTGCCATAAGACAAAGATTGACGGATTCACTTTCGTCACTTGAGCTGTCATGTTTTCCGACTCGCTATCGCTCTCCCATGCAATATATGCTCGTCTAGATTTATTTGACTATTTGTGTTGACTACTCTTATCCTTGTCCTTGTCTTTCTTGAGTGACGGATAGTCCGACTTATGATACCCAGACTTTCCGCAATTATAACACGACCCTTTCGACTTGCTACTCTTGTTGCCTTCATTTCTTGATTGCCTTCTAAATTTGACGAGATTTTTATCCGAGTACTGAATTTCATTCTTTCGAATGTACCTATTGTATCTCTTCACGAATAGCCCCATGTCATCACTCGAATCATCATCTTCATCATTGTTGGTTTCATTGTCACTTTGCTCTTGAGATGTGGACTTTGAACAAGAAGCCTTAAGAGCGATCGACTTCTTTCCAGTTTCGTTTGTTTTCTCCTTCTTTATACTCTTCTCATGTTTTTCCAAGTTAATGAGCACTTGCTCATGTTCATCGAGTTTGCCAAATAATGTCGCGAGGTCTAGAGTAGTTAGATCATTGGCCTCCTTGATCGCAGTGACCTTCGACTGCCATTCCCTGTTAAGACACCTCAAGATCTTATTAGTAGCAACCTCGTTGGGAACCGGTTTACCAAGTACATGTAATTTCTTGATTATATGAGTGAATTGTTTTTGCATGTCGGCAATGGTTTACCCTTGCTTCATGTAAAAAAGATCGAACTCTTGTGTTAATGTGTTGATTTGGGACATTTTCACATCATTAGTGCCTTCGTGGGCTACTTGTAAAGCATCCCACATGGCTTTAGCCGTTTCACAATGAGAGACTCGATAATATTCGTCAACTCCCAAAGAGGAGATCAAAATATTCCGAGCCTTCCAGTCATAGTTGTACTTTTTCTCATCCTCATCATTCCATTGTGCTTCGGGCTTGGGAATGACAACACCATTTTCATTTCTCATGGTTATTTCCATAAGACCTTTCAAAATAACATTCCAAACCTTCAGATCAATAGAATTTATATGCACGCGCATACAATCTTTCCAGTAGCTATAATTCTCGCCTATAAAAACTGGAGCTCTATTATAAGCCCCTTTAGGTTCGTTCTCCATTTTCTAAGAAATTATATCGTCGCACTAGATAAACCGGAGCTCGTGATACCACTTGTTGGACGATGGCTTGGATCTAGAAGGGGGGGGGGGGGGGGGGCTTGAATAGATCCAACAATTTATTACACGCTAATGGTGTTCCGAAAATTGGTTTTAAAAAGTTTAATGTGGAAGCAACCACTGAATCAATTCGTCTACAACGAACCACTACTGGAAAAATCAGATATGCATAAAGCCGCTAAGAATGATGCGACAGAAGAGAAAAATAGATGAATCAACAAAAACACAATGTAATCAACACAATTATATTTACTTGAAATTATCCAATCACCAACGAGTGAAAAATGGCAAACTTTAATCACAATGTGCTTTAGAAGCTTGTGCTTAATCAATTTATCAAACACTTGGCGTGCGCGGCACTCGAAGTGTAAATTTCTAAGTAATGTGAATGTAGAGCTAATTCCAAATGTAATCCAAGGGATTGTATTGTTTTTAAAATTCGATTATTTAGCTCTATACTACACTACACCAGAAATTTTTAGACAATTGATAATTCACAAGTTTAAACAATATCAAAATGGTAAAAGAGTAGGGAAAGAGAGAACAAACACGATTTGATTAGGCAGATCCTCAATCGTCCTCGCTATGGGTACCTCTGCCCCCAATTCCAAAAATGGAATTGAGATATGTATATATTACGGTTGCAATTGTTTATACAAGAGAAAAATTGATACACCAAACCCTCAAACATCTTTCATGTCGATGCAAAGTATTCTCTCCACTTGATTCAAGATGAATCAAGTGTCTCGAATTTGGTCGAACAAATCACCGTCTCACGCTACTCGATTGCAAGAACTCGCAGCTCTTCAATCCCCTTCACTCGGTCGATTTCGATCTTCCACAATTCGATCCCAAATCTTTCTCGTGTGATCCTCCGATTGTTGCTACTAGACTGACTGAACACTCCGTTCTTCAACCAACTTCGCACGGCTGAATCCTTGTAGAGAAACGATTTGTGCAAAAACCCCCAAAATCACTCGGATTCTTGGAGGACAAAACCTAGAGTTTTATTCAAGAAACACCCATTGATTCTCAACCCAGCACGAAGGATCCACATGTAACATCCCAAATTTGTAAGAATATTTATTTAATTTATTTAAATATATTATTCGTGATTTTTGTGAATTTGGGTGGTTTGTGTTGGTGTCGGTATTTTTGTGGAGTTTGGTTATTTATTTAAATAATAGTATATAATATCTAATATATTGTATTATTATTTATTTAAATAATATTAGAGGAATTAAGGGTAAGATGGACATTTGAGGAGGATTAGTGAGGGTATTATTTTGAAAGTCCATTTTTAGAAGCCCAATGGTTAGGTTTAACTAAAAGGAGAATTTTGGGAAGAATAGGATTCATTTGGTCAGAACGTGAAAAGACGGGAAAAGGCCAGAGCTCTGAGGAAAGAGGGAAAATCTTAGGATTCGAGAAGGTTTCCAAGAACTCAAGAAAGAAAGCTTGGAATCGACAATCTAAGGTATGAAGAGTATTACCTTTCATTGTTTTTAATATAAAGTTGATTTTGAGGTTTATATGATTTCATGGGTTTATGAGTAAATTGACGATTTAGGTGTTGTTTTTGTGGATTGATGATGAATATGAAGGGTTAGATTGAATCGGATAAAATATACCTTCGAGGCTAATTTCCCTGTTGATGTTGTTTCAACTTCGTAAGGAAAGGGATTTATGGAAGTTATGAAGGGTTGAATCTGTGAAGGTTTAAGTGATTTTGAGGTTTGGGATAGTGTGATAAATCGGCCTAATAGTTGTAGGTTTTGTGTCCTTGTTGCCATAATGCCTTAGGAATGTTTTGGGGATGTTTTTAAGGTAAATGAGGCTGGAATCGTAAGAGTTTTTGGATCTATTATGCTACTGATGCGTAACTGTGATTGCAGGAAATCGTATGTTCGCAAAGCGAATGATTCCTTCGCACGACAAACATTCGCCCCAGACTCGCTGGGCGAATAGCGCAGCGAATGCGCGATAATGTTGTTTTGTGATACTGGACTGGAAATTGGAAGTGAGTTTTAGTTTGCAAGGCGAGCTTCCCAGTGAATAGCTCGCTAGGTAAATGAGGGTGGCGAGGAGAGACGAAATGGGGGTTTCTCTGGTTTTGTACGGGATTTGGGGGTTCGCTGGAAGTTCGCAAAGCGAACTAGTTCGCACAGCGAACTTTGTAGCGAACGGCTGTTGATTCGTGAACTTTGTTTTATGTTTCTTGTGTTGTCTTGACGTTTGAGCTGTGATTATTCTGATGATTTACCATGATGTTATTGATGATTATGAGATGATGATGTCGTGATGTTTTGATGAATAATTGATGATCTGAATTACTATGAGTTTATTGATGATTATGAACCGTTTATACATGATTTTGAAGGTTAATTGATGATATGAATTACTATGATTTATATTGACGTTATGAGCTGCGTATATGTGATGTTCGATGATTAAATGACGATGTGAATGAACATGAGTTATATTGATTGTGAGATGATGATGCATGACTATTTTGATGTGAATTTCCATGAGTTGTATTGATGATTATAAGATGATGATGCATGATGTTTTGATGAATGAATGACGATATGATGAGATTATGATGAATGATGATGCACGTAATGACTTGTGTTGACGATGATGATTATGACATTGTGTATCATGCATTCATAGCATTACAGTGATGTTAGACTTCGGTCTATCGTGGCTTCCATCCCATTGTGTGGATGTGAGGTGGTTTTGACGTGCTCCGGTTCTTGTGTAGAATCGATCCTAATGACGGGGGTCTTTGGAGGGTGATGGCCTAGTGTCCATCGATTCTGACGATTAGTACCACATGCATGAGTCTTGTTGTGCATTGCATTTATTTGGCATTGATATGATTTATGATGTCGTGATTTTTGATGTTTTCCCTTGTGATGACCCTGATGATGTTGTATATGAGGATGACGTCAATTTTATGCATATCATGTTTTTATATTGATTATAATGAATTGTGATTATTCACCCTGCCTATTTGAATGTTGGCTCCACGTGGGTAACGTGCAGGTGATCAGGATTAGCTGTGGATGCCTTCGAGGACTTTTGGAGTTTATTTGCTTTTGGTCGATGTAGAGGGTCTTGCTCTGATATTGTAACATCGGGTTGGGTCTTTGAGTCGAACCATGTTGAGTTGTTATTTTTGTTGTTATTTGATTATTATGGCTTTTAATGAAAACCCTTTTGATTTTGGATTATGGTGGTTATGGTGGTTCCGCTGCTATTTGATGGATTTTTGATTATTTTGAGGAAAACCCGTGTTTTACAGAGCAAATGTTTTATTTTGAGTTTATTGAGAAATGTGCACCCTTCTGAGGTGATTTTTACTCTGATAATTAGTGTATTTTGCTGTGTATATTCGTGGGGTAGAAAAGGGTGTTACATTAGTGGTATCAGAGCAGGTCGGTCCATCTGGCCAGGTTGTCTAATGCTGTCTATTCCCTAGTGCGCGACATGTGTATGAAAACACTATTGATGCTTGTTTTGTTTTCCATTTACAGGTTGAGAATGAAAAAAGTGGGGGAGAAGATGGTGCTTCTCCAATATGCTTCGAGGGTGGAGCAATGGCTAAGTATGGTGTTGGATGCTATAATAGTTTGGTAAGATAGTTTGTACCGCCTCATGATAGTAGGCTGTTATTGACAAATTGAGGAACTGATCACCCTTAATCTCTTGTTGATAATAGACGGGATCATGTTGGATGGGATAGACGTGTCTTGCGAGCTTAAGTGGTATGCGCAGTGAATTGTTTGAAGTTAAGCCAAGTGCTTACAGATGGTTTTGATGAGTCGATGCAGGATGGTGCCAATACGTTTATGTTGAGGGCAATTTTGAGTATTAGTGAAGGTGGAGAAGTTGGTGTTTTGCCTTTTGTTTGGGAAATTTCGGAAGTGTTTCCTGATGGCGTAAGTGATTGGCCTCTAGAGCATGAGGTAGAGGTTGCGACGGATTTGATACCAGGTATGAGTCCGATATCAATGGCTCCTTACCGGATATCTGCATCTGAGTTAGGAGAATTGAAGAAACAATTGGAAGAGTTTCTTGGGATGAAGTTTGTTCGACCGAGTGTTTCTCTGTGGGGTACTCCTGTGTTGTCGGTGAAGAAGAAAGATGGTACTATGAGATGATGTGTGGATTATAGATAGTCGAATAAAGTGACGATCAAGAATAAGTATCCACTTCCTAGGATTGATGATTTGATGGATTAATTGGTAGGTGCTTGTGTGTTTATCAAGATTGATTTGAGGTCTGGTTATCATCAGATTCGTGTTAAGCCTGATGATATTCCGAAGACAGCTTTCAGGACGAGGTATGATGACTATGAGTATGTTGTGATGTCGGTTGGCGTATCTAATGCACCTGGTGTTCGTGGAGTATATGAATCAGATTTTTCATGAGTATTTGGATAAGTTTGTGGTGGTTTTTATTGACGATATTCTGATATACTCTAAGCCTAAAGAAGAGCATGCTGAGCATTTGAGGACTGTGTTGCAAGTGTTGAAAGAGAAGAAGTTGTATGTGAAACTGTCGAAGTGTGAGTTTTGGTTGAAGGAAGTGAATTTTCTTGGCCATGTGATTTCAAGTGGTGGAATTGTTGTAGATCCTTCTAAGATTGATGTTGTGTTACAGTGAGAGACTCTGAAGTCTGCTAGTGAGATACGAAGTTTTTTGGGATTGGCTGGTTATTACCGCAAGTTTATTGAAGGCTTTTCTAAGTTGGCATTACCTTTGACTCAGTTGACTCAAAAGGGTCAAGCTTTTGTGTGGGATGTAGCTTGTGAGGAGAGTTTTGTGGAATTGAAGAAGAGGTTGACGACCGCTCCAGTGTTGATTTTGCCTAATTCAAGCGAATCTTTTGTGGTGTATTGTGATGCGTCAAAGATGGGTCTTGGTGGAGTATTGATGCAGAATGGATAAGTGGTTGCCTATGCTTTGAGACAATTGCGAGTTCATGAGAGGAATTATCCTACACATGACTTAGAATTGGCCGCTGTGTTGTCTGTGTTGAAGATTTGGAGACATTATCTGTTTGGCTCTAAGTTTGAAGTGTTCAGTGATCATAAAAGTCTAAAGTACTTATTTGATCAGAAAGAATTGAATATGAGGCAGAAAATGTGGTTAGAGTTGTTGAAGGATTTCGATTTTGATTTGAGTTATATTCCGGGCAAAGCAAATGTAGTGGCTGATGCATTGAGCAGAAAGTCATTGCATATGTCGATGCTTATGGTGAAAGAGTTGGAATTAATTGTACAATTCCGATATTTGAGTTTGGTATGTGAAGCCACTCCCGACAGTGTGAAGTTGGGAATGTTGAAGTTGACGAGTGGCATTTTGGAAGAAATCAGAGTGGGACAATAATCTGACTTGAAGTTGGTTGATCGATTGACATTGATCAATCAAGGTAACGGAGGAGAATTCCGAATTGACGAGAATGGTGTGATGAAGTTTCGGGATAGGGTATGTGTCCCAGATGTTCCAGAAATCAAGCAGAGTATTTTAGAAGAAGGACACCGAAGTGGGTTGAGTATTCACCCCGGTGCTACGAAGATGTACCAGGATTTGAAAAAGCTGTTTTGGTGGCCAGGTATGAAGAAGGACATTGCGGAGTTTGTATATGCATGTTTGATTTGTCAGAAGTCGAAGGTTGAGCATCAGAAGCCTTTAGGTATGATACAACCGTTGAATATTCCCGAGTGGAAATGGGATAGTATTTCCATGGATTTTGTGTCAGAATTGCCGAGGACTGCTAAGTGGAATGATTCGATTTGGGTGATCGTGGATAGGTTAACTAAATCGGCTCATTTCTTGCCGATGAAGATTAATCATTCCATGCAGAAGTTAGCCAAGATGTACGTCGAGGAGATTGTGAAGTTACATGGGATACCTTCGAGCATTGTGTCGGATAGAGATCCAAGATTTACATCTAGGTTCTGGAAAAGTTTGCAAGATGCTTTGGGTACTAAGTTGAGGATGAGTTCTGCCTATCATCCGGAGACGGATGGACAGACAGAAAGGACTATCCAATCCTTAGACGATTTACTGGGGGCTTATGTGTTGGATCACAGAGGATCTTGGGATAGCCATTTACCGTTGATTGAGTTCAGGTACAATAACAATTTTCATGATAGTATTGGAATGGCGCCCTATGAAGCTTTGTATGGGAGAAGGTGTAGGACTCCTTTGAGTTGGTATGAGTTGAGCGAGAGTGTTGTACTCGGACCTGAGATTATGCAAGAGACGACTGAAAAGATTAAGATGATCCAAGAAAGGATGAGAGCATCGCAGAGTCGCCAAAAGAGCTACCATGATAAGAGGGGGAAGACACTTAAGTTCCAAGAGGGAGATCACGTGTTTTTGAGGGTGACGCCAGTGACTGGTGTGGGTCGAGCTTTGAGTCTAGGAAGCTCACTCCACGTTTTGTTGGTCTGTATCAAATCTTGCAGAGGATATGAGAGGTAACCTATCGAATTGTTTTACCACCGTCACTTGTGAATTTGCATGACGTGTTTCATGTGTCGCCGATTGAGGAAGTACACTCCGGATCTGTCGCATGTGATTCAGATGGAAGATGTACAAGTGAGGGATAACCTGACAGTGGAAGCATTACCTGTGCGGGTTGATGGTCGAGGGATGAAGCGACTGCGGGGTAAAGACATAACTTTGGTGAAGGTGTTGTAGGGTGGACCAGCTGGTGAAAGTTGGACTTGGGAACGTGAAGATCAGATGAGGGAGTCGTATCCGACTGTATTACTTTAAGGTAATTTTCGAGGGCAAAAATTCTTTAAGTAGGGGAGAGTTGTAACACCCCAAATTTGTAAGAATATTTATTTAATTTATTTAAATATAAAATTCGTGATTTTTGTGAATTTTGGTGGTTTGTGTTGGTGTCGGTATTTTTGTGGAGTTTGGTTATTTATTTAAATAATAGTATATAATATATAATATATTGTATTATTATTTATTTAAATAATATTAGAAGAATTAAGGGTAAGATGGACTTTTGAGGAGGATTAGTGAGGGTATTATTGGGAAAGTCCATTTTTAGAAGCCCAAGGGTTAGGTTTAACAAAAAGGAGAATTTTGGGAAGAATAGGATTCATTTGGTCAGAACGTGAAAAGAAGGGAATAGGCCAGAGCTCTGAGGAAAGAGGGAAAAGCTTAGGATTCGAGAAGGTTTCCAAGAACTCAAGAAAGAAAGCTTGGAATCGACAATCTAAGGTATGGGGAGTATTACCTTTCATTGTTTTCAATATAGGGATTCAATGTATTTAAAGTTGATTTTGAGGTTTATGTGATTTCGTGGGTTTATGAGTAAATTAACGATTTAGGTGTTGTTTTTGTGGATTGATGATGAATATGAAGGGTTAGATTGAATCAGATAAAATATACCTTCGAGGCTAATTTCCCTATTGATGTTGTTTCGACCTCGTAAGGAAAGGGATTTATGGAAGTTATGAAGGGTTGAATTTGTGAAGGTTTATGTGATTTTGAGGTTTGAGATAGTGTGATAAATCGGCCTAATAGTTGTAGGTTTTGTGTCCTTGTTGCCATAGTGCCTTAGGAATGTTTTGGGGATGTTTTTTTGGGTAAATGAGACTGGAATCGTAAGAATTTTTGGGTCTGTTATGCTACTGATGCATAGCTGTGATTGTAGGAAATTGCATGTTCGCAAAGCGAATGATTCCTTCGGACGGCGAACATTCGCCCAGACTCGCTGGATGAATAGCGCAGCGAATGCGCGATAATGTTGTTTTGTGATACTGGACTAGAAATTGGAAGTGAGTTTTAGTTCGCAAGGCGAGCTTCCCAACGAATAGCTCGCTAGACGAATGAAGGTGGCGAGGAGAGACAGAACGGGGGTTTCTCTGGTTTTGTATGGGATTTGGGGGTTCGCTGGAAGTTCGCAAAGGGAACATCCCAGCGAACGGCTGCTGATTCGCAAACTTTGTTTTATGTTTCTTGTGTTGTCTTGACGTTTGAGCTGTGATTATTCTGATGATTTACCATGATTTTGTTGATGATTATGAGATGAAGATGTTGTGATGTTTTGATGAATAATTGATGTTCTGAATTACTATGAGTTTATTGATGATTATGAACCGTTTATACATGATTTTGAAAGTTAATTGATGATATGAATTACCATGATGTATATTGACGTTTTGAGCTGCATATATGTGATGTTCGATGATTAAATGACGATGTGAATGACCATGAGTTATATTGATTGTGAGATGATGATGCATGACTATTTTGATGTGAATTTCCATGAGTTGTATTGATGATTATAAGATGATGATGCATGATGTTTTGATGAATGAATGACGATATGATGAGATTGTGATGAATGATGATGCACGTAATTACTTGTGTTGACGATGATGATTATGATGTTGTGTATCATGCATTCATAGCATTACAGTGATGTTAGACTTCGGTCTATTGTGGCTTCCATCCCATTGTGTGGATGTGAGGTGGTTTTGACGTGCTCCGGTTCTTGTGTAGAATCGATCCTAATGACAGGGATCTTTGGAGGGTGGTGGCCTAGTGTCCATCGATTGTGACGATTGGTACCACATGCATGAGTCTTGTTGTGCATGGCCTTTATTTGGCATTGATATGATTTATGATGTCGTGATTTTTGATGTTTTCCCTTGTGATGACCCTGATGATGTTGTATATGAGGATGACGTCAATTTTATGCATATCCTATTTTTATATTGATTATAATGAATTGTGATTACTCACCCTGACTGTTTGAATGTTGCCTCCGCGTGGGTAACGTGCAGGTGATTAGGATTAGCCGAGGATGCCTTTGAGGACTTTCAGAGTTTATTTGCTTTTGGTCGATGTAGAGGGTCTTGCTCTGATATTGTAACATCGGGTTGGGTCGTTGAGTCGAACCATGTTGAGTTGTTATTTTTGTTGTTATTTGATTATTATGGCTTTTAATGAAAACCCTTTTGATTTTGGATTATGGTGGTTATGGTGGTTCCGATGCTATTTGATGGCTTTTTTATTATTTTGAGGAAAACCCGTGTTTTACGGAGCAAATGTTTTATTTTGAGTTTATTGAGAAGTGTGCACCCTTCTGGGGTGATTTTTACTCTGATAATTTGTGTATTTTGCCGTGTATATTCGTGGGGTAGAAAAGGGTGTTACACCACACACCTAAGTCTGAACGTTATCACCTCAAAAAATACACAACACTAACAAAAATGGTTATGTGTAGTTGTTAGAGAATGTAAGGTTGAAGATGAAGATGAAGAGAAAAATCAGTGCCTATTTCACGTTTCTTGTTTGTTGTGTAAAAAATGAGCCAAAACAATATATATACTATGCTATGAAAAGTAACAGGAATAACAGAATTTTGAAATAAACAACACAGCAGAAAAATGGTGCAAGACAGCGAACAATCGACCTATGTAGGTGGGAGGGTCGACCTGAGCAAGGCATTCAACTACACTGCGCAAAAAATTCACGTTTGCGTCGACCGGAACAGGATATGCGTCGACACATGCCTTCCAGTTTTCGACAATCTTAAATGCAGACAGTATGAGTCGACCGGAGGGTCGACGCGAGCACTCCAGCTGCCAACTCTAAGAAATGCAACCTATTTGAGTCGACCTGAACAGGGTTGTGAGTCGACTCAAACCCTTGAAACTTGCAAAATTCATTATTTTGACATTTCTAAAGGGTCTTAACCATACTTAATGCACATACAACATTATCAACATGATCAAACACATTTAAAGCCACATAGTATGCATTGTATATGCTATTCTACATGCAGTTGTTTTGACATCATTAAACCCGAGTATAGAGACAACTTCCCCTCACACCAGCCAGATACAGTAATGGAAAGAGAGAAAGAGGATTTATTGGACTTACTGCAGGCTGTCACTCTAAAGCAGGATGCTGATGATGTATTTGGATGGAAACCAGTTAAGAATTTTAGTGATAAAAGTGCGGATGATTTTTCTGTCAGGTCTTGCTACGAGTTGTTTTGTCAAGATAGAGAAGATAAGAGACTTGGAGAGGAGAAGCTGTTGGCTTTAAAAAGAACGTGGAAGGGGTCTTTGCCGGCGAAAACTAAAGTATTTTTGTGGCGTTTTATAAGGGATAGAATTGCTACTAAGGACCATCTGGTAGAGAGAAATATCATTGTTGACAGTGGGAATTTGATGTGTGGTGTGTATGGTCTAGAAGAAGAGACATTAAACCATGTTTTTCTTAGATGCAAGATAGCAGAGGAAGTGTGGAAAGGCATAGAGCTCTGGCTTGGGTTATCGAGTAATAGGTATGGAGGCAGTACTGCTCGCATGAAAGATTTCACAGATGCAATGCAGAAAGCTTCAGGTAGCTCAGTTGATTGGGATGTATGGGGTACAACAGTGTGGTTCTTGCGGTACCACAAAAACTGTAGAGCTTTTGAGAAGAAAAAGTTGTCCGCGGTAGATCTTTTGAATGCTATTAAATTTTTCAGTTGGAAGTGGATATTTAATGCTATAGGAATTGTAATGTTTCCTTTTACGATTGGTTTACGGCTCCCCTTCTGTGTTGTAAAGGGTAGTTATTGTTTGATTGTAAGGGTTCCTGCACCCCTTGTGCAGTTTGTTGTTTAATCCCTTGCTTTTAGAAAAAAAAAAAAAAGAGTTTTAAGAATTAAAAGATTAATATGTATTATAGAGATTTTTATTTTTTATTTTTGAATTTGAGAAAAGGAAATTAAAAAAAAAAAGAGATATAATTTTCATTAAGGGTAAAAGATTGTTAAAAAATTAATACATATCATTTAGAAATTGTGTATGCAATATATGAACAATTCATATGTTAAAAATTGTTTAAAAAAAAAATAGTAAAAATTGAGAAAACCTTGTATACAAAATTTAACATGTAAATTTATACACATCATATGTTAAAAACTGTGTATTACATCAACAATATGACAATCAAACTTAAATTTATTTACGAAATTAATCCTCAAATTTTAAATCCATATCATTTTAGTCTATCCCTCAGATTTCTTAACTCGTTATGTTTTATTTTTTTAATGACGCGGTACAAAATTCAATCACGTCAAAGTGTACAACAACATTAATGAATCACATATCATTAATTACATAATTATAAATTAAAACGAAAATACAAAATATTAAATAAATAAATAAAATCAAAATTAAATAAAAATATAAAATATCCATAAATCCTTTGTTTTGAAATGGAATTCCAGATCCACCACTAACCTCAAAAATTTGACATATAGTAACAGCAAAAATATATTAAAAAAAGGCTCGAATTAAACATTGGACATCCAGCTTGTTGAGTTATGCAGGGCGATACCAACTAATAAAAAGTATTCTATTTGCAATGACAGCTTATTGGATGAATATTTTTCCGATTCCGCAGAAGGTTGTCAACCACATTGAAGCAATCTGTAGAAGTTATTTGTGGAGTGGCAAGGATGTTATAACTAAGAAAGCGCCAATATCTTGAGAAAAAATGTGCAGGCCGAATGGTGCTCGTGGTCTAAACATTGTAGACCTCAAATTGTGGAACCAAACGACACTTGGTAAACTTCTTTGGAATATTCAGGCTAAAGCGGACAAGTTATGGGTGCGATGGATAAATACATACTATCTCAAGAACAATGATGTTATGCAATTGCAGGTGAATAAAAATTGTTCTTGGATTATGAAGAAGATCATCAAAGTTAGAGAGAAAATAAGAGATTTACCATTTGGAGGGATGTGGAACATGGTAAATGGTACCAAACGGGTGAAATGTACAAAGCACTTCGAGGGGAAACCGAAAAAGTGAATTGGCATAGAATCTTGATGCAGAATTTAGCGAGACCTAGGGCTACTTTCACTTTTTGGATGACACTCCATGATAAGCTCCCTACAAAGGACAGGCTCATTCGTTTTGGCATATGAACATGGACCCCAAGTGTGAGTTTTGTGATCATGAGGAAAACTTGAACCACCTGCTTTTTGAATGCCAACCTTTTATGAAGGTTTGGAAAGAAATCATGGGCTGGTTAGGCTATAACAGAGATCCTTGTAATTAGAATTTAGAGAAAAGTTGGTTGATTTATGAAACTAGAAAGAAAGGATGGAAAAGACAAATCCTGAAAATTGCGAGTGCGGAAACCATCTATGAGCTTTGGAAAGGGAGAAATGATAAGATTTTTTCCCAAAAGAGCTTGGATATTAATTTGAAAGATAAGATTATAGAGAATATCATTGGTAGATGCAAGATGAATAGAATTTTAAGTACTCATGTTAATATAAGTACTCATAGTATATAGTAGGTTTGGGCCTGGATCCATGTGATCGGTTTGTACTCATTGTGTTTGGTAATAAAAGATATGCTTTTAGTTTAAAAAAATGGCTAAAATTGAGGGTATAGCCCAAAACGTTATTCCAGCAGTGTTTCTCCGCCCTTTTGAATTTTCTACACCAATGGAAAATACCTTCACAATAACATATTGCAATAGTTTTTCAGCCATTAAACAAAGTGTTATACTAACAACAACAAGAATCCAAGCTTGATCATTGGTACCTTTATTTCTCTTATTCCCAAATGCAAGAAACCGTCAACTCCAAAAGATTTCAGACCCATAAGCCTATGTAACGTGGTGATGAAGGTTATAACGAAGGCTATTGCGAATAGGATCAAATCTATTCTCCCTGAAGTTGTGGATGAGGAGCAAAGCGCTTTTGTCAAGGGACGGTTAATAATGGATAATGCGTTGGTGGCGATAAAGTGCTTTCATTGGATGAAGAAAAAAACTGTGGGCAAGAAGGGTGTTATGGCCATGAAGTTAGATATGTCAAAAGCTTATGATAGAGTGGAGTGGCCTTTTGTGATTGTCGTTCTTTCTTCTATGGGATTCCCGACGCATTTGGTCAGTCTGATTTGGAGTTGCATTTCCACGGTCTCCTACAAAGTCCTTGTCAACGGCCAGCCTAGTGACAGTTTTTTCACCGGAAAGGGGTCTCCGTCAAGGAGATCCCCTATCCCCTTATTTATTTATTCTGTGTGCTGATGTTCTTTCAGGTAAGCTTAAGCGTGCTTCCAGTCAACGAGCAGTTCATGGCATTCAAGTGGCTAGGAAGGCTCCTGTGATTTCTCATTTATTTTTCACATATGACTGCCTCTTGTTTGCTAGAGCTAATTCCGGAGAGGCTGACACTATTCTTGAGATCCTTAAGAGCTACGCAGCTGCCTCTGGCCAAGTGGTTAATTTGGATAAATCCAAAGTCTCTTTCAGCTGTAATGTTAAGCCTGAAGATAAAGCCCATATCAGGTTGAGATTGGGGATGAACACGGTGGTGAGCCACACAAAATATCTTGGTTTGCCGGTGTTGTTTGGGAGGTCGAAGAAGGAGGTTTTTGCTCTTGTCATTGAAAAGGTGTGGAAAAAACTAAAGGTTTGGAAGGAGAAATTCCTTTCTCGGGCAGGTAAGGAGGTGCTCATTAAGTCTGTTGCGCAGGCTATCCCCACCTATGTTATGGGATGCTACAAATTGCCGGAGAATATCTGCCATGAGATTGAAAGCATGCTAGCGAGGTTTTGGTGGGGTTCGAGGATTGGGGAGAAAAAGGTTCACTGGTTGAGCTGGAAAAAGATGACGTGCGCCAAGGGAGATGGTGGCTTGGGCTTTAGAGGTTTTAGCGACTTCAATACCAGCCTTCTTGGGAAGACTTATTGGAGGTTGTTAACTGATGGTGACTCTCTGCTGGGAAGAGTTTTCAAAGGGCGTTATTTTCCGCGGGGCAGCATCGAAGAAAGTACTGTGGGGTACGCCCCTAGCTACGCTTGGAGAAGCATTCTAAGTGCTAGGGAATTGGTTCAGCATGGGGCCCGCTGGAGGATTGGTGATGGGAGTAAAGTTAGGATCTTGAAGGATAGTTGGATCCCAAATGACGTTGGCTTCAAGATAGTTGGGACCACCAGAGGCATTAATGATGAAGCCCTTGTGCAGGAGCTCATTGACTCTGATTTGGGCATTTGGAAGCAGGACCTGGTCCGAAACTCCTTTGTTCCTTTCGAGGCAAATCTTATTCTTGGCATTCCTCTGTCCCGTAGTAACACTGATGACAGGCGTATCTGGCATTTTGAAAAAAATGGGTGTTACTCAGTCCGTTCTGGCTACCACTGCTGTTTGCAAAAGCACTCTGCTACAAATCCTGGTCCTTCTAGTTTTCCACTCCGGAAATTGTGGAAGGAGATTTGGAAAGCACCGATCCAAGCCAAAGTTCGAAATTTCTTATGGAGAATGGTGAAGAACATTCTGCCCACTAAGGATAACCTCCTGAAAAAAGGTATTCTTCTAGATGTCGCGTGCTCTTTGTGTAATTCTGCCCCTGAATTTGTTCACCACCTCTTTTTGGATTGTTCCTTTGTTCGTCAAGCTCTTTTCTCCTCAGTCCTAAGCTATCGTATTCCGGAAAATTTGGATACCTGTGACTGGATTAAGAGTGTGCTGTGTTGTGGGGACAAGCTCAGCTCCCAACTGTTGCCTGTTATTATTCATAAGGCTTGGACTGCTAGAAATGTTCTGCTCTATCAGCAGAAACACCTTTCTCCAGTGTCAGTGGCGGAGGATGCTTTGATTGCGGAGGAAGAATTCAACTTGAGAAACCTTCCGGGTAGTGTCCCTTTACATGCCCCGACTGAGGTTGTTGAGACTGATATGCCTGCTGATTTTACGCTGATTCAGGTGGACGCAGGCGTTTATCCTGATGGGGTGGTATCGTTTGGAGGTGTATCCAAAAACCAGATTTCTGGCTCCTTTTATGCTGCTAGTAGGAGGGAAGTGTTGACGGTAGATCCGGGACTGGCTGAGTTGTTGGCCATCCGGTGGTGTCTCGAGCTTGCCTGTCAGCTTAAGTTAGAGTGTATTTTAGTCCAGTCCGATGCAAAGGTGGTGGTGGACTGCATAAATTCTCTCACAGACGTCGCGGTGTACGAGCCTGTTGCTATGGCTTGTAGAAGGTTGCTTAGGAAATTTCCTATTGGCTCTATCATGTTTATCAGTAGAAATCTTAATGTCGATGCCCATAACCTTGTTGGTTTGGGTCACTTGTATGGTTCAAAAACTTGGATTGGTGGTTATCCTTTATCGGAGCCTCTTATAAGCGTCTCCTCTTTGTCTAATTGATTAGTCGTTTTACCGTAAAAAAAAAAACTGACAGTTATTTTCCTTTGGAATAGGAATATACCAACTAAGAAGTTGATGTGTCATTAAAATCTGTAATAGGAGAACTCAATCGACGATATAGCCAATTAATTGATTCCAACCATTCACATTTCAATGGAAAACAACAATTCATATTTCAATGGAAAATAACCATAAGTATAGACAACTAATTGGTTCCAACATTTTATAATTCTAAAGAGGGTAATGTTAGCATTATCCTAAGTTTTATTAGTATTTGATTTCTTGGTGAATTTATCAAAAATGTCATAGTTATTTTTAAGTAATTTTTTAAATTAATATTTAAAATTAAATAAATAAACATAGATATGAAACAAAATTAAACGATCCATATTTGAAATTTTATCATTACATAATACAAACGTGTCAAATTATAAAATAGTAAATAATATCTAACTAAAAGTATCATATTGCATTGATAATAAGTAAAGACATAAAATTCGTGAAAAACTAAAAGAGGATATTATCCACTTAATTTTTTATTTTACTCCATCAAGAGAAAATAACTTCTAAGCTTCCTTTGGTCCATGTTCATTATTGTATATACTAGGAGAATTTGTTTCTCGAGATATACTTGAAGCATCTAGAACCTGCTGGAAGAAAAAACAATATCTTAAAAAACTTGTTGATAAATAATATTTCTAAATTGATTCATTGAATCTCTCAAGATCAAAACCTTGACTACATAACACATATATTCATATTAAGACATATATTTTAGCCACATACATCTATAATTTATCTAATTACATAAACACAAAAACTTTAACCATATACTAATGAAATCATAATATTCATATTTAAATATAGATTAAAACTAGTCTCCCAAGTGTTTTTATAAAGCACTCATATATTCCAAAACTCATATATTCCGAAAGAAGAGAAAAAAAAAATGGAGAGGAGGATCCAACTAAAATCCTCTCAATGGTCAACAAATCTATAAGTATGTGTACCTAGTTTGTTATGATAAATAAGAGATACAAAAAAGGGGGGAATGAAATTCCAAACAAAGGGAGTGGTACTAGAGATGGCCATAAAAGTTATATTGTCTGCACATTGATTACCTTCTCGAAAGATATGAGTGATGAAGAAGGACATTAATCTAATATTGATCATAGTGTTGAGTAATTTAATTTTGATGTTCCAAGTAACCACCTTCGAATCTTGCACTGCAATTAACACCAAAGTCAAGTTTGTTTCTAACCACAATTTGTTCAAACAAAAACGAGTGGTTATGTCAATAGTCCTAATGACACCATAAAACTCTACATGAAAGGGATGAATAACCCTTAACCAAATCAGAAAATCCATACAAGAAATCACCATGTTCATCTTTAAATAATCCCCTACAACAAGCCAAATATTTAGATTATGATCCACCCGTATTGCATTTAAGCCAACCATGAGTTGGAGGAAGCCATAAAACCTCAATGATTTTTGGAGCCTTAGGAGGATGAAAGTTAACTTTGAAACTTTTGATGATGGAGAAATTGTGAATTGAGGAGTTTCCAATTTTTTAGTGAGGTTCCCCTATGAAGGCCACTTCTAATTGCACCATGTTCAGCGCTTCTTTCCAACGCAGGAGTTCTTAATTATATTTGATTTGGTTGTGGGTAAACCAAATGATGTTGATAGTTGAAATAATAGAGGCTTGAAAGATAAGGTTACATTGATAGCTCCATATTCTGTCACAAATTTTCATAGCATCAAGGACATTGGCAGGCCAATGGAAGGCCCATTGCACCCTCTTAAACACAAGTTTTAATAGTTGAAAGCTTGTTATGAAAAATCCTCCAAACTATTAAAGATTTGAAGGGTGGAATGTCAACATTCCACATGTTTTTGGCCCATGGTTGCAAAGGCATGTCATTTGATTTAATAGCATAAGCATCCTTTAGAGAAAAGTCCACATTAGTGGAGTGAGGACAAACACGAGTGTCACCTCTTAAATCTAATGGCAGAATAATTTGCAAGATTTGAGCATGAAGATTTGGCACTAAATGGATGATGTGACCAGGGTAGTTCCAAGTACCATGGTAAAGGTAATTAGAATCAATTATGTTGGTTTCAATAGAGGCCAATTTTGGATACCTTGGACTAGGGGTGGTCCACTCCAAGAATCCAACCAAAAATCAGCATTAAGGTCATTACCAATGATGACTATAGAATTAGAGGCCACAAACTCATACTCCATATTTATGCTACTCCAAATGGTAAACGATATTTGGTGAGGGATGTGATTACCATTCTTGAGAACTCTAGCTTAAAGCCCAAGGCTCATTCGAATCAAGGATTTCCTAGTAAAGCTTTAAGTTAGAGGCTTCATTGAGAGTTGAAATAGATCTCAAGCCAAGGCCACCTTGATCAAGAGGCCTACAAACCTTCTTCTAAGAAATAATGACAAGTTTGGCTTTCATTATGTCCCCAAACCAAATAATGTTTTTAATGCACTTCTCTAGATATTTTTTAAGAATACAACCCAGGAGTAAATTGAAAAACTATGAACTAACATCTCCTGGATTGTAAACTTGACCGGTTGAACTATGCTAGCAAAGTTGAGAAGAGATTATTTCAAGTGGAAAGTTTGGATTTGTTATTGTCCATAATATGTTTAAGATGAGTTGCTTTGGGCTTTCCTTTAAAACATGGACTCCCAGATAAAAGAAAGGGAGAGACCTAATCTTGAAACAAAGCAGGCTAGAGAGATGATGTTTCCTTGATTTAGTCATGGAACCAGAAAACATAAGGGAATTAGAAGGGTTCGCACATTGACCAGAGGCATTGTCATACCTTGAGAAAAATTGATAAGGGCCCTAATGGAAGACATGTCACCCTTGTAGATGATCATGACATCATCAGCAAAAAATACAATGAGAAGGAACTTCATAACCCCTAGTCCCTGATATAAGCTTCGCCTTCCTTTGACTCACCAAGTTAGAGAGGCTCCTACAGATGACTTCCTCATAAATACAAAAGAGAAGAAGGGAGAGACGTTCCCCTTGCCTCACCTCTCTCTCATAGCCAAAGAAGCCATTGAGCTTTCCATTGAAGGACATGGAAATCTTGGAAGATTTAAGAATGGCCCAGATCCAGTTGTTGAACTTATCATTAAAGCCAGAATCCTTAAGCATTTGTATAAAAAACGCCTAGCTAAAATAATCAAAATCTTTGGTGATGTCCCATTTCAAGACAAGGTTTCCTCCAAAATCTTTCTTGTGTAGCAAAATAATGGCCTCGGAGGTAAGACCAATACAGTCTTTGATGCATCTTCCCTTGACAAAGCATTTTTCTCCTTAGAAATGACTAAAGGCATCATGGAGGCCATTCTATCAGCTAACACCTTGGATATAATTTTAAATTTTAAATTAGCAAGAGCTAAAGGTCTAAGCAACTCAATAGAGTTAGCATTGGTAGCTTTAAGAATGAAGAATATATTAGCATTGTAATTCAGAATAATCCAAGAGGTATTGAAGAACTGCAATAAAATTGAAATGACATCCAATGAATAAATTCCAAAACAATGGTGATAGAAAGAAGCCCTAAAGCCACATGCGTCAAGAGCCACTTCCTTGTTTAGGTTGAAGACAACTCCCTAGATCTCTAGGTCACTAGGGTTCTAGTGAGCATTGAGTTAATATTTTCATTAATGATGTGAGGGATTCAATCACTTATTAGATCTTAATGAGGCACAACAATTTGAGGATTGGAGAATAAACTTTTGAAGTACTCAACCACATGTGCCTCAAGCACATCTTGGTTAGTGATGAGTGTAACACCCTAAACCCCAAAACACTTATTTTATTAAAAAAAACATGCAGATAATTTACTCAAAGCAGGGTGTCACATTTTATCAGCATATGCATCTTTTCCAATTATCAAATTATAGTAGCGAAAATAAAAAATAACAACGCAACTTTTACTATCTCAATTAAAGATCAACTTCCTTTCAAATCATAGAAAAAAGTGGTTCAATAAATCTCGGAACACAAATACAGAAAGGTAACTCATCCCAGTGTTACACTATCAAAGCGACACGCGAAAACTAAAATATACTCAAAAGCGATAAATGAAGAATAAAGCCATTATGACATCCTCCTAAAACACAACGGTAACTAAGACTCCTCTACCTGAGCATTTGTCTGATAGGCGTAAAGAACAACACAAACAAACAAACAGGGGTGAGAAATACATTCATATATGTTAGTGGTGCATAAAACAACAAGGATAATGCAATTAATATCACTCGAAAATCACATATATCATCCATAACAATAATCACAAATGTGGTTATGTATGAAATGCATTCATCTCCTCTACTCCAATGCATGTGGTACCATGGTTTTTGGATATCATAGGTATATTTCTAATTTATTTACTCGTCGCTATTTCTCTATGAACTTGGTTCCTCTATGAACTATTAGACTTATCATTGGTTTCTCTCTGAACCTAGTTCTTATCAGAACCATTAAACTCGTAATTGGTTCCTCTTTGAACCTGAGACTCGTCACTGGACCAAAGTCCTACCTATCTGAAACCTCCAACTCCAATGCTTGTCACTCATTCCTCTTTAAACCTAAAACTCAGCATGAACATCGCCAATAAAAGGCTTCAACAATGGTTCCTCTCTAAACTAAACATCTCAGCATAACTCAACATTTTTATCATAACTCAACATGATAATTAAATTATATACTTTCTCAATAATACTTATTGATACTCATCAATAGCATCAAAACAATACTGAATAAACATCAAAAACAAAATTCGCTCAAAAAATTGAGTCGAACGACCCAAAATCAGTCAAATAAGGGCATGACGGCCAGCCCTCCAGGCATGAGGGCCGTCATGGCTATCCATTCCCCCCCTCTCACTCTCTCTCTCAAAAAAAAAAACCATCATCACGTTGACGCTCGGGCAAAGAGCCTTATCCTTGAGTCCATGAAGGTCCACCCGTCAAATTGTTGACGCGCGTCAACTTGGCCAACACAATGATGGTTGGCCCATCACGATGGTGACGCCCATCACCACTTTGCAGAAAGCAAATGTATGCATTTTCTCCATTGGAGCACTTTCGAGGCTTCGATTTCGATCCCAAAAAACCCAAAACTCAAAGCAAATTAACATACATCATATATACAACATTAAACACAACGATTTCACATATATTAATCATTCATATCCTCGATTGACCACAAAACCATTAACATATTCATCAGTTTAAAGCATATCAACATGAACATCAAAACTCGAATCTGCACATACAACTTCCTACGAAAACCAGTCACCAATACAACATGAAATTCATAACATATCATAGCAATCAAGAGGGGTTTTGCACCAACCATATCAAAGTTCATCAATGGAAGAAAATAGAAAGAAAAGTGGAAGAAGATAAGGAATCCTCTCTATCCTTCATGCCCTAAACACCCATATCATGAACAGTTCACTCTCTTACCTCAAATTTGCAGCAAATGTTGAAGCTTTGGCTACAGAGGTTCTCTATTATCCTTCACAAAAGCTCTCCTGGGGTTTCTCTCCTTTTGCCACTTTTCACCAAAAATACGTACTAACTAAACTCTCTCCCAACTTTTCTTTTTAAATAAATAAAAACCTAATTTCTAGTTTATTTTAATTAATTCCACAATCTCCCCTCCGCTTTTACCAATTCCATCATGTTCCTTAATGTAAATTAAGTTCTAATTTCCTCCCCAAAGCTCAATATTCTCATTGTTTCTATTATTTAAATAATTAAAATTAATGATAACTATAATCAAACTCTACTCATCCTCAATAGTACCAATAAATTAAATAGAGCACTCAAATAAAATAATATAAAGCATTTTAAACTCAATTAAAATAAAATAAATGAAAAATCGGGGTGTTACAACTCTCCCCCACTTAAAGAATTTTCTCCCTAAAAAATTAACTAAAAAAACAACCCTGGATAATACTCTTTCATATGGCTCTCCAGCTCCCACGTCACACTTCTTCCAGTAGGTCCTCCCCACACTACCTTCACCAAAGTAATATCTTTACCTGTCAAGTGTTTTACTTCTCGATCCTCAATCTGCAAGGGTGATGCCTCAATAGTTAAGTTCTCTCTCACTTGCACGTCATCCAATTGGATCACATGGGATATATCAGGAATATACTTCTGAAGTTGAGACACATGAAAGACATCATGAATATTCGAAAGAGACGGTGGTAAGTCAAATCTGTAGGCCACTTCTACTACTCTCTAAAGGATCTGATAAGGACAAATAAGTCGGGCATGAGATTTTAAGACTTCAACGCATGACCAACGCTAGTCACCGAACTGACTCTCAAGAACACATGATCCCTTTTGGAATTCAAGTACTTTTCTTCGCTTATCATGATAAATCTTATGTCTAATTTGAAATGCCTTCATCTTCTTCTAAATCATCTTAACCTTCTCAGTAGCCTGATGAACAATCTCAGGTCCAAGCACAACACTTTCACTTAACTCATACCAACACAAAGGTGTCCTACACCTTCTACCATACAAAGCTTTAAAAGGTGTCTTACACCTTCACCAATACTAGAATGGAAATTGTTATTATAGGTAAACTCAACCAACGACAAGTAACTATCCTAATTACATCATTCCTCTAAAACATAATCCCTTAACAAATCTTCAAAAGTCTGGATAGTCCTTTCTGTCTGTTCGCCCGTTTGCGAATGGTAAGCATACCTCAAACTCAACTTGGTTCCCAAGGCTTCTTGAAAACTCTCCAAAAACCATGACATGAACCTTGAATATATATCTATCTGAAACAATGCTCGAAGGAATACCATGCAGCTTGATAAGTGCCAAAAACATGGTATTTGATCATATTGAAATTTGGCATTGATTGACTTGTTTTGCAAGTTTCTAACATCAAATCCTTAATTTATGAATAAATTGGAGCCTGGATATGATAGAAGGAGAATTAAGTTTTTTACTCTTGATCAACATGAATTTGTGCAGGTTTTTGTGCATAAAACTAACTGAACCATAAAGCAAGGAAGAAAAGCATTTGCAACCTCGCTAAGCGAGAACAGAGAGGATCAAGCGAGGAGAAACATAATGTTTTTACAAATCAGAACTCAGCTCTCTCACACATGCGAGGCTTTGCAGAAAGTTTGAAGATCCAAAAATCCTCACTCTCGCTTAAGAGAGCATCTAGCGAAGCTTGGCAGAAAGTTTACAAATCCAAAAAGTAGCAATTTCTTCCTAGCTAGGCCAACGAGGAAGAAGAGAGAAATCTCACTTAGCGAGCATACCCTCGCTAAGAGAAACATGGTGGTTTGGATAAGGCAATTTGAGAAGACTTCAAGCTGAAGAAAGGAAGGCTTACTCAGCGAGCCCTATCTCGCTGAGCGAGAGCAGCAAAACAACAAACGCTATAAATAGACAGCAGTTGAGATATTTTGGGAGTTAGACAATTTAAGACAGAAATAGAGAGATATAGAATCAAGGAAGAGTGAAACTTGAAGATTAAGCTGGATATACATCAATCGTCGAGAAAATCACTATTGATGTTCATTCATCTTATTTCTTCTCTTTTGTAATCAAGCTACTATGAGAATCAGTAGTTAAATCTTCTTTCTTGTTGGGTTTGGATGTAGTTAACCATACCGTACGTATGTTTATTGATCATAAATTTATATAATCTAGTTAATCATGATTATTGATGTTATCTTTGTTTTACTATTAACTTTATAGATTGGAATTGAATTGAGAAATACGGTTCGAATCTTAATCTAAGATAATCCTATGTTTTAATTCCTAAATGCTAGACATAGATTTAGGATTAAACATTCACAATAGTCATTGATTCTTAATGTCATCGTATTGTTTAATAGACTGAGAAATCATCAATTAAACAATATGGTCGAACTCTCATAAGGGGTTTAGACATAAACACTGCTTATGAGCGATGCATGATGATATTGATGAATAAATAGGTTATGTATAACTAATTAATAAACTATATACGTAATCAGTGAATGAACCTAATCCCAACAAGCTATCATATCTCTGAAACTTTATTCATTACCATTTTTGCATTCCATTATATGTTACAATCAAACAACATGATGTTTCTCTACTTAAAACTGTATTAACTATTGAAAGACATTAATATCGCACCAGTCCCTGCGGATACGATAAACAAAATACTTAATTTTGATTACTGAACATCAAAATGGCGTCATTGCCAGGGATTGGCGCTAGAAATTACAAGCATTGCGACAATTTTTATTGTTTTAAGCAACTTTGCATTTGTTAATATTGTACATATATATTTTTTTTCCCACCATGTTGCTCACTTGTGTTGGCTAGGTAGTGAATTCTCTTTATGTGAGGTAAAACAATGGAAGATCAATTTATTTTTGATCCAGAGATCGGAAAAAAACCTGAAAAAACAATAGCCAAACCAAAAAACGCAAACAACTCGCCAAGCAAAGGAAGCAAGAAGAAGAAGCTTTTACTTTAATTTCTTCCATTTCTACTCAACTTGAGAAAGACATGGTTGCACAACCAGAGGGTGGTCAAGTAATAAATCCACATGGCCAGGTTACACAAGAAAGCCTAATGTCATGTCACAACAGCCCGAGGCGACTAGCTCATATGGCCAGAACTCCTATCAAAGCCAGGCAAACAGAAGTGAAGACATGATTGTTTCAAATTATTTATGCAAATCCTTTTACTGGTCTCGATAATGAAGATCTGTACACTCATCTCACAAAGTTCTACGAACTTTCCAGTACTCTTGAAGCCTCTGAAGCAGAGGAAGAAGTTGTATTTATGAGACTATTTCCTCATTATTTGATTGGTAAAGCGGAAGATTGGTATCTAGACAACCAAGTTCAGATTATGACCAACTAGAATATCCTTGAGGAGAAGTTTCTTAACAGGTTCTTTCTGCATAACAAGTTCATGGATGCAAAAACCGCGATTACCGTATTTTCTCAAGGTGATATAGAGACACTTTGTGAAACATGGGAGTGTTGCAATTTTATGTTGAGAAAATGTCCTAAACATGGTTTTGACAAACCTACACAGATTCATATTTTTCGCAACGAACTTCAGCCGCAACCCAACCTTTTGTTAGATGCAATTGCAGGTAGTTCATTAATGTCCAAGAGTGCAGAGGATGCAATTTCATGTAGTTCATTAATGTCCAAGAGTGCAGAGGATGCAATATCTATTATTGATCGAATGGCACTCAAAGATCATCAAATCCACTATATCAGAGGTTCGTCACAATGGAAAGTTTGAATTCTGGAGTTAGGGATTTTTGGCTCAAAATAAGTTACTTACACAAACCATGGAAGAACTCACCAAGCAACTCTCAAAACTTCCACAACAATTGAAGCAAATGTAGGAAGCACCTAGTAAACCTCAACAAATCGCTTTTTGCAAACTTTGTACTAGTGGCCATCCAACTGGTTTTTATCCTTCATCCAATGAAGAAGTTAACTTTTTGGGGAGTCAACAACAAAGGCAAGTAGCGTACCAAGGTAACCAAGGTTATCAACACGGAAACAACGTGAATTATGATAAGGGGTGTAGGAAAGATGTAGGACTTTCAAATAGGCAGAATCCATATCAGAATTTTAATCAGAATCTTCCACAATCAGATAGAACTTCAAAGTTAAAAGATACATTGAGTTAGTTTATGCAATTGTTAATTGTGGATTAAAAAAATACAGATGCATCAATCAAGAATCTTGAAATGCAAGTAGGGTAAATTGCAAAGCAGCTAGCTGATCAACAAGGAGGGACATTTACTGCCAACACTCAATCCAATCAAAGGGGGAATTGTGAAGCAATTATAATTCGTAGCAGTAAAGTGATTGAAACGGGGTTTGGTGAGAATTCAGAAAATGAAAGAGTTATCATTGAATTGAGAGAAACATAAGAGGGAGCGAAAGAACAAAGGGAGAAAGAGGTAGAAGAGAAATATAACGAGGAAGCATTATTTGAAAATAAAGAAAATGAAAAAGAAGAGAGTGAGAGAAAAGTGAATGGTGAGTGGATATCAAAAAATCATAAAAGAAGAGAGGATGATGGAAAGAAAACAAGTCCATCGGTGCAACATTTGTCGTATCCTCATGCTCCTACCAAGAAAGACAAAGAGAGGCAATATGCGATGTTTTTGGATATTTTTAAGAGATTATAGATGAATATTCCATTCTCTGAAGCACTTGAACAAATAGCAACATATTCTAAATTTATGAAGGAGATCCTCACGAAGAAGAGGAGGTATACGGATGAAAAGACCATTCACTTGGATGCGAGATGTAGCGCAATTGTTCAAAGAACCCTTCCTAAAAAAGAAAAAGAAACTTGGAGAGTTATCTTACCTGTCACAATAGGAAACATAAATGTTAAAAAGGCATTGATTAATCTTGGTTCAAGCATCAATCTTATACGATTATCAGTGATTAAGTGGATAAGTGGTCTAGATATGAAACATACAAAGATGACATTACAGTTAGCTGATAAATCCATCACATGTCCATCTGGAATAACTAAGATGTTCTAGTTAAAGTGGATAAATTCATGTTTCAAATTGATTTCGTGGTGATGGATATTGAAGATGATGATTATGTACCTCCGATCTTGGGCCGACCATTCATGAAAACATCTAAGATGATGATTGACGTTGATGATGGATTGATGAAGGTTCGAGTCCAAGATGAAGATGTGAGTTTCAATCTATTTGAGGTAATGTAGCATTCAAAACACAAGGGGTGCATTTTAAAATAGAGTTTAGTGATGAAGCTACCATTGATGTGAGAAAGCAAGAGCATACACCACATCTTCTAGAACAAATACTCAATGTCATTAATGTGGAAGATGCAATAGAAATTGAGTAGGGCTTAAAGGAACATAACACATCAAAAGAAGTTCTCGTTCTAGAAGTTAAAACAGAAGAATTGAAAAATAAACCACAAAAGTTCTCCAACCAATTCACCAAAGAGTTTTCCAAGATTACTAAGTCATTAAGCAATATGCTTAACAAAATGACGTTGTGTGGTGCAATTGAGTTGGAAGAACTAGATTCAAATGATGACTGGACTGGAAAAGAACTAAGGTTGAAACGGTGTCTAGGTGGTGAAATTGATCAGATCACCACAAAAATTCCACTAATCGATCTCAAGATCTCAAAGAAGAGGCATCAAGCTAATGACGTTAACCACCCGCTTGTTGGGAGAAAACCCAATGGTGCACTATTTTAGTTCTTTTTCATTTGAATTATCTAAATAGAAGGTATTGAAGGACAACACTGAGACATGATGGAAAATTCTGCATGAAATCCAAATTCTGCAATGCTCGCTAAGCGAGCTCATTCACGCTCAGCGAGATTTTTGGTTCCCAGCTCGCTAAGCGAGCTATCCCTTTCGCTAAGCGAGACTTTAACTGGCATGAGGTCAGACCATTTTACCATGGGGAGGCAACTTTTTGAAATAGCAATGCATTTTTTTTTGCGACCGTCTGTTATTCATAAAAAAATCTTTTGTTACTAATTTTTGGTTGCAATGAGTGGAATAAAACTAATGTCAAGTGATTCAATACTCAAATAACTTTGTATGGTAATGGTAAAAATGAGTGAGTGTGTAACACCCCGATTTTAATTCGAATATTTTATTTAATTATTGGTATGTTTTATTTGTTATACTTGAACTTTGGTGCTTTTTTGTGTGTAGGGGTATTTTGGTAATTTGATAATTACTGGGGTTAAAAAATTGGAGAGCAAGAAAATAAAATAGAATGATTGAGGTTATTACGAATAATTTTATAAATTTAATTATTTTGTAATAAGTTGAGAGAATAGAAAAATAAAGGAATTTGATTAGATATTTATTTAAATTAAATATTTATTTAATTTGAATAATAATTTTTGAAAAACTGAGAGTACGGGGGGAAATTAGAGTTTTTAATAAATTGGAGGGTTAAGGTGTAATATTGAAATATTTGAGAATTTATCAAAACCTATTAATTTATTTAAATAGAAAAGTTAGGAATTCCAAGAGAAGGCTGATACATGAAATTGAGAAAAATTGAGAAATGACTAGGAAACCCTAAGGAGAGCTCTAGGAATGACAAGCAACAACTTAACCCAGAAACTCTGCAATTCTAAGTTAAGGGTGAGAATTGTCTTCTTGATGGGTGATTTGGGCAGGCAGGATGGCGAGGGTTCCTTACCTTCCCATTAGCGCCTTGGAATAATGTAATTTCTCCTTATTTCCCATGATCCGTGTAATTTTGGCCAAATAACATGTAGACAAAACCTTATTGGCATGATCTATAAATTGTTTGTTTGTATGAGTTGCTCTGAGACCCAAAGGGGGTTTGGAATAAATCCACATGGTCTCTAATAATGCTATTGTTTGTAGGTTTAACAACATATGTTGTTGATTGTGATGTTATTATTGTGAATTTGTAACATATGCTATTGTGATGCTTTCGAATTTAAGGTTTTTCCCTAAACTTCAAGCGACTCTTTGGTTGTGTTGTTTTCCCTAATTTTCCTGTCTGCAGAACCTTAGGGTAGTTTTCCCCATTTTTCCAAAACCGTAATCTTTTTTCAAAAATTTCCCAGATTCAATAAAACTAAAATTTTCAAAAATTGGTCTTTTCACGAAAAATAAAAAGTTAGATTTTTTTTAGAGATATCGAGTTTGTTAAGCTTTTAGGGCGGATGGGACTCAAATAAGCGAGTTTTAAATCTGTTCAATAGGGATAAAAACACGGGAAAAATCACAGGTAGATATAGAAAGGGATTGACCGCCTTATTTCAAGCATGACATGAGTTTCATAAGTCCTTTTGGGTGCCATCAGTTGCGTTGGAAAGCTAAAGTGATAATTTTTCCTTTGAAGTAAAGAAATTGGGTCTAGGGGCAATATAACAATAGCAGTTCATTGGTTTTTATACCAGAGGCGAGTCAATTTCTAACCTGCGATGGTCATCATGTTTCACGCGTTACTTGAGTTTCGTAAGTCCTTTTGGGTTGCCATTAGTTACGTTAGAAATAGGGTTTAATGATCTTTCAAACTGAAGAGATTCATAATTTTATCATGAGTATATAATTTTTCATGCTATTTTGAAGTCATGAATTCTATCTTAGAGTCTATGCTGGAATTGTTACGATATGGGTGAACTGAAACGAATAGAATTGGAGTTTTGTAACTCTGCTTGAGGTGCAGTTAAGTGCGTTTGAAAAAGGGTTTAAAGAACTTTAAAACTGGAGGGTTTCATAATTTTATCATCTATAATATTAGGGTGCTATTTTGAAGTGAGACAACTTTAGAGTTGTTTTAGAGTTGTGGAAATTGGTTTAGAATTCTCCTTGAGTTAAAGACAAAAATTGTCACTCTTTTGATGGGTTGTGAGTAAAATATAAATAATTATTACTTTGTTGATGTGTTTGAGCAATTTTTGACATCAGTTACCTTTTGGTACCCTTAAGGTAAGTTAAATACTCTATGATGCTTTTGAGGTGCTCTAAGGTTATTTTTTTAGAACTGAAAGGTATTGAGATGTTTTGAGTTTTCCCTGAAAATTTGGATGAGTTAGAGGTTTAGGTAATAAAATAATTTTGCCTTTTTTTTATGAAAAATAAATCTTAAAAACATAATTTTTTTAGTATAGTAATTTGAAAGGATTACAGTGACGACCTTAATTGGTGATTTTTTATGATTAGTAATCCGAAAGGAATACCGTGACGGGCTTAATTGACGATTTTAGATGATTAGTAATCTGAAAGGATTATAGTGACAACCTATGATTGACAACCTATTGGTTCAAGAGTGGAACATTATAATGATCTTTTTTATGAGGTTTATGATGATAGTGATGTTTATGATGTTAATGATATTTTTGATGATGTTTATGATGTTGATGATGTTACATGCTTACATTGTACATGATCATGCATGCATTTATTTCGTAGAAAGGTAAGATTCTGGTCCAGTGATGGTCTGGTTTAGAAAGGGACTATGGAGGTCTCACGTCCAGAGAGGGATACTGTTCAAGAGGAACCGGAGACATCGGTAAATCAGTAACAAACCTCTAATCCTAAAAACCTGGTACCACATGCAATTTTGAAGAGGAGTTGGTGGCATTAGCATTTGCATCACTATTTGATTTTGATTATGTTTTATGGAAATGATGTACTTATGAACTAGTTAATTACCATCCTGCTGCTAATTTTCACTGTTATCATTTGTAAGATGTATTCTCACCCCTTTTGTTATTGTGGCGTATTTGCTCCTCCGTATTTGCTCCTCTGGAGTACAGACAATCAAGTACTTAGCAGTGTCGTGGTGAGAATCAGAGACCATAGTTATTGGTTTGTCAGACTCACAAAATATAAGATGTCACCACGGATCTTTTATTTATCCAAGGGAAGGGGAAAAGAACAAATAAACCCAAAATAAATATGCAAAGCATAACGTAAAACTAAAAGCTAAGAAAGAGAAGAGATCTAAGGTACGGGGGTTGGTTATACTAAGGGAAGGTACTAGCACCCTAAGTATCTATAGTATCCTCTGAGAACCTCTTGAACTATTTGTGTTAGGTTAAAAGTGTATGCTAAAATAGATAATAAGAGAAGTATTTTTTTATTATTTTTGTGTTTGGCAAGATATGAAGTCTTGTGCCTACGTACCAAAGAAGGATCAAAACCTCGTGGTTCAGGTTGAAAAGTTTGAAAGCATGTTTGTTGGTTGATTTTAGGAGAAGAGACAAGTTGTCATCTTAAGGAGAATACTCATCTAAACCACCACAAACATGTGGAAGATGGATCTTTGCAATCACAATGAGGGAATTGCTCCAACTTGGATATAAAGTCAACAAGTATGCCTCATAACTCCCTCAAGTGGAAAAGAATCAACATCATTCTCATCAATGTTATGGGGTAGGATATTTAAATCTTAACTACATAGATGACTCATGTCTAATCTCTTTGAAAAGGTTTTAAAGGATGAAAAGCCAAAGTGGCAAAGTTTTGAATAAGGTTTGTGTGTTTTAGTCTTATGAAAAAGATTTGATATGCTTAAAGGATGAGTATAGAATACAACAACTATATATTAAGCACACTCACATGACAATCTAGTCAACAATGCATCCATCCCTTGGATTAAGAGGATAAATCACAAAGACAAAGCATAAGGTATATGTACAAGGCATCATCAATAGAACTCAATAAGCAATGTCATCAAACTCAATCAAGTACATCAAATCAAGTGTGCATGTAAGTATGATCAAAGCATAATATCAAACTCAAGCAAAATCAATCATTGATCATCAAGTATAAACATGGCTCAAACTATGATTAAACATCAACACACATCACTATGAATCCTCAAAGTATCAAGACATGCTTTAATAAGACATATATACCCATGGCAAATGTGGATCATCAAGACAAGGTACTATCATCAACAAATGAACATCAATAAAAGCATGTACATGGATCTAACATCAATCATTATGACATCAAAGTATTAAACAATCTCATCAAGCATTTGGACCAAACATAAACACATGGATTCATCATAAAATTAGGTTAACAATGGACAAAAAGTAAATCAACAAAGTGTGGCCAAACCATTTAATCAAAGTACATTAAAGTGGGATAAAAAGTATTCAAAATAAAAGGCACAAATTAAAATCCTAAATAAACAAATAAGATAAAAAAATGGGTTTAATGGTAGTGCACTGTCAGTTCAAAAAAGTATTACACATACATCCAATCAAAATATTTTAAAGTGTCAAATCATTTAAATAATTTAAGATTTACAGGCTGATTTGGCGGGATACATGGTTGTCATTGATTGACAGTGTAAAAGTAATTTACGCTATCAGTGTACCATCCTTTTTTTCTAAAAAAATTGTAATTTTTTAATATTATAATAAATGGTTAATAAAAATATTTTTGGATTTTTTTAATATAAAGTAAGTAATAATAACATATTTCTTTTATGATTTTTAACATAAAATAAAAATAGTAATAATAACTAATCATGAGTAAATAAAATATTTTGGAATTTTGATATTTTAATGCAAAAGTAAATAAAAGGAAAAAATTAATTAATTAATTAATCAAAGGAAAATAAAAGAAATAAAAAAAAAATAACAAAAATAAAAAGGAAATAAAAAAGAAATGGCCAAAAGAGAGAAAAATGGTGAAAAATCAAGGAAATGGCAAAAAGGGTCCCCATAAGTGCTGAACCCGGGACCCTAAGCATGCAAACTCTAGACACACTTAAACACCACTGCGCCAAGGCTAGCTTACCATTCATAATGCGCGTTCAACACATAATATATTAAAACAACATTTGAAAAAGAAAAATAGGTAATTCATCTTCTACCTTGAGATCGTTACTGTAACTTTATTTTTTTCAAAAAATATAACTTCCTCTTTTTTGTACCAAATCAAACATGTGAATATAGCATCTTGCTTAGAATTTCATGAGGAATCCAAATATAGCATTAGTTTTTATTTATTTCATCTCTAACTCACGAATTTTGAAAGAAACCAGAGAAAACCTAACTTTTAAAAATGAAATTAAATCACATACATCATCAACCAATGCCCATTTTTATGGGACTTTCAATCCTCACATCATAACAAACATAATGGTAACAAGAATGACATGAAATGAAGCTTCTAAAAGGGAGTTCGAAATAAGAAAAAAATTACCAAACGGGATGTGTCTGTTGCACCTTCAAATGCTCTTCCAGAAATGAAATAAAGGTCCCTTTAGCTTCTTTGAGTCCCCGGGAGTGTGTTGATGTGCTTAGTTTGTGTAGAGACCCTGAATTGTTCTACCCGAATCCACTTGCAATTGAGAAAAGTGAGATGTGGTTATGGAGTTTAAGGTGTTATAGCTCGTATCTAATGCATACAGTAACTTATATGATGTTCATACAAAGTATTTGTAGTGGAAAAGTGGAAGGAAAGTGGAGGAATGGTGAGTTTTGAATTTTCGCTTCAATGGAGTTTTTTATTTATGGCGTGATGTGATTTTGAGTTCTTGAAGGATTTTTGTGTGTGTTCTTATGATAAATGAAAGCTTGTTTATATAGAGATTTGGTTTCTGGTTGGGAACAAGGCTTTATCCAAATGCTTGCATTGTTCTTTAGATCATAAGCAAAAATGGCAAAGAATGACAAGCTTTTGGTTCAAATTTTTGATGCCTTGATTTGATCTCTCTTCCTCTCTTTAACAGCTATCACTACTACGGAAAACCCATTTAACAATGGTTGCGGAAGATATATAATGACGTGGGCGCATGCGTTGTTATGTAGAGTGTCGTTGTATATATGATACTTACAATCACGGCCCAGAAAGCGTTGTAATAAATTAGAAAGCGCACTACCTATAATGACAGTTATTTTAAATACCCGTTGTTGTATGTCTTTTAATAAAATAAAAAAATGCAGCATTAGAACTACCTATAATGACGGTTATTTTAAAGAATCGTTGTTGTATATTACCTATAATGACGGTTATTTTAAATAACCATTGTTATATGTCTTTTAATAAAATAAAATAAAAATTGCAGCATTAGAACAAGAACAACAGCAAGAACAACAGCAAGAACAACAAGAACATCAAGAACAACAATAAGAATAACAACAACAACAACAACATCAATAACAACAACAGCAACAACAATAATAACAAGAAGAAGAAGAAGAAGAAGAAGAAGAACAAGAAGAAGAACAAGAACAAGAACAAGAACAACAACAACAACAACAATAATAACAACAAGAACAACATTAATAAAAAAGAACAACAAGAACAACAATAATAAAAAAGAACAACAAGAACAACAATAATTAAAAAAGAACACCAACAACTAACATTGCTAACTCGAGTTCTGAAATTTGTTCTGAAATTTGGTTTAGTGGAGAATTAGAGTATCGTAAATGAAAGATGATGTTTGGAGGTAGAAGATGTCTAAGTTTTAGGTTTCACGCGGATCACTAATAGTAGTGTCTTGGCCGTTGATAATCACTACATGGACGACCAAGATTTCTTTAAGAATAGTGAATAAACTCAATATGCGCGCCACCTATAATGTTGGTAATGAGACTTGAAAAAATAAGTAAAAAAACCAAAAAATGATGGTGCTGGGACTTGAACCCATGACAAGACACTACCTATAATGACGGTTGGTTTAAATTACCCGTGGTGAAAGGTCTGTAAGCATTTTGGAAAAATAAGTAAAAAACGCTACCTATAATGACGGTTGGTTTAAATACCCATGGTTAAAGGTCTGTCAGCATTTTGAAAAAATAGGAAAGAAGTAACATGATTAAAATAAATTTAGAAAAATATAAAAACACAAAATTTAATCTAATTAGGTAAAATAAGAATTTTGAGATTTTTTTGGAATTTTTCGAGACTATGAAAACAGTAAAAAAAATAATTAAAAATAGAAAAAAAGATGAATTTGGGGTTTTGAGGGTGAAGTCCCGTAACTCTTCCAGAGTACGGGATAATGATCGATCGATTTTTCTGCTTCAGATGCATGAAACAGATCTCAAAAAGGAGACGATTTTCCCTAAAACCGATTTTTTGAAGATCAAGACCTAAAACTAAACTATAGACTATAATGATGATTGAAAACATAACCGTGGTGAAAGGTTGTGGGCATTTTGAAAAAATATGTAAAAACCATAAATGTTGGTGCTGGGAATTGAACCCATGACCAAACGCTACCTATAATGACGGTTTTTTTAAATACCCGTGGTGAAAGGCCTCACATTTCACCACGGTTGGAATATTAACCGTCATTAAAATCCTTTTAATGAGATTAAAAAATGTGTGCATCTATTACAACGGTGTATAGGCAAGCCATTGTAAACCTGACGTTGTTGTATGTGCATTTTGTAGTAGTGTATTCTTGTTTGTCTTGATGCTGAGGTCCCTTGGTTTACACAAACTTAGTCAACAAGTTTGGTTGGAAGCATGAATATTGAAAGGGTGATTTATGGCTTCTTGCTTTTGTAAGCACCAAATGAGGCAAGTCTTGGTGGTTGGGACTTTTGGCCTCTTGCAGCATACCTTGCACATCTGATACACATCAAGCCAAACAATGAAATTGCTTTGCCTTGCCTTGGTTCATGTGTGGCAAGACAAAGGTTTGGTCATGACATCAAAAATATGTCCTATGGAACAACTTCAACATGGCCTCTTGTTTAAATCATAACTTCATGCTCGAGTCACCAAAATTCATGCTCTTGGTATCAATGGAAATAGGGGATTATGTACTTCGTCTTTAATGTTGGGAACTTTCTTTGAATCACCTTGGATCATGGAGAAAACTCACCATGAAAAGTGGAAGTTTAAACCGTTTGACACTTGGAAAATTTTCTAAGTGTTTGGCAATTTTCACAAATTTGACACCCTATCTTGGCATGGCTCTTGAATGGATTATGGAATGATTTTGGATTGAAACTCTTCACTGTCATGTAGTATGCCATGAAATCTTAAATTCTATCCCTTGTTTGCTCAAAATGAATGCTTGAGGAAGAAATTATGATCTTGGAAAGTCATTAACATGATCATGGTATTTTATACTTAGAAAATTATCTAAGTTTCTCAATTTTGACCATTTTCACAAACTTCTTGATTTTTCATGATTCCTTTGATAAATATCAACCAATCACCATACTTCTTGAAATTTTGAATTGAAATGATCCATTTTGACCAAAAATGCCGAAAGTCAAACTTTGACTTTGAGCATCTGTTGACTTTTCATCCGATGAATCCAATCTTCCAATTATCAATGAATGGTACTTCTTGGACCAATTGAACACATTTGAATGCACCACAAATATGTACTTGGAGCCCTTGAATCATATTCCCAAGCCTTGAGATCATGTTTTGGTTAAAAAGTCAACATCCAATTGACTTTGTCCAAAACCCTAGTTTAGGGACCCAGCTGAATTGGAGGATGATGAATCTTGAATTGATGTGAACTAAAACTTGATTATTGATGAAGGGAAACTCTTGATCACCATGAATGAGTGGAATAAATTGAGATCTTGAAAACTTTTATTGACCAATCTCTTGAACTTCTTGATGCAAAACCCTAACTTATAACCAAAGCAAACAAGACATATTTTTTTGTATTTTCATGGGATTAGCAATGCACAAAAAACACCCGCAAGAAGTGTTTGATGTTATGCAAATTATGCAAATGAAGGTAGAATATTAGGGTTAAAAATTAGGGTATGACAGATGCCCCTATTTAAGTTTCTTCTATCCGGAGATAAGGAGATTGAAATCTTCGTCTTGACTTGATAGGAGAGACTTAAATACGAACATGCACAATTTTTGGCCCTAAGATACCACAAAGATGCTTATGACATGATATGATATGACCTGAATGCAAGACGAGGATTTTGTGGGGAATAACACCACGGGAGATAAATATATTGGCGAAGAGGTTGCAACTCCACTGGGAGAAAGATTAATAGCTCTAACATTTGAATAGTAACAAGTTCCCTTATTGGAATAGGGTCCAGCTTCTTCTGCAATCAAATAATATGTTTGAAAGGATAATAAACCTCCCCACGATTCAGGTCGTAAGCCACGAACGGGTCTCAGTTTCTTCTTTGAACAAGTCTTCCACTTAAAAAGGGTAAAAAATAAACCTCCCCACGCCTCGGGTCACAAGCCACGAACGGGTCTCGGTTTCTTTTTTAATCAAGTCTTCAACTTGAAAAGGGTAAAAAATAAACCTCTCCACGCCTCGGGTCATAAGCCATAAATGGGTCTCAGTTTCTTCTTTAATCAAATCTTCCACTTGAAAAGGGTAAAATGTAAACCTCCCCACGCTTCGGGTTGTATGCCACGAATGGGTCTCAGTTTCTTCTTTAACCAAGTCTTCCACTTGGAGAGGGTAACAATAAACTTCCCCACGCCTCGGGTCACAAGCCACGAACGGGTCTCAGTTTCTTCTTTAACCAAGTCTTCCACTTGGAAAGGGTAACAATAAATCTCCCCATGCCTCGAGTCACAAGCCACGAACGGGTCTCAGTTTCTTCTTTAACTAAGTCTTCCACTTGGAAAAGGTATATACAAGCTCCTAATAAGGTAATCACTTGTGGGAAAATATCTTCACCGGGGATTAATAATTTCACCAGGGATCAGTAACTTCACCGGGGATCTTCAAAAGAGATGCAGTTCGGTTGACTTTGCAAAAGATAAATATCATATGTGAGAATCTTCACCAAACTTCTCTAACGGGACTTCCAGAGAGATGCCAATTGTTGGAAGCAAATTTTGATAATGAGCTCATTGGGGAGAACACTACTAGCTGTAGTTTTAAAATTACATTGGAGCAAATGAAATTCTTGTAACAAGGTATCTCGAATAAAGAGAAAAACACTTGTAAAAGTCTTCAACAAACTTCTCTGACGGGACTTTCGGAGATATGCCATTTGATGAAACAACTTGTAATGGTCTTCAACAAACTTCTCTGATGGGACTTTCAGAGAGATGCCATTTTATGAAAGAAAAATTGATGTGCTGATAACTTCATTGGGGATAGACAAAATGTCTTGAAGAGAGACCATCATTTGCCATCCAAAAGAAAGTCCAAGAACAAAACAAGTTGCTCAAATAAAGAGACTGCCACTTGTTGTTAGGTATAAATTCTGAGAGAGTGTTACAATAACACTGTTGTGGAATAAAGGTTTGTCTTCAATGGGGATCCATAAATAAATTCTTCCTGGAGAGGAAAGGTATCCAAACGTGCAAAATAAATACACTCTCAATCTAGTTTTAACAGCCTAGAGAGGTTTGAAACCAAATAATTGTCAGAGACCAAGGTTCAATCTAGGAATAAACTGGAGAGAAGCGGTCAAACAAGACTATAACCAATGAGGAATGAACTCGACTGGGGATTTATCCTATCCAAGGATGGAAAGGAAAGCTAAAGCAAAATCTTCCACGAGGAATAAACTCAGTGGGGAGTTAGAAAGGATATACATTTTCTGCTTAAGGCTGACAACTCTATTGGAAAAGGAGGAAAAAGCATCTCCTCGGGATAATCACAACCAAAGTGAGTGAAGTAAACAACATCACGAAAATGTGAAATGCACATGTATCATGTATATGTGTATGCATGAATATATTTCATGTATATGTTTAATGCTGATAAAACAAACGAAAAGAGATAAACTAGAGATGGAATAAACATCACAGCATAATCAGATACTCGGCCAGCCTTAACAAGATGGAAAACATTATTGGGGATGAATTAAAAGCCACATATGGAACAAAGTCCTGCTTCAAAGCTCCAATCTCTCTGGGGAGAGGAAAATACTTCACTTGGGGACAACCCATAAATCGAAGATTCACTAAGGGATAACAACATGAACTCCGCTTTGGGGAAAAGAGAGATCCACTGGGAAAGGATCACCCATAACTGGAGAAGCTTGAATCAAAGTTGTAGCTGGGGACACCATGCTTAAGATTTCACAGGGGATAAAATAAATATCCTGCTAGCAAAAAGAAACATGTTCAACTGGGGAAATTGGGATTCTTGAATTAAAGCCTTAATTGGGAATTTAGACTTAATACTTTGCTGGGAAGTACTAAGTTCATAAGAAACCCACTGGGGAACTCCTGGGTCACTCACCAAACATGTCATAGCTACCTGGAGTAAAGACTTATCACTGGGAATACGTGTAAGGCATATCACAAGAACAATGTAGTTCTGTATTTTGAGATTTAACCATTTTGGAAATAACTACTGATGTCCCTTTTTGTGTTCACAAACCCGAGTAAAACACACACACATTTTTCAAAAGCATAAGTAAATATTTTTAATTCATTTCAAGAATTGCTATCACAAGTTAAAAGATATTTTGCAAGATAGAAATAAAATAAGAATGGAAAACAAATGGATAAAGGCCTAAATTTATTAATTGAACGGTAGTCCGCAAATGGCGTGACTCCATGGATCATTACAAAGTTGGAAAATGGTAATTAAAGGAAAAGACTACATTAAAATACAATGACCACTATTCTTCCTAACAACTTTGAATTCCACATGCGCTTGAGCTTCAAATGATTTCATTAAGAACCCTTTGATGTCGAGGTTGCTTTCAATGATCCAGTCTGATTTGATGCAGTTACTTGCCACAATCCCTAACTTTTGCCTAGATTGCCTTTTCAGGTTTTCAATCTACCGGGATGATTATTTTTCTGTTTGTCTCTAATTTTTGCCTGGACCGCCCTTTTGAATTTTCAATCCACCGAGACGCTCATTTTTGCATATGCCGCCCTTTCAGGTTTTCAACTTAGTGAGTTGTTCTTTTTTTATTTTAGGCATGGTATTTCTTGACTGCATCTATATTCACAAGGCGAGTGATCTCCTCACCATCCATAGTTGCAAGAACTAAGGCACCGCCAGAGAAGGCTTTCTTTACAACGTATTGGCCATCATAATTTGGAGTTCACTTACCCCTAGAATCAGTGATGAAAGATTGGATCTTCATGAGCACGAGGTCGCCTTCTCTGAATTCGCGAGGTCGGACCTTCTTGTCAAAAGCCTTCTTCATCCTTTGTTGGTACAACTGACCGTGGTATAAAGCCGTCATCCTCTTTTCTTTGATCAAATTTAGTTAGTTGTGCCTGCTCTGATACCATTCAGCCTCGGATAACTTAGCTTCCATCAGAACCCTCATAGAAGGAATTTCAACTTCCGCTGGGAGCATTGCTTCCATGTTGTACACTAGAGAGAAAGGGGTTTCTCCTATTGATGATCGGACGGTGCGATATCCATGTAGAGAAAACAGGAGCATCTCATGTCAGTCCTTATAAGTCACTACCATTTTCTAGATGATCTTCTTGATGTTCTTGTTAGTGGCCTTGACAACACCATTCATCTTTCGTCTATAGGGAGAAGACTTGTGGTGTTCAATCTTGAATTCTTCACACATTTCCTTCATCATTTTGTTATTCAAGTTTGATCCATTGTCGGTGAAATTCCGGTATGCAGATCTCAGATGTCCTGAGAGATGTCGAGATACTTGATCTCTGCTTTAAACACAATGACAATAAGGAGCAGAATACAAATTTCAGAAAATAAACAAACACACAATGATTGTTAACCCAGTTCGGTGAACAACAACACCTACGTCTGGGGGCTACCAAGCCAGGAATGAAATCCACTAGATAGTATTAATTCTAAGCTAAACACCTTTGGTTTACAACATATCACTTAATCACTACCCGTGCTTAATTTCTACCTAAGACATTTCCTAGGTATGAGAGCCTTCTCAATTCCCTTTCAATCACAGCAGTGACAGAAATTACAACTCAATATAAATAGTCCAGCTCTAGTATCAACACGACACAAGAGAGGCTCACAAATACAAACCCTAAACTCACTAGGCAACAATGTATTTTTCCACACTTTTCCTAGGTTAAATCCTTTCTTTTTATAACCATAAACAAGACTGGATTTGGGCTTCAAAACGCAACAATTCTGTTCCACAAAATCTGCAACAAATTCTCCTCCAGAATAGTTTCTTCACTCTTAAGTTTCCTAAAGTGTCTCCACACTTAGAAACAACATCTTCAACTTATAATGAGAATCTCTGATTCCATAATCTTGGACGCCGCCTAGGAAAAACAAAAATTCCCGGAATAATCTAAAATCTGGTATTTAAAAAAGCATAATTAAAAACTGAAAAGTAACACACAAAGATGTGGAATCATCTTGATAGGACATCTTGTCCAACATCTTGATCTTCAGTTAGTTCTTCATGTTAGGACATCTTGTCCAACATCTTGTTGTCAAGTTAGTTTTACCAAAATTGATGTCAACCTCAAAGGCTTGGACTCATCAATCTCCCCCTTTGGCAGATTTTGGCTAAAACTAACTACATAAAACTTGCAGGCAGAAACACAAAGTCTGAGGCCAAAAGTCAGAACATCAGTATCGGAAAAACTAAAGCAAATCCTCCATCTCAATCCTTACCTTCTTCTGTAAGTAATAGATTAATACACTCCCCCTCAATGGTAGCATCAGTCAGTGGTTAGCAGTGGTTAGTAAAGTTAGTATTACTCCCCCTTTTTAGCCATAATATGACAAAGGCAGTTAAACTAACTAAATAACCAAGCAATAACATAAGGATTAAAGTACATAACAAGCACAAAAGTGCCAAAAATTATCCTGGGCGTTAAGCCCTTACAAAACCACACAAATAAATATAAGACTACATTCAGATGTCATCTTCAGTAGCCTCATGATCCTCTTCCTCTTCTCCATGATCAACATCAGCCTTATCTTCAGCATCTTCAGCATCATCATCAGCATTCATCTCATCTTCTTCAACTGCATCCTTCTCAGCATCATTAGTGCCCTTATTTTGCTCAGCTGTCAAGGCATGTATTAACTATTCAAGTTTAGCCTTCCTAGTTGTACTTGACTTGATGATGGCATCAAGATCCTTACAGGTCTCCTTCAGTTGTGCAATGGTATCTTCCTTTGAAGTTCCAGGAAGAAATATTGGTGCAGATGTTGAAATAATATCTGGGACACGACTCCCAGTAAATAGCTTATAATGCAATGTCAAGGGAGAATCCCTTTTCATTGCATAATCTGCAGTCACAAGTATACCAGGATGCTGCTCCAGAATTATACCACAAATGAGGGAAGGAAAGCATATAGGCAGTTTAGTAGCAGTGGATGAAGCTTGCTTTAGAACTTGGTCAATGATATAAGTCCCAAAATCAAACTTTCTTCCTTTACCAACAATGTATATGAATTTTCCTAGCCCAGAGATATGGTTAAAGCATGGTTGGTAGGCACCCAGTTGATAGTACCAATTCTATGCAGAATTGTATACTTCACACTGAGCTTCCCAGCTAAAAGCTTCCCTTTGCTTGGCCAATGCTTCATAGTATTATAGGTGATCTCCTGACACACCTGATCATCAGTATCTTCACACTCAGATTGAGGGTCTACTGATCTTACCAAAACCTTGTTGATCACAGTGGAGGAAAATGTCACAACATTTCCTCTGACATACACTTTCGTGTAGTCTTCACTGGTTGCATCATCACAACCTTCAGGAATGTTCACTACAAATTCCTTGACCAGCTTCTCATAGCAGGACCCAAGTTTAGTGATTGTCTTCATCAGGCCTACAGCTTTAATCAGCTTCAACACCTCTTAGCATTCTAGGGCATTCTTCCCCAGTTCCCTTTCCAAAGTTACTCTTATTTGGTACACATATGGCCATCTCTCCGTGTTTTCAGGAGCATGGAAGGAGACGTTGTCCAAGGGAGCTTTAGGAAGTGCAGCAGCTCTCTTCTTAGAAGTTGGCTTCTTAACATGCATGATGTCCTAGACATCTTCTGCAACATAATAGTTTGACTCTGTATCAGACTCAACCTTTCTCTTTTTAGACACAATAGCAACCTTGCTCCAAGGTTTATGTGGTCCAACCAAAGATTTCTTAGCTATCCTGGTAGGAGTATTTTCAGCAGCCACACCCTTACCTTTTCCGCTCTTCAATCTCTTGGCCACACCCGGGTAGAGGCTCTTGGCAATAATTTCATCATCAGAAGGCAAGTTATCAACATTGATAACCTGATCAGTAGTATTGCAGTGAGAATCGGATAACAAGCTATTGAATTAACTTGAATCACAAAACATAAAATTCACCACCGAGCTTTGATTTATCCAAAGGAAAGGGTAAAGAACGAAAACCCTAAGGGCGCTATGTAGAGACACAGCTTAGAGATCTAAGGTTCGGGGGTTGGTTATACTAAGGGAAGGTATTAGCACCCTAAGTATCCGTAGTACTCTACGGGAACCTCTTGTTAGTTTTTGTGTTATGCTAAAGTTGCTTGCTAAGGGAAATGTGCTAAGGAAGACCTAGGGTATATACACTAAGTATGCTCGCCAAGACATCGCATCTCGTGCCTACGTATCCTGACGGGAATGGAATCAGAGCATTCGTAGTTCCCCTAAATACGGGGTAAAAGGGTGGAATCCGAGAAGGCATCGGATGTAAAGGTAAACAAGGGTGTAATCCGAGAAGGCATCGGATGTAAAGGTAAAAGGTAGAGAAAGAAAAAGATAGAAAAAGAAAAAGGTGGCTCGCTAGGATCTCACAATCCTATGCCTACGTATTCTCAAGGTGAACTTGAGAAATCAGAGCGCCCGTAGTTCCCCTCAATGGGGGTGAAAAACTCTTGACTGTGGTCAAGGTTCCAAGGGAAAGCAAGGTGAAAAGCTTGAAAGCAAAGCTTGTAAGGATTGATTGTTTAGGAGAAGAGATTAATGGCTATCTATTGTAAAAGGATTGTGAAGGGTTAGACTGTCTTGAAGGAGAATAGATTAATGGCTATCTCTTGTGAAGGTTAAAAGAAAGGTTAAGAGTTATAAGAGATTAATGGTTATCTCTTGGGAAGGTTAGATTGAAAGGAAATGAAGTGTTCAAGGGAAAGTAGGGTCTGACAGCAAGACACCTACATGGAGTGCGGCGGTGTGAGATGGAGGACAAGGCTATCCTAATTGACGTGGTAGTCAACTATAAGGTCATTTCCTTTGGAATTAAACAGGTGATCATGAAAATAATGTACAGTGTGTAGATAGCAAAGTTAGGAGCATGAACAAATAATAGTGTATGTACACAACAAAGTTCAAGTCATATAATCAACTCACAAAAGCGAGACAACAAGAATATACATACCACTTGTCAAGAATTAAACAAAGTCATCAAGAAATAATCACAATTAAAATCAAGACGAACCAATATTAATATTAACAAAGTTCTAATCGAAATTAATCCAAGAAAAATCAAGAAGAATTAAGGAAAGAGAATAATTAACAAAAAAACTTAAAGAATAATAACAAAAATCTTAAAGGAAAATTAACAAAAAAATTTAAATGATAATTAACAAAAGTTTGAGAGAAATAAATTAACAAAAAATTTAAGTAAAATTAAAAACCAAAACAGAAATTAATTGAAAATTTTAAGAAAGAAATAATAATAAATAAAAGATAAAAATAAAAATAAAAAAATCATTAATGACATAAGCACTTAGTAGTGTTAAGAAATTTATTAAGATTATTCTAATTTAAGATTATACTACAGGAAGAAACAATGCACCAATATCATGTATAAAAAGCAAACTTATATTAAAAGATGGCACAACAGTACGAAACCGAAACAACTTCAATAATATTAACCTCCATACCAAATGTATTGTCTTTCAAAAGGGATCAAACGGCAGTAGCATAATGCGTCATCAACATGAAATGGAGATTCACTTCATACCACACATCACATGAATTTCTAAACAAAAGATTCAAACCAACTTTATGCTAAATATAAAACACTATAAAAGAAGCGTTTTGTATATATGCTATATATTGTACTAAACTAAATATATTGTACTAAATATATTGTACTAAACTAAATATAAAAACACCATAAAATTATTAAAAACTATACTGTATTAAACTACACAACAAATACTACACATATAAACATATATAGTTAATCACAAGGCTAAGACAAATTAAGAAAAGAGAAAAAGAAAAATGAATACAAGGGTGATGCTTAACAAGCAGTTAATGATATAATTGCAATTTTAACAAGCATCTAACACTATAATTATAACTAACATTAAAACTACACTGAGATAACAAGCTATAATTACACCAACATTTAACAAACACATAAAGATAGTTTATTATTCAAACAGTCCTAAAATTAATTAAAGGAAAAAAATTGTAGTTTATTAGTCTAACAGACCCAAAATTAATCATAGAAAAAGTTGAAAATGAACATGAAGAAAAAACAAGAGTTTCAATATAAATTGAAGTTTACCGAAACTGAAACCGAAAAAGATACACGACAAAGTTGGAGAGCACGGTTTGTCAGTGGAGATTTGAAGAAGCTTCCAACGCTGTTCAACTTTGTTTCCTGAGATTAAGTTATGTTGTTGTGGAGTATCAGGGAGATTGAAGTTTTTAGAACAAGGTGATGAGTGAGTTAAGGTTGTAGTTGTGTTAGTGTGAATAATATGTGTGATGAGGAATGAAATGAAGTGGGTTAGAGTATGTGGTTTGCAAGTTAGTGTTTAGTTTTGAGATGATGTTTCTACTGTAATGAGGAGAAAGTTCCAATTTCTTTTTCTTCTATCTTTTGACTTGGAGAGATGAGAGAAGAATATAAAATGTGATGAAGAGTTAGTAGTGTGAAGAGTGTGAAAAATAGAGGTTTGTGTGTTGTATGTAGGTAGCAGTTTGTAGGGTGGCGTTTGGATGGAGCCTTGCGTGTGGTTTCGGCGGAGCAGGTTTTACAGCAGGATTTTTGGAGGTTTGGGACAGGCTTTTGGATTGTCTTGGAGTAAATTGAGGCAAAGTTTTGCTCATTATGTTTTTGCATTGTAACATAAAATGTATAGGAAAAAAATTAACATTTATTTGTTATAATTTTGAAATCTTTAAGACAAAAGAAATAATAATATAAGCCAATTAAAATAAGAACTAATTAGACAAATTAACTTAAATTAAGATAAAAGCTTAACTTAAATATGAACCATCTAAAAGATAAAACTAAATTGAAATATGTAAATTAAATTAAAATATCTATATTAAAAATAAACTATTTTAAAATAAACTATATATATATAAAAAAAAAAAGAATAACTAAATTGAAAAATTACTTAATCAATTCTAAATGAATCTTAAAAAAAATCTAAAATGGAATGGTAAAAATGACCAAAAAATGATTAATGCTCATGAAATGTTTTAATTACAAAAAACAAAAATGGCCACCCTAAAATGATATTAAAAATGATTAGAGGATCTGAGGGTAAAATTTGGGGTACGACAGTTGTCCCTATTTAAATAGCTTTACTAGATGAGACGAGGGATGGAAATCCTCGGGACATCAAGGTGAAAGGTATTTAAATATAGCAAACCGAAAATTTTGCCCTTAGATAGAATGCAGATGCTAAGGACAGGAAACAGACATGCAAATGCTGGCATGCCATAAGCTACTAGTATGATGATATGATGCCATGATAGTGCAAAGATGCAGACAAACCAAACTCCAACAGATAAGGAGAAAAACTGCCACAGATGAGCTTACTGGGGAAGGATAAGGTTAGCATCCACGAGAAAGACTCACTGGGGATACATATCGATCAACAAAAGACTCACTGGGGAGACCCTGAGGAAACACCAGGGATAGAAAAATAAAGAGGAACTCCTACAGGTCCTCACTGGGGATGGGGATGGGAGCCAGAGAGGTGCTCCCCACTAGGGAAAAGTCCAAGGAGATGGACGACAGGTTTATAGGTGACCGGACGACACTGGGGAAATGAAAGTACACTCTTTACTGGGCATAGAACCAGAAAGAAGACACGGTCTCCAATGGGGATTAACTTGAAATGAAAGGATAGACATCAACAAAAGATTTTCTGGGATTTTGTCGTACTGAAGAGTTCAAACGGGATCTTCGAGAAAAGCCAAAAGAGAAAGACACGTCCGGAGAAACGTCATATGGCAAAAGAAACCAGTCATCCAATAATGGCTTTGAATGAAAGGTACAAGTCACAATATCTAATAATGGCTTTAGATAAAGGTGAGCAAACAAGACTATATGGCATTGAATAAAAGGACACCAGACATTCAATAATAGCTGAGAATGGCATCAGATGAATGTGAACAGAGACTGCATTCAAGAATGACATTGAATGCAAAGAAACCAGTCACCCAATAATGGCTTTGAATGAAAAGTATAACTCACAATATCTAATAACGGCTTTAGATAAAAGTGAACAAAGACTCGATCTGATAAAATATCAGAAAGAGACACACATCCAGAAAGGCATCGGATGGTAAAGAAACCAGACATCCAATAATGGCTTTGAACAAAAGGTACAAATCACAATATCTAATAATGGCTTTAGATAAAAGTGAACAAAGATTCGATCTGGTAAAATATCAGAAAGAGACACACATCCGGAAAGGCACCAGATGGTAAAGAAACCAGACATCCAATAACGGCTTTAAATGAGAGGTATGACTCACAATATCTAATAATGGCTTTAGATGAATGTGAATAGAGACTGTATTCAAGAATGGCATTGAATGCAAAGAAACCAGTCACCCAATAATGACTTTGAATGAAAAGTATAACTCACTATATCTAATAACGACTTTAGATAAAAGTGAACAAATTCTCGATCTGGTAAAATATCAGAAAGAGACACACATCCAGAAAGGCATCGGATGGTAAAGAAACCAGACATCCAATAATGGCTTTGAACAAAAAGTACAAATCATAATATCTAATAACGGCTTTAGATAAAAGTGAACAAAGACTCGATCTGGTAAAATATCAGAAAGGGACACACATCCGGAAAGGCATCGGATGGTAAAGAAACCAGACATCCAATAACGGCTTTGAATGAGAGGTATGACTCACAGTATCTAATAATGGCTTTAGATGAATGTGAATAGTAAGAATCCAAGAAAGCATTGGACGAAAGGACACCAGTCATCCAATAATGGCTTTGAACGAACGGTACAAATCGCGGCATCTGAGAAAGCATCAGATAAACGTGAGAAAGGTAGAGATCCAAGAAAGCATTGGATAAAAGGGATCACAGTATCCAAGACAGCATTAAATGACTGTGAACTTTCAGGAATGGTACTGAAAGTAAAGGTAAATCACTATATTCAGGAATGGTATCGAATGATAGTGAGAAAAACATCCAAAAATGGCACTGAATGAATAGATAAGACTTTCGGGAATAGCACTAAAAGATATCCAAGCAAATTTGATTGTGGTTACAGAAGGTAGGCAAAACTTCCAAGAATAGCACTGGGAGAAACAAGAGGAATAAGATATCCAGGAATGGCACTGGAGATCACAAGAAACGGACATCCAGGAATGACACTGGAGTGAAAGAATATAAAGATCCAGGAATAGCACTGGAATGAGAGAAGACCAACATCTATCAACAAGATTAGATGTGCAAGAGAATCACAATATTCAGGAATGACACTGAATGAAAGGACAGGTAACGTTTTGGTAGGCGCCAAGCAAGTTGGACTTTGACCACAAGGTAAGACGCAGATAACAACACGACCTCGGGAGAAATGCAAATGAGGATGAAACGCTTATGATATGCATATGTATATGAATTATGCAGATGAAGATGCTGAGGACATATCACGACTCTTTGGGAAGACAAGACTGGAAGACTGATTCCTCTACACGGAGATCCCTGCCATTCTGCTTGGGAACTAGAGATGCTATTGCTGAACTCACCTCTGCCACACTGGTAAACTGTATCGAATGATGGTCCTTGTAGGAAGGATGAAAAACTGCTTGAAAGTTGCATGGGGACTCTTCAAGTAACTTTCCCCGGATTAGCTTACTGTTGTAGACGAGCTGATCATTGCTTCAACTTGATTGATTCTGAAATGACTGTTTCACGGCACACTTGAAAAGCTTGCCCTAGTCCGAGTCTTGAAAAATATTCTGTATAAACCAATTCTGAGAAGTCGCCATTAAACCACAAATCTTGAACTGATTCTCAACAGGATATGGAAGGAACTTGCCCCTGATTAGATCACCGACCAAGTTTCTCAAATGTTTGAAAATTCCTTAAGAAGAAAGCTAGTTTGCAAACAAAAGTATTTGTACAAACATGGTAAATGCAAAGTTCATGCAACTTTTGAAATCAAAATTATTTTTGGAAGATGAAAAGTATATGGGATACAGGTCAGAACACGGTGGTTCAAGATATTTAAAAGTGAAAGGTAAAGCACAAGTGTGATGCAAAAATAAATGATCTGCAAAGATCTTTTGGAGTCAGTTTACGCAACCTTGCTGTAATATGCTTTCAAAATAACCTCGCTTCAGTTAGGTCTTTTGAGGGTTATAACGTGGTCTGGTTTACGGTTTAAGAAACAAAGGATAAAAGCTCAAAGTTTATTTGTGTCCACCCAATCTTCGTGATGATCTCCAATCCTATGCTCAGTTAACTCAAACTATGCACTCAGGTTCCCATAGGTTAGGAATTGCACTGATGATAGCGATGATGGTTCAAAATTCAATGGACTTGAGATAGCAGTCATTGCTTCTCACAACATTTTGTTGTTTTTTCGTGAGGACCTCAGTCAACTCGTTTTATCTTTGAGGATTTTGATAACCTCTTAAATGATTTTTGTTATCCCTAACTTTTGCCTGAACTGTGTCATTTGAGCTTACAGCCAGCGGGATGCCCCAATTTTTGCCTAAGTATCCTTCATAGGTTTTGACTTAGCGGGCTTTCATTTTGATTTTTTTCACTCTTTTTTTTTAGTGACTGTCTGGCTTAATGATTACAGTGAACCATCATTGGCGTTTGACTTGAAAGACATCTTCGACACTTGCTTGCTGTGTGTGAAGGAAAATTTGTGAATGCAACCTTTTGTTGAAAGGCGTCTTGAATGCTACTCTGGCACAATTGAGCTAACTGAGAACTACTTACCCCAAGGTTAAGATTGCGGGTTTTTCATTTGTAAAGAAAAGAAACTCCTACTTCAAGGCTCAAAGGGGTTAAAAAGGGGTTATCTTCCTTATGTCTCCAGTGTTTGGGGATTGAAACAATACCTTACATCGTCAGCAAAGTTTTGATTTGAAAGCATACAAACAGCAATTATGGGTATAATGTATCATCATTCTCCCTCCAATCTTTGCATAATCAGAAGAAAGTAAAAAAGAGATAAAATATTTTGCAAAAGAAAGCATAAAGATGTAAATAGAAAACATAAATGAATTAAATCAAAAGTTGCAAATGCTCATTTCATTAATTGTGAAAGTACAAACATAATTTGAAAGCAAACACTAATTACAAAATAAAGAAAGTACAAACAACAAGAAACAAAGGCCTAGTAACTAATCAACACAAGGATGAGTTGTTCTGCCTGAAACACTGGCTTTTAGGAGGATAGCCTGCTGAAGTCGACTGAAGCTTCACTTGGCGTGCCCCGGCAGAGGGTTGTTCTGGACATTGGGATTGTCACGAAAGCTAAGAATTCCAGTCTTAATCAAATCACGCACTCTAGCCTTCAGTGCATAGCAATTTTCCAGGTCATGGCCTGCGGCACCTTCATGGAATGCACAGTGGAGATTAGATCTGAATCCAGCTGGAAGAGGATTTGGAGGAGCTAAAGGCCTTGTGGTAATCAAGCCTTGCTCAACCAGACCAGTATACAGTTCGGTGTAAGTCATGGGGATAGGATCAAATTGACCCCTCTTACGATACTGGTTATGTCCTGCAGTCGGATGTGGAGGAGTTTGAACTGGCATGGCAGTCTGACCAACCGTAGCAGCAGATGCAAGATATGGAGAATAATTGTGTGGCAAACCAAACTCTGGCCAAGTTGAAGGTGGCACCTGAACAGGTTAAGGATTAGCATTTGAAAACTCCTGAATAACAGTCTTTTGGGGTTGCTCTCCTCTAGCAATCAAGACTTGAAGCATCTCAGTGAGCTTGGTCACACTTGACTTAAGGTCATCGATCTCCATTCGGATCTCAGCATTGTACACCTCTTGCTCTGACATTTTGTGTCTATAGTCAGCTCTAGTCCGGTATCGGTGTCGAGGCATCAACTTGACGTCTCACAGGTAACACTGGAAGGTAGAGACAATTGAAGATGAGTAACTGGACAGACACACACATGCAATGAATCATGCAAAGATTCAAATGATATGCAATGCAACGCAAACAGGATACAAAACACATGCAACTGGATCAAGGGTTCGAGATCACAGCATGGAGTCCAATTAAAGAACCAACCACAGGGTGTGTACTAGGGTTCATGTATCCGTAGAACGGGGTTCTAAGAAGTTCCCAGAGTCGACAACCCATCTTTTGGATTTTATCGACTTCCGAATTGTTCGGCAATCAATAAAATTCTTAAGAGTCTCGTCTGAGTGTAGTATCGCGTAGCAACTATTTAGGATTACTCCCTCACAGTCATCGCACTACGTCCCAAATAGGTCAAGTGGGGTAAAGGGTAACTAATGGTCATCAGTATCCCTGGCACCAAGGTTGAAAGTGGCAACGCATTCACGATTGCTCGTTCAGCATATACCACCCCCAAGAGGGCCTCAACTAAGTGTGAACTTTAAGTCAACTTCTTAGGGATTTCTCCCTCGAAGTCTCCTTGACTACGTCCACGATCCTATAATAAGTGTACGCTCAAGTCCGGGATAGGACTTATCCTCACCACTCAAAGTAGCAACCCTGCATACAGAAAACCCAAGCATAGACAAATATATATAGATATAAATATGTACAAATATGCAAACAAGAAAACTTTAACATAACACAAACAAACAAGATAGGCTTAACCCTCTTAGGGGATGTATCCCCAGTGAAGTCGTCATTTCTGTTGCGGTGAGAATCGGATAACAAGCTATTGAATTAACTTGAATCACAAAACATAAAATTCACCACCGAGCTTTGATTTATCCAAAGGAAAGGGTAAAGAACGAAAACCCTAAGGGCGCTATGTAGAGACACAGCTTAGAGATCTAAGGTTCGGAGGTTGGTTATACTAAGGGAAGGTATTAGCACCCTAAGTATCTGTAGTACTCTACGGGAACCTCTTGTTAGTCTTTGTGTTATGCTAAAGTTGCTTGCTAAGGGAAATATGCTAAGGAAGACCTAGGGTATATACACTAAGTATGCTCGCCAAGACATCGCATCTCGTGCCTACGTATCCTGACGGGAATGGAATCAGAAGTTCCCCTCAATACGGGGCAAAATGGTGGAATCCGAGAAGGCATCGGATGTAAAGGTAAATAAGGGTGTAATCCGAGAAGGCATCAGATGTAAAGGTAAGGTAGAGAAAGAAAAAGATAGAAAAAGAAAAAGGTGGCTCGCTAGGATCTCGCAATCCTATGCCTACGTATTCTCAAGGTGAACTTGAGAAATCAGAGCGTCCGTAGTTCCTCTCAATGGGGGTGAAGAACTCTTGACTGTGGTCAAGGTTCCAAGGGAAAGCAAGGTGAAAAGCTTGAAAGCAAAGCTTGTAAGGATTGATTGTTTAGGAGAAGAGATTAATGGCTATCTCTTGTAAAAGGATTGTGAAGGGTTAGACCGTCTTGAAGTAGAAGAGATTAATGGCTATCTCTTGTGAAGGTTAAAAGAAAGGTTAAGAGTTATAAGAGATTAATGGTTATCTCTTGGGAAGGCTAGATTGAAAGGAAATGAAGTGTTCAAGGGAAAGTAGGGTCTGACAGAAAGACACCTACATGGAGTGCGGCGGTGTGAGATGAAGGACAAGGCTATCCTAATTGACGTGGCAGTCAACTATAAGGTCATTTCCTTTAGAATTAAACAGGCGTTCATGAAAATAATGTACAGTGTGTAGATAGCAAAGTTAGGAGCATGAACAAATAATAGTGTATGTACACAACAAAGTTCAAGTCATATAATCAAGTCACAAAAGCGAGACAACAAGAATAAACATACCAATTGTCAAGAATTAAACAAAGTCATCAAGAAATAATCACAATTAAAATCAAGACGAACCAATATTAATATTAACAAAGTTCTAATCGAAATTAATCCAAGACAAATCAAGAAGAATTAAGGAAAGAGAATAATTAACAAAAAAACTTAAAGAATAATAACAAAAATCTTAAAGAAAAATTAACAAAAAAATTTAAATGATAATTAACAAAAGTTTGAGAGAAATAAATTAACAAAAAAATTAAGTAAAATTAAAAACCAAAACAAAAATTAATTGAAAATTTTAAGAAAGAAATAATAATAAATAAAAGATAAAAATAAAAATAAAAATCATTAATGACATAAGCACTTAGTAGTGCTAAGAAATTTATTAAGATTATTCTAATTTAAGATTATACTACAGGAAGAAACAATGCACCAATATCATGTATAAAAAGCAAACTTATATTAAAAGATGGCACAACAGTACGAAACCGAAACAACTTCAATAATATTAACCTCCATACCAAATGTATTGTCTTTCAAAAGGGATCAAACGGCAGTAGCATAATGCGTCATCAACATGAAATGGAGATTCACTTCATACCACACATCACATGAATTTCTAAACAAAAGATTCAAACCAACTTTATGCTAAATATAAAACACTATAAAAGAAACGTTTTGTATATATGCTATATATTGTACTAAACTAAATATATTGTACTAAACTAAATATAAAAACACCATAAAATTATTAAAAACTATACTGTATTAAACTACACAACAAATACTAAACATATAAACATATATAGTTAATCACAAGGCTAAGACAAATTAAGAAAAGAGAAAAAGAAAAATGAATACAAGGGTGATGCTTAACAAGCAGTTAATGATATAGTTGCAATTTTAACAAGCATCTAACACTATAATTATAACTAACATTAAAACTACACTGAGATAACAAGCTATAATTACACCAACATTTAACAAACACATAAAGATAGTTTATTATTCAAACAGTCCCAAAATTAATTAAAGAAAAAAAATTGTAGTTTATTAGTCTAACAGACCCAAAATTAATCATAGAAAAAGTTGAAAATGAACATGAAGAAAGAACAAGAGTTTCAATATAAATTGAAGTTTACCGAAACCGAAACCGGAAAAGATACACGGCAAAGTTGGAGAACACGGTTTGTCAGTAGAGATTTGAAGAAGCTTCCAACGCTGTTCAACTTTGTTTCCTGGGATTAAGTTATGTTGTTGTGGAGTATCAGGGAGATTGAAGTTTTTAGAAGAAGGTGATGAGTGAGTTAAGGTTGTAGTTGTGTTAGTGTGAATAATATGTGTGATGAGGAATGAAATGAAGTGGCTTAGAGTATGTGGTTTGCAAGTTTGTGTTTAGTTTTGAGATGATGTTTCTACTGTAATGAGGAGAAAGTTCCAATTTCTTTTTCTTCTATCTTTTGACTCGGAGAGATGAGAGAAGAATATAAAATGTGATGAAGAGTTAGTAGTGTGAAGAGTGTGAAAAATAGAGGTTTGTGTGTTGTATGTAGGTAGCAGTTTGTAGGGTGGCGTTTGGATGGAGCCTTGCGTGTGGTTTCGGCGGAGCAGGTTTTACAGCAGGATTTTTGGAGGTTTGGGACAGGCTTTTGGACTATCTTGGAGTAAATTGAGGCAAAGTTTTGCTCATTATGTTTTTGCATTGTAACATAAAATGTACAGGAAAAAAATTAACATTTATTTGTTATAATTTTGAAATCTTTAAGACAAAAGAAATAATAATATAAGCCAATTAAAATAAGAACTAATTAGACAAATTAACTTAAATTAAGATAAAAGCTTAACTTTAATATGAACCATCTAAAAGATAAAACTAAATTGAAATATGTAAATTAAATTAAAATATCTATATTAAAAATAAACTATTTTAAAATAAACTATATATAAAAAAAAAAGAATAACTAAATTGAAAAATTACTTAATCAATTCTAAATGAATCTTAAAAAAAAATCTAAAATGGAATGGTAAAAATGACCAAAAAATGATTAATGCTCATGAAATGTTTTAATTACAAAAAACAAAAATGGCTACCCTAAAATGATATAAAAAATGATCAGAGGATCTGAGGGTAAAATTTGAGGTACGACAAGTAGCCTTTCTAACAGTACCCTCAGATGCTTGTTCCTTTGACAGTGATTCTTCTACAAATGGAAATGTTCCACCATCTGCTTCAACATCTCTTACTACATAGTCATCAAAGGTTTACAGATTCCCTTCAGACCGTTCATGATCATCCCCTTCAACAATATCCTCATCAACATTCTCCTCAGTCACTACCTCTGGTTTAGCAACAGGAGCAGAGGTAGTGGGAAGAATATGAGCCAAGGGTCTAGTAATTCCAGCAACATTCATCCGACCCCCTAGATTTAAGACCTTATCCACTATTGTTCTGATCCTCTTATCCGTGTCAAAATTTTCTTTTTGTGTCCTAGGGTTGGAAAAAGCACTAAAGGTATTTGAAGGATTACCTGTAGGAATGTTCTTAGATCTTCTTACAACAAGTTTATCAGGCTTGCATGGCACCATAGCCAAGGGAACATCATCAATGGCATCTTCAGCAGACAACTTCCCAGTCCTACCCCTAGCCGCTGATGAAGAAATGTTTTCCTTCTTGGCTATTCCTCTAGAAGAATGTTGTTGAGACATCTTGGAACACTTGAGAGCAGGATTGAGTTTTTCTTTGAGCAGAAAGATGAACCAGTTTGTGAAGAATGGTGCAGTATGATGAAAACGTGCGTGAGAGCGGTTTAGGTAAATTTAAAATGATTGATTTTGAAACCTTCTCTCTATTTGCTGGGAACATACATACCCTTGAATAGTATTCCAGCAAATTAATTTCTCTAAACCCTCAAACAAGCAAACCCCTAATTTGCCCCTTAACATCTGGACCTGATTTTTTATACCACCAATGAAGCTCAAGTTGTCACAGGATAATGTCGCGACATCTTGTGTGACATTATGCCCAATCAGCACCTATCTCATACCTATGAACTGAGAGCAACTATCCCCTGTTGCTATGCCTTCAACTTCCAAGGTTGAGTCATCAATGATAGCATAAGCACACCTCTTTCCTTCAAGATCATCAACCATTGAGTTCCTATGAAGAAGTTCCAGAATCCTTGAGGTGGTCTGATGTTGTAGCTTCTTGTGTGACATCTTGGTTAACTTCCCAATCTGCCATTCACCACTGATTCCTCTACCATCAATATTCAGATTTGAGGCAGGTTTCTGATGCTTCACATCATCTTTATTTGACATTGATGAGAACTCTGTCTCTAAAGAAGTCCACACATAGTAATTATTTTTCGATCTGGCACCCTTCATGATAACTTTATCTTTATCATTCATAACCAGACATTCAGATTTGGTAAAGTTAACCTTGAGACCTTGCTCACAAAGTTGACTAATATTGATCAAATTAGCAGTCAGTCCCTTGACAAGCAACACATTATCAAGTCTAGACTGCCCAACATGGTCCAATTTTCCAAACCCTTAAATTTTTCCTTTGGATCCATCTCCAAAGGTGACATAGTTGGAGGTATGAGATTCTATATCCACCAAAATGTTCATGACACCAATCATGTGTCACGAACAACCACTATCAAGTACCACCTCTCTCCAGCAGAGGCTATTAGAGAAGAATGAGCTATTAGGGCCACAGACTCATTCTTGGGAATCCACTTCTTTCCTGCTTTACCAGCTTGCATCTTTCTGGGATGTGAACTAGACTTGGGATAGCCATGTAACTTGTAGCAGTAAGGTTTAATATGACAATACTTACCACAATGATGACATTTCCAGTCCTGCTTCTTTTTGCCTAAAAGATTTTTCTGATGTCTGTGTTGATGTTGAGACATCCCTTTTGACATCTTCTGATTCTGTTTTCTTTTAGACTGAGCAGAACTCAATGTTGGCTCGTTTCTTTGGCTCATCACAACTTGGTTATTGTAACCAAGTCCTATGATATCTCCAACGTCTCTCCCAAATTAAAAAATATCGTCTAGCACATTAGAACTGTTGTTGAGCATTCTAACAGCTTTAGTCATATTGTCAAGTTTAGAGTTGAGCAATACAACTTCCTCCTTTAGATCAGAGATGATGTCAAGGTGCTTCAATCTTTCAGCCTCAAGATGAATGATAAGACTGTAAGTTCTTGTAATTGGCTAAAATTTTGTTAAAACAATGTTGATGTCATGGTTGATGTTGCAACATGAGCTTCTAACAGTATAGCTAACATTCTGGTGTATTGTTGAAGAGTTAAAGTACTGAAGAGTGATGTCACATGCGATGTCTTAACATCACTATACCAGAACATTAAAACATCAGACTGTTATGTGTTTAGGGCTGCACGTGTTTCTGGTGTGAATGAGATATTCTGCTAAAGAGAATCAGAGAATATAGGCGAAGATCAAGGGAGAGATATATTCTGTTACAATCAGTTATGAAGATCAGTTTGTTGCGCATTTAAAGCTTAAAGATATGGAGAATATTCAGAGTTTATAATTGAAGGTTTAATTGAAGATATGATTGAAGATCTACTTAGGAGCAGAATCTTTGGCAGATTTGGTACAGAAGATTTGATATGATTTGAAGGCCCAAATCCAGTTGGATTACATTATAAATAGAGTGCTTGTAACCTAGAATAGGTACGGGTCCAAGATGTAGATCTTTAGGGCTTTGTCAAAGTGAACCACTCGGGTTGTGAGATGGTCACTGTGTGTAACTCAGAAACCTGTAGGTAATGAGTTTGTGTTTGGTATTGTTCTTGGAGGAAGCTTTGAAGCAACTCCAAAGGGTGTCATGGAAGGGTGTCTTCTATGATTGAACAGTTGTTGGTAATCAAGTTGTTGATGCAGTGACAGTGTAGTTGACTGCTAGACATCATAGTTATGATAGGAAGTGAGATGAAGTCTCTTACCTAGGGAGGACTTAGGTAGAAGGGTCATTGGGTAGTGACTAAATTAGGTAGATTGTCAACGGGTTGTTGAGTCTATAATTTGATACTACTAATGGTGGACTTCCTTCCTGGCTTGGTATGCCCCCAGATGTAGGTTGTTGAACCGAACTGGGTGAACAATTCAGTGAGTTATTGTTTCTATTATTGCCTTGTTCAGCAGGTTGCGATGTTATGACATTACACTATGACATCACACATCTGTACCAGAATTTCAATTGGTATCAGAGCGGGCATCCTGTCTGTTTCTGGATGAGATATAGGGAAAATACTTTCTGGTTCAAGAGCAAGGAAGATAGTGTTGCTGAGTTATGGATTTGGTCAGTTCATAGAGGTGTTTGTATGGTCCCTTGAAGTGGAGGATGGACTATTCATGACAGGGTATGTAGCTTTGGTGGAGAACTGCTGTTGTGAGTTTGAACCTTTTTGTTGGCACTTGGTTTATGGTGATGGTGTGCAAGAATTATTGAGTAGTGCCTAAAGGTTGTTGAGGAGTTATTGTGTGTTCCGCTGCATGGTATCTGATGTAACCTTGGTTAGTCTCCTCAGCAGAAGAAGAATATATTTCAAATCAGGTATTGAAGACAAATCTGTCCAGAACATAGATTCCTTCTTGATGGTATAAGAAGAGGGTGGAGCCAAAGCAAAAGAGTATCAATGTCAATTCTTTCATGCGGGAGTGAAGATCTTGATATGTTATCTCTTAAGCTTATGGTGTCCTAAGTAGGAGAAGATCCGTCGTTATGGTATCCAGTGTAGTTCTGGTGAAGGTACATGATTCTGATCATGAACGAGAGGAAGTTTCATCAAGAAAGTAGTTGAGCTTGATATGTCAATCATAATGTCTCGACATCACGCTACACATCAGCTGCTTATGGTAAAGCCAAGTCAAAGACCTATCAGTTTGTAGCTGTTTTGAAGGATCCCTGAAGCTGTGAAATTGAACAATATCTGAGATGCTACTGACGGGTGTATTTGTGCAAAGTTTCATTCATAATGCCCTAGCTTTTTGACGGAAGAAAAGGAGAAGGAGATTATCCATGGTTTAGTTTTAATGCATCCAAGAGATCATGGGCAGTAGCAGTGTGAATCAGCTTGTGGTTGAGATGAACTCTTCCTGTATTGTGGCTTGAAGGACTAGTAGGAACAAGCTGATGATTCCCTGGTTATTGTTATGTGCTTCAGATACTGGTTAGAGGGAAGTTCTTCTTTAGATACAAATGAAGGTTAGGTATCATTCTTGAGGAGGTCTGAACCTTGAAGCTGATGGAAGAGTGTGCAGTCTTGGAAGTTGATCAGATATTCTCATGTGTTCACCGCAAGAGTTCTTTGATCAGAGTAGAGTAAAAGATCAAGACACTGACCTTACCTGAAAGAGTTTTGTGGTAGTCATGATAGTTTGTTTTGGAGAAGATTCAGCAGATGGTTGTTACCTTGACTGGTGTTGAGTTTTTATCTGCCTTTGAGGATGTTCTTTCAACTAATGACAAAATACATAGACGGGAGACTATGTACATGTCTGATGTAAAAGTACAGGACTGTTGAAGTGTTGAGAATATACTCTTCTCTGTGTGGCTCTTTATTGGTGTTGTTGAAGACATCACATCTTGATGGTTACATCTTGGATCAGTTTGTGACCTAAGTGGTTGGGAGCATGGTGTTTGCTCTGGTTGTGAAGGTCGAGGATAAGTGGCAGTTATCTCTGGCTTTCTATTGATGGCTCTACTAAGGGAAGTGGCATTCTTTGGTATTGCTATGAGGTAGTCTTGGACTACTTATTTTCTGAAGATTCAAATGTGGTAGGTTTGAAGTCTTTGGAGTTTCTGAGTAGGATGAAGGTTGTCTACTCAAACTTGATTATTGTATCAAGTCTATGAGAGCATGGAAATCTGTTTCTGCAAAGGGAGGAGGTTCTTCTGGGTGGCAGAAGGAGGAGCTGAATTCAACAGTTGGATGTCATAATGTTCTGACATCTAGCTTAACATCAGGAGTCTCAGCTAGTGATGTGATCTATAGGAATGAATAATAGGATGCTTCAAAAGATCGTTCTCATGGCAGTTTGCGGGAGCTGCAGGAAGGAGAAGATGTTACATGACCATGGCTTAGGGAGTCTAAGTGTGTTTACTTTTGAGCAAGTGGAACATGTGACTTGAAGATCAAGTTTTCTTGGTGGATCAAGATATCTCTGTGAGAGTTCTGACATACGTGAAAAGGTGATTCAACTGTGGCATCTGATTGATCTCAGAAGTGGATTCGAAGAATCAAGATAATCAGAGTATGGCAGCTGGTTATTTTTTAGGATTGTCTTGGAACAAGTGACTCTTGGGCAGAAGGGTGATGAGTTGAAGACTCAAGGAGATTATTCTTCTTGAAGGTGGATGAGAGTTTAATTCTCTAGCTCTTTGGATTACTATGCTATAGTAAGTCCAGTTGGTGGAACATATCAAGAATCATGGTGATGATGTCTTGGTGTGTGGCAGATGTTCTAACTTGTGTTGGTACATTATCTGGTTGGATATCCTTGGTGAAGGATGATTATGCTCTGGTTCAGGAACTTGGTGACTACATAGAAGGTCTACCTTGGATGGAAAATGTAGTTTAGGTATTGATTAGAAGTCTGAAGATGAAGAGCATGGTAAGGAATGAATGCCTTTGGAGAAAGGGACAATGGTGCCAAAATGCATGTGCTCAGCAAGTGTGCTCAAATGTTCATCCTTATCTAGAGCATTATTAACCATGACAGGGGGAATACTTGTCTGTGGATTTTGGCTGCAAAGGAGTCTGAAGGACAGCTTTGTTTGTGGAAAATGTGCGTTTCTATGCAAGTTTTGGAAGAACTCAGTAGGGGTGTGTGTTGATGGAAGGTGTTCTTCTTAGGGGGAGAATGATATTATGGGAGTTGTTGGTGTTGGCACTTAGGTTAAAGTAAATTGAAGAGTTGTTTGCATGAGGATTTAGTGTCTTGTACAGCTGTGTAAATGGAACAGAAGTAAAACCAAAGTTTATTGCATTGATGAAAGGTTACAAGATTAGTAAAAACAACAAACAAAGTGTCTAAAGATTATCCCAACCCCCCGAATCAAGAAAAGTCTTCCAATCTTCATCCCATTCATCTTCAGTTGCTGGAAGATGCACTTGGTTTTTCTTGATAGTCTTCATCCTGGTTTCTAATGTCTTGCGTGTTCTTGTTGCTCCAGAAGATGATCCAGCTTTGGACAGGGTTGTGTCTTTCAACTTCTGAGGATCTGGCTTCTTGTCCTCTTGCATGCGTCTCTTTGATGCATTCTTGTTAGACTGACTCATGTTTCCTTCCTTGGTGTGCTGATAGGAGCAAGGAGGTTTGATATTTATAATGGATAATATGGCATTGTTTGTATCGCCTGACCAGTCAGAGTAGTCTCTGGTGTGGGAATCTGTTCTTCTTGGGAACCTGCTTTTCTTGGCATATTGGCTACCAGAACTTCGTGCTTGGTGCCTGGGTGGAAGTGGTCCTAGTAGGATGAGGCTAGGTCTTGTCTAGTTGTCTGATGTTATTCCTTCTGATATAACTACTCGTGCTGATGCCCTACATGTTGTTACAACATCATGGTTGGGTATGTACCATACTTATGGAGTTTGAAGAAGCAGCATTATAGTCTGAAGTGGCAGTTCTGACATAGTGTGGATTAGAATGGGCGGATTCTAATCTTGATGTGTGATAAGATAGTGCCGATACATGAGAGGTCTGAAAAGCATAAGTGGTGTACTTGGTTGATGGTTGGAAGCAATCTAGAAGAAGTTGTGAGAAGTTGCATCTAGATGTGGTTAATGAGCCAGCAGGTAATGTCTGAAGAGATGTCAGAACATGATATAAGACATGTTTTTGGTTGAGCCAAACAGGGTGGTATTTTGGACGGTGGTGTTAGGATAAAGTGAAACACGTGGCTTAGACTGTGCATGGAGCGTTATTGGCCTAATTTATGGCAAGATTCAGTTGTAAATTATTTAAGGCAGTCAAGACAGTTTTTGGAAGGTAGGCATTGAATTTGAATGCAGTTTTTGATACCTAAAATAGCGTTTGGTTGACCAAGAACATTGACATATTCAAGGCTCGTTATTTTCTATGTTACTGGTCAGCTATTTATAGGGGTTAGTTTGTTCTCCTTCAGCCAGTGAGTGTTTGTATCTCATAAGTCTTATGGCTTTTATTCGTGTTTGGGTAAGCACTTCTTGGGTCTGGTATTATGAGGGTTTCCTTTGCCAAATTGTGGCTAAAAAGGGGGAGAAAGGAGAGAGAAAAGGAGAGAGAGAGGGTCTATATGGTTTGCGCAGTGGTTAGGCTTGGAACCTACAATTCCTGATGCAGCAGAAGAGGATGGTACATCCTTGAGTTTGTGACCTGTGTCCTGAGTTATGAACACAGTTGTGACCTGTGTTCTGAGTTACCTGGGCTGGCAGAATGACACTTCTCAACGTGTCATGTTATGCCACAGATTGACCAGGGGGTCTGATCAAAGAAGGTGTGCAGAATTCTCTCATGCCACCATTGGTCTTTGGTGAACAGACACACACGTCTTTTATGGGGGAGTCTTCCACTATGATTCCAGGTCTGAGTTGAAAGGAAAAAGAAATGTGCTACATCAAGGGGGAGTGTCTAAAATCTTCTTCCTCATGTACACCAGATATCTGTAATCTGAGTGCACAACTTCGGGACTTTCTACTTCTTCCTCCTGATGTGCTGCCTGAAGTGATTGTGGTGGGCTGTGCTACCAAAAGAAGGTGTCAGACATGATGTCTTAACATCATTCAACTATTCCCTAGAAAATGTTCTCCAGGATTGCTGCGCACAGTAGCTACTGATGGTTACTGTTAGGATCAGTGGTTACTGATAACTACTGACAGTAGTATAGATTTGTAATTACTGATGTAATCTGAGTTGTAATGGTTATATAGTTGTTTTAGCCAAAATTAGCCAAAGGGGGAGATTGTAAGTTCTTGTAATTGGCTGAAATTTTGTTAAAACAATGTTGATGTCATGGTTGATGTTGCAACATGAGCTTCTAACAGTATAGCTAACATTCTGGTGTATTGTTGAAGAGTTAAAGTACTGAAGAGTGATGTCACATGCGATGTCTTAACATCACTATACCAGAACATTAAAACATCAGACTGTTATGTGTTTAGGGTTGCACGTGTTTTTGGTGTGAATGAGATATTCTGCTAAAGAGAATCAGAGAATATAGGCGAAGATCAAGGGAGAGATATATTCTGTTACAATCAGTTATGAAGATCAGTTTGTTGCGCATTTAAAGTTAAAGATATGGAGAATATTCAGAGTTTATAATTGAAGGTTTAATTGAAGATATGATTGAAGATCTACTTAGGAGCAGAATCTTTGGCAGATTTGGTACAGAAGATTTGATATGATTTGAAGGCCCAAATCCAGTTGGATTACATTATAAATAGAGTGCTTGTAACCTAGAATAGGTACGGGTCCAAGATGTAGATCTTTAGGGCTTTGTCAAAGTGAACCACTCGGGTTGTGAGATGGTCACTGTGTGTAACTCAGAAACCTGTAGGTAATGAGTTTGTGTTTGGTATTGTTCTTGGAGGAAGCTTTGAAGCAACTCCAAAGGGTGTCATGGAAGGGTGTCTTCTATGATTGAACAGTTGTTGGTAATCAAGTTGTTGATGCAGTGACGGTGTAGTTGACTGCTAGACATCATAGTTATGATAGGAAGTGAGATGAAGTCTCTTACCTAGGGAGGACTTAGGTAGAAGGGTCATTGGGTAGTGATTAAATTAGGTAGATTGTCAACGGGTTGTTGAGTCTGTAATTTGATACTACTAATAGTGGACTTCCTTCCTGGCTTGGTATGCCCCCAGATGTAGGTTGTTGAACCGAACTGGGTGAACAATTCAGTGAGTTATTGTTTCTATTATTGCCTTGTTCAGTAGATTGCGATGTTATGACATTACACTATGACATCACACATCTGTACCAGAATTTCAAAGACTATGTTGATCCTCTCCTAGCTATAAACTTTTGCACTTATGGTGCACAGCTCCCTGAAGGAGTTGTCCAGATCATTATATGAGAGTTCTCCAATATCTAATTCTCCATCAGAGTCAAATACCCCTGTAAGAGCTTAAACCTATTTAGGTGATTCTCCTTCACTTGCAGAATCATCTTTAGACCATGATGTAGAAAAGCCTTTCTTCTCCTTTTTGAGAAAGGTGAGACACTCAGATTTAATGTGTCTAAAACCCTCACATTCCTAAAACTTGATTCATTTGCCTTTCCCATCTTTCTCTTCATTTTTGGACTTTCTTCCAAAATACTTCCTTTTGTTGTTGTCAGATGACTGAGTCTTGACATTTGCTCTTGACTCCCCTTCTATCCTCTTTAGCAATTGATTGTACTGTTTTCCAAGAAGCACAACAGCCTTAGATAATTCTTCCTTGGAATTTGTCTTACCTTCATCTTGATTAGACACCAAGGCTAAGCTTATCTTCTTCTCAGTTTTATCACTCAAGGCCATTTCAAAAGTTTGTAGAGGACCCATGAGTTCATCTACCTTCAGGGTATTTATATATTGATCTTCTTCGATGGCTGTCACCTTCATGTCAAACTTCTTGGGAAGAGAACTTAGAATTTTCTGGACCTACTTAGCTTCTGGAATCTTTTCTCCAAGATCACTTAAAGTATTGGCAATATCAACAATGTTCATATGAAAGTCTTGAATACTTTCATCCTCCTTCATCCTCAAGTTCTCAAACTTGGTGGTGAGAAGTTAAAGTCTTGAAGATTTCATTGTAGAAGTTCTTGATCAACCTGAAGATGTTCTATTCAATGCTTTGGAGTTACCTTGAGCAAGCTTGTCATCTTCATCATCCCAGTCTTCCTCGGGCTTTAACGCATCAGTAATCTTTCCATCCTTGTCTTTTGCCTTTGGTGGATCCCACCCTTTGACCACAGACTTCCAAGCTTTACCATCCATAGACTTGATGAAAGCCACCATGTGCACTTTCCAATATTCATAATTGGATCCATCAAGAATGGGTGGTCTATTTAATATTCCACCTTCTTTGTCCATTGAACCAGAAAAGTAACTTCCCTGAATCTCACCCAAATGCAGAGCAGGATGTCTGCTCTGATACCAATTCAAATTCTGGTATGCAGATCTCAGATGTCCTGAGAGATGTCGAGACACTTGATCTCTGCTTCAAACACAATGATAATAAAGAACAGAATACAAATTACAGAAAATAAACAAACACACAATGATTGTTAACCCAGTTCGGTGAACAACAACACCTACATCTGGGAGCTACCAAGCCAGGAATGAAATCCATTAGATAGTATTAATTCTAAGCTAAACACCTTCGTTTACAACTATCACTTAATCACTACCCGTGCTTAATTTCTACCTAAGACACTTCCTAGGTATGAGACCCTTCTCAATTTCCTTTCAATCACAACAGTGACAGAAATTACAACTCAATGTAAACAGTCTAGCTCTAGTATCAACACGACACAAGAGAGGCTCATAAATACAAACCCTAAACTCACTAGGCAACAATGTATTTTTCCACACTCTTCCTAGGTTAAATCCATTCTATTTATAACCATAAACAATACTGGATTTGAGCTTCAAAACGCAGCAATTCTGTTCCACAGAATCTGCAACAAATTCTCCTCTAGAATAGTTTCTTCAATTCTAAGTTTCCTAAAGTGTCTCCACACTTAGAAACAACATCTTCAAATTATAATCATAATCTCTGATTCCTCAATCTTGGATGCCACCTAGGAAAAACAAATTTCCCAGAATAATCTAAAATCTGGAATTTAAAAAATCATAATTAAAAATTGAAAAGTAACAGACAAAGATGTCGAATCATCATGATAGGACATCTTGTCCAACATCTTGATCTTCAATTAGTTCTTTATGTTAGGACATCTTATCCAACATATTGTTGTCAAGTTAGTTTTACCAAAATTGATGCCAACCTCAAAGGCTTGGACTCACCAATCGGTGATGATCTTACTTAGAACATCATATCGGCATATAAGCTATTTTTTTATGAATCAGACTACCACTTGCTTGGTGACATTTTCATATGAAGTAGCTTTTACCCACTTGGTAAAGTAATCAATGGCCACCAAAATGAAGCGATGTCCATTTGAAGCTTTAGGTTCAATCATGTCGATCATGTCAATTCCCTACATAGAGAAAGGCCAAGGAGAAGAGATGACATTGAGAAGAGTTAACGGCACATGAATCTTGTCGGCATAAATATGACATTTATGGCATTTCTTCGCATATTTGCAGCAATCAGACTCCATCATCATCCAATAGGAGCCTGCTCTCAATAGTTTCTTTGCCATTGCATGTCCATTGGCATGGGTGCCAAAGGATCCTTCATGAATCTCTGTCATCAACATGTTTGCTTCGCGTTTGTCCACACATTTGAGTAAAACCATGTCGAAGTTTGTATTTTATAATACATCATTATTCAAGAAGAAGTTGGCAGATAACCTTCTCAGAGTCTTCTTGTCTTTGTTCGATGTCCCAAGTGGGTATTCTTGTCTTCGGAGAAAGAACTCAATGTCATGATAGCAAGTTTTATTATCAGTGACCCCTTCCACTGCAAATACATGTGCAGGTATGTCGAGATGCATAACATCAATTTTGGGAATATCATTCCAACGATTCACCACACTCATGGAAGCCAAGGTTGCTAGAGCATCTTTCATTTGGTTCTCATCACGGGGAATATGATGCAATTCAACTTTGTTGAAGAAAGGGAGCAACCTCCTTGCATAATCTATGTAAGGAATTAAACCAGGTTGGCGAGTTTCCTATTCCCCCTTGATCTGATTGATCACCAAAGCTGAGTCCCCATACACATCCAGAATCTTGATCCTAAAGTCGATAGCTTTTTCAAGACCCATGATGCAAGCTTCGTATTCAGCCATAGTATTTGTACATTCAAATGTTAACCTTGAGGTAAAATGAATATGAGAACCTTGACGAGTGACAATGATTTCCCCAATTCAATTTCTGTAAGCGTTAATAGATCCATCGAATATCAAGCCCCAACGAGATCCCGGGTCAGGCCCTTCATCAGGTAACAAATATTCACAATCTTTTGCCTTCAAATACATCACGTCTTCATCTGGGAAATCAAACTTGATAGACTGATAGTCTTCAATCGGATGATGAGCCAAATGATCAGCTAAGACACTCCCTTTGATTGCCTTCTGAGTGTGATACTCGATATCGTACTCTAACATAAACATCTTCCATCGGTCAATCCTTTCAGTCAAGGCGGGCTTTTCAAAGATATACTTAATTGGATCCATCTTAGAAATCAACCAAGTAGTATGATTGAGCATGTACTGACGGAGACGTTGAGCAGCCCAAGCTAAAGCACAACAGGTCTTCTCGAGCATAGAGTATCGAGACTTACAGTCTGTGAATTTTTTACTCAAATAGTATACGGCGTGCTCTTTACTTCATATTTCATCTTTTTGTCCGAGCACATAACCCATTAAATCTTCCAATATGGTCAGGTACATGATCAAGGGCCTTCCTTCAACTGGAGGAATCAAAATTGGAAGCTCAAGTAGAGATTCTTTAACACTATCAAATGCCTTCTGACAGTCTTCTGTCCACTCACATCCTTGATTCTTTCGGATCAGTTTGAAAATCGGTCAACAAGTGGCAGTCATATGTGAGATGAACCGGGAGATATAATTCAGGCGTCCAAGGAACCATCTTACATGCTTCTCAGTTATTGGTACGGGCATCTCTCGAATGGCTTTAACCTTATCAGTATCGACTTCAATTCCTCTTTGACCGATGATGAAACCCAAGAGTTTTCCTCAACGAACACCAAAGGTACACTTGTTCGGGTTCAAGCGGAGTTTATATTTCCTCAAACACTGAAACAACTTTAACAAATACTCCACATGGTCTTCCTCAGTTATGGACTTGGCTATCATGTCATCCACGTAGACTTCTATTTCTTTGTGCATCATGTCGTGGAAGAGGGTAGTCATGGCTCTTTGATATGTCACGCCATCATTTTTTAAACCAAAAGGCATCACCCTATAGCAAAATGTCCCCCATGGCATGATAAATGTTGTCTTCTCCATGTCTTCAGGAGCCATTCTGATCTGGTTATAACCGAAGAATCCATCCATGAAAGAAAATACCTTGAATTTGGCAGTACTGTTGACCAACATGTCGATGTGCGACAACGGGAAGTCATCCTTTGGACTAGCTTTGTTCAAATCCCTATAGTCGACGCATATGCGAACTTTACAATCCTTTTTGGGAATGAGCACTATGTTGGCCAACTATTGAGGATACTTTGATGTAACAAGGAAACCCACATCAATCTACTTTTGAACTTCTTCCTTGATCTTAAGAGTCATGTCCGAGCGAGTCCTTCTCAACTTCTATTTGATCGGTGGACATTCTGGCTTCGACGGCAAACGATGCTCCACAATGTCTGTATCTAACCCTGGCATCTCTTGGTAAGACCAAGCAAACACATCCACATACTCTCTGAGCAGTTCTATCATTCTCTCTTTAACAGCAGGAACAAGCAATGCTCCAATATTCACTTCCTTTTTATCTTCTTCTGAACCCAGGTTGATCACTTCCACTGGCTCCTTATGAGGTTGAATGGTCTTCTCCTCATGCTCATGCAAACGAGAGATATAATTAGGATAACCTTCTGCATTTTTGTCTTCAGCTTTGAACACGGGAACTCAAAGTTGGGAGAGGACATAAGGTCATGATTTTTGAAATTCTGGCATGCAGATCATAGATGTCCTAACAACATGTCAAGACATTGATCTCTGCATCACTTTAAAACAAGGACAGAATAAACAAGTCGATACTCTGAATATCAGCAAAAGAGTCACAACAGATGTTTCAACATCTGTTACAACATGTTAATCAACAAGTAAATACCGAACTGTAAATTTGCAGAATGATAAATAACACAAGATATGTTAACCCAGTTCGGTGCAATTCACCTACATCTGGGGGCTACCAAGCCAGAAAGAAGAATCCACTATCAGTAGTATAGTTTTATGTAAACAACCTCTGGTTTACAGTAAACAACCTTTGGTTTACGTATCACTACCCAATGAAAACTTTATCATTAGAAATCCCATGTAATTGATAAGAGAAACCTATCTCACTCCCTTAATCACTTCCTGTGATATCTAACAGTTATAGTCACAATAACTGTATCATCCTACATGAAAGACTCCTCTTTCAATACAAAGTTCAGCCAAACACACTTGACTAACAATCCTACTCGAATTCTATTGGATTTGCTTCAAAGCTTCATCCAAGAACAATATACAATTCATTACCTCAAGGCTTTTGAATCTGTATAAACATCTATGTCTACCACAATGTATCCAACCGATACAAAGGGAGACTTACAACACAAGAAAGCCTACGACTTTCAAAACCCCAAACCCTTATTTTCTACTTTACAAATATTACAAGAGATTAGTTATTCAGCCCTAGGTCTAAGTCTTCTTTTATAACCTTCTGTTGTCTTGGGCTTCAAATCTTCTGTCCTTAATCCACTACTAAACGCGCCTTGAATCTTGGAACAGAATTAAAATAACTTGCTGTGACAGTCATGATGTCGAGTCTTCATGCTGGAACATCTCATTCGACATCTTTGGTCTGGGTAGATTTCTTCAAAATAGAACATCTTGTTCAACATTATGTTTTACCAAAATTTAGTCAAATCCTTGGAGCTTTCAATCTCCCCCTTTTGACAAATTTTGGCTAAAACATTCTCCAGTTCGATGGTGCATGCAGTGGGAAATCCTGAAGTTAGTGTCATGGAAGAAGATAATTTCTAGACACCCTTCTCATTTATGTTGAGGTACATGAGGAAGAAGATGCACGACACTTATCTCACCCTGTGATACAGAGTACACAAAACATGTAACTCACATCACAAAACACAACTTGCTTCATAACTCTGATAAAAAAACACAAGCTCCCAGGATGTTAGAACCCAGAATGTTAGAACATCCTTTAAGACATTTTTGAAAACCAACAGCAAAAATGCACGCATATAACTCACAGCAGTAAGCAGTAACATGCAACCATTCTCCCCCTTTTTAGCCAAAAATTGGCAAAAATGACCAATACAGACCCATACCCAGACTGTACTCACCCAAACCCAGATAAATCCCATTAGTGCTCAACTCAACAAGGAATATTGTCATACCCCAAATTTTACCCTTAGATTCCTTGATCTTTTGCACATCATTTCTAGGTCAATCATCCATGCATAGCTAACCAAGTTATTAGACTTTGTTCGTTTGGTTTCATTTGTGAAATTAGGGTTGTTGCAAAAGGTTTAGAGGTCATGGAGGCTTTGTGTGTGCTCATTGGGATTATAGTCCTTTGCAAGTTGTGTTGAATTCCTGTGGAGATGAAGGAGGGATGTGCCCTCATGCTTATGGTCAAGCAGTCATGACATGATCCATGGCTTAAGTTATATGATAGATCTGTTTCAAGACTTGAACATTTGTCTTCTATTGCAACTTGACTACAAGCCTTGCTTCAGTGAATGTTAAATTATGCTCCAAGGTTGACTTTAAAGTCGTGTCATTGATCAAGTTAAGTTTTGGGTCCAAATTTGAATTGTTTGCACAACTATTGGTTGATTTTAAGTCAAGACTTCTGGCATAATCAGATTGTGATCAAAGAATGTGTTTAGGTTGTGGTGGAGTGATGTTAAGGTGGATTTGGTTCAAGGAAGAGTTATGTTCAAGACATGTCGGATTTGTTGATTGAAAATTGAAGGGCAAGTTTTAAGGCTTAGTTATACATGGCCATCATTGGGAATAAAATATTTGTCATTGTCCTTATGACTGCAAATAGGATACAAAGATGGTTTTGAGTGAGTTTTCTTGTCGTCAAAGACATATTCTTTAGCCTCGGTAACAAAAGGTTGGCATAGTATGCGAAATTGGTGTTCTACAAAAGAGAAAGATTTAAAAGCGTGCTTCAATCCACATTACATCAAATACATTACCAAATTGGATCCCAATTTCAAAAGTACTCAAAGTTCAAATTGCAAATTCATGATTGAGTTCAAAAATCACAAGGTCCAAAGATTAAGAATTGCAACACAAGTTCTAAAGTATAAGAGCAAAATACGAAAGGAGTTTAAAGTTTAATGTTGGCTCACATAAGAAACTAAGGTTGTTGCCAAAATGATTGTACTCAGAACGTTTGAATTCAAACAACTCTAAAAAGCAAGGTTCAAATTGGATGCCAAATCAAATTCAAGATTATTACATGACGTGAGTTTAAGGATATCAAACTTCAAGATAGTACAAAGTTGCTTGTGACGTGAAACAAAGCTTACCTGTAAAAAGTTTTGCAAAACCTAAGCCTAAAAAGCAGTCAAGACTGTCCTCTTCTCTCCCGTGCCACTCTTCCTTACCACTAAGGCCTTAATTTTGAGCCAAAAGTCTCGCTGCAGCTTCTCCACGCCAACCCTTTCGCCCGAGCTTCAAGCATCACCAAAGTCTCATGCCAAGGCTATGTTTTTGGAGCTAAGCTTCATGCTCTCCTCAAACATCATCGTCCTCACACCAAGCATGGTGTACACATGAAAGAAAAAGAAATAAAGTAAGTAAGTTGCAACAACACATGAATGAGAAAAGTACATAAAAGTTGATGATATCTATTTGGAAGCAACATGGAGAAGTTAAAATCCAGTGGACAATGTTCACCACAGAAGGTCACGCTATCAATAGAAGAACAAAATTCAAGCATTCATGACAATCATCATCAATAAAACCAAACATGTTCAAGACAAGGTTTCTTCTTTCCAAAACATACAGGAACATATTCAATTGGAAGTTTATCACAGCCGCACAATCAGACAAGATAATTGGAAGAGTTTCATGATTTCCAAATACCATTTGACATGTTCGATTCAAAATGGAAAGCTCATCAAGACGGTATTCACACAATCCATTCAGAATTTAATTCCACAAAAGCCTATAAAGGAAGAACACGAGCAGAGAAGCATAGCAGTGATATCAGAGTAATACACACACATACTCACACCAGAGAAAATAAGATTATACCAACACACCAAATTCATAGAAAAATCCACAAATACATCCCCAAAATTAAGAAACAAACATCAACACACAAGCAGCCAACACGAATTGAAAGGAAGAGCAGAGACGGTTTTCAAAAACATCAATGACTTGAAGCAATAGCAAGCATATGCAAGTTTTCAACAAACGCAAAAACAAGAACACTCAGGCACCGGTTGAATAAAAAAGCAACAACGCACATCACGGTGGCAATAACGGAAAACTCAAACTAAAGCTAAAGACAGACGAAGGTTGAAGAATCATCAGAGATTTTACCTAAGTACTCGTGTAAGCATTCGAGTAGTCTTTTCAGGAGGTACCCTGTAAATTCCATCCTTGTTTTGATTTTGTTGACATTCTGAACTTTGCCTTGGCTTGTGTTCGCTGCGATTGTGCTCGATCTCTGTTTGTTCTCGACTTAGGTTTTTTTTTGAAATTTCGTTGTTAGATTCGAAACGAGGATGGAAATTTAGGTGGGGTTAGTTTAGGTTCATAGTGGTTTTTAGGGAGGTTGGCCGGAGAAGGACGGCGGCGGCCACCGCGCACCACCGTCTTCTCCGGTGATGTTTTTGTTTCCGGTGAGGGTTATCTAGAGAGAGACATTGAGAGAAGGAGAGAGAGTTGAACGTGATTTGTTATGATCTTTGTGTTTTTTCCTTTTCATAGTTGTACACATACCTCTGCCTGCGTGTTACTCTCTGGCTTGCATTTGGGATTCTGATGATGACACGTGTCATCATCATAGCACATCATCAGCATTATCTTAACAATTCCATGCGCGTTATCCCTTCATCCTACCATGCGCCATCACCCTTTGATCCTTGGATGAGTCAGACCATGACTCTCCAAAGGATCTAACGCACAGGATCCTTCCTCTAAGGTCAACCAGGTTGACCAGAGTCCATGGTGGATTCCTCCTGACTGCGTGGGCCTTCTTTTGTTTGGGCCTAGTTTTCTGATTTTTACACCTCTCTTATTTACTATTCTCTTTGGCCCATTTCCATTTTATTTGTTTCTCTTTATTGATTTTATATTATATTTAGTTTAGTTTTTTTTATTTTATATTTTATTTTATACTTTTATTAAATATGAAAAATGCAAAAATATTTTTATTAATTAATTTTTGATTAATTTTATTAAATTCTTTTATTTAATATTAATTAATTCATTAAGGGATTAATTCTATTAAATATTTGACTTTAGTTTAATTAATTATTTTTAAGTTAATTTTCCTTAATTCTAAAAAACTCAAATATTCATTTAATTAATTATTTTCTTTAATTCAAAAATTCAAATGTATGTCTAATAATTAATCATTTTAATTTTGTTATTTTGGTTAATGACTTTTCTACTTGAGTTGTGCATGATATTAATATTCTTGATTCGTATTTGGTCATGTGCTTTATTATATTTGTACATATCATGACGACTTTGCCTTGTGAGTTTGTGTTGACTCCCCGTTTGATGATTGCTCTAAACCTATTCATGAATCTGATTTTGACATTTGAGGTTGTTTCTATCTTATCTTGATACTATTTTCATGATGCCTAATTTGTATAAGAACCTCATCTTAACTATTTCAAAGGAAAGGGTCCCCTCCGTTGACTATATGTCATGTTTAGGATAGTCTTGTCCTTCCTTCCTTTTCTATCCTAGCCTTAGGATTAGAGTCGGCGTACTCTATGCAATTGTTTTGCCATGAACACTTACTTTACCCCTTTATCCTAGCCTTAGGATTAGAATTGGTGTACTCTATGTGAGTGTCTTGCCATGGACACTTCCTGACCCTTTTATCCTAGCCTTAGGATTAAAGTCGTCATACTCTATGTGAGTGTTTTGCCACGGCCACTTCTTTCTCTGTTTAACCTAGCCTTAGGTTTAGAGTCGACGTACTCTATGTGAGTATCTCGCCATGGATACTTACCTCTTCCTTTGGAACCTTGACCACAGTCAAGAGTTCTTCACCCTTATTGAGGGGAACTACAAATTCTCTGATTCTATTCCCGTCAGGATACGTAGGCACGAGATGCGATGTCTTGGCGAGCATACTTAGTAAATAAACCCCTAGGTCTTTACCTTTGCACATTTTCCTTAGCAAGCAAACAATAACAAATAACACAAATAAAATAAGAGGTTCTTGTAGAGTACTACAGATGCTTAGGATGCTAACACCTTCCTTAGGTATAACTAACCCCCGAACCTTAGATTTCTTAGCATTGTTTTTACATTGAAATTAGGGTTTTCTTCGATCTTTACCCTTTCCTTTAGATAAATCAAAGATCGGTGGTGAATTTCAAAGTTTTGTGATTCAAGTTAATTAATAGCTTGATATCCGATTCTCACCGCAACAAAGATGTCTTGAAACTCAAGTAGCAAGAACCTCCTTAAATACTGATGAAGCTACATAGGAAGTGACGATCCGTTGGAAGAAACAAATTACTAGTCAATGAATGCAATATTGACCACTGACCAAGTTAGTTTTGAAAGTTTCCAACTTAATAAGAATCATTCAAAACACTTTGGACTATTGCTACTGAGAGTGATAGTTCCACTAAGTGATCATGTGTAGTCAAAAGCACGCCTTTCTGACATGTACTTGAAACCACCGTCCCTTTGATAGTCTTTAGCTGAAATAGATTATGAATGATGTCCTGACTCCCTATCAGACTTTGTCAGTTTTCTACATTGGCCAAGACCCCACATTATTGTTTTATTTAGCACATACATAACATGTTTAAAAAGGTAATCACAATCTTCTTCACTTTACTCTAAATAAATTTTTTTTCATCCAGAACTAATAGATTTGATCATGATATCTTCAACAGAAAACTTCCATTGAACTTGACTTCAATCTACAATAAATTCACCCCGATAACAAAAAATGATTCTCAAGACATTCCCAAAAAGCTTGTACAACTCCGATTTAACCCATTGACATCCCAATGATAGAACCAAAATCAACATGTCAAGTCCACCCAGAACTATAAAAGTAACACAATGTCACGACATCTTGTCTGACATTACACCCTCACCAGAGGTATTCTATCACAGACTGCTTAAAACCACAAACAATCTTGATAAACAACTGCACTACTATAGCAACAGATCCTAGACAGAAGTCCAACTCCCCCTATCAAGGATAACCAGTGCTCATTTGCAAGAAGAACACCTTAAAGTGAATGGAAAACATAAGACTCATCTTCATGTCTTCAAGAGCTCACTTCTTGTTCAACACACCTGCTGAACGCATTCACTCACTGCTTGATCCACAAGCAATCTACGTACCACAATAGTACACCCATCAGACAGAAGTTCTCCCCTATCTTTTATAAATGATGCTCCTTCCAACAAAAAACACCCAAAATCAATGTAACACCCCCAATCTATACCCCCAATCAAATAAAGCAGTAACAGAAAATTCAAAATTTCATCAGAGTATATTTAAATTGCCATGGCATAGACGGGGGAAAATCACATTATGTTGAAACAAATCATACAACACCTGCTCATAAAGATATGAAACAGTGGGGTAGCAATCAACAGAGGAACTCAGTTCCTTACACCCACATTTCAGATTTTAGAATAAAAGCGGAAAATCTAAAACTGAATATCATATATATATATATATATATATATATATATATATATCATGAAAAGTTTGTCATACATCAAGTTATACATGCACAAGCCAAAAGATATATATATATACATATACAAATAATCACAAACGGCCTCCCTAACTACCCGGTGTCACATATCAGAGCCGACCGACAAAAGAATGAAGTCCTAAGCTTCACAAAAAGACTTCCAGCAACTCTAATCTGCAATGCCTCATAGAGCATTATAAAACAGCAGAAGGGTGAGAAAAACAATCATAATACAGTTGCATATAATTATGCATAACACAAAAATACACATATATGCGGTTCTCACCACAACTCACACCATAATTCAAACACAATACAACACGAGGTATAATTCATATTTCCATCACCAAGGTGTACCAACCATGCACAATACAAACATCACCAACACATATCCATATATCAATGTATCAATTTTATCCACAATTCCACACATAAACAACCATAATGATTTATGCAAATGCAAGAGACCGACACAACGACTCTATGCATATGCACATGCGGGTACCGACTTCCATTGTTTCTCATCACTAGTTCACTCAGGAACTTTGCTGGAATCATCGCTCGTTACATCACTGTAACTCCCCGTCGGGCATACGATGTCCCCCGTCGCTCACACCCCACACGGGCACACAACGTTTATGGATCGCTCACACCCCACACGGGCACACGACCCGATCGCTCACACCCCACATGGGCACACGATCGTCTATAATCATCGCTCACACCCCACATGGGCACACGACGTATAGCGGATTCCCTCTGGAATCCAAACCGTCACTCAGGACGTCACAACAATGCATATCATGATGCTTGGCATACAAGGACTCATGACATTCAAATACACACATATATGCATTCACCAAAATCACACTTTGCACTTAAGCCCAAAACAATGCATTTAATTGCCATACAGCCACAAATCATATCAATACCATCTAAACACATGCATTTACATCATACAACAACACCTTGCACAATACACATTAGTTACACACAGTTATAACGACAAAAATCGACAAAACGACACTATTCTTGATATCCGACATAATTAAATCGGCTAACAATTTCCAAATCATCCTAATGAGAAAGTACAGATCAATAGCTTTCCAACGAGACCAAGAATGTAAAAATCGGATAAACGGACCCCAAGTTACGAAAGAAAAACGAAAACGATATTTTGAAAAGTCCCATTTTACCATTCTCCTGGCCATACGCGTATTGCCCTGAGCCATACGCGTATTGCCCTGAGCCATACGCGTATTGCCCTGATTCCTCGCCATGCCATACGCGTATTTCCCAAGGTCATACGCGTATGGACAGAGACTAATTTTCCCCCAAAATTCACGTTAAAATCCCAATACGTGTAGTGCCAACATCGTACGCGTATTGCCCTAAAATGTTACGCGTATCATACGCAAATGGGAAGATGGCCGAGAAAAGTAACATCCCATACGCGTATTGGCCCAAAACTCGCCCATGTTACGCGTATTGCCAAGGCCCATACGCGTATTAACATGCCCCATACGCGTATGACCTGGAAAAACCAGAAAAATTCTGCAGAACAAGGTTCTGCGTTTTCCACCCCAAATCATCCAATTTTTCACCTACACACCAGAAAATTACCAATACAATGTCTAACAACATGTATCTATCATGTACCAACAATAATGAACACTAAAAACATGATTTCCAACACATTTAATCGATTTCTAATCAATTTTACATACTATAGGTTTTACTAAATTTTTCCAATTCAATCCAATAACAACCACAAACACACATACATAATCATATACAAGCATACAATAACTGAGTTTCGCACCCTTACCCGATTAAATCGATTCTAGAAGTTGATTTCTTGAATTTCCAAGATTTTCTCACTATTTCTTCTCTTCTTCTCTTTTCTCCCCTTTTTCCTTCTTCTCCCTTTCTTTCTCTCTATTTTTCTCTCTTTCTATTTTCTATTTTTCTACTTAATGAAAAATATCATGAAATGACCAAAATACCCCCACACTCAAATATCTCGCAAACGTTCCCAAAACCTGATAAAATATCACAACATTGAAAAATAACATATTTTCAAATAAAAGTAAAAAATAAAATAATATAATAATAAAATAATCAAAACGACTCGATTAAATAAAAACACACAAAAACTGGGGCGTTACAACTCTCCCCCACTTAGAAATTTTTGTCCTCGAAAATATACCTGAGACGAACAACTCTGGATACGACTCCCGCATCCGACTCTCCAACTCCCAAGTCAAATTGCCCTCAGCAGCGCCTCCCCACGCCACCTTCACAAGTGCAATATCCTTGCCCCTTAACCGCTTCACCTCGCGATCCAAAACCCTAACTGGTAATGCCTCGACCGTAAGGTTCTCCCTTACCTCAACCTCATCCATCGGAATCACATGCGACGGATCCGGAACATACTTCCGAAGCTGTGAAACATGGAACACATCGTGCAAATTCAACAGATTCAGTGGCAACGCCACCCTATAAGCCACAACACCCACTCTCGCGGATATCTGGTAAGGACCAATAAACTGAGAAGTAAGTTTCTTCGATTTCAATGCACGACTCACACCCGTTACCGGTGTAACCCTTAGAAATACATGATCGCCCTCTTGAAACTCAAGATCTTTCCATCTCCGATCATGATAACTCTTTTGCCTACTCTGAGAAGCCTTCATTTTCTCACGAATAAGCTTCACTTTTTCCGTAGTTTGTTGTACCAACTCTGGTCCAACCGCCGAGCTCTCACCAGATTCGTGCCAACACAACAGTGTTCGACACCTTCGTCCATACAATGCTTCAAACGGTGTCATTCCAATACTAGAATGGAAACTGTTATTATACGTGAAATCAATCAATGCAAGATAACTATCCCACGCACCACCTTGTTCCAAAACACACGCCCTCAACAAATCTTCCAACGACTGAATCGTCCTCTCCGTCTGACCATCTGTCTGCAGATGATAAGCCGAACTCAATCTCAATCTAGAACCCAACGCCTTCTGTAAACTTTCCCAAATTCTCGAGGTAAATCTAGGATCTCGATCCGAAATAATACTTAACGGAACTCCATGCAACTTCACAATCACACTGATGTAAATCTCCGCCAACCTCTCCAAAGTAAAACTGGTGTCAATCGGAATGAAATGAGCCGATTTAGTCAGTCTATCCACAATCGCCCAAATAACATTATGCCCTCGCTGAGTATTCGACAATCCTGTCACAAAATCCATTGAAATGCTATCCCACTTCCACTCAGGAATATCCAACGGTTGCAACAAACCACTAGGCCTCAGATGTTCCACCTTCGATTTCTGACAAGTCAAACATGCATAAACAAACTGAGCCACATCTCTTTTCAATCCTGACCACCAGAAAATCTTCTTCAAATCTTGGTACATCTTATTCGCTCCCGGATGTATACTTAAATTACTCCGGTGTCCTTCCTCCAAAATCATCTTTTTCAACTCCGCATCATCAGGAATACAAATTCTACCTCGGAATTTCAAAACACCATTTACATCCACTTGAAAATCACTATTCGCATCTTTTTCTCCCAACAACATCAAATCCACAAACTTCACATCCAGCTTCTGTTTCTCACTAACAGTCATCAGAAAATCATTAGTAATCGTTAGCATACCAAGCCTCACGCTATCTGACGTCACTTCACAAACCAAACTCAAATCTCTAAACGATTCCAAAAGTTCCCATTCCTTAACCATTAAAGCGGACATATGTAACGATTTCCGGCTCAATGCATCGGCAACCACATTAGCTTTACCAGGATGGTAATTCAAGCCAAAGTTGTAGTCCTTCAAATATTCCAACCATCTACGTTGCCTCATATTTAGCTCTTTCTGATCAAACAAATATTTTAAACTTTTATGATCACTAAAGACTTCAAACCTTGCACCGTAGAGATAATGCCTCCAGATCTTCAACACAAAAACCACAACCGCTAATTCAAGATCATGTGTAGGATAATTTTTCTCATGAACTCTTAACTGCCTTGAAGCATAAGCCACAACCTTACCTTCTTGCATCAGAACACCACCTAGACCAATCAAATAAGCATCACAATAAACCACAAATGGTTCATTAGGATTCGACAAAATCAAAATCGAAGTTGTCGTCAATCTCCTCTTCAGCTCATTAAAACTTTCCTCGCACCGTATATCCCAAATGAACGCTTGCCCTTTACAAGTCAATTGGGTCAAAGGAAGTGCTAGCTTAGAAAAACCTTCAATAAACCTTCGATAATAACCGGCCAAACCCAGAAAGCTTCGAATTTCAGTAACAGATCTCAGAGCCTCCCATTGTAGAACTGCTTTTACTTTAGATGGATCCACAGAAATACCATTACCTGAAATTACGTGTCCAAGAAAACTCACTTCCGACAACCAGAATTCACACTTGGACAATTTGGCAAAAAGCTTCTTTTCTTTCAAAACCTGCAAAATAATACGCAAATGCTCCGCGTGCTCTTCCCGAGACTTAGAATAAATCAAAATGTCATCAATAAACACCACAACAAATCAATCCAAATGCTCGTGAAAAATACGATTCATGTATTCCATAAACACACCTGGCGCATTAGAAACCCCGAACGGCATCACAGAATATTCATAATGACCGTAACGTGTCCTAAAAGCCGTCTTCTGAATATCTTCCTCTTTCACCCTAATCTGATGATACCCCGACCTCAAGTCAATCTTACTGAACACACAAGCACCAACCAACTGATCCATCAGATCATCAATCCTTGGGAGAGGATACTTATTCTTAATCGTCACCTTATTCAACTGGCGATAATCAATACACAATCACATACTTCTATCTTTCTTTTTCACCAATAAAACTGGAGCACCCCAAGGAGAAACACTTGGCCTTACAAACCTCTTCTCCAACAACTCTTTCAACTGTTTCTTTAACTCAACCAACTCAGATGCCGACATACGATAAGGTGCCATAGAAACAGATCTAGTACCAGGAACTAGATCTATAGAAAACACCACCTCTCTCTCTGGCGGCAAGTCCGAAATATCCTCAGGAAACACTTCCAGAAATTCACACACAACAGGAAACACATCAAGTGAAACTTGGCTATCCACAGTCAAAGATGCAAACAACCCAAACAACTGAGCTTCATCCGCCAAAAGTCTCTTCAACTCTTTGGTAGATAAGAAACTCGAGTCTTCGTCTTCCCCAAGAGAAGGGAACCTTACCAGCTTATGATAACAATCAATGTGAACTCGATTGAATTGCAACCAATTCATTCCCAGAACCACATCTAAACCCTCCAACGACAAACACACCAAATCCATCTCAAAGTCTTTACCATAAATGGTCAAAGGACAAATTAGACAAACCAAAGAAGTAGTTAGTGACCCCATTGCTGGAGTATCAATAACCATCTCGCCACCCATCAAAGACAACACGAGATTCAAACGCTTCGCGCACTCAGATGAAATAAACGAATGAGTCGCTCCAGTATCAAAAATAACAACTAAAGGAGTACTATTAATAAAACAAGTACCTCTGATCAGACGGTCTGCACTTGAAGTATGAGTTCCCGCTAAAGCAAATACCTTCCCACTAGCTGGAGCTTGCTTCGGTTTCAGACACTTCGTACTAATATGACCAGGTTCACCACAGTTGTAACATTTCACCACATTCTTTCTGGCATAATCAACTGCAATATGTCCTACACCTCCACAATTAGTACACTTCCTCAAATCTTTCCTGCACTCAAACTGACGATGCCCCAACTCACCACATTTATAACACCTCAGAGGACCAGACATTCCTCCTCCACTTGACCTTTTCTCAAAATTTCCCCTTTGTTTACCCTTATCAGCTAGTGTCACATACGGACCACCCCGAAACTGTTGCTTCCCTTTCCTCTCGCTCACACTCTTGTAGTGAGTAGAACGAGCCTTACTATCCTCCTCATAAATCCTACAACAATCCACCAAATCAGAAAACCTCTGAATCCTTTGATAACCAATTGCCTCCTTTATCTTAGGACGCAATCCGTTCTCAAACTTTACGCACTTAGAAAATTCCGCAGTCGCTTCGGCATAATGAGGATAAAACTGCACAAGCTCCATAAACTTAGCAGTATAATCAACAACAGATATATTACCTTGTTTCAGTTCCAAGAACTCAATTTCCTTCTTTCCTCTTACATCTTCAGGAAAATACCTCCTCAGAAACTCCATACTAAACACAGCCCAAGTAATCTCCTCCTCTGCAGCTTCCAACACACGACGAGTACTAACCCACCAATCATCAGCTTCTTCCAATAACATGTGAGTACCCAGTCTCACCTTCTGATCCTCACCATAATCCATCACTCAGAAAATACTTTCAATCTCTTTCAGCCAAATCTGAGCACCATCAGGATCATATCTTCCTTTGAAGACAGGCGGTTTGTTCTTCCTGAACTCGTCATTACCTGCAGCATTAGGTGCACCCTGCACAGCCCGAGCCATAGCTTGCATAGCAGTAGCCAAATCAGCATCATTCCTACCAGCCATATTATGTTCATTTCCAATAACAGAAACTATGGTTAAACAAACAGCTCAACCAAATGCCAAGACCGACAAGGACAGACATGAACTGACACAAACTGACACGGACTGGCTCTGATACCACTTAATGTAACACCCCCAATCTATACCCCCAATCAAATAAAGCAGTAACAGAAAATTCAAAATTTCATCAGAGTATATTTAAATTGCCATGGCATAGACGGGGGGAAATCACATTATGTTGAAACAAATCATACAACACCTGCTCATAAAGATATGCAACAGTGGGGTAGCAATCAACAGAGGAACTCAGTTCCTTACACCCACATTTCAGATTTTAGAATAAAAGCGGAAAATCTAAAACTGAATATCATATCATATATATATATATATATATATATATATATATATATATATATATATATATATATATATATATATATATATATATATATATATATATCATGAAAAGTTTGTCATACATCAAGTTATACATGCACAAGCCAAAAGATATATATATATATATATACATATACAAATAATTACAAACGGCCTCCCTAACTACCCGGTGTCACATATCAGAGCCGACCGACAAAAGAATGAAGTCCTAAGCTTCACAAAAAGACCTCCAGCAACTCTAATCTGCAATGCCTCATAGAGCATTATAAAACAGCAGAAGGGTGAGAAAAACAATCATAATACAGTTGCATATAATTATATATAACACAAAAATACACATATATGCGGTTCTCACCACAACTCACACCATAATTCAAACACAATACAACACGAGGTATAATTCATATTTCCATCACCAAGGTGTACCAACCATGCACAATACAAACATCACCAACACATATCCATATATCAATGTATCAATTTTATCCACAATTCCACACATAAATAACCATAATGATTTGTGCAAATGCAAGAGACCGACACAACGACTCTATGCATATGCACATGCGGGTACCGACTTCCATTGTTTCTCATCACTAGTTCACTCAGGAACTCTGCTGGAATCATCGCTCGTTACATCACTGTAACTCCCCGTCGGGCATACGATGTCCCCCGTCGCTCACACCCCACACGGGCACACGACGTTTATGGATCGCTCACACCCCACACGGGCACACAACCCGATCGCTCACACCCCACATGGGCACACGATCGTCTATAATCATCGTTCACACCCCACATGGGCACACGATGTTATAGCGGATTCCCTCTGGAATCCAAACCGTCACTCAGGACGTCACAACAATGCATATCATGAAGCTTGGCATACAGGGACTCATGACATTCAAATACACACATATATGCATTCACTAAAATCACACATTGCACTTAAGCCTAAAACAATGCATTTAATTGCCATACGGCCACAAATCATATCAATACCATCTAAACACATGCATTTACATCATACAACAACACCTTGCACAATACACACTATTTACACACAGTTATAACGACAAAAATCGACAAAACGACACTATTCCCAATTTCCGACATAATTAAATCGGCTAACATTTCCAAATCATCCTAATGAGAAAGTACATCTCAATAGCTTTCCAACGAGACCAAGAATGTAAAAATCGGATAAACGGAACCCAAGTTACGAAAGAAAAACGAAAACGATATTTTGAAAAGTCCCATTTTACCATTCTCCTGGCCATACGCGTATTGCCCTGAGCCATACGCGTATTGCCCTGATTCCTCACCATACCATACGCGTATTGCCTAAGGTCATACGCGTATGGACAGAGACTCATTTTTCCCCAAAATTCATGTTAAAATCCCAATACGCGTAGTGCCAACATCGTACGTGTATTGCCCTAAAATGTTACGCGTATCATACGCAAATGGGCAGATGGCCGAGAAAAGTGACATCCCATACGCGTATTGGCCCAAAACTCGCCCATGTTACGCGTATTGCCAAGGCCCATACGCGTATTAACATGCCCCATACGCGTATGACCTGGAAAAACCAGAAAAATTCTGCAGAACAAGGTTCTGCGTTTTCCACCCCAAATCATCCAATTTTTCACCTACACACCAGAAAATTACCAATACAATGTCTAACAACATGTATCTATCATGTACCAACAATAATGAACACTAAAAACATGATTTCCAACACATTTAATCGATTTCTAATCAATTTTACATACTATAGGTTTTACTAAATTTTTCCAATTCAATCCAATAACAACCACAAACACACATACATAATCATATACAAGCATACAATAACTGAGTTTCGCACCCTTACCCGATTAAATCGATTCTAGAAGTTTATTTCTTGAATTTCCAAGATTTTCTCACTATTTCTTCTCTTCTTCTCTTTTCTCCCCTTTTTCCTTCTTCTCCTTTTCTTTCTCTCTGTTTTTCTCTCTTTCTATTTTCTATTTTTCTACTTAATGAAAAATATCATGAAATGACCAAAATACCCCCACACTCAAATATCTCGCAAACGTTCCCAAAACCCGATAAAATATCACAACATTGAAAAATAACATATTTTCAAATAAAAGTCAAAAATAAAATAAAATAATAATAAAATAATCAAAACGACTCGATTAAATAAAAACACAAAAATTGGGGTGTTACAATCAATGCATGATATCACATGACCAAATTCATGCTCATATAGTGAGAAAGTACCAGGATTACCATCCTTGTACCATAACCAACAAACTCTTGGATTGAGACCAAAATCACCATTGATCCCTCTCATCCTGAACCCATCCATACCCTGTACAAATCCACCTTGAATTTTACAGCCATAGACCTTGTTACTTGAGAATAAATCCAATTGAACCTGGAATGCTCACATTCCTCATAGAGACATACGAAATCTCTTAGTTTGTTAGCTAGCCCAGATGTCATTCACACTTGAAAGATATCAAATACATGCTCCAGAAATCCTCAACTTACTTGCTTCTCAAGCTCCAAACTGATCCACTTCTTTCTAGAGATACTTGCAGCAGAAGAAATCACCTCTCCACAAGCATTCTGACCTCAACAAGAGTCAGACTACCAGACAGACACCCCATAATCCAAGACAGTCTTCACCTCATCATTCTCCCGTATGATAAGTTAGAACACTTCCGATTCAACTGGTGAATATCATCTTCCATAATCTGAACTCCAATTTCAGAAAACATGATGATGTTCTAACATCAGTTAGGACATCCTTCTCATATCACAGATACCAAACACTATGGTCCTTGATACAATTACCACTGGACTTACTATTGCATAGTAATCCAACTGAAGATCTTAAGAGAACACAACTCATACCAGCTTGATCATCAAGAACTTTAGACAACTGTAGTGAGAAATAAACTCTCATATTCCCACCAAAGCAAGCTCCTTAAGCGAAGATCCCTTCAAAAATCAGCACCCCAAGAGAAAAACCAGCTCCTCCTTTGGTCTTCAAACAACCTCCCTTCAAAGGTAATTTGTTCCAAGGACAAGATGAAACACACATCTTGGATTCAAGTGACTATGGTTAAACACAACCAAGTGTCACAACTTCCTCCAGATCTCCAAGAAATAGAATACTCTTGGTTCAACCAAGAATCTGGGTCTTCAGCAAGACATCTTAGATACACTAAGATGATGAAATGTAGCCTCTACTAACTTCTGCAATTCCCATACATTGCATAGGCTTTTTGGAGCATCCATTCCAATCACATCTAAGAAGATCAACTTCTCTCAATATGATAAACCTCCACTATAACCAGATCCCACAGAGGAACAGTCTGATGATAACCCTGATGTCAGAGCATCTGATTTTGACATCAATGTCATGACTTCCAGTTGATGAACTCAAGTCTGTCTGATACAACCTTGATCAACTCCCCCTTAGACATACCATCTTGAGGAACTTCTCCACTTTTAAAGAACAAGAGTTTCATGCTCTTATAGACTTGATTAACATATCAAGTTTGAGTAGACAACCTCCATCCCGTATTAATGGTCCACAACCAATCTTAAGACCAGATACCTAGAAGAGCATCAGCTTCAAGAACTCATCCTCAGAATAACCAAACATGCCAAAGCCTGATTATTTAGGAAAGAGTAGTCAAAATCTACAAGAAATCCATCTTTCTTTAAGAAGAGAAATCCTCAAGATGTCAGAGATACTATCCTGGACACTTATCCAACACCTCCATGTTTAAATGGATCACATGCTCTCAGCAACTGCACTCCAATTCACCTAGATCGGAAATAAACTGGCCCAAGCAATATTCATCAAGATTAAGATGTCTTCATCTTTACATCCATCAGCACCATATTCTAGATAAGTTTCTTGCCATGAAACTTCCTAGTCAGATTATGTGATTCTGCAGATCCGACCAGAAGAAGGTTCCCAACACTTTATGTCAACACACAAAAGTTTGGTTCCCATAGCATAAGCTACTCCTCTCTCTTGTCCTAGAGATTCACTTCTTGAATCAACAAGATTTTGCACAAACTCTGCTGATGGGATGTTTCAACATCTAGTTGAACATCAGATCCTTATCTAATGAAATCCTCACTGGTGACCTTGACTGCATCCAATTTTGAACACCACACACATGGATAATCTATTAAATACTTCTAGATTCCACAAATAGCAATTGATCTTAAATCCTTGTTCAGAAGTCCATACATCCAAGAGATATCAAGACTGGCACCATTAACTCATGTTGACTTAGCTGGCACAATCCTATGCGTCTTCCTTGAGAATAACCACTTCAACTGATCTGAAGAAACACTACCTTGCACGACATGGAAGGTGAAAATAAATCACCCCCAAATTCTTCAGATTGATGATCCTCGGGACCATCCTTTATCCAGAAGAGCAACCAGAAGCTCCAGAATTCCATCTTTTCCAGAGACACCAAAAAGAATCCTCATGACAAGAAATGCCTTTATGAGTGGACTTGAGAGAATTCTCAAGTGTCTTTGGCAACTTTATCATGACAAGGATATTTACCAATTTCATAAACCAAGAAATTGATAACCTAGACCTCTCCTCTTCTGACTGCAAAATACCTGAAGATACCAACCTTCCAAGTACCAAGACATCAAAGGAAAACAGTAACAAACAACTCTCACCATTCCATTACTCCCTGCTGAAACAGTTAGAACTTCAATAGATGTTGACACCTTCATGAACAAAGTCTTCAATCTAGCTTTACCAAAGTCCTTTCATCAGAAACACATGCAGCGGAACAATAACACATCTTCCCATAAGCAAAGGCAACCAGTAGCTGTCATCCTTGATCCAATACCAATCATTTCAGATATCCAATGAATGGTCTGATCGCACAAACACGCCTTGTTTAATGAACAAGAAAGTATCTCCCAAGATCTCATCTAGAAACAGACAGGATGCTTGCTCTGATACCAATTGAAATTGTGGCATGCAGATCACAGATGTCCTAACAACATGTCAATACATTGATCTCTGCATCACTTTAAAACAAGGATAGAATAAACAAGCTGATACTCTGAATATCAGCAAAAGAGTCACAACAGATGTTTCAACATTTATTACAACATGTTAATCAACAAGCAAATACTGAACTGTAAATTTGCATAATGATAAATAACACAAGATATGTTAACCCAGTTCAGTGCAATTCACCTACATATGGGGGCTACCAAGCCAGGAAGAAGAATCCACTATCAGTAGTATAGTTTTATGTAAACAACCTCTGGTTTTCAGTAAAAAACCTCTAGTTTACCTATCACTACCCAATGAAAATTTTATCATTTTAAATCTCATATAATTGATAAGGGAAACATATATCACTCCCTAATCACTTCCTGTGATATCTAACAGTTATAGTCACAATAACTATATCATCCTACTTGAAAGACTCCTCTTTCAATACAAAGTTCAGCCAAACACACTTGACTAACAATCCTACTTGGATCCTATTGGATTTTCTTCAAAGCTTCATCCAAGAACAATATACAATTCATTACCTCAAGGCTTCTGAATCCGTATAAACATCTATGTCTACCACAATGTATCCAACCGATACAAAGGGAGACTTATAACACAAGAAAGCCTACGACTTTCAAAACCCTAAACCCTTATTTTCTACTTTACAATTATTACAAGAGATTAGGTATTTAGCCCTAGGTCTAAGTCTTCTTTTATAAATTTTTGATGTCTTGGACTTCAAATCTTCTGTCCTTGATCCACTGCTAAACGCACCTTGAATCTTGGAACAGAATTAAAACAACCTGTTGTGATAGTCATGATGTCGAGTCTTCATGCTGGGACATCTCATTCGACATCTTTTGTCTGGGGCAGATTTCTTCAAAATAGAACATCTAGTTCAACATTATGTTTTACCAAAATTTAGTCAAATCCTTGGAGCTTTCAGTTTTCAATGGTTTTTCATGTATTAATCTGCACATGTGATTTATGCTTGATTTTAGAAACAAAGAAATGTGGAAGTGTGTAGATATTGAAAGTGATTATTTATTTTTTTGGTTTTTTAGGATTACCATTTTTCGAAAATGAAATTCTGGTACATGTGCAGAGTTCAGATGTCCTAGAACATGCCGTTCGACATCTGGTCTGACATGATCACAAAGGGCAAGGTATATTGCAAAAATCATGGTACTGAAAAGATAAAAGAAAGACACACAGAATTGTTAACCCAGTTCGGTCGAACACACCTACTCTGGGGGCTACCAAGCCAGGGATGAAGTCCAGTATTAGTAGTATCAATTCAAAGCTAAACTACCCGTTTACAGCTTATCACTTAATCACTACCCAATGACCCTTCTACCTAGATCCTCTCTAGACATGAGAAACCCTTCTCACTCCCAATCATCTAAATGATGTCTAGCAGTTGACAATCTGCCACTGCATCAACAGCCCTTTGCATACACAACAGTTCATCAAGGAAGACACCCTTCCAAGACACAACTTAGAGTTACTTAAAAGCTTCCTCCAAGAACAATACTCCTCTTACTTAACAGCTTCGAGGATCACACTAACAAACTGTCCAACTCACAGGTCGAGTGGTACAGGAACCAACCCTAATACTGGAACTTTTACATCTTTGGTTGTTTTTTTAAACTAGGTTACAAAACATCTATTTATAACCTATTCCCAACTGGATTTGGGCCTACAAAAACCTAGCAAATGAGCTGCTATAAATCAGCAGAAACTTTTTCTACATAATAGGACTTCAATATTTAACTTCCTAAAATATCTCCATATTTAGAAAGTGCATATTTTCCCATATTCTTCTCAAATTCAGACTTGAATCTTCAAACCTTTTAATTCAGCACCACCTGGAATTTGCATATTATTTCCTGAAACTTCTGCATCTGTTAGGATATAACAGAATTCTACATTCTCTTCAGTTCTGGCGCGATGTCGAATGAACCTGCATGGGACATCTCGATAGGACATGTTGTTCCAAATGTTAACACTACTTTAGCTCAACATGTTCCAATGTACACTAGGACTTCTTGCTCAACCTGTTCTTCTTTAGCAAGATGAACAAAACTATCTAACATATTGCTGCTATTATTTGTTTTACAAAATTAATGCCAACCCTTAAAATTAAAGAACTAACATTCTCCCCCTTTGGCAAATTTTGGCTAAAACAAATACATAAACATTACAACTCAGATTTCAGCAGCAATCACACTTCTATACTACTGTCAGTAGTCATCAGCAACTACTGAACCTACCAGTAACCATCAGTAACTACTGTGAACAGCAATCCTGGAGAAACATCTTCTAGGGAATATTTGAATGATGTTAGGACATCATGTCTGACAACTCTTTTGGCAGCACATTTCTATGAGCTCCATAACATCACCTTCGAGCATCCCACCACAATCACTTCAGGCAGCACATCCGGAGGTAAGAAGTAGAAAGTCCCGAAGTTATGCACATGAGGAAGAAGATATCCAATACTCCCCCTCAAATCAGGAATCTGAGGAACATTCTTCTACATATTTCTTTTTCCTTTCAAGAAGGATCCAGCTACATAGAAGAAGACTCCTCCAGAAAAGAAGCGTCTGTCTTAACACAAAGGACCAAAGGTGGCATACGAGATTTCTGCACACCTTGCTTGATCAGACGCCCCCAGTCAACCTGTGGCATAAGATGAAACTTAGGAAGTATCAATCTATTAACCCAGGTAACTCAGAACACAAGTCACAACTGTGTTCATAACTCAGGACATAAGTCACAATTGGAACTCAACACCAACTCAAGAATTTTAACACTCTCTTCGCAAACAATTGGAACTGCAGACTCAGTGCAGACTCAGAACAAGGCATCTGCATAACCCATTTCACACACCCTTTCTCCCCCTTTTTAGCCAAAACTTGGCAAAGAAAGCCCTCACAGAACTAGACCCAAGTGACACTTACCCAAATACGAACAAACGCCATAAGACTAGTGAAACAAGGCACTTACTTGGCAGGAGTAGAAGAGAGCAGCCCCTATAAATAGCTGACCAGTAACTTAGGAATTAACGAGCCTTGAATATGTCAAGGTTCTTGGTCAAAGAAACGCTATTTTAGGTATCAAAAACCCCATTCAACATTCAATGCCTACCTTCCAAAAACTGCCTTGACTGCCTTAAATGTTTCTCAACTGAATCTTACCATAAATTAAGCCAATAACGTTCCATGCATAGGCAGGGACACGTGTTTTGCCTTATCCTTATACCACCGTCCAGAGTAATTCCTTGTTTGGCCCAAGAAAAACATGTCATGTACCATGTTCTGACATCTTATTAGACAATGTCTGCTTGCTCACAACATTATCCACCCAAAACTCCACAGAACACAAGCACATTTTCTTTTCTGATGGATACTGAGACGACTTCTCTCAATCCCTTCTAGATTCCTTCAAGGCAGTAGAGCAAAACTAAAGTCACCCAAAACCACCAAATCTGCTTTTTAGACCTCTCTATACACAGCTATGATGTATCCCATCATGAAGTTTGACATCACACTGCACAAACTTGACTAGCACACATGCTACAGAAATCTGTACCCTTGCAGTAATAGATCATAGACAACAACCTTAACTTCCCCTGACATGAACAACCAAAGCTCCTTATGAAGATGAACACTTTACACCAGATGATAGCACAATGATGTTGCCACATTCTCAACATCAAGAACTGCCACTTCTTGTATTTGTTGAGCATAATCTTACCAGGTTTATGCCGAGTCCAACATAAAAGCCCACTTGATTTGGAATTTCACACATATTCCATAACAAATGTCTTTAGATTACTTGCAACACAAGATAAGGATTGCCACCACCTTTTACTTATATTAGAAGAACCTTCAGCCATTCTGATCAGATCACACCACTGACAACAACCTTCTGTCCTTACATTCACACATACCTAAGAAGTCTTCATCATGAAAGTAGTCATGTATTGCCAGAACAAACTACTTAACATCAAGATCAGAATCTGCCCATTCTAATCCACATTATGTCAGAATTGCCACTTCAGACAATAATGCTGCTTCTTCCAACTCCACAAGCACAGTCCCAGAACTTCATCCAGGATACACAACAACCAATGATGTTGTAACATTATGTAGGACATCAGCCTTGGATAAAAGATCACACCTTCTGCATTTTATTCAGGTAATCACACCCACCTGATCACAACAGTGAGAAATGCACTCTCACACAATTCAGAAATCTGAATTGCATCCACACATCAGATAACTACCAAGCTCCCAACAAGGTCTTTACCATCAGTCACATACACATCTCCATCAGACTCATACCTAGCTCCCGACAAGGTATTTGTTATCCAAGAAAGATTCACAAACAAACAGCAGATGATGCTCACTTCTTCATTCACACACTTTTGATATAGTCAGCTGATAAGGCTATCTCATGTTGTCATCAACCACAACCACTCAGAAAGAGTAAATTCCTGAACCATAATATCCAGACTGCAGACTTGCATAATTCTCTAGACAAACACTTAGTCTCCCGTTAAAGTATTCACCCTTATGCATAACATCAATAATAGATAAATACTAAATCTCCCGTCAAAGTATCTACTATTAGTCAGAAAAAGATTACCTTCTCACACAAGGTATGACAATTTGTTTGTAATCTTCTGCATACGTCTGACAACTTCTGATTCATGACATATATTCACAAGTTACTTTAACTTGGATCAGTGGCTTGATCTTGGACTTCTTTCTGCGTAAAACAATCTTGGCTGAACAAGCAACCACCTGAATTGATGTTCCAACATCAATCTCAGTCACACATCTTCACAGAGTTTTTCTTAAGATATCGTCGATAGTAAGGCTTTAGCACACGTGGATCACTATCAGTGGTTGATCAAGCTTCCAGGTCATATCTCATTCAGCAGCAGGAATAGCTCAAGAGTCTTCTCCTTAAATCGCAGCATCTTGCCTGACTTTGAGATGTTGGATGTCACCAACATTCCACAACCAATTTGCCTCTTCTAAACCGTCAGCCAAACTCATCCAAGCGTATAGTCACCAACCAACCCCACCGGTTGATTCAACTCCACAGTGCTTAACCCTTGAAAGTTCTCCACTACACCAGAATAAGAGTTCCATGCTCTCATAGACTTGATAAATGTCATCAAGTTTGAGTAACCGACCTCCATCCTGACTCAGAGAAACATTATCCAGATAGCTTGAGACAATAAATTCTTAATGCATCAGGTCAGAATCTACCAAGAACACTTCAGAGAATCATATATTCTCCCTTTTAATAACAGCACCGACTGTGATTAGATTATGTCACACAGTCAATACTTATCTAGCTTCACAAGATCATTCAGAACATGACTTTATGATCTTTGACCTTCATGTCCAAGAAGTCTGCTAGAGATAATACTTCTTGAATCTCAGGTTTTCTACTCCTGCAGCAAGGACCAGAAATAAACTGACCTCAGGAGAGAAACATGTTGATCACTCCTTTAACAACTTACACATCTAAGATAAGTTCCAGGACCAGAATCTTCTTAGACATACCACCTCGAAGCCTCCTCTTCCAGATCAGGAGTAGGTTCTAAACCCATGTGATCAGACCACATTTGTTTAGCACTCAGAGCATCTGCTATGCCATTCCTTTAGTCACCAGAATTCTGCATAATTCTGACAAGATGTTCTAACACAAGATAGGACATCATTCCATAAAAAAACAAAGTTTGGAGATTAACCATTTTAAGAAAAGAAGCAAAAGTAAATTACTTCTCACTATCTTCAGATCTCTTCCTTACAACTTCACTTATCAATGCCTTTAAGAGTGGACTTGAACAATAATCTTCTAGTATCGTTGACAAAGTAAGTTGAAGTAGTCTTGCATAGTATATACACTTAGAGAAGCATAGCCTTCTCAATTGCAAACGCAGCGGACCAAGACACAAACTCCTCAAGACCTTCAGGTGTCATATATCAGCCCTAGCATCATAATCCAGGTGACACCACAATACCACAGGTTTGAAAATAAATCAAACCACAACACAACAGCTTTTCAACCACTCCTCCAAGCCTTCAGTACATGCCACTGCCTATCACGAACAGTTCATCCTCCACTTCTAGGGACCATTCTCACACCTATATGAACTACTCCAAGTTCAAACAAATTTTCAGTAGAAAAGCTTCTACCTTGACCATGAACCAGAAAGTATCTTCCCTGGGATCTCATCCAGATACAAAACAGAATGACCTGCTCAGATACCAATTGAAATTCTGGTACATGTGCAGAATTCAGATGTCCTAGAACATGCCGTTCGACATCTGGTCTGACATGATCATAAAGGGCAAGGTATATTACAAAAATTATGGTACTGAAAAGATAAAAGCAAGACACACAGAATTGTTAACCCAGTTCGGTCGAACACACCTACTATGGGGGCTACCAAGCCAAGGATGAAGTCCACTATTAGTAGTATCAATTCAAAGCTAAACTACCCGTTTACAGCTTATCACTTAATCACTAGCCAATGACCCTTCTACCTAGATCCTCTCTAGACATGAGAAACCCTTCTCACTCCCAATCATCGCAATGATGTCTAGCAGTTGACAATCCGCCACTGCATCAACAGCCCTTCGCCTACACAACAGTTCATCAAGGAAGACACCCTTCCAAGACACAACTTAGAGTTACTTAAAAGCTTCCTCCAAGAACAATACTCCTCTTACTTAACAGCTTCGAGGATCACACTAATAAACTGTCCAACTCACAGGTCGAGTGGTACAGGAACCAACCCTAATACTGGAACTTTTACATCTTTGGTTGTTTTTTTAAACTAGGTTACACAACATCTATTTATAACCTATTCCCAACTGGATTTGGGACTACAAAAACCTAGCAAATGAGCTGCTATAAATCAGCAGAAACTTTTGCTACATAATAGGACTTCAATCTTTAACTTCCTAAAATATCTCCATATTTAGAAAGTGCATATTTTCCCATATTCTTCTCAAATTCAGACTTGAATCTTCAAACCTTTTAATTCAGCGCCACCTGGAATTTGCATATTATTTCCTAAAACTTCTGCATCTGTTAGGATATAACAGAATTATACATTCTCTTCAGTTCTGGCGCGATGTCGAATGAACCTGCATGGGACATCTCGATAGGACATGTTGTTCCAGATGTTAACACTACTTCAGCTCAACATGTTCCAATGCACACTAGGACTTCTTGCTCAACCTGTTCTTCTTTAGCAAGATGAACAAAACTATCTAACATATTGCTGCTATTATTTGTTTTACAAAATTAATGCCAACCCTTAAAATTAAAGAACAAACAGAAAAAGAAAAAAGTAAAAACAAAGACATGGAAACAAAATAGTATTTTTATTAATGATTGCAAATCTTGAAACAAAGCCCTAACATAAATAAATCTTCGCCTTGGGCAGAGCGAAAGGAAATTATTTAAATAAAGCCCAAACAACTACTCTTTCGCCTTGGGCAGAGCGATAGGATTTTCAAAACAACAAAAAGAAATATTAATTAAATAAGTGAACAACAGAGGGGACACCAACGACGCTCTAATTCTGGAAGGCCGCTCCATGCACTACGAAGTCTTGTAAATCCTCTTCAGATTACTAGCACACTAGACAGTGTAGTCTTAGGCTTGACATTCAAAGATGATCTGGTGTTAACCAGCACACTAGACAGAGCATCATTCGTGCAATTCATTGAAATGTACAGCGCCAGATTATGATTTATGCCTTCTTCTGGGAGATCTTCTTCACTAAAACCCAGATTGTTGCATGCAATTATATTCCCCACGATCCCACCAAACTGATCAATGGCCATATCATAATCAACGTACACTTTTTCAATAACTTCCTACAGAGCTTCTCTGTGAGCCTCAGAGCTCATCAACAGTGACAACACAATTATCTTAGATGGGGTCTGCAAAAGCTGATCGACAATCTTGTATTCACTTTTCTTGATCAACTTCAAAACTTCATCAGTGTCAGAATTGAGACCAGCCCCACTGGACTATCCCACAAAAAAGTTTGGTTCATCATTTAGGATTGGTCTTTTAATTTCCATTTCAACTCTCTTCGGAGGCGTTGTTGCAAATACACGTCCGCTTCTTGTGACTTTACTCACATCAGCAATGTTGACAGTTGAAGGCATAACAGGTAAAGGAACTTCCTTCCCATCCTCCAGCATAGCAGCATTATATTTGTAAGGAACCGCCTTATCAGAAACATAAGGAGTTAGGCCTGGCACACAGATAACCAAATGAGTAACTGAAGACTTTCGACTGTCATAAGTGATTTCCATATGTTCAAGTTCGTTAAACTGCGAAACCACTACATTAACTTCATCATCTTCCTCTCTATCATAGGTGATTGTGATATCACCCTGATCCATCAACCTTTGAATATGTTGGCGTACAGTGTGGCATGCACGTGGACTCCTAGAATAACCCGCACAAGTAGCATAATTATGTTCATTCTCAAAGAAAGCAAGTTTACTCAAACTCTGATGCATCCTAACTAGAGACTCTCTGATCAACTCATCATGAAAGACATTGTATTTCCCTGGGCAACCACTCACCATGTTTACCTGATGGAAATCTCTACTCATGTAAGCTCGGATAAGTCCTCTATCCATCATATCTTAAAGACTGTCTACTACAACGCGACATCCTTGTTGATTTCTGGAATAAACTCTGTAAGAAGCATAATTATGTGGTGGAAAAAGACTACATCTAACCAATCTGGCATTCATCTGTTCCAGACTTTCATTTAGCAAAAGTACATCATAGATTCGAAAATCACCTGGACAACCATACACCATATTTACAGAGGCTCCCCCATGTTGTGGCAAGGGGTTAGCTTAGACATTCGAGTTGATATCTTTAAAAGATAAAATTCCACATTTGATCAATCTCTACACATCTGCCTTCAAATTAAGGCAATTTTCAATATTATGGCTGGGCGATCCCTGATGGTACGTACAAACTTGGTCTGCTTTGTACAGATAGGGAATGTCTTTAGGAACAGAAGGCAGAGGCTTTGTCTGTATATGACCTTTCCCCAACAGGGATGGAAACAACTCCGCATATGACATGGGAATTGGGTCAAAGTTGGGCTTCCTCTAAACATGGTTTTGATTATTTTACTATGGGAGAGCCTGCTGCTGATGTTATTGTTGTTGCTGAATTGGTTGTTGAACCTGTGGCTAGGAGAACTGTGGTTGAGTACATTGTTGTGAAAACTGTGGTTGGTAGGTCGGAGCTACCATTACAGAATTAATAACTAGAGACACAGTTGTGACATGCTGATGTTGATACCTTCTTCTTGACCTGCCATGTAGAATGACACCAACATCTTGTTCTTTTTTCTTTGAAAAATTACTTCCAAATTTCTTCACACCACTAGAGGCACCTCCCTCTCTAGCTAACCGTCCCTCTCGGACACCTTCCTCTAGACGCATCCCCATGTTCACCATCTCGGCAAGGTTACTTGGTGAGCTAGCGATCATCCTAGCTCAGAGTCTTTAAGAAAATCTTTGTCATCTCTTTTTCTTCCAGAGGTGGACAGATTTGGGCAGAAACCTCATGCCAACGCTGTGCATACTCCTTAAAGGACTCTTTATATCTCTGGGACATGACTCAAAGTTGGTCCCTGTCTGGGGCCATTTCAACATTGTATTTGTATTGTCTGAAAAAGCATCTTCTAAGTCGTTGAAGGTACAAATCTGTGTATTATCCAAGCTCATGTACCACTTCAGGGCGGCACCAGTCAAACTATCCTATAAGTAGTGGATCAGTAGTTGATGGTTGTTAATTTGAGTTGACATTTTCCTCGCATACATGGTTAAATGACTTATGGGACAGGAGTCTCCTCTGTACTTCTCAAAATCAGGAACCTTGAATTTGTGCGGGATTTTTACATTTGGCACTAAGCATAAGTCGTGGGCATTCTTCCCAAATAAATCTTTTCCCCTAAGGGCTTTGATTTCTCTCTGCATTTCCAAGAACTGGTCTTAAAACTCGTCCATTCTCTCATAGACGCCAACAGTCTCACTTGAAGCGGTATGAAAGATGGGTTCTTCAACATGTGGAACGGTGTGAACCACTGGAGGTGGCATGGATACCACGACTGAAATAGTGGGAATAATAGGAACAATTGGAGCTTCTGTAGCTGGTTGATATCCTTCTGGTATGAAATTTTGAGGCATCCCCCAAGGAAAGCTAGGGGCATATAAGAAGTATTGGCAGGTGCTGCAAAAACTGGTGCGGAAATAATCTCTGAAATAACTGTTCACTGAGGAGGAGGAGGAGGTGGAGGTGGCCGATTCTTCGTAGTCACCAACACTTCCATCATCGTTGACAGTCTTTCCAAGCTTTCCTTGAAAGTAGTAACCTCTTCGCGAAGCTCACGATTTTCCTGCTCAAGGTTTTCCATCCTTCTTCTTTGACTGGCTCGAGTATTATATTGATGAATCAGCTTGACTGAAGATAGAGGACTAGGTTAAACTCGAATGTAAAAATACAATGTTGTATGATGCATGATTGTGCAATGCAGATGAATTACATATGTTAGTTTCAAGGAACTCAATGATCATAAAAATTATAAACATCATAAAGAAATAACACCTTTGAATAGCTGAACAAAACCTCATTTCATTAATAATGGAAAGGATTACAATTTTGAAGTACAATTCCAAGAGATCTTAAAAGTACAAGAGGAAAAAGCTAAAATCCTATGACTCCTAAGGAATCCCTACTAAAGAAGGTCCGACTCCTTGTTGATACTTCCTCTTCTGCCTCTTCAGTTGTGCATTCTTAATCACAAGCTTGTCGACGATCTTCTTCAAAGCACCGAAGGTGGGTGGAATATCGGAATACTCATAAATGCTAGGATTTGGCTGAACGCTAGAGAAAAATAAATTTCTCGCTCTTCTTGCTTCTCCATAGCACGCTGCTCAAGTACCTCGATCAGATTGTCCTTCTCTTTCAGCTATCCCTTCAACTCCATCTTCTCAGCATGTGAGGCATGGTATTTTTTCCCAAGCTCCCCTCTCCAATTTTATCCTTGCCAAAATTTCTTGAAACTCCTCCCTATTCTCAATAGGAATAGTGGAGGATGAGGATACGACAAACGGTATAAAAGGCCTCTCAAGAAGATATGGAATCTTGAGTTCGCGAGCTCTAGCCTGCACCTACTGTGTATAGGACTCAAAACCAATACAGTTCCTCTTCTCCAATTGATACTTACCCTTCTTATGGACATTGCGCCACACACGCACAACCTTATCCTTAAAAAATGGATCCTCTTCTCCATTGAGATAAAAGAAACCTGCAATTAGAATGCTACTAGGCGTGTCCTTCATGGGATACCCAAATTGACGCCTTGCGAGAATAGGGTTTTAGTTAATTCCCCCTTGTATACTAAGAAGAGGTACATTATGGAATTCCCCACAACTGTCGATGATTACTCCAGTGTCATAAGCGGGTTCATACTAATACAAATTCGCCTGAGTGATAGACATAAGTCTTTGAGACCATCTGAGCTTGTCCAGATTCTCCATAAGGATTCTGGATCGAGGCAAGCGTGACTTAAACCACTTGTATAGTAGAGATGCATAACACGTGATAGTTACACCACCCCTAAGAGTCCTAAGGTGAATGGAGTGGTAAGTATCTCTAAGTAAGGTGGGCACCGGGTTACCAATCAAGAAGATTCTGATGGAATTAACATCGACGAAATTGTCAATGTCCGGGAATAGCACAAGACCATAGATAAGCAGTACAACAACAGTTTCAAAGGCATCCATACTATCCGCTTGGGCTAAGACATAAGCTTTTCCTATTAAGAATCTGGAGGTTAACCCTTGAATTCCTCCCTTGAAAGTAAGATTGTCTTTCACATTAGAGGCCTCTAAGTGTAGGGTTTCTGCAATGTCTGAGGGTGTAGGAATCTTCTCTAAACTACTGAACGGTACCTTGTCTGATACTGGTAGACCAACCCAATAGGAATACTCTTCCAAATTAGGAACCAACTGGTAATCAGGGAATGTGAAACAATGATAGAGGGGGTCATAGAACTGAACAAGGGTGTCAAGAATACCATCTTCAACCTTAGTCTTTAGAATACTCAAAAGCTTCCCATGACGAACTCTGAAATCCTCAGGACTAGATACCATAGATCCTAGCTTTCTCAACTCAGTTAGATCATGAAACTTGAGGCTATACTTCTTGGTGTTCCTCCTTCCAAAATCAATGATAATGATACCTATGATGTTTACAAAGAAAGACATCTAAGTTCCTTGAAAGCAAACCAAAAAATTTTCATGGATTCATGAGTGCATGAATGCATCAACCACAAACAAGGGTTACAAACTTAGGGGTTCAAAGGTTCGACGTCACGAGCATGGCGCCATGGGTCTAACCATCCCACAAGGTGTGTACTCTGGGTTCATTGCCTGTAGAACGAGGTTCTAAAAGGTTCCCAGAGTCATCGATCCATCTTTTAGATATTATCGGCTTGCACAACTACTTACGCTGGCCAATAAGATTATCAAGAGAAACTCGTCTGAGTGTAGCATTGGGTAACAACTACCTCTAGTCTACAATTGGATAATCACCGCACTACATCCTAAAAAGGCCAAGAGGGGTTAATGGGTTCTAAAGGTCCTCAGCTTCTCAGACTCCCAGGTCGACAATAATAATGCCATTACGACTACTCGCAATGACAAACATTACCATCAAAGAGGCCTCCACTGAGTGTGACTTTTGATTATGCCATTATCTTATCTTATTGTACACTTAAGTCCGGGTTAGGACTTATCTCACCTCTCATGATTCACCCAAACACCCACAAATAGAGAATCTAATAAAAAATAGCAAACAATAATAACAACACAAATAATAACAAGTTAGGTGTAACCCTCTTGGGAGATGTCCCCATTGAAGTCTCCATTTCCATCACAGTGAGAATTGGAGACCATAGCTATTGGTTAGTTAGACTCACAAAACATAAGAAGTCACCGCCGATCTTTTATTTATCCAAGGGAAGGGGAAAAGAACGAATAAACCCAAAATAAACATACAAAGCATAAAGTAAAACTAAAAGCTAAGCAAGAGAAGAGATCTAAGGTACGGGGGTTGGTTATACTAAGGGAATGTATTAGCACCCAAAGTATCTATAGTCTTCTATAGGAACCTCTTGAACTATTTGTGTTAGGTTAAAAGTGTTTGCTAAAATAGATAAGAAGTGAAGTGTTTTTTATTGTTTTTGTGTTTGGCAAGATATGAAGTCTTGTGCCTACGTACCAATGAAGGATTAAAATCTCGTAGTTTGGGTTGAAAAGTTTGAAAGTAAATTTCTTGGTTGATTTTAGGAGAAGAGACAAGTTGTCATCTTAAGGAGAATACTCATCTAAACTACCACAAATATGTGGAAGATGGATCTTTGCAATCATAGTGAGGGAATGGCTCCAACTTGGATATAGAATCAACAAGTATGCCTCATAACTCCCTCAAGTGGAAAAGAATCAACATCATTCTCATCGATGTTATGGGATAGGAGATTTAAATCTCAACTACATAGATGACTCATGTCTAATCTCTTTTAAAAGGTTTTAAAAGATGAAAAGCCAAAGTGGCAGAGGTTTGAATAAGGTTTGTGTGTTTTAGTCTTATGAAAAAGATTTGATATGCTTATAGTGTTTTGAAGCATTTGATTAAAGAAAAGAAAGTTTTAAAACCAATTGACAAATTTTAAAGGTTTTTAATGAAAGAGGTTTTAAGATTTAAGAACCTAGGGGTTTGGACTAAGTCTAAGGTAAAGGATGAGTAAAGAATGCAACAACTATATATTAAGCACACACACATGACAATCTAGTCAACAATGCATCCCTCCCTTGGATTAAGAGGATATATCACAAATACAAAGCATAAGGTATATGTACAAGGCATCATCAATAGAACTCAATAAGCAATGTCATCAAATTCAATCAAGTACATCAATAATTAAGTGAGCATGTAAGTATGATCAAAGCATAATATCGAACTCAAGCAAAATCAATCATGGATCATCAAGTATAAACATGGCTCAAACTATGATTAAACATCAACACACGTCACTATCAATCCTCAAAGTATCAAGACAAGCTTCAATAAGACATACTCATGGCAAATGTGGATCATCAAGACAAGGTACTATCATCAACAAATGAACATCAATAAAAGCATGGTACATGGATCCAACATCAATCATTATGAAATCAAAGTATAAAACAATCTCATCAAGCATTTGGACCAAACATAAACACATGGATTCATCATAAAATTAGGTCAACAATGGACAAGAAATAAATCAACAAAGTGTGGCCAAACCATTCAATTAAAGTACATTAAAGTGGGATCAAAAGTATTCAAAATAAAAGGAACAAATTAAAATCCTAAATAAACAAATAAGATAAATTTTTTATGGATTTTTTAATATTATAATAAATGGTTAGTAAAAATATTTTTGGATTTTTTAATATAATGTAAGTAATAATAACATATATTTTTTAATGATTTTTAACATAAAATAAAAATAGTAATAATAATTAATCATGAGTAAATAAAATATTTTAGAATTTTGATATTTTAATGTAAAAGTAAATAAAAGAAAAAAAAAGGTAAATTAATTAATCAAAGGAAAATAAAAGAAATAAAAAAAGAACAAAATAAAAAGGAAATAAAAAAGAAATGGACAAAAGAGAGAAAAAGGGCGAAAAATCAATGAAAATGGCAAAAAAGGTCCCCATAGTTGTTGAACTCGAGACCCTAAGCATGCAGACACTAGACACACTCACACACCACTAAGCCAAGGCTAGCTTACCTGTCTTAACGTGCGTTCAACACATAATATATTAAAACAATATTTGAAAGAGAAAAGAGGTACTTCGTCTTCTAACTTGAGATCGTTACTGTAACTTTATTTTTTTCAAAAAATGCAACTTCCTCATTTTTTTACCAAATCAAACATGTGAATATAGCATCTTGCTTAGAATTTCATGAGAAATCCAAATATAGCATTAGTTTTTATTTCTTTCATCTCTAACTCACGAATTTTAAAAGAAATCAGAGAAAACCTAACATTTTAAAATGAAATCAAATCACATACATCATCAACCAATGCCTATTTTCATGGGGCTTTCTGTAACGCCCCGAGTCCGATTATTCCCATTTTGTTGAGTCTTTTATTTAAATTGAGTGATAAATTATTTTATTTGTGAAATTGGTGTGTTAATATGCTATGTTGACATGTTATGATATTTTACCGTTTTTTAGAGTTTTCGGGGAAATTAGAATGGAGGGTATTTTGGACATTTCTCAATTAATGATAAGTTAGAAATTTAGTGGAAATAGAATTATGTGAGAAAATGAATTAATTGAATTTGAGTAGAAAATAAGAAAAGAAAATGAGAAAAAAGAAAGTAGGAAAAGAAATAGAAAAGGAAAAGAGATAAGAAGAAGAAATAGGAGAGAAAGAGAAAGAAAAGAAAAATAGAGAGAAAAAGGAGAGAAAGAAAGAGGAAGAAGAGAAAAGAGAAGAAAACTTGGAAAAACCTAGAAAACCATCAAGAACAATCATCTAGCAAGCTTGGAATCCGGGTAAGGGTGTGAAATCTTATTATCTCATCAATGTATATCATTATGTATGATTATGTATGTGGTTGTTTGTGGTTTTGTTGGATTGAAATGGAGAAATATAGTAAAAATCCTAATGTTTAGAAATTGGTAGAGATTGATTTCAAATGTGTCTAAACTCATGTTGATTGTGTTCTTTGTTGTTTATACATGTTGGATATTTATTGTTATACCTCAAATGGGTGTTTTTCTGAATTTGGATGATGATTTGGAGAATTTTGGGTGTGAAACCCGTAACAGCAAAAACCTGCAGAATTTCTGATTTCACCCTGGTCATACGTGTATGGGGCATGTTCATACGCGTATGGGCCTTGGCGATACGCGTATCATGGGCGTGTTTTGGGGCCAATACGCGTATGAGATGTTATTTTTCCCGGCCTTCTGGTGATACGCGTATGGTACGCGTATGAGGGTTGGCCGTACGCGTATGAGAAGGGCCATACGTGTATGGTCAGGACAATTGTAAAATGAGACTTTTTCAAAATATCGTTTTCGTTTTTCTTTCATAACTTGAGTTCCGTTTATCTGATTTTTACATTCTTGGTATCGTTGGATAGCTATTGAGCTGTAGTTTCTTATGGTGAGGAGTTTGGGGTTGTTAGCCGATTAAATAAGTCAGAAAGTCAGGAATAGTGTTATTTAGCGACTTTTACCGTTTTGAATGTGTGTTTTGGATGTGAATCATACAATAGTGCATTGATGTGAATGTATATAGATTGTATGTGATTGTATGAGATGAATGCATGAATATATTGTGAATATGTATGCATTTCAAGAATGTCTTGAGTCATTTTGTATGTGAAGCATAATGATGTACATTATTGTGTTGAGTGATTCTAATGAGAATCCGTTGTAACGTCGTGTGCCTATGTGAGGTGTGAGCGATGATTACACACGATTGTGTGCCTAGGTGAGGTGTGAGCAATCGGATTGTGTGCCTATGTGAGGTGTGAGAAATCCATAAACATTGTGTGCCTATGTGAGGTGTGAGCAATGGGTGAACATCGTAGGCCCGACGGGAAGTTATATTGGTAACGAGCGATGGTTCCAATAAGTTCCTGAGTGAACTTGAGATGATTGAGTCGGTACCGCATTGCATTTGCATAGAGTCGTGAGTCGGTCTCTATGATTTGCATTTATCATCTTCATAATTATGCATTGATGAATAAACATGAATATGTATGTTTATGTGGAATGATAAGAATTGTGAAAGTATGCATGATGAATATGCTTGGTTTTGTATATATATACATTGTGATGTATATGAGTGTGTTGTGATGAATTGTGGTGAGAATGTAGAATATGTGTATTTTTATGCTAAGATATATAATTATATGCATTGTGTAATACCCCAAAATTTGCTCTCCCTTTTTTGCATCATAGCATAGCATTATCATTTACAATATCATATCCATCTCATTAGCATTGCATTGCATTTAACATAGAAAAATGAAGCATAGCATTCCTCTTACCATCAGGGCATGTGATCAGGTGAAAGGTGGACAATCAAGGGATCATTCAAAGCACAAAAAGGTCAATCAAGTTTCCTCAAGGCAAGCCAAGAGGTCTTTCATGTCTCATACTATCTAAAGGGATCATCCACAACCTCAAGAATGAGAGATTCAATGGGAGATTGAAGCACTACATCTTTCATTATGCAGGAGGTTCAAAAACTGAAGGAAAACCCTCAAAAGAGATAGCTCATTGATCCAAAATCATCCTCAAATGGTATATCTCATCATCCTTTAAGAGGATACACAACATACTTGGAGGAATTTGAAATTGAAGACTGCACATTTTTCTCCTAGGAGGTGGGCACCAAAACTAGGGTTTCCCATTAAATCAGGGAATCCTTGTTTTTTTGGACAAAACTTGAGGTGATGGTGTTCTACATGTTCTTAAGTGTATGTGTATGGAAAATTACCTCTCAATTGGTTTTAGAAGTGGTTCAATTGGAAAAAAGATCAAAAATCAGGAAATTTGGGGCTAAGTCAAATAATCAGAAGAAAAAGTCAACTCTTGACTTTTTGAGCCCAAAATCATGAAATTCATGTTACATATGTCCAATGTACAAAATTTGGTCAAGAAACTCCAAAGGAATCATGAAAAAATCAAGATGTGGAAAGTTGCCATTTTTGGATGAAGAAGGGTTACTAAATATAGCAAGTTTTGGCCATTTTGCATCAGAGTTTGAGCCAAGGCCATTTAAAATTGGGGCATCAAATGAAAATTCCACTCGGCCACAACATTAGATCTTGTTTCAAGCTTCAAATCCATGGGTAGAACATCTCCATTGGATAAAAATTGAGTGAGATATGATGGATCAAAGTTGGGGCAAAGTAGGTTCAAAACTAGGTCATGACCAAGGATTCTCAGGTCACGCGCATGTCTTTTTTACAAACAGTTGGTGGGCCAAATGTACCCCTATTTTTCTCATGGTTAAAGGTTTCATTTGCAAAACTTGTCAACATAAAAAATGTTCCTTGTAGTGCCCTCTTCAATGTTCATGTTGGGAAAATTTTCATCTGATCAAGGTATGATGGAGAAATAGTGGCCTCAAGTTAGGGTGGTTATGCTAAAATTTTATGCCATGCCAGCCTTGCCAACCGACCACCTGGTGCGCCCATCAGCCAGTCTTGTGTGCTTAAGTTTATAGTCATTTTGGAGCATGTTTGAGGCATCATTTCAATTCCTTTTTCACATCAACATTGTTCTCCAATGTGCCCTCTTTCCAATGACTCCAAAAACACACTAAACCACCCATGGAGTAGAGAGAATTTCATCATCAAATCACCCTATTTCCATTGTTATCAACTGCCATCAAAAACCAGAAAATGAGAAATGAAAGTTGTTGATTGTCACAACCCGTGCATTGTTCACCCTCCCAACATTATTTCATTTGGCCCAACATATTTCTCATTTACCATACCACGTGCTGTACATGATCATAAAAAGGGAAAGGAGTGGAAACTTATATAACAAGTTTTGCTTGCTGCAGCTTTACATTTCATTCCACCATAGCATGTCATGAGCCCTCTTCACCATAGCGCTGCTCTCCCTAACTAACTTGACTCAGTTAGTTAGGGATGACTCAGTTTAACCACCTTGACTCACTTTAACTCACTCACCAAACCATGGTTAGCTTACACTATAAATAGAAATCTCACCTCACAATTTCATTTTCAGCTTCATTTTTCTCATTCTTCACACTGAATCTCTCTCACATTCTCTCCACTTTTCTTCTGCTTGCACACGAGTTTAACCATCTTTTTTCTACATTTCATCTCCATCTTCATCATTATTCTGCTTTGGAGATCAAGAACAAGAGTGCATAGGTTCAGTTAAAGAAGTTCAGCATCAAATTCCAATTTATTTTCTGCACGAATTCAAGCTCTCAAGCCTTTATTTGGCCAAGTGAAACTCAAGGAAGAAGCATCTATTTCTGGTATTCTTGTGCTTTCCAAGTTTCATCATCTTCAGGTTTGAACTCTTGAAATTATATTGCACGATCTCTGGTTATTTTTACTTGTTTTGGTGCTTTAAGCTTGCTAGAAGCTCTACTCAAACCGGCTAGTCGATAGGCCTTCTAAAGGCTTAGTTGCAAAACCTAGGGCTTGCTTTACTCTTCTCTATTCTCTCTGTGTATGTGTGGTATGTGAAAAATAGTGTTGAATCCTTGATCTCCATAACTTCCTCTTCAATTTGGTATTTGATTTGTGCACTTTGGTGAAGAGTGAGAGTTGCAGGTGGTGGCTGTTGGCAGGAGAAGGTGACCGGAGGTCCCTCTCCGGCCGGTGACTTTGATTGCTAGGGTTTTGTCACGTTTTAATCGTGACCGTTCATTGTTCATGATCGTGTGGCTAGGAGCATGACAACGCATTAAAACGCATGTGCATGTCATGTGCACATTTTCTGAATTCATTTAAACTTTGTATGGCATGGTACACGATAGGGAGTGTGGACATTCACATGTGCGCGTTGATGTTGTCTACTTTGACTTGTTTGTTGACCTGACTTGATCCAACGGTGATCCTTGTTTTGACTTGTGTTGACTGAGAGTGTATGGTTGTTATTGTGTTATGCGTGCTTATTGGACTTAGCCAGAATGCTATTCACACCTCCCTGTTTTTAAGGCCCAAATGAATTGAACTGCTTAATTGCTAAGTGTGCACCCCCTTCCCTCATTTCATTGCATTTTATTTTTCCATTTTTCTACACGTTTGCTTTTTAATTTTTAAAAATACCAAATGACATTATAAAATTCCACAAAAATTCATGAGTATCATTAAAATATTTAGGAAATTTTTCATGATTTTATTTCTTGATTTTATGACATTTTTGCCCCTGTTCCATAATTTTCTTTGATTTTTACTTGTATGCATGCTTAATGTAATACATAAATTTGTGTATTTTTGTTCTCAATCATTAAAAATTGTTTTGATGCTCTTCTTTTTGCATTGAGTCATTATCATCTTGAGGTATGTTAAGTGATTTTTATTTGATATTTTTAGGTCATTTTATGGCATGTTTGGTGTTCATTTTTGTGCTACTTTGTATGATATGTCTACTTAACCTAAGTGCATTGTTTGACATCACTTTGCCTTGGTTTCTTGCATGCTACTTTGATATGTGATTCATCTCTGATTTGTGAACTTCAATACCATGTTTTCATAATTTTCATGAGGCCATTTAATTTTTGTTTAATGCATTACCTTTGAAGCATAATAACATGTCATATAATCTCAATATTTGTGCATGTTTACATGATTTCTTTTGTACATACTTGCATGATCATTTGCCTACTTTAGTGAACTATTCACTTGACATTATAGGTCATTGGTACATATTATATGTCATATTTGCATGTTGATTATCATTTGAACCTTGTGCACCTTTAACATGTTGTGTTTGTACTTGTGTTTTCTTTTGAACTCCCATTTCAATTCTACTTCTTCTATCACTTCTTAAATGTCTTGATGTGCTTCATAAATACTTTTGAGATGTTTGTGAATCATTCTTCATTTCATTTCAATTCTGATCCTTGGATTACATGTTCCATTTATGCATATTTCTTCTCTTTCTTTTCATCTTTCATTCTCCCTTTTCTTATGGTAGCATGTTCTAATGCCATGGATGATGTTTGTTGCCTATCCACTTGGACTTGCATGATGATAATCATTTGTTTTCCATATGATGTACATTCTGGTTGTGGTTATAGGATTTGATTTCTCATTTAATTCTTTTGAGTTTTATGGTGCATTACATGTTCTTTTACTTCTTATACTTCTTATACACGTTTACTAACCATGTAGGGGCTTTGGTAAGTTGCAATTGAGTGTGGATAAGGAATCCACATTCAACTTCTATCCTTTCTCTTTTACAATTCCATCTTGTGTTTTGTTAAGCACTTATGTGTTTTTTCTTAATAACTCATCACTTCCCCTTTTTGAATTACAATTCATCTTCTAATTTAGAAGTGAATTGTTTAATTCATTCTTTCTTTAGACTTTAGGTTGAAACCTCACAAACCATTAGGATCACTCCCTTTAATCTTCAATTAGGATTGAGTCTTAGTCCACATAGGTTTTACCTTTTCTCCTCTCTTGAGTCTCTCTTCTCGTCTCTTAAAGAAAATCCAAAACATCCAATAAAGGTAAGCATTTATTGCATTTAGGCCTTTCATATAAAGAAAAGATTATAAAGGGGTTTTCTCTTATAATCTTAGAATGTATAGCATTATAGCCCATCTTGGGTCAATGTGTTAAACATTCGATCTTGTATGAGGGACTTGAATGCAATGCTTGTTGAAGGTACAAATAATAAAAAACACTTCTTCATTTCTTAATCAACAAAAACACTTAATAAACACAAGTATGCTAGTGTGTTTGAACCTTGACAATTGGAACTAAGTGTGGGGGTCTTCTTCGCTCTTAGTGTGTCTTCTTGCTCATTCCATCTTGGAATGTGAGAATGTACACATTCCAATGACTAAGATTCAAATACACTGTCATATGCAAATAAATGGAAAAACTCCTAAAAGACAAAACAAACAACAACGTCTTTCCTTCGGGAATTCTTTTTCTCATCTCATTCACTCTCAACGTATGAACGTGCTCCTACTCGTTCTCTTGCAAGATGGTAACGCACTCGGACCAGCGAGCCTGCAACACCTGAGCCAGAACGTTAGTCGTTCACTAAAAAACACAAACAACTTTCCCTAATGAGGGGAACTACGTCGCTCTGATTCTCATGTTCCCGATGAGATACGTAGGCAGTGGGGTAGGGCCCATGCGAGCACTTCTTTTATTTTCCCTACATTTGTTTCTCGTTCCTTTTCCTTTCTTTCTCCTTTCTATATTTCAGTTCCTTTTCCAGTATCTTTTTTTATCACCCTTTGATTGAGCAAGCAAGCGTGGATCCCATCGGGTACGATGGACGTGTAGGGGTGCTAATACCTTTCTCTCGCGTAACCGACTCCCTTACCCATTTCTCTTGGTCGCAAGACCATGCTTTTTCCTTTCCTTCAGGTTTATGCGGTGTTTCCTTTCCCTCTCTTGGGATAAATACACATTGCTGGCGACTCTGTTTCGGTGCCACTTTCGCGTTTGTACTAGGATGAAAATCCCGGGAGCGACACATTGTTATTATGATAATATTTCTCACCCTTCTGCTGTTTTATGATGCTCTATGAGGCATTGCAGAGTAGGTATGCTGGTGGTCTTTTGTGAAGCGTGTCTTCATTCTTTTGGTCGGTCGGCTCTGATATGTAGCACCGGGTAGCTAGGATGATTATGATTCTTTTGTGATACATTTGTACATGTGTCTCGTTGATGAATGTTTATGTAAACATGAATTATGTTGGTGGATAATACTTGATGATATATATATATATATATATATGTTTGATGTTATTCAATGTTTAGATTTTCCGCTTTTATTCTAAATATTGAGATGTGGGTGTAAGGACTAAGTTCCTCTGTTGCAAAGTTACCCCACTGTTGCATATCAATTGATGAGCAGGTGTTGAATGTTTTAATTTCATGTATAATGTGACATACCTCTTTTATACTATGTTTATAATTATACTCTGACGGAATTTTTAATATGTGCCTAAATGATTATGTGATTATTTGGGGGTATAGAAAGGGGGTGTTACATTAAGTGGTATCAGAGCCAGTGTTGAGTCAGTTGTGTCTGTCTTGTTGTTGTGATGGTTGAATTGTTGTTTAACCTTGTTTTCATTTTTGGGAATGATCAGAATATGGCTGGTAGAAACGACAATGCGATGGCTGCTGCTTTGGAAGCAATGGCTAGGGTGGTGCAAGGTGCGCCGAACGTGAATGCTAATGACGAGTTCAGGAAGAATCAACCACCGGTCTTCAAAGGAAGATTTGATCCCGATGGTGCTCAAATTTGGTTGAAAGAGATTGAAAGGATCTTCAGAGTCATGGGCTGTACGGAGGAGAATAAGGCGAGGCTTGGGTCTCACATGCTGAAGGAAGAAGCCGACGATTGGTGGGTCGGTATGCGTCAAGTTCTTGAGGTGGATGATGAAGAGATAACTTGGGATTTATTTCGTACCGAGTTCTTCAGGAAGTATTACCCTGAAAGTGTGAAAGGGGAGAAGGAGATGGAGTTCCTTGAACTGAAACAAGGTAGTATGTCCGTGGTGGACTATACTGCTAAGTTTGTGGAGTTGGTTCAATTCCATCCTCACTATGATGCAATTACTGCTGAGTTCTCAAAGTGTATTAAGTATGAGAATGGTTTGCGTCCCGAGATTAAACAAGCTGTGGGATATCAAAGGATAAGAAGGTTTACGGATTTGACGGAATGTTGTAGAATCTTCGAGGAAGATAGCAAGGCTCGTTCTACACATTACAAAAGTTTGAATGAGAGGAAGGGAAAGCAACAAGCTAGAAGTGGACCTTATGTGACACCCATTGATAAGGGCAAGCATATGGGAAACTTTGAGAAGAGATCTGGAGGAGGAGGTCCCGGTTCCGTTAAGTGTTACAAGTGTGGTGAAATGGGTCATAAATCATTTGAGTGTGGGAAGACCATGGTGAAATGTTCTAACTGTGGAGGCCTTGGGCATGCTACTACCGATTGTAGAAGGAATATGGTGAAGTGCTATAATTATGGAGAAGTGGGTCACATTAGTACTAAGTGTACTAAGCCGAAACAAGCTCAAGCGGGCGGAAATGTGTTTGCATTAGCGGGGACGGACACTACTAGTGCAGACCGTTTGATTAAAGGTACATGCTTTATTAATAGTACGCCTTTAGTTGCTATTATTGATGCGGGAGCGACTCATTCATTCATTTCTCATGAGTGCGCTAAGCGTTTGAATTTGTTTATGACTTCTTGGGGTGGTGAGATGGTTATTGAGACTCCTGCTTCAGGGTCGGTAACTACGTCTTTGGTGTGTGTAAGTTGTACTTTGACCATGTATGGTAAAGACTTCATTATGGATTTAGTGTGTTTTGATGCGTATTTTTTCGCAAGTGTACGAACGCGCCAGAGTAATATAAAAGATTATCGTATCCACAGAGACCAAGTGTCAATCTATCGCTATCTATTGTTAAGGTGTGTATCTAAGGTGATTAAAAATAGTAGTTTTGAAGAGTGCACGGTAGTAAATAAAGTAATTAAAATTAATTGATAAAGACAGGTTCGAATGCAATTCACACAACCAATTGATAATCCAAGTACTTGCTAATAGAACTACTTACGGGCAATGTTTTCTACTTTGAAAAGAACTAATTTGACAGGAACTGTCGCTTTCGCGTATTCAGAACCGAGTTGTACCCCCTAATCAAACCCTCTTATTGTCACGGATAAAAAGGCGCGCATTGCGTTAGAGTAGTAAACCTATTTTTAAGAAATATAGTATCTTGACCAAGTTGAAAAGTATTTTAACCTGGATTTTCAAAAAAAAAAGAGGTTCTTACGAACCAGACTTTAAACTTCTTAACGCGTCCGAAAATGGTTTTAAAATATCTTTTCCTTTTAAATTAAAAACTCCTAATAAACTAAACAAAGCGCTTTCGCTGTTTTTGAAATAGTTTAAAAACAATTAAGTTTAGATAGGCGTTGGACGGCTTTCGATCTTACCCAACGGAATTTAAGAACAGGAAAACTTATATTGAAAGTTAAAATAGCCCTTAAGTGTTTCCACTAACAATTGTACAGATTATCGGTTCAGTTATGATCCTCACATTCTAACCTTTATAAAATTAGCCAGACATGGTAAAGTAAAAGTTCATTTTTAGATTTTTCATAAAAAAAAAGTATTTAAGTGCGAGTGCGGAAAGTAAATGAAAGTAGTGCGAGTGCGGAAAGTAAATGAAAGTAAAACAGTGCGGAAAATAAATGAAATTAAAAGACAGTGCAAGAAATAAAGTTGACAAAAGGTAAAGTAATAAAAACCTGCTCCAATCGGAGTGGTTGAATAAAATGCGAACTGAAAGTAAAATGGCGGCAGGATTAACTTCCTTCCAGAGTGCTCCAAGACTCAATCTCACAGGCTCTTACAGACTCGATCTCTCGAATGTAGTAACACCTCGATGTGAAGCGATTACCACTATTACACTGATATATGCTTATGAACAACTGAACTTGGATGATCAAAAATGAAAATCTAAAGTCCTATTTATAGGCAAGGAAACATGTGGAAAAGACAAGGATTCCCCTAGCATTTGAATTTGGGTGGGAACTTGTTTTGCTCTTGTGGCGCCCGCCATGAGTGTAAAATTGCTTGGGCAGTTGGAGATCGTGGGGAAAAACAGTTGGGAGGAGTTTGAGACATGGCCACGTCATGGAAGACCCTGTGGCGGCCGCCAGAGTGGATGCCATAAGTGCAAAATGCTGATTTTCTCTATTTTAGCTCATTTCGGCTCCTTTTTCGCTCCTTTTCTCGCTCGGGGCTCCGATTAGACTAAAAACCTGAAAACAAAGAAAAACATAATAATAACATAATAAAATGACGTTAAAAGACTAAGAATGCATGCGAAATCGGAGTCAAAAATACGGTAAAATTCAGTGTCATCAAATTCTCCCACACTTAGACCTTTGCTTGTCCTCAAGCAAAACATTTAAAGCTCAAAGTAAGAAAACTAGTGCTGACACGTGATTCGGGCAAAAAAGGCTTCCAAGTTCAAGTCAGGATGCAGTGACAGGTACTAAGTGAACCAAGGGTATCGTAATGACACTTATCCGCAGAGGCGGACATAAACTTCATTCTTATATTAATCAACCGTATCATCCCACAATAACTAGGCCTACCTCTTCATCTCTTTTTGGGTCCTTTTCATTCAGGCGCAATCACATTAAGCCCGTTATCCGTACATGTTTCATAGTAGAGTGACCTGTTAGTGATTCTGATCCAAAACATAGGGTTTCTGGCACATAAGACTGTGTAAACCCTTTTATTTAACCCAAATGCAGTTGTGGGGGATCGGATCGTAATCCGCCCTACCAAGTTCAGCGCCAGATACCTCTGAACCAACTAACAATGGGTGAGCTAAAATTATATATATATATATATATATATATATATATATATATATATATATATATATATATTTTTTTTTTTTTTTTTGTGGCAACAATTCAACTTTTTGGTTTAAACGACCTTGTGAGGGTCATCTATCCGGAGTTTTCCTTTTTCTTTATTTATTTTACAGGATCATTCACTTATGTTCATCAGTCCCCTACGTAGAACATGCTTAAGCCGGAGCTGACTGCTGAAATAAACTACTTAGGACAAATTTGGAAATGATAATTAAGGCCATGGTACATGGGGTTTTGGAATGATTCCTATATTCGTGAAGTCTATGGTGCTAAAACGATACTAATGTTTCAAAAAGTTCACCTAAGTCACCACATCCTAATCCAAACCTGTCTTAAAGCCCAAAAAACGTGTAGAACAACAATGTTTTCTTTTTGCAAAAAAAATTTTTGTAGGGCTAAAGAAATGGGGAAAAATGAGGGTGCACTAGGGATACACTGTACTGGTGACTCGTCAGACTCATGCATTTTCTAGAAAAAAGACATAGACAAAAACAAGAAATAAACAACTAACTAAAAAAGGAAATAGAAAGCAATAAAATCCCCTCCCACACTTAAATCGAACGTTGTCCCCAATGTTTCGAAATAAGATAAGGAGAGTAACCTGTAAAACTACTGATGACCTGGCAATACTGCTAAGACCTTTCAGCAGAAAGTTCCCACATGCCACAGGACGTGACTGGGTCGCACAAAATAGTAGAAAGATCTCCTCCTCACTAAGCAAGGTCTCAGCATCTGGCAATCCAAAGAAAGAGTGTGCTATGATCATCTGAAAATACCTCAATGCAGGGTTGTGGATAACATGTGAGAACTGGGTGGAAGGATCCTGACTCCCTCCACCAGAGATATCACTCCAGAACTTCTCCACTTCCCTACTCAGAAAGTATCCCATAGGTGTCTCAGGAATAGCGTCAGGGGTCGTCTGAAAACCTAATAAATCACCAAACTCCTTATGAGTGAAGGAGTACTCAGTCCCAAATAACCTGAAAATAGCACATCCATCTGGTCCGGCCCAGGGGTCATAAGAAAACGAGCTGAGGAACTCCAAAGTGAGGTTCCTATAGGTGTTGTTCAGGTCGTCGAACTGGTCCCATTGAAGCTGGTGGCATAAGAATCTGACACTAGGCTCAATGCCTAAAGCCTCCATGCAAGCCTGATCTGGGTACCTCGTAGGTTCCATAGGACGCCTGAAGTGGACAAAGTAACGCTCTCTCTGGGCGTCATTCCTGAAAGTCACATGCATGTCGTCAAAATTCTGCATTCTGCACAGAGTTAGGAAGAAGGTCCTGTAAAACACAAACATTTCAAACATTAGTCCTGACAAAATATAACAAGAAATAAAATAAAACAAAATGTAGAAAAAGTAAATAAGGTAAGAAAATCATGGGTTGCCTCCCATGCAGCGCTTGTTTAACGTCGTTAGCTTGACGACTGGAACTTATACATCTCTTGTCGGGATTGGTGGATCGCTTAGAGTGTGGCTGGAGTAGGTTGTTGGAATGTCTCCTCCTTCGTAGAGCTTCAGTCTTTGTGCATTGACGATGAATGGTTTACATGTCTCATTTTTTATTTCAACAGCTCCAGACCTCAGAATTTTTGATATTTTGAAGGGGCCAGTCCATCTTGAACGGAGCTTTCCTGGGAAGAGCCGTAGCCTAGAATTGAACAGGAGAACAGGGTCACCTAAGTTGAAGTCTTTTCTTACGATTATTTTGTCGTGCCAAGCTTTTGTTCTTTCTTTGTATATTATGGCATTCTCGTAGACTTGCTGTCTGAGTTCTTCCAATTTGTGGATGTCAAGGATACGTTTCTCACCAGCAGTTAGGTAATTCAAATTCAAAGTTTTAATGGCCCAATAGGCCTTATGCTCTAACTCAAAAGGTAAATGACAAGATTTTCCATAGACTAGTTGGTAGGGGGTTGTTCCTATAGGGGTTTTGAAAGCGGTTCTGTAGGCCCATAAAGCCTCTTGAAGCTTTTGCGACCAATCTTTTCTGGATACAGAGACAGTTTTTTCTAAAATTTGTTTAATCTCCCTATTAGATACTTCCACTTGGCCACTAGTCTGTGGGTGATATGGTGTTGCTACTCTATGCTTAACTCCATACTTGCTTAAAAGCTTATCAAATATTCTTGATATGAAGTGAGATCCTCCATCACTTATAACTAAACGGGGTGTTCCAAATCTGGGGAATATATAATTTTTAAATAATTTAACCACTACTCTAGTGTCGTTTATGGGTGCAGCTATCGCTTCAATCCATTTAGACACGTAGTCTACTGCAACTAAGATATACTTGTTTCCTAAAGATGGTGGGAATGGTCCCATGAAATCTATACCCCATACGTCGAAGAGTTCTACTTCTTGGATGTTTCTTAAAGGCATTTCGTCGCGTCTTGAAATATTTCCTGTGCGTTGGCATCTATCACATTTGACAATGTAAGCATGGACATCACGCCACATGGTAGGCCAGAATAGGCCAGCTTGAAGAATCTTGGCGTAGGTCTTAGAGGTGCTTGCATGTCCACCATAAGGCGCAGAGTGACAATGCTGAATTATACTTTCTACCTCGTCTTCTGGAACGCAACAGCGGAAAATGCCATCTTTACCTCTCTTGAAAAGAAGTGGCTCGTCCCAATAGAAGTTTCTAACATCACTTAAGAACTTCTTCTTCTTGTGGTAATCGAGATCAGGGGGTATGATATCAGCAGCTAGGTAATTAACAAAATCAGCGTACCAGGGCACGTTGCTTACAGCTAAGGATTTTTGAAAGTGTTCATGAGGGACTGGTTTTTTATCTTCAATGGTTTCCAACTGGGCTATCAGTCTATCATAGGCAAAATCATCATTTATGGGTACTAATTCAGGATTCAGGTATTCTAGCCTAGATAGGTGATCGGCTACTACATTTTCTGTGCCTTTTTTATCTCGGATATCTAAGTCGAACTCTTGTAGCAACAAAATCCATCGAAGTAACCTGGGTTTAGCATCTTTTTTACTTAGTAGGTAACGGATGGCAGCATGATCGGTGTAAACTATAATTTTGGCTCCTACTAGATATGATCTAAATTTGTCTATAGCGAAAACTACCGCTAGGAGTTCTTTCTCGGTTGTTGCGTAATTGAGCTGGGCGGCGTTTAGGGTTCTACTGACATAATATATTACATGTAATCTTTTATCTTTTCTCTGACCTAGAACGGCTCCTACAGCATAATCACTGGCGTCACACATTATCTCAAACGGTTCAGACCAATCAGGGGGTTTCATAATGGGTGCTGAAATCAATGCTTGCTTCAAAAGGTTGAATGCTTCATTGCATTTTTCATCAAAGATGAATTCAACATCTTTCATTAACAGGCCAGTTAAAGGTTTTGTTATTTTGGAGAAGTCCTTGATGAAACGACGGTAGAATCCAGCGTGTCCAAGGAAACTTCTAACTTCCCTGATAGTCTTGGGTGGTTTTAGGTTCTCAATAACTTCTATTTTTGCTTTATCTACCTCTATACGTCTTTCGGAGATTATATGTCCTAAAACAAATCCTTCAGTCACCATGAAATGGCATTTTTCCCAATTCAGCACAAGGTTCACCTCCACACATCTTTCCAGGATTTTCTCAAGGTTGATAAGACAATTTTGGAAATCAAAACCGCAAACCGAGAAATCATCCATAAATACTTCCATGATTCCATCTAGATAATCTGCAAAGATTGACATCATGCAACGTTGGAAAGTAGCAGGGGCATTACAGAGTCCAAAAGGCATTCGTCTGTAGGCAAAAGTTCCAAAAGGGCATGTAAAGGTAGTTTTTTCTTGATCTTCTGGATGTATAGGTATTTGGAAGAATCCCGAATACCCGTCTAGATAGCAGAAGTAAGAATGTCTGGCAAGACGTTCTAACATCTGGTCTATGAACGGTAAAGGGAAATGATCATTCCTAGTTGCTTTATTTAACTTTCTATAGTCTATGCACATACGCCAACCTCCTTCTATCCGCTTTGCTATTTGTTCACCTTTCTCATTTTGCACAACTGTGATGCCTCCCTTCTTGGGTACCACATGCACAGGGCTCACCCACTTACTGTCCGAGATCTGATATATTATACCTGCTTCTAGCAACTTCAGAACTTCCTTCTTGACAACATCACTCAGTATAGGGTTTATCCTTCTCGGGTGTTCTCTGGATGGTTTTGAATCTGCTTCGAGCGAAATCCGATGCATGCATACGGATGGACTTATACCTTTCAGATCAGAGATATTATATCCTAAGGCTGAGGGATATCTTCGTAAAACGTCCAAGAGTTGATCTGTTTCTTTTTGTCTCAAGGCAGCACTAACTATAACCGGACGATTCATTTCTTCATCAAGAAACTCATATCTCAGGTTCTTAGGCAGTTCCTTAAGTTCCAAGGCTGGTTTAATAGGGCAAGGCATAGGATCTGGGGTAAGGGATAAACATTCGTAAAGGTTATCATCGATGTAGGGTTTCTTATAATTGTCATATTCCAAAATAAGAGTTGATGGCAGCTTAATTGTTTCAATGACTTCTTCTTGCTCTAACTCCCTAACACATTCATCAATGATATCTATTGCATAACACGCGTCTCCTATCACAGGTGCCATAAGAAATTTTGAAAGTATAAATTCTATCTTCTCGTTCCCTACCTCGAAGGTTAGCTTCCCTTTTTTGACATCTATTATGGCTCCAGCAGTCGATAAGAATGGTCTACCTAGAAGAATTGGTATGTCATCATCTTCTTTAATGTCCTTGACAACAAAATCAGTAGGGATAAACAGCTGACCTATCCTAACAGGGACGTCTTCAAGTATGCCTATCGGATATTTAACAGATCTATCAGCTAATTGAAGTGACATCTTGGTAGGTTGCAACTCTCCTAAGTTTAACCTTTCGCAAACCGCTAAGGGCATTAAGCTCACACTAGCTCCTAAGTCTAGAAAAGCTTTTTCGATGACATGACTCCCCAAAATACAAGGAATGGAAAAGTTTCCAGGATCTTTATCCTTTTTTGCTAATTTATTTTCGGCAATAGAATTACATTCCAAGGGTTTCGGATCATCAAGTCTACGTTTATTGGTAAGGATGTCTTTGAGAAACTTTGCGTAGGATGGTATTTGGGTAATGGCTTCTGTGAACGGGATTTCTACGTGAAGTTTTTCTATAACTTTAATGAATTTCTGATACTGATTATTGATCTGGGTTTGTTTAAGTCTTTGCGGATATGGTATTGGTGGTTTGTATGGCGGGGGTGGTATATAGGTTTTGTCTTTGGGTTCTTCTCCTTCTTCTTGACTTTCCTGGTTTACAGATTCCTCTGGTTTCTTCTTTTTATCTGGGATGTTGTCATCTTCCTTAGAAGTTTTGGGATCACTCACCCTTGGGTTACAAGGTTCATCATAAGCGGTCCCACTTTGTAGGGTAATGGCATTTGCTTGTCCTTTCGGGTTTTGTTGAGGTTGTCCAGGGAATTGTCCTCCAGGTGTGGTCTGAGGGGCTTGGTTTAAAGCTACCTGCGAGATTTGGGTTTCAAGCATCTTATTGTGAGTGATTATTTGGTCAACCTTGGTTCCTAACTGGGTAATTAGTTCGTTAACATGAACATTTTGGTTCATGAACTCCTTGTTTTGTTGGATTTGAGCAGCGACAAAATTAGCCACGATTTTCTCAAGGCTCGGTTTTGGTGGTACAGGTTGCATAGGTTGATTTGATCTTGGGGCTTGATAACTTGATTGTCTCGGAGGGGCAGTATTTTGGATAGGGTTATTATTCTTATAGGAAAAGTTTGGGTGATTCCTCCATCCAGGGTTATAGGTATTTGAAAATGGGTTCCCTTGGGTGTAGTTCACTTGTTCAGAGCTGGTCTCGTTTAACAGACTGCATTCTGCGGATTGGTGTCCTTTCGTCCCACATATCTCACAATCTGACGAAACTGCGGCTGCAGTATTCGGGGTTGTACACATATGCTCAACTCTTAGGGCTAATGCGTCCATTTTAGCTTGCATCATGTCTATAGAGCTTAACTCATGTATTCCTCCTTGGGCTTCCTTCTTTTCCACTGTCGCTCGTTCTACTCCCCATGATTGATGGTTTTGGGCCATATCTTCGATAAGGGCACTAGCTTCAGGGTAAGGTTTGTTCATCAGTGCGCCACCTGCGGCGGCGTCGATGGTCATCTTAGTGTTATAATGAAGTCCATTATAGAAGGTTTGAATGATTAACCAATTTTCTAAACCATGATGTGGGCATGCTCTTAACAGCTCTTTATATCTCTCCCAGGCTTCGAACAACGATTCTCCTTGGTTTTGGGTAAATCTAGTTATTTGGTTTCGAAGAACAGCGGTCTTACTCGGGGGAAAATATCTGGCAAGGAAAACTTTTCTAAGGTCTTCCCAACTTGTTATGGAATTTGGTGGAAGGGAATCTAACCAAGATAGGGCCTTATCTCTGAGGGAAAAAGGAAATAATCTTAAGCGAATCGCCTCAGGAGGGGCTCCATTGGTTTTAAAGGTGTCTGCTAGTTGGAGAAAGTTTTTCAAATGTTGGTTTGGGTTCTCTGTAGCAAGACCTGCGAATTGTCTCTGCTGTACTAACTGCAGCAGGGATGGTTTAAGTTCAAAATTGTTAGCTGGTATGGCTGGATTTACTATACTAGAACTAGGTTCCTCGTTGGATGGTTGGGCGAAATCCTTAAGAGGTCTTTGATTTTGATCTTCGGCCATAGCTTTCCTAAGTTTACGGAAATATAAACGTGCGTGAGCGTAACGTTCTGGTTCAGCTAGAGCGTCTACTAAACTTCCGGTACTACGAGTTTTTCGCATTGACCGGCGGGTAACTTCCTTAGTCTAAACGGTATAACAACAGGGTACGAAATTTGACGAAATTGGACCCCGGCAACGGCGCCAAAAACTTGATGCGTATTTTTTCGCAAGTGTACGAACGCGCCAGAGTAATATAAAAGATTATCGTATCCACAGACACCAAGTGTCAATCTATCGCTATCTATTGTTAAGGTGTGTATCTAAGGTGATTGAAAATAGTAGTTTTGAAGAGTGCACGGTAGTAAATAAAGTAATTAAAATTAATTGATAAAGACAGGTTCGAATGCAATTCACACAACCAATTGATAATCCAAGTACTTGCTAATAGAACTACTTACGGGCAATGTTTTCTACTTTGAAAAGAACTAATTTGACAGGAACTGTCGCTTTCGCGTATTCAGAACCGAGTTGTACCCCCTAATCAAACCCTCTTATTGTCACGGATAAAAAGGCGCGCATTGCGTTAGAGTAGTAAACCTATTTTTAAGAAATATAGTATCTTGACCAAGTTGAAAAGTATTTTAACCTGGATTTTAAAAAAAAAAGAGGTTCTTACGAACCAGACTTTAAACTTCTTAACGCGTCCGAAAATGGTTTTAAAATCTCTTTTCCTTTTAAATTAAAAACTCCTAATAAACTAAACAAAGCGCTTTCGCTGTTTTTGAAATAGTTTAAAAACAATTAAGTTTAGATAGGCGTTGGACGGCTTTCGATCTTACCCAACGGAATTTAAGAACAGGAAAACTTATATTGAAAGTTAAAATAGCCCTTAAGTGATTCCACTAACAATTGTACAGATTATCGGTTCAGTTATGATCCTCACATTCTAACCTTTATAAAATTAGCCAAACATGGTAAAGTAAAAGTTCATTTTTAGATTTTTCATAAAAAAAAAGTATTTAAGTGCGAGTGCGGAAAGTAAATGAATGTAGTGCGAGTGCGGAAAGTAAATGAAAGTAAAGCAGTGCGGAAAATAAATGAAATTAAAAGACAGTGCAAGAAATAAAGTTGACAAAAGGTAAAGTAATAAAAACCTGCTCCAATCGGAGTGGTTGAATAAAATGCGAACTGAAAGTAAAATGGCGGCAGGATTAACTTCCTTCCAGAGTGCTCCAAGACTCAATCTCACAGGCTCTTACAGACTTGATCTCTCGAATGTAGTAACACCTCGATGTGAAGCGATTACCACTATTACACTGATATATGCTTATGAACAACTGAACTTGGATGATCAAAAACAAAAATCTAAAGTCCTATTTATAGGCAAGGAAACATGTGGAAAAGACAAGGATGCCCCTAGCATTTGAATTTGGGCGGGAACTTGTTTTGCTCTTGTGGCGCCCGCCATGAGTGTAAAATTGCTTGGGCAGTTGGAGATCGTGGGGAAAAACAGTTGGGAGGAGTTTGAGACATGGCCACGTCATGGAAGACCCTGTGGCGGCCGCCAGAGTGGATGCCATAAGTGCAAAATGCTGATTTTCTCTATTTTAGCTCATTTCGGCTCCTTTTTCGCTCCTTTTCTCGCTCGGGGCTCCGATTAGACTAAAAACCTGAAAACAAAGAAAAACATAATAATAACATAATAAAATGACATTAAAAGACTAAGAATGCATGCGAAATCGGAGTAAAAAATATGGTGAAATTCAGTGTCATCATGTTTGCCGTTGAAGGGATTAGGCGTAATCTTGGGTATGAACTGGTTGCAATTTAATCGAGTTCATATAGATTACTATCACAAGTTAGTGAGGTTTCCTTCTTTGGAAGATGATGAAGATGAGAGTTTCCTATCCACTAAAGAGTTGAAGAAACTTTTAGCGGACGAAGCTCAATCGTTCGGTTTGTTTGCATCATTGTCGGTGGAGAGTAAAGTTGAGCTCGCTGTGTTCCCAGTGGTGTGTGATTTTCCAGAAGTGTTTCCGGAGGATATTACGGATGTACCTCCGGAAAGAGAAGTTTAGTTTTCTATTGATCTAGTTCCGGGTACTAGACCGGTTTCGATGGCACCGTATCGTATGTCGGCATCGGAGTCGGTAGAATTGAAGAAGCAATTGAATGACTTGTTGGACAAGATATTTGTAAGACCGAGTGTTTCTCCTTGGGGTGCTCCGGTATTGTTGGTAAAGAAGAAGGATGGGAGTATGCGGTTATGCATTGATTATCGACAATTGAACAAGGTGATAATTAAGAACAAGTATCCGCTTCCAAGGATCGATGATTTGATGGACCAATTGGTTGGTGCGCGTGTTTTTAGCAAGATTGATTTGAGATCGGGATATCACCAGATTCGTGTGAAAGGAGAGGATATTCAAAAGACGGCCTTTAGGACACGGTATGGCCATTACGAATATTCCGTGATGCCATTCGGGGTTTCTAATGCGCCGGGTGTGTTTATGGAATACATGAATCGTATTTTTCATGAACAGTTAGATCGTTTTGTGGTTGTGTTCATCGACGATATTTTGATTTATTCTAAGTCTCAAGAGGAGCATGAAGAGCATTTGAGGATTATGTTACAAATTTTGAAAGAGAAACAATTGTATGCTAAGTTGTCGAAATGTGAATTTTGGTTGTCGGAAGTAAGTTTTCTTGGACATGTTATTTCCGGTAGTGGTATTAGTGTTGATCCAGCCAAGATTGATACGGTGATGCAATGGGAGGCTCCTAGATCGGTTACGGAGATTCAAAGCTTTTTAGGCTTGGCGGGTTATTATCGGAGGTTTATTGAGGGATTTTCGAAGTTGGCACTTCCGTTAACGCAATTGACTTGTAAAGGAAAGGCTTTCATTTGGGATATTCATTGTGAAGAGAGTTTCAATGAGCTAAAAAGAAGGTTGACAACGACTCCGATCTTGATTTTGCCGAATCTGACGGAACCATTTGTTGTGTATTGTGATGCTTCATTGGCTGGTTTAGGTGGTGTTTTGATGCAAGATGGAAAAGTTGTGGCTTATGCTTCAAGACAATTGAGAGTGCATGAAAAGAATTATCCTACACATGACTTGGAGTTAGCGGTCGTGGTGTTTGTTTTGAAAATTTGGAGGCACTATCTTTATGGTGCAAGATTTGAAGTTTTTAGTGATCACAAGAGCTTGAAATATTTATTTGATAAAAAAGAATTGAACATGAGACAAAGAAGGTGGTTAGAGCTTTTGAAGGATTATGATTTTGGTTTGAATTACCATCCGGGTAAGGCAAACGTGGTGGCCGATGCTTTGAGTCGGAAGTCGTTAAATATGTCCGCATTGATGATGAGAGAATGGGAACTTTTGGAGAATTTTAGAGACTTGAGTTTGGTTTGTGAAATGACGCCGAGAAGTGTGAGACTTGGTATGCTACATGTTACAAATGATTTTCTTGCAACCGTATGTGAAAAACAAAAGTTGGATTTGAAGTTCGTTGATTTGATGATGAGTGAGAATGAGGATTTCAAGGTTGATAATTTTGGAGTTTTGAGATTCTGTGGTCGTATTTGTATTCCCGATGATGCGGAGTTGAAAAAGATGATATTGGAAGAAGGACACCGAAGTAACTTAAGTATTCATCCGGGAGCGAATAAAATGTATCAAGATTTGAAGAAAATCTTTTGGTGGTCCGGATTAAAGAGGGATGTGGCTCAATTTGTGTATGCGTGCTTAACTTGTCAAAAGTCTAAGGTGGAACATCAAAAGCCTAGTGGATTGATGCAACCGTTGGACATTCCGGAGTGGAAATGGGATAGTATATCGATGGATTTTGTTACGGGATTGCCGAATACACAAAGAGGTCATAATGCTATTTGGGTAATCGTTGATAATGCTATTTGCCGTTCTGGACGAACTTTAGCTTTTGGTGGAGGGTTGAAGTGACCGCCCCAGCCTGATGTATCCAAGGTCTTCCTAATAAACAAATGTATATTGCCCGGATGTCCATGACCTGGAAAGTGACTTGGAAAGTGTGAGGACCAATAGTTATGGGAAGGCCGACTTCGCCGATAACCGTTTTTATGGATCCGTCAAATGCTTTGACGACGACCTCGCTGGTTCTCATCGGAGGTCCTTTGAATGATAATTGCATCAAAGTAGACTTCGGCATAACATTCAGGGCTAACCCTGTGTCTACCAGTACGCTGACTAAAGCATCGTCCTGGCAGTTGACTGTAATATTGAGCGCCATGTTATGACGGCGACCTTCTTCAGGTAATTCCTCATCACTAAATCCTAAGTTATTGCAGGAAGTGATGTTAGAGACAATGCCATTGAACTGTCTGATTGTTACATCCTATTCCACAAAGGCTTGCTCCAAGACTTTCTGTAGAGCCTCCCTGTGCGCTTCTAAACTAAGTAACAGTGATAATACCGAGATCTTTGAAGGAGTTTGTAACAGCTGATCAACAATGTTGTATTTACTCCTTTGGATGAGCTTCAGCATCTCATCATTGTTTTTTGAAAGGTCGGGATTACTGGATTGACCGACTGGTGGATTGGGAACTTCTGTCTGAGGTTCCTTTTCTTTGCTGGGTTCTCCAACTCCTCTGTTGAAGATTCTACCACTCCATGTTACTCGACTGATGTCTGCAATATTCACGACGGAGGGTAACGGAATTTCCTTTCCATTCTCAATTGTTGTTGCACCGTATTTGTAAGGGATAGCCTTAGTTGATTCATACGGTAGCGATTCTGGTAGATAGATGACAATGGGAGCCTTTTGATTTTTCTGACCATAGTAAGTAATTTTGATCCGTTCCCGGTTGGGAACTCTCGATTCGTCAAGTAGAGGGATAATGGCACAAACATCCCTAGTCCCCTGATGATCAGAGATTACGATGACGTCCTCGATTTGATCAGCAAAATAGTAGACTGATCCAGAACTTGACCATGGTTGAATCTCTTTGCAGTCCAACTGACTTTGAAGGGCTGCTCGCACGAGGTATAATCCTTGATTATCCACTGAACAAACTCCACACCGCTCATAGTTGTGTAGTGGCATCTGGCCACGTTCGCTTTGAATACAGTGTAACCTTACTAGGTCTGTTTCCATCGACCGAACATCCTGACTTTGATATCTAGTAGGATTCCCGTTAGTGATACTAATTTGCTGGGTGTCTTCATCCATATAGATTGGAAGCCACCAGTGGTTCAACAAGTGCTGAAGTGTTTCCTGGACAAGGGCACAACTCTGATCGTCTTTCCAACCTGCTTTACAGCCCTGATAATCATGTGATACTAGGAACCCTAGCGGGACCTGTTTAGCATGCAACTCCACCAGGCTGGTATTCATCAAGCAAATATCAAAGATTTGAATCATGTTGATTTGATAATGATTCCTATCATGGTAGTCTTGAATCCATCCAAGATCCATCTGACGCTGGAGGGCCTCTTGTACAAAAGAGCATCCCTGTTTGTTTACCGAGCAAGTCAGACATGAATTGTACTCATGTCGCGGCAGATTATGATACTGGCTTTGCCTTGAGTGCATTGCCACCAAGTTGATATTCATGGCACGGATGTCATGGTTTTGTATGATGTTGGAATTCGTATAAACCATGTTAACTCCAAGAACTCGGTGCTCTTGGATCCATCCGAGATCCATCTGTTCCTGTAGAGCTGATTGCACCACAGAACATCCTCGATTGCTTTTAGAGCAGATGTCACACTGGTGATAATTATGAGGTGGCACATGGCCATATCCACTCTGTCTACAATGCATCTTGACCAAGTTGGCCCTTAACAAGAGTACATCATGAATTTGATAGATGTTGTTAGATTCTCCTTCTATCAAATTGATTGTAGCCTTCTCGTGTTGAGGCAGCGGGTTCGTGAGAATGTTCAGATTCGTATCTTTGAAAGATAAGACCCCGCTCCTAACAAGCATTTGCACGTCGGATTTGAAACTGAGACAGTTTTCTATGTTATGCCCTGGTCCTCCTTAATGGTAAGGGCAAGTCTGATCCACCTTAAACCAAAAAGGCATATTTTCCGGTACTGTAAGAGGAGACTTAGTCTGGACATGCCCCTTGGCCAGTAGTAACAGAAATAGTTCTGCGTACGATACAGGTATAGGTTCAAACCTTGGTGGCCGCGTTGCACGGTTGTTATTGTATTGTGGACGAGCCTGCTGAAGTGGCTGTTGTGTCCCTTGCTGAAATTGCTGCAATTGCGGTTGGCTTAGAGCAACCTGAGGTTGATACGTAGAAACAGGCGCATGGTTGATAGCAGGAGTTACCGCCGCTACTGGTTGATATCGTCGCCTTTGCTTTCCAAGAGAGATATTCCCAATATCCTGCTCTTTTTTCTTAGGGAGGGCACTACCGTATCGTTTTGTACTACTTGTCGACCAGGTGTCTTTGACTAGACGTCCTTCTCGAACGGCTTCCTCGAGATGTACTCCCATACCGACCATTTCGGTGAAGTCGTTGGGCGCACTAGAAACCATTTGGTCATAGTAAAATGAGCTTAAGGTCTTTAAGAAGATCTTTGTCATCTCTTTTTCCTCAAGAGGTGGACAAATCTGAGCAACAATTTCACGCCATCTCTGAGCGTACTCCTTAAAGGTTTCCTTATCCTTTTGCGACATTGATCTGAGTTGATCTCTGTCTGGTGCCATGTCCAAATTGTATTTATATTGTTGGACGAAGGCAGTGTCAAGATCTCTGAAAGTGCTAATCATAGTGCGATTTAAACCCATGTACCATTTTAATACGACACCGATTAAACTATCCTGAAAGTAGTGAATCAGTAGATCCTAGTTCTCTGTCTGAGCTGACATTCACCGAGCGTACATCACCAAATGGCTTTGAGGGTAAGAGTTACCCTTGTACTTTTCAAAATCGGGTACTTGGAATTTGTGCAGGACTTTCACATTGGGGACCAAACAAAGGTCTATGGCGTCCTTTCCAAATAAATCCTGACTGCGAATAGCTTGCAGTTCTTTCTGTATTTCTAAGAACTGCTCCTGGAATTTATCCATTCTATCGAACATACTTTCCTTTCCACCAGAAGGTATCTGTGGAATCTGTCCTTCCGGGACAGTGTGCACCACAGGGGGTGGTACCTTTACTACGGCAGTGAATCTTGGCGTTTCCCGAAGTTTGTAACCTTCAGGAGTCCTCATTATGCCTCTAGCATCCTCGTTTTCCCGAAGTTTGTAACCTTTAGGCCCAGCGGCTTCTGCTATGATTCCCTGATCTTCATTGATCGGCGGAACATATCCTTCCGGGATATAGTTAACAGGCATGCCCCAGGGACGATCTTTCGGCATTTGATACCTAGGATCATACTTCTCTACTATGGGCGTTGAGGTGATCTCTGAGATCACAGTTCTTTGTAGCTGAGCTTCTGCCATGGCTTGCATGTCATTACGAAGCTTTCTCATATCCTCTCTCAGAGCGTTGATCTCTTCTTTCAACTCTCTGTTCTCTTCCTCGAGATCATCCATCTTTTTCTGACGATTGGCCCGAGTATTGTACGAATGAGACAGTTTGACTCTAGAACCAAGACACAAATGTGAGATTCATAGGTAAGAAGAATACGTGACGTAAGAATGATGAATGCAATAATTATATTATTTGTTTTTTTGGTTTAATCAAAATAAACTTCGACAATTAGATTGCAAATATTAAACAGTGGGGACACCCCCGTTTTATTGAATTCAAAGGATTGCGGAAATGGAAATACAGTAAATTACAAGGTGCGGAAACAGAAACCTAAGCTAATGGGTCCCGAGTCCTCTCTGAGGAGAACCCGGGTGCTGATTCTGGTACTTTCCTTTTCTTGGACCGGGGCTCTTGGGCCGTTGTCGGGTTGTCATTCCTTTGCCAAGTGAAAGGAGCGAGCAAATTCCTTTGGTGGTCATCCTGATTTTCTACACCATGTTGCTCCAAAATCTCAATTAGAGCGTCCTTATCTTTCAGCAGTTGTTGTATTTTGGTACACTCCACATTGAGAATGCGGTACTTGTTCTTCCAAGACCTCCTCTCCTGTTGAACTTTGTTGAGAGTAACCTAAAGTTTTTCCATTTCAGTCATGAAGTACATGACAGATTCCCTTGGCGGAAGAACTCCGTGACGAGGATAAGGCATCTTTAGCTTGAGAGCTCTAGTTTGCACCCAGTGGAGATAAGGCTCCACCGAGACATAGTCCGGTTTTCCTAGAGACTCCCGTCCTTTCTTATGAACATGTTTCCAAGCGTGCACTATTTCCATCTTTAGTGCCCTATCATTTTCTCCTTCCTTGAAGAAAAGACCTTCTAGATGAGCATTACGCGGGACATGCCTCATCGGGTATCCAAATTGACGACGAACTAAAACTGGATGGTAATTGATTCCTCCCTTAGTTCCTATGAGGGGTATGTTGGGGAAGTTTCCGCAAAGGTCAATGATTCTGATCCCGTCATAAATCATATTGTACCAATCTATATCAGAGTTGGTAAGAGACATGATTTTCTGCGACCAACGTAAGGCACTCTTATGATCCCAAAAAGCGGCAGACTTAGGCAAATGGGAGATAAACCATTTATATAGCAGGGGTACACATCACGTGATCATTCCTCCGCTGTATAAATTCCTTAAGTGTACAGAATGATACACATCTGCGAGTAAGGTCGGTACAGGGTTTCCAATCAGGAAAATCTTAATGGCATTGATATCTACAAAGTTATCGATGTTGGGAAACAAAAATAACCCGTAGGTGAGTAAAACAAAGATGCTTTCAAAAGTAGTCACGTTCCCTATACTAGCAAAGTACAGAGCCTTCTTTACCAGAAACTTGGCTGGTAAACCTGGGATTCCTCCCTTGGTGGTCAGGTGAGTCTTGATTTCTGACTCATCCAAATAGATTGCTCTTGCAATGATTTGATCCTTTGGAATTTCTTCCAGTCCAGAAAAGGGAGCTTGATCAGTAATGGGTAGATCAATTAGATGAGAATACTCCTCTAGCGTTGGTGCGAGCTAGTAATCCGGGAATGTGAAATAATGATAGACCGGATCGTAAAACTGAATGAGTGCCTTTAGGATTCCTTTAATTACATGGACCCTTAACAGAGGTAGCAGACCTCCGTACTTGGCTCTGAAAGCGTCAGGGTTAGTGATCATCCTTGCTAATCCTCTCAAATCCTCTAGTTTTGGAACCTTGAAGATATACTTGTGAGTTTTTCTTTTACCAAAATCCATTAGCGCAATCCTTTTCTCTCTGACATTTGCAATCATTGTCTTAGTTTAATTTGAAAAAGAGATACTAGAAGAGAAAATTTTTCTTTGCTTAACGTTTTCTTTTTTTTTAAATGAATGCATGAATGCAGCACACAAAAACATAGAAAAAACATGGGGTCAAAGGGTCGGTGTCATGAAGTCAAGGCTCTACCCATCCCAAAGGCTTATACTAGTGATTTTTGTACCTGTCTCTCAAAATCATTGATTCTTGTCGAGATAACATCAGCGGGCCAAGAACCGTGCTAGGTGATGTATTTTGAAGAATCTCAGAAGAGGGTAGTATCGCGTGACAATTATTTCCGATAGCTTCCGCACTACTGAAATAGGTTTTTCTTAGGTGTATACTCAATCTTTCCACATGCGGCATCACACGCATTCCCATTAGCAGAAAAATAAACACATATATCAATTAGGAAAAGTAGTATATATATTTGTCCTATAGTCCTAGACTTTTTAAGAGCTATGAATCCTATGATCCTAACAGAAAATGGCTCCCCGGCGGAGGCGCCATTCTGTGGTACCATCCCAACTTAAAGGTTTTTGACCTAAGATCCTAGTGAGGGCCGATCCTAATAATGACATTCCCCGATGGAACCGTTATTCGGTGATACCTTGTGAACCCAAGGACTCGTCCTAAGAGAAGGTTTCAACCAGAGAGATAAGAGAGACAAAATTCCTTTGTTTCGCCCCACGGTGGGCGCAATTTTTCTGTAGCGAGCGATTTTTGGACATGGTTCTTAAGAACCGTCGCTCTGGGGCACTACGGGTCGATTCATTTTTTATCCTATTGAAGCTGATGAAGGAAGGGAAATAGATGTCTCCAACTAACCCTGCTTGCAAACTGAGGTTAAACAGTCAAAACTGTTGGTTTATAGATGCGGTTTTAGTTCGTGGGCCTCTCTCTGCTTATTTTATTCAGAACGAAATACCGGGACTATTCATGGGGAATTTGTTGGGATCCTGCGCCAGATTGGATGGAGGTAGGGGACTTTGGGGTTTTTTTATTAGTGTGCTCGCTAAGATTCTTTTTCAATCTTATGCCTACGTATTCCCGGGATAGGGAAATCAGAGCGATAGTAGTTCCTCCTATTCTATGGGAGGAAATAGTGTTTTGGTGTCTTATTCAAAGCCCTAGACATGAAGCTAAAGGTGGTTTATATTTTTTCATATCCCCAGATGTGAAGCTGAAGGGTCTATTTGTATCTTGTTCGAAGCCCAAGATGTGAAGCTAAAAGGGTGTTGACTTTAGAGAGAATTTGTCATCTCTAAAGGGGTCTGTTTGTCACAATTGTTGGGTGACTGATTATAAAGGAGAATTACTTTAACTGGGATATGTGAATCCAGCAATGCCATAATTTCCTTTATAGGAGATTTTCAACCTGAAAGAGAAGACTTTAACTCAGTTTAGAGCAACGCTATCTTTCCTTAGGAATTTCTCATGCTAAAAGAGGGACAGTGGTGTGGATGTAAAATAATCCAGAGGCTTGCCGCTTACAACAATTATACAAGGGAAAAGGAGTTGTTGATGTTTGTATGTTGTGACCAAAGCATAATTTGATGCTAAAAGGTTGATCGAATCAATCGGGGATTTCTTTATACAAAGCCTAAGAGGAGGCAATTGACCCAACAAGAGGATGCTTTTGTGTCTCGTACGAAGCTCGAGATAGAGGCTACAAGGGTTGACTCAACAAGAGAGTGTTTTTATATGTGTCTTGTACGAAGCCCAAGATGGAGGCTAAAAGGGTTTGACTCAACAAGAGAGTCTTTTATACTCACCAAGAGAGTGATTTGTATCTCGTACGAAGCCCGAGATGGAGGCTAAAGGTGATCGACTCAACAAGAGAGTCTTTTTATACTCAGTAAGAGAGTGTTTTGTATCTCGTACAAAGCCCGAGATGAAGGCTAAAAAATGTTTGACTCAAAAAGAGAGTCTTTTATACTCAACAAGAGAATGATTTCGTATCTCGTACGAAGCCCGAGATGGAGGCTGCAAAGGTTTGACTCAACAAGAGAGTCTTTTATACTCAACAAGGGAGTGCTTTGTATCTCGTACGAAGCCCGAGATGGAGGCTAAAAATGTTAACTCTGCTGGGGAGAATCATTGTACAAAGCCCAAGAGGAGGCTAGGGTTACTGTTTCAGTTGAGTGACAGGTCCAGTATGTTGTATAAAAGAGAAAATTAGTTCTTATAAAGAGACTGATTCCAGGTGAGGTTGTACTTTGGTACTGATCAGAAGATTGGGGTTATTTCCTGTTCTTTAAGGAAATGGGAAATCCAAAGGGTATTGAGACTGCCCAAGTCTACGGGTGCTTTTCACTATTTTTGAAAGGAACTTGAGAATGTCTTCGAGACTCAAGGAGATTAGACTGTCCAAGTCTAAGGTTTTATCTTTTGTACTATGCTTAAGAGAGATTAAGAGACAATATGTTTGCGGTAGAAAGATCTAGACTCTTTGAAAGACTGTTCTATTAAGATGACTAATTTCTGTTCCTATACCTTTAAGAGGTCGTCGGGACAATTTGTACGAAGCCCAAGAGGAGGCGAGAAAAACATTTAAGAAGCCGAAGGGACAATTTGTACGAAGCCCAAGAGGAGGCTATCTTCCCGGAGGAAGAATCATTATACTAAGCCTAAGAGGAGGCTGTGAAAACTTCTAAGAAGCCGATGGGTCCTTGTACAATTCCCAAGAGGAGGCGGGGATGCTTTTAGGAAGCCTGTGGGTCCTTGCACTAAGCCCAAGAGGAGGCTGATGAACAGTTCCAGAAGGGGTTTCACTTGGAACATTGGCCTTCTGTATATGAATTGTTCAAGGGGGAGATTTCTTAGATCTAGTTATCTAAAATTGTTGTAAAAGAAAATTCTCATGGTTTAGGTTATGTTGAAATATCCGGGAGAACGTCGGAGGTAAGGAGATGAGGTTTTGTCTAGTTCTAGACGTAGTTGCCGGGAAAACTCTAAATATCTATACTTTACACAGTCGATATGAGTTTATGAAAGAAGACTTACAGTGAACCAGCCCCACAGTACAGCTATATACATATGAAAGCGGTAAATGAAAGCGGGTAAACACTTACTCGGTTGTAGAGCTTCCATACTGTATTGTTAGTTGTTCAACAAAGGAAGCTTTGATAACAATATTATATTCAAAATCAAAGGAGAAAGTGCTTTTGAAAGGAAAATTGGGGCTTACAACTCAAGGAGATGCCCAGGGTTTAATCAGTGATCGCACTGTCGTTTTGTACAGGGACTTATACAAGTGACTGAGGGCTAAGAAAGGTTTTCTGTACAAAAGGGATGGGTCTTACACTCTCTCAAGAGGCCCAAAAATGATTGAAAGAAAAAGAAATGGGGCTTATAACACGAGGGTAGGCCCAAAGTTTATTTTGAAAAGGGCGACGATCGCGCCGAGGTTTTGAAAACACTGTGGGTCTTATACAATGACTGAGGCCCAAAAGTTTTTGGTTTCAAAAGGGGATTGGGTCTTACACTCTATTAGAGGCCTAAAATGGTTTTGAATGGGTCTTATAGCTCGAGGAGAGGCCCAGATGGTTTGTTTTAAACGGGCGATAATCGCGCCGAACTTTTGAAATACAACGGGACTTATACAACATTTAAGGCCCAAAATAGGTTTTTATTTACAAAGGATTGGGTCTTACACTCTATTAGAGGCCCATGAGTGTTTGGAAAAGTTTGTTAGGGTGAAAATCAATAAAACCCTAATTTCATCATTTTTTAATATAATTATTCAAAGAAAATTAATACAAATGATAAAAGTTCCAAATAAGTTTGAATAAACAACTTGTGATTTTGGTTTTAGGTTTGAAAAATTAGGCTTTCATCACAAAATGAATTAAAACCTACTTTGTTTTGATTTTCCAAAATGGATATTTATTTTTAAAAGGTTTAAAAACAAATAAAAGACATTTATTCACAAAAATACTAATTATATTAAATAAATAATATAAATCTAATTTTTTTGGGGAATAAAATATTTCAACATTTTTGTGATTTTTTGCAAAAAGAACCAATACAAAATAATTAAAATTGAAGGAGTTATTAATTTTCCAATTAATTAATAAAACATGAAAATATTGGAAAAATAGCAAAAATGTGAGAAAACACAAAATGGTATGGGTGGGGTTTGAACCCACGACCTCAAGGCTATAGGGCACGCGCCTTACCACTGGGGTGGTGATACATCCGTTGATTGAAACAAACCAACAAATACACAAGGCTTGCCTTGTTTTCTAGGCTTGGCCAAGGCAAGTTTTGGCTCAAAAACGTGAAGGTCCATAACTTTCTCATTTCTCCATGGTTGGGGACAAAATTTATATGCATCTGGCCTAGAATTTCACAAGGAATCCAATGGTGGTGGTATATTTTCCAGATCATGCTCCCTCCTCAAAATCCGATAGTGGTTTTGAAATAGACCATATTTTGCATTTTCTATGCCATCTCTTGGTACAAGCATGAATTACATGATAAATTGGGACAAACACAACATATATAACATGTAGAAGAGATGCATGAGCACTGGACTTCAAAGCAATGCATATTTTGGAAAGTTCAAGTCATGATGCTTACCTCTTTTTGAGCTTTTGGAATTTTTTGTGCAATCTGCCAAGTTTCTTGTTCCAGAAATGATTTGATGCTTTGGACACTCTCAAATGATCTCTTTGAAGCTTTTAGGATGATTGGAATCAGTTGGAACCTGCAAAAACAAAAACTGGCCCTTTCTTGCAAAAGGGGTTAAAATGGCCAAAATAGCAACTCCCTCAAATGGTGTTCCAGATGTTGGGAGCCATTTGGGACAGTTCAAGGATGATATTTTGAGTGTGTTTCAGGTTTTATCTGGTTTGGAAAGTGACTGAATCAAGACATGACTTGAAAAATGCACAAAAAGCCTATTTTGAGGTTTTGAGAGGTGACTTTGAGATTTAAGGATTACAGGTCACTTGTGTGAGTTTGGGCAGCTTAGATATGACATATTGGATGTGTTTGGATCATGAACTGTGGTGGAATTGCTCCCTAACTCAAAAAATCGGAGTTACCTTTCTAAAAAAGGCATTTTGGCCAAGAGAAAGAGATTTTGAGGAAAGCAAGTGTTGTAGTGCTTTGGTGTACTCAAACTAAGCACAAATGAGCTCTATATAGTAGAGCAAGATTGTTTTGCAAGCAATAGTGAATGGCAACTGCTGCAGAGGTTTGGCCAATGGTTGCACTTTGGAATCTCAAGTCTCCTCTAGCCATTGACTAGAGGTTAGAGCACAGAGATGTGGTTCCCTAGTTGTTGGATCATTCTTGACTGAATTCAGTTGCAAATGTGTCAGTCCATGCCACCTTGGTGCATCCATTAAATGCTCCAATCCAAAATTGGAGTCTTGTCCCTCTTTTAGGGATTTCTAGGTTTGGCATGCTACTTCTTGTTCCAAAGACTTTGGAGGCTTGGATCAATGTTTGTTCCCTTTAGATTTGATCCTCAGATGTGTCCAAAGTGATGACAAGGCTTGGAATTATCTGATTTTGCCAAATCAAGAAAAAGTGCAAAATTCTGCCTAGCCTTGGCAGTTTTCAGCAAGGCATATTGCCATTGTCATTTCTCATGGCTCAAGTGGAATTTGAGGGAGTTCTTGGCCATTTTCGAAAGCCCTCGTATGATACAATAACTATTTGATCATAATTGGTTTTGATATTTTTTGGATCCAAGTGAAAAATGCCCCTACATTTGGAAAAAAGTGAAGGCAGATTCTGACTTAGTGAAAATTTCACTAAGTGTTGGAAAAAGTGGCATTTCATGTTTTCAGCCCCTTTGATCATTCCATAACTCAAAATCCATAATGAATTGGAATGAGGTGTAGTTGAAGCTTTTGTAGAGGGCTATGAGGGCTACAAATCCAGCTTTGGATGGGGAAAAATGGCCTTGTGGTTTAGGAGTTATGGTCCTTCAAAGTTGGTACTCTAGCCACTTTGTTCCATAACTTAGAAAATTTTCTAAGTTTTTATGGTTACCCCTTTTACAAGTTATCCCACTTTTCTTGATTTTTCTTGATGAATGATGATTCAAATCACACATTAACATCATTTTAGGGTTAAAAAACCATAATTGTGAAAAATCTCAAAAAGTCAATGTTTGACTTTTGTGCACAGTAGACTTTTTGTTAGATGAACTCCAAACTGTGCGATCCTCTATGAAATCAAGTCCTTGACCTAAATCAAACTTGATGGATTGATTTCATAGGTGTTATAGGGTGTATTGAATCATGTATTAGGGTTTGGGAGCATGTCATGGTCAAAAGTCAAAGATACAGTTGACTTTTCCCTCGAAACCCTAATTGTGGTTCTGATGAAATTGAAACTTGTAGATCAAGCTTCTTGGATCAATCCATTGTTGCAAATAGATCAATGTAGTGTATTGGAGACCCTCAAATCCCCTCTTGAGGTCTTGGCTCATGTTTTGTCCCAAAAGTCAACTTAGGGGTGAATTAGGTGAAGAAACCCTAATTCCTGATTTTTTGATGAATGCATCCCCTAAGGCTAAATTGTCTTGATGATTGGGTTTATGATGTCCCTTAGAGCATCATAGGTTATGCTTTGGAGCATTGGCTCATCCCCAGAGGAAAATTTCCATCTGGAGGCCCTGGTCGATCAAACCCTAATTTGGTGACATCGGCAATCTTAAGGCTTGATCCACCTAGAAGGGAGAAGCCTTGTGCTTAATCCTTGAAGTGGGAGTCCTCTTGATCCTTTGTGGATGTTTGAGAGGCTAGACAAGTTGAAGATCATGTCATTTCTTGATTGATCCTTTGTCTAAGAGCTCAGAGAGGGCTTGAAACCCTAATCTTTGATAGTAGTGAATGCTCACCCATCTTTGGGGAGACTGATGAGGTATGATGGTTTACCCATATTGTGATGATGATTTGCCCAATGATGGGAAATATTAGGGGTCAAAATTTGGGGTATGACAAGTAGTTTCTTGCAAGTTGGAAGATGGATTTGGAGGTTGTCTTCGTTTATATTTACACTTATTGCTTTTTAGTGGTTTATATGCATTTATCTATAACATCTAGGATGAGGCACATTGTTATATTTTTTTGTTGTTTTGAGTTATTTCCTGAAGTATTTGCTTTAAATAATTATTTGATGTTATGAGATAATTTGAATTCCGCTGCGAGATTTTGAAAAATATTCATGAAGTTGTATGTATTATTTTGAGTAGCATCTTAAGTTGTGAGATTTCTCTTTTATATTAAGAGTCAGGGTTTAGGGTGTTACATAGTGGTATAAGAACAGGTCGGTTAGCTTGGCCAGGTTTTGTGATTTTTATCTATTTCATAGTACGGAATATGTGTGTGAAACATTGTCGATGCTCATTTGTTTTTCTCACCACTTGCAAGCAGGAGTAGGATTGAAATAGGTGGGTGAGTAGCTTATACTTCTTTGAGATGTTGTAGAGTGAGAACGGGTTTTGCATGCTACTGATTGCAAGAGTTCAAGCTTTTGGATGAGGTTGTGTTGTTTCCCGAGCTCGACGAGAGTACGGGTTTGATATTTATGCTTGCCGATCAAGTTAAGATAACTTTGACGAAGAAGGATCAGGTACTTGTGATGTTCGTTTCCCTGAGAGTGGAAAATGATATGGCGTCTAGTGATATTCCAGTGGTGTTTGAATTTCCTAATGTTTTCCTTAAAGATATTTGTGACTTGCCTCTGGAACATGAAATTGGGTTCACTATTGTTTTAGTACCTAGTACTAGACCAGTGTCAATGGCTCTGTGCATGGTGTGTGCGTTAGATTTGGATGAGATAAAGAGTCAGTTAGAAGACCTACTTGAGAATAAATTCATCAGACTAAGTGTATCTCTGTGGGGAGCTCCAGTGCTGTTAGTGAGAAAGAAAGACGATAGTATGAGATTATATGTTGACTATCCAAGCTGAACAAGGTTATCATCAAGAATAAGTATCCTTTTCCTAGGATCTATGGCCTTATGGATCAGTTAGTAGGGGTTTGTGTTTTCAGTAAGATCGACTTGAGGTCAGGCTATCATAAGATTTGAGTGAAGAATGAAGATATCCCGAAGACTATGTTCAAGACACGATACGGCCATTATGAATACTCAGTGATGGAGTTTGGCGTGTCTAATTCCCCATATGTATTTATGGAATATATGAATGGGATCTTCCATCCCTATTTGGATCAATTTGTAGTTGTATTTATTGATTATATTCTGGTATATTCTATATCAGATGAAGACCATGATGGACATCTACATACTGTACTCTAGGTTTTAAAAGAGAAGAAATTATATTCCAAGTTATCAAAATGTGTGTTCTGGTTGCGAGAAGTGAGTTTTCTCGGTCATCTGATTTCTAACGGTGGTATTATGGTTGATCCTTCTAAGGTAGATGCAGTGCTACAGTGGAAGGCTGAAAAATTAGTTACCAAGAGAAGAAGTTTCTTAGGGTTGGCTAGGTACTACCAAAGATTTATCGAAGGCTTTTCTAAGTTAGCTCTACCTTTGACTTATTTAACTCAAAAGGGTCAAGCCTTTGTGTGGGATATGTAGTGTGAAGAGAATTTTGGGGATCCGGGTCAATTGAGTCAAAGGAAAAACCAACTTCAAAAAGTCTTCTATAAACCTTCTATACTAACCATCCAAACCCAGAATTTTTTTTATTTATGTAACCGACTTATGAGTCTCCCATTGTTACATTGCGTCTACCTTCGACGAATCAACTTCTATTCCACCCCTACATATCACATGACCAAGGAAACTTACCTCTCTTAACCAAAATTCACACTTGAACAACTTAGCATACAACTTCTTCTCTTGCAAGGTCTTCAACACAACTCTCAAATGTTCGACATGCTCTTCATCTGACTTGGAATACACCAATATATCATCTATGAACACGACGACAAAACGAATCCAAGTAAGGATGAAAAATCATATCCATGTACTCCATGAATACTCCTGGTGCATTAGACACTCTGAACTGGATCACCAAATACTCTTAATGACTATAACAAATTCTAAACGTAGTCTTTGGAGTATCTTATGAATTTACTTGATCTGATGGTATCCTCATCTCAAATCAATCTTGCTAAACACGCAAGCTCCAACCAAATGATCCATAAGGTCATCAATGCTAGGAAGAGGATACTTATTCTTAATAGTAACCTTATACAATTGTTGATAATTCACACACAACCTCATGCTTCCATCTTTCTTCTTAACCAACAACACTGGCGCTCCCCAAGGAGATACACTTGGTCTGACAAACTTCTTCTACAACATATCTTCTAATTGTTTCTTCAGCTTGCTTAAATTTGACGAAGACATTCCATATGGTGCCATCGACACAGGTCTAGTACTAGGTACTAAATCTATGGCGAACTCTATTTCACGCTAAGAGGGATGATGTGCGTCAGACCCATGACGGTCTGCCGTGAGTGGTCCCTGACGAGCACAGAATCCTCATATTGTCAGCGATGATGGTTTTATGAGTGTTAGGGGTGATAGTTAGGGGTGACTACTGTCAGCCATGAGGGGTTGACTGTTATCCCTTATTTTACCATTTCTGGTTCATCGGTTTGATTCTTCAAACTATTTTCAATGGCAGTGACTGTTTGTTGTTGTCTTGATGAATTTGATGAGTTTGGTGAGTTGAGTCATTATTTTTAGAATTGTGTGAATAAAATAATTGAATTTTTGAGTTATCCAACATGTTTAGAGTCAATTTGATGAGTCGTTAAGTTAAGGTTATAGTATGCCCTGCGACACTAAAATTCTAATTAAAAGTGAATGAATTATTTTTGGGCTCTATTGAGTTATGAGCTAACCACGTGGAATGTTGGCGAGTGTTTAGTGTTATTTTCTTACCCTTTTGGTGATCGTTATAGAGTAATAATATTGTGTAATAATTATATGTTATGCTGGGTTATGTTGAGATGTATAATTCAGAGAGGAACTATGGTGATGGCCTTATATTGGCAATTATGTAGGTTCAGAGAAGATCCGGTGATGATAATTGTATTGATTTTGTTTTGATGCATTTCATGCATCATGTATACTGGAGATAGGTGTGCGGACTTTGGCCTAGATAAGAGTTGATGGTTCAGAAGAGAGGACCAGTGACGAGTCTGATGGTGGCGGACTTTGGTCCAAGGACAAGTTGTTGGTTTAGAAGAGAGGGCCAGTGACGAGTCTAGGTTCAGAGAGAAACCAGGTTCAGAGAGGAACCATTGATGAGTGGATGAATTAGTAATATAAATTTGATGTCCAAATTTTGGTACCACATGCATTGGAGTAGAGGAGTTGACACATTACATATATATCTGTATTGTGATTGAGTAATTGTTGTGAATGATTCATATGATTGATCATTGTTAAGAATTATGCTATCCTTTGTTGTTTTATACACCACTAAAATTGATGAATGTATTCTTACCCCCTGGTTATTTTGTTTTTGGTTTTTTTGTACAATTATGGTACAAATACTCAGGTAGATGAGCACTAGCTGTTGTTGAGATAAAGGTGTGTAGAGGCCTTCTTCATTATTTTACCTTTTTGAGTTATTTTAGTTGTCACTCTGATATGTAACACTGGGATTGGTTACTTTGTTACTTTTATGTTTTGAGAGTTTTTATTTATTTTAAGAGCGTTTAGTGTTTGAGACAAATAAACATTTTCAATGTTTGTGAGTTTCATTACCGATTTATGTTATAATTTTGAGAAAGATGCATGTGGAGAATGTGTAACACCAATGTTTAGGAAAATTATATGTTTTTTCATTAATAAAGAGCGTTGATTTTTAGGGTGTTACACTGTGCTTTTGTATTTAGTAGCACGATAACCTAACTCTCCACACTTGAAACATCTCAAAGAAGCAAAAAATTCTTCCCCGCTCATCCCATTCCCACCTGCAGCCTTCTATTGGGACTTCTCATCCCCTTTTGCAACTAGAGTCACATATGGCTTACCACAATTCTGACTCCCACTTTTCTTCTCACTCACACTTTTGTAGTGAGCAAATTTGGCTCTACTATCCTTATCATAAATTCAGCATTTGTTCACCAGCACTGAGAAACGACAGATCTCTTGATATCCTATAAACTACTTGATTTCAGGATGTAAGCCACTCTCAAACTTCACACACTTAGAACCCCCAGCTTCCATATCATTATAGTGAGAACAAAATCTTAAAAGCTCCTCAAACTTAGCTGCATAGTCATCCACAATCATATTTCCCTTCTCATTTCCAAGAACTCTATCTATTTACGGCTACGAACATCAGCTGAAAAGTACTTGTCCAGAAACTCATTCTTGAAATCAACCCAAGTAATTTCTCAATTAGTAGCTTCCATATTATGACGGGTATTCTCCCACCAATACTCAGTTTCCTCATACTGCATACACATTCTTAATAACACCTTTTACGCATCAGTGTATGTCATAACTCTGAAAATCTTCTCAATCTCCTGAAGCCAAGCCTGAGCACCTTCAAGATCGTACCTTCCCTTGATATTAGGTAGATTATTCTTTTGGAACGTTCCAATCCCAAAAAACTCATCCACTCCACCATTCTGATTTTGGTTAGCATGAAATACTTAATTATCTTGTGCCATCACATGATCCATTTCCTAAAAAGCATCAACAATCGCACGATCTTTCCTTCCAGCCATTTCTTTATGCACAACTAGCCAAAACAAGTTAACAAATCATAAACAGTAATGCAAATAGCTATTAGAGAAACGAACAACACCAACAATGTTTAACACACATGTTATGCACAAGGGTATAAACAAGTTCACAAAACCTATGCTGAATGAACCGACCTACTCTGATACCAACTATGTAACACCCTAAACCTCAAAACACTTATTTTATAAAAAAATATGCGGATAATTTAATCAAAAACTTGGTGTCACGTTTTCTTAGCATAAACGTCTCTCCCAATTATCAAATTATAGCAACGAAAATAAATAATAACAACTAAACTTTAATTGTCTTAATTAAAGATCAACTTCATTTCAAATCATAGAAGAAAATAATTCAATAACTCTCAGAACACAAAAATAGAAAGGTAACCCATCCCAATGTTTCACTATTAGAGCGACATGCGGAAACTAAATAAACTCAAAAGCGATAAATGACGAAGAAGGCCACTACTCCATACTCGAAAAACACAATGACAACTAAGGTTCCTCTACCCGAGAATCAGCGTCATATGTGTAAAGAAAAACACAAACAAACAAACAAACAAACATGGGTGAGAAATACATTCATATATGTTAGTGGTGCATAAAACAACAAAGATAGTGCAATTAACATCACCCGGCAATCACATGTATCATCCACAATAATAATCGATCAAAAATACGATTATGTATGCAATGCATTCATCTTCACTACTCCAATGCATGTGGTACCAAGGTTTTTGGATATCAGATATATATTACAGATTTATCCACTCATCATTGGTTCCTCTCTGAAATTGGTTCCTCTCTGAACCATTAGACTCGTCATTAGTTCCTCTCTGAACCTGGTTACTCTCTGAACCATTAAGCGCATCACCGGTTTCTCTCTGAACCTGAGACTCGTCACATGAATTCTCAACTGAACCTTGTCCAACCTATCCTCAACCTCTTTGACCATTTGATAAATATTTCCAAAAGTGACATGGTTCCAAGCTTTGAGATTTCCTTTCAGAGAGAACAAACATATGGCATCCAGGAATCTTGACATTCTAACTACTCTTAACCACATCCAAACACATAGGATGAGTAATCCAATTTTTCAAAAACCTAAAGTGATAATAGAAAGAAACTATGGAGGAATTAAAATCTAGTTGTTGCGGTGAAAATCGGATAACAAGCTATTACTTAACTTGAATTATTTTCTTTTACAACCGACTTTGATTTATCCAAAGGAAAGGTTCAAGATCGTTAGAAAAACCTAAAGGGGGAGATCTAAGGTTCGGAGGTTGGTTACGCCTAGGGAAGGTATTAGCACCCTAAACGTCCGTAGTACTCTACAGGAACCTCTTCTTAAGTTTGTGTTATGTTATGTTTGCTAAGGGTTCTATACTAAAGGTTGAAACCCTAGGGGTTAGTATCTAAGTATACTCGACAAAGCATCGCACTTTGCGCCTACGTATCCTCGGGTATAGAATCAGAGTATGCATAATTCTACTTCTACTGAATGGTTGACTGTGGTCAATATTCAGAGGGGAAATGAGTGTGAACTCGTTGTAGAGTATAAGAACTCTCTAAGTCTAGTTATAATGGTCCTATGTTATGTTTTAAAGTTAAAGAGGGAAAGTGAGTATTCATTAGGATGAATATCACACAGAGTTAAAACTCTTTCCTAAGGCTAGTTATGATTCCATGGCTCTGATGAGGCCAAGAAATAAGGTTTAGCTCTGATGAGGCTACTAGGTTAAGGTGGAGGCTATGACTTTAAGAGTCAACATTTATCACCTTCCTTTGGAATGGGGATAATAACAGTTGTAGGATATGATAACAAGAGATATTGATAAAGATGAATAAGATAACAACAATAGCATGAGTATGACATGCAGTATTTCATAATAAAGCATGGATAAAATGGACATGAACATCATAGAGACATCTAAACAAAGACAAATCAATATGTATTAATCTTAAGGAAGACAATCACAAGAAACAATCACAAGATAAAGAAACATGATATTAATCAAAAATGATATTTAAAGAAGAACAAAGTTCACATCAAAGTCAAACACATGATGAATCAAACATGGGATAAATTTGTTCAAGACTTAAACAATAATTAGTGAATAACCACTCAAATGATAAATAAAGATGACTCATAAATAAAGTTAACAATTAATCCAAAGATGGGTGATTTAAAAAAATCACACATTAATAATTAAGCTTAAATAAACAATTAAGAAATAAAATGATAATTAAAATTAAATAAAGATTAAAATATTTTTGGAGTTTTTGAAATAAAGAAAAAGTTTTAAATAAAATAAATAAAATAAAAAAAGTTTTAAAAAAAGATTTGAAATGAAAATATTTGAAAATAGAAAATAAAATAAAAAGAAATAAAACCCACGCAGGGGGGCATTAGCAATGTTGATATGAACTAAGAATCATTTGGTTGCTGCGCATGTGGACTTTTTGGTGGGGTGCAGTTAGTGATTTGCGCAAGGTCCATGTCCAAAAAAGATAAATATCAGCCAAGTGAAAATAATACATGGCCGAGTACAAAATCATGTGACATTGAAATCAACTGGTCACCTAAAACATAAGTGACTAAACGACAGAAATGAGAAGCAACCAACTACGCCTTGCCAGCACATCATCCCTTTCATGCAAACCATACAAAACCCTAAAAAACTATCATGAAAATCGGACAACGCCATGGATTCTTCACACCTTGCTCAAACAATATCATTCTCATTTTTCCATTAAAATCACCAAAATAAAATACCTAGATGAAGTACCCAAGGAGTAGAATGACACCATACTACATATGTCTTAAAATAACAACTCAAACATATAGCAAAATGGCATACGAGTTGGGTGTTCAAACTGTTCTTAACAAAACAAATGATGATGTACGATCAACACTACAAGCAAGAAGTCATATTATCACTTCAAATCAAGATGGATGCACAGTATGGAAACATGGTAACATTAAGAAATGGTTGTGCATTGAACACAAAAGCATAGAGACAAGGTAGAAGCTTACCAAGTGGAGTCAATCCACTACTTCTTTACCCTAGAGCTTAGAAGCCCCACTCCTTTCCTTGACTGAAGATGATGTGCAAGCTCCTGAGTAAGAGATGCAACCTCTGGTCTTCTCTTTGTGGCTCACGAGTTCTCTCTCTTCTTGATGTGTTTGTAGTGAATGGAAGTTCAAATGGAGTAGGTCCACTGCCTCTTTAACTCGGAAGCCTTGGAACTAGCTCGACTTCTTCCTTTCCAAGATGATGGTATGCAGACTGCTGGTGCAATGATCCTCCCCTTTCTCTTGGTTGTACCAACTCACAAGTTTCTGATGCCTTGAGTGATATCTATGTAGTTATGTTGTGTTGTCTTGATGTCCAACAATGAAGAACACACCTCCTTTTATAGCCAAGGCATCCAGGATATTGTCTTGAAAACACAATGGACACTAGCTTTGTCTTGTGAAGAAAAGTGATAGTGTTCAGATGCTATAAACATGGCCCTCTCCACTACCATTCTTGAGCCAAGTGATGGGATCAGATGTTGCTTGTTTCAAGCCTCAATTCAGAAAAGAATGATTTCAAACCATCGTGTTATGGTGTGGACACACTGGTCCATGGTTGATACTTTTGGATGTCAGTTTGTAAAGAACAAAGTACATGTACTTGGATGGTTTCTTTCACGGTTTTAGGGAAAAATAGGTGTTGGAGGGCAAAATAGGTGTTGGAAACTGGTCAGTAGAGGGTACTGTGAGTATGGCTCAGAACTAATTCAACCAAGTGAAACAAAGTTGTAATGAAACTAGGTCATGTCAAGCTCTTTCTCACACGACATCCTTAAGTCTAATGACTCAAATGACTTGGTTTTGGGTTCTTTTGAAAGAGAGCGTGTATGTGAGAAAAAATGTGTAAAGTTTAGTGTGGAAAAAGAGTAAAAACTGAATTTTTCCCAAGTGTGTACAACATTTCAACATGCCAACTTTGATGCACAATTTCTTAATGTTCAATGCTCCACTTTGTGATTTCTTTGGCTCTTTGAAAAGTAGGCATTTAGTAGCACATCTTTCATGTGGAAAGCTCTTTGAGATAAGGTCCATATTAGTGAAAAAATTTCCTTAAAGTCATGTGCATGAGTGGACAAAGAGACTTAGAAAATTTTCTAAGTTACTTGAGTTTTTGACAATTTGAGGCACCCTACTTTCGAGCACCACAACTTGAGTTTGGCTCATTCAAATGAGATGTTCCACATATGGTTGGAAAGCTCTCATCATGCTATAAGACTTTCATTTGGGACCCAAGTCTTGAATCCAAGTGGAAATGGGTGAAAAATGAGGTCAAAGTTAGAGAAAATTGTGAAGAAAAGTGTTGAAATTTCTCTAAGTGTTGGGTCAGATTATCTTGCAAGCTTCATAACTCAAAAACCAAGCATTTCTGGATGAAAAGTCATATGGAATAAATTGAATATCTTGAAAAGAGCTTCCCAATGAGCTTTGAGTCACTCAATTTGAGTGTGTGGTTTAGGAGTTATGGTCATTTCAAATTGTGCTATTAAAGGGAAAATCTCACATATGAAATCTTTCATGATCAAAACCCTACTTCTCTTGCAAGAAACCTCATGAAACTTGATATTGATGCTTTGAATACCTCATGAGACATTCTATGATGATTAGAACCATTGATACTTCATTTGAACCAAAATTTCCAAGGATTAGGGTTTCAGTCAAACCCTAATTTTGACTGTGAATGCGCTGAGGTCAGATCTTGTAAAATTGCTTCTTCCTTCTCATCTAAAGGTCTTAGGAGACTCTTGAGGATGTTGATAAACCAATATAATCAAGAATTAGGGTTTGGGAGTTCATCTTGATGAAAATCAAAGTCATTGACTGACAGGTGTCACAGAAACCCTAATTTGGATGTATAGAGAGGCTGAGGCTCAAACTTCTTTTGTTGAGGACCAATAGATCTTGGAATCCTATTGAATGATGTCTCTTGGATGTAGATGGCCTTAAGTGGTAAGTGAACCACACAAATCTTGACTTGATAGAGCCAGATTCTCAGTGATTTCTTCAGAGCAAAACCCTAATTCCAAAGTTCTTGCACTGGAGGTCTTTTGTTGACTTGACTTGCTTCAAAACAACTTGTGGAGCTTCATGGTGATATGCAAACCTAATTTGAACACAAAGAAATAATCTGCAAGATATGGGTTAGTTCAAACAATGCAGAGATGATTGACCTAAGATGCACAAATGAAGATGACATATAAGGGTAAAAATTTGGGTACAACAGTTGCCCCTATTTAAATAACTTTACCAGATGGCACGAGGAACGGAGATTCCAGGGGCATCAAGGTGAAAGGTATTCAAATATAGCAGACCAAAAATTTTTCCCTTAGATGGAATACAAATGCTAAGGACAAGCGACAGACATGCAAATGCTGACATGCCATGAACTTCTAAAATGATGATATGATGCCAAGATGGTGCAAAGATGCAGACAAGACAGGACACCAAAAAAAAAGAACTGCCAAACACAGGAAAGCTTCACTGGGGAAGCAAAGAAGGTTAGTATCCACATGGGAAACTCCTTGGGTATGTGGGCTAACCAACAAAAGAGACTCACTGGGGAGACACTGAGGCAACACTGGGGAAAAACCAAAAAACAATCTCCACTGGGAAAAAAATCGGGGAGATAGACTACTGGGGACAAAACAAACCCACACTCTTCCTGGGCATGAAACCAGAAAGAAAAACCTGATCCGGGAATCAGCCTAAAAAAAAGACAGACAACCAAGCAAAGACTTCCTGGGGATTCTTATACCGAAGAGTTCAAGAGGCGATCTTCAAGAAAAGCCAGAAAGACAGAGACAAACTCTGCGTCCCAGATAGGAGTATTAATAAAGAAAATTGTTCCAAGAAGCTTGGCTTAAAGTTAGTTTCAAAAATCAAGGGTAAAGGTTCATGTTTGACTCGATTCAAACAAGAACAACTGAAAGCTGAGATAAAGGATAAACAACGAGCTCACGATAGCTCGAGGTTTAGGTTCAAGTTTGACTCGATTCAAACAAGAATGGTTTTAAAACAAGAGGCAATGTTCGACTCGATTCAAACAAAGACTCGGTTCAGGTTTGACTCGATTCAAACAAGAACAACTGAAAGCTGAGATAAAGGATAAACAACGAGCTCACGATAGCTCGAGGTTTAGGTTCAAGTTTGACTCGATTCAAACGATAACAGTTTTAAAACAAGAGGCAATGTTCGACTTGATTCAAACAAAGACTCGGTTCAGGTTTGACTCGATTCAAACGAAAACGGTTTTAAAACAAGAGGCAATATTCGACTCGATTCAAACAAAGACTCGGTTCAAGTTTGACTCGATTCAAATGAGAACAGTTTTAAAACAAGAGGCAATGTTCGACTCGATTCAAACAAAGACTCGGTTCAGGTTTGACTCGATTCAAACGAGAATAGTTTTAAAATAAGAGGCAATGTTCGACTCGATTCAAACAAAGACTCGGTTCAGTTTTGACTCGATTCAAACGAGAACAGTTTTAAAACAAGAGGCAATGTTCGACTCGATTCAAACAAAGACTCGTTTCAGGTTTGACTCGATTCAAACGAGAATAGTTTTAAAACAAGAGGCAATGTTCGACTCAATTCAAACAAAGACTCGGTTCAGGTTTGACTCGATTCAAACAAGAACAATTTTAAAATAAGAGGCAATGTTCGACCCGATTCAAACAAAGACTCGGTTCAGGTTTGACTCAATTCAAACAAGAATAATTTTAAAATAAGAGACAATGTTCGACTCGATTCAAACAAAGACTCGGTTCAGGTTTGACTCGATTCAAACGAGAACGGTTTTAAAACAAGAGGTCAGACTTCTTGGGGAACAGAAAAGGTGTAAAGATTCAAATCTGGCGCGCAAAGGTGAAGACCGAACAAGCACGACACAAACAAAGAAAAACTGGGAATGTCCTTACTTCACTGGGGAAATAAAGACAGTCACAAACAAAAGACCACAAGCAAAACAAAGCACAAGGATGCAAAGATGCTAAGGTATGATGCATATGCTATGCTGACGAAACAGACAAGAAGCAAAAACCGAAGATGAAAAACGCCTCGACAAAGGATACCCAGCCAAAACTGGGGATGAAGAAGCGTCAACAACTTCGCTCGTGAAAAGAGTATTCCACTTGAGGCATAACGTCACGAGGATGACCATCATGAATCTGATTTCTTCACTGGAAAAGAATCCGTGGAAGATTTGTCAAAATTAGCTGAAGTAACAGCTTACTGGGGAGCTAATAAAGTAATTAGACATCCCACTGGCATAATTATCATCTTCAAATCTTAACTGCCCCAGGCTATATGGTCTTTGTCAGAAGACGATACCAAGAGGATTTTATAGAAGAATTGGCATACAAAGTGTTTCAATATCTTCAAACTCTTGAAGAGATCTCGGCGTAACTGCCTCAGATTATCTGCATTCACATAACAGGATCCTTGAACTTGCTTCAGACTGGTTGTCTGTGAATGAGACGTCGTTGACTTTTAGAGATTTATCAAATCTCAACTTAATTGCCCCTGATTCGCTGACAGACAATCAAAAGGATTTTACAGAAGAATTGGCATACCAGATGCTTCAATGTCTTCAAACTTTTGAAAAGAAATGATCCTAGACATAACTGCCTCTGTTCAACTGTATTCGTAATACTCAAACTGTAGTAGAAACGACTAGGGAAATAAAATCTGCCCCTGATGATGGGTCGCTGGAGTCCACACTTGTCATAAGATGACCTCAAAGAGACTTGCCCCAATATTCTGAATTGCAGAGTTCTGCCCCTGATTCGCCAACTCTTGGGATGATGGATTGGCAAACCCTCACACTTGGTTGCCCCTGATTGAGTCAAATTTCCTTGGCCGCCGGCATTTGTTGGGATTCCTTTGATATTGAATTGTATTGCAAACAAGTATTGTTTGTTGAAAATTAGCAATTTCAATGCAACGTTTTAATGCAAACTTTTGGAAACAAAACCTTTTGACGAAAACACACACAGTGAAATGATTAAACAATCGAAAACCGAGTGGATATGGTCATTTACAAAATGACAGATGAAGTGATCAACACACGTAAAATAGCAAATATCATTAGGAGTCAGGTTAGTCAACCTTGCTGTAGTATACTTTCAAAACAACCTCACCTTGATTAGGTCTTTTAAGGGTTGTAACGTGGCTTGGTTCACGGTTTATGAAACAAAGGATAAAGGCTCAAAGTTTATTTGTCCCCACCCAATCTTCGTGATGAACTCCGATCCTACACTCAGTTAACTCAAGCTATACATTCAAGTTTCCAAAGGTTAGGAAGTCACTTGATTTGAGAGCTGACTGGCGTCTTACACGAAGCGTCTGCATTCGAATGCATAACCAAGTTAAACCGAGAACTACCCTGCCCCAAGGTTGAGATTTAAGGGTTTTTTGTGTAAGGAAAGAAAACTCCTACTTCTAGGCTCGAAGGGTTAACGAGGGATTATCTTCCTTATTTCTCCAGTATTTGGGAATTGAAACAATGCCTTACATCCTTGGCAAGGTTTAATCGGCAGCATACCACAGCAATTATGAACACGAGGTTTTCATCATCCTCCCCAATCTTTGTTTAAATATAGATAGATATGGAGTAAAGCAGGGTAAAGATATATTTGTTTTGTGAACACAAGAATAAATGAGTGAAACGAATGGACTTAACCAAAAGATGCACAAACATTTCATTAATATTACCAATTGAAAAGACAACAAAGCTAGTAAGCAAATACAAATTCGAAATGAATAAAACACAGCCAGCTTTGGCGGATTGTCTGCAAAAGATTTTAGTTTTCGGGTCCAGACGGGAAAACGTCTTCATCACCAATCACTTGTTCCTTGTGGTATAAAACTTTGAGAGGCCTTGCAACTCCTTTGTCTTTTGCTTCAATAGTTGAGACATCAGCGTCTGAAGTACCTTCCTGAGGTTTCAACTTGTTTAGCAGGCTCATCAGTTTCTCTTCGAACTCTTTGCATTCTTCAATGGGATGCCCTATTGTCCCAGTGCGAAATTTGCATTCAGTCATTGGGCGATCTTCTTCGAAGATTAAGTCCTTGCCATGGATCAGATCTTGCACAAGATGTTCTCGGCAACTGTCCAAGTCATGTCCTTCGGCTCCCTTATGGAATTCACAAGTCAGGTTGGGATTGTACCAAGGTCCTTGCATAGGGGTGAGAAGTCGAGGAGTTACCAGCTTGTTTTGCATCAACAGTGGGAAAAGTTTGCTTAACGGCACTGGAATAGGCTGGTGGTTAAGTTTTCCTCTTTTGACAACACGCTTCTTCTTGTCTTGGGGAGAAACACACGTGGGATGAGATGTCACATTTGCGACTTAACCAACAAATAAAATCTGTAATTCATTCAACATGGATACATAGCATTCGGAAAACCAAATTCAACTTAAACTTCATTCATATCTTTAATCAGTTGTCACAACTTTTAAATCATAAACCAGTCAACAACTTTATTCAACTAAACATTGTTCAATTTATACTATTCAACAATTAGTAGTAACAACAATTAGAAACAACAACATAAACAAAACGTTCCCCCCGAGTGCTACGTATCAGAGCAAGACCAACTCGAGCTAACAGCATCTAAGACTTCACATTATACCTCAACTTCTGCAGCTACTCTTGAGTACCTGCTCAGTTACCCATAATAGGTAACATCATTACAGAAGGGGTGAGATATCGAAAAATATAAACAGAAATATGATAATTAATATATTAGGTCGGATTATACAATATCACTGCTTCACTGCTTATAATAACAACTAAACAACATAATCAACAATTAACAACAATTAACTATAACAACGATTAACAACGAACATGTATAATAATAATTATAATAACTGTTTTTACAACTTCCAATTAACACAACTTAATCACATCAGCAACTTATAACAACAACATTGTCAATCAACAACAACGTAATAATATTAACAACTCCAAACATGCAACTCAAATGCGACTCGGTAATGCACATGCATGTGGGACCATTTGGAGTAAACTCCCAACTTAAACATATGCCAGGTTATCGAGGCATTTCAACAAGGCATAAGCCTTCAACGTGGTGCCATCAAGGCCAACTTAAACAGGTGTCATCAAGGCCAACTTAAACAATGCAATGTATGCCATGCAACCTCAACTTCAACGATAAAATTCACGACAACGAAAACAACAACTTAAACATGCATCAATTGCATAAACTTAATCCAACATTGGTCATTCGACCTACAACTTAAACAACAACTCAACTCAAACCATATTGGTCACAAGACCTGCAACTTAAATAATTCGCCCGTAAATCGGGACAATACAACTTATCCAACTGTACCTGCAAATCCACGCATTCAACTTAATTTAACAAAAATAAATACCATTCACGTATCTACTCGTATATACGAACTTCCCCAAAAATTTTCATTCGATTCCGGGTAACTAAATATACCGCTTAATTTTTACCGGGCGACTAAAATTACCACTATTCTCAGCTTCCAGCATCTTTTCAACAAAATAAAATCAACCACACTACCTACTAATTATTATGAACTTCCCCAAAAAATTTCATTCGATTCCGGGTAATTAAATATACAGCTTAATTTTTACCGGGCGACTAAAATTACCACTATTCTCAGCTTCCAGCATCTTTTTAATAAAATAAAATCAACCACACTACCTACTAATTATTATGAAGTTCTCCAAAAATTTTCATTCGATTCCGGGCAACTAAATATACCGCTTAATTTCGCTTCCGACACTGTTTTCTGTCATGTTTTGCTACTAATTATTTTTCTACTACGATATATTATTTTTCTGTTACAATAGATTATGCTGCTAATTTTTACTGTCACCTAAATAAACTCTGCTACCAAATTATCACTACCTGCTAAGACTTGCTATCTATTAATTGTAATTAACTAACAAAAATTAACCAAAACATGCTACCATTCCTCCAGTAGCTAGCACATGAAATTGACATAAGGGGGAGTTCTACCATTTCAATTGCGGGCCCCACGTCCAATACATATTCTAAAAATTTGGTAGTTTTCTTCTTATTAAGTTCCACCATTTCAATTATTATATATATATTAACTACACAAGTTTAATCCAAATGTGCTACTTACTACTGTAGCGTCTCAAAAAAAAGAAAAGGTGGAGTCCCACCACACCGCCCCATTTGGTCAATATATACATACTGCAACTCAAATTTTTTTCTATTTACTCTATCAATTGATAATGGGTCTCTATAATATACCAATTTCAATCCAATAAATACCAAATAGTACAAAATTATAAAATCCCCAATTCCTACATACTAACTATCATTCTCCCGATTATAAAATTCGAACCCCACCCTTACCTGTTTGGATCGAAGGTAGCTCGAATTCCTTAATTTTTTTTCCACCGGCAGCAGTTTCTCCTCTCCTTCTTCTCCTTAATTTCACTGTTCGCCGTGTTTCTTCTCTTTTCCTCTAATGCTCACGTTCTCCACTTTATTTTCTAACTGACACCACAAACTTAACTTCTATTTCTTTTATTTTATTTGCTTTAATAAAATAATAATATTCACTTATAATATCTAATGGGCCTAAAACATACACCCCTTAATTTACTACTAAAAACCCCAATGTAGGCCCAATAGCACTATTTCTCACAAAATCAATTTAATAAAAATACAATATTAATCCCAGTGTTAATTTCTCGGCTAATTTTACCCGACTATCAACTTATCAGCTCAAACAACATATTTAACATATTCAATAATTATTCGAGAAATACTTAATAATATTTCAATTATATTATTTCTAATATAATTCTACGACTAAACCAACTTAATTACCGATTAACAAACAAATAGTCCAAACCACACAAAATCAACATATTCAACGAATAAACGGAAAATATTCAATATTATTTTCCACAACTTAAATCGACTTATTTAATTAATTCAACTCGGACCAACTTAGAAACATCACCGTAATATTCCGACGTTTCGAAAATCAACTCAAATACACAAATCGATGCAGTTCAACACAACCTAATATGATTATATTTACTTAAATAATTAATTAAATAAACGGGCGTTACAACTCTCCCCCACTTAGAACATTTTCGTCCTCGAAAATTCATCCGATTCAACTATTCCAACTACTTATTCCATCCGACTAGTCAACTCTCATCTCCGAAAGGCAACCCCACATATAATACAACAATTCATAACCTCAACGGCGACAATAACACGAATACTACTCAAGTGTTACACTTGGCAACTATCATCACAACACAAGGAGTAGCCAACTTAAGAATTCACCGGTTTAAGAACTAGAACACAACCACATAAGAACACCGACTTAAACACAACATTAATACAACCAAACCACCAACATCGTTGTTACTCACATATGAACAACTGCACTACACCACGCGTTCGCTGCACACTCTGATTACTTGCAGTGCAACAGGCCTACCAAGTTTACCTCCAACTTCCAATCACCAAAACCGACATAGTAAAGACTTTCTACTTAACTCTTCGGAAATTCCGTTCCAACAGGTATTCTACGCTCTCGTAGTTACCGAATACTTCAAACTTAGATCCGTAAGACAACACCTCGGAACATTCAACATAATTACAACGACGACTACTTCCAAATCTTGTACGAGATATTCATATACTTCCATGAATTCCCAATTGTCATAAAACCTAACTACAACTTTGCCATCTTTTAATAACACATTCTCCAAAATCGTCTTAAACACATAACAACATTACAACCGCATATGGTACATGGGCCTAACTAAATCCAACAAGATAACTCATCTTCTTCGCTTCCAACTAATTCAACATACCAAACCATCGATTCCTACTTATATTGACATAGTGCTCCATAAATTCTTGTCTGAAACAACACAACCGAGTAACTCCTCTTTTTCCAACCAAAATCGCACCTTAATAAACCAATTTATAATTCCACTTCTTTTAATAATCACAACTCAACTTTCAAATATTCTACGCGTTCTTCTTCTGATTTTATAACAACTCAAAACATTCGCAACAAACACCAGTTCCAACTCATCCAAACAAATATGGAAGATACGCTTCATACTCCATACATACACCTTAAGGCATACTAGCCATTCGCCTCATCACAAACAACGACTCAAGTTATCTAGAACTCGACTGTGAGTCTCCATACTACTCATTAATCCAATCGCAACCTCATGCTATCATTCTTAAATTCAACTAATATGCTTACATGAATCTTCATCGACAAAATAAATAATGCTCAAGTGCTCGGCTTGACCTCAACCAATTCAATGTACACACTATACTAGTTGGCACGACACATCTATCCATCAATTATGATTCCGTCTACTATCAACAATAGATTAAGGGTGATCAGTTCCTCAATTTGTCAATAGACAGCCGACAACCATAACGGTGAAATAAATCATCAGTACCCAACACAATAGCGTACTTCAACTTGTGCCCAAAGTCCGTAAGCATAATGCTCCGCCAACTTTCTAAGGCTTACCAATGCCACTCTTAGTTTCTTTAGTTTCAACTTCGTCAACGATACAAAACGTCCAAAATCCAATACACATTCTCTTATACATGCTCATAGCACAGGCACAACTATTAAATATTCTTCTAGCATCGGAATTGCTACTACTTCAATTACTATCCAAATTGGTTCACTCCAATTACAACTTTCGTCCAAGTCAAGATTTCAACAACGCTAACCAACCATTCATCTTTCTTTTATTCTCAGAACCTTTATAATCCACCTAGTCTCACACTTGGCCTCTTTCAATCCACAACTCAACAATATTATCGCGGTTTCTCTTGAATTCGTTCTTCTCTCAACATCACCGTCTCATAACATCGTCACTACAATCATTCTCATTCGAAATAAATTGCAGCTCTATGCATTTTCCAACACCGTCGCATCCTTTCTAATACCAACATTTTATTCCTTATCAATATATCGCACTCGGCTTCATCTTTCTCAATTTTCAGCAATAGTCGCTCCACTTCGAACACATTTTTCTCATCCAATACAGACCTCCCAAACACAAAATCATATTCCAAAATGAAGAGAATTTCGTGTAGATTCCAGAACTTCAAGAATCGCTCAAATCCGATTTACGAGTAAAGAGTTATCATCCTTACAATGGGGCTGATCCAGAATTCCCGTATGCAGAATTTTCCAAAAATCAGCATCAGACCCAAACATTAAAACGCACTTTTCTCCTTCTTCACAAACTTCCTGAAGACAAATCTTATATGCAAACTGTAGGGAATTTCGTAAGCTTTCCAAAAAGTCCAGAATCGCTTCAATCTGAATCACGAGTCAAAAGTTATACCTCGTTTACTGACAGCTGCTCCAAAATCACAAAGCCAGAATTTGAGGTTGATGAACATAAGTTCCACTTCCCTCTCTTGCTTCCAAGATCTACCAACATCCTCCTTTTCGTCCAACTACGAAAATCACTCAACTTTAATCCAACTATACTCAAGATATACAACTTACCGAATTAATCCACCAACTTATCATTCCATTCGGAATAATTCCTTAATTTCAATCATCTTTGATTCACCGTCCAGACTCTACGCACATCTCCAACTTGACTGATACGGATTCGCGAGTCCAACTCTCGCCGGTCCGCAATAACATCGCTCCAACATATGCACTCTCGCAAGCAACATCACCTTGAAATAACTTCTACGTACCAACAACACGTACGGGGAGCAAACTTCTCCCCCACTTAATTCAAACCAACACCTGCAGACAACGACCAGAAACTAATAAACAAGTACCGACAGTGTTTCCCACACATGTCGAGTACTAAGGAATGAACTACATTAGACAACATTGGCCGGACAGACCGACCTGCTCTGATACCACTAATGTAACACCCCATTTTCTACCCAACGTTTATTAAAATCAGAGTGCAAAAAATTTCAAACATAAAACGGATGAGATGTCACATTTGCGACTTAAGCAACAAATAAAATCTGTAATTCATTCAACATGGATACATAGCATTCGGAAAACCAAATTCAACTTAAACTTCATTCATATCTTTAATCAGTTGTCACAACTTTTAAATCATAAACCAGTCAACGACTTTATTCAACTAAACATTGTTCAATTTATACTATTCAACAATTAGTAGTAACAACAATTAGAAACAACAACATAAACAAAACGTTCCCCCCGAGTGCTACGTATCAGAGCAAGACCAACTCGAGCTAACAGCATCTAAGACTTCACATTATACCTCAACTTCTGCAGCTACTCTTGAGTACCTGCTCAGTTACCCATAATAGGTAACATCATTACAGAAGGGGTGAGATATCGAAAAATATAAACAGAAATATGATAATTAATATATTAGGTCGGATTATACAATATCACTGCTTCACTGCTTATAATAACAACTAAACAACATAATCAACAATTAACAACAATTAACTATAACAACGATTAACAACGAACATGTATAATAATAATTATAATAACTGTTTTTACAACTTCCAATTAACACAACTTAATCACATCAGCAACTTATAACAACAACATTGCCAATCAACAACAACGTAATAATATTAACAACTCCAAACATGCAACTCAAATGCGACTCGGTAATGCATATGCATGTGGTACCATTTGGAGTAAACTCCCAACTTAAACATATGCCAGGTTATCGAGGCATTTCAACAAGGCATAAGCCTTCAACGTGGTGCCATCAAGGCCAACTTAAACAGGTGTCATCAAGGCCAACTTAAACAATGCAATGTATGTCATGCAACCTCAACTTCAACGATAAAATTCACGACAACGAAAACAACAACTTAAACATGCATCAATTGCATCAACTTAATCCAACATTGGTCATTCGACCTACAACTTAAACAACAACTCAACTCAAACCATATTGGTCACAAAACCTGCAACTTAAATAATTCGCCCGTAAATCGGGACAATACAACTTATCCAACTGTACCTGCAAATCCACGCATTCAACTTAATTTAACAAAAATAAATACCATTCACGTATCTCCTCGTATATACGAACTTTCCCAAAAAATTTCATTCGATTCCGGGTAACTAAATATACCGCTTAATTTTTACCGGGCGACTAAAATTACCACTATTCTCAGCTTCCAGCATCTTTTCAACAAAATAAAATCAACCACACTACCTACTAATTATTATGAACTATACCACTAATGTAACACCCCATTTTCTACCCAACGTTTATTAAAATCAGAATGCAAAAATTTTCAAACATAAAACGGATGAGATGTCACATTTGCGACTTAACCAACAAATAAAATCTGTAATTCATTCAACATGGATACATAGCATTCGGAATACCAAATTCAACTTAAACTTCATTCATATCTTTAATCAGTTGTCACAACTTTTAAATCATAAACCAGTCAACAACTTTATTCAACTAAACATTGTTCAATTTATACTATTCAACAATTAGTAGTAACAACAATTAGAAACAACAACATAAACAAAACGTTCCCCCCGAGTGCTACGTATCAGAGCAAGACCAACTCGAGCTAACAGCATCTAAGACTTCACATTATACCTCAACTTCTGCAGCTACTCTTGGGTACCTGCTCAGTTACCCATAATAGGTAACATCATTACAGAAGGGGTGAGATATCGAAAAATATAAACAGAAATATGATAATTAATATATTAGGTCGGATTATACAATATCACTGCTTCACTGCTTATAATAACAACTAAACAACATAATCAACAATTAACAACAATTAACTATAACAACGATTAACAACGAACATGTATAATAATAATTATAATAACTGTTTTTACAACTTCCAATTAACACAACTTAATCACATCAGCAACTTATAACAACAACATTGCCAATCAACAACAACGTAATAATATTAACAACTCCAAACATGCAACTCAAATGCGACTCGGTAATGCACATGCATGTGGGACCATTTGGAGTAAACTCCCAACTTAAACATATGCCAGGTTATCGAGGCATTTCAACAAGGCATAAGCCTTCAACGTGGTGCCATCAAGGCCAACTTAAACAGGTGTCATCAAGGCCAACTTAAACAATGCAATGTATGCCATGCAACCTCAACTTCAACGATAAAATTCACGACAACGAAAACAACAACTTAAACATGCATCAATTGCATCAACTTAATCCAACATTGGTCATTCGACCTACAACTTAAACAACAACTCAACTCAAACCATATTGGTCACAAGACCTGCAACTTAAATAATTCGCCCGTAAATCGGGACAATACAACTTATCCAACTGTACCTGCAAATCCACGCATTCAACTTAATTTAACAAAAATAAATACCATTCACGTATCTACTCGTATATACGAACTTCCCCAAAAATTTTCATTCGATTCCGGGTAACTAAATATACCGCTTAATTTTTACCGGGTGATATAATTACCACTATTCTCAGCTTCCAGCATCTTTTCAACAAAATAAAATCAACCACACTACCTACTAATTATTATGAACTTCCCCAAAAAATTTCATTTGATTCCGGGTAATTAAATATACAGCTTAATTTTTACCGGGCGACTAAAATTACCACTATTCTCAGCTTCCAGCATCTTTTTAATAAAATAAAATCAACCACACTACCTACTAATTATTATGAACTTCTCCAAAAAATTTCATTCGATTCCGGACAACTAAATATACCGCTTAATTTCGCTTCCGGCACTGTTTTCTGTCCTGTTTTGCTACTAATTATTTTTCTACTACGATATATTATTTTTCTGCTACAATAGATTATGCTGCTAATTTTTACTGTCACCAAAATCAACTCTGCTACCAAATTATCACTACCTGCTAAGACCTGCTATGTATTAATTGTAATTAACTAACAAAAATTAACCAAAACATGCTACCATTCCTCCTGTAGCTAGCGCATGAAATTGACATAAGGGGGAGTTCTACCATTTCAATTACGGGCCCCACGTCCAATACATATTCTAAAAATTTGGTAGTTTTCTTCTTATTAAGTTCCACCATTTCAATTATTATATATATATTAACTACACAAGCTTAATCCAAATGTGCTACTTACTACTGTAGCGTCTCAAAAAAAAGAAAAGGTGGAGTCCCACCACACCGCCCCATTTGGTCAATATATACATACTGCAACTCAAATTTTTTTCTATTTACTCTGTCAATTGATAATGGGTCTCTATAATATACCAATTCTAATCCAATAAATACCAAATAGTACAAAATTATAAAATCCCCAATTCCTACATACTAACTATCATTCTCCTGATTATAAAATTAGAACCCCACCCTTACCTGTTTGGATCGAAGGTAGCTCGAATTCCTTAATTTTTTTCCACCGGCAGCAGTTTCTCCTCTCCTTCTTCTCCTTAATTTCAGTGTTCGCCGTGTTTCTTCTCTTTTCCTCCAATGCTCACGTTCTCCACTTTATTTTCTAACTGACACCACAAACTTAACTTCTATTTCTTTTATTTTATTTGCTTTAATAAAATAATAATATTCACTTATAATATCTAATGGGCCTAAAACATACACCCCTTAATTTACTACTAAAAACCCCAATGTAGGCCCAATAGCACTATTTCTCACAAAATCAATTTAATAAAAATACAATATTAATCCCAGTGTTAATTTCTCGGCTAATTTTACCCGACTATCAACTTATCAGCTCAAACAACATATTTAACATATTCAATAATTATTCGAGAAATACTTAATAATATTTCAATTATATTATTTCTAATATAATTCTACGACTAAACCAACTTAATTACCGATTAACAAACAAATAGTCCAAACCACACAAAATCAACATATTCAACGAATAAACGGAAAATATTCAATATTATTTTCCACAACTTAAATCGACTTATTTAATTAATTCAACTCGGACCAACTTAGAAACATCACCGTAATATTCCGACGTTTCGAAAATCAACTCAAATACGCAAATCGATGCAGTTCAACACAACCTAATATGATTATATTTACTTAAATAATTAATTAAATAAACGGGCGTTACATAATTCAAGGGACTCAACATTGTATTTTACAAATTTTAAGGAACACTTTTCTTAGAAGAAAATCTCATTTCATTTCATTGATTATAAAGTTTTTGGATTACAAAAAGAGATGATTACACCTTCAAAAGCCAAAATACAGAGTACGAAATAAAGAAAACTAAGTTCTAAACCATCCAATCAGTCTTCTCCCATCAATCTCATAGCGAGCTTCTGGTTTTCCTTCTGCAACCTCTCATTCTCAACAGCGAGCTTGATCAACCGTGACTTCCATGGTTCTGGTGGAGATGATGTGCTAGGAGAAAATAAATCTCCTTGCGCCTTCCTCTTTCTGACAGATTCTTCTTCCTTTCTCCTGAGATTCTTTTGAAGTTCATTCATCTCAAAATCAAGAATCTGGTATTTGTTCATCCATGCATTCCTTTCTCTTTCTGCTTGAGCCAACCGAATCTTCAATTCGTCCTCATTGCTTGTGAAGAATAGGATAGGGTCTCGAGGAGCTAGTGGAATAGGATCATGACGATCATACGGCATCTTCAACTCAACATCTCTCTTCTGCACCCACTGAGTGTAGGATTCTGAAACCAAACACTCAGGTTTCCCCAAAGCAGAGATACCTCTTGTGTGAACATGACGCCAAGCGTGAGCCATCTTTTCCCTAAGCACAGGGTCCTTATCTTCTTCAAAGAACAAACCTTCCAAGTAAATGTTGTTAGGCTTAGCTTCCATAGAATAACCATGTTGACGACAAATATATGGTTACATTTGCCATGGTTTTCCGTCGGCCTTTATTGAGAGATGGAACTCTGAGATGTCATCGTTTCATCTTTCCATTTGTGAGATAAGTATTACTATAGATGATATATCATGATTCCTCTATATTGTGATCATGGGTAGATTGTTGAATCACAAACCAATTCAAAGAGTAAATGCATTAGAACTTATGGTAACACAATTAGGAGTTAATCCTAGGTATTGCGACACATTTCTAAGGCTTATGTAACATTATCCTCTATTTTAACATTCCAAAATTGCAAATCCAACTTGATAAGTCATCTATGTAGAAGTAAAAACTAACAATTTCAAGAAGAGGAAACATGAACTTGTTAGTCATATAGGTCGCGTTAATTATCAATATAATGGGAAATGTATTAAACAACTTGATGGATTCGAGATGTGTCCAAAATGTATCTCGAACATAACGCACATTTTAAAACTTTATTAATATTTAACACACTTTCATATCATTTCCGTTTCAAAGTTTCAAGTATGTTTCTGGGTTGAACCATGTCCATTATCACCTCAGAAACAAGTTTCTTCTCTTTAGAATTTAAACGACCGACAATCGAATGACACACTAACTTGCGACTCAATCTATGATTATGTTGACTGCAAATCATACTAAATGTCTAATTATTATTTGCCTTGTAGTTTCACACAACTTAAACGAACATCTACATTTCCTTGTTCAAGTGTCATCATGTTTCAACATGGATATGTTCTTTATAATGACCATTTCTTTCGCATCTTATCGTGGCAAATGCACATTTTCTATTAAAAAATAGAACTTAATCGCCCGATAACTATCTCAAACCCTAATTTGGTTTTTGTATGAACCCATTGAAGAATATCTTTATGCAAAGTAAACTATTATATAATGGTAAAAAAAATCTAACATCAATGTTTACAACACTGGGTTGAGGATCTTCTGAAACACCATCCTTTATTGCATTAGCTTTGTTGATAACATCATAGTGCATCATATCTACAACCAATTAAAAATAAGATATTTCAAGCAACCACTCAAAGTATTTGAATATTACACTCCGAAAGGCTCTAAATGTAAATATCTAAACGATATTCACAATGATGAAAAAAATCAAATTATTCAATGATCATCAATGATACGCATGTACATTACCTATAATTTCAGATGATTATGATATTTATGATGTTGAAATACAATTGAATAAGGTTTCCAAACAAAGTTAATGAATAAGAATGAAAGGATTTTTTAAAGGATTTAAGAAAATAGGTTATATGATCATGACTAAAAGAGTTTAGGGAAGTGCTATGCAGAAAACGTGATTGTTTATGTGTTATTATTCGGACTATGTAACTTTATATATAACTATTATTTCATTTTCAAAACCAATTCCAATTATAAGCGTTGGGGCTGAGGGAATTCTGGTACGTTCGAATTTTAAATTCTGGATTGTGTGAGATGGATAATTTTGGAAATTTATAAGGTGTGTGAGAAGAACTATGGGTTTAATGAGCAACCTTCATTTGTTTTGGTGAATCAACGAAATTTAAGGCCCGTCAACTTAAAATTGTGAATTATACCATCAACTTAACCCAAAGGCTTGGTATTCTGCAACCTAAAATAAGAATTAGATTAAAGTCTATCATTTACAAAAGAGTCATACAAAAGTTATATATATAAAAAAATTTAAAACAAATTAAAAAATATATAAAAATAAAAAGACATAATTGTAACTTTGGTCCTCCTAATTTATTTATTTTTTCAATTTTACTTCCCTCATTTTAAAATCTATGATTTTGATCCACTTTTAAAGTTTTTTTTAAGGATTTTACTCTTCTTTTCAATTTGGAATTAATTTTTAATGACATAACACTGGTAGTGATTGCTTGTAGTGCCACATTGACCACTTTAAATTCCACATCATATTTTTTTATTTATAATTAAGTTATTTATTTTTAAAAAAAATCAATAATATTAATCACTTATTATTATTAAAAAGAAGAAATTAATATTTTCAATGTTGGAATAAGCCACCACAAGATTGGTGAAACTAGGTTGGGAGAAATTTTGGAAGTGGAGAGAGAGAGAGAGAGAGAGAGAGAGAGAGAGAGAGAGAGAGAGAGAGAGAGAGAGAGAGAGAGAGAGAGAGAGAGAGAGAGAGAGGAGAGAGAGAGAGAGAGAGAGAGAGAGGAGAGAGAGAGAGAGAGGAGAGAGAGAGAGAGAGAGAGAGAGAGAGAGAGAGAGAGAGAGAGAGAGGAGAGAGAGAGGAGAGAGAGAGTGTGTGTGTGTGTGTGGGTGTGTGAAGAAATTATAATTAGCTTGGATGAGAGTGCACCCATCACACTTATATAGAGGTTACAATATAAGTTAGATACAAAATGATTAGTTACAATAGCAAAAAAACTCAAAAACACAGACCTGTAACCAGTTAAGCCAAAATGGGTAACCGGTTACACCTGTAGCTAATTAATTCACTTACAGTGGTAACCAGTTATGCCTTCAAAAAATATAGTTTTCTGCTATTTGACAGCATGCCAACACTTGCAATTACACATCCAAAACTCAACACACCACCTTAATTCAAGTGTTCCAAGTCTACCATCCCCATGCTCATCTTCAACCTATTGAAGGCATCATTTGTTACTCCTTTCCTCAACAAATATACAACTTAATCCTCACTTCTGCAGTATCTCAAACGTAACCTCCCTTCAGCAACTAGTTCCCTCAAATAGTGGAATCCCATCTCTATGTGCTTACTCCTCCCATGTGCAATTGGGTTTTAGCAAGATTAATCACGGAAACATTGTCAACTAAGAGTGTGATACCCTCACCCTCATTTCTTCCCAGCTCCTCCAATAGATTCATAAGCCTTACTACTTAGCACGCACATAATGAAGCGACGATGTACTCAACTTCACAAGATGAGATTGCAACCACTGATTCCTTCTTTGAAGACCATGAGATTGGTGTCGCACCGAACATAAAGATGTATCCCGCCATAGACTTTCAATCATCCTTATCTCTGCACCAATTGTAATCGGTGAAACCAAGTAAATCGCATTTTCTGTCTGTATCCGCTGCGGGAAAGAGAATTCAGCAACCAACATAACCTTTGACATAACAAAATATTATCCTGACAGCTTCCAAGTGAGACACCTCTAGTCTTGCCATGAATCTACTCACAATAGTGACACTAAACACTAGGTCCAGTCGTGTATTGCACAAATACCGCAATGATCCAATGAACCTCCTATATTGAGTTGGATCAACATCTTCCTCATCTTCATTCTTCGACAGCTGCAACCTTGGTTCTGCAAGAGAAATGACAGGATTGCAATGCTCGATTTTCACACTTTTTCAATATCTCAAGAGCATATCTCCTTTGATGCATGAGTTATCCCAACTTTGACTTGTGGAACTCTATGCATAGGAAATATGTCATGATACCAAGGTCCTTCATCTCAAATTCTTCCATAAGTTCTATCTTAAACTTTGAAATACTCTCCTCATTGCTTCCCGTAATCAATAAATTATCCACATAGAGACAAAGGATGATTACTTCTTCACTCGTATCCGTCTTCACATAGACTTCATGCTCCGATACACATTTCTTGAAACCAATGTCTTTTAGGAAACCATCGATTCTTCTATTCCAAGCTCTTGGAGCTTTCTTCAAACTATATAGCTCTTTCTTCAACTTGTAGAACTTCGGCTCTTGATCTTTAACAACAAAATCAGGGGGTTGTCCTACATACACCTCCTCTTTAATTAGTCCATTCAAAAATGTGGATTTGACATCCATTTGGTAGATAGGCCAATTGTGGTTATTTGCAATACCAAAAATAAGCCTAATGGTTTCAATGCGAGCAACCGGTGCAAAAACCTCTTCAAAGTTTATTCCTTCTCTTTGCAAAAACCCTTAGCCACCAATCTAGCCTTATGCTTGATTATCTCACCCTTGGGATTTTCCTTCACTTTGAACATCTACTTCACACTAATTGGCTTCTTTCCTTTCGATAAATCAACTAACTCCCAAGTAATGCTCTTCTCAATAGATTCTAGCTCCTCTTTCATAGCACAAATCCATTTTGGATCACTTAAAGCCTCTTCCGTATTGACAGGTTCAGATTCGACCATAAGTGCAAAATGGACGAAATCAATATCGTCATTGACCTCATTGTCATGAAACAACTCACATTCTTGGAGTCTCAGAGGCAAACCCCTTTGCATTGTTGACCTCATAGCATCTCCTTCATCACGGGTTTCGACGACATGCTGTTCTGAGCTTGCTGCAACCTTAGAACCAAAAAAATTCAAACCTGTAATTACAGGATTCTGGTAATCGGTTACAGCCTACATGTAACCGATTATGCTCTGCTGGTAAATGGTTACGCCTTGTTTCAGCTGCTTAATTTCATCAATTATCACATCCCAACTGATCACGATCCTCCTGCTTACAGCATCGAACAGTTTATAACCACCGGTAGAATAATATCCAACAAGAATCATTACCTCACCCTTATTATCTGACTTCTTTCTGAGTTGATCCTGAATATATCGTTATGTAATGGAACCAAAGACTCTCAAATGGTTCAGATTTGGCTTCAACCCCTACCATGCTTCCTCCGGTGTTACATTTTCCAGCTTCTTTGTAGGGCACCTATTCAACAAATAGGCAGTAGTAGATACCGCTTTTCCCCATAGCTCTTTCGGAAAATTCTTCCTCTTCAACATGCTTCTCACCATGTTCATTATCGATCTATTCTTCCTTTTGAATACACCATTCTGTTGTGGTGTACAGGGTGTTACTACCTCATGTACAATCCTTTCTTGATCACAAAACCTCCCAAAGTTATTTGGGGCATATTCTCCTCCACCATCAGTTTTGAGCACTTTGAGCTTGTGACCATTTTGTCTATCCACCATAGACTTAAACTTCTTGAACATATTAAACACCTCATTCATTCTCTTAATAAGGTATGCCCATAGCTTTCTACTTTGATCATCAATAAAAGTGACAAAGTACTTATTACCACAAATGGAATCTACTTGCATAGGCCCATACACATCCGAATACACCACCTCAAGGTGATTCTTGGTTCTCCGGTCTGCATCATTGCTAAATTTTCCTCTATATTGCTTTGCTTGCACACATTCTTCACAAATTTCAGCTGGAATATTGATCGTTGGTAGTCGCGTTACCATATCGTTCTTTTGCAACTTCTTGATATCTCTAAAATTGAGATGCCCAAGACGATAGTGTCACACCCACTCTTCATGACTTACTGTAGTAGGAAGACATCTATGCTCCATAATCTTCAACTCAACCTTGAAAGTTCTATTGGCAGCCATAGCGCTTTAAGGACCAAACCTCCATTTGCATCCATAACACGCAACCCCTTGTTTTCCATATGAATCTTGTAATCCTTCTAAAGTAATTGGCCAATATTTAAAAGATTAGACTTGATTCCCAAAATATACAAGACATCTTTGATCAAGGAATGTCCATCATCCCTCCTCATGATCAAAACATCAACGATCCCTTCGTCCATTAGAGTGGTGTCATCCGCGAACTTTACGTTGTTGTAGCTTCTCTCACCGCTTTTACATGTCGAATTCTTTGAATTTTGGGACTCTTTTCCACCAAAGTTCTGAAAATTCCCTTTGTTCTTCGTAGACCATTTTCCTTTCAATCTCTTGTCCTTCTTATTCAACCGAGCTTGCAAATCGATTTTTGCCTTTACCTTGTCGTTATTCCTCTCTTCCATCCTTTGCTCATGAGCCTCAAGAGAGCTTTGCAACTTCTCTTTGCTCATCATTACAAGATCCTTTGACTCCTCAATTTCTACAATTATGTTGTCAAATCTTGTTGTTAATGAACACAAGCTTTTAGCTATAACATACTGCCCCGTAATGGTTTCTCCGCATGAATTCACTTGGTTCACCAACCGAGTGATTCTCATCACAAAATTGTTGATTGTCTCCTTCTTTTCCATTTGAATTAGTTCAAGCTGCCATTTGTGAGTTTGTAACCTCACCACCTTCGTCTTGTTAGCCCATGCATAAGCTTTCTCTAAGATCTCTCATGCTTGCTTCAATGATTCGCAATCGCCAACTTTCTCGAAATTGTCGCCATCAACGCATTGATGAATCCAGAACAATGCTTTTAAATCTTTCTTCTTTTCTTCTTTATGTGATGCTTGCTACGCTTCTGTTGCATTAGCTTGGAGAGGAGTAACATCATTCTAATGTGTATCTGCAAGTGAACAGAAATGCCAATTATAGTATAAAAAGTGTCGAACCCACAAAGACCAATGTCAACCTATTGTAGTCTATTGTCGCTTTGCAAATCTAAGGCTAATCGAGAATATTTTGGATTTTTATGAAGGAAAATAATAGTGAAAATAAAAATTGGTTTAAGAAATATTAATAAAGAGAGACCGGAATGTAAATACAATTGCACCTCTAGGACTAAATAAATTCTTGGCGTTTGTTTTTGTTTTTAAAATATTTTTTTGGAAGAAAGTAAACTTAAAAACACTGCTCACTTTCGCACAGCCCGTGTTATGTTTCAAAACCGTAAATACTTGGTTGTCGCTGTCTCATTTACAATTTTGAAGCACTCTTTGAAAATCAATAAATCCTAGATAATCTCTAAAGCGTTGTCGCTGTTTTTAGAAAGTAAAACCAATTTTCACGATCGGGTATTGATCTCACATTGTCACATTGTTGACCAGTTCATGAGGGTTTTCACTTTCGCGGAAACCTTTTTTATTTTAAAACTTAAAAATATGAACAAGAAAAATAAATCAATATTAAAATTATACACCAAATTATTTACTGAGTCCTGTCAGAACGATGGTTCTCATATCCTAGACACTAAATTAATTTAGTCAGATATGGTTACGAAAATAAACATGTTGTTATAAATGTTCATATCAAATAGAACTCCAAACATAACACATAATTGAAAGTGAATGGTAGTAATGTCTACTAATGTATTTAAAGGAATGGAATGAGAAACTTGAAACAGTAACAACAATGGAAATTGAAACGATAAGAATAAAATATAAATTGCCTTAAAATTAAAACTGGAAGTTAAAGCAATATAAATTAAATTGAACCTGAAATAAAAACTAAAATGAAAATGAATTTGAAATTGAAACTGTAAAACAATTCCGACAAGATTGCTGAAACGTTGATCCAAGTACACAATAATTTCCTAATACTAAAGTGCAGAAATTCCTCAATGCTAGAAACTACTGATTTTTATAATACTGAAATTTCTTCCTAAAATAAATTCTATAAAACTTGGATGCCTTGAAAGTGTGAGTCCAAGGTCTATTTATAGAAGAATTTTCTAGTACTAACTTCCCCAGATCATGTATGAATAATGGAGAAAGTGGGAGAAGCCTTCAAAGTAGTGTTGTTAGTGGGTGGATTTTTTGGATTTCTGAGGTCTATGGTGAACGCATGAGTACAAAAGGTGGAGAACGTGGGTGTTCAGGTCCATGTGAATAACATGGCCTCATGGCGAATGCCATGAGTGTAAAATCTATGCCCTTTGCTTTTCTTGTGTTTTGGTGGCGCCCATGGCTGCCACGTCATGGCAAGCGCCATGGCGAACGCCATGGTGAACGCCATGAGTGTGGATTCTTGGCCTTTTGTACCAGCATAACACAATAAAAACATATAAAATTAACACTAAAATGCATGTGAATCGAGTCAAAAAACATTATATATTTTTGTGTTATCAAACTCCCCTACACTTGAACCATTGCTTGTCCTCAAGCAAGCTAGCATATAATCAATGAAATGTAGCAGAATAATCATAAATACATAAAGAATAGAAAAGCACCGAAACAACTCATGTGTGGCTGATGATAATTAGTTTGGCTAGGACGACTCAAAAGGTACTAATGCAACACTATAGGTATTGTAACAACACATACCACTCTCAGGGATACAAGTCTCCCTCCTATGTACACTAGTTCCAATCATAACATTAAATAAAAAGTCTAATTTCCCTATTTGTTTTAACTGTCTTTAATTCATGACAGTCACATTAAAGCCCTTTGTAACATCCCAAAATAATTATAATATTTATTTAATTGATTTATTATAATTGTTCGTGATATTCGGTGAATTTTGATGAAATATTATGATGCATGGTGTATTTGTATGGTGCGTTGTGGGATATTGATGAGCTAAGGAAATACTTACAGTATTTAAAAAATAAGTGATGAATTGGAATTATTTTAGTGTTAATAATAATAGAATAATGTAAATAATATTATTAGATTATTTTTATTAATTAAAATAAAGGGGGTGGAACACTAAGGACAAGATAGTCTTTTGTAAAAGGATAAGTGAGGGTAAGATGGGGAAATCATAATAAGGGTCTAAGGGGTAAGAATGACAAAAAGAAAAAGAGGGAGTGGAGAGGTTCACTTGGTACGATCGTGAAAAGTTGGAGAGAACTGTAGAGGGAGAGCTAGGGCACAAAGAATCAAGAAGATCATCTGTAAAGCGCAGAGAAAGAAGTCAATTGCTGAGAATTCTAAGGTATGGGGAGTATCGCTTGTCATTATAACTGATATAAGGTTAGATGTATGTAGGTAGTTGAGGTTTTAGGGGATTTTGGGGAACATGATGAAAATATGATGAATTTTGAGATTTAGGAATGTGTAGGATGAGAGGAAATGTTGTATATGTTGTCTAGTATGATGTGTTGCTATTATAATATTGATTGCCTTGTGAATGATGTGTATTTTTGGACTGAAAGGTATTGAAATCGCAAGGTAATTTGGGTCTGAACTGGTGCAGAATCACAATTGAGAAGTTACAGGTTCGCATAGTTCGTCGGGCGAGCTTCCCGTGTCGCTGGGCGTAGCATTTTCGTCCCAACCTCGCCAGGTGAAAGAAGAGGCGAAAAAAGGGTGAAAAATAGGTGCTACTGAAATTTGTATGGGGGAGGTTTTCGCCCCTGCTTCGTCGGGCGAAGCCCATGCGAGCGAACTGCTTCGTCGACCGAGCACCAGGCAAGCAGGAGCAGATGTTTTTATTTATTTATTTTATTCTTCGTGTGGTCTTGTTTCTTTGTTGACCTTGTGTCGTAGGGCAATTGAAGTGTTGTGTTTTAATGATTATAACATGATGAATTGTGATGTACTATGATGAGTTGTGACGTATGCGATTAAAGTTATAGTATGACGTTTTGATGAACTCTCATGAATGATGATGCAACCTTGACGATCCTATAATGGTGAATACTATGACGTTTGCATCATGCATTCATAGCATATTTAGGACTTCGGTTCAGTGATGAGGTTAGGACTTCGGTCCAGTGTTGGCTTCAATCTCATTGTGTGGATTTAAGTGTTTATGATGTGCTCTGGTTCCAAAGGGGAATCGATCTTATGGTGGGGATCTTTGGATGGTGATGGCCCAGTGTCCATCAAATGAATTGGTACCACATGCATGAGTCTATTTTGTTGCATTTCATACTACGTGGCATTGCATAATTGTGATAAAGGATGTTATTAATGATATGATTTTAAGTGACATATGACGATGATGACTTATTGATGCTTATTTTGTTGATACTGTTGTACCTGTTTATCTTTTTATTTATATCTCGTATAATGATTTGTGATTACTCACCCTGACTATTTGAATGTTGCCTCCACGTGGGTAACGTGCAAGTAATCAGGATTAGCTCTCTTGGTGCGTGAAGGTTTAACATTTGGAGAGTTTAGTTTTATTTCTCCGTGGAACTTAGGAGGTGTCTTGCTCTGATATGTAACTTCGGTCGGGACGTCCACGAGTGGAACTTTTATGTTCTAGTTTTATAGACATGATGTCACTATGTTTTTACTATTTTGTCGTTTTGGATTTTAACTACTCAAGATTATGATTACCACTGCATTGTAGTTTTGATTGCATTTATTGGTGAAGAATCCGTGTTACGAAGCAGGATGTTGATTGATGTTTTATGACAAAATGTGGCACCCTTGTGGTGATTTACTCTGATTTATTTATCTTTAATGAATTAATTTATTCGCGAGTATTTTGTGGGGTAGAAGGGTGTTACACCCTTTATCTCTCAACAACATGGTAGGCGATCTGTTAGTGATTATGATCAAGACATCTTCTTTAGATTTTAACAATTTTCTTTCTTTTCCAAAGATGCATTTTTATTTCTTTTAAAGGATTCAACCATATTTTTTTTGGATTAAATTTCCGAGTGAGATTCACCTAACTTAGACAAATGAGGCTTTTCCTTTTTATTCATTTTTTTCTCTTCAGAAATGATCATTCACTTATTATTCATCGACCGTCCTACTTAGTGACTACAAATGATGCCTGACTGGATAAATAAACTACTTTGAGGATGTTTTCAACAAATAGAAGCTTTAGATTGAAATTCAACGGGGATTTAAACTAATGTACATAATTGGGAGTCTTGAGGTGTTAGGGCAATACCGATCTTTTTGGATTTTCCCAAGTCTCCTCGTCCTAGCCTCTCCTCTCTTCACAGCCTATATACTTTCGAATTAGACTGAGCTTCCTAAGTCTTTTCAAAAAAAAATTGTATGACTCAAAGTTCCAAAGACTACAACTCCTTCAATTCTCCATATTTTTGAGTGCTTGTTTTTACATATGACTCTTCTAAACATCCTCTACAACTTCTCTTTACATGACAAGAGCCAATTATGCTTGGAGGGTCATCAAAAGTTTGAAGACATTATAGGTCATTTGTGGACTTAGTGAAATTTGACGTATTTTCAAGTGATTTTTCCCAACTTTAAAGGATCACAACTTCTTTAATTTTCATCCTTTGGGACTGATTTGTTTTGCACAATATCATTTACAATTCCCTCTACAAGTTTGCTTCAAGGATCAAGATCAAATTAGGCTTGGAAGGCCTTGGAAATTGTTGGAACATTATAGGTCATTTTCAGCCTAAAAGACTTAGAATTTTTCTAAGTGCCACGACCTGTGTTTTATGCCAACTTCAAAAAATCATAACTTTCTCCTCAGATGTCCAAATGAATACTTGGCACATTATAAACTAGGCCATGAGGACTACACATTACAAAAAGAATGGGATCAAAAAGCCCCTTGAGTAGGATGCCCCATTGAGTTGAACATGGTGACTTGAAACTGAAGAAAGCTCCATGATCAGAATTTTGATTCATTTAATCTCAAATTACAATTCAATTTGGCAGGAGTTAATCACTTAAACATGTTTAGTTAAGTGTCAAAAGTTTAATTGAGCCTTGAAAAGCAAGTTTTGGCTGAGTTTTGAGTGATTTCAAGTCACACTTTCTTCATGATGTGGGGTGCACACGAACTCTCCTAATTTCCACTCAATTCACCCCTCTCAGCATTCCATTATCTTCAGCTATAAATAGAGGACCTCACTACCTTTATTTCCAAGCTTTTGAGAGCCATTGAACCTCTGCTTGAACTTCAAATTTTTCCAGAAATTTCCACCATCGGGTTTTGAATTCTATCTAGTTTCAACCCAATTTCTTTATTCTAATACCTTCATCGGCATCCTCTGAAGCTTTTGGTTCAAGTCTCAAGCTCCCAAACCTTCTGAATTGCTCTGACCAGATCAAGCTTTCTCAACCTCTGGTCACCATCTCAACAAGGTAGTTAGAAGTTTCAAATCACTTCAAACAAGTTACCACAATGTAGCTCTTGGCTTGTTGATCATTTCCCCTAACTCATCTGCTGTTGATTGCTTGAGTTCATCATTTAATTTTTGTTTGAATGCTCGTTTTCATTTCTGCATTTCTTCAAAATTCTCCTCACTCCTTTTCAATAAATGAAAATGGAGGATGGAGTTGTGCTCGCCTCAATGAGACGGTTAAAATGTCATAAGTCTCATGACCTGAGTTTAGCATTTGTGGAACTCCGGTGACTGGTTCACTGAAGAAGACGATCAGAGAGAGCAAAGGTGGTGACCTGAGTTGTCCCGCGCTGGCACTTTGAAATATTCTGATTGGTTGGATTTAAATGAGATCTAGTGTTACACTCTGCGCGTGTTCCATGGTGTTCTATCACCTCAGGTGAGTTGGATCTGCCACGTCAATTAATGAGGCTTGATCCAACGCGTCTTGTTTTTTCTCTTTTATTATTTTCTGATTTTTATTTTTAAAATTGCATTAATCTTCAAAAAAATCATAAAAATAGCTACATTATTATTTTTCACTCTAATTTTTTTCATAGTTTCTTAAAAATATTTCCTATTTTTTGAGCATTTTTATTTCATCATTTTCTATTTTTCATGATTTTCTTCTTTTTGCATTTGTTTTAAATAGTTAAAAAATATTTTTATGTATTTATAATTTCTGAAAAAATTTGTATATGGTTCTTGAGTTGTTTCCGACCTTCTGGTTTTTTCTTGGCCATTTGTGATCTTATTTGATGCATCATTTTTGTTTTCATGTTTATTTTCACTTTTAAATTCATTTTAAAAATCATTTTTATGAATATTAATTCATTTTATTGCATTTTGATTTTGTTTGACCTCTGTTGACTGTTGTTTGACTTAGATCTTGGTTGATTTGGTCTAGTTTCATCAAGCTCAATGGATGTTGGGTGTTGATGGGGTGAAAACCTTAATCCACCAAAATGGATGATTGATCTCAATGATAGCTTAATTAGTCCTTTGGCTCAATTTGTATTTTTATTCATTGTTGCCTCTTCTTCATCTCATTTCTTCTTCTTTTTTCTTTCTTTTGGTTGATGAAAATCTTTAGCATCATGGATTATTGATGATCAAAGAGGTTTGAATCTTCATTACTTCAAACATGTTGAAGTGGTCATCTGGATCACTTACTTCACTTTGAAGTAGTGATAGGTTGCCTTTTATCATTGATGGAAGTCCTTGATTATGATGAGACCACTCCTCTTTTTTTTTCTTTGGTGTGGCAAGCTTTAGGAGAATGACTTACATGTGATTTCTCTAGCTTGTATTAGCACATAAATTATTATTGACCGGCCTCCCATAGTATAACCTTCCTTATAGGTTGTACTACGATTGCTTAACATAGTGCTAAATTTGTCCCAAATCGAAAACTAAGTCATTTTTGTAAGTGAGATTGTCATCCTCCTATTCTTCATGGTACTGTGTGAAATAGATTGGATCTTTTATTATCAAAGAGAGCTAGTGGCATACTTGTTAATTTTATCCAAGTTTGAGCCCTTCTCTTGGTAATGTATGAGACCGTGCTTTCATGCTTGTGGATGTCTAGTTGTGTGTTCTCCAAAAAATGACATATTGGCCTTTCTTTCTTAATCACTAACTTTCTAATCTTTACTTTAGTTGTCATTTACTTTATGCTCTTTACTTATTGCAATTTACCTTTATGCTTTTATTTTAGCATCTCATATCATATTATTGTTTATGTTTATGTCATTTTCACTTTGTCTACTTGGACTTATGTTTATGCTTATGCTCTTTTTATTTTGTCCATTTGGACTTTCTTTCTCTTAAGACATTAATAAGTATCAAAACTCTTAAAAAACTTGGTTACTTTGTGGACTTAATGTTACTACCCTATGCATTATGCAGTTATGGAGTTATAGTCACTTCATCTCCTCCCCTTCTTAAATTTTTAAAATTTTCTCCCTTTTTTCAAAATCTTCTTCTTTTAAACTAGAACCTTTTTCACAATAAACCTTGACTCTTGTTAAGTGATTTTCAAAATCTTTTCTTTAATAAATGCTAAGAAATCTTCAGCATATTCAAACAATTTCAAAAGACATAAAAAATACATAAACTCATTCAAATCATTTTTGTGCCTTTGTGCACTTTTTCTTTTAAACTTTTCATAAAGTTTAGACATGAGTCATTTTCATAGTTGAGATGTGGTTCTCCTATCCCCATAGTATTAAGGATGTTGACATTTTCCACTTAAATGTTGAGTGATAGACTAGTTGATATCAATCCAAGCAAAAATCCTCCATCTTAAGATGATGCAAATGTTATTTTCTCATACTTATGGGTGACTAGTTGTAGTTTTCTCCTTAAAATGGCAACTTGTCTTTTCATTCAAAATGAACAAAACAGATCATTTTGTTATTTTTACCACGAACTACGAGATTTTGATCCTCCATTGCACTTTGTGGGTACGTAGGCACGAGACTCTGGAAGTCTTGTCAAACAAATAAACATTAAAAAAATACTTCTTTTCTCATCTCCCCAATCTTTTACATGCAAACCATTTTCAAACCAAAAAGTGTAGATATTTAAAAGCAATTGTATGGAGTACCATAGACGTTTTGGGTACTAACACCTTCCCTCTGCGTAACCAACCCCTTACCATGTCTCTGTTTATTTGTTCTTGCTTTTAGAACTTCTTTAGGTTTTGTTCGCTCTTTTTCCTTTCCTTTAGACAAAATAAAAGTGCAGTGGCGACTCGTGTTTTATGCGTTAAGTTAATCAATAGCTTATACTCACAATTTTTACCGCTACACAATTATCAACTCATTACATATGCAGATTTTTATGATGTAGGTTGTAATTTTAAAACCCTTAAGTTTTCGTACACATTGAGTATCTTAGAAATCATAAGTACTTTAGGTCTTTGTTATGGTGATTTCTCGTACCTCTGATACTTGTATCATGTACACTTTATTCTCTATTCTGTTAAGCTTGTTCAACAATTTAGATAAAAGTCTTGTGTCATTGGGATACAAGAAAAAAAAGTCTCAAGCCAAGATGCTTGAGCCACGTATGTCTCTTGTTATGTGCTCAAGCTGTGAAAGTCTTAATCAAGTATATTGATTGAGCAGGAAAGTCTTGAGCAAATGTGGCTTGAGAAGGATAACTCAGTTCATGAAATTTAGAGTTGTAAGTCTTGACCAGTGGGGTGCAAGGAGAGAGGCTCGTTTCATGGGACCTAGAGCAGAAGTCTTGAGCCTGAGGGGCTTGAGCAGGAATGCTCAGTATGTGTAATTGGAGCAGTAAGTCTTTACCTGAGGGGTGCAAGCAGAGAAGCTCGTTTCATGGGACTTGGAGTAGAAGTCTTGGGTTGAGGGCTTGAGCAAGGAAGTCTTGGGTTCGTGGAACCTGAGTAAGAAGTTTCGGGTGAGGAGCTTGAGCAGAAGTTTTTGAACCTTGGGTTTGAGCAAGTGTAAAAGTCTTATGCAGAATGCATGAGTGATTGTAATCATGATTTGATTATAGTGAAAATCTCTTGTGAAGCAAGGGGACTGGACTACTCTTAGTTTGGGAGGAACCGATATAAATCTTTGTGTCTTCTGCTATTATTTATTTGCTTCTGTCATATTTTGCTGCTAAGAATTAACTAGAATCTGAACACCAGTTTAGATTTTGAACTCTGATCAGATGCAAATTAAGAAAACGGAAAAATCAATTCAACCCCCTTTCTTGTGTACTTTTATCACCTTCAATTGGTATCAGAGCCTGGTTTGTGCTTAACACTAAACATATTTTTAACTCATTGGTCTTGATTAAAAGGGGTTCTGAAGGTCTATAGAATATTCTTTCAAAAGGTATTACTATAGAAGTTGATGGTGTAGACATAATCTATTTGAAAGTCTCTATCACCAGCTCAAAAGAAGCTTACTGAATATCTTCAAAGGTAGCTGCATTCTGGTAGGTGCTCTATCTCACTTTTGAGTATGTCAACATCACTGATATGTATGATGCTTAGACTATCTTTGAATCCTTGTGCTCAGATTTGTGGGTTAGTTTTCAAGCTTGTCTAGTTACACTTCATCTGATCTTTCAAGCAAATTTTGAGAAGATTGGTTTAGATGATGAAAAGATATCTAACAGATCACCTTTCCTAAAGCTTGGTTCTTTGGAATGTCTGATGAGAAGGAACTTATATTTCTTGTCAAAAGTACTTTTTAACCAGCTGGATGGGTTGTAATATCTGCTGATAGAAGAGTAACTTTAGAAGCTTCTGAAATACTTGCATTTCAACTGATTTCCCAGATCTGAAAGCAAGGAGAAACACTACCAGAACCTAATGTCAGTTAATCTTCACTGCATATTCTTTTGAAGATGACATTAGTGCATGATTCAAATAAAAGAGTAATCTGCCTCTGCCAGTCATTACTGCTTCTGGAGAAGCATATGAGTCCTGAAATAAAAATTAAGTATTTAAGAGAAAGAGATTATGCCAAATCTATCTTGCTTAAATATTTGATAATAAGGAGTCTGCTCTTTAAGGTGATATCTTAAGAGACTTCATTTCTCCTTGATTGAGGGTCATCATGGAATTTGTATTAAAGGACAAGTATATGAGAAACCTTCAATTTTTCTTTGTGTTCTGTAGGCAATTAGATGATGGTGCTTTAATTTGTTTTATGTCATTCTCTGATAGCTAACATCATCTGGTTCTTTGCTTATCAAAGATCTCAAAATCTTGAGTCAAGACAATGAAATTAATGATTCTGCTAAGAACAAGATGTTGTTCATATTATGGTTTATTCTAGACTGATACTTTGGAATGAATCATGGTACTACTATCAAAATGTGGCATAAAGCGAAGTAAATCTTGTCTGAACATTTATGTATGGTCTCATAGAAATATGGGTGTCATGATTTAAATGTATTTGCTGCAGATATCAAAGAAAGGAGTAGAGGCATTTTCCATGGCATTTATCAAAGGTTGTTTACAATATTAGATGGAAGAAGAGCCCACAACCCAGACTCAAGTGCTAAAGGTACTGAGTTTGGTGAGAGTAGTGGAGTCATTAGTTTAACAGCCATTGAATCAGAATCCACTCAAAGCGGTGTTCAGACTCTATGGTCAAGTCTGAATACTAATACGAGTCTAACCGAGAAAATAACATAAAAAGGGTATGCTTATTTTTTTCTGGCTTATCTTTTGATTCAATGAGATATTTGTGTAGGTGTAAATACAAAGTTTCTGTTAGATTTCTAGATAAGCTCTTTTGAAAGGATCTTCAGAAATCTTTAAGAAGAAACTCAGTTGTATTTATCTATACTGAATATTTCATTAAACTAGATGATGATCATATTTACGGAAACAGTTTCCTCACTTTTTGTGATGTTACTCCTATTTGTTAGCCGTCAAAGGAAACAATTCAATATTCATCTATCACCCATGACTCTTGTTTCAAGAGGAAATGTCGGTTCTGAATAGAATCTTGGAGACTTATGAATGACAGAAGATATCTCTCTCTCTCAGTCTAGTTCTACTAGACTCTAATGGATGATAGCATCTGAAAGTTGTCAGATTCTGAGATTCAGAAGAGGATTCTTTACTTCTGATAAAGCAATTTAAGTAAAAGTTTTTCAAAGACTTTTATAATGCTTAAATTTTCATAAAGGTGAAATTCACCTAGTGGATTCAAGAAATCTGCTGGATAAGAACCTTTGGGTAATGATGTTTTCTTTTTGATACTTATTCTCATTATCCCCTATCTTAGGAAACATCATTTTGTCCTTCTTCTGACAAGATTCTTAATCTTATAGGAATCATGTCCAGTTCTTTTTCTTTTTATTTTCTCTGTGGTTATGTGCTGATCAAGCCAAACTTGAAATGAGTTTCCTAGTCAATTCTTCTTTGAATCAACTGGTAGTCATCAATGAAAAGTTTGTGGATTTTGATGAGTTGCTTAAGTTAGGCTTTAAATTCTGGAAGACTGTGTGTGAACAATGATGGAATGGATACTTTGAGATGCTTTGTGGTTTCACTTATCCAGATCTTGTCAAAGAGTTTTGGATTAATGCTTCCATTGTTGAGCTAAATTATGAGTGTGTTATTCTCTCTAAAGTATCTGGTGTTTCTATAATAGTAACCTCTAAAGCGATTACTAATGTGATCAATTATGAGGAGATTGGAGAAATCCCATTGCTGTACCCCAAATTTTACCCCTTAGATGTCATAACATCTTGCACCTACATTTAGGGTTCAATCATCTATGCATTATTAACTAACCAATTAATCATCCTTTGCTGTGTTTTGTTTCACTTGTGAATCAAGGTTTGTTTCAAGAGACTCCAGGATTGGCGAACCAGAGTTTTGGATAGATCACCAACCAATCAAGTTCCCATACTCCTAAGAGACCTTATCTCCTCAATAATCCAGTGCAGTCTGTTTTCATCACGAGTTCTCTGAGGTTCAGGTTTTGTAAGACTGAATCAGGAATCAGGCAAGGTTACCAGGTTAAGGTAATTATTTCAGCGTGCACTCAAGGCGAAGATTAGGGTTTCTCACCCTTGGAGTTTATGATTGACAAATATCGTTCAGTTGAGTCTCTTAAGGCTAGCTGGTTCATGGTGTGTGCAGTACTGTTTCGGTTCAATTGAGGTTGCAGAGTCATCAAAGAGATCAGAGCAGTTGGTACGTTTTAAGTTGTGTGCAAGTATTTGGTCATGTAGTTCAGGATTTGTGGCAGTCAAGTGCAATTGGCAAGGTTTAGGCGTTGTTCAAGTGTGGAGGCGTATGTCCCTTCCCGTAACCATTTTATCCATTTTTCAATCCCACTTTCATTCCAAACTTTATCCAGTTAGTTTTTTTTTACATAAACCAATTCTCTTCATTCCAATTACCCATTTCGATATCCAATCCACTTTTATCCATTTCGCTTTAAGCCATTAAATCCATCCATATTCCATTTTTGATTTCATATCTATTTTCAATTCTAATCCATTTCCATTTTTCCAAATTTCATTTACCCATTTCCATCATCTTTATTCAATTTATTTTCCCATTTTTTCTAAATCCATTTTCAAATCCATATCCACATTTTCACATCAATTATCCATTTATCTTTAACCATAAACCATTTTTCAATTCAATTACCAAATCCATTCCCAATTTCATTTTAATTCAAATAAATACATTCCAATTTTAATTCCATAATTATCCACATTTTTGCTCTTTTATCCATTTCAATTTCTATAACCATTTCTTTCTTTTTTTTAAGACCAATTATCCATATGTCATCCATTAAATCCATTTATATTTTTCAAACAAATTGTCCTTTTCTTTCCATTACATAAAAAAATCAAAAATAAAAGGAAGGATTCCCTAGGTCAAAATGTCAACACCGTGAGATTAATGTCCAAGATGCCACCAAAGTTCTGAACCATGTATCTGCAATACCAGGACAAAGACTTATACCAAAATGAAAAAACTTTGATCTGCTCCGAAAACTTGTGCGACCTGCCTTTTCCCAAAACCGTAACCTGCTTCCCACACACAACAGCAACAACTCTTCAGCCTGCAGTATGAAAGGGACAGAACATAAGCATCAAGACAAATTCAATCTGTACCAGAAAACTTAATGAACAAGTTTTCAGAAGGAGGGAGCCGCTTAGAAAAGGGGAGAGTTGGAGAACTCAATATCATTTTTCCCTTACAAACAACTTCTTCTGAACAGCCGAGAACCTCTTCCTCTCTCTGATACTCTCAAATAAACCTTCTCCAACACTTCTACATCGTTCAAAACTCTCTATTTCCTTCATCATTCAACAACCAAACAATCCCTTAATCTTCAGACCCCAAATCTCCAACCAAACAATCACGCTGAAGCCGTTTTCGAACCCAAATCGTCCATTTTTTCTCAAACCAGAAAACCAAGAGCCCATCCACCAAACAACAACATAAAACCTACCTTCTTCAATCTTTCTCTCCTTCCAAACTACAACCACTCCTAAATCTTTAACGACCCTTCACCCATCACTCTTCTTAACATCAACAACAACCCAAATCCCATCAACCCAACCTTCTTCAATCAACCTTAAATCATCCTAGAAAACCAGAAAAAATTAGAATTAGAGAGAATAAGAGAGTTCGAACGAGAATAAAACGGAATCGAAATAAATCCACAAACCTGGACACCAATCGCGAGTGAAATCAGAAGCGAGAGACGGAGTGAGTCGAAACAGAGTTTGAAAGAGACGACCGAGATTCATCGTGAAGAAAGTTGGGAACGGAGATGCTCATTATTTTTCATATGTTGATCCCACCCCCTTTTGTCGCTGATCGTTTTTTCTTTTGGTTTTAAAATGATGATGGAATTTGTGATTTTGAAGCTTCATTGACCGCATCTATTTGCCTTTTGAAAATTGGAGAAGTGTTTTGACCGTGTTCTGTTGATTTGTTTTCACAACAACTTTTTTTTGTAGTTTGGTAAACCGTGCCCCATTTTTGGATGGAGGATGGGCTTTATAAAGCCCATGGTGGTTCTATGTTAGCACCCTCCATGACTCTTATGCACACTCCTGTTCTTTTCTTTTTTCTTTTTTTATTTATTTAACACTTTGTTTTATTTATTTATAATGAAAACAAGTTTTATTATTTAATTGATTTGAGGTTTTCTTGAGGATTTTCATTTACATTTTGATTTCAATCACCTTTATGATTTCACATTTTCGATTCCATTTTCATTTTCCTTTTATTTGGTCGATGAAAGTCAAAAAATCAAAAGGTTATAGATTTCTCGATTAAATCTTGATTAAGACGAGACCAACTTTATTTCAATTCCATTTTCTTTATTTTGGGCCAATGATATCACAAAATCATGACTTGGTGGTTTATTTCAAATCACTAAATATCTTGATTCACATGAGGCCATTTTTTTTCTTTTGTTGGTCAATGAAAGTCAAATATCGAGATTATCGATTTACCGATTTAAATTTTGATTAAGATGAGACCATCTCTTTTTTCATTTCGATTTAATTTTCTTTATTATGGTCGGTGATATAACAAACTTCATGGTTTGGTTGACTTCATTGAATTGACAAAACTTTGATCAATATGAGACCACTTTCTCTTTATTTCAGTTTTATTCACTTTTTAGTCGATGAAAGTCAAGAATCGTTAATTATCGATTTCTCGATTAAATCATGATGAAGACGAGGCTATTTCTATTTTCTTTGAGTACTAACTCTTCATTTCCCCATTTGGTGGGACTTGTACATATTTTCTGATAAAGTCTTGTGGTTGACCCTCTTTGTTCTTGTTATGATTGTGGTTGTTTGTTTCATTTGATACTTCCTCAATTCTATTCCAAAGGAAATTTCCCCTCAGTTGACTCATAAGTCAATAAACAAATCACCTCACTTAGGCCTTATAAGAGCCTTTCCCTTTTCTTGGCCTCATAAGAGCCATTGAATCATAACTAGAAGTAGGATAGAGTTTATAAACTCTATGTGAGACTTATCATTTTGAGTATTCACTTCACCCCATCATAACTTAGATTTAGAGAGTTTTCTTGAACTCTAAAATGAGCTCACACTCATTTCCCCTTGGAACTTTGGCCATAGTCAATGGTTCCTCCTTCACCCTTAGTTAGGTGAACTACGGTTGCTCTGATTCTTTAGTCAGATACGTAGGCACAAGATGCGACTTCTTGGCGAGCAAACTTAGTGTACATACCCCTAGGTCCTTACCTTAGTATATATATCTTAGCAAGCAAACATAACATGACACAAACTAAAATAAGAGGTTCCTGTAGAGTACTACAGATACTTAGGCTGCTAATACCTTCCCTTAGTATAACCAACCCCCGAACCTTAGATCTCCCCCTTTAGGTTTTTCTCGATCTTGAACCTTTCCTTTGGATAAATCAAAGTCGGTTGTGAATTCAAGTTTTGTGATGCAAGTTAATTAATAGCTTGTTATCCGATTCTCATCGCAACAGAAATGGCGACTTCACTGGGGAATAATTTATTTTTGAGGCTTAAGCCCACCTTGTTTTGTTTATGTTATTTATGCTTGTTTGTTATACATGTACATATCTGTATATATCTGTATACCTATTTTGGTTGGGATCTTCTGTGTGCAGGGTGCTACTTTTAAGTGGTGAGATAAGTCCTAACCCGGACTTGAGCGAACTTGTTTTAGGATGATGGTATATTCAAGGAGGCTTTGAGGGAGTCGAATCCTGAAAAAGTTGAATTGAGACACCATCACTCAGTTGAGGCCCTCTTGAGAGTCTAGCCATGTTGAACGAATCTATTCGTGAAAATGTGCTACTCTCAACCTAGGAGCCCTTGATATTGAGGACCGTAGTTACCAAACCCCACTTAAGCCTTTTTAGGATGTAGTGCGGTGACCATGATGGAGTCTATTTCTGAATTGGTTGTCACGCGATACTACACTCAGACGAGATTCTCTTGAGAATTTTATTGATTACCGAATCATTTGGGAAGTCGATAAAATTCGAAATATGGGTTGTCGACTCTGGGAACTTTTTAGAACCCTGTTCTGCAGATGAAAACCCATAGTACACACCTTTTGGGATGGGTAAACCATGGCTCCATGCTCGTGATCTTCAAACCTAGGCCCTCATTTGTTTCCCTGTACATATGTGTGAATATGTGAATATCTGTATATGTGTGTTTGTGCATACATTTGCCCATTCATGACAGCCTTTTGGTTTCAAGAAATTCAAGTGCCTTTTCCTTTGTAAAAATCAATAAAGATCATGGATTTTGAAACAAAACACTTCAGTTTCCCAAAATGTTTGCAACTCGCCTTTGAGTTCCTTGAAACCATTTGGCTTGCATTAGCAATGCATGCGCATTTGCATTGCATTTGCATTTCTTAGCCTTGAGTCTCATCCGTCCTCTTTCTGTTACCCAGTTGACTCCTCGAAGCCATCATTGGACTTGAAGTAGATTTTGGAGGATCATGAACTCAGAAGAGCAGAACCAGTTTGTGACCAGAGCGGATTTCGACTTGTTGAGAAACCAGTTGGATCAGATTATGACAGCCTTGGCAAAAAGAGAGGACAATATTCAGGGGATTTCTGTGAACAATATTGCCCAAGCTCAACCCGTGCAGATTCCTGTTATACAAGAGCGTTCCATTGTCCAAGATGGACGCTCCTCTTCTATTGATGCCGTGGAATACCGCAGTTTCGCTTTCTCTGAGCTAGATTCCCAAGAGGTAGTCCCTGTGGTGAAAATCAAGGATCCACGAGATGTTGAGTTAATGGAAAAATGACGTGCCTTGGAAGAAAAGCTTGATGCACTTAAGGATTGTGACTCTGCTGACTTGAATGCTTTGAACATGTGTTTGGTACCCGACCTTGTGATACCTCCTAAGTTCAAGACACCAAAGTTTGAAAAGTACAAAAGGGATAGCTGTCTGAAGCAGCATTTGGTGATGTTTTGCAGAAGAATGACTTCACATGTCCGTAACGACAAACTTATGATCCACTGTTTCCAAGACAGTCTGAGTGGGGCATCATTGAATTGGTACATGCAGCTAGAGTGTCGCAACATCCAATCATGGTCAGACCTATCCAATGCCTTTGTTAAGCAATACAACTACAATCTTGACTTGGCTCCCAGCCGCCTGCATTTGCTAGACTTATCTCAAGAAGACAATGAATCCTTCAGAGGATATACTCAGAGGTGGAGAGAAGTAGTTGCTCGCGTTCAACCACCACTCTTAGATAAGGAATTGGTTGATTGGTTCGTGGATACCTTGCAAGGCCCATACCGAGAAAAGCTGTTTAGCATGGTGACATCAAACTTCTCTGATTTGGTGAAAGCTGGATAGCGCATTGAGAGTGTCATTCCCCAAATTTTGACCACTAAGATTTCCCATCATTGTGCAAATCATCAGCATAATATGGATGTACCTTTGTACCTCATTAGTCTCCCCAAAGGTGGGTGAGCATTCACTACAAATAGGATTTAGGGTTTCAAGCCATCGCAGAGCTCTTAGACAAAGGATCAATCAAGGAATGACATGATATTCAACTTGTCTAGCCTCTCATATATCCACAATGGATTAAGAGGACTCCCACTTCAAGGATTAAGCACAAGTTTGCTCCCTTCTAGGTGGATCAAGCCTCAGGATCGCCAGTGTCACCAAATTAGGGTTTGGTCGACTAGGGCCTCCAGATGGAAATTTTCCTCTGGGCATGAGCCAATGCTTCAAAGCATAACCTAAAATGCTCCATGGAACATCATAAACCCCATCATCAAGTCAATTTAGCCTCAGGGGATGCATACATAAAAAATCAAGAATTAGGGTTTCTTGACCTAATTCACCCCTAAGTTGACTTTTGGGACAAATCATGAGCCAAGACCTCAAGACAGGATTTGAGGATCCCTAACACACCACATTGATCCATTTGCAACAATGGATTAATCCAAGAAGCTTGAGCAACAAGTTTCAATTTCATCTGAACCACAGTTAGGGTTTCGCGAGAAAAGTCAACTGTAGCTTTGACTTTTGACCAGGACATGCTCCCAAACCCTAGGACATGATTCAATACACCCTATAACACCCATGGAACATGTCCATCAAGTTTGATTTAGGTCAAGGACATGATTTCCTAAAGGATCGCACAGTTTGGAATTCATCATTCATCAAGAAAAATCAAAGAAAGTGGGATAACTTGTAAAATGGGTAACCATAAAAACTTAGAAAATTTTCTAAGTTATGAAAAAAAGTGGCAAGGGTACCAACTTTGGAGGATCATAACTCCTAAACCACAAAGCCATTTTTCCCCATCCAAAGATGGATTTGTAGCCCTCATGGCCCTCTACAAAAGTGTCAACTACACTTCATCCCAATTCATCATGGATTTTGAGTTATGGTTGGATCAAAATGGCTAAAAACCTAAAATTGACATTTTTCAGCACTTAGCCAAAAATCTGCCTTGTAATTTCAGCACAATGTCCCAACTTCAAGGCTGTTTTTCTCCATGATCCAAATTGAACCAGGTCTAATGTCAAACATCAAAGTTGAAGTACGTCATCTAAGCTTTCCGGAAATTCCTAGAACGTCCATGTAGCATACTCGAGCAGGGCGTTATGGATCTTACAAAAGGCCTTGATGAAGCTGAATTTTTCAGGGCAGATTTGCACTTTTTTTGTGCCACACGAATTTTCAAGCCTTGTCATCAATTTGGACACATCTAAGGATCAAATCCAAGTGGGATGATCTGATCCATGAACCTCCCAAGTCCAAGGAACCAAAAAAAGCATGCCAAAACCTAGAAATCCCTAAAAGAGGGACAAAACTCCAATTTTGATTTGGAGCATTTAATGGATGCTTAGAGGTGGCATGGACTGAGTCATTCTCATCTAAAATCAGTCAAGACTTATCCAAGACCAAGGTAACCACAACCCTGTACCCTAACCTCTAGTCAATGGCTAGAGGAGACTTGCATTTCCATTGGCCAACATGGAACAAACACCTGCTGCAGTTGCCATTCACTGTGGATCCCAAAACAAACTTGCTCCACTATAAATAGAGCTCATTTGTGTTCAGTTTGAGTACACCAAAGCCATCAAACAGATGTTTTCCTCAAAATCTCTTCTTTCACCTCAAATTTGCCTTCCAAAGCAAGTAATTCTGAGTTTTTGAGCTAGAGAGCAATTCCACTCAAACTAATCACACACACACCTCATATATATCATATGTAAGCTGTGCAAACCATCAAAAGTGACCTGTAATCACAACATCACAAAGTCACCTCTCAAAACCTCAAAATGGCACTTTTTTGCATTTTTCAAGCCATGTCTTGATTCAGTCACTTTCCAAACCAGATAAAACCTCAAACACACTCTAAATATCATCCTTGGACTGTCCCAAATGGTGCCACACATCTGGAACACCATTTGAGAGAGTTGGCATTTTGGCCGTTTTTGACCATTTTGCGAGAAAGTGCACAAACTTGCTCCAGAGGTTTTCAGCCGATTCCAACCATCCTAAAATCTTATAAGAGGTCATTTGAGGTTGTCCAAAGCATCAAATCATTTTTGGAACAAGCACTTGGTAGGTTGCCCAAAATCTCCAAAAAAAGAGGTAAAATCCACAACTTGAATTCTTTGAATCATGCTTTCCTTTGTTGTCCACATACTTGCATCATATTGAACAATTCTTGAGGCAAAAATGTAGTCCTTAATGTGTATGTTGTGATCCTCCCACTGTTTTCATTTTAACATGTTTATATGTGGAATTTTGGTTGTTTTAAAATCATATCCGGTTCTGATTTTTTTTTATTGATGTATTCTATACATTAAGTTTTAGTGTGCATGAGTAACACCATTGGATTCCTTGCAAAAAATCGGTCAAGATAGGTTTTTACGGATTTCAATTCCGATGAAAATTGAGAGAGTTACGTGCGTTGAAAATTTGACGCGAAACGACGTCGAATTAACGATAACAGTTTTGGTTTTTTAATTTCTGCGTTTTGTGTGTTGATTTTCCATGTGCGTGAGTAATACCATTGGATTCCTTGCGAAAAATTGGTCAAGATAGGTTTTTACGAATTTCAATTCGGTTAAAAATCGAGAGAGTTACGCGCGTTGGAAATTCGACGCGGAACGACGTTTTCACAACGTAGCAGCTCTGGTTTTTTTATTGCTGCATTTTGTACGTTGAGTTTCAGCATGCATGTACGATACCATTAGATTCCTTGCAAAAAATCGGTCGAGATAGGTTTTTTCGGATTTCAATTCGGATAAAAATCGAGAGAGTTACACGTGTTGGAAATTCGACGCGGAACGACGTTTTCACAACGTAGCAGTTCTGGTTTTTTTATTGCTGCGTTTTGTACGTTGAGTTTCAGCATGCATGTGCAATACCATTGGATTCCTTGCGAAAAATCAGTCGAGATAGGTTTTTTCGGATTTCAATTCAGATGAAAATCGAGAGAGTTACGCGTGTTGGAAATTCGACGCGGAACGATGTTTTCAAAACGATAGCAGTTTTGGTTTTAATTTCTGCGTTTTGTGTGTTGATTTTCCATGTGCGTGAGTAATACCATCGGATTCCTTGCGAAAAATCGGTCAAGATAGGTACTTCCGGATTTTGATTCCGATAAAAATTGAGAGAGTTATGAGTGTTTGAAATTTGATAAAAAATGTGGTGAAAATTTAAGTTTCGGTACTCGTTTTTACCCCAAATGAAATGTCGGAGATGATATTTTGATATCTTTCCTCTTTTTCTTACTTTTTATTTTCAAAACTCAACCAATTTTTTTTACATAGCAAAAAATCATCATTTTCCAATTCATACCCCATAATATTTTAATCCACAAAAAATCACAAAAAAAGTATTATTTTTAATATATTTAAAAATAGTGTTTTATATTGTTTTAAATGTTTTTAAAATGATTTCTTTTTTTTCTTGATTTTTAAAATCAAAATGATTTTAAATATTTATGTGGATAAAATATTTTTTTCATAAACTTTAATCATTATTTAATGATTTTATTTGATATTTTTATCATTTTTTACTTAATTTTTCTTGGAAAAATGCCTAAAAAAATGAAATTGGGGTTTTCTTTGATTTTCACCGTAACAAATCTTTTTCAAACACTTTGGGCCTCTATTAGAGTGTAAGACCCAATCCCCTTTTAACCAAAACAATTTTGGGTCTCACTTATTGTATAAGTCCCTCTGCGTTAAAAGAAAACCTCGGCGCGATCGCCATTTTCAAACGAAAATCAACTGGGCTTCTCTTTGAGCTGTAAGTCCAATTTCTTTTCATTTTTAAACACTTGGGGCTCTATTAGAGTGTAAGACCCAACCCTTTTTTAACGAAACAATTTTGGGCCTCAGTTATTGTATAAGTCCCGATACGTTAAAAATCTCGGCGCGATCGCCATTTTCAAACTGAAAATATTTTGGGCCTCTCCCTGAGTTGTAAGCCCCATCTTTTGTACAAAAATACACTTTGGGCCTCTAATAGAGTGTAAGACCCAACCCCTCTTTTTTATGTTTTCTCATTTTATTTTATAATGATTTGGAAAATTAACAACTCCCTCAATTTTGATTATTTTTTATTGGTTCTTTTTCTGAAAAATCACAAAAATAGTAAAATATTTTATTCTACAAAAAAAATCAAATTTATATTATTTATGTAATATAGTTGATATTTTTGTGAATAAATTCATTTTTAATTGTTTTTATACATTTTAAAAGTGAATATTCATCTTGAAAATCAAAACTAAATAAGTTTTAAATCATCTTGTGATTAAAACCTCATTTTTCAAACCTTAACCAAAAATCACAAGTGGTTTATTTAAACTTATTTGTTTTTTTTTGTCATTTTTTATTAATTTTCTTTGAAAAATTACTTTTAAAAAGTGAAAATTGGGGTTTCTTTGATTTTTAATCATACTCAAATGTTCCAAACTCTTTGGGCCTCTAATAGAGTGTAAGACCCAATCCCTTTGTAAATACCAAAATTTTGGGTCTCAGTCACTTGTATAAGTCCCACAGTGTTTACAAAACCTCGGCGCGACCGTCGCCCTTTTCAAAATTAACCAACTAGGCCTACTCTCGAGTAGTAAGACCCATTTCCTTTCTTAAAAACTCTTTGGGCCTCTTGAGAGAGTGTAAGACCCATCCCTTTGTACAGAAAACCTTTTTGGGCCTCAGTCACTTGTATAAGTCCCTCTGTACAAATTCAACAGTGCGCTCACTGATAAAACCCTGGGCCTCTCCTTGAGCTGTAAGCCCCAAATCTTTTTATTTCAAAGCACTTTCTCCTTTGATTTTGAATATACTGTTGTTTTCAATCTTTCTTTGTTAAACAACTAACCAAACAACATGGAAGCTCTACAACCGAGTAAGTGTTTACCCGATTTCATTTACCGCTTTCATATGTATATAACTGTATTGTGGGGCTGTTTCACTGTAAGTCTCCTTTCATAAACTCATATATATATATAACTGTATTGTGGGGCTGTTTCGCTGTAAGTCTTCTTTCATAAACTCATATCAACTGTGTAATAATAGTATATATATTTAGAGTTTCCCCGGCAACTACGTCTAGAACTAGGTGACGTCGTTTCGTTTATTCATAGAAATAGACACCTAGATCCCCAAATAGGATCACCAGATACAGTCTTCTCTTCGGCTATCCTCATTAGGAATTGTCAAGAAACTCTACTCCCAGAGATGAATGTATTCTCCGTGAATGGCATCTTTGAGTTTCTTCCAAATTCTCAAACTTTCCTGACTTGATCTATTCCTTGTGAATAGCTTGCCTTGAATTTCTCAGGGTTTGGGGACCCACGGGCTTCTTAAAAGCACCGGCCTCCTCTTGGGCATCGTACAAGGACCCACAGGCTTCCTAAAAGCAACCCCGCCTCCTCTTGGGCTTAGTACAAGGACCCGTCGGCTTCTTAGAAGTATTCACAGCCTCCTCTTAGGCTTCGTATAATGATCTCTTCCTCCGGGAATGATAGTCTTCTCTTGGGCTTAGTACAAGGACCGATTGGCTTCTTAAAAGTTTCCAGCCTCCTCTTGGGCTTCGTACAAATTGTCCCGACGACCTCCTAGAAGTATAGGAACAGAACCTAGTCATCCTCATAGAACAGTCCTTTCATAGAGTCTACTACTGTTTCTCAAAGCATAGTACAAAAGATAAAAATCTAGACACGGACAGTCTAACTTCCTTGAGTCTCAAAGACATTCTCAAGTGACCCCTTCGTTAAATAGGAAGGAAACCCGCAGACTCGGGCAGTCTCAATACCCTTTGGATTTCCTGTTTCCTCAAAGAGAAGGAAATATCCCTGATCCTCAAATTAAATCCCTGAGTACAGTGTTGCTCATATAAGAACTGATTTTATTTTTAAAATCAGTATACTAGACCTGTCACTTAACTGAAACAGTTACCATAGCCTCCTATTGGGCTTTGTACAATGATTCTTCCCAGTGAAGCAAATGTTTAGCCTCCATCTCGGGCTTCGTACGAGATACAAAAGATTCTCCCCAGCGGAGTCAAACAACGTTTAGCCTCTCTCTCGGGCTTTGTACGAGACACATAAAAGACTCTCTTGTTGAGTCAAACCTTTAGCCTCCATCTCGGGCTTCGTACGAGATACAAAAAAACTCTCTTGTTGAGTATAAAGGACTCCCTCGTTGAGTCAATCACCCCTTTTGCCTCCATCTCGGGCTTCGTACGAGATACAAAGACTCTCTTGTTGAGTCAAACATTTTTAGCCTCCATCTCGGGCTTCGTACGAGATACAAAAAAGACTCTCTTGTTGAGCCAATCAAACTTTTAGCCTCCATCTCGGGCTTCGTACGAGATACAAAAACACTCTCTTGTTGAGTATAAAAGATTCTCCTGTTGAGTCAACCCTTTTAGCCTCTCTCTCGGGCTTCGTACGAGACACATAAAAACTCCCTCTTATTGGGCAAATAGCCTCCTCTTAGGCTTTGTATAAGAAAACCACTGGTTGATCCAATCAACCTTTTAGCAGCAAAGTTGTGCCTCGTTCACAGTATACAAACATCAACAACTCCTTCCCCTTCATCTAATCGCTGTAAGCGGCAAGCCTTTGGATTATTTACATCCATGCCACTGTCCCTCTTTTAGCATGAAAAATTCCTAAGGAAAGATAACATTGCTCTACACTGAGTTAAAGTCTTCTCCTTCAGGTTGGAACTCCCCTATAAAGGAAATTATGGCATTGCCGGATTCACATATCCCGGTTAAAGTAATTCTCCTTTATAAACAGTTGTGACAAACATACCCTCTTTAGAGATGACAAATTCTCTCTAAGGTCAGCACCTTTTAGCTTCATATCTTGGGCTTTGAACAAGATACAAATAGACCCTTTAGCTTCACATCTTGGGCTTTGAACAAGACACCAAAAACACCCATTTCCTCCCATAGAATAGGAGGAACTACAAACGCTCTGATTTCCCTGTTTCGGTAAACGGGAATACGTAGGCATAAGATCGAAATAAAAGATCTTAGCGAGCACACTAAACAAAAAAACCCAAATCCCATATCTCCATCAATCAAAAGCAGTAATTCAAAAACATCAGTCCTAACATCCTAATCCTTGTTCCCCGCCAGAAACCTTCTGTCAAAATGAAAAGAAAGAAAATCGTATTGGCAAAAATACAAATAACCAGTACAAAGGCCCCCCCACATTGATAGCATCCGTAACCTAACAGACCGCTGTTTAAACTCAGTATGCAAAGCAGGGTTAATTGGAGACATCTATTTCCCTTCCTTCATCAGCTTTAATAGGATAAAAAAATGAATCGACCTGTAGTAAGCTCAACCGCAGAGAGCGACCAGTGCTTAAGAACCGCGTCCAAAATCGCTCGCTACAGAAAAATGGCGCCCACCGTGGGGCGGTTCAAAGTTAGATCTAGGCACGGTCTTCCTTCTCTTCTCTTGTGTGATACCACAGATTGGGGCTTCCGCCGGGGAACCCATTTTCTGTCAGGAACTTAGGATCCTTAGCTTTAAAGGTCTAGGATGTTTAGGACAAATATATATACCACTTTTCCTAATTGCTATACGTGTTTATTTTTCTGCTAATGGGAATGCGGGTGATGCCGTATGTGGAAAGATTGAGTATACACTTAAGATAAGTGATGGCGACGGGGTCGACCATCAACCTCAGTGGAGGCTGACTAATGTAACCATTCTCTCACCTAGACAATGGGTCGGTTGTGATGCCTGAGAAGCTGAGGAGCCAAACCCTTTCGTAGTGCAGAAACTATCGGAAATAGTTGTTACACGATACCACCCTCATTTGAGGCTGGTGATCTATTCTCGGTGAATGGCACTTACTCTAAGATTGCACTACAACTCGCTGGCGATCCGCTTGTTGTTTTGCTTTCCTAGGAGGAGCTGATGATAATGAGTACAGGTACAAAAAACACCCTAGTATAAACGTTTGGGGATGGGTAGAGCCTTGACTTCATGACAACGACCCTTTGACCCCATGTTTTTTCTATGTTGTTGTGTGCTGCATTCATGCATTCATTTTAAAAAACATTAAAACATTCAAAAAAACTTCTCTTCTAGTCTCTCTGTTTTTCAAATTAAACTAAGACTGTGATTGCAAATATCAGAGAAGAGGATTACGCTAATGGATTTCGGTAGAAGGAGAACCCATAAGTACACCTTCAGGATTCCAAAACTAGGGGATTTGAGAAGGTTAGCAAGGATGATCACTAGCCCTGAGGCTTTCAGAGCCAAGTACGGAGGTCTGCTACCACTGTTAAGAGTCCATGTGATTGAGGGAATCATGGACGCGCTCATTCAGTTTTACGATCCAGTTTATCACTGTTTCACATTCCCGGATTACCAGCTCGCACCAACGCTGGAGGAATATTCTCATCTGATTGATCTACATATCACCGATCGAGCTCTATTTTCTGGACTGGAAGAAATTCCAAATAATCAGACTGTTGCAAGAGAAATTCATTTGGACGAGTCTGAGGTCAGGACTCACATGACTACTAAGGGTGGCATCCAAGGTTTGCCAGCCCAGTTCTTAACAAAGAAAGCTCTGTACTTTTCTAGTATAGGGAACGAGACTGCTTTTGAAAGCATCTTTGTTTTACTCACCTACAGATTATTTTTGTTTCCCAACATCAATAACTTCGCCGATATCAACGCCATTAAGGTTTTTCTCATTGGAAACCATGTGCCGACTTTGTTCGCAGATGCGTATCATTCTGTACACTTGGGAAATTTGTACAACGGAGGGGAGATCACATGCTGTGTACCTCTGCTTTATAAATGGTTTATCTCTCACTTGCCCAAGTCTGCTACTTTTGGGGATTGCAAGAGTGTCTTACGTTGGTTGCAGAAGATCATGTCTCTCACCAACTCTGATATAGATTGGTGTAATAGGATTTTTGAGGGAATCAGGATCATTGACCGTTGTGGAAACTTCCCCAACATACCCCTCATAGGAACTAAAGGAGGAATCAACTATCACCCGGTATTGGTTCGTCGTCAATTTGGATACCCGATGAGGCTTGTTCCGCGCAACGCTCATCTGGAAGGTCTTTTCTTCAAGAAAGGAGAAAGTGACAGAGCACTAAAGATGGAAATAGTGCACGCTTGGAAACACGTTCATAAGAAAGGACGAGAGTCTCTAGGAAAACCGGACTGTGTCTCGGTGGAGCCTTATCTCCATTGGGTACAAACTAGAGCTCTCAAGCTAAAAATGCCTTATCCTCGTTACGGAATTCTTCCGCCGAGGGAATCTGTCATGTACTTCATGACGGAAACTGAAAGGCTTCAGGTTACTCTCAACAAAGTTCAACGGGAGAGGAGGTCTTGGAAGAACAAGTACCGCACCCTCGACGTCGAGTGCATCAAAATACAACAATTACTGAAAGAGAAAGATGCTCTGATTGAAATTTTGAAGCAACATGTTGTAGAGAATCAAGATGACCAAAGGAATTTGCTCACTCCTTTCACCTGGCAAAGGAATGATAACCCGACAACGGCCCAAGAGCCCCGGTCAAAGAAAAGGAAAATACCAGAATCAGCACCCGGTTTCTCTTCAGAGAGGACTCGGGACCCATTAGCTTAGGCTTCTATTTCTGCACTTTGTAATCTACTGTATTTCCATTTCTGTAATCCTTTGAATTTCAATAAAAAGGGGTTTCCCCACTGTTTGATATTTGCAATCTAATTGTCGAAGTTTATTTTGATTAAACCAAAAAACAATTAATATAATCATTGCATTCATCATTCTCACATCGCGTATTCTTCTTACCTACGAATCTCACGTTTGTGTCTTGGTTCTAGAGTCAAACTGTCTCATTCGTCAATACTCGGGCCAGTCGTCAGAAAAAGATGGGTGATCTTGAGGAAGAGAACAGAGAGTTGAAAGAAGAGATCGACGCTCTGAGAGAAGATATGAGAAAGCTTCGTAACGACATGCAAGCCATGGCAGAAGCTCAGCTACAAAGAACTATGATCTCAGAGATCACCTCAATGCCCATAGTGGAGAAGAATGATCCTAGGTATCAGATGCCGAAAGATCGTCCCTGGGGCATGCCTGTCAACTATATCCCGGGAGGATATGTTCCGCCGATCACTGAGGATCAGGGAATCACAACAAAAGCCACTGGGCCTAAAGGTTACAAACTTCGGGAAAGCGAAGATGCCAGGGGCATACTGAAGACTCCTGAAGGTTACAAACTTCGGGAAACGCCAAGATTCGCTACCGTAGTCACGGTACCACCCCCTGTGGTGCACACTGTCCCGGGAGGACAGATTTCGCCGATACCTTCTGGTAAAAAGGAAACTATGTTCGACCGAATGGATGAATTCTAGGAGCAGTTCCTGGAAATGCAGAAGGAACTGCAAGCCATTCGCGGTCAGGATCTATTTGGAAAGGACGCCACAGACCTCTGCTTGGTCCCCAATGTGAAAGTCCCGTACAAGTTCCAAGTGCCCGACTTTGAAAAATACAAGGGTAACTCTTTCCCTCAGAGTCACTTGGTGATGTACGCTCGGCGGATGTCAGCTCAGACGGAGAATCAGGACCTGCTGATTCACTACTTTCAGGATAGTTTAACCGGTGCCGCATTAAAATGGTACATGGGTTTAAACCGTGCCACGATTAGCACTTTCAGAGATCTTGGCACTGCCTTCGTCCAACAATACAAATACAATTTGGACATGGCACCCGACAGAGATCAACTCAGATCGATGTCGCAAAAGGACAAGGAAACCTTTAAGGAGTATGCTCAAAGGTGGCGTGAAATTGCCGCTCAAATTTGTCCACCTCTTGAGGAAAAAGAGATGACAAAGATTTTCTTAAAAACCTTAAGCTCATTTTACTATGACCGAATGGTTGCTAGTGCGCCCAGTGATTTCACCGAAATGGTCGGCATGGGCGTACGTCTTGAGGAAGCCGTCTGAGAAGGACGTTTGGTAAAAGACACTGGATCGACGAGCGGTACTAAAAAATACGGTAGTGCTTTCCCTAAGAAAAAAAAGCAAGATATTGGGAATATCTCTCTCGGAAAGCAAAGGCGACGTTATCAACCAGTAGCGGCTGTGACTCCTGCTATCAGCCCTGCGCCTATTCTTACGTATCAACCTCAGGTTGCGCAGAGCCAACCTGATCAGCAAAGGACACAACAACCTCTTCAGTAGGCTTGTCCTCCATACAATAACAACCGTGCAACATGACCATCATAGTTTGATCCTATACCCATGTCATACGCAGAGCTGTTTCCATTACTGCTAGCCAAGGGGCACATTCAGACTAAGTCTCCTCTTACAGTGCTGGAAAATCCGCCTTTTTGGTTTAAGGTGGATCAAACTTGCCCTTATCATCAAGGAGGTTCAGGGCATAACATAGAGACTTGCCTCAATTTCAAGTCCGACGTGCAAAAGCTTGTTAGGAGCGGGCTCTTATCTTTCAAAGATACGAATCCCAATGTTCTCACGAACCCACTGCCTCAACACGAGAAAGCTGCAGTCAATCTGATTGAGAGAGAATCTAACAATGTCTATCAAATTCACGATGTACTCTTGTTAAAGACCAATCTGGTCAATATGCATTGTAGACAGAGTGGATATGGCCATGTGCCACCTCATAACTATCACCAGTGTGATATCTGCTCTAAAGACAACCAAGGATGTTCTGTGGTGCAAGCAGCTCTACAAGAACAAATGGATCTCGGATGGATCCAAGAGCACCAAGTTCGTGGAATTAACATGGTCTATACGAACTCCAACATCATTCAAAACCACGACATCCGTGTAACAAATGTCAACTTGGTGGCGATGCACTCAAGGCAAAGCCAATATCATAATCTGCCGCGACATGATTACAGTTCCTGTCTGACTTGCTCGGTAAACAAACAGGGATGCTCTTTCATACAAGAGGACCTCCAGCGTCTGATGGATCTTGGATGGATCCAAGACTACCATGATAGGAATTTCTATCAGATCAACATGGTTCAGATCTTCGATATTCGCGTGATGAATACCAACCTGGTAGAGTTACATGCTGAACAGGTCCGACTCGGATTCTTATTATCACACGACTATCAAAGCTGTAAAGCGGGTTGCGAAAACGATCAGGGTTGTACCCTTGTCTAGGAGGCTCTTCAGCACTTGTTAAATCATTAGTGGATGCCAATCTATATGGATGAAGATACTCAGCAAATTAGTATCAGTAACAGGAATCCTACTAGGCGTCAGAGTCAGGATGTCCGATCTGTGGAAGCTAACCTAGTGAGGTTACATTGTATTCAAAGTGGGCGTGGCCAGATGCCACCACACAATTATGATCGTTGTAGCGTCTGTTCGGAAAGTAACCAAGGGTGCTACCTTGTTCGAGCAGCTCTCCAGGGGCAGGTGGACCGTGGAGAAATTCGTCCATATCCGGGTTCTGGACCCATCAACTGGACGCCGAACTACTTTGCCGATCAAATTGAAGATGTTGTCACAATCTCTGGTCATCACAGGACCAGGGATGTTTTTGCCATCATCCCTCTACTTGACGAATCTAGAGCTCCCAACCGGGAACGGATCGAGATTACTTATGATGGTCAGAAAAATCAGAAGGTTCCCATAGTCATCTATCTACCAGGACCACTACCGTATAAATCAACTAAGGCTATCCCTTACAAATACGGTGCAACGACAATTGAAAATGGAAAGGAAATTCCATTACCTTCCGTCGTGAATATTGCAGACATCAGTCGTGTAACACGGAGTGGTCGAATCTTCAACCGAGGAGTTGGAGAACCTAACAAGGAAAAGGAACTTCAGACAGAAGCTCCCGATCCACCAATCGGTCAATCCAGTAATCCGACCTTTCGAAAAATAATGATGAGATGCTGAAGCTCATCCAAAGGAGTGAATACAACATTGTCGATCAACTGTTACAGACTCCTTCAAAGATCTCGATATTATCACTGTTACTCAGTTCAGAAGTGCATAGGGAGGCTCTACAGAAAGTCTTAGAGCAAGCCTTTGTGGAACAGGATGTAACCATCAGACAGTTCGATAGCATTGTCTCTAACATCACTTCCTGCAACAATTTGGGATTTAGTGATGAGGAATTACCTGAAGAGGGTCATCTCCATAACATGGCGCTCAATATCATAGTAACTGCCAGGGCGATGCATTGGCCAGCGTACTGGTAGACACAGGGTCAGCCCTGAATGTTATGCCGAAGTCCACTTTGATGCAATTATCATTCAAAGGCCCTCCGATGAGAATCAGCGAGGTCGTCGTCAAAGCGTTCGACGGATCTAGAAAAACAGTTATCGGCGAAGTTGATCTTCCCATAACTATCGGTCCTCATACTTTCCAAGTCACTTTCCAGGTCATGGACATCCGGACAACGTACAGTTGTTTATTAGGAAAACCTTGGATACATCAAGCTGGAGCGGTTACTTCAACCCTCCACCAAAAGCTAAAGTTCGTTCAGAACGATCAACTTGTCACGGTTTGTGGGGAATAAACCTTGCTTGTGAGCAACTTATCATCATCTACTTGTGTAGAACCCGAGGAGGTTATTAGAACGTAGTTCAAAGCACTATCGGTGAGCAAGGATAATTAGTTCAAAGGAGGAACCTCAATTTCCTCATACAACGATGCTATCAAAGCGGTCGAGAGTACCGATACAACCGGATGGGGACAGCTTGTCATTCCTATTGACAATAAAACAAAGAAGGGTCTTGGTTTTTCTGCAACCTGTACCCAGACAGCTGCTAATGATGAAAGTGTTCATCCCCTTCAAAACTTCTTCCACAGTGGAGGTTTCCTTCACCTAGTGTCTCAGACAATTTATGCTATCAATGAGGAAGATCCCTCTGACACAGATGAAGAATGGAAGTCCTACCTTAACAAGGACGGTTATATGTCTCAGGAAGAGGTGCCTATGCCTTTTTGATCCGGAAGGATGCCGCGCTCCGCCAAATTCATTAGAAGAGGACACTCTGATGAAAGACAATTTTGACTACACCTACTATGGCCCAATGGATGGTCTACCAATGTGGCAACCTTACCCAGGAAACTTGGGGCAAGAAAGTCAGCCGAACAATGAAAATCAGCTGACCGTCATTGAACAGAATACCTGTGTCCCCACCATGTCATGGGATCAACACTTGGGTCATCTTGAAACTACTCAACATGAAGATGAATTCGCAACGTTTGCAGGACTTGAATTCATCAACTATGTTTTTCCCGAGGTCAACGTCATCGAGAGAGATGACTCCTCTAGTTCGAAAGAAGTGTGGGACACCTTGGGACAACCAAGTGGAAAATACGACTATATGGTCAAGTACACCGCTCCCGAAAGCTCTTGTATCAGGCTCGAAGATATCCAGCCTACTGGATGGGGAGATACAGCGAGAGGATAACTACTCTGCAAAATGCAATAGAGGAATCCTCCTACGACAATTCTGCCTGGGAGACAGATTCCAATGATCCCGCTCCACCAGAAATCAGCGTTATTTCTGAAGACAAATCAAGGAAGGTGCCAGACTTTGTGATTCACCGAGGAGTTCGCCGCCAATGGGTTGCTGTCGATGTTCCGAAGGCCGTTCACCAGTCAAAGTAATTGCCATCTTTAACCTTTCACCCTGCCCAGGTGAAACGGATGTTTTGATAGGGCTCGCTTTCTGTAAATTTCCCTCTTCGCTTTGCCCAAAGCGACAGAGTTTTGTTTTTATAGGGCTATAGTTTCAAGAATCGACTTGTTCATTAATAAAATAATGTCGTTCTGTAATTTCTGCATTAATTGATGTTTTCTCTTTTTGCTTTTTCAGAAAATGGTAATCCTAAAAAACAATTCAAAAATAAAAATAAGCAGTAAAAGAAATACACTGCACACACTTGCATTTTCTCTATCTCTTCTAAACACGAATCATCACGTCATGCAGATTGCTTGTTTTAAACCCCGTTGAAACATACGATCCGATGCCTTCTCCCAACTTTGAGTTCCCGGTATTTGGGGCTGAAGAAGAAGTTGACAACGAAATTCCAGAAGAGATCTCCTGACTACTCAGACAAGAGGAAAGGTCCATTGAACCTCACAAAGAGCCGTTGGAAACGGTAAACTTGGGTTCGGAAAAAGAGAGAAAAGAAATCACGATTGGGGCACTGCTCAATCCAACTGTCAAAGAAAGTTTGATAAAGCTTCTCAAAGAATTCCCCGATGTATTCGCTTGGTCCTATCAGGATATGCCCGGGTTGGATACCAGCATCGTGGAACATCACTTACCATTAAGATCGGAATGTCCGCCAGTAAAGCAAAGGTTGAGACGCACTCACCCGGACATGGCCATCAAAATCAAATAGGAGGTACAGAAACAGATTGACGCAGGTTTCCTCGCCACATCAGAATATCCTCAATGGTTAGCCAACATCGTACCCGTTCCCAAAAAGGACGAAAAGGTCAGAATGTGTGTTGATTACAGGGATCTAAACAAGGCAAGTCCAAAGGACAACTTTCCTTTACCACACATTGACATGCTGGTAGACAGTACAACAAAGTTCAAAGTTTTCTCCTTCATGGATGGATTCTCGGGCTATAATCAAATCAAAATTGCGCCGAAAGACATGGAGAAAACTTCCTTCATTACCCCATGGGGCACCTTTTGTTACAAGGTAATGTCGTTCGGTTTGAAGAACGTCGGGGCAACCTATCAAAGGGCCATGACTACTCTGTTTCATGACATGATACATAAAGAAATCGAGGTATATGTCGATGATATGATTGCAAAATAAAAAATAGAGAGTGAGCACGTTGAACATCTGTCAAAATTGTTCGAACGTCTAAGAAAATTCAAGCTCCGCTTGAATCCTAACAAGTGCACCTTCGGTGTCCGTTCAGGGAAACTACTAGGGTTCATCGTCAGCCAAAAGGGAATTGAAGTTAATCCTGACAAGGTCAAGGCCATTCAAGAAATGCCTTCTCTGAAAACTGAAAAACAAGTCAGAGGATTCCTGGGACGTTTGAACTACATCTCCAGATTCATATTCCTTATGACCGCCACTTGTGCGCCGATCTTCAAATTAGTCAAAAAGAACCAGGATTGCATTTGGACAGAGGACTGTCAAACTGCCTTCAACAGTATCAAGGAATATCTGTTGAATCTTCCGATTCTATCACCTCCAGTGGAAGGAAGACCACTGATCATTTACCTCACAGTTCAAGAGGACTCAATGGGGTGTGTACTTGGCCAACAAGACGAAACCAAACGGAAAGAGTCTGCCATTTACTATCTAAGCAAGAAATTCACCGACTGTGAAATTCGGTACACGATGCTTGAGAAAACTTGTTGCGCTTTAGCTTGGGCAGCCAAACGTCTTTGCCAATACATGATTCGTCATACTACTTGGTTGGTCTCCGAAATGGATCCAATCAAATACGTTTTCGAAAAACCTGCTCTCACGGGAAGGATTGCCAGTTGGCAGATGTTGTTATCAGAATATGACATCGAGTACCATGCTCAGAAAGCCGTTAAGGGAAGTATTTTAGCAGATCATTTGGCTCATCAACCGATTGACGATCAAGAATCAATCGGGTTTGACTTCCCAGATGAAGATGTCATGTATCTAAAGATGAAAGATTGCGATGAACCGTTACCCAGTGAAGGGCCAGAACCAGGTTCCCGATGGGGACTTATCTTTGACAGAGCAGTTAATCATTATGGAAACGGAATTGGGGCAATAATTGTTACCCCTCAAGGTACCCACATTCCTTTCACCGCCAGACTTATGTTCAAGAGTACAAATAACGAGGCCGAATACGAAGCATGTATCATGGGTCTCGAAGAAGCAATTGATTTAAGGATAAAAAACTTGGACGTATACGGCGACTCAGCCTTGGTTATCAATCAGATAAAAGGAGATTGGAACATATACCAATCAAGATTGATTCCTTATAAAGACTACGCAAGAAGGTTGTTACCTTTCTTCAACAGAGTTGAGTTTCATCATATCCCTCGTGATGAGAATCACATGGCTGATGCATTAGCCACTCTCTCTTCCATGATTAGTGTAGGTCAATGGAATAACCTACCTAAGATTGACATAATGCGCCTTGAAAGGCCGCCTTACATCTTCACGATCGAAGCAGTCATAGACGACAAACCTTGGTATCACGATATCAAATGCTTCCTTCAGAAACAAGAGTACCCACCTGGGGCATCCAGGAAAGACAGGAAAACCCTCAGAAGATTGGCTGGAAACTTCTTCCTGAGCAGGGACACTCTCTATAAGAGAAATTTTGACATGGTCTTGCTCCGATGCATGGACAGACCAGAAGCAGACATGCTTATGAAAGAAATTCATGAAGGATCCTTTGGCACTCATGCCAATGGACACACAATGGCGAGAAAAATTCTAAGAGCAGGGTACTATTGGTTGACAATGGAATCCGACTGCTACAAGTACATGAGAAGGTGTCACAAGTGTCAGATATACTCCGACAAAATTCATGTACCGCCATCACATCTCAAAGTTCTTTCTTCCCCGTGGCCTTTTTCCATATGGGGAATCGACATGATTGGCTTGATCGAACCTAAGGCTTCAAACGGACATCGGTTCATCCTTGTAGCCATTGACTACTTCACCAAGTGAGTTGAAGCAACATCATTCGCCAATGTAACCCGACAAGTGGTGGTCCGATTTATCAAAAACTATATCATATGTCGTTATGGTGTTCCAAGCGAGATCATTACTGATAATGGATCTAACTTGAACAATAAGATGATGAAAGAGTTGTGCGCTGAGTTCAAGATCGAACACCATAACTCATCTCCCTACCGACCCAAGATGAATGGAGCGGTAGAAGCGGCTAACAAGAACATCAAGAAGATCGTTCAAAAGATGGTTGTAACCTACAAAGACTGGCACGAGATGTTACCCTTTGCTCTTCACGGTTATCGAACATCTGTCCGCACTTCAACAGGGGCTACCCCTTTCTCTCTAGTGTATGGCATGGAAGCAGTGCTCCCCATAGAAGTAGAGATCCCATCAATCAGGGTATTGATGGAAGCTAAGCTCACCGAAGCTGAATGGTGTCAAAGCCGACACGACGAACTGAATCTGATCAAAGAAAAGAGAATCACAGCACTATGCCATGGTCAGTTGTATCAACAAAGAATGAAGAGGGCGTTCGACAAAAAGGTCTGACCTCATGTCTTCAGAAAAGGAGACCTCGTGCTCAAGAAGATACAATCATTTCTCACTGATTCTCGGGGCAAGTGGACCCCAAATTATGATGGCCCCTATGTGGTCACGAAAGCTTTCTCAGGCGGTGCCTTGAGACTTGCAACCATGGACGGAGAGGAATTTGCCTACCCCACGAATGTTGACGTAGTCAAGAAATACTTCGCCTTAAAAAAAAACATCTCGGTGGATTGAAAACCCGAAAGGGAGGTCCAGGCAAAAGTTAGAGACAGAATAAGACAAAATCATCCCGGTGGATTGGAAATCTCATAGTACAATCCAGGCAAAAATTAGGGATAATGACAAGTAACTATGTTCAACAGAGGCAAGTCCCTCAGCAGCAGCAGCAGTTACATCGTCCATCGGAGGAAAACTCCAGTCAAGGTCATCTTCGACAGAGTGGTCGTTATGTTTCAACGTAGCCCTTTTCCCTGTAAATTACCATTTTCTAACTTTGTATATACTCTTTGGAATCACGCGTTTGGCTGATCTCCATCCTATCAATAAAATTTGAGCCTTTGTGCTTTTGTTTGTAATTCTTATTTGTTTTAGCTTTACAGAACGACGTTTTTAATATGATTAATGATTCTTGAAATAAAACAAAATGAATTTACTTGTTAAAACTTTTTCTGCTTTTAAAATAAAGACGGCAATTTCTTTTGACTGTCGAATATCAAAGGAACATCAACCGCTTCTCCAGAAGTAAGCGAACTTCAAAGTGCAGAATCAAAGTACTCCTTCTACACCAGTGCGCCTGATTGAAGGATCAATAGTGTCAGATGCGACTAATCCATCTGACATCTTCGGCCGAGTTCTCATCTCCTAAGCCCGACCAGCATGGTTCCCAACAGGGACTATCTCTCCTAAGCAAGGTAGAATTGCTATCTTGAACCAGCGATATTTCTTCCACACCCCGGGATGGCCGAGTATCCAGTCATATTCATCTTTTAGTTTGTATGTCGCGTCAGTTTTGTCCGCATATACATACATACATCATGCATTATTGATTTGCATTCACATTCATAGTGCATCACTATCACTCCCGTCGGTCTTGTCCCCTAGTGATAACAGTCCTCTCAATCGAGTTGTCAGTTCTTTCCTCGTTAGGAAAAGTTGCGTCGAACAATCTCTCTCCTCCAGTTTATTTCTGGATTGAAATTGGTCCTTGACCACTTTGATAACTTGAACCTCTAAGAAACAAGAAAACTTTCAACAAATATCACTCTTCGCCATTGAAGATGATATCCTTGCTTTCCCGGATTAAGGAAAATCCCCAGAGAAAGCCTCTTAATCAGAGATTCAGCGGTACGACACTTTTTCTCCGAAAAAACCACTGATGAAAAGGTCATCGGCACCTCAAAATTGGATCCCATCATATGGCATTTCTCCGGAAAGATCCTGAGAAAAGTATGATGTAAGCCCCCAAACGAAAACAGTCTCTCAAGAGACTCGCTTTCCCCAGTAGAATCGACAAATGGCGTCTCCAAAACAGAGAAGTTTGTGTACCTCTACAATTCAGACGAATGGGTTCCCGAGCAAGTCTGACATCAAAACATTTTCCACTCAAATGGCATCTCCTCAGGAAAATTCGGTGAGAAGTTTGAAGGAAAACCGCTACTAACAGCGTTCCTTGTCAAGAAAGTTTATTGACAAAAGAAACTGAGACCAGTTCCTTGGTAAGAAACCAGAATCGAGGGGAAGTTTATTTCAGCAACTAAGACCAGGTCCTTGGTAGAAAACCAGGATCGAGGGGAAGTTTATATCAGAAACCGAGACCAGATCCTTGGTAGGAAACCAGGATCGAGGGGAAGTTTACAAAAGAACCTAAGACCAGTTCCTTGGTAGGAAACCAGGATCGAGGGGAAGTTTATTTCAAAAGAAAACTAAGACCAGCTCCTTGGTTGAAGACCAGGATCGAGGGGAAGTTTACCTTTTCTAAGCATCTTTGCTTAGCTAAAGAAGATGAATGCGTAAGCTACCATTCATAACCACCATCAAAATTTTGGGTATTCCGATATTTAATCCTCTTGCACCCCGATTGCCCGAATACCTTCGTCATTCACACCTTCGGGTCCAAGAAGATTAAATAGGGGCATCTGTCATACCCCAAATTTTGACCACTAAGATTTCCCATCATTTTGAAAATCATCAGCACAATATGGATGTACCTTTATCCCTCATTAGTCTCCCCAAAGGTGGGTGAGCATTCACTACAAATAGAATTTAGGGTTTCAAGCCCTCGCAGAGCTCTTAGACAAAGGATCAATCAAGGAATGACATGATCTTCAACTTGTCTAGCCTCTCAAATATCCACAATGGATCAAGAGGACTCCCACTTCAAGGATTAAGCACAAGTTTGCTCCCTTCTAGGTGGATCAAGCCTCAGGATCGCCAGTGTCACCAAATTAGGGTTTGGTCGACTAGGGCCTCCAGATGGAAATTTTCCTCTGGGCATGAGCCAATGCTTCAAAGCATAACCTAAAATGCTCCATGGAACATCATAAACCCCATCATCAAGTCAATTTAGCCTCAGGGGATGCATACATAAAAAATCAAGAATTAGGGTTTCTTGACCTAATTCACCCCTAAGTTGACTTTTGGGACAAATCATGAGCCAAGACCTCAAGACAGGATTTGAGGATCCCTAACACACCACATTGATCCATTTGCAACAATGGATTGATCCAAGAAGCTTGAGCAACAAGTTTCAATTTCATCTGAACCACAGTTAGGGTTTCGCGAGAAAAGTCAACTGTAGCTTTGACTTTTGACCAGGACATGCTCCCAAACCCTAGGACATGATTCAATACACCCTATAACACCCATGGAACATGTCCATCAAGTTTGATTTAGGTCAAGGACATGATTTCCTAAAGGATCGCACAGTTTGGAATTCATCATTCATCAAGAAAAATCAAAGAAAGTGGGATAACTTGTAAAAGGGGTAACCATAAAAACTTAGAAAATTTTCTAAGTTATGAAAAAAAGTGGCAAGGGTACCAACTTTGGAGGATCATAACTCCTAAACCACAAAGCCATTTTCCCCCATCCAAAGATGCATTTGTAGCCCTCATGGCCCTCTACAAAAGTGTCAACTACACTTCATTCCAATTCATCATGGATTTTGAGTTATGGTTGGATCAAAATGGCTAAAAACCTAAAATTGACATTTTTCAGCACTTAGCCAAAAATCTGCCTTGTAATTTCAGCACAATGTCCCAACTTCAAGGCTGTTTTTCTCTATGATCCAAGTTGAACCAGGTCTAATGTCAAACATCAAAGTTGAAGTACATCATTTAAGCTTTCCGAAAAGTCCTAGAATGTCCATGTAGCATACTCGAGCAGGGAGTTATGGATCTTACAAAAGGCTTTGCTAAAGCTGAATTTTTCAGGGCATATTTGCACTTTTTTTGTGCCACACGAATTTTCAAGCCTTGTCATCAGTTTGGACACATCTAAGGATCAAATCCAAGTGGGATGATCTGATCCATGATGTCGCTCCCGGGATTTTCATCCAGGTATAAACGCGAGAGTGGCGCGGAAAAACAGAGTCGTCAGCCGTGTAAATTTATCCCGAGAGAGGGAAAGGGAACACTGCATAAACCTTAGGAAGAGGGAAAGGAATGGTCATCGCAACCATAACCTGGGTTCGGGAGTCGGTTACGCGAGGGGAAGGTGCTAGCACCCCACGCGTCCATCGTACTCGATGGGATCCACGCTTGTTGTCTAATCTAAGGGTGAGTTATACTATCATCTAGGGCTGTGCTAAGACGGAGAGGGAAAGACAAAGACCGACTCGGTAGGACATCGACGTCCTAGGCCTACGTACCCCCCTTGTGCAATGGGGAATTCAGAGTCAACGTAGTTCGGACCAAGTTCTTTTTGTGTTTTTTATGAGCGACGTTAAGCTCGCGTCCGGCAGTTAGGGTCGATGCCTATTTGCGTCTCAGACGGAGGGTAACGTGCCCTTTTTTGAAAATGGCCTTTAAGTTGAATGTCCCGAAGGACAAAAGAGTTTGAAGTTGGTTTGTATTTTTTAGGACAGAAGTGGCTTAAGTTAGTTCCTAAGCTGCATTGCACCAAAGTCTAGGGCACAGGGGCGAATACTTAACGCATCGTCCCAAGACAGGACGCTCGCTAAGCACTCTAGAAAGATGAGAGGAAGCCCCTCATTTCTCATTCCCCATACTTAAGGCTCGTGCGCAATACACCTTATTCTTATTAAGTGTTTTAAAGAAATTTGAGAAGAGAAGAGAGAAGACACAAGGGTAACTCTAAAGGGGGACTATAGATCCTAAAGTCATCATGCATGGGTGACCTACGGTTAGTGAGGTTTGACGACAACCTACGTCCTAAAGGGAGAAGATGAGGGAAGGAAAAAGTAAGGGTGACCATGGATGCTTATCCATACCCTTAAAGAACTTACCTTAGTCCCTGCGTGAAAGGTTAGTACGAAACGGATACAAATAATATCAAGGCAAGTGAAAATCAAACTATGGCAAACAATAGTAATTATAATCCAAACATGAATTCAGAAATCAAAGACAATTTAGGGTATGCATGAAATGTGTGATGCAAAAAAGAATTTGAATTAAACAATTGGTTTAGATGATAAAAAATAAAATAAAAATAAAAATAAAAATAAAATTTGTGAAAATTTTATAAAATGGTAAAAATGGTGCATGAATTAAATTCAAAGGGAAATTATTCAAATAATATTACAAAAAAAAGAAAATAAAATAAAAAAAAACATCAACAACTTTGCTATCGCGAAAGCGCGGTCATCGCAACCGGATCCGAATTGTACGGATCTAAACATAACAAAAAAAGGCAACTCAAAAAAAGAGAAATTTAACTTTGAAAGAAACCCTCAACAATGTTGCTAACGCAAAAATGCGATCATCGCAACCGGATCCGAATTGTGCGGATCTAAATATAACAAAAAGGCAACTCAAAAAAAGAGAAATTTAACTTTGAAAGGAAAAACCTCAACAATGTTGCTAACGCAAAAACGCGGTCATCGCAACCGAATCCGAATTGTACGGATCTAAATATAACAAAAAAGGCAACTCAAAAAAAGAGAAATTTAACTTTGAAAAGAGAAACCTCAACAATGTTGCTATCGCGAAAACGCGATCATCGCAACCGGATCCGAATCAACACAAATGTCACGCATCATGCAAATCAAAGTGCAAACAGCGTATCGACACGATTCAATCCGAATAATAAAAAACTAAAATAAAATTAACAATAATATATATATATATATATATATATATATATATATATATATATATATATATATATATATATATAAACAAAACGTTATATATAGAAAAGAAAGTCTTACACTGCATTATATGGTAGTTCCAATGTTAAATAACAAATTGAAATTCAAATCATACGTAAACCAAAAATTGAACAGTATCAGCAAATCCATAATTCATATGCTAGCGGCATCTTTAGCAGTAACAGCGTATGAATAGGAAGCTAACATTACCGGTGGTGTTATATAGTCACACACAGCTTTTTGTCTTTTTTTTTTCAGCCCCCCTCTCCGTCTCTCTCAGTTTTCTCCGTCTCCCTCCTTTTTTTTTCGGTAACAACAATATATAGGGACCAAATTAGGGTTAACTTTTAGTTGCCAATAATGTCCCTAATACCCAATTTGAGGCCCAAGTTTAATAATATTAAAAGTTAAATAAAATTTAAATAATTTAATAAATCTGAAATAAAAACTAAACTTACTTATTTATAAAAATAAAAATTTAAGATAAAATTAAAATAACATGCTAATCACTACTTATTTATTCTTAAAATTAGTAAAAAATAAAAAATGACTATTAAAAAAATAAAATACTAATTATCCTATTAAACATTATTTAAATTAAAAATAAAAAATAAATATTTAAAATAAAATTAAAATACAATGCTAGTTATTATAATTATTTATTCTAAATAATATTAGTTTAAAAAAAGGTAATATAAACGGACCCCAAATAAATAAAAATTGGACGCCTAAATAATCGGAAAAAACAAACCGAGTACACTAAAATGATTAGTACGAAATATATAACTCGAAAAAATACAGCATTTGGTCAGATTTTAAAATAAATTTTGATCCCTGATTTTGGGCACCGCTGAAACTCAATTTGACCACTCTGTCTGTAAATTTTCGAGAAATTATTCCGACCAATATTTTAGGTAGTATGCGAGATGAAAAACACCATTTTATGCTATTTAGATGATGCAGAGTGGAAATACAGTCAGACGAATAAAAATACGAAAATATTAAAAATGCCTGGAATAAGCTGTGAACTCTTGATAATGTAGTAGACCAGATAAGACTTCTCTGAACTGCCTCAAGCACCTTGACCCCATGCTAATGATATGCATACATGATAATGCAAAAAATGAAATGAAACATAAGCCAGTTAGTAAAAAAGTAAGGAGGACAAATTTTGGGGTGCAACAGCTGCCCCTATTCAATCTACTTGGTCCTGAGTGTATGATAGCAACGGCTCTCAGACATTCCAGGATACACGGGGATTGAATACTGAAAGAACTCCAGAAATTTGCAACCAACAGAAGAGGGATGTCTCGCTGGGGAACGAACAAAAATGCTGCACTTGTCACGATACGTACGAGTGTTGAAAACCAAGGTATTGGAAAGTCACGAAATAAACACAAACGAATGTTAACTATGCCGGGGATAAACCCTGACGGGTGTCAAGGAATTCAGAAAATCAATTACGGACGGGTACTGAAGAGATACACGGATGGGTGTAAAGGTTTCAATACGGACGGGTATCTAAAAGGTACACGGATGGGTGTAAAGGTTTCAATACGGACGGGTATCTAAAAGGTACACGGACGGGTGTAAAGGTTTCAACACGGACGGGTATCAAAAGGGTACAAGGACGGGTGTAAAGGTTTCAATACGGACGGGTATCTAAAAGGTACACGGACGGGTGTAGAAAGCTCAATACAGACGGGTATCAAAAAGGTACACGGACGGGTGTAAAGGTTTCAATACGGACGGATATCAAAAAGGTACACGGACGGGTGTAAAGGTTTCAATATGGACGGATATCAAAAAGGTACACGGACGGGTGTAAAGGTTTTAATACGGACGGGTATCAAAAAGGTACACGGACGGGTGTAAAGGTTTCAATACGGACGGGTATCTAAAAGGTACACGGACGGGTGTAAAGGCTTTAATACGGACGGGTATCAAAAAGGTACACGGACGGGTGTAAAGGTTTCAATACGGACGGGTATCTAAAAGGTACACGGACGGGTGTAAAGGTTTCAATACGGACGGGTATCTAAAAGGTACACGGACGGGTGTAAAGGTTTCAATACGGACGGGTATCAAAAAGGTACACGGACGGGTGTAAAGGTTTCAATACAGACGGGTATCTAAAAGGTACACGGACGGGTGTAAAGGTTTCAATACGGACGGGTATCTAAAAGGTACACGGACGGGTGTAAAGGTTTCAATACGGACGGGTATCTAAAAGGTACACGGACGGGTGTAAAGGTTTCAATACGGACGAGTATCTAAAAGGTACACGGACGGGTGTAAAAAGGTTCAATACGGACGGGTATCGGAAAGGTACACGGACGGGTGTAAAGGTTTCAATACGGACGGGTATCAAAAGGGTACACGGACGGGTGTAAAAAGTTTAATACGGACGGGTATCAAAAAGGTACACGGACGGGTGTAAAGGTTTCAATACGGACGGGTATCAAAAGGGTACACGGACGGGTGTAAAAAGGTGTAAAGCAACTTTTACCGGGGATTAATCTCGCTGGGGAATGGATAAGTCTAAATAAAAGACTCTGCCGGGGAACACAAATATGACGAACGCGCCCCTCCAAAATCTCCTGAGTTATGCCATCTCCGCTGAGAAAGAGAAACTGGCAAAGAGAGCGTCAAACCTGGCTTATGCTTCGAATGCAAATGTTTGAATTTTGCCGTAATGCTCCACACGAAGTGGAAATGCTACGCGTTTGAGGATACAATGCAAGTGCTTATGATATGCAAAAGGGGTCCCTTCAGCAAAATAAATGTCGGAGAGAAAAGAATGACTCAGATCAGGCTGACTAAAATAAATTGTCCTCTGAATCCTAGAACTCCGTTGAGAAGGATCACCGTGACTGACTCTCTGGATCAATAACTTCTGCTGAGGATGAAGTCTCAGATGAACATTCACTCTACTGGGGATTATACATAACTCTTTGAAAAAGGAGGCCACGACCTAGATCAAGAGAGTGTCAAATATCACTTGGATTTAAAACCTGCTGGGGATACTGCTGGACTTAGCCTGCTGATGGGGGAGAAGGAGCACCTTGACTTTGTGGGGAAATAACGTCTTGACCTGGGGAAAATACCTCCTAAGTCTCCTGCTAGGGAAGGTCTGCTCTGCTGAGGAAAGTGCAACCTCAATGCTGGGGAGAGTAAGCTGCTGGGGAAGTACGATCCTGTTGCCCTTCAATCCTGACTTGTTTCTAAGGTCATAGACGGCCCTTTGAACTTTCCACTTGCCCCAGAACACCAGGTCTAATGGAAGAAGTCACCTCAAGAGGATTTTACAGAAGACCGGGCGTTCGCACTGCCCCAGGGTCTTCAAACTCTTGGAGAGATTTATCATATCTCGACATAACTGCCCCAGTCTTCATAATCCATGAAGTACACTACTTCGAAAGGGATTTGCAATGACCTGAAATATTCTGCCTTGAAGAGGTGCTTTCAATTAACCATTTTCAGGAGTGGATAATCTCCCACGCTTTGGAGGTGGCCTGCCCCAATATGAGCTTTGAAGTGACTTTGCCCCTGATCTTAGAATGAATGCCCCAAAATAACTGAATTTCAGAGGGACTTCTCGACGTGACTGCCCTAGATTGGCTCCATCTTAACACGACTTACTGGGAGAGCCCACTCTACACTGAGTCTCTTGGCAGCATGCCTCTTGATATGATTGTCCTTTTGAATTTTCAAGCAACCCAACTTGGCAGGATCAAGCTTCTTGACTGACTTTCACTGTGTAAGCTACATTGATGCTTAGGCACATGTATGCAAACAGAACAAGTTATCTATGAGAATTCTAATGTAACACTCATGTTAACCTTGAAGTTTTTATTGAAAATGCGTCGCCCAACCTTGTGAACGAATCGCTAGCTGGGACGCGACCTTGATTTTTGAATGGCAAAACAATGCGCACATGCAATACCAACAAATCTTATTAACACAACTTATAGGAGTCAGGAACGCTGTCCTGTTGAAGTACGCCTTCAGAATAAACCCTGTTTCAATTAGGACTTTAGAGGGTTGTAACGTGGTCTGGTTCACGGTTTCAGAAAAAAGGATTTATGGCTCAAAGTTTATCGGTGCCCACCCACTCTTCGTGATGTTCTCCAGTCCTATGTTCAGTTAATCTGACCCAAACGCTCATTTCTCGAAAGATTTATGATCTTCAAGGAACCTATGCCATTAATGGTTTGACCCCTAAGGAGGTTTTGGAGTGACAGTCATCCCTTTTATTTTTTGTGTCTGTAATCACACGCATTTGTTCTTATCGGGGATTTTCTTTTCGCCTTTCGCTTTTTCTTTTTGCTTTTTTGATCCCTAATTTTTGCCTGGACTGACTCTTTTGAGTTTTTTTGATTTTGAAGTCCAGCGGGATGCCTTGACTTTTGCCTAAGTCGCTTGTTTTCAATTTTTGACTTAGCGGGCTTTCTCTTTTTATTCCCCTTTTGAACAAAGCGTGTGACACTGGTTGTCTTACTTGCTTGAAAGGGTTGTGACTGCCTCACTCCTTAGTTGTTGACGGATAACCATCGGGGTTTCATATCTCTTGCACACTCTCCTTGGAATTTGAGCGCTCGGCCAAACTAACTGACGCCTACCCTGCCCCTGGGTTAAATATGAGGGTTTTTTCATACGAAAGAAACTCCTACTCCGAGGCTCAAAGGGGTTAACGAGGGTTTATCTCCTTATCTCTCCAGTGTTTATGGTTTTGAAACAATGCCTGTACATCCTCAACAGAGTTCTATCCAAAAGCGTACCATTAGAGACCTGCGTTCTTATTTCGTCATCCTCCCTCAAGAGTTCTTAACAAGAAAAATTGATATTGCAGTGCATATAAACATTTAAGAGTGAATACGAATGGATTTCTTCAAGGAAAACATACTCATTGCATTAATATCATCATTAAAAAACAAACGAGTCTTACATGCATACGATGCTTTAACAAGAAATAAGAAACTACAAATGAAAATGCAGTAAAGAAGCTGAAGATTGCCATTGCTGAGGAAGCTTAATTCTGCCTGGACGTACTTGCAGACTGAGTGTTCATTTGAGAAAGGAGGCTTCCATTGATGTACATATCATCTTCAGTGAATACAATGATCTCTGAGTCCACCAGGTCTTGCACCTTATGCCTGAATACATTACACTCATCAATCGTGTGCCCGAACGTTCCCGAGTGGAACTCACACCTAGCAGTCATGTCATAATCAGGAGGAATAGGGTACGGTACTGGCGCAGTACCCCTTGTTTGAATCAGAGACTTCTTGAGCAGGCGCGTAAACAGCTGACTATAAGGGATAGGAACAGGATCAATTATCCTTTTGGGCCTTCTTGGTCTCGATTGCCCCTGTTGCTGATAATTCTGCTGTCGGTGCTGATTTGGGCGCCCAGTCTGGCCCTGCACTTTCCTTTCTGCACTCGGCTGAGGCACAAACAAGGGTTGTGGAAGAGATCCCTGACGCGAGGTGGATCCTTTGGCAAAAGAGGGAGTCATCAGTCCCTTTGCAACACTGGGAGTAACATCACTTTGTTTACCAGTGCCAACTGATGTAAACTTGATTGCCCCTGAGTCAATGAGCTCTTGGACTTTATACTTGAGCATCTTACAATCTTCAACATTATGACCAGGCGCCCTTGAATGGAATTCACACCTATCATGGACATTGGAACCCATACGAAACTTGGTGTGTGGAGGTCCCGCAGCAATCAATTCAATCAGCTGAAACTTGAGCAGGTGCTGAAGCAACTGAGCGTATGGCACCGGAATCTGGTCAAACTTCTTTTCAAACTTTTCCTCAAAAAACGGTTGTTGATGAAAAAGTTCAGATGGTGGAGAGGATCCACGAGGCAATCCATGGTCTAGAGGAGACCCCAAAGAGATAGGAAGAGTAAGGACCCCTGTTGTGGAAGCGGGCACAGGACTGTCTTCCTTCTTCAACACCCTATTCAGCATTTCCATGACCAAACCCATCTGAGTCTTCAACTGATTGATCTCCTCCCTCATCATTTTCTGCTCCTGGAGGATGTCTTCCCCAAATTTCCCTATCTGGCATCGCATTTCCCTCAACTCAGCTTGGATTCGTTCCATGATTCTCTTCTGATTTGGTCTGGTAAAATACCGGTGAATGTGCTGATCTGAAATCCCGAGATTAGAACAAGATAAGAACACCAGAAATAAACACCTGTCACGCAAAATGATTATGCAAAATGATTATGAATATGCAAATTCAAATGGACGTGTTTGAAAATTCACAAGGCGATCCACCCCTTGATTCCGGTTTAATAACAAGATACAATGGAACTTCTGCTCATATATTAAGAAAACCAGAGAAAAGCCAGATGTCAACAATCACAAATCCGAGATAACAAGTCTGAATATAAAGACCATAGGTCCCAACCAACAAGCCTGGTGGTGATCCATATACAATGAAAGCAAACAAAAAACTATGGCATATCATCAAAGTTTACAAGCGTCAATCCTCCCCATCCATTATGCTTTCTGCACCAGTCTTGAATCTCCTTGAACAGCTTTCTGGTATCGGGATGCTTCGGCCTCTGAATTAGCCCTTGAATGAGAAGGTCTCTCCTGTGTATGATCCCATCCAAGTATCGGCAATGTAGCTCCCAAGCGTCTTCTTTGGTAGCACCATCTATGCTAGGAACCTCATGTCTAGGTTTCTTCACTTCAGCTTGGACTTTCAATTCCTCTATGGAGGCTATAGCTTTGTTGAGTTGATCTTGGACAGCTTGTCTCTTGAATATCCCTGATAGAATCTCGGCGTCTTTCTTCTTGAGCGTAGACTTCAACTGATCAATCTTAGCTAGGTAAGCATCTTCCTTTCTTTTATTCTCAGCCATGGCAGTTTCTTGGTGATCATTGAACCTGTGAATCTTCAACAAAGCCTTGCCTAATTCCTCCTCCTTGGACCTGAGAACGCTACTGATACCATCCAAAGCTTGTTTCATTCTTTCCCTGGATGTAACCATGTCAGCAAGCTCTTTTTCTGCTTTAACAAGGAGCTCTGTCTTTAACTTGGCGGTATGAACAACTTCACCCCGCTCATGCTTCCACTGATAAATCTCTCTCTTTAGCTCGCTATTCTCTTCCCGCAACCTTTCTTTTTCAGCCCATAATGTGTTATACTTCTCCAACTCAACGGTGGTAGGAGGCTCGATCGCCAAAGGATACAGAGGTGGTTCCACCGGGAAGGGGAGAAGCTCCTCTTCTGCTCTCTTCTTAATCCACTCTTTATATGGATGGAAAGCCCGATTGTTACTTTTCCCGAATGGAATCTTACCCTTCTTAGTCACCTGTTTCCAAGCATTCATAACTTTCCTTATCAACCCTTGATCCTCAATACCATTGAAGAATAAGGATTCTCGGACATCTCGCTCTTCGGGTGGATTCTTCAAAGGATAGCCAAACTGTCTGATAGCTAGGGAGGGATTATAGTTAATTCCACCTTTCCTCCCTATCAAGGGAACATTAGGAAATTCTCCGCATTTGCAAATAATCTCCATTCCTAGCAAGTCACGATTAATCCAAACGATGTTATCGGCAGTCAAGCCCATAACCCTCTTAGACCACTTCAGAGAATCTTTCGTATCAACGAAAGCGCCAGATCCAGGGAGCCGACTCAAAAACCAAGTAGCTAAGAGCGGCGCACAGCAACTCACAGTTTTCCCATGCCTATTCTCATTCTTATAGTGAACTGAATGGTAAACATCACCTAGCGAGGTAGGTATAGGATTCTTCGACATAAAGATCCTGACGGCGTACACATCCACCAGATCAGGAATATTCGGAAACAAAACAATCCCATAGATACACACAGCTAGAATAGCTTGGAAAGCAGTCCAGTTCTTCTCTTTGACATGTATACAAGCTTGATCAAATAGGAACTTCAATAGGAAACCCTTAACTCCTTGTTTTTCTGCAATATTACTGTTAAGAACAGGCTCACTAATGTGAAGAGCAACAGCCATATCTTTTATACCGGGGTGTTCTTCAAAAAAGAAAACTATATCATGACTAATAGGAATTCCCAAAATAAATGAGAATTCCTCCAACGTCGGAGCCAAGATGTAGTCCGGGAAAGTGAAGCAACGCAGAGGCGGGTCGTAAAACTGAAGAAGTGTGTGAATGGCATCCTTCTCATACTGGGAGATATTATAGACAAATTTCAGAAGTCTTCCATACCTTCCACTGAACTCTGTACGAACTCCGGAACCAGCCATGTTAATCAATTTGTGAATCAGTGTCAAAGTCGGCTCTGGGAACGAATAGGCAACAGTTTTCTTTCTCTGAACATCCATACTGAAGTAACCTCAGAAAACCGGAATCAAGAGTAAGATGCAAACCCTGAAAAATGTCAAACACGTCAGAATGCAAGAAAAATGATATGCTCATGCAAACATGGGGTCAAGGCACACTGCTGGATGTGCTGTGTTGTTAGCTGAACGAGAAACCAGAAAACCAGAGCTCTGAACCACTGAGGAACCCACATAATCAGACATTGACGAGAAATTCAGAATAGGGGTAGGTTGAAGGTCTCGGTTACCTGAAAACCTGCAAACGCCCATCCCCTCTCACGTGTAGGTACTAGGATGTTCAGTATCCCGGGCTCTCAGGTCGAGAAATGATGATACGTTCACCATTTCTGGTTTGGCATCATCATCAATCGAGGAGGCCTCAACTGATTCTCCAAGGCGGAAGGTCCTCAGCTTTGGCACTGAGGTCGAGAAACAATAGTACGGTGGAGAAATGACTTTTTACTTTTGTTTTTCGCAAAACATGTTGCGGTTAGCAAGAGTCGCCACCGACTTTTCTTTTATCCAATTTATTTAGGAAAGGTGAAAAGAACAGGAAAGACCGTTTTGAAAAGATTTTTGAGTTCGGGGGGTAAGTTATGAAAAGGGAAGGTGTTAGCACCCCTTTTCATCCGTAGTTATCTACGGGCTCTTAATTGCTAGCTCACTTTAACTCACTTTTTTTTGAAATGTGGTGTGTGTTTAGAAAATATTTCGTAAAAGTTGACTTTGTAATAATTCGTGTAAGAACGTATACAAAGTGTTTGTTTTTGAAAATATTTTTGAAAGTGTGAGGTGTGAAAAGTATTTGTTTTTTGAGTTGTGAGCGAGCATTTAAAAGTTACCTACCCTTAATTTATGAGGTCCTTCTTGTACTTATCATTTTCCTTGAGAGATAGCACTATCCATACCATTAGTGGGTAGGTAGTCCTATCTATTGGATGTGGAGGGACAGCGAAGGGTCATTAAATGGTCATAGGAGGCAACATGTAAGGATACCTTAGCAATTCGTAGGGACTACCATCATTTTTCCGTAGGGTAATCGAGGGACAAGATCATTTTTTGTAGGCAACTTGAAGGGTCATCGAGGGACTATGATCTTTATATCGAAGGGACTGTGATGATATTATTCGTAAGCGTCTTTTGCTAAAGTATCCTTACGTTCGAGGGGCATTCATTCCTCGGGGTACAGTACTAAAGTCAATCGAGGAGTGCCTCCGCTGATTCTCTTCAAAACGTAGGGGCCGTCCTATGCGAGTTCCAAAGCGGGCCCTCGGGTGCGAATGGGTTTGCCACAGGATGTGGTCTGCCACTGTCACCACTAAAGAGAGATGTTTCCACTAAGGTCCTCAATGATCGGTCACCAGAGTCGACAGCTCTCTAGATCAACACCCCAACATGCGCAAGACACACACGTTAGAATGCGTCCCAAGATAGCCTCGTCTGGTTGTGAATTTCGTGAACACACAAACGTACCAAGCGGGCACGTAGGTCCCACTACTTTCCACTCTAGTCCTAGGGTATTCTCAAGCCTTGGTATTGGGCTTAGCTCTCAAACCCACCCAACCTGCAAAACAAAGACAGCCAGCACAGCAGTATGACAGTAATAGAAAATGAAATGCAGAAAATGCGGTAAAAAACACAAAAATACAAAACTTAAAGCAAATCAAAACCAAACACCCAAAAAGAACAAAGACAAGCAAGCGTTAGGACTGACTCGCTTAGGGATGGACCAGCATAGGTCAACTAGAGTCCCCAGCAGAGTCGCCAGGTGTCGCTCCCGGGATTTTCATCCAGGTACAAACGCGAGAGTGGCGCGGAAAAACAGAGTCGCCAGCCGTGTAAATTTATCCCGAGAGAGGGAAAGGGAACACTGCATAAACCTTAGGAAGAGGGAAAGGAATGGTCATCGCAACCATAACCTGGGTTCGGGAGTCGGTTACGCGAGGGGAAGGTGCTAGCACCCCACGCGTCCATCGTACTCGATGGGATCCACGCTTGTTGTCTAATCTAAGGGTGAGTTATACTATCATCTAGGGCTGTGCTAAGACGGAGAGGGAAAGACAAAGACCGACTCGGTAGGACGTCGACGTCCTAGGCCTACGTACCCCCCTTGTGCAATGGGGAATTCAGAGTCAACGTAGTTCGGACCAAGTTCTTTTTGTGTTTTTTATGAGCGACGTTAAGCTCGCGTCCGGCAGTTAGGGTCGATGCCTTTTTGCGTCTCAGACGGAGGGTAACGTGCCCTTTTTGAAAATGGCCTTTAAGTTGAAGGTCCCGAAGGACAAAAGAGTTTGAAGTTGGTTTGTATTTTTTAGGACAGAAGTGGCTTAAGTTAGTTCCTAAGCTGCATTGCACCAAAGTCTAGGGCACAGGGGCGAATACATAACGCATCGTCCCAAGACAGGACGCTCGCTAAGCACTCTAGAAAGATGAGAGGAAGCCCCTCATTTCTCATTCCCCATACTTAAGGCTTGTGCGCAATACACCTTATTCTTATTAAGTGTTTTAAAGAAATTTGAGATGAGAAGAGAGAAGACACAAGGGTAACTCTAAAGGGGGACTATAGATCCTAAAGTCATCATGCATGGGTGTGAGGTTTGACGACAACCTACGTCCTAAAGGGAGAAGATGAGGGAAGGAAAAAGTAAGGGTGACCATGGATGCTTATCCATACCCTTAAAGAACTTACCTTAGTCCCTGCGTGAAAGGTTAGTACGAAACGGATACAAATAATATCAAGGCAAGTGAAAATCAAACTATGGCAAACAATAGTAATTATAATCCAAACATGAATTCAGAAATCAAAGACAATTTAGGGTATGCATGAAATGTGTGATGCAAAAAAGAAGTTGAATTAAACAATTGGTTTAGATGATAAAAAATAAAATAAAACTAAAAATAAAATTTGTGAAAATTTTATAAAATGGTAAAAATGGTGCATGAATTAAATTCAAAGGGAAATTATTCAAATAATATTACAAAAAAAAGAAAATAAAATAAAAAAAAAACCTCAACAACTTTGCTATCGCGAAAGCGCGGTCATCGCAACCGGATCCGAATTGTACGGATCTAAACATAACAAAAAAAGGCAACTCAAAAAAAGAGAAATTTAACTTTGAAAGAAACCCTCAACAATGTTGCTAACGCAAAAATGCGATCATCGCAACCGGATCCGAATTGTGCGGATCTAAATATAACAAAAAGGCAACTCAAAAAAAGAGAAATTTAACTTTGAAAAGAAAAACCTTAACAATGTTGCTAACGCAAAAAAGCGGTCATCGCAACCGAATCCGAATTGTACGGATCTAAATATAACAAAAAAGGCAACTCAAAAAAAGAGAAATTTAACTTTGAAAAGAGAAACCTTGAACAATGTTGCTATCGCGAAAACGCGATCATCGCAACCGGATCCGAATCAACACAAATGTCACGCATCATGCAAATCAAAGTGCAAACAACGTATCGACACGATTCAATCCGAATAATAAAAAACTAAAATAAAATTAACAATAATATATATATATATATATATATATATATATATATATATATATATATATATAAACAAAACGTTATATATAGAAAAGAAAGTCTTACACTGCATTATATGGTAGTTCCAATGTTAAATAACAAATTGAAATTCAAATCATACGTAAACCAAAAATTGAACAGTATCAGCAAATCCATAATTCATATGCTAGCGGCATCTTTAGCAGTAACAGCGTATGAATAGGAAGCTAACATTACCGGTGTTGTTATATAGGCACACACAGCTTTTTGTCTTTTTTTTTTGGCCCCCCTCTCCGTCTCTCTCAGTTTTCTCCGTCTCCCTCCTTTTTTTTTCGGTAACAACAATATATAGGGACCAAATTAGGGTTAACTTTTAGTTGCCAATAATGTCCCTAATACCCAATTTGAGGCCCAAGTTTAATAATATTAAAAGTTAAATAAAATTTAAATAATTTAATAAATCTGAAATAAAAACTAAACTTACTTATTTATAAAAATAAAAATTTAAGATAAAATTAAAATAAAATGCTAATCACTACTTATTTATTCTTAAAATTAGTAAAAAATAAAAAATGACTATTAAAAAAATAAAATACTAATTAGCCTATTAAACATTATTTAAATTAAAAATAAAAAATAAATATTTAAAATAAAATTAAAATACAATGCTAGTTATTATAATTATTTATTCTAAATAATATTAGTTTAAAAAAAGGTAATATAAACGGACCCCAAATAAATAAAAATCGGACGCCTAAATAATCGGAAAAAACAAACCGAGTACACTAAAATGATTAGTACGAAATATATAACTCGAAAAAATACAGCATTTGGTCAGATTTTAAAATAAATTTTGATCCCTGATTTTGGGCACCGCTGAAACTCAATTTGACCACTCTGTCTGTAAATTTTCGAGAAATTATTCCGACCAATATTTTAGGTAGTATGCGAGATGAAAAACACCATTTTATGCTATTTAGATGATGCAGCGTGGAAATACAGTCAGACGAATAAAAATACGAAAATATTAAAAATGCCTGGAATAAGCTGTGAACTCTTGATAATGTAGTAGACCAGATAAGACTTCTCTGAACTGCCTCAAGCACCTTGACCCCATGCTAATGATATGCATACATGATAATGCAAAAAATGAAATGAAACACAAGCCAGTTAGTAAAAAGGTAAGGAGGGCAAATTTTGGGGTGCAACACATGAACCTCCCAAGTCCAAGGAACCAAAAAAAGATGCCAAAACCTAGAAATCCCTAAAAGAGGGACAAAACTCCAATTTTGGTTTGGAGCATTTAATGGATGCTTAGAGGTGGCATGGACTGAGCCATTCTCATCTGAAATCAGTCAAGACTTATCCAAGACCAAGGGAACCACAACCCTGTGCCCTAACCTCTAGTCAATGGCTAGAGGAGACTTGTATTTCCATTGGCCAACATGGAACAAACACCTGCTGCAGTTGCCATTCACTGTGGATCCTAAAGCAAACTTGCTCCACTATAAATAGAGCTCATTTGTGTTCAGTTTGAGTACACCAAAGCCATCAAACAGATGCTTTCCTCAAAATCTCTTCTTTCACCTCAAATTTGCCTTCCAAAGCAAGTAATTCTGAGTTTTTGAGCTAGAGAGCAATTCCACTCAAACTAATCACACACACACACACCTCATATATATCATATGTAAGCTGTACAAACCATCAAAAGTGACCTGTAATCACAACATCACAAAGTCACCTCTCAAAACCTCAAAATGGCACTTTTTTTGCATTTTTCAAGCCATGTCTTGATTCAGTCACTTTCCAAACCAGATAAAACCTCAAACACACTCTAAATATCATCCTTGGACTGTCCCAAATGGTGCCACACATCTGGAACATCATTTGAGAGAGTTGGCATTTTGGCCGTTTTTGACCATTTTGCGAGAAAGTGCACAAACTTGCTCCAGAGGTTTCCAGCCGATTCCAACCATCCTAAAAGCTTCTAAGAGGTCATTTGAGGTTGTCCAAAGCATCAAATCATTTCTGGAACAAAGCACTTGGTAGGTTGCCCAAAATCTCCAAAAAAAGAGGTAAAATCCACAACTTGAATTCTTTGAATCATGCTTTCCTTTGTTGTCCACATACATGCATCATATTGAACAATTCTTGAGGCAAAAATGTAGTCCTTAATGTGTATGTTGTGATCCTCCCACTGTTTGCATTTTAACATGTTTATATGTGGAATTTTGGTTGTTTTAAAATCATATTCGGTTCTGATTTTTTTTATTGATGTGTTCTGTACATTAAGTTTTAGGGTGCATGAGTAACACCATTGGATTCCTTACGAAAAATCAGTCAAGATAGGTTTTTACGGATTTCAATTTCGATGAAAATTGAGAGAGTTACGCGCGTTGGAAATTTGACGAGAAACGACGTCGAATTAACGATAACAGTTTTGGTTTTTTAATTTCTGCATTTTGTGTGTTGATTTTCCATGTGCGTGAGTAATACCATTGGATTCCTTGCAAAAAATCGGTCAAGATAGGTTTTTACAAATTTCAATTCGGTTAAAAATCGAGAGAGTTACGCGTGTTGGAAATTCGACGCGGAACGACATTTTCACAACGTAGCAGCTCTGGTTTTTTTATTGCTGCGTTTTGTACGTTGAGTTTCAGCATGCATGTACGATACCATTGGATTCCTTGCGAAAAATCGGTCGAGATAGGTTTTTTCGAATTTCAATTCGGATAAAAATCGAGAGAGTTACGCTTGTTGGAAATTCGACGCGGAACGACGTTTTCACAACGTAGCAGTTCTGGTTTTTTTATTGCTGCATTTTGTACGTTGAGTTTCAGCATGCATGTGCGATACCACTGGATTCCTTGCGAAAAATTGGTCGAGATAGGTTTTTTCGGATTTCAATTCGGATAAAAATCGAGAGAGTTACGCGTGTTGGAAATTCGACGCGGAACGATGTTTTCAAAACGATAGCAGTTTTGGTTTTAATTTCTGCGTTTTGTGTGTTAATTTTCCATGTGCGTGAGTAATACCATCGGATTCCTTGCGAAAAATCGGTCAAGATAGGTACTTCCGGATTTTGATTCCGATAAAAATTGAGAGAGTTATGAGTGTTTGAAATTTGATAAAAAACGTGGTGAAAATTAAAGTTTCGGTACTCGTTTTTACCCCAAAAGAAATGTCGGAGATGATATTTTGATATCTTTCCTCTTTTTCTTACTTTTTATTTTCAAAACTCAACCAATTTTTTTTACATAGCAAAAAATCATCATTTTCCAATTCATTAACCATTATATTTTAATCCACAAAAAATCACAAAAAAAGTATTATTTTTAATATATTTAAAAATAGTGTTTTATATTGTTTTAAATGCTTTTAAAATGATTTCTTTTTTTTCTTGATTTTTAAAACCAAAATGATTTTAAATATTTATGTGGATAAAATATTTTTTTCATAAACTTTAATCATTATTTAATGATTTTATTTGATATTTTTATCATTTTTTACTTAATTTTTCTTGGAAAAATGCCTAAAAAAATGAAATTGGGGTTTTCTTTGATTTTCACCCTAACAAATCTTTTTCAAACACTTTGGGCCTCTATTAGAGTGTAAGACCCAATCCCCTTTTAACCAAAACAATTTTGGACCTCACTTATTGTATAAGTCCCTCTGCGTTAAAAGAAAACCTCGGCGCGATCGCCATTTTCAAACGAAAATCAACTGGGCTTCTCTTTGAGCTGTAAGTCTCATTTCTTTTCATTTTTAAACACTTGGGCCTCTATTAGAGTGTAAGACTCAACCCTTTTTTAACGAAACAATTTTGGGCCTCAGTTATTGTATAAGTCCCGATACGTTAAAAATCTCGGCGCGATCGCCATTTTCAAACTGAAAATATTTTGGGCCTCTCCCTGAGTTGTAAGCCCCATATTTTATACAAAAATACACTTTGGGCCTCTAATAGAGTGTAAGACCCAACCCTTCTTTTTTATATTTTCTCATTTTATTTTATAATGATTTGGAAAATTAATAACTCCCTCAATTTTGATTATTTTTTATTGGTTCTTTTTCTGAAAATTCACAAAAATAGTAAAATATTTTATTCTACAAAAAAATCAAATTTATATTATTTATTTAATATAGTTGATATTTTTGTGAATAAATTCATTTTTAATTGTTTTTAAACATTTTAAAAGTGAATATTCATCTTGAAAATCAAAACTAAATAAGTTTTAAATCATCTTGTGATTAAAACCTCATTTTTCAAACCTTAACCAAAAATCACAAGTGGTTTATTTAAACTTATTTGTTTTTTTTGTCATTTTTTATTAATTTTCTTTGAAAAATTACTTTTAAAAAGTGAAAATTGGGGTTTCTTTGATTTTTAATCATACTCAAATGTTCCAAACTCTTTGGGCCTCTAATAGAGTGTAAGACCCAATCCCTTTGTAAATACCAAAATTTTGGGCCTCAGTCACTTGTATAAGTCCCACAGTGTTTACAAAACCTCGGCGCGACCGTCGCCCTTTTCAAAATTAACCAACTGGGCCTACTCTCGAGTAGTAAGACCCATTTCCTTTCTTAAAAACTCTTTGGGCCTCTTGAGATAGTGTAAGACCCATCCCTTTGTACAGAAAACCTTTTTGGGCCTCAGTCACTTGTATAAGTCCCTCTGTACAAATTCAACAGTGCGCTCACTGATAAAACCCTGGGCCTCTCCTTGAGCTGTAAGCCCCAAATCTTTTTATTTCAAAGCACTTTCTCCTTTGATTTTGAATATACTATTGTTTTCAATCTTTCTTTGTTGAACAACTAACCAAACAGCATGGAAGCTCTACAACCGAGTAAGTGTTTACCCGCTTTCATTTACCGCTTTCATATGTATATAACTGTATTGTGGGGCTGTTTCACTGTAAGTCTCCTTTCATAAACTCATATATATATATATATATAACTGTATTGTGGGGCTGTTTCGCTGTAAGTCTTCTTTCATAAACTCATATCAACTGTGTAATAATAGTATAGATATTTAGAGTTTCCCCGGCAACTACGTCTAGAACTAGGTGACGTCGTTTCGTTTATTTGTAGAAATAGACAACTAGATCCCCAATAGGATCACCAGATACAGTCTTCTCTTCAGCTGTCCTCATTAGGATTTGTCAAGAAACTCTACTCCCAAAGATGAATGTATTCTCCGTGAATGACATCTTTAAGTTTCTTCCAAATTCTCAAACTTTCCTGACTTGATCTATTCCTTGTGAATAGGTTGACTTGAATTTCCCGGGCTTTGGGGACCCACGGGCTTCTTAAAAGCACCGGCCTCCTCTTGGGCATCGTACAAGGACCCACAGGCTTCCTAAAAGCAACCCCGCCTCCTCTTGGGCTTAGTACAAGGACCCTACGGCTTCTTAGAAGTATTCACAACCTCCTCTTAGGCTTCGTATAATGATCTCTTCCTCCAGGAATGATAGCCTTCTCTTGGGCTTAGTACAAGGACCGATCGACTTCTTAAAAGTTTCCAGCCTCCTCTTGGGCTTCGTACAAATTGTCCCGACGACCTCCTAGAGGTATAGGAACAGAACCTAGTCATCCTCATAGAACAGTCCTTTCATAGAGTCTACTACTGTTTCTCAAAGCATAGTACAAAAGATAAAATTCTAGACACGGACAGTCTAACTTCCTTGAGTCTCAAAGACATTCTCAAGTGACCCCTTCGTTAAATAGGAAGGAAACCCGCAGACTCGGACAATCTCAATACCCTTTGGATTTTCCGTTTCCTCAAAGAGAAGGAAATATCCCTGATCCTCAAATCAAATCCCTGAGTACAGTGTTGCTCATATAAGAACTGATTTTCTCTTTAAAATCAGTATACTGGACCTGTCACTTAACTGAAATAGTTACCATAGCCTCCTCTTGGGCTTTGTACAATGATCCTTCCCAGTGATGCAAACGTTTAGCCTCCATCTCAGGCTTCGTACGAGATACAAAAGATTCTCCCCAGCGGAGTCAAACAACATTTAGCCTCTCTCTCGGGCTTTGTACGTGACACATAAAAGACTCTCTTGTTGAGTCAAACCTATAGCCTCCATCTCGGGCTTCCTACGAGATACAAAAACACTCTCTTGTTGAGTATAAAGGACTCCCTCGTTGAGTCAATCACCCCTTTCGCCTCCATCTCGGGCTTCGTATGAGATACAAAGACTCTCTTGTTGACTCAAACATTTTTAGCCTCCATCTCGGGCTTCGTACGAGATACAAAAAAGGCTCTCTTGTTGAGCCAATCAAACTTTTAGCCTCCATCCCGGGCTTCGTATGAGATACAAAAACACTCTCTTGTTGAGTAATAAAGATTCTCCTGTTGAGTCAACCCTTTTAGCCTCTCTCTCGGGCTTCGTACGAGACACATAAAAACTCCCTCTTGTTGGGCCAATAGCCTCCTCTTAGGCTTTGTATAAGAAAACCACTGGTTGATCCAATCAACCTTTTAGCAACAAAGCTGTGCCTCGTTCACAGTATACAAACATCAACAACTCCTTCCCCTTCATCTAATCGCTGTAAGCGGCAAGCCTTTGGATTATTTACATCCACGCCACTGTCCCTCTTTTAGCATGAAAAATTCCTAAGGAAAGATAACATTGCTCTACACTGAGTTAAAGTCTTCTCCTTCAGGTTGGAACTCCCCTATAAAGGAAATTATGGCATTGCCGGATTCACATATCCCGGTTAAAGTAATTCTCCTTTATAAATAGTTGTGACAAACATACCCTCTTTAGAGATGACAAATTCTCTCTAAGGTCAGCACCTTTTAGCTTCATATCTTGGGCTTTGAACAAGATACAAATAGACCCTTTAGCTTCACATCTTGGGCTTTGAACAAGATACCAATCACCTTTCACTTCACGTCTTGGGCTTTGAACAAGACACCAAAAACACCCATTTCCTCCCATAGAATAGGAGTAACTACGAACGCTCTGATTTCCCTGTTTCGGTAAACGGGAATACGTAGGCATAAGATCGAAAGAAAAGATCTTAGCGAGCACACTAAACAAAAAACCCAAATCCCATATCTCCATCAATCAAAAGCAGTAATTCAAAAACATCGGTCCTAACATCCTAATCCTTGTTCCCCGCCAGAAACCTTCTGTCAAAATGAAAAGAAAGAAAACCGTATTGGCGAAAATACAACTAACCAGTACAAAGGCCCCCCCACATTGATAGCATCAGTAACCTAACAGACTGCTGTTTAAACTCAGTATGCAAAGCAGGGTTAATTGGAGACATCTATTTTCCTTCCTTCATCAGCTTTAATAGGATAAAAAATGAATCGACCTGTAGTAACCTCAACCGCAGAGAGCGACCAGCGCTTAAGAACCGCGTCCAAAATCGCTCTCTACAGAGAGCGGTCTCAAGAACGGAAAAATCCAGGGCACCAGAAACATCCTAGCTGGTGAGAGTGAATCAATTGTCAGTTCTCAAGAAGAATGGGAGAAAGAAAGTAATTCCACTCGGGAATCTTCGACACTTTAGCCTCAGCGTTCATGCAACTCAAGTGTTCAGAGTCAGCAATCTTTTGGGTCTCAGCGTCAGACACCATTCTCTCCACAGAGACAATATTCTTCTCCAAATCGAAGACCTCATCATTATCAATAGTCTTATCGCCATCAGGCGCGGCAGCATGCACGACAAAGGCCAAGAAAGCCAAAAAGGAATTTCACTCCATTTCCAATACCATACAGTCAGTTCTTACCAGATTTAATCAAAAGTGGATTGATAGTGCCAGAGGAGATAGATCCAACGTCTTTTCCAAACTCGTCGGGCTTTGACACCGACGTCCATTGTGACTACCATGCTGGGGCACAGAGGCATTCAACTGAAGATTGTAGAGTGCTCAGAAACAAGGTTCAGACTCTGCTTGATTCCAATATGTTCTTATTCACGCCTCAAGGCATTCAAATCAACAATCTTTCACCTAATCAAGCGGATTCATCAGACTCTGAAGTGGAAGAAATTGCTGAGAGTGGATGTGAAGACGATTCTCAGACGGATCTCGACAATCAACTCTGAAGATGACTATCCCAGTTTGGCAAATCAAGAAGGAAATTCCAGTTCCCCGAAGCCGGCAATCTTTTGGCTGTTTAGCATTTTGTTGTATTTTATTTGCATGTTTGAAATTGTATTTGCTTATAAGCTGTTGTTTTTTCAAATTGGCAAGATTAATGAAGTGTTTATGCATCTTTTGATTAAGTCCATTCGTTTCACTCATTTACTTTTACGAAAAACAAAAAATATATCTTTATCTTGTTTCCTTCCGCTTATCAAACTATTTGTTCAAGCAAAGATTGGGGAGGATGATGAAAACATATTATCCATAATTGTTGTGGTATGCTTTCGATTAAACCTTGTCGAGGATGTAAGGCATTGTTTCAATCCCTAAACACTAGAGAAATAAGGAAGATAATCCCTCGTTAACCCTTCGAGCCTAGAAGTAGGAGTTTTCTTTCCTTATACAAAAAACCCTTAAATCTCAACCATGGGGCAGGGTAGTTCTTAGTTTAACTTGGTTATGCATTCTAATGCAAGCGCTTCATGCAAGACACTAGTCAGCTCTCTCAGATCAAATGAGTTAGCATTATACAAGTTGTTCCTCCAAGCTACAAATAAGGAAGGATCATCGAGAAATCCTTAATTGAAGAATAAGCCGAGTCCCTTTCAAGGCAAAAGCCAAGAAAGATGGGAAGCTCAAAAATTCGCCTTATATAAGGAGGTTTGTACAACAATCAAGAAAAGAAGAGGTCTCAAAACCTCAACCAAAAAGAGGAGGTCTCAAAGCCTCAACAATAAAAAAATAGGTCTCATAACCTCAAACAAAGACAAGGAGAGGTCTCAAAACCTCAGCAATAAAGGATAACCAAATGCTGTAAGGGAGTAATGACTACCCCAGGTGTCTTAATCATCACCAACTATCATCAGCTCAATTCCTAGCCTATGGGAATCTGAATGTGTAGCCTAAGTTAACTGAACGTAGGATTGGAGTTCATCACGAAGATTGGGTGGGGACAAATAAACTTTGAGCCTTTATCCTTTGTTTCATAAAACCGTGAACCAGACCACGTTACAACCCTTAAAAGACCTAATTGAGGTAAGGTTGTTTTGAAAGCATACTATGGCAAGGTTGATTAACTTGACTCCTAATAATCTTTGCTAATTATGTGTGTTGATCACTTCATCTGTCATTCCATAAATGGCTAGATCCATCTTTGTTGTTGATTATTTAAATCATTCCGCTGTGTGTGTTTCATCAAATAAAACTTTGATTTCAAAAGCTTGCATGAATTTTCCATTGAAATTGCCAATTTTTAATGAACAATACTTGTTTGCAAAGACAATTAAATGTCAAAGAGATCCTAACAAACGTAGCCAGCTAAGGATTTTGACTGGATAAAGGAAGCTCAGACATGGGTAGCCAAACGGAATGATTTGCCAATTCACCATTCCAAAAGCTATTGAATCAAGGGCATGAACTCTTCAAAAGTTCAGAATATTGGGGCAAGCCTTCTTGAGGTCATCTTATGACATGTTTAAGGCAAGGACTCCAATGACCCACCAGTAGGGGCAAGTTTGTTCCCTAGTTGTTTCTACCGCAGTTTGAGGATTTTGTATCACGAATACCGTTAATCAGGAGCATTTAGGTCGAGATTCGGTAAATCTCTAAAAGGTCAATCAGTCTGGGGCATCTCTTTCACAGATCAGCCAGTCTGAAGAACAAGTTCAAAGACTTTTTGTGCAAGCGCAGTTAATCTGGGGCAGTTACACCGAGATTCATGAATCTAAGAGTTTGAAGATATTGAGGCATTTCGTATGCCGATTCTTCTGTAAAATCCTCTTGGTATTTTCTCCCAACATACCATATAATCTGGGGCAGAGAAAATTTAAAGATTGCCTGTTGCAAGAGCTTTTGTTTATTATGGTGATCATCATGCAAGTCAGGATGCAGAACTACCCTGTTCTTGTGATATCCATTGTCAGCTTCCCAGTAAATTGTTACTTCGGTCGAGCTTGGCCGATCTCCATGGATCTTCCTTCTCCAGTAAGGAAATCAAGCTCATGATGGCAATCCTAGTGAAGTCATGATGCTATACCTCCAGTGGAATGCTCTTTTTCCCAGTGAAGTAGAGTTTTTGATCCTACTTATTCATCCCCAGTAATGGTCCAATCTGATAAGTTTGGCTGGGTATCCTTGTCGAGATGTTTATTTCATCTCCAGTCACTCTTCCTTTTGTCTGTTTTGTAAACATAAGCATAAGCATGGCATAAGCACTCATATGCATAACATCTTAGCATTTTGTTATCTTCCTGGTGTTTACCCGTCTTTGATTCACTTTGGCGTTTATCTCCCCAAGTGACTGGGTTTGTCTATTCACTCCAATAGAAAGTCAGCCCTAGGCATAAAGTGTCCATCTTTTCTGAATTCCCCACAGAGTTTGATTCTCATGGATGATGGTTGGTTCAGTTATCTTTTCCACATGTGGATAAGATAAGTCCCCATTTGAGTTCATTCCTCAATTGGAGTCTTGTTTGACCGTTTCTTTCTAGCTTGTTCCTAGATTGAACTTTGTTCCCTGGCAGGTGTGGTTTTCAAACCTATCTTTGAATGTACATTTATTTTGCACTGTGTCTCGCAGGAAGAATCTTTCGCAGATCCTCATTGAAGACAAAATTATTCCTCTAGCAGTGTTGTAATATCAACATCTCTTTGGAATTTATACTCAATAACAAATGGCAATCTCCTTGAGAAGCTTGTTTTACTATCATTACCTCTACAACGATAAGTGGCAATCTCTTTCTTGAGAAGCTTATCCGTCCTTGGTTTTATTCATACTTCTATAGTTACCAATGATGTTACCTTCAGTCAGTCACTTTCCATCAACCCGTTTGATGTGATCCCTATTTGAGGTGTTCCTTTCCGTCAATCTGTTTGATGAGGTGTTCCGAGTTCAGGTTCCGTACCCTCGGATATGTATTATTTCCTTTCCATCAATCTGTTTGATGAGGTGTTCCGAGTGCAGGTTCCGTACCCTCGGATATGTATTATTTCCTTTCTGTCAATCTGTTTGATGAGGTGTTCCGAGTTCAGGTTCCGTACCCTCGGATATGTATTATTTTGTTCCTGTCAATTTGTTTGATGAGGTGTACCGAGCTCAGGTTTCGTACCTTCGGATATGTTATTATTCTTTTCCATCAACTCGTTTGATGTGATCCCTATTTGAGATGTTTCTTGCCGTCAATATGTTTGATGAGGTATTTCGAGTTCAAGTTTATACCCTCGGATATGTTTTGTTTCCTTGCCGTCAATCCGTTTGATGAGGTGTTCCGAGTTCAGGTTTCTTACCCTCGGATATGTTATTATTCCTTTCCATCAACCCGTTTGATGTGATCCCTATTTGAGGTGTTTCTTCCCGTCAATCTGTTTGATGAGGTGTTCCGAGTTCAGGTTCCATACCCTCGAATATGTATTATTTCCTTGCCGTCAATCTGTTTGATGAGGTGTTCCGAGTTCAGGTTCCGTACCCTCGGGTATGTTTTATTCCTTCCCGTCAATCTGTTTGATGAGGTGTTCCGAGCTCAGGTTTCGTACCTTCGGATGTGTTATTTTTCCTTGCCGTTAAACTTCTTGACGATGTGATCTCCATTCTAGTTTCCTTGCCATCAAGCTTCTTGATGATGTGATCCCTATTTTGGTCTCCTTGTCGTCAAACCAGGTCAGATGTGAACCTAAACTTCAGGTTATCGTGAACCCGTTGTTTGAATCCGTCGTTTGAAACCTAAATTTCTGGTTATCGTGAACCAGTTGTTTGTATCAGGTTATCGTGAACCTAAACTTCAAGTTATCGTGAACCCGTTGTTTGAAACCAGGTCAGATGTGAACCTAAACTTCAGGTTATCGTGAACTCGTTGTTTTAAACAGGTCAAATATGAACCCATTATTTAAAATCCATCTCATACTAGTATTCAAAGTCCAACTCATATTGGCACACCCAAATCCAGCTCATACTGGTATTCTTTATAATCCAAATTGTTATCTTATCCAACTCAAATTGGTGTATACTAACATATCACTTCTGAGTCCAATCCTTGTTGGCACTTTAATCTGGTTCCCAGCATAAGTCCAGTCATTATCAATATCCCTTTGAAAGTCCTTGTGATTGATCATCATTTGGCACACACAGAGTTTGGTCTCTGTCTTTTTTGGCTTTTCTTGAAGATCCCGTTTGAACTCTTCAATATAAGAGATCCCCATAAAATCTTTATAGGATGTCTATCCTTTTATTTTAAATTGATCCTCCAATGGAGATCACATCTTTTTTCTGGTTTCATGCCCAGAAAGAATGTGTCTTTTTCTCCAGTGTCGTCCGGTCACATATGAACCTGTCGTCCATCTCCCCCGATCTTTCCCCTAGTGGAGAACACCTCTCTGGCTCCCAACTCCAGTAAGGATCTGTAGGGTTTCCCCCTTTTTCTTTCTATCCCCAGTGTTGCCTCATAGTCTCCCCAGTGAGTCTCTTTTGTTGGCTAGTCTGCATCCTCAGCGAGTCTTCCTTGTGGATACTAACCTTCATCCTTCCCCAGTAAAGGTCGCCCATATTTGGTAGCTCTTTATCCCTAGTGTCTGGTCTGTCTGCATTTTTGCACTATCATATCATCATATCATCATACTAAAAGTTCATGGCATGTCGGTATTTGCATGTTTGTTGCTTGTCCTTAGCATCTGCATTCCATCTAAGGGCAAAATTTTTGGTTTGCTGTATTTAAATACCTTTCACCTTGATGTCCTGAGGATTTCCATCCCTCGAGCCATCCGGTAAAGCTATTTAAATAGGGGCAACTGTTGTACCCTAAATTTTACCCCTTAGGTGTCATAACATCTTGCACCTACATTTAGGGTTCAATCATCTATGCATTGTTAACTAACCAATTTATCAGCCTTTACTGTGTTTTGTTTCACTTGTGAATCAGGGTTTGTTTCAAGAGACTCCAGGATTGGCGAACCAGAGTTTTGGATAGATCACCAACCAATCAAGTTCCCATACTCCTAAGAGACATTCTCTCCTCAATAATCCAGTGCAATCTGTTTTCATCACGAGTTCTCTGAGGCTCAGGTTTTGTAAGACTGAATCAGGAATCAGGCAAGGTTACCAGGTTAAGGTCATTATTTCAGCATGCACTCAAGGCAAAGATTAGGGTTTCTCACCCTTGGAGTTTATGATTGACAAATATCGTTCAGTTGAGTCTCCTAAGGCTAGTTGGTTCATGGTGTGTACAGTACTGTTTCGGTTCAATTGAGGTTGCAGAGCCATCAAAGAGATCAGAGCAGTTGGTACATTTTAAGTTGTGTGCAAGTATTTGGTCATGTAGTTCAGGATTTGTGGCAGTCAAGTGCAATTGGCAAGTTTTAGGTGTTGTTCAAGTGTGGAGGCGTATGTCCCTTCCCGTAACCATTTTATCCATTTTTCAATCCCACTTTCATTCCAAACTTCATCCAGTTAGTTTTTTTTACATAAATCATTCTCTTCATTCTAATTACCCATTTCGATATCCAATCCACTTTTATCCATTTCTCTTTAAGCCATTAAATCCATCCATATTCCATTTTTTATTTCATATCTATTTTCAATTCTAATCCATTTCCATTTTTCCAAATTTCATTTACCCATTTCCATCATCTTTATTCAATTTATTTTCCCATTTTTTCTAAATCCATTTTCAAATCCATATCCACATTTTCACATCAATCATCCATTTATCTTTAACCATAAACCATTTTTCAATTCAATTTCCAAATCCATTCCCAATTTCATTTTAATTCAAATAAATACAGTCCAATTTTAATTCCATAATTATCCACATTTTTGCTCTTTTATCCATTTCAATTTCTATAACCATTTCTTTCTTTTTTTAAGACCAATTATCCATATGTCATCCATTAAATCCATTTCTATTTTTCAAACCAATTGTCCTTTTCTTTCCATTACATAAAAAAATCAAAAATAAAAGGAAGGATTCCATTGGTCAAAATGTCAACACCGTGAGATTAATGTCCAAGATGCCACCAAAGTTCTGAACCATGTATCTGCAATACCAGGACAAAGACTTATACCAAAATGAAAAAACTTTGATATGCTCCAAAAACTTGTGCGACCTGCCTTTTCCCAAAACCGTAACTTGCTTCCCACACACAACAACAACAACTCTTCAGCCTGCAGGATGAAAGGGACAGAACATGAGCATCAAGACAAATTCAATCTGTACCAGAAAACTTAATGAACAAGTTTTCAGAAGGAGGGAGCCGCTTAGAAAAGGGGAGAGTTGGAGAACTCAATATCATTTTTCCCTTACAAACAACTTCTTCTGAACAGCCGAAAACCTCTTCCTCTCTCTGATACTCTCAAACAAACCTTCTACAACACTTCTACATCGTTCAAAACTCTCCATTTCCTTCATCGTTCAACAACCAAATAATCCCTTAATCTTCAGACCCCAAATCTCCAACCAAACAATCACGCTGAAGCCGTTTTCGAACCCAAATCGTCCATTTTTTCTCAAACTAGAAAACCAGGAACCCAACCACCAAACAACAACATAAAACCTACCTTCTTCAATCTTTCTCTCCTTCCAAACTACAACCACTCCTAAATCGTTAACCACCCTTCACCCGTCACTCTTATTAACATCAACAACAACCCAAATCCCCTCAACCCAACCTTCTTCAATCAACCTTAAATCATCCTAGAAAACCAGAAAAAATTAGAATCAGAGAGAAGAAGAGAGTTCGAACGAGAATAAAATGGAATCGAAATAAATCCACAAACCTGGCCACCAATCGTGAGTGAAATCAGAAGCGAGAGACGGAGTGAGTCGAAACAGAGTTTGAAAGAGACGACCGAGATTCATCGTGAAGAAAGTTGGGAACGGAGATGCTTATTATTTTTCATATGTTGATCCCACCCCCTTTTGTTGTTGATCATTTTTTCTTTTGGTTTTAAAATGATGATGGAATTTATGATTTTGAAGCTTCATTGACCGCATCTATTTGCCTTTTGAAAATTGGAGAAGTGTTTTGACCGTGTTCTGTTGATTTGTTTTTACAACAATTTTTTTTTGTAGTTTGGTAAACCGTGCCCCATTTTTTGATGGAGGATGGGCTTTATAAAGCCCATGGTGGTTCTATGTTAGCACCCTCCATGACTCTTATGCACACTCCTGTTCTTTTCTTTTTTCTTTTTTATTTATTTAACATTTTGTTTTATTTATTTTTTAATGAAAACAAGTTTTATTATTTAATTGATTTGAGGTTTTCTTGAGGAATTTCATTTACATTTTGATTTCAATCACCTTTATGATTTCATTTTCGATTCCATTTTCATTTTCCTTTTATTTGGTCGATGAAAGTCAATAAATCAAAAGGTTATCGATTTCTCGATTAAATCTTGATTAAGACGAGACCAACTTTATTTCGATTCCATTTTCTTTATTTTGGGCCAATGATATCACAAAATCATGACTTGGTGGTTTATTTCAAATCACTAAATATCTTGATTCACATGAGGCCATTTTTATTTTTCTTTTGTTGGTCAATGAAAGTCAAATATCGAGATTATCGATTTACCGATTTAAATCTTGATTAAGACGAGACCAACTCTTTTTTCATTTCGATTTCATTTTCTTTATTATGGTCGGTGATATAACAAACTTCATGGTTTGGTTGACTTCATTGAATTGACAAAACTTTGATCAATATGAGACCACTTTCTCTTTATTTCAGTTTTATTCACTTTTTAGTCGATGAAAGTCAAGAATCGTTGATTATCGATTTCTCGATTAAATCATGATGAAGACAAGACTATTTCTATTTTCTTTGAGTACTAACTCTTCATTTCCCCCTTTGGCGGGACTTGTACATTTTTTCTGATAAAGTCTTGTGGTTGACCCTCTTTGTTCTTGTTATGATTGTGGTTGCCTGTTTCATTTGATACTTCCTCAATACTATTCCAAAGGAAAGTTCCCCTCAGTTGACTCATAAGTCAATAAGCAAATCACCTCACTTAGGCCTTATAAGAGCCTTTCCCTTTTCTTGGCCTCATAAGAGCCATTGAATCATAAATAGAAGTAGGATAGAGTTTATAAACTCTATGTGAGACTCATCATTTTGAGTATTCACTTCACCCCATCATAAATTAGATTTAGAGAGTTGTCTTGAACTCTAAAATGAGCTCACACTCATTTCCCCTTGGAACTTTGGCCATAGTCAATGGTTCCTCCTTCACCCTTAGTTAGGTGAACTACGGTTGCTCTGATTCTTTAGTCAGATACGTAGGCACAAGATGCGACGTCTTGGCGAGCAAACTTAGTGTACATACCCCTAGGTCCTTACCTTATTATAGATATCTTAGCAAGCAAACATAACATGACACAAACTAAAACAAGAGGTTCCTGTAGAGTACTACAGATACTTAGGGTGCTAATACCTTCCCTTAGTATAACCAACCCCCGAACCTTAGATCTCCTCCTTTAGGTTTTTCTCGATCTTGAACCTTTCCTTTGGATAAATCAAAGTCGGTTGTGAATTCAAGTTTTGTGATGCAAGTTAATTAATAGCTTGTTATCCGATTCTCACCGCAACACCCATGAACTCTTGTTTGGAAACACTATCTTCCTACTTGGCGTATCTTTGTAGATCCATCTAATACATCAGTGGTCTCAAATCTTCGTCCTGATGTTATTGTTTGGAATCAGATTCTGAATCCAAACTTACTTCATAAGGATAACGATTTAGACCTTGTTGACCCTATTGAAAAGGATCTGCTTCTACTTCTCAATTTAGACTTGCAGATTGATCTTCCTCAAGTTATGGTTGACTATTTGAAGAAGACTCTTTCTTCCTTTCACAAGGGAAAGATTTTCTTCATTCCTTTAGGACGATTTCTTTTAGAATTAGTTGTTCAGCAAGGAGTTATCATAAGTTCAGAGGCTAATTTGTTTAAAATCTAGAGAGACAAGTTTGAAGATGTCTATGAAAGATTCTGATGTTAGATTTCTGCATAGTTATGCCTTTTGATTGTTAGAACCTTTGTATTAAATTATCTTATTATTAATTCAAAGTTTGTTCATGATGTTGTTTAGTTAACTGTTGATTATATTTATTTATGGTTGTTCAAAAGAATTAAAAGTAATAGGAGTAAGAACTTAATGTTTGCAAATTTTATCATTAATAAGAAGGAAGGGATTACAAATTGTTTAGACATTCTAGTATGTTGGATTGGCCCTAAGATATTCCCTATGATCATTTGACATGACCAAATTATCTAAGTAATCTTGCCATTCTTCCTTGGCAAACTCCAAAGCCTCCTTTCTCAGTTGATTTCTGCGTTTGGACCCAAAAGATCTTCTTCTTCTGTGTGTCTTCACAAAGGATGCTGAAGAGGTGAGAGCTTCTAAAGTCATCTGCTTGCTAGTAGATCCTTCAGCTGATGCTTTGCTTTCACTTGCCTGAGTTGTTGTATTCAGTATGACTGTCTTTTTTAAATCTTTGTTTGGAACCCATATTTGCTTCTGTTTGTACATCTTGGTGTTTTGAGGATTAAGTGATTATGAAAGTAAGCCTTCTATGAGTTCTTATATAGACGTGTTACATACACTATTCCAAGTAACTGTTGTTTTAATATTGATTAAGTTGTATCAATATCTTAAATAATAATCTTGGAAATGTTATCTAACACTCTAACCTATTAAAGATTCTTTAACAGGTATGAATATTATACTTGACTCGTTTAACTATTGCTTCTTGTATCACTTTTACTTCATTAATGTCTTTCAGTAAATCTAAGGGAAGTTATTGAAAGTATTTGCATGCAATAAATAAAATTTGGTCAAAAAGGTACTTTTTCATTAATTGAAGCAGAGGAATACAAAACATTGATTCATAAGAAAGTGCTAGTGCTTAGTATAAATCCCTATCTAAGTCATCCTGAGCCTTATGATGATAACAGTTGTCATAGTCTATGTCTAGCTCATCCTCGTCAACTTTTTCCTCTTCTGCCTTTGGAATTGGATGGTAGAACATCTTGTTGTATCGTCTTCTCTTCTTTGATCTCTTCATTATCTTTCTTATGGGCTTTATCACACTTCTGATGAACCTACTCTTGTAGGTTGTGTTGGAACTGCTGACATTACTTCTTCAGAAGTGAGGCTTATAGAGGGCACATGACCAGTGGTAGATCATTCAGAAACAACTCGGTTCTGTACGTTCTAAACATCTTGTCTTGTAGAGATCTCAGAGATTTCTGTTACTACAGAAGTCTTATGACTCTCAGTTGTTGCCTTCATGACTTTGATGGATGTTGATGAAAATGAACTAGATTTGGACTATTTTTATAATGACTTATGAGCAACTTAAACGACTGATTTAATCTTACTTAATTCTTGGAAAAGTAACGACCACTAAAAATTTGAAGCATGCACTATACAATCCTTAATGACCCCATGTTACTTGATCTTTTTTCAATTCCTTGGAAACTGATCCTGTAATGATGATTTGTGATGCATTTATGACTGTAATTCTCTTCTACTTCTCTTTTTATTTTCTTTTTGATGTGACAAAAGGGGGAGAAATAATTGTAAGTATTTAATTAGAAACTGAACCCATTGAGTACCTATTCAGTTCTACATATTGGTCATTTATAATTTTATTATTTATATTTCTTCTTTTATGGTTATCTTGCTAGGGCGACACATTTTAACTTTCTTGTACATAGAACTAAGGAGGAGCTTACAAACCTCAGGTTTAGCCTATCAGACTCAGAAGGAGCTTACAAACCTCGTATTCTGATGTTGCCAAAGGAAGTTAAAATATTTCTTTTGATTTTCTGAAATAGGGAACTAAGGGGGAGCTTACAAACCTCAACCTTGGAACTATTTAACTCAGGGGGAGCTTACAAACCTCAGAATTTGATGTTACTAAGAAAACTAAAATACTTTTTCTTGAGAGCAGTACCTAGTATGATGTCTACAGAACTCTGCTTTGGACTATTAGACTCAGGGGGAGCTTACAAACCTCATACCCTGATGTTACAAACAAAATTATAACTGCCCGACATTGTCCTTTAAATACTTGTATTTGTCATCATCAAAAAGGGGGAGATTGTTAGAACAAGATTTGTTCATGACATATTTTCCTTGGGTTTTGATGATAACAAAGTATTGAAAGATTAATGGTTTATTTTATATGTGTTACATGTGTTCAGGTTCTAATACTTGTAAATATTATTGTCAGAATCTGTTCTACATTAAGCACACTTTGAGAGTTGATGAATTACTGTCGAGTCAAAATACATTATGTGTTTTCTTTTTATAACATTCTTGATCCCCTCAAGAACATCTTGGTAGCCAAATAAAACCTTCATTTGATTGCACAACTTGTCGTAGTTATTCGCATCAAGGATGGGTAAATTTGTAAGAATTCTTTCATTGGAGACTGAATGCATTTTGCACACAAGGTGTTTGTGGATTTGAACCATGCTCTATGATGCTAAATGTTGGAACAAGCCACCACAAGATTGGTGAACCTAAGTTAGAAATTTTTTTGGAAGTGAAGAGTGAGAGAGAGAGAGAGAGAGAGAGAGAGAGAGAGTGAGAATGCAGAAATTATCATTAGTTTGAGTGAGAGTGCACCCATCACACTTATATAGAAGTTACAACACAAGTTGGATACAAAATGATCAATTACAATAGCAGAAAACTCAAAAACACGGACTTGTAACCGGTTACGCTAAAATGGATAACCGGTTACACCTGTAGCTAATTAATTATGAAATTAATTCACTTACAGTGGTAATCGGTTACACCAAATGTAGTAACCGATTACGCCTTCGAAAAATACAATTTTCGACTATTTGACAGCATAACAACACTTACAATTACACATCCAAAACTCAACATTCAAATTCAACCATAACCCTTAAAACATACACATTTCTTCAATTCCTTTTTTAGTGCTACCTTAGCAGTATCATATTCTTCAAGATTAATAGAAGCATTCCTACAAATATAATTCATACATGAAAAAACAATTAAATTAAAAAACAACACAAAGAAACAACTTCAAATTAACCTATATTTAAAATTATTTTAAAGTTCATACATACCCCTTGGGATATACGCCTTTGTTAAAGTCGAGTTTAATTGAATAGCCTTATTAGCATTAGATATAGCTTATGGCATTAGAAATAGCTTATGCACAACATAGAATGGTTGGTAAGTGAATGAATGTGATAAAACAAGAGCATTTTTTAATACACCACCCACGTTTCTTAGGCACCACGTGAATTTCTGTTTTTGCCCCCTGATTCTGGATGTGTACATCCGGACGCACCAATTTTTTTAAAAATGTTGATGTGTTCTGGATGTGCAAATCCGAAAAATTTTCTGATCTGCAGATCCGAAAAAATAGTAGAACTTTATTTTTTTTTTTAAAATCAGTTTTGTTGGTTGGTCGCATATGTTAATATATCGTCGCAACTTAATATACATTCGAAAACATCCATATATAAAATAAAATAATATATATACATAATAATACTTCTGTCAAAATACAATACATAAATGTAATAAAAATAGAATACATCAAACAAAAAACTACTGTGTATGGCGAAGGATCTGTCATGGCTCCCCTGCTCCTCTGCCCCTACCCGCCGTCCTGGCTCGATGTCTGCGGTACTAAATGTCTACTCTAAATCGATTACTTGAAAATAACTCTGAAACTCTAAAATTCAAAAACTTATCGATTAAATTGAGATACGGAGGATTTGGAGTGTCTTGATCGTTGTAGAAGTTGCTCTGCGCCGAATGTAATGCCCCGTTTTGTCTTATTTATTTAATCGAGTCGATTTAATTATTTTCGTTTTTATAATATTTTATTCTTGACTTTTATTTGACAATATATTATTTTTCATCGCTGTTTATGTTTTATCGCGTTTTGAGAGCGTTTGCGAGATATTTGAGCTGAGGGGTAAAATAGTCTTTTTAGGGGTTTAGATATTTTATATAAATAGAGATTTGAGAGGAAATAGAGAGAAAAGAAAATAGAGAGAAAGAAAAGAGAAGATAGAAAGGAAGAGGAAAGAAAAGAGGAGAAAGAGGAAAATCGCGGGAACTCCGTTTCGAGCGCGAATAATCGGGTAAGGGTGAGAAGTTTCAATTATATCTTGCTTGTGTATGTATATGTGTTGTTTGTTGTAATTGTTTTGGTTGTTTTGCAACTTTTCGTATCGATTGGAATTAGGAGCGGTTGATAGAAATCGATGTTTTCACGGATGAAATTCGATATAAACTGCGTAGAATACTTGTCGTTAGGTTTGGATCATGTTTTGGTTGTTATAGTATGATTTGGAAGTGTTTGGGTGGAAGAAATGAGGGTTTTTGACCCCAAATGGCCTATGTTATCGCTGCTGGAATTTATGGGTTTCGCAGGTTCGCATTGCGAACCAATGCGAAGGAAACAGCGAAGGTTCACTAGCGGTTCGCATTGCGAACTTTATGACTTTTTTCTTCTGCCACGGTTCGCTAGGGGTTCACATTGCGAATAGGAAGGCGAACGTGACAACTTTTTCCATTTTGTTTCCTTCATAACTTTTGATCCGTAACTCGGATTGAGGCACGGTCGGATGCGTTGGAAAGCTATTTCAATGCTCTTTATGATAGTGGAATAGAAACATATGTTTATGCCATGGATTGATAAGAAAAATATGGAAAGTAATGTATGTGTGAAAAGTGTGGTTTATGTTTCCACCGTAACTCCCGAATCGAGAGTCCGATTGATGTGGGACTTGAGGCATTAGATAGATAACGTAAGATGCTATTAAATGGTGATGTGATACCATATGTTAACCAAGAATATTTGGTAGAGGATAATTAGTGGTTTGTAGGTTTTGTTGTGTTTGTTTGTGTTCGATGCGATATGTTATCGTCCTATAAATGTGGGGCTTTTGTGCTATCTATATGATGTTGATGCATGTGATAATGATTGTTGTGGTTTGTGGTTTATGATGAACTGCATTGTTTATGTGAAATTCAATATATGTTGTTGGGTGGCCTTTATGGTTTGAAATTCATTGTTTGAATTGATTTCCAATGCATGAATAATGATGATGAGATAATTCATATTGTTGATTTGTGGATGTGCATTTGATTTTCATGAGTCATTGTATGCCAAGCATCATGATGTGCATTCTTGTGATGTCGTGTGCCCTAGTGGGTGTGAGCGACGAAATGGTTCCAGAGGGAATCCGCTATAACATCGTGTGCCTTATACAAAGAGGTGTGAGCGATGATTATAGACGATCGTGTGCCTTATACAAAGAGGTGTGAGCGATCGGGTCGTGTGCCTTATACAGAGAGGTGTGAGCGATCCATAAACGTCGTGTGCCTTATACAAAGACGTGTGAGCGACGGGGAACATCGTTTGTCCGACGGGGAGTTACACTAAGTAACAAGCGATGATTCCAATAGTTCCTGAGTGAACTAATGATGAGAATGATGGATGGATGGTACCGCATATGCATTGCATAGAGTCGTTGTGTCGGTCTCTGTGCATTTGCATAAATCATGAATGGATTGATTATGTGTGAGAATTGTGAATGGATGCATTATGTGTGAGGAATTGTGAATTGATGTGCATATGTGATAAATGCATTGGTTATGAATGATATGTTTTATGCATAGACATATGTTATGTGATGTGGTGGTGTGTTTCCATATGTTATAACTTTGGTATGCCTTATGTGTGAATATGTGTTTATGTTGATACATGCTATGTGGTGAGAATAAGTATGTATGTGAATTTATATGTTTTGCATATTATTATGCAATCTTGATTTAGTTGTTATTTCTCACCCTTCTGCTGTGGTTTGTTGCTCTATGAGGCAATTGCAGATTAGTGTCTGGGAGGCTTTTGGGAAGATTAGTTCTCCACCCTTTTGTTGGTCTGTCTGCTCTGATACGTAACACGGGAGTCGGGGAACGCTTGTGTTATTTATATGTATACATTTGTTGTATCTATGTTGTATTACCTTTGTACGAATATTTTAATGTTATAAAACAATTTATTTTATAAAATAAGTCAGTTATGGATCTTTCTGCTTTATTCCATAATTGAACTTTCCTTTTGTTGGAAAAAGTTTCCCTTTTATGTTTATTCCATTTTGTGTTATGTATCAAATTTATGAGCAGGGATTATGTTTTCTTGCTTTAAATGTGGCATCCTTGTTTCTGTCGAAAAATAATAAATTTTTATTTACTCTGATTTATTTATGTATTATTTATCTACGATGGGAATTGGGGTGTTACACCGAACTCGAGTGAAAAAAGTCGAGATTTGTAGGATTGAGAATTTGAGAGTTTGAGAGAGTTTAGTGTTTGGAATATGAAAATGTGAAGAATGAGGGGGAGGAAGAAGGTCTGGCGCGAATTAATAAACTATTGTTTCGGATCTGCAGATCAGGTAGTTTTCCGGATATGCATATCCGGAACACATCAACGTTTTTTAAAAAGTTGGTGCGTCTGGAAGTGCATATCCGGAATCAGGGGGCAAAAAAGAAATTTCGCGTGGTGCCTAAGAAACTTGGGTGGTGTATTAAGAAATGCCCTAAAACAAAAAAGAAAGAGAAATAACGAGTTATGGTTTTGGACAAATGAAAGTGTTGAGTTTGAAATGTGCTTGAGCTCGGTCGGCGAAGAGATTTTTATTGTTAGGATCAAGTTCTATGGTGTGATAATAGATATCAACAACTAGAGAAAAATCGCCATCTCTAATTTTCTTCTTCTTCAAATCTTTTTATTTAATAGTTCGTTGAAACTTGACATGTTTAAGCCACTACTCTTCTCTCTTATCTTTGTGTTTTCATCTTGAATTTTATGAGATAAATTTGTGGTGGATTTGAAAATTCCCTTAAAGTGTGTTTGGATGAGGTAATTGAGAATTTTTAAGAAATTCAAAATTCTAAACAATTTAAATTATTCAATTGAAATACATTCATTTTTAAATTCTTTTGTTTGGATGAAGTATTAAAATAATTTATAAATTTTTAGGGTCATTTTCATAAATTTTACAACTTTTAAGCCAAATTTAAAATATGAAAAATAGGGATCAATTTGCAATTTTAAAAATTTGAAGGACTAATTTGTAAAAATTAAAAAAATTTAGGGGCTTATTTGAAATTTTTAGAAAATTTATGGGGTGAATTTGAAATTTTCATAAAATATGAGGACCGTCTTGTAAAACTTAAAAATTAATAATAAACTTAATAATTGTATGATATAGAGTGAATGAGTAATTTCAAATTCTTTACTTTTTGATGTCATTTCAAATTCCTAAAATTTTAATTGAATAAAATACTTCATGAATTTAAATCATTTCAAAAATTCTCTATATTTTTTTATCCAAACAATAGATTTTGTTCAAGTCATTTTAAATTTCTTCAAAAAATTATTTTCCCTCATTAAAATGCTTCATCCAAACACACTCTTAGAAATATAACTATAATCCAAGCGAAGAACACCACCTCTAACCATATTAGTAACTTGGACTTTATTCTCCTTTCCTAAGGATTTTTTTAGTGTGGTTTTGGGTGATCCAAACTGATTAAGAAACTTCAAAGGACATTTTGTATCAGAAGCTAAAAACACACTAAGAAAAAGACTTCTTTTATTGAAGATATTTGAAATGGGTACTCCCAGACCCTCCATGCATGAGTTTCCAAGCATTGATGTTGATGACAGTGTTGTGTCTTTTTGGGTTAGTGATGGGTTTGGTTTGGAAGAAGAGAAGAAGATGAAGAAAAAACACACATGCTTTAAGGTTAGGGTTGAGTTTGACAATATTAATTTATGTTTTTTTAATAATAATAAGTGATTAATATTATTGATTTCTTTTTATAAATAAATAACTTAATTATAAACTAAAAAAATATGATGTGGAATTAAAAGTGGTCAACGTGATACTGACAATTCATCACTACCTATGTCATGTTATCACTACCTTGGTCGAGAAAATGCCTTCGTTGCTGAACTTATGGGGGCTATTATGGCCATGGAGGATGCTATTAAACATCATTGGAGTAAACCCTAGTTAGAGACGGACTCTAAGTTGGTGATTCTTACTTACAGTAAATCATTTGTGATATATTGAAAGAAAGTTAAGGAATAGATGGAATTATTGTATTCAAGGCGCGAAAGAAAATTTATTTTTTGACAACTCATATTTACAGAGAAGAAAATTATTGTGCAGATAACTTAATTAATTTAAGTTTATTTGTAACTAACTTTACTTGGGGGAATGATATAATTGGTATTGATTTCAATAAGAAAAAACTAGGTCACCCTAGTTTCAGACTATGCTAGATTAGACATGACAAATAAATCTACCCTGACCGCCCCACTCCGAAATTAATGGGGAAAATCCAATATAATTGAGGGCGGGTGCGGTTGTGGGAAAAACTTGATTTTTATTTACGGGTGCGGAAGATGCTAGTACCCACCCCGCACCCGCCTATTAAATTTAATTTATTTCTGTTATTTTTAATAATTTCATTACTCATTTGCATTTCTTAATCTTACAATATCATGTTTATTAGAATTATTATTTATTTTTTTAAAAATATAAATTAAATAAAAAATGTCAATAATAAATTATTTAATTAAATTATTTATTTTTATTGTTATTTAAAAAAATACATTTTAAAAAATACAATTAAAAAAATACAATTAAAAAAATACAATTATGCGAGTGGGGACGAAGATACCCATTCTTCGATGCGTTCGGGGGCGAGAGACCAGTTTGGGGGCGAGAGACCAATTATTAGAACCGACCGGATTCGGGGACGGAGACAGGTCTAAGCTTTGGAGGCGGATGCGGGTCTAAGTCTGCTTAAACCATGCCTATGATAGATTTATGATTTTGGCTTTAGTCCCTCTCATTTTTGTATCTTCTCTTTGTATTTATATCATTGATTAAATATATATATATATATATATATATATATATATGATTAAAGTAAAAGATTAATATTTATAAAATTTAGTGGTTATAATTTATTAACAATATTAAATATATTTACATTATCAATATACATATATATCAATTAAATCTTTAAAAAAAAATAAAGGCATAAATATATTTATGATAGTAAAAATGATAATCTCAGTTGTTATATGAGACCTAAATATATTATGAAAGGAAAAATAATTATTGAGGTCTAAAACAAAAATTTGAATTGCCTTATTCTTGCGCTGGTTCTTTGTCCATTATACCATCAAATAACATTTGAACAAAACAGAGTAAAAAATATTTGTTTGGTTAAATATTTTTATATAAGGGTGTGCACGGATGGCTAACCAAACCACATCTTTAAAACCATTTTAAAATTCAATATTTAGTTTATGTTAAATTAACTTATTGAAGTTGAAGCATACAAGCACACCTTCCATTGAAGGAGCCAAGAAAGAAGATGAAGTTGTAACAGAATTCTGTTACAACAGTTAGAAGGAAACTAAAAAAGCGAAAGCAGAGTAAAATTGATTCTCTTATTCAATGTGTAAAATGAATGTGATACAAGGCTTATATACAAGATATCTTAGCAACCAATAAAAACTGTACACGTGGACAATGAATTTAAGATACAAAAGGTTATCCAATAAATGGAGAAGAGTAATAAGCTAATATTTCCCCTCAAGTTGGACTATGTATACTGGAAAGTCCTAACTTGGCCAAGATGCTAGAGAGAGCAGGAAGATGGAGAGGCTTTGTAAACATATCTGCTAGCTGGTTAGAGGTAGAAATAGGAAGTAAACGTAAGAGTTTTGACTGAATCTTCTCTCGAATAACATGACAATCCAGTTCTATGTGTTTGCTTCTTTCATGAAAAGCTGGATTATGAGCCAAGTAAATGGCAGACTTGCTATCACAAAAGACTGCTGCAGGCTGGGGAAGATGAATTTGAAGGTCTTGCAGGATGTATTGCAACCATTGCAGCTCACAAGAGAGAGAGGCTAGTGCTCTATACTCAGCTTCAGTAGATGATCTGGAAACAGTCTTTTGCTTCTTAGATTTCCAACAAATGAGAGAAGATCCAAGCATGATGCAATATCCTGTAACAGACTTACGAGTATCTGGACATCTTGCCCAATCGGAGTCAGCAAAGGCAGATACTCTGAGTTGACTAGAAGCAGGATAAAAAAGACCTTTAGCAGGAACAGACTTGAGATATCTAAGGACTCTAATAGCAGCCTAATAATGAGGTGTAAGAGGTTTTGAAACATACTGGATAAGGTGTTGAATAACATAAGATATATATGGCCTTGAATTGGTGAGGTAGATGAGTCTGCCAATCAGTCTCCTATAAATGGTAGGATCCTCCAATGGTTGTCCTTCATGGATGGAGAGTTTGACAGTTGGATCTGAAGATGGCTTAGAGGCTAGTAAACCACTATCTTCAAGAAGCTCTAAAGTGTATTTTCTCTGATTGAGAAAAATACCAGTTGTAGTTCAAGCAATTTCAAAACCAAGAAAATATCTCAATTGACCAAGATCTTTGATTTTGAAAGTGTGATGAAGGAGCTGCTTGACTTGGGTAATTTCAGCCATAGAAGTGCCTGCTAATACAATGTCATCTACATATACCAATAGTGCAGTGAAATCATTGTTGGTCAGTTTAACATAAAGAGAATGATCAACCTGAGATTATTGGTATCCAATGGAAATAAGAAAGGATGAAAGTTTGGAATACCACTGCCTGCTTGCTTGCTTTAAACCATATAATGACTTATGTAGTTTACAAACTTGAGAAGAACTAGAAGAGTGGAGGCCAGGAGGAAGAGTCATGTATACCTCTTCATGGAGATCTCCATGCAAAAAAGCATTATTAACATCCAGTTGCTCCAAATGCCATCCTTTGATAGCTGCTATGGATAAGAGAATTCTGACAGTAGTAAGTTTTGCCACTGGAGAGAAAGTATCAAAGTAATCCATTCCTTCTAATTGGGTATACCCTTTGGCAACCAACCTAGCTTTGTATCTCTCAATAGAACCATCTGCTTTATACTTCACCTTGTAAACCCATCTACAACCAATAGGGTGTTTTCCAGTAGGAAGGTCAACTACTTCCCATGTATTATTCTCTGCAAGAGCCTGTAACTCAGTATCCATGGCATGCTTCCAACAATTAAACTTGATGGTTTGGTTATAGGTTTTAGGCTCAATGTTAGAGGAAATGGAGCAACAGAAATGTTTATATGATGGAGAACAGTTATTGTAAGATATGACAGAAGATAAAGGATGTGCAGTTTTAAAATCATTTGAATGAGATGCAGATGTATCATGAGATGCAAGATAACAGTGATAATCTGCTAGGTAGCTTGGAGGGTGAGAGACACTGGTGGATTGTCTTAAGGATATAGAAGGAGTGGGACTTATGGATGAATCTGATGAACCATCAGAGATATGAGGAGAATTAGCAGGCACAGAAGATGGGGAATGACTGTTGGATAAGGGAGAGGTTGGGGTTGAAGGAGTATTATTATGAGAAGGACCATTGGTTAAAGGAGAAGTAGAGTCATTATGGTTACTAGGATTATGTGATAAAGGAGATAAAGATGGATTGGTGACAATAGGGAAAGACTGATTGGGTGGGGGAGATTGAATGACAGGTGTACTGTTAGATGTGCTAGAATCAAGGGAGAGAGAAATATCAGTTGTACTAGTAGGAGAAGACAACATAGGTAGGTCTGCATATAGGGAAAGAGGATCAGGATTGACATGATCATGAGTAGTACTAGGTTTGGATGGATTTTTGAAAGGAAAATGGTCTTCATAGAAAATAACATTCCTTGATACAAAAACATTATGATTCTGCAGATCATATAAAATGTAGCCTTTAGTACCATCTTTAAATCCAAGAAAGACAGATTTTCTAGCTCTAGGGGAAAATTTGGTTCTATGGGCTTGTAAGGTAGTAGCATAGCTAAGACAACCAAAAACTTTTAAGTGAATTAGAGAGGGTGGTTGGGAATACAACATTTCATAGGGAGATTTGGAATTTAATAGAGGTGAGGGTAATTTGTTTATAACATGAATAGCATGTTGGACAAAAAAATTCCACATGGTGAGAGGAATGTTAGAATGGAAATATAATGATCTTGCCACATTTAAAATATGTTGATGTTTTCTCTCAACCACCCCATTTTGTTGGGGTGTTTCAACACATGTAGTTTGGTGGATTATGCCTTTGGAAAGCAGAAATGAAGATAAAGACATAAACTCAGTTCCATTATCAGATCTAAGGCATTTAAGTGTAGTTTTAAATTGGTTTTCAATGTAAGCTACAAATTTAATTAAACTGTTTTTGGTTTGATCTTTTGTTTTAAGAAATATCACCCAGGTATATCTACTATAATCATCAACTAGAGTGAGAAAATATTTGTGGCCTAACATAGAGATGGTGGAATAAGGGCCCCATACATCAGCATGTAAGATATCAAAAATAGAATCAGAAAGTGATACACTATTTGGAAAAGGTAATTTCCTTTGTTTGCCAAGATGGCATGAATCATAAGGAATATTACTAGATTTACATGGTACGAAAGGAAATGTTTGTGATACATATTTTATGCCTACATTGGAAATGTGACCAAATCTCAAATGCCACAAATTATAAGGATCGGTAGTAGTGGAATTACAGGCTGATGACTTGTTGATAGCATCCAGGACATACAATCCTCTTTGGAGCCTAGCTGTACCAATCATTGCCTGTGAATGATTCTGCAGGATTTTGCAGGTATCAGCCCCAAAATGGACATAACAATCATTATTACTAGTAAGTTTGGCAATGGAAATGAGATTAACATGAAAATTAGGAATGTAAAGGACATTATGAAAGGTTAAAGAGGGTGAATGACCACATTACCAGACATAGAAGCAGTGAGAGATGATCCATCATGTAAGTTAACATTGACAGGAATAATATTTTTGCAATCAGTAAAAACATGTATGTCATATGAAATGTGGTATGTTGCTCCAGTATCCAAGATCCAGAGATGAGAAGACTTACTATTGGTATTAGAGGACTGAGAGATCATGGCAAGAGGAGAGGTTGATACAGAATGGGCTTGAGAAGGTAGTTTTAATTGTTGGAGCAATTCAAGGATATTGTTGTACTGCTCTTGAGTGAAAACACATGGAGAAGCCTTTGAGTCTTGCTGAGGAGTGTCACACACAGCATTGATAGTGGCAGCAAGCTGATTAATGCTGTGAGATGACTGGCTTTTGCTCTTGCCCTTATAACCAGGTGGATAGCCATGTTTGATAAAACATGTTTCCCCTGTGTGATTGGTCCTACCACAATGTGTACACACACGATTGTGACCTCTAGTAGAACCTTGATTCTTGCCTTTAAAGGAATTAGATCCAGGTTTGGGATTTGAGTTACCATAGTTAGCTTGAACTTGACAAGCAGCATTCAACTCTTCAGGATTGGGAGAAGCTTGAGCCAATGCAGAAGCTGAGCTATTCAGTTCACGTTCTTGTTGAATGATAAGAGAAAAAGCTTTGTCAAGATCAGGCAAAGGACTCATCATCATTATCTGTGACTTGGAATGGGTGAATTTTTCATTCAGACCCTTGAGAAAACGAATCACTTGGTCTTGGGTACGATACTTTTGTGCAGAAGCAACAACACCACAAGAACATGGAATTGTGCAAGAGCAAGTTATAATTGGTCTATAATTGTCTAGTTCATCCCATAACACCTTCAATTGAGTAAAGTAATTTGATACATCATTGTTACCTTGGCGTAGCTTGTACACATCTTCTTGTAAATCAGAAATGCGGAATATATCACTATGTGAAAACCTAATTTGAAGATTCTTCCAAACACCTGCAGCACTGTCAATCCAAAGAACTGATTTGGCAATTGAGTCAGAGATAGAGCGATGAATCCAAGCGAGCACCATCGTGTTGCAGTGAATCCACGGCGCATATAGAGGATCTGAAACCAGTGGTTTATTGAGAGATCCATCAATGAACTTGTCCTTATTCTTAGAGATCAATGCAATGTGCATAGATCTTTGTAGCGAGCGATTTTGGACGCGGTTCTTAAGCGCTGGTCGCTCTCTGCGGTTTGAGCTTTGACTACAGGTCGATTCATTTTTTATCCTATTGTGAGCTGAATAAGGAAGGGAAATAGATGTCTCCAATTAACCCTGCTTTGCATACTGAGTTTAAACAGCGGTCTGTTAGGTTACGAATGCTATCAATGTGGGGGGCCTTGTACTGGTTATTTGTATTTTCGCCAATACTGTTTTCTTTCTTTTTTCCTGGGCAGAAGGTTTCTGGCAGGGAACAAGGATTAGGATATTAAGACTGATGCTTTTGAATTACTGCTTTTGATTGATGGTGATATGGGATTTGGGTTTTTTGTTGATTGCACTCGCTAAGATCTTTTCTTTCGATCTTATGCCTACGTATTCCCGTTTACCGAAACAGGGAAATCAGAGCGTTCGTAGTTCCTCCTATTCTATGGGAGGAAATGGGTGTTTTTGGTGTCTTGTTCAAAGCCCAAGACGTGAAGCGAAAGGTAGTTTGTATCTTGTTCAAAGCCCAAGATGTGAAGCTGAAAAGTCTATTTGTGTCTTGTTCAAAGCCCAAGACGTGAAGCTGAAAAGTCTATTTGTGTCTTGTTCAAAGCCCAAGACGTGAAGCTGAAAGACCTCGGCTTTAGAGAGAATTTGTCATCTCTAAAGAGGGGAGAAGGAGAATTACTTTAACTGGGATACGCAGATCCGAGCAATGCCATAATTTCCGAAGAAAGGGTTTTAACCTGAAGGAGAAGACTTTAACTCAGTGTAGAGCAATGCATCTTTCCTTAGGAATTTCTCATGCTAAAAGAGGGACAGTGGCATGGATGTAGATGATCCAGAGGCTTGCCGCTTACAGCGATTAGATGAAGGGGAAGGAGTTGTTGATTTTTGTATACTGTGAACGAGGCACAACTTTGATGCTAAAAGGTTAATTGGATCAAGCAGTGGTTTTCTTATACAAAGCCTAAGAGGAGGCTATTATGTGTCTCGTACAAAGCCCGAGAGAGAGGCTAAAAGGTTTTGACTCAACGGTGGAATCTTTTGGTATCTCGTATAAAGCTCGAGATGGAGGCTATTTGACTCAACAAGGGAGTTTTTGTATCTCGTACGAAGCCCGGGATGAAGGCGAAAGGGGGATTGACTCAACGAGGGAGTCTCTTTATGTGTCTCGTACAAAGCCCGAGAGAGAGGCTAAACGTTGTTTGACTCCGCTGGGGAGAATCATCTGTACAAAGCCCAAGAGGAGGCTAGGGTGACTGTTTCAGTTGAGTGACAGGTCCAGTATACTGATTTTGAAAGAGAAAATCAATTCTTATATGAGCAATACTGTACTCATGGATTTGATTCAAGGATCCGGGTTATTCCCTTTTCCTTGAGGAAGTGGGAAATCCAAAGGGTATTGAGACTGTCCGAGTCTGCGGGTTTCCTCCCTATTTAACGAAGGGGTCGCTTGAGAATGTCTTTGAGACTCAAGGAAATTAGACTGTCCGTGTCTAGAGTTTTATCTTTTGTACTATGTTGTGAGAAACAGTAGTAGACTTTATGAAAGGACTGTTCTATGCAGATGACTAAGTTCTGTTCCTATACCTCTAGGAGGTCGTCGGGACAATTTGTACGAAGCCCAAGAGGAGGCTGGAAACTTTTAAGAAGCCGACGGGTCCTTGTACTAAGCCCAAGAGGAGGCTATCATTCCCGGGGGAAGAGATCATTATACGAAGCCTAAAAGGAGGCTGTGAATACTTCTAAGAAGCCGTAGGGTCCTTGTACGAAGCCCAAGAGGAGGCGGGGTTGCTTTTAGGAAGCCTGTGGGTCCTTGTATAATGCCCAAGAGGAGGCCGGTGCTTTTAAGAAGCCCGTGGGTCTATCATCTCCTTTCCATTAGGAGAGATAACTCTTTTTAAGATAAAAGCCACTGGTAAACGTGCGACGTTTACTATCCAGCGACTTTTAGCTTTTAAAGAGGGTTCCTTAGTTAAGGTCCAAGATTATGACTGTAGTGGGTACCCAAACCCCGAGACATTCAAGGCAAGCTATCCACAAGGAATAGATCAAGTCAGGAAAGTTCGAGAATTTGGAAGAAACTCAAAGATGCCATTCACGGAGAATACATTCATCTTGGGGAGTAGAGCTTCTTGACGATTCCTAAGGAGGACAGCCGAAGAGAAGACTGTATCTGGTACTCCTATTGGGGATCTAGGCGTCTATTTCTACGAATAAATGAAACGGCGTCACCTAGTTCTAGACGTAGTTGCCGGGGAAACTCGAAATATCTATACTATTATTACACAGTAGATATGAGTTTATGAAAGGAGACTTACAGTGAGCAGCCCCATAATACAGTTTATAATATGAAAGCAGTAAACGAAAGCGATAACCACTTACTCGGTTGGAGTGCTTCCATGCTGTTTGGTTAGTTGTTCAACAAAGAAAGATTGAAAACAACAGTATATTCAAAATCAAGGGAGGAAGTGCTTTGAAAAAGAAAGATTTGGGGCTTACAGCTTGAGGAGAGGCCCAGGGTTTTATCAGTGAGCACACTGTTTGAATTTTGTACAGAGGGACTTATACAAGTGACTGGGGCCCAAAATGGTTTTCTGTACAAAGGGATGGGTCTTACACTCTCTCAAGAGGCCCAAAAGGTTTTAAAGAAAAAGAGTGGGGCTTATAACACGAGGGTAGGCCCAAATGATTTTTCGTTTAAAAATGGCGATCGCGCCGAGGTTTTCCTTTTAACGCGGAGGGACTTATACAATAAGTGAGGCCCAAGATGTTTTGGTTAAAAGGGGGATTGGGTCTTACACTCTAATAGAGGCCCAAAGTGTTTTTAATGGGTATTATAGCTCAAGGAGAGGCCCAAGGGTTATTTTGAAAAGGGCGACGATCGCGCCGTTTGTTTTTGACGGTATCGGGACTTATACAATATACTGAGGCCCAAAATGATTTGGTCAAAAAAAGGATTGGGTCTTACACTCTATTAGAGGCCCAAAAAGTTTTAAGAAAAAGAAATGGGTCTTACTACTCGAGGGTAGGCCCAAGTTTATTTTAAAAAAGGCGACGATCGCGCCGTTTACTTGTACAGAGGGACTTATACAATGAATGAGGCCCAAAAAATTTTTGTACAAGGGGGGATGGGTCTTACACTCTCTCAAGAGGCCCAAAGTGTTTTGAAAATGATTTATGAGGGTTGAATTAATCCAAAACCCTAATTTGTTTTCAAAATGTATTTAATTGAATAAAAATTCAATTAAAATGATCAAAAATTTTTTAACACATGGAAAACAAATTGTGATCTTGGATTAATGCTTCAAAAATTAAGTATTGACCTACAAAATAATTAGAAAGCATTAAAAATTGCAAAATCAATTTAGAAAAAATATTTAATATGTCAAAAACAATCAAAATATTAATTCTTTGCAAAAATATCAATTATATGAAATAAATAATATTTTAGGGATTTTTTGTTAAAATAAAATATTTTAACATTTTTGTGAATTATTGAAAAAAGAATCAACTCAAAATCATTAAAACTCAGAGAGAAATTAATTTTTGAATCAATTAAACAAAATCACAAAATTCAAATATTTGAATTTCTAAAAATGGCGCCAAGAACAAGCTGAAGAACACGCGCGTGTTCTTGGTTTCTCAGATTTGCATTTTCTATCCAATCTCCATGAATACGTAATCATATCATGCAATCCACATATCATTATGCTCGTCTCAACCTCACGATCATGTCTATGTACTTTAATTTCATTTAAATTAAACATACAACAAGAAATCACGAAGAGACCTCAAGAACCCTAATTTCTGCATGAAGGCTAGGATTTTTGATACACGATTCAAACAATGCAATTAATTGAGGGAAAACATTCCATGCATGATTATGAACATATGGCCAAATTATTGTGCGAGGAAATATGCATAGATTGAGAGATGACCAAGCATGTGCTTACGTCTAGGCCGTGACAGCAAGTTCAAAGTGATTTTTGATTTGGAGGTGTTACAGATGAGTTGTGATGATCTGAACAGCTTCCCTACACCCTATGGATTGTGTTTGGATGGTTGGACTTGATTGAAATTGGCTGGATCATTTTGTGGTACCTCAGCTGCACTTTGGTTAAAACCTTGAGCAACCAGCTGGTGATTTTGTGAAATTGATGTTTCAGAAGTAATCTAAGTGTTTGATCAGCTCATGTGTGATGTATGTGAGGTGTGTGAGTGATTGGTTTGATTGGAATTGCTCTCAAACTAAAAACCCGATAGTGACTTGCCTTAGAAGGCAAAATTGGAGTGAAAGAAGATATTTTGAGGAAAGCATCTGTTAGATGGCTTTGGTGTACTTAAACTTACCACAATTGAGCTCTATTTATAGTAGAGCAAGTTTGTTTTGCAAGGAATAGTGCATGGCAGCTGCAACAGGTGTTTCCTCAATGTTGGCCAATGGAAATGCAAGTCTCCTCTAGCCATTGACTAGAGGTTAGGGCACAGAGCTATGGTCCCCTTGGTCTTGGATAAGTCTTGACTAATTTCAGATGAGGATGGCTCAGTCCATGCCACCTTGATGGTTCCATTGAATGCCTCATTCCAAATTTGAAGTCTTGTCCCTATTTTGGCCATTCTAGGTTCAACATGCTATTTCTTGTTCCATGGACTTTGGAGGCTTGGCTCAGTGATTGTCCCCTTTAGATTCAATCCTCTGAGGTGTCCAAGTGGATAGGAGCAATTGAATTTGGATGATTTTGGAAAATCGACCAAAGTTGCAAATTCTGCCTTGCCTTGACAGATTTCAGCAAGGTAACTTGCCAATGTCATATCTCATGGTGTAAGTTAAATTTGGCAATGTTCTTGGCCATTTTGGAAAGCTCTTACATGATACAACAACTGTTTGAACAAGTTTGGTTTTGATCTCTTTTGATTCCAAGTGAAAAATCCCCCTACATTTGGCAAAAAGTGAGGCAAAATCTGACTTAGTGAAAATTTCACTAAGTGTTGGAAAAAGTGACATTTTCACTTTTCAGCCACTTTGATCACTCCACAACTCAAAATCCTTAATGAATTGGAATGACTTGTAGTTGAAGTTTTTGTAGGTGATAATGAGGGCTACAAATCCATCTTTGGATGAGAAAAAATGGCCTTGTGGTTTAGGAGTTATGGTCCTCCAAAGTTGGTACCCTTGCCACTTTATTTTTAACTTAGAAAAATTTCTAAGTTTTATGGTTACCTCTTTTACAAGTTATCTCACTTTTCTTGATTTTTCTTGATGAATGATGATTCAAATCATACATTAACATAATTTTAGGGTTAAAAATCCATTTTGGTGAAAAATCTCAAAAAGTCAAAGTTGACTTTTGTGCACAGTTGACTTTTTATCAGATGAATTCCAAACTGTGCAATTCTTCAGGAAATCATGTCCTTGACCTAAATCAAACTTGATGGACATGTTCGATGGGTGTCATACGGTATACTCAATCATGTATTAGGGTTTGGGAGCATGTCTTGGTCAAAAGTCAAAGTTACAGTTGACTTTTTCCTTAAAACCCTAATTGTGGTGCAGATGAAATTGAGACTTGTTGCTCAAACTTCTTGGATTAATCCATTGTCCCAAATGGATCAATATGGTATATTAGAGACCCTCAAATCATCTCTTGAGGTCTTGGCTCATGATTTGTCCCAAAAGTCAATTTAGGGGTGAATTAGGTCAAGAAACCCTAATTCCTGATTTTTGATGAATGCATCCCTTGAGGCAAAATTGACTTGATGCATGGGTTAATGAGGTTCCATGAAGTATATTAGGTTATGTTTTGGATCAATGGCTTATGCCCAGATGAAACTTTTCATCTGGAGGCCCTGGGTGATCAAAACCCTAATTTGGTGACACTGGCGATCTTGAGGCTTGATCCACCTAGAAGGGAGAAACCTTGTGCTTAATCCTTGAAGTGGGAGTCCTTTTGATCCTTTGAGGATGTTTGAGAGATTAGACCAGTTGAAAATCAAGTCATTTCTTGATTGAGCCTTTGTCTAAAGCTCAGAGAGGGCTTGAAACCCTAATTTTGATTATAGTGGATGCTCACCCATCTTTGAGGCATTTGGTGAGGCATGATGGTTCATCCATATTGTGATGATGATTTGCACAATGATGGGAAATATTAGTGGTCAAAATTTGGGGTATGACAGATGTCCCTATTTAATCTTCTTGGACCCGAAGGTGCGAATGTCGAAGGTGTTCGGGCTTTCGGGGTGCAAGATGATTAAATATCGGAGTACCCGAAATTTTGATGGTGGTTATGAATGGTAGCTTACGCATTCATCTTCTTTAGCTAAGCGATGATGCTTAGAAAAGGTAAACTTCCCCTCGATCCTGGTCTCCTACCAAGGATCTGGTCTTAGTTTCTTTTGTCAACTTCCCCTTGTTCTTGGTTTCCTACCAAGGAACTGGTCTTAGTTTCTTTTGTCAACTTCCCCTCGTTCCTGGTTTCCTACCAAGGAACTGGCCTTAGTTTCTGATTTAAACTTACCCTCGATCCTGGTTTCCTACCAAGGAACTGGTCTTAGTTTCTGATTTAAACTTCCCCTCGATCCTGGTTTCCTACCAAGGAACTGGTCTTAGTTTCTGATTTAAACTTCCCCTCGATCCTGGTTTCCTACCAAGGAACTGGTCTTAGTTTCTGATTTAAACTTCCCCTCGATCCTGGTTTCCTACCAAGGAACTGGTCTTAGTTTCTTTTGTCAATAAACTTTACTGACAAGGGACGCTATTCGTAGCGGCTTTCCTTCAAACTTCTCGCCGAATTTTCCTGGGGAGATGCCATTTGAGTGGAAAAAGTTTTGATGTCAGACTTGCTGGGGAACCCATTCGTCTGAATTGTAGAGGTACATAAACTTCTCTGTTTTGGAGACGCCATTTGTCGATTCTACTAGGGAAAGCGAGTATCTTGAGAGACTGTTTTCGTTTGGGGTTACATCATACTTTTCTCGGGATCTTCCCGGAGAAATGCCATATGATGGGATCCAACTTTGAGGTGCCAATGACCTTCTCATCAGTGGTTTTTTGGAGCAAAACTGGCGTGCTGCCGAATCTCTGATCACGAGGCTTTCTCTGTGGATTTTCCTTAATCCGGGAAAGCAAGGATATCATCTTCAATGGCGAAGAGTGATGTTTATTGAAAGTTTTCTCTGGATTTTCAGAGGTTCAAGTTATCAAAGTGGTCAAGGACCAACTTCTTTCCAGAATTAAACTGGAAGCGAGGTTGTTCAGACACAGTATTTCCTGACGAGGCAAGAACTGACAACTCGATTGAGAGGACTCCTACCACTAGGGGACAAGACCAACTAGAGTGATAGTGATGCAATATGAAATGTGAATGCAAATAAAAAATGCATGATGTATGTATGTATATGCTGACAAAACAGACGCGACATACAGACTAATGGATGAACACAATTGGATACTCGGCCATCGAGGGGCGAAGAAGTACCGTTGACTCAAAATAGCAATTCCACCTTGCTTAGGAGAGATAGTCCCGTTGGGAGCTATGTTGATCGGGCTTAGGAGATGAGAACTCGGCCGAGGATGTCAGACGAAACATGGTCTCTGACATTATTGATCCTTCATTCAGGAGTACTGGTCTAGAAGGAGTACCTTGATTCTGCACTTTGACGTTCGCTTACTTCGGGAGAAGCGATCGATGTTCTTCTGATGTTCAACAGTCAAAAGAAATGCCATCTTTAATTTAAAAGCAGAAAAAGTTTTAACAAGTAAATTCATTTTTGTTTTATTTCAAGAATCGCTGATTAAGTTTAAACAACGTCGTTCTGTAAAGCTAAAACAAATAAAGAATTACAAACACAAGCACAAGGGCTCAAATTTTATTGATAAGATGGAAATCAGCCAAACGCGTGATTCCAAAGAGTATTTACAAAGTTAGAAAATGGTAATTTACAGGGAAAAGGGCTACGTTGAAACATAACGACCACTATCCTTCTACCAACTTTGAGTTCGGGACATCCTGAGCTTCTGTCGAAGATGACCTTGACTGGAGATTTCCTCCGATGGATGATGTAACTGCTGCTGAGGGACTTGCCTCTGTTGAACATAGTTACTTGCCATTATCCCTAACTTTTTCCTGGATTGTACTATGAGATTCCTAATCCATCGGGCTGATTTTTTTTCATGTCTCTAACTTTTGCCTGGACCGCCCTTTCGGGTTTTCAATCCACCGAGACGTTTTTTTTTTAGTTTTAAGCGAAGTATTTCTTGACTACATCAACATTCGTGGGGTAGGCAAATTCCTCTCCGTCCATGGTTGCAAGTCTCAAGGCGCCGCCTGAGAAAGCTTTCGTGACCACATAGGGGCCATCATAATTTGGGGCCCATTTGCCCCGAGAATCAGTGAGAAATGATTGTATCTTCTTGAGCACGAGGTCTCCTTTTCTGAAAACACGAGGTCAGAACTTTTTGTCGAACGCCCTCTTCATTCTCTGTTGATACAACTGACCGTGGCATAGTGCCGTGATTCGCTTCTCTTCGATCAGGTTCAGTTCGTCGTGTCGATTTTGACACCATTCAGCTTCGGTAAGCTTAGCTTCCATCAATACCCGGATTGATGGGATCTCTACTTCTATGGGGAGAACTACCTCCATGCCATATACTAGAGAGAAAGGGGTTGCCCCTGTTGAAGTGCGGACAGATGTTTGATAACCGTGAAGAGCAAAGGGTAGCATCTCGTGCCAATCTTTGTAGGTTACAACCATCTTTTGAACGATCTTCTTGATGTTCTTGTTAGCCGCTTCTACCGCTCCATTCATCTTGGGTCGGTAGGGAGATGAGTTATGGTGTTCGATCTTGAACTCTGCACACAACTCTTTCATCATCTTATTGTTCAAGTTAGATCCACTATCAGTAATGATCTAGCTTGGAACACCATGACGGCAGATGATATTGTTTTTGATAAATCGGACCACCACTTGTCGGGTTACATTGGCGAATGACGCTGCTTCGACCCACTTAGTGAAATAGTCAACGGCTACAAGGATGAACCGATGTCCGTTTGAAGCCTTGGGCTCAATCATGCCAATCATGTCGATCCCCCATATGGAAAAAGGCCACGACGAAGAAAGAACTTTGAGATGTGATGGCGGTACATGAATTTTGTCGGAGTATATCTGACACTTGTGACACCTCCTCATGTACTTGTAGCAGTCGGATTCCATGGTCAACCAGTAGTACCCGGCTCTGAGAATCTTTCTCGCCATTGTGTGTCCGTTGGCATGAGTGCCAAAGGATCCTTCATGAATTTCTTTCATCAGCATGTCTGCTTCTGGTCTGTCGACGCATCGGAGCAAGACCATGTCAAAATTTCTCTTATAAAGAGTGTCACCGCTCAGGAAGAAGTTTCCAGCCAATCTTCTGAGGGTTTTCCTGTCCTTTCTGAGTGCCCCTAATGGGTACTCTTGTTTCTGAAGGAAGCATTTGATATCATGATACCAAGGTCTGTCGTCTATGACTGCTTCAATCGTGAAGACGTAAGCGGGCCGTTCAAGGCGCATGATGTCGATCTTAGGTATGTCATTCCATAGACCTACACTAATCATGGAAGAGAGAGTGGCTAATGCATCAGCCATGTGATTCTCATCACGAGGGATGTGATGAAAGTCGACTCTGTTGAAGAAGGGTAACAACCTTCTTGCATAGTCTTTGTAAGGAATCAATTCTGATTGGTATGTGTTCCAATCTCCTTTTATCTGGTTAATAACCAAGGCTGAATCGCCGTATACGTCCAAGTTTTTGATTCTTAAATCAATCGCTTCTTCGAGACCCATGATACATGCTTCATATTCGGCCTCGTTGTTCGTACATTTGAATGTAAGTCTGGCAGTGAAAGGAATGTGGGAACCCTGAGGGGTAACAATGATTGCCCCAATTCCATTTCCATAATGATTGACTGCTCCGTCAAAGATAAGTCCCCACTGGGAACCTGGTTCTGGCCCTTCACTGGGTAGCGGTTCATCGCAATCTTTCATTTTTAGATACATGAAATCTTTGTCTGGGAAGTCAAACCCGATTGATTCTTGATCATCAATCGGTTGATGAGCTAAATGACCGGCTAAAATACTTCCCTTAACGGCTTTCTGAGCGTGGTACTCTATGTCATATTCTGATAGTAGCATCTGCCAACGGGCAATCCTTCCCGTGAGAGCAGGCTTTTCAAAGACGTACTTGATTGGATCCATCTCGGAGACCAACCAAGTAGTATGACGAATCATGTATTGGCGAAGACGTTTGGCTGCCCAAGCCAAAGCGCAACAAGTTTTTTCAAGCATTGTGTACCGAGTCTCGCAGTCGGTGAATTTCTTGCTTAGATAGTAGATGGCAGACTCTTTCCATTTAGTTTCGTCTTGTTGGCCAAGTACACATCCCATTGAGTCCTCTAGGACTGTGAGGTAAATGATCAGTGGTCTTCCTTCCATTGGAGGTGATAGAATCGGAGGATTCAACAGATATTCCTTGATACTGTCGAAGGCGATTTGGCAATCATCTGACCAAACGCAATCCTGATTCTTTTTGAGTAATTTGAAAATCGGCGCACACGTCGCGGTCATAAGGAATATGAATCTGGAGATGTAGTTTAAACGTCCTAGGAATCCTCTAACTTGTTTTTCAGTTTTCGGAGAAGGCATTTCTTGAATGGCCTTGACCTTGTCAGGATCAACCTCAATTCCTTTCTGGATGACGATGAACCCTAGTAGTTTCCCTGAACGGACACCGAAGGTGCACTTGTTGGGATTCAAGCGGAGCTTGAATTTTCTTAGACGTTCGAACAATTTTGACAGATGTTCAATGTGCTCATCCTCTGTTCTTGATTTTACAATCATATCATCGACATACACTTCGATTTCCTTGTGTATCATGTCATGAAACAGAGTAGTCATGGCCCTTTGATAGGTTGCCCCGGCGTTCTTCAAAACGAACGGCATTACCTTGTAACAAAAGGTACCCCATGGGGTAATGAACGAAGTTTTCTCCATGTCTTTCGGCGCCATTTTGATCTGATTATAGCCCGAGAATCCATCCATGAAGGAGAATACTTTGAACTTTGCTGTGCTGTCAACCAGCATGTCAATGTGTGGTAAAGGAAAGTCATCCTTTGGACTCGCCTTGTTTAGATCTCTGTAATCAACACACATTCTGACCTTTCCATCCTTTTTGGGAACGGGTACGATGTTGGCTAACCATTGAGGATATTCAGATGTAGCGAAGAAACCTGCGTCAATCTGTTTCTGTACCTCCTCCTTGATTTTGATAGCCATGTCCGGGTGAGTCCGTCTCAACCTTTGCTTTACTGGCGGACAGGATGATCTCAACGGTAAGTGATGTTCCACGATGCTGGTATCCAACCCTGGCATATCCTGATAGGACCAAGCGAATACATCGGGAAATTCTTTGAGAAGCTTTATCAAACTCTCTCTGGCAGTTGGACTGAGCAGTGCCCCAATCCTGATTTCTTTTCTCTCTTGTTCTGAACCCAAGTTTACCATTTCCAACGGCTCTTTGTGAGGTTCAATGGACCTTTCTTCTTGTCTGAGTAATCGGAAGATCTCTTCTGGAATTTCGTTGTCAACTTCTTCTTCAGCCCCAAATACCGGGAACTCAAAGTCGGGAGAAGGCATCGGATCGTATGTTTCAACGGGGTGTAAAATAAGCAATCTGCATGACGTGATGATTCGTGTTTAGAAGAGATAGAGAAAATGCAAGTGTGTGCAGTGTATTTGTTTTACTGCTTGTTTTTTATTTGAATTGTGTTTTTTTTAGGATTACCATTTTCTGAAAAACGAAAAGAGAAAACAGCAATTATGCGGAAATTACAGAACGACGTTATTTTATTAATGAACAAGTCGACTCTTGAAACTACAGCCCTATAAAACAAAACTCTGTTGCTTCGGGCAAAGCGAAGAGGGATATTTACAGAAAGCGAGCCCTATCAAAACATCTGTTTCACCTGGGCAGGGTGAAAGGTTAAAGATGGCAATTACTTTGACTGATGAACGACCTTCGGAACCTCGACGGCAACCCATTGGCGGCGAACTCCTCGGTGAATCACAAAGTCTGGCACCTTCCTTGATTTGTCTTCAGAAATGACGCTGATTTCTGGTGGAGCAGGATAGTTGGAATCTGTCTCCCAGACAAAATTGTCGTAGGAGGATTCCTCTGTTGCATTTTACATAGCATTGGTGCTCTCAGCTGTATCTCCCCATCCAGTTGGCTGGATATCTTCGAGCTTGGTACGAGAGCTTTCGGGAGCAGTGTACTTGACCATAAAGTCGTATTTTCCACTTGGTTGTCCCAGAGTGTCCCAAACTTCTTTGGAACTGGAGAAGTCATCCCTTTCGATGACGTTGACCTCGGGAAAAGCATAATTGATGAATTCCAGTCCTGCAAACGTTGCGAATTCATCATCATGTTGAGTAATTTCCGAATGACCTGAGTGTTGATCCCATGACATGGTGGGGACATAGGTATTCTGTTCAATGACGCTCAGCTGAGTTTCATTGTTCGGCTGCCTCTCTTGCCCCAAGTTTCCTGGGTAAGGCCGCCACATTGGCAGGCCATCCATCGGGCCATAGTAATTGTAGTCAAAGTTGTCTTTCATTAGAGTGTCCTCCTCTAATGAATTTGGCAGAGCACGACATCCTTCCGGATCACAATCTCCGTAGATCATTTCGACATCTGATCTTGGTATAAATCTCGGACTTTCTGTAGGAAAGCAAAAAGGCATAGGCACCTCTTCCTGAGACATATAGCCGTCCTTGTTAAGATAGGACTTCCATTCTTCATCCGTGTCAGAGGGATCTTCCTCATTGATAGCATGAACTGTCTGAGACACTGGGTGAAGAAAACCTCCACCGTGGAAGAAGTTTTGAAGGGGATGAAAACTTTCATCGTTGGCAACTGTCTGGGTACAGGTTGCAGAAAAACCAAGACCCTTCTTTGTTTTATTGTCAATAGGAACGACAAGCCGTCCCCATCCTGTCGTATCGGTACTCTCGACCGCTTTGATAGCATCTTTGTATGAAGAAATTGAAGTTCCTTCTTTGAACTGATTGTCCTTGCTCACCGATAGTGCTTGGAACTGAGTTCCAATAACCTCCTCGGGTTCCGCACAAGTAGATGATGATAGGTTACTCACAAGCAAGGCTTGTTCCCCACAAATGGTGCCAAGTTGATCGTTCTTGACGAACTTTAGCTTTTGGTGGAGGGTCGAAGTAACCGCTCCAGCCTGATGTATCCAAGGTCTTCCTAATAAACAACTGTATATTGCCCGGATGTCCATGACCTGGAAAGTGATTTGGAAAGTGTGAGGACCAATAGTTATGGGAAGATCAACTTCGCCGATAACTGTTTTTCTGGATCCGTCGAATGCTTTGACGACGACCTCGCTGACTCTCATCGAAGGGCCCTTGAATGATAATTGCATCAAAGTGGACTTCGGCATAACATTCAGGGCTGACCCTGTGTCTACCAGTACATTGGCTAAAGCATCGCCCTGGCAGTTAACTGTAATGTTGAGCGCCATGTTATGGCGGCGACCCTCTTCAGGTAATTCTTCATCACTAAATCCCAAATTATTGCAGGAAGTGATGTTAGAGACAATGCTATCGAATTGTCTGATTGTTACATCCTGTTCCACAAAGGCTTGCTCCAAGACTTTCTGTAGAGCCTCTCTGTGTGCTTCTGAACTGAGTAACAGTGATAATACTGAGATCTTTGAAGGAGTCTGTAACAGTTGATCAACAATGTTGTATTCACTCCTTTGGATGAGCTTTAGCATCTCATCCTTGTCTTTTGAAAAGTCGGGATTACTAGATTGACCGACTGGCGGATCAGGAATTTCTGCTTGAAGTTCCTTTTCTTTGTTGGATTCTCCAACCCCTCAGTTGAAGATTCGACCGCTCCGTGTTACACGACTGATGTCTGCAATATTCACGACGAAGGGTAATGGAATTTCCTTTCCATTCTCGATTATTGTTGCACCGTATTTGTAAGGGATCGCCTTAGCTGATTCATATGGTAATGGCCCCGGTAGATAGATGACTATGGGAACCTTCTGATTTTTTTGACCATCATAACCAATCTCGATCCGTTCCTGGTTGGGAACTTTAGATTCGTCAAGTAGAGGAATGATGGCAAAAACATCCCTGGGCCTATGATGACCAGAGATTGTGACAACATCCTCGACTTGATTGGCAAGGTAGTTCGGCGTGCAGTTGATAGGTCCAGAACCTGGATATGGACGGATTTCTCCATGATCGACTTGACCCTGAAGAGCTGCTCTCACAAGGTAACACCCTTGGTTACTTTCCGAACAGACGCTACAACTGTCATAGTTGTGTGGAGGCACCTGGCCCCACCCACTTTAAATACAATGTAACCTCACTAGGTTACCTTCCATTGATCGGACATCCTGACTTTGACGACGAGTAGGATTCCTGTTATTGATACTAATCTGCTGAGTATCTTCATCCATGTAGATTGGCATCCACCAGTGATTTAACAAGTGTTGAAGTGCCTCCTGGACAAGGGTACAACCCTGATCGTTTTCGCAACCTGCTTTACAGCTTTGATAGTCATGTGATATTAAGAATCCGAGTCGGACCTGTTCAGCATGTAACTCTACCAGGTTGGTATTCATTACGCGGATATCGAAGATCTGAACCATGTTGATTTGATAGGAGTTCCTATCATGGTAGTCTTGGATCCATCCAGGATCCATCTGACGCTGGAGGGCCTCTTGTATGAAAGAGCATCCCTGTTTGTTTACCGAGCAAATTAGACAGGAACTGTAATCGTGTCGCGGCAGATTATGATACTGGTTTTGCCTTGAGTGCATCGCCACCAAGTTGACATTCATTGCACGGATGTCGTGGTTCTGAATGACGTTGGAATTCGTGTAAACCATGTTAACTCCACGAACTCGGTGCTCTTGGATCCATCCGAGATCCATCTGTTCCTGTAGAGCTGATTGCACTACCGAACATCCTTGGTTATCTTTAGAGCAGATATCACACTGGTGATAGTTATGAGGTGGCACATGGCCATATCCACTCTGTCTACAATGCATCTTGACCAGATTGGTTTTCAATAAGAGTACATCGTGAATTTGATAGACATTATTAGTCTCTTTCTCAATCAGATTGACTGCAGCTTTCTCATGTTGAGGCAGCGGGTTCGTAAGAACATTAGGATTCGTATCTTTGAAAGATAAGAGCCCGCTTCTAACAAGCTTTTGCACGTCGGATTTGAAATTGAGACAAGTCTCAATGTTATGCCCTGAACCTCCTTGATGATAAGGGCATGTTTGATCCGCTTTAAACCAAAAAGGTGGATTTTTCGGAACTGTAAGAGGAGACTTAGTCTGAATGTGCCCCTTAGCCAGTAGTAACGGAAATAATTCTGCGTACAACATGGGTATAGGATCAAACCCTGATGGTCGTGTTGTACGGTTGTTGTTATATGGAGGACGAGCCTGCTGAAGAGGTTGTTGTGTCCTTTGCTGACAGGTTGGCTCTGCGCAACCTGAGGTTGATACATAGGAACAGGCGCGGGGCCGATAGCAGGAGTAACAGCTGCCACTGGCTGTTAACGTCGCCTTTGCTTTCCGAGAGAGATATTCCCAATATCTTGCTCTTTTTTCTTTGGGAGAGCACTACCGTATTTTTTAGTACCGCTCGTTGATCCAGTGTCTTTTACCAAACGTCCTTCTCGGACGGCTTCCTCAAGACGTACACCCATGCCGACCATTTCGGTAAAATCACTGGGCGCACTGGCAACCATTCGGTCATAGTAAAATGAGCTTAAGGTCTTTAAGAAGATTTTTGTCATCTCTTTTTCCACAAGAGGTGAACAAATTTGAGCGGCAATTTCACGCCACCTTTGAGCATACTCCTTAAAGGCTTCTTTGTCCTTTTGCGACATTGATCTGAGTTGATCTCTGTCGGGTGCCATGTCTAAATTGTATTTGTATTGTTGGATGAAGGCAGTGCCAAGATCTCTAAAAGTACTGATTGTAGCACGGTTTAAACCCATGTACCATTTGAGTGCGGCACCGGTTAAACTATCCTGGAAGTAGTGAATCAGCAGGTCCTGATTCTCCGTCTGAGCTGACATCCGCCGAGCGTACATCACCAGATGGCTCTGAGGGCAAGAGTTACCCTTGTATTTTTCAAAGTCGGGCACTTGGAACTTGTGCGGGACTTTCACATTTGGGACCAAGCAGAGGTCTGCGGCGTCCTTTCCAAATAGATCCTGACCGCGAATGGCTTGCAGCTCTTTCTGCATTTCCAAGAACTGCTCCTGGAATTCATCCATTCTGTCAAACATAGTTTCCTTCTTACCAGAAGGTGTCTGTGGAATCTGTCCTTCCGGGACAGTGTGCACCACAGGGGGTGGTACCGTGACTACGTCAGTAAGTCTTGGCGTCTCCCGAAGTTTGTAACCTTCAGGAGTCTTCAGTATGCCCCTGGCATCTTCGCTTTCCCGAAGTTTGTAACCTTCATGCCCAGCGGCTTCTGTTGCGATTCCCTGATCTTCAGTGATCGGCAGAACATATCCTTTTGGGATATAGTTAACAGGCATGCCCCATGGACGATCTTTCGGCATCTGATACCTAGGATCATACTTTTCTATGATGGGCGTTGAGGTGATCTCTGAGATCACAGTTCTTTGTAGCTGAGCTTCTGCCATGGCTTGCATGTCGTTACGAAGCTTTCTCATATCCTCTCTTAGAGCGTCGATCTCTTCTTTCAACTCTCTATTTTCTTCCTCAAGATCATCCATCTTTTTCTGACGATTGGCCCGAGTATTATACGAATGAGACAGTTTGACTCTTGAATTGAGACACAAACGTGAGATTTGTAGGTAAGAAGAATACGCGATGTGAGAATGATGAATGCAACGATTATATTAATTATTGTTTTTGTTTTTGTTTAATCAAAATAAACTTCGACAATTAGATTGCAAATATCAAACAGTGGGGAAACCCCTTTTTATTCAATTCCAAAGGATTACAGAAATGGAAATACAGTAGATTACAAAGTGCAGAAACAGAAACCTAAACTAATGGGTCCCTAGTCCTCTTCTTTTACCGGGGCGCTTGGGCCGTTGTCGGGTTGTCATTCCTTTGCCAGGTGAAAGGAGCGAGCAAATTCCTTTGCTCATCTTGATTCTCTACAGCATGCTGCTCCAAAATTTCAATCAGAGCATCTTTCTTTTTTAGTAGTCGCTGTATTTGGATACACTCTACGTCGAGGGTGCGGTACTTGTTCTTCCAAGATATTCTTTCCTTTTGAACTTTGTTGAGAGTAACCTGAAGCTTTTCAGTTTCCGTCATGAAGTACATGACAGTTTCCCTTGGTGGAAGAATTCCGTAACGAGGATAAGGCATCTTTAACTTGAGAGCTCTAGTTTCTACCCAATGGAGATAAGGCTCCACCGAGACACAGTCCGGTTTTCCCAGAGACTCTCGTCCTTTCTTATGAACATGTTTCCAAGCTTGCACTATTTCCATCTTTAGTGCTCTGTCATTTTCTCCTTCTTTGAAGAAAAGACCTTCCAGATGAACACCCAGTGGGATGTGTCTCATCGGGTATCCAAATTGACGAAGAACCAATGTCGGATGATAGTTGATTCTTCCTTTAGTTCCTTAATAGGGGTACGCTGGGGAAGTTTCCACAACGGTCAATGATTCTGATTCCCTCATAAATCCTATTACACCAATCTATATCGGAATTGGTGAGAGACATGATCTTCTGCGACTAACGTAAGACACTCTTGCAATCCCAAAAAGCAGCAGACTTGGGCAAGTGAGAGATAAACCATTTGTAGAGCAAAGGTACACAGCATGTGACCTCCCCTCCGCTGTACAAATTTCCCAAGTGTACAGAATGATACGCATCTGCGAGCAAAGTCGGCACAGGGTTTCCAATGAGAAAAACCTTAATAGCGTTGATATCGACGAAGTTATTGATGTTGGGAAACAAAAATAACCTGTAGGTGAGCAAGACAAAGATGCTTTCAAAAGCAGTCGTGTTCCCTATACTAGCGAAGTACAGGGCTTTCTTTGTCAAGAACTGGGCTGGCAAACCTTGGATGCCACCCTTAGTGGTCATGTGAGTCCTGACCTCAGACTCGTCCAAATGAATTGCTATTGCAATAGTCTGATTCTTTGGAATTTCTTACAGTCCAGAAATGGAGCTCGATCAGTGATATGTAAATCAGTCAGATGAGAATACTCCTCCAGCGTTGGTGCAAGCTGGTAATCCGGGAATGTGAAACAGTGATAAACCGGATCGTAGAACTGAATGAGCGCGTCCATGATCCCCTTAATCACATGGACTCTTAACAGTGGTAGCAAACCACCGTGCTTGGCTCTGAAAGCCTCTGGGTTAACGATCATCCTCGCTAACTTTCTCAAATCCTCTAGCTTTGGAACCTTGAAGGTATACTGGTGAGTTCTCCTTCTACCGAAATCCATTAATGCAATCTTTTTCTCTGATATTTGCAATCACGGTCTTAGTTTAATTTGAAAAACAGAGAGACTAGAAGAGAAGTTTTTTGAATGTTTTAATGTTTTATTAAATGGATGCATGAATGCAGCACACAAAAACATAGAAAAAACATGGGGTCAAAGGGTCGTTGTCATGAAGTCAATGCTCTACCCATCCCCAAAGGTTTATACTAGGGTGATATTTGTACCTGTACTCATTATCATCAGCTCCTCCCAGGAAAGCAAGACAACAAGCGGATCGCCAGCGAGTTGTAGAGCAATCTTAGAGTAAGTGCCATTCACCGAGAATAGATCACCAGCCTCAAATGAGGGTAGTATCGCGTAACAACTATTTTTGATAGTTTCCGCACTACGAAAGGGTTTGGCTCCTCAGCTTCTCAGACTTAACAACCAGCCCATTGGCTAGAAGAGTGAATGGGTTGCGTTGGTCAGCCTCCACTGAGGTTGATGGTCGACCCCGTCGCCATCACTTATCTTAAGTGTATACTCATTCTCACCACATGCGGCATCACACGCATTCCCAGTAGCAGAAAAATAAACACATATAGCAATTAGGAAAAGCAATATATATATTTGTCCTAATCATCCTAGACTTATAAAGCTAAGAATCCTAAGTTCCTGACAGAAATGGGTTCCCCGGCAGAAGCCCCAATCTGTGGTTTTCACACAAGTGAAGGAAAAAGAAAGACGGGCCCCACAGTGGGCGCCATTTTTACTATTGGCGGCCACCGCCATGAAAATGACTTACCCAAGGTTTAAATTGTAAGGAAGAAAGAACGGGCCCCATGGTGGGCGCCATTTTTACTGTAGCGAGCGATTTTGGACGCGGTTCTTAAGCGCTGGTCGCTCTCTGCGGTTTGAGCTTTGACTACAGGTCGATTCATTTTTTATCCTATTGTGAACTGAATAAGGAAGGGAAATAGATGTCTCCAATTAACCCTGCTTTGCATACTGAGTTTAAACAGCGGTCTGTTAGGTTACGAATGCTATCAATGTGGGGGGCCTTGTACTGGTTATTTGTATTTTCGCCAATACTGTTTTCTTTCTTTTTACCTGGGCAGAAGGTTTCTGGAAGGGAACAAGGATTAGGATGTTAGGACTGATGCTTTTGAATTACTGCTTTTGATTGATGGAGATATGGGATTTGGGTTTTTTGTTGATTGCGCTCGCTAAGATCTTTTCTTTCGATCTTATGCCTACGTATTCCCGTTTACCGAAACAGGGAAATCAGAGCGTTCGTAGTTCCTCCTATTCTATGGGAGGAAATGGGTGTTTTTGGTGTCTTGTTCAAAGACCAAGACGTGAAGCGAAAGGTAGTTTGTATCTTGTTCAAAGCCCAAGATGTGAAGCTGAAAAGTCTATTTGTGTCTTGTTCAAAGCCCAAGACGTGAAGCTGAAAAGTCTATTTGTGTCTTGTTCAAAGCCCAAGACGTGAAGCTGAAAGACCTCAGCTTTAGAGAGAATTTGTCATCTCTAAAGAGGGGAGAAGGAGAATTACTTTAACTGGGATACGCGGATCCGAGTAATGCCATAATTTCCGAAGAAAGGGTTTTAACCTGAAGGAGAAGACTTTAACTCAGTGTAGAGCAAAGCCATCTTTCCTTAGGAATTTCTCATGCTAAAAGAGGGACAGTGGCATGGATGTAGATGATCCAGAGGCTTGCCTATTACAACGATTAGATGAAGGGGAAGGAGTTATTGATGTTTGTATACTGTGAACGAGGCACATCTTTGATGCTAAAAGGTTAATTGGATCAACCAGTGGTTTTCTTATACAAAGCCTAAGAGGAGACTATTATGTGTCTCGTACAAAGCCCGAGAGAGAGGCTAAAAGGTTTTGACTCAACGGTGGAATCTTTTGGTATCTCGTATAAAGCCCGAGATGGAGGCTATTTGACTCAACAAGGGAGTTTTTGTATCTCGTACGAAGCCCGAGATGGAGGCGAAAGGGGGATTGACTCAACGAGGGAGTCTCTTTATGTGTCTCGTACAAAGCCCGAGAGAGAGGCTAAACGTTGTTTGACTCCGCTGGGGAGAATCATTTGTACAAAGCCCAAGAGGAGGCTAGGGTGACTGTTTCAGTTGAGTGACAGGTCCAGTATACTGATTTTGAAAGAGAAAATTAGTTCTTATATGAGCAATATTGTACTCATGGATTTGATTCAAGGATCCGGGTTATTCCCTTTTCCTTGAGGAAGCGGGAAATCCAAAGGGTATTGAGACTGTCCGAGTCTGCGGGTTTCCTTCCTATTTAACGAAGGGGTCGCTTGAGAATGTCTTTGAGACTCAAGGAAATTAGACTGTCCGTGTCTAGAGTTTTATCTTTTGTACTATGTTATGAGAAACAGTAGTAGACTCTATGAAAGGACTGTTCTATGCAGATGACTAAGTTCTGTTCCTATACCTCTAGGAGGTCGTCGGGACAATTTGTACGAAGCCCAAGAGGAGGCTGGAAACTTTTAAGAAGCCGACGGGTCCTTGTACTAAGCCCAAGAGGAGGCTATCATTCCCGGGGGAAGAGATCATTATACGAAGCCTAAGAGGAGGCTGTGAATACTTCTAAGAATCCGTAGGGTCCTTGTACGAAGCCCAAGAGGAGGCGGGGTTGCTTTTAGGAAGCGTGTGGGTCCTTGTATAATGCCCAAGAGGAGGCCGATGCTTTTAAGAAGCCCGTGGGTCTATCATCTCCTTTCCATTAGGAGAGATAACTCTTTTTAAGATAAAAGCCACTGGTAAACGTGCGAGGTTTACTATCCAGCGACTTTTAGCTTTTAAAGAGGGTTCCTTAGTTAAGGTCCAAGATTATGACCGTAGTGGGTACCCAAACCCTGAGACATTCAAGGCAAGCTATCCACAAGGAATAGATCAAGTCAGGAAAGTTCGAGAATTTGGAAGAAACTCAAAGATGCCATTCACGGAGAATACATTCATCTTGGGGAGTAGAGCTTCTTGACGATTCCTAAGGAGGACAGCCGAAGAGAAGACTGTATCTGGTACTCCTATTGGGGATCTAGGCGTCTATTTCTACGAATAAATGAAACGGCGTCACCTAGTTCTAGACGTAGTTGCCGGGGAAACTCGAAATATCTATACTATTATTACACAGTAGATATGAGTTTATGAAAGGAGACTTACAGTGAGCAGCCCCACAATACAGTTTATAATATGAAAGCAGTAAACGAAAGCGATAACCACTTACTCGGTTGGAGTGCTTCCATGCTGTTTGGTTAGTTGTTCAACAAAGAAAGATTGAAAACAACAGTATATTCAAAATCAAGGGAGGAAGTGCTTTGAAAAAGAAAGATTTGGGGCTTACAGCTCGAGGAGAGGCCCAGGGTTTTATCAGTGAGCGCACTGTTTGAATTTTGTACAGAGGGACTTATACAAGTGACTGGGGCCCAAAATGGTTTTCTGTACAAAGGGATGGGTCTTACACTCTCTCAAGAGGCCCAAAAGGTTTTAAAGTAAAAGAGTGGGGCTTATAACACGAGGGTAGGCCCAAATGATTTTTCGTTTAAAAATGGCGATCGCGCCGAGGTTTTCCTTTTAACGCGGAGGGACTTATACAATAAGTGAGGCCCAAGATGTTTTGGTTAAAAGGGGGATTGGGTCTTACACTCTAATAGAGGCCCAAAGTGTTTTTAATGGATCTTATAGCTCAAGGAGAGGCCCAAGGGTTATTTTGAAAAGGGCGACGATCGCGCCGTTTGTTTTTGACGGTATCGGGACTTATACAATATACTGAGGCCCAAAATGATTTGGTCAAAAAAAGGATTGGGTCTTACACTCTATTAGAGGCCCAAAAAGTTTTAAGAAAAAGAAATGGGTCTTACTACTCGAGGGTAGGCCCAAGTTTATTTTAAAAAAGGCGACGATCGCGCCGTTTACTTGTATAGAGAGACTTATACAATGAATGAGGCCCAAAAAAATTTTGTACAAGGGGGGATGGGTCTTACACTCTCTCAAGAGGCCCAAAGTGTTTTGAAAATGATTTATGAGGGTTGAATTAATCAAAAATCCTAATTTGTTTTCAAAATGTATTTAATTGAATAAAAATTCAATTAAAATGATCAAAAATTGTTTAACACATGGAAAACAAATTATGATCTTGGATTAATGCTTCAAAAATTAAGTATTGACCTGCAAAATAATTAGAAAGCATTAAAAATTGCAAAATCAATGTAGAAAAAATATTTAATATGTCAAAAACAATCAAAATATTAATTCTTTGCAAAAATATCAATTATATGAAATAAATAATATTTTTGGGATTTTTTGTTAAAATAAAATATTTTAACATTTTTGTGAATTATTGAAAAAAGAATCAACTCAAAATCATTAAAACTCAGAGAGAAATTAATTTTTGAATCAATTAAACAAAATCACAAAATTCAAATATTTGAATTTCTAAAAATGGCGCCAAGAACAAGCTGAAGAACACGCGCGTGTTCTTGGTTTCTCAGATTTGCATTTTCTATCCAATCTCCATGAATACGTAATCATATCATGCAATCCACATATCATTATGCTCGTCTCAACCTCACGATCATGTCTATGTACTTTAATTTCATTTAAATTAAACATACAACAAGAAATCACGAAGAGACCTCAAGAACCCTAATTTCTGCATGAAGGCTAGGATTTTTGATACACGATTCAAACAATGCAATTAATTGAGGGAAAACATTCCATGCATGATTATGAACATATGGCCAAATTATTGTGCGAGGAAATATGCATAGATTGAGAGATGACCAAGCATGTGCTTACGTCTAGGCTGTGACAGCAAGTTCAAAGTGATTTTTGATTTGGAGGTGTTACAGATGAGTTGTGATGATCTGAACAGCTTCCCTACACCCTATGGATTGTGTTTGGATGGTTGGACTTGATTGAAATTGGCTGGATCATTTTGTGGTACCTCAGCCGCACTTTGGTTAAAACCTTGAGCAACCAGCTGGTGATTTTGTGAAATTGATGTTTCAGAAGTAATCTAAGTGTTTGATCAGCTCATATGTGATGTATGTGAGGTGTGTGAGTGATTGGTTTGATTGGAATTGCTCTCAAACTAAAAAACCCGATAGTGACTTGTCTTAGAAGGCAAAATTGGAGTAAAAGAAGAGATTTTGAGGAAAGCATCTGTTAGATGGCTTTGGTGTACTTAAACTGACCACAATTGAGCTCTATTTATAGTAGAGCAAGTTTGTTTTGCAAGGAATAGTGCATGGCAGCTGCAGCAGGTGTTTCCTCAATGTTGGCCAATGGAAATGCAAGTCTCCTCTAGCCATTGACTAGAGGTTAGGGCACATAGCTATGGTCCCCTTGGTCTTGGATAAGTCTTGACTAATTTCAGATGAGGATGGCTCAGTCCATGCCACCTTGATGGTTCCATTGAATGCCTCATTCCAAATTTGAAGTCTTGTCCCTATTTTGGCCATTCTAGGTTCAACATGCTATTTCTTGTTCCATGGACTTTGGAGGCTTGGCTCAGTGATTGTCCCCTTTAGATTCAATCCTCTGAGGTGTCCAAGTGGATAGGAGCAATTGAATTTGGCTGATTTTGGCAAATCGACCAAAGTTGCAAATTCTGCCTTGCCTTGACAGATTTCAGCAAGGTAACTTGCCAATGTCATATCTCATGGTGTAAGTTGAATTTGGCAATGTTCTTGGCCATTTTGGAAAGCTCTTACATGATACAACAACTGTTTGAACAAGTTTGGTTTTGATCTCTTTTGATTCCAAGTGAAAAATCCCCCTACATTTGGCAAAAAGTGAGGCAAAATCTGACTTAGTGAAAATTTCACTAAGTGTTGGAAAAAGTGACATTTTCACTTTTCAGCCACTTTGATCACTCCACAACTCAAAATCCTTAATGAATTGGAATGACTTGTAGTTGAAGTTTTTGTAGGTGATAATGAGGGCTACAAATCCATCTTTGGATGAGAAAAAATGGCCTTGTGGTTTAGGAGTTATGGTCCTCCAAAGTTGGTACCCTTGCCACTTTATTTTTAACTTAGAAAAATTTCTAAGTTTTATGGTTACCCCTTTTACAAGTTATCTCACTTTTCTTGATTTTTCTTGATGAATGATGATTCAAATCATACATTAACATCATTTTAGGGTTAAAAATCCATTTTGGGGAAAAATCTCAAAAAGTCAAAGTTGACTTTTGTGCACAGTTGACTTTTTATCAGATGAATTCCAAACTGTGCAATTCTTCAGAAAATCATGTCCTTGACCTAAATCAAACTTGATGGACATGTTCCATGGGTGTCATAGGGTATACTCAATCATGTATTAGGGTTTGGGAGCATGTCTTGGTCAAAAGTCAAAGTTACAGTTGACTTTTTCCTTAAAACCCTAATTGTGGTGCAGATGAAATTGAGACTTGTTGCTCAAACTTCTTGGATTAATCCATTGTCCCAAATGGATCAATATGGTATATTAGAGACCCTCAAATCATCTCTTGAGGTCTTGGCTCATGATTTGTCCCAAAAGTCAATTTAGGGGTGAATTAGGTCAAGAAACCCTAATTCCTGATTTTTGATGAATGCATCCCTTGAGGCAAAATTGACTTGATGCATGGGTTCATGAGGTTCCATGAAGTATATTAGGTTATGTTTTGGATCAATGGCTTATGCCCAGATGAAACTTTTCATCTGGAGGCCCTGGGTGACCCTAATTTGGTGACACTGGCGATCTTGAGGCTTGATCCACCTAGAAGGGAGCAACCTTGTGCTTAATCCTTGAAGTGGGAGTCCTTTTGATCCTTTGAGGATGTTTGAGAGATTAGACAAGTTGAAAATCAAGTCATTTCTTGATTGAGCCTTTGTCTAAAGCTCAGAGAGGGCTTGAACCCTAATTTTGATTATAGTGGATGTTCACCCATCTTTGAGGCATTTGGTGAGGCATGATGGTTCATCCATATTGTGATGATGATTTGCACAATGATGGGAAATCTTAGTGGTCAAAATTTGGGGTATGACAATCTTGCCCAACTATGATAGTTCTTGTCATCAAGAAGAGGAGAAACAAGCACCAAAGCAGGATTTTCGTTTGGATGAAGATAGAACGAATTTGTTGAATTCGTTGAATAATCGAGAAACTGCTGGTATGCCATTGTTAAGAGAAATACAGACCGATAGAGATGTAAGAAAACGGATCAAAAAACAGAAAAAAAAAACGATACCGCAAGAATGCAAAACGATGAGCTGAACAACAATGGCTACCAGAGCTGTATGAGCTGAAGAAGATGAAGTTGTAACAGAATTCTATTACAACAGTTAGAAGGAAACTGAAAAAGCGAAAGCAGAGTAAAAATTGATTCTCTTATTCAATGTGTAAAATGAATGTGATACAAGGCTTATATACAAGATATCTTAGCAACCAATAAAAACTGTACGCGTGGACAATGAATCTAAGATACAAAAGGTTATCCAATAAATAGAGAAGAGTAATAACCTAATACAACTCAATTCATATAGTTACTGGAACATCATATATATATATATATATATATATATATATATATATATATATATATTTAATCAATGATATAAATACACGAATCCGTGACATTTTATTTGTTTATCTTCCAAAGAACAAATTCCAACAACTAGATTATTTGAAAAAAAAATTCAACATTTGTGAATCAAACCAAATGATTTAAAAACGATTTAATATTTTGTAAGCCGGTTTCAAATAGCTTGGGTTTTAAAATGTTTTAAATACATTAGTTTTTAATCAGAATTTGGATTTAGAATATTTGCTTCCGATCGATTTCTCTTCAATGTTAAAATTGGAAGGAAAAAAAATTCCGTTAAACCAACTCATTTAAAGAGGTGCGAGTTAGAACCTAAAAATTTATTTATTTGATTTTAAAAGATAAATTTAACTAACAGATTACGTTTTTGCCAAGAAGCCCAGCGATTACGTTTTTCAACCAGGCGACTTGCGCGGGCAGGATGCCGTGGCTTACGAGGCGTTGGTGAAGTGGGTTAACTCCTTCAATCTCGTTGAGTGTTGGACTAGCAAGGGTAGCCCGATCTTCGAGGAAGATGGGAGACTGAGGGTCAAGCGCCGGTTCATCAACGTTAAGGCACTGCTGGAGTGCAAGACTCCCGCGGACACTGAGACGCTGCTTGGTAGTCTTAGTCATTTAGATTTTGTTCATGTTATTTTTTTTCTTCATATCTAACATGCTCGTGTTTTGTTTGTGCAGGTGAGATGCCTCATGCTCATGATCGGGTTGTCAGGAATGCTATGGCGAGGAACAAGGCTGGGACGGCTCCTCCGAAATCTCGGTTCGCTAGTGCCCGCGCTCCTCCTCCCGTTCAAGCTGCTGCGGGGACCTCCACTTCTCCGACTCCTGCTCCCCGGGGATCTCCTCTGCCTTTGGCCGGGCGACCGAAGCGGCCAAGTATTACTGATGCCGTGGACCTTACTCGGTTAGCGGAGAAAGGGAAGTTCGAGCTTCCTCCCTACATCCTCGATAGGAGGTTCTTCGAAGGCAACTCTTTAGTGGTTCCCCGGGCGGAATCTCTTTGCTTGGAAGGCATGGATCGCCCGAGCAAGAGGGCGCTGGTGGCCCAGGACGCTTCTGCCTTGGTCAAGATGCTAGAGATGGCGGCTATGTATGTCGAAGGGGACCCCGCGACCGAATCCGAACTCAACGCTGCCCGCGCTTCTGTGGCATCCCTAAAGGAAGAAGTCAAGGGTGCCGGCGAGGCTCGGAAGAAGGCGGAAGAGGAAGCGGCCAGGCTAAAAGAGGAGAATTCTAAGTTGTCAGCGGAGAAGAAAGCTGCCGAGGAGCTGATCAGGGAGCTGAGGGTGGCCAATGCCCCGGGTGCTGACGAGCTGGACGATGTGAAAAGTTTGAAGACTAGGTCCGAGCTGGTTGCTCGTATATTGCTGGCCGAAGATGATGGCATTGTCGTTGCGGAGGAGTCCTTCGAAAACATTGTGGGTCAGCTGCGCGTGGTGAACCCTGGGCTTGAAATCTCTGCCGAGGGCACTCACTATCTTGCGCGTGTTGACGGTGGTGGCATTGTCTTGCCCGAAGGTCTCCTTGCTGTTACCCCCGAGGATCAGCCCGCAGAGGAGCAGGGACCCGAGCCAGAGTCGATCGAGCATGCCAATGAATAAGGAGTTTGTTATTTTGTTGTAATTTGTCCGGCCTGCGTGCCGTTGTAATTTATTTTAGGGGGGCATGGCCCCCGTTTTATGTAATAATGTACAATTGTGGTCTTTGCAGCCACTTGTTAAATTATCGCACATTTAGCTCTGTTGTTCGCATGGCTTTACTTGCTTTTATTTTCGCTAAGTGTTGTATGCATGCTCGCCGTGAATGTATGTCCACCCGTGATAGGGGGTATTTGACTTGTGTGGATATTTTTTAGGGAGATTGCTCGTAATAGATGTGTTCAGTAGTGTGGAGAACTGGTCGAACTGCCGGGGAATGTCCTGGCGGGGAGCGGAGCTCAGGTCGCGTTTGAGGCCTGAGTTCGCGGCGTGAACATCCCATCGCGAGCTGGGGTTCTGCCAATCGTGGTACTCTGACGACGGCGGTGCTCGATCAAGGACCGCTGTCGAGCACTTACCAGGCTCGTTACTGAGCGGGGTTATGCTTTAGTCGTATGCGACGCTTGTACCTAGACGCGCATAGTGGTCGGTACCTGACGTTCATCGTTGCGACGAGTTGAACCGAGGATTTAGCAGTAGTATTTTTTTAGCTTCTCAGCGTTCCATGGTTGAGCGAGTTCTTCCCCAGTGAGATGTTCTAGGTAGTAGGCCCCATTTTCCGTTTTTGCCCGGACGCGATAAGGTCCCTCCCAATTGGCTGCTAGTTTGCCTTCGCAAGAGTCTTTGTGGTTTCTTCTTAGGACAAGGCTTCCCACGTCAAACTCTCATCGTATCACTTAGGCGTTGTGCCTGATGGTGATCTTTTGTTTCAGGGAGGCTTCGCGGAGAGCTGCCCCGGTTCTGATTTCCTCGACGAGGTCGAGCTCTTCCCTTAAAGATTCTTCGTTCATCTCCTCGTCCAGGGGCGACTCTGTCCTCCTAGAGGGCACGTGAACTTCGACGGGAATTACAGCCTCGGTTCCGTATGCTAAACGGAAGGGTGTTTCCCCGGTCGTCGAATAGGGAGTTGTACGGTATGCCCAGAGCACGCTGTATAGCTCCTCGACCCATGCCTTCTTTGTTTCGTCTAGCCTTCGCTTGAGGCCCCGAAGGATGACTCAGTTAGCTGCCTCATCCTGCCCGTTTGTTTGGGGGTGTTCGACAGATGCAAAGTGTTGCTTCGTGCCCAGTCGGGTGACGAAGTCCTGAAACTTCCTGTCCGTGAACTGCATCCCGTTGTCCGTTACTATCGCTTGGGGAATATCGAAACATGCAAGGATTTTTGTTTGTAGAAAGGCAGGATGTTGAGGGTAGTTATTTTGGCTAGAGCTTCTGCTTCTATCCACTTTGTGAAATAATCTACGCCCAATATGAGGTACTTGTTCTGACTTGATCCTACCACGAAGGGTCCTAGGATGTCTAGGACCCACTAGGCGAATGGCCACGGGGAGGATATGGCCTTGAGCTCGTTAGGCAGAGCAAGGTGCATGTCCCCGTGCCGTTGGCATTTGTCGCATTTTTTCACGTGTTCCTTCGCGTCGTTTTGCATGGTCGGCCAGTAATATCCTGCTCGGAGAGCCTTGTAAGCAAGGGACCTTCCTCCGAGATGTTGGGCGTTGATTCCCTCGTGGATTTCACACAGGATGTGTGCGACCATCTCCTCCTCGACGCATTTGAACAGTGGAATGGAGAATCCCCGCCTGTATAGTTTACCTTCGACCAGGACATTCGAGCAGGCTCTTTGCCTGATCGTGCTGGCCTCCTTTGCGTCAGACGGGAGTTCGTATTTGGCGAGATAGTTGTAGACTGGGGTCATCCATCCGTTGCTGTCGCCGATCACCTGCACGTCGAGTGTCGGGGAGGTTTTCTCAATGCTGGGTCGAGGAAGCACTTCCTGTATGACAGATTTATTTTCGCCTTTCTTCTTCGTGCTGGCCAGTTTAGACAACACGTCTGCTCGTATGTTATGTTCGCGGGGAACGTGTTTCACTTCCACTATTGTGAATTTCTCCATCTCCTTCTTTACCAGGGCCAAGTATTAAGTCAGGTTGTCATTTTTGGCTTGGTATTCACCCCGGACCTAGAGGGCCACGAGTTGTGAGTCCGTGCAAATGACGACTTCTTGTGCGCCCAGGTCCTCGGCAAGGCATAGCCCAGCGAGGAAGGCTTCGTATTCTGCCTGGTTATTAGAGGTTGGGAAAGACAGCGTGAGTAATACCCGCGCCGCTTCCCGCCGAGCTTGAGGCACCGTCGACGAAGATGGTCCACTTGCGTGCTTCGCTCGCGGGGGAGTCTGCGAATGTCATCTCCGCGATGAAGTCGACCAGAGCTTGGGCCTTGAGGGCTTTTCTTCCTTCGTATTGGATGTCAAATTCGGACAGCTCCAGCGACCAATTGAGCATCTGGCCGGCCATATCTGGTCTTTCGAGCAGCTGCTTTATGGGTTGATCTGTTCGAACCACGATCGTGTGAGCCAGGAAGTAGTGTCTTAATCTTCTGGCTGCGTTGATGAGGGCCAATGCCACTTTCTCTATCTGCTGGTATCTTAACTCTGGTCCTTGCAATGCTTTGCTTGTAAAGTAAATGGGTTTCTGCCCGTCAGGCGTCTCGCGGATGAGAGCGGCACTCACTACTTCGGTCGCGACGGCCAGATATAAGTACAGTGTTTTGCCGTTGTCTAGTCGAGAGAGGACCGGAGGCTCTGAGAGTGCCCGTTTCAGATGGAGAAGGGCCTTGTCGCACTCCTCGGTCCATTCGAATGCTGCCTCTTTGCGAAGGAGTTTGAAGAATGGCAGGGCGTGCTGGGCGGACTTGGCCACGAAACGAGATAGTGACGCGAGCATCCCATTGAGGGACTGGATGGATTTTTTGGACTTGGGCGTAGGAAACTCGGAGAATGCCCGACATTTGTCGGGATTGGCTTTGATTCCTCGTTCTGTCAAGTAGAAGCAGAGGAATTTGCCTGCCGGACACCGAACGTGCACTTCTCCGGATTAAAACGCATTTTGTATTTCCTGGCCTGTTCGAAGACCTTTCGTAAGTGGGCAGTATGATCGGTTTCCTTGTGGGACTTAACGATCATGTCGTCCATGTATACTTCGAGCATGTCGCCTATTTCTCCCCGAAATACTTTGTTCATCATTCGTTGGTATGTTGCTCCGACGTTCTTCAGCCCGAAGGGCATTACGTTGTAGTAATAGTTCCCTGATTCAGTCATGAAGGCTGTATATTTTTTGTCGGACATTGCCATTGGGATTTGATTGTAGCCCAAGTAGGCATCCATGAACGATAAAAGTTTAAAACCAGCAGAATTATCAACAAGTTTTATCAATATTGGGGAGGGGGTAGGCATCCTTCGGGCATGCCTTATTGAGATCGGTATAATCAATGCACATGCGCCATTTTCCATTAGATTTTTTAACCAATACAACGTTGGACAGCCAACTGGTGTACTTGGCCTCCGAAATAAATTTGGCCTCGAGGAGGTCCTTTACAGCTTTTTCGGCAGCCTCCGTTTTCTCCAGAGACTGCTTCCTCCTACGTTGTGCTACGACCTTGATGGCCGGGTCAATGGTCAGCTGGTGACATGCGACGGATGGATCCAAGCCGGGCATTTCCGCGGCGCCCCACGCGAAAAGGTCGGCGTTCTCTCGAAGGCACGCTTTGAGCTGCTTCCTCTCGATGTCAGGCAGGTATGCTCCGATCTTTACTCCCCGTTGGGGGTCTTCGCTGAACAGGACTAGCTCAAAGTTGCCATCCGGGATTGGGCACATCGGATGGGAGCTGCTGCTGGATGATGTGGATGGGCCGGCTGAAGCTGCTCGTTCTTCCTGTTGGTCCTCGGGGAAGCGACTGTCGAGGTCGATATCATCGACCTGGGGCAGGGGCTTGGCCTCCTCGGAGCTGCTTGGCAGTGCTGGCTTGCTCGACGCTTTAGGCTTGGGCGCAATGGCGTTGAGCCTCTTTGTAGCTGCTTCAAAACACCGTCGGGAAACTTCTATATCACCGTGGAGGGTGGCGACCATTCCTTTCGAAGTGTAATACTTCATCTTCAGGTGGACGGTTGATGGCACCGCTACCAACTCGGCTAGAGTTGGCCTTCAGAAAATGCATTGGTAAAGCGACGGGCAGTCAATTACCAGAAATTGCACCTTGATGGACCTGGTTGTTTCAGTTGCTCCGAAGGTCATGATCAACTCGACATAACCCCATGGCTTGGTCATAGACCCGTTGAACCCCTGCAAATCGGACCCTACGTAGGGGGTAAGGTGCGATTCGTCCAGCTGCAGCGTTGAGAACAGCTGGGAGTGCATGATGTCGACCGAGCTGCCTTGGTTGACTAGGATTCAACGAACGTCGAAGTTTGCCATTTGGGCTCTGACGAGCAACAGAATGCTTGAGTTCGGGGAGCCACCGAGGAGTTCCTCCCTGTAGAAGGAGATGGGGACGGAACTCTTCGGGGCCTGATCAAGCGTGGTCACTTTGTTCGAGCTGGTGTTGATCAGGTGTTCAAACTTCTGTTTCACAAATCCCACAGTAACTTTGTTGAAACCCCCGCCAGAGATGACCATGGCGGAGGGGAAGGTCTCCCACGGGCTGTGGGCCGCGAAATATGCAGAGGCGCTGAGCTCGTCAGGGACGTTGAAGTCCTCGGGTCGCGATATGGACATAGCGACCTGTATGTTGGCGTCTTCCGAGGAGGGTACCTCCTCCTCGACCTTCTTGGACTCCTGGGCGTCCTGCCGAGGAGTGTTCTTTTTCTTCGCGAATTGCTTCAGGTGGTTGTCCCTGATCAGTATTTCAATGGAATCCTTCAGATGGATGCAGTCCTCTGTAGTATGGCCGTGACTTTTGTGGAAGCGGCAGTACTTTGACTTGTCTACATTTGGTCTGTTCGACAGCTGTTTGGGGAAGCGGACCCCAGCTTGTTTGAACTCCGAATTGGCACATTTGGTCAAAATCTTCTCCCTAGAAACGGTCAGGGGAGTGTAATCATGGAAACGCCCGGAGGGCCCTTTGCTGTCACGGGAGTCGTGGGGACGGTCCTCGTGCCTTCGTTCACCCCGACGAGACGTCGAGGCTTCTTCTCCTTTGGAGGCCCGGGCGTTCTCCTGGTGGCGAGACGCTCGGATGTTGCTGGCCGCAATCTTCTCCTCGTACTGAATATGAGATTGGGCTTTGAGGAGGAGGGCGTCTAAGTTCCTCGACGGCGCGAGGCCAATGGCTTTGGCGAACTCGGAGTCCGGGCGGACCCCTTGTTCGAGTAGGAACTTCTTCATCTTATCTATCGTCGGGACCTGCACAGCTTCCTTGTTGAACCTCTCGATATATGCGCGGAGTGGTTCGTCTTTCCCCTGGATTATGGCTCCGAGGGAGGCCTCGGTTTTGGGATGGCGGCGAAATGCTGTGAAGTGCCGCGAGAACATCCTGCTCAGCTGTTTCCACGAGGTGATGGACTCCTCGAGCAGTTGTTTATACCATGTCATCGCTCCCTTCTGAAGCGTGGTCGGGAACAGTCTGCATTTGATGGTGCCCCGTACGCCACGGTAGTCTAGCAGCGCATCGATGTTCTCGATGTGCTTGTCGGGGTCGGTGGTCCCGTCGTATGTGCCAAGTGACGGGGGTTTCTCCAAGCCTTTTGGGAGACGGGTGGCCAGGTTCTCCTGGGACAACGGGCCGCGAGGCTTGTCGTCGTCACTAGAACTGGTGTATGATGGTGACCGGATGGGTTGCTCGCCTCGGCGGTTCCTTCGTGGAGAAGGTGAGTGGTTCCTTCGAGGAGAAGGTGAGCGGTTTCTTCGTGGAGAAGGTGAGCGTGCCCGTCCTTTGGACTTGATTGGAGACTCCTCGTTCCTTCGAGTCCTTTTGTGGTCATGAGCGTGCTGGTCACGCGGGGAGATCTGGTCGCGCTTTCGGGCTACGCGAGGATCGTGCTCTTGGTGCAGTTTTCGATCGATTTCTCTCCGTGACTGCGGGCTTCTAGATCGTCGCTGGTTCCTCCGCGTAGGAGGGGATCCTAGACGGCGAGATTCTTCCAGTGCCCCGATCCTCTCGTTTTACTGTAGGATCAGGGTGTTGGTTTTGTTGAGGGCCTCCATGAGGGCTGTCACGATCGGGTCGGCGTTGGGCGGAACGGAAACGGGCTGGAGGTCGAGAGACGGTTGATCGTTGTTGCGATCAGCAGGGGTTGGGGAAGGAGAAGTGGTGGCTCCATCCCTGAGGAAACGGGCATCTCAGAGGAGAGATGATTGGCCGTCAATGTCAGATTTGTTGACGGGGAGGATGGTGGAATGAAGAGCATCCTGGGTGCGATCTTGGGAGGCCATGATCGTGATGATGTTCGAAAGTTGTTTTGATCTTCGGTTAAAGAAATAAGGGGGGAACAAAGATTCCCACAGACGGCACCACTGATCGTGAAAGCTGGATCAGATCTTGTAGAATCAGGTCGCCAAGTGCGTCAGGGATGCTGGTCGTATGGAGAGGAGGGGGTGTACCTGCAAGGCACTCCGACGCTCAAGTAAGAAAGGGTCAGAGAAAAGGGGCAAGCACAAAGTATGATTTCTTTGGGTGAATATTGGATACCTGACCTTCTCAAGCGAGAGGGTTTATATAGAGCCCCCAGCGCGTGGCCAACGGTCCTATTTTCTGGGAGAAATAACTGTTTTCCCCAAAGAATAGGTAACTGCCCAAACTAGCCGTTAGGTCGGGCAGGGTTCTCGAAACTAGCCGTTATGTCGGGCATACACGTAGTTCCGGGCACCTGTCCTTTGCTGTCCGGGCAGCGAGGAAACCGTGCGTAATGGGCATCAACGCCGGGGAGGAACGTTGCGTTCCTTGCCCGGTTGGAGGGGCAGAAATGTCACTTTTTCCCCTCTGTGGATTGGACCTAGGCAATTTGGGCCGCTCTGGAGCAGAGGCGGATTGAGCCGATTCTAGCCATTGGTCCAGTCCAGAACAACACTTATTTTTTATCCCCTACAAACAATGTCAATTTTACCATCATTCTTTTATAAAAAAAATACCATTCTTCTCATTTATCATTGTACTATTTTTAATTTTATTTTCACTTTCAGCTTTTTTTATTTGAATTTAATTGTAAAGTTTTTTTACACTGTCAGTTAATCACAATTGTTAATTTATTTAAAATATTTAATTTTTATTTTAACCACTTAAAAAGTAATATCAACGGATGATTGTAATAAATTGACAATATAAAATTTTTTATACTGACAATACATAATAATTAATTTTTTTTTATTTTACCACGAGTGCACCCCTAACATATTTTAAAATACTTTAAAGTTTTCGGATTAAAAATAGAATTTTTTTTAATTTAACCCACTTATTCAAAAAATACCAAAAAAAACCATTTTTTCAATGTATTTACCAAAGTGGCAGGGTTTGAAAAAGACCCTCAAGGGTGGCGCTATATGGGATGACGCCTCAGTTAGATGTCATATGCCAAATCATATGGCGCCTCAGTACAACATATGCCCTAAAAAAAATTGTTTTAACTTCACTGAGAGTCGCCATCCCAGATGGCGCCTCAGTTGAAGTCTTTTTTTTTTTTAAATTTTAAATGTTAAAAAAAAACGCCTTAAGGAACAAGGTATTAACCTAAAACGCCTTAAGGAACACCACGACCCTATCGTATTAAACCAGGATTCCCTTCCCTTTCACATACTACAAAAAACTAGATGTTATTTATTGTTATTGTTCGGTCGTTTTTTGTTTCCAGAAAGCACTGGAAACAGTGTGAATACTATGTATCTCCTTTTGTTGTATAACATTAACAGAGTAAACGACTATAGTTGGGGTTCAGCTGTCCTGACCCATCTGTATAGTTCACTCTGTAAAATAGCAAAAAAGGACGCGTGTACATTTTATGGTTGCGCCTATCTCCTTCAGGCGTGGGGTTGGTCGAAAATGCCAACACTAGCTCCCATTAACCGGAACCCCTTCACATTCCACTACGCATTAAGGTAACCTTATACACTTCCTCCCCTTTCGTATATTGAAATGTTAAGTTGTAGCTAATTCATTTCTAACTTCATTTTCAGGTGGGCAGTTCCAAAAATTTGCTACGAACGCAACCCCAGGAGCGCCATAACTGTCTACCGCAACCTGCTAAACCACATTGGCCTAAACGACTTATGTTTTTCTACAACTTCCATAAATATTTCTAACACTTCGTACAATTTCTCATTACACCTTTTGTTCTTGTAGTTTGTCTGGAGGCCGTACGAGGAGCTTGACCACTAGCCCAACGAAAATGAAGCTGCCAGGTGGACTTCTAAAACGCCAATTATTCGGTTCACAACTGTGGAGATGCATCAGAGCGACCGAGTCAAACTTCAATTCGGAATGCATCAGGATATTTCGGTGGCTCATACAAATTTGGGAACGTGGCATCTGCGTAGAGTCGACACGCAGTGGAAAGCGGGTGCGTGGACCAACTTTGCGGCGGTGTTGTGTCAACACTGGGAGAATCGACACCAGCACGTCTTAACCGACCCCGTTGTACAAGATGTTATGCCAACGGAATAATATATGAGTTGGTTTAGGTCTGTTACAACACCACAACCATTTCTCTCTCAGCCCACGTATCTTGTTGACCCCCGCCAACGTGCGTCTTCCTCGCAGCAATATGCCTAACATCATACACCGGCCTATACACCACAACAAGAAAACCCTTACCCCTATAGCCCTGACGAGTCTTTCGAACCCACCGAAGCACACCCAAGCCCCCCACAAATGAACACTCCATCTTCCTACCACCAAGAACCATAATCATCCTACACCCAACTAATCCACCCACTGTTCGACTATCAAACCCCACATCAACCGCTGACTCAGTACCAACACCCATCCATGCATCATTTCGGCCAACCATACCGTATAGAACCAACCCAACCCCCAATACAAATTATACAAACATGGGCATGCAGCTGGATTACAGAAGCGCCGTCGACGGCAACCCCCCGGCTATTGGGGACAAATGCTTCAGAATTTGTCTGATGCGCTGGGGCCATCGCAACAAACACAAAGACCAGCGACGCCTCAACAACCTCGTGGTGCTAGACTGAGACGTCAAACAAGAACCCCTGATTGTGGAACTGGTGGTCGTTTAAATAGGCACAATCATTGAATTTTTTATGTATCCAAATATTGTACTAAATATTAAAAAAAAATTAATATTGTTTTTTTATTCCCATTTTAAAATAAATAAAAAAAAATAAAAAATAAACAAATACACTAAGGCGCCATCTGGGATGACGCCACCCTTTAAAAAATTGAAAAAAAAATTAGGGCATATGTTGTACTGAGGCGCCATATGGTTTGGCATATGGCCTATAACTGAGGCGCCATCCCATATGGCACCACCCTTGAGGGTTTTTTCAAAACCTGCCACTTTGGTAAATACATTGAAATAAGGGTTTTTTGGTATATTTTTTGAAAAAGTGAGTTACATTAAAAAAAAATTCTTAAAAATATTTTTCGTAATTTTGTAATAAATTTTCTGTGTTCAATATTTTAACTTGGGGAACTTTTTTCAATTTGCTTAAAAGTTTTCGGGTATTATTTCTTACTCTATAAAACTTTCAAAAATAATTGAGAAAAGTGTGAAAATGAAAATGATTTTAATTTAAAATATGAAGGCAAAATTAATAATTAAAAAATATTATAGAGGTGAGTGTATAATCGTTGGGATAGTTTTTTTTTTTTCTTCAGATATAGTTATATGTGGGGTTTAGTTTAATTGAAGTCCAATATGTAAATGGGCTTTCGATATAAAAAAAATGGGTTTGCTCTTCACACCCTTGATGGTGAAGACTCATTCTATAAAAATTCAAAATTGTCCTTTCTTAATTTGGAAATATACTTCGTATACATCTCATATACATCACATTATTTAGTAAATGAGTCACACTCTCATTTTGCCATAAAATAGTCTAGAGACGCATCTCTATAAAATTTATGAAAGTGCACTTCCGTAATATCCTTTTTAGCAGTAAAATTTAACATTTTTTTAAGAATTCTTTATTATAGGTCATTTATAAAAGGAGAAAACTTACCTATAATTCATTATGTAAAGTTTTTACTATTTTCCAATGAAAATATGACACGTGTACTTAAATATCGTTTAAGGAGTGAAATTAGGAGAAAATTGCATGTGTAGGAAAAATTATACACTTGTCATATTTTCATTGAAAAATAGTCAAAATCACACCTAAGAAATTGTATCTAAGTTTTCTCCTTTATAAAAAGTATATTATCTAATAAATTTGTTATCAATTAAACTATACAGAGATGTAATAAGATTAAAATGATATATATGAGAATCAATCTAGAATTCATAATACTATAAAAATGATAAAATACACACCATAGTACTGTCCAAAACCCATAATACAAATACCATCTAATACTACTGTTTTACCTCAATCCCGACAAACAGATGTATGTTGGGACACTCTACCACTTCAATCATTATTGGTTGTCAACTGTTTTACCTATAATTAAATCAGACAAAACAGAAACAATCAAACCCAGATGAAATCCATCACAATAAAATAATGCAGACAAAATACAGAAGTAAACATTACTACGAAAAACACATCTCATAATGGTTGCAAAAAGGATGCAACCACGTCCGAGCAACTGTTGTGAGGTAAGGTGTGATTGTATGTGTGATTCTTTCTACCACGATCGTGCGACCGTGATTATAAGTCAAGTAGTGCACAACCTATCACAATGATTTCTTTAAACAACTGTTGTTGTATGTCTCAACCTATCACAACAGTTACTTTAAACAAATTTTGTTGTATGTCTTTTAATAAAATAAAAAAAATGCAGTAGTATAACAACAACAACAACAACAACAATAACAAGAACAACAAGAACAAAAAAAAGAACAACAAGAACAAAAACAACAATAAAAACAGCAACAATAACAACAACAAAAATAACAAGAAAAACAAGAACAACAATAATAACAATAAGAACAACAACAAGATTACAACAAGAACATCAAGAGCAAGAACAACAACAACAACAACAACTGTTAGAACAAGATTTGTTCATGACATATATCCTTTGTTTTGATGATAACAAAAGTATTATAAGAACAATGGTGTTATCTCATGTGTGTTCAAGTATGCAAGTTCTTATGCTTAAAGAAATATATTCAGAATCTGATATGAAGGCGCACTTGAGAGACGTTGAGTTACTGACTTCTAATGGTACAAAATCTGATGAACACTCTCTAAGTGACGTCTGGCGTAGACTCTAAAGCTGAAGGCCTCAGCATCAGAAGAAGCAACACATTGTCTCTACACTTAGTGATTGTATTAGCTTCTGGTGAGCGTTCAAAAGTAGTAGCAAAGCTAAAGTTGTCCGTACTGTAGAAAGCAAACTACATTGTCAAATAAGTTTGTCAGCTAGAGTCTAAGTTCACAAGGCTCAAGAAGAGTTGACATGCTTTACGGATAAAAACTCTCAACGGCTCTATAGTATAGGATCTCATTGAAGACATAACGGTTAAACATGTTACATAAAAGATCAAGATCTTTTAGTGCATCTATCTTCAACGTCTCTTGTACTTTGGGGAAAACAAAGACACTTGATCAATTTATCTCTTCCAACGAGTAGTCTTCAGCAACTGCTATATAAGTAGCTAAAGGGTTAATCTGAATCTTTAACAAGGAATAGGAAGGAGAAGGAATGCCAAGAAGATTAGAAGTGTTCAACATTTCTATCCGAATGAAGACATAAAAAGAGCAACAATGAGCAACACTATTGAATATGCAAAATCTTCTGTTACTTGTTGTAAATTGTAACAAGCCTTAAGATTTCCTAAACATTGAATATCTTGGAAATCTTAAGTGCTTAAGTCTTTATTAAGGTGATTACCCTGTACCTCTGATCTTGGTATCAAGTACACCTTGTCCTTTATTCTGCTGAACATGTTATTTGGTAGTTTAGATCAAAGTCTCTTGATAAGTGCTTAAGCATAAAAGTTTCTAGTTGAAAAGCTTGAGCCAAGTAAGTCTCTTGATATGTGCTTGAGCATTGATATTCTTGATCTATTTTGATTAAGCAAGTAAAGTCTTGGATTGAGAATCTGAGCAAAAGTCTTAGACGGTGCGTCTGAGCAATGAAGTCTTGGATTGAGAATCTGACCAAAAAAGACTTAGACAGTTGTTGAATGTCAAACATGCTTTAAATTGATCCATATTTATTGGCATTTTTCATCTCATTTGTTATGTTTTGTAGGATTTACTCCATGTTTTCATGCTATTCTTCAATTATATTGCAAATTCATTTGGTTGCTTTGATTTGTGTGTTATTGTGCAGGAATTAGGCATAAAACATCAAAGTGTAAGACACAAGTAAATGGACAAGGAAGCCAAAGGAAAATAAGAGATTCAGCATGTTCGCTGGGCGAACAGCCAGCAAGGAGTAGCAGCGAATGTTCGTTGGGCGAGCTCATGGCGAAGCCCCAGCTAACCATATCAGAATGATGGCAGTGGAAAAAGGGCACTAAGTTCGTTGGGAGAACTTGCAGCGAATGTTTAATGGGGGAGGTTGCAGTGAAGGACCAACGAACCATCCTATATTGAAGTCAGTAGCTAAAGGACCATAAGTTTGTTGTGCGAACTTGTAGCGAAGTAGTTCGCAGGGCGAAAAATTGCTCACAGAGCAAACTTTGTAAATTCCTCTAGAGCGGTTTAATTGTTCAGAGGCACTTCAGGTGCCATAAAGTCGAGTTTTCTGGCCGAACTTGGCAGATTCTGATTGCACTATATAAGTACTTTTCACACTTTTTGGGGATCATAACCCATTTTTCACCTAGAAACCTCATTTTTAAGCATTTCTTCACCAAAGAGTGATATTTTACAAATAGAAGTTGGATTCGCATCCGAGTTCGATTTTTCGACGTGGATGCTCATTCATCTTCTCTCAAGATTATAAAGCAAGCTGCCATGGTTATGGGTAGCTAATTTTCTTTGTATCAATGGTAGAGGTAGTCTACCTTAGCTTTATGTATTTCTTTTGATTGACCTTGTATCTGAACAAGTGATGATTAATATATGATGAATATTTGTGTTCTTAATGATCCGTTCTTGTTTGTAAAACTCTAGACATGAATTTTGTGAAACTTGACCTAAAATATTCATCTATCGATTTATAAATTGGAGAGATCGGTCTAAGGTTGATATTCGCTTTGTATTGAACTTAAAGCTTACTATATTGGTTGTTATATGGAAAGATCATGTAGCGATGAATACGGTATTTCTCACGACGCCGTTCTAGAGATAGACGGTGTTGAGAGAATACGCGATGATATTAATCGGATCCGATTTCACATGGAAGAATAAAATAATACGTATAAGTTAGGGTAGATGAAAACTACTTTTGATTTACTTTGTTAATCAAACACTTTAGAATTTATAAGCTTTACTACTAAATACGTGACAATTTATGAACAAAACTTTGAAAACCCTTTTTTTTAGAACGGTAAACTATTGAAAGGCAAGCATCCAAATATCAGGACAATACCTGTGGACACGATAACAAAAACTCACCTATATCTACAATTCGAACAAAATGGCGCCGTTGCATGGGATTGTTGTTGATATTGTAATCATTGCAATAGATTATTGATTTTAAGATCTTTGTATTGTGATTTCTTATCTTTGTTTATTTTTCTTGTGCTGTTTAATTTGTTTGGTGTGCAGATTCTGTTTATGCGAGGGAGTGTACCTGCGGACCAACTCCTTTTCGATCCTGAGATTGAAAGAACTGCTCGTAGGCTCAATAGCAGAACTAGGCGGAGGAGGCAACTTGCCAAATAAAGACAAAAGCGCAGAGAAACTTCTTCATCTACACCCAGTGTTACGCCAAACATGGAAGAAATATAACCACCACCACCCCTTGCTTCAACCCCATGTGTTAACACTCCAAGACACAACGCTCAGTTTGCGCGTAACGCTCACAACGGGAGGCATTCTGAGATGAAAACTGGAATCCTAGCTCTATTATATGAAAATCCCTTTGAGAGGATGGACCATGAGGATCCGTTTACACATCTCACGAAGTTTTACGATGAAGGTGAAGTTCCAATGAAAAAGTTACCGTATCCTATTTCTCATACGAAAAAGAAAATGAGAAGCATTATGCTAGATTCTTGGACATATTTAGTCGGTTGCAAATAACCATTCCATTTTCTGAGGCTCTAGAGCAAATGCCAAAGTATGCAAAATTCATGAAGGACGTACTTATAAAGAAGAAGTGGTATACAGATAAAGAAACCATTGAGCTCAATGCAAATTGTAGTGCTATCGTCCAAGCATTCTTCTGCGGAAGGAATGAGATTCGAGAAGAGTAGATCTACCTATAACTATAGGTAGTGATTTCAAATGCAAGGATTTGGTCGATATGGGTGCTAGTATTAATTTGATTCCTTTATTCTTGGTCAAAAGACTCAAGAACATGGAGATGAAATCAACCAACATGACGTTGCAACTTACGGATAAGTCAAGAACTCTCCCTCATGGTGTGTTTGAAGACGTGTTATTGAAAGTTGACAAATCTTTATTTCCGGTTAATTTCATAGTCATGGACATGGAAGAAGATGAGGATACACCAATAATCCTTGGAAGACCCTTCATGAAGACCGCAAGGATGATAATCGATGTTGATGAAGGTATAATGAAGATGAGGACTAATGATGAAGAAGTGTGTTTTACACTTTTCAAAGGTGTGGTGTATTCAAATCAATTAGAGGTGGATGATTATGTGAGAAAGGAAAATGCTAGAGTTGCGATGAGGAAAATGAAAGACGAAAATGCTAGGGTTGCTTCAATGAAAAAAAAGGACGACAAAGAAAAAATGAAAGCGGTGTTCAAAAAGAAGGATGAAGAGGCCAGAGAGGCTATGATGAAGTCATGTTGGGATTTTCCAATTTTTAGGAAAAGTGGACAAAGAACTGGTCATGACAATGGTTGAGGACTTTTGTGGTAGAGTGAGTTCATCCAGAAGCTAATTCAATTGCTTTTAGTTTCAAGGTTCCAACCGTCAGACCATCGAGCTCAAACGACGTTAAACAAAGCGCTAGTTGGGAGGCACCCCAACATTGTAAGTACCCTTTCATCTTTAATGATTTTGTAGTGTTAATTTAGTATAGGAAGTGTTGTGGTAGAATGAGATGAAAAGAAAAAATTCAAAAATCTGTCTTAATCGCCTTGACTTTGCTGGGCGGACCTGGGGCGAATGTTCGTTGGAAGTTCGCCGTGCGAACGGAGCGGGACAGAGAAAAATGACAATTTTTCTGCCACATCACTTAAGTGATATTTGTGTGTGGGCCAAAATTCGTGGGCCCAAGACCCTTTTTACTGATTTTGTGGGGCAAACCTTTCCCCACTCCCCTTTTGTCTTTCCCTATCCCTATTGTCTCTTTAACTTTCAAAAACACACAAACACATATTCTCTTCTCTCTCAACTGTATCTGTGAAAGTGAAGGATTTTTCCAAGTTTCAGTTCAATCTCCATTCTCTCTATCCAATTCATATCAGGTTTGAGTTCTTTTATTCATTCTTTGTTCTTATTAGAAACATATGGTTAGGGTTGATGTGAGAAATGTTTAGAAATTTTCTTCTAGGCTTTGTGAATCTGTTTTGCATGTTTATTTGTATTAGTTTACATTGTTATGCTTGTTTGGGTATTGAGCTTTAAGAATTTTTTTAGAGTTGAGGTGTTCTTGCTTTAGGTAAAATTGAAATTGGTTTGAATTAATTTTGAGAAATTTGAATCTTTGCATGAACAATGTGGCTTGGTTGTTGCTATTTAATTAATACCCATTTTGCAAATTGAATGGCACTGATTGAATGGACTTGGAATTTTTCAAATTCACAGGGTTGATAAGTGCTAAATTGTACTAATTTTGAGTGTGAATAATTGGCACTTATTGGCTTGATTCGTTGGTTTTTCGTTAATAATCCTCCATTTTGTGTATATTTTGTATAATTTACATTATAGCGTGTAATATGCGTTTGTGTACATATTGTTGAGTTTGACAGTTTTCATCTATTTTTTTAGGTAATAATGCATGGTTGAAGTATGGAACCGTTTGAGCCAAGAGGGATACTTCAAATGCAGAATTTTGCAGTTTTGACCAACAAAATATTGTCATTCGTGCTTAGCGCGATTTTTAGCGCGCTCAAAATTGGATGGCAGTAGCTAGAGTATTTTTGTTTTCCTGACCGCGCTTAGCGTGAGCAGGACCATGCTTAGCGCGCTTTAAGGCGGTTTAAGGGTATTTTAAGTGAGATCACGCTTAGTGCGATCTGAGGGCGCTTAGCGCGGTTGTAATAAATTTCATTCTTTCTAGTTTTAGTTTATCTCATTTTTGTAGGTATTCAAGCAAGGATATTTTGTCATTGTTGTATAGAGCATTGAATAAGCTTTCCACGCTTCCGACCGTGCGTCAATTGGAGTTACGGTTTGAAAGTTATGAAGAAAACAAGAATTGTGATTTTACTGATGGGGCTAAGCGCGCTTCGCGTCATTCCAGCCCCTATTTAAGTCACTTTTCAGCATTTTTTAGGTTATGTTGTTGGGAACTTTTAACCCCAACTTCATCAAAAACATTTTGTGAGTAGAGTAGCTTAGAAACAACATTGGAGGGTGCATCTTGACGATCCGTAGTCGAATCCACTTCAATCAGAGTTGACAACCCGTGAGATTTGTGTTCTTCTTCCTTCCTTTCTATGTATTTTTCATTTGTTGGAGTTTTATATGTAAGTTTATCTTGATTATATGTATACTTATGGATCTTTGTATAAAATCTCTTTTACAACTCTTTAGTGATGTCATCTTTGATTTTTTTACTCAATGCGTTTAGATTGCTATAGACATATATGATTCGAACTCGATCTAAGATGAACATATGTTAGATTCTAAACTCTAGAAATAGATTTAGGTCTAATATTCATGCGAGTATCTATTCTTAATGCTCCGTGTTGTTGAGTTGTGTGAGACATCACCGATGAGACGATACGGTTGATCTCTTGACTTTGCGTTAGACAAAATTGTTAGAGCAAGAATTGTCTCTGCAAGTCATCTCTATGTTTTGATGATAACAATAAGTATTGGTAAAAGAACCATTTTATGTTCTAATGTGTGTTGTGTACAGATCATAATCATAGAAGATATCAGATTCAACAAACACCAGCAAGATGTGCGTAAATGATCATATGCGAGTTACTATGTGTAACGCAAGTCGCAAGAAGCAAGTATGCTTCTGTATCTGATCATAATTAGATAGATCCAAGGATGCCGATATTGCTGCTGCAATGCTCTTGTGGATGCTACTCTGAAAGTGGTTATGATTCTGAAGATAGTAAAGCTTCTAAAGAAATAATCTTGTGGAAAACCAAAGTGCTGAAGACTCTCATGACTTGAAGTTCTGAATGCTGAAGGCTCTGAAGACCAAGTGCAGAAAGACTCTGAAGACTGAAGTGTTCTGAAGATTATGGTTCAAAAGTTCAAGTGCTGAAGACTCTGAAGACAGCGTTCTGAGTGAACAAGGTTCTGAAGATTCTGAAGACTTGAAGCAGTGAAGATGACGGGTTTCAAGACAAGTGTTGAAGTTCTGAAGACAGATTCCTAATGGACAAGTTCTGAAGACGAAAGACTTGAAGTTTCTGAAGACCCAGTTATAAAGTCTCTACTTGTGCTTCAATTAATTACCATCAGAAGCCTTTGAAGATTTGAAGACAAATTTTACCGTTAGTAATGACTGTATACCATGCTAAAAAGACCTATCCCATCACTTCTTCTACAGTAAAAAGAAGATATGGCAGTACAACTTTCATCATTGCATAACGACTTTTTTCAAACAGCCAACAGCTCTCTAACGGCTATATTTTACTTGGCTATTTAAAGGAAAGAAGAATGCGCTTCTGAAGGTGTCGATGTGATGATAGTCGCAACGATCAGTTATCGTTGTTACACTAAACACTTAAAGTTATCACCATTAACACACGACCATTGTTGTTGAAGCTCAAATATCATCAATCAACACAACAACAATTAATTGGAACAGAAACTATTGATGAACAAGACAACATCGCAAATCAGTCAAGTCAGCAACTAACTTCATCATCTGAGCTATATTGAAGATCTGAAGCAAGGAGTTGTTGCTCGAAGCTTGCTCAACAAAGAAGATGAAGAAGATCTACAAGATGTCATCAAACTGTCAAATATATATACATCTTTGTAGAATATAAATATGGCAAGAAGTTGTTGCTCATATCTTGCTAGAACACTGAGTGTTCATTAGTACTTAAAATTAGGAGTCATCTGCTTGTTAAGAAGCATCATTGTAATCTCCAAGAACAACTAATTCTATGTGAATTAGGATCCCTCAAGTGATCAGTGTGATCGGAGACTTGAGAAGACAATGGCTTGGTGTCGTTGTGGAAATCCTGAGATATGGTCAATGATAGTCATATCTCAAAGAGGACCAGTTGTCGGTCAGACTCTTGTGAGATCACTGATGGAACTCATTGAAAAGCCTGGAAGAATGGGCAGTAAAGGTTATATTTGTTAAGTCGAATCCCTGAACGTTTAGCTGTGAAATCTTGATAGTAGATCTTGCGAGATTGGAACCTATTAGGTCAATGTTCTTTATATTTATTAAGATGAATCCCTGAACGGTTCATTGTCGGTTAGTCATAGTTGCGGTTGTGCAGGATGTTAGTCACCGGCTGTTGCTCGTGCATCTGTAATCGGTTTTGATTATAGTGGATTAAGTCCTTGTGTTCAAGGCAAAATCACCTTGGAAGGGTGGATTGGACTAGCTTGGGAATGGCTCAAGTGAACCAGGATATATCGCGTGTTCTTTACTCTTGTTTATGCTTCGTTTGATTGTTTATGTTTCTGTATCATTTATCAGAACCTTGCATAGCAAGTCAGAACCTTACAACCAAACTCTGATGAGCTTCCGCATTGCAAGTCTGATTCAAGCATTTCTAATTCAGATTCACCTTGTTGCTTACGCTTCATACATTGCACAATCTGAATAACACTTTGCAAGTCAGAGTCTCTCAATGCAACTTTGATATTCTCTTGCACGATAATGATAAGAGGCGAAAATTTAGTAAGAGTTAAAAACAGAATTCAAACCCCCTTCCTTGTGTCTTTCTCACACCTTCAATTGGTATCAGAGCCTTGTTCTGTTATTGATGGATATCAAACACTTAACAATGTTAGAAAAAGATCCAAATATAGTGTGTAGAAATACTCTGAGTAAGCTTTCAATCCACTTACAATTTCAGTATCAGTTCAGAAAATGACTGTGTACTAAATTCTAATCAAACGGATTACCGAAGCAAGTCACTGATTCTTGAAGTTTTTGTGTTGCTAACAACGAAATCTTCCTCTCTGAAACTTAAGAAAAGATGGAAGAATCAGATGACAAGATATATTCATCAGATAAGTAGCAGTATCTATTGAATGCTTATCTTAGAGGATACGTTTGAATAAACAATGTATTTTGCTCAAGATTGAATAATCAGAAAACAAGAAATCTTGTTTGTTGAAGATTATCTCTTTATGAGTTTTTGAGATGTTTTCAAGAAACGAATTAGTCCACCCTTGACTTTCTCATTTAAAGCTCACTAAGAATTTCTTCATGTAAAGAAGAAAGATTGTTGTTCTATGATTTTGAACTTTAGAATTAAGTCTGCAGAAGAAACCTTGCAGAAAACTGAAGAACCTTCAGAAAGAGGAAATCTAGAGACTCATCTAGAATCTGATTAAGAACAATGTTTGAGTCTTGGTTAAAATAACATAGACGACTGAGTTCTGCTCTATCTCAGTTGAACTAACTGTAATTGGTTAGAAAGTTATTTGACTTTCCTCTCAAAAGTTCACGTTGCATAAATTCTGAAATCAGAAGATGCTTGACTAGATGCAAAAACAGAAGTCATCTACTCAAAGACAAAAAGGATCTAAGTCACTAATTCTGTTCAGAATGAAGAAATCAGCTGACACTCTTTTCAGAAGCAGATATGCTGTAAATCCTTTGATGGACTTAATCTAAACAAATTAGATCAGCATTGCAAGACCAAGATTATCATACACGTTTGATGATACTCGTTTATGAACATGCTCTGCATCTGTTCAAAGAATCAGAGTCAGAAGATGTTATGAAATGGAAGCTTGATAGACGTTCTGATAATAAAGATCAGATTCTCTGGAAGTTGCTCTCAAAAGTTAGATGAATGTTTTTAAACGGAAATAGGGAAAAGATCATCCGAAGAGAAGATTAAGTCTAGTTCTCAGACTAGAAATCCGAGTTCAGAAGACATCGATGCTCTTCAACTCAGAACACGCTGAAGGAAGCAAAAGCTCAGAGTCAGAATGGAAAGCACTCAGATAAAGCATCACGGCGAAGAGTTCAGACTCTCTAAGGTATGACTCTCCTTATCTATAACTAATTAAATGTCACTGCAAGAACAAACTGAAAATTGTCTGGTAAGTAGAAATTATAATGATCTGAAATATTCTCTCTTTTCAAGAAAAATCTTTTGATCAAATCTCTGAACAATGTGTGCACTCATTATAACATCATTCATAATTACATATCCTGAGTAATCATGATATATCCCTAAGAACATAAGTTCCATTGAAAATATGTTAAAGATATTCCGTATGACATAAGTAACTCTATCCTTATGACAGTTTCTGCCTCGCTAACACTTCCAAGATCTTATCTATAATCTAAATAGTATCTCTCTCTTTTTATAAAGATTGTTCACGTCATCTCATTAAATAAAAACTCATGTCACGTGATGTGTATTTGATCTACGTTATCCCTAGGTTAGGCATAACTCATCTTATCTATTTAGATGTATATAAGATATCTCTCTCTATCAAAAGATATCACATTCAAATTTCTCTACCACATAACCATCAGTGTCAAAATTCTGTTCTCCATTTACCATCATGCCTCCACTAACCTTTCTAGGAAATGAAGACCTGCTTGAAATTATTTCTGAAAAACAACTTGTAATTAATGTTCCTCCTCTTATGGGTAACATAGCTAGCAGCCTGGCAGATGTGTTTTATGATTAACAGTGGACGAGATACTCCACTATGTTGGAAAAACCCATTTACCCGAATCTAGTTAAGGACTTCTGGAAGCATGCATACCTAGATCATGAAAGTGGTCGTATCACTTCCTATGTGTTTGAAGTCTCCATCTCTATCACTCCCTTCTCAATCACTCTTGCAACTGGTTGTGAAAACGTTGGAATCACTGTTGATTTTGATAGAAATAAGTTCTTTCCTGCTAATAAATTTGCCTTTCTTCATGACCTGTCATCAGAATATAAACCTTCCAATCCTGAAAATCTTCTACCCATTCCCAAAGCCTGGTACAAGCTTGTGATGTCCAATTTCTTCCCAGAGAAGAAAACCATGACGAACTGCGATATCATGACCATGAATTTATTTATTTTCTGATGAGGTATATTCAGATAAACCTTCCATACACAATCTTCAACTGTCTCTGGAAATCCATCTCTGAGTCGAGAAATCGCACAAAGTCTTGCATTCCTTATGCAAGAGTTTTGTCTGAGATTTTCTTCAGAGATGGAATAGTAAATTTAATCAAAGAGAAAATAGCAGAGGATGGTTCTGAAAACTTTCCAGAAGATTGCTTGTTGAAGACTAAATGTAAAGTCTTTTGTGGTTAGGAGAACATGACCGGTTCTGATAAGCTAATCATGTCTTGTGTCCTTGTTATTGTATTCTTGTCTGATTAATAGTTTAAATTAATCATCTTATTACGTGTCACATTGTCTATGTATTAATGAAATGTCTCCTTTTGAGTAAATAACTTATCTCTTCTAAAAATTCTTTAAAAATATTTAAATAATTACGATTAGAAGTATCTATTATCAAATGGAAACCCTCTGGTTTTCCAGTCTCTAAAGATGTGAATGTGTCACTTAAAATGATTAATGCGTTTAACCTTGGTTATATCTTAAATCATTATAAAGAGTGCATAATGAGCAGTTAAAAATTTCTTGGAAATGATCAAACCATGATTACTCTCATTTAATATCCCTTACGGTAGGGTAGTAGTTTCGTGCCTTTCCCCTCGATGTCATTAATATGTGACAGTTATTTTAGCCACTAAGTGGAGGGTAGTTACTTATTCCTGGTCGGTTGATATTCACTCATTATTAAGATTAACTGCTCCCTGCCTTTTTCAATTATTTATGTCTCGTAGTATGCCTTAGGCACTCATAACCTACGTAGAACATAATTAATACAAATGATTAAGTTCTTAATCCCATTACTCTATAAATACTAGGAACCGATCCTCCAACCCTTATTCCATTCTTAATCTAAACAAATATCAATTTAAAAACTCCCGTGTGCTAAAACAATGGTTGCCCCAACCTTTAGAGGAAATATAGAAACTCTAGAAATCATCTCTGAAAAACGACCAAACCTAGCTCGATTCCAAAATGATGGTCTGGAAATTGTGAGGAGCATGCAGATCCAATCTTGGCATGGTTACTATGCCTTTCTAAATGGTTCTATTTTTCCAACTCTTATCAAAGAATTCTGGAAATTTGCCAGGATCAGTAATGACGGAAATACTATCTGGTCAGAGGTTTACCACCTCCCAATTACTATCTCTATTTCCTTAATAGAGAAGATCACAAAATGTGTCGCGTCTGGAGTCACTGTTGATGACTATCAATCTGACTTGGGCTTGGTAAAGAGATGCAAGATCTTGTTTGATGATTCAGTGTCCTATGAACCAAACAATCCTGAGAAGCTTCTTCCTTCTCCTAGAACATGGTTCAGATTCTCCCTTACCAACCTTCGTCCTCGTGCAACTGCCAGAAGCACCTTGTCCCATGATGATAGAGTCTTTATCTTCCTCCTGACGCATCACTTCAGGATCAACCTTCCTAAAACCATCTTCAATCACTTGAAACACTCTATTAGAGTTTCAAGAAATCAGATGCATTCTTACGTTCCTGACGGAAGGATACTATCTGAGATAATGCTGAGAGAAAAGTTCTGGGGATTATTGAGCAGACTTGGACCAGAACCTCCAGTAACTGAAACAAGATGTGCTAGGGTAAACAATATTGAAGATTTTGATGATTAAGGTCTTACGATTCTTTGCCATATACTATAGTTTAGATCTAAGTTTTAATGATGGTGTTTATACTCTATTCTCTTCCTGCTATGTACTTCTCAAATGATCAATTAATGAAATTTCATTAGTTTTGCTCTGATAGATTATTCATTTTCATATTGATCATGTTTTAAATGCATAAATGCTCTGACTTTTTGATGATGTCAAAAAGGGGGAGAAAATAGAATATGATTTTGATATCATGATATATGTTAAAGAATGCTAAACATTAACTCTGATATCAATGCGTTTTACCACTAACATATGTTTGATGTTTAACCGAGGAACTCTGAACAAGTTCACTAGGCGTTCTCTTAGAACAAGTTAAATTGGAAGAACTCTGATAAAAGTTCTTGTGAAATGTTTGTTCATATTATCAAAGTTGTACACTTTGTGAACATGTGTTCGGAATTAGATTTACCCAGCACTGTTAAGAAGTTGAGAACTTTCTGAAAGTCAAAGTTATCGTGATTCTCGTTTCACTTGGTTCAGAAACTGTAAGCTGTCTGAGAGTATGATATTCAGAACATAAGAATCCAAAGAAGAAATCTTCCTAAAAGCTGTCAAGACAGAGTCCACAATCCAAGATCCTTTTCAGAAGAAATGAGCAAATCAGAAGTCGGAGATCTGGGTAAAAGATCCAAGAAAAAGAAGTTCTGATAAACCAAGATTTCAACTCAGAAGAAAATAATTTGGCATCAGATCAAGAATCAAGCTTTGATGAACCAATGAGTTGTGACAAGTAACAAGGTTCAGAGATGAAGGCATGTGTTCAAGTCAAACTCTGAAATGTCAAGATCTTAATTAATAATCACAATCAGTATGACCAAATCAAGAATCTGAAGATCATCAAGTCTGAAACTCAGGGGGAGTTTATTACGTCAAAAGACAAGTTCAATTCTGATAAATAACGTGGCTAACTTATTAGAAAAGAATTGTTCTAATTCTGTGCTAAAATGATTATGCTGAAAAGTAGAAATTGCTTCAAAAGACTTTGAAGATTATGAGCTCTGATACGATGACCAAAGGAACTAAGTTCTAAAGATCTGAAGTCAGAGGTTATAATGAAAAAGTCCAGATGCTGAGGACTTTTGTCTCCTTAAGACAGATAGGGAAGTAGTCCTTCTTTGCTCTATGTTCTGACAACTCAAATTGTTATTCTGTGAGTCTTTGGATTAGATAAGATTCTAGACAATCACAAATAAAATTTTGGGGTTAACACATTCAGGGGGAGCTGTTGTTCCAGACTCTGAATATGTTTAGTTTGGTGTTTACCTTGTATAAAATGTTCAATCAAAATACATGGTTTTGTCATCATCAAAAAGGGGGAGATTGTTAGAGCTAGAATTGTCTCTGTAAGTCATCTCTATGTTTTGATGATAACAATGAGTATTTGTGAAAAAAACCATTTTATGTTCTAATGTGTGTTGTGTGCAGATCATAATCATAGAAGATATCAGATTCAACAAACACCAGCAAGATGTGCGTAAATGATCATATGCGAGTTACTATGTGTAACGCAAGTCGCAAGAAGCAAGTGTGCTTCTGTATCTGATCATAATCAAATAGATCCAAGGATGTCGATATTGCTACTGCAATGATCTTGTGGATGCTACTCTAAAAGTGGTTATGATTCTGAAGATAGCGAAGCTTCTGAAGAAATAATCTTGTGGAGAACCAAAGTGTTGAAGACTCTCATGACTTGAAGTTCTGAAGGCTGAAGGCTCTGAAGACCAAGTGCAGAAAGACTCTGAAGATTGAAGTTCTGAAGATTATGGTTCTAAAGATCAAGTGCTGAAGACTTTGAAGACAGCGTTCTGAGTGAATAAGGTTCTGAAGATTCTGAAGACTTGAAGCAGTGAAGATGACGGGTTTCAAGACAAGTGCTGAAGTTCTGAAGATAGATTCCTAATGGACAAGTTCTGAAGACGGAAGACTTGAAGTTTCTGAAGACCTAGTTAGAAAGTCTCTACTCATGCTTCAATTAATTATCATCAGAAGCCTCTGAAGATTTGAAGACAAATGTTACCGTTAGCAATGACAGTACACCGTGCTAAAAAGACCTATCGCATCACTTCTTCTACAGTAAAAAGAAGATATGGCAGTACAACTTTCATCATTGCATAACGACTTTTTTCAAACAGCCAACAGCTCTCTAATGGGTATATTTTACTTGGCTATTTAAAGGAAATAAGAATGCGCTTCTGAAGGTGTCGATGTGATGATAGTCACAACGATCAATTATCGTTGTTACACTAAACAGTTAAAGCTATCACCATTAACACACGACCATTGTTGTTGAAGCTCAAAGATCATCAATCAACACAACAACAATTAATTGGAACAGAAACTATTGATGAACAAGACAACATCGCAAATCAGTCAAGTCATCAACTAACTTCATCATCTGAGCTATATTGAAGATCTGAAGCAAGGAGTTGTTGCTCGAAGCTTACTCAACAAAGAAGATAAAGAAGATCTACAAGATGTCATCAAACTGTCAAATATATATACATCTTTGTAGAATATAAAGATAGCAAGGAGTTGTTACTCATATCTTGCTAGAACACTGAGTGTTCATTTGTACTTAAAATTAGAAGTTATCTGCTTGTTAAGAAGCATCATTGTAATCTCCAAGAACAACTAATTCTATGTGAATTAGGATCCCTCAAGTGATCAGTGTGATTAGAGACTTGAGAAGACAATGGCTTAGTGTCGTTGTGGAAATCCTGAAATATGGTCAATGATAGTCATATCTCAAAGAGGACTAGTTGTCGGTGAGACTCTTGTGAGATCACTGATGGAACTCATTGAAAAGCCTGGAAGAATGGTTAGTAAACGTTATATTTGTTAAGTCGAATCCCTGAACGTTTAGCTGTGAAATCCTGATAGTAGATCTTGCGAGATTGGAACCTATTAGGTCAATTTTCGTTATATTCATTAAGTTGAATCCCTGAACGGTTCATTGTGGGTTAGTCACAGCTACGGTTGTGCAGGATGTTAGTCACCGGCTGTTGCCCGTGCATCTGTAATCGGTTTTGATTATAGTGGATTAAGTCCTTGTGTTCAAGGTGAAATCACCTTAGAAGGGTGGACTGTACTAGCTTGGGAATGGCTCAAGTGAACCAGGATATATCATGTGTTCTTTATTCTTGTTTATGCTTTATTTGATTGTTTATGTTTCTGTATCATTTATCAGAACCTTGCATAGCAAGTCAGAACCTTGCAACCAAACTCTGATGAGCTTCCGCATTGCAAGTCTGATTCAAGCATTTCTAATTCAGATTCACCTTGCCGCTTACGCTTCATACATTGCACAATATGAATAACTCTTCGCAAGTCAGAGTCTCTCAATGCAACTCTGATATTCTCTTGCACGATAATGATAAGAGGCAAAAATTTAGTAAGAGTTAAAAACACAATTCAAACCCCCATTCCTTGTGTCTTTCTCACACCTTCAAAAACCCCTGATGTGAGCGATACGTGGGGATTTTTACGAGTGATTTAGGTTGTTTGCATTTGATCCATAGATCTTTTAGTGCTTGATGGGTAGATTGAAATACAACTCCTGAAGAGTTTTCTCATGTCTTAAGAATGTATTTATTTTCTTGTCTTATGTTTTTCTTTTGCACTTTTATCCCAAATCATTTAAACCCAAGCTTAAAGATGTAGAGATTATAGAACGATATTCTTTCCCTTGAACCGATCCCTGTGGAGACGATATAAATCCCAGAGGGAATTCTTTCGAAAAAAATATTTTTTCTTGCCGCTTTACCGCATCAACAAGGGTTCGCCTTGAGTTCGCTAGGCGAACTTGGAGTGAGTGTTTGCTAGGTCTCGCTAGGCGAACCCAAGGCAAACATGACAATAATTTTAAACTTTTGAATTGTGCTGAGATTTCATGTTTTGATATGTTGAGCTTTTCTTTGTTACTAATGTGTCATGTGTTTTGTCGCTAGTTATGTTTGGTGATTGTGCAGATGGCACCGCCGAGAACAACTCCGTCCAAGAAAAGAAAGGTCGGAAGCTCATCCCATCCGCAACCAATCTCATATGATACCGATCGATTCAAAGGAGCAAAGGAGGCTGCAAGATATGTTGCTCTAGAGAAAATGAGCATTTTTCCTGAGAAAAGGTTTAATATCAGCCCCCAAGGCTCCTACAGGGCGGTAGCCGCGATTTTTCACGTGAAAAAGTGGTATAAGTTAATTACACCTGGTGATAGTTATAACGTGGAACTCGTGAGGGAGTTCTACTCTAATGCCCTTCCGGACTACAATGAGGTCTTTTCTTGGACTACACATGTTTGGGGAAGAGAGGTGAGGTTTGATAGGGATACTATTAACCATGTTTTGGGTAGACCTCTTACCTTGAGGGAAGATGAAGTGGATGAGTGTCATAGGACTTTGAGGCTGAACAGAGACATTGAGGAGATTTCTGGTGCATTATTAATGGAACACAAGTCAGTGGAATTGAACCTATATGAGGCTCCAAGAAGATACCACAGGGAGGATATGCGTCTTATAGCACAACTGATGCTTCTCTTGGTGTTGACAAACATTAAGTCGAAGTCGCATACCTCCACTGTGCCCATTCCAATTGAACACTTGATCCACAGTATCTTGATTAATACATAGATTGATGTGGCTAGGATTATTGCTGACGAGATACACGCTGTTGATGAAAGCAGAATTAAACCAGGGTCACGAGCTAATTGTGCCTTGGTTTTTCCATGTCTAATCATGGCTTTGTGTGTGCATTTAAGGGTGAAGCTACCCTCCCGCCGTTAGGTGACCATTCTGGATGCAATTGATGGCAATTATATGGATAAGTTTTGCAGGCCCAAGAGCATGAGAGGATGACAAACTTCTGGTGCTAGTGCTGGTACAGGTTCAGGAGCTGGGGAGGCTTCTGGTTCTGGAGTTGCAGGCTCCTATGGTTTTGACCCATTTCAGAGGCAGATCTGCAACTACAACTGGGATATGATGGCGGCTACTCAGCATGCCATGATTGATATACATGACTCTATGCAAGTGTTACAACTACAGTACCACGAGCCTTCCGTGGAGTGATCGATGATGACTAGGGAGCAGTTCCTAGCTCATGCTGGTTGGCCTGAGGCCAGGCCACCCTTTGGAGAGGGGGAAGATGTAGCTGATCCGGGTGAGGCTGATAATGCTGAAGAGGTTGGAGATGATGAGGATGACGGTAGTGATGTCGATTCTGGATTTGGAGAGGAGGTCGATTTCGATGAGGAGACCGAGTCCGATGAGAACTAGTTTTTTGATGTGTTGAGCATGATCTTAGGCTACTTCCTTTGGTTTCTACAAAGTGAAGTTTTCTTTTTAGCTTAGATCATTGATATATTTGTATTGTTTTGATTGTATTTTATTTTGGTGTTGTACAATATCCACTTTGTGGATTATTTTGGATAATGTATGTTTGTACCACTTTTGGGTACCCTGACTTTTGTTGGTGTTTTACACCATAACATTTTAATGTTATTTCAGTTGAATTCTTCAGTTCATGAATGTTCAACTCTAGTAATAGTTTTTATGGTTGTTGGTAGTTTGTTTTGCTATTTAATGTTTCTTTCTTTGGTGATTGAATGCGAGAACTTCTAGATTGGTTGCTATTTGCTAAAAGTATCCAATGAAGATTCTCCCAAGTTTGGATGGTGATGATAGTATTTGATCATGTAAATGCAAGCAAGGTACATGGTTACCTCTTTTTAGGATGCTAGAATGCTTAAGAATTTTTTTTCTTGGTGCAAGTGTAATTTTGTTTCATTTTGCAACTTTGTTTGAATGCTTGTTTCACTTAGGTTCCAATAGCCACAAATTTGTGAGAAACCTCAATTGTTTACTAAATGCATAGTGTAGTGGTAAAAATTGTGAGTGTAAGCTATTGATTAACTTAACTCAAAAAGCAAGAGTCTCCACCGCACTTTTATTTTATCCAAAAAGGAAAGGAAAAAGAGTGAACAAAACCTAAAGAGTCCTAAAACAAGAACAAACAGAGAATGGGTAAGGGGGTTGGTTACGTTAAGGGAAGGTGTTAGCACCCAAAATGTCTATAGTACTCTATAGGAACCCTTTGAAATATCTATCGCTTTTTGGTTTGAAAATGGTTTGTTTGAAAAGAGATTGGGTAGGTGAGAAGAGAAATACTTTTTTAATTTTTTTATGTTTGGAGAGACTTATTGCCTCATGCCTACGTACCCACAAAGTGCAATATAGGATCAAAACCTTGTAGTTCGTGGTACAAATAGCAAAAATTATTAGTTATGATTCATTTTATCTTGAAAAAGACAACCCATCATTCTCAAGAGAGAATACTCAACTAATTACCCAAAGGTATAAGATAGAGGCATTGGCATCACATTAAGATGGAGGATTTGCTTAGATTAACATCAACAAGACTATCGCTTCAACATCTAAGTGGAAAATGTCCAGACTTTACACAAAATACCATGGTCAGGAGCTTTACAACTCATCAAAGAAGATGACTCATGTCTAATCTTTTTGAAAAAGTTTAAAAGAAAAAGGTGCATAAAAGCACAAAAAGTTTGAATGAGTTTTGTATTTTTTATTTCTTTTTGAAATGGTCAAAATATGATTAATATTGATTGACATTTATTAACGAAAACAAAGTTTGAAATTCACTTGACCAAAGTCAAGGTTTTATTCTGAAAGCGGTTTTAAGTTTGAAAACAAGAAGGTTTTGAAAAAGGGAGGAGATTTTGAAAATTTAAGATGGGGTGGAGAAGAAGAGACTATCCTAGTGCATAAAATAAAAGCTAGGGTAAGAAAGATCTAACCACATGGAGGCACTCTTCAAAGCATAATAAGAAAAGAATTCCAACCTCTTGAGCCAATAAGCAAGCCAAATAAAGGCTAGAATATCAAACTCCATAATGATCCATAGCATAAGGAAGAGAAACCTAATTCTAAGTCCATAAGTCCATAATCAAGAGTAGAGATCCTCCAATGCAAGGGATAATGGCCACAATCCAACATTAAGAGCACAAGTCTTTTAGTGGTTTAAGCCTTTATTAATGTTTTTGGTCCAAATGGATAAAATAAAAACAAAAGCACAAGATAATATGGTCCAAATGGACAAAAGAAAAATGACATAAACATAAACATGATATGATATAATGACATAAAGTATATAAAATTAAAGAGAGATAGGGAGCAAGAAGGAAACATAAACAATATAGGAATATAATAGTATATACATAATAGTAGCACAAAGGCACAAGTGCCAAGAGTTCTAAAAAAGGCAACACCGAAAATTCCGTCTCGTGTCTTGAACTATATGGTTGAACAATGTGCTTAGGTCAAGGTTAATAAAGACTTGTCAGAAGATTGATAGAATCAAAGCCTCTATGCAACAAGCTTCAAAGATTATGAGCCTAGTACAAAAGATCAACCATGCTTGGGCGAACGATCATAAGTTCGGGCCACGAAAGTTCAAGTTCCGATTCAGATGGGGAGGGACAAATGTAGCGCTATGTTAAGCAATCGCCAAGTGACTTATAAAGAAGTCACCCTACTCGAGGCCGGTCAATAGTAATCTTTGTGCTAATGCATGCTAGATGAACGATATGTAAATCGTCATCCGAAAGCAATACCGCACGAAAAGAAAATAGGTGGCGATCTAGTCTTGATCAAGAATTCAACAAAGAAATTCTAAGATCCATAAGACTTTCATTGATCAAAATAAAAAAAGAAATAGATGAAGAAAAAACAAAATTGAATTACACTTTCAATATCCTTTCATCTTCAAGTTCAATCACCTTTAATTAACAGGTTTAAGTGTGAAAATATATCACTAATTCAAAGCACCTCAAATGAATTCAACAATTCATTTAAAGATAGATTTGAACTAATGAATGTTTAATTACTTTAACCATATCCAAAGTCCATTGAAATTGAAGAGAAATTAATCTCAACAATGCACTTCAAGGCCAAAACAACAAGAAAGGGGAAGAAAAAGGAGGAAAAACCAAAACGGGTCCCAAAAACAAGCCAAAAATTGCATTTTGTCTCAGAGTAACCGATTACTCTATTAGGGTAATCGATTACTATGCATACAGAGTCAAAAAATAGTGCAAAATTCAGCATGATCATCTTTCAAAAATTTCTTCAAACACCTTATGATCATAGAATCAAAATTTCACAAAATTTTAAGTTAAACAACAGTAAAAACCAGCTATCAAACACAATTACAAGATCCAAAGGATCAAGTAATAAGGATCTCCAAAGATCTACATTATGGAAGATGAAGATGAAGCTTCAACAATGGTGAAAGATGAATTACCACTTCAAATCTGAAAATTACTTCAAATTACTCCAAGATCCAAGCTGCAAAGCCTTGATCTATGAGAATTGATGAAGAAAACAAGCTTGGATGAAGGTTTAGCTCAAAGTTGAACAAACCTTCAGAGGAGGGCAAAAGAACCAAATATTGTGATCTTGTTTGTGGTATGAAATGCAAAAAGACATGTGGGATCTTAGGGGTAAAAATTAGGGTATTACACATAGGATGACTGATAAATTTTGTTTAATACATTTGATTCATGCTTAATCTTGTGATTATTTTGATTTTGCGGAAGCATTAGAAATGATCAAGGCAATTGTTGATATTAAGCACAACCATATCCTTAAAAAGTAACTTACCCGTGAGTAGTGAGAATTTGCTAACCCCTTTAAACTCAATAGTTTAGATCCTAATTTAGTGATGAACTTGGTGTTTGTACATAAATCATAAGTTAGTTCATCGTTGAATTGTGTAGGATTCTAAAAAAAATTCTTGAACCTTTGAACATAGTCCTAAATTGTTTTCCTTGACATAAAAAACAAGGAGCATTCACTTGAGGTTTGGTTGAATTCAAGTTGGGGAGAGTGAAAAGAAACTGGTAGGTTACTCAAAAATTTTGAAAATTTTCAAACAAGCATTGAAAAGAAAATTGTGAATATGATTGTGAAAAAAAAAAAGAAAAAGCATGCTTATTTGAATGAAAAAAAAAGAAAATGAATAATGTGCATAAAGGATGTTAGAAGGGTGAGTAATTGAGAAAATAAAGTGTTGGATGAAGTTGTAATGTGTACATAACCTTTTATAGTGAATGTTTCTTTTGCATTGGAAACTTTGAATCCATGGCCTTATAAATGTCCCTTTGTTGTGAACCTAACCAAGCTACAACCTTTAAAGACCTTAGTGATCTTCCTTACTTTCATGAATTATTTGATGATTGATTAGATGAATGTATGAATTGGGTTGTATTTGCATTGTTTGTCAAGTGAGTGAAATTGCCCCGCGGTTGCAAACACGTTAATTTCTTCATTCTTATTCGAAGAGGAGTGTTAGAGTTATTAAAGCATGAGAATTTAGTTGTTAATTGAAACATTGCATGATATTTGTTTAAGAACTAAATTCTTTTTCATTGTTCGATTCTAGGAAGTGGTGAACATTGCTTGTGCGCATTTGTTTGTTTCTTTGAGCCATAAATCCATTCTTGGGTGAATTAAATGCTTGAGTAAATCCTCTTGTTTTCAATTAGAGGCATACTTTGCTTGAGGACAAGCAAAGATCTAGTTGGGGGAGTTTGTTGAATGCCAAACATGCTTTAAATTGATCCATATTTATTGGCACTTTTCATCTAATTTGTTATGTTTTGTTGGATTTACTCCATATTTTCATGCTATTCTTCAATTATGTTACAAATTTCTTTGGTTTCTCTGATTTATGTGTTATTGTGCAGGAATTAGGCATAAAATATCAATGTCTAAAACACAAGTAAATGGACAAGGAAGTCAAAGGAAAAGAAGAGATTCAACATGTTCGTTGGGCGAACAGCTAGTGAGGAGTAGTAGTGAATGTTCACTGGGCGAGCTCATGGTGAAACCCCATTGAACCATCTAAGAATGATGGCAGTAGGAAAAGGGCACTAAGTTCGCTAGGAAAACTTGAAGCAAATGTTCGCTGGGAGAGGTTGCAGCGAAAGACCAGCGAACCATCTGAAATTGAAGTCAGTAGCTAAAGGACCATAACTTCGATATGCGAACTTGTAGCAAAGTAGTTCGCAGGGTGAAGAATTGCTCGCACAACGAACTTTGTAAATTCCTCAGGGGCTATTTAACTGTTTAGAGGCACTTCAGGTGCCATAAAGTAGAGTTCGCTGGGCCAACTTGGCAGATTCTAGTTGTACTATATAAGTACTTTTCACACTTTTTGGGGATCATAACCCATTTTTCACCTAGAAACCTCATTTTTCAGCATTTCTTCACCAAAGAGTGATATTTTGCAAATAGAACCTGGATTCGCACCCGAGTTCAATTCTTCGACATGGATGCTCATTCATCTTCTCTTAAGACTTGTAATGCAAGCTACCATGGTTATGGGCAGCTAATTTCCTTTGTATCAAAGGTAGAGGTAGTCTACCTTAGCTTTATGTATTTCTTTTGATTGGCCTTGTATGTGAACAAGTGATGATTAATATATGATGAATATTTTTGCTCTTAATGATCCATTATTGTTTTGTAAAACTCTAGACATAGATTTTGTGAAACTTGACCTAAAATATTCATCTATCAATTTATAGATTGGAGAGATCGGTCTATGGTTGATATTCACTTTGTATTGAACTTAAAGCTTACTATATTGGTTGTTATATGGAGAGATCGTGTAGTGACAAATACGGTATTTCTCACGACGCCGCTCTAGAGATAGACGGTGTTGAGAGAATATGCGATGATATTAATCGGATCCGACTTCACATGCAAGATTGAAAGAATACATATAAGTTAGGGTCAATGAAAACTACTTTTGATATACTTTGTTAATCAAACACTTTAAAATTTATAAGCTTTGCTACTAAAAGCATGACAATTTATGAACAAAACTTTGAAAACCCTTTTTCTTATAATGGTAAACTATTGAAAGGCAAGCATCCAAATATCACGAAAATCCTTGTGGAGACGATAACAAAAACCCACATATAGCTACGATTCGAACAAGGGTGCGTCTGAGCTGTGAAGTCTTGGATCGAGGATCTGAGCAAAGAAGTCTTAGACAGTGGGTCTAAGCAAGGAAGTCTTGAACCATGAGGGTTTAAGCAAGGGAAGTCTTAGGATCTGAGGATCTAAGCAAATAAGTCTTGTTGATCAGGTGTTGATTGAGCAAGAAGTCTTAGGCTATAGGTCTGAGAAGTAAAAATCTTGTGCTTAAGTGCATAAGTAGTTGTAATCATAAGTTGATTATAGTGGAAAATCTGTTGCGCTGCAAGGGGATTGAACTACTCTCAGTTTGGGAGGAACCAGGATAAATCTGTTATTTTCATTGTTCTGTTTGGTTTACTTCTTATATATTTTCCGATGCACTTGTTATTAGGTTCTGAACTAATGTTTAGAATCTAAACTCTGTTCAGAAGCAGAAACGTTTTTAGTGAAGATGGTGTATTTCGTTAAACTCCTATAATTATAACAAAGTTTAAATTATGGTAAGCTAACAAAAATAACGACATTAACTTAAGAAATATACATAAATTACATGTATATGGATTAAGCTAATACCTTACGCTTGGTCCATCCATTTGTAATACATCCGGTGACAATATCATGCATATGTTTCATAACATAGTATCCACATGAATAGCTGTCGGGTTGTCTTATCGACTACAAATAATGTTACTAATTAGTATAACATAGTTACTAATTAATACATACAAATAAAAGGATATAAAAAAGCACAGGGAATACTTACTTTTAGGGTAAAGATCCTTGGCCTTTTACCAATTAAATTATGTTTGATTGTACTGTATACCTCCATTGCTCTACACATGTCGGTAAAAATCAAACACGTGTAAAAACTATTCAAAACTAAAGGTCAGATTTGAATAAAAACTAATAACACTTACCAACACAAAAGTGTTTAATATAACTTCATTCAAGGAATTATTCATAGAGTAAAGCATAACTAAAATATTTTGTCTCGGGCATATAATAATTAGTTGCCAATGATTACTGCATAAATATTCAGAATAATTAATAATATGTATAAAATTTATTTATAAATGAAAACACAAATTAATATATACTTACGCGTGGAAAAACGAGGCAAAATAACATTCTTTCTTCTCTTCTATAAACCTATCTTGTAAGTAAACCTTGATATTGTTTGCTACGGTACCACCATGAAGGCTAATGGCATTTGGATCTATGATTAAATACTTTCTTATACCCCTTTCAACACACATGTCATGCAAGTACCATCAAGAGTCAAATGTTTATTGTTAAAGTACGAGAATGTATAAATATAAATAGAAATGATCAACGTAAAAATTATACTTAGAGCACCAAATTATACATACAACACAAAACTTGTAACATATACTTATACCTCAAGCACATCGCGGGTACATTTTTGGGATAACCTCTCATACTCATCATCATTCGCCTTCTTTTGCTCCACCTCAGCCAACCTCTCTCGCTCCTCTTGCTCTTTTTGGACCCGCTCCCGCACCTATTACAACAACCTCCAAGTCTCCTCCTTCAACACCCTCTCACGCTCCTTCGTCTGCAGCACCCTCCAACGTTCCTTCTGATTCCACTTCTCCCTTTCCTCCACCAACTTAACAACAACTATCTCTTCAATCTCTTCCTTATTGTGTACTACTCTAGTTGATTGAGATCGTCCAAAAGAAATCTTGAGGCCGATACCTCTTCCAAGACCACGAATATGCCCAGGATGCTCATTGGTTCCAATCGCTTCAACCAAGATGTCATGACGATCTTCTGGAATGAAAAGGCCGCTTTGGATTGTTCAACCAATACATCCTACATCACATATAAAATTTCATATTTAACAAGTTGATTTAGCCAAAATAAATAATATTGTTGAAAAAAGAATCTACTTACAATCTTTTCAGCCACTTCACGTGTAGCCTCTAATGTGAATTCACCATCTTTTCTTTGACGTGCCCTCTTCCAAATCTCATGGAGTGATGATGGAGATGGAGTACGATCAAGGCTTATAAAATCACCTAGCTCTTGTTCCCTTTGTTTTCTTTTTTCTTCAATCATCTTCTTTTCAAGTTTGTCATATCCTCCATGAGACAATCTATGTTGATAGATATTTCTAGATCTATTAAGCTTTCCTTTTTTGCTCTTAGCCAAGAATTCAAGTGTGGTGTGAGATTTTATGAATTCCTCCCAACAATCTTAATCAATATATAAATACATCAGGTATTAAGGCTTTTCTATACTTTTAGTTGTTTGTTGAGTGATATAATCATGGGTGAGTTTTGTCTTAAAGCCTCTCAAAAGCTCACCAGCATATGTAAGCACCTTCTTTTTCACCTTACTATCATTTGGACTATCATTAAACACTTCCTTTGTTTATACAATAGAGTTGTTATCAGTATTAAAAAAATTAAATGATCACACATATTTGTAAAACAAATCATAAAATTCAATATAAATACCGTAATATCGGTCCATAAGTTGTTTTTCAAATCATCGTCAACACCGTGCCAACTATCAAACAAAATACTCAATATACTTCTACCTTGTAACACAACGTAACCCGTAAAATCCTCTGCATGTTCACCATAAGCCTTGCCGTCAGTAACATCAACCATAACCGGGTAGCGAATACCATTTTCATGGGATTTTTTCACCTTGGTATACATCGTGGCACCTCTAGTTTTTCTTTTACGTTTTGCATTTGTAGAGGTAGTTACATGAGTCGTGGAGGTTGAATTCATCGAGACACTAACATCTTCCAAGTGATTCGTTGATGTTGTATGGGAGTTGTTTGCCATTTCAGTAATACTTATAACAATAATGCAAGTGAAAAACTAATGCGGTTAAGCCATGGATGATGAGATATAAACAAAATGAAAAAATAATGATCAAGAGAAACCATTTCAGTGATACTAAACCATTTTAGTGATGCTAAACTACTTCAGTAATATAAACAAAAATTTGATAAAGAAGTATCTCAAAACGTGATGATGAATATTCAGTTAAGGTTGGAAATATAGATGATTTTCACGTTTTGATGTTCATGTTTTGATGAAAATCGCCAACAGTTGGAAGAGTTTTGATGAGAGAGTGACGATGAAAATCGCCTGGGGTTTTTGCGTAGAGAATGACGATGGAGTTAGAGAGTTGATAGGTAAATGAAAAGTTATAGACTAGTTCATTGAAGTATTTCATGCAAAATAATTTCATGTCAGTTTTTAAGAGAAAACCGATGTGTATTAATTAATTAAAAATAAAATAAAAAGTAAACGTAGCACCATGTTCTGGGAACTCAATTAAAATATATTTCATGTCACTTTTTAAAGAAAATTGAGGTATATGGGTTCATAAAATAAAAAATAAAAGAATCTTTTGAGAAAAGTAAATAATAAATATTAACACAATATATTACCTCTTAGTTGGTACATTTAACCGAGAGTATTAGAAATAAAAAATAATAATAATAAAATATTAACAATGAAAAAAAGGGTAGCTGAAAATGCGTTAAGTGAGAAATACTAAATAAATCATAGAAAATAAAAATAACATGAAATTCAGTACCTTGGATTCGAAGCGAGGTTTCTTTATAAATATATTACCTTGGTGTTTTAATAAAATCGATAGAAATAGTTTTTAGTAATGTGAGATATTGGATCGAACTCTAGTGTTGTCGACTGGGATAACTTTCATGATTCAATAGGAGACAAGCATGAAGTCGAAGATTGCTCACATGCTGATGTCGAAGTGTTTACATACTGTAGTCGAAGTCAGTTCTAGTATGTAGTGACGAATTATTATGTTGAATTGGGCCTTGTGTTAAGGATCCAATTGTTTAGGTTAGCTTGTTATCTAAGTTAGCTTGTAGTCTATAAATAGGCTAGATCTCTCAGTTTGTTGAGATAGGCCAATTGTGTTATTCACTTGTAATCATTTGTAAACTCTAAATGAGAAAGTGAATAGTAAACAGTTTGCCCAAATCCTTCTTCCATCTTTTTTCTTTATCTTTTCTTCTTTCTCTCTTTAGAAACCTAACCGTCTCATTGTTCAATCAAGAAACTTTGTTTCTCATTCAAGAAAGTGTTGAAAGGTATCGTTTGTGATCACAACAAACTGGTGCGGTGAGCATGGAGAAAGATGTCATCAACAAAGTTTGAAATTGAGAAGTTCACCAGAGTTAATGATTTCGGTTTATGGCACTTGAAAATGTGAGCCCTTCTTGTTCAACAGGGTTTTCTAGAAGTGTTAAAGGGAGGGGATGCCATGAATGCTGCATTGACGGAGAAGGATAAGACAACGATGATCGATAAAGCCCACAGTGCAATTGTTCTGAGTCTTGGTGATAAGGTTTTCGGGCAGGTTTCGAAGGAGACGACCGCAACTGGTGTTTGGCTGAAACTCAAAGGATTGTATATGACAAGGTCCTTGGTGAATCGTTTGTACTTGAAGCAAGCTTTGTATTCATTCAAGATGAATGAACATAAAGTGGTGTCGGAGCATTTGGATGTATTTAGCATGCTGATTCTTAATCTTAAAAATATTGATGTTACCATCAGTGGCGAAGATCAAGCGTTGTTATTGTTGTGTTCTTTACCTAAGTCGCATGCTAACTTCAAAGAAACCCTCTTGTATGGAAGAGAGTCCCTGAACTTTGAAGAAGTTCAATCAACCTTGTATTCGAAGGATTTGAACGAAAGAAAGAAGCAGATACGAACATCAGTTGCCGAAGGGTTGTCCGTGAAAGGGAAATCCTCGAAGAGAGATGGTAGGTTCGAGAAGAAGAAAGGTAAAACTCAGCAAAAGTCTTATGGTGGTGATATTTCTGGTATTAAGTGTTATCATTGTAAGAAGGCGGGTCACACAAGAAAGGTGTGCCATGAGCACCTGAATAACCATGGAGGTAAGGACAATGGCAATGCAGCTATTGTGTAAGATGATTATGAATCATCTGATGTCCCTATGGTGTCGAGCAGTAACTCTTGCAAAGAGTGGATTATGGATTTAGGATGTACTTGCATATGACTCCAAACAAGAATGTGTTTGAAGAATTATGTGATCAAGATGGTGGATCAGTGCTGTTGGGAAACAATAAAGCTTGAAAAATTGCAGGTATTGGATCTGTAAGATTCAAGCTCCATGACAAGCCAATAAAGCTATTGACTAGGGTTAGGTATGTACCTAAACTTAAGAGGAATTTTATTTCTCTTGGTGGATTCGACAAGAAAGGATATGTCTTCAAAGGAGAGCAAGATATCCTGAAAGTCAAGAAGGGGTCGAAGGAAGTCTTGAGAGGCGTGAAGAAACCAGGCTTGTATACCCTTGAGGCTGAGGTTGTAAGTGGTTCAGCAGATTTTGCATCCACGAAACCTGTATCGAAGACAGAATATGGCACATGAGATTGGGCCATGTCAGCGAAAGAGGCTTGGTAGAATTGGGGAAACAGAATGTGCTAGGTGGTGACAAAGTCGAGAAGTTGGATTTTTGTGAACCTTGTGTATTTGGTAAATCATGTAGGGTGAAGTTTAACAAAGGTAAACAAAGAACACATGGATCCCTTGATTACATTCATGCTAATCTTTGGGGGCCTGAAAGGAATCCTTCACATTCAGGTACAAGGTATTTTCTATCCATAATTGATGCCTATTCCAGAATATTATGGGTATTTATTAAGAAGATTAAGTATGAAAAATTTATGATTTTCAAAAGTTGGAAAGTTCTGGTCGAAACTCCAACCGGCATTAAAGGTCAAGAGGTTGAGAACCGACAACGACCTTACATTCTGCAATGAAGCTTTCTACAGTTACTGTGTCGAGTATGGGATTGCAAGGAATAAGACTGTAGCAGGTACTCCTCAACAAAATGGCTTAGCTGAGAGATTCAATCAAACCATCCTTGAAAGAGTTAGATGTATGTTGGTTAGTGCTGGATTGAAGAAGATGTTTTGGGTAGAGGCTCTTTCGACAGCAACTTATCTGATAAACAAATGTCCCTCGATTGCATTGGGAATGAAGACACCTGAAGAAGTTTGGTTAGGTCAACCACCAGATCTCGATAAACTGAGGGTATTTGGTTGTTTAGCCTATGCTCACATTAGGCAAGACAAGGTCGAACATAGAGCTCTGAGATGCATGTTCCTTAGATATCCTGAGGGAGTCAAAGGTTATAGGTTGTGGTGCCTAGAACCAGGTCACAGAAGATGTATCACAAGTCGTGATGTAGTTTTCAATAAAGTTGAGATGACATTCAAGAAAACTGGTGATGCTGGTCAAAGTGCAGAAATCTCTGAAGAGGAGCTGGAACAGGTAGAGATTCCTGTTGAGGTGGAGCATAGTGATGCTGAAGTGCATAACCCAGATAAAGTTGAAAAAGAAGAGCAAGATGCTGAAGAGACTGAGGAAACTGTCGATGACTACCTACTAGCAAGAGATAGGTTGAGAAGAGTCATCAAGCCACCTCAAAAACTTGGTTATGTAGATCTTATAGCGTTTGCCTTAATATCTGCAATTGAGGTACTTGAGGAATAACCTAGAGACTACAATAAAGCTATGAGGAGTTGAAATAAGACTACATGGTGAAGAGCCATAGATGACGAGATGAAATCTCTTCATGATAATAACACTTGGGAGCTGATTGAGAAACCTGCAGGTGCCAGGTTAGTCAGTTGTAAGTGGATTTTCAAGGTCAAGGAAGGAATCGTAGGAGTGATGTCGAAGCGCTTTAAGGCAAGGTTGGTTGCTAGGGTGTTCAGTCAGAAATAAGGTGTCGACTTCAATGATGTGTTCTCACCTGTTGTAGAGCATAGACCCATTAGAATGTTGTTAGCTATGGTGGAAAAGTTTGACCTGGAACTTGAACAAATGGATGTGAAGACAGCCTTCCTGTATGGTGACCTAGATGAAACGATCCTGATGCGATAACCTGAAGGTTATGCTGAAAAGGATAAGGAAGATTATGTGTGCAAGCTGAATAGGTCTTTGTATGACCTCAAACAATCTCCTCGACAGTGGAACAAGAGATTTGACAAGTTCATGGCACATATTGGTTTCACTAGGAGCCAGTTTGATCATTGTGTTTACTTCAGATTTTGACCTGGAAACTCACTTGTTGTTTTTTTGCTTTATGTGGATGATATCCTCATAGCTAGTAATAGTGTCGAGGATGTAATAGAGCTAAAGGAGGAACTCACTAAGGAGTTCGAAATGACGAATCTGGGAGCTGCCACCAGGATTCTTGGGATTGACATTCGGAGAGATAGAAATCAGTTGAGAATATGCTTATCTCAAGAGACATACCTATGGAAGATTCTCGATAAGTTTGGTATGTCAAATTCAAAGCCTGTTGTGACTCCGACAAATCCTCAAAGTTCGAGTACTGAAGCTGAAAGAATCTATATGAGTAGCATTCCATATGCTAGTATAGTGGGTTCTTTGATGTATGGTATGGTCTGTATGAGGCCAGACATAGCGTATGTAGTGATGATAGCAAAGTCAAAATTGAAGGATTTGTCGACACTGATTATGCAGGTTGTATGGATTCCAAAAAATCTATTTCTGGATATGTGTTCACTATGTTTAGCACGACAATCAGTTGGAAAGTGACGCTTCAGAAGGTTGTTGCCTTATCAACCACTGAAGTAGAATATATTGCCTTCACTGAAGCTGTGAAAGAGGCATTGTGGCTTGAAGGTTTTGCTAAGGAGATGAAATTTCAAGGTCGAAGTATCACTGTTAAATGTGACAGTCAAAGTGCAATACACTTGTCGAAGAATTCAGCCTATCATGCGCGAACCAAGCAAATCGATGTAAGGCCGCACTTCGTTATAGAGATAATCGAGCATGGTAAAGTTCATGTGCTGAAAGTTTCGACTGATGACAATGTTGCTGAAATGATCACCAAGACATTGCCGAGCTGCAAGTTTTTCCATTGTATGCAGTTGATAAAGCTGCATGATGAAAGCTAGTTTATTCCCTGTTGTTTGTAGAGTTTGATCCAAGGTGGAGATTTGTGAGATATTGGATTGAACTCTAGTGTTGTCGACTGAGATAGCTTTCATGATTCGACAAGAGACAAGTATGAGGTCGAAGATTGCTCATATGTTGATGTCGAAGTGTTTACATACTATAGCCGAAGTCAGTTCTAGTATGTAGCGTCGAATTATTATGTCGAACTGGGCCTTGTGTTAAGGATCCAATTGTTTAGGTTATTTTGTTATCTAAGTTACTTTGTAGTCTATAAATAGCCTAGATCTCTCAGTTTTTTGAGAAAGCCCAATTGTGTTATTCACTTGTAATAATTTGTAAACCCTAAATGAGAAAGTGAATAGTAAACAGTTTGCCCAAATCCTTCTTCCATCTTTCTTCTTTATCTTTTCTTCTTTCTCTCTTTAGAAAACTAACTGTCTCATTGTTCAATCAAGAAACTTCGTTTCTCATTCAAGAAAGTGTTGAAAGGTATCGTTTGTGATCACAACAAGTAAAATAAAAAATAGAGCACTTGTAACGCCCCAGTTTTTGTGTGTTTTTATTTAATCGAGTCTTTTTGATTATTTTATTATTATTTTATTTTATTTTCGACTTTTATGTGGAAATATGTTATTTTTTCAATGTTGTGATATTTTATCGGGTTTTGGGAACGTTTGCGAGATATTTGAGTGTGGGGGTATTTTAGTCATTTCATGATATTTTGCATTAAGTAGAAAATAGAAAATAGAAAGAGAGAAAAATAGAGAGAAAGAAAAGGAGAAGAAAGAAAAAGAGGAGAAAAGAGAAGAAGAAGGGAAATAGTGAGAAAACTTGGGAAATTCAAGAAATCAACTTCTAGAATCGGTTTAATCGGGTAAGGGTGCGAAACTCAATTATTGTATGATTGTGTATGATTATGTATGTATATTTGTGATGTTTGTTGGATTGAAATGAAAATATTTAGTAAAACCCATATTGTGTCAAATTGATTAGAAATTGATTAAATGTGTTGGAAATTATGTTTTTAGTGTTCATTCTTGTTAATACATGATAGATACATGTTGTTATTCACTGTATTGGTAGTTTTCTGGGTGTAGGTGAAGAATTGGAGAATTTGGGTGAGAAAACGCAGAACCATGTTCTGCAGAAATTTTTCTGGTTTTTCCAGGTCATACGCGTATGGGGCATGTTCATACGCGTATGGACCTTGGCAATACGCGTATCATGGGCGAGCCATAGGCCAATACGCGTATGGGATGTTATTTTGCTCGGCCATATGGCCATTTGCGTATGATACGCGTAGCATTTCAGGACAATACACGTACGAGGTTGGGCATTACGCGTATGGACTTTTGCACGTGAACTTGGGGAAAAAATGAGTTTTTGCCCATACGCGTATGGCTCAGGAAAATACGCGTATGGACAGGAGAATGGTAAAATGGGACTTTTCAAAATATCGTTTTCGTTTTTCTTTCGTAACTTGGGTTCCGTTTGTCCGATTTTTACATTCTTGGTATCGTTGGAAAGCTATTAAGCTGTACTTTCTTATTATGATGATTTGGAAAATTGTTAGCCGATTTAATTATGTCGGAAAATTGGGAATAGTGCCGGTTGTCAACTTTTGTCGTTATAACTGTGCGTAATTAATGTGTATGATGCAAGGTGCTGTTGTATGATGTAAATGTATGTGTTTAGATGGTGTTGTGATGATTTGTGGCCGCATGGCGATTAAATGCATTATTTTGGGCATAAGTGCGAAGTGTGATTTTGTTGATGTAGATGAATGCATGTATGTGTGTGCATACTAAATGTCATGAGTCCTTGTATACCAAGCATCATGATATGCATTGTTGAGACGTCCTGAGTGATGGTTTGGATTCCAGAGGGAATTCGCTATAACGTCGTGTGCCCATGTGGGGTGTGAGCGATGATTATAGACGATCGTGTGCCCATGTGGGGTGTGAGCGATCGGGTCGTGTGCCCGTGTGGGGAGTGAGCGATCCATAAACGTCGTGTGCCTGTGTGGGGTGTGAGCGACGGGGGACATCGTATGCCCGACGGGGAGTTACAGTGATGTAACGAGCGATGATTCCAGCAGAGTTCCTGAGTGAACTAGTGATGAGAAACAATGGAAGTCGGTACCGCATGTGCATATGCATTGAGTCGTTGTGTCGGTCTCGTGCATTGCATAAATCATTATGGTTGTTTTACGTGTGATTATGGATAAAATGGGTATATGGATGTGTGTTGGTGATGGAAATATGAATTATCCCTTGTATTGCCTTGTGTTTGAATTATGGCGTGAGTTGTGATGGGAATCGTATATAAGTGTGATTTTAGTGTTATATATATAATTGTATGTAATTATATTATGGTTGTTTTTCTCACCCTTCTGTTGTTTTGTAATGCTCTATGAGGCATTCCAGATTAGAGTTGCTGGAGGTATTTTTGTGAAGCTTTGCATCTTCATTCTTTTGTCGGTCGGCTCTGATATGTGACACCGGGTAGTTAGGGAGGCCGTTCGTGATATTTGTGTATTTTGTATATATATCTTTTGGCTTGTGCATGTACAACTTGATGTATGACCAACTTTTCATTATATATATATATATATATATATATATATATATATATATATATATATATATATGTTATTAAGTTTTAGATTTTCCGCTTTTATTCTAAAATCTGAAATGTGGATGTAAGGAACTGAGTTCCTCTGTTGATTGCTACCCCCACTGTTGCATATCTTTATGAGCAGGTGTTGTATGTTTGTTTCAATTTGATGTGACCCCTCGGTCTATGCCCTGATAATTTAAATGTACTCTGACGAAATTTTGAATTTTCTTTTACCGCTTTAATTAATTGGGGGTATTAGATTGGGGGTGTTACATTAAGTGGTATCAGAGCCAGTTTGTGTCAGTTCGTGCCAGTCCGTGTCAGTTGTGTCAGTCCTTGTTGGTCTTGGTGTTTGGAGTGAGATGTTTGTTTAACCATAGTTTGTGTTATTGGAAATGAACAGAATATGGCTGGTAGGAACGATGCTGCTTTGGCTGCTGCTATACAAGCTATGGCTCGTGCTGTGTAGGGTGCACCTAATGCTGCTGGTAATGATGAGTTCAGGAAGAACAAACCGCCTGTCTTCAAAGGAAGATATGATCCTGATGGTGCTCAGATTTGGCTGAAAGAGATTGAAAGAATTTTCTGAGTGATGGATTGTGCTGAAGATCAGAAGGTGAGATTGGGTACTCACATGTTATTAGAAGAAGCTGATGATTGGTGGGTTAGTACTCGTCGTGTGTTGGAAGCTGTAGAGGAGGAGATTACTTGGTCTGTGTTTAGCGTTGAGTTTCTGAGGAGGTATTTTCCTGAAGATGTAAGAGGAAAGAAGGAAATTGAGTTTTTGGAACTAAAATAAGGTAATATGTCTGTTGTTGATTATACTGCTAAGTTTGTGGAACTTGTGCAGTTTTATCCTCATTATGCTGAAGCGACTGCTGAATTTTCTAAGTGTGTTAAGTACGAGAATGGATTGCGTCCTGAGATAAAGCAGGCGATTGGTTATTAGAGGATTCGGAGGTTTTCTGATTTGGTGGATTGTTGTAGGATTTATGAAGAGGACAGTAAGGCTCGTTCTACTCACTACAAGAGTGTGAGCGTGAGGAAAGGGAAGCAACAGTTCTGTGGTGGTCCGTATGTGACACCAGCGGATAAAGGTAAATAGAGGGGGAATTTTGAGAAAAGATCAAGTGGAGGAGGGATGTCTGGTCCTTTGAGATGTTATAAATGTGGCGAGTTGGGGCATCGTCAGTTTGAGTGCAGGAAAGATTTGAGGAAGTGTACTAATTGTGGAGGTGTAGGACATGTTGCAGCTGATTGTGCCAGGAAGAATGTGGTGAAATGTTACAACTGTGGTGAACCTGGTCATATTAGTACGAAGTGTCCGAAACCGAAGCAAGCTCCAGTTGGTGGGAAAGTGTTTGCATTGGCGGGAACTCAGACTTCTAGTGCAGATCGTCTGATCAGAGGTACTTGTTTTATTAATAGTACGCCTTTGATTGCTATTATTGATACTGGAGCGACTCATTCGTTTATTTCGTCTGAGTGCGCGAAGCGTTTGAATCTTGTGTTGTCTGTGATAGGTGGTGAAATGGTTATTGATACTCCAGCAATGGGGTCAGTAACTACTTCATTGGTTTGTCTAAGATGTCCTTTGACCATTTATGGTAAAGAATTTGAGATGGATTTGGTGTGTTTACCGTTGGAGGGTTTAGATGTGGTTCTGGGAATGAATTGGTTGCAATTCAATCGAGTTCATATCGATTGTTATCATAAGCTGGTAAGGTTTCCTTCTCTTGAGGAAGACGAAGACTCGAGTTTCTTATCTACCAAAGAGTTGAAGAGACTTTTGGCGGATGAAGCTCAGTTGTTTGGGTTGTTTGCATCTTTGACTGTAGATAGTCAAGTTTCACTTGATGTGTTTCCCGTTGTGTGTGAATTTCCGGAAGTGTTTCCTGAGGATATTTCAGACTTGCCGCCAGAGAGAGGGGTGGAGTTTTCTATAGATCTGGTTCCTGGTACTAGACCTGTTTCTATGGCACCTTATCGTATGTCGGCATCTGAGTTGGTGGAGTTAAAGAAACAGTTGAATGAGTTGTTGGAAAAGAGGTTCGTGAGACCAAGTGTGTCGCCTTGGGGTGCTCCAGTTTTGTTGGTGAAAAAGAAGGATGGAAGTATGCGGTTGTGTATTAATTATCGCCAGTTGAATAAGGTGACGATCAAGAATAAGTATCCTCTTCCAAGGATTGATGATCTGATGGATCAGTTGGTTGGTGCTTATGTGTTCAGTAAGATTGACTTGAGATCCGGATATCATCAGATTAGGGTGAAGGAGGAAGATATCCAGAAGACGGCCTTTAGGACACGTTACGGTCATTATGAATATTCGGTGATGCCGTTCGGGGTTTCTAATGCGCCAGGTGTGTTTATGGAATACATGAATCGTATTTTTCACGAGCATCTGGATCAATTTGTTGTTGTATTTATTGATGACATATTGATTTATTCTAAGTCTCGGGAGGAGCAAGCGGAGCATTTGCGTATTGTTTTGCAGGTTTTGAAAGAAAGGAAGCTTTTTGCCAAATTGTCTAAGTGTGAATTCTGGTTGTCGGAGGTGAGTTTTCTTGGACACGTAATTTCAGGTAATGGCATTTCTGTGGATCCATCTAAAGTAGAAGCAGTTCTACAATGGGAGGCTCCGAGATCTGTTACTGAAATTCGAAGCTTTTTGGGTTTGGCTGGTTATTATCGAATGTTTTTCTAAGCTAGCATTTCCTTTGACCCAGTTGACTTGTAAAGGGAAAGCGTTCATTTGGGATATTCGGTGCGAGGAAAGTTTTAATGAGCTGAAGAGAAGATTGACGACAGCTCCGATTTTGATTTTGTCGAATCCTAATGAACCATTTGTGGTTTATTGTGATGCTTCTTTGATTGGTCAAGGTGGTGTTTTGATGCAGGAAGGTAAGGTGGTGGCTTATGCTTCAAGGCAGTTAAGAGTTCATGAGAAAAATTATCCTACTCATGATCTTGAATTAGCGGCTGTGGTTTTTGTGTTGAAGATTTGGAGGCATTATCTCTACGGTGCAAGGTTTGAAGTCTTTAGTGATCATAAAAGTTTGAAATATTTGTTTGATAAAAAAGAGCTAAACATGAGGCAACGTAGATGGTTGGAATTCTTGAAGGACTACGACTTTGGCATGAATTACCATCCTGGTAAAGCTAATGTGGTAGCCGATGCTTTGAGTCAGAAATCGTTACATATGTCCGCTTTAATGGTAAAGGAGTGGGAACTTTTGGAATCGTTTAGGGATTTGAGTTTGGTTTGTGAAGTGACGTCGGATAGCGTGAGGCTTGGTATGCTAACGATTACTAATGATTTTCTGATGACTGTTAGTGAGAAGCAGAAGCTGGATGTGAAATTTGTGGACTTGATGTTGGTGGGAGAAAAAGATGCGAATAGTGATTTTCAAGTGGATGTTAATGGTGTTTTGAGATTTCGAGGTAGGATTTGTATTCCTGATGATGCGGAATTGAAAAGGATGATTTTGGAAGAAGGACACCGGAGTAATTTAAGTATACATCCGAGAGCGAATAAGATGTATCAAGATTTGAAGAAGATTTTCTGGTGGTCTGGATTGAAAAGAGATGTAGCTCAGTTTGTTTATGTATGTTTGACTTGTCAGAAATCGAAGGTGGAACATCTGAGGCCTAGTGGTTTGTTGCAACCGTTGGATATTCCAGAGTGGAAGTGGGACAGCATTTCCATGGATTTCGTGACGGGGTTACCAAATACTCAACGAGGGCATAATGCTATTTGGGTGGTTGTTGATAGGCTGACTAAATCGGCTCATTTCATTCCGATTGACATCAGTTTTCCTTTGGAGCGGTTAGCTGAGATATACATCAGTGCGATTGTGAAGTTGCATGGGGTTCCATTGAGTATTGTTTCTGATCGAGATCCTAGGTTTACCTCGATATTTTGGGAAAGTTTACAGAAGGCTTTGGGTTCTAAATTGAGATTGAGTTCGGCTTATCATCCGCAGATGGATGGTCAGACGGAGAGGACGATTCAGTCGTTGGAAGATTTGTTGAGAGCGTGTGTTTTGGAACAAGGTGGTGCGTGGGATAGTTACCTTGCATTGATTGAGTTCACGTATAATAACAGTTTTCATTCTAGTATTGGAATGGCACCGTTTGAAGCATTATATGGACGAAGGTGTCGAACACCGTTGTGTTGGCACGAATCCGGTGAAAGAACGGTAGTTGGGCCAGAGTTGGTACAGCAGACGACGGAGAAAGTGAAGCTTATTTGAGAGAAAATGAGGGCTTCTCAGAGTAGGCAAAAGAGTTATCATGATCGGAGCCAGAAAGATCTTGAGTTCCAAGAAAGCGATCATGTATTTTTGAGGGTTACACCGGTAACGGGTGTGGGTCGTGCATTGAAATCGAAGAAACTTACTTCTCGGTTTATTGGTCCTTACCAAATATCCGCGAGAGTGGGTGCTGTGGCGTATAGGATGGCGTTGCCACTGAATCTGTCGAATTTGCATGATGTGTTCCATGTTTCACAGCTTCGGAAGTATGTCCGGATCCGTCGCATGTGATTCCGATGGATGAGGTTGAGGTGAGGGAGAACCTTACGGTTGAGGCATTACTAGTTAGGGTTTTGGATCGCGAGGTGAAGCGGTTGAGGGGCAAGGATATTGCACTTGTGAAAGTGGTGTGGGGAGGCGCTGCTGAGGGCAATTTGACTTGGGAGTTGGAGAGTCGGATGCGGGAGTCGTATCCAGAGTTGTTCGTCTCAGGTATATTTTCGAGGACGAAAATTTCTAAGTGGGGGAGAGTTGTAACGCCCCAGTTTTTGTGTGTTTTTATTTAATTGAGTCTTTTTGATTATTTTATTATTATTTTATTTTATTTTTGACTTTTATGTGGAAATATGTTATTTTTTCAATGTTGTGATATTTTATCGGGTTTTGGGAACGTTTGCGAGAATTTGAGTGTGGGGGTATTTTAGTCATTTCATGATATTTTCAATTAAGTAGAAAATAGAAAATAGAAAGAGAGAAAAATAGAGAGAAAGAAAAGGAGAAGAAAGAAAAAGAGGAGAAAAGAGAAGAAGAAGGGAAATAGTGAGAAAACTTGGGAAATTCAAGAAATCAACTTCTAGAATCGGTTTAATCGGGTAAGGGTGCGAAACTCAATTATTGTATGATTGTGTATGATTATGTATGTGTATTTGTGATGTTTGTTGGATTGAAATGAAAATATTTAGTAAAACCCATATTGTGTCAAATTGATTAAATGTGTTGGAAATTATGTTTTTAGTGTTCATTCTTGTTAATACATGATAGATACATGTTGCTATGCATTGTATTGGTAGTTTTCTGGGTGTAGGTGAAGAATTGGAGAATTTGGGTGAGAAAACGCAGAACCATGTTCTGCAGAAATTTTTCTGGTTTTTCCAGGTCATACGCGTATGGGGCATGTTCATACGCGTATGGACCTTGGCAATACGCGTATCATGGGCGAGCCATGGGCCAATACGCGTATGGGATGTTATTTTGCTCGGCCATCTGCCCATTTGCGTATGATACGCGTAGCATTTCAGGGCAATACGCGTACGAGGTTGGGCATTACACGTACGGACTTTTGCACGTGAACTTGGGGAAAAAATGAGTTTCTGCCCATACGCGTATGGCTCAGGGCAATACGCGTATGGACAGGAGAATGGTAAAATGGGACTTTTCAAAATATCGTTTTCGTTTTTCTTTCGTAACTTGGGTTCCGTTTGTCCGATTTTTACATTCTTGGTATCGTTGGAAAGCTATTGAGCTGTACTTTCTTATTATGATGATTTGGAAAATTGTTAGCCGATTTAATTATGTCAGAAAATCGGGAATAGTGTCGGTTGTCAACTTTTGTCGTTATAACTGTGCGTAATTAATGTGTATGATGCAAGGTGCTGTTGTATGATGTAAATGTATGTGTTTAGATGGTGTTGTGATGATTTGTGGCCGTATGGCAATTAAATGCATTGTTTTGGGCATAAGTGCGAAGTGTGATTTTGTTGATGTAGATGAATGCATGTATGTGTGTGCATACTAAATGTCATGAGTCCTTGTATGCCAAGCATCATGATATGCATTGTTGAGACGTCTTGAGTGACGGTTTGGATTCCAGAGGGAATTCGCTATAACGTCTTGTGCCCATGTGGGGTGTGAGCGATGATTATAGACGATCGTGTGCCCATGTGGGGTGTGAGCGATCGGGTCGTGTGCCCGTGTGGGGTGTGAGCGATCCATAAACGTCGTGTGCCCATGTGGGGTGTGAGCGACGGGGGACATCGTATGCCAGACGGGGAGTTACAGTGATGTAACGAGCGATGATTCCAGCAGAGTTCCTGAGTGAACTAGTGATGAGAAACAATGGAAGTCGGTACCGTATGTGCATATGCATTGATTCGTTGTGTCGGTCTCGTGCATTGCATAAATCATTATGGTTGTTTTACGTGTGATTGTGGATGAAATGGTTATATGGATGTGTGTTGGTGATGGAAATATGAATTATCCCTTGTATTGCCTTGTGTTTGAATTATGGCGTGAGTTGTGGTGAGAATCGTATATAAGTGTGATTTTAGTGTTATATATATAATTGTATGTAATTATATTATGGTTGTTTTTCTCACCCTTCTGCTGTTTTATAATGCTCTATGAGGCATTGCAGATTAGAGTTGCTGGAGGTATTTTTGTGAAGCTTTGCGTCTTCATTTTTTTGTCGGTCGGCTCTGATATGTGACACCGGGTAGTTAGGGAGGCCGTTCGTGATATTTGTGTATTTTGTATATATATCTTTTGGCTTGTGCATGTACAACTTGATGTATGACCAACTTTTCATGATATATATATATATATATATATATATATATATATATATATATATATATATATATTATTCAGGTTTAGATTTTCCGCTTTTATTCTAAAATCTGAAATGTGGGTGTAAGGAACTGAGTTCATCTGTTGATTGCTACCCCCACTGTTGCATATCTTTATGAGCAGATGTTGTATGTTTGTTTCAATTTGATGTGACCCCTCGGTCTATGCCATGATAATTTAAATGTACTCTGACGAAATTTTGAATTTTCTTTTACCGCTTTAATTAATTGGGGGTATTAGATTAGGGGTGTTACAACACTCATGACATATTTCCTCGGTTTTTGAATGATCAAGGTGAAAGCTTCTTCATAAAAAATTTTATTTGTAGTTGTGTATGTGTGTCTTTATATATATATATATATATATATATATATATATATATATGGCGCCAAATTGAGGTAACAATTTTCAAATTCAATGTCACTCACTCTTCTTCCTCACATACTGACTTAAGCGTTTGAGTATTAACCTTGCAGGTATCCCACTCTACCGCATTTGAAGTTTTAATTCGCCATTACCACCGCTTTTAAACTCAATTCTGGTTCTTGAACAGAATATATATATATATATATATATATGGCTCAATTTACAATAACACGCCTAATCATACTGCAGCGGGCTATTGTCCCATGCACCCCAATCGCCTCCCCACAAGAAACAATAGGGTATATGACACGTTTGGCCCAAACACAAGTGGAGGAGTTCCTTTCCCTTATCTCTCTTCAATTTCTACAGATATATGAGTCATACTTAACAATTTTAGCGTTAAAACCAATTCTTGGAAGAACACCCTTTCTAATAAGTTGTTTCAACATCCCTTTTTGAATTAGGATTTCATTAGTGTCTTTATTTTTGTGTCCTTATCTTCATAACATTCTGCAAGATCTGTTATTGTAAATCCCAAGGTGCATTGGAAGTGACACGGGGAATTTTTCTTTGAACCAAAATGTGATAGCTAACTAAGAGAATTAAAGACATTCCAGCTATGCTTTCACACCTTTAACTCAACTTAAAAAGCAAGCTACCTTCCAATACCGTTAAAAATGAAAAAAGAATACAAAGAACTTGAAGGGACTAGGTCAAAACCTAAGTTGAAGTTGTTACTAAATAAACCAATTGCCTCATCAAAAACCTTTACATGTAAACCATTAAGGAAAACCTTGCGAAAGGAAAATGTGTATTGTACTCCTAATACATACTTAAAATAATCTATACTAAGAGAAACCATATATATTTCTAGAAAAACCATGACAAATACTAGTAGGGATAGTTGTTGATCTATGTGTTATGTAGGTATAACCATTATTTAATTTTGATGATGATAATTATCAATCGATATAAAAGATAACAACTCCATAAATTAAATGAAGCTTGGTGTTAATGATTCAAGAAGTTCTTGGTGACAACTAGCAAATGGGGAGTTGTTTGCAACTATCCAGTGGTTCTTGATAATGGTGTCCAAACAAGATACCACAACCCTTATCAATAAAAGATATCAAGCTCAAGATGAAAGTACTAGAAATTGTTAAATAAAGCAAGGGACTTGAATACTTGCAGCTATGGTCTTTAAGCTTGAAGACTTAAAGTTGTGAAAGTGTGAGAGATTTCATGTCCCTGTTCTTAGGGTTCTTTCTTACTTGCTCAGGTTATTGTAAATGGAACAAGAGTAAGTTTTGAGGTACAAAGGAAATGCATTCACACATGCGCGCGCGCACACACACATACACACACACATTCAAAATGTTTTCCAAACCTCTTTCTCTTTTCATAAATTTTCTTAAATAATTTTTAGCATGCGCTTAATTGGTTAGAAGCTTGGTTAGTCAACTAGGAAGGTATTTTATACTAGTTAATATATTAAAGATATCCTCTAATCAATTAAACATATTTGTAACATATATTAATTGATAAAATAAGATGTTAATCAATTAGGTGACTTCAAAACTCAAACTTTCCTAATTTGGGTTAATTAATGGATTATCACATAGAGTTAATCGATTAAATCGTTAAAAGGGCCTATGAATCTTTTCTTTTTCGAGCCATAAATTTTCCTATATAAATGAAGCTTCTTCTTATTTCATTTCACAACAATTTTCTAAAATAAACCTTTCTACTATTATATCTACTCTTTTTCATTCTAAATTTTTTCACTAAACTTTCCTTAGTGCCAAAAGAGTGTAAAGTTCCTTTTAAGAGTTGTGTTATACTAGTGTTGTGCTAAATTTATTTTATTCAAGAGTATGATTTTGTTTTGTAATATCTTTGTAAAATATTTAAAGGTTGCAAGCTGAATCCAAAAAAACTTGGGTGAAAGTTCTTGAGTTAAGCTCGTGTAAAATCTATTGTTGTTGTTAGAAGGTTTATGGGTTAATTCTGAGCATAAACTCAAGTTGTAGTTGAAGGTTGTTTGAGATGATAATGTAGAAGCTCAAAGTTGATTTGAGTGGAAATCTTAAGGGAAAATCTTGGATATTGGAGTAGGTGAAGTGGTTTAGGCCGAACTAGGCTATATCTTTAATGTAATCATTTTATCCTTTATATCCTTTACTTTCAATCTTTTATTTTTCTTTCTGCTGCGTTTCTCTCTTCTTTCCATTATTCCATTGTATTTCCTCTATTTGTTTTTTTTTTATAATAACATAAACATTTTCAAAGTCAAAGGATTTTATAACTCTTTTTCGAATTTCAAATATCACATTTCACCCTCTTTTTTGGATTTGGACTCACTTGGTCAATAATAATATCCCACCTATGTGTCCTGAACGTGTAAACCAATATTAGCAATACCATCAACAAAATGATTCCCTTCATGATAAATGTAAGATATAATAAAAGTCATTTTCTTAATAAGATCAACACAATTTAGCCCTCTAATTCTAGGTGCCACAAAATCATTGAAGAGTTTTAAAAGAAAGAGTAACCATTACCGAGTAAGTCTCTAACAAAATCAAATATTAACATCTAGAATAAGATATTTAAATATCCACCATAACACAAAAAATATCTACATCAAAACATACGTAATACATAAATGCTTAGAAAAACAACTAAGTGAGTGTGGCTGTAGAGCTATCACGAAATATATTACCTCACACAACCACATTTGAGCTACCAAAAGCAACACCAATAATATTACACTTAATCCAATAGGCCTTAGGAGGGTTCAAATACACTTCTTTTATCATTAGGGCTTTGGGAGGGTGAACCTTGGCAACAAACATTTTTAGGATCCTGAATTATTGTATAGAGCTCAGAGTAGATACCCTAGTGCCATTACTAGTTATTGCAACACTAGCCAAATATAACTCACGGACATTTGAAACTTGATAGTCTTATCATTAAACTGAGCTTGATTCCTTCAATACCAAATGGTAATGGTAATATTAATTATATTTTCAAGCACAACCTCTTTACATTGTTACTACCAACCACAATTACATAAATCAATAATGCTATCCATATCATAAGAAACTTGCATTTGCAAAATAGAACCTAACAAATGCCATAAATGTTTAACGAACCTTCAATTAAGAAAAATATGATGACTATCATTAAAATTAGTGTCGTAACTCAAAATTTGACCTCCCCTTTTGCCTTTTGCATAATCATGTGCATTCGCATCGCTGACATACGCACTAGCATTTTTTCTCTGTGATTTTCATTGCAGGAATATTCAAAATTTCTCAGGATTTTCAAGCCTGATTAATCACATCTTCACAAGGTCATCACATCATCAACACAAGCAAAATATAAGGGTTTTTATGCCTATTCATCAAAGCAAAGAGTCGAAGTTCATCGCCACAACCATAACACCTCATTCCAAGCCAAAAAAGGCTAACTTTGTCTGTGTTAATTGATTAACATATATTGGTTAGTCGATTAACACCCTGTTACAGCGCCATTTTTAGCTTTTGAACAGCTGTTAATCGGTTAACCTCATTTGGTTAATCGATTAACACCTGTTATTTCTGCAAACATTCAGCATTTTCATCACATGGCAGCAACACTCTCCATTCTCTTATGGTCTATTTTATTCTAGCATTGTGTGGAATATTCTAGACACTTCAAGACATTTCAAGACACTTCAAGACATTTGCTACAATACATCATTTTCAATCAAGACAACCATGTAACTTCATTTCCAAGTATGTGAACCATAGGATTTTGGACTTGCATTGGGATTGCTCAACCGAGTTAACAAATAACTAATTGAGTCAACTTCCGACTCAGTGAGTTAGAAGTAACTAACTCCAAAGCAAGCTCCAAAGCAAACTCTAAACCTAGCCTACTCCAAAGCTAGCCTCTCTATAAAGAAACCTTCAGCATTTCACAAAGGACCTTCAATCATTCTCACAATTTTTTTCACTTGATCACTCTCTCATTTCTCTCAATTCTCTCTGATTTTTATGTAACTTCCTCACATTCATCTTCATCTTCATCTTCTTCCCAAACCGTACACAAAAGCTCAATTTCCACCATTAGAGTGTAACCATCTTCACATCAAAATTATTATTCTCTTGAGCTTAACCTCCATATTACTCCATTTCTACTTGGATTTCTGGATTTACAGTAGCTTCTACTTTAATTCAAGTGATCAATTCAATCATCTCGGTGCAAAATCGTATTCAGAGCATTTTTCGCATTTTTATCGATTTCGCTACGATTTGATCTCAAGCTTGGAATTATCTGATTTTCTTGGCTTATTCTCACTACATTTTGCTTACAACAATCAACAAGGAAATCCTTCATCGTGTAGGTTCGTAATTCTTGCTCGATTTACTGTTTTCGATCACTTTTGCATGTTCCCAATGTAGTTCTGATAGCTTTTCGGTGTTAATTAATCATGTAATTGTTTGATTATTGATCTTGATGTTTGATGCTTTCAATTGATGATTAATTGCTTCTACTTGATGTAATTTTCGTGTATAAATGCATGCCATAACATGTGGATGATTGGATAACTGATTAGTTGCTGGAAGTGCTTTTGAAAAACTGTTTTTCTACTTCTGGTGCAGAGTTAATCGATTAACCTGTTTATAGCCAAAACTGGTTAATCGATTAACACCTCTGTTTTAAGTGTTTTTTTGCTGTTTTGAAGGTGTTAATCAATTAACCACCTTAAAGGAAAAAGTGGTTAATCGATTAACACTGCTCCAGAATGCCATTTTTGTGCTTTTTCAAGCTTGTTTGACATTCATTCCTCATCTAACTTCCATGGCTTGATATGTTTGAAATTTGTGGATATTTTATGAACTGTTTAACCTCTGTTTGAAGCATGTATGCAAATTTCCAATGCACGATTTATCGATTATAAAATTGTTTGCATTTTTAGCATTGTATGATCATGTTGATTCTTACACACTTTTGTTCACATGATAACATGATTTGTGATGCATGTTAATTAACGTTCGGTACTGCCTTGCAATTTATTTCTTGTTAGCATTAAGTTTGTTCTTTATTGAGCAAATTTAATTTTGTATAATCATTACTCTCGCACGTTTTCTTTGACGATCTTTCAATTCGTTTGGAAGATTATTGGCTTGATCATTTCCCTTGATCGATTGATCAAAACCTGGTTTCGATTAGTCAATCTTCCCTCGCTTCTCTCTTTAGGATCTTTTAGAGCTTCTCTTTCTTGATCCCCTACTGAGTCGAAAGTCTGCACAACGCACTGGAGCACTATACAAGTTGGAGCTGTTACTCTGTCGGTTTCAATTTCTGCACTATACTTTGGTGCTAGAGAAGGGATGAGAGTGGAGAATTCCTACACTCATTCTGATTATTTTGGGTAGGTGACGAATGACCCTGTGCCTGGAATAATTGTCTCTATCTCCAGGCTTTAGTGTATTTTAATCCCCAATCGAATCGTTCTTTGATCACTCCTACACCTTTCAATCTCTCTTTTAATTAATTACCTTTTCCTTGGTTAAAGATTATTGTCACTTAGGTTAACACTCGTCTCTTGCCTCAACATCTATTTCTTTTGGTCAATCATTGCTTGTTTATTCCCCAGAAGAGTTGTGATCACCTTTGGTTAATCACAGTCCGTCTGTTAAAACCTATTTTTTTCTTCCCTAGCGAAGTCGCAATCCCTTTTCTTCGGTTAATCACAATCTTTCTGTTAAGAACTGAATCCCTAGCAGAGTTCACAACCTTCTCTTGGTTCTTTCTCCCTTTTGATTGGTTAATCACTGTCTGTCAGTTAAAATACCAATTTTCACATTTTCTTAGTTAACCACAGTTCGTCTGTTAACATACTAAGCTCTTTTTTAGTTAACCACCCTCTCTTGGTTAATCACTCATTCCTTTTGGTTAATCACAGTCTTTCTGTTAAAACAAATACCCCTGTGAGTTAGTAGCCTTCTTTTGTTTCAAATACTCGCACCTTTGGGTCTCAACCTTCGCTTGGTTCCACACCCGTCCTTTGGGTCACAACCTTCGCTTGGTTCCACACCTGTCATTGGGGTCACAACCTTCGCTTGGTTCCACACCCGTCCTTCGGGTTACAATCTTTTCTTGGTTTCACACCTGTTCTTTGGGTTACAACCCTCGCTTGGTTCCACACCCGTCCTTTGGGTCACAACCTCCGCTTGGTTCCACACCCGTTCTTTCGGTTAACCACTGTTCATCAGTTAATATACCGAAATCCTCTCAGAGTCAAACACCTCTTCTTGGTTCAGTACTCTTTCCTTTTGGTTTATCACAGTCCGTCTGTTGACACCAACTCTTTTTCCCCACCAGAGTCATACTCTCTTTCTTTAGTTAACCACTGCTTGTCAGTTAATATACCGAATCCTCAGTGAATCCTACTTTGTCTCGATTCAATGTCCCTTGCTATCTTATTCTCTTGGTTTCTTCACTATTCCCTTTGTTTCCTCCCTAGTAAGTTGCCAATATTCTTTTGCTCCTTTATCCTCACTACTACGAAAAACCCATTTAGCAACGGTTGGGAATGACATATAATGACGCGGGCGAAGGCGTTGTTATATAGACTATTGTTTTAAGTTCGCCGTTTCTACAACGGTCTGGAAACCTGTGTTGTATTCTGGAAGCGCGCGATATATTGCAACGGTTAGGTATTTCAACCGTTGTAATATATATTAACTATCACAACGGTTATCTGTATGAACCATTGTCATATATATTAACTATCACAACGGTTATTTGTCTCAACCGTTGTGGAATGTACCCTTAGTTTATTAAATACAAATGTATATTGCTTGTTTTACCATCCACCTAATTAAAGAAATACAACCATTAAAATTGGTAAAGAACTATATAATCTGAAAATTAAACTGTTCTTGAAAACCAACTTAAACACACCACTGTTTTCCGAATTGCATCCATTTCATTCCACACATTTTATGTTCCTTAACATAAAATTTATGGTTCGATGGTCGGTTTCCTTCAATCCATCGATATCTTTTATTATAGTTTACCTCATCATCGCCAAAAATCACCCGATTTTATCATCATAACAATGATCATGATCTTAACAACCACGGCGATTAGTGACGAGGATGAGGTAAACTATAATAAAAGATATTGATGAATTGAGGCAAACGGACCATTGGACCATAAATTTTATGTTAAGGAACATTAAATGCACTGAATGAAATGGATGCAATTTGGAAAACATTGACATGATAAAGGTTGGTTTTCAAATACATCTTAATTTTCAGATTATAATGTTCTATATCAATTTAACTGATTGCATTTTCAATAAAAGGATAGTGAAACAAACGATATACATAGTATATAATAAACTAAATTTCATATACAATATCAGAATGAATTCATATATATATGTACCTTATCAGAATGAATTCATATATATGTACCTTATCAGAATGAATTCATATATATGTACCACCATCATCATCACCATGTGAAACAAATCCTAAGTGGGAAGCAATGAAGAAAATTAGTTAGTATTAAATTTAACTATATACAATATACATAGTATATATATAATAAACTAATGTTCTATATCAATTTAACTGATTGCATTTTCAATAAAAGGATAGTGAAACAAACAATATACATAGTATATAATAAACTAAATTTCATATATAATATAAGAAAGAATTCATATATATGTACCTTATCAGAATGAATTCATATATATATGTACCACCATCATCATCACCATGTGAAACAAACCCTAAGAAGTGGGAAGCAATGAAGAAAATTAGTTAGTATTCAAAACAAAACAACCAAAAGTTGAAACAAAACCCTAAGAAGTGGGACTGTACCACTACAATGAAGTTCACCTTGCTTGTGAAGCATTGAAGTCGGATCTGCACAAAATGAGAACAATCAACAAAAACAACATGAAGCAAACGAGATAATAGGAACTATCTAACAAAAAGATTGAAGTAGAAGACTACCTTATTTTCCATAAACAATATATACATTACGCTTGCTACCGCTAGCATCATCGCCATGTTCATCTAGTTTTAGATTCTGCAAGAAAAACTACAAGGAGGAAGAAGCTTAAATCAAAAGCTTCATACTTCTTGTATTTCTTCTCGCAGATTCTAAAAAAAGATGAAGTTTGGGTGCTAGAGTTTCGCTGTGAAGGAAACGACGCGACTGTCAAAAAGGGAAAGTTAATTCCCTTATATAGGTAAATTTTTCACAACGGTTTTCTTAAATAACCGTTATGATAGATTATATATTAATTTAATAATATCACAACGGTTAGTTATAATAACTGTAGCGATACCCCTTATACGTGGTACAAGGTTCGACACCAGGCAACAACATTTTCCTAAAATTACGCCGGGATTATAAGTGATATCGCTACGGTCATTACTTATAACCATCGTAATATTATTAACCGTTGCACTTCCCAACATATGAACGGTTTACAAGAAAATATCGTTCCATAATATGAACGGTTTACAAGTTATCATCATTACAAGCATTAAATTATCAGTCTTTTCATTTTCAACCTCATCTATAAATAGACAATTTTACATATCTAAATAATATATTCTTTGTAACAATGAGTTCAACAAATGAGAATCCTAGAAACCTCAATGAGGAACGTCAGGCGCCAATCCAGGAGGTCGTCCAACCAGCAACTGCCAACTTCAAGGATGCCTTAAGGGTAAGGAAGGATAAGAAGAAGAAGAAGAAGAAGCCGAAGAAGAAGAAGATAAAGAAGAAAAGGAGGCCTGTATATTATGATTCCGATGAGGGGAGTGAGGAGAGATGTCTAGATTATGAAGATGCATTTTATGCTATGGGCTCTGACAATGATCTTGATATGTAATATGTTTATCAATGTACTCTCAAGGGAATATTAAAAAAATTATCTCTATATATGTTCATCTCTTACAGTTTTATTTTTAAAGTTATATATATACTCTATTGCACTTAAAAATACTAAAGAATACATTGCTGGGAATATACATCATACATTACATGCCGTTAGACATGTTTAAAAAATTAATACATGTTTAAAATCTAAAAATATGACAAAAAATACATTGCTGTGATTTGAAGCGTGATACATGTATTACAACGGTCTTCTAATACAAGCGTGTTAAAATGTAAAAATATGGAAAAAAATATAGTAGCTGGAAATCGAAGCTTGTTACACAGCTTGTATTACAACGGTTATGTAATACAACCATCGTTAAATATGGCGTTATAAATTTTTAATCCTGTTACAACGGTGGGATACGAAACCGTGGTAAACCTAACGTCGTTAAATGGGGTTTTCGTAATAGTGCCTCTTGGTTTTAACACCATCTCTTTATCCTATCCTCAGTGGAGTTGTTGCTATTCTCGTGTTTTTCCTTCTTGGTTTTGACACCAATTCTTTTGCATTCCTTAGTGGAGTCTTTCTACCTCTTTTGCTCTTGGTTTTGACACCATTTTCCTTTCCTTTTCTGTCTTTTCTCTCCGAACTACGTAGGATCTGAATTCCTCATTGCACTATGAGGATACGTAGGCACGAGATTGCTAAATCTTGGCGAGCCACTTTCTTCTTCCTTTTCCTTGTTTCCTTGAACAACGGAGCTCTTATTTCCTCATTGCACTATGAGGGTACGTAGGCACGAGGGCCCTAATCCTCCGCGAGCACTTTCTTTTCCTTTTTTCTTTTTCTTTCCTTTTTTAGCTAGAAGCCTTTATATAGACAACCCATCCAAGCCTAGAAGTAAGCAAAACGGTTCCCGTCGAGTACGACAAATGCGTGAGGTGCCTATACCTTCCTCTCGCATAACCGAACCCCTTACCCGTTTCTCTTCCCCTTGGGTTTTATCGATATTTTCCCTATCCTTTGGGACTAAATAAAGTTCGGTGGCGACTCTGTTGTATCTTTGAGTGTGCGATTCACTCAGGTATAATCCCGCTAGCTTCAGTTGGCGACTCTGCTGGGGAGTCCTTGCTCTTGCAAGTTGGGGTCTCGCCTAGTCTTGTTTGCTTTTCTTGCTTGTTTGGGTGTTTATCTTCACGCTTTACTTGCTTTATCTTTATCTTTATTTACTACATTTCTTTATTGCTATAAATATTCATATGCTGCATACTCTGGATATTTGCTATATTCTCTGCTGTTGTTGGGTTGGGTTGCTACTTGAGAGATAAGCCCATTACCTAGGCTTGAGGATACACATGAGACTAGAGTGGACTTGTGTTGACATGCGTAGCGTTTGATACGTATTGTTAGCACGAGCCCACATATAGACGAGGTTTTCTTAGAGATGCTCTGTCCTGCATGTTTATGCAGTAGCCAGGGCACTTTCCTTGAGAGCTCATGACTCTGGAGACCATTCATTGGAAATCAGTGGAGGCCTCCTTGATGGGTAATAATGCCAAACCAGAAATGGTGAATGTATTATTACTTCTCGACTCGAGAGCCCGAGAAGCTGAGGACCATTAGGAAATCTTGTTCAAGACTAGATCACACCTGTGAGGGGGATATTGGGTTTTTTTGCAGGAAACTAAGACTCTTCATACTATTTGTCCTCTCACCATGTCAGAACTTTGCGCCTGTTCGGAATTATATGCAGATTATATAGATTATTCAGATTGTGCTGGCCTCTTGCATATCATTTTATCATGTCAAATCAGTTTTGCATATGCATTAAAAACTCTTTTTGCATGAATTACATTCATCCATGCACACATATGCATGCCCTTTATCTAGAGATCAGATTGCTTAAACTGTATATTTTTGCCTTGTAGCAAGACGACAAAGCGACATCGCTATTTCACTCGCTCAAGAAAAACCAAGATCATGGCTTATTTTGAAGCAGAGAATGCTGCCTACAAGGAGACCTTGGCTCAGTTTCAAGGTCTGGTGGATCAGTTCCAGACCAACTTGGACGTTATCATGGAGTTCTTTCACGGTCAGAAGGACACCGCTGCTTCAACTTCTGTTGTCACAACTGTTACTGATGCAACTGTTGTCACTCCTGTGGTGATTTCTCCTCCTTTGTTACTTCTTCTCCTACTGTTATTGAGACTGTTGTTCAACCGACTGTCAACTTGCCAAGCTCTCAGCCTGGTTTGAATCGGATGCCTACTGCTTTTCCTTGGGGAATGCCCCCTAATTTCACGCCTCAGATTGCCGGTGGTAATGCCTTTGTGTCATATCAACCTTTTGTTGCACCCATGCCCAATGGGAATTCTGTGGGCATGCCTACTCCGGTTCCACCTCCTGTGGTGAACCATGATGATAATGAAATTCCTTAAGCACAGACTCGCCAGACTCCTGTGTTTACTGATGTTGAGATCCCTGGTGAATATGAGCATGTGTACAGAGGTCCTCCGATTCATGTCCTGGTTCTGTCTCAATCTGCCCAAGCTGTTGTTCAAAATGTTCATTCTAGAATGCCTTATCCTGGGGCATCCTCGGCCGCTGTGGTACTTCCTCCAGGTTATCAATATGGTTTTCAGATGGGTCAGAATGTTGGTCAGATAGTAAATTCTGGTTTGGTTTATCCGTCTCAGTTTGCTTCCCCACAGATGTCTGCTCCGGCTGCATCACAAATTCTAAATCTACAGACTCTTGTCAGGCCTGCTGATAACAACAGACCTGCTGATTATACGTTGTTGGATGAAAGGATTAGAGCCATTGAAGGCTATTCTACTTTTGGCACGGATGCCAAAGACTTGTGTTTGGTTCCTAATGTTGTGCTGCCACAAAAGTTCAAGATTCCGGAGCTGCCAAAATACAAAGGATTGAGTTGTCCACGCATTCATGTAACAATGTACTGTAGGAAGATGGCATCCTATATTGACAACAATAAATTATTGGTGCATTGCTTCCAAGATAGCTTGTCTGGAGCTTCTTTGGATTCGTATATGGGTTTAGAGCGTAGCAAGATTCGCTCGTGGAGAGACTTGTCTGAAGCATTCTTGAAACAGTACAAGTATAATCTTGATTTGGCTCCTACCAGATTACAATTGCAAAATTAATCCCAGCGTACAACTGAAACCTTTAAAGAATATGCACAAAGGTGGCATGAAATGGCCTCTCATGTGCGACCTGCTCTTTCTGACGCTGAGTTGGTTGATATCTTTATGGGCACTTTGCAAGGGTTGTACTATGAAAAGATGGTGGGCAGTTCTTCTTTAAACTTCACTGATGTTGTGACTATCGGTGAAAGAATTGAGAACGGTTTGAAAGTTGGTAAGATTGCTGGTTCTGCAAGTCAACAGTCAGCCAATAAGAAACCTCAGAGCAGTCATTCGAAGAAGAAAGAAGGTGAGGCGAATGTTGTGATGGAAAAAGCCCCTCCTCAGTATCAGGCTCCTATGGATCCTATGTCATACTATCCATATATTTACATCGCTGCTGCCCAATATCAACAACCTCCATATCAATATCATCCACAACAACAAGCTCAGAATTCTCAGAAGCAACAACCGCAATGTCAACAATCTCAACAAAATAATGGTAATCAGCAGAACAGACAAAACAACAATAATCAAAACAATCGCAAGCGCTCGAATTTTGACAAAATTCTTGTGTCATACACAAAGTTGTTCCCTTATCTGGTTCATCAAGGGGAAATTGTTCCGAAAGAGATTTCGCCAACAATTCCTCCTTATAGTCTGAAGCATAATCCAAATGCATCTTGTGCCTACCATTCTAGGTACATAGGACATGCTACTGAAGATTGCATTGTTTTAAAGGCCAAAGTTCAAGAGCTCATTGATCGAAAAATCCTGACATTTTTCGAAGATCAGCCTAACATACAGACAAATCCTTTGCCTACTCATAGTGGACCGGGGGTTAACATGGCCGAAGACAATCAAGGGACTGAGTTAATCAGAGATGTCGACGAAGTGAAAACTCTGATGACTGTTGTGATCAAGAAGTTGAATGAACAAGGTTTATTGAAAGGTCTTCATGGTAAGTGCTAGATTTGCTATGAAAATAACAATCAGTGTCGAACGTTGAAAGGTTGTGTTCAGATTTTGATGAATCAAAGTGTGGTTCAGTTTTCCAGATCCAAGTTAGTGGATGAGGTAGCTACCATTGAGCCGTTCACGATCATATATAGGAAGGTTTCCGTAGAAGCTCCTAAGTAGAAAATACAGCCTATCACTGTTTGTGCGCCAAAGCCTTTCCCGTATCAGAAATCGAAAGAGGTACCTTGGAAGTATGGTTCTACCATGTTTTCTGGGGGTTGAGAAATTCAGTTTTTCGAATCTGAAATTGTGAATGTAACCACCGCTGGAGGCATGACTTGTAGTGAGCGAGTGCTTGCTCTGAAGGTCGCATCTAAACCAACACAAATCCCAACTGTTGTTCCTCCCAAGGAGAAGTCTGCTTTAACAACCCCTGTTGTGCAACAAGGGGCATCTACCGTTACATCAGTACCAGTCATTCCATCTGAGGGGGTTATCAAAAGAAAAGAGGCGATTGATGATCAAGAATTTCTCAAGATGATCAAGAAGAGTGACTTTAAGATTGTGGATTAGCTGGAGCAAATACCCTCAAAGATTTCAATCTTATACTTGCTCATGAGCTCGCCTGCGCACAAATTAACTTTGCTGAAAGTTTTGAATATTGCCCATGTAATGCACGACATCCGCGTAGAGCAGTTTGATGACATGGTCGCAAATATAATAGCAAGTCGGTATTTGGGTTTCAATAAATCAGAGTTGCCTCCTGAAGGAACTTCCCACAATAGAGCCTTGCATATATCAGTGACTTGCACAGATGTCTTGCTATCTCATGTCCTTGTGGATACCGGTTCTTCTCTCAACGTGATGCCGAAGGGCACGTTGAGTCAACTACTGATAGAAGAGGGCGAGATGAGGCCGAGTGCTTTAATTGTCAGAGCTTTTGACGGTTCCAGAAGGCAAGTTATTGGCAAAGTGGATTTACTCATTAAGATCAGATCGCATTTGTTTACCATTACTTTTCAGCCTACATACAGCTGCTTATTGGGTTGCCTCTAGATCCATGCTGCATGGGTAGTTACTTCCACATTGCATCAAAAACTGAAATTCATAATTGACGATCAACTGTTCATCGTTTGTGGTGAAGAAGATTTGATAGTAAGCAAGTTATCATCCTTCCGATACGTCGAGACTGATGAAGACATAGCTGAGGTGTCGTTGTAGTGTCTTGAATTCGAAGATGTCAACTCTGCTTTAACTAGTCAAAGTAGATCAATGAAAATGACTTTGTCATCTACCAAGAGTACTAAAGAGACCATTGAGAAAGGTGCCTTTCCCGGCCGGGGGCATGTGCTGCATATGGTAGAGAAGCATAATCGCTTTGGATTGGGTAATCATCCTAGTCAACAAGCTAGCTCACGTGGTCAGAAGCACTGTAACTTGATCAAGTTCAGTAGCACGGGTTTTCAGAAGGGTGATATCGTGGCAGCCATTGATGATGTTGGTCCTAGCAGCCAGAATACAAGCTTTGTATGCAAGTGTTCGCCTGGTTTCAAGCTCAACAATTGGACATCTACTGTGATTCCTGTGGTTTTTCCTACCAACATGTAATGCATTTTACTTTTTTTTTCCCTCGTCCTCGCCCGAGACGAGTGGATAGCTTATAAAGGGTCTCCCACTTTTGAAATATTATGTGAGCAATAAATAAATGCTTTTTTTTGCATTCAAATCATGCTCTACTTTCTTTATTTTATTTTTTCACAAATAACAAATGGAAAAAGTTTCTTTTCTTTTCACCTTTCAAATTAGCTCATTCTAAACAAATTCATAAACATACAGAACAAATAAATGCATTGATAACAACATGGTAAACGTCCATTGTAATTCTGGGATTCCAATCAACCAAGCCAAAAAGACGGTGAGGAAGATTGTAAATTACCAGCTGAATTAGCAAGGCTCCTTGAGCACGAGCAGAAAGAGATTTAGCCACACAAAGAGCCTGTGGAAGTTATCAATCTTGGTAATAATGATGTCAGAAAAGAAGTCAAGGTTGGGGCATCCCTCGCTAAGCATGTACACTCTGAGTTGGTCAAGTTATTGAAAGAGTATGTTGTTATATTCACATGGTCTTATCAAGATATGCCTGGGTTGGATACCAACATCATTGAACATCACTTGCCACTCAAGACTGAATGTCCTCTTGTCAAGCAGAAACTCAGAAGGACCAGACTCGACATGGCACTTAAAATCAGAGAAGAGGTAAAGAAATAGTTTGATGTTGGGTTCCTAGCCACTTCCGAATATCCTGAATGGGTTACTAACATCGACCCGATCCCCAAGAAAGATGGGAAAGTTATAATGTGTGTGGATTATTGAGATCTCAATAAGGCAAGCCCGAAAGATGATTTTCCTCTGCCTCATATTGATGTCTTGGTAAACAACACTGCACAGTTCTCTGTCTTTTCATTCATAGATGATTTCTCAGGATATAATCAGATCAAGATGTCCCCAACTGATATGGAGAAGACCACCTTCATCACGCCTTGGGGTACATATTGCTACAAATTTATACCATTCGGTTTGAAAAACGTAGGGGCAACATACCAACGTGCCATGACAACCCTCTTTCACGATATGATCCATAAAGAGATTGAGGTGTACGTGGACGATATGATTGCCAACTCTAAGATTGAAGATGATCACTTAGACCATTTGAAGAAACTGTTTGACAGACTCCGAAAGTTCAGAATGCGGTTGAATCCTGAGAAGTGCACCTTTGGAGTTCGATCTGGTAAACTGTTGGCCTTTATTGTGAGCCAGAAGGGCATTGAAGTTGATCCCAACAAGGTTCAAGCAATTCAAAACATACCGCTTCCCAAAATAGAAAAAGAAGTTCGTCGCTTTCTGAGCAGACTTAATTACATCTTAAGATTCATTTCTCACTTGACGTCTACCTGTGAACCGATATTCAAATTACTAAGAAAAAATCAATCGGTTGAATGGAATAACGATTTTCAAGAAGCATTTGACAAGATAAAAAAAATATTTACAAGAACCACCGATCTTAGTACCGCCAGTTCCTGGTAGGCCTTTAATCATGTATCTCACTATTCTAGATGAATTTATGGGTTGTGTATTGGTTCATCATGACGACACTGGCAGAAAAGAACATGCAATTTACTATCTGAACAAGAAGTTCACCGATTATGAGACCAGATACTCACTATTGGAGAAAACTTGTTGTGCTCTGGTCTGGGCCGCTTGACGCCTAAGATAATACATGATTTGCCATACTACTTTATTGATATCCAAAATGGATCTGATAAAGTACATATTCAAAAAGCCTGCTGTCTATGGAAGAATTACTCGGTGGAAAATGCTGATAACTGAGTATGCCATTCAACATGTTACCCAGAAAGGAATAAAAGGGAGCGTCTTGTCCGACTACCTTACTCATCAACCTGTGGAGGGTTATCAACAAATGAAGTTTGACTTTCCCGGTGAGGATGTTCTGTGTATCAAAGATTATGAGGCTCCAAACCCTGACATAGGACTCGAACCAGGGTCGCAATGGACGCTCGTGTTCGATGGTGCCTCCAATGCTAAAGGTCGTGGAATTGGTGTTATCGTCATCTCTCCGACAAACTTTCATCTTCCCTTCACCGCCAGATTATGCTTTGCATGTACCAAAAATATGGCTGAGTACGAAGCATGTATCTACGGAATTGAAGCGGCAATTGACATGAGAATCAAGATTCTTGAGGTCTATGGAGATTTTGCCCTGGTTATTGGCCAAGTCAGAGGGAACTTTGTAACTCGGGATTCCAAGCTAGTTCCGTACTAAAAGCACATCGCGAAATTGATTCCCTATTTTGATGAAATCTCTTTTAATCATATCCCTAGGGAGGAAAATCAACTAGCTGATGCTCTTGCCACATTGGCATCCATGTTCAAAGTCAAGTGGAATAATGAAGCTCCGGCTATCCGCATTGATCATTTGAATGAACCAGCGCACTGTTTAGCAATCGAGGACGAGTCTGACGACAAGCCTTGGTTCTATGACATCAAAAGATATATGAAAAAATAGGAATATCCCGAGGGTATCACTATCACCGACAAGAAAGCTCTTAGACGGCTCTGCGCCAAGTTCTTTTTGAGTGATGGTGTACTGTATAAGAGGAATTATGATTCTGTGTTGCTCAGATGTGTGGATAGACACGAAGCAAACACGATCATAAAGTCCATACATGAGGGCTGCGAGGGTGTACATGCAAAAGGGCCTGCCATGGCTAAGAAGATCCTCCGAGCTGGTTATTACTGGATAACAATGGAGGCAGATTGTTACAAATTTGCCAAAATATGTCACAAATGCCAAATCTATGGTGACAAGATCTACGTGCCTCCAACTCCATTGAATTTTTTGACTTTTCCTTGGCCCGTCTCTATTTGGGGTATTGATATGATTGGGATGATCGAGCCGAAGGCTTCTAACACCCACTGTTTCATTCTAGTTACTATCGACTACTTCACCAAGTGGGTTGAAGCTACTTCTTATGCAAATGATACACGACAAGTGGTTGTCAGATTTATCAAGAAAGAGATAATTTGTCGCTATGGTATTCCTAGTAGTATCATTACTGACAATGCAAGCAACCTGAACAACAAGATGATGAAGGAGTTGTGTCAAGAATTCAAGATTGAGCACCACAACTCTTCACTGTATCAGCCCAAGATGAATGGTGTTGTCGAAGCAGCAAACAAAAACATCAAGAGAATTGTCCAGAAAATGGTCAAAACTTACAAGGATTGACATGAAATGCTTCCCTTTGCACTACATGGCTACAGAACTTCAGTCTGTACTTCTACTAGGGTAACTCCGTATTCGCTTGTGTATGGTATGGAGGTTGTTCTACCCATTGAAGTCAAAATTCAGTCTCTCAAAGTCATCATGGAAGCAGATCTTGATGAAGCTGAATGGGTCTAATCCATATACGATCAGCTTAATCTCATCGAAGATAAGTGCCTGAATGTCATTTGCCATGGTCAATTGTATCAGAGACGCCTCAAACGAGCTTTTGACAAGAAAGTTCTCCCTCGAGCTCTCCAAGAAGGTGAACTCTTGCTTAGGAGATATTCAAATGTTCACTCGGATCCACGCGGCAAGTGGACTCCTAATTACGATGTCAAGACGGATTTCTCAAGCGGAGCCCTGATCCTCACCACCATGTATGGGGAGGAGTTGCCATCGCCCGTGAACTCCGACGCAGTCAAAAAATATTATGCCTGAAAAAAAGTGATGAATAAAGACCCCGCTAGATTGACATCCGCAAGGACAATCTAGGCAAAAATGGGTGTCCCGATGGACCAAAAAAGAAATGTCCATGCAAAAGTTAGGGAAAAAGAAAAAAAAACAATAATAGCTCGCTAAGTTGAAAACCCGAAAGGGCGACTTAGGCAAAAATGGGTATCCCGATGGATGAAAAAAAATAGCAAAATGTTCAGGAAAAAATTAGGGATAAAGGAATTTGACTGTGAACACTTGAGCATATCTTCATCATAGTTGGACCTTAGACGATAACAGAGTAATCAAGTCATCATCAACTGGTGCAAAGCATTGGTACCTAGACTTACAGTGGATGGTAGCCGATGTTGAATCAATGCAAAACATGATTTTCGATTGCCATTTACCTTTGTTTTTTAATTTATTGCAAATTTCCGCATCAAGGATTTTTGCATCCTTGTACACACCTTATGTACAAATATTTTCATACTCAATAAAATTCATCATTTGATTATCTCTTTTCAGTATTTTGTTTGCAAAATAAAAGATTATTTGTGATCACATAATACTATCAATTGGTGAGAATAATAAAAAGTTAAATCAACAGATAAAGCATTATGCATTGCATGCTTTATCAAAAATCCCTAAAGGATGATCGGTAATCTCCATTGCAAACTTGATCCCTAGTGAGCAACGTCATGGTTGTTTGGGGAGGTATATTTGCTTTCCAATTCCCCAGCAGAACCATGATTGGTCCCTAAATAGAGACATGTTCGATCTCGTGTCCCCAGCAAGAGTGAAACCCTTGCATTATTCCATACATGTCAAAGCCGTCATTCCCCAGCAGCGGTAATGCTTCGGTTTTCTGTTTTCCCCGAGTAGTAAGGATCATCCAAACCTTGTTATTCCCCAAGCAGAGTCAGCCATGGCTGGAAGATCATTCAAATTCCTCCATCCGCGATAATGGTAGTAGCTTGGAAATCTGGACTATTTCCCCAGCGGAGTCGTCGTTATTCGTGGATTTCTTTCCCCAACTGAGGATGTCGAATTTATTTTGCTACAATTCCTACCTGCCTGCAACACAATACCTTAGCCTGTACCGTTGCATAACATGATATCAAGCATCATGTAGAATCAAACATACATAGCATATGCACCAAGCACACTCCCTGTTGACTGATTCATCTCCCTAGCAGATATTAAGTCAAACTTCCCACTCAAACTCTTTACACATTCACCTTTTCTCTTGTCACCATCGGCCAAATTTTAGAGCTACTCTCTTATTTAATCCCCTTCCACCTCGAATAATTGAATAACTGGCGCAATTCGAACATTCAGGTCCAAGAGGATTAAATAGGGGCAGCTGTCGTACCCCAAAATTTGACCTCCCGTTTTTCCTTTTGCATAATCATGTGCATTCGCATCGCTGGCATACACTCTAGCATTTTTTCTCTATGATATTCATTACAGGAATATTCAGAATTTCTCAGGATTTTAATGCCTGATTAATTACATCTTCACAAGGTCATTACATCATCAACACAAGCAAAATATTAGGGTTTCTATGCCTATTCATCAAAGCAAAAAGTCGAAGTTCATTGCCACAACCATAACACCTCATTCCAAGCCAAAAAGGCCAAGTTTGTCTGTGTTAATTGATTAACATATATTGGTTAATCGATTAACACCCCATTACATCGCCATTTTTAGCTTTTGAACAACTGTTAATCGGTTAACCTGATTTGGTTAATCGATTAACACCTGCTATTTCTGCAAAAATTCAGCATTTTCTTCACATGGCAGCAACACTCTCAATTCTCTTGTGGTCTATTTTATTCTAGCATTGTGTGGAATATTCTAGACACTTCAAGACATTTCAAGACACTTCAAGGCATTTGTACAATACATCATTTTCAATCAAGACCTCCATGTAACTTCATTTCCAAGTATGTGAACCATTGATTTTGGACTTGAATTGGGATTGCTCCACCGAGTTAACAAATAACTAACTGAGTTAACTTCCGACTCAGTGAGTTAGATGTAACTAACTCCAAAGCAAACTCCAAACCTAGCCTACTCCAAAACTAGCCTTTATATAAAGAAACCTTCAGCATTTCACAAAGGACCTTAATTCATTCTCACAATTTTTTTCACATGATCACTCTCTCATTTCTCTAAATTATCTTTGATTTGTCTGCAACTTCCTCACATTCATCTTCATCTTCTTCCCAAACCATACAGAAAAGCTCTATTTCCACCATTAGAGTGTAACAATCTTCACATCAAAATTGTTATTCTCTTGAGCTTAACCTCCACATTACTCCATTTCTACTAGGATTTCTGGATTTATAGTAGCTTCTACTTTAATTCAAGTGATCGATTCAATTATCTCGGTGCAAAATCGTATTTGGAGCTTTTTCCGCGTTTTTATCGATTTCGCTATGATTTGATCTCAAGCTTGGAATTATCTGGTTTTCTTGTCTTATTCTCACTACATTTTGCTTACAACAATCACCAAGGCAGTCCTCCGCCTTGTAGGTTGGTAATTCTTGCTCGATTTACTGTTTTCAATCACTTTCGCATGTTCACAATGTAGTTCCGATAGCTTTTCGGTGTTATTTAATCATGTAATTATTTGGTTGTTGATCTTGATGTTTGATGCTTTCAATTGAGGATTAATTGCTTCTACTTGATGTAATTTTCATGTACAAATGCATGCCATAACATGTGGATGATTGGATGAGTGATTAGTTGCTGGAACTGCTTTTGAAAAGCTGTTTTTCTGCTTCTGGTGTAGTGTTAATAGATTAACCTATTTATAGGCAAAATTGATTAATCGATTAACACCTCTGTTTTAGGTGTTTTTTGTTGTTTTGAAAGTGTTAATCGATTAGCCACCTTAAAGGAAAAAGTGGTTAATCGATTAACACTGCTCCAGAATGCCATTTTTGTGCTTTTTCAAGCTTGTTTGACATTTGTTCCTCATCTAACTTCCACGACTTTATATGTTTGATATTTGTGGATGTTTTATGAGCTGTTTAACCTCTGTTTGAAGCATGTATGCAAATTTTTGATGCATGATTTATCGATTATATAATTGTTTGCATTTTTAACATTGTATGATCATGTTGATTCTTGCACACTTTTGTTCACATGATAACATGATTTGTGATGCATGCTAATTGACGTTCGTTACTACCTTGCAATTTCTTACTTGTTTTCATTAAGTTTGTTCTTTATTGAGCAAATTTAATTTTGTATAATCATTACTCTCGCAGGTTTTCTTTGACGATCTTTTAATTTGTTTAAAAGATTGTTGGCTTGATCATTTCCCTTGATCGATTGATAGAAACCTTGTTTCGATTAGTCAATCTTCCCTCGCTTCTCTCTTTAGGATCTTTTAGAGCTTCTCTTTCTTGATTCCCTGCTGAGTCGAAAGTCTGCACAACACACTGGAGCACTGTACAAGTTGGAGTTGTTACTCTGTCAGTTTCAATTTTTGCACTATATTTTGGTGCTAGAGAAGGGATGAGAGTGGAAAATTCCTACACTCATTCTGATTATTTTGGGTAGGGGAGGAATGACCCTGTGCTTGGAATAATCATCTCTATCTACAGACTGTAGTGTATTTCAATCCCCAGCCGAATCGTTCTTTGATCACTCCTACACCTTTCAATCTCTCTTTTAATTAATTACCTTTTCCTTGGTTAAAGATCATTGTCACTTGGGTTAACACCCATCTCTGTCCTCAACATCCTTTTGTTTTGGTCAATCATTGCTTGTTGATTCCCCAGAAGAGTTGTGATCACCTTTGGTTAATCACAGTCGGTTTGTTAAAACCTATTTTCTTCTTCCCTAGGGAAGTCGAAATCCTTTTACTTCAGTTAATCACAGTCTTTCTGTTAAGCACCGAATCCCAAGAGGAGTTCGCAGCCTTCTCTGGGTTCTTTCTCCCTTTTGATTGGTTAACCACTGAATATCAGTTAAAACACCAATTTGAACCTTTTCTCAGTTGACCACAGTTCGTCTGTTAACATACTGAGCTCTTTTTAAGTTAACCATCCTCTCTTGGTTAATCACTTATTCCTTTTGGTTAATCACGGTCTTTCTGTTAAAACCAATACCCTTGTGAGTTAGTAGCCTTCTTTTGGTTTAAATACTCGCACCTTTGGGTCACAACCTTCGCTTGGTTCCACACTTGTCATTTGGGTCACAACCATCGCTTGGTTCCGCACTCGTCCTTTGGGTTACAATCTTTGCTTGGTTTCACACCCGTCCTTTGGGTTACAACCTTCATTTGGTTCCACACCCGTCCTTTGGGTCACAACCTCCGCTTGGTTCCACACATGTTCTTTTGGTTAACAACTGTTCATCAGTTAATATACCGAAATCCCCTCAGAGTCAAACACCTCCTCTTGGTTTAGTACTCTTTCCTTTTGGTTTATCACAGTCCATCTGTTGACACTAACTATTTTTCCCCACCAGAGTCATACTCTCTTTCTTCGGTTAACCACTGTCTGTCAGTTAATATACCGAATCCTCAGTGAATCCTACTTTATCTAGATTTAATATCCCTTGCTCTTTTATTCTCTTGGTTCCGACACCATTCCCTTTGTTTCCTCTCCAGTAAGTTGCCAATATTCTTTTGCTCCTTTATCCTCTTGGTTTTGACACCATCTCTTTGTCGTATGTGTCGCAACTGAGAAAAAACAATCGGCGTGAAACTAGAACAGAAGAGTCGCCACCGAACGTTATTTATCCCGACGCAGGGAAAGGAAACGATTGAAGAAAACCTCAACAAAGGGAAAGGAATGGTCGTCGCAACCATCGCCTGGGTTCGGGAGTCGGTTACACGAGAGGAAGGTATTAGCAGCCCCACGCGTCCATCGTACTCGATGGGATCCACGCTTGTTGTCTAATCAAAGGGTGAGTTTTCTAAAGCCTACTACTAAACGGAAACCGGAAAGGGGAAAACGAAAACGGAAAAAAGAGACTCGATAGGACATCACCGTCTTATGCCTACGTATTCCCTCGTGCAATGGGAAAGTCAGAGTCAACATAGTTCGACGGACTACGGGGGAAGGTTGCTCGCCGAGATATCGCATCTCGTGCCTACGTATCCTCAATCGGACGAGAGAGAGGAAATCAGAGCAGTTGTAGTTCGACCTACGGTTCGACGAGGTCTCGATCGCGCTAGAGTGAGAGAAAAGGTTCGGTTAACACGTTGGTCTCGATTGTAGGGGTGCGAGAGAAAAGGGAAGTTAGTTGTTAGTGTGCTCGCCAAGGATAGAGATCCTCGTGTCTACGTATCTCATCTGGAATGAGAATCAGACCATCTATAGTTCACGCAACTACAGAAGAAAGGTGGAAGGGTGCTCGCCAAGACATCGTCATCTTGTGCCTACGTGTCCTCAATCTAACCAGAGAGAGGAAATCAGAGCGTCAGTAGTTTGCGCGACTACGGGAAAACAGGAACGGTCTCGATCGCATGGGTGCGAGAGAAAAGAATTGGGACTCACGAAAGGCTAAAGGGAAAAGTGAATCCTACATGTTAGCATGCAAAATGGCCCTAAGGTCAGGATTATGAGGAAAATCTACCTAATGTTTTCATGCTTGGATTGAGAGTCTAATGTCTATCCTACTCTGAGCTTAATCAGAAATTAAGTCGGACTAGGAGCCTTAAGGGAACATGTGAATACAGAGTAATCTACAAGTAAACATCAGACAGCTTAATCACAAAGAGAAAATCAAGCAAGAGGCAGTCAAGTATTTAATCAGGAATTAATCAAGATAGACATCAAAATCAAGATCAACAATTACTCAAGAATACCCAAGATAGAATTAAAATGCTAAGTAAAACCAAGATTAAATTCTAAGTAAAAAAGTTAATCTAAAAAAACAATATCTAAACCTAAAAATTAATTCAAGTTAAAATCAAATTAAAACCTAATTCTAATTAATCAAATTCCAAAGTTAAAACTAATATTCAAAATTAACCAAAATTAGTATTAAGACTAAAAATTAAAACCAAAATCAAAACCAAAATTAAACTCTAATTCCTCTAATTAAAATATAATTTCAAAAATATTTACTAAATAGTTATCCTAAATTAATTAGTCAAAAACTTAATTAACCATAGCAATTAACTAATTAAAAAGTTGAAATTAAATGAAAACAGAGTGGTGCAGCAGTGTGAAAGGGGAGTGGGAAACAAATGTCCAGGCGGATGGGCTTGGCAGATTAGGCCCAATAACTTGTTCACCCAGGGGGTGCAGACATTATATAGGGGTGGTGTGAGAAAAAAGTCCCATGGAGCATTGAGCTTGAGCTCAGGCATGTAACATGAACCCGAGGGGTGGATATAGAAAACGGGTGGTGAAAAGAAAAAACTTAGGGCCTAATGCCCGGCCTGTGCACCGTTAGGGTTTTAAACCCATCTCCTTATCCCCTCTTACATCTCCTACATCATCAACGTCTTCATTTCTCTCCATCTCAGCTGCCACGCTTCTTCTTCATCTCTGTCAAATCTCCGGTGCCACCACCTCCATACAACCTCGCTCTCATCTCCTTCAACCTCTTCTGCTCACGCAACCCTCACCAAGACAATCAATGCTCTCCGTTCAATCCTCTTCGTCTCTGTTCACACTTCTCCTTCTGTCTCTCTCACTCAAAGCAACACGATAATATATCGCCAGAGGATGGAAGAGAAATCCGCCACGCCAGACTCTTTTTCCTCAAAAACACTCTTCGCCGTCGCCGGAGATACGAAAGCCTTCGCTCACTCTCCTCAACACTTCTCTCGACTCAGTTTGAAACTCACACAAGATTCGACAATAATTCTCAGAAAATTAAATCAAATGAATCAAAGGTTCAGTTCATCAAATTTCACATTAATCAAACATAAATCAGCCAAATCGAACACAATTGACATTTATACGAAGGAAAGAATAACTTACGAATTGGAGTCGCTCCGATGGCGTCTTCGACGGCAGCAAAACACCAACAGAAAATCAGAAGATTGGGTACCTCGCTTCTTCTCACTTTCTTAGACTTTTCTTTGACTTCTCTGCATTACGAGTTGTTGTTGTTATTGATTTTCTTGTAGGTGAATACCAGATAATGATGAAGGTTGTTGTTGCAATTGTTGAATTCTATCGGCCGGTTGTGGATTTGTTCTACAGGCTTTGATTAGATGAAGATTGAAGCAAGATTTATCAATGGTACTGAAGGTGGAAGATGATTCAAAGTCACGGCTCAGGTAGATGTGTTTTCTCGATTCTATTTTCCTCTTCTTCTCCTACAATCTTCTTCTACTTCTGCGATTCACTGCGGTGTTGCTTGTTTGTGAATTACGGGTTCGACTGATTTTACAGGTTGATGAAGCTGAGATGTGATGTTGTGTTTTCTGCAGGTTATGAGATTGAAGGTGATGAAAACGAGTTGCTACGGAGTTGTTGCGGAAATTCGGTTATGGCAGGTTTGGATTTGAAGGTTGCAATCTACAGAATGATGGAAAGCAGAAAGAGAAGACGGATATGAAGTTTACAAAAACGGAAAAGTGAGTCTCGCCTACCACTCAATAGCAGGTTGATTTATATCCAAATTTTGGGAAGGGTAGAATAGGGAAATGGAGGTGAATTCTGTTATGAAATTGTGTGGTGTAATGGATCACGAGTCTTATGCCTTCTTGTCACATGCTGCTTGCAATTTCCTTTTATTTTCTGTTGTAATTTTTGTTCAAAAAAAAAAAGAAAGAGAAAATCTGTTAAAGGGTGTGTAATTGCTCACGAGTTTGGCACCTGCGTGAGAAGCTTTGTCACTGATTTTTATGTCATGTAATATTCTTACAGTGAACTTTTGCTGCTATGCTTTTTCTGCTGTGAGATCATTTGTAAAACAAAGAATTGTGGGCTTTTGTGAATCTCTCTATTTTTAGTGAAAAAGTTATGGGCCTTTGTAATGATTTGGGTTAAATGGCATGGATTTAAATGTGGATGTTTGGATATTTAAAGTGGATAATGGACTATGATCAAAAGTGATTTAATATGGAAAAAAATGGATATTAAAAGAACAAAATAAGAGTGATATGGATAAAGAATAAAATTTGAAAATGGATATTTGGTTGGAAACAAAATGGATATGGACACAAACTTAGATATTAGATCAAAATGATTATTTGGAATTGGATGATGGTTTAAGGTTGAAATGGATATGGACATGAATTGAATATGGATAAAAACGGTTAAAAAAAAGGATATTGGAAATTGATTTGAAAAATGGGTATTATGGAAATTAATAAAAATGTATAGAAATGAAATATGGTTATGAGATGAAATGGATAATGAGATGGATATAAAAAATGATGTGGATAAATTGGTTTAGAAAAATGGATATGGATATTAGGAAATGAATAATGGATTTAAAAATCAAAAGGTGGATAAGAACATGGTTTAGCAAATGGATAGCCGAATAAATCCAAAACCAATCCCAAACTTTTTCACGAGCCTCTGATAAAGTTCACACATCTACCACTGAATAATCTTGCCACTGAAACAAAACGTCTGAATCAAACATCCTCTGAATCTTTGACCAAGTGAATCCTCACATGAACCCTTGCTTGACAACCTGATGAAGTCTACAACTCCACCTCTAAAACAAACTCTAATTCACCTTGATGTACACTGATAAATCTTGAAGAAGATGACTTGAACTGAGAAGAAATTAAACCCTGATTCACACCAATGAACCTTATTTAAAGAAACGCTGTAATCCCATATCTTAGAAGTCCAATGCATTATATGATTATGAATTATGACCTAATGATGCAAATGAAAAAGAAACAAAAGCCAGTTAAGATTGGAAAAAAAAAGGTAGGGCAAATTTTGGGGTGCTACAGCTGCCCCTATTCAATCGACTTGGACCTGAAAGGATGATAGCAACGGCTTTCAGACATTCAAGGTACACGGAGACTGAATACAAAAAGAACCCAGAAATTTGTAACCTGTGGGGAAATACCGGATAAAGTGATTTCCAGCCGCACCTCGTCAAAGGAATTTGACGGAAAGACAACATAACTAAAGAAAACACACCGTCAAAGGGATTTGACGGAAAGAAAAGATATCTAACGGACCACATCGTCAAAGAATTGGCGAAAAGACAGCCCGAACACCTGACCGAAAGACCACATCGTCAAAGAATTCAATCTGACCGAAGAGAACACATCGTCATAGGGATGACAGAAATAAAATTCCACCATAGGGACACATCGTCATGGGGATGACAGAAAGAAAATATGAACGAAGATAACACGTTGTCATAGGGATGACAGAAATAAAATTCCACCGTAAGGACACATAGTCATGGGGATGACAGAAAGAAAATCTGAACGAAGATAACACATTATCATAGGGATTACAGGAAGGAAATTCCACCGTAGGGACACATCATCATGGGGATAACAGAAAGAAAATCTGAACAAAGATAACACATTGTCATAGGGATGACAGAAAGGAAACCTGAACAAAGGAGACACATTGTCATGGGGATGACAAAAAGGAAACATGTCCGAAGAAACACATCATCATAGAAATGATGGAAAGGAAACTTATTTTTGGAATGTCATCATCAAAGGGTTGACTGGAAGAAACAAAACATATCCGAAGGTACAAAACCTGAGCTCGGAACACGTCGTCAAGGGGTTGACGGGAAGAAACTAAGCATATCCGAAGGTACAAAACCTGAGCTCGGAACACATCGTCAAGGGGTTGACGGGAAGAAACTGCCTGCTGGGGAATGGTTCGGCATTCTCTCTGGGGATATGTCATTGTCTTGATTGAAATTTGATTTGGGCTTCTGCACAAGGTACCAAATCTGGCTTATGCTTCGCATGCATATGTTTGAATTTTCTTTCTATGGCGTAATGTTCCATACGAAATAGAAATGCTACGCGTTTGAGGATGAAATGTAAAATTCTTACTATATGCAAAAGGACCCCTCCAACAAAATAAATGCTGAAGAGACGAGGCCAACACCGATGGGGATGACAAACTGAACCATCTCCGAGGTCACGAACCCTGCTGAGGAAGTCATACTAAACGACCTTCCTGATATAACCGCTGTTGAAGATGAAACCTGAAGAGAACTCTCACTCCTTTGGGGATTACGAATTAACCTACTGAAGACGGAACCCAAAGATCTGCCATAGAAAAGGTGCCAATAACCATTGGCCTTGAAATCTGCCGGGGATGTCAACCACTGTTGACCTAGCCACTGAGATGACTAGCACCCAAACTCTACTTAGGGAATGAAGTCAATAACACCAAACCTGTCGAGGAATATCATTGAACTTAACCTATTATCGGGGAAACGCCTTTAACCTGCTGGGGAATACCATCCGCCACCAACAACTTTGCTTGGGGAACGATGATTGACGACATCAACTCTGCTAGAGGAGAACATTGAGCTTACTCCTCTGTTGGAGACTTACCTTCTATCCTTACTCTGTTGGGGAGACAGAAACAACTTTACCATAAACTGGGGAAACATAAACCCAACGCTCTTATCCTGTACAAGCATACGAACTTTAGCTGACGAGCAATGAACTTCACCAACTTGACTAGGGGAGAGTGAAATTATGAACTCTTGCTGGGGAGCATAATCACAATCTTCATAATACACTGCCGAGAGTGATAAAACTTTATCAATCTCTGTCGGGGAGAGAAATCCTAGTGGGGACGTCACGTGTTAACTATTAACATGAACTATGCAGACGTGATATGGCCAAAAGGAAGTGCCCGGATGCAGCATAACCCACAAGATGCTTGTCTTCAGGATGTACCATAAAGATCTAACATATCTTACCCCATGACTTTGATTAACCGATCTCCAGAGAGAAAAACTTTTTGCTTTTGGGGTGGCTTTCCCCAGCCTTGAAATGATTTTTCCCCTGACTGGCCGATCTATGAAGGAGTTCCTCTAACTAACTGACCTTCGAGAGATTTATCGAATCTCGACTTGATTGCCCTAGATTGGCTGAATCTTAGAATGAATTTCCCCTGCTCAACGGAGTACTCAGGCACTTTTTCATCTTATCTCGATCATTCCTTCCATTGCAGAAACTCTCCTGATGTCAAGTACTTACTCGCAAGCAAAACAACTCGTTTTGAAAAGATAATTTTAATGCAATGCATATGACAGTTTTGAAATCCGAGTCTGTTCACTGGAAAAATATTGTGACATATAGTGAACGAATCACTTAGAATGTCACATTGATACCAAAATGAATGGTAAGAAAATCCTTTTAGGAGTCAGCTTCGACGTGATCTTTACTGAAGTATACTTTCGAAACAACCCTGCTTCAATTAGGTCTTTTGAAGGTTGTAACGTGGCCTGGTTCATGATTTAAGAAAGAAAGGATATAAGGCCCAAAGTTTTGATTTAACCCACCCATTCTCCTTGATGTTCTCCAGTCCTACGTTCAGCTAACTCGACACAAGCGTTCACCTTTCGCAAAGGTTAATGAATGGTATGAGGATAGAAGGAGCCCACACGGTTTTCGGAGTAACAGTCACCCCTTTTGTCTTTAGCGTCTGTAGTCATACGACTTGTTCTTTATCGAGGATTTTTTTTTTTGTTTTTCATTCTTTTGTTTTTTTATTCCCCTGATTTTGCTTGGACTAATTCTTTTGAATCTTTCGATTTTGAAGTCCAGCGGGATACCCTAACTTTTGCCTAAGTCACTTGTTTTCAAGTTTCGACTTAGCGGACTGTCTTTTTTCTTTTTTTTTTCTTTTTTTTGAACAAATCGTGTGCATTGGATTGTCTGACTTGTTTGAAAGGGTTGCGACTGCCTCACTCTTCGGTTGGTGAGGGATAACTATTAATGATTTGATCCTCGAATGGGACACTCCTTTTGAAATTTGAACGCTCGATCAAATTTACTGACACCTACCCTGCCCCGAGTTAAGATTGAGGGTTTTTTCGTTTTTCAGAAAGAAACTCCTACTACTAGGCTCAACGGGGTTTACAAGGGATTATCTTCCTTATGTCTCCGGTGTCTAGGGAGTTGAAACAATGCCTGTACATCATCAACAGGGTTTTATTTCAAAAGCATACAATCAGAAGTTTGCGTCTTCAAATTTCATCATCCTCCCCTGGATCCTGCTTAAACAAGTGTCAGATATTGATAAAAAAGTATGAGGGAACACAAATGGATTTAATCAAAACATGCATATTCATTTCATTATCATTATCAACTGAAAACAAATAAGTTTTACAAATGAGTTTGCACATTAATAGGAAAGAAACTACAAATTCAAAGAAATGAAATTATCTAAAGATTTCCAGCTTCGGGGAACTGGGCTTTCCAAGCTTGATTTGTTACTGAGCTAGCCATCTTCAAAATTGCTCGTCGAAGTCAGTATGATAATCATCTGCATAACTGCTCTCAGTGACCTCTTCCATAACCTGAACTGACGAACCCACATGACTAGATGAAGGAGAATTATTGATCTGAATACCCTGAGGCATGAATGAGAACATATCAGAGTCAAGAAGTGTCTGAACCTTACTCTTGAGCACCTTACAATCTTCAGTTGAACGCCCCTGTTCCCCAGTATGGTAGTCACAACGGGCGTTGACATCAAAACCTGGTGGATACGGAAAAGGCACTAGCTTCAATTCCTTCGGCACTATAAGTCCACCTCTGATTTAATCTGGAAACATCTGGCTATATGACATTGGCAACTGAGTGAAATGCCTCTCTGTCTCCTTTGGTCTTTGTCGGGTGTGCTGACGCGGCTGACGGCGGTATGACCGTTGATTCTGAGGATGCCCCTGATTTGGAGAAAGATATTGTGCCTGATGCTGACTCTGAACAATTGAGACACCTGAAAATTGAGGATGAGGTGGCGGATGTTCCCAGACATAACTATTTTCTTCCTCTCATTCTTCTTGAGAATTGACAACTGATTCACTTCCACCAGCTGGGAAGTTCGAGGAGTCTTGAATCTTTCCACACTTGATACCGCTCTCGAAGCGTTCTCCAACTATTACCAGGTCAGAGAATTTTGGTGCCCCAATGCTAATCATCTTATCATAATACGGGCCTTGCAAAGTTTCCATGAAAATATCAACCAATTCCCTATCCAAAAGTGGTGGTTGAACACGAGCAGCTAACTCTTTCCATCTCTGAGCATACTCTCTGAATGATTCATTATCCGCTTGAGATAAACCTTGCAACTGCAGGCAGCTGGGAGTCATGTCAAGATTATAACTGTATTGCTTCATAAAGGCATTGGCTAGATTTGACCATGATCAGATGCTACCACTTTCCAACTGCATATACCAACTCAATGACGCCCGACTCGGACTGTCTTGGAAACAGTGAATCATAAGCTTGTCATTGCGAACATATGAGGTCATTCTTCTGCAGAACATCACCAAATGTTGCTTTGGACAGCTATCCCCTTTGTACTTCTCAAAATTCGGCATCTTGAACTTTGGAGGCATTACAAGGCCAGGCACTAAACACATGCTCGATGCATTCAAATCCAGAGTATCACACCTCATCAGGGCATCAAGCTTCTCTTCCAACACACGACATCTTTCATCAAACTGAATGGCCCTTGGATCCTTAGGTTTTATCTTTGGAACTACCCCCTGGACATCTGGCACGGAGAAGGTAAAGCTCTGATAGTCTGTGGCATCAAGAGAAGAAGAATGTCCATCTCGGACGATGGTACGCTCCTGTATAGTATGATTCTCAACAGGGATTTGCACAGGATGAGCTTGAGTAACATTGTTCACTGGAGGTGGAATGACATTCCCAGTAGATGAAGTCCTCTGAACATTGGCCCCTCCCCTATTCCTGGGTTTCACAGCTTCCACAAGTTGGTTCATCTGACTTTTCATCAACTCAACCTCGACCCTAATCACAAACTGATTCTGCTCCCCTGAGTTCATGATTCTTCCACAAGCTGATTCAAGTCCAATATGAAAGTCGAGAAATCAACTGCAGGTCAAGGATAAAGGACAGATGAGCTCACTGTTCAGGCCTGGAGAAAGATATACAAAATGATGCAATATGCAAATGCAATGCAATATGAATGCAGCAGACATGGGATCAAAGCTTCCACATATTCTGAATAATTGCTGTGCTGATGGCTGAATAAGTTCACAGGTCTGCTCTGAAGAGAATACCAGAATACTAGGCTGATAATTCCACACTGATAGAGAACTAGAATACCGGGTAGGATGAAGGTTACGGTTTCCTGCAAGCCTATAAACACCCGCCCATTTTCACATGTGGGTTCTAGAAAACAAAAGGTCCTCATCTTCTGGCACTGAGGTCGAGAAGCAATGGTACATTCATCCTTCTGGGTACAATACTATCGCCAATCGATGAGTGCCTACACTAATTCTCTTTTAAAAAGGATATCCTATAGCAAGTTCCCAGCATTGGTTCCTCGTATCAAGAAGCGTAATGGGTTTCCCATTTCTGGTCTGCCATTATCACCTCTCGGGAGGAGTACCGCAATTGAGTCCTCGGGAATGGTCACCAGAGTCGTCAGTTCATCAAAAGAAGATCCAATGGCCTGCATCAACATGCAGTATCGGACATTTCCCGATAGAACCTCGTCTGGCTGTGGGTCTCGTGAACACCCCACGTGGTCAACACCACGGGAGCGACACTACTATCCACGCTAATACCTATTTGTATGCTCTAGCCTAGGTAGTGGGCTTATCTCTCAGAACCCCCAACCTGCCAAATAGAAAAACTAGTACAACACAGCACAGTCCACCATATGATAACAATGAAATTCAAAAAATATGGTAAAAACAGTAGTATACAGTAATACACAACAAATAAAGCACAACATTAAACACCCAATGAAATAAAATAGACAAGCGCTAGGATTGACTCGCATAGGGAACCAGAGTCCCCAGCAGAGTCGCCAGTTGTCACTCCCAGGATTTTCATCCATGTACAAACTCGAAAAGTCCAGCTCGCATAGGGAATCAGAGCGTCCGTAGTTCGCGCGACTACGGGAAAAATGGAACAGTCTCGATAGCATGGGTGCGAGAGAAAAGAATCAGGACTCACGAAAGGCTAAAGGGAAAACTGAATCCTACATGTTAGCATTCAAAATAGCCCTAAGGTCAGGATTATGAGGAAAATCTACCTAATGTTGTCATGCTTGGATTGAGAGCCTAATGTCTATCCTACTCTGAGCGTTATCAGAAATTAAGTCGGACTAGGAGCCATAAGGGAACATGTGAATACAGAGTAATCAACAAGTAAACATCAGACAGCTCAATCACAAAGAGAAAATCAAGCAAGAGGCAGTCAAATATTTAATCAGGAATTAATCAAGATAGGCATCAAAATCAAGATCAACAATTACTCAAGAATATCCAAGTTAGAATTAAAATGCTAAGTAAAATCAAGATTAAATTCTAAGTAAAAAAGTTAATCTAAAAAAACAATATCTAAACCTAAAAATTAATTCAAGTTAAAATCAAATTAAAACCTATTTCTAATTAATCAAATTCCAAAGTTAAAACTAATATTCAAAATTAACAAAAATTAGTATTAAGACTAAAAATTAAAACCAAAATTAAACTCTAATTCTTCTAATTAAAATCTAATTTCAAAAATATTTACTAAATAGTTATCCTAAATTAATTAGTCAAAAACTTAATTAACCAAAGCAATTAACTAATTAAAAAGTTGAAATTAAATGAAAACAGAGGGGTGCAGCATTGTGAAAGGGGAGTGGGAAACAAATGTCCAGGCAGATGGGTTGGAAGATTAGACCCAATAACTTGTTCACCCAGGGGGGTGCGGACAGTATATGGGGGTGGTGTGAGAAAAAAGTCCCATGGAGCATTGGGCTTGAGCTCAGGCCTGTAACATGAACCCGAGGGGTGGATATAGAAAACGGGTGGTGAAAAGAAAAAACTTAGGGCCTAATGCCCGACCCATGCACCGTTAGGGTTTTAAACCCATCTCCGTATCCCCTCTTACATCTCCTACATCATCAACGTCTTCATTTATCTCCATCTCAACTACCACGCTTTTTCTTCATCTCCGTTAAATCTCTGGTGCCACCGCCTCCATACAACCTCGCTCTCATCTCCTTCAACCTCTTCCGCTCATGCAACCCTCACCAAGACAATCAACACTCTCCGTTCAATCCTCTCCGTCTCCGTTCACACTTCTCCTTCTGTCTCTCTCACTCAAAGCAACACGATAATATATCGCCAGAGGATGGAAGAGAAATCCATTGCGCCAGACTCTTTTTCCTCAAAAACACTCTTCGTCGTCGTCAGAGATACGAAAGCCTTTGCTCACTCTCCTCAACACTTCTCTCGACTTAGTTTGAAACTCACACAAGATTCGACAATAATTCTCAGAAAATTAAATCAAATGAATCAAAGGTTTAGTTCATCAAATTTCACATTAATCAATCTTAAATCAGCCAAATCGAACACAATCGACATATATACGAAGGAAAGAAGAACTTACGAATCGGAGCTGCTCCGATGGCGTCTTCGACGGCAGCAAAACACCAACAGAAAATTAGAAGATCAGGTACCTCGCTTCTTCTCACTTTCTTCGACTTTTCTTTGACTTCTCTGCATTATGAGTTGTTGTTGTTATTGATTTTCTTGCAAGTGAATACCAGATAATGATGAAGGTTGTTGTCGCGGCTGTTGAATTCTATTGGCCAGTTGTGGATTTGTTCTACAGGCTTTGATTAGATGAAGATTGAAGCAAGATTTATCAATGGTACTGAAGGTGGAAGATGATTCAAAGTCACGGATCAAGTAGATGTGTTTTCTCAATTCTATTTTCCTCTTCTTCTCCTACAATCTTCTTCAACTTCTGCGATTCACTGCGGTGTTGCTTGTTTGTGAATTACGGGTTCGAATGATTTTACAGGTTGATGAAGCTGAGATGTGATATTGTGTTTTCTGCAGGTTATGAGATTGAAGGTGATGAAAACGAATTGCTACAGAGTTGATACGGAAATTTGGTTATGGCAGGTTTGGATTTGAAGGTCGCAATCTGCAGAATGATGGATAGCAGAAAGAGAAGATGGATATGAAGTTTGCAGAAACGGAAAAGTGAGTCTCGCCTACCACTCAATAGCAGGTTGATTTATATCCAAATTTTGGGAAGGGTAGAATAGTGAAATAGAGGTGAGTTCTGTTATGAAATTGTGTGGTGTAATGGATCACGAGTCTTGCGCCTTCTTGTCACATGCTGCTTGCAATTTCCTTTTATTTTTTGTTGTAATTTTTGTTCAAAACAAAGAAAGAGAAAATCTGTTAAAGGGTGTGTAATTGCTCACGAGTTTGGAACCAGCGTGAGAAGTTTTGTCAATGATTTTTCTGTCATGTAATATTCTTACAGTGAACTTTTGCTGCTATGCTTATTCTGCTGTGAGATCATTTGTAAAACAAAGAATTATGGGCTTTTGTGAATCTCTCTATTTTTAGTGAAAAAGTCATGGGCCTTTGTAATGATTTGGGTTAAATGGCATGGATTTAAATGTGGATGTTTGGATATTTAAAGTGGATAATGGATTACGATCAATAGTGATTTAATATGGGAAAAAATGGATATTAGAAGAACAAAATGAGAGTGATATGGATAAAGAATAAAATTTGAAAATGGATATTTGGTTGAAAGCAAAATGGATATGGACACAAACTTGGATATTAGATCAAAATGGTTATTTGGAATTGGATGATGGTTTAAGGTTGAAATGGATATGGACATGAATTGAATATGGATAAAAACGGTTAAAAAAAAGGATATTGGAAATTGATTTGAAAAATGGGTATTATGGAAATTAATAAAAATGTATAGAAATGAAATATGGTTATGAGATGAAATGGATAGTGAGATGGATATCAAAAATGATGTGGATAAATTGGTTTATAAAAATGGATATGGATATTAGGAAATGAACAATGGATTTGAAAATCAAAAGGTGGATAAGAGCATGGTTTACCAAATGGATAACCGAATGAATCCAAAACCAATCCCAAACTTTTTCACGAGCCTCTAATAAAGTTCACACAACTACCACTGAATAATCTTGCCATTGAAACAAAACGTCTGAATCAAACATCCTCTGAATCTTTGATCAAGTGAATCCTCACATGAACCCTTGCTTGACAACCTGATGAAGTCTACAACTCAACCTTGAAAACAAACCCTAATTCACCTTGATGTACACTGATAAATCTTGAAGAAGATGACTTGAACTGAGAAGAAATTAAACCCTGATTCACACCAATGAACCTCTGACCTAAAGCCTTTGATGAATCCTCTGAATAAGAATATTACAAGAACCAGACTTCAAACTCTTGCAAATAAAAAACCTTTATTTAAAGAAACGTTGTAATCCCATGTCTTAGAAGTCCAATGCACTATATGATTATGAATTATGACCTAATGGTGCAAATGAAAAGGAAACAAAGTCAGTTAAGATTAGAAAAAAAAAAGGTAGGGCAAATTTTGGGGTGTTACACTATGCTCAGTGGAGTTGTTGCTATTCTCGTGTTTTTCCTTCTTGGTTTTGACACCAATTCTTTTGCATTCCCCAGTGGAGTCTTTCTACCTCTTTTGCTCTTGGTTTTGACACCATTTTCCTTTCCTTTTCTATCTTTATTCTCCCGACTACGTAGGCTCTGAATTCCTCATTACACTATGAGGATACGTAGGCATGAGATTGCAAAATCTTGGCGAGCCACCTTCTTCTTCGTCTTCCTTGGTTCCTTGAACTACGGAGCTCTGATTTCCTCATTGCACTATAAGGGTACATAGGCACGAAGGCTCTAATCCTCGGCGAGCACTTTCTTTTCCTTTTTTCTTTTTCTTTCCTTTTTTAGCTAGAAGCCTTTAGATAGATAACCCATCCAAGCCTAGAAGTAAGTAAAACGGTTCCCGTCGAGTACGACAGATGCGTCAGGTGCTAGTACCTTCCTCTCGCATAACCGACCCCCTTACTCGTTTCTCTTCCCCTTGTGTTTTATCAATATTTTCCCTGTCCTTTGGGACTAAATAAAGTTTGATGATGACTCTGTTGTATCTTTGAGTGTGCGATTCACTCAGGTATAATCCTGCTAGCTTCAGCTAGTGTGATGGCAAGGTGTCTTTCACTTGATCTTTATTTTAATGATATCAAAACATGTATTAGTTCGTAGTTTGTAATTTGGACGGTATCATCACATCATTGTCGGAATTCTTATTTCGTAATGCATAAAACAATTAATAATCATGTGTCCAAACATATAGAAAGAGTCTTGCACATATATTGCATGTATGTGATCATGGTATGAGTCTTAGGTATGCATAAACATTGCCTAAGTAGATGAAAACATGTGCAAAAATCATTTTTTATGTGTTTTGGTAGCTTGAGTCGACCTAAACTAGGCTCTGGTCGACTCATGAAAAGTTGGCAATTGATGTGTTTTCAATGGGTTAGCGCACGTTGGCCCTATGGTCGACGCATGATGCTAATATTCTTGTTTCTGCATTTTCTTCAGCCATGCGTCGACGCATGACCCCTGTAGCGGTCGACGCGTGGTTCTCCAACTTGCACAGATTGCCCACGGGCCAGTGCAGGCTGACCCTCATTAACTTGTGGTCGACTCTTCACTGTATATAACTCATTTTTCTGATTTTTTCAAAGTTCAAAATGCTGTTATGATTGGTAGTTGTTACTAGCATCATATAAATACTTCGTTCCTCATTGTTTACAAAAACAACAAGAAAAAGTGAAAGATATACATTGAAACTTTTCTCTCATCACCTTCATCTTCATTCTCGCATTTTCTCAACAAATACACATAACTATTTTTGTTGATCCTTTGCATCATGAGGTGATAACGTCCAAACATAGAATTGTATCTTGTTTGGGGTGAGTGTTTCAGTGGGTTTTTTATTGAATAAAACCTCTAGGGTCTTGTCCTTTTAAGATCAATTGGATATGGGGGTTTTTGGATCAGATCTTTGTGTGCAATGAATTCAGCCGAGCGAAGGTGATCGAAGAACAGTGGGTTTTGTCAATCTAGTAGCGTTAACTGGAGGATTGTTTAACAAAGGTTTAGGGATCTAATTATGTGTGGATCGAAAACAGCCGAGTGAAGGTGATTGAAGACCGGTGTGTTATTTGGATCTAGTAATAGTAAACGGAGGTTCATCCAACAAGTTCGAGGCACTTGATTCGACTCGAGTCAAGGGAAGAGAATACATAATATCTGCATCAACAGAGTTTCTTAAGTGTGTGATAGCTAAGTTTTCTCTTGTAAAAAAAACAATTTGCAAACAAGATTATAGATATCTTAATTCTAGATTTAGAATTGGGGGCAGACGTACCCGAAGCGAGGACGAAAGGGGAACTGCATAAACAAACTTGGTTTCATTTCTCTTTCCTTATCTCATTTAATTTTCGAACTGTTTACGCTTATGATTGTTCGATTGATCGATAAAAATTCTGGTATAGTATAGTGCAAAAAATCTGATTTGAAAACCATTGCACAATCATTTTGGAATGTGTTTAGTGAAAATTCTGCACAAACTATCATAGAAGGATTAACTTTCTATAAATTGAACGCTTACAAGGTGTTTGATATATTGTCGTCTTGGTTTTATTTTGGACTGTTCATTGGAGATTGCACCATATTGAGTGTTGTTGGTAAATTGATTAATAGTTATGTTGCGATTCAATTTTTCTCATCGAGCCTTTCCTTCCATTTGGCTTACGTATATCCGATTCTTCTAGTAACTCGGTTCGTGTAGACGAATTATCCTCAGCCGCTTCCGCAAACTATTTTTAAAAACAAATTTTATCTCCAACTCGCAATTAAAAAAAATGATCTATTCACCCCCCTTCTAGATCAATTACCGCCGTCTAACAGCTAGCACCACTTAAATCACATTTTAAAGGAAAATTACAGCTTTTTGCCAAAAATATTTCATCAGTAGGCAAAAATTCCAAATAAATAAATAAAAGCTTCTAAAACATAAGAGATTTTAAAGGACAATCTGTTGATTTCATATATGTTTATCCCATAGAATTTGTTGTTCAAAAGGATAAAAACAAAGATAATCATATTTAAATGTGAGAGTGTTGTGTTAGTTCTTGTATTGGCTGGAATTTTGGTAAAACAAAGTTGAACAATGTTGATGTCATATGTCTGATGTCATAACATTGATTCCTAATATTAGTTGTTGCAGGGTTGAAGTGTTATATGCTGATGTTATAAGTGATGTCTTGACATCACTATATCAGAACATCAGAACATCAGTTTGTGATGTTTTAGGGCTGCGCGTGTTAGTGAGTTTTGAGGAGATATGTTAGAGTGATTGGATGCGAATATCTTGGAGAAGAGATTTCCAATCAGATATATTTGCAGATTATGGAGCAGATTCTGTAACCAACATTAGGGCTGATTTAGAGAGATTTTAAAAAGATTTGAAGATCAAATTTGTTTTAATATCAGATATTTTTGGAAGAGATCCAAGCCCAAGTCAGAAGGGTATAAAAGCAGCCTCAACCCTTATTGGAAGACGACGAAGACAGATAGAATAGACTGAGAGTCAATTTGAGTTTTTGTGTGTGTTTTTTTAAACCATTCATGTTGGAATTGGTGTTACTATTTTGAGTTGTAAGTGTATTCACTCTAGAGCTTTTAAGTAAGAGTGTGTTGTTCTTGATCAAAGCTGTGAAGCAGAATCAAGTTGGGTGGCTAGTGTGTAATCATTAGATTGTATCACTGTGGTGAATTAGGGATTGAGTGGTTTCTCATACCTAAGTGGTTTCTTAGGTAGAATTGTCATTGGGTAGTGATTAAATTAGGTTGATGTCAACTGGGATTGTTGAGTCTGTAATTTGATACTACTAATAGTGATTTTCCTCCCTGGCTTGGTAGCCCCCAGACGTAGGTAGTTAGACCGAACTAGGTGAACAATTCTTTGTGTTATTTACTGTTGCTTTTACCTTGTTCATATAGCAGATTATGTTGTTGTGACATCACACTTAACATCACACATCTGATACCAAAATTTCAATTGGTATCAAAGCAGGCATCCTGCTCTGCATCTGGGTGAGATCTAGGGCTGATACTTTCTGGTACAATGGACAAGGAGACTGGTGGATTTGTGAATAGACCCCCTATTCTAGATGGCTCTAATTATGACTATTGGAAACCAAGGATGGTTACCTTCTTGAAGTCATTAGACATCAGGGCTTGGAAGGCTATTGTGAAAGAATGGAAACATCCTGTTATTGTGGAAAAAGGATGAGAATGGAACGGAAGTAGAGGGTAGCTCAAAACTGAAACCTGAAGAAGAATGGACCAAGGAAGAAGATGAGCTTGCCCTTGGGAATTCTAAAGCCTTGAATGCCATATTCAATGGTGTTGATAAGAACATCTTCAGGTTGGTCAACACTTGTGAAGTAGCTAAGGAAGCATGGGATATCTTGAAGACTACTCGTGAAGGAACCTCCAAAGTCAAGATGTCAAGACTTCAACTTTTGACAACAAAGTTTGAAAATCTGAAAATGAAGGAGGATGAGACTATCCATGATTTCCACATGAACATCCTTGAGCTGTCAAATGCTTCTAGTGCCCTAGGAGAGAGGATGACTGAAGAGAAGCTGGTGAGGAAAATTCTTAGATTTCTTCCCAAGTGATATAAAATGAAGGTGACAGCTATAGAAGAAGCCCAAGACATCAGCAAGATGAGGGTTAATGAGTTGATTGATTCTCTTTAAACCTTTGAGTTGGGATTGAATGAGGAGCCTGAAAAGAAGACCAAAAGCTTAGCTTTGGTGTCCAATACTGAAGATGGTAAGAAGGAGTGTAATTTTGAAACTCAGGAGGAACTATCAAATGCTGTTGTGATACTTGGGAGACAGTTTAATAAGGTGTTAAAGAGGATGGATAGAAACTATAGACCTAATGTTAAGAACATCACATCTGACAATAACAGGTCTAGTGATCAAGTGAAGAAAATAAGAGATGAAGAAAAATCCAATCATGACAAAGGAGTTCAATGCTATGAGTGTGAAGGTTATGGTCATGTCAAGAAAGAATGCCCTACATACCTCAAAAAGCAGAAAAAGGGGTTATCTGTTTCCTGGTCTGATACAGATAGTGAAAGTGAAGAAGAGAATGCCAAGCATGTTAAGGCATTGACTGGACTATGTGCCTCTGATGGAGAGTCTAGTGATGATGAATTGACCTTTGAAGAGCTGACATCCTCTTATCAAGAGGTGTGTGTGAAAAGTGAATAGGTCCTTCAAGAAGGGGAGAAGCAGAAGAAGATTATTGTGCATCTTGAGACTAAGAAAGCTGAACTTAAGAATGAAGTTTTGTTGCTAAAATCCCAGCTTGATCAAATGTCAAAATCCATCAAAATGTTAAACAGTGGAACTGACACTTTGGATAAAATACTTGAAGCTGGAAAAGGTGCAAGTGATAAGACTGGTCTAGGATATGAGGGTGAGAAGAAGATATCTGCAGAGGCTAGTTCTTCTGGGGTTAAACCAAACATTCCTCTTCAGCATGAAAAAGGACATGGTTCTGGAGTTAAGAAGGATGTCCCTCACCTTAGGCAACAAAATAATGGAAAGGGCTATGGTCATGTTCCTAAGAAGTTTTTGTCTCAACCCCAAGGAAAGCCTCAGTTTTCTGGAGCTAGACAGTATATGCCTCCCCAATACCATAGGAGCATGCAGGATTATAATTTCAAACATAACATGTTCCATCCAATGTCTCAACATCAATGGAAAATGTATGGGTTTGGACCTAATAATGTTGTGCCTCATGGTGATGGCAGAAGAAGGCCACATCATCATGGTAAAAGACAACCTAAGCACTACAGAAGACAGCCTAGTTATGGGAGAAGACAGCAACAATATTTTGACAGATGGCAGCCTCAACATTATGACATAAATAATCATCAAGGGGGGAGACATTTCACTCACTTCAGAGAAGAGATTCAAAGAGTAAGATGTTACTATTGTGGTAGAGTTGGCCATATACAATCTTCTTGCTTTAAACTGCATGGTTATCCCAAGCCTGTTCCTCACCCTAGACAGAAGCAGGACAGGCCTCAGACTATTAAACAATGGATTCCTAAAGCTGGTGTCACATATCTATTGGCTCACTCATCAGTTAGAACCCCAGCTATGGATGGTTGGTATTTTGACAGTGGTTGCTCAATGCATATGACTGGTTTCAAGAATCAGTTGGTAGATATCAGGACTTACTCCACAAAGGATGTAACTTTTGATAATGGAGAAAAAGGGGAAGTTAAAGGAATTGGAAAATTGAATTGTGAGGCTGGAACTAGTCTTGAAAGTGTTCTTCTGGTCAAAGGATTGACTGCTAATTTGATTAGCATTAGTCATTTATGTGATGAAGGATTCAAGGTTAGCTACTCTAAAGATGAATGTTTAGTGACTAATGAGAAGAGTGAAGTCATTATGAGGGGAGTTAGATCCATAGATAACTGTTATTTATAGGTTCCTCAAGAGTCCAGCTTATCATGTAATGTCAAGGATGATGTTATGACATCTGAATGTGACATTAGAAGGATCACCAAACAACCTAGTGTTATGCAATTATTCATAGGAAATATTGAAGAAACCAAGGTTGTAGAGGTTGGTCATTCAGGTATGAAAGGTAATGACAATTTTTCTAAAGGTATGTGTGCTGAAATTTGTGAAGTGTTAAGTAGAATTTTGGGTAATTCGGAAAAGATTCAAAGGTTAATGAATTATGGTGTGCATTTATTAAATTTCAAAAATTTAAAAGGAAATTTGTTTTGGTGGGGAAAATACATTTATTGGCCTTTAAGTGACCAACAAAAGCAGCCCCCTTACCTTAGGCTATCATTCCCTATTATCACTCTCACACGCTTCTTCAATCTCTACACTCCAAGTCCGTTCATCTTCCCCCCTAAGAACAGGAAGTTCAAAACACTTTTGGTCTTCAGTTGTTGCACAGAAACGATGTCTAAACAAGATTCATCTCCATCCAAGAAGGCTGCGTCCAAAAGTTCCACTCATGCAAATTCTAGGGTTTCGACATAAGAAGTATCTGTGGATGAAGCTATGGACATTGCTCCTATCTCTATGATTCTAGCTTCAGTAAAGACAAGACCTGAGAAGTATCAACCCAAGAGACGATCAAAAGGTAATACTTCTAATCAATCTGCGAGTAGTAAATTTGATGATAATGAAAGTAGGGCCTTTGTCACTAGTGTGTTGTTTGGAGACAAACCTACTCCTAGGACTACCACCCCTCTTCCTCAAGCTGTTGAAGAAAGGGTAGATGTGGACAAGAGCATTGATCAGATTGTCACAAAAATATTTGAGAAAGGGATCCCTGTGAAGGGAATATCTAGACCTCTGAGTCAAAGGCCTGCTGAATCTGTTAGAGAAGAGGGTGACATTGAGACTTCTGAAACAAATTTTCATAGATTAGTTGTTTCAATCATTGAAGATGCTGAGATTGAAGATGAAGGTGAAGCTGAAGCAGATGGAGAAAGGGATACTCATGTTGAAACATCACCTGCTAGGGATGTTACTCCTAGTCCCAAAGGGAAGAAGAATGCTGATGTGGTGGATGTTGTTGACTTATCTGATAATGAAGTAATTGGTAACGATGTTCCTGGGATTGCCAATAGATTGAAGACAAGAAAAGGAAAGACTGTGGAATCTTCTCCTAAGATGACAGCTGAAGGCAAGAAGAAAAAGACATCTGTTGTTGGTCCAACTAAATCTTGGAGCAAGGTTACTGTGTCCTCCAAAAAGAGGAAGGTTAGAGAAGAATCTGAATCTGAGTATGATGTTGAGGAAGATGTTCAAGACATCATCCCTGTCAGAAAGTCCATTTTGAATAGAATTTCTGATAAGGTTCCTGAAGTGCCAGTGGACAACATATCTTTTCATTATGCTAGCAGGGCTTCTATGTGGAAATTTGTGTGCCAAAGGAGATTAGCTTTGGAAAGAGAGCTGGGAAAAGATGCATTGGAGATGAAAGAAATTATGGAGCTCATTCATGCTGCTGGGCTGTTGAAGACTGTGACAAAATTCTCTAAGTGCTATGGTGGACTTGTTAAGGAATCTGTTGTTAACATTCCCATAGACATTGCTGATAAAAGAAGTGTGGACTTCATGAAGGTGTTTGTTAGAGGTAAGTGCATTAATTTCTCTCCTAGTACCATCAATAAGTATCTGGGAAGAGATGATCAAGAGGGTTGTGAACTGGAAGTGACTGATAATGATGTGTGTAAAGAGATCACAGCCACTCAGGTGAAGGTTTGGCCACTGAAAGGTAAATTGACAGCTAGCAAACTCAGTATCAAGTATGCTATTTTGCACAGAATTGGAGCTGCTAACTGGGTGCCTACTAATCACAAAACCACCATAGTTGTGGGATTAGGAAGGTTTATTTATGTTGTTGGGAAAAAGGTCAAGTTCAATTATGGGAATTACATATTTGAGCAAGTTGTGAAGCATGGTGCCACTAATGCTATCAAGATGCCTATAGCATTCCCTTCCCTTGTCTGTGGAATGATCTTAGATCAACATCCTGGAATTCTAACCAGTTCAGATGTAGCATGTAAGAGGGAGTCAACTCTATCCTTGCATCCCAAGTTGTTTGTTGGGAATCATGTTCCAGACATTGTTGTAACATCAAGTTCTGGTGTTAAAAAGGTCAGTGCTAAAGCTGAGTTGATTGAAGAATTGAAGGCAACATGCAAGGATCTTGATGTGGTTATCAGTACTAGCACTGCTAGGAAGTTGAGAATTGAGCAGATGATCAAATCCTTGGAATAGGTTGAAGATGATGTGAGTGCCAACACTGAAGATTCAGGTTCAGAGGAAGGTGAGGAGAATGATGCGGATGGTTCTGATGCTAGTAAAGAATGAAGTGCTGCTTTTGCTGTTTATTATTTTGCTGTTTATTGCTTTAGTACTTTTATGATTATCTTGGTTTTGTTCTATGATTTGTCTTGTCTTGTGGTGCTAACTTTAGACTGACAAGGAGAGCTAGTAGGACTAACTGTAGTAGAATGTTAAGGTTTAACTTGTTGGTAGTTGGCCAATTGTGGCTAAAAAGGGGGAGAAGGTATGTTAGCCTATGTGTTGCCTAGTTGTCTGGTGTGGCTCTAGGCTTGAGGGGGAGTGTGCATGTTTGAATAGCTGGTATCCTGGTTCTTGCCTTGAGGGGGAGTTAGGCTTTGTGCAGCTTGTTATGAGATTGCTGCTGGGTTGAAGTTTTTTTGAAGGTTTTTCCACTGCAGGTACCTATGATGATGGCAGAGTTTGTTTTAGCCAAAATTAGCCAAAAGGGGAGATTGTTAGTTCTTGTATTGGCTGGAATTTTGGTTAAACAAAGTTGAACAATGTTGATGTCATATGTCTGATGTCACAACATTGGTTCCTAACATTAGCTGTTGCAGGGTTGAAGTGTTATATGCTGATGTTATAAGTGATGTCTTGACATCACTATATCAGAACATCAGAACATCAGTTTGTGATGTTTTAGGGTTGCACGTGTTAGTGAGTTTTGAGGAGATCTGTTAGAGTGATTGGATGCGAATATCTTGGAGAAGAGATTTCCAATCAGATATATTTGCAGATTATGGAGCATATTCTATAACCAACATTAGGGCTGATTTGGAGAGATTTTAAAAAGATTTGAAGATCAAATTTGTTTTAATATCAGATATTTTTTGGAAGAGATCCAAGCCCAAGTCAGAAGGGTATAAAAGCAGCCTCAACCCTTATTGGAAGTTGACGAAGACAGATAGCATAGACTGAGAGTCAATTTGAGTTTTCGTGTGTGTTTTTGTAAAGCATTCATGTTGGAATTGGTGTTACTATTTTGAGTTGTAAGTGTATTCACTCTAGAGCTTTTAAGCAAGAGTGTGTTGTTCTTGATCAAAGCTGTGAAGCAGAATCAAGTTGGGTGGTTAGTGTGTAATCATTGGAGTGTATCACTGTGGTGAATTAGGGAGTGAGTGGTTTCTCATACCTAAGTGGTTTCTTAGGTAGAATTGTCATTGGGTAGTGATTAAATTAGGTTGATGTCAAATGGGATTGTTGAGTCTGTAATTTGATACTACTAATAGTGATTTTCCTCCCTGGCTTGGTAGCCCCCAGACGTAGGTAGTTAGACCGAACTGGGTGAACAATTCTTTGTGTTATTTACTGTTGCTTTTACCTTGTTCATATAGCAGATTATGTTGTTGTGACATCACACTTAACATCACACATCTGATACCAGAATTTCATGTTGGATTTAGAATGAATCAATATCAAATAATCATCATTGTCATATTTAGGAATATAAACCTTGCGCAACAAATTATTCAAATTTGGGAAAGCTTATTCATTTCAAGATAGATACAACAATGTTTGTCATGAATAAAATTTCTAACCTTAGACTTCCAGGATAATATGGGGATCAATTTGGAGAATGTTTACCAGAGGTTCATTAAGCCAACAGACAGTCCAAAAATTAATTTTGTCATCATAGCCAATTTACCATTGAGAGTTATTATAAATAATATGCAAATGAGATTTAATACAAGATTAAATATAGGAGTCAATGTGAATGTGTGACCACTTCCTCTTTTAATACAAGCTCTCAATAGAATAGCTCAAGTGAAACGAAAGATGACATCTTGCGGGACTGATGCGTCGGCAAGTGCACGAAAATATCGAAGTAATATAAAAGATTGTCGAACCCACAGAGACCAATGTCAACCTACTGTAATCTATCATCGCTTTATAAAGTTAAGGCTAATGATATTAGATAAAAGGGAAACTACGACTAAAACTAAAAATGAACTTAAAAAATATGATAATAAAGAGAGGCCGGAATATGGATTCCGCGTTCCTAAAGGACTTTGTAGAATTCAGGTACTAATTACAACTATAACTTAGTTCCGTAGAATATACGACTTAAAAACTCCGCCTCACGCTCTCGCGGTATTAACTAAAGTCATGTTCCCTAATCCCAAGATTTTTCTCTCGCTCGCCCGGTAACTAGGAAATATATTTTGAAATCCAATAATATCCTAAACGTATCTAAAACGCTCTCGCTGTATTTAGATATGTTGCCTAATTTCCACTATCCGGTTCCACCCCCACGCTCTCGCAGTGCCTACTCTAACCTTAATTAATTTCTCACTCTCGTGACAAAATCGTGTTAAATAACCTCTCACTCTCGTGACCAAGCTATTTAAATTAGACTTGGAAATTAAAACCAAAACATAATTTTAATCATAAGTTCGCACCTATTATTTTCTACCGAGTCCCGTCGGTAACGACGGTCCTTATACGCCGAACTCAAGACTATTTAGAAAGACATAAATAGGAAAACAAACACGTAGTTACGATAAATAAACTTAATACTAAACATGATCTAGCAAATAAAATAAGAAAGCAATAACAGTAAAATAAACATGTAGCGAGCGATTTTGGATGTGGTTGCGAAGCACTACCGCTCTTTGGTATCTACAGTTCGATTCATTTTTTATCCTATTGAAGCTGATGAAGGAAGGGAAATAGATGTCTCAAATTAACCCTGCTTACAAACTGAGGTTAAACAGTCAAAACTGTTGGTTTACAAATGCTACAAAGATTCAGGGTCTCTATTGGGTTTATTTTGTTAAAAGTAGTGTTCGGTCGATGGGTGGGAGGTTAAGATGTTAGAACGGATGTATGAAAGTATGCGATTTTGTTTTATTAGTGTAGTGTGCTATTGGATGGTTGTTTGGTGGAAAACTGGATATGTATGGCTACTGAAAAATTCTTCAAGACATCTCCGGATGTTGAAAGAGTCAATGCTGAGGAAATGGTCGAAGCTGAAAAAGCTGCTTGGCAAGAAGCTTCCTAAAAGGCTGCAAAAGCAGCAGCAAGTGGTGGTTGTCTAGCGAAGACCACTAAAAGTATTGAAGCTCATTTCTCCAAGATGCGCTTAAAGGATAGAATGGATGTCAATATGGTCGAAATTACATATCAAAAATCTGAACAAGTGAGTAAGGCAGATGAACAAGAGAATCGCAACAAAATAGCTTATCCTAAGCAAGAGGAGACAATTGTGGATTTTCTGCACCGTTGCCAGAAGAAAGGTTCTGGAGTAATGCTATGTCCTAGATGCAGCGCCATTTTTGATGAAAAAGCTGCCCACAAGTTCGCAGGTGTCAAAAAAGCTGGTGAAAGCTGGGGGCAGAAGGTGAACAAAGGTCCCAGAGGTTTTGACCATAGGCGACTTTCGACAGGACAAAAAAACCAAGCACCAGGAGTTAGGCCAGGTACATTCAAACCAGCTGCGAATGTGCCAACAGGTAGTTGGATCAAGCCTATCGAAGGGAGAGGACAGAAGAAGAAGTGGGAGAAATTTGATGTGGAAAGAGGTTCCTCATTTGAGTATAGAAAAGAGAACCATACCACCAACAAGACAGCCTACATTTCTCAAAATTACAAGGGGAAAAATCCCATGTCTAGATCACAATGGTGAAGAGAGCAACGTAGGCGAAAGGCTGTCAGGGAGGCTCAGGTGCAAGGAGAGTCAAATACCAATGTTGATCATCAAGCTGGTACAATTGAGAAGATGCCCATAAGGCGAAAGCTGTTCAATGTTCAGCTAGAGAAGAAGGTTGAAGATGTTGAGAATATGACTGATAATTTTGACAATGAGTCAGCAGCTTCTCTAGATATTCTTGTGAATGTGGTATTAGTGATGCTAAGGGAATTTGGTCAAGTTTCAGAAGTCGAAGACTTAGATCAAACTGCTGAATTGGAAATGTTGGCACACAAGCCTGTGTGTTATTACATCATGAACAATGGGTGCGTCGAAGAACATAATGCTTTCTTTGAACGCCCCACATAGGCAATGAAGGATCATCTGAAGCCTCTCTACATTACTGGCAAAGTAGAAAATATTCCCATTAACAAAATCCTGGTGGATTGTGGTGCAACTGTCAATTTAATGCAAAGATTTTTGCTGAGCAAAATTGGAAAGTTTGAGACTGATACCAAACCCCACAACATGGTTCTGTCGAACTATGAAGGAAAATTTGGTTCCACTATAGGAGTAATTTAAGTGGATCTTACTGTGGGAACCATTACCAGACCAGCAGTGTTTATGGTCGTTGAGACGAAGGCTAACTACAATCTACTCTTGGGTAGGGAGTGGATTCATGGAATAGGAGCTGTACCCTCATTTATGCATCAAAGAATCACCATTTGGAAACCAGATGGGATAGTTGAAAATATTGAAGCTGATCAAGGGTACTTTAAGGTGCCTATTAATCATGTGGATAGTAGGCAATTTGAGAAACATTTGGCGAACATTGCTCCTTGTCCTCCGGCTGACTTTGAGTTTACGCCTGATGAAGAAGCATTTTATTCATTGTATTTACACCCTGTCGAAGGTTTCAGATAGGATAGGGAAGTACCAGGAGGAAGGTTGCCATGCTTAGGCTCACCTCCAATAGAGCCCACATTATGGGGAGATGAATTCAGTGATCATGACTGAGTTCGAAGCTTTAAAAAGAATTTTGGCCTATGTGGCCGAAACAAAACTACAAGCGGCTTTGGAAGCTGCCAATAACTATATGGCTGGCGAAGCCATTTCTGAATTTTATCAAGAAGGGCCTGGTAAGGACTTCGACCCAAAACCTCCAGATAAGGTTGAAACTGGAGAGCAAAGCCAGAGGCTCGACGCCATCTATGAAGATGAGCCTTTGGGATTTGAGAAGGATCTGTTGGCGAATAATATCAAAATGCTAGCACAAGATCCTTTAGAAGAAGTTGACCTCAGCGAGGCGACAACCAAAATGCCTACCTACATCAGTGCCAACCTTGATCCCCAGTTGAAGGTCGAAGTGGTTCAGTTGTTGAAAGAATTCAAGGACTGCTTCGCCTGGGATTATGATGAGATGCCTGGTTTGAGCAGGGAGTTGGTTGAACATAGGTTACCCATGACACCTGAAAAAAACCAGTCAAACAGAATCCAAGACGGTTTGCACCAGAGATATTGTCAAAGATCAAAGAGGAAGTGGAAAGACTGCTTCATTGCAAATTCATTCGCACAGCAAGGTATGTCGAATGGTTGGCTAATATAGTACCTGTTATTAAAAAGAATGGGTCTTTGAGAGTTTGCATTGATTTTAGAGATTTAAACTCTGCAACTCCTAAAGACGAATATTCAATGCCAGTAGCAGAAATGTTAATAGATTCTGTAGCAGGACATGAATATCTTAGTATGCTGGATGGATATTCTGGCTACAACTAAATATTCATCACGGAGGAAGATGTTCATAAAACTGCTTTTCGATGCCCTGGAGCTTTAGGCACCTATGAATGGGTAATGATGCCTTTTGGTCTCAAAAATACTGGTGCCACTTACCAAAGGGCGATGAATTCAATCTTCCATGATTTTATAGACACGTTCATGCAAATTTACATTGATGATATTGTGATAAAATCTATTTCTGGGAAGAGTCACATTGACCATCTTCGACAGTCCTTTGAAAGGATGAGAAAATATGGTCTTAAAATGAATCCTCTCAAATGTGCTTTTTGTGTGCAGACAGGGGATTTCCTAGGCTTTGTGGTCCACAAGAAAGGGATCGAAATAAATCAGAATAAAACCAAAGCCATAATGGAGGCGAAAGCTGCATCAACTAAAAAGGAGTTGCAGTCGTTGCTGGGCAAGATCAACTTCTTAAGAAGGTTTATATCCAACCTGAGTGGCAAAACACAGGCCTTTTCGCCATTGCTTAGTTTCAACAAAGATGGTTTTGAGTGGGGGCAATTACAACAGGAAGCCTTCGACAAGATCAAGGAGTACCTAAGCCACCCTCCAATTCTTGCACCACCTTGTAGAAACAAGAGTATGAGATTGTATATAGCTGCATCAGATAAAACTCTAGGGAGCATGTTAGCTCAGGAGGATGAAAATGGAGTTGAAAGAGCCATTTATTACCTTAGTCGAGTTTTAAATGATGCTGAAACTAGGTATAGCTTGATTGAAAAGTTATGTTTATGCTTGTATTTCTCTTGTACAAAATTGAAGCAATATATAAAGCCAGTTGATGTGTATGTTTCTTCTCACTTTGATGTTGTAAAACATATGTTAACTAAGCCTATTTTGCATAGTCGAATTGGCAAATGGGCATTAGCATTAACAGAATTTTCTTTAACATTTCAACCTTTAAAAGCTATGAAAGGGCAAATAGTTGCAGACTTTATAGTTGACTACTCTATAAATGAAAATGATTTGAATTATGTTGAATTAAAATCCTGGAAGTTATACTTTGATGGATCAAGTCATAAAAATGGAACAGGAGTAGGAATATACATTATTTCTCCTGAAAAAATTCCATCAAAATTCAAGTATAAGGTCGAAGGACCTTGCTCTAACATTGAGGCTGAATATGAAGTATTAATTGCTGGCATTGAAATTTTGTTAGAATTAGGGGCAACTAGAGTCAAAATAATGGGAGACTCAGAATTGGTTATAAAACAAATCACAAAGGAATATAAAGGTGTTAAAGAAAATATCATTATGTACTTTGTGATAGCCAATAGATTATTAAAGAAATTTGAGGTAGTGGCCATCCAACACATACCTAGAGTAGAGAATCAAGTTGCTAATGACTTGGCTCAAATTGCCTCTGGATACAAAGTGTTGAAGGAAAACCTTCAAGAAGTAATTGAAGCAAGAGGTAAAGTGGTGGTTGTTGGATTGTGCCCATCAGACTTAGAAACAACTAAGCTTGGATGCATAGATGACGAAAATTTTGAAATTTTTGCTATAGATAATTTGACAGATGAAGACTGGAGGAAGCCTATATTTGAATATTTGCAAAATCCAACGGCTTTGACAGAGCAAAAAATCAGGTATCAAGCTTTAAGCTATGTGCTTTTGGGTAATGAACTGTTTAAAAAGACCCCTGAGGGAGTCTTATTGAAATGCCTTAGTGAAGCAGAGGCATATTTGGCTCTTTCGACAGTACATAGTGGGGTATGTGGAGCACACCAAGTTGGCCAAAAGATGAAATGGCTGTTGTTTCGACAAGGCATGTATTGGCCTACTATGCTGAAAGATTGCATAGAATTTGCTAAGGGTTGCCAAGAATGTCAAATTCATGCTGGCATACAGCATATCCCAGCAAGTGAATTACACTCCATAGTGAAACCATGGCCTTTTAGAGGAGGGGCTTTGGATATAGTGGGAGAGATTCGACCAACATCTTCAAAGAACCAAAGATATATTTTGGTGGGAATTGATTATTTCACCAAGTGGATTGAAGCAATACCACTGGTGAATATAGGTCAAGAAGATGTTATTGAATTCATTCAAAATCACATTATTTATATATTTGGTATTCCTGAAACAATCACTATAGATCAAGGATCAGTGTTCACTGGTCGAAAGATGCAGGAGTTTGCCAAAGAAATAGGTTTTAAGTTATTGACTTCTACACCTTATTATGCTCAGGCCAATGGGCAAGTCGAAGCTGCCAATAAGGTAGTAATTGGACTAATTAAGAAGCATGTGGGAAAGAAGCCTAGAAATTGGCACAAGACATTGGACCAAGTTCTTTGGGCATGTCGAACATCCCCTAAAGAGGCTACTAATATTACCCCATTTCGACTTACTTTTGGTCATGATGCAGTATTGCCTGTTGAGATTTATTTACAATCTATAAGAGTTCAAAGACATCATGAGATTCCATCTGAGGATTATTGGGAAATGATGATGAATGAATTAATGGATTTGGATGAAGAGAAGCTTAGAGCTTTGGAGTTGTTAAGAAGACAAAAGAAAAGGGTCGAAGAATCCTACAACAAAAAGGTTAAGTCTAAATCTTTTGCATGTGGGGATTTAGTTTGGAAAGTGATTTTGCCTATGGATCGAAAAGATAAAACATTAGGCAAATGGTCTCCTAAGTGGGAAGGCCCATTCCAAGTCATACAAGTTTTCTCTAATGGAGCTTATGAAGTGGAAGAGTTGGACAAAGATAAAAGAATCTTGAAAGTAAATGGCAAGTATTTGAAAAAATATAAGCCTATTTTGCAAGAGATTCGCATCAAAACTTAAGCTTTATTCAATAAAAAGAAAGCCAAAATAGGCAAAGTCAGGCTAATATGGCATACAAAGCAAAGAAAAACCAATACAACAATTTTTAATCAAGGAAAGGTTATTCATAATCTCTCCAATATATGGATTTGAGGAAATCCATATAATCTGCATTTGGTTCATCATCAGAGTCCTGGGTGTTGGAGCGTCCTTTCTTAGAGACCTTCATTTTAGTTTCCCTCTTCTTGGCTTGAGAAGTTGCTCCAATGGAGGCTTCATGTTTCTTTGTTGCCTCCATCTTTTTTGTTCCTTCAGCTGCCTTTGCCTTTCCAGCCATTTCCTTAGCTAATGATTTCTCTGAATTGTTCATGTTTGCTTCTATGCAAAACTTGGTCATGTGGAAGAGAATTTATAGAGGTGGAGTATTGATTGGATTGGCCAGTTAAACGGTGGAAACACGTGAGTTATTCTTCGAAGGAGGCCTGAGGGCTATGCTATAAATGCTACTTTAAAGCTAGAGGCTTATGCCTTGAAGTTTTAAAACTAAGAAAGTTTTGTTTTCCAAGAAAAAGGCAGAATGTCTTAATTGCAAATTTGACTGAAATATGAAGCAATAAATAAAATGCATCATAATATAATATGGGTCGAAAGAAGTTAAATGGCGAAATGATAAGGATTAATTAATGCCCAAGGCATAAAACTGTCATTACATAAAAGGCCTGAAAAGGCCAAGAAACAAATGATTGGTTAAGCAAACAAAAGGTCTTGAAAGCATCAGAAGGGAAGCCTCGACTCCAACTGGGCAAAGGTTTCTATATGATGTTTAAGGCGAGCGTTGCACAGGGATTCATCAAGCTTGGTTGTGGCAAGCTGTTTCTCAAGTTTTTGGGCTGCCTCAATATGATTTATGGCATGTTTCATTTCCCTAGCCATCTCAGTGGTGTCGAAGTTCTGCAAATCACGGTTGCGTTTTTCAGCATCCTCAATTTTAGGTTGTAACTCAGTGATTTGCTGCTTCCAGGCTTCAATGTTCTTCTGATTGGAGGCTATTTCATCTTGTGTTTTCTTTTGGTCAGCCTCTATACTTTCGACCTTCTCATATGACTCCTTTGCACCACACCAAGCTGCACTCTCAAGCCCAGATGTTTCCTCTAGGGTCTTCCTGATAGATGGAAGCAGCTTTATCTCTACAGCTATTTGGTTCACCACAGCAGTTAACTCTATCAAAAAACTAGAAACGTCTGTATTAAGAGTGGTGAGTTAAAGCTTTCCAAGGTTATCCTTCAGATAAGCAGTTGCAGATGGGTCTGAGGCCAAAACCCTATGAATGTCCCCCCTGAAGAATTTTTTCTTTATGGCTTGGAGGATTGGTTTGGCAAAGTCATCTGATGATGGAGTCGAAGAGATAGAAGAAGAAGAACCATACCCCTGCCCAAGTATTAATTTGGAGTACTCACGTGGGTTTGACCATTTGAGTGCTGTTAGTGAGTCTCCAGGAGGTGGAATGTTAGCCATAGTTTGCTGGACCACAGGCGAAGGAGTATGGTAGGGATTAGGATCAGTTTGTTCTTCTTCCTCCTCTTCTTCTGATTCTTCTCCTTCTTCATCTTTTTCTTCTTCGACTACCATGTCTTCGTCAGGCTCTTCAGTAGTTAGTTGAATATTCTCCTGGTCATCAGCTGGTGTAGGATGGGGTTCAGTTGTCTCCTCAGGCGCAGCCTGACCAGGATTGTCATTGTGTGTTTAAACTTCAGGTTCAGTTCTTTCTTCTTCAACCAATTGATCATGATCCATGAAGTTGGCCAGATCGAAGGGTGGTGGACTGGAGGCATCATCATCATCAAAATTGGTGCCATCAGCTTGTGCGTGTTGAGTAGTAGTTTGAACTGGTGGTGTGGTGTGTTCTGCAACATGTGGATTAGGCTGATTAATCTCACTCAAACCAGAGCCAATATCAGAAGATGGGTGATAAGTTGGCTCACCTTGGCTGTTGAGGAGCGTGGTGGTGAAGCTTCCTGCAGTCGGTTGAGGAGTGGGGTCGTTAATGATGTTGGTGGCGAGATTTCTTGGAGTTGGTTGGGGATTAGGATTGCTGATTATGTTTGTCTAAAGAACACAAGTGGAGAAAATGAGATTGAAAGAATTTGGGCGAAAGACGTCAGTATAATGAAAAAATGGTGCACATACCTGAGCTTGTTCAGCAGTAGGACTTGAGTCATCACTCCCAGGGTCATCAAGAGGTGTTCTCAAGGCCACCTTGGAAGGTTCTTTTTCGACACCACTTGTCGCGGGTGCCTTTTCGAGTATTTTGGCCACCTTCGAAGGAGGTGGGCCAGTGGGTCCAGAGGCCTTTATGGGTTTTCTTCTTTTCTTTGTGAGAACCTCTTCAGGAGATTCATCTGAGGCCTCTGAAGCTATAATCACAGCTGGGGTATCCTTTTTACCTTTCTTGGAAGGTGTTGGAGGTTTTCGACCAGTCTGAAGAGGCAATACAAATATAAGAAAGAAATTCATATAGTAAAAGCGTAAGCAGGGGATGTGAAATATACCTGTGTGCTCTCTGGTTCTTTGCCACTTTGTAAGGTAGCAGCCCTAGTCGAAGCAGCTTTCCTAGGCACAGCTGAAAGACAATACAAAATTGTTACAAGGTAATGATTACATGGTTAGTTATAAAGCCATGGATTAAGGATTTCAAACCTTCATATATTTCAGATTCAACACGAACGTCCTGAATTCCTATATGAAGGTGCCCTTTAAAACTGTCTAACGTATGCTTAGTCAAAACCACTCGTTGAGCCTTTGGCTGAGATTGCTGTCAAAGAAGTTTTAAATGCTCACCACAGACAAACCAATATGGAAATGGAGGGGCAAGCGCCACTCCAAAATCAGCATTAGGCAGTCGAGGTAACTTTGGAGGAAAAAGTTTAAAAGTTACCTCATAACGTTTCTCACAAGGGACGTTGGGAGGAATTTTTAGTTGATCCAGCTTTTCTAGAAATTTTCTCTTTAGAGTGACAGCAGCCTCATGAATGGTTCGACTAAGATCATCTGGTAGATAGATAGTTTCAAAGTATTTTTGAAAAGCCTGTATTTCTTCAATGTGAGTAAACTTACTCTTTTTCGTCTTGTCCTGCACATGGAGAAAAGCTTAGTCAAGTAACGAAGAAAATGTGGCCACATCAAGAAAGTGCTCATTATAGTGCTTCGACCACCATTGGTGGAATGATGAAGTGCATAGAAAGGAAGGTTCAAAAAACACAGGAGAGAGGATTCTTCTTTTCTCATTCCGGCTGTCGAGTGTATGGGAGACATTTTCCTCGTCGAAGCAGGCAGCGTGAAGAATTACTTGGCCCTTTCTCTCATACAAGCACTGAGGAAAGCTCTGGGCCAACTGATGCGTGTTTTTTTCGCAAGTGTACGAACGCGTCAGAGTAATATAAAAGATTATCGTATCCACAGAGACCAATTGTCAATCTATCGCTATCTATTGTTAAGGTGTGTATCTAAGGTGATTGAAAATAGTAGTTTTGAAGAGTGCACGGTAGTAAATAAAGTAATTAAAATTAATTGATAAAGACAGGTTCGAATGCAATTCACATAACCAATTGATAATCCAAGTACTTGCTAATAGAACTACTTACGGGCAATGTTTTCTACTTTGAAAATAACTAATTTGACAGGAACTGTCGCTTTCGCGTACTCAGAACCGAGTTGTACCCCCTAGTCATGGATAAAAAGGCGCGCATTGCGTTAGAGTAGTAAACCTATTTTTAAGAAATATAGTATCTTGACCAAGTTGAAAAGTATTTTAACCTGGATTTTCTAAAAAAAAAGAGGTTCTTACGAACCAGACTTTAGACTTCTTAACGCGTCCGAAAATAGTTTTAAAATCTCTTTTCCTTTTAAATTAAAAACTCCTAATAAACTAAACAAAGCGCTTTCGCTGTTTTTGAAATAGTTTAAAAACAATTAAGTTTAGATAGGCGTTGGACGGCTTTCGATCTTACCCAACGGAATTTAAGAACAGGAAAACTTATATTGAAAGTTAAAATAGCCCTTAAGTGTTTCTACTAACAATTGTACAGATTATCGATTCGGTTATGATCTTCACATTCTAACCTTTATAAAATTAGTCAGACATGGTAAAGTAAAAGTTCATTTTTAGATTTTTCATAAAAAGGTATTTAAGTGCGAGTGCGGAAAGTAAATGAAAGTAGTGCGAGTGCGAAAAATAAATGAAATTAAAAGACAGTGCAAGAAATAAATGAAATTAAAAGACAGTGCAAGAAATAAAGTTGACAAAAGGTAAAGTAATAAAAACCTGCTCCAATCAGAGTGGTTGAATAAAATGCGAACTGAAAGTAAAATGGCGGCAGGATTAACTTCCTTCCAGAGTGCTCCAAGACTCAATCTCACAGGCTCTTACAGACTCGATCTCTCGAATGTAGTAACACCTCGATGTGAAGCGATTACCACTATTACACTGATATATGCTTAAGAACAACTAAGCTTGGATGATCAAAAACGAAAATCTAAAGTCCTATTTATAGGCAAGGAAACATGTGGAAAAGACAAGGATGCCCCTAGCATTTGAATTTGGGCGGGAACTTGTTTTGCTCTTGTGGCGCCCGCCACAACACCATGGCGCCCGCCATGAGTGTAAAATTGCTTGGGCAGTTGGAGATCGTGGGGAAAAACAGTTGGGAGGAGTTTGAGACATGGCCACGTCATGGAAGACCCTGTGGCGGCCGCCAGAGTGGATGCCATAAGTGCAAAATGCTGATTTTCTCTATTTTAGCTCATTTCGGCTCCTTTTCCGCTCCTTTTCTCGCTCGGGGCTCCGATTAGACTAAAAACCTGAAAATAAAGAAAAACATAATAATAACATAATAAAATGATATTAAAAGACTAAGAATGCATGCGAAATCGGAGTCAAAAATACGGTGAAATTCAGTGTCATCAAATTCTCCCACACTTAGACCTTTGCTTGTCCTCAAGCAAAACATTTAAAGCTCAAAGTAAGAAAACTAGTGCTGACACGTGATTCGGGCAAGAAGGGCTTCTAAGTTCAAGTCAGGATGCAGTGGCAGGTACTAAGTGAACCAAGGGTATCGTAATGACACTTATCCACAGAGGCGGACATAAACTTCATTCTTATATTAATCAACCGTATCATCCCACAATAACTAGGCCTACCTCTTCATCTCTTTTTGGGTCTTTTTCATTCAGGCGCAATCACATTAAGCCCGTTATCCGTACATGTTTCATAGTAGAGTGACCTGTTAGTGATTCTGATCCAAAACATAGGGTTTCTGGCACATATGACTGTGTAAGCCCTTTTATTTAACCCAAATGCAGTTGTGGGGGATCGGATCGTAATCCGCCCTACCGAGTTCAGCGCCAGATACCTCTGAACCAACTAACAATGGGTGAGCTAAAATTATATATATATATATATATATATATATATATTATTTTTTTGTGGCAACAATTCAACTTTTTGGTTTAAACGACCTTGTGAGGGTCATCTATCCGGAGTTTGCCTTTTTCTTTATTTATTTTACCGGATCATTCACTTATGTTCATCAGTCCCCTGCGTAGAACATGCTTAGGCCGGAGCTGACTGCTGAAATAAACTACTTAGGACAAATTTGGAAATGATAATTAAGGCCATGGTACATGGGGTTTTGGAATGATTCTTATATTCGTGAAGTCTATGGTGCTAAAACGATACTAATGTTTCAAAAAGTTCACCTAAGTCACCACATCCTAATCCAAACCTGTCTTAAAGCCCAAAAAACGTGTAGAACAACAATGTTTTCTTTTTGCAAAAAATTTTTTGTAGGGCTAAAGAAATGGGGAAAATGAGGGTGCACTAGGGATACACTGTACTGGTGACTCGTCAGACTCATGCATTTTCTAGAAAAAAGACATAGACAAAAACAAGAAATAAACAACTAACTAAAAATGGAAATAGAAATCAATAAAATCCCCTCCCACACTTAAATCGAACATTGTCCCCAATGTTTCGAAATAAGATAAGGAGAGTAACCTGTAAAACTACTGATGTGGACCACTGGTGCCCTTGTCGTCCTGCTGGGAATGCCTGGGATGACGGGATCTGCTATGATGCTGGTCTCTCCGGTCCAATCGGGCTGATAAGGCCGAGCTGAGGAACTCCAAAGTGAGGTTCCTATAGGTGTTGTTCATGTCGTCGAACTGGTCCCATTGAAGCTGGTGGCATAAGAATCTGACACTAGGCTCAATGCCTAAAGCCTCTATGCAAGCCTGATCTGGGTACCTCGTTGGTGCCATAGGACGCCTGAAGTTGACAAAGTAACGCTCTCTCTGGGCGTCATTCCTGAAAGTCACATGCATGTCGTCGAAATTCTACATTCTGCACAAAGTTAGGAAGAAGGTCCTGTAAAACACAAACATTTCAAACATTAGTCCTGACAAAATATAACAAGAAATAAAATAAAACAAAATGTAGAAAAAGTAAATAAGGTAAGAAAATCATGGGTTGCCTCCCATGCAGCGCTTGTTTAACGTCGTTAGCTTGACGACTGGAACTTATACATCTCTTGTCGGGATTGGTGGATCGCTTAGAGTGTGGCTGGAGTAGGTTGTTGGAATGTCTCCTCCTTCGTAGAGCTTCAGTCTTTGTCCATTGACGATGAATGGTTTACATGTCTCGTTTTTTATTTCAACAGCTCCAAACCTCAGAATTTTTGATACTTTGAAGGGGCCAGTCCATCTTGAACGGAGCTTTCCTGGGAAGAGCCGTAGCCTAGAATTGAACAGGAGAATAGGGTCGCCTAAGTTGAAGTCTTTTCTTACGATTCTTTTGTCGTGCCAAGCTTTTGTTCTTTCTTTGTATATTATGTCATTCTCGTAGGCTTGCTGTCTGAGTTCTTCCAATTTGTGGATGTCAAGGATACGTTTCTCACCAGCAGTTAGGTAATCCAAATTCAAAGTTTTAATGGCCCAATAGGCCTTATGCTCTAACTCAAAAGGTAAATGACAAGATTTTCCATAGACTAGTTGGTAGGGGGTTGTTCCTATAGGGGTTTTGAAAGCGGTTCTGTCGGCCCATAAAGCCTCTTGAAGCTTTTGCGACCAATCTTTTCTGGATACAGAGACAGTTTTTTCTAAAATTTGTTTAATCTCCCTATTAGATACTTCCACTTGGCCACTAGTCTGTGGGTGATATGGTGTTGCTACTCTATGCTTAACTCCATACTTGCTTAAAAGCTTATCAAATATTCTTGATATGAAGTGAGATCCTCCATCACTTATAACTAAACGGGGTGTTCCAAATCTGGGGAATATATAATTTTTAAATAATTTAATCACTACTCTAGTGTCGTTTGTGGGTGCAGCTATCGCTTCAATCCATTTAGACACGTAGTCTACAGCAACTAAGATATACTTGTTTCCTAAAGATGGTGGGAATGGTCCCATGAAATCTATACCCCATACGTCGAAGAGTTCTACTTCTTGGATGTTTCTTAAAGGCATTTCGTCGCGTCTTGAAATATTTCCTGTGTGTTGGCATCTATCACATTTGACAATGTAAGCATGGACATCACGCCACATGGTAGGCCAGAATAGGCCAGCTTGAAGAATCTTGGCGTAGGTCTTAGAGGTGCTTGCATGTCCACTATAAGGCGCAGAGTGACAATGCTGAATTATACTTTCTACCTCGTCTTCTGGAACGCAACGGCGGAAAATGCCATCTTTACCTCTCTTGAAAAGAAGTGGCTCGTCCCAATAGAAGTTTCTAACATCACTTAAGAACTTCTTCTTCTTGTGGTAATCGAGATCAGGGGGTATGATATCAGCAGCTAGGTAATTAATAAAATCAGCGTACCAGGGCACGTTACTTACAGCTAAGGATTTTTGAAAGTGCTCATGAGGGTCTGGTTTTTTATCTTCAATGGTTTCCAACTGGGCTATCAGTTTATCATAGGCAAAATCATCATTTATGGGTACTAATTCAGGATTCAGGTATTCTAGCCTAGATAGGTGATCGGCTACTACATTTTCTGTGCCTTTTTTATCTCGGATATCTAAGTCGAACTCTTGTAGCAACAAAATCCATCGAAGTAACCTGGGTTTAGCATCTTTTTTACTTAGTAGGTAACGGATGGCAGCATGATCGGTGTAAACTATAATTTTGGCTCCTACTAGATATGATCTAAATTTGTCTATAGCGAAAACTACCGCTAGGAGTTCTTTCTCGGTTGTTGCGTAATTGAGCTGGGCGGCGTCTAGGGTTCTACTGGCATAATATATTACATGTAATCTTTTATCTTTTCTCTGACCTAGAACGGCTCCTACAGCATAATCACTGGCATCACACATTATCTCAAACGGTTCAGACCAATCAGGGGGTTTCATAATGGGTGCTGAAATCAATGCTTGCTTCAAAAGGTTGAATGCTTCATTGCATTTTTCATCAAAGATGAATTCAGCATCTTTCATTAACAGGCCAGTTAAAGGTTTTGTTATTTTGGAGAAGTCCTTGATGAAACGGCGGTAGAATCCAGCGTGTCCAAGGAAACTTCTAACTTCCCTGATAGTCTTGGGTGGTTTTAGGTTCTCTATAACTTCTATTTTTGCTTTATCTACCTCTATACCTCTTTCGGAGATTATATGTCCTAAAACAATTCCTTCAGTCACCATGAAATGGCATTTTTCCTAATTCAGCACAAGGTTCACCTCCACACATCTTTCCAGGATTTTCTCAAGGTTGATAAGACAATTTTGGAAATCAAAACCGCAAACCAAGAAATCATCCATAAATACTTCCATGATTCCATCTAGATAATCCGCAAAGATTGACATCATGCAACGTTGGAAAGTAGCAGGGGCATTACAGAGTCCAAAAGGCATTCGTCTGTAGGCAAAAGTTCCAAAAGGGCATGTAAAGGTAGTTTTTTCTTGATCTTCTGGATGTATAGGTATTTGGAAGAATCCCGAATACCCGTCTAGATAGCAGAAGTAAGAATGTCTGGCAAGACGTTCTAACATCTGGTCTATGAACGGTAAAGGTAAATGATCCTTCCTAGTTGCTTTATTTAACTTTCTATAGTCTATGCACATACGCCAACCTCCTTCTATCCGCTTTGCTATTTGTTCACATTTCTCATTTTGCACAACTGTGATGCCTCCCTTCTTGGGTACCACATGCACAGGGCTCACCCACTTACTGTCCGAGATCTGATATATTATACCTGCTTCTAGCAACTTCAGAACTTCCTTCTTGACAACATCACTCAGTATAGGGTTTATCCTTCTCTGGTGCTCTCTGGAAGGTTTTGAATCTACTTCGAGCGAAATCCGATGCATGCATACAGATGGACTTATACCTTTCAGATCAGAGATATTATATCCTAAGGCTGAGGGATATCTTCGTAGAACGTCCAAGAGTTGATCTGTTTCTTTTTGTCTCAAGGCAGCACTAACTATAACCGGACGATTCATTTCTTCATCAAGAAACTCATATCTCAGGTTCTTAGGCAGTTCCTTAAGTTCCAAGGCTGGTTTAATAGGGCAAGGCATAGGATCTAGGGTAAGGGATAAACATTCGTAAAGGTTATCATCGATGTAGGGTTTCTTATAATTGTCATCTTCCAAAATAAGAGTTGATGGCAGCTTAATTGTTTCAATGACTTCTTCTTGCTCTAACTCCCTAACACATTCATCAATGATATCTATTGCATAACACGCGTCTCCTATCACAGGTGCCATAAGAAATTTTGAAAGTATAAATTCTATCTTCTCGTTCCCTACCTCAAAGGTTAGCTTTCCCTTTTTGACATCTATTATGGCTCCAGCAGTCGATAAGAATGGTCTACCTAGAAGAATTGGTATGTCATCATCTTCTTTAATGTCCATGACAACAAAATCAGTAGGGATAAACAGCTGACCTATCCTAACAGGGACGTCTTCAAGTATGCCTATCAGATATTTAACAGATCTATCGGCTAATTGAAGTGACATCTTGGTAGGTTGCAACTCTCCTAAGTTTAACCTTTCGCAAACCGCTAAGGGCATTAAGCTCACACTAGCTCCTAAGTCTAGAAAAGCTTTTTCGATGACATGACTCCCCAAAATACAAGGAATGGAAAAGTTTCCAGGATCTTTATCCTTTTTTTCTAATTTATTTTCGGCAATAGAATTATATTCCAAGGGTTTCGGATCATCAAGTCTACGTTTATTGGTAAGGATGTCTTTGAGAAACTTTGCGTAGGATGGTATTTGGGTAATGGCTTCTGTGAACGGGATTTCTACGTGAAGTTTTTCTATAACTTTAATGAATTTCTGATACTGATTATTGATCTGGGTTTGTTTAAGTCTTTGCGGATATGGTATTGGTGGTTTGTATGGCGGGGGTGGTATATAGGTTTTGTCTTTGGGTTCTTCTCCTTTTTCTTGACTTTTCTGGTTTACAGATTCCTCTGGTTTCTTCTTTTTATCTGGGATGTTGTCATCTTCCTTAGAAATTTTGGAACCACTCAACCTTGGGTTACAAGGTTCATCATAAGCGGTCCCACTTCGTAGGGTAATGGCATTTGCTTGTCCTTTCGGGTTTTGTTGAGGTTGTCCAGGGAATTGTCCTCCAGGTGTGGTCTGAGGGGCTTGGTTTAAAGCTACCTGCGAAATTTGGGTTTCAAGCATCTTATTGTGAGTGATTATTTGGTCAACCTTGGTTCCTAACTGGGTAATTAGTTCGTTAACATGAACGTTTTGGTTCATGAACTCCTTGTTTTGTTGGATTTGAGCAGCGACAAAATTATCCACGATTTTCTCAAGGCTCGGTTTTGGTGGTACAGGTTGCATAGGTTGATTTGATCTTGGGGCTTGATAACTTGATTGTCTCGGAGGGGCAGTATTTTGGATAGGGTTATTATTCTTATAGGAAAAGTTTGGGTGATTCTTCCATCCAGGGTTATAGGTATTTGAAAATGGGTTCCCTTGGGTGTAGTTCACTTGTTCAGAGCTGGTCTCGTTTAACAGACTGCATTCTGCGGATTGGTGTCCTTTCGTCCCACATATCTCACAATATGACAAAACTGCGGCTGCAGTATTCGGGGTTGTACACATATGCTCAACTTTTAGGGCTAATGCGTCCATTTTAGCTTGCATCATGTCTATAGAGCTTAACTCATGTATTCCTCCTTGGGCTTCCTTCTTTTCCACTGTCGCTCATTCTACTCCCCATGATTGATGGTTTTGGGCCATATCTTCGATAAGGGCACTAGCTTCAGGGTAAGGTTTGTTCATCAGTGCGCCACCTGCGGCGGCGTCGATGGTCATCTTAGTGTTATAATGAAGTCCATTATAGAAGGTTTGAATGATTAACCAATTTTCTAAACCATGATGTGGGCATGCTCTTAATAGCTCTTTATATCTCTCCCAGGCTTCGAACAACGATTCTCCTTGGTTTTGGGTAAATCTAGTTATTTGGTTTCGAAGAACAGTGGTCTTACTCGGGGGAAAATATCTGGCAAGGAATACTTTTCTAAGGTCTTCCCAACTTGTTATGGAATTTGGTGGAAGGGAATCTAACCAAGATAGGGCCTTATCTCTGAGGGAAAAAGGAAATAATCTTAAGCGAATCGCCTCAGGAGGGTCTCCATTGGTTTTAAAGGTATCTGCTAGTTGGAGAAAGTTTTTCAAATGTTGGTTTGGGTTCTCTGTAGCAAGACCTGCGAATTGTCTCTGCTGTACTAACTGCAGCAGGGATGGTTTAAGTTCAAAATTGTTAGCTAGTATGGCTGGATTTACTATACTAGAACTAGGTTCCTCGTTGGATGGTTGGGCGAAATCCTTAAGAGGTCTTTGATTTTGATCTTCGGCCATAGCTTTCCTAAGTTTACGGAAATATAAACGTGCGCGAGCGTAACGTTCTGGTTCAGCTAGAGGGTCTACTAAACTACCGGTACTACGAGTTTTTCGCATTGACCGGCGGGTAACTTCCTTAGTCTAAACGGTATAACAACAGGGTACGAAATTTGACGAAATTGGTCCCCGGCAACGGCGCCAAAAACTTGATGCGTGTTTTTTTCGCAAGTGTACGAACGCGTCAGAGTAATATAAAAGATTATCGTATCCACAGAGACCAAGTATCAATCTATCGCTATCTATTGTTAAGGTGTGTATCTAAGGTGATTGAAAATAGTAGTTTTGAAGAGTGCACGGTAGTAAATAAAGTAATTAAAATTAATTGATAAAGACAGGTTCGAATGCAATTCACATAACCAATTGATAATCCAAGTACTTGCTAATAGAACTACTTACGGGCAATGTTTTCTACTTTGAAAAGAACTAATTTGACAGGAACTGTCGCTTTTGCGTACTCAGAACCGAGTTGTACCCCATAATCAAACCCTCTTATTGTCACGGATAAAAAGGCGCGCATTGCGTTAGAGTAGTAAACCTATTTTTAAGAAATATAGTATCTTGACCAAGTTGAAAAGTATTTTAACCTGGATTTTCTAAAAAAAAAGAGGTTCTTACGAACCAGACTTTAGACTTCTTAACGCGTCCGAAAATAGTTTTAAAATCTCTTTTCCTTTTAAATTAAAAACTCCTAATAAACTAAACAAAGCGCTTTCGCTGTTTTTGAAATAGTTTAAAAACAATTAAGTTTAGATAGGCGTTGGACGGCTTTCGATCTTACCCAACAGAATTTAAGAACAGGAAAACTTATATTGAAAGTTAAAATAGCCCTTAAGTGTTTCTACTAACAATTGTACAGATTATCGGTTCGGTTATGATCTTCACATTCCAACCTTTATAAAATTAGCCAGACATGGTAAAGTAAAAGTTCATTTTTAGATTTTTCATAAAAAGGTATTTAAGTGCGAGTGCGGAAAGTAAATGAAAGTAGTGCGAGTGCGAAAAATAAATGAAATTAAAAGACAGTGCAAGAAATAAATGAAATTAAAAGACAGTGCAAGAAATAAAGTTGACAAAAGGTAAAGTAATAAAAACCTGCTCCAATCGGAGTGGTTGAATAAAATGCGAACTGAAAGTAAAATGGCGGCAGGATTAACTTCCTTCCAGAGTGCTCCAAGACTCAATCTCACAGGCTCTTACAGACTCGATCTCTCGAATGTAGTAACACCTCGATGTGAAGCGATTACCACTATTACACTGATATATGCTTATGAACAACTAAGCTTGGATGATCAAAAACGAAAATCTAAAGTCCTATTTATAGGCAAGGAAACATGTGGAAAAGACAAGGATGGCCCTAGCATTTGAATTTGGGCGGGAACTAGTTTTGCTCTTGTGGCGCCCGCCACAACACCGTGGCGCCCGCCATGAGTGTAAAATTGCTTGGGAAGTTGGAGATCGTGGGGAAAAATAGTTGGGAGGAGTTTGAGACATGGCCACGTCATGGAAGACCCTGTGGCGGCCGCCAGAGTGGATGCCATAAGTGCAAAATGCTGATTTTCTCTATTTTAGCTCATTTCGGCTCCTTTTCCGCTCCTTTTCTCGCTCGGGGCTCCGATTAGACTAAAAACCTGAAAACAAAGAAAAACATAATAATAACATAATAAAATGATATTAAAAGACTAAGAATGCATGCGAAATCGGAGTCAAAAATACGGTGAAATTCAGTGTCATCACCAACCCAAACTGTCAAGAGACAAGGTTTGGTTGATAGGCAATCAATGCTGATAAACCTCTCTCTAAGTTCAATCTGTGGATATATAATCTAGGAATAAAAAAGGCTTCCCAGATAGCAACAGATTCTTGATCAAGAGTTTGATGAGGATTTGGAAATGGCCTTTTAAACCACACAGGGCCATAGCTTCTTCGAGCAAAAGGTACCATGCTAGGAGTGAACTCATAGCGCTTAGCAAACACCATAATATAACTGGTAAAAGCCCTTTGAAGGGTTTCACCATCATCATTGGGAGTGAGTTTAGCCAGACGCGTCCCTTCGACACTCCTTTCCCTTATTTCAGCAGAGGCTTCATCAACTAGGCCTTTTCTGGGGAGGCTAGCCTCAAATGTAGCATTAAGCCACAATTGAAGTAGCCAAAGAGGACCACTCAAGTGCATAGGACCTTGGGCCTCCATATTTCTAAGTCGAGAAGCCCCTTCACTGATAGACTCGTAAAGGTTCGCCAGAATGAGATCACTCAAGCAGGTTCCTCTGTTGTGGTGAAGCTGATTCGCCAGGGGCAGGTACTTCTTAGCTACCTGCAAAGACTTGGTACAAAAAACATATCTCGACAGCCAGACTGTGAGAAAAGCAATATGTTCTTCATCAGACACGTTGTCATCTTCTTGTTTAAAGTGGTGTTTGATGAAGAGAGTGTATGTAAGTTTAGAGCCTGAAATATTGATGGTGTCTTCAGCATCAACATCAGGGTTATAAGTAAGGCCATCTGGGCGAAGCCCTGTGATGGCAGCTACATCGAATAAGGTTAGAGTAACCATTCCACATGGCAGATGGAAGGTATAATGGGTGCTGTCCCAAAAGTATAAGGATGCCACCAACATGTTCAGACAATATGGTATGCTGGTCTTCGACAGCATAAGAAGGTCATAAATCCCTATATCCTTCCAATGGTCAGCTTTGACCTTCTCCATCTTCGCCATCCATTGGTCGAATTCCTTTAAGGGGTTGACAGCTCTCACCAGCCTGGTACCATCAGTGAGATAGCCAACGTTGATTTTGGGCAAGGGGGTTTCTTCAAGAGAAGTTTCAGCAGCAGCGTTGATTTTGGGAAAACTCTTTTGCCCTAACGGCCTTGTTTTCCGGTACGAGGGGAGAAACTCACTTAGCCTCTCGTTATAAATGTCAACCTCAGCTAAAGGGCCAGATAGCGCATAGGGTTTATCAGAAACAACTATAGGAATCATTACCTGAGATTTGTATATGGCTATTCATTCTTCAGAGGTGGGTTCCGGCATGCAACGACGGTTATCTACTAGTTGGGGGCCTGGGATATTAGCGAACGGAGGAATGGTTTGGTTAAATGGAGTGGCCTTGCCTCTTTGCATTTTCTTTGCTTGAGGATTAGTTTGGGAAGATGCCATTATTGAAGAAGATGAAAAAATGGTGTTTTTTCTGGGTTTGCGTAAAAGAAACTGAATAGAAGAAGAGGTTGCTTGAGAGTATGAAAAGTGTGGAAAGTTCAAAAAGTGGCGGAAATGGGTATATATAGACATTTGAAAATCCCAAGAGACTTGGATCTACAGTTGAAGCTGAGGAGTTAGTGGGACGCGTGTCTTTCTCCTGGAGACGTGATAAAAAGTAGCAGTTATGTTCAGACTGCAAACGTCTGTTTTCAAGAAAGGTGTTATGATGAATATGGCAGAAAAGACGTTTTAAGGATTTGTCATGATGGTATGACGTCAGAAGCGTGGGTCAAAGAAACTGAACAATTTATCCATTAAGTAATTAGTGGGATATTCAGGTAAGGCCATGCAAACAGGCGTCAAATGGTTATTATATCAAGAAATGACCTTCCTTCCAATTCTGGCGAAAGGACATTCCTTGGGGGCAATTTGTTAACCCTCATTTTCGAAGCTAGAAAGAATCAAAGCTATTTTAAGTTAAAAAATTATTTTTAACGTAAAGAAGGCTTCGACCCAGTTTTGGTGAAGCCTGAGTCGAATAGAGGTTTTAGGAACCTCAAAAAATGGCTAAGTGCTGGAAAGGTTTCGACCATGAGAATATGGAAACAAGCGCTGCAGTTGTTATACTAAGGCTGGAGAGAATTTCCAATGTTTGAAATTCAAATATGAGCAGTTATGAACGTGGGAACAGTTGAAGCCAAGGAGAAGGCGCCAAAGAGACACGTTTAAAGCCATAACCACCACTTAGTAGTTATTTTTTAGCACTATAAATAGGAGTTAGTTCTATGTAATAGAGGTGTTCATATTTTTGTACAAGTTACTCAAAGAAACTCAAAGTACCCGCGTGTAGAGAAACGAGTTCGTGAGAATGTACGTAATGTAACACCACTTTCTTCTTTAATACAATTTATCTTCATAATGTTTAAGATTCAGCCATTTACTTTCCATGCCTTTACAATTTCTTGAACTTTATCTTCCATGCCAAATTTACTTTCAGAGTCATTTAAACTTTCTGCATTTACCTTCGACTGCACTGTTACATTCAAGCATTTAATCTTCAAGCATTTACTTTTCAAAGTCCTTTATTTTCCTGCACTTTACCTTCGACAACACTTTTATCATTCCAGCCTTTACTTTTCAAGAACGTGGAGTTCGTCGCATTTTACTTTTAAAGCTTTTTACTTATTGTCATTTCCTTTCAACGCCTTTAATTTATGCATCCTTTATTTACATCCCTTTAAATTTCAAGCCTTTACTTTACCTAATTGCAAGTAGTCAAACATGGAGTTCAGTTAGATTTTTATTTCAGCATTGTCGAAGTGGAGTTCAAGTTACATTCTCTTTATTTTTCATTTGTCATTTACACTTGTCTCTCAAAGTTAGCACATGTCCTAGGATTTGTGTGGTCGATCCTGCAAGTTAGTCCGTTTTTTAAGATTGATAGACCAGAGGTTGTTTACCAAAATTCACAGTAAACAATCTCATATCTAAGAGGTTCTTAGGTAGAAGTGTCATTGGGTAGTGATTAAGTTAGGAGATTGTCAACTGGGATTGTTGAGTCTGTAATTTAATACTACTAATAGTGAATTTCCTCCTTGGCTTGGTAGCCCCCAGACGTAGGTAGTTAGACCGAACTGGGTGAACAATTCATTGTGTTGATTGACTGTTTTATTGTCTTGTTCATTTAGCAGATTGTGTTGTTGTGACATCACACTTAACATCACACATCTGATACCATAATTTTAATTGGTATCAGAGCAGGCATCCTGCTCTGCATCTGGGTGAGATCTAGGGTTGTTACTTTCTGGTACTATGGACAAGGAGAGTGGTGGATTTGTGAATAGACCCTATATTCTAGATGGCTCAAATTATGATTATTGGAAACCTCGCATGGTTACCTTCTTGAAGTCCTTGGACAGTAGGGCTTGGAAGGCTGTTTTAAAAGAATGGAAACATCCTGTTATTGTTGAAAAAGATGGAACATCAAAGCTGAAACTTGAGGAAGAGTGGACCAAGGAAGAAGACGAACTTGCGCTTGGAAATTCTTAGGCTTTGAATGCCATTTTTAATGGTATTGACAAGAACATCTTTAGGCTGGTCAACACTTGTGAAGTGGCTAAGGAAGCTTGGGATGTCTTGAAAACTACTCATGAAGGAACCTCCAAAGTCAAGATGTCAAGACTTCAACTGCTGACAACAAAGTTTGAAAATCTGAAGATGAAGGATGATAAGACCATTCATGATTTTCACATGAATATTCTTGAGCTGTCAAATGCTTCTAGTGCCCTTGGAGAGAAAATGACTGAAGAGAAGCTGGTAAGGAAGATTCTTAGATCCCTACCCAAGAGATATAAAATGAAGGTGACTGCTATAAAAGAAGCTCAAGACATCAGCAATATGAGGGTGGATGAGTTGATTGGTTCTCTTCTAACTTTTGAATTAGGGATGGATGAGGAACCTGAAAAGAAGACCAAAAGCATAACTTTGGTATCTAGTTCTGAAGATGCTAAGAGAATAGTCCTGAGTCTCAGGAGGAGCTGTCCCATGCCATTGTACTTCTAGGAAGATAGTTTAATAAGGTGTTAAAAATAATGGACATGAACTATAGACCAAATGTTAAGAACATCTCATCTGACATCAACAAGAGAACTACAGCTGAGGAGAAGTCTAATCTTGACAGAGGAGTCCAATGCTATGAGTGTGAAGGTTATGGTCATGTCAGAAAAGAATGTCCTACATATCTCAAGAAGCAGAAAAAGGGGTTATCTGTTTCCTGGTCTGATACTGAGAGTGAGAGTGATGAAGAGACTGCCAAGCATGTTAGAGCATTGACTAGAATATGTGCTTCTGATGGAGAGTCTAGTGATGATGATCTGACCTTTGAAGAGCTAGCAACCTCCTATAAAGAGTTGTGTCTGAAAAGTGAAGAGGTTTGTCAAGAAAGGGAGAAGCAGAAGAAAATTATAATCCAGCTTAAGGCTGATAAAGCTGAACTTGAGAGTGAAGTTCTGTTGTTAAAATCCCAGCTTGATCAAATGTCCAAATCCATCAGAATGTTGAATAGTGGAACTGGCACTCTGGATGAAATCCTTCAGGCTGGAAAAGGAGCAAGTGATAAGACTGGTCTAGGATTTAATGGTGAAAAGAAATCTTCTTCAGATGCTTGTTCTTCTGGTACCAAACAGAACTTGTCCCATCAGATGTCTCAACATCAAGGGAAAGCTCATGTGTCAGGACCCAAGCAATATGTACCTCATCAGAAGACTCAACACTATGGGAAATGTTATGCATCTAGACTTAAACATAACATGTCCCAACCTATGTCTCAACATCATGGGAAAATGTATGGGCCTAATAATACTGTGCCTCACTATTATGGCAGAAGAAAGCCCCACATCATGGGAAAAGACAGCCTAATCATCATTACAGAAGACAATCTCATTATTATAGGAGACAGTCTCAATACTATGGGAGGAGACAGTCTCAATACTATGGGAGAAGGCAGCCTCAATATTATGGCAGAAGGCAGCCTCAGCAGTATAACAGAAAACATCCTCAAGAGAGAAGGCATGTTAATCACTTCAGAGAAGAGTTTCAAAGCTGGAGATGTCACTATTGTGGAAGATTTGGTCACTTGAAATCTTTCTGTTTCAAGCTCTATGGATATCCTCAATCTAATCCCCAACCTAGACAGAATCAGGATAATCCTACTATTGTTAAGCAATGGGTTCCCAATGATGGTGCCACTTGTTTGTTAGCTCATATGTCCTTAACTGGTTCTACCAAAGAGGACTGGTATTTTGATAGTGGTTGCTCTAGGCACATGACAAGTATGAAGAGTTTGTTGTTGAATGTTGAACATTATTCCAGCTGTGTAACTTTTGGAGATGGTGTCAAAGGAGAAATCAAGGGTGTGGGAAGACTGAACTGTGCAGGTGCTCCTAGACTAGATGATGTGTTATTGGTCAGAGGATTGAAGGCCAACTTGATCAGTATTAGTCAACTATGTGAGCAAGGACTTAAAGTTCACTTTACTAAAGCTGAATGTATTGTCACTAATGAGAAAGGTGAAGTTGTCATGAAGGGTGCTAAGTCCAAAGACAACTGTTATCTATGGGATAAAAAGGGAGAACATCTAGAGGTGAAACAAAGTCTGATTGATCGCAATGTCAAGCATGATGTCATGACATCCTACTGTGACATTCCAAGGATCACCAAACACTCTAGTGTTAATCTTAGGGAAAGTAAGATCATTGAGGTGGACCATACAGGAAGGAGGTGTAATGACAGTTTCTCTAAGGATATATGTGTTGAACATTGTGATGTCGTTAGAGGAAAACTGGGTATGTGTAAAAGTCAACAGATGTTAATGACTTGTGCTGAACATTTATTAAAATTCAAAAATTTGAAATGTTATACATTTTGGTGGGGGAATTACATTTATTGGCTTTTAAGTGCTCAACAAAAACAACCCTCCTACCCTATGCAATCATTTCTCACTTTGCCTCCACACGCTACATCAATCCTCATTCACATAGTCTGTTCATCTTCTCTCCAAAGAATAGAAGTCTCAACACATTTTTGTTCATCAGTTGCTACAAAGGAACAATGTCTCAACAAATGTCGTCTCCCTCCAAGAAGTCTGCATCCAAGAGTCCCTCACATACAAAACCTAGGGTTTCGACGAAAGGGGTTTCTGAGGATGAAGCTTTGGATATAGCCCCTCTCTCAATGATTCTAGTTTCTAAGACAAGACCTGACAAGCTGCAAACAAAAAGGCCTTCTCATGATACATCAGGTAAATCTTTTGATCATTCTGCTGGTAAAAAATTCGATGATAGGAAAAGTAGAGAGTTTGTTACTAGCATTTTGTTTGGAGATAAATCTGCTCCTAGGACCTCCACTCCTCAAGCTGTTGGAAATCAAAATGAGGAAGAGACTGTAGATGTTGATAAAATTATAGGTCAGATTGTCACTAAGATTTTTAAGAAAGGGATTCCTGTGGCTGGAATATCAAGACCTTTGGCTCAAATGGCTGCTGTGCAATCTGAAGGTAAAAAGGATGACATGCAACCAGCTGAAACCAATCTTCACAGGTTGGTTGTTTCTGTCATTGAAGATGCTGAAACTGAAGCTGAAGCTGATGTTGATCCTAATGTTGGAGCTAAGGTTGATGTTAAACCTGATGTTAGAACATCACCTGCTAGGGAAGTTTCTTCTAGCCCCAAAAGAAAGAAGCCTGATGAGGTTGTGAATGTTGAGGATTTGTCAAACAATGAGGTTATTGGCAATGAAATTCTAGGTATTGCAAAAAGATTGAAGTCTAGAAAAGGGAAGATTGTTGATTCATCTCCTAAGGTGAGAACTGAAAGCAAAAAGAATAAGACTCCTGTTGTTGGCCCTGCAAAGTCTTGGAGCAAGGTTTCTGGCTCATCCAAAAAGAGGAAGATAAGGGAAGACTCTGACTTTGAGTTTGATATTGATGAGGATGTTCAAGACATCACTCCAGTGAGAAGGTCCATTTTGAAGAGGATTGCTGATAAGGTTCCTGATGTACCTGTGAACAACATCTCTTTTCATTATGCTGGAAGTGCTCACATGTGGAAGTTTGTGTGTCAAAGAAGATTGGCTCTGGAAAGAGAGCTTGGCAAAGATGCTCTGGAGATTAAGGAAGTTATGAAGCTGATTAAGTTTGCTGGATTTATGAAAACTGTTTCTGGGTTCTCCAAATGTTATGATGGGCTAGTTAAGGAGTTTGTTGTAAACATTCCTGTGGACATTACTGACAGAAGGAGTGTGGACTTTAAAAAAGTATGTGTAAGAGATAAGTGTGTTGATTTTTCTCATGAGGTTATCAACACCTACCTAGGAAGAAATGAGCAAGATTATAGAGAGCTGGAAGTTACTGACAATGAGGTGTGCAAGGAGATCACTGCAACTCAAGTGAAGGTTTGGCCTTTGAAAGGAAAGCTGTCTGCAAGTCTTCTTAGTGTCAAATATGTTGTCCTGCACAGGATAGGTGCTGCAAATTGGGTCCCCACTAATCACAAAACTACTATCTCTGTTGGCTTGGGGAAGATGATTTATGCTGTTGGGACAAAGAAAAACTTTGATTATGAGTCCTACATTTTTTATCAGACTATGAAGCATGCTTCAACAAATGTTATTAAAATGCCTATAGCAATTCCTTCTCTCATTTGTGAAGTGATCCTAAAGCAACATCCTGGAATATTGACTACTTCAGATACTACTTGCAAGAGGGAGTCTGCATTATCCTTGCATCCCAAGTTGTTTGTAGGGAATCATGTCCCAGATATTGTCTCAACATCAGGTTCTGGTGTCAAGAAGGCATGTACCAAAGCTGATATGATAGAAGAATTGAAGTCTGCCTACAAGGATCTAGATGTGGTGATCAGCACCAGCACTGCCAGGAAGATGAAACTTGAGCAGTTGATCAAGTCTTTGGAACAGGATGGAGATGATGAGGATGTAAACACAAATGTCAATGCTGAAGGTTCAAGTTCTGAGAAAGGTGATTCAACAACTGAGAATGAGGATGATGAAGATGTTTCTACTAATGATTCTGATGAAGATTGATTAAGCTAGCTGTGCTGTTTCAATTTTTTTGTTTTATCTTTTTCTGCACCTTGAGTGCCTATTTTGTATCTTGGATAATGGTACTGTTATGTTTATCTGGTTTTTGTTCTATGATTTGTCTTGTGATGCCTTCTTTTGACTGACAAGGAGAGCTAGCCTAGGACTAACTGGTAGTTTTTGACAGTAGTGAGAGGGACTAACTGTTTGATGGTTGGCCAATTGTGGCTAAAAAGGGGGAGAGTTACCTAGCTGTTTGTTGTGGTTCTTGTTTTGAGGGGGAGTTTTGTGTTGTGCAGCTTTGGAAGTTGTTGCTGCTGTTTGTATTGTTTTTTTCCGCTGCTGGTATCTCTGTTGTAGGCTGAGATTGTTTTAGCCAAAATTAGCCAAAGGGGGAGATTTTTAGTTCTTGTATTGGCTACAATTTTGGTAAAACAATGTTGTTGTTAAAGATGTCATTTATATGATGTCTTAACATAAGTTCTTAACATCTAGTTTATGTTAAGTTATTTAGGGTTGCAGTTTTGTGTGCTGATGTTAAACATGATGTCTTGACATCAGTTGACAGAACATCAGTCTGTTGTGTTTTGTTAGGGCTGCGTGTATCAATTTGTTTTGAGAGATCTGGTGGAGAGATTGCAGGCGAACATCTTGGTAAAGATATATTCAGTTGCAATCAGATATGGAGCAGATCTTGTTACTGTTTTTAGGGCTGAAAGATATGAAAAGATTTGAAGATAAAATCTGTTTTTAAATTCAAATCAAATCAGATATTTGGAGGAGTCCAAGCCCAAGTCTGAGTTTCTATTTAAAGCAGCCACAACCCTACTTGGAAGAGACGAAGACTAGAGAGTGTATACTGAGTATTAGTTATTAGAGTTTTCGTTTGTGTTTTGTAAGCCATTCATGCTTGAATTGGTATAGTTTGTTTGAGTTGTAATTGTCCTCTCTAAAGCTTTTAAGCAAGAGAGTATTGTTCTTGATCAAAGCTTTTAAGCAAGATCAAGTTGTGAACTTTGTAATCTTTGAGTTATATCACTGAGGTGATTAAGGGGGAGTGAGTGGTATCTCATATCTAAGAGGTTCTTAGGTAGAAGTGTCATTAGGTAGTGATTAAGTTAGGAGATTGTCAAGCGGGATTGTTGAGTCTGTAATTTAATACTACTAATAGTGAATTTCCTCCCTGGCTTGGTAGCCTCCAGACGTAGGTAGTTAGACCGAACTGGGTGAACAATTCATTGTGTTGATTGACCGTTTTATTGTCTTGTTCATTAGCAGATTGTGTTGTTGTGACATCACACTTAACGCATGCTTCGTAGGCTTCTTAATTACTCTTTTCTTTTTTGCATGTAAAGTAGTACTTAGAAGCTCAAGTATCATATTCGAACCACATCATGTACAGGACACTAATATAACTTCCTTTGAATGCAATGAAAGATGGAAAAAACTATCACGGGCTTTCTTTCTAAGTTCTATTGTGCAGCTTATGAAAAACACATGAATGAATTCTAATGTGAGCCTTGTAAAGAACCACTTTTAATTTGAAGTTCCAACTTTTGTAAAACCTGAACTTTAAGTATTGAGGTTTTAGAATTGGTTTGAGTTTGAAGTCCTTGAAATTCTAGATGTCTTGGATTTTTAATTGTACCTTGCTCGTATCGCATTTTGAAATGGAACTTAATATGTAACCTTGCAACTTAGGCTTTTAACTTGCATCTGGTAACCTTGATATGAATTTATTTGCCTTGGTTACTTGAAATGAACTTGAATATTTTGAATGATGAGCTTTAAACTTTGAATCATTGGGAGCTTTTAACAATGGCCAACTTCTTTAAAGAATAATGAGCCCAAAACCTCTTGAAACATCACATTGCCACTAAATTTAAGGTGATATGGACCATGGCCCAAATTAATTTAAAACCACAATGCATTCAAAATCCAATAATAACTCAAGTTTGAGATCACATGCACCATATACTCTAGAACAACTTGCAACACTTATTTGATCCATGAGAAACCAAAACCGATCTTGACTTTAATGAAATATGTCCATAATACCCAACCATGATATTCTCAGAGAATTGATCCACATATAGCCTAAGAATGACAAAAAACCCTAGAAGTGAAGCTCGATTCCAGTAGCAAACCATTGGTCATGCCCTGAATATCTTAACTGAGAATCAGTATGCTTGAGATCAATGTACCTGCACAAATTGGTTAGTGATAATAATCGCGTACACAAGACCTATGACCTAAAGATACTATGCAGACGATGCACAAAGAGGTGGGATCTTACGGTCAAAAATTAGGGTTTGACACCTTGTAACTTACTTGACATACGAAATGGATTCGGGTTCTACGGGCCATTAACCGTTATGAACCGTCACTTCACACGGGCCATAAACTGTCACAAGTCTCTACCCGTAGGTTCCATTCATACTACACGCAGGAATCAAACCTGTTAAGTAATCATGCGTACATTCCAGAGGAGCTCCAAGCTCATGAAACGACAACTCAAAGGAAATGATTACGATTACGTGATCTCACACACAAACGTGATTGTATTCGACAATCACAAGGCAACATTCGCCTTAAGGCCATATTCGACTTTTCACAAAGCACAAGGTTCACACATGTTCCATACTAGTGTTTCACTCTCCTCTAGACCATTACTCGGCAAAGATGCACCTTTCTACATCAAATGCACGAGCATCGCCATCTAGGTTCTCTACTCTAGACCATTACTCGTCAAGGATGCACATCTAGGCATCGAATGCACGAGCATCGTCATCTAGGTTCTCTACTCTAGACCATTACCCGTCAAGGATGCACATCTAGGCATCGAATGCATGAGCATCGCCATCTAGAGTTTCTATCACAATCCTAGTCACAACCTAGAATTATACCATTTTGTTTTGGGGTAAAGTTTCCTCACTCTTCCTAATTCATTTTAAGCATGCATATTCTCTCAATCATACTCAACAACAATTAGTTAGACATGGTATAACACAATTTGCATAAGTAAAACATTTATCACAACATATCACATAAACATCATTTTCATTCAATTGCCACTAAATAATTAATCCCACTTCATACTCAATATTTTCACTTTTTATTTGGTAGAGGATCGTCATAGCTTTCCAACGATACCAAGAACGTCTCGATCGAAAACCCGAGTCAGAAGATATGAATTTCCAAACATTTTCAAAACTCACAACAGTGGTAACCGGTTACCTCAAAATGAGTAACCAGTTACTGCTCAAACATAATCAAAATCATAGTTAGAGACACATTCTGGTAACCGGTTACTTCGTCCATTTTTCATGTAAAACCTCAATTTTTCCTTCAGGTAACCGGTTACTACTGAACCAGAAGCACAAAAACTTATTTTTAATGGTGCAAACTCAAACCAAAACCAACCAAAACATGTTGAAACTCAACAACAAGTATCACTGATTAAATTCATGCATAACCTGATTATACTATGCAATTTATTCCACATTTGAACCGTTAAAACTATCGATTCTACACAATATTCGATATTAACCAATTTTAACCTAAACTCTAACATTCGAAACTTCTAGAGCTTAAGTACTAACTAGAACCCACCTGATAATCGAAGAGGAGGTTGAAGAAGATGATGAATAATGATGATGATCCAAGTTTCTTCTTCTTCCCAAACTTTTCCTTCTTCTCCCATGTTCTTACCTTCTCCTTTCTCTTCCTTTTCCTCTTCTTACTAACTTCTTCTTTCTTTTCTTTCTAACAAATATATATATATATATATATATATATATATATATATATATATATATATATATATATATATATATATATATATATATATATATATATATATATATATATATATAATACCAATATTATATAATATAATCCAATAGAGTAAAATATCTCCAATTGATATTTTATCGTCTAACACCAATTGATCAATTATTAGAGTTACCTTAATATCCTCTCTTGAACTAATAATTATTGATCTGTATCTTTCATAAAATAATTGATATCATCAGATTTAACTTAATTGCTCTATTGATCCCAATTGACCATACTTAAAACACTTAGATGATTCCATTAATCCAATTAAACAAAGATAGAGAACAAAGATACTTATCTGATATCCAATTGAGCGTTTAGAGAATATGGGGTATTACACATCTGATACTGCTTCATTACACGTCATAGTAAGTATATTGCTTTTATGGTTGATCTCTCATGCATAAAACAAAATTGATTCTCATTGACTTAGTCTCTTTTTTTAGTCTCCATTGAATCACTATTTCCCATAACTTCATGGTATGACTCATAAGTTTAATCCTCTTATAATTATATAATTTTATATATCCCCCTTGCTCTTATAGATTAAAACTAAAGTGCTTCTTCTCCATTCATCCGATAATTGTTTTGTCCTCATAACTCTGTTAAAGAGTTTGGTGAGCCACGTAATGCCTTTATCTCCAAGGATTTTCCACACTTAAATAGGTATGTTGTCTAGCCCAATTGCCTTATTGTTACTTATTCTTTTCAACACTTTGTTTACTTCTTGTTTCTGAATCCAACTGTAGTAATTATAGTTCTGATATTCTTCTCGAATGTCGAGTCTGCTACAGTTCAATGACATAACATATTCCTCATTTATTAAGTTGTAGAAATACGTCTTCCACCTATTTTTTGATATCCTTTTCCTAGGCCAAAATTTTGTCTTATTCGTTTTTAACTTATTTCAGTTGATTTAAATCTCTTTTATTTATTTCTATTCTCTTAGAAAGCCTACATACGGATTTTTCACACCCCTTGGTTTCTAAAGATTTATTTTATCCATCAAAGCTTGTGATATTTCTTTACTCACCACCTTCTTAGTCTCGTTCTTAACTTTCTTATACTTTTCCATGTTTCGACATTTTAACACCTAGACCATTCTTTAAAACAATCCTATTTTATTCTAACTTTACTCTAAACATTTCTATTCCACCACAAAGATTCTTTGCCCCTAGGTCCAAGACCTCTTGATTCTCCGAACGTCTCCTTAACTACTTTACTAATCTCACGACTCATCTTGTTCTACACACACGCGCCTGCACATACATATGCAGACATATATATCCTTCTTTATTTTTATGATTTAAGACAAAATATTATTATCACATAAATTGTTAAGACCGCCTTAAACAATGTTCTTGTGTTAAGAGATAGTGATGAAGAAGATTTAAATATTAAAACCACTTTACATTGTGTCAAATTTAACTTTTTAAGATGCCTCTTCAAGAGTTCTTTTGTGTAAAACCGTTATTATAAACATATAGAAATACTAATAAAAATATTTTGAGCATTTCTTAATACACCACCCAGGTTTCTTAGGCACCACGTGAAATTTCTTTTTTGCCACCTGATTCCGAATGTGCACATCCGGACGCACCGTAACCTTAAAAAAATAGTTGTTTCGGATGTGCATATCCGGAAGACCTCCGGATCTATATATCTGGAATAATTGCTGATATATTTGAAGATGCATGATCACTCCCCCTTCCCATTATCAACCTTTCTTCTTCCACACTCACTCTCACCGACCCAAAAAACCCTACTTCATCAATACCATTTCTCACTCAAAAAGTTCAAATTTTTGGTGCAACAAATCAAAGGGGGCAAGAAAAGATTGATTTTCAGGTAAATATTCAACTTCATCCACTACATTGCTCACATTATCAATCTACTTTTTTGAAAAAACAAGTTACGCTACCCCCGGATGTGCACATCCGGAACGAATTTAGCATGAACATTTCCGGATGTGCACATCCGAAAAATTGAAACTAATTAATTTAAAATTTCAGCAATTTTTAATATGTTTTATTTATATATATTTATTTTTCTATTCTTGTTTATAAATAGATGTGGTGCACCCCGATAACATGTCAAAAGAATTAGTTGCGCCGATTTCCTCGAAAGATGAAGGCATGCTCGTAAAGTCGGTTGATGTCGGTGGTGACTTTAACAACAAGCAATACTTTGATGATACCTACAAATACTTCGACACTCAAGTCAATAATTAAATGAGACAAATAAATTTTCTAGGTTTTTAAAGAATGTGTACCCATATTTGTCGGCCTTTTATAGGTGATTTTCATGAATGTAGAACCTTCCTGCGTAATGTAGGTTTCAAAGTATTATTTGTTATATCATTTAACGATTCTTACTTAATCACTTACTTTGATAAGTATATTCTTAGAGCATAACTTAGTGTGTTCCCGAGGTCCCACAACCTTCTATAGGGTACACTTTCAAGTATCATATCTCAATCAAACCATTCATAAAGTTTTGTGTCGAGTCGATCCATCCTTGTTATTAGCCCATACTCTTTGTTGGATCATTTCTATTATGGAGGTCGGCCAAGGCGTGAAGAACTGATCCCACTAGCCTTGTCTGGCGAAGTCGTGGCATAACTTATGATTTCAAGTTCACTTTGGCGGAGGTATTAGTGGATCCATCACTAACCTGACATATCACCATTGACCATTTGTATTCTTACATTCTCTTGTTAGGAAATGATAAGGTTTCTTAGGATATGTTGTCATCGCTGTTTTCCATGATTTTTGTTATAATGCTTAGGGTGATAACCTATCACTAGGCACGATATGATTGTTTTTCTAGGAGCTGCAAATGTAATACTATTTTGATGATTCCATCTTTAATGACGTGGTAGTGGTTTAATGATTGACATGCAACCCTTCAATTTTGTTGCCTTTAGAACGTTGAACTTTTCCTTTCTGTTTCATTTTATTGAGAAAAATCTGCATACAAATATTTTAATTTGTTGTGTTTATCCCTTTTTTGCTTTTGATTTCTTGTAGCTTCTCCTCCTACTTCGCGTGTTCTCACTTTCTTCTCTCTGAAGTTCTTTTATTTTTCCTTCAATATTCTCCAAGTTCCCAATTGGTAAGTTTTTATCATCCATTACTCGTTTTATATTTCATTGGGCGCACTATCGATTAGTTTGATGTGGTAGTTTGAATTTCCCATGTTCTTTATTTGATGAAGGTTTTAGGATAGTTGGTGGTGTTAAGTTATTAGTATAATAATTTTTATGTCATCATTATTTTTATTCAAAGAAGAGTGGTGAGTAAGCATGATTACCTTCCCTGAATCTCCCTCTTCTTTGTGTGTGATTAGGTACAATGGTGCATGCCATCAAGTACTCTTATAAGCCTATAATTGAGGATGACAAATCGTGTTCATGGGTAAATGACTTTTACTAGGGAACTCCTTCGATGTACAATGATTCAACAAAATAAAAAAAAAGTACAAGGTAGTTAAAAAAGTGGGAGGTCCCCCTAATGCTTGGAGAGTCAACGTCCTATGTTTTATTGATAGAATTTGTCAAGAGTTTCTTCACCCTTCATTTCCAATGTTTCATGTTGTCTTTAGGAAAATGGATTTCTTTCACCCTTTTATTATCTTTTAAAAGGAAATTCTTTGTTACTTGGCAGTGGCGCCCTCACAATTTTACCCTATGTTTTGGGCCTTTATTAAAGATTTTCAACCAATTTATGTGGCGGCGTAAAAGTTTGAGAGTTTCTCGAAATACAATGAAGTCGCAATCATTTTTTACACCCTTGAAATTTTAATGCTCCCATATCTTTAAGACAATGTATGGATATTGTTTTTCTTTTAAAAATCGGCTCAAAGTTGTAATTTTAAAAAAAATATTAGTTTTAAGGCTCAAAGGGGTAGTTAAAGGATTGTACACTCACAAGGTAGGATTTTTTGTCAAGTAGTTTTTCACTCAATAAACCAACTATGCCTTAATCATATCCATGACATCATATACATCAAATAATAGCAAGAATCATGCAAAATTATCATAGTTAGAATGCATGTCTATTCTCATTCATTTATGTAAAACATGAGGTACACACTCATCTCACTTGATTTAGGTTTATGATTCATGACTTACATTGACATGTTTTCACCAAACAAGTAATAAATTCAAGATTTAAATTAAGTAACTGATTAATGATCATTTTATTAATTTAACGATAATCACAACATTAATCATGAATGAAGAATTTAAAAAGAATAAACATTTTTTCATGTCATCATTCTTTATTTTGTCCTTATCCTAAGCTTTGATTCATCTGCATTTGATTTTTTTTATTATCCTAAGCTTTGAACTATCTGCGGACAAACAACTTCATACAACATTTTTTAAAATTTTGAATTTTTTTGAATAGGTTCTTAAATAAAACAATTAAATCACAAATGTTTGGGCGTATATGCTCATTTTTTTACCTCTATTGCATTCCCCCTGCAGAGAAGTTTGGTTTATATCAGGTCATCCGAATTTGGTTGGTCTGGAATAGAAGCATCACAACTCGCTAAGCTAGGCGAATCTCGCTAAGTGAGTTTGGTACAATAAAACTCACTTAGCGAGCCACAATCCTTTCTTAGCGGGTTGTCTCCTACCTGCAATACTACCTGCTCTATTTTGTTCAAAATTTCATACAAATTAATTTAAAGACACATTCATTCATTCATTCATAGATGAATTTCTAAAGATACTCATGTATTTTGGGAATTTGGACATGCTCATGTACTCCGTACAAAATGACAAACATGTCCATTCCACTTGTTCATGGAATTTGTTAGTACTACACTTAAAAAAACAAATAAATTGTTCAACAAATACTAAAACTAAGTAGAAAATAGTAAATGAAAGCAATTAAAGTTCACAGTGATGGAGGTTGAAGCTCAATCATCATCTTCACTTGTAATTTCTTCTTCTTCTTCTTCTTCTTCACTTTCTTCTTCATCTTCTTCTTCATCTTATTCAGTCTCTTTTTGCACACTACCTTATCCACTAGCTTCACCACTACCACATCCATAATAAAATGGCCTACTCATAAGCCACTAGAGGTAGCTGCTAAACTCCTCCATAATGGGTACGAGCTCATACGGAGCCTACAATTTTTGCATCCTTAATTGAAATATATGCATGGACTCATTGAGAGAAATCATACCTTTTTATTATGATTCATTAACATACCATTTATAATCAAAACATGCTCTCAGGTATGGGTTTATGGCATCAAAGCTTGTCATCCCTTTTTAAAACTCCGGTGGTGCAGGAGGAGGGTTTTATGGTGGTGGTGGTCCCTTTCTTCTTCGGCCCCTGCATGGGGATATATAAATTCATTTTCAAACTTAAAAGTAAGGTGGAGATGGTAGTTATCTTAAATATTCACACTATGAAGCTTGCATAATCTTGTGATTAAGTCAGGAAAAGCAAGAGCCTGCTTTTTTAGTGAACTCAAAATACCCCAAATTTTGTTGGAAATTACCCTATCACTTCACTAAAGAAGCGTGACTTTTCCTAGCAGTTCACTAAAGAATCATGCTTCTTTAGTGAAATTTTGTTGGAAATTACCCTAGAAGTTCACTAAAGAGCTGATATGCCCATTTGGTCTCTGATTCTGACAACCTTCATTCTCCACAACATTACTCTAGAAAAAGTCATACTTCATCCGCGACTCTCCACACTGTACATCTCATATGGTATATCCTTAAGGGGAAACATGTTTATTAAATAAGCAAGAGCCTGCTTCTTTAGTGAACTCAAAATACCCCATAAATATACACGTTTCCCCTTAAGGATATACCATATGAGATGTACAACATGGAGAGTCGTAGATGAAATATGACTTTTTGGGGTAATGTTGTGGAGAATTAAGTTCATCTAAATCAGATACTAGATGTGAATATCAACTCTCTTGAAGTGGATGAGCTTCCCATGTCACCCTACCTCATATGATTTTCCATAATCGCAAATATTTGCAGCTATCGTTTCATAATCCCAGTTGTCTCTTGCTAATTGCCTAGAAAAATGATATAATCTCTCCAGATCAGCCACATATCTATCTTTAAGGTAGGCATGGATGTTGTCCATGTTAAAAGCAATTATTTTCCCCTTCACCTAAGACAATCTTACAAGTGGTGAATCCTCAAATGGCTTAGCATTTGCATAAAATTCGTAAATTATGTCCAAATTAATGTGTTTAGGAGGGTGTGCTAAAATACCCATCCTCTAATATTGATTTCATATAAGATGTAGGAATAATCACCAGGGTCGTCTAGTTCAACCGCCAATTCTCGAACTATACTTTTACTTTCCAATTCAATATAATATTCTTCATATGCCAAGCTTGAAATTTTTTGACCATCATAGGGCACTCCAGATGACCCTACTATGACTTGTCTTTTTCTTCATGTGGTTAATTTGGATCCATCACCAATTTTCAATTAACAATATACAAACATCAAAATTTTGTTAGGCATTATGATCATAAATGGAAATTCATCCTTTCTTTCTTATGCATGATATTTTTACATGAATGATGAAATATTATATCCTATTTTTTACTATGGTTTCACCATCTTATATAATTCTAACAGAGTATGTTCTGTCAACCACTAATCAAGCTAGATGAATTTTGAATGGTCCTATTCCTAGCAAACTAGAGTTCGCAATATGTCAAACTTTTAGCTTAAATAGTGTTCACTTCATTACATTAGTTTAGACAATTAGGCATGCAGTGGTTCCTTACATAAAATCAACAATAATGAAGAAATTATGTGAGTTCTATGTCATTTCAAAACTAGGAGAATATTAATTTTTTTCTCAACCAAGATCATTTTGTTTAAACATTAAAGTGCAATGCAAATATTTTGAAGTAGATTTACATACCTGAGCAACTTTGAACTGGAATCGAAAAGAGTGAATTTGATGTTTTTCTCTTTGAGACATTTCTCTTTGCATTCTTTAGAGTTTTTCAGATGTAGGAGAAGTGAAGAGAAATTTAAAAAGTTATTTTAAATAAGGTAAATCAATTATGACTTTGCTTTCCATGTTTCTATAATGGGCCTCTCGTTAAACATTTTCTTACTCTGTTAAGCGAGATATTGTGCTACTGGGATTATGTTGCTGCACAAAACTTGCTAAGCGGGACTTGACCCATTCCAAAGTGTGCTTATAGAGGAACTCTTAGTTTTTGGCACATGCAAAGTTTCTAACACTTTTTACTTGACTAATGCTAAGAATGTATCCTAAAACTAAAAAGCTTTCAAAAATGGGTTGGGTTTGAAATTCTGGTACATGTGCAGAATTCAGATGTCCTAGAACATGCCGTTCGACATCTGGTCTGACATGATCACAAAGGGCAAGGTATATAGCAATAATCATGGTACTGAAAAGATAAAAGCAAGACACACAGAATTGTTAACCCAGTTCGGTTTAACACACCTACTCTAGGGGCTACCAAGCCAGGGATGAAGTCCACTATCAGTAGTATCAATTCAAAGCTAAACTCTCCGTTTACAACTTATCACTCAATCACTACCCAATGACCCTTCTACCTAGATCCTCTCTAGCTATGAGAAACTCTTCTCACTCCCAATTATCGCAATGATGTTTAGCAGTCGACAATCCGCCACTGCATCAACGGCTCTTTACCTATACAACAGTTCAACAAGGAAGACACCCTTCCAAGACACAACTTAGAGTTACTTAAAAGCTTCCTCCAAGAACAATACTCCTCTTACTTAACAGCTTCGAGGATCACACTAACAAACTGTCCAACTCACAGGTCGAGTGGTACAGGAACCAACCCTAATACTAGAACTTTTACATCTTTGCTTGCGTTACAAAGCTAGGTTACAAAGCATCTATATATAACCTATTCCCAACTAGATTTTGGGCCTACAAAAACACAGCAAATGAGCTGCTACATGTAGGGAGCGATTTTGGACGCGGTTCTTAAGCGCTGGTCGCTCTCTGCGGTTGAGTTTTAACTACAGGTCGATTCATTTTTTATCCTATTGTGAGCTCATGAAGGAAGGGAAATAGATGTCTCCAATTAACCCTGCTTTGCATACTGAGTTTAAACAGCGGTCTGTTAGGTTATGAATGCTATCAATGTGGAGGTGCCTTTCTTGTGCTATTTAACAGAATGACAGGTTTCTGACGGGGAACAAGGATTAGGATGTTAGGACTGATGCTTTTGAATTACTGCTTTTGATATGGGATTTTGGGTTTTTTTGTTTAGTGTGCTCGCTAAGATCTTTTCTTTCGATCTTATGCCTACGTATTCCCGTTTACCGAAACAGGGAAATCAGAGCGTTCGTAGTTCCTCCTATTCTATGGGAGGAAATGGTTGTTTTTGGTGTCTTGTTCAAAGCCCAAGACGTGAAGCGAAAGGTGATTTGTATCTTGTTCAAAGCCCAAGATGTGAAGCTGAAAAAGTCTCAACTTTAGAGAGAATTTGTCATCTCTAAAGAGGGGGGTTGTATGTCACAACTATTTTATAAAGGAGAATTACTTTAACCGGGATTTGTGAATCCGGCAATGCCATAATTTTCTTTATAGGGGATTTCAACCTGAAGGAGAAGACTTTAACTCAGTGTAGAGCAATGCTATCTTTCCTTAGGAATTTCTCATGCTAAAAGAGGGACAGTGGCATGGATGTAGATGATCCAGAGGCTTGCCGCTTACAGCGATTAGATGAAGGGAGTTGTTTGATGTTTGTTTACTGTGAACGAGGCACAGTTTTGATGCTAAAAGGTTAATTGGATTAACCAGTGATTTTCTTATACAAAGCCTAAGGGGAGGCTAATATGTGTCTCGTACAAAGCCCAAGAGAGAGGCTAAAAGGTTTTGACTCGACGATAGAGTCTTTTGGTATCTTGTATAAAGCCCGAGATGAAGGCTATTTGACTCAACAAGAAAGTTTTTTTGTATCTCGTACGAAGCCCGAGATGGAGGCTGTTGTTTGTTTGGCTTAATAAGAACCTTTTTGTATCTCGTATAAAGCCCGAGATGGAGGCGAAAGGGGTGAATGACTCAACGAGGGAGTCTCTTATGTGTCTCGTACAAAGCCCGAGAGAGAGGCTAAACATTGTTTGACTCCGCTGGGGAGGATCATTGTACAAAGCCCAAGAGGAGGCTATGGTAACTGTTTCAGTTAAGTGCCAGGTCCAGTATACTGATTTTAAAGAGAAAATCAGTTCTTATATGAGCAACACTGTACTCATGGGTTTGATTCAAGGATCCGGGTTATTCCTGTTCTTTAAGGAAGCGGGAAATCCGAAGGGTATTGAAACTGTCCAAGTCTGTAGGTTTCCTTCCTATTTAACGAAGGGGTCACTTGAGAATGTCTTTGAGACTCAAGGATATTAGACTGTCCAAGTCCAGAGTTTCATCTTTTATACTATGCTTTGAGAAACAGTAGTAGACTCTATGAAAGGACTGTTCTATGCAGATGATTAAGTTCTATTCCCATACCTCTAGGAGGTCGTCAGGACAATTTGTACGAAGCCCAAGAGGAGGCTGGAATCTTTTAAGAAGCCGATGGGTCCTTGTACTAAGCCCAAGAGGAGGCTATCATTCCCGGAGGAAGAGATCATTATACGAAGCCTAAGAGGAGGCTGTGAATACTTCTAAGAAGCCGTAGGGTCCTTGTACTAAGCCCAAGAGGAGGCAGGGTTGCTTTTCGGAAGCCTGTGGGTCCTTGTACGATGCCCAAGAGGAGGCCGATGCTTTTAAGAAGCCCGTGGGTCCCCAAACCCCGAGAAATTCAAGGCAATGCTATTTACCGAGAATAGATCAAAGTCAGGAAAATTTGAGAATTTGGAAGAAACTCAGAGATGCCATTCACGGAGAATACATTCATCTCTGGGAATAGAGTTTCTTGATAATTCCTAATGAGGACAGCCGAAGAGAAGACTGTATCTGGTGATCCTATTGGGGGATCTAGTTGTCTCTTTCTATGACTAAACGAAACGGCGTCACTTAGTTCTAGACGTAGTTGTCGGGGAAACTCGAAATATCTATACTATTATTACACAGTTGATATGAGTTTATGAAAGAAGACTTACAGTGAAACAGCCCCACAATACAGTTATATGTATATGAAAGCGGTAAATGAAAGCAATAACCACTTACTCGGTTGTAGAGCTTCCATGCTGTTTGGTTAGTTGTTCAACAAAGAAAGATTGAAAACAACAGTATATTCAAAATCAAAGGAGAAAGTGCTTTGAAAAAGAAAGATTTGGGGCTTACAGCTCAAGGAGAGGCCCAAGGTTTTATCAGTGAGTGCACTGTTGAATTTGTACAGAGGGACTTATACAAGTGACTGAGGCCCAAAATGTTTTCTGTACAAATGGATGGGTCTTACACTCTCTCAAGAGGCCCAAGTGAGTTTTAAAAAAGAGTGGGGCTTATAACACGAGGGTAGGCCCAGATGATTTTTCCGTTTGAAATGGCGATTGCGCCGAGGTTTTCTTTTAACGCGGAGGGACTTATACAATAAGTGAGGCCCAAAAAGATTTTGGTTAAAAGGGGATTGGGTCTTACACTCTAATAGAGGCCCAAAATGTTTTGAATGGGTCTTATAGCTCATGGAGAGGCCCAATTGATTCTTTGAATAGGTGACGATCGCGCCGTTTATTTTTTACGGTATCGGGACTTATACAATACACTGAGGCCCAAAATGTTTTGGTTAAAAAAGGATTGGGTCTTACACTCTATGAGAGGCCCAAAAAGTTTTGAAAATGATTTATGAGGGTTGAATTAATCCAAAAACCCTAATTTGTTTTCAAAAATGTATTTAATTGAATAAAAATTCAATTAAAATGATCAAAATTGTTTAACATGTGGAAAAAAAATTGTGATTTTGGATTAATGCTTCAAAAATTAAGTATTGACCTACAAAATAATTAGAAAGCATTAAAAGTTGCAAAATCAATGTAGAAAAAATATTTAACATGTCAAAAAACAATTAAAATATTAATTCTTTGCAAAAATATCAATTATATGAAATAAAATAATATTTTTGGGATTGTTTGGGAAAATAAAATATTTTAACATTTTTGTGAATTATTAAAAAAAGAATCAACTCAAAATCATTAAAACTCAGAGAGAAATTAATTTTTGAATCAATTAAATAAAATCACAAAATTCAAATATTTGAATTATTCAAATATTTGAATTATTCAAAAATTCATGCAATCCACATATCATTATGCTCGTCTCAACCTCACGATCATGTCTATAACACTTAATTTCATTTAAATTAAACATATAACAAGAAATCATGAAAAATCCTCAAGAACCCTAATTTCTGCATGAAGGCTAGGATTTTTGATAGACGATTCAAACAATGCAATTAATTGAGGGAAAACATTCCATGCATGATTATGAACATATGGCCAAATTATTGTGCGAGGAAATATGCATAGATTGAGAGATGACAAAGTATATGCTTACCTCTAAGCCGTGACAGCAAGTGTAATGTGATTTTTGATTTGGAGGTGTTACAGATGAGTGGTGATGATCTGAACAGCTTCCCTACACCCTATGGAGTGTGTTTGAATGGTTGGACTTGATTGAAATTGGCTGGATCAATTTGTGGTACCTCAGCTGCAACTTGATTGAAAATTTGAGCAACCAGCTGGTGAGTTTGTGAAATTGGTGTTTCAGAAGTGATCTAAGTGTTTGATCAGCTCATATGTGATGTATGTGAGGTGTGTGAGTGATTGGTTTGATTGGAATTGCTCTCAAACTCAAAACCCGATAGTGACTTGCCTTAGAAGGCAAAATTGGAGTGAAAGAAGAGATTTTGAGGAAAGCATATGTTTGATGGCTTTGGTGTACTCAAACTGATCACAATTGAGCTCTATTTATAGTAGAGCAAGTTTGTTTTTCAAGGAATAGTGAATGGCAGCTGGTAAGTAGGTTTGGCCAATGTTGGCAAATGAAAATCCAAGTCTCCTCTAGCCATTGACTAGAGGTTAGGGCACAGAGCTTTGGTTCCATTGGTCTTGGATAAGTCTTGACTGATTTCAGATGAGAATGGCTCAGTCCATGCCACCTTGATGCTTCCATTGAATGCTTCAATCCAAATTTGGAGTCTTGTCCCTATTTTGGCCATTCTAGGTTCAACATGCTATTTCTTGTCCCATGGACTTTGGAGGCTTTGCTCAGTGATTCTCCCCTTTAGATTTAATCCTCAGATGTGTCCAAGTGGATAGGAGCATTTGAATTTGGCTTATTTTGGTAAATCGAGCCAAAATGCAAAATTTGTCTTGCCTTTGACAGATTTCAGTAAGGCAACTTGACAATGTCATATCTCATGGGGTAAGTTGAATTTGGCAATGTTCTTGGCCATTTTGGAAAGCCCTTACATGATACAACAACTGTTTGGACAAGTTTGGTTTTGATCTCTTTTGATTCCAAGTGAAAAATCCCTCTACATTTGGCAAAAAGTGAAGCAAAATCTGACTTAGTGAAATTTTCACTAAGTGTTGGAACAAAGTGTGATTTCTTGATTTTGATCACTCCATAACTCAAAATCCTTAATGAATTGGACTTAGGTCTAGTTGAAGTTTTTGTAGAGGGTAATGAGGGCTACAAATCCATCTTTGGATGAGAAAAAATGGCCATGTGGTTTAGGATTTATGATTCTCCAAAGTTAGTGTATTAGTGGTACTTTTTCCATAACCTAGAAAAATTTCTAAGTTTTATGGTTACCCCTTTTACAAGTTATCCAACATTATTTGATTTTTCTTGATGAATGATGATTCAAATCATACATTAACATCATTTTAGGGTTAAAAATCCATTTTGGTGAAAAATCTCAAAAAGTCAAAGTTGACTTTTGTGCACAGTTGACTTTTTATCAGATGAATTCCAAACTGTGCAATTCTTCAGGAAATCATGTCCTTGACCTAAATCAAACTTGATGGACATGTTCCATGGGTGTCATAGGGTATATTGGGGCATGTCCTAGGGTTTGGGAGCATGTCCTGGTCAAAAGTCAAAGTTACAGTTGACTTTCCTCGTGAAACCCTAATTGTGGTGCAGATGAAAATGAGACTTGTTGCTCAAGCTTCTTGGATTAATCCATTATTCCAAATCGATCAATATAGTTCATTAGAGACCCTTAAATCATGTCTTGTGGTCTTGGCTCTTGATTTTTCCCAAAAGTCAACTTAGGGGTGAATTAGGTCAAGAAACCCTAATTCCTGATTTTTGATGTATGCATCCCCTGAGGTCAAATTGACTTGATGCTTGGGTCCATGAGGTTCCATGGAGTACATTAGGTTGTGTTTAGGATCTTTGGCTTATGTCTAGATGAAACTTCCCATCTAGAGGCCCTGGTCGACCAAAACCCTAATTTGGTGATACTGGCGATCTTGAGACTTGATCCACCTAGAAGGGAGCAACCTTGTGCTTAATCCTTGAAGTGGGAGTCCCTTTTGATCCATTATGGATGTTTGAGAGGTTAGACAAGTTGAAGATCATGTCATTCCTTGATTGATCCTTTGTCTAAGGCTCTGAGAGGGCTTAAAACCCTAATTTTGATTGTAGTGAATGCTCAACAACCCTTGAGGCATTTGGTGAGGCATGATGGTTCATCCATATTGTGATGATGATTTGCACAATGATGGGAAATCTTAGTGGTCAAAATTTGGGGTATGACACTACAAGTCAGCAGAATTTCCTGCTACAAAATAGGACTTCAATCTATAACTTCCTAAAATATCTCCATATTTAGAAAGTGTATATTTTCCAATAATCTTCTTAATTTCAGACTTGAATCTTCAAACCTTTTAATTCAGCGCCACATAGAATTTGCATATTATTTCCTGAATCTTCTGCATCTGTTAAGACATAACAGAATTCTAAATTCTCTTCAGTTCTGGCGCGATGTCGAATGAACCTGCATGGGACATCTTGATACGACATGTTGTTCCAGATGTTGAAACTGCTTCAGCACAACATGTTCCATTGCACACTAGGACTTCTTGCTCAACCTGTTCTTCTTTAGCAAGATACACTATCCTATATAACATATTGCTGCTATTATTTGTTTTACAAAATTAATGCCAACCCTTAACATTAAAGAACTAACATTCTCCCCCTTTGGCAAATTTTGGCTAAAACAAATACATAGACATTACAACACAGGTTACAGCAGCAATTACACCTCTATACTACTGTCAGTAGTCATTAGCAGCTATTGAACCTAACAGTAGCCATCAATAGCTACTGAGAACAGCAATCATGGAGAATCATCTTCTTGGGAATACTTGAGTGATGTTAGGACATCATGTTTGACAACTCTTTTTGGCATATTCTATGAGCTCCATAACATCACCTTCGAGCACCACAGCACAATAACTTCAGGCAGCACATTAGGATCTAAGAAGTAGAAAGTCCTGAAGTCATTTGGTGCACATGAGGAAGAAGATATCTGGTGTACATGAGGAAGAAGATATCTGACTCCCCCTTAATACAACATATTTCTTTTTCCTTCCAGCTCAGACCTGGATAATTGTAGAAGACTCCTCCAGAAAAGAAACGGTTGTCTTGACACAAAGGACCAATGGTGGCGTACGAGATTTCTGCATACCTTACTTGATCAGACGCCCCCAGTCGACCTGTGGCATAAGATGAAACTTACGAAGTATCAATCTATCAACCCAGGTAACTTAGAGCACAAGTCACAACTGTGTTCATAACTCAGGACACAAGTCACAATTGGAACTCAACACCAACTCAAGGAAATGACACCCTCTTCGACACCACTGCACACAATTAGAACTGCAGACTCCAAACAAGGCATCTGCACAACCCATTTCACACACCCTTTCTCCCCCTTTTTAGCCAAAAATTGGCAAAGAAGGCCCTCACAGAACCAGACCCAAGTGATGCTCACCCAAATACGAACAAACGCCATAAGACTTGTGCAACAAAACCCTCACTTGGCTGAAGAAGAAGAGAACAACCCCTATAAATAGCTGACCAGTAACTTTGGAATTAACGAGCCTTGAATATGTCAAGGTTCTTAGTCAAAGAAACGTTATTTTAGGTATCAGAAACTGCATTCAAATTCAATGCCTACCTTCCAAAACTGCCTTGACTGCCTTAAATGTTTCTCAACTGAATCTTACCATAAATTAGGCCAATAACGCTCCATGCATAGGCAGAGACACGTGTTTCGCCTTATCCTTGCACTACCGACCAGAAAAATTCCTTGTTTGGCTCAAGAGAAACATGTCCTGTACCATGTTCTGACATCTTACCAAAATAGTTTATCTGCTTGCTCATAAAAGTATCAACCCAAGACTCCACAGAAACTTATACAAACACATCTTCTTATCTAATGGATACTGAGACGACTTCTCACACTCCCTTCTAGATTCCCTCAAAACAGCAGAGAAAAATAAAGTCACTGCTTTTCATACCTCTCCTGCATAAGTACTAACTTCACACAGCAATGATATGTCCCATCACACTGCGCAAACTTGACCAGCACACATGCTACACAGAAATCAGCACACTTGCAGCAATAGGCTATAGACAATAGCCTTAACATTCAATGCCCTTTATGATATCACACCAATATTCAGGTAAATGTTGAGCAAGACCTCACCATGTTGATTTTGGATACATGGTCTGCCAATTCCAATAAACAAAAGCCCACTTGATTTGAAATTTCTCACATATTCCATAACAAATGTCTTTAGATTGCTTGCAACACAAGATCAGGACTGCCACCACCTTTTACTTGTATTAGAAGGAACCTCCTTATCTTCAGCCATTCTGATCAGATTGCACTACTGGCAACAACCTTATAACACCCTAATAGAGTTTTCAACATGAGAGTAGTCATGTATTACCAGAACTACTTACCATCAAGATCAGAATCTGCCCATTCTAATCCACATTATGTCAGAACTGCCACTTCGGACGATAATGCTGCTTCTTCCAACTCCACAAGCATGGTACACAACAAACTACGATGTTGCAACATGTCATACCCCAAATTTTGACTACTAAGATTTCCCATCGTTGTGAAAATCACCATCACAATATGGATGTACCTTTGTGCCTCATCAATCTCCTCAAGGAATTGTTGAGCATTCACCACAATCAAAATTAGGGTTTCAAGCCCTCTCTGAGTGCTTAGACAAAGGATCAATCAAGGAATGACATGATCTTCAACTTGTCTAACCTCTCAAACATTCACAATGGATCAAGAGGACTCCCACTTCAAGGATTAAGCACAAGGTTGCTCTCTTCTAGGGGGATCAAGCTCCAAGATCGTCAGTGTCACCAAATTAGGGTTTTGGCCGACCAGGGCCTCCAGATGGAAATTTTCATCTGGGCATGAGCCAATGGTCCAAAACATAACCTAATATACTCCATGGAACCTCATGGACCCAATCATCAAGTCAATTTTGCCTCAGGGGATGCATACATAAAAAATCAGGAATTAGGGTTTCTTGACCTAATTCACCCGTAAGTTGACTTTTGGGACAAATCATGAACCAAGACCTCAAGAGAGGGTTTGAGGGTCTCTAATATACCATATTGATCCATTTGGGACAATGGATTAATCCAAGAAGTTTGAGCAACAAGTCTCAATTTCATCTGCACCACAATTAGGGTTTTAAGGAAAAAGTCAACTGTAACTTTGAGTTTTGACCAAAACATGCTTCCAAGCCCTATGACATGCACCAATATACCCTATAAAACCCATGGAACATGTCCATCAAGTTTGATTTAGGTCAAGGACATGATTTCCTAAAGAATTGCACAGTTTGGAATTCATCTGATAAAAAGTCAACTGTGCACAAAAGTCAACTTTGACTTTTTGAGATTTTTCACCAAAATGGATTTTTAACCCTAAAATGATGTTAATGTATGATTGGAATCATCATTCATCAAGAAAAATCAAGAAAAGTGGGATAACTTGTAAAAGGGGTAACCATAAAAACTTAGAAAATTTTCTAAGTTAAAAATAAAGTGACAGGGGTACCAACTTTGGAGGATCATAACTCCTAAACCACAAGGCCATTTTTTCCCATCCAAATATGGATTTGTAGCCCTCATTACCCTCTATAAAAACTTCAACTAGACCTAAGTCCAATTCATTAAGGATTTTGAGTTATGGAGTGATCAAAATCCCTGAAAAATGAAAATGTTACTTTTTCCTACACTTAGTGAAATTTTCACTAAGTCCAAATCTGTCTTCATTTTTTTCCAAATGTAGGGGGATTTTTCACTTGGATTCAAAAGAGATCAAAACCAAACATGTTCAAACAGTTGTTGTATCATGTAAGGGCTTTCCAAAATGGCCAAGAACATTGCCAAATTCCATTTAAGTCATGAGATATGACATTGGCAAGTTGCCTTGCTGAAATCTGTCAAAGGCAAGGCAGAATTTGCAATTTTGCTCAATTTGCCAAAATCAGCCAAATTCAAATACTCTTATCCACTTGGACACATCTAAGAATTGAATCTAAAGGGGACAATCACTGAGCCAAGCCTCTAAAGTCCATGGAACAAGAAATAGCATGTTGAACCTAGAATGGCCAAAATAGGGACAAGACTCCAAATTTGGATTGAAGCATTCAATGGAAGCATCAAGGTGGCATGGACTGAGCCCTTCTCATCTGAAATCAGTCAAGACTTATCCAAGACCAAGGGGACCAAAGCTCTGTGCCCTAACCTCTAGTCAATGGCTAGAGGAGACTTGGATTTTCATTTGCCAACATTGGCCAAACCTACTTAGCAGTTGCCATTCACTATTCCTTGCAAAACAAACTTGCTCTACTATAAATAGAGCTCAATTGTGATCAGTTTGAGTACACCAAAGCCATCAAACAGATGCTTTCCTCAAAATCTCTTTCTCTTGGCAAAAATGCCTTTCTTAGCAAGGTAGCTATCGGGTTTTGAGTTAGAGGACAATTCTACTCAAACCAATCACTCACACACCTCACATACATCATATAGAAGTGATCCAAACACTCACATAACATCTGGAACACAAATTTCACAAAATCACCAGCCAATTGCTCAAGTTCTTGACAGTTTTGCAGTTGAGGTGCCATCTTCAACTCCAAACCATTTCAATCCATTCCAAGCACTCAGACACATCACTTGGCACCTAGGGAAGCTATCCACATCATTGGAACCTAGCTGTAACACCTCCAACACAAATCACGATTACCAGCTGCAAGTGGTAAGCATGAGCTCTTCTAACTCTATAATCCATGCAATTTTTGCTGCACAATAATTTGGCCATATGTTCATAATCATGCATGGAATGTTTTCCCTCAATTAATTGCTTTGTTTGAATCGTGTATCAAAAATCCCAGCCTTCATGCAGAAATTAGGGTTCTTGAGGATTTTTCATGATTTCTTGTTATATGTTTAATTTAACTGAAATTAATTGACATAGACATGATCGTGAGGTTGAGACGAGCATAATGATATGTGGATTGCATGCTATAATCAAGTATTCAGTGAGATTAGAGAGAAAATGCAAATCTGGCCAAGCCCAGAACACCCGCGTGTTCTTGGTGTGTTCTTGGCGCCTTTTTTCAAAATTTGAATATTTGAATTTTGTGATTTTTATTTAATTGATTCAAAAATTAAGTTCTCTCTGAGTTTTAATGATTTTGAGTTGATTCTTTTTTTAATAATTCACAAAAATGTTAAAATATTTTATTTTATCAAAAAATCCCAAAAATATTATTTATTTCATATAATTGATATTTTTGCAAAGAATTAATATTTTAATTGTTTTTGACATTTTAAATATTTTTTCCACATTGATTTTGCAACTTTTAATGCTTTCTAATTATTTTGTAGGTCAATACTTAATTTTTGAAGCATTAATCCAATATCACAATTTGTTTTTCATATGTTAAACAATTTTGATCATTTTAATTGAATTTTTATTCAATTAAATACATTTTTGAAAACAAATTAGGGTTTTTGGATTAATTCAACCCTCATAAATCATTTTCAAAACACTTGGGCCTCTAATAGAGTGTAAGACCCAATATTTTTTTTGACCAAATCATTTTGGGCCTCAGTGTATTGTATAAGTCCCGATACCGTCAAAAACAAACGGCGCGATAGTCGCCCTTTTGAAAAATAACCTTTTGGGCCTCTCCTCGAGCTATAAGGCCCATTCAAAATTTTTGGGCCTCTATTAGAGTGTAAGACCCAATCCCCTTTTAACCAAAACCATTTTGGGCCTCACTTATTGTATAAGTCCCTCTGCATTAAAAGAAAACCTCGGCGCAATCGCCATTTTAAACGAAAAATCATCTGGGCCTACCCTCGAGTAGTAAGACCCATTTCCTTTCTTAAAACTCTTTGGGCCTCTTGAGAGAGTGTAAGACCCATCCCTTTTGTACAGAAAACCATTTTGGGCCTCAGTCACTTGTATAAGTCCCTCTGTACAAATTCAAACAGTGCGCTCACTGATAAAACCCTGGGCCTCTCCTTGAGCTGTAAGCCCCAAATCTTTCTTTTTCAAAGCACTTTCTGCTTTGATTTTGAATATACTGTTGTTTTCAATCTTTCTTTGTTGAACAACTAACCAAACAGCATGGAAGCTCTACAACCGAGTAAGTGGTTATTGCTTTCATTTCCCGCTTTCATATACATATAACTGTATTGTGGGGCTGTTTCACTGTAAGTCTTCTTTCATAAACTCATATTAACTGTGTAATAATAGTATAGATATTTAGAGTTTCCCCGGAAACTACGTCTAGCATTAAGCCCGTTGATCACTCTTAGAAATAGTCTAAACTATATCCCCATAGGATTACCAGACACAGTCTTCCCTCCTCTTGGGGTTAAACAATATGGAGATATGAAAGGCAGCATTCTCTGTGAATCCTTTCATAGACTGTCACTCGTAGAAGTTGTCAAAGAAACTCTATCCCCCAGAGATGATCTCTTCTCCGTGAATTGCATCTCTTGAGTTTCTTCCAAATTCTCGAACTTTCCTGACTTTGATCTATTCTCGGTGAATAGCATTGCCTTGAATTTCTCGGGGTTTAGGGACCCACAGGCTTCTTAAAAGCAATTGTCAAGAAACTCTATTCCCCAGAGATGATCTTTTCTCTGTGAATGGCATCTCTTGAGTTTCTTCCAAATTCTCAAACTTTCCTGACTTTGATCTATTCTCGGTAAATAGCATTGCCTTGAATTTCTCGGGGTTTGGGGACCCACGGGCTTCTTAAAAGCATCGGCCTCCTCTTGGGCATCGTACAAGGACCCACAGGCTTCCTAAAAGTAACCTAGCCTCCTCTTGGACTTAGTACAAGGACCCTCCGGCTTCTTAGAAGTATTCACAGCCTCCTCTTAGGCTTCGTATAATGATCTCTTCCTCCGGGAATGATAGCCTTCTCTTGGGCTTAGTACAAGGACCCGTCGGCTTCTTAAAAGTTTCCAGCCTCCTCTTGAGCTTCGTACAAATTGTCCCGACGACCTCCTAGAGGTATAGGAACAGAACTTAGTCATCTGCATAGAACAGTCCTTTTAAAGAGTCTACTACTGTTTCTCAAAGCATAGTACAAAAGATAAAACTCTAGACACGGACAGTCTAATTTCCTTGAGTCTCCAAGACATTCTCAAGTGACCCCTTCGTTAAAATAGGAAGGAAACTCGTAGACTCGGACAGTCTCAATACCCCTTGGATTTCCTGCTTCCTTAAAGAACAGGAATAACCCGGATCCTTGAATCAAATCCTTGAGTACAGTATTGCTCATATAAGAACTGATTTTCTCTTTCAAAATTAGTATACTGGACCTGTCACTTAACTCAAACAGTCACCACAACCTCCTTTTAGGCTTTGTATAATGATCCTTCCCCAGTGAAGTTAGCCTCCCTCTTGGGCTTTGTACAAAGATTCTCCCCAGCGGAGTCAAACAACGTTTAGCCTCTCTCTCGGGCTTTGTACGAGACACATAAGAGACTCCCTCTTTGAGTCAATCACCCCTTTCGCCTCCATCTCGGGCTTTATACGAGATACAAAAAGGTTCTTATTGAGCCAAACAAATTTTAGCCTTCATCTCGGGCTTTGTACGAGATACAAAAACTCTCTTGTTGAGTCAAATAGCCTCCATCTCGGGCTTTATACGAGATACCAAAAGACTCCATCGTCGGGTCAAAACCTTTTAGCCTCTCTCTCGGGCTTTGTACGAGACACATATTAGCCTCCTCTTAGGTTTTGTATAAGAAAACCACTGGTTAATCCAATTAACCTTTTAGCATCAAAACTGTGCCTCGTTCACAGTACACAAACATCAACAACTCTTTCCCCTTCAACTAATCGCTGTAAGCGGCCAGCCTCTGGATCATCTACATCCATGCCACTATCCCTCTTTTAGCATGAGAAATTCCTAAGGAAAGATGGCATTACTCTACACTGAGTTAAAGTCTTCTCCTTCAGGTTGGAAATCCCCTTTAAAGGAAATTATGGCATTGCTAGGATTCGCGTATCCCGGTTAAAGTAATTCTCTTTTATAAACAGTTGTGACATACAACCCCCTCTTTAGAGATGACAAATTCTCTCTAAAGTCAAAACCCTTTTAGCTTCACATCTTGGGCTTCGAACAAGATACAAACTACCTTTCGCTTCACGTCTTAGGCTTTGAACAAGACACCAAAAACCATTTCCTCCCATAGAATAGGAGGAACTACGAACGCTCTGATTTCCCTGTTTCGGTAAATGGGAATACGTAGGCATAAGATCGAAAGAAAAGATCTTAGCGAGCACACTAAACAAAAAAACCCAAATCCCATATCTCCATCAATCAAAAGCAGTAATTCAAAAGCATCAGTCCTAACATCCTAATCCTTGTTCCCCGCTTTAAAGTCCTAGAATAAAAAGAAAGAAACCAGTATTGGCGAAAATACAAATAACCAGTACAAAGGCCCCCCCACATTGATAGCATCCGTAAACTAACAGACCGCTGTTTAAACTCAGTATGCAAAGCAGGGTTAATTGGAGACATTTATTTCCCTTCCTTCATCAGCTCACAATAGGATAAAAAATGAATCGACCTGTAGTAAGCTCAAACCGCAGAGAGCGACCAGCGCTTAAGAACCGCATCCAAAATCGCTCGCTACAGAAAAATGGCGCCCACCGTGGGGCCCGTCTCTGTTTTTCTTCTTCCTTTTCATCTCTTGTATGAATATCACAGATTGGGGCTTCCGCCGGGGAACCCATTTTCTGTCAGGAACTTAGGATTCATAGCTTTAAAGGTCTAGGATGTTTAGGACAAATATATATACTGTTTTTCCTAATTGCTATACGTGTTTATTTTTCTGCTAATGGGAATGCGGGTGATGCCGTATGTGGAAAGATTGAGTATACACTTAAGATAAGTGATGGCGACGAGGTCGACCATCAACCTCAGTGGAGGCTGACTAACATAACCATTCTCTCACCTAGACAATGGGTCGGTTGTGATGCCTGAGAAGCTGAGGAGCCAAACCCTTTCGTAGTGCAGAAACTATCGGAAATAGTTGTTACGCGATACTAACCTCATTTGAGGCTGGTGATCTATTCTCGGTGAATGGAACTTACTCTAAGATTGCTCTACAACTCGCTGGCGATCCGCTTGTTGTTTTGCTTTCCTGGGAGGAGCTGATGATAATGATTACTGGTACAAAAATCACCCTAGTATAAACCTTTGGGGGATGGGTAGAGCCTTGACTTCATGACAACGACCCTTTGACCCCATGTTTTTTCTATGTTTTTGTGTGCTGTATTCATGCATTCATTTAAAAAAAACATTAAAACATTCAAAAATTTTCTCTTCTAGTCTCTCTGTTTTTCAAATTAAACTAAGACTGTGATTGCAAATATCAGAGAAAAGGATTGCACTAATGGATTTTGGTAGAAGGAGAACTCATACGTATACCTTCAAGGTTCCAAAGCTAGAGGATTTGAGAAGGTTAGCGAGGATGATCAATAACCCTGAGGCTTTCAGAGCCAAGCACGGAGGTCTGCTACCACTATTAAGAGTCCATGTGATTGAGGGAATCATGGACGCGCTAGTTCAATTCTATGATCCAGTTTATCACTGTTTTAAATTCCCAGATTACCAGCTCGCACCAACACTGGAGGAGTATTCTCATCTGATCAATTTACATATTACTGATCGAGCTCCATTTTCTGGACTGGAAGAAATTCCAAAGAATCAGACCATTGCAAGAGCAATTCATTTGGACGAGTCTGAAGTTAGGACTCACCTAACTACTAAGGGTGGCATCCAAGGTTTGCCAGCCCAGTTCTTGACAAAGAAGGCCCTATATTTTGTCAGTATAGGAAACGTGACTGCTTTTGAAAGCATCTTTGTCATGCTCACCTACGGGTTATTTTTGTTTCCCAACATCAATAACTTCGTCGATATTAACTCCATTAAGGTTTTTCTCATTGGAAACTCTGTGCCGACTTTGCTCGCAGATGCGTATCATTCTGTACACTTGGGGAATTTGTACAGCAGAGGGGAGATCACATGCTGTGTACCTCTGCTTTACAAATGGTTTATCTCTCACTTACCCAAGTCTGCTGCTTTTTGGGATTGCAAAAATGCCTTACGTTGGTCGCAGAAGATCATGTCTCTTACCAACTCTGATATAGATTAGTGTAATAGGATCTATGATGGAATCAGAATCATTGACCGTTGTGGAAACTTCCCCAACGTACCCCTTATAGGAACTAAGGGAGGAATCAACTACCATCCAGTGTTGGTTCTTCGTCAATTTGGATACCCAATGAGGCACATCCCACTGGGTGTTCATCTGGAAGGTCTTTTCTTCAAGGAAGGAGAAAGTGACAGAGCACTAAAGACGAAAATAGTGCACGCTTGGAAGCACGTTCATAAGAAAGGACGGGAGTCTCTAGGGAAACCGGACTGTATCTCGGTGGAGCCTTATCTCCATTGGGTACAAACTAGAGCTCTCAAGCTAAAAATGCCTTATCCTCGTTACGGAGTTCTTCCGCCGAGGGAATCTGTCATGTACTTCATGACTGAGACTGAAAAGCTTCAGGTTACTCTCAACAAAGTTCAAAAGGAGAGAAGATCTTGGAAGAACAAGTACCGCACCCTCGACGTAGAGTGCATCAAAATACAATAATTACTGAAACAAATTTTGGAGCAACATGCTGTAGATAATCAGGATAACCAAAGGAATTTGCTCGCTCCTTTCACTTGGCAAAGGAATGAAAACCCGACAACGGCCCAAGAGCCCCGGTCAAAGAAAAGGAAGATACCAGAATCAGCACCCGATTTCTCTTCAGAGAGGACTCGGGACCCATTAGCTTAGGTTTCTGCTTCTGCACTTTGTAATCTACTGTATTTCCGTTTCTGTAATCCTTTGAATTCAATAAAAAGGGGTTTGCAATCTAATTGTTGAGTTTATTTTGCTTAAACCAAAAAACAATTAATATAATCATTGCATTCATCATTCTCACATCACGTTTTCTTCTTCCCTATGAATCTCACGTTTGTGTCTCGGTTCTAGAGTCAAACTATCTCATTCGTATAATACTCGGGCCAATCGTCAGAAAAAGATGGATGATCTTGAGGAAGAAAACAGAGAGTTGAAAGAAGAGATCGACGCTCTGAGAGAGGATATGAGAAAGCTTCGTAACGACATGCAAGCCATGGCAGAAGCTCAGCTACAAAGAACTGTGATCTCAGAGATCACCTCAACGCCCATAGTGGAGAAGTATGATCCTAGGTATCAGATACCGAAAGATCGCCCTTGGGGCATGCCTGTTAACTATATCCCGGAAGGATATGTTCCGCCGATCACTGAAGATCAGGGAATCACAACAGAAGCCGCTGGGCCTGAAGGTTACAAACTTCGGGAAAGCGAAGATGCCAGGGGCATACTAAAGACTCCTGAAGGTTACCAACTTCGGGAAACGCCAAGACTCACTGCCGTAGTCACGGTACCACCCCTTGTGGTGCACACTGTCCCGGAAGAACAGATTCCACAGACACCTTCTGGTAAGAAGGAAACTATGTTTGACAGAATGGAGGAATTCCAGGAGTAGTTCTTGGAAATGCAGAAGGAACTGCAGGCCATTCGCGGTCAGGATCTATTTGGAAAGGACGTCACAGATCTCTGCTTTGAAAAATACAAGGGTAACTCTTGCCCTCAAAGCCATATGGTGATGTACGCTCGGCGAATGTCAGCTCAGACAGAGAATCAGGACCTACTGATTCACTACTTTCAGGATAGTTTAACCGGTGCCGCACTCAAATGGTACATGGGTTTAAACCGTGCCACGATTAGCACATTCAGAGATATTGGCACCGCCTTCGTCCAATAATACAAATACAATTTGGACATGGCACCCGACAGAGATCAACTCAGATCAATGTCGCAAAAGGACAAGGAAACCTTTAAGGAGTATGCTCAAAGGTGGCGTGAAATTGCCGCTCAAATTTGTCCACCTCTTGAGGAAAAAGAGATGACAAAGATCTTCTTAAAGACCTTAAGCTCATTTTACTATGACCGAATGGTTGCCAGTGCGCCCAGTGATTTCACCGAGATGGTGGGCATGGGCGTACGTCTTGAGGAATCCGTCCGAGAAGGACGTTTGGTAAAAGACACTGGATCGACGAGCGGTACTAAAAAATACGGTAGTGCTCTCCCTAAGAAAAAAGAGCAAGATATTGGGAATATCTCTCTCGGAAAGCAAAGGCGACGTTATCAACCGGTAGCAGCTGTGACTCCTGCTATCAACCCTGCGCCTATTCCTACGCATCAACCTCAGGTTGCGCAGAGCCAACCTGATCAGCAAAGGACACAACAGCCTCTTCAGCAGGCTCGTCCTCCATATAACAACAACCGTATAACACGGCCACCAGGATTTGATCCTATACCCGTGTCATACGCAGAACTGTTTCCATTACTACTGGCTAAGGGGCATATTCAAACTAAATCTCCTCTTACAGTGCCGGAAAATCCGTCTTTTTGGTTTAAGGTGGATCAAACTTACCCTTATCATCAAGGAGGTCTCGGGCATAACATCGAGACCTGTCTCAATTTCAAGTCCAACGTGCAAAAACTTGTTAGGAGCAGGGTCTTATCCTTCAAGGATACAAATCCTAATGTTCTCACGAACCTGCTGCCTCAACACGAGAAGGCTGCAGTCAATTTGATAGAAGGAGAGACTAACGATGTCTATCAAATTCACGATGTACTCTGGTTAAAGACTAATCTGGTTAAGATACATTGTAGACAGAGTGGATATGGCCATGTGCCACCTCATAATTATCACCAGTGTGATATCTGCTCTAAAGACAACCAAAGATGTTCTGTAGTGCAAGCAGCTCTACAGGAACAAATGGATCTCGGATGGATCCAAGAGCACCTAGTTCGTGGAGTTAACATGGTCTACACGAATTCTAACGTCATTCAAAACCACGACATCCGTGCGATGAATGTCAACTTGGTGGCGATGCACTCAAGGCAAAGCCAGTATCATAATCTGCCACGGTACGATTACAGTTCCTGTCTGACTTGCTCGGTAAACAAACAGGGATGCTCTTTCATACAAGAGGCCCTCCAGCGTCAGATGGATCTTGGATGGATCCAAGACTACCATGATAGGAACTCCTATCAAATTAACATGGTTCAGATCTTCGATATTCGCGTGATGAATACCAACCTGGTAGAGTTACATGCTGAACAGGTCCGACTCGGATTCTTAATATCACATGACTATCAAAGCTGTAAGGCAGGTTGCGAAAACGATCGAGGTTGTACCCTTGTCCAGGAGGCACTTTAGCACTTGTTAAATCACTGGTGGATGCCAATCTATATGGATGAAGATACTCAGCAGATTAGTATCAGTAACAGGAATCCTACTCGGCGTCAGAGTCGGGATGTCCGATCTATGGAAGCTAACCTAGTGAGGTTACATTATATTCAAAGTGGGCGTGGCCAGGTGCCACCACACAATTATGACCGTTGTAGTGTCTGTTCAGAAAGTAACCAAGGGTGTTACCTTGTGATAGCAGCTCTTCAGGGTCAGGTGGATCGTGGAGAGATTCGTCCATATCCGGGTTCGGGACCCATCAACTGGACGCCGAACTACCTTGCCGATCAAGTCGAGGATGTTGTCACGATCTCTGGTCATCACAGGACCAGGGATGTTTTTGCCATCATCCCTCTACTTGACGAATCTAAAGTTCCCAACCGGGAACGGATCGAGATTACTTATGATGGTCAGAAAAATTAGAAGGCTCCCGTAGTCATCTATCTACCGGGACCACTACCGCATGAATCAGCTAAGGCTATCCCTTACAAATACGGTGCAACGACCATTGAAAATGGAAAATAAATTCCATTACCCTCCGTCGTGAACATTGCAGACATCAGTCGTCTAACACGGAGTGGTAGAATCTTCAACCGAGGGGTTGGGGAACTTAACAAAGAAAAGGAACCTCAGACGAAAGCTCCTGATCCACCAGTCAGTCAATCCAGTAATCCCAACCTTTTGAAAAATAATGATGAGATGTTGAAGCTCATCCAAAGGAGTGAATATAACATTGTTGATCAACAGTTACAAACTCCTTCAAAGATCTCTGTATTATCACTGTTACTCAGTTCAGAGGCACATAGGGAGGCTCTACAGAAAGTCTTGGAGCAAGCCTTTGTGGAACAGGATGTAACAATCAGACAGTTCGATAGCATTGTCTCTAACATCACTTTCATACCCCAAATTTTGACCACTAAGATTTCCCATCATTGTGCAAATCATCATCACAATATGGATGAACCATCATGCCTCACCAAATGCCTCAAAGATGGGTGAGCATCCACTATAATCAAAATTAGGGTTTCAAGCCCTCTTTGAGCTTTAGACAAAGGCTCAATCAAAAAATGACTTGATTTTCAACTTGTCTAATCTCTCAAACATCCTCAAAGGATCAAAAGGACTCCCACCTCAAGGATTAAGCACAAGTTTGCTCCCTTCTAGGTGGATCAAGCCTCAAGATCGCCAGTGTCACCAAATTAGGGTTTTGATCACCCAGGGCCTCCAGATGAAAAGTTTCATCTGGGCACAAGCCATTGATTGAAAACATAACCTAATTTACTTCATGGAACCTCATGAACCCATGCATCAAGTCAATTTTGCCTCAAGGGATGCATTCATCAAAAATCAGGAATTAGGGTTTCTTGACCTAATTCACCCCTAAATTGACTTTTGGGACAAATCATGAGCCAAGACCTCAATAGATGATTTGAGGGTGTCTAATATACCATATTGATCCATTTGGGACAATGGATTAATCCAAGAAGTTTGAGCAACAAGTCTCAATTTCATCTGCACCACAATTAGGGTTTTAAGGGAAAAGTCAACTGTAACTTTGACTTTTGACCAAGACATGCTCCCAAACCCTAATACATGATTGAGTATACCCTATGACACCCATGGAACATGTCCATCAAGTTTGATTTAGGTCAAGGACATGATTTCCTGAAGAATTGCACAGTTTGGAATTCATCTGATAAAAAGTCAACTGTGCACAAAAGTCAACTTTAACTTTTTGAGATTTTTCACCAAAATGGATTTTTAACCCTAAAATGATGTTAATGTATGATTTGAATCATCATTCATCAAGAAAAATCAAGAAAAGTGAGATAACTTGTAAAAGGGGTAACCATAAAACTTAGAAATTTTTCTAAGTTAAAAATAAAGTGGCAAGGGTACCAACTTTGGAGGACCATAACTCCTAAACCACAAGGCCATTTTTTCTCATCTAAAGATGGATTTGTAGCCCTCATTATCACCTACAAAAACTTCAACTACAAGTCATTCCAATTCATTAATGATTTTGAGTTGTGGAGTGATCAAAGTGGCTGAAAAGTGAAAATGTCACTTTTTCCAACACTTAGTGAAATTTTCACTAAGTCAGATTTTGCCTCACTTTTTGCCAAATGTAGGGGGATTTTTCATTTGGAATCAAAAGAGATCAAAACCAAACTTGTTCAAACAGTTGTTTTATCATGTAAGAGCTTTCCAAAATGGCCAAGAACATTGCCAAATTCAACTTACACCATGAGATATGACATTGGCAAGTTACCTTGCTGAAATCTGTCAAGGCAAGGCAGAATTTGCAACTTTGGTCGATTTGCCAAAATCAGCCAAATTCAATTGCTCCTATCCACTTGGACACCTCAGAGGATTGAATCTAAAGGGGACAATCACTGAGCCAAGCCTCCAAAGTCCATGGAACAAGAAATAGCATGTTGAACCTAGAATGGCCAAAATAGGGACAAGACTTCAAATTTGGAATGAGGCATTCAATGGAACCATCAAGGTGGCATGGACTGAGCCATCCTCATCTGAAATTAGTCAAGACTTATCCAAGACCAAGGGGACCATAGCTCTGTGCCCTAACCTCTAGTCAATGGCTAGAGGAGACTTGAATTTCCATTGGCCAACATTGAGGAAACACCTGTTGCAGCTGCCATGCACTATTCCTTGCAAAACAAACTTGCTCTACTATAAATAGAGCTCAATTGTGGTCAGTTTAAGTACACCAAAGCCATCTAACAGATGCTTTCCTCAAAATCTCTTCTTTCACTCCAATTTTGCCTTCTAAGGCAAGTCACTATCGGGTTTTGAGTTTGAGAGCAATTCCAATCAAACCAATCACTCACACACTTCACATACATCACATATGAGCTGATCAAACACTTAGATTACTTCTGAAACATCAATTTCACAAAATCACTAGTTGGTTGCTCAAGGTTTTAACCAAAGTGCAGCTGAGGTACCACAAAATGATCCAGCCAAGTTCAATCAAGTCCAACCATCCAAACACAATCCATAGAGTGTAGGGAAGCTGTTCAGATCATCACAACTCATCTGTAACACCTCCAAATCAAAAATCACTTTGAACTTGCTGTCACGGCCTAGAGGTAAGCACATGCTTGGTCATCTCTCAATCTATGCATATTTCCTCGCACAATAATTTGGCCATATGTTCATAATCATGCATGGAATGTTTTCCCTCAATTAATTGCATTGTTTGAATCGTGTATCAAAAATCCTAGCCTTCATGCAGAAATTAGGGTTCTTGAGGTCTCTTCGTGATTTCTTGTTGTATGTTTAATTTAAATTAAATTAAAGTACATAGACATGATCGTGAGGTTGAGACGAGCATAATGATATGTGGATTGCATGATATGATTACGTATTCATGGAGATTGGATAGAAAATGCAAATCTGAGAAACCAAGAACACGCGCGTGTTCTTCAGCTTGTTCTTGGCGCCATTTTTAGAAATTCAAATATTTGAATTTTGTGATTTTGTTTAATTGATTCAAAAATTAATTTCTCTCTGAGTTTTAATGATTTTGAGTTGATTCTTTTTTCAATAATTCACAAAAATGTTAAAATATTTTATTTTAACAAAAAATCCCAAAAATATTATTTATTTCATATAATTGATATTTTTGCAAAGAATTATTATTTTGATTGTTTTTGACATATTAAATATTTTTTCTACATTGATTTTGCAATTTTTAATGCTTTCTAATTATTTTGTAGGTCAATACTTAATTTTTGAAGCATTAATCCAAGATCACAATTTGTTTTCCATGTGTTAAACAATTTTTGATCATTATAATTGAATTTTTATTCAATTAAATACATTTTGAAAACAAATTAGGGTTTTGGATTAATTCAACCCTCATAAATCATTTTCAAAACACTTTGGGCCTCTTGAGAGAGTGTAAGACCCATCCCCCCTTGTACAAAAACTTTTTGGGCCTCATTCATTGTATAAGTCCCTCTGTACAAGTAAATGGCGCGATCGTCGCTTTTTTTAAAATAAACTTGGGCCTACCCTCGAGTAGTAAGACCCATTTCTTTTTCTTAAAACTTTTTGGGCCTCTAATAGAGTGTAAGACCCAATCCTTTTTTTGACCAAATCATTTTGGGCCTCAGTATATTGTATAAGTCCCGATACCGTCAAAAACAAACGGCGCGATCGTCGCCCTTTTCAAAATAATCCTTGGGCCTCTCCTTGAGCTATAAGACCCATTAAAAACACTTTGGGCCTCTATTAGAGTGTAATACCCAATTCCCCTTTTAACCAAAACATCTTGGGCCTCACTTATTGTATAAGTCCCTCCGCGTTAAAAGGAAAACCTCAGCGCGATTGCCATTTTTTAACGAAAAAATTATCTGGGCCTACCCTCGTGTTATAAGCCCCACTCTTTTTCTTTAAAACCTTTTGGGCCTCTTGAGAGAGTGTAAGACCCATCCCTTTGTACAGAAAACCATTTTGGGCCCCAGTCACTTGTATAAGTCCCTCTGTACAAAATTCAAACAGTGCGCTCACTGATAAAACCCTGGGCCTCTCCTCGAGCTGTAAGCCCCAAATCTTTCTTTTTCAAAGCACTTCCTCCCTTGATTTTGAATATACTGTTGTTTTCAATCTTTCTTTGTTGAACAACTAACCAAACAGCATGGAAGCACTCCAACCGAGTAAGTGGTTATCGCTTTCGTTTACTGCTTTCATATTATAAACTGTATTATGGGGCTGCTCACTGTAAGTCTCCTTTCATAAACTCATATCTACTGTGTAATAATAGTATAGATATTTCGAGTTTCCCCGGCAACTACGTCTAGAACTAGGTGACGCCGTTTCATTTATTCGTAGAAATAGACGCCTAGATCCCCAATAGGAGTACCAGATACAGTCTTCTCTTCGGCTATCCTCCTTAGGAATCGTCAAGAAGATCTACTCCCCAAGATGAATGTATTCTCCGTGAATGGCATCTTTGAGTTTCTTCCAAATTCTCGAACTTTCCTGACTTGATCTATTCCTTGTGGATAGCTTGCCTTGAATGTCTCGGGGTTTGGGTACCCACTACGGTCATAATCTTGGACCTTAACTAAGGAACCCTCTTCAAAAGCTAAAAATCGCTGGATAGTAAACCTCGCACGTTTACCAGTGGTTTTTATCTTTAAAAGAGTTATCTCTCCTAATGGAAAGGAGATGATAGACCCACGGGCTTCTTAAAAGCATCGGCCTCCTCTTGGGCATTATACAAGGACCCACAGGCTTCCTAAAAGCAACCCCGCCTCCTCTTGGGCTTCGTACAAGGACCCTACGGCTTCTTAGAAGTATTCACAGCCTCCTCTTAGGCTTCGTATAATGATCTCTTCCCCCGGGAATGATAGCCTCCTCTTGGGCTTCGTACAAGGACCGATCGGCTTCTTAAAAGCTTCTAGCCTCCTCTTGGGCTTCGTACAAATTGTCCCGACGACCTCCTAGAGGTATAGGAACAGAACTTAGTCATCTGCATAGAACAGTCCTTTCATAGAGTCTACTACTGTTTCTCACAACATAGTACAAAAGATAAAACTCTAGACACGGACAGTCTAATTTCCTTGAGTCTCAAAGCCATTCTCAAGCGACCCCTTCGTTAAATAGGAAGGAAACCCGCAGACTCGGACAGTCTCAATACCCTTTGGATTTCCCGCTTCCTCAAGGAAAAGGGAATAACCCGGATCCTTGAATCAAATCCATGAGTACAGTATTGCTCATATAAGAACTGATTTTCTCTTTCAAAATCCGTATACTGGACCTGTCACTCAACTGAAACAGTCACCCTAGCCTCCTCTTGGGCTTTGTACAAATAATTCTCCCCAGCGGAGTCAAACAACGTTTAGCCTCTCTCTCAGGCTTTGTACGAGACACATAAAGAGACTCCCTCGTTGAGTCAATCCCCCTTTCGCCTCCATCTCAGGCTTTATATGAGATACAAAAAGGTTCTCACTGAGCCAAATAAACAACAACCTCCATCTCGGGCTTCGTACGAGATACAAAAACTCCCTTTGTTGAGTCAAATAGCCTCCATCTCGGGCTTTATACGAGATACCAAAAGATTCCACCGTTGAGTCAAAACCTTTTAGCCTCTCTCTCGGGCTTTGTACGAGACACATAATAGCCTCCTCTTAGGCTTTGTATAAGAAAACCACTGGTTGATCCAATTAACCTTTTAGCATCAAAGCTGTGCCTCGTTCACAGTATACAAACATCAACAACTCCTTCCCCTTCATCTAATCGCTATAAGCGGCAAGCCTCTGGATCATCTACATCCATGCCACTGTCCCTCTTTTAGCATGAGAAATTCCTAAGGAAAGATGGCATTGCTCTACACTGAGTTAAAGTCTTCTCCTTCAGGTTAAAACCCTTTCTTCGGAAATTATGGCATTGCTCGGATCCGCGTATCCCAGTTAAAGTAATTCTCCTTCTCCCCTCTTTAGAGATGACAAATTCTCTCTAAAACCGAGGTCTTTCAGCTTCACGTCTTGGGCTTTGAACAAGACACAAATAGACCTTTCAGCTTCACATCTTGGGCTTTGAACAAGATACAAACCACCTTTCGCTTCACGTCTTGGGCTTTGAACAAGACACCAAAACACCCATTTCCTCCCATAGAATAGGAGGAACTACGAATGCTCTGATTTCCCTGTTTCGGTAAACGGGAATACGTAGGCATAAGATCGAAAGAAAAGATCTTAGCGAACGCAATCAATAAAAAACCCAAATCCCATATCTCCATCAATCAAAAGCAGTAATTCAAAAACATCAGTCCTAACATCCTAATCCTTATTCCCCGTCAGAAACCCTTTGCCTAGATTAAAAGAAAGAAAACAGTATTGGCGAAAATACAAATAACCAGTACAAAGGCCCCCCACATTGATAGCATCCATAACCTAACAGACCGCTATTTAAACTCAGTATGCAAGCAGGGTTAATTGGAGACATCTATTTCCCTTCCTTATTCAGCTCACAATAGGATAAAAATGAATCGACCTGTAGTTTTAAGCTCAAACCGCAGAGAGCGACCAGCGCTTAAGAACCGCGTCCAAAATCGCTCGCTACAATCACTTCCTGCAATAATTTGGGATTTAGTGATGAGGAATTACCTGAAGAGGGTCGTCGTCATAACATGGCGCTCAATATCATAATTAACTGCCAGGACGATGCTTTAGCCAGCGTACTGGTAGACACAGGGTCAGCCCTGAATGTTATGCCGAAGTCTACTTTGATGCAATTATCATTCAAAGGCCTTCCGATGAGAATCAGCGAGGTCGTCGTCAAAGTGTTCGACGGATCTAGAAAAATAGTTCTTGTCGAAGTTGATCTTCCCATAACTATTGGTCCTCACACTTTCCAAGTCACTTTCCAGGTCATGGACATCCGGGCAACGTACAATTGTTTATTAGGAAGACCTTGGATACATCAGGCTGGAGCGGTTACTTCAACCCTCCACCAAAAGCTAAAGTTCGTCAAGAACGATCAACTTGTCACAGTTTGTGGGGAACAAGCCTTGATTGTAAGCAACTTTTCATCATCTGCTTGTGTAGAACCTGAGGAGGTTATTGGAACTCAGTTCCAAGTGCTGTCAGTGAGCAAGGACAATCAATACCGAGGAGGAAAATGAATCAGTATGCAAGCAGGTTTAATTGGAGACATCTATTTCCCTTCCTTATTCAGCTCACAATAGGATAAAAAATGAATCGACCTGTAGTTTTAAGCTCAAACCGCAGAGAGCGACCAGCGCTTAAGAACTGCGTCCAAAATTGCTCGCTACAGTAAAAATGGCGCCCACCGTGGGGCCCGTTCTTTCTTCCTTACAATTTAAACCTTGGGTAAGTCATTTTCATGGCGGTGGCCGCCAACAGTAAAAATGGCGCCCACCGTGGGGTCCGTCTTTCTTTTTCCTTCACTTGTGTGAAAACCACAGATTGGGGCTTCCGCCGGGGAACCCATTTCTGTCAGGAACTTAGGATTCTTAGCTTTATAAGTCTAGGATGATTAGGACAAATATATATATTGCTTTTCCTAATTGCTATATGTGTTTATTTTTCTGCTACTGGGAATGCGTGTGATGCCGCATGTGGTGAGAATGAGTATACACTTAAGATAAGTGATGGCGACGGGGTCGACTATCAACCTCAGTGGAGGCTGACCAATGCAACCCATTCACTCTTCTAGCCAATGGGCCGGTTGTTAAGTCTGATAAGCTAAGGAGCCAAACTCTTTCGTAGTGCGGAAACTATCGGAAATAGTTGTTACGCGATACTACCCTCATTTGAGGCTGGTGATCTATTCTCGGTGAATGGCACTTACTCTAAGATTGCTCTACAACTCGCTGGCGATCCGCTTGTTGTCTTGCTTTCTTGGGAGGAGCTGATGATAATGAGTACAGGTACAAAAATCACCCTAGTATAAACCTTTGGGGATGGGTAGAGCCTTGACTTCATGACAACGACCCTTTGACCCCATGTTTTTTCTATGTTTTTGTGTGCTGCATTCATGCATCCATTTAATAAAACATTAAAACATTCAAAAAACTTCTCTTCTAGTCTCTCTGTTTTTCAAATTAAACTAAGACTGTGATTGCAAATATCAGAGAAAAAGATTGCATTAATGGATTTCGGTAGAAGGAGAACTCACCAGTATACCTTCAAGGTTCCAAAGCTAGAGGAGTTGAGAAAGTTAGCGAGGATGATCGTTAACCCAGAGGCTTTCAGAGCCAAGCACGGTGGTTTGCTACCACTATTAAGAGTCCATGTGATTAAGGGGATCATGGACGCGCTCATTCAGTTCTACGATCTAGTTTATCACTGTTTCACATTCCCGGATTACCAGCTTGCACCAACGCTGGAGGAGTATTCTCATCTGACTGATTTACATATCACTGATCGAGCTCCATTTTCTGGACTGGAAGAAATTCCAAAGAATCAGACTATTGCAATAGCAATTCATTTGGACGAGTCTGAGGTCAGGACTCACATGACCACTAAGGGTGGCATCCAAGGTTTGCCAGCCCAGTTCTTGACAAAGAAAGCCCTGTACTTCGCTAGTATAGGGAACACGACTGCTTTTGAAAGCATCTTTGTCTTGCTCACCTACGGGTTATTTTTGTTCCCCAACATCAATAACTTCGTCGATATCAACGCTATTAAGGTTTTTCTCATTGGAAACCCTGTACCAACTTTGCTCGCAGATGCGTATCATTCTGTACACTTGGGAAATTTGTACAACGGAGGGGAGGTCACATGCTGTGTACCTTTGCTCTACAAATGGTTTATCTCTCACTTGCCCAAGTCTGCTACTTTTTGGGATTGCAAGAGTGTCTTACGTTGGTCGCAGAAGATCATGTCTCTCACCAATTCCGATATAGATTGGTGTAATAGGATTTATGAGGGAATCAGAATCATTGACCGTTGTGGAAACTTCCCCAGCGTACCCCTCATAGGAACTAAAGGAGGAATCAACTATCATCCGACATTGGTTCTTTGTCAATTTGGATACCCGATGAGACACATCCCACTGGGTGTTCATCTGGAAGGTCTTTTCTTCAAAGAAGGAGAAAATGACAGAGCACTAAAGATGGAAATAGTGCATCATTTGAAACATGTTCATAAGAAAGGACGAGAGTCTCTGGGAAAACCGGACTGTGTCTCGGTGGAGCCTTATCTCCATTGGGTACAAACTAGAGCTCTCAAGCTAAAGATGCCTTATCCTCGTTACGGAATTTTTCCACCGAGGGAAACTGTCATGTACTTCATGACGGAAACTGAAAAGCTTCAGGTTACTCTCAACAAAGTTCAAAAGGAAAGAAGATCTTGGAAGAACAAGTACCGCACCCTCGACGTAGAGTGTATCCAAATACAGCAACTACTAAAAGAGAAAGATGCTCTGATTGAAATTTTGGAGCAGCATGCTGTAGAGAATCAAGATGACTAAAGGAATTTTCTCGCTCCTTTCACCTGGCAAAGGAATGACAACCCGACAACGACCCAAGCGCCCCGGTCAAAGAAGAGGACTAGGGACCCATTAGTTTAGGTTTCTGTTTCTGCACTTTGTAATCTACTGTATTGCCATTTCTGTAATCCTTTGGAATTCAATAAAAAGGGGTTTCCCCACTGTTTGATATTTGCAATCTAATTGTCGGAGTTTATTTTGATTAAACAAAAACAAAAACAACAATTAATATAATCATTGCATTCATCATTCTCACATCGCGCATTCTTCTTACCTACGAATCTCACGTTTGTGTCTCGATTCAAGAGTCAAACTGTCTCATTCGTATAATACTCGGGCCAATCGTCAGAAAAAGATGGATGATCTTGAGGAAGAAAACAGAGAGTTGAAAGAAGAGATCGACGCTCTAAGAGAGGATATGAGAAAGCTTCGTAACTGTAATACCCCAAATTTTGACCACTTAGATTTCCCATCATTGTGAAAATCATCATCACAATATGGATGTACCTTTATGCTTCATTAGTCTCCCCAAAGATGGGTGAGCATCCAATACAATCAAAATTAGGGTTTCAAGCCCTCTCTGAGTGCTTAGACAAAGGATCAATCAAGAAATGACATGATCTTCAACTTGTCTAATCTCTCAAACATCCTCAAAGGATTAAAAGGACTCCCACTTCAAGGATTAAGCATAAGGTTGCTCCCTTCTAGGTGGATCAAGTCTCAAGATCGACAGTGTCACCAAATTAGGGTTTTGGTCGACCAGGGCCTCCAGATGGAAATTTTCATCCGGGCACAAGGCAATGATCCAAAACATGACCTAATATACTTCATGGAACCTCATGAACCCATGCATCAAGTCAATTTTGCCTCAGGGGATGCATTCATCAAAAATCAGGAATTAGGGTTTCTTTACCTAATTCACCCCTAAGTTGACTTTTGGGACAAACCATGAGCCAAGACCTCAAGAGATGATTTGAGGGTCTCTAATATACCATATTGATCCATTTGGGACAATGGATTAATCCAACAAGCTTGAGCAACAAGTCTCAATTTCATCTGCGCCACAATTAGGGTTTTAAGAGAAAAGTCAACTGTAACTTTGACTTTTGACCAGGACATGCTCCCAAACCCTAATACATGATTGAATATACCCTATGACACCCATGGAACATGTCCATCAAGTTTGATTTAGGTCAAGGACATGATTTCCTGAAGAATTGCACAGTTTGGAATTCATCTGATAAAAAGTCAACTGTGCACAAAAGTCAACTTTGACTTTTTGAGATTTTTCACCAAAATGGATTTTTAACCCTAAAATGATGTTAATGTATGATTTGAATCATCATTCATCAATAAAAATCAAGAAAAGTGAGATAACTTGTAAAAGGGGTAACCATAAAACTTAGAAATTTTTCTAAGTTAAAAATAAAGTGGCAAGGGTACCAACTTTGAAGGACCATAACTCCTAAACCACAAGGCCATTTTTTCTCATCCAAAGATGGATTTATAGCCCTCATTATCACCTACAAAAACTTCAACTACAAGTCATTCCAATTCATTAAGGATTTTGAGTTATGGAGTGATCAAAGTGGCTGAAAAGTGAGAAAAGTCACTTTTTCCAACACTTAGTGAAATTTTCACTAAGTCAGATTCTGCCTCACTTTTTGCCAAATGTAGGGGGATTTTTCACTTGGAATCAAAAGAGATCAAAACCAAACTTGTTCAAACAGTTGTTGTATCATGTAAGAGCTTTCCAAAATGGCCAAGAACATTGCCAAATTCAACCTACACCATGAGATACAACATTGCTAAGTTGCCTTGCTGAAATCTGTCAAGGCAAGGCAGAATTTGCAAGTTTGGTCGATTTGCCAAAATCAGCCAAATTCAATTGCTCCTATCCACTTGGACACCTCAGAGGATTGAATCTAAAGGGGGCAATCACTGAGCCAAGCCTCCAAAGTCCAAGGAACAAGGAATAGCATGTTGAACCTAGAATGGCCAAAATAGGGACAAGACTTCAAATTTGGAATGAGGCATTCAATGGAACCATCAAGGTGGCATGGACTGAGCCATTCTCATCTGAAATCAGTCAAGACTTATCCAAGACCAAGGGGACCAAAGCTCTGTGCCCTAACCTCTAGTCAATGGCTAGAGGAGACTTGGATTTTCATTTGCCAACATTGGCCAAACCTACTTACCAGCTACCATGCACTATTCCTTGCAAAACAAACTTGCTCTACTATAAATAGAGCTCAATTGTGGTCAGTTTGAGTACACCAAAGCCATCTAACAGATGCTTTCCTCAAAATCTCTTTCTCTTGGCAAAAATGCCTTTCTTAGCAAGGTAGCTATCGGGTTTTGAGTTTGAGAGCAATTCCTATCAAACCAATCACTCACACACCTCACATACATCACATCGTGAGGTTGAGACGAGCATAATGATATGTGGATTGCATAATATAATTACGTATTCAAGGAGATTGAATAGAAAATGCAAATCTGAGAAACCAAGAACACGCGCGTGTTCTTCAGCTGTTCTTGGCGCCATTTTTCATATATTCAAATATTTGAATTTTGTGATTTTGTTTACTTGATTCAAAAATTAATTTCTCTCTGAGTTTTAATGATTTTGAGTTGATTCTTTTTTTAATAATTCACAAAAATGTTAAAATATTTTATTTTATCAAAAAATCCCAAAAATATTATTTATTTCATATAATTGATATTTTTGTAAAGAATTAATATTTTGATTGTTTTTGGCATTTTAAATATTTTTTCTACATTGATTTTGCAACTTGTAATGCTTTCTAATTATTTTGTAGGTCAATACTTAATTTTTGAAGCATTAATCCAAGATCACAATTTGTTTTCCATGTGTTAAATAATTTTTGATCATTTTAATTGAATTTTTATTCAATTAAATACATTTTGAAAACAAATTAGGGTTTTGGATTAATTCAACCCTCATAAATCATTTTCAAACCTCTTTGGGCCTCTTGAGAGAGTGTAAGACCCATCCCCCCTTGTACAAAAACTTTTTGGGCCTCACTCATTGTATAAGTCCCTCTGTACAAGTAAACGGCACGATCGTCGCCCGTTTAAAAATAAAAATCATTTGGGCCTCTCCTTGAGCTATAAGACCCATTCAAAACACTTTGGGCCTCTATTAGAGTGTAAGACCCAATCCCCCTTTTAACCAAAACATTTTGGGCCTCACTTATGGTATAAGTCCCTCTGCGTTAAAAGAAAACCTCGGCGCGATCGCCATTTTAAACGAAAAAATCATTTGGGCCTACCCTCGTGTTATAAGCCCCACTCTTTTCTTTAAACCTTTTTGGGCCTCTTGAGAGAGTGTAAGACCAATCCCTTTGTATAGAAAACCATTTTGGGCCCCAGTCACTTGTATAAGTCCCGTTGTACAAAGTCAAACAGTGTGCTCAATGATAAAACCCTGGGCCTCTCCTTGAGCTGTAAGCCCCAAATCTTTCTTTTTCAAAGCACTTTCTCCTTTGATTTTGAATATACTATTGTTTTCAATCTTTCTTTGTTGAACAACTAACCAAACAGCATGGAAGCACTCCAACCGAGTAAGTGGTTATCGCTTTCGTTTACTGCTTTCATATTATAAACTGTATTGTGGGGCTGCTCACTGTAAGTCTCCTTTCATAAACTCATATCTACTGTGTAATAATAGTATAGATATTTCGAGTTTCCCCGGCAACTACGTCTAGAACTAGGTGACGTCGTTTCATTTATTCGTAGAAATAGACGCCTAGATCCCCAATAGGAGCACCAGATACAGTCTTCTCTTCGGCTGTCCTCCTTAGGAATCGTCAAGAAGCTCTACTCCCCAAGATGAATGTATTCTCCGTGAATGGCATCTTTGAGTTTCTTCCAAATTCTCGAACGTTCCTGACTCGATTTATTCCTTGTGGATAGCTTGCCTTGAATGTCTCAGGGTATGGGTACCCACTACGGTCATAATCTTGGACCTTAACTAAGGAACCATCTTTAAAAGCTAAAAGTCGCTGGATAGTAAACCTCGCACGTTTACCAGTGGTTTTTATCTTTAAAAGAGTTATCTCTCCTAATGGAAAGGATATGATAGACCCACGGGCTTTTTAAAAGCATCGGCCTTCTCTTGGGCATTATTCAAGAACACTACGGCTTCTTAGAAGTATTCACAGCCTCCTCTTAGGCTTCGTATAATGATTTCTTCCTTCGGGAATGATAGCCTCCTCTTGTGCTTCGTACAAGGACCCGTCGGCTTCTTAAAAGTTTCCAGCCTCCTCTTGGGCTTCGTACAAATTGTCCCGACGACCTCCTAGAGGTATAGGAACAGAAACTAGTCATCCTCATAGAACAGTCCTTTCATAGAGTCTACTACTGTTTCTCAAAGCATAGTACAAAAGAAAAAAACTCTAGACTTGGACAGTCTAACTTCCTTGAGTCTCAAAGACATTCTCAAGTGACCCCTTCGTTAAATAGGAAGGAAACCCGCAGACTCGGACAGTCTCAAATATCCTTTGGATTTCCCGTTTCCTCAAAGAGAAGGAAATATCCATGATCCTCAAATCAAATCCCTGAGTACATTGTTGCTCATATAAGAACTGATTTTCTCTTTTAAAATCAGTATATTGGATCTGTCACTCAACTGAAACAAACCTTTAGCCTCCATCTCGGGCTTTGTACGAGATACAAAAACACTCTCTTGTTGAGTATCAAAGACTCTCTTGTTGAGTCAAACTTTTCGCCTCCATCTCGGGCTTTGTACGAGATACAAAAAGGTTCTTATTGAGTCAAACAATCTTTTAGCCTCCATCTCGGGCTTTATACGAGATACCAAAAGACTCCATCGTCGGGTCAAAATCTTTTAGCCTCTCTCTCGGGCTTTGTACGAGACACAAAATAGCCTCCTCTTAGGCTTTGTATAATGATTTTCCTAGCGGAAATTAGCCTCCTCTTAGGCTTTGTATAAGAAAACCACTGGTTGACCCAATCAACCTTTTAGCATCAAAGTTGTGCCTCGTTCACAGTACACAAACATCAACAACTCCTTTCCTTTCATCTAATCGCTGTAAGCGGCAAGCCTCTGGATCATCTATATCCATGCCACTGTCCCTTTTTTAGCATGAGAAATTCCTAAGGAAAGATGGCATTGCTCTACACTGAGTTAAAGTCTTCTCCTTCAGGTTAAAACCCTTTCTTCGGAAATTATGGCATTGCTTGGATCCGCGTATCCCAGTTAAAGTAATTCTCCTTCCCCCTCTTTAGAGATGACAAATTCTCTCTAAAGTCGAGGTCCTTTCGCTTCACGTCTTGGGCTTTGAACAAGACACAAATAGACCTTTCAGCTTCACATCTTGGGCTTTGAACAAGATACAAACTACCTTTCGCTTCACGTCTTGGGCTTTGAACAAGACACCAAAACACCCATTTCCTCCCATAGAATAGGAGGAACTACGAACGCTCTGATTTCCCTGTTTCAGTAAACGGGAATACGTAGGCATAAGATCGAAAGAAAAGATCTTAGCGAGCACAATCAACAAAAAACCCAAATCCCATATTTCCATCAATCAAAAAGCAGTATTTCAAAAGCATCAGTCCTAACATCCTAATCCTTGTTCCCCGCCAGAAACCTTTTGCCCAGGTAAAAAAAGAAAGAAAACCGTATTGGCGAAAATACAAATAACCAGTACAAAGGCCCCCCACATTGATAGCATTCGTAACCTAACAGACCGCTGTTTAAACTCAGTATGCAAGCAGGGTTAATTGGAGACATCTATTTCCCTTCCTTATTCAGCTCACAATAGGATAAAAAATAAATCGACCTGTAGTTTTAAGCTCAACCGCAGAGAGCGAACAGCGCTTAAGAACCGCGTCCAAAATCGCTCGCTACAGTAACGACATGCAAGCCATGGCAGAAGCTCAGCTACAAAGAACTGTGATCTCAGAGATCACCTCAACGCCCATCATAGAAAAGTATGATCCTAGGTATCAGATGCCGAAAGATCGTCCATGGGGCATGCCTGTTAACTATATCCCAGAAGGATATGTTCCGCCGATCACTGAAGATCAGGGAATCGCAACAGAAGCCGCTGGGCCTGAAGGTTACAAACTTCGGGAAAGCGAAGATGCCAGGGGCGTACTGAAGACTCCTGAAGGTTACAAACTTCGGGAGACGCCAAGACTTACTGCCGTAGTCACGGTACCACCCCCTGTGGTGCACACTGTCCCGGAAGGACAGATTCCACAGACACCTTCTGGTAAGAAGGAAACTATGTTTGACAGAATGGATGAATTCCAGGAGCAGTTCTTGGAAATGCAGAAAGAGCTGCAAGCCATTCGCGGTCAGGATCTATTTGGAAAGGACGCCGCAGACCTCTGCTTGGTCCCAAATATGAAAGTCCCGCACAAGTTCCAAGTGCCCGACTTTGAAAAATACAAGGGTAACTCTTGCCCTCAGAGCCATCTGGTGATGTACGCTCGGCGGATGTCAGCTCAGATGGAGAATCAGGACCTGGTGATTCACTACTTCCAGGATAGTTTAACCGGTGCCGCACTCAAATGGTACATGGGTTTAAACCGTGCTACAATCAGCACTTTCAGAGATCTTGGCACTGCCTTCGTCCAACAATATAAATACAATTTAGACATGGCACCCGACAGAGATCAACTCAGATCAATGTCGCAAAAGGAAAAAGAAACCTTTAAGGAGTATGCTCAAAGGTGGCGTGAAATTGCCGCTCAAATTTGTCCACCTCTTGAGGAAAAAGAGATGACAAAAATCTTCTTAAAGACCTTAAGCTCATTTTACTACGACCGAATGGTTGCCAGTGCGCCCAGTGATTTTACCGAAATGGTCGACATGGGTGTACGTCTTGAGGAAGCCGTCCGAGAAGGACGTTTGGTAAAAGACACTGGATCAACGAGCGGTACTAAAAAATACGGTAGTGCTCTCCCTAAGAAAAAAGAGCAAGATATTGAGAATATCTCTCTCGGAAAGCAAAGGCGACGTTATCAACCAGTGGCAGCTGTTACTCCTGCTATCGGCCCCGCGCCTGTTCCTATGTATCAACCTCAGGTTGCGTAGAGCCAACCTGATCAGCAAAGGACACAACAGCCTCTTCAGCAGACTCGTCCTCCATATCACAACAACCGTACAACATGGCCATCAGGGTTTGATCCTATACCCATGTTGTACGCAGAATTATTTCCGTTACTACTGGTTAAGGGGCACATTCAGACTAAGTCTCCTCTTACAGTTCCGGAAAATCCGCTTTTTTGGTTTAAAGCGGATCAAACATGCCCTTATCATCAAGGAGGTTCAGGGCATAACATTGAGACTTGTCTCAATTTCAAATCCGACGTGCAAAAGCTTGTTAGGAGCAGGATCTTATCTTTCAAAGATACGAATCCTAATGTTCTTACGAACCCGCTGCCTCAACATGAGAAAGCTGCAGTCAATCTGATTGAGAAAGAGACTAACAATGTCTATCAAGTTCACGATGTACTCTTATTGAAAACCAATCTGGTCAAGATGCATTTTAGACAGAGTGGATATGGCCATGTGCCACCTCATAACTATCACCAGTGTGATATCTGCTCTAAAGATAACCAAGGATGTTCGGTAGTGCAATCAACTCTACAGGAACAGATGGATCTCGAATGGATACAAGAGCACCGAGTTCGTGGAGTTAACATGTTTTACACGAATTCCAACATCATTCAGAACCACGACATCCGTGCAATGAATGTCAACTTGGTGGCGATGCACTCAAGGCAAAGCCAGTATCATAATCTGCCGCGACACGATTACAGTTCCTGTCTGATTTGCTCGGTAAACAAACAGGGATGCTCTTTCATACAAGAGGCCCTCCAGCGTCAGATGGATCTTGGATGGATCCCAGACTACCATGATAGGAACTCCTATCAAATCAACATGGTTCAGATCTTCGATATCCGCGTAATGAATACCAACCTGGTAGAGTTACATGCTGAACAGGTCCGACTCGGATTCTTAATATCACATGACTATCAAAGCTGTAAAGCAGGTTGCGAAAATGATCAGGGTTGTACCCTTGTCCAGGAGGCACTTCAACACTTGTTAAATCACTGGTGGATGCCAATCTACATGGATGAAGATACTCAGCAGATTAGTATCAATAACAGGAATCCTACTCGTCGTCAAAGTCAGGATGTCTGATCAATGGAAGGTAACCTAGTGAGGTTACATTGTATTCAAAGTGGGCGTGGCCAGGTGCCTCCACACAACTATGACAGTTGTAGCGTCTGTTCGGAAAGTAACCAAGGGTGTTACCTTATGAGAGCAGCTCTTCAGGGTCAAGTCGATCATGGAGAAATTCATCCATATCCAGGTTCTGGACCTATCAACTGGACGCCGAACTACCTTGCCAATCAAGTCGAGGATGTTGTCACAATCTCGGGTCATCATAGGACCAGGGATGTTTTTGCCATCATTCCTCTACTTGACGAATCTAAAGTTCCCAACCAGGAACGGATCGAGATTGCTTATGATGGTCAGAAAAATCAAAAGGTTCCCATAGTCATCTATCTACCGGGGCCATTACCGTATGAATCAGCTAAGGCGATCCCTTACAAATACGATGCAACTATAATCGAGAATGGAAAGGAAATTCCATTACCCTCCGTCGTGAATATTGCAGACATCAGTCGTGTAACACGGAGCGGTCGAATCTTCAACCGAGGGGTTGGAGAATCCAACAAAGAAAAGGAACTTCAGGCAGAAATTCCTGATCCGCCAGTCGGTCAATCTAGTAATCCCGACTTTTCAAAAGACAAGGATGAGATGCTAAAGCTCATCCAAAGGAGTGAATACAACATTGTTGATCAACTGTTACAGACTCCTTCAAAGATCTCAGTATTATCACTGTTACTCAGTTCAGAAGCACACAGAGAGGCTCTACAGAAAGTCTTGGAGCAAGCCTTTGTGGAACAGGATGTAACAATCAGACAATTCGATAGCATTGTCTCTAACATCACTTCCTGCAATAATTTGGGATTTAGTGATGAAGAATTACCTGAAGAGGGTCGCCACCATAACATGGCGCTCAACATTACAGTTAACTGCCAGGGCGATGCTTTAGCCAACGTACTGGTAGACACAGGGTCAGCCCTGAATGTTATGCCGAAGTCCACTTTAATGCAATTATCATTCAAGGGCCCTCCGATGAGAGTCAGCGAGGTCGTCGTTAAAGCATTCGACGGATCCAGAAAAACAGTTATCGGCGAAGTTGATCTTCCCATAACTATTGGTCCTCACACTTTCCAAATCACTTTCCAGGTCATGGACATCAGGGCAACATACAGTTGTTTATTAGGAAGACCTTGGATACATCAGGCTGGAGCGGTTACCTCGACCCTCCACCAAAAGCTAAAGTTCGTCGAGAACGATCAACTTGTCATGGTTTGTGGGGAACAAGCCTTGCTTGTGAGTAACCTATCATCATCTACTTGTGCGAAACCCGAGGAGGTTATTGGAACTCAGTTCCAAGCACTATCGGTGAGCAAGGATAATCAGTTCAAAGAAGGAACTTCAATTTCTTCATACAAAGATGCTATCAAAGCGGTCGAGAGTACCGATACGACAGGATGGGGACGGCTTGTCGTTCCTATTGACAATAAAACAAAGAAGGGTCTTGGTTTTTCTGCAACCTGTACCCAGACAGTTGCCAACGATGAAAGTTTTCATCCCCTTCAAAACTTCTTCCACAGTGGAGGTTTTCTTCACCCAGTGTCTCAGACAGTTCATGCTATCAATGAGGAAGATCCCTCTAACACGGATGAAGAATGGAAGTCCTATCTTAACAAGGACGGCTATATGTCTCAGGAAGAGGTGCCTATGCCTTTTTGCTTTCCTACAGAAAGTCTGAGATTTATACCAAGATCAGATGTCGAAATGATCTACGGAGATTGTGATCCGGAAGGATGTCGTGCTCCGCCAAATTCATTAGAGGAGGACACTCTAATGAAAGACAACTTTGACTACAATTACTATGGCCCGATGGGTGGCCTGCCAATGTAGCGGCCTTACCCAGGAAACTTGGGGCAAGAGAGGCAGCCGAATAATGAAACTCAGCTGAGCGTCATTGAACAGAATACCTATGTCCCCACCATGTCATGGGATCAACACTTAGGTCATTCAAAAATTACTCAACATGACGATGAATTCGCAATGTTTGCAGGACTGGAATTCATCAATTATGCTTTTCCCGAGGTCAACGTCATCGAGAGGGATGACTTCTCCAGTTCCAAAGAAGTTTGGGACACTCTGGGACAACCAAGTGGAAAATACGACTTTATGGCCAAGTACACTGCTCCCGAAAGCTCTCGTACCAAGCTCGAAGATATCCAGCCAACTGGATGGGGAGATACAGCTGAGAGCACCAATGCTATGCAAAATGCAACAGAGGAATCCTCCTACGACAATTCTGCCTGGGAGACAGATTCCAACGATCCTGCTCCACCAGAAATCAGCGTCATTTCTGAAGACAAATCAAGGAAGGTGCCAGACTTTGTGATTCACCGAGGAGTTCGCCGCCAATGGGTTGCCGTCAAGGTTCCAAAGGTCGTTCATCAGTCAAAGTAATTGCCATCTTTAACCTTTCACCCTGCCCAGGTGAAACGGATGTTTTGATAGGGCTCGCTTTCTGTAAATATCCCTCTTCGCTTTGCCTGAAGCGACAGAGTTTTGTTTTATAGGGCTGTAGTTTCAAGAGTCGACTTGTTCATTAATAAAATAACGTCGTTCTGTAATTTCCGCATAATTGCTGTTTTCTCTTTTCGTTTTTCAGAAAATGGTAATCCTAAAAAAAAACAATTCAAATAAAAACAAGCAGTAAAACAAATACACTGCACACACTTGCATTTTCTCTAAATCTTCTAAACACGAATCATCACGTCATGCAGATTGCTTGTTTTACACCCCGTTGAAACATACGATCCGATGCCTTCTCCCGACTTTGAGTTCCCGGTATTTGGGGCTGAAGAAGAAGTTGACAACGAAATTCCAGAAGAGATCTTCCGATTACTCAGACAAGAGGAAAGGTCCATTGAACCTCACAAAGAGCCGTTGGAAACGGTAAACTTGGGTTCGAAAAAAGAGAGAAAAGAAATCACGATTGGGGCACTGCTCAGTCCAACTGCCAGAGAGGGTTTGACAAAGCTTCTCAAAGAATTCCCTGATGTATTCGCTTGGTCCTATCAGGATATGCCAGGGTTGGATACCAGCATCGTGGAACATCACTTACCGTTGAGATCATCCTGTCCGCCAGTAAAGCAAAGGTTGAGACGGACTCTCCCGGACATGGCTATCAAAATCAAGGAGGAGGTACAGAAACAGATTGACGCGGGTTTCCTCGCTACATCTGAATATCCTCAATGGTTAGCCAACATCGTACCCGTTCCCAAAAAGGATGGAAAGGTCAGAATGTGTGTTGATTACAGAGATCTAAATAAGGCGAGTCCAAAGGATGACTTTCCTTTACCACACATTGACATGCTGGTTGACAGCACAGCAAAGTTCAAAGTATTCTCCTTCATGGATGGATTCTCGGGCTATAATCAGATCAAAATGGCGCCGAAAGACATGGAGAAAACTTTGTTCATTACCCCATGGGGTACCTTTTGTTACAAGGTAATGCCGTTCGGTTTGAAGAACACCGGGGCAACCTATCAAAGGGCCATGACTACTCTGTTTCATGACATGATACACAAGGAAATCGAAGTGTATGTCGATGATATGATTGCAAAATCAAGAATAGAGGATGAGCACGTTGAACATCTGTCAAAATTGTTCGAACGTCTAAGAAAATTCAAGCTCCGTTTGAATCCCAACAAGTGCACCTTCGGTGTCCGTTCAGGGAAACTACTAGGGTTCATCGTCAGCCAGAAAGGAATTAGGGTTGATCCTGACAAGGTCAAGGCCATTCAAGAAATGCCTTCTCCGAAAACTGAAAAACAAGTTAGAGGATTCCTGGGACGTTTAAACTACATCTCCAGATTCATATTCCTTATGACCGCGACGTGTGCGCCGATTTTTAAATTACTCAAAAAGAATCAGGATTGCGTTTGGTCAGATGATTGCCAAACCGCCTTCGACAGTATCAAGGAATATCTGTTGAATCCTCCGATTCTATCACCTCCAGTAGAAGGAAGACCACTGATTATTTACCTCACAGTCCTAGAGGACTCAATGGGATGTGTACTTGGCCAATAAGACGAAACTAAACGGAAAGAGTCTGCCATCTACTATCTAAGCAAGAAATTCACCGACTGCGAGATTCGGTACACAATGCTTGAAAAAACTTGTTGCGCTTTGGCTTGGGCAGCCAAACGTCTTCGCCAGTACATGATTCGTCATACTACTTGGTTGGTCTCCGAAATGGATCCAATCAAGTACGTCTTCGAAAAACCTGCTCTTACGGGAAGAATTGCCCATTGGCAGATGTTACTATTAGAATATGACATAGAGTACCACGCTCAGAAAGCCGTTAAGGGAAGTATTTTAGCCGATCATTTGGCTCATCAACCGATTGATGATCAAGAATCAATCGGGTTTGACTTCCCAGACGAAGATGTCATGTATCTAAAAATGAAAGATTGCGGTGAACTGCTACCCAGTGAAGGGCCAGAACCAGGTTCCCAGTGGGGCTTATCTTTGACGGAGCAGTCAATCATTATGGAAACGGAATTGGGGCAATCATTGTTACCCCTCAGGGTTCCCACATTCCTTTCACTTCCAGACTTACATTCAAATGTACGAACAACGAGGCCGAATACGAAGCATGTATCATGGGTCTCGAAGAAGCGATTGATTTAAGGATCAAAAACTTGGACGTATACGGCGATTCAGCCTTTGTTATTAACCAGATAAAAGGAGATTGAAACACATACCAATCAGGATTGATTCCTTACAAAGACTATGCAAGAAGGTTGTTACCCTTCTTCAACAGAGTCGACTTTCATCACATCCCTCGTGATGAGAATCACATGGCTAATGCATTAGCCACTCTCTCTTCCAGGATTAGTGTAGGTCGATGGAATGACATACCTAAGATCGACATCATGCGCCTTAAACGGTCCGCTTACGTCTTCACGATTGAAGCAGTCATAGACGACGGACCTTGGTATCACGATATCAAATGCTTCCTTCAGAAACAAGAGTACCCATTAGGGGCACTCAGAAAGGACAGGAAAACCCTCAGAAGATTGGCTGGAAACTTCTTCCTGAGCAGTGACACTCTTTATAAGAGAAATTTTGACATGGTCTTGCTCCGATGCGTCGACAGACCAGAAGCAGACATGCTCGTGAAAGAAATTCATGAAGGATCCTTTGGCACTCATGCCAACGGACACACAATGGCCAGAAAAATTCTGAAAGCAGGGTACTATTGGTTGACCATGGAATCCGACTGCTACAAGTACATGAGGAGGTGTCACAAGTGTCAGATATACTCCGACAAAATTCATGTACCGCCATCACATCTCAAAGTTCTTTCTTCCCCGTGGCCTTTTTCCATATGGGGGATCGACATGATTGGCATGATTGAGCCCAAGGCTTCAAACGGACATCGGTTCATCCTTGTAGCCGTTGACTATTTCACCAAGTGGGTCGAAGCAGCGTCATTCACCAATGTAACCCGACAAGTGGTGGTCCGATTTATCAAAAACAATATCATCTGCCGTTATGGTGTTCCAAGCCAGATCATTACTGATAATGGATCTAAATTGAACAATAAGATGATGAAAGAGTTGTGTGCATAGTTCAAGATCGAACACCATAACTCATCTCCCTACCGACCCAAGATGAACGGAGCGGTAGAAGCGGCTAACAAGAACATCAAGAAGATCGTTCAAAAGATGGTTGTAACCTACAAAGATTGGCACGAGATGCTACCTTTTGCTCTTCACGGTTATCAAACATCTGTCCGCACTTCAACAGGGGCAACCCCTTTCTCTCTAGTATATGGCATGGAGGCAGTTCTCCCCATAGAAGTAGAGATCCCATCAATCCGGGTATTGATGGAAGCTAAGCTTACCGAAGCTGAATGGTGTCAAAATCGACACGACGAACTGAACCTGATCGAAGAGAAGTGAATCACGGCACTATGCCACGGTCAGTTGTATCAACATAGAATGAAGAGGGCGTTCGACAAAAAGGTCTGACCTCGTGTTTTCAGAAAAGGAGACCTCGTGCTCAAGAAGATACAATCATTTCTCACTGATTCTCGGGGCAAATGGACCCCAAATTATGATGGCCCCTATGTGGTCACGAAAGCTTTCTCAGGCGGCGCCTTGAGACTTCCAACCATGGACGGAGAGGAATCTTCCTACCCCACGAATGTTGATGTAGTCAAGAAATACTTCGCCTAAAACTAAAAAAGAAAAAAACGTCTCGGTGGATTGAAAACCCGAAAGGGCGGTCCAGGCAAAAGTTAGAGACATGAAAAAAAATCATCCCGATGGATTGGGAATCTCATAGTACAATCCAGGAAAAAGTTAGGGATAATGGCAAGTAACTATGTTCAACAGAGGCAAGTCCCTCAGCAGCATTTACATCATCCATCGGAGGAAATCTCCCGTCAAAGGTCATCTTCGACAGAAGCTCAGGATGTCCCGAACTCAAAGTTGGTAGAAGGATAGTGGTTGTTATGTTTCAACGTAGCCCTTTTCCCTGTAAATTGCCATTTTCTAACTTTGTATATACTCTTTGGAATCACGCGTTTGGCTGATCTCCATCTTATCAATAAAATTTGAGCCCTTGTGCTTGTGTTTGTAATTCTTTACTTGTTTTAGCTTTACAGAACGACGTTGTTTAAACTTAATCAGCGATTCTTGAAATAAAAAAAAAATGAATTTACTTGTTAAAACTTTTTCTGCTTTTAAATTAAAGATGGCATTTCTTTTGACTGTTGAACATCAGAAGAACATCGATCGCTTCTCCCGAAGTAAGCGAACGTCAAAGTTCAGAATCAAGGTACTCCTTCTAGACCAGTACTCCTGAATGAAGGATCAATAATGTCAGAGACCATGTTTCGTCTAACATCCTCGGCCGAGTTCTCATCTCCTAAGCCCGATCAACATAGCTCCCAACGGGACTATCTCTCCTAAGCAAGGTGGAATTGCTATTTTGAATCAACTGTACTTCTTCGCCCCGCGATGGCCGAGTATCCAATTGTGTTCATCCATTAGTCTGTATGTCGCGTCTGTTTTGTCAGCATATACATACATACATCATGCATTTTTTATTTGCATTTACATTTCATATTGCATCACTATCACTCTAGTCGGTCTTGTCCCCTAGTGGTAGGAGTCCTCTCAATCAAGTTGTCAGTTCTTGCCTCGTCAGGAAATACTGTGTCTGAACAACCTCACTTCCAGTTTAATTCTGGAAAGAAGTTGGTCCTTGACCACTTTGATAACTTGAACCTCTGAAAAGCCAGAGAAAACTTTCAATAAACATCACTCTTCTCCATTGAAGATGATATCCTTGCTTTCCCGGATTAAGGAAAATCCACAGAGAAAGCCTCGTGATCAGAGATTCGGCAGCACGCCAGTTTTACTCCGAAAAAACCACTGATGAGAAGCTCCTTGGCACCTCAAAGTGGGATCCCATCATATGGCATTTCTCCGGGAAGATCCCGAGAAAAGTATGATGTAACCCCAAACGAAAATAGTCTCTCAAGAAACTCGCTTTCCCCAGTAGAATCGACAAATGGCGTCTCCAAAACGGAGAAGTTTGTGTACCTCTACAATTTAGACAAATGGGTTCCCCAGCAAGTCTGACATCAAAACTTTTTCCACTCAAATGGCATCTCCCCAGGAAAATTCGGCGAGAAGTTTGAAGGAAAGTCGCTACGAATAGCGTCCCTTGTCAGTAAAGTTTATTGACAAAAGAAACTAAGACCAGTTCCTTGGTAGGAAACCAGGATCGAGGGGAAGTTTAAATCAGAAACTAAGACCAGTTCCTTGGTAGGAAACTAGGATCGAGGGGAAGTTTAAATTAGAAACTAAGGCCAGTTCCTTGGTAGGAAACCAAGAACGAGGGGAAGTTGACAAAAGAAACTAAGACCAGATCCTTGGTAGGAGACCAGGATCGAGGGGAAGTTTACCTTTTCTAAGCATCATCGCTTAGCTAAAGAAGATGAATGCGTAAGCTACCATTCATAACCACCATCAAAATTTCGGGTACTCCGATATTTAATCCTCTTGCACCCCGAATGCCCGAACACCTTCGACATTCGCACCTTCGGGTCCCAGAAGATTAAATAGGGGCATCTGTCATACCCCAAATTTTGACCACTAAGATTTCCCATCATTGTGCAAATCATCATCACAATATGGACGAACCATCATGCCTCACCAAATGCCTCAAAGATGGGTGAGCATCCACTATAATCAAAATTAGGGTTTCAAGCCCTCTCTGAGCTTTAGACAAAGGCTCAATCAAGAAATGACTTGATTTTCAACTTTTATAATCTCTCAAACATCCTCAAAGGATCAAAAGGACTCCCACCTCAAGGATTAAGCACAAGGTTGCTCCCTTCTAGGTGGATCAAGCCTCAAGATCGCCAGTGTCACCAAATTAGGGTTTTGATCACCCAGGGCCTCCAGATGAAAAGTTTCATTTGGGCACAAGCCATTGATCCAAAACATAACCTAATTTACTTCATGGAACCTCATGAACCCATGCATCAAGTCAATTTTGCCTCAAGGGATGCATTCATCAAAAATCAGGAGTTAGGGTTACTTGACCTAATTCACCCCTAAATTGACTTTTGGGACAAATCATGAGCCAAGACCTCAAGAGATGATTTGAGGGTGTCTAATATACCATATTGATCCATTTGGGACAATGGATTAATCCAAGAAGTTTGAGCAACAAGTCTCAATTTCATCTGCACCACAATTAGGGTTTTAAGGGAAAAGTCAACTGTAACTTTGACTTTTGACCAAGACATGCTCCCAAACCCTAATACATGATTGAGTATACCCTATGACACCCATGGAACATGTCCATCAAGTTTGATTTAGGTCAAGGACATGATTTCCTGAAGAATTGCACAGTTTGGAATTCATCTGATAAAAAGTCAACTGTGCACAAAAGTCAACTTTGACTTTTTGAGATTTTTCACCAAAATGGATTTTTAACCCTAAAATGATGTTAATGTATGATTTGAATCATCATTCATCAATAAAAATCAACAAAAGTGAGATAACTTGTAAAAGGGGTAACCATAAAACTTAGAAATTTTTCTAAGTTAAAAATAAAGTGGCAAGGGTACCAACTTTGGAGGACCATAACTCCTAAACCACAAGGCCATTTTTTCTCATCCAAAGATGGATTTGTAGCCCTCATTATCACCTACAAAAACTTCAACTACAAGTCATTCCAATTCATTAAGGATTTTGAGTTGTGGAGTGATCAAAGTGGCTGAAAAGTGAAAATGTCACTTTTTCCAACACTTAGTGAAATTTTCACTAAGTCAGATTTTGCCTCACTTTTTGCCAAATGTAGGGGGATTTTTCACTTGGAATCAAAAGAGATCAAAACCAAACTTGTTCAAACAGTTGTTGTATCATGTAAGAGCTTTCCAAAATGGCCAAGAACATTGCCAAATTCAACCTACACCATGAGATATGACATTGGCAAGTTACCTTGCTGAAATCTGTCAAGGCAAGGCAGAATTTGCAACTTTGGTCGATTTGCCAAAATCAGCCAAATTCAATTGCTCCTATCCACTTGGACACCTCAGAGGATTGAATCTAAAGGGGACAATCACTGAGCCAAGCCTCCAAAGTCCATGGAACAAGAAATAGCATGTTGAACCTAGAATGGCCAAAATAGGGACAAGACTTCAAATTTGGAATGAGGCATTCAATGGAACCATCAAGGTGGCATGGACTGAGCCATCCTCATCTGAAATTAGTCAAGACTTATCCAAGACCAAGGGGACCATAGCTCTGTGCCCTAACCTCTAGTCAATGGCTAGAGGAGACTTGCATTTCCATTGGCCAACATTGAGGAAACACCTGTTGCAGCTGCCATGCACTATTCCTTGCAAAAAAAACTTGCTCTACTATAAATAGAGCTCAATTGTGGTCAGTTTAAGTACACCAAAGCCATATAACAGATGCTTTCCTCAAAATCTCTTCTTTCACTCCAATTTTGCCTTCTAAGGCAAGTCACTATCGGGTTTTGAGTTTGAGAGCAATTCCAATCAAACCAATCACTCACACACCTCACATACATCACATATGAGCTGATCAAACACTTAGATTACTTCTGAAACATCAATTTCACAAAATCACCAGCTGGTTGCTCAAGGTTTTAACCAAAGTGCAGCTGAGGTACCACAAAATGATCCAGCCAAGTTCAATCAAGTCCAACCATCCAAACACAATCCATAGGGTGTAGGGAAGCTGTTCAGATCATCATAACTCATCTGTAACACCTCCAAATCAAAAATCACTTTGAACTTGCTGTCACGGCCTAGAGGTAAGCACATGCTTGGTCATCTCTCAATCTATGCATATTTCCTCGCACAATAATTTGGCCATATGTTCATAATCATGCATGGAATGTTTTCCCTCAATTAATTGCATTGTTTGAATCGTGTATCAAAAATCCTAGCCTTCATGCAGAAATTAGGGTTCTTGAGGTCTCTTCGTGATTTCTTGTTGTATGTTTAATTTAAATGAAATTAAAGTACATAGACATGATCGTGAGGTTGAGACGAGCATAATGATATGTGGATTGCATGATATGATTACGTATTCATGGAGATTGGATAGAAAATGCAAATCTGAGAAACCAAGAACACGCGCGTGTTCTTCAGCTTGTTCTTGGCGCCATTTTTAGAAATTCAAATATTTGAATTTTGTGATTTTGTTTAACTGATTCAAAAATTAATTTCTCTCTGAGTTTTAATGATTTTGAGTTGATTCTTTTTTCAATAATTCACAAAAATGTTAAAATATTTTATTTTAACAAAAAATCTCGAAAATATTATTTATTTCATATAATTGATATTTTTGCAAAGAATTAATATTTTGATTGTTTTTGACTTATTAAATATTTTTTCTACATTGATTTTGCAATTTTTAATGCTTTCTAATTATTTTGTAGGTCAATACTTAATTTTTGAAGCATTAATCCAAGATCACAATTTGTTTTCCATGTGTTAAACAATTTTTGATCATTTTAATTGAATTTTTATTCAATTAAATACATTTTGAAAACAAATTAGGGTTTTGAATTAATTCAACCCTCATAAATCATTTTCAAAACACTTTGGGCCTCTTGAGTGAGTGTAAGACCCATCCCCCCTTGTACAAAAACTTTTTGGGCCTCATTCATTGTATAAGTCCCTCTGTACAAGTAAACGGCACGATCGTCGCCTTTTTTAAAATAAACTTGGGCCTACCCTCGAGTAGTAAAACCCATTTCTTTTTCTTAAAACTTTTTGGGCCTCTAATAAAGTGTAAGACCCAATCCTTTTTTTGACCAAATCATTTTGGGCCTCAGTATATTGTATAAGTCCCGATACCGTAAAAAACAAACGGCGCGATCGTCGCCTTTTTCAAAATAACCCTTGGGCCTCTCCTTGAGCTATAAGACCCATTAAAAACAGTTTGGGCCTCTATTAGAGTGTAAGACCCAATTCCCCTTTTAACCAAAACATCTTGGGCCTCAGTTATTGTATAAGTCCCTCCGCGTTAAAAGGAAAACCTCGGCGCGATCGCCATTTTTAAACGAAAAAATCATCTGGGCCTACCCTTGTGTTATAAGCCCCACTCTTTTTCTTTAAAACCTTTTGGGCCTCTTGAGAGAGTGTAAGACCCATCCCTTTGTACAGAAAACCATTTTGGGCCCCAGTCACTTGTATAAGTCCCTCTGTACAAAATTCAAACAGTGCGCTCACTGATAAAACCCTGGGCCTCTCCTCGAGCTGTAAGCCCCAAATCTTTCTTTTTCAAAGCACTTCCTCCCTTGATTTTGAATATACTGTTGTTTTCAATCTTTCTTTGTTGAACAACTAACCAAACCGCATGGAAGCACTCCAACCGAGTAAGTGGTTATCGCTTTCGTTTACTGCTTTCATATTATAAACTGTATTGTGGGGCTGCTCACTGTAAGTCTCCTTTCATAAACTCATATCTACTGTGTAATAATAGTATAGATATTTTGAGTTTCCCCGGCAACTACGTCTAGAACTTGGTGACGCCGTTTCATTTATTCGTAGAAATAGATGCCTAGATCCCCAACAAGAGTACCACATACAGTCTTCTCTTCGGTTGTCCTCCTTAGGAATCGTCAAGAAGCTCTACTCCCCAAGATGAATGTATTCTCCGTGAATGGCATCTTTGAGTTTCTTCCAAATTCTTGAACTTTCCTGACTTGATCTATTCCTTGTGGATAGCTTGCCTTGAATGTCTCGGAGTTTGGGTACCCACTACGATCATAATCTTGGACCTTAACTAAGGAACCCTCTTCAAAAGCTAAAAGTCGCTGGATAGTAAACCTCGCACGTTTACCAGTGGTTTTTATCTTTAAAAGAGTTATCTCTCCTAATGGAAAGGAGATGATAGACCCACGGGCTTCTTAAAAGCATCGGCCTCCTCTTGGGCATTATACAAGGACCCACAGGCTTCCTAAAAGCAACCCCGCCTCCTCTTGGGCTTCGTACAAGGACCCTACGGCTTCTTAGAAGTATTCACAGCCTCCTCTTAGGCTTCGTATAATGATCTCTTCCCCCAGGAATGATAGCCTCCTCTTGGGCTTCGTACAAGGACCGATCGGCTTCTTAAAAGCTTCTAGCCTCCTCTTGGGCTTCGTACAAATTGTCCCGACGACCTCCTAGAGGTATAGGAACAGAACTTAGTCATCTGCATAGAACAGTCCTTTCATAGAGTCTACTACTGTTTCTCATAACATAGTAAAAAAGATAAAACTCTAGACACGGACAGTCTAATTTCCTTGAGTCTCAAAGACATTCTCAAGCGACCCCTTCGTTAAATAGGAAGGAAACCCGCAGACTCGGACAGTCTCAATACCCTTTGGATTTCCCGCTTCCTCAAGGAAAAGGGAATAACCCGGATCCTTGAATCAAATCCATAAGTACAGTATTGCTCATATAAGAACTGATTTTCTCTTTCAAAATCAGTATACTGGACCTGTCACTCAACTGAAACAGCCACCCTAGCCTCCTCTTGGGCTTTGTACAAATGATTCTCCCCAGCGGAGTCAAACAACGTTTAGCCTCTCTCTCGGGCTTTGTACGAGACACATAAAGAGACTCCCTCGTTGAGTCAATCCCCCTTTCGCCTCCATCTCAGGCTTTATATGAGATACAAAAAGGTTCTCACTGAGCCAAATAAACAACAGCCTCCATCTCGGGCTTCGTACGAGATACAAAAACTCCCTTTGTTGAGTCAAATAGCCTCCATCTCGGGCTTTATACGAGATACCAAAAGATTCCACCGTTGAGTCAAAACCTTTTAGCCTCTCTCTCGGGCTTTGTACGAGACACATAATAGCCTCCTCTTAGGCTTTGTATAAGAAAACCACTGGTTGATCCAATTAACCTTTTAGCATCAAAGTTGTGCCTCGTTCACAGTATACAAACATCAACAACTCCTTCCCCTTCATCTAATCGCTGTAAGCGGCAAGCCTCTGGATCATCTACATCCATGCCACTGTCCCTCTTTTAGCATGAGAAATTCCTAAGGAAAGATGGCATTGCTCTACACTGAGTTAAAGTCTTCTCCTTCAGGTTAAAACCCTTTCTTCGGAAATTATGGCATTGCTCGGATCCGCGTATCCCAGTTAAAGTAATTCTCCTTCTCCCCTCTTTAGAGATGACAAATTCTCTCTAAAACCGAGGTCTTTCAGCTTCACGTCTTGGGCTTTGAACAAGACACAAATAGACCTTTCAGCTTCACATCTTGGGCTTTGAACAAGATACAAACCACCTTTCGCTTCACGTCTTGGGCTTTTGAACAAGACACCAAAACACCCATTTCCTCCCATAGAATAGGAGGAACTACGAACGCTCTGATTTCCCTGTTTCGGTAAACGGGAATACGTAGGCATAAGATCGAAAGAAAAGATCTTAGCGAGCGCAATCAACAAAAAACCCAAATCCCATATCTCCATCAATCAAAAGCAGTAATTCAAAAACATCAGTCCTAACATCCTAATCCTTATTCCCCGTCAGAAACCCTTTGCCTAGATTAAAAGAAAGAAAACAGTATTGGCGAAAATACAAATAACCAGTACAAAGGCCCCCCCCACATTGATAGCATCCGTAACATAACAGACCGCTGTTTAAACTCAGTATGCAAGCAGGGTTAATTGGAGACATCTATTTCCCTTCCTTATTCAACTCACAATAGGATAAAAAATGAATCGACCTGTAGTTTTAAGCTCAAACCGCAGAGAACGACAAAGCTTAAGAACCGCGTCCAAAATCGCTCGCTACAATCACTTCCTGCAATAATTTGGGATTTAGTGATGAGGAATTACCTGAAGAGTGTCGTCGTCATAACATGGCGCTCAATATCACAATTAACTGCCAGGACGATGCTTTAGCCAGCGTACTGGTAGACACAGGGTCAGCCCTGAATGTTATGCCGAAGTCTACTTTGATGCAATTATCATTCAAAGGCCCTCCGATGAGAATCAGCGAGGTCGTCGTCAAAGCGTTCGACGGATCTAGAAAAATAGTTATTGTCGAAGTTGATCTTCCCATAACTATTGGTCCTCACACTTTCCAAGTCACTTTCCAGGTCATGGACATCCGGGCAACGTACAGTTGTTTATTAGGAAGACCTTGGATACATCAGGCTGGAGCGGTTACTTCAACCCTCCACCAAAAGCTAAAGTTCGTCAAGAACGATCAACTTGTCACAGTTTGTGGGGAACAAGCCTTGCTTGTAAGCAACTTGTCATCATCTGCTTGTGTAGAACCTGAGGAGGTTATTGGAACTCAGTTCCAAGCGCTGTCAGTGAGCAAGGACAATCAATACCGAGGAGGAACCTAGATTTCCTCATACAAAGATGCTATCAAAGTGGTCGAGAGTACCGATACGACAGGATGGGGACAGCTTGTCATTCCTACTAGCAATGAAACAAAGAAGGGTCTTGGCTTTTCTGCAACCTGTACCCAGACAGCTGCCAACGATGAAAGTCTTCATCCCCTTCAAAACTTCTTCCACAGTGGAGGTTTCCTTCACCCAGTCTCTTAAGCAGTACATGTTATTAATGAGGAAGATCCCTCTGACACAGATGAAGAATGGAAGTCCTATTTGAACGAGGACGGTTATATGTCTCGGGAAGAGGTGCCTACGCCATTTTGCTATCCTGCATAGAGTCCGAGATTTATACCAAGGTCAGACGTCGAAATGATCTACGGGGGTTGTGATCCGGAAGGATGTCGTGCTCCGCCAAATTCATTAGAGGAAGACACTCCGATGAAAGACAACTTTGACTACAATTACTATGGCCCAATGGATGGTCTGCCAATGTGGCAACCTTACCCAGGAAACTTTGGGCAAGAAAGTCAGCCGAGTAATGAAACTCAGCTGAGCATCACTGAACAGAATACCTGTGTCCCCACCATGTCATGGGATCAACACTCAGGTCATTCAGAAAGTACTCAACATGAAGATGAATTCGCAACGTTTGCAGGACTTGAATTCATCAACTATGCTTTTCACGAGGTCAACGTCATCGAGAGAGATGACTCCTCCAGTTCCAAAGAAGTTTAGGACACCTTGGGACAACCGAGTGGGAAATACGACTATATGGTCAAGTACACCGCTCCCGAAAGCTCTCGTAACGGGCTCGAAGACATCCAGCCTACTAGATAGGGAGATACAGCTGAGAGCACAAATACTATACAAAATGCAACTGAGGAATTCTCCTATGACAATTCTGCCTGGGAGACAGATTCCAATGATCCCGCTCCACCAGAAATCAGCGTCATTTCTGAAGACAAATCACGGAAGGTGCCAGACTTTGTGATTCACCGAGGAGTTCGTCGCCAATGGGTTGCCGTCGAGGTTCTGAAGATCGTTCATCAGTCAAAGTAATTGCCATCTTTAACCTTTCACCCTGCCCAGGTGAAACGGATGTTTTGATAGGGCTCGATTTCTGTAAATTTTCCCTCTTCGCTTTGCCCGAAGCGATAGAGTTTTGTTTTATAGGGCTGTAGTTTCAAGGATCGACTTGTTCATTGATAAAATAACGTCGTTCTGTAATTTCCGCATTAATCGCTGTTTTCTCTTTTTGCTTTTTCAGAAAATGGTAATCCTAAAAAACAATTCAATAACAAAAACAAGCAGTAAAATAAAACACTACACACACTTGCATTTTCTCTATCTCTTCTAAACCTGAATCATCACGTCATGCAGATTACTTGTTTTAAACCCCGTTGAAACATACGATCCGATGCCTTCTCCCAACTTTGAGTTCCCGGTATTTGAGGCTAAAGAAGAAAATGATGACGAAATTCCAGAAGAGGTCTCCCGACTACTCAGACAAGAGGAAAGGTCCATTGAACCTCACAAAGAGCTGTTGGAAACAGTAAACTTGGGTTCAGAAAAAGAGAGAAAAGAAATCAGGATTGGGGCACTGCTCAGTCCAACTGCCAGAGAGGGTTTTGATAAAGCTTCTCAAAGAATTTCCCGATGTATTCGTTTGGTCCTATCAGGATATGCCAGGGTTGGATACCAGCATCGTGGAACATCACTTACCGTTAAGATCAGAATGTCCGCCAGTAAAGCAAAGGTTGAGACGCACTCATCCAGACATGGCCATCAAAATCAAAGAGGAGGTACAGAAACAGATTGACGCGGGTTTCCTCGCTACGTCTGAATATCCTTAATGGTTAGCCAACATCGTACCCGTTCCCAAAAAGAACAGAAAGGTCAGAATGTGTGTCGACTTCCGAGATCTGAACAAGGCAAGTCCAAAGGATGACTTTCCTTTACCACACATTGACATGTTGGTAGACAGTACAACAAAGTTCAAAGTATTCTCCTTCATGGATGGATTCTTGGGCTATAACCAGATCAAAATGGCACTGAAAGACATGGAGAAAACTTCATTCATTACCCCATGGGGCACCTTTTGTTACAAGGTAATGTCGTTCGGTTTGAAGAATGTCGGGGCAACCTGTCAAAGGGCCATGACTACTCTGTTTCATGACATGATACACAAAGAAATCGAGGTATATGTCGATGATATGATTGCAAAATCAAAAATAGAGAGTGAGCACGTTGAACATCTGTCAAAATTGTTCGAACGTTTAAGAAAGTTCAAACTCCGCTTGAATCCCAACAAGTGCACCTTCGGTGTCCGTTCAGGGAAACTATTAGGGTTCATCGTCAGCCAGAAACGAATTGAGGTTGATCCTGACAAGGTCAAGGCCATTCAAGAAATGCCTTCTCCGAAAAACTGAAAAACAAGTCAGAGGATTCCTGGGACGTTTGAATTACATCTCCAGATTCATATTCCTTATGACCGTGACATGTGCGCCGATTTTCAAGTTACTAAAAAAGAACCAGGATTGCGTTTGGACAGAAGATTGTCAAACTGCCTTCAACAGTATTAAGGAATATCTGTTCAATCCTCCGATTCTATCACCTCCAGTGGAAGGAAGACCACTGATCATTTACCTCACAGTCCTAGAGGACTCAATGGGATGTGTACTTGGCCAACAAGATGAAACTAAACGGAAAGAGTCTGCCATTTACTATTTGAGCAAGAAATTCACCGACTGCGAAACTTGGTACACGATGCTTGAGAAAACTTGTTGTGCTTTGGCTTGGGCAGCCAAACGTCTACGCCAGTACATGATTCGTCATACTACTTGGTTAATCTCCGAAATGGATCCAATCAAGTACGTCTTCGAAAAGCCTGCTCTCACGGGGAGAATTGCCCGTTGGCAGATGCTATTATCAGAATATGACATAGAGTACCATGCTCAGAAAGCCGTTAAAAGAAGTATTGTAGCCGATCATTTGGCTCATCAACCGATTGACGATCAAGAATCAATCCGGTTTGACTTCCCAGACGAAGATGTCATGTATCTAAAAATGAAAGATTGCGATGAACCGTTACCTAGTGAAGGGCCAGAACCAGGTTCCCAATGGGGACTTATCTTTGACGGAGCAGTTAATCACTACGGAAACGGAATTGGGGCAATCATTGTTACCCCTCAGGGTACCCACATTCCTTTCACTGCCAGACTTACGTTCAAATGTACGAACAACGAGGCCGAATACGAAGCTTGTATTATGGGTCTCGAAGAAGCAATTGATTTAAGGATCTAAAACTTGGACGTATACGGCGATTCAGCCTTGGTTATCAATCAGATAAAAGGAGATTGGAACACATACAAATCAGGACTGATTCCTTACAAAGACTACGTAAGAAGGTTGCTACCTTTCTTCAACAGAGTCGAGTTTCATCACATCCCCCGTGAAGAGAATCACATGGCTGATGCATTAGCCACTCTCTCTTCCATGATTAGTGTAGGTCAATGGAACGACTTACCTAAGATCGACATAATGCACCTTGAATGGCCCGCTTACATCTTCACGATCGAAGCAGTCATAGACGATAAACCTTGGTATCACGATATCAAATGCTTCCTTCAGAAACAAGAGTACCCACCTGGGGCATCCAGGAAAGACAGAAAGACCCTCAGAAGACTGGCTGGAAACTTCTTCCTGAGCGGTGACACTCTTTATAAGAGGAATTTTGACATGGTCTTGCTCCGATGCGTTGACAGACCAGAAGCAGACATGCTGATAAAGGAAATTCACGAAGGATCCTTTGGCACTCATGCCAATGGACACACAATGGCGAGAAAAATTCTGAGAGCAGGGTACTACTGGTTAACCATGGAATCCGACTGCTACAAGTACATGAGGAGGTGTCACAAGTGTCAGATATACTCCGACAAAATTCATGTACCGCCATCATATCTCAAAGTTCTTTCTTCCCCATGGCCTTTTTCCATATGGGGAATCAACATGATTGGCATGATCGAACCTAAGGCTTCAAACGGACATCGGTTCATCCTAGTAGCCATTGACTACTTCACCAAGTGGGTCGAAGCAGCGTCATTCGCCAATGTAACCCGACAAGTGGTGATCCGATTTATCAAACACAATATCATCTGCCGTTATGGTGTTCCAAGCAAGATCATTACTGATCATGGATCTAACTTGAACAATAAGATGATGAAAGAGTTGTGTGCAGAGTTCAAGATCGAACATCATAACTCATCTCCCTACCGACCCAAGATGAACGGAGCGGTAGAAGCGGCTAACAAGAATATCAAGAGGATTATTTAAAAGATGGTTGTAACCTACAAAGATTGGCACGAGATGCTACCCTTTGCTCTTCACGATTATCACACATCTGTCTGCACTTCAACAGGGGCCACCCCTTTCTCTCTAGTATATGGCATGGAGGCAGTGCTCCCCATAAAAGTAGAGATCCCATCAATCCGGGTATTGATGGAAGCTAAGCTCACCGAAGCTGAATGGTGTCAAAGCCGACACGACGAACTGAATCTGATTGAAGAAAAGTGAATCACGGCACTATGTCACGGTCAGTTGTATCAGCAAAGAATGAAGAAAGCCTTTGACAAAAAGGTCCGACCTCGTGTCTTCAGAAAAGGGGACCTCATGCTCAAGAAGATACCATCGTTTCTCACTGATTCCCGGGGCAAGTGGACTCCGAATTATGATGGCCCCTACGTGGTCACGAAAGCTTTCTCAGGCGGCGCCTTGAGACTCGCAACCATGGACGGAGAGGAATTTGCCTACCCCACGAATGTTGATGTAGTCAAGAAATGCTTCTCCTAAACTAAAAAAAAAAAGAAAAACGTCTCGGTGGATTGAAAACCCGAAAGGGCGGTCCAGGCAAAAGTTAGAGACATAAAAAAAATCATCCTGATGGATTGGAAACATCATAGTACAATCCAGGAAAAAATTAGGGATAATGGCAAGTAACTATGTTCAACAGAGGCGAGTCCCTCAGCAGCAGCAGTTACATCATCCGTCAGAAAACTCCAGTCAAGGTCATCTTCGGCAGAAGCTTAGGATGCTCCGAATTCAAAGTTGGTAGAAGGATAGTGGTCGTTATGTTTCAACGTAGCCCTTTTCCCTGTAAATTACCATTCTCTAACTTTGTAAATACTCAATGGAATCACGCATTTGGCTGATCTCCATTTTATCAATAAAATTTGAGCCCTTGTACTTTTGTTTGCAATTCTTATTTCTTTTAGCTTTACAAAATGACGTTGTTAACATGATTAACGATTCTTGAAATAAAACAAAAATGAATTTACTGGTTAAAACTTTTTCTGCTTTTTAATAAAGTCGGCAATTTCTTTTGACTGTTGAACATCAAAGGAACATCAACCGCTTCTCCAGAGGTAAGCGAACTTCAAAGTGCAGAATCAGAGTACTCTTTCTAACCCAGTACGCCTGAATGAAGGGATCAACTATGTCAGAGGCCTTGTTTCGTCTGACACACCTCGGCCGAGTCCTTATCTCCTAAGCCCGATCAACGGTGCTCCCAATAGGGACTATCTCTCCTAAGCAAGGTGGAATTGCTATTCTGGACCAACAGTACTTCTTCGCCCCGCGATGGCCGAGTATCCAGTCGTGTTCATCCATTAGTTTGTATGTCGCGTCAGTTTTGTCAGCATAAACATACATACATCATGCATTATTGATTTGCATTCACATTTCATAATGCATCACTATCACTCTAGTCGATCTTGTCCCCTAGTGATAGAAGTTCTCTCAATCGAGTTGTCAGTTCTTGCCTCTTCAGGAAACACTACGTTTGAACAACCTCGCCTCCAGTTTATTTCTAGGAGGAAGTTGGCCTTTGACCACTTTGATAACTTGAACCTCTGAAAAGCCAGAGAAGCTTTCTACAAATGTCACTCTTCGCCATTGAAGATGATATCCTTGCTTTCCCGGATTAAAGAAAAATCCCCAGAGAAAGCCTCCTAAGCAGAGATTTGGCAGTACAGCTGCCATTCTCCGAAAAACCCACCGATGAAAAGGTCATCCGCACCTCAAAATTGGATCCCGTCATATGCCATTTCTCCGGGAAGATCCCAAGAAAATTATGATGTAAGACCCCTAAGCGAAGGCAATCTCTCAAGAGGCTCGCTTTCCCCAGTAGAAACAAATGGCGTCTCTAACAGAGAAGTTTGTACACCTCTACAACTCGGACGACTGGGTTCCCCAGTAAGTCTGACATCGAAACTTTTTCCACTCAAATGGCATCTCCCCAGGAAAATTCGGCGAGAAGTTTGAGGGGAACCGCTACAAATAGCGTCCCTTGTCAGTAAAGTTTATTGACGAAAGAAACTAAGACCAGTTCCTTGGTAGGAAACCAGGATCGAGGGGAAGTTTAAATAAGAAACTAAGACCAGTTCCTTGGTAGGAAACCAGGATCGACGGGAAGTTTAAATAAGAAACTAAGACCAGTTCGTGGGTAGGAAACCAGGATCGAGGGGAAGTTTGTTTCCGCAACTGAGACCAGTTCCTTGGCTGAAAACCAGGATCGAGGGGAAGTTAACCTTTTCTAAGCATCATCGCTTAGCAAAAGAAGATGAATGCGTAAGCTGCCATTCATAGCCATCAAAATTTCAGGTATTCCGATATTTAATCCTCTTGCACCCCGAATGCCCGAATACCTTCGTCATTCACACCTTCATGTCCAAGAAGATTAAATAGGGGCATCTGTCATACCCCAAATTTTGACCACTAATATTTCCCATCATTGTGCAAATCATCATCACAATATGGATGTACCTTTGTGCCTCATCAATCTCCTCAAGGAATTGTTGAGCATTCACCACAATCAAAATTAGGGTTTCAAGCCCTCTCTGAGTGCTTAGACAAAGGATCAATCAAGGAATGACATGATCTTCAACTTGTCTAACCTCTCAAACATTCACAATGGATCAAGAGGACTCCCACTTCAAGGATTAAGCACAAGGTTGCTCCCTTCTAGGGGGATCAAGCTCCAAGATCGCCAGTGTCACCAAATTAGGGTTTTGGTCGACCAGGGCCTCCAGATGGAAATTTTCATTTGGGCATGAGCCAATGGACCAAAACATAACCTAATATACTCCATGGAACCTCATGGTCCCAATCATCAAGTCAATTTTGCCTCAGGGGATGCATACATCAAAAATCAGGAATTAGGGTTTCTTGACCTAATTCACCCCTAAGTTGACTTTTTGGACAAATCATGAACCAAGACCTCAAGAGAGGGTTTGAGGGTCTCTAATATACCATATTGATCCATTTGGGACAATGGATTAATCCAAGAAGTTTGAGCAACAAGTCTCAATTTCATCTGCACCACAATTAGGGTTTTAAGGAAAAAGTCAACTGTAACTTTGACTTTTGACCAGGACATGCTACCAAGCCCTATGACATGCACCAATATACCCTATAAAACCCATGGAACATGTCCATCAAGTTTGATTTAGGTCAAGGACATGATTTCCTGAAGAATTGCACAGTTTGGAATTCATCTGATAAAAAGTCAACTGTGCACAAAAGTCAACTTTGACTTTTTGAGATTTTTCACCAAAATGGATTTTTAACCCTAAAATGATGTTAATGTATGATTGGAATCATCATTCATCAAGAAAAATCAAGAAAAGTGGGATAACTTGTAAAAGGGGTAACCATAAAAACTTAGAAAATTTTCTAAGTTAAAAATAAAGTGACAAGGGTACCAACTTTGGAGGATCATAACTCCTAAACCACAAGGCCATTTTTTCCCATCCAAAGATGGATTTGTAGCCCTCATTACCCTCTACAAAAACTTCAACTAGACCTAAGTCCAATTCATTAAGGATTTTGAGTTATGGAGTGATCAAAATCCCTGAAAAATGAAAATGTCACTTTTTCCAACACTTAGTGAAATTTTCACTAAGTCCAAATCTGTCTTCAATTTTTTCCAAATGTAGGGGGATTTTTCACTTGGATTCAAAAGAGATCAAAACCAAATATGTTCAAACAGTTGTTGTATCATGTAAGGGCTTTCCAAAATGGCCAAGAACATTGCCAAATTCCATTTAAGTCATGAGATATGACATTGGCAAGTTGCCTTGCTGAAATCTGTCAAAGGCAAGGCAGATTTGCAATTTTGCTCAATTTGCTAAAATCAGCCAAATTCAAATGCTCATATCCACTTGGACACATCTAAGGATTGTATCTAAAGGGGACAATCACTGAGCCAAACCTCCAAAGTCCATGGAACAAGAAATAGCATGTTGAACCTAGAATGGCCAAAATAGGGACAAGACTCCAAATTTGGATTGAAGCATTTAATGGAAGCATCAAGGTGGCATGGACTGAGCCCTTCTCATCTGAAATCAGTCAAGACTTATCCAAGACCAAGGGGACCAAAGCTCTATGCCCTAACCTCTAGTCAATGGCTAGAGGAGACTTGGATTTTCATTTGCCAACATTGGCCAAACCTACTTAGCAGTTGCCATTCACTATTCCTTGCAAAACAAACTTGCTCTACTATAAATAGAGCTCAATTGTGATCAGTTTGAGTACACCAAAGCCATCAAACAGATGCTTTCCTCAAAATCTCTTTCTCTTGGTAAAAATGCCTTTCTTAGCAAGGTAGCTATCGGGTTTTGAGTTAGAGGACAATTCCACTCAAACCAATCACTCACACACCTCACATACATCATATAGAAGTGATCCAAACACTCACATAACATCTGGAACACAGATTTCATAAAATCACTACCCAATTGCTCAAGTTCTTGACAGTTTTGCAGTTGAGGTGCCATCTTCAACTCCAAACCATTTCAATCCATTCCAAGCACTCAGACACATCACTTGGCACCTAGGGAAGCTATCCACATCATTGGAACCTAGCAGTAACACCTCCAACATAGATCATGATCACCAGCTGCAAGTGGTAAGCATGAGCTCTTCTAACTCTATGATCCATGCAATTTTTGCTGCACAATAATTTGGTCATATGTTCATAATCATGCATGGAATGTTTTCCCTCAATTAATTGCTTTGTTTGAATCGTGTATCAAAAATCCCAGCCTTCATGCAGAAATTAGGGTTCTTGAGGATTTTTCATGATTTCTTGTTATATGTTTAATTTAAATGAAATTAATTGACATAGACATGATCGTGAGGTTGAGACGAGCATAATGATATGTGGATTGCACGTTATAATCAAGTATTCAGTGAGATTAGAGAGAAAATGCAAATCTGGCCAAGCCCAGAACACGCGCGTGTTCTTGGAGTGTTCTTGGCGCCTTTTTTCAAAATTTGAATATTTGAATTTTGTGATTTTTATTTAATTGATTCAAAAATTAATTTCTCTCTGAGTTTTAATGATTTTGAGTTGATTCTTGTTTTAATAATTAACAAAAATGTTAAAATATTTTATTTTATCAAAAAATTCCAAAAATATTATTTATTTCATATAATTGATATTTTTGCAAAGAATTAATATTTTAATTATTTTTGACATTTTAAATATTTTTTCCACATTGATTTTGCAACTTTTAATGCTTTCTAATTATTTTGTAGGTCAATACTTAATTTTTGAAGCATTAATCCAAGATCACAATTTGTTTATCATATGTTAAACAATCTTGATCATTTTAATTGAATTTTTATTCAATTAAATACATTTTTGAAAACAAATTAGGGTTTTTGGATTAATTCAACCCTCATAAATCATTTTCAAAACACTTGGGCCTCTAATAGAGTGTAAGACCCAATCCTTTTTTTGACCAAATCATTTTGGGCCTCAGTGTATTGTATAAGTCCCGATACCATCAAAAACAAACGGTACGATCATCGCCTTTTTGAAAAATAAACTTTTGGGCCTTTCCTCGAGCTATAAGACCCATTCAAAATTTTTGGGCCTCTATTAGAGTGTAAGACCCAATCCCCTTTTAACCAAAACCATTTTGGGCCTCACTTATTGTATAAGTCCCTCTGCGTTAAAAGAAAACCTCGGCGCGATCGCCATTTTAAACAAAAAATCATCTGGGCCTACCCTCGAGTAGTAAGACCCATTTCCTTTCTTAAAACTCTTTGGGCCTCTTGAGAGAGTGTAAGACCCATCCCTTTTGTACAGAAAACCATTTTGGGCCTCAGTCACTTGTATAAGTCCCTCTGTACAAATTCAAACAGTGCGCTCACTGATAAAACCCTGGGCCTCTCCTTGAGCTGTAAGCCCCAAATCTTTCTTTTTCAAAGCACTTTCTCCTTTGATTTTGAATATACTGTTGTTTTCAATCTTTCTTTGTTGAACAACTAACCAAACAGCATGGAAGCTCTACAACCGAGTAAGTGGTTATTGCTTTCATTTACCGCTTTCATATACATATAACTGTATTGTGGGGCTGTTTCACTGTAAGTCTTCTTTCATAAACTCATATCAACTGTGTAATAATAGTATAGATATTTAGAGTTTCCCCGGCAACTACGTCTAGCATTAAGCCCATTGATCACTCTTAGAAATAGTCTAAACTAGATCCCCATAGGATTACCAGACACAGTCTTCCCTCCTCTTGGGGTTAAACAATATGGAGATATGAAAGGCAGCATTCTCTGTGAACCCTTTCATAGACTGTCACTCGTAGAAGTTATCAAAGAAACTCTATCCCCCAGAGATGATCGCTTCTCCGTGAATTGCATCTCTTGAGTTTCTTCCAAATTCTCGAACTTTCCTGACTTTGATCTATTCTCGGTGAATAGCATTGTCTTGAATTTCTCGGGGTTTGGGGACCCACAGGCTTCTTAAAAGCAATTGTCAAGAAACTCTATTCCCAGAGATGATCTTTTCTCCTTGAATGGCATCTCTTGAGTTTCTTCCAAATTCTCGAACTTTCCTGACTTTCATCTATTCTCGGTGAATAGCATTGCCTTGAATTTCTCGGGGTTTAGGGACCCACAGGCCTCTTAAAAGCATCGGCCTCCTCTTGGGCATCGTACAAGGACCCACAGGCTTCCTAAAAGCAACCTAGCCTCCTCTTGGACTTAGTCCAAGGACCCTCCGGCTTCTTAGAAGTATTCACAGCCTCCTCTTAGGCTTCGTATAATGATCTCTTCCTCCGGGAATGATAGCCTTCTCTTGGGCTTAGTACAAGGACCCGTCGGCTTCTTAAAAGTTTCCAGCCTCCTCTTGGGCTTCGTAGAAATTGTCCCGCGACCTCCTAGAGGTATAGGAACAGAACATAGTCATCCGCATAGAACAGTCATTTCAAAGAGTCTACTACTGTTTCTCAAAGCATAGTACAAAAGATAAAACTCTAGACATGGACAGTCTAATTTCCTTGAGTCTCCAAGACATTCTCAAGTGACCTCTTCGTTAAAATAGGAAGGAAACCCGTAGACTCGGACAGTCTCAATACCCCTTGGATTTCCCGCTTCCTTAAAGAACAGGAATAACCCGGATCCTTGAATCAAATCCTTGAGTACAGTGTTAGTCATATAAGAACTGATTTTCTCTTTCAAAATCAGTATACTGGACCTGTCACTTAACTGAAACAGTCACCACAGCCTCCTCTTAGGCTTTGTATAATGATCATTCTCCAGTGAAGTTAGCCTCCCTCTTGGTCTTTGTACAAAGATTCTCCTCAGTGGAGTCAAACAACGGTTAGCCTCTCTCTCGGGCTTTGTACGAGACACATAAGAGACTCCCTCATTGAGTCAATCACCCCTTTCGCCTCCATCTCGGGCTTTATACGAGATACAAAAAGGTTCTTATTGAGCCAAAAAAATTTTAGCCTTCATCTCGGGCTTTGTACGAGATACAAAAACTCTCTTGTTGAGTTAAATAGCCTCCATCTCGGGCTTTATACGAGATACCAAAAGACTCCATCGTCGGGTCAAAACCTTTTAGCCTCTCTCTCGGGCTTTGTACGAGACACATATTAGCCTCCTCTTAGGCTTTGTATAAGAAAACCACTGGTTAATCCAATTAACCTTTTAGCATCAAAATTGTGCCTCGTTCACAGTACACAAACATCAACAACTCTTTCCCCTTCATCTAATCGCTGTAAGCGGCCAGCCTCTGGATCATCTACATCCATGCCACTGTCCCTCTTTTAGCATGAGAAATTCCTAAGGAAAGATGGCATTACTCTACACTGAGTTAAAGTCTTCTCCTTCAGGTTGGAAATCCCCTTTAAAGGAAATTATGGCATTGCTAGGATCCGCGTATCCCGGTTAAAGTAATTCTCCTTTATAAAAAGTTGTGACATACAACCCCCTCTTTAGAGATGACAAATTCTCTCTAAAGTCAAAACCCTTTTAGCTTCACATCTTGGGCTTCGAACAAGATACAAACTACCTTTCGCTTCACGTCTTAGGCTTTGAACAAGACACCAAAAACCATTTTCTCCCATAGAATAGGAGGAACTACGAACGCTCTGATTTCCCTGTTTCGGTAAACGGGAATACGTAGGCATAAGATCGAAAGAAAAGATCTTAGCGAGCACACTAAACAAAAAACCCAAATCCCATATCTCCATCAATCAAAAGCAGTAATTCAAAAAGCATCAGTCCTAACATTCTAATCCTTGTTCCCCGCTATAAAGTCCTAGAATAAAAAGAAAGAAACCAGTATTGGCAAAAATACAAATAACCAGGACAAAGGCCCCCCCACATTGATAGCATCCCTAAATTAACAGACCGCTGTTTAAACTCAGTATGCAAAGCAGGGTTAATTGGAGACATCTATTTCCCTTCCTTCATCAGCTCACAATAGGATAAAAAATGAATCGACCTGTAGTAAGCTCAAACCGCAGAGAGTGACCAGCGCTTAAGAACCACGTCCAAAATCGCTCGCTACACAACAGTATGTATGACATCAGCATAAGACAAAGGAACACACCACTTGATCACAACCAGCACCAGCAGCTATACCGATAGTAAACTAAAGGGAATCACATCAGACAACTAGACAAGACCTAGTCTCAAAAACACAACCTCTACCAAGGCACCAAACACGAAGTTCTGACATCTAATGTGACATGGTTAAAAACAGATTCCCAAGAAAACAAGTTTCCAACCCAAAGACCACTTTGACTGGTCAGGCGATACAAACAATGACCCTTTATGCAGTATAAAAACCAAGCCTCCTTGCTCCTAACCGCACATCACAGATAGAACCACGAGTCAATCTCACCAGGATGCAAAGAGGAGTCACACGTAAGAAGACAAGAAATCAGATCCACAGAGGTTGAAGAACCAAATATTATCCAAAACTGGTACAACTTCAGGAGCAAAGAGAACAAGAAGGGCATCAGAGACCAGGATGAGAACCACCAAGAAAAGCCAAGTGCAACTTCAAGCTTCTGAAGATGAATGGGATGAAGATTGGAAGACTTTTCTTGATTCGGGGGGTTGGGATAATCTTTAGGCTCTTTGTTTGTTGCTTTTTCTAATCTTGTATGCTTTCAGCAGTGCAACAAAATTCGATTTCAATTTTGTTTCCTTTAAACTAAACATATGCAAAAATAATCACAACTGCACAAGACACATCCCAGCACACTTAATCCTAATTTTCTTCTGGTCAAAACACATCATATACAGAATTCAGAACATCCTTTTAGATATATCACAGTCAGTCTTACAAAAATAAGTGCCAACACCAACAATTGCAGAATTATCAATCTCCCCCTTTACATCATACGTCCAACTGCACAAACTTGTAACACTCTCCCCCTATCAGGAATAACATGTGCTTCTTCGTACCTTGAAGAATGGAAAACATAAGACGCATCTGCATGTCTTCAAGAGTTCACTCTTTGTTCAACTCACAAGTTGAGCACACTCATCACTTGTACCAATACTCACATGATCCCAATCTGATCAACTTTTCTCTATCTAAGACTACCAGTACTCCTTTGCAAGAAGAATACATTAAATGAATGGAGGACATGAGACTCATCTTTATGTCTTCAAGAGTGCACTCTCTGTTCAACACACCTGGTGAACACATTCACCTACTGCTTGACCTTACATCAGTACATAAATCAGGTAGAGGCCTGTGATCTCAGGAGACAAACACCATAACATTCTGAACAGAATGTTCTGTCAACAGATGTTAAGACATCGGTCTTGACAGAGTCCAGCTGTACTAAAAAACACCACATTCCAAAACCAAATCTCCAAACTTCCCCCTTTAAACCAGAAACAACCATCATAACCCATCACATCACAGAAGATCACAAGAACAGTATTCTTTCATCCAACTCTCCAAAGGCAATCATTCCCTATCATTCTCCCATATGATAATTTGGAATACTTCTGATCAGTTGATGAGTATCTTTACCTTCATGTTCAAGATGTCTGCTAGAGATAATACTTCTGGAATCTCAAGGTCTCCATTCCTGCAGCAAGAACCAGAATTAAACTGACCTCAGGAGTAAATAATATGTTGATCACACCTTGACCAGCTCACACATCTAAGATAAGTTCTAGTGCCAGAAACTTCTTAGACATACCACCCAGATGTCTCCTCTTCCAGATCAGGAGTAGGTTCCAAACTCATGTGATCAAACCACATTAATTTAGCACCCAGAGCATCTGATATGCCATTCCTTCAGACAACAGAATTCAGCACAATTTTGGCATGATGTTCTAACACAAGATAGGACATCATTCCAATGAACACATCAAGAGATCAAAGACTGGAGATTAGTCCTTTTAGGAATAGAGGCAAAAGTAAATTACTTCTCTTCCTTACAACTTCACTTATCAATGCCTTTATGAGTGGACTTGAACAATAATCTTCAAGTATCGTTGACAAAGTAAGTTGAAGCAGTCTTGCATATATCCCATCGCCATAGTATATACATTTAGAGAAGAACAACCTTCTCAATTGCAACCTCAGGAGTTTTCAGATAGATACGCAGCGGATCAAATCACAAACTCCTCACGACCTTCAGGTGTCACATATCAGCCCTAGCATCATAATCTAGGTGACACCACAATACCACAGGTTTGAAAATAAATCAAACCTAACATAACCACAACACAGTAGCTTTTCAACCAAACCCCCAAGCCTTCAGCACATGCCACTGCCTGTCACGAACAGTCCATCCTCCACTTCTAGGGACCACTTTCACACCTATATGAACTTCTCCAAGGTCAAACAACTTTTCAGTAGAAAGCTTCTACCTTGACCATGAACCAGAAAGTATCTTCCCTCAGATCTCATCCAGATACAGAACAGAATGACCTGCTCTGATACCAATTGAAATTCTGGTACATGTGCATAATTCAGATGTCCTAGAACATGTCGTTCGACATCTGGTCTGACATGATCACAAAGGGCAAGGTATATAGCAATAATCATGGTACTGAAAAGATAAAAGCAAGACACACAGAATTGTTAACCCAGTTCAGTTTAACACACCTACTCTGGGGGCTACCAAGCCAGGGATGAAGTCCACTATCAGTAGTATCAATTCAAAGCTAAACTCTCCGTTTATAGCTTATCACTCAATCACTACCCAATGACCCTTCTACCTAGATCCTCTCTAGCTATGAGAAACTCGTCTCACTCCCAATCATCGCAATGATGTTTAGCAGTCGACAATCCGCCACTGCATCAACGACTCTTTACCTATACAACAGTTCAACAAGGAAGACACCCTTCCAAGACACAACTTAGATTTACTTAAAAGCTTCCTCCAAGAACAATACTCCTCTTACTTAATAGCTTCGAGGATCACACTAACAAACTGTCCAACTCACAGGTCGAGTGGTACAGGAACCAACCCTAATACTAGAACTTTTACATCTTTGGTTGCGTTACAAAACTAGGTTACAAAGCATCTATATATAACCTATTCCCAACTGGATTTTGGACCTACAAAAACACAGCAAATGAGCTGCTACAAGTCAGCAGAAACTCCTGCTACAAAATAGGACTTCAATCTATAACTTCCTAAAATATCTCCATATTTAGAAAGTGTATATTTTCCAATAATCTTCTTAATTTCAGACTTGAATCTTCAGACCTTTTAATTCAGCGCCACATAGAATTTGCATATTATTTCCTGAATCTTCTGCATCTGTTATGACATAACAGAATTCTAAATTCTCTTTAGTTCTGGCGCAATGTCGAATGAACCTGCATGGGACATCTTGATACGACATGTTGTTCCAGATGTTGAAACTGCTTTAGCACAACATGTTCCATTGCACACTAGGACTTCTTGCTCAACCTGTTCTTCTTTAGCAAGATACACTATTCTATATAACATATTGCTGCTATTATTTGTTTTACAAAATTAATGCCAACCCTTAACATTAAAGAACTAACAGGGTTGCCTCCCAAAAAGCGCTTTATTTAACGTCCTTAGCTTGAATTTTTTAATGCTATTTTATACTGGTCATATGAAAACATACCTCATGGACTTTGATCCTTACCTTCATTTGACCTTTGTCAATGTCCATAAGAATTTTTGTGGTATTTATGAAGGCTCTTCCAAAGATAATAGGTATCTTCAGATTTCCTCGACTCCTAGAACCATGAAATCTACAAAAAAAATGTAAATTTTATTCGTAACATCTTTAATTATTCCCACTGGTTTCCTGGATGTTTTTTTAGCCATTAGTAATGTTGTCAAGGTTGGTTCTATTAAGAGGTCACTGATCTTTTGCACTATTGTCAATGGTATCAAGTTTAAACTTGCACTTAAGTCTATGAGTGCATTTCCAAATTTTATATCACCTATGAAAATAGGTAATATGATTACACTAGGATCTGCTTCCTTTTATGGTGGAGTTTGTTATATTTCATTAAAGCTTTCCTCCTGCTTTGTCTACTATGGTTCTTGTGCTCCTTGATATTTGGTTGCAACAACTTTTTCATCTTCGTTAACATCAATTGAATGACAATTCTCTTTTGGACTTACATGTGTATTGGCATTGAAAGCATCCTTCTATTAATCAATCAATTGCTTCATTAGTTAACAATTTGAGTTTCAAGATTTTTGATCATGACTTCAGTATTCTTGTGGTTGGATATTGACGTTTGTGTAAACTAGTTAAACATGTTCTCTATCTTTGTTTATTTTTCTTGTGGAGGTACTTGTGTATAATGCTGATATGGTTGCCTATTTGAAGGATCTACTTCTAGTTCCCAACCTTGATTAAATTTGTTCCTTTGGAAATTGTAATTTTGATATTGCTTTATCCTTTGTTGGTTGCTAATATAGTTGACTTCGTCAGTTGGTGGACAAAACCGAATAGGGTGATCTCCACTACATAGCTCACAGAATGTGATCTACCTTAAATTAAACGCCTATAGTATTTCTTTCAATTGTTGTGGTAGCTTTGAAAACTTCTTTGTCATCTTATTTACTATTTGTGTCAAAAACTTATTATGTGCTAGAATTGTATCATTGGTGTTTAACTCTATGATGCCAGTTTTTCTATGGGCGGGGCTCTTGTTGTACTAATGATCACTGAACATCATTTGTTCAATTATTTCAATTGCATCCTTTGTACTTTTTTCCAGTAGAGAACCCTGAGTAGTAGCACTTAGCAACAACGTTGGTTGTTATTGTAATATGTTAGAACAAGATTTGTTCATGACATATATCCTTTAGGTTTTGATGATAACAAAGTATTGAAAAAACAATGGTGTTATCTAATGTGTGTTCTAAGTATGCAGGTTCATAACTTAAGAAGAATCTATTCAGAATCTGATAAAAGAACACATTTGAGAGAAACTGAGTTATTGGCTTCTGATGGTTCAGTACTGATATGTGTTATTAAGTGGAGTCTGATGATATATGTTTGCATAGACTATAAAGCAGAATATATCAGAATCAGAAGAGAAATATATTATCTACACTTATTGAATGTATCAGCTTCGTGTGATCACTCAGAACCATAGACTAAGCTAAGTTATTTGTATTGCATAAAGTAAGCTACAATGTCAAATTATTTTGTCAGCTAGAGTTTATGTTCACATGGCTCAAGAAGAGTTGACATGCTTTACAGATATCCACTCTCAACAGATCTATAGCACAAGACACAAGGAAGAAGTTATGGTTAAAAGAGTTACACAATAGATAAAGATCTTTTTGTGTATCCATCTTCAACGTCTCTTAGTACTATGAAGTAACAAAGTCACTTGTACAAGTTATCTCTTCCAACGACTATTCTTTTGCAACTGCTATATAACTAGCTGAAGATTCAATCTAGAAAAAACAACAAGGAATAAACAAAGAGAGCAAAGAAGAAAAGAAGCATTTCACGCTTCTAATGGAAGAATAACAAGATCAACAATGGTAACACCATCGAGTATGCATAATTTTTGTTCTATGTTGTAAATTGTACAAAGCCTTAAGATTTATTAAACATTGAATATCTTAGAAATCTTAAGAGCTATGATATTTGTTATGGTTATTTCCCTGTACCACTGATTGTAATCAAGTACAACTTATTTTCTATTCTGCTAACAGATTGTTTAGTAGTTTAGAAAGAAAGTCTCTTGCTATGTGCTTGAGCATCAATGTCTCTTGCTGTGAGCTTGAGCCAAGTAAGTCTCTTGCTATGTGCTTAAGCGTTGAAGTCTTGATCATATTGTTGATTAAGCAAAAATTCTTGAACTGAAGGTCTAAGCAAGGAAGTCTTGGATTCGTGGAATCTAAGCGAGATGTCTTGTACTCGAGGTTATGAGCAGAAGTCATCCGTGGGATTTAAGTAGGAAAGTCTTGGACTGGAAGTCTAAGCAGGGAAGTGTTATACTCAAGGGTATTGAGCAGAAGTCTTGAATCCATGGGATTTAAGCAGGAAAGTCTTAGGCTGTGAATCTGAGCCAGAAAGTTTTGTACTTGTGGATATAAGCAGGAAAGTCCTAGGATCTGAGGATCTAAGCAGAAAGTCTTAATCAGGTGCTGATTGAGCAGGAAAGTCTTAGGATGTAGGTCTTAGCAGGAAAGTCTTATGTTCGAGGGTATAAGCAATTGTAATCATGTTTTGATTATAGTGAAAAATCCCTTGTACTGCAAGGGGACTGGACTACCCTCACTTTGGGAGGAACTAGGATAAATCTATGTGTGTTCTTTTGTTATTTACTTACTTCTGTTATTATTCCGCCGCAACTAATTATTGGATTTTGAACAGTAGTTTAGAATCTAAACTCTGTTTAGAAGCAAAGCAAAAACGGAGAACACAATTCAACCCCCCTTCTTGTGCATTTTTCTCATCTTCATAATCCATTTCTGAAGATGTGTATCTAGGTAAGATCATCAAAATTGTGGTTTGGACATCTTTTTAACATGGATTTTTTATCTCCCCCACACTTCACTCAGAGCTTCAATTGCACCTTAAGAGAATAAAATGATTAATGTTTTAGCTTCCATGAACTTTCTAGAAAATTTTCCTCCAATGTATTCTAGTTGGTAATCACTTGCGTTGGTTGATCAAGGTATCATTCCTTTACTTTTCCGAAGAGCGTAAATTTGTTCTTGAAGATCAGATATGCAAAAAATGTCGCCTTGATGATAGAGATCATGAAGGTCATCCCAAATTTCCTTTGCACAGTCCATCATAAGGAAACTTTAATAGATTTCAGGAGTGATAGAGTTTTTAATCCATGACATGACCATGGTGTAACACATATCCCAAGTGAATGATTTAGGGTTAGAAGAATCAAGACGAATAAGGTTCCATTGATGAACCCTAATTTGTTTTTAGAGTGAATGGCTATATGAACAGAACGCGACCAATAATAAAAATTAGTATTGTTTAAGAGAGGGGTAACAAGAGCAAGCCAGTGATTGTTACTGGAATGCATGTAAAATAATTAAGCATGTGTGTATGATAACTATGATTTTTGGGAGGTGGTTAAATGAAGTTGTTGGTGAGTTTAGTGTTGGAAGAAACAACCTATTTGGGGGGATTTTATGGTGGTGAATATGTTTTAGGAGAATACTTAGTAGGGGAAGCCATAGATTTGGTCTTTATGGTGAGCTTGAAGGTGAAAGAACGGGAAAATATTTTGAGGTCGTGAGGTTGAAGATGGAGAAAATGAGAGAAACTTAAAGAATGAAGAGAAACATAAAAATACATTAAGTTGTAACAAATTCTTATTCATAAAACCAACTAACATAATTTTGATTACTAGTTTTATTTGCTTAAATTTTACACTTTTGTTTAAATATAAGCACGTTGTGAGAGAGCTGACACTACGATAAAGTCAAATTAAAAAATTAGTTTTGCTAAATGGATCATGTGTTGTGTGCATACCTTGCTTGAGGGTTGTTGTAGGAAGTTAAATATTTTAATTTTTTTTTAAATTTTGGTATCCATCTTTACGACTGGTTAATTGAAGGAGATCAGTTTTATTGTTCACTAGCGGAGACATTTACCGACAGAGCAAAACTTTGTATGAATTATTTAAATATGAAGATTGTTAACTTATAACCAAATTTAAACCTGAGATCTTAAAAAGTGCAACTCTCAAGACTCAAATATTTACCAACGTGCCAAATTTTAAGGGTTAAGTTAATTATCCTAATTACAATAGAATAAAACCATATTAAATACGAAACTTGTTAAAATACCAACCGTTTTGGTTTAAAAGAAAGAAAGAAATATAAGTCATTACATAAATTTGAAATAATTACTAAATATAACATTTCTTGAGTAAAAAAAATAAATATCATTTTTAAAGTAAGGGTTAATTCTTCGAACTAATATTTGAAAAAATTGACTTGAATAGGTCGGTTGGACTACAAATCGAAAGGTCTATTAAAGATTTAAGATTAGTTGGTTATTATTAATCTAATGTCTGTAACACCCCATTTTTCTAATTTATTTATTTAATTGAATTTTCGTATATTTAATTGTTTAAATCAACTTCTATGTGCATTTGGATGGTGTTTAGGTGGTTGTAGCACCCCAAAATTTGCCCTTTTCTTTTTTTACCACTAACTGACTTATGCTTCATTCATTTGCATTTTAGCTAGTTCATGCATATCATTGGATTCTTTGGTTATGGGATCAAGGTTCTTTGATATTCGACATTTAGAACCGTCTCGGTATTTTCTGCAACTTTTATGTTCGGCTCGGAAGCCAATTCATCGAGGGAAGTGGCGGAAATTAATTGTTTCTGAAATTTCGGTTTTTGCTGGTTAACTATACCGGTGGTGTTCATAGTTCACAACTTCTGATTGGATCAACATTTTTGAGCGATTCCTATGCCAAAAGTTCCGTCTTGATATCCTCTCTAACTTTCTTGTTTTGGCCAAAGGCTAAATCTTTGAGGAAGATCTCCAAATACGCGAATTCTCTGAGTCGATACAGCAGAAGAACAGTGAAAAATAGTGTTGAACCGGTGTATTTCGGACACTAAAAAAATTCATAACTCTCAGTTCGTTCGTCGGATTGATGCCATTCTGGTGCCTAAAATTCCGTTTTAATGCCATCTTCGTGCCGAATGTTCAGTAGGAAACAGTTCCGAGCGGAAGGACTCCGGAAGTGCGAATTACCAGTGGAATTTATTGATGCGGTTCATTGTCTGTCAGATTTTGGAAAATTAGAACTCGGTCAATTTTTATCGGATTATTTCAGTTCTTGAAGCGCTGGTTCATAAATTATATCCTCTTAAAGTTCAAAGACAAGCTCGGGTTTGAACGGTCCTCCGAAGATCATCGTTTTGGTTTATTTCGCAAAATGGAAATGCTAAACCGAAAAAAAAGGTTGAAAGTTGTTTCATGGGAAAATTCATATCTCACTCGTTTTTTGTCCGATCGCGCTCATCTTTTGAAAAAAGGTCACTGACAAAGTTGAGTCAAGATTCTGCTCCGAAAGACATGAGCTTGTCACGTTTCTGAGTAGCAGACAGTAAATAAGCTGAAAAAAAAGACTTTTGATAGTGACGTCTCGCCGCTTAAATGTATCGAACTCATTTAATTTGGATCGAATGACGTCCGTTCTTTTTGCATTGTGTCCGTGACTCAGACGGGGACAATTTTGTAAGAGGCTCAGAGTCAAAATTTTGTACCGAGCAAGGTGTTATTTCCACTTAAGCTGCCGATAAGCTAGAATTTTACCGTTTTACCTCATATTTCCACCACACTATATATTCAAAATTCTCTCTCATTTCCCTCAAACTTCATTCATAACTCACAAACACCAAAAATTCTGATTTGACTCTCTCAAAGATCAAATCAAGTTCTATCAACTTTTTATTAAGAACACAACAACAACTTCATCAATATTCAAGAACACTCAAGAACGCAAAGTCTCCGATCGAGCTCCGACCACCGCCGATCAACCGCGATCGCCTCCCCCACTCTCGCCGGACCACCGCGCCGACCTCCCTAGTTCCAGCCAGCCACCGCACGCCGACGAACTCCCTCCTCTCCACGGATTCTTCATCAATTGCTCCTCCGATCTACTTTCCGGTAACAATTCTTGAATCTTTCGCTTCATTATTTGTTAATTGTTGAGGTTTGGATTGAATTAAAGTGAATTTGATATTGTTGTAGCTTAGGTGTTTGATAAAATGCTTAGGTGAACACTTGAATTCAAGAATTGTGATAATTGTTGAGTGAATTAATTGTTTGATCATTGAATTGAGATTGATATTGTGGAGATTTGTTGAATGTTCTTAAACAATAGTTGTTGAATTAATTGATTCTTGAAGTAAGTTGATTATGAGCAAACGTGGAATTGGATGATTTCATTTGAATTGTTGTGTTCCGCGTGTCGAGACTAATCCGGTTCCACAATTATTGATATTCAATTTGCATCAAGAATGGATTAACCGTGTAATTGTTTGATTGTTGTGTGTTAACGGTTCGCGTGTCGAGAATTATTGATTTGCATGCTTAATGGATGATTTTGCTTGGTCTACATGTTTGAAAGTCGCGTAATCGATATGCATTAATTGTGTATGATTATTAGCTTGAGCTTGGTGCATGTTTGCTTGAGAAATAAAAGTTCGATTGTGTAGGAACGTTATCGTGTCGCTTTCCCATAAAAATGTGTTTTGGTCATAACTTCCTAACCGTGGCATGTTTTTGCGAATGCGAATAATGTAACTTAACTTTGTTGATGATTCCGGAGTTGTTGGTGGACTTTTTAGTTGATTTCGGACAACTTTTTTCTACTGTTTCGCTACTGCCAGCCGACGAAATCGGCCTAAAAGTGCCAATCCCTAGTGGAATTAATTCAAACCGAGTTTGTTTTTGAGTCTGTTGGCACGTTTGCGGTTAACCATGCAATTTTTGTTCAATTCCGAGTCGGTGATTTTTGACGTGTTTTTTCCGATTTGACGCTTTTAAGCTCCGTTTCGTGCGAACTTTGCATGTTGAGTTGTATTTGATGTGCACTTGTGCTTACTTGCTCATACATTATCATTGTGATTGGTTTCGCTCTTTTTCGGATCGACTTTGTGTGCATTTTATGATATTGTGGCAGTGCTGCCCCGTTTTGAGACTTTGTGTTCCGATGCATGCTCATTACTCGTATGCTTATCATTGTGCTTGATTTTGAGTTATGATGCATGGGTGCAACTTTCGGTTGCATCTCCTTGTGGTTTCTAACATGTTTGTTGAGATTATGCAAGGTTTCCGCTAAGATTCCGACGATGGTTATTCGCTCGGTATTCCACTTTATTTGTGGGATACTACTTCACTTCCGATGCGATGGCTTTTATCTCATGCTATGAGAGGCATTATGTATTGCATGCGTGGTTGTCTGGCTTGTGTTTTTATGCAGGTTGCCTATGTGGCCGTGTCCCGCTTTTGTTTGCCTGATGATAGCTTGCTCTCCGGGTTTCTTGTTTTGCTTGCAGTGCTATTTACGGATTACTATCCGTTTGGTATAATTTCTTGAACCAATTTACTCTCTTTCCGCATTTTTCTTTTGATGCCATGAGAAGTAGGATTGGGAGTCCGTACCACTTGGCCGGCAATTCTGGAAGTCCTCAAAGGAGGCCATGCTTGTGTGTTTACTTTTGTGCCTAAGACCTCCAAGAGGCATCCCATTCCCAGATCCCCAGTAAGACCTCCAAAAAGGACATGGACGGAAGGTAGGGTTCGCAATCGACCCCCGTTATTTTAGTTGAGTCGTTCTTAGCTCTCATTACATGATTGAAGCTTTGAACATCACCTACTCTTGTTATTGAGTCGGTCAAGTGGAATGAGGGTTTAGCAATCAAACCCCCAGCCTTGTCTATAGCTCGCATTGACCAATGTTGATGCTTATGTGATCTGATTCACATCTTCCCCTTCCTTACTCTGCTCTCCATGGTTCTCGATACCATTGAATGAGCACCCCTATTTCTTACAGCTAGCTTGTTGGCCTCGGTTGATATGACCCCTTGGCTAAAGCTTCCCCTTTTCTTACTTTGACTGTGTGACATTACTGTTTATTGACACTGTTTACTCTTTCATTGCTTTTAGTTCATTTTGTGATTGATTTTTCATATGTTTACTTGTCTGATGACATGATCCCGTAGGATTCCTCGCTCCAATTAATTTTTTATTAAGTCGGAGGTAGGAGAGACATTAGGATAGCAATCCATGCATGACAACATTAGTTAGATTTCCCTCTTGATCCTGACCTTAGGACCATCATTGCATGCTGACTTATAGGACAGAGTTTCCCCTTAGACTTTAGTGAGTCTCACCTTTCTCTCGCACCTATGCGATCGAGACTGTTTCCTGTTCACTCGTAGTAGCCTGAACTACGGATGCTCTAATTCCTCTTTCTTTTCAGATTGAGGATACGTAGGCACGAGATGTGATATCTCGGCGAGCACACTAACAACTAACTTCCCTTTTCAAAGTCGGGCACCTGGAATTTGTGCGGGACTTTCACATTGGGGACCAAGCAGAGGTCCGCGGCGTCCTTTCCAAATAAATCCTGACCGCGAAGGGCCTGCAGTTCTTTCTGCATTCCCAAAAACTGCTCCTAGAACTCATTCATTCTTTCGAACATGTTGTCGTTTCCACTAGAAGGTATCTGTGGAATCTGTCCTTCCGGGACAGTGTGTACCACGGGCGGTGGTACAGTCATTATGGCAAATACTCTCGGTGCCTCCTGAAGTTTGTAACCTTCAGGAGTTATTGTCATGCCCCTGGCATCTTCGCTTTCCCGAAGTTTGTAACCTTCAGGCCTAGCGGTTCCTGTTGCGGTTCCCTGATCCTCATTGATCGGCGGAACATATCCTTCTGGGATATAGTTAAGTGGCATGCCCCAGGGATGATCTTTTGGCATTTTGTACCTAGGATCGGACTTCTCCACTATGGGCGTTGAAGTGATCTCCGAGATCACAGTCCTTTGTAGCTGAGCTTCTGCCGTGGCTTGCATGTCGTTATGAAGCTTTCTCATATCCTCTCTCAGAGCGTCGATCTCTTCTCTAAACTCTCTGTTCTCTTCCTCGAGATCATCCATCTTTTTCTGACGACTGGCCCGAGTATTGTACGAATGAGACAGTTTGACTCTAGAACCGAGACACAAACGTGAGATTCGTAGGTAAGAAGAATACGTGACGTGAGAATGATGAATGCAATGATTATATTAATTGTTTTTTTTTTTTGGTTTAATCAAAATAAACTTCGACAATTAGATTGCAAATATCAAATAGTGGGGAAACCCCCATTTTATTGAATTCAAAGGATCGCGAAAATAGAAATACAGTAGATTACAAGGTGCGGAAATAGAAACCTAAGCTAAGGGGTCCCGAGTCCTCTCTGGGGAGAAACCGGGTGCTGATTCTGGTACTTTCCTTTTTTTGGACCAGGGCTCTTTGGCCGTTGTCGGGTTATCATTCCTTTGCCAAGTGAAAGGAATGAGCAAATTCCTTTAGTCATCCTGATTGTCCACAGCTTGTTGCTCCAAAATCTCAATCAAAGCATCCTTATCTTTTAGCAGTCGTTGTATTTTGGTACACTCTACATTGAGGGTGCGGTATTTGTTCTTCCAAGACCTCCTCTCCTATTGAACTTTGTTGAGAGTAACCTAAAGTTTTTCCGTTTCAGTCATGAAGTACATGACAGATTCCCTCGGCGGAAGAACTCTGTGACGAGGATAAGGCATCTTTAGCTTGACAGCTCTAGTCTGTACCCAGTGGAGATAAAGCTCCACCGAGACACAGTCCGGTTTTCCTAGAGACTCTTGTCCTTTCTTATGAACATGTTTCCAAGCGTGCACTATTTCCATCTTTAGTGCCCTGTCATTTTCTGCTTCTTTGAAGAAAAGACCTTCCAGATGAGCATTACGCGGGACATGCCTCATCGAGTATCCAAATTGACGACAAACCAATACTGGATGGTAGTCGATTCCTCCCTTAGTTCCTATGAGGGGTACGTTGGGGAAGTTTCCACAACGGTCAATGATCTTGATCCCGTCATAAACCCTATTGCACCAATTTATATCAGAGTTGGTAAGGGACATGATTTTTTGCGACCAACGTAAGGCATTCTTATGATCCCAAAACCCAGCAGGCTTGGATAAATGGGAGATAAACCATTTATATAACAGGGGTACACAACATGTGATCATCCATCCACTGTACAAATTCCCTAAGTGTACAGAATGATACGCGTCCGCGAGCAAAGTTGGCACAGGGTTTCCAATGAGAAAAACCTTAATGGAGTTGATATCGGCGGAGCTATTAATGTTGGGAAACAGAAATAACCCGTAAGTGAGTAAGACAAAGATGCTTTCAAAAGCAGTCATGTTCCCTATACTAGCAAAGTACAGAGCCTTCTTTTTCAGGAACTGGGCTGGCAAACCTGGGAGCCCACCCTTGGTGGTCATGTGAGTCTTGATTTCTGACTCATCCAAATAGATTGCTCTTGCAATGGTTTGATCCTTTGGAATTTCTTCCAGTCCAGAAAATGGAGCTCGATCAGTAATGTGTAGATCGGTTAGGTGAGAATACTCCTCCAGCGTTGGTGCGAGCTGGTAAAATGGGAATGTGAAACAGTGATAGACCGGATCGTAAAACTGAATGAGTGCCTCCATGATTCCTTCAATTACATGGACTCTTAACAGAGGTAGCAGACCTCCGTACTTGGCTCTGAAAGCTTCAGGGTTAGTGATCATCCTCGCTAATCCTCTCAAATCCTCTAATTTTGGAACCCTGAAGGTATACTTATGAGTTCTCCTTCTACAGAAGTCCATGAGCGCAATCTTTTTCTCTGACATTTGCAATCATTGTCTTAGTTTAATTTGAAAATGAGAGACTAGAAGAGAAAATTTTTCTTTGATGTAATGTTTTTTTGATGAATGCAGCACACAAAAACATAGAAAAAACATGGGGTCAAAGGGTCGGTGTCAGGAAGTCAAGGCTCTACCCCCCCCCCCCCCAAGGTTTATACTAGTGATTTTTGTACCTGTCACTCAAAATCATTAGTTCTTGTTGAGAAAACACCAGTGGGCCGGGAACCGTGCTAGGTGATGTTTTTCGAAGAACCGCCAGAAGAGGGTAGTATCACGTGACAACCATTTCCAATAGTTTCTGCACTACTAAAAGAGGTTATTCCTAGGTGTATACTCAATCTTTCCACATGCGGCATCACACGCATTCCCATTAGCAGAAAAATAAACACAGACATCAATTAGGAAAAGCAGTATATATATTTGTCATAAAGTCCCAGACTTTAAAGAGCTATGAATCCCATGTTCCTGACAAAAATGGCTCCCCGACGGAGTCGCCATCCTGTGGTATCTTCCTAACTTTAAAGGTTTTGACCTAGGATCCTAGTGAAGTCAAAAAGGTCTTATCCTAGTGAAGTCATCATTCTTCGGTTTCTACCTGAGAGATAAAAAAGAGGGCCCCACGGTGGGCGCCATTTTTCTGTAGCGAGCGATTTTGGACGTGGTTCTTAAGCACTACCGCTCTGGATTACTACAGGTCGATTCATTTTTTGTCCTATTGAAGCTGATGAAGGAAGGGAAATAGATGTCTCCAACTAACCCTGTTTTGCAAACTGAGGTCAAACAGTCAAAACTGTTGGTTTACAGATGCGATCAATGTGGGGGGGGGGGGCTCTCTTAGGTTATTTTGGTTGAATTTAGACTTTTGGCAGGGAATACCGACTCGGATATTTTGGTGGATATGTGAGGATTTGTGACCTGAGGTTTTTTATGTGGTGTGCTCGCTAAGATTTTTCTTTGAATCTTATGCCTACGTATTCCCGTTTACCGAAACAGGGAAATCAGAGCGATCGTAGTTCCTCCTATTCTATGGGAGGAAATGGTGTTTTGGTGTCTTATTTAAAGCCCAAGACGTAAAGCTAAAGGTGGATTATATCTTGTTCAAAGCCCAAGATGTGAAGCTGAAGGGTCTATTTGTATCTTGTTCGAAGCCCAAGATGTGAAGCTGAAAAGGTGTTGTCTTTAGAGAGAATTTGTCATCTCTAAAGGGGGTCTGTTTGTCACAACTGTTGGGTGACTGACTATGAAGGAGGATTACTTTAACCGGGATATGTGAATCCTAGCAATGCCATAATTTCCTTTATAGGGGGTTTTAACCTGAAGGAGAAGACTTTAACTCAGTGTAGAGCAATGCCATCTTTCCTTAGGAATTTCTCTTGCTATAAAAGGGACAGTGGCGTGGATGTAAATAATCCAGAGGCTTGCCGCTTAGAGCGATTAGATGAAAGGAGTTGTTGATGTTTGTATCCTGTGAATGAGGCACAGTTTTGATGCTAAAAGGTTGATTAACTCAACCGGGGTTTTTCTTATACAAAGCCTAAGAGGAGGTTAATGACCCAACAAGAGGATGCTTTTGTGTATGCGTCTTGTACGAAGCCCAAGACGGAGGCTAAAAGGGTTTGACTAAACAAGAGAGTCTTTTATACTCACCAAGAGAGTGATTTGTATCTCGTACGAAGCCCGAGATAGAGGCTAAAAAGATTATTGACTCAACAAGAGAGTCTTTTTGTATCTCGTACGAAGCCCGAGATGGAGGCTAAAAGGTTTGACTCAACAAGAGAGTCTTTTTGTATCTCATACGAATCCCGAGATGGAGGCTAAAAGGTTTGACTCAACAAGAGATACTTTTTGTATCTCGTATAAAGCCCGAGATAGAGGCTAAAAGGGGTTGCTGTTTCAGTTGAGTGACAGGTCCAGTAGGTTGGTTAAAAGAGAAAATCAGTTCTTATAAAGAGACTGATTAAAGGTAAGGCTATGCTTTGGGATTGATCAGAGGATCAGGGTTATTTCCTGTTCTTTAAGGAAATGGGGAATCCATAGGGTATTAGAGACTCAAGGAGATTAGACTGTCCAAGTCTAGAGTTTTATATTTTGTACTATGCTTAAAGAAACGGTAGTAGTACATTCACGGTAGAAAGATCTAGACTCTTTGAAAGACTGTTCTATTAAGATGACTAATTTCTGTTCCTATACCTCTAGGAGGTCGTCGGGACAATTTGTGCGAAGCCCAAAAGGAGGCTGGAAACTTTTAAGAAGCCGAGGGACAATTTGTACGAAGCCCAAGAGGAGGCTCTCTTCCCGAAGGAATAATCCTTTTACGAAGTCTAAGAGGAGGATGTGCATGCTTCTAAGAAGCCGTAGGGTCCTTGTACAATGCCCAAGAGGAGGCGGGGATGCTTTTAGGAAGCCTGTGGGTCCCCAAACCCCAAGAAATTCAAGACAGGCTATTCACAGAGAGTAGATCAAGCCAGCAAAGTCCGAGGATTTGGAAGAAACTCAAGAGATGCCATTCACGGAAAAAAGATCATCCCTGGGGAGTAGAGTTTCTTTGACAATGTCTAAGGGTGACAGTCTGTGAAAGGGTTCACCGAGAATGCTGCCTTTCACGTCTCCATATTATTTAACCCCAAGAGGAGGGAAGACTGTATCTGGTAATCCTATGGGGATCTAGTTTTGTCTATTTATGAGTGACCAACAGGGCTTAGTACTACACGTAGTTGCCGGGGAAACTCTAAATATCTATACTAGTATTACACAGTTGATATGAGTTTATGAAAGAAGACTTATAGTGAAACAGCCCCACAATACAGTTATATGTATATGAAAGCGGATAAAGAAAGCATATAACCACTTACTCGGTTGTAGAGCTTCCATGATGTTTGGTTAGTTGTTCAACAAAGAAAGATTAAAAATAACAGTATATTCAAAATTAAAGGAGAACGTATTTTGAAAAGATGTTGGGGCTTATAGCTCAAGGAGAGGCCCAAGGTTTATCAGTGATCGCACTGTCGTTTTGTACAGAGGGACTTATACAAGTGACTGAGGCCCAAGAAAGGTTTTCTGTACAAGGGGATGGATCTTACACTCTCTCAAGAGGCCCAAGTGTTTAAAGAAAAATAATGGGGCTTACAACCCGAGAGTGGGCCCAGATGATTGTTTTTTAATTGGCGATCGCGCCGAGGTTTTCTTTTAACGCAGGGGAACTTATACAATGTCTGAGGCCCAAAAATTTTTGGTTAAAAGGGGATTGGGTCTTAAACTCTAATAGAGGCCCAAAAGATTTATTTTTGTACAAGTGGTGGGGCTTACAGCTCAAGGAGAGGCCCAGGGTCATTTGTTTGAAAATGGCGATCGCGCCGAGATTTTTGAAAACGCGGTGGGTCTTATACAATGCATTGAGGCCCAAAATGGTTTGGTTTTCGAAGGGGGTTAGGTCTTACACTCTAATAGAGGCCCAAGAGATTTTTAATGGGTCTTATAGCTCGAGGAGAGGCCCAAGGTTTGTTTTTCAACGGACGATCATCGCGTCGAACTTTTTGAAATACAACGGGACTTATACAATAAGTGAGGCCCAAAAATAGGTTTGCCTTTATAAAGGATTGAGTCTTACACTTTATTAGATGCTCAAAAGTGTTTGAAAAAGTTTGATGAGGGTTGAATTAATCAAAAACCCTAATTTGTTTTCAAAATGTATTGTAATTGAATAATAAATTCAATTAAAATGACCAAAATTGTTTAACATGTGGAAAACAAATTGTGATCTTGGATTAATGTTTCAAAAATCATGTTTTGACCTACAAAATGATTAGAAGTCATTAAAATTTGCAAAATCAAGAAGGAAAAAATATTTTAAATGTCAAAAACAATTAAAATATTAATTCTTTGCAAAAAAATATCAATTATATGAAATAAATAATATTTTTGGGATTTTTTGGTAAAATAAAATATTTTAACATTTTTGTGAATTATTAAAAAAAGAATCAACTCAAAATCATTAAAACTCAGAGAGAAATTACTTTTTGAATCAATTAAATAAAATCACAAAATTCAAATATTCAAATTTTCTAAAAATGGCGCCAAGAACAAGGGCAAGAACACGCGCCACCCTCTGTTTCTGCAGATTTGCGTTTTTTATCCAATCTCACTGAATACTTGATTATATCATGCAATCTACATATCAATCTACTCGATTTAACCTCACGATCATGTCTACGGTCTTTAATTTCATTTATTTTAAACATGGAATAAGAAATCAAAGAGAAACCTCAAGAACCCTAATTTATGCATGATGGTTCAGAAATTCCACACACGATTCAAACAATGCAATTGATTGAGGGAAAACATTCCATGCATGATTATGAACATATGGCCAAATTATTGTGCAGCAAAAATTGCATGGATCATAGAGTTAGAAGAGCTCATGCTTACCTCTTGCAGCTGGTGATCGTGTTTTGTGTTAGAGGTGTTATAGCTAGGTTTCAATGACCTGGATAGCTTCCCTAGGTGCCATGGAGTGTGTTTGGATGCTTGGAATGGATTGAAATGATCTGGAACTTGAGATGGTACCCCAACTGCAAATCTATCAAGAACTTGAGCAACTGGCTGTGATTTTGTGATTTTAGTGTTCCAGATGTTATGTGAGTGTTTGGATCACTTCTATGTGATGTATGTGAGGTGTGTGAGTGATTGGTTTGATTGGAAAAGCTCTCAAACTCAAAACCCGATAGTGACTTGCCTTAGAAGGAAATATTGGAGTGAAAGAAGAGATTTTGAGGAAAGCATCTGTTTGATGGATTTGGTGTACTCAAACTGATCACAATTGTGCTATATTTATAGTAGAGCAAGTTTGTTTTGCAAGCAATAGTGAATGGCAATTGTAGCAGAGGTTTGGCCAATGGTTGAACTTTGGAATACAAGTCTCCTCTAGCCATTGACTAGAGGTTAGGGCACAGGGTTGTGGTTCCCTTGGTCTTGGATAAGTCTTGACTGAATTCAGTTGCAAATGGCTCAGTCCATGCCACCTTGGTGTATGCATTTAATGCTCCAATCCAAAATTAGAGTCTTGTCCCTCTTTTAGGCATTTCTAGGTTTGGCATGCTACTTCTTGTTCCAAGGACTTTGGAGGCTTGGCTCAGTGTTTGTCCCTTTTAGATTTGATCCTCAGATATGTCCAAAGTGATGACAAGGCTTGGAATTATCTGATTTTGCCAAATCGAGCAAAAATGCAAAATTCTGCCTAGCCTTGGCAGTTTTCAGCAAGGCATATTGCCATTGTCATATCTCTTGGCCTAAGTGGAATTTGGTGATGTTCTTGGCCATTTTGGAAAGCCCTCATATGATACAACAACTGTCTGATCATATTTGGTTTTGATACTTTTTGGATCCAAGTGGGATTTGGTGATGTTTTTGTGATTTTGATCATTCCATAACTCAAAATCCATGAGGAATTTGGAGGGAGGTCAGTTTTAAGCTTTTGTAGAGGGTAATGAGATCTACAAATCAAGCTTTGGATGAGGAAAAATGGCTTTGTGATTTAGGAGTTATGATCCTCCAAAGTTGGTACCCTTGCCACTTTTTCATAACTTAGAAAATTTTCTAAGTTTTTATGGTTACCCCTTTTACAAGTTATCCCACTTTTCTTGATTTTTCTTGATGAATGATGATTAAAATCATATATTAACATCATTTTAGGGTTAAAAAACCATTTTTGTGAAAAATATCAAAAAGTCAAAGTTGACTTTTGTGCACAGTTGACTTTTTATCAGATGAATTCCAAACTGTGCGATCCTTTAGGAAATCATGTCCTTGACCTAAATCAAACTTGATGGACATGTTCCATGGGTGTTATAGGGTATATTGAATCATTTTCTAGGGTTTGGGAGCATGTCTTGGTCAAAAGTCAAAGATACAGTTGACTTTTCTCTCGAAACCCTAAATGTGGTACTGATGAAATTGAGACTTGCTGCTCAAGCTTCCTGGATCAATCCATTGTTACAAATGGATCAATGTGGTATGTTTGAGACCATCAAATCATGTCTTGAGGTCTTGGCTCATGATTTGTCCCAAAAGTCAACTTAGGGGTGAATTAGGTCAAGAAACCCTAATTCCTGATTTTTTATGTATGCATCCCCTGAGGTCAAATTGACTTGATGCTTGGGCCCATGAGGTTCCATGGAGTATTTTAGGATATGCTTTGAAGCATTTTCTCATTCCCAAAGGAGAATTTCCATCTGGAGGCCCTGGTCGACCAAACCCTAATTTGGTGACACTGGCGATCTTGAGGCTTGATCCACCTAGAAGGGAGCAGCCTTGTGCTTAATCCTTAAAGTGGGAGTCCTCTTGATCCCTTGTGGATATTTGAGAGGCTATACAAGTTGAAGATCATGTCATTTCTTGATTTATCCTTTGTCTAAGAACTCTGAGAGGGCTTGAAACCCTAATTTGATTGTAGTGGATGCTCACCCATCCTTGGGGAGACTAATGAGGCATGATGGTTCATCCATATTGTGATGATGATTTTCACAATGATGGGAAATATTAGTGGTCAAAATTTGGGGTATGACACATACAGAATACTAAAGGAAGACCTGTCTTTAGATAAGATAATTTGTTCTTGCATGTAATTGAACATGGTTTGAGGGAGGTTTATTTTTCTTCTGTAGACTAGAAAGAAAATAAATTGTCGGTCCGAGTGAGACAACACTCTTGCTCCTTTTTTTCTAGGTATTAAGTTTGTTTCCATGATCCTGTGCCAGACTTTAGCTGGGGGAATGAGTGTGGAAACACAGTTGGAATGACCATTCCCACAATGAATTTTGTAGATGAGATCATTGAAGATATTTCTTTCTTTGTAATCTTCAATAGTATCACCGATTTCATCACATTTTATGGCTTGTGCAATGATAGAGGGATTAATCACTATAGGGAATCCGGAGATGACTGACTGAATGATATGCTAATTATATACGTTTGAAAAGACACCAGCATTTGCCCAGAATTCCTTGACTAGGTCGGTGTAAATAAGGCCTGGAAGCATGTTGAGATAACCCTTCCATTTCTGACATCGTAACTCAGACGAGGTTCTTATCAACCCATATTCTTTGAGGGAACAAAATTTCATAGTAAGTTCATTTAGGACTTTTAACTCAGAGATTTCACTCTTAGCAGCTTTTGGATGTGAGGTAGACATTTTGGAGGGAATACGAAAGAGAGACACTAGCTGAGATGGGTTGGAATAATGAATAGAGAAGTGAACGAAATGTCTTAAATATGCGACGAATAGAGAAAGTTAATAAATACTTGTGACTCCAAACGACAAGTTCATCATTTCCTAGACATTAGACTAGATAGGGTAAGGGATGGATACTAGTCCTAAGTATAACAGACTCTTAATCTTGGAAAAACCAAGAGATCACACATAGAATTTTCTAATTAATTATTTGACAGGAGTCAGAGATTCGCAATAAATGCATGTGTAAGAGTGACTCTTGAAAACATTTACTAGGCGTGAAACAAAAAGACATATTGCCAAAAAAAAAAATTTTACATAAATAAGTGCGCAAACATAAGAATTGAAAGTGTGAGAATGGATAGTTCAAAAGTGGAACTGAAGACAACACATATTTAATTAATTTAATCATAAATACACGGTATGAACAATACTGATGCATGTACTTAATAAACCATTACAAGTTAGTAACTTAGCCTAATTCTAATCAATCATCTAATTTTATGAGAACCATCTTCTGTCGAAGGTTTCACAAAATTTTCTATCAAGAGCAGTGTCTGGATCGCCTCTAACTCTGCAAGTTGTTTGCACGATTCCTGCTCTGAAGAGGACTTCAGATAGCACTCTTCCATAGGGGATGAACGATATGTTCATGGTTCTTGATAGAAGGATTGACTCTTTAAGATGGTCAAAGATTACTTGGGGAAAATCTATAGGGGTTGACTTAAGAAGACACATAATGAGAAGCTTATCATCATGATATAGAAAATATTTGTTAATATTGCGAGGGCGAAGATTCGTCAAAATGAACTTGAAACATCCTCTTGCAGTAGGCAGAAGTTTTTCTGGATTTGTAGGTTCAAAGGTAGAACCTTTATCAAATATGAAATGCATTTCAGTGTTGGAAGTACATCGAATGGAGTCGTGAATGGTTGTGATACCTCCTTTGGGACAGTCAATGGCTTCAGTAATGTTTGTGGAGTTGAAGGAAACTGGAAGACCATAGACGTTTGAAGAGATAGACAGACCATCACTATTGACAGAGGCATTGATTCAAAAAGATTTTAGGATGTTTGTATATATTGAACCTCTTAACATAGACAGTTATCCATTCCAATTTTGAAAATGAATTCCAAGAAGGAAATCTTGACTAGCACACGCTGGATTTGGTCGTTTTTCATTAATGACTTCTAAGAGATCATCGTTGCCATGAAAGGTTCTTGGAGCCATTTTTGGTGTTTTTAGGATTCTAAGGAGGTTTTGAATAAGAGATAGTCAAGAATTATAGGTATAAGTTATGTCTTTAAATAAGAAAGGAGAGAGACTAATGTGAATAAGTTAATGACTGAAACATAGCTTGAAGAGACCCATTCATTACTATCTAGACACTGGGGTAAGTATAGGTGGAGTAGAAGACAGAGATACTAACAGGGATAAGCACATGGTGTAGTAATATCTTAGTCTAAGGATAGCCAACGGATCATGCATATTGTTTCTTTATTTACTTTTTGACAATAGTTAAGAATTAACAATAAATGCATAAATATATGTGACTTTTGAAATTTCTTAACACTGAGTGGAACCAGAGGGATCTATTGCTTATATGACTCATTAGACAGTTAAGTACATAGATGTAGAGGTAAACTTTGAATCCTTAGTTTGTCAGTTCATAATTACTCCTAGTTAGTAGATGAAAATAATTAATGTATAACCAGGGTTACATGCATTTGATATCCTATTACGTACAAATCCTCAGAATCTGAAAAAACAGAGAATTTCCATCTGATCCGGGATACTTTTGTCCTAAGGCATCTTCAGATGACTATGACAGGACACACAAGATGACGATTCTATTTTTCTACGTCTGATTTTAATGAGATCTTACTTAACCAACTAGTATGAGTATTTCACTAAGATAGAGGAGTACAATACTGTAGGGTGACCTAGATCAATTACTTATTAAGTGACAATACTTTTCAGTGAGAGAGAACATCATGACCTTTTTATAAATTAGACAGTATGTATTTAGTATCTATACTATAAACTTCTTAAGACATTTTTAATTAGTAGAAATATATTTGTCAGAAAATAAGTCATAGATGAAGTGAATCATACCTTTGTGAAATCTGAATTCTTTACAGAGATTCTTTACCTAAGTGCTTTTTATTCTGACTCTGAGCTTCTGATCATCATCTTTCAGCTTCTGCTTCCTTCAGAGTGATCTGACGTTTGAAGAATATCGATATCTTCTGACTCGGATCTCTAGTCTGAGACTAGAATCAATTTTTTCTTCAAATGACCACTTCGTTTGTTTATTCAGAAATACCCATTTGATTTCTGAAGGAAATCCTCACAGTGCGAACATTCTGATCATCAGACATCTGTCTTTCATCAGGCTTCTTTTGAACAGATGCATGCTCTTCAGAAAGTCATTAATTCCTTAGCTTAAACATACACTTCTTGAAATTCTGGTATCAGATATGTGATGTCAAGCGAGATGTCACAATATCAATATCTGTTGTATGAACAAGGCAATAATAGTAACAAGAAAAAGCAGTAAACCAACACAAAGAATTGTTCACCCATTTCGGTCTAACAACCTACATCTGGGGGCTACCAGGCCAGGGAGGAAATTCACTATTAGTAGTATTAATTCACAGACTCTACACTCAACATACCAGTTGATAGTCTACTCACTTAATCACTACCTAATGACACTTCTACCTAAGAACCTCTTAGATATGAGACACCTCTCACTCCCCCTCAATCACCACAGTGATACAAGTCAAAGATTACACAGTATAGAAGTCACACTTCAAAGACACACCTTGATCGTGCTTAAAAGCTTTGATCAAGAACAATACCCTCTTGCTTAAAAGCTTTAGAGTGAACAAATTACAACTCAAACAATCAGACCAATTCAAGCATCAAGGATGAATGAACGGCTTACAGACGAAAACACAAACCCTAACACTTGACACTCAAATCACAATATCTTGTCTTCGTATTCTTCAAGTAGGGTTGAGGCTGCTTTAAATAGAAACTTATTCTTGGGCTTGGACTCCTTGAAAATCTCATATTTTGTTCACAATTAAAATTGATTTTTCCTTCCAAAATCTTTTCGCCCTAAAACAGTAACAATATATACTCCACAAATGATTGCAATAGAACAGATCTTGTCCATGATTTTTGCATGCAATCTTTCAAACAGAATCTCTCAAAACATCAAAAACGTGCATCCCTAAAACATCACAAACTAAACACAATGTTCTGTCAACAGATGTTAAGACATCAGTCTTGACATCACGCACAAAACTGCAAAATACAACAATACTAATAAAACCACCATATGCAGAATGTTTGAAGCACATGTCAAGACATCAGACATGACATCTTGAGCAGACACATTGTTTTACCAAAATTGCTGCCAATAACAGAACTAACAATCTCCCGCTTTGGTTAATTTTGGCTAAAACAATATCAGCACGCATCAGAGATACCAACAGCAGAAACATTCTTCAAACAAACCAATCTAACACATTCTGAAAAACAACAACTAAGAAAGACAACTGCACAACAAACTCCAAACTCCCCCTCAAGCCAACAACCAGAAATCCAACTACTTCAAACCAACTTAAGAGAACATACAAAAAAAACTCTACTCTACTCTCCCCCTTTTTAGCCATAATTGGACAAACTCTGAACATAGCAGCAAGCATAATGTTCTGACACATGGTCAAACTCCAAGTTCCAAAAACATGCACAACTGGGAAAAAGTGACACATTACTCAACAAAGAGAAGTACACAGACACCAAACAACTTTGACCAGGCGATACAAACAATGACTTTTATTTGAATTATAAGACCCACACCAAAATGATTGTGTAGACATCCAAACAAGGAAGGAAACCTGAGCCAGTCATCCAGAACAGTTGCAACACACAAGGGCCAGCAAGACCAGAATATCAAGAACACACAACCAAAGGAGATGAATTCCAAAGAATAGACTACAGGTGGATCCTCTACAGGGGAAACAAGGACAGGAAAAAGAACAAAAACAAGGATGAAGACCATCAAGAAGACTCATGTGTAGCTACATGATTCTAAGGATGAAGCAGATGAAGATTGGATTAATTTCATCAACTCAGGTGGTTGGAGAGAATAGCTGAATCCAACCAATAAAACTCTTTTCTTGTAGTTTCTGATTTCCAAAAAAATGTAATGTTGAGACTTCAAGTAATAAAAATGTTCTTGCTTCCAATTTTGTCAATTTCCCACATAAGCCAACTGCACCCAAAATCACATTCCTGCACTCCACCAAACGATCCACTAATCCTCATATATGCAAATCTGTTTCTTAAATTTTCAAATTGGTTTACATCTAAGGCCTTAGTAAAAATATCAGCTAATTGCATTTCAGTAGCAACATGTTCCAAGGTGTACCGAGCGATTTTGGATATGGTTGCGAAGCACTACCGCTATTTGGTATCTACAGCTCGATTCATTTTTTATCCTATTGAAGCTGATGAAGGAAGGGAAATAGATGTCTCAAATTAACCCTGCTTGCAAACTGAGGTTAAACATTCAAAACTGTTGGTTTACAGATGCTACAAAGATTCGGGGTCTCTTTTAGGTTTATTTTGTTAAAAGTGGTGTTCGGTCGATTGGTGGGAGGTTAAGATGTTAGAACGGATATATGAAAGCATGGGATTTTGGGTTTTTGTTTAGTGTGCTTGCTAAGATTTTTCTTTCAGTCTTATGCCTACGTATTCCCGTTTTTTCGAAACAGGGAAATCAGAGCGATCGTAGTTCCTCCTATTCTATGGGAGGAAATGGGGTTTTGGTGTCTTGTTCAAAGCCCAAGACGTGAAGCGAAAGGTGATTTGTATCTTGTTCAAAGCCCAAGATGTGAAGCTAAAGAGTCTATTTGTATCTTGTTCAAAGCCGAAGATATGAAGCTAAAAGGGTTTGACTTTAGAGAGAACTTGTCATCTCTAAAGAGGTTTGTTTGTCACAACTGTTGGGTGACTGGCTATAAAGGAGGATTACTTTAACCGGGATATGTGAATTCGGCAATGCCATAATCTCCTTTATAAGGGGTTTTTAACCGGAAGGAGAATACTTTAACTCAGTGTAGAGCAATGCCATCTTTCCTTAGGAATTTCTCATGCTAAAAGATGGACAGTGGCATGGATGTAAATAATCCAGAGGCTTGCCGCTTACAGCAATTAGATGAAAGGGAAGGAGTTGTTGATGTTTGTGTACTGTGAACGAGGCACATCTTTGATGCTAAAAGGTTGATTGGATCAACCAGTGGTTTTCTTATATAAAGCCTAAGAGGAGGCTAGTATGTGTCTCGTACAAAGCCCGAGAGAGAGGCTAAAAGATTTTTGACTCAACGAGGGAATCTTTTTGTATCTCGTATAAAACCTGAGATGGAGGATGAAAGGGATGGACTCAATAAGAGAGAGTCTTTTGTATCTCGTACGAAGCCCGAGATGGAGGCTAAAGGGGGGTTGACTCAACAAGAGAGTCCTCTTTTTTTTTGTATCTCGTATAAAACCCGAGATGGAGGCTAAAGTGATTGACTCAACAAGAGAGAGTATTTGGTATCTCGTACAAAGCTCGAGATGGAGGCTAACGTTGTTAGCTCCGCTGGGGAGAATCATTGTACAAAGCCCAAGAGGAGGCTATGGTGCTGTTTCAGTTGAGTGACAGGTCCAGTATGCTGATTTAAAGAGAAATTTATTTCTTATATGAGTAATGTTTGCACTCAGGGATTTGATTCGAGGATTGGGGTTATTTCCTGTTCTTTAGGGAAATGGGAAATCCAAAGAGTATTGAGACTGTCCGAGTCTACGGGTTTTCTTCCTATTTTTGAAGGGTGCTTGAGAATGTCTTAGAGACTCAAGGAAATTAGACTGTCCAAGTCTAGAGTTTCATCTTTTGTACAATGCTTTGAGAAACAGTAGTAGACTCTTGGAAAGACTGTTCGATTAAGATGACTGATTTCTGTTCCTATACCTCTAGAAGGTCGTCGAGACAATTTGTACGAAGCCCAAGAGGAGGCTGGAAACTTTTAAGAAGCTGATAGGTCCTTGTATGAAGCCCAAGAGGAGGCTATCATTCCCGGAGGAAGAATCATTATACGAAGCCTAAGAGGAGGCTGTGAATACTTCTAAGAAGCTGACGGGTCCTTGTACTATGCCTAAGAGGAGGCGAGGATGCATTTAGGAAGCCTGTGGGTCCTTCCACAATGCCCAAGAGGAGGCCGATGCTTTTAAGAAGCCGATGGGTCCCCAAACCCCGAGAAATTTAAGACAGGCTATTCACGAGGAATGGATCAAGCCAGGAAAGTTCGAGAATTTGGAAGAAACTCAAGAGATGCCATTCATGGAGAAAAGATCGTCTCTGGAGAGTAGAGCTTCTGGACAAGTGCTTTTAAGAAGCCTGTGGGTCCCCAAACCCCGAGAAGTTCAAGACATGTCATTCACCGAGAATAGATCAAGCCAGGAAAGTTCGAGAATTTGGAAGAAACTCAAGAGATGCAATTCACGGAGAAGAGATCATCTCTGGGGAATAGAGTTTCTTTGACAACTTCTACGAGTGACAGTCTATAAAAGGGTTCACCGAGAATGCTGCCTTTCATATCTCCATATTGTTTAACCCCAAGAGGAGGGAAGACTGTGTCTGGTAATCCTATGGGGATCTAGTTTTGACTATTTAAGAGTGATCAACGGGCTTAATGCTAGACGTAGTTGCCGGGGAAACTCTAAATATCTATACTATTATTACACAGTTGATATGAGTTTATGAAAGAAGACTTACAGCGAAACAGCCCCACAATACAGTTATATGTATATGAAAGCGGTAAATGAAAGCATATAAACACTTACTCGGTTGTAGAGCTTCCATGTTGTTTGGTTAGTTGTTCAACAAAGAAAGATTGAAAACAACAGTATAATTCAAAATCAAAGGAGAAAGTGCTTTGAAAAGAAAGAATGGGGCTTACAGCTCAAGGAGAGGCCCAGGGTTTTATCAGTGAGCGCACTGTTTGAATTTGTACAGAGGGACTTATACAAGTGACTGTGGCCCAAAAGGTTTTCTGTAGAAAGGGATGGGTCTTACACTCTCTCAAGCGGCCCAAAAGAAAAAGAGTGGGGGTTATAACACGAGGGTAGACCCAGATGATTTTTCGTTTGAAATGGCGATCGCGCCGAGATTTTCTTTTAACGCAAAGGGGCTTATACAATATCTGAGGCCCAAAAATGTTTTGGTTAAAAGGGGATTGGGTCTTACACTCTATTAGAGGCCCAAAAGTTTTGAATGTGTCTTATAGCTCGAGGAGAGGCCAAAAGTTTGTTTTTCAACGGATGATGATCGCGTCGAACTTTTTGAAATACAAAGGGACTTATACAATAAGTGAGGCCCAAAATAGGTTGTATTTACAAAGGGTTGGGTCTTACACTCTATTAGAGGCGCATTGTGTTTGAAAAAGTTTTATGATGGTGAAAATCGAAGAAATTCTAATTTTATCATTTTAAAAGTAAATTCTTAAAAGAAAATCAATACAAAATGATAAAAATACCAAATAAGCAACTTGTGATTTTTGGTTGGGGTTTGAAAAATGATGTTTTAATCACAAGATGAAATAAAATTCATTTGGTCTTGATTTTCAATATGAGAATTCACTTTTAAAATGTTTTAAAAACATTAAAAAGGAATTTATTCACAAAAATACTAATTATATTAAATAAATAATATAAAACTAATTGTTTTGTGGAATAAAATATTTTGGAGTATGAATAAGAAGTGTGTAAAACAGAATTGGAAAATGATGATTTTTGCTATGTAAAATAATTGGTTGACTTTTTTGAGAATAAACTAATGTCACAACATCACCTTCGACATCACTCATGAGTTTTGAAGATAAGAGAAAAAGGGAAGATGTCACAACATCACATTTGACATCAGAACTGCACCTTGGTTTTTCAACATCTTTGCTATTAAACTTCAAACATTCATAACTCTCTCAATTTTTAACGAAATTAAAATCCGTAAGAACCTATCTTGACCAATTTTTCGCAAGGAATCCAATGGTATTACCTATACATACTGAAACTTAATGTACAGCACACACAAGGCAAAAAACCAGATATGCACCTTAAGTTTAAAACAACATAAACTCCACATATAAACATGTTAAAGTGCAAACAGTAGGAGGATCATAACATACACATTAAGGACTACATTTTTGCTTCAAGAATTGTTCAATATGATGCATGTATGTAGACAACAAAGGAAAGCATGATTCAAAGAATTCAAGTTGTGAATTTTACCTCTTTTTTGGAGATTTTGTCCAACCTACCAAGTGCTTTGTTCCAGAAATGATTTGATACTTTGGACACCCTCAAATGGCCTCTTGGATGCTTTTAGGATGATTGGAATCAGCTGGTACCTGCAAAAACACAAACTGTCCCTTTCTTGCAAAAGGGGTTAAAAGTGACCAAAATGGCAACTCTCTCAAATGGTGTTCCAGATGGGGGGAACCATTTGGGACAGTTCAAGGATGATATTTGGAGTGTGTTTGAGGTTTTATCTGGTTTGGAAAGTGACTGAATCAAGATATGGCTTGAAAAATGCAAAAAGTCCAATTTTGAGGTTTTGAGAGGTGACTTTGTGATGTTGTGATTACAGGTTACTTTTGATAGTTTGGACAGCTTACATATGATATATGTGAGGTGTGTGTGTGATTAGTTTGAGTGGAATTTCTCTCTAACTCAAAAACTCAGAATTACTTGCTTTGGAAGGCAAATTTGAGGTGAAAGAAGAGATTTTGAGGAAAGCATCTGTTTGATGGCTTTGGTGTACTTAAGCTGAGCACAAATGAGCTCTATTTATAGTAGAGCAAGTTTGTTTTGGGATCCACCGTGAATGGCAACTGCAGCAGAGGTTTGGCCAATGTTGTCCAATGAAAATCCAAGTCTCCTCTAGCCATTGACTAGAGGTTAGGGCACAGGCTGCTGGTTCCCAGTTGTTGGAGGAATCTTGACTGAATTCAGTTGCAAATGTATCAGTCCATGCCACCTCTAAGCATCCATTAAATACTTCAATCCAAAATTGGAGTTTTGTCCCTCTTTTAGGCATTTCTAGGTTTGGCATGCTACTTCTTGTTCCAAGGACTTTGGAGGCTTGGCTCAGTGATTGTCCCCTTTAGATTTGATCCTCAAATGTGTTCAAAATGATGACAAGGCTTAAAAATTCATGTGGCACAAGAAATGTGCAAATCTGCCCCCTGAAAAATTCAGCTGCAACAAGCCTTTTTGTAAAATCCATAACTCCCTGCTCGAGTATGCTACATGGACATTATAGGACTTTCTGGAAAGCTGAGATGACGTACTTCAACTTTGATGTTTGGCCCCAGACCTGGTTCAACTTGGATCATGGAGAAAAACATCCTTGAAGTTGGGACATTCTTGCTGGAAAAATATTAGTGATGTCCTATGCAATGTTGGAACATCAGACAACTTTGAACATTAATAATTCCAAACTTTAATCACTTGTATCTTTTAATCCACTATGATATTTTGAGTTGAAGTGAATTGCATCTTTGATGCTTGTCTTGCATGGTGACAAAGCTTGAAAATTGGGTGGCATAAGAAAAGTGCACAAAATCTGTCCTAAAAAAATCAGCTCGAGCAAGGCCTGTTGTGAGGTTCATAACTCCTTGCTCAAGTTGAATTAATGGGAGTTCTTATACATTTTGGAAAGCCCTAATGACATACTTTAACTTTGATGTTTGACTTTGGTCTTGGTTCAGCTTGCAAAGTCATCAAAAATGGTCTTGAACTTGTGTAGTCAAATCTGTCCTAAAAGCTGTCATGAAAATTCTGCTTTATCAATGCTTTTTACAAAAATCATATCTCCCTGCTCGAGTATGCTACAAGGACGTTCTAGGACTTTCTGGAAAACTGAGATGATGTACTTCAACTTTCATGTTTGACCCCAGACCTGGTTCAACTTGGATCATGGAGAAAAACATCCTTGAAGTTGGGACATTCTTGCTGAAAAAATATTAATGATGTCCTATGAGATGTTGAAACATTTGACATTAAGAATTCCTAACTTTGGTCACTTATATCTTTTAATCCTTATGATATTTTGAGTTGATTCCTTCTACAATGTTGAAGTATCAAATACCCTCTTTAAAAGTAGCTCTTACGCAAAATCAATGGATGCTTGGATCAATAGTTACAACCTTGGAAAATTGTGCACTTGAACATGATTTTAACTTAGAAAAAATTTATAAGTTTCTTTCAATTTGATCAATTTTTCAATTTTGCATGATTTCTTGATTTAAATTTGATCAAATTAAATCATCCATCATATTTTCTTGAGTAATGGCTTGTGAAGCTCATAGTTGACCAAAAAGTCAAACTTTGACTTTCTGCGTCAATTGACTTTGTATTAGATGAACTTGAGGCTTGATCCACTTGAAATGTTGCACTCTTGTGCTTAATTCTTGATGTGGGAGTCCTCTTGATCCTTCATGGGTGTTTAAGGGGTTAGACAAGTTGAAGATCATGTCATTCCTTGATTGATCCTTTGTCTAAAGCTCTGAGAGGGTTTGAAACCCTAGTTTGATTATAGTGAACGCTCACCCATCTTTGGGGAGACTAATGAGGTACGAAGGTACATCCATATTGTGTTGATTATTTGCACCATGATGGGAAATCTTAGTGTTCAAAATTTGGGGTATGACACAAGGCAACTACCTTATCTTCAACCAGATCTCTTATAAAGTGATGACGTATGTCAATGTGCTTAGTCCTGCTATGTTGAATTGGATTCTTGGAGATATTGATAGCACTCAGATTATCACAGTACAATGTCATGACATCTTGCTTGACATTGTATTCAGTTAGCATTTGCTTCATCCAAACCAGTTGTGAACAACTACTTCCTGTTGCTATGTACTCAGCCTCAGCAGTAGAGAGAGACACACAGTTCTGCTTCTTGCTAAACCACGAGATAAGATTGTTCCCTAAGAAGAAGCATCATCCTGAAGTACTTTTTCTATCATCTACACTTCCTGCCCAATCAGCATCACATTATCCAATCAATTCAGTGCCTGTTCCATGGCTGTATAGTATGCCATAGTCACTAGTACCATTCACATATTTTAGAATTCTCTTCACTTGATTCATGTAGCTCACTTTGGGTTCAGATTGATATCTGGAACACACTCCTATAGCAAAGGAGATATCAGGTCTGCTAGCTGTGAGATACAGTAAGCTTCTAATCATGCTTCTGTATAAGCTTTGATCCACACTCACACCATGTTCATCCTTGGACAGCTTTAGGTGAGTTGGAGCAGGTGTTCTCTTGTGATTAGCATTCTCCAGACCAAACTTCTTGACTATGTTCTTTGCATACTTGCCCTGAGAGATAAATATGGAGTCTTCCATTTGTCTAACTTGCAGACCTAGAAAATAGTTGAGCTCACCAACAAGACTCATTTCAAACTCAAACTACATCTGTTTCACAAAATGTTGAACCATTTCATCTGACATCCCACCAAACACTATGTCATCAACATATATTTGAGCTATTAGCAGTTTTCCTCTTTCCTCTTTGACAAACAATGTCTTGTTAATTCCTCCTTTTCTGTAACCATTCAGAGACAGGAATTCAGTAAGCCTGTCATACCAAGCTCTAGGTGCTTGCTTTAATCCATAAAGAGCTTTCCTTAGTTTGTAGACATGGTTAGGAAATGTTGGATCAATAAATCCTTTGGGTTGTTCTACATAAACTTCTTCATTTAAGTACCCATTCAGGAAGGCACTCTTTACATCCATCTGGAATAACTTGAATTTGAGATTACAAGCCACACCTAAGAGTAACCTTATAGATTCCATTCTGGCCACAGGAGCAAAAGTCTCATCAAAATCAATTCCTTCTACCTGAATGTAACCTTGGGCAACCAGTCTAGCCTTATTTCTGGTGACCACTCTTTGTTCATCAGATTTATTCTTGTAAACCCACTTGGTGCCAATTACATTTATTCCATCAGGCCTTGGTACAAGATCCCACACTTCATTCCTTTTGAATTGTCCCAGCTCTTCTTGCATGGCATTAATCCAAAATTCATCTTGCAAGGCTTCTTTGACATTTTTGGGCTCAATTTTGGATACAAAGCAAGAATTTGACACAACTTCTCTTGACCTAGTGGTAACTCCTGAGTTTGGATCACCTATGATAAGCTCTTTTGGATGGTCCTTATGTACTCTGACAGATGGTTCCTTATTAGGTTGTTCAGGTTCAGGATCAGGTTCAGCAGCAACAGGACTGGGAATTACACTTCTGTCTTCAGCTTCTGTTGATACATCATCACAACATGTTCCAACATCATCTATGACATTAGCATCTTCCTTCATTCCACTGTTATCAACAACCACATTTATAGATTCCATCATGACTTTGGTTCTGGAATTGAATACCCTATAAGCTCTGCTGTTTGTAGAGTATCCCAGAAATATCCCCTCATCACTTTTTGGATCCATTTTTCTCCTTTGTTCACGATCTGTCAAGATATAACACTTACTACCAAAGACATGAAAGTACTTCACATTAGGTTTTCTTCCCTTCCACAATTCATACAAGGTAGCTGAAGTACCTCTTCTCAAGGTCACTCTGTTGTGAATATAATAAGCAGTATTCATAGCTTCAGCCCAGAAATGATAAGGAAGCTTTTTGGCATGTATCATTTCCCTAGCAGATTCTTGAATGGTTCTGTTCTTCTTTTCAACTACTCCATTTTGCTGAGGAGTAATAGGAGAAGAAAACTCATGACTGATGCCTTCAGCATAACAAAACTCAGCAAACTTGCTATTTTCAAACTCTCTCCCATGATCACTCCTTATTCTGATGACATTGCTCTCCTTTTCCTTTTGGAGTTTCTGACATAGATCTTTAAACACATCAAACACTTATGTTTTGTCTTTGATGAAGTTCACCCAAGTGTACCTAGAATAGTCATCTACTACAACATAAGCATATTTCTTCCCACCTAAACTTTCCACCTGCATAGGCCCCATTAAGTCCATATGAAGAAGTTCCAAAATTTAGAAGTAGTGAAATGTTGAAGCTTTGGATGTGACATCTTGGTCTGTTTCCCTATCTAACAATCTCCACAGACTCTTCCCTCTTCAATTTTGAGCCTAGGGATTCCTCTTATTGCTTCTGTGGATATGATTCTCTTCATTCCCTTCAGATGTAAATGTCCCAACTTTTGATGCCAAACTTTGACTTCATTTTCTTTAGCAAGGACACATGTAGAGGGACTTGAGTCTTGTGACACCCATAAGTAGCAGTTGTCCTTAGACCTAGCATCCTTCATAATGACTTCACCTTTCTCATTAGTGACAATGCACTCCGTTTTTGTAAAATTAACTATGAGTCCTTGATCACATAGTTGACTAATACTGATCAAGTTTGCAGTTAACCCCTTGACTAGCAGTACATCATCGAGTCTAGGTGTACCTTCACAATCCAGCTTTCCCATACCCTTGATTTCTCCTTTGACACCATCACCAAAAGTCACATGGCCAGAAGATTGAAGTTTAACATCCACCAGCAAATTCTTCACTCCTGTCATGTGTCTTGAACAGCCACTGTCAAAGTACCAGTCTTCTTTAGCAAAGACTCTAAGAGAAGTATGAGCTATCAAGCTGACAACACCAGTTTTGGAGACCCATTGCTTCTTTTGCTTGATGACTTGATTACCTTTATGAATGACCTGTCTGGGTGTACAATTAGAAGTACTCTTAGGATACCCATGCAACTTATAACAGAAAGCCTTTATGTGTCCAAACCCCCCACAGTGATGACATCTCCAGCGCCTGAATTTCTTCCTAGAGGGAGTCTTGTCAGGATGTTTCAACATCTGCTTCAACATCACTGGTTTGGAACTAGGAATAACCTCATTTGAAGCAAATCCACTGTTGAACCCCAAACCACTTTTGTCTCCTATAGTTCTTCCAACATCCAGAATCTTGTCTAGAACATTAGTCCTACTGTTCAGCATTCTAATAGACTTGGACATAGATTCAAGTTTAGAGTTCAACACAGATACTTCATCTTCCAGCTTGGCAATGGTTTCCAAATGCTCTGTCTTTTCAGCCTTGAGTTGGGCAATAATCTTCTTTTGCCTCTCCCCTTCTTGACAGGCTTCTTCATTTCCAATGCATAGCTCTCTATAACAATCAGTAAGCTCATCATATGTGCTCTCTTCATTCATAGACTCATCATCAGAGATATACCTTCCAGTCAAAAACCTAACATGCTGGGCAGTCTCTTTATCTTCCTCACTCTCAGTATCAGACCAGGACATAGATAAGCCATTTTTCTGTTTCTTGATATATGTAGGACATTCTTTTCTGATATGACCATAACCTTCACACTCATGACATTGGATTCCTTTGTCATGATTAGACTTCTCTTCAGCTGTTGTTCTCTTCATCTGATCACTTGACTTGTTAATGTCAGATGAGATGTTCTTAACATTTGGTCTATATTTCCTATCCATTCTTTTCAAAACCCTATTAAACTGTCTTCCTAGCAGAACAATAGCATTGGATAGCTCTTCCTGAGTTTCAGGACCACACCCTTTCTCATCATCTTCTGTACTAGACACCAAAGTTATGCTTTTGACCTTCTTTTTAGAATATCCCAAGCCTCCTTAGCCACTTCACATGTGTTGACCAGCCTGAATATGTTCTTGTCCATACCATTAAATAAGGCATTCAAGGCCTTAGAATTCCCAAGTGCAAGTTTATCTTCTTCTTTGGTCCACTCCTCTTCAGGTTTCAGCTTTGACACACCATCTTTTCCCACAATGACAGGGTGTTTCCATCCTGTCAACACAGCCTTCCAAGCCCTACTGTCTAAAGACTTCAAAAACGCAACCATGTAAGGTTTCCAATAGTCATAATTTGATCCATCTAGAATAGGGGGTCTATTCCCAAATCCACCACTCTCCTTGTCCATTGTACCAGAAAGTAACAGCCCTAGATCTCACCCAGATGCAGAGCAGGATGACCTGCTCTGATACCAATTGAAATTCTGGTATCAGATATGTGATGTCAAGTGAGATGTCACAACATCAATATTTGTTGTATGAACAAGGCAATAATAGTAACAAGAAAAAGCAGTAACCCAACACAAAGAATTATTCACCCAGTTCGGTCTAACAACCTACGTCTGGGGGCTACCAAGCCAGGGAGGAAATTCACTATTAGTAGTATTAAAGAACTTGACGGAACCATTGATCCGAAACTTCAGAAACCTGCCATGTACCAAAGGCCTGATAGCCTAACAACTGAGAAGGAAAATGAACCCAAGGAAAAGGAAGGTAATGACCAAGAGGCCGCAAACAAAGAAAAACCTTATGTGCCTCCACCACCCTATAAACCACCTATTCCGTATCCTCAAAGATTTGCAAATTCTAAAACTGCAGGGCAATTTAAGAAATTTGTTGAACTTCTGAAACAATTAAACATCACGATACCTTTTACATAAGCCATCACTCAGATGCCCTCGTATGCTAAGTTCCTAAAAGAAATCTTATCCAATAAGAAAAAGATCGAGGATAACGAAACAGTTACACTTACTGCTGAGTGTAGCACAATAATTCAAAACAATATGCCTCCTAAGCTGAAGGACCCAGGTAGTTTCTCCATACCTTGTGTAATTGGGAAGTTCGTCATAGACAAAGCTTTATGCGACTTAGGAGCCAGTATTAGTGTTGTGCCCTTATCCATATGCAAGAAGCCTGATATGGGAGACTTAAGACCAACTAAGATGTCTGTTGAATTAGCTGACCGCTCTATTAAATACCCAGTCGGTATACTAGAAAATGTTCCAGTTCGCATAGGACAATTCTATATCCCCACCGATTTCATAATCATGGATATTAAAGAAGACTCCACTACTCATATCATACTAGGAAGACCATTCTTAGCTACCGCTGGAGCCATTATAGACGTAAAGAGGGGTAGGCTAACTTTTGAAGTTGGTGAAGAGAAGGTTGAGTTTATTTTGACACAATTCTTACAAGCTCCAGCTATAGACGACACATGTTATCTACTAGATGTCATAGATGAGTGCGTAAGAGAAATAGAGATGGAACCAACCACATACTCAGATATTATAAAAATTCCAATACCTCCGATTTTTGAAGATGATAATTGGCGTGAACCTTATCAAGATGATAGCCTAAGCGAATGTTTAGCACTTACACCAGATCATCTACCTTGCCCGAAGAAACCAGCTCTAGAACTGAAAACACTACCCAATAATTTGAGGTATGAATTCCTAGACGAAGAACTCAAACGACCTGTGATAGTCAATGCAGACTTAGGACAGACCGAAACTAAGAAACTTTTAGATGTCTTGAGAAAATACCTAACTGCGTTAGGCTATAACATCGCTGACCTTAAAGGAATAAGTCCTTCTATTTGTATGCATCGCATTATGCTAGAGGAAGACTGTAAATCCTCTAGAGAACCGCAGAGAAGGATTAATCCAATCCTAAGCATTGTAGTCAAGGATGAAGTGAAAAAGCTTTTAGAAGCAGGAATTATATACGCGATATCAGACAGTAAATGGGTTAGCCCAGTACATGTCGTACCAAAGAAGGGAGGTGTTACAGTTGTTAAGAACGCAAAAGGTGAGTCTATAACACAAAGAGTTGTAACTGGAAGTAGAATGTGCATCGATTATAGAAAGTTGAATAAAGCTACTCATAAAGATCACTTCCCATTACCATTCATTGACCAAATGTTAGAACGATTGGAAAAACACTCTTACTTCTGCTATTTAGACGGTTACTCAGGATTCTTTCAAATCCCGATACATCCTGATGACCAAGAAAAGACAACCTTCACATGTCCCTATGGAACATTTGCTTATCGACGAATGCCATTTGGACTATGTAACGCTCCTGCCACATTCCAAAGATGCATGATGTCGATCTTTGCTGATTTTATAGATGACATTATGGAAGTGTTTATGGACGATTTTTCTATTTGTGGGCAGAGTTTTGAAGGATGTCTATCGAACCTAGAAATGGTACTTGAAAGATGCGTAAAAGTTAATCTCGTATTAAACTGGGAGAAATGCCATTTCATGGTAAATCAAGGAATCGTACTTGGACACGTAGTATCTAACAGAGGGATCGAAGTTGATAAAGCCAAGATAGAAATTATAGAAAATCTTCAACCTCCGAAAATCGTACGAGAAATACGAAGTTACTTAGGACACGCCGATTTTTACCGGCAATTCATAAAAGATTTCTCGAAAATTACCAAACCTCTTACCGGTTTATTGATGAAAGATGCTGAATTTATCTTTGATGAGAAATGTCAAAAAGCGTTTGAACAGCTGAAAACAACTCTCATCACCGAACCTGTCATGCAACCACCAGATTGGAGATTACCATTTGAAATTATGTGTGATGCAAGTGATTATGCCGTAGGTTCAGTTTTAGGACGAAGAAGGGACAGAAAACTCCATGCTATATGCTATGCAAGTAGAACCTTAGACCCTACCCAAATGAACTACGCCACCACAGAAAAAGAACTTTTAGCCGTGGTTTTCGCCCTTGACAAATTCCGTTCTTACCTAGTGGGAGCGAAGATCACCATTTATACAGACCACGCGGCTATTAAGTATTTATTGAACAAAAAGGATGCAAAACCTAGACTGCTAAGGTGGATCCTGCTTTTACAAGAATTTGACTTAGAGATCAAAGATAAGAAAGGAACTGAAAATGTAGTAGCAGACCATTTATCCCGATTAGATGGCATCAAACTAGAGCCAGTCCCTATTAATTATGATTTCCCTTATGAACGACTCATAGCCCAACTTGAAGATGATATGTCTAAACTACATTTAAATGAACCAAAAATAGAAGAAGCCATGGAAGAAATTAACTCACACACAATACTGCCATGGTATGCTGACATAGTCAACTACTTAGCAGCTGGAGTACTTCCACCAGACCTATCTTATCAACAAAAGAAAAAATTCTTTCATGATATAAAACATTATTATTGGGATGAACCTCTGCTCTTTAAAAGAGGAGCTGACGGTATTTTCCATCGTTGCTTCCCTGAAACTGAAATAGAAGACATCATCTCTCAATGTCACTCTGCTCCTTATGGAGGACATGCTAGTACTTCAAAGACATACGCTAAGATTCTGCAATCCGGCCTATTTTGGCCTAACCTCTGGAAGGATGTCCACATTGCAATACTAAACTGCGACCGGTACCAACGCACTGGTAACATATCAAGACGCGATGAGATGCCCCAAAAAGGCATATTGGAAGTAGAAGTCTTTGATGTATGGGGGATTGATTTCATAGGACCTTTCCCATCATCCTTTGGAAATAAATATATACTCGTAGCTGTCGACTATGTTTCGAAATGGATTGAGGCTATAGCTTCTCCTACGAATGGCGCACGAGTAGTCATAAAGCTTTTCAAAAACACAATTTTTCCCAGATTTGGTGTGCCGAGACTTGTCATAAGTGACGGTGGCTCTCATTTCATATCAAAAATATTTGACAAACTTCTATCAAAGTATGGAGTAAGACACCGCATAGCAACACCATATCATCCACAAACTAGTGGACAGGTTGAGGTCTCGAATAGAGAAATAAAACAAATCTTAGAGAAGACCGTAGCAACCTCTAGGAAAGATTGGTCCTCTAAACTTAATGAAGCTTTATGGGCATATAGGACGACCTACAAAACACCAATCGGAACTACACCTTTCAAACTAGTCTATGGTAAATCCTGCCACTTACCAGTAGAATTAGAACACAAAGCCTATTGGGCTATTAAAACACTAAACTTAAGGTACGATTCTGCAGGTGAAAAGCGAATCCTAGATCTGCACGAACTAGAAGAGTTAAGACTATACGCTTATGAGAACGCAAAAATATATAAAGAACGAACTAAGAAATGGCATGATAAGCGTTTATCTAGAAAATAATTTAGTGTGGGAGACGTTGTGCTCCTATTCAATTCAAGACTAAAACTCTTTCCTGGGAAACTAAGATCTAGATGGTCCGGTCCTTTTGAAATTACCAAGGTATTACAGAGTGGAGCAATAGAAATTAAGGGTAGGAATATCGAACCATTCATAGTAAATGGGCAATGTTTAAAGCACTATCATAGCATTGAAAATAGGGACTATTTGAATAACCTTAAACTTTTAGAGTTGCCCGCTGATCCCCCTAACTAACATATCTAATTGATTTCGTCAGACTTACGACGTTAAAAACAGCGCTTAATGGGAGGCAACCCATGATGATTGTTTTTCCTTCTTTATGATTGTTATTTCTTTACATTTTCTATATTCTATTTTGTTTTCAAATTTCTAGTTTTCATTTATATTTTTCTTAAAATTTTTTTGGAAATTGCTGTGCTAATTATATAATTGCAAAATACAGGATTACAAAGTCTTTCTACATTTTCTGTTCTCCTCTTCTGATTTCATTCTTGCTTAATCACTAAAAAATGGAGAACGAAGATAATATGTTGGTAGAATTTAGAGATGCAGCTCAGTGGCATCGCTATGAGGCTCTGTCTCTTCGACCCTTCGCCCTGACAAAATTTGCCCACAGACCCACCATGACCTCTTTAGGCCTAGGTGAGAGCATTGATTTTCTGTTTAACCAACTAGGTTTGGAGGGTTTTGCTAATAAGAAACACAAGACTTATCGTAGACTGACTTTAGAATCCCTAAGTTCAATGAGTTACAATCCTTACTGTGGAAAAGGCATTAATAGGGGCCGAATTACTTTTAGGTTGTTTGGATACCACTGCGAGTTTACCATTAAGGAACTATCGGATCTTTTAGGTTTCCCTGAAGGACCCACCGTTTTCTCCGTGGTACAAGAGGATTTGATGTTAGTAGGTGAGCTGAATGCCTTCTAGGGTAGAATTTCAGGGAGACCTGATCTTGACATGAACCCTATGCTGTCAACCGAAATTCATAACCCAACCATCTGATATTTTCATATGATCCTAGCCTACACCCTGTTTGGAAAGTCTGAGAATGACAATACTGTTTCGAGGGATGAGCTCTTTATTATCTTTTGTGCATTTCAGTCTCGAGAGGTTAACGGACTGACTTTCATGTTTAATAACTTCTGCAAAATCATTAGGAATGAAAACAACCCAATTCTGATAGGTGGCCTAGTTACCAAAATAGCCGATGCTATGGGATTCAGGACCCGACTTTCTAAAATCAACCCTTTTGGAGACTTTAGACCCATGAATATCACCTTCTATTTTAATAGGGCCATGATTAGGAACCAAGGTCCACAGCATTTCCAGCTCCTGATCAATAATGTAGTTGTGCCACGCTTTACTCTACCAAATCATGAACGCGCAAGTGTGCACAATGAACACAACTGGCTATATGACCTAGATGAACCACAGCCTGAACCTGAAGTAACCTTTCCCGAGCCTGAAATTGATCCTAAGACACCCCCTCATTACCATGACTTTGACTTTATGGAATTCCAAGATGACACTGACATTCCTAAGGTTGATGCCACAAATTATGCTGCAAATCTTACTACCATCCTTAAAACTATGGATGACTATCATAAAGAGATCACCTCAGTAAAGGGTGAACTGAACACCATGCGATAAGACATTGTCGGCCTCATGGATATGACAGTTGAGCAATTTGATCATTTGAACCAAGCCATTGCATCTTTGAAGAAACGCCTTGGCTAGATTTTTGAAGCACTACTTTTTCATGTTTTACTACTTTTACTTAGGAAACAATTTACTTTCAGTTTTTCTTCTTTATGTTGGGAACAAATTGATTTAAATTCAGTTTTATTTATGATTGAATACACTGCTAGTCTTTGCTATCATATTTTCTGGTTTTAATGAATCATCCAATTTATTACTTAATATTTGATCTTGCTAAAATTAAATTTGCTCCTGTCGTGCTTTATTTTGCTTCCGATTTATTTTGTCATTTTATTTATGATTCTATATGCATAATGGTATTACCATATGTGTTAACATGTCCCCTACTGGAAAAGGGAAGAAAATTAAACATTTGCTGTCAAAAACTATTTCAACTCCCAGAATTTGCTAGTGTCACGATCGTGACAACCCCATGACGACCGTCATGCGGGTTTGGGATGCGCTCTGTTTTAAAACAGAAACACTCCCCTCTTCTTCTTCTTTCTCCTTTCAATTCAACACCACCGTCCCACTACCTCCAAAAATTCCAAACCACTCATACCAATACACATTTGACCAAATTTCATAACTCCCATTGCCATTTGTCTTCCCACTCATTATAAAACCACACTCGTACACCATTCTTTATCACAAACCTCCTTTCTCCAAAAACCTAATTTCTTCCATACCTTGTTTCTTTGTGAACCCACCATGGCAAGACAAACTCCAGACCTTTCCACCGTGAATTTCAGAGAAGGAGCAGTCGGAGAACGTCAAAGGGCTAATTACATTAACTTCTATCAATGTTCTGTGCAACCAACTCGTTATGTCGACATTGCATGTCTCGAAGAACTCGGAATGCTTGAGGGAGTTAAATGGATGCTACAAAATGCTAGTCTATGACAGCTCTGCACTCAGAGCCGGCCTACTTACGAAGCCCTAACGCTCGAATTTCTCAGTTCATTCACTTACATTACTCCTCCAGGCAAGACGAATCAACTAACCGGTATCGCTAAATTCCGCATGTTTGGTACCGAGTACTCTATCGGCCAAGAGCAACTTGTCGGAATGCTTGGTTTCCACCATTGAGAGAATGTGCACCACCGGGTGCCAAAGGAAACATTCTTTCAAGCAGCATTTGATTTATGGAACAGATTGACCGAAACAATGGTTGATAGCTGGGAAAGCCTGAACGCAACATATATCCACAACCCAACCATCAGATATGTTCACCGCACATTAGGAAACACTATTTTTGCAAGGGACAGCAACCACAAGGTGAACTCAAAGGAACTTTTCTTCCTCCATTGTATGTTTCACCCAGAGCCTATCAACGCCGCACCCTTTCTGTTAGCACACATCCAAACTAACTGTGCTAGAGGTTCCAAACCCTTCTATTTTGGAGGGATTGTCACTTCTATTGCTCTAAGTTTGGACTTGGGGGATGCACTTAACGGATTACCCTTCGTGCCTCCAGTGTTGCTCGACATAGACTACTGCCGCAGCTCACACCTCATCAAACTGAGAAGAGATGGTAAATACCATTCAATGGTCTGAACGAGACCTGTTAAAGAAGAAGGATCTAGCTCAACTGATTAAAAGAAACGGTCCAGATTTTATTGGAGTCCAAGAAACTAAATTAGGTGTCTTGGATGCCTCAAGTGTGGAAAAGCTATGGGGGAGTCCTGATTTTGACTTCTGCCAGAAAGCAGCGGTTGGAAGATCAGGAGGTTCTCTATTAATATGGAGTACCAAGAGTTTTCAGAAAATAGAAGAATTGAGGGGCTCTAATTTTACAGGAGTTAGAGGGTTATGGGGGGAGGAGAGAATCAAGATAAATGTGGTTAATGTGTACTCTCCATGCGACATAAACGGAAAGAGAAGGTTATGGCAAGAATTGAAGGATCAGCTAGATCTAGAGGATGAGGGAATTTGGTGTATCCTAGGCGATTTTAAGGCTATTAAATCAGAGATCGAAAGGAAAGGAGTCGGAGAATTTCAAAAGAGATTGGAAACAGAGGAGTTCAATAACTTCATTATTGAAGCTAATCTTATAGATCTACCTCTAACAGGGAGGCGTTTCACCTGGTCTAACTTAGAAGGCTCTTCCATGAGTCGAATTGATAGGTTCTTAGTTTCAGAAAGTTGGTTGGAGAAATGGCCTAAAAGCTCGCAGCAGTGTCTGGAGAAAAGTCTGTCGGACCACTGTCCGATTATGATAAGTGACGTTGAGGTAAATTGGGGACCAAAACCAACACGGCTTTTTGTAGGGTGGAGAGAATTAGAAGGATATCAAAAGTTTGTGACAGAAACTTGGAAAAACTTTGACATTCAAGGATGGGGTGGATTTGTACTTAGGGAAAAACTGAAGTTGATTAAGAAGGAACTCATCAAGTGGAGTGGGGAGCATGTTGAAAATCTTGAAAGTAAATTAGAAGTTCTCAGAAAACAGGTTAATGAGTTGGATTGTAAGGGGGAAAATGCAACCCTAAAGGAGGAAGAAATCGAACTGAAAAGAGAGATCTCAAAACAATTGTTTACTCTGTCGAGAATGAAAACTAGCTTCTAGTGGCAAAAATCGAGGGTGAAATGGCTGAAAGAAGGCGAGGCTAACTCAAAATTTTTCCACCGGTGCGTCAACTACAAAAGAGAGAAGAATGAGATATGTTGTATTGAAAAAGGGGACGTGAAACTGCACGGTGTAAAAGAAATAAGGGAAGAAATAGTAGAATTCTTCTCAGAAATTTATAAAGGAAGAAATGAGAGAAGGGTTGCTCTAGAGAACTTTGAGGTCAGGAAGATCGATGCGGAAGATAATGAATTACTGACAGCAGAATTTCCTGAAGAAGAGGTCAAAGGAGCGGTCTGGGAATGTGAAGGCACGAAGAGTCCGGGACCGGACGGTATAAATCTGGGTTTCTTTAAGGAATTTTGGGAGCTGCTCAAAGGAGACATCTGCGGGTTTGTTTCAGAATTTCATGAGAATGGTAAGTTGGCGAAAGGAATAAATAGCTCTTTCATTACTTTAATTCCTAAAATAGAGAATCCGGTTAAGTTGTCCCAATTTAGACCGATATCTCTGGTTGGAAGTATTTATAAGGTCTTGGCCAAACTGTTAGTTAATAGATTGAAAAGGGTAATACATAAGATAGTGGCGGAAACATAATTCACATTCATTGAAGGAAGACAAATAGGAGATTGTATGCTTATAGCAAATGAGTTAGTGGATGATGCGAAAAGAAGAAAGAGGGAGGTGATTCTATTTAAAGTGGATTTTGAAAAGGCATATGACACGGTAAATTGGGACTTTATTGATTACATGGTGAAAATGTTGGGGTTTAATGAAAAATGGAGAAAATGGATTAATGAGTGTATGAGAATAGCCAGGGTCTCTATATTGGTGAATGGAAGTCCTACAGAAGAAATAAGGATGGGTAGAGGTTTGAGACAAGGAGACCCGTTGTCACCTTTTCTATTTTTACTGGCAGCAGAAGGTCTGAATTTATTAATGGCTAAATGTGTTGAGTTAGGAAAATTTGAAGGATATGATTTTGGTAAAAAAAAGAGGTACAAGTCTCACACATTCAGTACGCGGATGATACAATTTTAATGGGAAAGAAGAGTTGGAAGAATATATGGTTGATTAAGGATTTGTTTCAGATTTTCGAAGTAATCTCGGGGCTGAAAGTGAACTTTCGTAAAAGCTATCTATTGGGGGTGAATGTAAGTAGTGTTTGGTTGGAGGAAGCAGCGTCGGTGCTTAACTGTAAAGTCAGTGGTTTACCCTTTAGTTATCTAGGGTTACCGGTGGGTGGTAACCATCGTACATTGGGACTATGGAAGCCGGTAATAGACGTAGTTAGAACAAGATTGGTGGTGTGGAACAACAAACATCTGTCTATCGGAGGCAGAACCATTCTCATTAAGCATGTGCTAAGTGCGATCCCTGTGTACTTTCTATCTTTTTTCATAGCTCCTGCAGGTATCATAAGTAAACTAGAAGGAATGTTAAAAAAAATTCTGTGGGGAGGGGATTTGGAACAGAGGAAAATACATTGGGTACAGTGGAGAAAAATATGTAGAGAGAAGGAAAAGGGTGGGTTGGGTATAAAAGACTTGAGGGTGTTCAATATGTCTTTGGTAGGAAAATGGAAGTGGAGGATATTAATGGAGAAAGGAGAACCGTGGGCGAGAATTCTTAAATGCAAATATGGTCCTATCGGCTATGGTAACAGCAATGTTATTAAGTATAGCTCGCTATGGTGGAGGGATGTGCAAAAGCTGGACATTGAGGGAGGGAGTTTTCAGGAAAATTGGTTTACAAGGCAAGTGTCCAAAGAGATCGGGAATGGAAAAGAAACATTGTTTTGGGAGGATCCATGGTTAGGCAATAAAGTTATCAAGATGGATTTTCCTGAATTATTTAGACTGGCGGAGGCGGAAAAATATTAAAGTAGAAGAGGCGGTAGGAAACATAGACGATTTTGAGAGGAAATGTCTAGGGATGAGCTGCATAAACATAGAAGCTGGCAGCAGAATAACAGAGATAAAATTAATGCTCAGCAAGGTTTCGTTAAAGGAAGGTATTATAGATAGATGGTGCTGGAATAGGAAATTGTATACGGCTAAAGAGGCATATTCGATTATTATGGACGAAATGCTTACAAAGTTAGACGATAATGTAGAGTTGAAAGAGGTTTGGAACAAATTTGTACCTCTCAAGGTTGTGTTATTGGTATGGAGAATGTGGCAGGATAGGATTCCAAGCAGGGATAACTTAAGTCGTCGGGGCTGTCTAGTTGTATCCCAAAATTCATGTCCGTTTGGCTGCGGCACTGAGGAAAATATTACGCACATTTTCTTCGAATGCCCGTTGGCTTGGAGAACATGGAGCGAGGTCCTAGACTGGCTCCGTGTCGACTATGTTTGCCATAACTCTGTGATTCAAAATTTCATCATTTTGCAGGTCTGACCAATGAAGGGAGAATTCGCAGGGAGAAATTGTTAACAATCTGGTATGCGTGTGTATGGATTATCTAGCGTCGCAGAAATAGTCAGATTTTTCGGCAAGAAGATTCTCGAGCTATTAATTGGCTAGAGGAGATTCAACTTTTAGCTTGGAGATGATTAAAAGCTAAAGTTAAAGGATTTCAGTTTGAAGTTCATCATTGGATCTCAAACCCAAGAGAGTGCATCGGTTGGAGAGGTTGAAGAGTTTGTGGCAGGGGCCTGGAGAGAGAGGCGTCAACAAAGTTAAATGTTGGTTGTTGGTGCGGTGTTCAGTGTTTTGTTCCTTTATGTACTTATTCGTGACATTGGCGGTCAGCTGTGGTTGGTGTGATTTGAATGTCTGTTTTGGTACAAGGTTTGGAGGTGGCTTAGGTGAAGTGAGTAGACTTGGATAGGGTGTGCATGAACCGGTCTTGCCTCCAGTGACGACAAATTGAGACTTCTTGCAGTAGGTCTCTACCTGATGGTTCAGAGTTTGGATACTTCAGCAATTGTGTAAGAACAATCTGCACATCTAGGCTATCAAGGCATTTGTTAAGGTCAGTGATTTTGGAACAGAACCATTTTGGTTGTGCTTTTCTGAACTAAGGTAGTGGTTCTGGTATATTTGGGTGGTGTTGGCTTGGTGGATTCATCCAGTCAGATTATGGTGTTATGTGCTCCAAAATGATCTTCGTTAATTGAAAACTGGGTGGATTTCATGTCGTTTGGGTTCATGGAGTGTTTTGGTTCTTGGTTGAGGTACTGTCAACAAAATGGGCAGTATGTGAACTCTGGTGCTCTGTCTTAGCAGGTGGAGTTTGGTCAGGAGTTGCTTTTGACTGAGGTAGTTGGTTCAGAAGAGTAGCCTCTTGTCACAGGCCTTGTTTGGTGTATATCCGATCCAATGTAGTTGGCGCAGTCGAGGATTTCAATGCTTAATTATGGTGGTTTTTTGGAAGTATCGCAATTTGGAAAGGCTTTTATTTGGTGTTCAGTAGAAGATCTTTTTCATTTTGCAGGTATCGTAAGTGTTGGGCAAGTAAATAGGGAAAGGGTTCAGGTAATTTGGTATGCATGTCTGTGATCAATCTGGAGTCGAAGGATTGATAAGATCTCTAAGCAGTTGGAAAACCGTAATGCAAAGCGTTTAGAGGAGATCCAGTCATTATCTTGGCGATGGTTAAAAGGTTAAAAGCTAAAATCATAAGATCTTCATATGAATTACAGCAATGGAGTACTCATTTGAGAGAAAGATTAGGCCGGAACTGAGTAAAATAGAGGAGGGTTGTTTTTGGTGTGGTGATGGTGCCGTTTTTCTCAGTTGATCAGGTTGCGTTAGTTGGTTAGTTTGCTGTCCAGCGAAATTGGTCCTCGGGTAGCTGCTGTTGGTGGCTGCAGTTACATCTATTATTATTGGGTGAATTGTTGTGGATTTTTAGTAGTTTTGGTGTTTTTGGATCTTGGTTTTTGCTTGTTCAAACGAGTTTGGTTGCCGGATTCAGTTCATAATCTGCTAGGCCTTGGAGGAGTTTTGGTTTGTTGGTTTTGGCAAATTGTTTGTTGGATATGTATACTGTTTTGCTACCAAAAATGGTGCTTCTGTTGTATGTTCCAAAGCAACATCAGTCTCATTTTAGGTTTGGTCTGGAGTTTTAATGTGTTGAATGGGTGTCTTCTTGCTAAAATATTGTATCAGTTATCGGTTGGGATTGTATTGGTGCTGGTGTATTTGTTTTGGGCATCTCTTATGCCTTTCTTTTATTAATGAATTTCTATTTGCCTTTCAAAAAAAAAAAATACTTCCATTTCTACACTATAATTATTAATGGGTCTCTATAATATACCAACTATCAATTCCATACACACCAAAATTAACATTTTTCAGAAATTAATATCAAAACCTAATAATTTCAATCTCATAGAAAATTTGGGGATTTTAATCTAAATCTATTTCTACCCACTAATTATCATCCAATAATCCCAGTAATGAGTGAAAATTCACCATTACCTTGGTTTTTGGTGAATTTCTTGAGCTTAGATTTGAGTTCCTTTTATTCTCCACTCCACTTTCTTCCTCTACACTTTTCTTCTCTTGTTCCCCCTTTTCCTTACTATCTTTATATTCTCTTTAAACCCTAACTTTGTCTTAAACAAATTGGGTCTATCTCCACCCATTCTCACTTACTAATTTCACACCACATAAGCCCAACTAATATCTAGAATTCCACATAATTCTATCAAATAGAATCAATTAAATAAATTACTTAATTTAAATAATCCAAATTAATCAAGTAACTAAATAAATCAATTATTTCAAATAATTCAATAAATCACATATTTCAATTAAATAAATTAAATCAATTAATTCATATAAATCACATAAATCAAATAATTCACAAAATCACTCAATTAGTTAATATAAATAATTAATTACTAAAAATTAGGGTGTTACATTAGCTGCCTGACGGGTAGACTGTCATGGTCCCCATACCCATTTTTGTGGGGCGAGTGTCATAGGGATGATGGGTAGAGTGGTGCGGGCGACTGAAGGGCATCACCCAGGTGACGAGAAACCCATTATGTTGCTAGAATGGGTGTCGTTTACTCAGTCGCGTGGAGTCGAGTTGTTAGTTCTAATTTTTGAGATTACGTTGTGATTATGCTATTGTTTGGCCACTGTTTGGAAGTATTTTGGTGTTATTTATTATTGATTGTTGAATTAATCAATTATTGTGATGTTGTACATAATTGTGGTAATTGTATGGTGATAATTTTGGAGATATTTGATGTTGTTGAAAATTATGCATCATGGTGTACGAATTTTGGTCCAGTTTTGGTGTGTTCTGCTTCGATGGTGTGGATTGAAGAGCGAGTATTTGGTTCTAGATGGGAATTGGTGAAGTGTTACTAAATGTGTTAGTAGTGAATTGGTGTGCTCTGGTTCTAAGGAGGGAATTCAGGAGCGAGATGGACATGTGTTATCCATAATGGTACCACATGCATGTAGAGTCGTGGTGTTGAGTAGATTACATTCATTGTTTGCATATGTAAATGAATTATTATATTGATATTGGTGGCTGAGAATACTTATGCAGTTCATGTGAATGAATTGTGTTGAAATTATGTGAATGAGATATGTGATTTCTTGATGTTTGCTTAGGCTACCCTTGCATACTTTTGCACCATTATATATTTTGAGTGTATTCTCACCCCTTTATTGTTTATGTGGTTCTGTGCTCCTTCTTAGGCTACAAACGAGCAGGTAAATGAGTAGATGCTAGGAACGGAAGGATGACGTTGAGGTTATTCTTCTTGTCCTATTTTATGCGTGTAGCGAGCGATTTTGGACGCGGTTCTTAAGCGTTGGTCGCTCTCTGGGGTTTGAGCTTTACTACAGGTCAATTCATTTTTTATCCTATTGTGAGCTGAACAAGGAAGGGAAATAGATGTTTCCAATTAACCCTGCTTGCATACTGAGTTTAAACAGTGGTCTGTTAGGTTACGGATGCTATCAATGTGGGGGGCCTTTGTACTGATTATTTTGTATTTTCGCCAATACTGGTTTCTTTCTTTTTATTTTGACAGAAGGTTTCTGGCGGGGAACAAGGATTAGGATGTAAGGACTGATGCTTTTTGATAGATATGTGAGAGTATGGGATTTTGGTTTTTTGTTGATTGCGCTCGCTAAGATTTTTCTTTCGATCTTATGCCTACGTATTCCCGTTTACCGAAACAGGGAAATCAGAGCGTTTGTAATTCCTCCTATTCTATGGGAGAAAGTGGTTGTTTTGGTGTCTTGTTCAAAGCCCAAGACGTGAAGCTAAAGGGCAGTTTGTATCTTGTTCAAAGCCCAAGATGTGAAGCTGAAGGGTCTATTTGTATCTTGTTCAAAGCCCAAGATATGAAGCTAAAGGTTTGACTTTAGAGAGAATTTGTCATCTCTAAAGAGGGGGTTGTATGTCACAACTGTTTATAAAGGAGAATTACTTTAAGCGGGATATGTGAATCCGACAATGCCATAATTTCCTTTATGGGAGATTTTAACCTGGAGGAGAAGACTTTAACTCAGTGTAGAGCAATGCTATCTTTCCTTAGGAATTTCTCATGCTAAAAGAGGGACAGTGGCATGGATGTAGATGATCCAGAGGCTTGCCGCTTACAGCAATTAGATGAAGGGGAAGGAGTTATTGATGTTTGTGTACTGTGAACGAGGCATAACTTTGATGCTAAAAGGTTGATTGGATCAACCAGTGGTTTTCTTATACAAAGCCTAAGAGGAGGCTAATATGTGTCTCGTACAAACCCCGAGAGAGAGGCTAAAAGGTTTTGACTCAACGAGGGAATCTTTTGGTATCTCGTATAAAACCCGAGATGGAGGCTATTATTTGTTTGGCGCAATAAGAACCTTTTTGTATCTCGTATAAAGCCCGAGATGGAGGCGAAAGCGTGATTGACTTAACGAGGGAGTCTCTTACGTGTCTCGTACAAAGCCCGAGAGAGAGGCTAAATGTTTGCTTCGCTGGGAAGAATCATTGTACAAAGCCCAGGGGAGGCTAAGGTAACTGTTTCAGTTAAGTGACTGGTCCAGTATACTGATTTTAAAGAGAAAATCAGTTCTTATATGAGCAACACTGTACTCAGGGATTTGATTTGAGGATCAGAGATATTTCCTTTTCTTTGAGGAAACGGGAAATCCAAAGGGTATTGAGACTGTCCGAGTCTGCGGGTTTCCTTCCTATTTAACAAAGGGGTCACTTGAGAATGTCTTTGAGACTCAAGGAAGTTAGACTGTCCAAGTCTAGAGTTCTATCTTTTGTACTATGCTTTAAGAAACAGTAGTAGACTCTATGACAAGACTGTTCTATGAAGATTACTAAGTTCTGTTCCTATACCTCTAGGAGGTCGTCGGGACAATTTGTACGAAGCCCAAGAGGAGGCTAGAAGCTTTTAAGAAACCGATCGGTCCTTATATGAAGCCCAAGAGGAGGCTATCATTCCCGGAGGAAGAGATCATTATACGAAGCCTAAGAGGAGGCTGTGAATACTTCTAAGAAGCCGTAGGGTCCTTGTACTAAGCCCAAGAGGAGGCGGGGTTGCTTTTAGGAAGCCTGTGGGTCCTTGTACGATGCCCAAGAGGAGGCCGATGCTTTTAAGAAGCCCGTGGGTCCCCAAACCCCGAGAAATTCAAGGCAAGTTATTCACAAGGAATAGATCAAGTCAGGAAAGTTCGAGAATGTGGAAGAAACTTAAAGATGCCATTCACAGAGAATACATTCATCTTTGGGAGTAGAGTTTCTTGACAATTCCTAATGAGGACAGCCGAAGAGAAGATTGTATCTGGTGATCCTATTGGGGATCTAGTTGTCTATTTCTACGAATAAACGAAACGGCGTCACCTAGTTCTAGACGTAGTTGCCGGGGAAACTCTAAATATCTATACTATTATTACACAGTTGATATGAGTTTATGAAAGAAGACTTACAGCGAAACAACCCCACAATACAGTTATATGTATATGAAAGCGGTAAATGAAAGCGGATAAACACTTACTCGGTTGTAGAGCTTCCATGCTGTTTGGTTAGTTGTTCAACAAAGACAGATTGAAAACAACAATATAATTCAAAATCAAAGGAGAAAGTGCTTTGAAAAAGAAATTATTTGGGGCTTACAGCTCAAGGAGAGGCCCAGGGTTCTATCAGTGAGCGCACTGTTTGAATTTGTACAGAGGGACTTATACAAGTGACTGAGGCCCGAAAAGGTTTTCTGTACAAAGGGATGGGTCTTACACTCTCTCAAGAGCCCCAAAAGTTTTAAAGAAAAAGAGTTGGGTCTTACTACTCGAGGGTAGGCCCAATTGATTTTTCGTTTAAAAATGGCAATCGAGCCGAGGTTTTCTTTTAACGCAGAGGGGGCTTATACAATATCTGAGGCCCAAAATGTTTTGGTTAAAAGGGGTTGGGTCTTACACTCTAATATAGGCCCAAAAGTTTTGAATGGGTCTTATAGCTCAAGGAGAGGCCCAGTTGTTATTTTTCAAAAGGCGATGATCGCGCCGTTTGTTTTTTACGGTATCAGGACTTATACAATACACTGAGGCCCAAAAAGGATTTGGTCAAAAAAGGATTGGGTCTTACACTCTAATATAGGCCCAAAAGTGTTTTGAAAATGATTTATGAGGGTTGAATTAATCCAAAACCCTAATTTGCTTTCAAAATGTATTTAATTGAATAAAAATTCAATTAAAAGGATCAAAATTATTTAACACATGGAAAACAAATTGTGATCTTGGATTAATGCTTCAAAAATTAAGTATTGACCTACAAAATAATTAGAAAGCATTAAAAGTTGCAAAATCAAGGTGGAAAAAATATTTTAAATGTTAAAAACAATTAAAACATTAATTCTTTGCAAAAATATCAATTATATGAAATAAATAATATTTTTGGGATTTTTTGATAAAATAAAATATTTTAACATTTTTGTGAATTATTAAAAAAAGAATCAACTCAAAATCATTAAAACTCAGAGAGAAATTAATTTTTGAATCAATTAAATAAAATCACAAAATTCAAATATTTGAATTTATGAAAATGGCGCCAAGAACAACCAAGAACACGCGCGTGTTCTGGGCTTGCCCAGATTTGCATTTTCCCTCCAATCTCACTGAATACTTGATTATATCATGCAATCCACATACCAATCAACTCGTTTCAACCTCACGATCATGTATATGGCATTTAATTTCATTTAAATTAAACATATAACAAGAAATCATGAAAAATTCTCAAGAACCCTAATTTCTGCATAAAGGCTAGGATTTTTGATACATAATTCAAACAAAGCAATTAATTGAGGGGAAACATTCCATGCATGATTATGAACATATGGCCAAAGTATTGTGCGAGGAAATATGCATAGATTGAAAGATAACCAAGTTTAGGCTTACCTCTAGGTTGTGACAGCAAGTGCTATGTGATTTTTGAGTTGGAGGTGTTACAAATGAGTTGTGATGATCTGAACAGCTTCCCTACACCTTATAGAGTGTGTTTGAATGCTTGGACTTGATGGAAATTGGCTGGATCACTTCATGGCATCTCAACTGCACCTTGGTTAAAACCTTGAGCAATTGACTGGTGATTCTGAGAAATCAGTGTTCCAGATATTGTTTAAGTGTTTGATCAACTCATATATGATGTATGTGAGGTGTGTGTGTGTGTGTGATTGGTTTGAGTGGAATTGCTCTCTAGCTCAAAAACTCAAAGATGCCTTGCTAAAGAAGGCATTTTTGCCAAGAGAAAGAGATTTTGAGGAAAGCATCTGTTTGATGGCTTTGGTGTACTCAAACTGATCACAATTGAGCTCTATTTATAGTAGAGCAAGTTTGTTTTGGGATCCACAATGAATGGCAACTGCAGCAGAGGTTTGGCCAATGTTGTCCAATGGAAATCCAAGTCTCCTCTAGCCATTGACTAGAGGTTAGGGCACAGGGTTGTGGTTCCCTTGGTCTTGGATAAGTCTTGACTGAATTCAGTTGAGAATGGCTCAGTCCATGCCACCTTGATGCTTCCATTGAATGCCTAATTCCAAAATTGAAATCTTGTCCCTATTTTGGCCATTCTAGGTTCAACATGCTATTTCTTATTCCAAAGACTTTGGAGGCTTGGCTCAGTGATTTTCCCCTTTAGATTCAATCCCCTGAGGTGTCCAAGTGGATAGGAGTATTTAGATTTGGCTGATTTTGGCAAATCGACCAAAAATGCAAAATCTGCCTTGCCTTGGCAGATTTCAGCAAGGCAACTTGCCAATGTCATATCTCATGGCTCAAATTGAATTTGGTAATGTTCTTGGCCATTTTGGAAATCCCTTACATGATACAACAACTGTTTGAACATGTTTGGTTTTGATCTCTTTTGGATCCAAGTGAAAAATCCCCCTACATTTGGAAAAAAGTAAGGCAAAATATGACTTAGTGAAATTTTCACTAAGTGTTGGAACAAAATGACTTTTCTTGATTTTGATCACTCCATAACTCAAAATCCATGAGGAATTCGGACATAAGTTAGTATGAAGCTTTTGTAGAGGGAAATGTGATCTACAAATCAAGCTTTGAATGGGGAACAATGGCCTTGTGGTTTAGGAGTTATGGTCCTCCAAAGTTGGCACATTAGTGGCACTTTTTCCATAACTTAGAAATTTTTCTAAGTTTTTATGGTTACCCCTTTTACAAGTTATCCCACTTTCTTTGATTTTTCTTGATGAATGATGATTCAAATCATACATTAACATCATTTTAGGGTTAAAAATCCATTTTGGTGAAAAATCTCAAAAAGTCAAAGTTGACTTTTGTGCACAGTTGACTTTTTATCAGATGAATTCCAAACTGTGCAATTCTTTAGGAAATCATGTCCTTGACCTAAATCAAACTTGATGGACATGTTCCATTGGTGTCATAGGGTATATTGAATCATGTCTTAGGGTTTGGGAGCATGTCCTGGTCAAAAGTCAAAGTTACAGTTGACTTTTTCCTTAAAACCCTAATGGTGGTGCAGATGAAATTGAGACTTGTTGCTCAAGCTTCTTGGATTAATCCATTGTTCCAAATGGACCAATATAGTATATTAAAGACCCTCCAATCATGTCTTGAGGTCTTGGTTCATGATTTATCCTAAAAGTCAACTTAGGGGTGAATTAGGTCAAGAAACCCTAATTCCTGATTTTTTATGTATGCATCCCCAGAAGCAAAATTGACTTGATGGTTGGGTCCATGAAGCTCCATGTAGTATATTAGGTTATGTTTTGGACCTTTGGCTTGTGCCCAGATGAAATTTTTCATCTGGAGGCCCTGGTCGACCAAAACCCTAATTTGGTGACACTGTCGATCTTGAGACTTGATCCACCTAGAAGGGAGCAGCCTTGTGCTTAATCCTTGAAGTGGGACTCCTTTTGATCCATTGTGGATATTTTAGAGGATAGACAAGTTGAAGATCAAGTCATTCCTTAATTGATGCTTTGTCTAAGGCTCTGAGAGGGCTTGAAACCCTAAATTTGATTGTAGTGAATGCTTAACAATCCTTGAGGCATTTGATGAGGCATGATGGTTCATCCATATTGTGATGATGATTTGCACAATGATGGGAAATCTTAGTGGTCAAAATTTGGGGTATGACAGATGCCCCTATTTAATCTTCTTGGACCCGAAGGTGTGAATGACGAAGGTATTCGGGCATTCGGGGTGCAAGAGGATTAAATATCGGAATACCCGAAATTTTGATGGTGGTTATGAATGGTAGCGCACGCATTCATCTTATTTTGCTAAGCAATGATGCTTTGAAAAGGTAAAACTTCCCCTCGATCCTGGTCTTCAACCAAGGAACTGGTCTTAGTTTCGGAAATAAACTTCCCCTCGATCCTGGTTTCCTACCAAGGAACTGGTCTCAGTTTCTGATGTAAACTTCCCCTCGATCCTGGTTTCCTACCAAGGAACTGGTCTCAGTTTCTGATGTAAACTTCCCCTCGATCCTGGTTTCCTACCAAGGAACTGGTCTCAGTTTCTTTCGTCAATAAACTTTATTGACAATGGACGCTATGTGTAGCGGTTTTCCTCAAACTTCTCACCAGATTTTCCTGGGGAGATGCCATTTGAGTGGAAAAAGTTTTGATACCAGACTTACTGGGGAACCCAGACGTCTGAGTTGTAGAGTTGTACAAACTTCTCTGTTGGAGATGCCATTTGCTTCTACTGGGGGGAAAGCAGGTCTCTTGGGGAGACTGCTGTCACTTGGGATCTTACATCATACTTTTCTCGGGATCTTCCCGGAGAAATGCCATATGATGGGGTCCAATTTTGAGGTGCCGATGACCTTTTCATCAGCAATCTTTTTGGAGCAAAACTGGCATGCTGCCGAATCTCTGATTACGAGGCTTTCTCTCGGGATTTTCTTTAATCCGAGAAAGCAAGGATATCATCTTCGATGGTGAAGAGTGACGTTTGTTGAAAGCTTCTCTGGCTTCTCAGAGGTTCAAGTTATCAAAGTGGTCGAGTGCCGACTCTAATCCAGAGATATACTGGAGAGAGATTGTTTAAACACAGCATTTCCTGACGAGGCAAGAACTGACAACTCGATTGAGAAGACTGTTATCACTAAGGAACAAGACCAACTAGAGTGATAGTGATGCAATATGAAATGTGAATGCCAATCAATAATGCATGACGTATGTATGTTTATGCTGACAAAACTGACGCGACATACAAACTGATGGGTGAACATGACTGGATACTCAGCCATCGCGGGGCGAAAAAGTACCGTTGGTTCAAGATAGCAATTCCACCTTGCTTAGGAGAGATAGTGCCCGTTGGGAGCTACCGTTGGTCGGACTTAGGAGATAAGAACTCGGCCGAAGAGGTCAGATGGAATAGTCGCATCCGACACTGTTGATCTTTCATTCAGGCGCACTGAGGTAGAAGGAGTACTTTGATTCTGCACTTTAAAGTTTGCTTACTTCTGGAGAAGCGGTTGATGCTCTTCTGATGTTCAACAGTCAAAAGAAATTGCCATCTTTATTTTAAAAGCAGAAAAAGTTTTAACAAGTAAATTCATTTTTGTTTTATTTCAAGAATCGTTAATCATGTTAACAACGTCGTTCTGTAAAGCTAAAATAAATAAGAATTACAAACAAAAGCACAAGGGCTCAAATTTTATTGATAAGATGGAGATCAGCCAAACGCGTGATTCCAAAGAGTATATACAAAGCTTGAAAATGGTAATTTATAGGGAAAAGGGCTACGTTGAAACATAATGACTGTTATCCTTCTACCAACTTTGAATTCGGGACATCCTGAGCTTCTGTCGAAGATGACCTTGACTGGAGTTTTCCTCCGATGGATGATGTAATTGTTGCTGCTGCTGAGGGACTTGCCTCTGTTGAACATAGTTACTTGCCATTATCCCTAATTTTTTGCCTGGATTATACTATGAGATTTCCAATCCATCAGGATGATTTTTTTTCCATGTCTCTAACTTTTTCCTGGACCGCCCTTTCGGGTTTTCAATCCACCGAGACGTTTTTTTTTTAGTTTAGGCAAAGTATTTCTTGACTACATCAACATTCGTGGGGTAGGCAAATTCCTCTCCGTCCATGGTTGCAAGTCTCAAGGCGCCGCCTGAGAAAGCTTTCGTGACCACATAGGGGCCATCGTAATTTGGGGTCCACTTGCCCCGAGAGTTAGTGAGAAATGATTGTATCTTCTTGAGCACAAGGTCTCCTTTTCTGAAGACACGAGGTCGGACCTTTTTGTAGAACACTCTCTTCATCCTCTGCTGATACAACTGACTGTGGCATAGTGCCGTGATTCTCTTCTCTTCGATCAAGTTTAATTCGTCATGTCGACTTTGACACCATTCAGCTTCTGAAAGCTTAGCTTCCATCAATACCCGGATTGATGGGATCTCTACTTCTATGGGGAGAACTGCCTTCATGCCATATACTAGAGAGAAAGGGGTTGCCCCTGTTGAAGTGCGGATAGATGTTCGATAACCGTGAAGAGCAAAGGGTAGCATCTCGTGCCAGTCTTTGTAGGTTACAACCATCTTTTGAACGATCTTCTTGATGTTCTTGTTAGCTGCTTCTACCGCTCCGTTCATCTTGGGTCGGTAGGGAGATGAGTTATGGTGTTCGATCTTGAACTCAACGCACAACTCTTTCATCATCTTATTGTTCAAATTAGATCCATTATCAGTAATGATCTCGCTTGGAACACCATAACGGCAGATGATATTGATTTTGATAAATCGGACCACCACTTGTCGGGTTACATTAGCGAATGACGCTGCTTCGACCCACTTGGTGAAATAGTCAATGGCTACAAGGATGAACCGATGTCCGTTTGAAGCCTTAGGTTTGATCAAGCCAATCATGTCGATTCCCCATATGGAAAAAGGCCACGAGGAAGAAAGAACTTTGAGATGTGATGGCGGTACATGAATTTTGTCAGAGTATATCTGACACTTGTGACACTTCCTCATGTACTTGTAGCAGTCGGATTCCATGGTCAACCAATAGTACCGTGCTCTTAGAATTTTTCTCGCCATTGTGTGTCCTTTGGCACTCATACCAAAGGATCCTTCATGAATTTCTTTCATAAGCATGTCTGCTTCTGGTCTGTCTACGCATCGGAGCAAGACCATGTCAAAATTTCTCTTACAAAGAGTATCACCGCTCAGGAAGATGCTTCCAGCCAATCTTTTGAGGGTTTTCCTGTCTTTTCTGAGTGCCCCAGGTGGGTACTCTTATTTCTGAAGGAAGCATTTGATATCGTGATACCAAGGTTTGTCGTCTACGACTGCTTCAATCGTGAAGATGTAAGCGGGCAGTTCAAGGCGCATTATGTCGATCTTAGGTAGGTCATTCCATTGACCTACACTAATCATGGAAGATAGAGTGGCTAATGAATCAGGCATGTGATTCTCATCACGAGGGATGTGATGAAACTCAACTCTGTTAAAGAAGGGTAACAACCTTCTTGCATAGTCTTTGTAAGGAATCAGTCCTGATTGGTATGTGTTCCAATCTCCTTTTATTTGATTGATAACCAAGGCTGAATCCCCATATACGTCCAAGTTTTTGATCCTTAAATCAATCGCTTCTTCGAGACCCATAATACAAGCTTCGTATTCGGCCTCGTTGTTCGTACATTTGAACGTAAGTCTGGCAGTGAAAGGAATGTGGGTACCCTGAGGGGTAACAATGATTGCCCCAATTCCGTTTCCATAATGATTAATTGCTCTGTCAAAGATAAGTCCCCATTGGGAACCTGGTTCTGGCCCTTCACTAGGTAGCGGTTCGTCACAGTCTTTCATTTTTAGATACATGACATCTTCGTCTGGGAAGTCAAACCCGGTTGGCTCTTAATCGTCAATCAGTTGATGAGCCAAATGATCGGCTAAAATACTTCCCTTAACGGATTTTTGAGCGTGGTACTCTATGTCATATTCTGATAATAACATCTGCCAAAGGGCAATTCTTCCCGTGAGAGCAGGTTTTTCGAAGACATACTTGATTGGATCCATTTCTAAGATCAACCAAGTAGTATGATGAATCATGTATTGGCGAAGACGTTTGGCTGCCCAAGCTAAAGCACAACAAGTTTTCTCAAGCATCGTGTACCGAGTTTCGCAGTCGGTGAATTTCTTGCTCAGATAGTAAATGGCAGACTCTTTCCGTTTAGTTTCGTCTTGTTGGCCAAGTACACATCCCATCGAGTCCGCTAGGACTGTGAGGTAAATGATCAGTGGTCTTCCTTCCACTGGAGGTGATAGAATCGGCGGATTCAACAGGTATTCCTTGATACTGTCGAAGGCGGTTTGGCAATCTTCTGACCAAACACAATCCTAGTTCTTTTTGAGTAATTTGAAGATCGGCGTACATGTTGCGGTCATGAGGAATATGAATCTGGAGATGTAGTTCAAACGTCCCAGGAATCCTCTGACTTGTTTTTCAGTTTTTGGAGAAGGCATCTCTTGAATGGCCTTGACCTTGTCAGGATCAACCTCAGTTCCTTTCTGGCTGACGATGAACCCTAATAGTTTCCCTGAACGGACACCGAAGGTGCACTTGTTAGGATTCAAGCGGAGCTTGAATTTTCTTATACGTTCGAACAATTTCGACAGATGTTCAACGTGCTCACTCTCTGTTTTTGATTTTGCAATCATATCATCGACATATACCTCGATTTCTTTGTGTATCATGTCATGAAACAGGGTAGTCATGGCCCTTTGATAGGTTGCCCCGGCGCTCTTCAAGCCGAACGGCATTACCTTGTAACAAAAGGTACCCCATGGGGTAATGAACAAAGTTTTCTCCATGTCTTTCGGCGCCATTTTGATCTGGTTATAGCCCGAGAATCCATCCATGAAGGAGAAAATTTTGAACTTTGCTGTACCGTCTACCAGTATGTCAATGTGTGGTAAAGGAAAGTCGTCCTTTAGACTTGCCTTGTTCAGATCCCTATAATTAACACACATTCTGACCTTTCCGTCCTTTTTAGGAACGGGTACGATGTTGGCTAACCATTGAGGATATTCAGATGTAGCGAGGAAACCTACGTCGATCTGTTTCTGTACCTCCTCTTTGATTTTGATGGCCATGTCCGGGTGAGTCCGTCTCAACCTTTGCTTTACCGGCGGACATCCCAATCTTAACGGTAAGTGATGTTCCACGATGCTGGTATCCAACCCTGGCATATCCTGATAGGACCAAGCGAACACATCGGGAAATTCTCTGAGAAGCTTTATCAAACCCTCTCTGGCGGTTGGACTGAGCAGTGCCCCAATCTTGATTTCTTTTCTCTCCTTTTCCGAACCCAAGTTTACCGTTTCCAACGGCTCTTTATGAGGTTCAATGGACCTTTCCTCTTGTCTGAGTATTCGAGAGATCTCTTCTGGAATTTCGCTGTCAACTTCTTCTTCAGCCCCAAATACCGGGAACTCAAAGTCGGGCGAAGGCATCGGATCGTATGTTTCAACTGGGTTTAAAACAAGCAATCTGCATGACGTGATGATTCGTGTTTAGAAGAGATAGAGAAAATGCAAGTGTGTGCAGTCTTTTATTTTACTGCTTGTTTTTATTTTTAATTGTTTTTTAGGATTACCATTTTCTGAAAAAGCAAAAAGAGAAAACAACAATTAATGCGGAAATTACAGAACGACGTTATTTTATTAATGAACAAGTCGACTCTTGAAACTACAGCCCTATAAAACAAAACTCTGTCGCTTTGGGCGAAGCGAAGAAGGAAAATTTACAGAAAGCGAGCCCTATCAAAACATCTGTTTCACCTGGGCAGGGTGAAAGGTTAAAGATGGCAATTACTTTGACTGATGAACGACCTTCGGAACCTCGACGGCAACCCATTGGCGGCGAACTCTTCGGTGAATCACAAAGTCTGGCACCTTCCTTGATTTATCTTCAGAAATGAAGCTGATTTCTGGTGGAGCAGGATCATTGGAATCTGTCTCCCAGGCAGAATTGTCGTAGGAGAATTCCTCAGTTGCATTTTGCATAGCATTTGTGCTCTCAGCTGTATTTTCCTATCCAGTTGGCTAGATATCTTCGAGCCTGATACGAGAGCTTTCGGGAGCGGTGTACTTGACCATATAGTCGTATTTTCCACTCGGTTGTCCCAAGGTGTCCCACACTTCTCTGGAACTGGAGGGGTCATCCCTCTCGATGACGTTGACCTCGGGAAAAGCATAGTTGATGAATTCAAGTCCTGCAAACGTTGCAAATTCATCGTCATGTTGAGTAGTTTCTGAATGACCTGAGTGTTTATCCCATGACATGGTGGGGACACAGGTATTCAGTTCAATGACGGTCAGCTGATTTTCATTACTCGGCTGACTCTCTCGCCCCAAGTCTCCTGGATAAGGTTGCCACATTGGCAGACCATCCATTGGGCTATAGTAGGTGTGGTCAAAATTGTCTTTCATTAGAGTGTCTTCCTCTAATAAATTTGGCAGAGCACGGCATCCTTCCGGATCGCAATCCCCGTATATCATTTCGACGTCTGATCGTGGTATAAATCTCTGACCCTCTATAGGAAAGCAAAAAGGATTTTGCGTTTCGTCCTGAGACATATAACCGTCCTCATTAAGATAGGACTTCCACTCTTCCTCTGTGTCAGAGGGATCATCCTCATTGATAGCATGGACTGCTTGAGGGACTGGGTGAAGAAAGCCTCCACTGTGGAAGAAGTTTTGAATGGGATGAATACTTTCATCGCTGGCAGCTGTCTGGGTACAGGTTGCAGAAAAACCAAGACCCTTCTTTGTTTTATTGTCAATAGGAATGACAAGTTGTCCCCATCCGGTTGTATTGGTACTCTCGACCGCTTTAATAGCATCTTTGTATGAGGAAATCGAGGTTCCTCCTTGGGATTGATTGTCCTTGCTCACTGACAGTGCTTGGAACTGAGTTCCAATAACCTCCTCAGGTTCTACACAAGCAGATGATGATAAGTTACTCACGAGCAAGGCCTGTTCTCCATAGGTTGTGACAAGTTGATCGTTCTGAACGAACTTTAGCTTTTGGTGGAGGGTCGAAGTGACCGCTCCAGCCTGATGTATCCAAGGTCTTCCTAATAAACAACTGTATGTTGCCCGGATGTCCATGACCTGGAAAGTGACTTGGAAAGTGTGAGGACCGATAGTTATGGGAAGGTCAACTTCGCCGATAACTGTTTTTCTGGATCCGTCGAACGCTTTGACGACGACCTCGCTGATTCTCATCTGAGGGCCCTTGAATGATAATTGCATCAAAGTGAACTTCGGCATACCATTCAGGGCTTACCCTGTGTCTACCAGTACGCTGGCTAAAGCATCGTCCTGGCAGTTAACTGTAATATTGAGCGCCATGTTATGACGGCGACCCTCTTCGGGTAATTCCTCATCACTAAATCCCAAATGATTGCAGGAAGTGATGTTAGAGACAATACTATCGAATTGTCTGATGGTTACATCCTGTTCCACATAGGCTTGCTCCAAGACTTTCTGTAGAGCCTCCCTATGGGCTTCTGAACTGAGTAACAGTGATAATACCGAGATCTTTGAAGGAGTCTGTAACAGCTGATCAACAATGTTATATTCACTCCTTTGGATGAGCTTCAGCATCTCATCATTATTTTTCGAAAGGTCAGGATTACTGGATTGACCGACTGATGGATCGGGAGCTTCTGTCTGAAGTTCCTTTTCCTTGTTAGGTTCTCCAACTCCTCGGTTAAAGATTCGACTGCTCCGTGTTACACGACTGATGTCTACAATATTCACGACGGAGGGTAATGGAATTTCCTTTCCATTTTCAATTATCGTTGCACCGTATTTGTAAGGGATAGCCTTAGTTGATTCATACGGTAGTGGTCCCGGTAGATAGATGACTATGGGAACCTTTTGATCTTTCTAACCATCATAAATAATCTCGATTCGTTCCCGGTTGGGAGCTTTAGATTCGTCAAGTAGAGGGATAATGGCAAAAACATCCCTGGTCTGGTGACGACCAGAGATTGTGACAACGTCCTCGACTTGATTGGCAAGGTAGCTCGGCGTACAGTTGATGGGTCCAGAACCCGGATATGGGCGAATCTCTCCACGATCCACCTAACCCTGAAGAGCTGCTCTCACAAGGTAACACCCTTGGTTACTTTCCGAACAGACACTACAACGGTCATAATTGTGTGGTGGCACCTGGCCACGCCCACTTTGAATACAATGTAACCTTACTAGGTTAGCTTCCACAGACCGGACATCCTGACTTTGACGTCGGGTGGGGTTCCTGTTACTGATACTAATCTGCTGAGTATCTTCATCCATATAAATTGGTGTCCACCAGTGGTTTAACAAGTGGTGAAGTGCCTCCTAGACAAGGGTACAACCTTAATCGTTTTTGCAACCTGCTTTACAGCTTTGATAGTCGTGTGATATTAAGAATCCGAGTCGGACCTGTTCAGCATATAACTCTACCAAGTTGGTATTCATCACGCGAATATCGAAGATCTGAACCATGTTGATCTGATAAGGGTTCCTATCATGGTAGTCTTGGATCCATCCAAGATCCATCTGACGCTGGAGGGCTTCTTGTATGAAAAACATCCCTGTTTGTTTACCGAGCAAGTCAGACAGGAACTGTAATCGTGCCGTGGCAGATTATGATACTGGCTTTTCCTTGAGTGCATCGCCACCAAGTTGACATTCATTGCACGGATGTCGTGGTTCTAAATGACGTTGGAGTTCGTATAGACCATGTTAACTCCACAAACTCGGCGCTCTTGGATCCATCCGAGATCTATCTGTTCCTGTAGGGCTGCTTGCACCACAGAACATCCTTGGTTGTCTTTAGAGCAGACATCAATCTGGTGATAGTTATGAGGTGGCACATGGCCATATCCACTCTGTCTACAATGCATCTTGACCAGATTAGTTTTCAACAAGAGTACATCGTGAATTTGATAGACGTCGTTAGTCTCTCCTTCAATCAGGTTGACTGCAGCCTTGTCATGTTGAGGCAGCGGGTTCGTGAGAACATTAGGATTTGTATCCTTGAAGGATAAGACCCCGCTCCTAACAAGTTTTTGCACATCTAATTTAAAATTGAGACAATTCTCAATGTTATGCCCTGATCCTCCTTGATGATAAGGGCATGTCTGATACACCTTAAACCAAGAAGGCGGATTTTCCAGTACTGTAAGAGAAGACTTAGTCTGGATGTGCCCCTTAGCCAGTAGTAACGGAAATAATTCTATGTACAACATGGGTATAGGATCAAACCCTGATGGTCGTGTTGTACGGTTGTTGTTATATGGAGGACGAGCCTGCTGAAGAGGCTGTTGTGTCCTTTCCTGATCAGGTTGGCTCTACGCAACCTGAGGTTGATACGTAGGAATAGGCGCAGGGTTGATAGCAGGAGTTACAGCTGCTACCGGCTGATAACGTCGCCTTTGCTTTCCGAGAGAGATATTCCCAATATCTTGCTCTTTTTTCTTAGGGAGAGCACTACCGTATTTTTTAGTACCGCTCGTCGATCCAGTGTCTTTTACCAAATGTCCTTCTCGGACGGCTTCCTCAAGACGTACGCCCATGCCGACCATCTCGATGAAATCACTGGGCGCACTGGCGACCATTCGGTCATAGTAAAATGAGCTTAAGGTCTTTAAGAAGATCTTTGTCATCTTTTTTCCTCAAGAGGTGGACAAATTTGAGCGGCAATTTCACGCCACCTTTGAGCATACTCCTTAAAGGTTTCCTTGTCCTTTTGCGACATCGATCTGAGTTGATCTCTGTCGGGCGCCATGTCCAAATTGTATTTGTATTGTTGGACGAAGGCAGTGCCAAGATCTCTGAAAGTGCTGATTGTGGCATGGTTTAAACCCATGTACCATTTGAGTGCGGCACCGGTTAAACTATCCTGAAAGTAGTGAATCAGTAGATCCTGATTTTCTGTCTGAGCTGAAATCCGCCGAGCGTACATTACCAGATGGCTCTGAGGGCAAGAGTTACCCTTGTATTTTTCAAAGTCGGGCACTTAGAACTTGTGCGGGACTTTCACATTGGGGACCAAGCAGAGGTCTGCGGCGTCCTTTCCAAATAGATCCTGACCGCGAATGGCTTGCAGCTCCTTCTGCATTTCCAGGAACTGCTCCTGGAATTCATCCATTCTGTCAAACAAAGTTTCCTTTTTACCAGAAGGTATATGCGAAATCTGTCCTTCCGGGACAGTGTGCACCACAGGGGGTGGTACCGTGACTATGGCAGAGTTGGTAAGAGACATGATCTTCTGCGACCAACGTAAGGCACTCTTGCCATCCCAAAAAGCAGCAGACTTGGGCAAGTGGGAGATAAACCATTTATAAATTAGAGGTACATAGCATGTGATCTCCCCTCCACTGTACAAATTTCCCAAGTGTACAGAATGATACGCATCTGCGAGCAAAGTCGGCACAGGGCTTCCAATGAGAAAAACCTTAATGGAGTTAATATCGACGAAGTTATTGATGTTGGGGAACAAAAATAACCCGTAGGTGAGCAAGACAAAGATGCTTTCAAAAGCAGTCACGTTCCCTATACTGGCAAAATACATGGCTTTCTTCGTCAAGAACTGGGCTGGCAAACCTTGGATGCCACCCTTAGTGGTCATGTGAGTCCTGACCTCAGACTCGTCCAAATAAATTGATCTTGGAATGGTCTGATTCTTTGGAATTTCTTCCAGTCCAGAAAATGGAGCTCGATCCATAATGTGTAGATCGATCAGATGAGAATACTCCTCCAGCGTTGGTGCTAGCTGGTAATCCGGGAATGTGAAACAGTGATAAACTGGATCGTAGAATTGAATGAGCGCATCCATGATTCCCTCAATCACATGGACTCTTAACAGTGGTAGCAGACCTCCGTGTTTGGCTCTGAAAGCCTCAGGGTTAGTGATCATCCTTGCTAACCTTCTCAAATCCTCTAGTTTTGGAACCTTGAAGGTGTACGTATGAGTTCTCCTTCTACCAAAATCCATTAGCGTAATCCTCTTCTCTGATATTTGCAATCACAGGCTTAGTTTAATTTGAAAAACAGAGAGACTAGAAGAGAAGAATTTTTTGAATGTTTTAATGTTTTTTAAGATGAATGCATGAATGCAGCACACAAAAACATAGAAAAAACATGGGGTCAAAGGGTCGTTGTCATGAAGTCAAGGCTCTACCCATCCCCAAAGGTTTATACTAGGGTGATTTTTGTACTTGTACTCATTATCATCAGCTGTTCCCAGGAAAGCAAAACAACAAGCGGATCGCCAGCGAGTTGTAGTGCAATCTTAGAGTAAGTGTCATTCACCGAGAATAGATCACCAGCCTCAAATGAGGGTAGTATCGCATAACAACTATTCCTGATAGTTTCCGCACTATGAAAGGGTTTGGCTCCTCAGCTTCTCAGACTTAACAATCAGCCCATTGTCTAGGTGAGAGAATGGGTTGCATTGGTCAGCCTCCACTGAAGTTGATGGTCGACCCCGTCGCCATCACTTATCTTAAGGGTATACTCAATCTTTCCACATACGGCATCACCCGCATTCCCATTAGCAGAAAAATAAACATGTATAGCAATTAGGAAATGCGATATATATATATTTGTCCTAAACATCCTAGACCTTTAAAGCTATGAATCTTAAGTTCCTGACAGAAAATGGGTTCCCCAGCGGAAACCCCAATCTGTGGTATCAACCAAAGAGGTGAAAAGGAGGAAAAAGGAAAGAAATTAAAGAGATAGGCCCCACGGTGGGCGCCAATTTTCTGTAGCGAGCGATTTTGGACGCGGTTCTTAAGCGCTGGTCGCTCTCTGCGGTTTGAGCTTTACTACAGGTCGATTCATTTTTTATCCTATTGTGAGTTGAATAAGGAAGGGAAATAGATGTCTCCAATTAACCCTGCTTGCATACTGAGTTTAAACAGCGGTCTGTTAGGTTACAGATGCTATCAATGTGGGGGGGCCTTTGTACTGGTTATTTTGTATTTTCGCCAATACTGGTTTCTTTCTTTTTATTTTGACAGAAGGTTTCTGGCGGGGAACAAGGATTAGGATGTTAGGAATGATGCTTTTTGATAGATATGTGAGAGTATAGGATTTTGGTTTTTTGTTGATTGGGCTCGCTAAGATTTTTCTTTCGATATTATGCCTACGTATTCCCGTTTACCGAAATAGGGAAATCAGAGCGTTCGTAGTTCCTCCTATTCAATGGGAGAAAGTGGTTGTTTTGGTGTCTTGTTCAAAGCCCAAGACGTGAAGCTAAAGGGTAGTTTATATCTTGTTCAAAGCCCAAGATGTGAAGCTGAAGGGTCTATTTGTATCTTGTTCAAAGCCCAAGATATGAAGCTAAAGGTTTGACTTTAGAGAGAATTTGTCATCTCTAAAGAAGGGGTTGTATGTCACAACTGTTTATAAAGGAGAATTACTTTAACCGGGATATGTGAATCCGACAATGCCATATTTTCCTTTATGGGAGATTTTAACCTGAAGGAGAAGCCTTTAACTCAGTGTAGAGCAATGTTATCTTTCCTTAGGAATTTCTCATGCAAAAAGAGGGACAGTGGCATGGATGTAGATGATCCAGAGGCTTGCCGCTTACAGCAATTAGATGAAGGGGAAGAAGTTGTTGATGTTTGTGTACTGTGAACGAGGCACAGCTTTGATGCTAAAAGGTTGATTGGATCAACCAGTGGTTTTCTTATACAAAGCCTAAGAGGAGGCTAATATGTGTCTCGTACAAAGCCCGAGAGAGAGGCTAAAAGGTTTTGACTCAACGAGGGAATCTTTTGGTATCTCGTATAAAGCCCGAGATGGAGGTTATTATTTGTTTGGCTCAATAAGAACCTTTTTGTATCTCGTATAAAGCCCGAGATGGAGGCGAAAGGGAGATTGACTCAACGAGGGAGTCTCTTATGTGTCTCGTACAAAGCCCAAGAGAGAGGCTAAACGTTTGCTTCGCTGGGAAGAATCATTGTACAAAGCCCAAGGGGAGGCTAAGGTAACTATTTCTGTTAAGTGACAGGTCCAGTATACTGATTTTAAAGAGAAAATCAGTTCTTATATGAGCAACACTCTACTCAGGGATTTGATTTGAGGATCAGGGATATTTCCTTTTCTTTGAGGAAACGGGAAATCCAAAGGGTATTGAGACTGTCCGAGTCTGTGGGTTTCCTTCCTATTTAACGAAGGGGTCACTTGAGAATGTCTTTGAGACTCAAGGAAGTTAGACTGTCCAAGTCTAGAGTTTTATCTTTTGTACTATGCTTTGAGAAACAGTAGTAGACTCTATGACAGGATTGTTCTATGAAGATTACTAAGTTCTGTTCCTATACCTCTAGGAGGTCGTCGGGACAATTTGTAGGAAGCCCAAGAGGAGGCTAGATGCTTTTAAGAAGCCGATCGGTCCTTGTATGAAGCCCAAGAGGAGGCTATCATTCCCGGAGGAAGAGATCATTATACGAAGCCTAAGAAAAGATTGTGAATACTTCTAAGAAGCCGTAGGGTCCTTGTACTAAGCCCAAGAGGAGGCGGGGTTGCTTTTAGGAAGCCTGTGGGTCCTTGTACGATGCCCAAGAGGAGGCCGATGCTTTTAAGAAGCTCGTGGGTCCCCAAAGCCCGAGAAATTCAAGGCAAGCTATTCACAATGAATAGATCAAGTCAGGAAAGTTCGAGAATTTGGAAGAAACTTAAAGATGCCATTCACGGAGAATACATTCATCTTTGGGAGTAGAGTTTCTTGACAATTCCTAATGAGGACAGCTGAAGAGAAGACTGTATCTGGTGATCCTATTGGGGATCTAGTTGTCTATTTCTACAAATAAACGAAACGGCGTCACCTAGTTCTAGACGTAGTTGCCGGAGAAACTCTAAATATCTATACTATTATTACACAGTTGATATGAGTTTATGAAAGAAAACTTACAGCGAAACAGCCCCACAATATAGTTATATGTATATGAAAGCGATAAATGAAAGCAGATAAACACTTACTCGGTTGTAGAGCTTCCATGCTGTTTGGTTAGTTGTTCAACAAAGACAGATTGAAAACAACAGTATAATTCAAAATCAAAGGAGAAAGTGCTTTGAAAAAGAAAGATTTGGGGCTTACAGCTCAAGGAGAGGCCCAGGGTTCTATCAGTGAGCGCACTGTTTGAATTTGTACAGAGGGACTTATACAAGTGACTGAGGCCCGAAAAGGTTTTCTGTACAAAGGGATGGGTCTTACACTCTCTCAAGAGGCCCAAAAGTTTTAAAGAAAAAGAGTTGGGTCTTACTACTCGAGGGTAGGCCCAATTGATTTTTCGTTTAAAAATGGCGATCGCGCCGAGGTTTTCTTTTAACGCAGAGGGGGCTTATACAATATCTGAGGCCCAAAATATTTTGGTTAAAAGGGGGTTGGGTCTTACACTCTAATAGAGGCCCAAAAGTTTTGAATGGGTCTTGTAGCTCAAGGAGAGGCCCGGTTGTTATTTTTCAAAAGGCGATGATCGCGCCGTTTGTTTTTGACGGTATCGGGACTTATACAATACACTGAGGCCCAAAAAGGATTTGGTCAAAAAAAGGATTGGGTCTTACACTCAAATAGAAGCCCAAAAGTGTTTTGAAAATGATTTATGAGGGTTGAATTAATCCAAAACCCTAATTTGCTTTCAAAATTTATTTAATTGAATAAAAATTCAATTAAAAGGATCAAAATTATTTAACAAATGGAAAAAAATTGTGATCTTGGATTAATGCTTCAAAAATTAAGTATTGACCTACAAAATAATTAGAAAGCATTAAAAGTTGCAAAATCAAGGTGGAAAAAATATTTTAAATGTTAAAAACAATTAAAACATTAATTCTTTGCAAAAATATCAATTATATGAAATAAATAATATTTTGGGGATTTTTTGATAAAATAAAATATTTTAACATTTGTGTGAATTATTAAAAAAAGAATCAACTCAAAATCATTAAAACTCAGAGAGAAATTAATTTTTGAATCAATTAAATAAAATCACAAAATTCAAATATTTGAATTTATGAAAATGGCACCAAGAACAACCAAGAACACGCGCGTGTTCTGGGCTTGCCCATATTTGCATTTTCCCTCCAATCTCACTGAATACTTGATTATATCATGCAATCCACATACCAATCAACTCGTTTCAACCTCACAATCATGTCTATGGCATTTAATTTCATTTAAATTAAACATATAACAAGAAATCATGAAAAATCCTCAAGAACCCTAATTTCTGCATGAAGGCTAGGATTTTTGATACACGATTCAAACAAAGCAATTAATTGAGGGGAAACATTCCATGCATGATTATGAACATATGGCCAAAGTATTGTGCGAGGAAATATGCATAGATTGAGAGATGACCAAGTTTAGGCTTACCTCTAGGTCGTGACAGCAAGTGTAATGTGATTTTTGAGTTGGAGGTGTTACAAATGAGTTGTGATGATCTGAACAGCTTCCCTACACCTTATGGAGTGTGTTTGAATGCTTGGACTTGATGGAAATTGGCTGGATCACTTCATGGCATCTCAACTGCACCTTGGTTAAAACCTTGAGCAATTGACTGGTGATTCTGAGAAATTAGTGTTCCAGATGTTGTTTAAGTGTTTGATCAACTCATATATGATGTATGTAAGGTGTGTGTGTGTGATTGGTTTGAGTGGAATTGCTCTCTAGCTCAAAAACTCAAAGTTGCCTTGCTAAAGAAGGCATTTTTGCCAAGAGAAAGAGATTTTGAGGAAAGCATCTGTTTGATGGCTTTGGTGTATTCAAACTAATCACAATTGGGCTCTATTTATAGTAGAGCAAGTTTGTTTTGGGATCCACAGTGAATGGCAACTGCAGCAGAGGTTTGGCCAATGTTGTCCAATGGAAATCCAAGTCTCCTCTAGCCATTGACTAGAGGTTAGGGCACAGGGCTGTGGTTCCCTTGGTCTTGGATAAGTCTTGACTGAATTCAGTTGAGAATGACTCAGTCCATGCCACCTTGATGCTTCCATTGAATGCCTCATTCCAAAATTGAAGTCTTGTCACTATTTTGGCCATTCTAGGTTCAACATGCTATTTCTTGTTCCAAAGACTTTGGAGGCTTGGCTCAGTGATTGTCCCCTTTAGATTAAATCCCCTGAGGTGTCCAAGTGGATAGGAGCATTTGGATTTGGCTGATTTTGGCAAATCGACCAAAAATGCAAAATCTGCCTTGCCTTGGCAGATTTCAGCAAGGCAACTTGCCAATGTCATATCTCATGGCTCAAATTGAATTTGGTAATGTTCTTGGCCATTTTGGAAAGCCCTTACATGATACATGAACATGTTTGGTTTTGATATCTTTTGGATCCAAGTGAAAAATCCCCCTACATTTGGAAAAAAGTAAGGCAAAATCTGACTTAGTGAAATTTTCACTAAGTGTTGGAACAAAGTGACTTTTCTTGATTTTGATCACTCCATAACTCAAAATCCATGAGGAATTTGGACATAAGTTAGTATGAAGATTTTGTAGAGGGCAATGTGATCTACAAATCAAGCTTTGAATGGGGAACAATGGCCTTGTGGTTTAGGAGTTATGGTCCTCCAAAGTTGGCACATTAGTGGCACTTTTTCCATAACTTAGAAATTTTTCTAAGTTTTTATGGTTACCCCATTTACAAGTTATCCCACTTTCTTTGATTTTTCTTGATGAATGATGATTCAAATCATACTTTAACATCATTTTAGGGTTAAAAATCCATTTTGGTGAAAAATCTCAAAAAGTCAAAGTTGACTTTTGTGCACAGTTGACTTTTTATCAGATGAATTCCAAACTGTGCAATTCTTCAAGAAATCATGTCCTTGACCTAAATCAAACTTGATGGACATGTTCCATGGGTGTCATAGGGTATATTGAATCATGTCTTAGGGTTTGGGAGCATGTCCTGGTCAAAAGTCAAAGTTACAGTTGACTTTTTCCTTAAAACCCTAATGGTGGTGCAGATGAAATTGAGACTTGTTGCTCAAGCGTATTGGATTAATCCATTTTTCCAAATGGATCAATATAGTATATTAAAGACCCTCCAATCATGTCTTGAGGTCTTGGTTCATGATTTATCCTAAAAGTCAACTTAGGGGTGAATTAGGTCAAGAAACCCTAATTCTTGATTTTTGATGTATGCATCCCCAGAAGCAAAATTGACTTGATGGTTGGGTCCATGAGGCTCCATGGAGTATATTAGGTTATGTTTTGGACCTTTGGCTTGTGCCTAGATGAAATTTTTCATCTGGAGGCCCTGGTCGACCAAAACCCTAATTTGGTGACACTGTCGATCTTGAGACTTTATCCACCTAGAAGGGAGCAGCCTTGTGCTTAATCCTTGAAGTTGGAGTCCTTTTAATCCATTGTGGATATTTTAGAGGATATACAAGTTGAAGATCAAGTCATTCCTTGATTGATGCTTTGTCTAAGGCTCTGAGAGGGCTTGAAACCCTAAATTTGATTGTAGTGAATGCTCAACAACCCTTGAGGCATTTGATGAGGCATGATGGTTCATCCATATTGTGATGATGATTTGCACAATGATGGGAAATCTTAGTGGTCAAAATTTGGGGTATGACAATGCGATATTTAGATTTTGTTGCTCTGATCTGTAACATTGTGCGGGCGAACGTTATGTCTTATTAATTATTGTTATTTTGGATGTTGTTGATGTTGAAGGCATTATGGCATAACCAAGTTTTATGTTTAAAAGAAAGTGTTATGAGACTTAATTGTTTGTTAAGTTACTTTATTTGATTTATTTTCCGCTGCGATAAGCCTATGTAAAGGTAAGTAGGTGATGTCAAATGTTTAAGTTATTACATGTTTTATTATAACTTGTGTTATAGAGAAAGTTTATGTTGTGTTTGCATGACACCTTATTTGTATAGTTGTTTTAAATTTATATTATTTTGCGTTGGGGTTGTTAAGGTGTTACAATTTCTAACTAGTTTGTTAATTAGTTAGTTAGGTTAACTAGTTGTTATTACTAGATATATAACTTTTATCCTCATACATGTAATAAGAACACAATTCTATCATTATTCAATATAAATTTTATTACTTTTTTATTCCGTACTAGAATTAGAAATAGATGAAAGGTTGAAGATGGTCAACGCGTAGAAGTTTGTGATACAATGGTTATGATTTTTTGGTGAATAGATGGAAACCTACAAAGAGTTAGCATTTCCACACTCAAGTTAGTATATGTGAGAGGCAGACTTGTTGCAACTGTGAATGAAAGAATGCTTTGGCATGACGTAAGGCCACTATTATATAAAGGAGACGGTTAGAACTGTTTCAAGTTTGTCTGACATGAAGTGTGGGCAGTCGTTGGATGGATCAACAAGAAAGACAAGATATGAGGTTGTGCCTTATGGAATGTCCAAAAATAAAGGTACAATTGCACTTTAATGACTATAGCATCATTTGGTGGATTAAGCATTTGAATTGGGACCATGTTCATAGGTCTTTGGCCAACAGTAATAGTTTCCCTCAAGTCATTGTTATCACCTTTAAAGTGGGGATTTTTGAAGTATGATTCACTGAGATCAGTCTAAGAATGGGTACTGTTGAGAGACCTTTGTGCATTAAGAAGTTGACCCAATATGAAAAATATTCATTATGGCTTTGAGTATGTCTAGTTAGAATTAACAACGTGCACATTTAATGATCCTTGTGCAGATAAAACATTGTTAAGGGGGAGGCCTCAACGTGCACCCACACACATAGGGTTGGGATGTGATGCACATAAGTGTACTTAAGTGTACTCAACTGCAGTTATGGGTTTGAGATGACATTTGAGCCATTAGATGTGATATTTTATCATATGTTGAATCATGGTCATTGAACTTAGCACCTTTAGTGCCTATTAAAGGGGAACTGTAGTTTGATTTAAAATTTTTGACTTCTTCATCGTGTGTGCAATTGAAGAGAGTTTTCTTGTGATTTATTTTGAACTTGTTTAAAATTATGAGTTTCATATCTTCATGTTGGAGTTTCTCTTGCATTCTTTACTCAAGTTACATGCATTACTTAAATTATTTTCTTCTTCTTCATTTGTTCATTTCTTTTGCTTTTAATCTTCTTCACGTAAAGCATGCCTAGGGAACTCATATCTAGAAAACATTATTTGAGACCTTAGCGGTGCAAAATCAAGTGAAGATGATTTAAAAATTGAACTAGAGGTGGTTAATCTTGGAGAACTTAAGTTTGTCCCCACTAATACATAAATGAGGCAGGTTGCACTAGGTTTACTTTTGGTGAAATTCTAGTAATTGACCATCTGTGTGAGGAATCTCATGGACGATTGTAACACTCAATGTGTTTTTGGAGACGACATAATTTTTCGTACTAGAATCATGAATAGATGAAAGGTTATTCATGACCACATCATAAAAGATTATGATATTGTGGTTATGATTTTCTTGTGAACCTAGTGGATACCTGCGAGTATGAGTAAAAGAATACCTGAGCCTGACTCAAAATCACACTTATATAAGGAAGATAGTTAGGGTAGTTCTCAGTTTGTTCAACATGGAATATGATCATGGTATAGACCAGGGAGGATGTCGTGCTCTTTTGCAATGTCTAAAAATGAAGGTCAACATGTACGTTAGTGATTGAAACTCCCTTTGTTAGACTGAGCCTATAAATTTGGTGCATTGTAATAGGTCATTGGCTAGTCCATAACACTTTTCTTTCATTCAAAAATCTACTAAGAATTGTAATATGGTATCAAAGTCGTGTTTAAGATTTATTAGGCTACCAGCTATTAGGTTTTCATTATCAAGTCACCCACCATTTATATTCATGCTTCATATGTATAGTTCTTGGTATGATAGGGTTTGTTAAAGAGTCCCACATCGATTAATTCTCATATTCTAAGTCAGTTTTGTAAGATTTAGTTATGCTTAACCACTATTCTAAGATGATATCAAAGTTAGGTTCAAGATAAGTTGGGTCAACGACTATCAAGTTTCAGTTATCAGGTCATCCACCATCAATAAGTCGATTTAAAAAGTAATAGAAATAGAAATCTTTTTAATCAGATTTTGTTCACAAAAGAAAATGGGAAAGGAAAATATTTAATAGATACAAAAAATCGATTTAGTCTCCAATAGTTTTAAAATCTTGTAGGTGTCATGTGTCGCACCTCGAAAAAAAAATCACTTAATCGAAGATGCGACCCTCGCGCGAAAGGCGCGGAAAACGGTTCGACAAAGTCGTCACCGAACTTTATTTATCCCAAAAAGAGGGAAAGGAAAATATCGAGAAAACCTTTAAGGAGGAAGATAAGAACGTGGTCGTTGCAACCACATTATGGGTTCGGGAGTCGGTTACGTGAGGGGAAGGTATTAGCACCCCTCACATCCGTTGTACTCAAAGAGAACCTCTTAGTTCGATTTGTGAGAAATGTTATCTAAGCTTGTTTGTTTTCTTCTCAACGATATATGCGAAAAGGTAAAGTAAAAGGTTTCGATTACTAAGGGAATGAGGTGGTTTTTAGGATAGGGTGCTCGGCAAGATCATCGTGACCTCGGGCCTACATATGCTCATTCGGGCGAGAATGAGAAATCAGAGCAATCGTAGTTCGACTACGGGAAGGGATAGAGGGAAGACGGAAGATGGAGGGAAGGTAGTGTGGAAACGGGGAAAAGAGAAAAAGTGTGTGTAGGGAAGGTAAACGCAAATGGTGGAAAAAGAAAAAGGGTGCTCGCCAAGATTATCGCAATCTTGTGCCTACGTATCTTTATTCGGATGAGAATAAAGAATCAGAGCAGTCGTAGTTCATGGTACGCCCACGAAACAAGGGTTGGGGTTTGAATTTTTAGGAGACGAAAGATTGAATGACATACAACCCAAGGGCGTGCCTCGAGAGCAGTCACTCAAGAATCCAAGGAATGCTAGACTCCAAGAATTCAGTTCTTTCGTGAGTTGATTGTGAAAATGTTTGATAAGGATTAAGTGTTTTAAGACGAAAGGGTGAATGAACAACAACCCAAGGGCGTGCCTCGAGAGCCATTCAATCGAAGACCCAAGGAATGCTAGATTCCAAGAATCTCCTCCTTTTGTAGGTTGATTAAAAAAAGCATTTGAAAAAGATTGAGTCGAATTAGTTAAGAAGAGAGGTGAGGATCGATACTAGTCCCTAGGGGTGTTCCTAGTAACGAAACCTACGAAGTGTGTGAGTGTGCATTTTGATGACGAGGCAAAAGGCACTCGACTTACGAGAATGTTTGGAAGAGTGGCTCGACGGCGAGTAAAGAATTGGTTTGGAAATGGTTTGGTTTGTTAACTGTTATAGAGAGAATGACGATTATTCGATAAACGAGACGTCGGCTTCGCAACCAATTAATCGGGGCATTATTGGGATGCTAGATCCCAACGACACCTTTTTCATTCGATTGATTTACGAAATGTTGTTTGATGAACAACGAAAGTACCATATGGAATGCTAGACTCCAATGGCATTCCTTTGTCCAAATAGTTAAGACGAGTGTTTTAGGAGCGAAAGGTCGAGTGATCACCACCTAAGGCGTGCGCCCCAATGATGGTCACTCAAGAACCCAAGAAGTGCTAGACCTCAAGAGCTCAATTCTTTCGCGATTTAATTAAAAAAATGGTTTGAATATGTGTTGAGTATTTTAATCGGGAAGTAAGCGTTTGAACAAATAAAAATGGTTAGATAAGCATGAATATGAATATGATATGGATATGATAAGAATGAACGATAATATAATCGAGATAATATTAACAAGGTATAATATAACATAAAATTGGTCTCGTCTTATTCGGAATTTATTCGAGAAAATCGATGATCAACGATTTTTGACTTTCATTGACCAAAAGTGAAAATAAAAGAATATAAATCGAAATAGACATAAAAATCGGAAAACTAAGAAAAGTCTCATCTTTACTAAGATTTAAATCGAGAAATCGATAATCTTTAGTATTTGATTTTCATTGACCCAAAAAAGAATAAAAGTGAAATAAAAATTATAGAAATGAAATAAAATCGAAAATGTCAAAAAAGAATAAAGGTCTCACCTTTATCAAGATTTAAAATCGAAAAATCGATAAATTTTGATATTTTGGTTTTCATGGACCCAAAAATGAATAAAAATAATGACAAAATGACAAAAATCAAATTAAATCGAAAAGGTATAGGAAAAAGAGTAAAGGTCTCACCTTTATCGAGATTAAGTCGAGAAATCGACAAATCATCGATATTTGGTTTTCATTGACCCAAAATAAATGAGTAAAAATAATGTATTGAAATAAAAATATATAAATCAAAAAGAAAATAAATAAGTGGTAGGTCTCATATAAATCAAGATTTGGTACTGATTTTAAAAAATCACCCAATCATCAAGATTATTTTTATGTCATTGGCCCAAATTGGAATGAAAAGACGAAGTTAATACGAAATAGAAATCAAAATGGAAAGAGAATAAATCATTGAAATAAATAAGACCAAGAGTAAATACCACATTATTAAAAAAAGTTTTGAAATATTTTTGAGAAGATAAAAAGATAATACTAGGAAGATACATCAAAATAATAAGAAATAAAAACATGACAACATGAGGAATGGGGGTGCAGCGCTAGACTGTAGTGTATGTGGGCTGAGATCCACTTATCCACACCAAAAGAATGGCTCGGTTGAGAAAAGAAACATAAGGGTGAATTTGAACAAAATAATTGTAACATTAATGGGTCCTGAGACCCAACTAACCCTACACGTTAACTTCATTAATAATCTTTTCATTTCCACCAGATTTCCTTTTCTCTTTTTAAAAAAAAAAACAAAATGAACATGAAAAAAAAGGTCACGGTCAGTGAAAAAACAAAGGGAAACAGGGGAAGTCCACACCAGCTTAACGAAAACTAAAAAAAATAAATGTGCTCAGATGCTCAACATCATCATCGCATGTTCACAGATCATCAACAATGAAACAAAAATCAGAGGCTACGTCATCACAGATCCAACACGAACCGTTCTCGCATCTCTCTCTTCCTTGGTTCGCTATCGGTTTCGACCGACTTGTTTCAGGTTCGTTTTTCGATTCGTCTCAGTTTGTGTGGTTTGACACTCAATCTCTTTTCATCTCCCTCGATTTCTGTATCAATGGGTTGAGCTGTTTGGGGTTTGCGATTTGAGGGTTAGTGGTTGTTGAAAGAGAAGAGATTTTAGTGTCTGGTTTATTTTAGGTTGAAGAAGATTTGAAGGATTGGAAGATTGGGTTTTGAAAAAGGGTATTGAAATATTTGGTTAGTGATTGAAGAAGAAGGTTTCGAGCCAAGGTGTCATTGGGCGCTGTGGTTTTATGAAGGCTGAGAAAGGGGTTCAAGGAGATAGAGTTCGTACGGCATTTTATTGTTGCTGTTGTTTTTTCCGATCAAAGGCTATTGCTGTGGATGAGAGGATGGTGGTTGATGTTGGAGAATGAAGATATGAAGGCAACTCGGTTCGAAGTTCTCCCTCCAAATAGACGATGATTTTTTTTAGTCCTTATTTTGGTCGTCCTTCTTCTTTTTTAAACCCGTTCAAACTGTGAGAACCTTATTTTGTTTTTATATTGTTGTGTTGTTGTTTTCACTTTCAGGCTGCATGCTGTTGTTGTTGATGCAGAGTTTGGCATTTTGCTGCAGGTTGACATACGGTTGGTACAGTGTGTTGCAAGGTTAAGTGTGTAGTCGTTGTTGTACGGTGTGCAGTGGCTTGCATTAAAGGGCTAAGTGAAATTAAAATTGGGCTAGAAATTTGTCTTGGTGCGCTGCATGTGGTGCGTATGGAATCATAGATATGGCTTGCTCATGAGCTAAATTTAATTATTATATTTTTATAATTTTGAACCATAAGTATTTGAAATGTAATGTAAAAAGCTATGGACTTTTATTGTTGTAGGTAAAAAAAAATGATGGGCTTTATTTTTGAAATATGGGCTTTTTTTGTAAGACTTTTGGTTTTTTTGTAGATTTTTTGGAATTTTGTGATGGATAATTGATTTATGGAATTGAATATTTGGATGTGAAAAGTAGTCATGGTTATGAAAGAAATGGATTTAAAAGTGGTTTATGGATATGTGATCAATGTGAATGGTTAATGAAATTGATAAAAATGTGGGTTAAAATATGGATAAAGAAAAAAATGGTTTTGAAATGAATACTAAATGGAAAGTGGAAATGAATGTTGATAACTGGATCATATATTGTGGATAATGGAAATGGATTGTGAATGAATTGTCATGAATCAGTCTCAACCCTGATGAACTTCACTGCATGAAAACTCTGACAAAGAATGAACCAGTTCCTTGATGAAACATTTGACGTATCATGACCTGATAACCTGAACCCTACACAAACTGACTTGCACTGGCACCAAAACCCTGGTTGAGGCTTCAAACACACATTACTTGAATCATACACCCTGACCTAATCATGAAACATTATCTTGCCTGAATTACAACTCAGCTAATAACACCTCAAGAAGAAACCACACTTTTTTTGGATTTTTTTAATACTGGTTAGTGGACGGATATACAGATGAAAGTTATACAAAGGTATGACAAATTTGGGGTATGACAGATGCCCCTATCTAATTGGCTTGAACCGAGTAATATGAATTACTGTGGCGTTCGTTCTTTCGAGGTAGAAGACAATTAGATATGAAGAAGACCACAATTTGTCTGAAAGAAAGAAAAGGGATTGGGAAGTTGAAATACAAGAAATCTGACACCAAAGGGATGACAGACCTATCACCAAGAGGATGATAGTGAAAACACACACACACAGACCCTTCCACCAAAAGGATGAAAATGAGGCCAAACCTGCTATTACCAACAGGATAATAGGGCACACACACACACAGATCCTTCCACCAAAAGGATGAAAATGAGGTCACAGCCTGTTATTACCAAAAGGATAATAGGGCACACACACACAGACCCTTCCACCAAAAGAATGAAAATGAGGTCAACGTCTGCTATTACCAAAAGGATAATAGGGCACACATACAACCTGCTACTACCAAAAGGATAGTATGACGTCAAAGCCTGCTATTACCAAAAGGATAATAGGGCACACACGCACACAGACCCTTCCACCAAAAGGATGAAAATGAGGTCAAAGCCTGCTATTACCAAAAGGATAATAGGGCACACACACACAGACCCTTCCACCAAAAGGATGAAAAATGAGGTCAAAGACTGCTATTACCAAAAGGATAATATGGCACACACGCACACAGACCCTTCCACCAAAAGGATGAAAATGAGGTCAAAGCCTGCTATTACGAAAAGGATAATAGGGCACACACACACACACGGACCCTTCCACCAAAAAGATGGAAAATGAGGTCAAAGCGTGCTATTACCAAAAGGATAATAGGGCACACACGCACACAGATCCTTCCACCAAAAGGATGAAAACGAGGTCAAAGCCTGCTATTACCAAAAGGATAATAGGGCACACACGCACACAGACCCTTCCACCAAAAGGATGAAAACAAGGTCAAAGCCTGCTATTACCAAAAGGATAATAGGGCACACACGCACACAGACCTTTCCATCAAAAGGATGGAAAATGAGGTCAAGCCTGCTATTACCAATAGGATAATAGGGTACACACACAGACCCTTCCACCAAAAGGATGAAAATGAGGTCACAACCTGCTATTACCAAAAGGATAATAGGGCACACACACACACAGACCCTTCCACCAAAAGGATGAAAATGAGGTCAACGCCTGGTATTACCAAAAGGATAATAGGGCACACACACAACCTGCTACTACCAAAAGGATAGTATGAGGTCAAAGCCTGCTATTACCAAAAGGATAATAGGGCACACACGCACACAGACCCTTCCACCAAAAGGATGAAAATGAGGTCAAAGCCTGCTATTACCAAAAGGATAATAGGGCACACACACACAGACCCTTCCACCAAAAGGATGAAAAATGAGGTCAAAGTCTGCTATTACCAAAAGGATAATAGGGCACACACGCACACAGACCCTTCCACTAAAAGGATGAAAATGAGGTCAAAGCCTGCTATTACCAAAAGGATAATAGGGCACACACACACGGACCCTTCCACCTAAAGGATGGAAAATGAGGTCAAAGTCTGCTATTACCAAAAGATAATAGGGCACACACACACACAGACCCTTCCACCAAAAGGATAAAAATGAGGTCAAAGTCTGCTATTACCAAAAGGATAATAGGGCACACACGCACACAGACCCTTCCACCAAAAGGATGAAAACGAGGTCAAAGCCTGCTATTACCAAAAGGATAATAGGGAACACACGCACACAGAACTTTCCACCAAAAGGATGGAAAATGAGGTCAAGCCTGCTATTACCAAAAGGATAATAGGGCACACACACACAGCCTGTTACTACCAAAAGGATAGTATGGCACACAACACAGCCTGCTACTACCAAAAGGAATGTAGGCCACACAACACAACCTGCTACTACCAAAAGGATAGTATGGCACACAACACAGCCGGCTACTACCAAAAGGATAGTAGGGCACACAACACAGCCTGCTATTACCAAAAGGATAATAGGGCACACACACACAGCCTGCTATTACCAAAAGGATAATAGGGCATACAACACAGCCTGCTATTACCAAAAGGATAATAGGGCACACACACACAGCCTGCTACTACCAAAAGGATAGTATGGCACACAACATAGCCTGCTACTACCAAAAGGATAATAGGGTACATAACACAGCCCGCTATTACCAAAAGGATAATAGGGCACACACACATAGCCTGCTATTACCAAAAGGATAATAGGGCACTCACACAGGCTGTCACTCACCAAAAGGATGACACACAAACCAAGGGTTTATGGATCGGCGACACCAAAAGGATGATGGATCAAAATAAGCTACTACCACCAAAAGGATGATAGGAACTTCTTATTCGTGAGGACCAACATCAAAAGGATGAAGGTTGAATTGACATGGTTTCGGCTATCACCAAAAGGATGATAGAAAAGTTTTTATTTGAGGGTTACCAACACCAAAAGGATGCTGGTTGAATTAAGTTGATAGGGTATGGCTATCACCAAAAGGATGATAGTAAGGCAATTGACAAAAGGTCAAGTTTGCTGGGGATGTGATGAGATTTATTTGGAGACATCAACAAAAGGTTGAAGTAAAGAATTCAATGAGGAAAGCCCACGAAAAGGAAAGGGAAACAGTGAAAAAAGGAGAAGGTAACCCGCCAAGATCTACGCAATCTTGTGCCTACATATCTTTACTGGACGAGAATAAAGAATCAGGGTAGTCGTAGTTCGACTTGAAGAAAAGATTCAATGAGGAATGCCCACTGACTCGGAGGAATGTTTATTGGTTGGGATGAGGATGACGACCTCAGCAACAAAAGGTTGAGGAATACAACTCAATAAGGAATGCACACTGACTTGCTTGGAGATCACAGCTTCATCAATAGAAGGTTGAAGACTTCATGAGGAATGCCCATGAACTTGAAGGAGATGCCCCTGACTGGGCTGAAGGTTGCTTTAAGATCTTGTCTTGATCAATAAAAGGTTGAACCAACTTCGTGAGGAACGCCCACGGATTTGCAGGAGATGCCCTTGGCTGGGCTGAAGATCGTCTTGGAATAACCTTGTGAAGAACGTCCACGGATTTGATGAAGATGCCCCTCGCTGGGTTGAAGAATCTTTTTGCAGTCTTGAGATTGATCCTGGATTTTACGCATGTATGAATGCCTGATTTTGTAATGATATGCAATGCAAATGCTGACACGCAGAGATGCAAGTGGTGGGGGAGTATGATTTATTTTTGGTATGCATATGATGCAAACGATGTTGAATGCGATGCATATGATGCATATGATTGAAGATGGGTGATTGGAGGTGCCAGCGTGGTTGATTTTTGGTAGTTGCCAATGAGGATTGGACTTTGGGCGGTGGGAGGGATTTGATTCCCTCGACACTCAGTTTGTTAGAGACGCCATGATTGAAGCAGACGAATATGATTTCACAACTCGTGCTTGATGATCAGGGTAGCCTGCTTGACCAAATTGAAGATACAAAGGGATCTGCCTGCTGCAATGGATCTTGCCCCAGTCTGAACATGGTAATAGTCCGCCCTTGATTAACCAGTTCTGAAGTAACTTGATCTTTTGAAAGATGAGCTTTGATGCGCTTCTGAGATGGCTTGCCCCTGATTAAGCTGTTAAAAGATTTGCCCCAGCCTGAGCGTATTGAGGTAGTCTTGATTTGGGTTGACACCACTGAAAATTCAAATTCCTCTTCGATTTCACTTTGTTGGAATTTCTTGGATGTTTAGCACTAATTTGCAATTACAATTTGCTTATTCACAAATGGTAATCTTAATGCAATACTCATGCAAGTTTTGAAAAAGAGTTGTTTATTGGAGTGTCGTGATAGTGAGACGAATGGACTGTTAGCCCAAACGTGTGCTGATTTTCATGGTGTGAAAGATATAGCAAGGAGAATGACACCAATGCTGAAGATTAGCAAATATGGGGAGTCAATTTACGCAACCTTGCGATAGTATGCTTTCAGAATAAACCTGCCTCAATTAGGTCTTTCGAGGGTTGTAATGTGGTCTGGTTTATGGTTTATGAAACAAAGGATATTAGGCTTAAAGTATAATTTGTACCCACCCCTCTTCGTGATGATCTACAGTCCTACGTTCAGCTAAATCTGCACATGTTTGTATTCCAAAAGGGTTGACGGTGTAAGAGTGATGGTTCAAGGTTCGCTCGAACTGGCAGTCACCTTATTTTGTTTTTTATGGATGTCAATGACCCTTTGGTCTGGATTTGGTGGTCACTGAGTCTTATTTTGTTTTTGTTGAAGATTTGAGGGCCTCTTTTGATTTTGCTTTGATCTCTATCTTTTGCATGGACTGATTTTGCTTGTCAAGTCCATCGGGATTACCTTGATTTTTTGCCTAAGTCTTCTTTGAGGTGCTCGACTTAGCAGGCTTTTGATTTTTTTTTTGGTGGATTGTGACTGCCAAGTCATGGGTTTTTGATGTACAACTATCTTTTCTTTTGGATTTTTCTTTTAGATTTGAGTGCGTAATTAGGTTAAATGAACACTACCCTGCCCCAGGTTGAGTGTAAGGGTTTAAATATCTGAAGGAAACTACTACTTCTAGGCTCGAAGTGGTTTACTAGGGATTAACTCCTTGTGTCTCCAGTGTTTGGGGAATTGAAACAATGTCTGTACATCATCGACGAGATTCTCTCCGAAAGCATACATTTTGCAATTATGGGTATATCATTTTCATCATCCTTCCTCCAATCATTGCTAACAATAGTTTGATATAGAGAGTGAAGTGGATAAATGTGTCGGTGTTTCGCAGTAAAAGGAAAAAAATGAGTGAATACGACATAACTGATTCAAAACCTGCATAATCAATACATTAAGAAAACCAAATACAAACGGCAATGTTCAAAGAATATAGTACTTAAACAAACAAAAGAAAAATAGCAAGAATGCAAATGATGGGATGGCAACATGACTGTCTTCTTCGGGGAATAAACTTGACTTGACTTGACTTGATTTGACTTGATGCTGGCACTAGTTTGGCGGCGGCAGAGGGTTTTTGATGACGTTTGGAGCCCTCCCATTGAACGTAAGAAACTTTGAGTCGATCATGTCTTGAACCTTGTGTTTGAAAGCTCTGCAGTCCTCGATCGTATGCCCTGGAGCACCCTTATGAAACTCGCAATGAGCATTAGCATCATAATCTGGGGGAATGACAGTTGGAGGAGCTAAGTCCCTCGGAACGATTGCCTTCTTCTCCATCAACTGAGCAAAGATCTGAGTATATGATGTTGGCAGACGATCAAAGTCTCTATCAGACCTCCTTGTCCTTTGTTGATTAGGCTGGCGTTGTTGAGCAGCTCTCTATTGTTGATGTGGAGGAGGATACTGATACCCTTGCTGGTTGTAGGATTGTTGCTGAGGAACCTGTTGTTGAGGCATTGGAGCTTGAACAGCCTGAACCGTTGGCTGATAAGGCATTGGAGCATATTGCGCAGCAGCAACATACGGGTACTGGAAGTATGGCATTTGAAAAGGCATTGGAGGGGGTGCTTGTTGAGATTCCCCTTTCTGAGCAGAGACAGCATTTGTTTCACCCTATTTCTTTTTGAATCCATTGAAGGGCTTCTTGGCTTAAGACTGGCTGCTAGAACCTCCTTGGATCTTTCCACTTTTCAGACCTTCTTCGATTCTCTCACCGACGATTACCAAATCAGAGAATCCGGCAGAAACATTACCAATTAATTTCTCATAGTATTGGCCTTGCAAAGTACCCATGAAGATGTCAATGAGTTCACGATCAACAAGAGGTGGATGCACCCTTGCAGCTAGCTCTCTCCAGCGTTGCGCGTACTCCTTAAAGGATTCGTTGTCCTTTTGAGCCATACTCTGAAGTTGAGTACGATGCGGAGCAAGGTTAGTGTTATACTTGTATTGCTTGATAAATGCATCAGCTAAATCATCCCAAGTGCGCACATTGCTACGCTCCAACTGCATATACCATTCGAGTGATGCCCCAGACAAGCTATCTTGGAAGCAGTGCATCATCAGATTTTTGTCTTTGGCATAGGCAGCCATCTTGCGGCAGTACATCCTTAGATGCATGTGGGGACAACTGAGGCCTTTGTACTTCGGGAATTCTTGTACTTTGAACTTGGGAGGAATGACAACATCTGGCACCAAGCACATTTCCAGAGTGTTCAGAGATTTTGAGTTGCGCCCCTCCATGACTCGGAGTTTCTCAGCTAGATCACGACACATCTTGATGGCTTAAGAATCCTGAGCAGCAGTAGGATTGACAATTGGGATAGCAGCATGGTAGTTCTGTACCTCATCATGCTGATCTAGCAGATTTTCTTCAGTATGAGGAATAGGAATCTGAGTGACAACAGGTTGGGCTTGCAGAATAGCTCCAACAGTAACTCCAGGTGTTGGAAGTGGTTGAGGAGTGGCTCCTTCAGCGGCAAGAGTGAAGTTCATTGGTATCCCATAATTGATAGGGTTGGGAACATGAACTGAGAACCTTGAGGGTGACCCTTGCACAGGCACAATGTTGTTGGCAGCAGCGGCTTCACGCAGTTCTTCTTCTCTTCTGGCCATCATGATGGCTTCAAGAATCTGATAGATCTTTCCCTTCATAGAGTCCAACTCCTCTCTGAAGGCGGCTTACTCTTGTTGAATCTACTCCATCATTCGTCTAATATTGGCTCGAGTTGCGTACTGGTGTCGAGGAATCAGCTTGATTTACTAGAGAAAGAAGGAAGTTGAAGTGAGATTCTGAGGTTGAAAATGCAATGCAAGATGCATAACAAATGCAATTCAATGCAATGACATGAGATGCAATGCAAGATACAAGATCCGGGATCGCAGATCACAGGTTCAAACACTTCTGAGGTTGACGGTTCACGAGTAAATGACCAAAGTCTTTGATCAAAGAAACCTTATAGGTAGGCTCTATGAGGAAAGTTCTAGGTTCTTTACCCACAAACCCACTCACGGGATAGTTTCTACGTTGATGGATAAGGTTCCCAGGATTACGGACACTAATCGCATCAATGTCACGCAACAGGCTAGCTGTATTATGACGATAATGACGACAAGGTCTCCCCTGAGCGGGGTCTTCATGCCAGGCGCACAAGGAGCGAGTCCTTGGAGACTAACATTACACGACCACCAATATAGAAATTAGTTCTAAGAGTGGTTCATAGAGTCACGGACCCTTCATGACGACAGGCTAGCTGTGTTACAACAGGATCGACGAAAAGGTCTACTCTAGGAGAGCTTTCATGCTAGACACGCAAGGAGCGAGTCCTTGGGGACTAACACTACTCGACATCCAATTCTAAACCATGTGTTTTCTCTGCTTTTACCAAAGCTCGGGTGTAGAGCTCTACTCATGATATCATCCCAAGATCCAACAGATAAGAATAATAGGAGGAAGTAATAAGAGAACAAATACGTAAACGAGAAGAAAAACATGCAAACAAAGATAATGCTCCTCACAAATCGCTCTAAGATAGGCTTGACTCTCTCTTGCATGGAGCAAATGTCCCTAGCAGAGTCGCCATCTGTCGCACCTCGAAAAAAAATCACTTAATCGAAGACGCGACCCTCGTGCGAAAGGCGTGGAAAACGGTTCGACAGAGTCGCCACCGAACTTTATTTATCCCAAAAAGAGGGAAAGGAAAATATCGAGAAAACCTTTAAGGAGAAGGATAAGAACGTGGTCGTCGCAACCACATTATGGGTTCGGGAGTCGGTTACGTGAGGGGAAGGTATTAGCACCCATCACGTCCGTTGTACTCAACGGGAACCTCTTAGTTCGATTTGTGAGAAATGTTATCTAAGCTTGTTTGTTTTCTTCTCAACGATATATGCGAAAAGGTAAAGTAAAAGGTTTCGATTACTAAGGGAATGGGGTGGTTTTTGGGATAGGGTGCTCGGCAAGATCATCGCGACCTCGGGCCTACGTATGCTCATTCGAACGACAATGAGAAATCAGAGCAATCGTAGTTCGACTACGGGAAGGGATAGAGGGAAGACGGAAGATGGAGGGAAGGTAGTGTGGAAACGGGGAAAAGAGAAAAAGTGTGTGTAGGGAAGGTAAACGCAAATGGTGGAAAAAGAAAAAGGGTGCTCGCCAAGATTATCGCAATCTTGTGCCAACGTATCTTTATTCGGACGAGAATAAAGAATCAGAGCAGTCGTAGTTCGTGGTACGCCCACGAAACAAGGGTTAGGGTTTGAATTTTTAGGAGACGAAAGATTGAATGACATACAACCCAAGGGCGTGCCTCGAGAGCAGTCACTCAAGAATCCAAGGAATGCTAGACTCCAAGAATTCAGTTCTTTCGTGAGTTGATTGCGAAAATGTTTGATAAGGATTAAGTGTTTTAAGACGAAAGGGTGAATGAACAACAACCCAAGGGCGTGCCTCGAGAGCCATTCACTCGAAGACCCAAGGAATGCTAGATTCCAAGAATATCCTCCTTTCGTAGGTTGATTAAAAAAAGTGTTTAAAAAGATTGAGTCGAATTGGTTAAGAAGAGAGGTGAGGATCGATACTAGTCCCTAGGGGTGCTCCTAGTAACGAAACCTACGAAGTGTGCGAGTGTGCATTTTGACGACGAGGCAAAAGGAACTCGACTTACGAGAATGTTTGGAAGAGTGGCTCGACGACAAGTCGAGAATTGGTTTGGAAATGGTTTGGTTTGTTAAGTGTTTTAGGGAGAATGACGATTATTCGATAAACGAGACGTCGGCCTTGCAACCAATTAATCGGGGCATTATTGGGATGCTAGATCCCAACGACACCTTTTTCATTCGATTGATTTACGAAATGTTGTTTGATGAACAACGAAAGTACCATATGGAATGCTAGACTCCAATGGCATTCCTTTGTCCAAATAGTTAAGACGAGTGTTTTAGGAGCAAAAGGTCGAGTGATCACCACCTAAGGCGTGCGCCCCAATGATGGTCACTCAAGAACCCAAGAAGTGCTAGACCTCAAGAGCTCAATTCTTTCGCGATTTAATTAAAAAAATGGTTTGAATATGTGTTGAGTATTTTAATCGGGAAGTAAGCGTTTGAACAAATGAAAATGGTTAGATAAGCATGAATATGAATATGATATGGATATGATAAGAATGAACGATAATATAATCGAGATAATATTAACAAGGTATAATATAACATAAAATTGGTCTCGTCTTATTCGGAATTTATTCGAGAAAATCGATAATCAACGATTTTTGACTTTCATTGACCAAAAGTGAAAATAAAAGAATATAAATCGAAATAGACATAAAAATCAGAAAACTAAGAAAAGTCTCATCTTTACTAAGATTTAAATCGAGAAATCGATAATCTTTAGTATTTGATTTTCATTGACCCAAAAAAAAATAAAAGTGAAATAAAAATTATAGAAATGAAATAAAATCGAAAATCTCAAAAAAGAATAAAGGTCTCACCTTTATCAAGATTTAAAATCGAAAAATAAAAAAATCTTGATATTTTGGTTTTCATGGACCCAAAAATGAATAAAAATAATGAGAAAATGAAAAAAAATGAAATTAAATCGAAAAGGTATAGGAAAAAGAGTAAAGGTCTCACCTTTATCGAGATTAAGTCGAGAAATCGACAAATCATCGATATTTGGTTTTCATTGACCCAAGATAAATGAGTAAAAATAATGTATTGAAATAAAAATAAATAAATCAAAAAGAATTAAAATAAGTGGTAGGCCTCATATAAATCAAGATTTGGTGCCGATTTTAAAAAATCACCCAATCATCAAGATTATTTTTATGTCATTGGCCCAAATTGGAATGAAAAGACGAAGTTAATACGAAATAGAAATCAAAATGGAAAGAGAATAAATCATTGAAATAAATAAGACCAAGAGTAAATACCACATTATTAAAAAAAGTTTTAAAATATTTTTGAGAAGATAAAAAGATAATACTAGGAAGATACATCAAAATAATAAGAAATAAAAACATGACAACATGAGGAATGGGGGTGCAGCGCTGGACTGTAGTGTATGTGGGCTGAGATCCACTTATCCACACCAAAAGAATGGCTCGGTTGAGAAAAGAAACATAAGGGTGAATTTGAACAAAATAATTGTAACATTAATGGGTCCTGAGACCCAACCAACCCTACACGTTAACCTCATTAATAATCTTTTCATTTCCACCAGATTTCTTTTTCTCTTTTTAAAAAAAAAAACAAAATGAACATGAAAAAAAAAGGTCACAGTCAGTGAAAAAACAATGGGAAACAGGGGAAGTCCACACCAGCTTAATGAAAACTAAAAAAAATAAATGTGCTCTGATGCTCAACATTATCATCGCGTGTTTACAGATCATCAACAATGAAACAAAAATCAGAGGCTACGTCATCACAGATTCAACACGAACCGTTCTCGCATCTCTCTCTTCCTTGGTTCGCTATCGGTTTCGACCGACTTGTTTCAGGTTCGTTTTTTCGATTCGTCTCGGTTTGTGTGGTTCGACACTCAATCTCTTTTCATCTCTCTCGATTTCCGTATCAATGGGTTGAGCTGTTTGGGGTTTGCGATTTGAGGGTTAGTGGTTGTTAAAAGGAGAAGAGATTTTATGGCAGTGTCTGATTTATTTTAGGTTGAAGAAGATTTGAAGGATTGGAAGATTAGGTTTTGAAAAAGGGTATTGAAAGATTTGGTTAGTGATTGAAGAAGAAGGTTTCGAGCCAAGGTGTCGTTGGGCGCTGTGGTTTTATGAAGGCTGAGAAAGGGGTTCAAGGAGATAGAGTTCGTACGACATTTTATTGTTGCTGTTGTTTTTTCCGATCCAAGGCTATTGTTGTGGATGAGAGGATGGTGGTTGATGTTGGAGAATGAAGATATGAAGGCAACTCGGTTCGAAGTTCTCCCTCCAAATAGACGATGATTTTTTTTAGTCCTTATTTTGGCCGTCCTCCTTCTTTTTTAAACCCGTTCAAACTGTGAGAACCTTATTTTGTTTTTTTTTTATTGTTGTGTTGTTGTTTTCACTTTCAGGTTGCAGGCTGTTGTTGTTAATGCAGAGTTTGGCATTTTGCTGCAGGTTGACATGCGGTTGGTACAGTGTGTTGCAAGGTTAATTGTGTAGTCGTTGTTGTACGGTGTGCAGTGGCTTGAATTAAGTAAAATTAAAATTGGGCTAGAAATTTGTCTTGGTGCGCTGCATGTGGTGCGTATGGAATCATAGATATGGCTTGCTCATGAGCTAAATTTAATTATTATATTTTTGTAATTTTGAACCATAAGTATTTGAAAAGTAATGTAAAAAGCTATGGACTTTTATTGTTGTAGGTAAAAAAAATGATGGGCTTTATTTTTGAAATATGGACTTTTTTTGTAAGACTTTTGGTTTTTTTGTAGATTTTTTGGAATTTTGTGATGGATAATTGATTTATGGAATTGAATATTTGGATGTGAAAAGTAGTCATGGTTATGAAAGAAATGGATTTAAAAGTGGTTTATGGATATGTGATCAATGTGAATGGCTAATGAAATTGATAAAAATGTGGGTTAAAATATGGATAAAGAAAAAAATGGTTTTGAAATGAATACTAAATGGAAAGTGGAAATGAATGTTGACAACTGAATCATATATTGTGGATAATGGAAATGGATTGTGAATGAATTGTCATGAATCAGTCTCAACCCTGATGAACTTCACTGCACGAAAACTCTGACAAAGAATGAACCAGTTCCTTGATGAAACATTTGACGTATCATGACCTGATAACCTGAACCCTACACCAACTGACTTGCACTGGCACCAAAACCCTGGTTAAGGCTTCAAACACACATTACTTGAATCACACACCCTGACCTAATCATGAAACATTATCTTGCCTGAAGTACAACTCAGCTAATAACACCTCAAGAAGAAACCACACTTTTTTTTAGATTTTTTTAATACTGGTTAGTGGACGGATATACAGATGAAAGTTATATAAAGGTAGGATAAATTTGGGGTATGACATCATGTTATATTTAAAATTATTATTTTTAAATATCATATAAGTTAGTTCAACATGATATAATAGTTATACAACTTTATTATCAAGACCCATTTATATGATTTAATTATCCAATTTTATCATAGCTAGTCATGTAGTTCAACAACTAACTCTCTAACTCTCTGATTCGACTACCAAAGCTTTAACCCTGTGATCTAGTCAATTTAATGGTCGATGATCGAGTCGATTTTTAAAACATTATTTCAATCAATCATTGGATGGTTTAGGTTTAAGAATCAAGGAATAATTTTTATAAGTGTTGGAATAATACTCTCCACTAAATTGTCAACAAGTAACTTTCAAAGTTGAGACTTGAGCACGTTGCATTGAACTCCCATGCCCGTCTTCAACCGTTCACATTATGCATCCTCCTTTACTAAAAAAGACAAACTCAAGAATGCACATTTTAATTACCATTGAAAGTGAAATTCATGTCCATGACCTCTATTGTTTTCGTGTCATTTCTAATAAAAAAAGCCCAAGCCCAACGAACCGTGTTAGCCACGTCAGTGACACGCAAAGTCGTTATCATTCAAAAAAAGAACGATTAAAAAAGCGTGTAATGATGATGAGAGAAAACCCACAAAAACGCCACGTGTACGTTCTTATCCTTTAGCCCGTTGAAAACGCTATAAAAACACAATGATTTAGAACAATAGAGCAATAGAACAATTAGAAACCCTAACCATAAACCAAACCGTTATAACAGAAAACAAATATCTCAAATTCCAAAAATGGCTTCTACAATTCACGCCGTTAGAATCCAAGCCTGTGCTGGTTCCGGCAACCGCATACCAGATCCCGATCGCCGGAAAAGTTCTTCTCCCAACTGGTGGACCCCGCTGTTCGGTTGGTCATCAGAGCCTGACTATATAAACTCCGACAACAAGGCACCGAATCCGCAGTCGGAATCAGATCCGGCGTCGAAACCTTCGAAACTCCGCTTCGCCGGTGGACTCACGGAGGAGAAGGCGAAACAGCTTCGATTGATGACCACCGACTCGTTTCACGATACCATGTATCACTCTGCCATCGCTTCTCGACTCGCTTCTGACTTCAAGACCCGCTCCGATCAGTAAACTTCCCGGTGCCGGAAACTTCCATTTCACATCTTGTTGCATTTGCTATTTGTTTTTATTGTAGTTTTTTAATTGTCTGCATCCAGATTTTAGGGCTTTTTTAAAAATCCAGATTTATTGGCTTGTTTTTTAATATCCAGATATTTGGACTTTATTGTAAGGATTGACGCTAGGTAATGTATTATCCTATCATTGTATTTGTAAATATTGTATAGAATAATAATTTGAATATTAATGTATGTGTTGTTTTAACTTTACTCTATGGATTGGATTATATATTTTGCTTTTTTTGTTTATTAATTTATTAAGTTGAGTGGAGGATAGGGATGATATAATGTTAATTATTATTATTCAGAAGTTTTCAAAATTTAGGAAAAAATCTTGCCCAAACGTGGCCACTTGGTTCCCCACTAGGACAACATTTGCGTGAAGCAACATTAATTTAAGATTATTGTTCAACTTGACTGAAAGAGTAACAATTAGATTTGGAGTGAGTGTGGGATACGAGATGGGATCTGAGAGAATTTTAAAACGTTATAGCCTGCCTAAAGCATCTAATCAGGGAATATGCCTTGGGTGTGTCTATCGGAATCAGATTCCCTGCAATTATTTTTCTTTTTTATAGTCAAATTTTGTTCTACTATATTTTATCTTGGAGCACAAAAATGTTGAGTTAGGGCATTTGAGAAATGTCTGTTATATGTTAGTTGTTGGTTAGAATCCACTTACCAAGCTAATTAGCCTGTATAAATATTTGATGTTATGTTGTAATCATTCATTCCTTTCTAATCATTTCTTCAAAATCAATTATTTAATTCTTATTTTTTCATCATCAAGATTCATCATCTTGTTCCAACAAATTAGTATCACATATTTTAATTTAATTCAGTCATTTGCAATGGCAAATAGGAGCACAACTTCGAACCAATTTCTTGCAAACGTATCGGTTTTCAAATGTGAAAACTATGACAGATGAAATACACAAATGAAAGTCATATTCAGATTTTAAGATGTGGTAAAAATCGTTGATGATGGCATGTCTGTGTTTGAGGAAAATGCGAATGATACTAAAAAAGTTGCACACAAAGAGTACACGAAGAAAGATGGAAAATCTCTCTTCTTGATTCATCAATGTGTTGATTCAAATCTTTTTTAGAATATCATTGAGGAAGAGACGACCAAAGGAGCGTGGGACAAGTTGAAGAAACTGTATGGTGGAGATGAAAAGTTGAAGAGAGTGAAATTGCAGACTTTGAGAAAGTAGTATGAGATGACTCAGATGAAAGAAGAGGAAACAACTGTAGAATTCTTCTCAAGATTGGTATTGTTGACCGATCAGATGAAGGCATGTGATGAATCAATCACAAATTTGAAGAAGATTGAGAAGGTGTTGAGAGAGCCTTGACCGCAAAGTTTGATTACATTGTAGTATCAATAGAGGAGTCCAAGAACCTATTTGAGATGAAGTTAGAAGAACTTCAAGTTTCTTTAGAGACTCATGAGATGACATTGAAGCAAAAGAGCTTAGAAATGTAAGAAGTGGTTGAACAGGCACTACAACCAAGATCCATCAAGAAAGGTAGAAAAGGAAAAGAAGAGTTGAAAGAGTTATACAAGTTCTGAGAATTCAACTAAGAATCAAAGTGATCAAGTCAATAAAGTCATTCCAAATAAGAACTCGAGAAATAAAGTTGACATGAAAGAATTGCATTGCTATTGTTGTAAAAAAATTTGGCCAATATGCAAGGGATTATCATTTCAACAAATATTCAACTGCAAAAAATAAGGAGGAAGCTTAGTATGCACATGCAGGAGGGAGTGATTCTGATGATGTGTTACTAATGGCCAATACACGATCTAGTGATGACCAAACTAAGATTTGGGATCTAGATCCAGGGTGTGGTAATCATATGACTAGATACATGAGTTGGTTCATTATGCTAGATGAATCAGTGAAGATGGTGATAAAGTTTAGAAACGGTAGACATGTTACATTAGAAGGGAAAACAAACATAGTTGTGGTGAGGAAGGATGGTCAGAAGGCTACCATTTTAGATGTACTATATGTACCTTCAATGACAAGTAAATTAATAAGCATATGTCAATTACTCGCAAAGGGTTGCAATATAAAGATGGAAAACAAGCATATGAAGGTGTGTGATGTAGAATGAAGATTGATCTTGAAAGCACCACTAGCAGATAACAAAACCTTCAAGATAGAGATCAACATGATAGACCATCAGTACCTTGCCTCAATTGTGAAAGAAGACAAAAAGTGGTTGTGGCATCATAGGTATGGACACTTGAATTTCAGAAGTCTAAGCATGCTTAACATGAAGAAAATAGTATGTGATTTACCTCAGATAAAGAAGCCAAGTCAGATATGTAAAGAATGTTACAAAGATATACAAGCAAGGAAGTGATTCAAACACGACTTGCCTATGAAGTCAAAGCAAAAACTAGAGCTTGTTCATTCTAATGTTTGTGGACCATTTGAAGTAAGATCAAATGGAGGTAACTGTTATTTCCTAACATTCATAGATGAATTCACAAGACACGTGTTGATATATCTGATTGAAAGAAAGAGTTATGTATTCACCCAGTTCAAGAGATTTAAATTGCTAGTTGAAAAGCAAAGTGAATGCAATATTAAGAAATTGAGAGCTGGTGGTGGAGGTGAATACACCTCTATTGAATTTTCACAATTCTGTGATGATGAAGGCATAAAGTGTAACACCCCATTTTTCTAATTATTTATTTAATTGAAATTATGCGTATTTAATTATTTAAATTGAATTATATGTGCATGTGGGTCATTGGTGTAGGGTAGTAAGAGCCTTGGTAGGGTGGTAAAAGGATTAGAATGCTTAAACTAATTATATAGTTAGAATTGTAACTATTTTGATTTATTAATTAAAAATAAAATAGAAAAGGGAGAGTTTTTGGTGGAATATTGGAGAACTAGAGAATGTAGGGAGAGTGGTGAATGTTGTAACAAAGTTTGGGCTTTCATGCAATTTTAAGAAATTAAATAATTATGTTATAATATATATTATTAGTCAGTAAAGTTTTGGGAGAGAAAAAGAAGAGTATATAAAAAATAGAATTTTGGTGAAAAAGGCAAATGTTAGGAGTTAGAGAAAAACTCCATTGTTAGAGCTTGAAGGTGCATATTTGCTAGAAAATCTAAAAGGGGGATTACTCCTAATAGGGTGTATATTACGTGAATGAGGTAGAGGGGAATCTTAATCCCTTTACGTTTTTCTTTACTTCCCTTTTTTTTATGAATGGTTGATGAACATGAATGATATTCTGAAATAGCATGAATGATATGATGTACTATTTGATTTTCGTGCGTTGTTTTACTATGGGATACAAGTGTTCATGTTCATGATGTTTGTATGTGCGGGTGTTCATATGTGGGTGATGATTTTGATGAATCAAGTATACAAATACATGGTTAAATCAGTGAAATTGCATGTTATTTGATGGGTAATTGATGTTTGGATGCTAAATGCTATTTCCCTTGATATTGTTGTGCGATTTGGGGTCAAGGGATGTGAAATCAGAGTTCTGATTTAAACTTTAATGCAGAAAATGTAATTTCTATTTTAGTTCAGGGTGACGGGCGTCACTTGTAACACTCTGTTTTATTTTAAATTATTTTTCGTAACTTAATTATGTGAAGTTGTGTGTTTAGATATGATTATGTGTGCTTTGTTATGATTGGGGTACCCTGCGGTAGGGGGTAGTGACCTTAATGTTGATGACCTTAAGGGTGAGGGTGTGTGGCTAATTTTGTAGAAATGGGTGGTGTGGTGAGAATGATTAATAAGTATTATTAGTAATAATTGAGTAATATTATTAATTTAAATCATTAAGAGATAATGTTATTATTATTTAAGTTGTAAAATTTATTAGTAATAATAATATTGGAATTATAATAATATAAAAATATTATGGTGAAAATAAGAATAAGGAGCACAATTGGCAATTGGGAGAATATTGAGGACATAATAGAGAGTTAGAGGAGTAAGTGAGAGCATAAGAGGCAAACCATAGACAGGGTCCTATGGTTAAAGAAGTAAAATAAGGAAATATATTTCATTCTGTACGATCGTGACTTTTGAGAAGAACGGAAGAAAGGCTAGGGTTGAATAAGAAGAGGGAACCACCATTTGTGAAGGTTTAAGAAGCTCAATTACAACGTAAGGGTGGGGTTCTAGGCTTCTAAGGGTTAGTATGTTGAATAGTGGGTAAAAGTCAGGTTCTTACCTTATGGGTTGTGTGTTGTTCAATGATATGATTGTTGTGAAGTAATTGATGATGAAATTGTTTAATTAGTATGTGATGAATGATGATTTGTTAATTGGTATGTGATGAATTTCGTTGCCTATATGTGTGGTGTTTCTGTTTTGGAATTGTTGAAAAGTTCTTCCATTGTTGAGTTTTGAAGTTTCGAGTCGTAAGTATGAAATTGATGATGATAAGATGTTAATCCATGAGTAAAACATGGTATGATTGAGTTTTAGGATGTCATTTTAGTATAAAATTGAGTCTATGATGATGTGTTTTCGTAGCATAGGCTATGGTATGAAAAGGTGGTGTGAAAGCGCTTTTAAAAAAAAGTGATTTTTGAGGTTCGGAACAGCATGCTTTGACCTCCAGGGTCTTCTGGGTCAACCTGATGCTTCCCGAATCAAATATTGTGAAAATTGGAACAACATGCGTCGAGGAACAAGCCTTCGCGTCGACTTGTATACCCTGCATGTCGACCCTTGCGTCGACACATAGGTAGAAAAATGCCAGAAACGATTTCGATCATAACTTTTTAACCGGCTATCCAAATGACGAACCATTCGAAGCGTTAGAAAGATAATGAGTAAAACTTTAACATGGTATAATTAGATGAACCTTTTTTCCAATATTTTTATGTTTAAAATGTTAAGGAATGTGACTATTAATTGTTGCGTATGTTAAGAAATCCGGTTGTAAGTGACGAAACTTGAATGTTGTTATAAAGAGGTTGTCGTGGTGTTATTGGTGGAATATGAGCATGTTTAATGATGTTGTCGTGATTACATAACATATATATATATATATATATATATATATATATATATATATATATATTGATGACACAGGATTTCATCGTTTATTTGACTCACTTTATGCATGTTTTATTGTCATTTTGTTTACATTTCCACTATTATACGGGTGTTTTGTTTGTGTTTAAGATATTTAGCCATTTAAGAGGCGTGTGCGAAGAAACGAAGCAAAAAAAGCGAAAAACGAAAGAAATGGAGCAATTTGCACTCAAGGCGACCACACGGGGCCCACAAGCGAAGGAAGAGGAACAAACGGGCTTGAGTTAGCAAGGTGTGGCGTTCGCCACACCCCCATGGTGTTCGCCATGCTCTATTGGGTCAAAACGGTTGGGAACGGGCTTTACTTAGCCCCCAAAGGTCCACAAACGCTCCTACTTTCTCTCCACATTTTTGGAGTGGTTTTAAGGGATTTTTTGGGTTTTAAGAACCCTATAAATACCCCTTAACGCCTCCACTTCTGATCATCCAAGTTTTGTGCACACTTAGGCCATACTTTATCCAGTTGTAAGCATAACCCTTCACACCGAAGAGTTATCGCGTCACGAATCGAGTATGTATCAAGTTTGGATCATCCCTGTACAAGTTTTATTTTCGTCAAGATTACTTCAGCATTTATTGTACCAGTTTCAAGACTCCGTTTGGAGCAGGTTTTAATTCATTCCGCTTTTATATTTACTTTGTCTTGCCTTTACTATTCTGCTTTATTTACCTCACAATTATTCTCTTCATCTTATTTACCTATATCGCAACTTTATTTCAAAACTCTTTTTACCAGTCATTATGTTTGCACTTAAAACCCTTTATGTTTTGTTTTCAATAACCATGTATGGCTAACTTATTAGTGTTGGAATGTGAGAATCGTCAATAGACGGTGCTCTACATGTTGTCTCTTTAGGATTACCTTTGTGGGCTGTTTTGGTTTAAACGCAGTTTTTCTGAATTCATTTTAATATGCCTCTACGAAAGTGGCGTAGTGAAAACGTCGGGTAAGATCGAAATTCGTCCGACACTAAAGACTAAAATTGGTTTGTTTTTTATTAACAAATACTGCGAAAGCACTTTGTTAATTAATTATGGAGTCTAATATTTCAAGAAAGCGATTTTAAAACTATTTACGAAAGCGCGTCGTTTATAGGTTTAGGATTCGGTTACCTGAGCGAAAGTCAGGAACCCTTTTAAGTTAAACTTTCCAATCAAAAACACTTTTCGAGTGAGTTAAGAGTTTAATTTCTTAAAAATAGGTTTACTACTTTAACGTGATAAGCACCTTCCATAAGTGACAAATGACCACATTAATTAGAGAGTAAATTCGGTTCTGAATACGCGAAAGCGACAGTTCCTGTTAAATTGATTCTTTTCAAAGTGAAAATATTACCCCGTAAGTAACTTAGTAGAGACGATTAGAGTATTATTGATTGATGTGAATTACATTCCAGTATTGTTATTCATATGAATTTATTAAAGTTATTTACTTCATCATTCTTATTCTTAATTCAATCGCCTTAGATAAACATTGTAACAATTAAATAACGATTGGTCTCTATGGGTTCGACAATCTTTTATATTACTTCGATAGATCGGTGCACTTGCAAAATCCACCGATTATATATATATATATATATATATATATATATATATATATATATATATATATATATATATATATCCATACTGTATGAAATATATTTTTATGCTGGTTGGCCAATTTGGGCGGTGTACAATAATCATGGTGGTGGGTTATTATACACGATGTTGTTGTTGTTGTTGTATGCACAAATAGTTGCATTGCATACATTTGTGGCCAGATGGTCCGTTGTTGTGAGCCTAAAATCCCATTGTGTGGATTGGGGTGGTAGCTGATTCAGAGGTGATGGATCAATGAGTGGTTTTGATCCTAGGAGGTGGGGATCAGAACGGTGAACCTGAGTGTTCACGAAAATTGGTACCACATGCATAAGCATTGAGTCAGGTGTGAGTCTCATTGCATTATATATTATCCATGTTTTTATGTCGATAAATATGTGGTGTTGTGTGATTAATCGATTTGCTATCGTGTGATTTCCTATTGGTTGGTGAATAATTGGTGATGATATCGTTGGGTGATTGATGCGAGATGTTTAGTTAAATCGTTGTTGTGTTAACTTAATGCATGCCGTTTAACACGCTTTCCTTTATAATATCATGATATCTCACCCCTTCTGTTTGAATATTGCCTCCACGTGAGCAATGTGCAGATACTCCACAGTAGGACTCAGATGTGAGCTGAAGATGGAGTCTCCTTACCTTTCCTTTGTAGTTGGCGTCTGCTCTGACTGTAACACCGGGGACTCGTGGGAACTCGTTTTTATAATTCTATTTCTTTGAGATTTGTGGACATCTCCCTTATTATGTTTAGTTGTTGTTTGATGAATTACGTGATTCTAAGATAAATGATTTTTATTATTCCGCTGCAATAAAAGTAACATTCAGACATGTTCATGTTTTTATGATTTTGCAAAATTATAAGTGTTACATAGTCAGTCTGATGAGAAGGTTTTGTATGTTGACTGTAACATCCTAAGTTGCGTGTGTTTGAATTAATTACTCTGATGTTTTATTTAAAAATATTACGGGGGAAATTTAGGGTGTTACATAGTGGTATCAGAGCAGGTCGGTCTGTCTGACCAAGTTGTTCAGTCGTTGTTGTGTGATAGTTGAATACTGTCGATGTCATTTCCTTAACCATTGTGTACTGTTGTTGATGCGTAAAAAGAATAGCTGGAAGGAACGATTTCACTATTGTTGTTGTGTTGCAGGCAGTTGCTCAGGCTGTGCAGAATCAGCCTAATCACTACAAGAAAATTGGCAGATTGTGACGATTATTTTGGCAGGTTACGACGGTTAAAACCGCTGTAATTTGCAAGTCACGACGGTTGCATCATTGTCGTAGAAACGTGCGTCGCGAGGCCGTATCGCGTCGGTTGTCAAAACCGTCACACCAACCGTCGTTATCTCTCACGACGGGAGGTGAACTGACGTAATCTGCATATTGTGACGGTTATTAACCGTCGTAACTTTCCATTTGAATTTTGTTTTTATTGTTGATTACGACGGTTCAAACCGTCGCAACCTTTATGTTCCACAGGTGCATCCGCAGGTAAATCCGTAGGAATTATCCTTTCCACAGGTAAATCCGCAGGTAATTTATTTTTAAAATTAAAAAAAAAGTTGTTTGTGGAAATATGAACAGAATGGCTATTACGTTTGGTAACTCTGGCACAATAACCTTTCACTGAACATAGTTTCACATGGCACCGATAATAAGATTTGAAGTTGTACAACAAATGAAATTCTTTTTTGACACAAATAGCAGTTCCTTGCCAAGTATCCATATAAACACTAAATAAAAAGAAATAAAGCAATATTAAATTAAGATTCTAATCTTATGTGAAGGATAAAGCAATATTAAATTAAGCACTTAAAACATAAGTGATTATTATATAAGTGCTTTTAGATCAAATAAATACAAACTATTTTCATTTACTGACATATTTATACATAACATTTAGATAAATAGAAACCTTTACTGCATAAATAAAAATGAAAAGTACATGTGAGATAGAACACACACTTTTCAATTGTGTAGTTTTACACTGCTTTCTTATACCCTTCACATCCATTATCCCCGAGAGGCAAAGACCTCGCCAGATCTAACTACTAAACAAAGCAAACTAAATTAGGCTATGCTAGCACTAGCAGCAACTATGTATCTAACTTAGCATTATTAATTAACTGTGGGGACTAGTTAACATATAACACAAATCACCTCTTAGCATGAGTTAATGAGCCTTGTAGCGAGCGATTTTTGGACGTGGTTGCGAAGCACTATCGCTCTTTGGTATCTACAGCTCGATTCATTTTTATCCTATTAAAGCTGATGAAGGAAGAGAAATAGATGTCTCAAATTAACCCTGCTTGCAAACTGAGGTTAAACAGTCAAAATTGTTGGTTTACAGATGCTATAAAGGTTCGGGGTCTCTATTAGGTGTATTTTTTTAAAAGTGGTGTTCGGTCGATTGGTGGGAGGTTGGGATGTTAGGACGGATGTATGAAAGTATGGGATTTTGGGTTTTTGTTTAGTGTGCTCGCTAAGATCTTTTCTTTCAATCTTATGCCTACGTATTCCCGTTTACCGAAACAGGGAAATCAGAGCGTTCGTAGTTCCTCCTATTCTATGGGAGGAAATGGTCGTTTTGGTGTCTTGTTCAAAGCCCGAGACGTGAAGCGAAAGGTAGTTTGTATCTTGTTCAAAGCCCAAGATGTGAAGCTGAAGGTGGTTTGTATCTTGTTCAAAGCCCAAGATGTGAAGCTGAAAGGGTGTTGACTTTAGAGAGAATTTTTCATCTCTAAAGAGGGGGTTGTATGTCATAACTGTTTATAAAGGAGAATTACTTTAACCGGGATGTGTGAATCCGGCAATGCCATAATTTCCTTTATAGGAGATTTTTAACCTGAAGGAGAAGACTTTAACTCAGTGTAGAGCAATGCTATCTTTCCTTAGGAATTTCTCATGCTAAAAGAGGGACAGTGGCATGGATGTAGATGATCCAGAGGCTTGCCGCTTACAGCAATTAGATGAAGGGGAAGAAGTTGTTGATGTTTGTGTACTGTGAACGAGGCACAACTTTGATGCTAAAAGGTTTATTGGATCAACCAGTGGTTTTCTTATACAAAGCCTAAGAGGAGGCTAATATGTGTCTCGTACAAAGCCCGGGAGAGAGGCTAAAAGGTTTTGACTCAACGAGGGAATCTTTTGGTATCTCGTATAAAGCCCGAGATGGAGGCTATTTGACTCAACAAGAGAGTTTTTGTATCTCGTACAAAGCCCGAGATGAAGGCTATTTTTTGTTTGGCTCAATAAAAACCTTTTTGTATCTCTTATAAAGCCCGAGATGGAGGCGAAAGGGGTGATTGAATCAACGAGGGAGTCTCTTATGTGTCTCGTACAAAGCCCGAGAGAGAGGCTAAACGTTGTTTGACTCAACGAGGAAGTCTTTTGTATCTCGTACGAAGCCCGAGAGAGAGGCTAAACGTTTGCTTCCCTGGGAAGAATCATTGTACAAAGCCCAAGAGGAGGCTATTATAACTGTTTCAGTTGAGTGACAGATCTAATATTCTGATTTTAAAGAGAAAATCAATTCTCATATGAGTAACACTGTACTCAAGGATTTGATTCGAGGATCAGGGTTATTCCCTATTCTTTAAGGAAATGGGAAATCCAAAGGGTATTGAGACTGTCCGAGTCTACGGGTTTTCTTCCTATTTTACGAAGGGGTCACTTGAGAATGTCTTTGAGACTCAAGGAGATTAGACTGTCCGTGTCTAGAGTTTCATCTTTTGTACTATGCTTTGAGAAATAATAGTAGACTCTTTGAAAGGACTGTTCTATGAAGATGACTAAGTTCTGCTCCTATACCTCTAGGAGGTCGTCGGGACAATTTGTACGAAGCCCAAGAGGAGGCTAGAGACTTTTAAGAAGCCGATAGGTCCTTGTATGAAGCCCAAGAGGAGGCGGGGTCACTTTTAGGAAGCCGGTGGGTCCTTGTACGATGCCCAAGAGGAGGTCGATGCTTTTAAGAAGTCTGTGGGTCCCCAAACCCTGAGAAATTCAAGACAGGTTATTCACAAGGAATAGATCAAGCCAGGAAAGTTCGAGAATTTGGAAGAAACTCAAAGATGCCATTCACGGAGAATACATTCATCTCTGGGAGTAGAGTTTCTTGACAATTCCTAATGAGGACAGCCGAAGAGAAGACTGTATTTGGTGATCCTATTGGGGATCTAGTTGTCTATTTCTACGAATAAACGAAACGGCTTTACCTAGTTTTAGACGTAGTTGCCGGGGAAACTCTAAATATGTATACTATTATTACACAGTTGATATGAGTTTATGAAAAAAGACTTACAGCGAAACAGCCCCACAATACAGTTATATGTATATGAAAGCGGTAAATGAAAGCGTATAAACACTTACTCGGTTGTAGAGCTTCCATGCTGTTTGGTTAGTTGTTCAACAAAGACAGATTGAAAACAACAGTATATTCAAAATCAAAGGAGAAAGTGCTTTGAAAAAGAAAGATTTGGGGCTTACAACTCAAGGAGAGGCCCAGGGTTTTATCTTTAAACTGGCGACGATCGTGCCGAATTTAAAAATGTACAGAGGGACTTATACAATAAGTGAGGCCCAAAATTGTTTTGGTTAAAAGGGGATTGGGCCTTACACTCTAATAGAGGCCCAAAAGTTTTGAATGGGTCTTATAGCTCAAGGAGAGGCCCAGATGGTTTATTTTTAAACTGGCGACGATCGTGCCGAATTTAAAAATGTACAGAGGGACTTATACAATAAGTGAGGCCCAAAATATTTCTGTACAAGTGGGTTGGGTCTTACACTCTAATAGAGGCCCAAAAAGTGTTTGAAAATGATTTGTGAGGGTTGAATTAATCAAAAACCCTAATTTATTTCCAAAATGTATTTTAATTGAATAAAAATTCAATTAAAATGATCAAAAATTGTTTAACATGTGGGAAACAAATTATGATCTTGGATTAATGCTTCAAAAATCAAGTATTGACCTAGAAAATAATTAGAAGTCATTAATCTTTACAAAATCAAGAGGGAAAAAATATTTTAAATGTCAAAAACAATTAAAATATTAATTCTTTGCAAAAAATATCAATTATATGAAATAAATAATATTTTTGGGATTTTTTGGGAAAATAAAATATTTCAACATTTTTGTGAATTATTAAAAAAAGAATCAACTCAAAATCATTAAAACTCAGAGAGAAATTAATTTTTGAATCAACTAAATAAAAATCACAAAATTCAAATATTCAAATGTTGGAAAATGGCGCCAAGAACAAGGGCAAGAACACGCGCGTGTTTTGAGTTTCCCAGATTTGCATTTTCTATCCAATCTCACTGAATACTTAATCATATCATGCAATCCACATACCAATCAACTCGTTTCAACATCACGATCATGTCTATGACAATTAATTTCATTTAAATTAAACATAAAACAAGAAATCATGAACAATCCTCAAGAACCCTAGATTCTGCATGAAGGCTGGGATTTTTGATACACGATTCAAACAATGCAATTAATTGAGGGGAAACATTCCATGCATGATTATGAACATATGGCCAAATTATTGTGCAGCAAAAATTGCATGGATCATAGAGTTAGAAGAGCTCATGCTTACCACTTGCAGTTGGTGATCGTGATTTGTGTTGGAGGTATTACAGATGAGTTGTGATGATCTGAACAGCTTCCCTACACCCTAAGGAGTGTGTTTGGATGCTTGGACTTGATTGAAGTTGGCTGGATCACTTAATGGCATCTCAACTGCAACTTGGTTAAAACCTTGAGCAATTGACTGGTGATTCTGAGAAATCAGTGTTCCAGTTGTTGTTTAAGTGTTTGATCAACTCATATGTGATGTATATGAGGTGTGTGTGTGATTGGTTTGATTGGAAAAGCTCTCAAACTCAAAACCCGATAGTGACTTGCCTTAGAAGGCAAAATTGGAGTGAAAGAAGAGATTTTGAGGAAAGCATCTGTTTGATGGCTTTGGTGTACTCAAACTGATCACAATTGAACTCTATTTATAGTAGAGCAAGTTTGTTTTGCAAGGAATAGTGAATGGCAACTGCTGAGTTGGTTTGGCCAATGATGGCAAATGAAAATCCAAGTCTCCTCTAGCCATTGACTAGAGGTTAAGGCACATGTTGCTGGTTCCCTTGGTCTTGGATAAGTCTTGACTGAATTCAGTTGCTAAGAGCTCAGTCCATGCCACCTTGATGCTTCCATTGAATGCTCAAATCCAAAATTGGAGTCTTGTCCCTATTTTGGCAATTCTAGGTTCAACATGCTATTTCTTGTTCCAAAGACTTTGGAGGCTTGGCTCAGTGATTGTCCCCTTTAGATTCAATCCTCAGATGTGTCCAAAGTGATGACAAGGCTTGGAATTGGTTTATTTTGGCAAATCGACCAAAAGTGCAAAAATCTGCCTTGCCTTGGAAGATTTCAGCAAGGCATCTTGCCAATGTCATATCTCATAGCTCAAATTGAATTTGGTAATGTTCTTGGCCATTTTGGAAAGCCCTTACATGATACAACAACTGTTTAAACATGTTTGGTTTTGATCTCTTTTTAATCCAAGTGAAAAATCCCTCTACATTTGGAAAAAAGTAAAGGCAGATTCTGACTTAGTGAAATTTTCACCAAGTGTTGGAACAAAGTGACTTTTCTCGATTTTGATCACTCCATAACTCAAAATCCATGAGGAATTTGGACATAGGTCAGTATGAAGCTTTTGTAGAGGGCAATGTGATCTACAAATCAAGCTTTGAATGGGGAACAATGGCCTTGTGGTTTAGGAGTTATGGTCCTCCAAAGTTGGCACATTAGTGTCACTTTTTCCATAACTTAGAAATTTTTCTAAGTTTTTATGGTTACCCCTTTTACAAGTTATCCCACTTTCTTTGATTTTTCTTGATGAATGATGATCCAAATCATACATTAACATCATTTTAGGGTTAAAAATCCATTTTGGTGAAAAATCTCAAAAAGTCAAAGTTGACTTTTGTGCACAGTTGACTTTTTATCATATGAATTCCAAACTGTGCAATTCTTCAGGAAATCATGTCCTTGACATAAATCAAACTTGATGGACATGTTCCATGGGTGTCATAGGGTATATTGAATCATGTCTTAGGGTTTGGGAGCATGTCCGGGTCAAAAGTCAAAGTTATAGTTGACTTTTCTCGCGAAACCCTAATTGTGGTGCAGATGAAATTGAGACTTGTTGCTCAAGCTTCTTGGATTAATCCATTATTGCAAACAGATCAATATAGTATATTAAAGTCCCCCAAATCATGTCTTTAGGTCTTAGTTCATGATTTGTCCCAAAAGTCAACTTAGGGGTGAATTAGGTCAAGAAACCCTAATTCCTGATTTTTGATGTATGCATCCCCTGAGGTCAAATTGACTTGATGATTGGGTCCATAAGGTTCCATGGAGTATATTAGGTTATGTTTTGGATCATTGGCTTGTTCCCATATGAAAATTTTCCATCTGGAGGCCCTGGTCGACCAAAACCCTAATTTGGTGACACTGTCAATCTTGAGACTTGATCCACCTAGAAGGGAGCAGCCTTGTGCTTAATCCTTGAAGTGGGAGTCATTTTGATCCATTGTGGATATTTTAGCGGCTAGGCAAGTTGAATATCAAGTCATTCCTTAATTGATCCTTTGTCTAAGGCTCTGAGAGGGCTTAAAACCCTAATTTTGATTGTAGTGAATGCTCAACAACCCTTGAGGCATTTGATGAGGCATGATGGCTCATCCATATTGTGATGATGATTTGCACAATGATGGGAAATCTTAGTGGTCAAAATTTGGGGTATGACAGATGCCCCTATTTAATCTTCTTGGACCTGAATGTGTGAATGACGAAGGTATTCGGGCATTCGGGGTGCAAGAGGATTAAATATCGGAATACCCAAAATTTTGATGGCTATGAATGGCAGCTTGCGCATTCATCTTCTTTTGCTAAGCAATGATGCTTAGAAAAGGTAGACTTCCCCTCGATCCTGGTTTCCTACCAAGGAACTGGTCTCAGTTTTCTTTTGAAATAAACCTCCCCTCGATCCTGGTTTCATACCAAGGAACTGGTCTTAGTTTCTTTTGTCAACTTCCCCTCGATCCTGGTTTCCTACCAAGGAACTGGTCTCAGTTTCTGAAGTAAACTTCCCCTCGATCCTGGTTTCTTACCAAGGAACTGGTCTTAGTTTCTGATTTAAATTCCCCTCGATCCTGGTTTTTAGCCAAGGAACTGGTCTTAGTTGCTGTTGTAAACTTCCCCTCGATCCTGGTTTCCTACCAAGGAACTGGTCTCAGTTTCTTCCGTCAATAAACTTTATTGACAAGGGACGTTATTTATAGCGGTTTTGTTCAAACTTCTCGCCGGATTTTCCTAAGGAGATGCCATTTGAGTGGAAAAAAATGACGTCAGACTTGCTGGGGAGCCCAATCGTCTGAGTTGTAGAGGTGCACAAACTTCTCTGTTGGAAACGCCATTTGTCGACTCTATCTGGGGAAAATGAGTCTCTTGAGAGACTGCTTCCGCTTGGGGTCTTACATCATACTTTTCTCGGGATCTTCCCGGAGAAATTCCATATGATGGGCTCCAATTTTGAGGTGCCAATGACCTTTTCATCAGCGGCCTTTCGGAGAAAGGCAGCTGTACTGCCAAATCTCTGCCTAGGAGGATTTCTCTGGGGATTTTTCTTTAATCCGGGAAAGCAAGGATATCATCTTCAATGGCGAAGAGTGACATTTGTAGAAAGCTTCTCTGGCTTTTCAGAGGTTCAAGTTATCAAAGTGGTCGAGTGCCGACTCTAATCCATAGATACACTGGAGGCGAGATTGTTCAAACGCAGCATTTCCTGACGAGGCAAGAACTGACAACTCAATTGAGAAGACTGTTATCACTAGGGGACAAGACTGACTAGAGTGATAGTGATGTAATATGAATATGAATGCAAATCAAATGCATGATGTATGTATATATGCTGACAAAACTGACGCGACATACAGACTGACGAGTGAACATGACTGGATACTCGGCCATCGTGGGGCGAAGAAGTACCGTTGGTCAAAAAGTAGCAATTCTACCTTGCTTAGGAGAGATAGTCCCTGCGGGGAATACCATTGATCAGGCTTAGGAGATAAGAACTCAGCCGAGGGTATCAGATGGGAAAGCCGCATCTCATACAGTTGATCCTTCGTTCAGGCGTACTGGCCTAAAAGGAGTACTTTGATTCTGCACTTTGAAATTCAAACGCCTTTGGAGACGCAATCGACGTTCTTCCGATGCTCAACAGTCAAAAGCAATTGCAATCTTTAATTTAAAAGCAGAAAAAGTTTTAACAAGTAAATTCATTTTTGTTTCATTTCAAGAATCGCTAATCATGTTAAAACGCCATTCTGTAAGGCTAAAACAAATAAGAATTACAAACAAAAGCACAAGGGCTCAAATTTTATTGATAAGATGGAGATCAGCCAAACGCGTGATTCCAAAGAGTATATACAAAGTTTGAAAATGGTAATTTAGAGGGAAAAGGGCTACGTTGAAACATAACGACCACTATCCTTCTACCAACTCTGAATTTGGGACATCCTGAGCTTCTGTCGAAGATGACCTTGACTGGTGTTTTCCTCCGAGGGATGATGTAACTGCTACTGAGGGACTTGCCTCTGTTGAACATAGTTACTTGCCATTATCCCTAATTTTTGCCTGGATTGTACTTTGATGTTTCTAATCCATCGGGATGAGTTTTTTCATGTCTCTAACTTTTGCTTGGACCGCCCTTTCGGGTTTTCAATCCACCGAGACGTTTTTTTTTTTTTTTTTTTTTTTAGTTTAGGCAAAGTATTTCTTGACTACATCAACATTTGTGGGGTAGTCAAATTTCTCCCCGTCCATGACTGCAAGTCTCAAGGCACCGCCTGAGAAAGCTTTCGTGACCACATAGGGGCCATCATAATTTGGGGTCCATTTGCCCCGAGAGTCAGTGAGAAACGATTGTATCTTCTTGAGCACGAGGTCTCCTTTTCTGAAGACACGAGGTCGGACCTTTTTGTCGAACGCCTTCTTCATTCTCTGCTGATACAACTGACCGTGGCATAGTGCCGTAATTCGCTTCTCTTTGATCAGGTTTAATTCGTCGTGTCGACTTTGACACCATTCAGCTTCTGAAAGCTTAGCTTCCATCAATACCTGGATTGATGGGATCTCTACTTCTATGGGGAGAACTGCCTCCATGCCATATACTAGAGAGAAAGGGGTTGCCCCTGTTGAAGTGCGGACAGATGTTCGATAACCGTGAAGAGCAAAGGGTAGCATCTCGTGCCAATCTTTATAGGTTATAACCATCTTTTGAACGATCATCTTGATGTTCTTGTTAGCCGCTTCTACCGCTCCGTTCATCTTGGGTCGGTATGGAGATGAGTTATGGTGTTCAATCTTGAACTCAACGCACAACTCTTTCATCATCTTGTTGTTCAAGTTAGATCCATTATCTGTAATGATCTGGCTCGGAACACCATAACGGCATATGATATTGTTTTTGATAAATCGGACCACCATTTGTCGGGTTACATTGGTGTACGACGCTGCTTCGACCCACTTGGTGAAATAGTCAATGGCTACCAGGATGAACCGATGTCCGTTTGAAGCCTTAGGTTCAATCATACCAATCATGTCGATTCCCCATATGGAAAAAGGCCATGGGGAAGAGAGAACTTTGAGATGCGTTGGCGGTACATGAATTTTGTCGGAGTATATCTGACACTTGTGACACCTCCTCATGTACTTTTAGTAGTCGGATTCCATGGTCAACCAGTAATACCTAGCTCTCAGAATTTTTCTCGCCATTGTGTGTCCATTGGCATGAGTGCCAAAGGATCCTTCTTGAATTTCTTTCATAAGCATGTCTGCTTCTAGTCTGTCTACGCATCGGAGCAAGACCAAGTCAAAATTAGTCTTATAAAGAGTGTCACCGCTCAGGAAGAAGCTTCCAGCCAATCTTCTGAGGGTTTTCCTGTCTTTTCTGAGTGCCCCAGATGGGTACTCTTGTTTCTGAAGGAAGCATTTGATATCGTGATACTAAGGTTTGTTGTCTATGACTGCTTCGATCGTGAAGACGTAGGCGGGCCGTTCAAGGCGCATTATGTCGATCTTAGGTAGGTCATTCCATTGACCTACACTAATCATGGAAGAGAGAGTGGCTAAGGCATCAGCCATGTGATTCTCTCTACGAGGGACGTGATGAAACTCAACTCTGTTAAAGAAGGGTAACAACCTTCTTGCATAGTCTTTGTAAGGAATCATTCCTGATTGGTATGTGTTCCAATCTCCTTTTATCTGATTGATAACCAAGGCTGAATCGCCGTATACATCCAAGTTTTTGATCCTTAAATCAATCGCTTCTTCGAGACCCATAATACAAGCTTCGTATTCGGCCTCGTTGTTCGTACATTTGAATGTAAGTTTGGCAGTGAAAGGAATGTGGGTACCCTGAGGGGTAACAATTATTGCCCCAATTCCATTTCCATAATGATTAACTGCTCCGTCAAAGATAAGTCCCCATTGGGAACCTGGTTCTGGCCCTTCACTGGGTAACGGTTCATCGCAATCTTTCATTTTTAGATACATGACATCTTCGTCTGGGAAGTCAAACCCGGTTAATTCTTGATCGTCAATCGGTTGATGAGCCAAATGATCGACTAAAATACTTCCTTTAACGGCTTTCTGAGCGTGGTACTCTATGTCATATTCTGATAATAACATCTGCCAACGGGCAATTCTTCCCGTGAGAGCAGGCTTTTCGAAGACATACTTGATTGGATCCATCTCGGAAACCAACCAAGTAGTATGACAAATCATGTATTGGCGAAGACGTTTGGCTGCCCAAGCCAAAGCACAACAAGTTTTCTCAAGCATAGTGTACCGAGTCTCGCAGTCGGTGAATTTCATGCTCAAATAGTAGATGGCAGACTCTTTCCGTTTTGTTTCGTCTTGTTGGCCAAGTACACATCCCATTGAGTCCTCTAGGACTGCGAGGTAAATGATCAGTGATCTTCCTTCCACTGGAGGTGATAGAATCAGCGGATTCAACAGGTATTCCTTAATACTGTCGAAGGCAGTTTGGCAATCTTCTGACCAAACGCAATCCTGGTTCTTTTTGAGTAATTTGAAAATCGGCGCACACGTGGCGGTCATAAGGAATATGAATCTGGAGATATAGTTCAAACATCCCAAGAATCCTCTTACTTGTTTTTCAGTTTTCGGAGAAGGCATTTCTCTAATGGCCTAGACCTTGTCAGGATCGACCTCAATCCCTTTCTGGCTGACGATGAACCCTAAGAGTTTCCTCGAACGGACACCGAAGGTGCACTTGTTGGGATTCAAGCGGAGTTTGTACTTCCTCAAACGCTCGAATAGTTTCGACAGGTGGGTCACATGCTCCTCTTCTATCTTAGATTTTTCAATCATGTCATCGACATATACCTCTATCTCTTTGTGTATCATGTCATGAAACAGAGTAGTCATGGCCCTTTGATAGGTTGCCCCGGCGTTCTTCAAGCCGAACGACATCACCTTGTAACAAAAGGTACCCCATGGGGTAATGAACGAAGTTTTCTCCATGTCTTTCAGCGCCATTTTGATCTGGTTATAGCCCGAAAATCCATCCATGAAGGAGTAAATTTTGAACTTTGCTGTGCTGTCTACCAGCATGTCAATGTGTGGTAAAGAAAAGTTATCCTTTGGACTTGCCTTGTTTAGATCTCTGTAATCAACACACATTCTGACCTTTCCATCCTTTTTGGGAACGGGTACGATGTTGGCTAACCATTGAAGATATTCAGACGTAGCGAGGAAACCCGCGTCAATCTGTTTCTGTACCTCCTCTTTGATTTTGATGGGATGTCCGGGTGAGTCCGTCTCAACCTTTGCTTTACTGGCGGACATTCTGATCTTAATGGTAGTGATGTTCCACGATGCTGGTATCCAACCCTGGCATATCCTGATAGGACCAAGCGAATACATCGGGAAATTCTCTGAGAAGCTTTATCAAACCCTCTCTGGAAGTTGGATTGAGCAGTGCCCCAATCCTGATTCCTTTTCTCTCTTTTTCTAAACCCACATTGATCGTTTCCAACGGCTCTTTGTGAGGTTCAATGGACCTTTCCTCCTGTCTGAGTAGTCAAGAGATCTCTTCTGGAATTTCGTTGTCAACTTCTTCTTCAGCCCCAAATATCGGGAACCCAAAGTCGGGAGAAGGCATCAGATCGTATGTTTCAACTGGGTTTAAAACAAGCAATCTGCATGACGTGATGATTCGTGTTTAGAAGAGATAGAGAAAATGCGAGTGTGTGCAATGTATTTATTTTACTGCTTGTTTTTATTATTGAATTGTTTTTTAGGATTACCATTTTCTGAGAAAAATCAAAAAGAGAAAACAACAATTAATGCGGAAATTACAGAACGACGTTATTTTATTAATGAACAAGTCGATCCTTGAAACTACAGCCCTATAAAACAAAACTCTGCCGCTTTGGGCGGAGCGAAGAGGGAAAATTTACAGAAAGAGAGCCCTATCAAAACATCTGTTTCACCTGGGCAGGGTGAAAGGTTAAAGATGGCAATTACTTTGACTGATGAACGATCTTCGAAACCTCGAAAGCAACCCACTGGCGGCGAACTCCTCGGTGAATCATAAAGTCTGGCACCTTCCTCGATTTGTCTTCAGAAATAACACTGATTTTTGGTGGAGTAGGATCGTTGGAATCTGTCTCCCAGGCAGAGTTGTCGTAGGAGGATTCCTCTGTTGTATTTTGCATAGCATTTGTGCTCTCAGCTGTATCTCCCCATCCAGTTGGCTGGATATCTTCGAGCCTGATACGAGAGCTTTCGGGAGCGGTGTACTTGACCATATAGTCAAATTTTCCACTCGGTAGTCCCAAGGTGTCCCACACTTCTCTGGAACTGGAGGGGGCATCCCTCTCGATGACGTTGACCTCGGGAAAAGCATAGTTGATGAATTCTAGTCCTGCAAATGTTGCAAATTCATCGTCATGTTGATTAGTTTCTAAATGACCTGAGTGTTGATCCCATGACATGGTGGGGACACAGGTATTCTGTTCAATGACGGTCAGCTGATTTTCATTGTTAGGCTGACTCTTTTGCCCCAAGTCTCTTGGATAAGGTTGCCACATTGGCAGACCATCCATTGGGCCATAGTAGGTGTAGTCAAAATTGTCTTTCATCAGAGTGTCTTCCTCTAATGAATTTGGCGGAGCACGGCATCCTTCCGGATCACAATCCCCGTATATCATTTCGATGTCTGACCTGGGTATAAATCTCGGACTCTCTGTAGGAAAGCAAAATGGTGTAGGCACCTCTTCCTGAGACATATAACCGTCCTTGTTAAGATAGGACTTCCACTCTTCCTCTGTGTCAGAGGGATCTTCCTCATTGATAGCATGGACTGCTTGAGGGACTGGGTGAAGAAAACCTCCACTGTGGAAGAAGTTCTGAATGGGATGAAGACTCCCATCGTTGGCAGCTGTCTGGGTACAGGTTGCAGAAAAACCAAGACCCTTCTTTGTTTTATTGTCAATAGGAATGACAAGTTGTCCCCATCCGGTTGTATCGGTACTCTTGACCGCTTTGATAGCATCTTTGTATGAGGAAATCGAGGTTCCTCCTTGGGATTGATTATCCTTGCCCACCGACAGCGCTTGGAACTGCGTCCCAATAACCTCCTCGGGTTCTACACAAGTAGATGATGATAAGTTACTCACGAGCAAGGCCTGTTCTCCACAGACTGTGACAAGTTGATCGTTCTGAACGAACTTTAGCTTTTGGTGGAGGGTCGAGGTGACCGCCCCATCCTGATGTATCCAAGGTCTTCCTAATAAACAACTGTACGTTGCCCGGATGTCCATGACCTGGAAAGTGACTTGGAAAGTGTGAGGACCGATAGTTATGGGAAGATAAACTTCGTCGATAACTTTTTTTCTGGATCCATCGAACGCTTTGACGACGACCTCACTGATTCTCATCGGAGGGCCTTTGAATGATAATTGCATCAAAGTGGACTTCGACATAACATGCAGGGCTGACCCTGTGTCTACCAGTACGCTGGCTAAAGCATCGTCCTGGCAGTTAACTGTAATGTTGAGCACCATGTTATGACGGCGACCCTCTTCGGGTAATTCCTCATCACTAAATCCCAAATTATTGCAGGAAGTGATGTTAGAGACAATGCTATCGAACTGTCTGATTGTTACATCCTGTTCCACAAAGGCTTGCTCCAAGACTTTCTGTAGAGCCTCCCTGTGGGCTTCTGAACTGAGTAACAGTGATAATACCGAGATCTTTGAAGGAGTCTGTAACAGCTGATCAACAATGTTATATTCACTCCTTTGGATGAGGTTCAACATCTCATCATTATTTTTCGAAAGGTCGGGATTACTAGATTGACCGACTAATGGATCGGGAGCTTCTGTCTTAAGTTCCTTTTCTTTGTTAGGTTCTCCAACTCCTCGGTTGAAGATTCGACCACTCCGTGTTACACGACTGATGTCTGCAATATTCACGACGGAGGGTATTGGAATTTCCTTTCCATTTTCAATTATCGTTGCACCGTATTTGTAAGGGATTGCCTTAGCTGATTCATACGGTAGTGGTCCCGGCAGATAGATGACTATGGGAACCTTCTAGTTTTTCTGACCATCGTACGTAATCTCGATCCGTTCCCGGTGGCAATTCTTGATTCGTCAAGCAGAGGGATGATGGCAAAAACATCCCTGGTCTGGTGTCGACCAGAGATTGTGACAACATCCTCGACTTGATTGGCAAGGTAGTTCGGTGTCCAGTTGATGGGTCCAGAACCCGGATATGGGCGAATCTCTCCACGATCCACCTGACCCTGAAGAGCTGCCCTCACAAGGTAACACCCTTGGTTACTTTCTGAATAGACACTACAACGGTCATAGTTGTGTGGTGGCACCTGGTCACGCCCAATTTGAATACAATGTAACCTCACTAGGTTAGCTTCCCCGGATCGGACATCCTGACTTTGACGTCGAGTAGGATTCTTGTTATTGATACTAATCTGCTGAGTATCTTCAACCATATAGATTGGCATCCACCAGTGATTTAACAAGTGCTGAAGTGCCTCCTGGACAAGGGTACAACCTCGATCGTTTTCGCAACCTGCTTTACAGCTTTGATAGTCGTGTGATATTAAGAATCCGAGTCGGACCTGCTCAGCATGTAACTCTACCAGGTTGGTATTCATCACGCGAATATCAAAGATCTGAACCATGTTGATCTGATAAGGGTTCTTATCATGGTAGTCTTGGATCCATCCAAGATCCATCTGACGCTGGAGGGCCTCTTGTATGAAAGAGCATCCCTGTTTGTTTACCGAGCAAGTCAGACAGGAACTATAATCGTGTCGTGGCAGATTATGATACTGGCTTTGCCTTGAGTGCATCGCCACCAAGTTGACATTCATTGCATAGATTTCGTGGTTCTGAATGATGTTGGAGTTCGTATAGACCATGTTAACTCCACGAACTCGGTGCTCTTGGATCCATCTGAGATCCATCTGTTCCTGCAGAGCTGCTTGCACCACAGAACATCCTTGATTATTTTTAGAGCAGACATCACACTGGTGATAATTATGAGGTGGCACTTGGCCATACCCACTCTGTCTACAATGCATCTTGACCAAATAGGTCCTCAATAAGAGTATATCGTGAATTTGATAGACATTGTTAGACTCTCTCTCAATCAGGTTGACTGCAGCTTTCTCGTGTTGGGGCAGCGGGTTCGTGAGAACATTGGGATTCGTATCTTTGAAAGATAAGATCCCGCTCCTAACAAGCTTTTGCACGTCAGATTTGAAATTGAGACAGTTCTCTATGTTATGCCCTGATCCTCCTTGACGATAAGGGCATGTTTGATCCACCTTAAACCAAAAAGGTGGATTTTCTGGTACTGTAAGAGGAGACTTAGTCTGGATGTGCCCCTTAGCCAGTAGTAACGGAAATAGTTCTGCATACAACATGGGTATAGGATCAAACCCTGATGGTCGTGTTGTACGTTTGTTGTTATATGGAGGACGAGCCTGCTGAAGAGGCTGTTGTGTCCTTTACTGATTAGGTTGCGATGTTGATACGTAGGAATAGGTGCAGGGCTGATAGCAGGAATTACAGCTGCTACTGGTTGATAACGTCGCCTTTGCTTTTCGACAGAGATATTCCCAATATCCTGCTCTTTTTTCTTAGGGAGAGCACTACCGTATCATTTTGTACTGCTTGATGGTCCAGCGTCTTTTTCCAAACGTCATTCTCGGACGACTTCCTCAAGACGAACTCCCATGCCCACCATCTCGGTGAAGTCACTGGGCGCACTGGCAACCATTCTGTCATAGTAAAATGAGCTTAAGGTCTTTAAGAAGATCTTTGTCATCTCTTTTTCCTCAAGAGGTGGACAAATTTGAGCGGCAATTTCACGCCATCTCTGGGCGTACTCCTTAAAGGTTTCCTTGTCCTTTTGTGACATTGATCTGAGTTGATCTCTATCCGGTGCCATGTCCAAATTGTATTTGTATTGTTGGACGAAGGCAGTACCAAGATCTCTGAATGTACTAATCCTAGTACGGTTTAAACCCATGTACCATTTTAATGCGGCACCGGTTAAACTATCCTAAAAGTAGTGAATCAGCAGGTCCTGATTCTCTGTCTGAGCTGACATTCGCCGAGCGTACATCACTAAGTGACTCTGAGGGCAAGAGTTACCCTTGTACTTTTCAAAGTCGGGCACTTGGAACTTGTGCGGGACTTTCACATTGGGGACCAAGCAGAGGTCTGCGGCGTCCTTTCCAAATAGATCCTGACCGCGAATGGCTTGCAGTTCCTTCTGCATTTCCAAGAACTGTTCCTGGAATTCATCCATTCGGTCAAACATAGTTTCCTTTTACCAGAAGGTATCTGTGGAATCTGTCCTTCTGGGACAGTGTGCACCACAGGGGGTGGTACCGTGACTACGGCAGTGAGTCTTGGCGTTTCCCGAAGTTTTTAACCTTCAGGAGTCTTCAATATGCCTCTAGCATCTTTGCTTTCCCGAAGTTTGTAACCTTCAGGACCAGCGGTATCTGCCGTGATTCTCTGATCTTCAACGATCGGCGAAACATATCCTTCCGGGATATAGTTTGCAGGCATGCCCCAGGGACAATCTTTTGACATCTGATACCTAGGATCAAACTTCTCCACTATGGGCGCTGAGGTGATCTCTGAGATCACAGTCCTTTGTAGCCGAGCTTCTGCCATGGCTTGCATGTTGTTACGAAGCTTTCTCATATCCTCTCTCAGAGCGTCGATCTCTTCTTTCAACTCTCTGTTTTCTTCCTCAAGATCATCCATCTTTTTCTGACGATTAGCCCGAGTATTGTACGAATGAGACAGTTTGACTCTAGAACCGAGACACAAACGTGAGATTCGTAGGTAAGAAGAATACGCGATGTGAGAATGATGAATGCAATGATTATATTAATTGTTTTTTTGTTTAATCAAAATAAAATTCGACAATTAGATTGCAAATATCAAACGGTGGGGAAACCCCTTTTTATTGAAATTCAAAGGATTGCGGAAACGAAAATACAGTAGATTACAAAGTGCAGAAACAGAAACCTAAGCTAAGGGGTCCCGAGAGAACTCGGGTGCTGATTATGGTATCTTCCTTTTCTTTGACCGGGGCTCTTGAGCCTTTATCGGGTTGTCATTCCTTTTCCAAGTGAAAGGAGCGAGCAAATTCCTTCGGTCATCCTGATTATCTACAGCATGTTGCTCTAAAATCTCGATCAGAGCATCCTTATCTTTCAGCAGTTGTTGTATTTTGGTACACTCCACATTGAGGGTGCGGTACTTGTTCTTACAAGACCTCTTCTCCCGTTGAACTTTGTTGAGAGTAACCTGAAGCTTTTCAGTTTCCGTCATGAAGTACATGACAGATTCCCTCGGCGGAAGAATTCTGTAACGAGGATAAGGCATCTTTAGCTTGAGAGCTCTAGTTTGTACCCAGTGGAGATAAGGCTCCACCGAGACACAGTCCGGTTTTCCTAGAGACTCCCGTCCTTTCTTATGAACGTGTTTCCAAGCGTGCACTATTTCCTTCTTTAGTGCTCTGTCACTTTCTCCTTCCTTGAAGAAAAGACCTTCCAAATGAGCATTCCGGGGAACATGCCTCATCAGTATCCAAACTGAAGGCGAACCAATATCGAATGATAGTTGATTCCTCCCTTAGTTCCTATAAGGGGTACGTTGGGGAAGTTTCCACAACGGTCAATGATCCTGATTCCATCATAAATCCTATTGCACCAGTCAGAGTTGGTGAGAGACATGATCTTCTGCGACCAGCGCAAGGCACTCTTATGATCCCAGAAAGCAGTAACCTTAGGAAAATGAGAGATAAACCATTTATAAAGTAGAGGTACACAGTATGTGATCTCCCCTCCGCTGTACAAATTCCCTAAGTGTACAGAATGATACGCATCTGCGAGCAAAGTCGGCACAGGGTTTCCAATGAGAAAAACCTTAATGGCGTTGATATCGACGAAGTTATTAATGTTGGGCAACAGAAATAATCCGTAGGTGAGTAAGACAAAGATGCTTTCAAAAGCAGTCACGTTCCCTATACTAGCGAAGTACAAAGTTTTCTTTGTCAGAAACTGGGCTGGAAAACCTTGTATGCCACCCTTGGTAGTCATGTGAATCCTGACTTCTGACTCATCCAAATAAATTGCTCTTGCAATGGTCTGATCCTTTGGAATTTCTTCCAGTCCAGAAAATGGAGCTCGATCAGTGATATGTAAATCGATCAGATGAGAATATTCCTCCAGCGTTGGTGCTAGCTGGTAATCCGGGAATGTAAAACAGTGATAAACCGGATCGTAGAATTGAACGAGCGCATCCATGATTCCCTCAATCACATGGACTCTTAGCAGAGGTAACAGACCTCCGTACTTGGCTCTGAAGGCCTCTTGGTTTGTGATCATTCTTGCCAAACCTCTTAAATCCTCTAGTTTTGGAATCCTGAAGGTGTACTTATGAGTTCTCCTTCTACCGAAATCCATTAGCACAATCCTTTTTTCTGATATTTGCAATCACAGTCTTAGTTTAATTTGAAAAACAGAGAGACTATAAGAGAAATTTTTTGAATGTTTTAATGTTTTATAAATGAATGCATGAATGCAGCACACAAAAACATAGAAAAAACATGGGGTCAAAGGGTCGTTGTCATGAAGTCAAGGCTCTACCCATCCCCAAAGGTTTATACTAGGGTGATTTTTGTACCTGTACTCAAAATCATCAGCTCCTCCCAGGATAACAAACAGCAAGCGGATCGCCAGCGAGCTGTATGAAATCTTAGAGTAAATGCTATTCACCGAGAATAGATCATCAGCCTCAAATGAGGGTAGTATCGCGTGACAACTATTTCCGATAGCTTCCGCACTACAAAAGGGTTGGCTCCTCAGCTTCTCAGACGTCACAATCGGCCCATTGCCTATGAGAGGGAATGGGTTGCATTGGGAAGCCTCCACTGAGGTTGATGGTCGACCTCGTCGCCGTCACTTATCTTAAGTGTATACTCAATCTTTCCACATGCGGCATCACACGCATTCCCATTAGCAGAAAAATAAACACATATATCAATTAGGAAAAGCAGTATATATATTTGTCCTAATGTCCTAGACTTTTTAAAAGCTATGAATCTTATGTTCCTGACAGAAAATGGCTCCCCGGCGGAGGCCCCAATCTGTAGTTTTCACACAAGAGAAGAGAAAAAAGGTTAGAAGAGCCTCACGGTGGGTGCCACTTTTAAAGTTTCCACCTAATAGATGGGAAGAGAACAAGATCTCGCTACAAAGGTGAGATAGATCCTAATGACACATCCCCAGTGAAGTCGCCATTTTTCTATAGCGAGCGATTTTTGGACGTGGTTGCGAAGCACTATCGCTCTTTGGTATCTACAGGTCGATTCATTTTTTATCCTATTAAAGCTGGTGAAGGAAGGGAAATAGATGTCTCAAATTAACCCTGCTTGCAAACTAAGGTTAAACAGTCAAAACTGTTGGTTTACAGATGCTACAAAGATTCGGGGTCTCTATTAGGTGTATTTTTTTAAAAGTGGTGTTCGGTCGATAGGTGGGAGGTTGGGATGTTAGGACGGATGTATGGAAGTATGGGATTTTTGGTTTTTTTTTAGTGTGCTCGCTAAGATCTTTTCTTTCAATCTTATGCCTACGTATTCCCGTTTACCGAAACAGGGGAATCAGAGCGTTCGTAGTTCCTCCTATTCTATGGGAGGAAATGGTCATTTTGGTGTCTTGTTCAAAGCCCAAGATGTGAAGCGAAAGGTAGTTTGTATCTTGTTCAAAGCCCAAGATGTGAAGCTGAAAATGGTTTGTATCTTGTTCAAAGCCCAAGATGTGAAGCTGAAAGGGTGTTGACTTTAGAGAGAATTTGTCATCTCTAAAGAGGGGGTTGTATGTCACAACTGTTTATAAAGGAGAATTACTTTAACCGGGATGTGTGAATCCAGCAATGCCATAATTTCCTTTATAGGAGATTTTTAACCTGAAGGAGAAGACTTTAACTCAGTGTAGAGCAGTGTTATCTTTCCTTAGGAATTTCTCATGCTAAAAGAGGGACAGTGGCATGGATGTAGATGATCCAGAGGCTTGCCGCTTACAGAAATTAGATGAAGGGGAAGGAGTTGTTGATGTTTGTGTACTGTGAACGAGGCACAGCTTTGAGGCTAAAAGGTTGATTGGATCAACCAGTGGTTTTCTTATACAAAGCCTAAGAGGAGGCTAATATGTGTCTCGTACAAAGCCCGAGAGAGAGGCTAAAAGGTTTTGACTCAACGAGGGAATCTTTTGGTATCTCGTATAAAGCCTGAGATGGAGGCTATTTGACTCAACAAGAGAGTTTTTGTATCTCGTACAAAGCCCGAGATGGAGGCTATTTTTTGTTTGGCTCAATAAGAACCTTTTTGTATCTCGTATAAAGCCCGAGATGGAGGCGAAAGGGGTGATTGACTCAACGAGGGAGCCTCTTATATGTCTCGTACAAAGCCCGAGAGAGAGGCTAAACGTTGTTTGACTCAACGAAGGAGTCTTTTGTATCTCATACAAAGCCCGAGAGAGAGGCTAAACGTTTGCTTCGCTGGGAAGAATCATTGTACAAAGCCCAAGAGGAGGCTATTGTAACTGTTTCAGTTGAGTGACAGATCTAATATATTGTTTTTAAAGAGAAAATCAGTTCTTATATGAGTAACACTGTACTCAAGGATTTGATTCGAGGATCAGGGTTATTCCCTATTCTTTAAGGAAATGGGAAATCCAAAGGGTATTGAGACTGTCCGAGTCTACGAGTTTTCTTCCTATTTTTCGAAGGGGTCACTTGAGAATGTCTTTGAGACTCAAGGAGATTAGACTGTCCGTGTCTAGAGTTTCATCTTTTGTACTATGCTTTGAGAAACAGTAGTAGACTCTTTGAAAGGACTGTTCTATGAAGATGACTAAGTTCTGTTCCTATACCTCTAGGAGGTCGTCAGGACAATTTGTACGAAGCCCAAGAGGAGGCTAGAGACTTTTAAGAAGCCGATAGGTCCTTGTATGAAGCCCAAGAGGAGGCGGGGTCGCTTTTAGGAAGCCGGTGGGTCCTTGTACGATGCCCAAGAGGAGGTCGATGCTTTTAAGAAGCCAGTGGGTCCCCAAACCCCGAGAAATTCAAGACAGGCTATTCACAAGGAATAGATCAAGCCAGGAAAGTTCAAGAATTTGGAAGGAATTAAACATAAGGCAGCGTAGATGGTTGGAATTCTTGAAAGACTATGATTTTGGCTTGAACTGTCATCCTGGTAAAGCGAATGTCGTGACTCATGCTTTAAGTCAGAAGTCGTTGCACATGTCAGGAATGATGGTTAGAGATTTCGAACTTGTGGAGCAATTCAGAGACATGAGTTTAGTCTATGAATTAACACATCAGAGTGTGAAGTTGGGGATGCTAACAATCAACAATGATTTTCTTGCTAGAATTAAAGATAATCAGAAACTGGATGTGAAATTGGTGGACTTAATGGCTGGAGATGATCAAGCTGCCAAGAACGATTTCAAAGTAGACGGACAAGGTGTGTTGAGATTCAGGAATAGAATTTGTATTCCCGATAATCCGGAACTAAAGAAGATGATTTTAGAATAAGGTCATCGGAGTAGCTTAAGTGTCCATCTGGGAGCTACTAAGATGTACCAAGATCTGAAGAAGATATTCTAGTGATCAAGAATGAAGCATGATGTTGCGTAGTTTGTTTATGCCGGTCTGACTTGCTAGAAGTCGAAGGTTGAGCATCAGAGACCTACAGGATTGATGCAACCATTGAATATTCCAGAATGGAAATGGGATAGCATTTATATGGATTTTGTGACGGGATTGCAAAATACTCCGAGAGGGCATGATGCTATTTGGGTGGCAGTAGATATGTTGACGAAGTCGTCCCATTTTATTTCGATAAAAATAAGTTTTTCTATGCAGAATTTGGTGAAGATCTACATCCGTGTAATTGTTAAATTGCATGGAATTCCGTTGAGTATTGTGTCGGATAGAGATTCGAGGTTCACTTCCAGATTTTGAGAGAGTTTGCAAGAGGCGCTGGGTACTAAGCTGAAGTTGAGTTCAGCTTATCATCCATAGAAAGATGGCCAGACGGAGAGAACTATTTAGTCGTTAGAAGATCTGTTGAGGGCTTGTGTTCTAGAATAAGGAGGCGCTTGGGATAGTCACTCGCCGTTGATTGAATTCACTTATAACAACAGTTTTCATTATAGTATTAGGATGCCACCTTTTGAAGCGTTGTATGGTCGGAGATGCATGTCGCCTTTGTGTTGGTATGAATCCAGTGAAAGTATGGTGCTTGGACCTGAATTAGTCCAACAGACTAAGGAGAAAGTGAAATTAATGCGAGATCAGATGAAAGCTTCTCAGAGTAGACTAAAAAGCTATCATGACAAGAGGAGAAAGGATCTTGAGTTCCAAGACGGGGATGATGTATTTTTGAGAGTCACTCCAGTGACCGGTGTTGGATGTGCTTCAAATCGAAGAAGCCCACTCCTCGATTTATTGGTCTATATCAGATATCTGGGCGGGTAGGAGTTGTTGCTTATAGAGTGGCATTACCACCAAGTTTGTCCAATTTACATGATGTATTTCATGTTTCGCAGTTGCGAAAGTACATTCCAGATTCGTTACATGTGATTTTGACGGACGATGTGCAAGTAAAGGATAACCTTACTATGGAGGCCTTACCTGTGAGAGTCGATGGTCAAGAGGTGAAATAGTTGTGAGGCAAGGAGATTGATCTCGTGAAGGTCATGTGGGGAGGCACTGCCGGAGGAAATGTAACTTGGGAGTCGGAGAGTAAGATGCGAGAGTCGTATTCTGAGTTATTTGCGTCAGGTAATTTTCGAGGACAAAAATATTCTAAGTGGGGGAGAGTTGTAACACCCCGTTTTATTTTAAATTATTTTTTCGTAATTTAATTATGTGAAGTTGTGTGTTTAGATGTGATTATGTGTGCTTTGTTGCGATTGGGGTACCCTGCGGTATGGGGTAGTGACCTTAATGTTGATGACCTTAAGGGTGAGGGGTATGTGGCTAATTTTGTAGAAATGGATGGTGTGGTGAGAATGATTAATAAGTATTATTAGTAATAATTGAGTAATATTATTAATTTAAATCATTAAGAGATAATGTAATTATTATTTAAGTTGTAAAATTTATTAGTAATAATAATATTGGAATTATAATAATATAAAAATATTAAGGTGAAAATAAGAATGAGGGGCAGAATTGGCAATTGGGAAAATATTGAGGACATAATAGAGAGTTAGAGGAGTAAGTGAGGGCATAAGAGGAAAACCATAGAAAGGGTCCTAGGGTTAAAGAAGTAAAATAAGGAAATAGAAATCATTCTGTACGATCATGACTTTTGAGAAGAACGGAAGAAAGGCTAGGGTTGAAGAAGAAGAAGAGGGGACCAGTGAAGGTTTAAGAAGCTCAATTACAACGTAAGGGTGGGGTTATGATCTTCTAAGGGTTAGTATGTTGAATAGTGGGTAAAAGTTAGGTTCTTACCTTATGAGTTATGTGTTGTTCTATGATATGATTGTTGTGAAGTAATTGATGATGAAATTGCTTAATTGGTATGTGATGAATGATGATTTATTAATTGGTATGTGATGAATTCCGTTGCCTATATGTGTGGTGTTTCTGTTTTGTAATTGTTGAAAAGCTCCTCCATTGTTGAGTTTTGAAGTTTCGAGTCGTAAGTATGAAATTGATGATGATATGATGTTAATCCATGAGTAAAACATGGTATAATTGAGTTTTAGGATGTCATTTTAGTATAAAATTGATTCTATGATGATGTGTTTTCGTAGAATAGGCTATAGTATGAAAAGATGGTGTGAAAGCGCTTTAAAAAAAGTGATTTTTGAGGTTCAGAACAACATACATCGACCTTCTGGGTCTTCTGGGTCGACCTGATGCTTCCCGAATCAAATATTGTGAAAATTGGAACAGCATGCATCAACGTACAAGCCTTCACGTCGACCTGTATACCCTACACGTCAACCCTTGCGTCGACACATAGGCAAAAAAATGCCAGAAACGGTTTCGATCATAACTTTTTAACCGTTTATCCAAACGACGAACCGTTCGAAGCGTTAGAAAGCTATTGATTAGAACTTAAACATGGCATAATTAGATGAACCATTTTTCCAATATTTTTATGTATAATATGTTGAATAATGTGACTATTAATTGTTGCGTATGTTAAGAAAACCTGTTGTAAGTGACGAAACTTGAATGTTGTTATAAAGAGGTTATCTTGGTGTTATTGGTGGAATATGAGCATGTTTAAAGATGTTGTTGTGATTTCATAATATATATATATATATATATATATATATATATATATATATATATATCCATACTGTATGAAATATATTTTTATGCTGGTTGACTAATTTGGGCGGTGTACAACAACCATGGTGGTGTGTTATTGTACACGATGATGTTGTTGTTGTTGTATGCATAAATAGTTGCATTGCATACATTTATGGACAAATGGTCCATTGTTGGTGAGCCTAAAATCCCATTGTGTGGATTGGGCCGGTAGTTGATTTGGAGGTGATGGATCAGTGAGTAGTTCTGATCCTAGGAGGTGGGGATCAGAATGGTGAACCTGAGTGTTCATGAAAATTGGTACCACGTGCATAAGCATTGAGTCAGGTGTGAGTCTCATTGCATTATATATTATCCATGTTGCTATGTCGATAAATATGGGGTGTTGTGTGATTAATCGATTTTCTATCATGTTATTTCATGTTGGTTGGTGAATAATTGGTGATGATATCATTAGGTGATTGATGTGAGATGTTTAATTGAATTGTTGTTGTGTTAACTTAATGCATGTCATTTAACATGCTTTCCTTTATAATGTCATGATATCTCACCCCCTTCTATTTGAATATTGCCTCCACGTGGGCAATGTACAGATACTCCGCAGTAGGACTCAGATGTGAGTTTAAGATTGAGTCTCGTTATCTTTTCTTTGTAGTTGGCGTCTGCTCTGATTGTAACATTGGGGAGTCGTGAGAACTCGTTTTTATAATTCTATTTCTTTGTGATTTGTGGACATCTCCCTTATTATGTTTAGTTGTTGTTTGATGAATTACGTGATTCTAAGATATATGATTTTTATTATTCCACTGCAATAAAAGTAACATTCAGACATGTTCATGTTTTCATGATTTTGCAAAATTATAAGTGTTACATAGTCAGTCTGATGAGTAGGCTTTTTATGTTGACCTTAACATCCTAAGTTGCGTGTGTTTGAATTAATTACTTTGATGTTTTATTTAAAAATATTATGGGGGAAATTAAGAGTGTTACATCACCCTAATGACGTCTTGGTCGTCATCGCTTTGGAGGCGGTGACGGGCGTCAGCTCCCTGATGGGTAGACCATCATGGTCCCCAGGCATAAATGGTTGTGGACGATAGGTGAGATGAAGTGGACGACAAAGGGTGTCACCTTGGTGAGTGACCCGTCACGCTGCCAAAATGAGCGTTATCTTCTCATTGGCATGGAACTAACTTGTCATTCCGATTTTTGTTGTGTTGTGTTGAGTAGGCTACTGTTAGCCACTGTTTTGAAGGTAAATGATGTTATTGTCATGTTGTTATAGATTTAATCCACTTGTTTTATTTGGAGAATACTATTGTTGTTTATAATGGTGATTATATGGTGATTGTATGGTGATCATTTGGTGATATTGCATGTTATGGTGAATCATGCATCATGGTGTACGAACTTTGGTCCAATCTTAGTGTGCTTTGGTTCTATGGTGTGGATTCAGGCCCGAGTAGCTCGTTTCATATGGAAATTGGTGAAGAGTTACCTATGGTGATGGTAACGATTTGGAGTGCTCTGGTCCTATGGTGGGGATTCAGGAGCGAAATGGACCTATGTTGTCCATAATAGTTATGTATGCATTGTTGGGTCGTGGTGTTGAGTACATTTGTATCCATTAATTGCATAGGTATAGAATGATTATGTGGATGTTGTGAATGAGAATACTTGGTGATGTATGCGAAACACTTGTGTTGAATGATTGTTGATGTTTGCTTAGGCTACCCTTGCAAACTTTTGCACCATCATATTTTATGAGCGTGTTCTCACCCATTTGTTGTTTATGTGGTTTTGTGCTTCTTCTTGGGGTACATACGAGCAGGTAAATGAGTAGATTCTTAGAAGCTGAAGGATGGCATTGATGTTGTTCTTCTTTCTTTTCTGTTTTATGCAATGTTTTAGATTTTGTTGCTCTGATCTGTAACACTAGGCGGGCGAACGTTTTGTTTTTCTATTTGTCATCATTTAGATGTTGTTACATTGAAGTAAATTGCCATAACTATTTTGATGATATGAGTTTAATTGAATACATGTTTTAAATAACCTATGTTACGAAGTATGTTCCTGTTGTGTTTGAGTGACACCCTATGTGTGTAGTTACTTCATTTTTGTATATTGAGGTTCCTCCTCAGAGGAATACATAGGTTTCTATTTTTGGCTGATGTGGATGTGCCCGGTCAGGTTGATGCCACTCATGATGTTGGAGGTACCTTAGAGGGCCCTCTAACCCTACCTTTCTTATCGGGTATGTGAATCATGTAGGACATAGATTATGGTAGGGATAAGTATAACCAATTTGATTTAATTTGTTTTTAATTATTAGTGGTTAATTGAAATTAACTGATGATTTATTATTTATTTGTTACAGGACCATCCTCATTTGAAAGTCCCCCCACTCATGGGGCTATGTTGAAGAAATTATCATAGGATGTCTATATTCATGATGAGGTTAGAGAGGTTCTAGATGACGTTAGCTTGTTCTCGCTGGTTCATTGTTCTCTAACCATGTTTGACGGTCAACGGTTGACTGCTTTTATTGAGTGTTGGCATAAGGATCATCTTCCTTTCATCTTCCATTTGGTTAGATGATGAATACATTGTATGATGTCTCCAACCTCTTCCACCTCCCCCTGCCTGGTAAATTCTTCACAACTCCCCTAATGAGTACGCCGATTTCTTGTATGGGTATTATATCATACTTAGGCATTGCTCCGGCGACAGTGTTGAAGGCATTTGGAACTAACAGGGGCGATCACTTCCGTCAGTCATGGATTCAGGATATGTACAAGTCACTGGTGGGGAGGTCTATGTATGAGCAAGTTGCTAAGATGTACATGTTGCATCCAATTGGATGCACTATTTTGGCTGATAAATCTCATATATACATAAATGCTAGATATATATTCTTGTTAGGTGACTTCGCCACTATGTTGGGCATGGAGATGTACTACATTAAAGATATTATATAATTCCCCATCAAATATGAATGTCTTTGAGGTCACATAATTTTCTAATTATATGAGTCTATTCTAGGTATGAATAATTTATTATGTTTTATTTATTTCGTTCTTATTTATTTAGCTCATATTGTGCTATATTTGAATGCAGAGTTAGATATACAAGCATTTACCGTCCATTTGTGACATGCGTGATCGTGGTCCTATAAGAGATGGCTCACGACGGGCCACCAGATGGTGTGGCAGGAATGCACATCCAAACGGTTTTCTAGAGTACAGACGGAGGATCGATACTTTAATAGTGGATAATGTCATATGGACACCCCATGCAGATCATAGAGTGCATCAGGAGTTCAATAACATCGTCCTTTTTCGAGTTATATGTGGTGGGAGAGTTCAGAGGCGTCCTATTTACCTCATAGGTGTCTACGCCTGTTTAGGTATGTATAAGGCATTTCTAGGGTAGTTCCTGTTGTGTCAGTCAGGGGCATTTACACATGGTTCAGTTTTAACACCATAAGTTGTGCCGCAACTATCATATATATTATAATAGAGGTGTATTTTCCTGGATATTGTATGATAGTTATTTGGAGTGGTATTTTAGAGTAACACACCCTCGCAACATCCCTCCTTGCCACCTGTTGATGATGTTGGACCTTCACATGATGTAAGACATTCATATGAGATTCTACTGCCTCCACCTCATTCACCTGGTGTGACTAGCCACCAGAGACTATAGATGATAACACTTCTTTCTGATAACCTCTTAGGTTTAGTAAGCGCATATGGTGACATATTTACCAGGTTCGCAGATAGAACACATTGTCTATGGCGGACCACTGTATATGTAATTTTTATGTTATTTATTTGTTGTTGTTGACATTATTTTATGTTTTATTAAAAAATTATTTTCTTGAACACATTTTTGTTAATATGTAAATTAGCATTATATTTATGCTGGATGAACATAATTTAACATGACACGAACCTAACATGAGCATAACGTTAACATAAACATAACCTAAACATTGAAAGTAACATGAATATAACATAAACATAACTTAAACATTGGTGGATGATTCAAGACGTTTCAACATCTTCAAAATATCTTTAGTACTTCCAATTGTCACATCCACCTCGATTGGACCTTTTGTTTCATATCTATAAATTGTGTTCCATATAACTCTTAAATATTCATTCACCTTCAGTTTAAACTTATTGAACCTAATCTTCCATCCATTATCAATCAATGATGAAATGCAAACGATTAATTTTAACCACCATTTTGTTGTTTGGGTAGTGTAGGAGATTATCCAGTTTGAATTTCAGAACATCAAGAGAGGTGTCCCATGTGAGCCTAAAATCAATGGGATGACTATCATTATTGAAGTGCACAAATGCGAGATGCCATAATTTAGGATGGTGAGGTTTAAAAAGAAATAAAATGGGGATTGCTCAATGCACCCTTAGTGGTACTCACACACCTATTTGAAAAACTATAAATGTCCCTTAAATCTGGAAGTACACTTCAGGACTCACCCAAAAGTCCACACCACAACTCTTCATAAGTGAGTCACCCTCATTTTTGTCGTAAATTAGTAAGGAAGTGTATCTATGTATTGATGGAAGGGTGAGTCTATATGTATACTTTTGTAAAAACCTACAAAAGTATACCTCCGAATGCATTTTGAGTTATATTATCTCGCCAGACCTACCCCCTTCCTTCTTCACTGTAGAAACTTACTCAGAACCCAAAATAAAAAAGCTCATTGGCAAACCCCGTTTCCATCATTTTTCAAGCTTTCTCACAACTTCAATTCATTTAATTCAATTCCATGACATCCCTCAATCTCAACACCACTTAATTCAACCTAAGAGCTCCCATTTCTCACATTTGGTAAGCTTTTTTTATTTCCTTTCTTATTTTGATTTGTGATGCATGTAGTGCTTAAATATATATATTTTTAAGGTACATTAGTTTGTAGTTACACTCATAATATGTAGTTTATTGATGCATGCATTGATATTTTTTTATTCTTAGAGCATAAAGCATGTTGGGTTTCTGTGTTTTCTGCCATTTCTGAGTTTCATGTGATTTTTTTATCATGTATCCTAGTGGTTGGAGTTCACCTTTTTATCATGTACTCGTGACCTTTCACTTGATGTCCCTGCACAGATACCAACTGAGCTGACTTAACGAGACATGAATTTCATGTGTTACGGAAGTGCACTTCCAAAAAATTTATGTATTTGAGTTTCCTGAGTTATGGAAGTGCACTTATGTATTTTTTACGCATCTCCTAAGTTTGTTTGATTTTTCATGTTTGTCACTTGGGTTTAAGTTCTTTGATTATGATAGAATTTTTCTAATTTAATTATAGGTAAAATAGTTGACAACCAAGATAGGTTGAGCCATATAGGAAGAGAGCTAGACACTCAACCTCTAGTTGTTGTCAGTTTATTTGATGCGAAAAGGTCATCTTCCCGAGTTCAGGTGTCTCTAGCATCATCTTCCCGGAGGTACGTGTCACCTATTACTGCCCTAGAAGCCACGAATTCCATTTTGATGAACCTGCCACTACTGTTGTCGTTTCTGATGTTTTTTCATGAGGCCTCTATGGCATTTCACTACTTACTTTGTGTTATGGACTGGGCCAGAGGCTGGCTTACCGTCGGGCATGGCCCAATCCAGCTTTTTGCCGGGGAGGGCTTAATAAAGGCCCAATCCATCAACCCGCACGGGGAACGCTCCTCACGCATCTTCCCCACAGTCTCCACGTGCTCCCCACGCGGGGACACATCATCAGACAACTACGTGCGTCTGAGAGAATCGGTCGTCCACCTTCCGAAGTTCACAAGGCAGTTGACCCAGGACGAAGGCCACGTGCTAGTCTTCCCTACTCCACGTAGATCCTGGCAGTTATCTGTATTGGGCCTAATGATCCAACCCAATGCAGGTAACCGTTGGGCCAACGCTTAGGGCACCTTATAAATGCCCTCTTCCACAAGAGTATCAAGTATTCTAATTTCTACACATTATGTACTTGTTTTCTCTCTTGCTGAAACTTACTTTAGCATCGGAGTACCTTGCAGGTACACCCCCTCCTCTTCTCCACCACCGGCGAATTAGGAGCTCACGACATGTTGTTGGCTGCTGATCTCTTTTATGATCCGGTAAGATCAGTGGCGCCGTCTGTGGAAACCCTTTGCTTCCCCGTCTTTTCTTCCTCTAAAATCAAATGACCAAAATAAACCTTCAACTTCCAACGATCATGGCCAACCCACGCATTGACAATAACGTCCATGAATCTGCTTTCACCTCCTTCACCAACGGCGGTGACCACGATCCCAACGTGGATGTCCCTGTCGAGGAGGGTGACCCTAGGGATGGGCTCACCGCCTCTCCCTCCCCTGACAATGTGGCCTTTAACGCCGCCCAACGCTTCAATAGTCCAGGTATTTTTCAGCCAATTCCTATGCCGCCTAACGCCGACTCGACCATGGTGGCCGTATTCGCGACGATCAACCAGACGAACCTGATGATTTTCTAAAAGAACGAATGTATCAGGATGCTAGAGAAAGAATAAAAATCGAGCTCTCCCCTGTAGAGACATCGGCGCCCAGTTTCTCGCAGCTCGTCCCTGCGACGATGAGATACCCGTCCTCCCAGTCCCCCGCGGAGATTCCAAAGGGATGAGTTGTGAAGCCTCTCCCCGCGGTAATCTGGATGCCAACCGCGACTGGAAAGGCCTTAGTCCATGGCTATCCAGAAGCACGACCGCACTCATCCTTGGAAAGAGAGACGCTCCCTGGCTCCCAAGAGAAACAAAGTTGGCGGGAAGACGGAGAAACTGAAGAGTCGACCAAGGAGCTCTCCACACCGGGGCAAGATCCCTCGGTACAACCCTTCCCCATCACAATCACCAATCAAAAGCGATGAGGACGACCCCCTCGGTCCACTGTCCAGAACCATCATGGAGACTCCCCTTCCCGTCGGGATGGAGAATCCCCCGAGTCTGGTACCCTAGGATGGCACGACCGACCCAGACGTCTAGATTTAGAGTATCGATGCGATGCTCGACTACCGCAACATTCGGGGAGCAATAAAATGTATACTATTCGCCACGACCCTAAGGAAGAGTACGATGGTGTGGTACAAGAGCCTCGACCCTGAATCCATCACCACTTGGAAAGAGATGAAGACACAGTTCTCCAGACATTTCACCGCCTCCCGGCGACATCCGAAGAAGGAGGTGTCCTTGGAGGCTATTATTTAGGGGAAGGACGAATCTCTCCGGGACTATATAGAGAGATTCAATCGAGAGGTTGTCCAGGTATCTACTATGGATGGTATAAAGAGATACCTGATCGAGCGAGGACTGCGACCCCATAGCGATTTCGCCAAGGCGGTTGGTACCGAAAGGCCTAGCACGCTGGACGAACTCCTCCATAAGGCCGAGGCCTACATCCAATACGAGGAAAAGGAGGCCGCCAACAACGCTCGTGGCTCGTGGAACCAGGAGAGTGCCAAAGTCTCCAGGCATGAAGACTCTGTATCTTCTCGACGAGGCTGGGAGAAAAAAGAGAAGATAGGTCTCGCGACTCCCGAGAACACAGGGGGCCAGTATGCCATTTCACCGAGTACACGCTACTCAACACTCCCCACGAGCGCATTCTGGCCAACTGCATCAACTCAGAATTCCAAAGGGATGGGGTCCGCTTTCCAAAGCTGATGCCCCCCAAGCCCAACATCGACAAGTCTAAGTACTGTCGGTTCCACAGGAGCCACAAACACGTCACCGAAGACTGCATCCATCTCAAGGATGCAATTGAAATCCTGTTCAAGGAATGGCATCTAAAGCAGTACACTAGGAGGAACGAAGCTCCTCGACAGGAAGCATGCGAGGCGAAGAAGGTCAAGGAGGTGATGCCACCCTCCAACGATGTTGGGCTACAAGTCGCCCTTTGGATGTTTGGGCTGAAGGACTTTTACCTCCCCTACGAGGCCGACACACCTTTGTCCGCTCGTAGCCCATGGGAGAGCTTCCCCGCCGCCATGGTCATATCCGGCGGAGGGTTCAACAAGCTCTTTGTGGGGTCAATAAAGAGGAAGTTTCGAGCTGATCGATGCTAGCTCAAAGCAGAACGCCACCCTCGACAGGTTTGAGGGAAAATCAAAATCGATCACCTTCTACCTCGAGAGCTACTGGGTGGCGCCCCTAATTCTTACATTCCTCTGCTGATTAGAGGCCAGATGGCGAACTTCTACGTATGCCGCATCCTTGTCGACCAGAGGAGCTCTGTAGACATCATGTATGCTCACATGTTCACCACTCTCCAGCTTGACGAGAAGCATCTGACCCCATACGCCAGCTCCAACTTGCAGGGCTTCAATGGCACCACCACGAGGCCATGGGGCTATGTTGAGCTGCTCGTCACTTTTGGGTCCGAGGAGATTGTCAAGCAGATTAAAGTCCACTTCTTGGTGATAGAGTGCCCCTCTCTATACCAATGCATTCTGGGAAGGCTAACCCTGCCCGAGCTGACTATAGTACCATCCACAGTACACCTGAAGATGAAGTACTACATGGCCAGGGGTCACGTCGTCACCCTCAACGGGGACATTGAAGCTGCCAGAAGGTGTTTTTAGGTGGCCACCAAGGGGCTGAACTCAATCAACATCACGCCTAAGACTACCAGCAAGCCAGCCTGCGCCGAGGAGAAGAAACCATTGCCACGCATCAACTCGGTCGACCTTGACAGCCGCTTCCCCAGCAAGCATGAGCAAAACGAAGCAGCACCCGACGTACCTCTAGCAAATGGTGGAAACGGGCAGCTTCTCCATCCCGTACGCCCCATTCCAGATGGAGACTTCGAGCTCATCACTCTCGGCGAGGACCCCGACAAGAGCGTGAAGATCGGCACAGGGCTCCCCGACTTGGCGAGGAAGCAGCTGAAAGCCTGCCTCGGTGAAAATGCTGACCTATTCGCATGGAGTGTTGCAGAGATGCCCGAGCTTGACCCCAACGTGGCCTGCCACTAACTTACTATAGATTCGGTCGTTAAGGCAATAGTGCAGCGTAGGCGTAGGCAGTCTCCCGAAAAAGCGGAGGCTGCTGAGTTAGCTGTAAAAGACCTCCTAGAGGTAAATTTTATAAGTGAAGCCCAGTACACAACCTGGCTCTCAAATGTTTTACTTGTAAAAAAATCTAATGGAAAATGGCATATGTGTGTTGATTATACCAATCTCAATAGGGCTTGTCCCAAAGATACATATCCCTTGCCTAACATCGACAAATTATTGACAATTTTGCAGGTTTTAAACTACTGTCGTTCATGGACGCATACTCGAGATACAACCAAATCCTCATGGCGAAGGTCGACAAGCAATACGCGGCTTTCATAACCGATTCGGGAAATTATTACTACAACGTAATGCCCTTCGACCTAAAAAACGCTGGCGCTAATTACCAATGGAAGATGAACAAAGTCTTCTGAGGCGAGATCAGAGACATGCTCGAGGTCTACATGGATGACATGATCATGAAATCACGAGAGGAAATCGACCACACTGCTCATCTCAGAAGAGTCTTTGACTCGGCGAGGAGATGCAGAATGAGATTCAATCCGAAGAAGTGCACCTTCGGCGTCCGAGCAGGCAAATTCCTTGGCTTCTATTTGATGGAGCGAGGAATCGAGGTGAACCTCGACAAGTGCAGGGCTTTCTCCGAGTTCCCAATGCCGAGCTCGAAGAAATCGATCCAATCCCTAAATGGGGTGCTCACCTCGCTGTCCCGCTTCGTGGCCAAGTTTGCCCAACACGCACTCCTATTTTTCAAACTTTTGCGCAAGGAAGCCACGTTCGAGTGGACCAAGGAGTGCGAGCAAGCTCTCCTCCACCTTAAGCATGTCCTCTCGCAACCCCCAATCTTACCGCGACCGGAGAGTGGGGAGACTTTATATTTGTACCTTCCCTTCGCGACTGAGGCTGTCAGCGCGGCTCTCATTCGCCAAACCCCGAGGGATAAAAACCAATTTACTTCACCAGCATAGCCCTACAGGGCCCCGAGCTCTGGTACCAGCACATCAAAAAGGTCTCTCTGGCCCTCATCAATGCGGTTAGAGGTTGCGGCACTACTTTCTAGCCCACACCATCGTGGTTAGGACAGACCATCCTGTGAAGCAGCTACTCGACCATCCTGACATGGCCGGTAGGATACTCAAATGGTCGCTCGAGATCTCTAAGTTCGACGTCCAGTACAAGTGCAGAAAGGCCCTCAAAGCTCAAGTGCTAGCCGACTTCGTTGCAGAAATGACCGCCCTGATCTCCCCAACCAACAGAGCCTGCAAGTGGACCATCTATGTCGACGGGGTATCCATCTCGACATGAAGTGGAGTGGGCATCATTCTTGAGAACGGAGAAAGCATATTGATCAAGGTCTCCCTCGCTTTATCCTTCCGACTTCAAACAACAAGGCCGAGTACGAGGCCTTTCTCGCCGGGCTGCGCATAGCCGAGGACCTTGGCGCGAAGGAGGTGAAGATATTTACCGACTCCCAGCTCGTCACCTCTCAGGTGTGGGGAGATTACCAGGCTAAAAACAACAACCTCGTTGAGTACTTAGCCCTGGTAAAAGAGAGGATGAAAAAGTTTGACTCCGTAGAGGTGAAGCATGTTCCCCGCGAGCACAATACCAGGGCAGACATCATGTCAACGCTCGCGAGCATGAAGAAGAAAGGCGGAAATAATTCTGTCATCCAGGACGTACTTTCTCAGACAAGCATCAAGAAACCCACCTCGACCGTCGACATAAATGTCATCGGCAGCAGCAATTGCTGGATGACTCTAATATACACGTACCTCAGCACAGGGAAGAACTTGCTCGACCATGGAACGCTGAAAAGCTCAAACAATATTACAGTTAAACATTATCGTCGGTGTGCTTAGTTCGACCACGACGAAGTACATCTCGACCACAGGACCGTGCTAAGGTACAAGCACGACTTCCTAACTTGAAACAAAAAGACAAGAGTTCGCTCTTGTGTGTGCGAGCAAACTCTTGATCCAATGGGGACACCTCAACCGAGCTCCGCCGTTGTCGTACTAGTAAGGCAGAACACCTAGCTCGCGATGGGAAGTTCACGCCACGAAGCAAAGACCTCGACCGAGATCTTGGCTCTGTTACCGGCCGGAAACCAACTCCGGCCACTTGACCAGTTCCCCGCACGGTCGAGAACCAGTTTTGTCGAGCAAAGGCCCAGATCACTTAACAAAAACAAGCAAACACAATATTGAATACATATCAACAAGGAAAATAAGTACTCGACATACAATGGTACACACACAGCAAAAAAGCAGGTATATATTAGAAATACAAATTAAACATCCAATTACAAATGGGCAAAGCCCAATATTCAAATATTACAAGCCCATGGCGTGCAGGCCAGGAAATATCAAAAACCATGGCGCGCAGGCCGGGTAAAGTCAAAAATCAAAATGCGGCATGCAGGACAAACAACTAACTAAGCAGCTGCTTCCTCTTCGGGTGGGGTCTCCTCCTCGGTTTATTCAGCTCCACCATCGAGCCCAGTTGGAGCGACCACCTGACCATCGACAACCTGGTGGATGGGCCATATCCCCTCTGTAACAAGCTGAAGCCCAGGGTTAACATCCTGGATCTTATACCTCTCCCGGTAGTCGAGGAAAAAACTCTCTACCTTCTCTTTCTCTATCACGAGGGCCACGTGCTCTGCCTGCAATTTCTTGTACTCGACAAGAGGGCAGGTCTCATCGTTGAGAGCCAAAGCTGTCTCAAGAACCTTGAACATGGAGTCCGCGTCCTCGGACAATGCCTTTCTTCTTGTACCCTTGTCGAGTTCCAGGATCGCCTTGGATTCAGCCTTGGGAACAATCAGGGAGTTGTCCCCGCCGAAGAGCCCTGAGTACGATGACAGAGAGGTAGAACTAACCTCTCCCCAGCAGCGCCCTCTAGAAGGTCGACGGGACCAGACTCCTCGAGGCATTGTTTCTTAGCCTGAGGACCCTGAGAGACAGAAGACTGGCTTTCCTGGGGAGAGGACGAACCCCCGGCCTGTTGGTTAGCCTTAGCCATCTGCTGAACCTGGGAAACGCTACCCTTCGTGAGTGTCATACCCCAAATTTTGACCACTAAGATTTCCCATCATTGTGAAAATCATATTCACAATATGGATGGACCATCATACCTCATTAGTCTCCCCAAAGATGGGTGAGCATCCACTACAATCAAATTTAGGGTTTCAAGCCCTCTCAGAGCTCTTAGACAAAGGATCAATCAAGGAATGACATGATCTTTAACTTGTCTAAGCCTCTCAAACATCCACAATGGATCAAGAGGACTCCCACTTCAAAAATCAAGCACAAGGTTGCAGCATTCCAAGGGGATTAAGCCTCAAGATCGCCAGTGTCACCAAATTAGGGTTTTGGTCGACCAGGGCCTCCAGATGGAAATTTTCATCTGGGAATGAGCCAATGCTTCAAAGCACAACCCAAGATACTCCAAGGGGCCTCTTGGACCCAATCATCAAGTCAATTTAACCTCAGGGGATACATTTATCAAAAAATCAGGAATTAGGGTTTCTTGACCTAATTCACCCCTAAGTTGACTTTTGGGACAAAACATGACTCAAGACCTCAAGACCTCAAGACATGATTTGAGGGTCTCTAATAAACTACATTGATCCATTTACAACAATGGATTGATCCAAGAAGCTTGATTCACAAGTTTCAAGTTCATCAGAACCACATTTAGGGTTTCACGAGAAAAGTCAACTATACCTTTGACTTTTGACCAAGACATGCTACCAAACCTTGGGACATGATTCAATACACCCTATAACTCCTATTAAATCAATCCATCAAGCTTTATTTAGGTCAAAGACTTGATTTCATAGAGGATCGCACAGTTTGGAATTCATTTGATAAAAAGTCAACTGTGCCCAAAAGTCAAAGTTTGACTTTTTGATTTTTTGATCAATTATGGTTCCCTAACCCTAAAATGATTTTAATGTGTGATTGGAATCATCATTCATCAAGAAAAATCAAGAAATGTGGGATAACTTGTAAAAGGGGTAACCATAAAAAACTTAGAAATTTTTTAAGTTATGGAACAAAGTGGCTAGGGTACCAACTTCCAAGGATCATAACTTGATATCCAAGCAACCATTTGGGCTGATCCAAAGATGGATTTGTAGCTCTCATGCCATACTTTAAAAGTGTTAACTACACCTCATTCCAATTCATCATGGATTTTGAGTTATGGTTGGATCAAAATGGCTGAAAACATGAAATGTCACTTTTTCCAACACTTAGTGAAATTTTCACTGTCAGAATCTGTTTCACTTTTTTCAAACTGTAGAGGAATTTTTCACTTGGATCTAAAAAGTTTCAAAACAAACTATGATCACACATGTGTGTATCATATAAGGGCTTTCCAAAATGTCCAAGAACCCCATCAAATCCCATCTGAGCTAAGAGTTATGACAGTGGCAATATGCCTTGCTGCAACTGTCATAGCAAGGCAGATTTGTGTATTTTTCTCGATTTGAGCAATTTGTACAAATGACAAACAATTTTATCCATCTGAACACCTCAGGGAGAGACCAAGGAAGGACAAACACTTATCCATAAGCCTCCCAAGTCTTTGGAACTAAAAATAGCATGCCAAACCTAAAAAACCCTAAAGAGGGGACAAGACTCCAATTTTGTTTTGGAGCATTCAATGGATGCACCAAGGTGGCATGAACTGAGCCATTTCCTACTAAATGAGTCAAGGATGATCTCTGAACTAGGGAACCAAAGGCCTGTGCTCTAACCTCTAGTCAATGGCTAGAGGAGACTTGAGATTCCAAAATGCTCCAATTTGCTAAAGGTCTGCAGCAACCTCCATTCACTATTGCTTGGAAAACAAACTTGCTCTACTATAAATAGAGCTCATTTGTGCTCAGTTTGAGTACACCAAAGCACTACAACAATTTTTTTCCTCAAAATCTCTTTCTCTAGGCAAAAATGCCTTCTTTAGCAAGGTAACTCTGAGTTTTTGAGTTAGAGAGCAATTCCATCACAGCTCATGATCCAAACACATCCAATATGTCATATCTAAGCTGTCCAAACTCTCACAAGTGACATGTAACACCAAAATCTCAAAGTCCCATCTCAAAACCTCAAAATAGGACTTTTTTGCATTTTCAAGCCATGTCTTGATCCAGTCACTTTCAAAACCAGATAAAGCCTCAAACACACTCCAAATATCATCCTTGAACTGTCCCAAATGGTTCCCCACATCTGGAACACCATTTGAGAGAGTTGATATTTTGGTCACTTTTGCCCCTTTTGTAAGAAAGGGCCAGTTTCCATTCCTGAGGTTTCCGGCTGTTTCCAATCATCCTAAAAGCTTATAAGGGATCATTTTAGGGTGTCCAAAGCATCAAATTATTTCTGGAACAAAGCACTTGACAGATTGCCCAAAAATCTCCTAAAGAGGTAAGCATCACAACTTGAACTCTTTGAAATATGCATTGCTTTGAAGCCCACTGATCATACACATCTCATACATGTTATATATGTTGTGTTTGGACCAATTCATCATGTAATTCATGCCTGCAACAAGAGGTAGCACAGAAAATGAAAATTTTAGCCTATTTCAAAACCACCACCACCGTTGGATTCCTTGTGAAATTCTAGGCAGGATGGACCTAAATTTTGTCTCAATCCATGGAAAAACGAGAAAGTTACAAGCTTCACGTTTTTGGCTAAAACTTTGCCTTGCCTTGCCTTGGCCAGGCCAAAAACACACCATGCCTTATGTACTTCTAGGGTAGTTTTGATACACGGATGTATCACCACCCCAGTGGTAGGAGGCGCACACTGCACACAAGAGGTCTGGGGTTCGAATCCCCCTCGCCCAGACCCCTTTTTAATGTTTTTTTTTTCCATTTTCTATTATTTTTCTTATTATTTTTAATGATTTGAAAAATTAATAACTCCCTCAATTTTAATTATTTTTTATTGGTTCTTTTTGCAAAAAATCACAAAAATGTTGGAATATTTTATTCCACAAAAAAATAAATTTATATTATTTATTTAATATAGTTGGTATTTTTATGAATAAATTCATTTTAATTGTTTTTAAACATTTTAAAAGTGAATATTCATCTTGAAAAATCAAAACCAAATGAGTTTTAATTCATCTTATGATTAAAACCTCATTTTTAAAACCTTAACCAAAAATCACAAGTTGTTTATTCAAGCTTATTTGGTGTTTTATCATTTTTTTATTGATTTTCTTTAAGAATTCACTTTTAAAAATGATGAAATTAGGGTTTTGATTGATTCCACCCTCATCAATCATTTTCAAACACTCATGGGCCTCTAATAGAGTGTAAGACCTAATCCTTCTTTAAAACCAAAATAGTTTGGGCCTCAGTCATTGTATAAGACCCACAGTGTTTTCAAAAATCTCGGCGCGATCGCCAGTTTAAAATAAAATCATTTGGGCCTCTCCTTGAGTTGCAAGCCCCATTCTTTTTCTTAAAATCACTCACGGGCCTCTAATAGAGTGTAAGACCCAATCCCCTTTTTACCAAAACAATTTTGGGCCTCAGATATTGTATAAGTCCCTCTGCGTTAAAAGAAAAATCTCGGCACAATCGCCAGTTCAAAAAAACAAATCATTTGGGCCTACCCTCGTGTTATAAGCCCCATTTCTTTCCTTTAAATTTATTTGGGCCTCTAATAAAGTGTAAGACCCAATCCTTCTTTGAAACCAAAATAGTTTGGGCCTCACATATTGTATAAGTCCCTCTGTACAGTTTTTCAAGACAACGGTGCGATCATCGTTAAAACTTGGGCCTCTCCTTGAGCTGTAAGCCCCAACAATATTTTCAAAACACTTCTTCCTTTGATTTTTAATTCAAATATATATTGTCATCAAAACTTTCTTTAATTTCTTTGTTGAACAACTAACAAAACAGCAAGGGAGCTCTACAACGGGTAAGTGTTTATCCGCTTTCATTTACTGCTTTCATATGTATATAACTGTATTGTGGGGCTGTTTCACTGTAAGTCTTCTTTCACATCCTTTTATATACTTGTCACATATCCACTGTGTAATACTAGTATAGTTATTTAGAGTTTTCCCCGACAATTACGTCTAGAACTAGGTAAAGCCCAGTTGATCACTCTTTAAATACAAACAAAACTAGATCCTCATATGATTTCCAGATACAGTCTTCCCTTCTCTTGGGGTTAAACAATATGGAACAAAGAGAAAGGCAGTATTCTCGGTGAACCTTTTCTCAGACTGTCACCCTTAGAAATTGTCAAAGAAACTCTAACTCCCCAGAGATGATCTTTTCTCCGTGAATGGCATCTCTTGAGTTTCTTCCAAATTCTCGAACTTTCCTGGAATGATCTCTTCTCTGTGAATTGCATTTCTTGAACTTCTCTTGGTTTGGGGACCCACAGGCTTCCTAAAAGCATCCCCGCCTCCTCTTGGGCGTTGTACAAGGACCCTTCGGCTTCTTAGAAGTTCTCATGCCTTCTCATGGGCTTAATACAAGGACCCTGACGACCTCTTAAAGATATAAGACAGAACCTAGTCATCCTTTGCTAGAACAGTCTTTCCAGTGTCAAAACTCCGGCCATTTTAGGGTTGATACTCATCCCTTAATGCCTGCGCCTCCTCTAGGGCATTGTATAAAAGATAAAACTCTAGACTTGGACAGTCTAAACCTCTTGAGTCTCAAAGACATTCTCAAGTTCCTTTCAAACATAGGAAAAAACACCGATCACTCTGGATCAATCTCCAGCAGAAACCCGGTCTCTCTCATGAGAGTTCCCCATACTTGGACCTACTTCGGGATCTCAATAATCCTCAGCAGTAAGTCAGCCTCCTCTTAGGCTTTGTACAAATGATTCTCCCCAGCGGAGAAAACCTTTTCAGACTCTCTTGTTGAGTCAACCACTTTTAGCCTCCGTCTTGGGCTTTGTACAAGACAGATAGTAAACACTCTCTTGTTGAGTCTAAAATATTCTCTTGTTGAGTCAACTTTTAGCCTCCGTCTTGGGCTTTGTACAAGACATATAAAAACACTCTCTTGTTGAGTATAAAAGACTCTCTTGTTGAGTCAATCTACTTTTATCCTCCGTCTTGGGCTTTGTACAAGACATATAAAAACACTCTTTTGTTGAGTATAAAATACTCTCTTGCTGAGTCCATCTCCTTTTAGCCTCAATCTCGGGCTTCGTACGAGATAGTAAACCACTCTCTTGTTGAGTATAAAAGACTCTCTTGTTGAGTCAATCAGCCTTTAGACTCTCTTATTGAGTCAATCACCCGTTCAAGACTCTCTTGTTGAGTCAACATTTTTTTAGCCTCCGTCTGAGGCTTTATACAGGACAGATAAAAGCACTCTCTTATTGAGTCAAACCATTTCAGCCTCCATCTTGGGCTTTATACAAGATACATTCTCTCCAACGGAGTCAAAATCCATTTTAGCCTCAATCTTGGGCTTTGTACAAGACAGAAAGAACATTTCCCCCGAAAAAGTCAAACTTTGCACCTCCTCTTAGGCTTTGTATAAGGAAACCCCCGGTTGAGTCAATCAACCTTTTAGCATCAAATTTAAGCTTTGCTCACAGCATACAAACATCAACAATTCCTCTTTAGAGATGACAAATTCTCTCTCAGCCAAAACCCTTTAGCTTCACATCTTGGGATTTGAACAAGATACAAATCACCTTTAGCTTCATGTCTTGGGATTTGAACAAGACACCAAAACATCTATTTCCTCCCATAGAATAGGAGGAACTACGATTTCTCTGATTTCCCTGTTTCGTTAAACGGGAATACGTAGGCATAAGATTGCAAAATCTTAGTGAGCATACTAATCAAAAGCTTAGGTCCAGTACCTTACCCAAAACATAAACAAAACTCACTCTCCCTGTCATACTTTCCCAAGAAACTTTCCCAACTCATCAGCAGATAAACACTATTGTTAGTTCCTGGATTGGCGGGAATTTTGGTAAAACAAAGTATATTCAATGTTGATGTCAAGGTGCTGATGTTGCAACATTGAAGTCTTAACACTGGGCTGTGTTAAGTAATTAATTGCTGAAGTTGGATGTCTGATGTCACACAGGTGATGTTGTAACATCAGATCTGCAGAATTAACAACAGCAGGCTGTGATGTTGTTAGGTTTGCGTATTAGTTGGAATTGTGGAGAGTAAGCTGTCTCATTGGATGCGAATATCTTGGGATAGATATTTGCTGCTGCATAGGAGATCTGTTGCAGATTTGTAGGAGATTTAAAAGGTTGAAGATTTAAAAAGATTTTAGGAGAAAATCTGTTTTAGATATTCAGTTTTAAATAACAAATCTGGGAGATATTGTAGCAAGTCCAAGACCAATTCAAGGAGCTATATAAAGCGCACAAGACCAAAGGAAAAAGGTACAGAAAACATTCAGAAGATCAAGAGCTGGAGGCTTAGTGTCTAGAGTTTGTTTAGAGTGCTTGTATTTACACTATCTAGGGTTTGAACAGGTGTTAAGTTTCTGTCCTCTCTAGAAGCTGTGAAGCAATAGAGAGTGGTTGCTTGATCGAAGCTGTGAAGTAAGATCAAGGGTACTCAAAGTGGTCTCTTTGAGAGTTTGTAAGGGATTGAGTGGTGTTCTCATACCTAAGTGGTTTCTTAGGTAGGAAGTCATTAGTAGAGTATAAGTTTAGGAGATTGTCAATGGGTTGTTGAGTCTGTAAATTATATCTACAAGTAGTGAATTCCATCCCTGGCTTGGTAGCCCCCATAGTAGGTTGGTTGTAACCAAACTGGGTCAATAATTCTTGGTGTTATTTTACTGTTTTGCTGTCCATTATGCAGAGTGTGTTGTTGTGACATCACACGTCTGATACCAGAATTTCAATTGGTATCAGAGCAGGCATCCTGTCTGTCTCTGGGTGAGATCTAGGGAAGTTACTTTCTGGTGTAAAGATGGACAAAGAAGTTGGAGGATTCGTCAACAGACCCCCTATTTTGGATGGATCCAATTATGACTATTGGAAGCCTAGGATGACCACTTTCTTAAAATCCTTGGACAGTAGGGCTTGGAAGGCTGTTATTAAAGAATGGAAAGCTCCTGTCATGTGTGAGAAGGATGATGCTGGCAAAGATAAAGAAGGCACCTCTAAGCCAAAGCCTGAAGAAGAATGGACCAAGGAGGAAGATGAGCTTGCCCTTGGAAATTCCAAAGCTCTGAATGCAATCTTCAATGGAGTGGATAAAAATATCTTCAGGTTAATTAATACCTGTGAAGTTGCTAAGGAAGCATGGGATATCTTGCAGGCTACTCATGAAGGAACATCTAGAGTCAAGATGTCAAGACTTCAGATTTTAACATCAAAATTTGAAAGCCTGAAGATGAAGGAAGATGAGACTATTCATGATTTCCACATGAGCGTTCTTGAGCTGGCCAATGCCTCTAGTGCTCTTGGAGAGAAGATGTCAGATGAAAAGCTTGTGAGGAAGATCCTTAGGTCCCTACCTAAGAAGTATAAGATGAAGGTTACTGCCATTGAAGAATCACAAGACATCAGCAAGATGAGAGTAGATGAGCTCATTGGATCTCTTCAAACTTTTGAGCTTGGGTTGAATGAGGAAGAACCAGAAAAGAAGCCAAAAAGTATAGCCCTGGTGTCAAATGATGCTGAAGAAAAAGGAAAGAGTTCTGAATCGCAGGAAGATCTATCTCAGGCCATAGTGATGTTGGGAAGAGTGTTCACCAAAGTATTCAAGAGAATGAATAATAACTCCAGGCCTAATGTCAAGAACATGACTTCTGACACCAGCAAGAAGGATAAAGAGAAAACTGCCCAAGATAAAGGAGTGCAGTGCTTTGAGTGTGAAGGGTATGGACATGTCAAGAAAGAATGTCCCACCTTCTTGAAAAAGCAGAAGAAGGGCATGACAGTTTCCTGGTCTGACTCAGATAGTGAAAGTGAAGGTGAGTCAGCAAAGCATGTTATAGCCCTAACAGGAGTTGTTGTATCTGATGATGATTCTAGTGATGGAGAAGTAACTTATGAGGAGTTAACATCTACTTATCAAGAGCTGTGTTTAAAAAGTACTGAGATTTGTCAAGAAAACAAGTGCCACAAGCAACAGATTGCTCAGCTAGAGAATGAAAAGACTGATCTTGAAAAGGAAGTTGTGCTAGTTATTGCTCATCTTGATCAAATGACCAAGTCTGTTAGGATTCTGAGTTGAGACACACTTGACAAGATTCTTCAGTCAGAAAAAGCTGCTAGAGACAAAGCTGGGATAGGTTATGTGGCTGAGGACAAGGGAACTTCAGAAGGAAGCACTTCAGGTTCAAAGAAGGAAGTGTCACAACTTTCATCTCAACATCAGCCAAAGAAGCAGGATCCTACCCCTAAGAAAGCTGATGTTTCACAACCTAAGAAGAAGACTGGTCCTTATCAGAAGAGAAAGCAGCGACAAGGAGATAGTCAGTATATGCCCCCAAAATACCACGAGAGCATGCAAGCTGCTCAGTTCAAACAGCACATGTCTCATCAGGTGTCTCAACATCAGGACAACTGGTATGGGTATGGTTATGGATACACCAATGTTGTTCCTTATATATATGGAAGAAGAAAGGCACACCATCATGGGAGATAATCCAGGAAACAACATTCTCAGCCGTCTTATGGGAGAAGATATCAGCATAATAGATGGCAGGGCAGTTATGGTAGGAGAAGACCACATTATGGATGGCATCATAAGCAATCTCATCATGGCAGAAGATTCAGAGATGAAAGGGTGAGATGCTATTATTGTGGAAGGTTTGGACATATGCAGTACTCTTGCTACAAGCTGCATGGATACCCTCAACCTCAAAACAGATGGAGAGAGCACGGGCCTAAAGTTGTTAAACAATGGGTACCTAAGGAGAAGGTGAAGTGCTTGTTGGCTCACTTGGCTGACAAAGAGTTTAAAGAAGGAACATGGTATTTTGACAGTGGGTGTTCCAAACACATGTCTGGATGTAGATCAATGTTTGATGAACTTAGACCTTGTCCCTCTCATGAGGTTATATTTGGCAATGGAGGAAAAGGTGTTGTTGCAGGAGTTGGGAAAGTGCAAGGTGATGGTAGACCTGAACTTGACAATGTTATGTTTATCAGTGGCTTAAGAGCAAATTTGATCAGCATAAGCCAGTTGTGTGATGAAGGTTACAAAGTAAACTACACTAAGCATGAGTGTGTGGTTTCTGATGAGCATAATCAGATTGTTATGAAAGGAGCCAGAACCAAAGACAACTGCTATCAGTGGATTTCTCTTGAAGGAAATTCAACTAATGAGGTTCAAGCTGATGTTATAACATTAGACAATAACATCAGGATGCTGAAAGGTCACTCAGAGTTAGTGAGTCCTGATGTGAACTGTTTAAAAGGAAAGTCTTTATGGAGGGAAAAAGTCATTGACACTCCAAATCAAGCTCCTTGCCTCAAACCCCCCTTTCCCGGTGGTGCAACATCACGCTTTTCAAGGCCCTGTTCTCGCAACGAATTAACTCCTTCGACTTCAAGAATCGACTCTCACTGAAAAGAGCCATGGAGTCTCCATCCAAGAAATCTGAGTGTCAAAGTTCAACAAAAGGAAGAGCTAGGGTTTCCACTGATGAAGGTTCAGCATCTGATCCTATGGACATTGAGCCCCTCTCAACTATTCTTCCTGAATCAGGTAAAGCTAGGCCTTCTAAACTTGTTCCAAAAAGGGCTGGGACTATTTTTAGAGATAATGAAACGAAAAAGCTAGTTACGAGTGTGCTATTTAGTAATAAAACAACACCTAGGTCATCCACTTCTCAAACGGTTGAGGAAAGGGTAGATGTGGACAAAAACTTAGGTCAGATTGTTGATAAAATCTTTGAGAAAGGGCTCCCTATAAAGGGTATATCTAGACCACTGAGACAAATGCCTGCGGAACATTCTGAAAGGGAAAAGAGCGACATGCAAAGTGCAGCTACAAATCTTCATAGACTTGCTATGTCTGTTATTGAAGATTCTTAAGTAAGAATAGAAGAAGATGATGTGCAGGAGGAAGCTAATGTTAAGGGAGATGTTGGAACATCACCTGCTGAAACTACTCCTGGTGAAGCAAAGACTGAGGATGTCATCAATGTGGTGGATTTATCTGATGATGAAGTCATTGGAAAAGCTGTTCCAAGTATTGCTAAGAGGCTGAAGACAAGGAAAGGAAAGACAGTTGAATCCTCTCCAAAGAAGACGTCTGAAGGCAAGAAGAAAACTGCTGTTGTTGCTCCAACCAAGCCATGGAGCAAAGTGGATGTGAAATCCAAAAAGAGGAAAATAAGGGAAGATTCTAATTCTGACCTTGATGATGAGGATCATGACATCACACCTGTCAGAAGGACAATTTTGAAGAGAATCTCTGACAAAGTCCCTGAAGTTCCAATCGACAACATTTCCTTTCATTATGCCAGCAGTGCATCAATGTGGAAATTTGTATGTCAGAGAAGACTGGCCCTAGAGAGGGAGCTTGGAAAAGAAGCTTTAGAGATGAAGGATATCATGGAGCTGATTAATGAGGCTGGGTTGTTAAAGACTGTGACCAAGTTTCCTAAGTGCTATGAAAGTCTTGTCAAAGAATTTATTGTCAACATTTCTGGAAATATTGCTGATAAAAAGAGCATTGATTTCATGAAAGTTTATGTGAGAGGAAAGTGCATTAATTTCTCTCCTAGTACTATCAATAAGTATCTAGGAAGAGACGATGAAGAGTATAGTGAACTTGAGATAACTGATAATGATATATGTAAAGAGATTACAGCTGGTCAGATAAGGGTTTGGCCATTGAGAGGGAAGTTGCAAGCCAGTAAACTTAGCATCAAGTATGCAATTCTTCACAGAATTGGTGCTGCCAACTGGGTGCCAACAAACCACAAGACAATAATCGTTGTTGGATTGGGCAGGTTTATCTGTGCTGTTGGGAAGAAGATCAAGTTTGACTATGGCAGCTACATCTTTGAGCAAGTGGTGAAACATACTGAAACAAATGCTATCAAGTTACCCATAGCATTCCCATCTCTTGTGTGTGGAATTATCTTGGAGCAACATCCTAAAACTTTAACAAGCTCAGACATAGCTTTCCAGAGGAAGACAACCTTGTCCCTACACCCTAAACTATTTTCTGGACATCATGTTCCAGACATTGTTCTAACATCAACTGCTGAAGTCAAGAAGAAGACTACAAAGGCTGAACTGATCGAAGAATTGAAGCCATGTGCAAAGACCTTGATGCAGTCATCAGTACCAGCTTGGTTAGAAAAGAGAGACTTGAAAAGCTGATCCAGCAGCTAGAACTGGACAGTGGTGATAATGTTGAGAATAATGTTAATGGCTCTGAGGAAGATGAAGTTGATGAGTGTGAAAATGCCAATGGGGATAGCTCAGAGGAGGAGGAAGAGAATCCTGGAAAACAATCTAGTTCAAATGAAGACTAGCTTATTTGCTTTTGCACCTAGAAATTTTAGTTTCAGTTTTTGGTTTTTTTTGGTTTTGTAACTTGAATATTGTGCTGTTTTATGCACTGGTTATGTTTTTAGTTTCCTTCTATGATTTGTTTTGCCTGTTTGCTAACTGAGAGGCTAACAATGAGAGCTAGGGTATACTGACTATAGTTAATAGGGCTTCTAACTGAAGTTTGCCTAATTGTGGCTAAAAAGGGGGAGAAAATATCCAAGATAGTCAAGAGTATTATTGCCATATGCTGCTAATGTGATGCAGATATTAAGGGGGAGACAAATTTGTTGCTGCTAAAAGGTGTTTAGTTGTTGCTAATGTGATGCATATATTAAGGGGGAGATAAATTGATGCTGCTAAAAGGTGTTTAGTTGAAAAGTGGTAATGCAGTTATTGAGTAGGAGTTATTGAAAGTTGTTATGCTGGTGGGGGAGCAACATTGTTGAATGCAACATTGTTGAAATTTGTTGCTGCATTAAGGGGGAGTTTTGAAGATGACATTTGAAGAGTGCAGCCAAGCAGACATCAAGGGGGAGAAAAAGTGCTGCACATTGTGAACTACTGAATAGCTGTGATGCTGGTTCATGTTTTAGAGGGGGAGCACCAATTGGTTGTTGTCAATCATGAAGATGGTGCTGCAGCAGATCAAGTGATGAAGACTATGTAAAGTGTCAAACTGCTGCTGATGAGAGTTTCAAACTTTTGAAGATTATTCCGCTGCTGAAGTCTCTGAAGATGCAGAGATTGTTTTAGCCAAAATTAGCCAAAGGGGGAGATTGTTAGTTCCTGGATTGGCTGGAATTTTGGTAAAACAAAGTATATTCAATGTTGATGTCAAGGTGCTGATGTTGCAACATTGAAGTCTTAACACTGGGCTGTGTTAAGTAATTAATTGCTGAAGTTGGATGTCTGATGTCACACAAGTGATGTTGTAACATCAGATCTGCAGAATTAACAACAGCAAGCTGTGATGTTGTTAGGTTTGCGTATTAGCTGGAATTGTGGAGAGCAAGCTGTCTCATTGGATGCGAATATCTTGGGATAGATATTTGCTGCTGCATAGGAGATCTGTTGCAGATTTGTAGGAGATTTAAAAGGTTGAAGATTTAAAAAGATTTTAGGAGAAAATCTGTTTTAGATATTCAGTTTTAAATAACAAATCTGGGAGATATTGTAGCAAGTCCAAGACCAATTCAAGGAGCTATATAAAGCGCACAAGACCAAAGGAAAAAGGTACAGAAAACATTCAGAAGATCAAGAGCTAGATTCTTAGTGTCTAGAGTTTGTTTAGAGTGCTTGTATTTACACTATTCTAGGGTTTGAATAGGTGTTGAGTTTTTGTCCTTTATAGAAGCTGTGAAGCAATAGAGAGTGGTTGCTTGTCAAAGCTGTGAAGTAAGATCAAGGGTACTCAAAGTGGTCTCTTTGAGAGTTTGTAAGGGATTGAGTGGTGTTCTCATACCTAAGTGGTTTCTTAGGTAGGAAGTCATTAGTAGAGTATAAGTTTAGGAGATTGTCAACGGGTTGTTGAGTCTGTAAATTATATCTACAAGTAGTGAATTCCAACCCTGGCTTGGTAGCCCCCAGAGTAGGTTAGTTGTAACCGAACTGGGTCAACAATTCTTGGTGTTATTTTACTGTTTTGCTGTCCATTACGCAGAGTGTGTTGTTGTGACATCACACCTTAACATCACACGTCTGATACTAGAATTTCAACTATCAATTACAAAGTGAGACCTAAAAGCTAACATCATGTGGATAACCACATATAGGATGGGTAATTGACAACTACCCATTGTATAACCTGATCCCGGACCCCCCAATCTCTTTTAAAGCGTTTGTTTTGTTAAACATTCGCGTGCAAGGTTAGTTTTAGATACCTTCCCTTTCCCTTCCAGCTTCACGGGATAAATAAAAAATCAGAAAGTAGCACCCTTTCTCCATGAGGAGAAAACCCAAACTTCAGCGATAAGGTGGTCGCGTCACCGACAAAAATCGCTCGCTACAGTGAGGTAGCTCTCCGTCCCTCTGAACAGCTTCATCGGCTGCTTCAAGGATACCCAGTTGTGTCGTCCATGGTGAGTCTGCCTCTGGAGATGGAAGAGACAGAAAAACAGCTCGAGCGTAGCGCCAACGCCAAGGTGCTGGAACACGAGCTCAAACGCCTGCATGAACACGATCGTGTTAGGATGAAGCTGTGAGGGCGCCAAGTCCAGCCACTGAAATACTCCAGCTTGAAAATTGCTGAAGGATAGGCGAAGCCCCGCTTCCCAGAAGGCGACTCATACATCGGGAAGCGCTTCCCGGGGTAGGACGAGCAGATCCAGTCCATCTCCTTGGGCTTGTAAACCTGCCAGTTTGCAGATGTTCCTTCCTCCTGCTTCTCGACAATGATGAAGGTGTCCGTGTCATCCAAGATGAAGCATGAAGCAACGGCTAGGGGTTCCAACCCAGCCCAGTCGGCCGAGGATTCACCGTTCGGGATGGTCGTATTTTCTTCGACATCTACAACAACGTCTTCTACATCGACGGGGTCCACGTCAACCAAGGAATTATCCTTGGCCTTTGCTGCCATTTAACCTGAAAAAGCATAAGGAAACAGTGAATTCAACGTTAATCTCAAATCCACCCTTCCACCGCAAATTAAGTGAAAGGGCGAAAGGAAAGCGCGAGGATGTGCCTTCGGCCAAAGCCCTCGTCGACAAGCACGGGGGTCACGTGAGTCTCCTCGACAAGAAAAACTTCTTACCATGAGCGTCAAAGGGAACAGACCTCCCCGACGCGAGGTATTTTTCTGGCCCCTTGCAGGGAGGAAGCCCCTGACATGAACCCAGCTAGGACGCTAAAAACCTCATGGGGTCCCCGAGACCTTCATCGGAAACTTCATGCGTTTTTCTTAAATCTTCATGAACTCCCCGGTATCTTCATTGGAAACTTCATGATTCCGCTGGGAACTTCATAAGTTCACCGAAAACTTCATGGATTTCTCGGAAAGGTTGTCGGAAACTTCATGAGCCTCCCGAAAACTTCATTGGAGACTCAAGAAATTCTCCAGAAAATTCATAAAACACCGAAAAATGAATATATTCTAGAGAAAGAGTAAAAAACTTACTTATACGAAGAAGAGTTTGGAGAGGACGACGGCGGAGCTTGGGGCTGACAGCGATAACGGCGGTAGACGGACAGTTGAAGAGTAGAGAAACTTTGAGAGACTTTGAAAAATTCTTGAGCTTGAAATGAATCAGTCTCCCCTATTTATAACCTCTGGCGCGGGAAGCGGAGCATCCCCTAGGCACTCAAGCATCCCTACGTGTAGCCGTCATAAGCATTTATTGCTCATGACATGTGGCTCAAGAAGATATCACGCATGTCCCTTCAAGCCCCTCGCACAGCTCGAGGAAATGACATGTCCTCCCTTTCACTTTCGTCACATCATCCAACATGTCAAGAACAATGCTCGACCCTTGCGCCACCGGGAACACTTCCTTGGGAGGAATTGGAAACAATCCATGAACGCATGTGACGGGCAGGCCTCCCCGCTAGTGCCTGTCTTTGGGATAAACTCCTGATCAACCCTGCTATCGACCATGGATAAACCCCACTGTAGAGCACGACTAATGGCTTCCACGTCTAGTTATGCGTACAGCCCAGCGAGCTCAGTGCCTCGAACACGGGCGAAGCTCCTCTTGGCAAGTCCATACGCCCCTCCTGGACACAAGAATTGATTCTTAAGTCATTACTCATATGCTTCGGAGCAACGACTTGGGGGGCTCCTGTTCTGGACTGGGTCAGAGGCTGGCACACCGTTGAGCATGGCCCAACCCAGCTCCTCGTTGGGGAGGGCCCAATAAAGGCCCAATCCATCAACCCACACGGGGAACGTTCCTCACGCGTCTTCCCCACGATCTCCACGTGCTTCCCATGTGAGGACATGTCATCAGCCAACTACCCGCGTCCGAGAGAACCGGTCCTCCACCTTCCAAAGTTCATGGGGCAGTTGATCCAGGACGAAGACCATGTGCTGGTCTTCCCTACTCCACGTAGATCCTGGAAATTATCTGTATTAGGCCTAATGATCCAACCTAATGCAGGTAACTATTGGCCCAGCACTGGGGACACCTTATAAATACCCTCTTCCACAAGAGGGTCAGGTATTCTAATTTCTACACTTTCTGTACTTGCTTTCTCTCTCGCTGAAACTTAATTTAGCATCGGCGAATTAGGAGGACCGTTGGCCTTACACGTACACCCCTCCTCTTCTCCACCACAGACGAATTAGGAGCTCACAACTTGTTGCTGGCAAGTAATATCTTTTATGATCTGGTAAGATCACTTTGTATGCAAACCATGTGTAGCGGTAAAAATCGTGAGTGTAAGCTATTGATTAACTTAACTCAAGGAAAACAGAGTCGCCACTGCGCTTTTATTTATTCCACAAAGGAAAAGGAAAAAAGAGCGAATAAATCCTAAGAAGTTTAAAAAAGCAAAAGCTAAAAAAGACAGAGAAAATGGGTAAGGGGGTTGGTTACGCAATGGGAAGGTATTAGCACCCAAAACGTCTATAGTACTCTATAGGAACCCTTTGAAATATCTACCGCTTTTTGGTCTAAAAATGGTTCGCTTGAAAGAGATTGGGAGGGATGAGAAGAGAAATATTTTTTAAGATTTTTTGTATTTGGAGAGACTTATCGCCTCATGCCTACGTACCCACGATGTGCAATGTAGGAACAAAACCCCGTAGTTCGTGGTACAAAGAACAAAGAATTTGTTTGTTTTGGTTGATTTTAAGTGTAAAGACAAGTCGTCATTTCCAAGCGAACAATTCTACTTAAGGAAATGAATCATGTCTAAACTTATGAAAAAGTTTAAAAAGGAAAGGGTGCACAAAGCACAAAAAAGAGTTTGATGAGTTTTGTATTTTTTATATCTTTTTGAAATGGTCAAAGTATTATTAACATGGATTGACATTTATTAAAGAAAAAAACAAAGTTTAAAATCACTTGACCGAAGGCAAGGTTTTATTATGAAAGCGGTTTTAAGTTCGAAAACAAGAAGATTTTTTTAAAAAAGAGAGGAGATTTTGAAAATTGAAGAAGGGGTGGAGAAGAAGTGACCATCCTAGTGCATAAAAATAAAAGCTAAGGATAAGAAAGATCTAACCACATGGACAAGCTCCATAGCATAAGAATTTTTTTCCTTTTTGATTTGGTCTTGATATAAAATAAGTCTTCAAAAGAGGACTCCAAGTATCCAAAATCCAAGGGTTTCCATTACAAACTCCCAAGCAATAGGTTAAGATCCTAACTCTAAGTCCATAAGTCCATAATCAAGAGTATAGGTCCTCCAATGCAAAGGATAGTGGCCATAGTCCAACAATTAAGAGCACAAGTCTTTTAGTGGTTTAATCCTTTATTAATGTTTTTGAGTCCAAAATGGACAAAAGAAAAATAAAGCACAAGATAATATGGTCCTAGTGGACAAAAGAAAAATAACATAAACATAAACATGATATGATAAATGGCATAAAGCATAAAAAAAATAAAGAGAGATAGGGAGCGAGAAGGAAAGGTAAAGAAGTTAGAAGTTAGTGGTTAGTAGCACAAGGCTCTAGTGCCATAAGCCTTTACTGATTATTCCATTCTGCGTCTTGAACTATAGTGATTAAACAATGTACTTAGGTCAAGGTTAATGAAGACTTGTTAGAAGATTGATAGAATCAAAGCCTCTACAACAACAAGCTTCAAATATTTTGAACCTAATACAAAAGATCAATCACCATTGGGTTGACGCGACCAATCAAGGTCCGGACCACGAAAGTTCAAATTTTGAATTGGATAAAGAGGGACAAATGTTGCGCTATGTTAAGAAATCATCGAGTAATTTACGGAGTAATTACCCTACAATGAGGCCGGTCAGTAGATATTTGTGCTAATGTGTGCTAGATGGACGATATGTAAATCTTCATCCGAAAGCAATACCGCACGAAAAGAAAATAGGTAACGATCTAGTCTTGATCAAGATTTCAACAAAGAAATTCTAAGATCCATAAGACTTTCATCGATCAAAATAAAAAAGAAATAGATGAAGAGAAAGCCAAATTGAATTGCAAATTCAAGAACCTTTCATCTTCAAGTTCAATCACCTTTAATTGATAAGTTTAAGTGTGAAAATATATCACTAATTCAAAGCACCTCAAATGAATTCAACAATTCATTAAAAGATAGATTTGAACTAATGAATGTTTAATTACTTTAACCATATCCAAAGTCCATTGAAATTAAAGAGAAATTAATCTCAACAATGCATTTCAAGGTTAAAACAAGAAGAAAGGGGAAGAAGGAAGAAGAAAAACCAAAACAGCCCCAAAAATAAGTGAAAATATGCATTCTGTTTCGAAGTAACCGATTACAGCATATCTGCTAACCGGTTACTTAGTTCAAAATAGGCGCAATTTTTCAAAATTAACACAGAGTAACCGGTTACAGCATATCTGCTAACCAGTTATTCTGCACCGGAATGCAGAAAATTGTGCAAAATTCAGCATGATCCACTTTCAAAACTTTTTACAAACACTTTGTGATCATGGAACTGAAATTGCACGAAATTTAAAGTAAAATAACAGTGAAAACCAGCAAATAAACACAATTACAAGATCCAAAGGATCAAGTAACAAAGATCTCCAAAGATCTACATTATGGAAGATGAAGATGAAGCTTCAACAATGGTGAAAGATGAATTACCACTTCAAATCTGAAAATTCCTTCAAATTGCTTCAAGATCCAAACACCAAAGCCTTGATCTATGAGAATTGATGAAGAAAACAAGTTTGGATGAAGGTTTAGCTCAAAATTGAACAAGATTCAATGTGAATTCTTGTTAACTTTCAAAAGAAGAAAAGTGAGCTTTGGCGAATTTTGTGGTTGGGAAGAGAATTTGCAAGAGGTTTGTTGGCTATCAAAAGCTTGAAGAATACATGAAATGAAGCCTCTATTTATAGAATTTAGGCTTGGAAAATTTGGTGGTTTGGAATTAGGCTTGGATGATCAAAATTAGGATTGGAATTTAAATTTGGAGGGAATTATCAAATGAGTGGTGATTGGTGAAGGTGCATGGTGGAAAATGATCAAAGTGATGTAGGGGAATTAAAATGAGGTGGTCTAGAATATTCCAAATGTGGTCAAGGGTTGAGATTGGTGCCAATTGCTGAATTTGAATTTGCCACCATTTTTCAAATTTTCACGAGGGTAACCGGTTACAGCATATCCGCTAACCGGTTACTCAGTGCAAAATTTGTGAAAAATGAGCATTTTGTTGCACTCTTGTGGTTCCGGCTCGATTCTTTTGCTTGTCAAAGAAGACATGGAAATAAACACATGAACCTTGGAGTCTCTTGAACAAAAATCAATTAAATCTTGGAAACTCTTGGTCATATAATTTTTTGAATTAATTGCGGATCAACTTTGACTTTGTTCAGATGGAATTCATTCGAACCGCAGGACTGCTTTTTTTGGTATTTTTTAACCTGTTCTTCCCCTGAAAATGTTAGTGAAAGGAAACAAAATATTTTTGGATTTTAATTAATGGTTAGTAAACATCAACGAATTAAGTAATAAGACAACTAACAAACGCACACAAACTCAAAGATCCCTGCAAGGCGCAATCCTACAAAAGAGGGGACGAATGTGTGATCTTGTTTGTGGCATGAAATGCAAAAGGACATGTGGGATCTTAGGGGTAAAAATTAGGGTATTACAGTTGCCCCTATTTAAGTTTCTTCTATCCAGAGATAAGAAGATTGACATATTTGTCTCAACGAGATAGAAGAGATTTAAATATAACAATAAACCCAATTTTTGGCCCTAAGAGACCACAAGATGATATGATTATGCAAATGGTATGCAGACACAAGACCACCGTGGGGAGAATATGCCACAGGAGATAAACAAAAGAACAACGGGAGAATGAAACTCCACTGGGGAAACACATCACAGGAGACCACCAACTAGCCGGGGAACATATCGCACAACTACTGGGACTCATCTGAGGAAAAGATTCAAACTGGGGATAACTGTATATGGAAATAAACCACAACACAACAAGGATATAACTCAACAGGGAAAGCTTAGCACACCAAGGCCCCACTGGGGAAAATCAATACCTCAACAATGAACTATCTCTAGCATACCGAAGAGACTAACCATCCATCGGAGTAGAAAACCTCAACAACGAACTGTCCCGTCTAACCGAAGAGACTTACCATTCATCGGAGTAATAAAAATCTCAACAACAAACTGTCCCGTCTAACCGAAGAGACTTACCATTCATCAAAGTGGCAAAATCTCAACAACGAACTTCCTCATCAAACTGAAGAGAATTACCTTTCATTGGAGTCACAAAATCTCAACAACGAACTGTCCCATCAAAAAGAAGAGACTTACCATTCATTGGAGTTACAAAATCTCAACAACGAACTATCCCATCAAACCGAAGAGACTTACCATTCATTGGAGTCACAAAATCTCAACAAAGAATTGTCCCATCAAACCGAAGAGACTTACCATTCATTGGAGTTACAAAATCTCAACAACGAAATGTCCCATCAAACCGAAGAGACTTACCATTCATTGGAGTCACAAAAACTCAACAACAAACTGTCCCATCAAACCTAAGAGACTTACCATTCATTGGAGTCAGAAAATCTCAACAACGAATTGTCCCATCAAACCGAAGAGACTTACCATTCATTGGAGTCACAAAATCTCAACAACGAACTGTCCCATCAAACCGAAGAGACTTTCCATTCATTGGAGTCACAAAAGGTATTAACTGCATCGCCTCAGGCTTCTCAAATAAAGGAATGCCACGAAACAGTATTGAACCTTCCAAAAGGGGAATCATACGCAGATTTCAGCAGAAGGGCGCAGAATCCTCAAAGGTGCAAAATAAATGCACTCTCAATCTAGGTTTCACAGCCTAGAGATCCAAACAAAAGTTGCAGGGGACCAAAGTTCAATCCAAGAACAAGCTGGAGAGAAACGGTCAAACAAGACTCATCCCGAGGAGGAAATATCTCAACTGGGGACTAATTCCATCTAGATAATGCACTGGAGAGGAAACTGAATCAAAATCTTCCACGAGAAATAAACTCAGTGGGGAATTAACAAAGATATGTATTTTTCTGCTTATGGGTCGACACTCTAAATAGAGAGAGGACACACACGCTCTACGGGGATAACAACACCAGAGAGCAAAGAAGCACCAATACAAATTCAAAAATGCAAAATGCAACAACAATATGCTATGCACAACAAATGAATGCGCATGCGATGCTTATGAGTATGAATATGCTGACAAAACAGACATAAAGAATAAACAGAGGGTGAAATAAACATCATAACACCACTGAATACTCGGCTAATCTCAACAAGATGAAGATATTATTAATAACTCTGCTAGGCATTTAGCTGAAGAAATCCTGCAAGAGATAAACAAAAGCCATCAAAGGAAAATAAATCCTACTACAAGGCTCAAATCTTGCTGGAGAAAATAAGATAATCCTTGGGGAGAAACCCGAATATCAATCTTCTAACATAGATGATCCACAAGGAGGATAACAACATAAACTCTGCTTTGAGGATGGCAAGAAGCTGTTGGAGAATCACAACAACCCAAACTTTCTGATTCTTCCTGGAGATCATAAAAATTCACAGGAACTTCCATTTCAAAAGGATGAAGAGATCTGCTGCTGAAAAAAATGAATCCGCTGGGGATTGTAGACATATAAACATCTATGCAAAAGTCCACTGGAAAAACAAGGCAGATATGCTGGAGATACGAGAACACTCTCAGAGGATTGACCAATTCTGAGCAAAGCATCCTGGACTTGCTGGGAAAATAGCAAAAGGTCAAGCTGTGGGGATTTTAGATCAATACTCATCATAAATGAGAGAAAACCCAACAGGTGACTAGTATATCAATATTCCTTGAATATAGTTATCACGAACGACTTCACCGGGGAATGTTCGCAGTAATGATGCATAATCTTCACTAGGAGGATAAATCTCTGAAAAATAATCTGAAGAGAAGTACATCTTGGACTTGCCGAGGGAAGGAGAAATTAACCTCACTGCTTTATGATTGGAAATGATAATACACTGCCTCCATTGGAGAATCATCAAGGATAAATCCATGGGTAGAACAACCTGGAGAGAAAAACTTCCACAAGACAAGATGAAACACGACAAGCGATCACCACGTCAATGCTTCTTAGAAGAGAATAACATCACTCTCTGTTCGGGGACATCCAAAGCAACAACAACACGTCTAGAGGGTAAAACTCTGAGTGAAGATTCCTCATATGATTTCTGCTGGGGACAGCAAAAATGAATCTCTGCGTGGGAACTACCATTAAGGAGATGTGGTCCTCAAAACTACTCAACTGCCTGACCATAACATAATCAGCTGGAGAAGCTTCGGATCAAGACCTAGCTGGGGAAAAACCAAACAACATTGGACCTTATGAATTCAACACATCATAACAAACCTATCACCTTGTCAACAACTGATCACATTCATAGGAACAAGTTCTGCTAAGGAAATATCAACAAACTCTACTGGGGATCTGTCAATAAATTCTGCCAAAGGAGCGAGAACGAACCCTGCTGAGGAAAAAATTGATCCTACCATTCTTGGAATAACCGTTGACATTCTTTTTTATATTCATAAATCAAAGAAAAATGTTTTTATAATTTTCAAAAATTTAAATCAATTATTCACATTTTGTTTCAAAAATCATCATCAGCAATAAATGAAATTTTGCAAACAGAAACAAAATAAGAATTGCAAACAAAGGGACAAAGGCCCAAATTTTATTAATAAAATGGAAGTCCGCAAATGGCGTAACTCCATGGATCATTACAAAGTTTGAAAAATGGTAAATACATGGAAAGGGTTACATTGAAATACAAATCACACTATTCTCCCTAACAACTTTGAATTCCGATGTGCTCAAAACTTCAGCTGAGGATGATTGAAGCAGAATCCTTAATGGACAATGTTGCTTTCAAATGATCAAGACTGGCCAGATGCAGTTACTTGCCATAATCCCTAACTTTTGCCTAGATTGCCCTCTCGGGTTTTCAATCTACCGGGATGATTATTTCTGTTCTTGTCTCTAATTTTTTCCTGGACCACTCTTTCGGGTTTTCAGCCCACCGAGACGGTCATTTTTCCCTAAGCTGCCCTTTTAGTTTTTCAACTTAGCGAGTTGTTCTTTTATTTTTAGGCGAAGTATTTCTTGACTGCATCAGCATTCACAAGACGAGTGAACTCTTCACCATCCATAGTTGCAAGAAGTAATGCACCGCCAGAGAAGGCTCTCTTAACAACATATGGGCCTTCATAATTAGTAGTCCACTTGCCCCTAGAATCATTGGTAGAAGTCGAGATCCTTTTGAGCACGAGGTCGCCTTCTCTAAACACACGAGGTCGAACCTTCTTATCAAAAGCTTTCTTCATTCTCTGTTAATACAATTGGCCATGACACAAGGTCGTCATTCTTTTCTCTTCAATCAAATTCAACTAGTCATATCTGCTTTGGCACCATTCAGCCTCAGACAATTCAGCTTCCATCAAAACTCTCATAGAAGGGATTTCAACTTCTATTGGGAGCACTGCTTCCATATACTGTAAATAAGAGAAAAAGGGGTTTCCCTTGTTGAAGTGCGGACGGATGTACGATACCCATGCAAAGCAAAAAGGAGCATCTCATGTCAATCCTTGTAAGTAACAACCATCTTCTAAACAATCTTCTTAATATTCTTATTAGCAGCTTCAACAGCCCCATTCATCTTAGGTCTCTAAGGAGAAGAATTATGATGCTCAATCTTAAACTCATCACATAATTCCTTCATCATCTTGTTATTCAAATTCGACCCATTATCAGTGATAATCTTGCTTGGAATACCAAACCGACAGATTATTTGGTTCTTGATAAACCGAACCACTACTTGCTTGGTCACATTGGCATATGACGCTGCTTCAACCCACTTGGTAAAATAGTCAATAGCCACCAATATGAAATGGTGTCCATTCGACGCTTTAGGTTCAATCATTCCAATCATATCAATGCCCCACATGAAGAAAGACTATGGAGAAGAAATAACATTGAGAGGAGTTGGTGGTACATGAATTTTGTCAGCATAAACCTGGCACTTATGACACTTCTTCACAAATTTGCAATAGTCGGATTCCATTGTCAGCCAATAGCAACCTGCCCTCAACATCTTCTTAGCCATTGCATGCCCATTGGCATGGGTACCAAAAGATCCTTCATGAATTTCTTTCATCAACATGTCTGCTTCGTGTCTATCCACGCATCTGAGCAAGACCATGTCATAATTTCTTTTATACAGCACATCATCATTCAAGAAGAAACTACCAGCCAATCTTCTCAAAGTCTTCTTATCTTTCTTGGATGCCCCAAGCGGGTACTCTTGATTCTGAAGAAAGCATTTGATATCAGAATACCACGGTTTATCATCAACGACCTCTTCAACCGCAAACACATGAGCTGGCCTATCAAGCCGCATAACATCGATTTTGGGCACATCATTCCACCAATTCGCCACAATCATGGAGGATATAGTGGCTAAAGTATCCGCCATTCGATTTGCTGCTCTGGGTACATGGTGAAACTCAACCTTATTGAAGAAAGTTAACAACCTTCTTGCATAATCTCGATAAGGAATCAAATCAGGTTGATGTGTCTCCCATTCTTCTTTAATATGATTAATCACTAGGGCTGAATCTCCGTATACATCAAGAATCTTGATTCTTAAATCCATGGCTTCTTCCAAGCCCATAATACATGCTTCATACTCAACCGCATTATTTGTGCAAGTGAACATCAACCTTGCAGTGAAAGGAATATGAGAACTATGAGGAGTAACAATTATTTCCCCAATACCATTGCCATACTCATTAACAGCTCCGTCAAAAATCAAACCCCAACGGGATCCAGGCTCAGGCCCTTCATCAGGTAATGGTTCTTCACAATCTTTAACCTTTAGATACATCACATCCTCGTCAGGAAAATCAAACCTGATAGGTTGGTAATCATCAATTGGCTGATGTGCCAAATGGTCAGCCAAAACACTTCTTTTTATCGCTTTTTGAGTTCGGTACTCGATATCATATTCTGACAACAACATTTGCAAACGTGCAATCCTCCCAGTAAAAGTAGGCTTTTCAAAGATATACTTGATTGGATCCATTTTGGATATCAACCAAGTTGTATGATTCAACATATACTGGCAGAGGCGCTTGGCAGCCCAGGCTATAAAGCACAACATGTCTTTTCAAGCATGGAGTACCGAGACTCACAATCGGTGAACTTCTTGCTCAAATAATAAATGGCAAACTCTTTTCAACCAGATTCATCTTGTTGACCTAGACCACAGCCCATAGACTCTTCCAGCACAGTCAAATACATGATCAAAGGTCTTCCTTCCACGGGAGGAGGCAAAATCGGAGGTTCAAGTAGATACTCTTTAATTCTTTCAAAAGTTTTCTGACAATCCTCTGTCCATATACAACCCTGATCTTTGTGGAGAAGCTTGAAGATCGGCGCACATGTGGCAATTATATTGGATATAAATCGGGAGATGTAATTCAATCGTCCCAAGAATCCTCTTACTTGTTTTTCTGTTTTGGGCGCAGGAATTTCCTGAATAGTTTTAAATTTACCAGGGTCAACTTCAATGCCTTTTTGGCTGACAATAAAGCCCAACAATTTTCTAGAACGGACACCAAAAGTGCATTTATTTGGATTCAAATGGAGCTTAAACTTTCTCAAACGTTGAAACAACTTCAATAAGTACTCAATATGATCTTTTTCAGTCTTCGACTTACAAATCATATCATCTACATAGACCTCAATTTCTTTATGCATCATATCATGGAACAAAGTAGTCATAGCTCTCTGGTACGTTACACCAGCATTTTTCAAACCGAAGGGCATTACTCTGTAACAGAATGTTCCCTAGGGTGTAATGAATGTTGTTTTTTCCATATCCTCGGGTGCCATCTTTATCTGATTACAACCGGAAAAGCCATCCATAAAAGAAAAGATACTGAATTTAGCAGTATTATCTACCAACATATCAATGTGTGCCGGTGGAAAATCATCTTTCGGACTCGCTTTATTCAAATCTCTATAGTCAACACACATTCTGTCTTTCTTTGGAATAGGAACAATATTGGCCACCCATTGAGAATATTCAGAAGTCATAAGAAAACCAGCATCAATCTGCTTTTGAACCTCCTCTTTGATCTTCACAGCCATGTCAGGATAAGTTCTTCTCAATTTCTGTTTCACAGGTGGACATTCAGGCTTCAATGGCAAATGGTGCTCCACAATATCAGTATCAAGACCAGGCATGTCTTGATAAGACCAAGCAAACACATCAACATATTCTCTAAGAAGCTCCACAATCCTCTTCTTAACATCTGACTGAAGTAGTGCCCCAATCTTGACTTCTTTCTTATCATCATCTGAACCCAAATAAACCAATTTCGCTGGCTCTTCATGAGGCTGAATGGCTTTTTCCTCGTGCTCAAGCAACCGAGAAATTTTATCTAGAATCTCCTCAATATCCTCTTCTTCAGCTCCAAACACAGGGAACTCAAATTTGGGATGGGGCATAAGGTCATTGTTTTCAATGGGTTTATCAATCAATCTGCACAATTATTTATGTTTTATTTTAGAATATGAATAAGAAGTGCAAGTATTATGCAGATAAAGGTGATTAACACATTATTATTATTTTTGGTTTTTTATGTTACCATTTTTCAGAAATAAAGCAAAAAGGGAAAAACATAATATGGATAAACAAAATAACATTTTATTGATGATGATAAAATTTGAAACAAAGCCCTCACAAATTCACTTTCACCTTGGGCAGAGTGAAAGGATTTTTGAAAGAAACAAAAACAAATTACTTTGAAATATGAACAACAGTGGGAACTTCAACAGCTATTCAATTCTGGAAGATCTGTCTGTGTGTCACAAAATTGGGAAGCTCTTCCTCTTCATCTTCTTCAATGATGGCACTGACTTCATATTCAGGTTCCTTAAACTTCTTCCGAGGGGAATAAAAAGGCACATATGCATCCTCCGGGGACATATACCCGGGGTCTTCCAAATAAGGCTCCCAGTCTTCAGCAGGAACGACATCATCTTCATAACCAAATGGGATGTAGCCTACAGAGTCATCTTCGAGAATTGCAGCCGTAGAAAGATCTTCACTAGGGCAATCTTGAACCATATTGACAGACCCCTTGCCATGATTAGGCAGCAGATTCGATTGGACATTAGGATTGGAATCTTCGAAAGACAAAATACCACTTCTAGCCAACCTTTGAACTTCCATCTTCAATGGATAATAGTTCTCAGTATTATGTCCCGCTCCACCCTGATGGAAAGCGCAATGAGCTTCGGGCTTATACCACCATGGCAAATATTTTGGAACAGCAGGCGGTGGACGGGTCTGAACCAGATTCTTCTTAATTAAACAAGGAATCAATTATGTGTAGGTCATCGGAATCGGATCAAAATCTTTCCGAAAACGGTCTTGTTGATTATTCTGTTGATTAGAAAGTTGTTGAGCAGGAGCTGCCTAAACAACGGGAGTTGATTTGATAACAGGAGTGACAGATGCAACATGTTGCTGACACTCATTATTTATATTGTGAGGTCTTCTATACCTTTCTCGAGAAACAGCATTGGTCTCTCCTTCTTTCATTTTGGCAAATCCTCCACTATATTTTTTGGAACTTCCAGTAGAATTGCCATCTTTCGACAAACGTCCCTCACGGACACCCTCTTCCAATTTCATCCCCATATTAACCATCTCAGTGAAATCACTTGGGGCACTAGCAATCTTACGCTCATAATAGAAAGGACTCAGAGTTTTCAGAAAAATCTTGGTCATCTCCTTTTCTTCCAAAGGAGGGTTGATCTGAGCAGCAATCGCGCGCTACCTTTGCGCGTATTCTTTGAATGTCTCCTTATCTTTCTGAGCCATTGCCCGAAGCTGGTCACGATCGGGAGCCATATCCATATTATACTTATACTGTTTCACAAACGCCTCACCCAAATCTTCAAAAGTGCGAACTCGAGTACTGTCGAGTCCCATATACCATTTCAAAGCTGCACCAGACAAACTATCTTGAAAGTAGTGAATGAAAAGCTGATCATTATCCTTCTGAGCCGACATCTTACGAGCATACATAGTCAAATGACTCATCGGACAAGAGTTACCCTTATACTATTCAAAGTCAGGGGCTTTGAACTTATGCGGGATCTTCACATTAGGAACCAAGTATAACTCATGAGCATTCTTTCCAAACAGCTCTTTACCTCTCAGAGCTTTGATCTCACTCTGCATTTCAGCAAACTGGTCTTGAATCTCTTCCATTCTATCATAAGCACTGGCATTTTCACTTGGGACAGTGTGGAAAATTTATTCTTCACCAAAAGGAACAGTATGAACTACAGGCGGTGGCACAGTCATCACAGGTTGAACGGTAGGAACAACTGGAATTTCAGGAGGTGGTGGTGGTTGATAACCCTCAGGAACAAAGTTATGAGGCATGCCCCAGGGGAAACCAGGAGGCATGGAGTATTGACAAACACTAGCAGGCGCCACAGATATAGGCGTAGAGATAATCTCAGAAATGACTGTCCTTTGCACAGGAGTTGAAAGCGGAGGAGGAGGTGGTGGTGGCTGAGCAGTAACCATTGCTTCCATCATAGCAGTGAGTCTCTCCAAACTATCCTTCAAATTTGTCACTTCCTCACAAAGCTCACGGTTCTCTTGTTGCAATTGATCCATCTTCTTCTTCAGATTAGCCCGAGTATTATACTGGTGCGACAACTTGGCTGAATGAAAACCAAAGGAAACATAAGACACCTGGAAAAGGCAAGAAACAATGCAGAATGATGCTTGATGTGCAAGTGCAAATGCAAAGTTTCAAGGAATTATAAGGCAAATTGCAAACATTGTTATTTGAAATACCAAAATCTCATTCATTAATGATGGAAACGATTACATCTCGGAAGTACAAATTCAAGAATCCTAAAACAATAGAGAATAAAGAAAACTAGATCCCTAGAGAACCCTATGAGAAGAAGTCTCATCTCTCTCTTCCAGTTTCTTGATGCGGGCCTCCATCTGAGTCTTCTCAATCAGCAACAGATTAATGATCAACTTCCAAGGAGATTCTGAACTCTTCGGAATATCGGAAACTAGCTGAATGCGAGAGGAAAATAAATCCTCTTGCGCCTTTCTCTTCTTGTTGGCAACTTCATCTTCATTTTTCTTCTTGAAGTGCTCTTGAAATCTTGCATTCTCTAACTCGACAATCTGATACTTGTTCTTCCAAGCATCTCTCTCTTGTTGCATCTCGGTCAAAGCGGTCTGAAACTTCTCTGTGTCTTCCATAAAGTAGAGAATAGGCTTCTTATCAGTTAGAGATAAAGGTTTCCGGCGCGCATAAGGCATCTTCAAAGTAATAGCTCTATTTTTAACCCACTAGAGGTAAGGTTCCGAAGAGACACAATTCGGATATCCCAAACTTTTCTTTCCTTTTCTACGAATGTTGCACCAAGCTTCCACAATTTCTCTCTTGAGAGCAACCTGAGATTCTTCTTCCTTGAAAAAGAGACCGGCCAAATGAATTTTCTTCGGTACCTCTCGTAAAGGATATCCCAACTGACGACGAGCCAACACCGGATTGTAGTTGATTCCTCCCTTTGTACCAAGAAGAGGCACATTGGGAAAATCACCACAACTATCAATAATCATCGCTCCAGAAGGAACATGGCTACACCAATCAATATCAGAATGAGTGAGAGACATGATCTTCCGTGACCAATATAAACCATCCTTGAGGTTCCAGAAAGCTGCAGACTTCGGCAAGTGAGAAATAAAACACTTGTAAAGCAAATGTGCATAATAGATAATCATCCCTTCACCATGGAAATTCCTGAGGTGAATATAATGGTAAGCATCGGCAAGCAAAGTGGGAATTGGATTCCTAATCAAGAAGATCTTAATAGCGTTGATGTCGACAAAGTTCTCAACATTCGAGAAGAGAAACAGTCCATAAATAAGCAAGGAAAGAATAGCATCAAAAGCAACTGTGTTCTTCACACTAGCAAAGTGATGAGCTCTATCCATCAAGAACTTAGCGGGTAACCCAAGAATCTTTCCTTTGGTATCCATGCGAGCCTTAATCTCAGAAACCTTCAAGTGAGTATCCTTCGCAATAATGTGATGCTTGGGAGCGGGATCCAAACCAAAAAAAATCTGACCATGAACAGGCAAACCAAACAGGAGAGAATACTCCTCTAGCGTAGGTACCAACTGATAATCAGGAAAGGTGAAACAATGCAGCAAAGGGTCATAGAACTGAACCAAAGTAGCAAGCAATCCTTTAGCCATATCAACCTTCAAGAGAGATAAAAGCCTTCTATATCTGGACTCAAACTTCTTGGTATTAGCAACCAAAGATCTTAGCTCTCTCAAACCCTCTAACTTAGGACTCTTGAAAGTATACTTCTTTGTAATTCTCCTTCCAAAATCCATAACAAAAGTATCTGCAATGTTTACAATAACACCTTTAAGTTCCTTGAAACCTTCCTAGAAGAATGCTCATGAATGCATGAGTGCATGAATGCAACAAACACAAACAAGATCACACGAAGCACACGGGTCAAGGTTCAAGTCACGAGCATGAAGCCAAGGGTAAGAACCAATCCCACAAAGGTATGTACTAAGCTTTTGTCTTCATTGTACCTACAGAAAACAGTGGTTCTAACAAAGTGCCCAGGGTCCACAATCCACTATCAGACACACCAGCACACCGATTTGCTCGGAGGTTGGTAGTTATCCTCAAGAGAATCTAACCTGAGTGTAGCATGGCGTGACAGCTAAGTCAGATTTGCATCTTCATAGCTTCCGCGGTACAGTCCTAAAAAGGCTAGGATGGGTTAAGGGTTACTACGGTCCTCGGTGTTATAGGCTTCTATGGAAAAAGTAATGCCTTCTCGATCGCTCGATCGGCATCAGTAATTCCAAAGAGGCAACCACCGAGTGGATAGATTCTCAAGTTCTTCTTTTTTAGGATTCGACTCCTTCAAAGTTCCCTTGACTATACTATCCTCTTATCTCAAAGTGCACTCTGGTCCGGATATAGGACCTATCTCACACACAGAGGAACTCCCAAACAGAACAAACAAGTAACAGGCAATTCAGACAAAAAGCAGTAAATAAATCAAAGTAGGCTAAACCCCTCAAGGGAGATGAGTCCCCAGCAGAGTCACCACTTTTCTGTAGCGGTAAAAATCGTGAGTGTAAGCTATTGATTAACTTAACTCAAGGAAAACAAAGTCGCCACCGCGCTTTTATTTATTCCAAAAAGGAAAAGGAAAAAAGAGCGAGTAAATCCTAAGAAGTCTAAAAAAGCAAAACCTAAAAGGACAGAGAAAATGGGTAAGGGGGTTGGTTACGCAATGGGAAGGTATTAGCACCCAAAACGTCTATAGTACTCTATAGGAACCCTTTGAAATATCTACCGCTTTTTGGTCTGAAAATGGTTCGCTTAAAAGAGATTGGGAGGGATGAGAAGAGAAATATTTTTTAAGATTTTTTGTGTTTGGAGAGACTTATCGCCTCATGCCTACGTACCCACGATGTGCAATGTAGGATCAAAACCCCTAGTTCGTGGTACAAAAAGCAAAGAATTTATTTGTTTTGGTTGATTTTAAGTGTAAAGACAAGTCGTCATTTCCAAGCAAATAATTCCACTTAAAGAAATGAATCATGTCTAAACTTATGAAAAAGTTTAAAAAGGAAAGGGTGCACAAAGCACAAAAAAGTGTTTGATGAGTTTTGTATTTTTTATATCTTTTTGAAATGGTCAAAGTATGATTAACATGGATTGACATTTATTAAAGAAAAAAACAAAGTTTAAAAATCACTTGACCGAAGTCAAGGTTTTATTATGAAAGTGGTTTTAAGTTCGAAAACAAGAAGATTTTTTTAAAAAAGAGAGGAGATTTTGAAAATTAAAGAAGGGTTGGAGAAGAAGTGACTATCCTAGTGCATAAAAATAAAAGCTAAGGATAAGAAAGATCTAACCACATGGACAAGCTCCATAGCATAAGCATTTTTTTACTTTATAATTTGGTCTTGATTCAAAATAAGTCTTCAAAAGAGGACTCCAAGTATCCAAAATCCAAGGGTTTCCATCACAAACTCCCAAGAAATAGGTTAAGATCATAACTCTAAGTCCATAAGTCTATAATCAAGAGTATAGGTCCTCCAATGCAAAGGATCGTGGCCATAGTCCAACAATTCAGAGCACAAGTCTTTTAGTGGTTTAATCATTTATTAATGTTTTTGAGTCCAAAATGGACAAAAGAAAAATAAAGCACAAGATAATATGGTCCAAGTGGACAAAAGAAAAATAACATAAACATAAACATGTTATGATAAATGGCATAAAACATAAAAAAATAAAGAGAGATAGGGAGCGAGAAGGAAAAGTAAAGAAGTTAGAAGTTAGTGGTTAGTAGCACAAGGCTCTAGTGCCATAAGCCTTTACCGATTATTCCATTCCGTGTCTTGAACTATAGTGATTAAACAATGTACTTAGGTCAAGGTTAATGAAGACTTGTTAGAAGATTGATAGAATCAAAGCCTCTACAACAACAAGCTTCAAAGATTTTGAACCTAATACAAAAGATCAATCATCGTTGGGTTGACGCGACCAATCAAGGTCCGGACCATGAAAGTTCAAATTCCGAATTGGATAAAGAGGGACAAATGTTGCGCTATGTTAAGCAATCGCCGAGTAATTTACGGAGTAATTACCCTACAATGAGGCCGGTCAATAGATCTTTGTGCTAATGCATGCTAGATGACCGATATGTAAATCGTCATCCGAAAGCAATACCGCACGAAAAGAAAATAGGTAACGATCTAGTCTTGATCAATATTTCAACAAAGAAATTCTAAGATCCATAAGACTTTGATCAATCAAAATAAAAAAGAAATAGATGAAGAGAAAGCCAAATTGAATTGCAAATTCAAGAACCTTTCATCTTCAAGTTCAATCACCTTTAATTGATAAGTTTAAGTGTGAAAACATATCACTAATTCAAAGCACCTCAAATAAATTCAACAATTCATTAAAAGATAGATTTGAACTAATGAATGTTTAATTACTTTAACCATATCCAAAGTCCATTGAAATTGAAGAGAAATTAATCTCAACAATGCATTTCAAGGCTAAAACAAGAAGAAAGGGGAAGAAGGAAGAAGAAAAACCAAAGCAGCCCCAAAAACAAGTGAAAATATGCATTTTGTTTCGAAGTAACCGGTTACGGCATATCTGCTAACCGGTTACTTAGTTCAAAATAGGCGCAATTTTTCAAAACTAATACAGAGTAACCGGTTATAGCATATCTGCTAACCGGTTACTCTGCACCAGAATGCAGAAAATTGTGCAAAATTCAGCATGATCCACTTTCAAAACTTTTACAAACACTTTGTGATCATGGAACTGAAATTGCACGAAATTTAAAGTAAAATAACAGTGAAACCCAGCAATTAAACACAATTACAAGATCCAAAGGATCAAGTAACAAAGATCTCCAAAGATTTACATTATGGAAGATGAAGATGAAGCTTCAACAATGGTGAAAGATGAATTACCACTTCAAATCTGAAATTCCTTCAAATTGCTTCAAGATCCAAACACCAAAGCCTTGATCTATGAGAATTGATGAAGAAAACAAGTTTGGATGAAGGTTTAGCTCAAAATTGAACAAGATTCAATGTGAATTCTTGTTAACTTTCAAAAGAAGAAAAGTGAGCTTTGGTGAATTTTGTGGTTGGGAAGAGAATTTGCAAGAGGTTTGTTGGCTATCAAAAGCTTGAAGAATGCATGAAATGAAGCCTCTATTTATAGAATTTAGGCTTGGAAAATTTGGTGGTTTGGAATTAGGCTTGGATGATCAAAATTAGGATTGGAATTTAAATTTGGAGGGAATTATCAAAAAAGTGGTGATTAATGAAGGTGCATGGTGGATAATGATCAAAGTGATGTAGGGGAATTAAAATGAGGTAGTCTAGAATATTCCAAATGTGGTCAAGGGCTGAGATTGGTGCCAATTGCTGAATTTGAATTTGCCACCATTTTTCAAATTTTCACGAGGGTAACCGGTTACAGCATATCTGCTAACCGGTTACTCAGTGCAAAATTTGTGAAAAATGAGCATTTTGTTGCAATCTTGTGGTTCCGGCTCGATTCTTTTGCTTGTCAAAGAAGGCATGGAAATAAACACATGAACCTTAGAGTCTCTTGAACAATAATCAATTAAATCTTGGAAACTCTTGATCAGATAATTTTTTGAATTAATTGCGAATCAACTTTGACTTTGTTCAGATGGAATTCATTCGAGCCGCGGGACTGCTTTTTTTGGTATTTTTTAACCTGTTCTTCCCCTGAAAATGTTAGTGAAAGGAAACAAAATATTTTTGGATTTTAATTAATGGTTAGTAAACATCAACAAATTAAGCAATAAAACAACTAATAAACGCACACAAACTCAAAGATCCCTGCAAGGCACAATCCTACAAAAGAGGGGACGAATGTGTGATCTTGTTTGTGGCATGAAATGTAAAAGGACATGTGGGATCTTAGGGGTAAAAATTAGGGTATTACACCATGTAACTATTAACGTGTGGGATGGAGAGGTAAAATAAATTTGTATTTATTCTTTTAAACATGTGTTATAATTTTTGAAATTTCTGTTGATGATGTATTATTTTTTACAATAGCGCGAGACTTTAAAATGCATCAGCCGATGTAGGAAGATTGTGAAGCTGCATCAACCTTAAGAGCAATGGTTTTATGATGTGATGCAGCAATCTGGGTTGCAGTATTTATGCATGATTAGTTATAATGTTATTAACAATGGTATGTTAAAGTCTTGGGAGCTGACACAGGTGATGCATGAATGTGCAATACTTGGGAGCTGACACAGGTGATGGCCAAAATGAGATGGATGGAACTAGAGGGTGTCATGCTAGATTTTCATATTTGGAGGAGTTGTATAAATACCACCTAACTGCGGCAGTGGAGGCCAACGCGGATGATGTGAGGTTTTGAATCATAGAGCATGTGCAAGGTTATGATGTGGACAAATATGCTTAGTATGTCGATTTCGTTTACCTTAGATACTTCATTGACTTCGAGTGGATTCATGAGTACTGATGACAGTTCGTCATTGCATATATTTAGTCGAAGAATCAAAGCAAAACAAAAGAAATTTGAGCAAATATGAGGAGGAATGACCAAAGAATGAGGAAAAAAATAGCTAAGGATGTAAATTGTGGACTTAGTGAAAATTTGAGTGAAAAAGGAGCAAAAAAGAGTGAAGCTCCGGAAATAATCACACCCACCATCACGCAACATCGCGCACGCAATAGGGCATTAAAAGTTGCATCATGCACGCGATGTGGGGTATCGTGTGTGCGATGGTCACTTTTCTGGACATTATTCTGACGCGTTCTGGTTCATTCTGATGCCTTTAAAGGGGAAATTCTGCACTTTCACAAAGGTTACGAAACTTGGAGACTAGAGCACGAGTTTGAGAGCACAACAGGAGATTTTTAGAGCATCTGAAGCCATTGGAGGCCATCTCTTCAAGGGACTTCTTATGTTATTTCTATCTATTGATTGTGGTATCATTTTCTGAATAATGTGTAGCTAAATTCACTTAGGTTAGGTTGTGTGATGTTGAACCTTATTTAATCTTGTTGGCATTATATTTTGGTTTGACTTTGTATGAATCATTTAAATTATAATTCTATTCAGTTGTTGCTTATTCTTAGTTCTTTTTATTTGAGATACTCTATTAATATGATATTTGACACATAGGGTTTCCTGACCCGTAGCATATATGTTGGACCTAAACATATGGCAGTAAGTAACACAGTGTGTACGGTAATATATTTGCACATTTAATATTATTAAGATTTTATAACACTTATGCTATACCGTTACTAATATCTTATCTGAACCATTTTTAGGCATAGATCTTCTCTCACTTTCCACGCATCTTCGACTGAGCATATGAGGATGAATACAATGGATAACATGTGCTTATGCTGTAGGTATGGTTCACACAAATTCAATTTAGTATTGTCTTACTAGGATTCTTTCCATGGTTGCATATTGTATGTTCTATGTCAATGATGAGGTAAAGATTATTATGATGCTTGGAGACTAAGGTTGTTTCTAATGTTTATTTTAGGTTTCATAAGTTAAGGTTGACAAAACATTTCCTTTTTATACAACTATGCAAAAAATCTTTTTTGATACATTTTATGGGAGATTGAGAGATTGGAAGCTAACTAAATTTATTCGATTTTATACCGGAAGTTTAATTTCTCTAAATTGTATAAAAAATTCAGCTTCCTATTTTATAACATGGCAAGTCTTATGTTATTTGATAGGTTGTATTTCTTTTGATATGTCTAATTTTTTTAAGGCTAAAATACAGTTTTTGTCCTCCTGTTTGTTAAAATTCACGGTTTTGGTCCCCTATTTTTTTTTTAACAGTTTTGATCCCCCACCCTAATTTTGGCCCAAAAAAATGATGAACAGTATTTGGTCTGTACATGAACAGTATATGTCCGTATATGAACAGTGAGGAGTGGGGGACCAAAACTGTTAAAAAACAAAATAGGTGAACCAAAACCGTAAATTTTGACAAACAGAGAGACCAAAACTGAATTTTAGTCTTTTTTTTTTTTTTTTAAGTGTCTTTTTCAAATAGTCACTAGCATCTAAGGTAGATATAATCTGATTCGTTAAACTTGTTATTTGTTATAGTATTTATGTGTTTGTCGATGTCTTTTTCTCTGTATTTCCCTCTTTAGAGTGGTGGCCTCAAGTTCAAAAATAGAATTTGTGAGTTTGTTCATGAAACAAGAATCTAACTAATACTCCTAACTAATACTTCTCTATTATTATTTATAAAAAATAAAAAATAAAAATACTTTTTTAATTTATTGAATAAACAATGAATAAAACATAGATAAAATACACTAATTATTGTATAAATCATTAGATATTGTATGAATTTGAAAAATAAATTTCTTTCTTATACATAGAACCAATGGTGGTATCAAATAATATAAAAAGGTGGTTTCTTTGTGGTTTTTAGAATTGTTGTTTCTCTCCCTTTTGGTAGAGTTATTTTGAAGTTTGAACATCCCCTTATTTTGATTTAGCTATCCTTTACTTTGTAGCTATTTTTCTCTATTAAAATATTTCACTCTTTTATATTAAACTTTAACCATTTAATTAATTGGAATCATAATAATTAATATCGCAATTTATACCTATTTTGACTAGATATTCAAGAACTTTTAAACTTTTTAAATAGATGTCCTAACAGAGGAGAGAAAGTAAACCTGAAACAATAACCATATATTTGATATCAAATTTTAGGACAATAAAATGTTTTTATCACATGGGTTACTGGCAAACATAATATATATTTTATTTTAATCAACAATTATATTTATTTAAAAAATATTTATTTATAATTTATTTATTTATAATTTATTTATTTATTTTAATTTACATACCGTATCAAATAAATATAACCATGCATACACTTGAAATTCAAATGTTAGTTGGTAAAATCTCACATCGACTAAAAATAAAAACAGTGTTGTGTATATAATAGAAATAACTTATAACCCTATTACTTTAAGATTTTTTTTTTAATATGATACATTAAAGTCTCTTGAATCTTTAACTCATTGATACTTTCGACGTTTTCTGGACTCTCCAACACTGACACACAATATGTTACTAATTTAAATTGAAAAATTAATACGTATTTAAAAACTGGTAACTAAAATGATAGGCCTTTTTTTTCAGCTAATACGATAGGTCTATTAACAAACTTATGATAGGCAAGTATAATCTTATTTTGTACTTTTCTGAAAAAATTATTACATTATACCCCTATTTAAATTAAAATAAAAATTAAAATAAAAAAAGTTAACTTCAAATAAAAAAAAATTATTCCTCACTTCCTCTTCCTTTCCTTCTAAACTTCTCTATCCAAACAAATATTAAAAATGTTCATTTCAAATGAGAAAGTTCTCCCTCACTTCCTTTTCCTTTCCTTCTAAGCTTTCTCTATCCATACAATCCGTATGGTATTCCATTTAGGAGAAACTATTTTTGCAAGTATTTCTTTAAAAAAAACACATGGTTACAACAGTAATTTGCATAATGGGCACTGAAATGTTAAAGGCTAAAGGTAGTTTCACATAAATGGAAACTATGACGCATTGCTAGAGCTGTCAAAATAGGCTACCTGGCCCTTTTAGGGCCGGTCCTAATGGGCTTGAACTTTTTAAGGTTGGGCCAAAAAAACTCATTTTTAATATGAGCTCGAAAATTACTATCCGAGCCCGACCCTAGATGGACTTCAGGCTACCTGGCCCTAAATGGGTTTTTTTTAATAAAAAATTAAAATAAAAATGTCATAATATTTATTATAAATAAAATTAAAAATTATATTATTTTAAACTTAATACATTTTTATAATACATTTTAAGTACTATATTATCTTTTATCAATACTATAATGTGTTTTAAAATACAATACATGTCTAAATTATATAAAATAATACTCAAATATTTAACATAAGAGAAACTAATAGAATACGAGAAAAGAGTATTGATTATACTAATGTATAATATTTAAAAGAGAAAGTTTGAATAGAATATATATAAAAATTAGTGAAGTGAGAAAAATCAATGTGATATTTTGGAGTAAGATAATATAAGTATTAGTATAATTTTTTAAAATTTATAGTGATATAGGCCTAATGGGCTACCCACGATCCATATGGGCTAGCCCTAATGGGTAGTGGACTTTTTAGGGCTGGGCTAAAAAGGTCCTGAAAAATATAGGCTCTAATTTTAAGGCCCAAGCCCTATGATTCTTTGGGTCTGGCGGGCCGGCCCATGGCCCATGTGGACTAGCCCATTTTGACGGCTCTACGCATTGCTACGGGGACGGTACCCGGTGCCTAGGTACCGATACGGGATATGGCATTAAGGTACAGGTACGTTAATAAAAAAATACAGGTACGTTAATAAAAAAGTAAACAGTGTTCTATAAAATATATAAATATAGAACTAAATTGTTAGATTCACGACAAAACATCGTTATAAAAGTTTAAAAAATAAAAAATAATGTTAATATATAGTAACGAAGAAATTAAAATACATATATATATATATATATATACTACATTGATATTTGAAAAAATCACAAATTTAACTAGATATCGAGTAATGATAAAAAAACAAAAACAAAGTACCACGAGTACGGTACCAGTACTTGGTACGGGTGCGTACCCGGTACCAGTACCTCACCATTTTAGAAGTACCCAAACTTCAGAGAATGGAACACAAACCAAATCCTGCATCACTGCTATATTTTTCACCTCTGCGGTTTATTTAAATTATAAATCAGTTCTAACTGCGAGAAAACCCATTTGTTTCCCCTTTTTTCGCTTCTGTTTATGAATAAAATTCGGATAAGTTGAATATTGATGCTCTGAATCTACTTTTTTTTTTTTGTATCAAAGTTCTGAATCCTATAAGACCATATAATACAAAAGTCTGTGTCAAACTGGTAAGACTCGCATGAGCAAATAGCATTTATATCATGTGGCAAAAATAGGATTACTTAGCTCACATTTTAACACTTGGAGGAGATCAAGAATAGACTCCAAATTTCACAATTATTCAACTAGAAGCTAAATCCGCAATACAAGATGCAATTCTCAAATTCATATAGTACATGGCACAAAATTTCCCAAAAGAATTGAAAAAAAAAAATCCTTACATGATAGTATTTGATCTATATAAGGTGTTTACCAGGATATTGAGCAGCAAACAGAAGTCGAATTATTTATTGAGGACCTGAGGGTGTGATGGAAACATTATTGATCTAACGCCTGATACATGTTCTGCATAATCATTTGCTCTCAGCATCATACAAATCCGTTCTGGGTATTGCTATTAAGGAGAAACATGTTAAGAAAATATAGATTGACTAAAAAACAAGTCGATGGACTCTTGAATTTGGCCAATTACAAGGTCAAAATTCTGAGTTAGCAACTTACAAGTTATGTTACAATCCAGTTTATGAAATTTCATTCTTGTTATACAACTCAAATAGGAAATATAGTATATAGATTTGACAAGACTCACCTATACTTGTTGAGTTTAACATCAGAAAAATTTCTCACCACACGAAAAGTATAGGACAGGACCTGTTGAGTTTGCACTTATTTTTTAGTTTAATTTCTTGTTCTCATTTTCAATTACAAAACTACCACCCTGTTTAAAGTTTAGTATGTCAGACAGTTAAGTCACATTCTTATTTCTTTACATTGACGAAAATAAAACACAACGTGACAAAATAAACCGGAAATAAAATCAGGCCAAATGGGCCTCTAAGTGTCTCAAAAGCATTATGGGAAGGGTTCTACTTTTGGTGCCAGACATTAACGTTTTGATCAAATAATATGAAGTTAGAATCCTATATGGTTTCCACTTTCCCTGTCTTTTCACATACTTTAGTTAATAAACAAAAAGCAGACACGGTAAATTCCAAAATGTTGAATATTGGCGTGATAAGTCAATCAATTGACTGCATTTACCTTATCAAACAGGGTAGATATAGATAATCTAAACTAAAATATTATGCCACTTGTAATGGTGTGGACTTAAAAATTCCAACCTAGAGGATATTGGTTACACATGCCCAATATTAGTTAGAGGAATAACAGCTCAAATAGCTGGTCCAGAAAACTGAGATAAGGATTAGTAGTAGTCATCAATAACCACCTGAAACCCTTATCATGAATCCAGATATCCTCAAATAAAGAGTCCATGTTGGGTATACAACCATATTCACTAATATCAAGGGACAGCTCTTCAACCTCTATACAGATCAAGCTACAACGACTCTAAAATTAATATAAGGATTCAAGGATTGGCCACTCTGGAGTGGAAGAGCGCGCTACAGCTCGGATCAGAGCTAGAACTACTATAGACACTGGTATGCTCACTCAATTCACGCTTCACTTAAACCCACCTTACTCTACCTAACGTTGACATCGAAGTGTCTTTGCAGTTACCACTCTTCTCATCTTGGAGAAGGAGCATATGAGGTTCGAGAAGTAAGAGGACACATAACGGTTTGAGGTGATCTATTCTCTCTTCTAAGGCAGAAACACCCTCCACACTATTCTCATAGCTTCAAACCCAGTTTGCAATCGTACATAAAACACTAAGGGTGTATTTGGATTGGTGGAATGTGATGGAATGGAGTGGTATATAATCAGATTTCATTGTTTGGATTTGCAAATAATGGATGGAGAGGAATGGAACATGATGAAATCCAATCCATTCCATCCCATTCATCCAATCCCTCAATTTTCATTTCCCCATGCAATGGAATGAACTAACTTGTTATGTTCTGTAGCATCAAACTATAAAAAGTACACAAACAATAGAATGAAATCATTGTTCGCTCCACTCAACTCCATTTCATCATGTGCTATTCCACTATGTTGTAATCCATCATTCCAAATATAACCTAAATACCATAATTAAATACCAGTTTCGTAGCTCTAATTGTGAATCTCAAGCATGCTAAACTATATACAACAACACCATTAAATTGCAGCAATCACACAATCAAACAGAAATTAACGAAAAAAGGATACACCAGATAGCCTCCATGGACAAAAGCCCCAACCAACACAGCTGTAAACAACCGATCTCTCAGAACAGGTTTACTCCGCAGCGACAAACGAACTGAAATTATATAAAAAGAATTTTAAAAAAACAGAAATTAATGAATAAATAAACAATAAACAATTTGAATAAAAGGAGACAAAATTGAAGGAATGAAAAAACTAACTTAGAGGTAGAACAGGGGCATATATGAGAGGCAAAAGGAACTTGATTGGGGCTCCATTGTTCTTCTTTCTTATAACAGGTTCTCTATAGCAGTTAAGAAAGGGAAAACGTGAAAAAGTTAATCATGGAGATGAATACGAAAAGTTAATAACTAGTGAATGGATTGGTGAACAATACTGGTTGAATGGATCGAACGGCGACGACGACGATGATTGCGGCGGCGCCATGGGTTTGGAATCGGTCGAGATCGAGAGTTGTTGATGCGAGCTGATGATTTTTCACGATACAATGAATAACAGCGATCGCTTTTTTCTCTTGGTATGCAGTAGTAGCATTTTTTTTAATAATATATTATTAATTGTTAATTATTTTATTTTTGTTTAGTTTTTTAATAATAAATAATTAAGTTTTATCCCACTAAATAGAGTCGGTTAAGTGGTATCGGTTATATAGATCAACTTTTGTCATAATGTTCTATCAAATACCGTATTTCAATCCAAATCATTAATCTCGAGATCTTTTGATTTGGATTGAAATACGGCCCTTGATAGAACATTATAACCATATCTCGAGATTAATGATTTGGATTGAAATACGGTCCTTGATAGAACACTAGTTTGGAGTTCGAGGTATGGTTATAATTTTGAGATCCGCATCTTCGGGACCACTATACCGGTGGTCGATGCCATATTGGAGCTGACGAATGATTTTAAGCTCGGCGTTGTCTAGACCACTGTGCCGGTGGTTGACGTCATATTGGAGCTGAGGCATTATGGTTTGTAAAACCATGCAATTTCTTTGACTTTAATGCATTTGAGAGAAATTATTAAGGAATGACAAAGAAAATAGCAGTTGGTTGTTGAATCACATTAGCATGATATTTTCTTGCCACACTCCACGCTGATGACTAGTTGACGGAGTCCGTAGTATTTGTAACCACTGAAGGTTTTATGTCAATGAAGGATATAATAATCGCTGTGATTTAAAAATGTATTTTAAAAATAAAAATCGCACAATTGATTTCGCCCAAGTGGAGAATGTTAGATTTATCTAAATTTTTATGGGCTACAATCAATTGTAGTTTAGTTTGTGAAAAACGAGTTAATTGTGATTCTGATTAGGGTGCATATATAAGCCCTTTTATTGGTTAAGTGACCTCTTTTAATTAAAGACTGAGTATCTGAAACCTGATTGGTGTGGGCAAAAGTGTGGGCTTTAACCTTGAGCCCGTAATGGGTAGGGACTAGGGTTATATATATTATATGGCTAGGTCCCCTCTGTTATCACAAGAATCAGAAACATAACTGTTTACTGGTAAAAATGGTAAACAACCGCTGGTCTATCAATTTCATATAAAACAGAGTAACTTGCAGGATCGACCGCACAAATCCTAGGACATGTGCTAAATTGATTTCTTGTGTGAACTTCTACGTTTCGACTAAGTAAAGGAATGGAAAAATGGCTTTCTTCAAGAAACTTAAAGTGACTGAAAAGTAAAAGACTTTGAGAAAAAGGTTTAAATCAAAGAGGCTGGTAAAGCCATGAATTTAACTTGCGTGAAATTAAAGGGACTTTTAATAAAAAGATATATAAAGACTCTGAATCGAAAAGGCTGAAAGGGTAAAGACTAAATGAAATGCAGAAAAATAACTTGCACGAAGTAAGAGATAAACTCTTAGTAAAAGACTTAAAGAAATTGCATTGAAATGGAAAGTGGTGTTTACATTACGTACATTCTCACAAAACTCGTTTCTCTACACGCGGATACTTTGAGTAATTTCTGAGTAACTTGTACAAATTGAACAACACACAAATCCTATTGCTAGAACTCCTATTTATACTAATTAAACTAACTGTTGTTAACTGACGAAACAATTAACATACGACAAGTGTCGCCCTGCATGCTTCTAATCCTCTGGATGTGCGCCACTTGTCTTTTTCAAAAGCGGATAAGAGTAAGCATTTTCTCCTTTATTTGAATTTGAATTACTTCGCGTCAAACACCATCAGTAGTATCCGTCGAAGGATATTTCCCAATGCTTGAAAATATTTCTAAGTCCCACGCTTATCTTCTCCTTACGCAAGCATACCTTCGACTTAGGCTTCCACCATGAAGATCCAGTCGAACGCTTTCAAACTTCTTCACATAGTTTAACACTTCAATTAATTCCTCTAAATCAATATAGGCGTCGAATTGATGAGCTAACAAATTGCCCCCCAAAAATGTCCTTTTCGACAATACTGAAGGAAATGACATTTTTTGATAGTGTTTGTTCGACGCCATCTTTCGACCCTACATGGATGTTAACATAACTGACTATCCCACGTCCCAAGAAACTGTTCAGTTTCTTTTCAATCATCTCTATGATGTCACAATCATTTATGATCATATCTGGAACGTCTCTTCAGAAACCACATCAAATCACGAACCATCATGACTTTTCCTAGAGTCTAGGAGATCGTGGGGCTAGGAAGTAACTGCTACCGCCTATACTTTCGCTCTTGGGAAGACGCATGTCCCACTAGCTCTAGCCCCTTGATGATTAGCAACCTATTAGTATTTTTAAATACTTTATAAATAGCTTCACCTAAAACTATATTCACTTTTCCAACTCCAAAACACTTCTCTAAGCACTTCTTTCCTCTTTCCAAAAAAAAAATCTTTCAGCTCTCCATCTTCAATAAACCCATTTTTCTCCAATCTTTAACAATGGCGTCCTCAAACACCATAACACATGATTCAAAGAAAGGCCAAAAAACCAGAGGGTCAAAGAACACGCCGCTACTCCCACATTTCGCTACATTGAGCGGACCCAAGATAGTGAAGAACCAACAATTCATTCCTGAACCTCTTAAGGAAGTGGCAGAAAAATAGCAAGTGTACTATTTTACCTATTGTAGTAATGAAGGGAAAAATCCCAAGTATCGAATCTCAAGGACTGCTTAACGATACAGAGTTCAGAGATAATTTCAATTAAACAAAAGGTCTTTGGGGTATTGGATTTGATAAGAATATCTAAAATTGTAGTTAAATAAAGCGATTAAAATAGTTAAACGATTTAACAGATAAAAGTAGATTGCTAGGGTTCGGTGAATGAATCTTCATGCAACAATTACGACTTATAAACGCAATAACAAAATCAATAACAGTTGATTACCGGTTCTTTAGGGTATCTAATCCTAAGTCCTTAGTGAAAAGATCTGTGATCATGTAATCTAATTACTATGTCCATAGATAATTACATTCATGATCAAGCATATGCAAAACAAGAAATTCTGGTTAAGATAAAGTATCCCTAGTCCTAGGTGATATTTATTATCTAATGGCCTTAGTCAGATCAACATATAGTAGCTGTCCAGCACAAATTATATGTAAAAGTCAAAATCCGTTTTTTCGACAGTTTAAGCATTAAGCATAGAACTAAGAACAAATCAACAATTACCAAATAAAATAGTCATTGCATTCATAAAATCGAAATCATTACAATCAGATTCAGGGTCACCCCCTAGCAATGGGGGGTTTAGCTACTCATAAAGAAAAATAAAATCAAAGATGAAAATGTTGTCATTACAGAATATCTCGAGGAATTAATCTTCAATTGTCTGAAAACTCTTGAACATATGAAATCCTTGCGAAAATCTGAGTCGTCAGCCTTCAAAACTTGTATTTTTCTCTCCAAAAAAATCCAACCCTTGCGAAATCGCGTTCTCCGACTAAATAATCAAACTCTGGGCTTTCAGCAGTTTTGGGCCTCAATACGCGTATTGCCTTACCTAATACGCGTAATGACCTGTTTTGCACCATATTCTCTACGTGTATGGCTCCAAGGGCTAGCCAGCACGCAACCTCATACGCGTATTGCCAAGAACCTTACGCGTATGGGCAGAGGCTTCCTTTTTTCTCTATTTTTTCAGCCCTCTGCTCATTCACGTATTGTATGCGTACCAGGTAGGCCTTACGCGTATCACTTATAACATTACGCGTATGGGCAACAAGTCTTCCAAAAATTGCATTTTTCTTCCGCTTTCTCGCACCGGCTCACGTTGTACATCCGCTGCTCGATCCTCTGAGCTTCCAAATCTGTATTTAACCTGCTGACATACCAAAAGCGTAAAATATCCTCGAGAAACTCATAATTCCTGACACACTTGACATAATCAAAACACACCTAATTGCTACTAAAACAAACTCAAATTCACACAGTTTACCAGACTTATTTACAATTAAATAACAAAATACATAGCATAAATGGTGACTGATCACAACCCCAAACTTATCTTGTTGCTTGTCCTCAAGTAACACTCTAAATAAAATAGATCACGTCACCCCAAACTTACCATAAAAACAGTCCTTACCACAATACTGCTGAAATCTTTCGCACTGGACCCTGTTATGTTGCCTTGGGTTTTCTCTTTGTCGTTCCTATCCAGCAAGCCAAAAACACTTTTCACACAGAAACACTACTTCACCTGTCAGCGTATATCACACTCTTACCAAGTCTCTCGGGGTTAAAGTGTTATAACGCTCAAAATCATGGTAATCAATATCAGATCAATAGTTTGAATAAATTCTCCAATCCTATCAACATGCATAACACACATACTTTTTAAGGTCTTTAGTTTGTAACGGGGCTTGGGTTAAGGTAGGATATAAAAAGAAAACAAGGGTTATTGGTTCAGAGTATGTGATATCATCCTTATCACTGTGTTTATTTCATGATACATTTGCCTGGGTGCTCTTTTTCCTTCGCTTTCAAACTTTCGGTGAGTGCAATCTTTCTTCTCTTTTTTTTTCAAGGTTGAATTTTTCTATTCACCTTCCTTTTGCTTTCATTTTTCTCTTTCGTAATGCACTCACCTCCAACCAATGCATAGCTACCCCAAACTTAAATCTGAACACAGATCCAAAAATAATAAAACATACTCTGAACAAGGTGGGAAAATAATTTGGCCAATGGTTAATTATAAGAAAGGTTAAATAACAAACAAAGGGATACAGGCTCAACGGGGGTTAACGAAGGAAAAACATAATAATAAGGACGGCTAGAAAGGCTCTAGGTGAAAAACAAAAATGTGCCTCAGTACATGTACTCATACAGTTAATAGTCTAAAAGAACGGACGCAAACCATGATAGATAAAGGCATACCTGATATCTCTCATGATGATGTACAGTGTATGGCTTTTCTGATCTCACAAGGACGGTTAAAGCTGACAGCGTCCATAATGTCTCTGTGTTTAAGGCTCATTTGCTCCTGGTTCGGACATTATCTTTAACTAGTGCTTCCAATTATATACAACAGTATCAAACCGTCAGGATGACTTAATGAAAGGACAACCAAGCAAGTTGTGAAAGTCATCAGCATCATCCACTAGAGCTAGTACCATCACGTATCTACTGAAATATTTCAAGAAACTGTATGAAATAACAAAATTCATTAATTTTGCAAAACCCGAAAACGGGCACTTACACTTACTTTCAAAAGAACAAAAAAAAACAAAATAACATGAAAATAAAAGTACAGCATACAAAACTAAAAATACCAAAGAGAAATAACAGAGAGTACAAATCAGAAACAAAAATAAAAATACTACTAGAAAGAAAAGAACTCAAAACAACCACTCAGGACTCTGCTATGTCATCTCTATCCTGCATCTCAGCGTCAAAGTCTATGAGGTCGGTCGGATCAATCGATAATCGCCCATGGACAAAGGCAGTGACTGGAGTCATCTCCTCAGATCGGGCCGAAAGGTGTCTGCTACTGCTGAGGCTGTTGATGCTGCTGCGGTGTGGGCTGCTAAGGCTGAGGTACCGACCCTCCTATCTAAACTGGGTGAGTCCATCCATGAAAAGTGAACTGCCCATAGTGAGGTGCTGGGGGGGTCGCCCACGAACCTGTCTCTGAACCTCTGAGCATTAGCCCACAAATCTGCCTGATGAGTCAGATATCGACTAGAAAGCCCGTACTGATAGTAGAAGTCCTGCATCATGCAAAAATGAGACATCTGCATCTTGTGCTTAACTGAATCCTCATCAATAACTGGTGGAGGTGCCTGAGATGTCTCTAGTGTTGTCTGCTGCTCATCCTGGCATTGAGTGCTGGCACCTGCCTCATGATCGTGCGATCGTCGGAGGGGTCGGCACTCATCAACAGAAATAGTGTGTTCCTTCAGCCAAGTAGCATCAAGAGAACGTGTCGGCTTCAGCATCACATTCCCGCTCAGATCGGTCACTCTTGCCTTCTTACACAGAAGATAAATCACCGAAGCATGTCCCAGAGACTTCTTCGATGATTGGGCTATCTCATCCATATCAATCGAAATAATTCTCCCAATATTCAATTGTTGGTCATTCAGAAAGAAATAGAGCGCTAGAGCTCTCTCAGTGATCAAATCAGAGCCACTCTGATTCGTGTCCAAAGTATGGTGAATGAAATAGGCCCAGGCTTTTGGGATAGGGGCTAAATCAATAACTAGGATCTTTGGTGGATATGCTTTGGTGGTCGGATGCCAATCTTTGCCCGGTCGTGCAATTAGATCCTTTATGGTGTTATAGGGCCATCTGTTCTTGTCTGACAGCTTCATATCGAAGAATGGGCAGTGAGATTCATAAAATTTACATTTGAGCACACTATTGATCATCTTCCAGTCATACTTAATTTCTTTTCCACGGACCCAAGACGTCATTTCCGTAACCTCGTTCGCCACCGCTCTACCAGGCACTTTGTAGGCATTAGCGTAAAATTCCCTTACCAGATCCATTGCAACCGGCCTTATGTTCTTATTCAAATAACTCCGTTTCTGCTTTTTCAGAATAGCAGCAACCTCGGGCAATTCATTTACCCCCAAACTCCATTGTTTTTCTTCTGTGAAGGTGCGAGTTCTGAGTTAGTGGTACCGTTCTTCATGATCGTCAGAGAGAAAGATCAGGGTTTCTTCAGATGGGGCAGCCATAGTGATAATTTCCTTTGAAAACTGGAAGAAAAATAGAAAACACAGAGAAACAGAGTGATACGACGAAGTTGCGTAACAGAAAAATTGTAAAAATGACACGAACGTACGAAAAAAGTATTTAAACAAATGGCAAAAGTTAGTACGCGTATCATACGCATCCATACGCGTAAAGTACGCATCCATACGCGTATTATGTAACGCCCTGTTTTGTCCGATTTATTTAATCGAGTCGATTTAATTATTTTTGTTTTTATATTATTTTATTCTTGACTTTTATTTGACCATATATTATTTTTCATCGTTATTATGTTTTATCGCGTTTTGAGAGCGTTTGAGAGATATTTGAGCTGATGGGTAAAAGGTCATTTTGAGAGGTTAGATATTTTAGAAAAATTAGATATTTTTAATAAATAGAAAGTGGAGAGAAAAAGAGAGAAAAGAAAGAGAGAAAGAAGGAAAATGAGAGGAAAGAAATGGAGAAGAGGAAAAGAGGTGGAAATCTCCAATACTCTGTTTCAAGCGCGATTAATCGGGTAAGGGTGAGAAGTTTCGATTATATCATGCTTGTATATGTATATGTATGTATTTGTTTGAATGTTTGGTTGAAAAATATATGTTTTCCATTTGGTTGAAATTGTGAACAATTGATAGAAATCGATGTTTTCACGGTTAAAATGTGATATAAATTGCGTAGAATACTCGTTGATTATGTTGGAACATATTTTGGTTGTTCTGGTATGAATTGGAAGGGTTTGGGTGGAAGAAATGATGTATTTTGGCCCCAAATGAGCTATATTGACGCTGCTGCGAATTCTGGGTTTCGCGGCGAACCCCAGCGAAGGAATGGGCGAATGTTCGCCTAGAGAATTTTATGTTGGTTTTCCACTGCCTTGGTTCGCTAGGGTTCGCCTAGCGAATACTGGAGCGAAGTGGCAGATTTTTCTATTTTGTTTTTTTCATAACTTTCAAACCGTAAGTCCGTTTTGGTCGCCGTTCGAAGCGTTGGAAAGCTAATAAAATATTCTTTCTATTAAAAATGGTTTGGACAGTAAAAGATGATTTAATTAATTCGTGTTTTTGAGAAATAGTCGTGTTGTCGGGTTTTTATCGCGTTAAATGCGTGTGGTAGGTGTTTTACCGTGTGTTGTGATATTGTTATATAATGTGGAACTTTTATGTGGTTTATATGATGTTGATGCATGTGATAATGATGTTGTTGTGTGGTAAAATACATTGTTTGATTGAATATCAATGTATATTGTTATGATTGTTGTGGTTTGTGGATTATGATGAAATCCAATGTGTGTTAATTGGTGGCCTTATGGCAAGTAAATGCATTGTTTGAATTGATTTCCAATGCATGACTAATGATGATGAGATAATCCATATTGCTAATTTGTGAAGATGCATTTGATTGTCATGAGTCATTGTATGCCAAGCATCATGATATGCATCTTGTGATGTCGTGTGCCCTAGTGGGTGTGAGCGACGAAACGATTCCAGAGGGAATCCGCTATAACATCGTGAGCCTTATACAAAGAGGTGTGAGAGATGATTATAGACGATCGTGTGCCTTATACAAAGAGGTGTGAGCGATCGGGTCGTGTGCCTTATACAAAGAGGTATGAGCGACGGGGAACATCGTTTGCCCGACGGGGAGTTACACTAAGTAACAAGCGATGATTCCAATAGTTCCTGAGTGAACTAATGATGAGAATGATGGATGAATGGTACCGCATTGCATTGCATAGAGTCGTTGTGTCGGTCTCTGTGCATTTGCATAAATCATGAATGGATTGATTATGTGTGGGAATTTGTGAATGGATTGATTATGTGTGGGAATTTGTGAATGGATTGATTATGTGTGGGGAATTGTGAATTGAATGATTATGTGTTGAGATTTATGATTGGATTGGTGAATTGATATGCATTTGAGATAAATGCATTGGTTATGGATAATATGTTTTATGTATAGACATATGCTATGTGATGTGGTGGTGTGTTTCCATATGTCATAACTTTGGTGTGTATTATGTGTGAATATGTTATTATGTTGGTATAATTGATATATGCAATATGTATTAGTATGTGATGCTTGTGGTGAGAATAACTATGCATGTGAATTTTTATGTGTTTGCATATTATTATGCAATCTTGATTTAGTTGTTATTTCTCACCCTTCTGCTGTGGTTTGTTGCTCTATGAGGCAATTGCAGATTAGTATCTTGGAGGCTTTTGTGAAGATGAGTTCTCCATCCTTTTGTCGGTCTGTCTGCTCTGATACGTAACACGGGAGTCGGGGAACGATTTCGTTATATATGTATACATTTGTTGGATATATTTTGTATTACCTTTGTATGAATATGTTGATGTTATAAAACAATTTATTTTGTAAAACAAGTTAGTTATGGATCTTTCCGCTTTATTCCATAATTGAACTTTCCTTTTGTTGGAAAAAGTTTTCCTTTTATGTTTATTCCATTTTGTGTTATGTATCAAACTTATGAGCAGGGATTGTGTTTTCTTTCTTTAAATGTGGCATCCTTGTTTCTGTCTAAGGATAAAAATTTTATTCACTCTGATTTATTTATGTATTATTTATTCGCGATGGGAATTGGGGTGTTACATATTATAGGCAGCCATACGCGTATTAGGGACTCATACGCGTATGGTACGCAACAAATCTTAAGTGAAAAATGGCTGATGCGTAATAGATCATGTATGGCCTTTCAATACGCGTATCATACGCGTATGGGTGGTGATACGCGTATCCAGATCTCGTATGCGTGACTGATACGCGTATGGGTGGTTATGGATAATATGTTTTATGTATAGACATATGCTATGTGATGTGGTGGTGTGTTTCCATATGTCATAACTTTGGTGTGTATTATGTGTGAATATGTTATTATGTTGGTATAATTGATATATGCAATATGTATTAGTATGTGATGCTTGTGGTGAGAATAACTATGCATGTGAATTTTTATCTGTTTGCATATTATTATGCAATCTTGATTTAGTTGTTATTTCTCACCCTTCTGCTGTGGTATGTTGCTCTATAAGACAATTGCAGATTAGTATCTTGGAGGCTTTTGTGAAGATGAGTTCTCCATCCTTTTGTCGGTCTGTCTGCTCTGATACGTAACACGGGAGTCGGGGAACGATTTCGTTATATATGTATACATTTGTTGAATATATTTTGTATTACCTTTGTATGAATATGTTGATGTTATAAAACAATTTATTTTGTAAAACAAGTTAGTTATGGATCTTTATGCTTTATTCCATAATTGAACTTTCCTTTTGTTGGAAAAAGTTTCCCTTTTATGTTTATTCCATTTTGTGTTATGTATCAAACTTATGAGCAGGGATTGTGTTTTCTTTCTTTAAATGTGGCATCCTTGTTTCTGTCTAAGGATAAAAATTTTATTCACTCTGATTTCTTTATGTATTATTTATTCGGGATGGGAATTGGGGTGTTACATATTATAGGCAGCCATACGCGTATTAGGGACTCATACGCGTATGGTACGCAACAAATGTTAAGTGAAAAATGGCTGATGCGTAATAGATCATGTATGGCCTTTCAATACGCGTATCATACGCGTATAGGTGGTGATACGCGTATCCAGATCTCGTATGCGTGAGTGATACGCGTAAGTTACGCAGATGGGCAGAGAACCCCCTTTTTCACTTGCAGTTATGCGTAATGAGTCCCTGTTACGCGTAACGGCAGAGACTTTCACTATTTTAAAATTTCTGATTTTTTGAAAATTTTTTCTAAGTTAAAATTTTGACTTTTGGGGTTCTTCTGCTGTACCAGACTCTGCAAAATACTAAATTAAAATACCAAATTACATAAAAAAAATAGCAATATTCAAAATGCTAAAATAAAACACCAAAATAAATAAATAAATAAAACTCCCTTGGGTTGCCTCTCAAGAAGCACTTCGTTTAAATGTCGCATGGCTCGATGGGGTTACCTCATACTCAGACTAGACGAACCTCTACTATAGGGCCGCCTTGGCCCTGGTAATACGGTTTCAATCTTTGGCCGTTAACCTTGAAAGTATTGCCATTTTTGTCGTTCCTTAACTCGATTGCTCCATGAAGGAACACTTTGTTAACCGTGAACGGACCCGACCATCTCGACTTCAGTTTGCCAGGAAACAGCTTCAACCTGGAATTAAACAACAAAACCAACTGTCCCTCCCTGAATTCCTTTTTCTGGATTTTCTGATCATGCCATTTCTTTGTTCGTTCTTTGTAAATTTTGGCATTCTCATAAGCTTGATTCCTAAACTCTTCCAACTCATGAAGTTGAAGATTTTGGGACTCACCAGCTTTCAGAAGATCGCAGTTGAGGAATTTGGAAGCCCAAAAAGCTTTGTGCTCGCGTTCGAGCGGTAAATGACAAGCCTTACCATAAACAAGTTGATAAGGAGACATACCTATTGGTGTTTTGAATGCTGTCCTGTATGCCCACAATGCATCATCCAGCTTTGCGGACCAATCCTTTCGAGAAGCGCTAACAGTCTTTTCTAAAATCTGCTTTATTTGCCTGTTAGACACTTCTACTCGCCCACTCGTTTGAGGGTGATACGGAGTGGCAATCTTATGCTTCATGTTATATTTCTTTAACAAATTCTCTATCAATTTATTCAGAAAATGAGTACCTTCATCACTAATTAATGCCCTTGGTACCCCAAACCTGGAGAAAATGTTACGCCTCAGGAAATTCACCACCACTTTAGCATCATTAGTAGGCAGTGCTACAACTTCGACCCACTTTGACACATAATCTACAGCAACCAGTATATAATTCTTGCCGAAAGATGATGGGAACGGTCCCATAAAATCAATACCCCACACATCGAACAACTCTACCTCTAGCATAGAATTTTGAAGCATCTGGTTTTTTCTGGAGATATTACCAGTTCTTTGACACCTATCACATTCTCGGACTAGATAGTGAGCGTCCTTGAATAAGGTGGGCCAATACAACCCAGACTGGAGGACTTTTGTCGCTGTCCTATCTCCACTAAAATGCCCTCCATACTCAGAATCATGACAAGCTTTTAGTATATCTCTCTGCTCACCTTCTGGCACACATCTTCTGATCAATCCATCAACTCCCCTTTTATACAAGAATGGGTCATCCCACAGATACAACCTGCAATCATAAAGAAACTTTTTCTTTTGGTGAGAATTAAAATCATCAGGTATCACCCCTCCTACCAAGTAGTTCCCAAAGTCAGCAAACCATGGGACACTAGTAACCGCAAGGATTCTTTCATCAGCAAAGGTGTCATGAATCGGGTTCTCCTCCTCCATTTCTTTTATTAGGGACATACGAGATAAGTGATCTGCAACAGTATTCTCGCACCCCTTTTTATCTCGGATCTCAAGATCAAATTCTTGAAGGAGGAGTATCCACCTCAATAGTCGAGGTTTTGATTCCTGTTTAGCAAACAAATACTTTAAAGCAGCATGATCAGTATAAATAATAACATTAGAACCAAGCAGGTAGGACCTAAATTTGTCAAAAGCATAAACCACGACCAACAACTCCTTTTCGGTAGTTGCATAATTCATTTGGGCCGGGTTAAGAACATGAATAGTATAATAAATCACATGCAGTAATTTGTCCTTCCTTTGTCCTAAGACAGCCCCCACAGTAATGTCACTTGCATCACACATAATTTCAAAAGGTAGAGACCAATCGGGGGCTATCACCACAGGCGCAATACTTAACTTACTCTTTAGATTCTCAAAAGCGACCATACACTTATCATCAAAATTAAATGGCTTGTCCTTAATAAGCAATTCAGTTAAGGGTTTGGCCACCTTTGAGAAATCTCTAATGAACCTGCGATAGAAACCTGCATGACCTAAGAAACTTCTTATTCCCTTTTCATTCATGGGAGGTGGGAGGTTAGCTATCACCTCCACTTTTGCTTTGTCCACCTCAATCCCTTTGTGGGAGATCTTGTGTCCCAGCACGATACCTTCCTGCACCATAAAATGACATTTCTCCCAATTGAGAATAAGGTTAGTTTCCTGACACCTTTTCAAAACAAGAGACAAGTTAGCTAAACAAATATCAAAAGAAGAATCAAAAACAGAAAAATCATCCATAAACACCTCCATATGCTTTTCAAGCATGTCGGCGAATATAGATGTCATACATCTCTGAAAAGTAGCAAGGGCGTTGCATAATCCAAATGGCATCCTTCTGTAGGCAAAGATACCGTAAGGACATGTGAACACGGTCTTCTCCTGATCTTCCAGGGCTACAGCAATCTGATTGTATCCCGAATACCCATCTAAAAAACAATAGTACTCATGACCTGCCAGTCTCTCTAACATCTAGTCAATAAATGGGAGAGGAAAATGGTCTTTCCTTATTGCAGTGTTAAGCCTCTTGTAGTCAATACACACTCTCTAGCCTATTACTGTACGAGTGGGAATCAATTCATTCTTCTCATTTAGAACCACTGTTGTTCCTCCCTTCTTTGGTACCACGTGTACAGGACTCACCCAAGAACTATCAGAAATAGGATAAATCAACCCTGCATCCAACAATTTTACAACCTCTTTTCTCACCACTTCTTTCATTGTTAGATTTAACCTCCTTTGAGGTTGTACCACAGGTTTATGATTATCCTCCATCAGTATCTTATGCATGCACACTGTGGGGCTAATTCCTTTCAAGTCCCCGATGGTCTAACCAATGGCACTCTTGTATGCCTTAAGTACCTGTATCAGCTTTTCTTCATCCTTTTCATTCAACCTAGAATTAATAATAGCAGGACAGTTTGTTCCAGAATCCAAAAAGACATATTTAAGATTTTCAGGTAATTGTTTTAATTCAGACTTTGTACCTGTTTTGCTTTCTTGTTCAGTCTCCTTTTCCGGTGAAGTTCTCAGATCCTCCCACCGGTGTAGTTTGGATTTCAACCAAAGTGGTTGTGCATAAAAAATAGCGAGAACTTCTTTTTCTTCCTCATCCTAATTATCTTCTATCTCTTGGGCTGACAGACTTAGCACTCTTTCCAATGGTGACTCGGGGAGTTGGCGGTGAATGGCTTTCACTACCATCTGATCAATTACTTCGACAGTGTGACTTGTACCAATATCTTCCTTATGTTTCATGGTATCCCTAACATCAATTTTCAGCTCTTCATCGTAAACTTTGAGGGTCATGGTACCTCCCTCAACGTCTATTATACATCTACCTGTTCCCAAGAAAGGTCTTCCCAGAATCAGAGGGATATCCTCATCTTCTGGCATTTCTAAAATCACAAAATCAACAGGAAAGACAAATTTATCAACTTTGACTAGAACATCTTTGACCACCCCATAAGGTCTCTTTACTAAATGATCAGCAAATTGGAGTGTCATTCTTGTATCTTGAACACTTCCTATTCCCAGCTTCCTGTAAATAGATAAGGGCATAAGACTCACACTAGCTCCCAAATCAATCAGTGCCTTTTTAAAAGACCTATCACCAATGGTGCAAGGAATAGTAACAGAGCCTCTGTCTGGCTTCTTTATCGGGATCTTCATACCCTACAAAATAGCACTACAACTTTCAGTTAGTATAATAGGATCAGTGTCAGTGGTGCGCTTTTTGGAGATGATGTCCTTCATGAATTTGGCATAAATAGGCATCTGCTCAAGTGCTTTAGAAAATGGAATGTTGATCTCTAATTTCCTGAACATCTCTACAAACTTTTGAAAAATTTTCTCATCTTGCTTTTTCTTCTTATTTCTTTGTGGGAATGGAAGCTTTATGATGGGTTTTGGTTCGGTGGGCTTTTCCTTCACAACAGGTTGTAGAACCACTTCTTCCTCAGGTGGATTCTTGTTTTCTAAGATTTCAAGATCAACTTCAAGTAATTGATCTTCTTCCTCAGATTTCTCTTCAGGTATTTCAGCTGATTTCCCACTTCTTGTTGTTACAGCACTCACATTATTGTGATCTCTTGGATTTGTCACTGTTGCACTAGGTAAGGTACCTGGTACTTGAGAACTTGTTATCTGTTGTGCTATCTGACCCAGTTAAACTTCCAGATTTTTTAAAGAAGCATTAGTGTTCCTTTGGTTATTCCTGGTTTCTTCCTGGAATTAAACACTCTGAGCAGCCATCTTTTCAATAGCTATCTCCCAATCTGCTTTCTTTGGTACCTGTTGTTGAGATGGTTGTTGCTGAACATTCCCTTGTTGACCCTTCTAAGCAAAGTTGGGATGATTTTTCCAACCTGGATTGTATGTCTGAGCATATGGATTATTTTTCCTCAGATACTTAATCTCCTCAATTTGTTGCAGAGTCGCAACGCAGTGTGCAGTAAAGTGTGGTCCATTACAAATCTCACAATTAACTGCTTGGACGAGTTGAACTTGGGCTACTTGTTGAGTACTAACATTCATCATTTTCAGCCTTCTTTCTACTTCCGATTTAATTTGATTTTCCATTTTTACCACCTGATCTTCCAGCTTTAAATCAATAATCCCCTCTGATTTATTCACACTACGGTCATACAGCTCCAAACGTTCATTAGCTGCTATAGCTTCTATAATCTTCTTAATACCAGTGGCTATTGTAAAATTTGATGAGCCACCGGTATCTGTGTCAATCAGTTATTTAGTCTTCATCCTTAACCCATTAACAAACATTTGCATCTATTCAGTAGGATCCATGTTGTGAGTTGGGCAAGCGACCAATAACCTTTTGAACCTCTTATAACCATCCCAAAGTGATTCTCCTTCCTTCTGTTTGAAATTCACAATGTCATATCGCTTGCGAATGTAAACAAAAGCAGGAAAGTACTCATTCAGGAATGTTGTCTCCATTTCTTCCCAAGTAGTTATACTTTTCGTAGGTAGGGAGTAAAACCACTCTTCAGCATCTTCAGCCAAGGTAAAAGGAAATATCCTTAGTTTCTTAGCCTATTCTGAGTGCCCCTCGATCTTCAAGGTTGTGCTCATCGTCAGAAACAGTTGTAAATGTTTGTTTGCATCTTCATTTATTTTTCCAGTGAACGGTCTCTTTTCAAGCTGTCTGATTGTAGTCGGGTGCAACTGAAAGTGTGCTACATTGACCGATTGATTCACTATGGTCAACCGCCCAGTTGGAGCATTTGCTCCGCCATAATCTCCCAGAAGTCTCTCCGCTAGTTGATTTCCAGCCATGATCACAGTCTCTGGTTGTGTCTCTGTGTCTGTATCGGCTTCTGAGTCAGTATTCTCAGAATGGACAGAAACTTCTTCTTCTTTTTCTGGTTCTGAAATTACCGGTTCTTTAGGGTATCTAATCCTAAGTCCTTAGTGAAAAGATCTGTGATCATGTAATCTAATTACTATGTCCATAGATAATTACATTCATGATCAAGCATATGCAAAACAAGAAATTCCGGTTAAGATAAAGTATCCCTAGTCCTAGGTGATATTTATTATCTAATGGCCTTAGTCAGATCAACATATAGTAGCTGTCCAGCACAAATTATATGTAAAAGTCAAAATCTGTTTTTCCGAAGGTTTAAGCATTAAGCATAGAACTAAGAATAAATCAACAATGACCAAATAAAATAGTCATTGCATTCATAAAATCGAAATCATTACAATCAGATTCAGGGTCACCCCCTAGCAATGGGGGGTTTAGCTACTCATAAAGAAAAATAAAATCAAAGATGAAAATGTTGTCATTACAGAATATCTCGAGGAATCAATCTTCAATTGTCCGAAAACTCTTGAACATATGAAATCCTTGCGAAAATCTGAGTCGTCAGCCTTCAAAACTTGTATTTTGCTCTCCAAAAAAATCCAACCTTTGCGAAATCGCGTTCTCCGACTAAAAAATAAACTCTGGGCTTTCAGCAGTTTTGGGGCTCAATACACGTATTGCCTTACCTAATACGCTTAATGACCTGTTTTGCACCATATTCTCTATGTGTATGGCTCCAAGGGCCAGCCAGCATGCAACCTCATACGCGTATTAACAAGAACCTTACGCGTATGGGCAGAGGCTTCCTTTTTTCTCTATTTTTTCAGCCCTCTGCTCATTCATGTATTGTACGCGTACCAGGTAGGCCTTACGCGTATCGCTTATAGCATTACGCGTATGGGCAGCAAGTCTTTGTTGAATGCAGAATAGGGCGAGTAGAAAAAATATTTATTTTTGGAAGAATTCCCTCCGGGATTTAAGTTGTGTCCACCGAGATCGGTTCGAGGGAAAGAATGTCGTTCGACAGTCTCTCGCGTTTATGAGTTTGGTTTTAAAATGGTTTCAAACAAGAAAACAGAAAAGTAAATATTAAAACATAAAAATAAATCATTCTTCAGAGAGAAGAAACTTATCAGGCGTGCACATAATCAACTCCTCACAAACTTAAACTTACCGACCAATTATACTCAACCTACAATACTCCTCAATATCACCCGACATCGCTCACAACACAGGTTATGTCTAACGCAAAGTTGAGAGAACAACCATGTTACCATCACCGATACTTTCGCACGCTAGCTCAAGGCACAGAGGCATTAAGATTCGATGCTTATTGAAGATTGTTAGCCCTAAATCTATCTCTAGAATCCAGAAACTAACAGACAATCATCCCTAATCGAAGTTCGCGAAGGTTATGTCTAACGCAACTCAAACCCCGCGCATAAAGTAAAAATCAGAGACAATCACCAATAAAGATTTGTAAAGCAAGTTTTATACAACGCCATGGGCGACAAATATACATGAGATCATAGTCAATACATATACACAACCCAACCATAAAGAAAAACACAAAGAAAAAGAGAAATGAACTAAACATCTCGCGGATTGTCAAAGCCGATCGACGAGAGATCCACCCTGGTTCATCCGTATGCATGCTCCATAGTTGTTTTCTAAGCTAAGCCAATGGAAAATGAAGTTTGATGGAGTTGGGATCAAGAAAAACCAAAACCATCCCTAAAAAATTGTGTTTTTATGCCTTAAATGTGTTTCTGTTCGTCAAAATTCGCCTGGCGAAATTCTGGTTCGCCTGGCGAGTTAGGCGGCTTATTCTGGCATTTTTTCCACGTTTCTGGCTGTCTGACTCGCCATAGACTCGCCTGGCGAGCATGAGGCGAATTTGACAGAACAACAAAAAATCCTGCACTGTTTTATTCGTAACTTTTGAACCGTAACTCTGTTTTTCGCCTATTTTGAAGCGTTGGAAAGCTTATTAAATGCTCTATCTAACAATGAATAAATATCAATGCTTGAATACCTACAAAAATGAGATAAAATCAATTAAACTCAATGATATTTACAAGAAAATGCAATATACACACGAAAACGTAAAGTAAACGTATTTACACATAAAGTGGGGTTTATTCAACCAATTTTAACACAAAGTAATGATAAGTGCAACAAAACTTATACACAAAAATAGGTACATTTTGCACTTATCAAACTCTCCCCAACTTACATAATTGGTTGTCCTCAAACAAGAATCAAACAACTCAACGAAACCGAGTGATAACCAAAGAATCACGAATTAACAAGTTTTGAAAAACGGAAAACAAATGTATGGTTCAAATGAAAAACGGTACACACAAAGTAAATACTTACCACTAAACTACAACGATAACATAGTCGCGAAACAAATGCAAAATATAAAAATTCATGCCAAACATTCTAAAACAACACAAGTTCAAATGTGAATCACACCTAGCAAAAACAATCATCGGTAGATGAAAAACATAAAATGAGGTACTTTCACTCACACAACAATCTTGCAAACAAAAGACTAAATTATGCATCCATCCAAAAATTCACATTGAACATACAAAGGCAAGAATCACAAGGACTTTTCAAGGTTGTAATGTGGTCGGGTAAACAAACAAGGGGCAATTTCTAAAGCTAATCGAAACAAAAACTTGCCTAAACCTAAGGGAGCAATAAACTCACAAAAGACTCAAACACCAAAATTCCAATCAACTTCTTCCAAAAATCCCAAGTGTTACACAAAACACAATACTTATTCAGCACCATTATTTGAACTCTTTTTGTTTCCTTTCTCAAGGATTTTCTTTTTTTTTTCTTTTTTCTTTTCTTTTTCACTTTCACAAATTTCTCTCTCAACCTCATAGCAATCAACAAATGAACAAGTAAACCATTTTCTCCCCAACTTGAATTCAACCACAACCTCATGTGAATACTCCCTACTTTTTTAAGGCAAGGTAAAAATTCATACAACAACACAAAGTTGAGGGTTCAAGAAAAAACAAAATCCACTCAAAAATAAGTGAACTAAACACTCATACACAAGCATTAAGTTCAAATATAAACATGGATCAAAAATCTCAAAGGGGTTACCGAATGATCAGACACTCACAGGGTAAACTGACTATTTGGCCAAGGTAGTTGTGCTCAAATGAAACAAGCGCCTTGATCCTTTTCATGCATTCATATAATCAATATAAACAAAAGATTCAACAAAATAAAATCCAGTTAAACAAGAAAGTCGGTACTCCGCGCATATATGAATAATAGAAGGCTTCCTCACAAAAAGGTTGGGAACTAAAGTGATTCACACAAGAACAAGTATACAAAAGAATAAATGGCATGGAAGTTTGTAAAAAGCCTAAGTATCATGAATATGCTAAATTATAGAAAGCGATAAATACATACCTCGGACGTGTACAAAACTTAACAAAATCATTACCATACATCCGCAAGTTGAAACGATCAAACTTGGAACATCACAAAATTTCCTCAAGCTACTCAAAACAAGTTCATCGACAAATGCAAAAACTATTAATATACACAAACTGAAAAACCGGCAAAAATTCATTAAACAAGTTGTAAAGTGAAGATTTGAGAAGTTTACGAAAAATCCGAGTACAACTTGTTTAATGAATACTCACCACACTACCTAAACTAAACAACAACAAAAGAAAAGAATACACCATGCTTATTTTACGTCGTAAGCTCGACGCCTTTACAATGCTTAGGTAGTAACTTCCTCCCTTCATGCCATGGTGATGCCTCACCGCGCAAACCAAAAGCAAGTGTCCTAACTAAACACTTAAATAAACGTTACGGGAATAAAATGTATACAACACTTGAACAAACATAATGGAAACAAACAATATATACGATATATACAAAACTCAAAAACAAAGAAACTATCGCAATGCGATTCAATATCAAAACAAATCCCCGGCAACGACGCCATTTTGTTGAATGCAGAATAGGGCAAGCAGCAAAAATATTTATTTTTGGAAGAATTCCCTCCGGGATTTATGTCGTGTCCACAGAGATCGGTTCGAGGGAAAGAATGTCGTTCGACAGTCTCTCGCGTTTATGAGTTTGGTTTTAAAATGGTTTCAAACAAGAAAACAGAAAAGTAAATATTAAAACATAAAAATAAATCATTCTTCAGAGAGAAGAAACTTATCAGGCGTGCACATAATCGACTCCTCACAAACTTAAACTTACCGACCAATTATACTCAACCTACAATACTCCTCAATATCACCCAGCATCGCTCACAACACAGGTTATGTCTAACGCAAAGTTGAGAAAACAATCGTGTTACCATCGCCGATACTTTCGCACGCTAGCTCAAGGCACAGAGGCATTAAGATTCGATGCCTATTGAAGATTGTTAGCCCTAAATCTATCTCTAGAATCCAGAAACTAACAGATAATCATCCCTAATCGAAGTTCGCGAAGGTTATGTCTAACGCAACTCAAACCCCGCGCATAAAGCAAAAACCAGAGACAATCACCAATAAAGATTTGTAAAGCAAGTTTTATACAACGCCATGGCGACAAATATTCATGGGATCATAGTCAATACATATACACAACCCAACCATAAAGAAAAACACAAAGAAAAAGAGAAATGAACCAAGCATCTCGCGGATTGTCAAAGCCGATCGACGAGAGATCCACCCTGGTTCATCCGTATGCATGCTCCATAGTTGTTTTCTAAGCTAAGCCAATGAAAAATGAAGTTTGATGGAGTTGGGATCAAGAAAAACCAAAACCATCCCTAAAAAATTGTGTTTTTATGCCTTAAATGTGTTCCTGTTCGTCAAAATTCGCTTGGCGAAATTCTGGTTCGCCTGGCGAGTTAGGCGGCTTATTCTGGAATTTTTCCACGTTTCTGACTGTCTGACTCGCCACAGATTCGCCTGGCGAGCATGAGGCGAATTTGACAGAACAACCAAAAATCCTGCACTGTTTTATTCGTAACTTTTGAACCGTAACTCTATTTTTCGCCCGGTTTGAAGCGTTGGAAAGCTTATTAAATGATCTATCTAACAATGAATAAATATCAATGCTTGAATACCTACAAAAATGAGATAAAATCAATTAAACTCAATGATATTTACAAGAAAACGCAATATATACACGAAAACGTAAAGTTAACGTATTTACACATAAAGTGGGGTTTATTCAACCAATTTTAACACAAAGTAACGATAAGTGCAACAAAACTTATACACAAAAATAGGTATATTTTGCACTTATCAGTCTTCCAAAAATTGCATTTTTCTTCCGCTTTCTCGCACCGGCTCGCGTTGTACATCCACTGCTCGATCCTCTGAGCTTCCAAATCTGTATTTGACCTGCTAACATACCAAAAGCGTAAAATATCCTCGAGAAACTCATAATTCATGACACACTTGACATAATCAAAACACACCTAATTGCTACTAAAACAAACTCAAATTCACACAGTTTACCTGACTTATTTACAATTAAATAGCGAAATACATAACATAAATGGTGACTGATCAGGAAGAGAAAAGACACATCTATGAATCTCGGGTATTGATTCCCGTCACTGTTTCTGGTAAATCATTTGCTCTGTCTGGGCCTTTATCTCCCACAGGTTTAGATTATGAAGCTATTAGTGATTTTTTCCCTTCGTACCATAGAACCAAACCCTTAGGACAAAATGATAAAGCTAAGGTAGCAGCTGTTCCTCAAGACAATGTAGGTCTAACCAATATAGACTTGAAATGCCTGAACGATGGATTTAGGCTGTTTAGAGCAACCCCATACTTTAAGGATTCTGACCTCTACTCGAATTGGTTAGCCAAAGTAGAGAAGGTCAAGGCCCAAGCTCGGAAAGATTCGAGAATTTATGACCTAATTATGCTGTCGAAGACCGGTCCTGCTTATTGTCCAACCTTGTTAGCATCATCCTTGTATTTCTGGGATAATACCCATTATACTTTCCATCTCCCTTGTGGGATGATGACCCCTACTCTATTCGACTTAGCTGCTATTACAAGGCTAAGACCAAACAAGATAGTCTACGATCCTGAGATAGATGCCCAAGATACCATAGGGTTTTTGACCACAAAGCACACCTACACCCACTTCATGAACCACTATCATGATAAGAAATCTGATACGGTGGCGGATGAAGAGCACATAACATTTATGTGGCTTTCTCGCTGTGTCTTTTGCACAAAGTCCTTACAAGTGGCCAGGAAGTACCTGACTCTGGCAAACCAACTACACAACAATCGAGGTATTTGTCTGAGTGAAATGATACTGGCCAGTTTATACGAATCCTTAAGCGAAGGCACTAATAGCCTCAAAGACCTAGAAAGCAATGGGAACCTCTCGTTGTCAGGACCCTTTTGGTTGCTCCAACTTTGGCTCAATGCCACCTTCGAAGCCAGTCTTCCTTACAAAGGAACTGTGGATGAAGATGCTGCAGAGGTTAAGGAGAGGCGAGTCGAATGGCCTCGATTGGTGAAGTTGACCCCTAATAAAGAAGGGCAAACTCTTAGAGCATCATTTTCTGTCTTTATCAAAATGTTTGCCAAACTTTACGAGTTCACACCAAGAATGGCCCCATTTGCTGAAAGAAACTACGGCCCTGAATGGTTCACCAGGCCTTTTCCTCCCTCATTCAAGAAGCACGAAGAAGAATCGAAGCTTATCTAGGAAGCTTTCCTAATCCCTCGACTGATTATTCATCGAATCAACCTGCTGAAGGGCCAAACAACTTCGATGGCCTACCAACCAAATCTTGTCTCTCGACAATTTGGTTTGGTTCAAACTCTTCCCAAGTGCCTATATGAGAAGAAAGGCCATCTGATACTCCATCACACTAGTTTTGATGCCATAGGGAGCTCAACACACCTTGCTCGACATGCTCATAGATCGTTCCTTACCCCTATTTACTTCGAACCCAATCATCTCTGTACTCAGGAGTTCCATGACTGGTGGTCGAAGCATTATACTGAAGAGTTCCTTGATGTTTCTAGCTTCTCTCAGTTAATTGATCAAGCTTTTGTTGATGTGTAGGAGAAGGCCAAGAAAGGTAAATCCACTCATATTAAAGAGATTCAGGCCTTCCAAAAATATTTTGAAACTGTTTATCGACCAGATGACATTAGTCGAACCGTCCGTGAAGCCGCAATTACGCTGAAAGAGAAATTTTTAAAGAAAATGGAGAGTTTGAAACTCCCTTCATACGTTCCTCCTGAGAAATGCTATGAAATGGCTTTCGCACTATTCCCTCCGAAGACTCCTCGACTGCCATCTGCTGATTTTGGAGTGGCTCTTGCCCCTCCATTTCTAGATTGGTTCATCTGTGGGGATTCTATAAAGATCCTTCGTCAGCAGTCGAAACCCAAGGCTCAGCGGGTGGTTCTGACTAAGCATACTCTAGACAGTTTCAAAGGACACCTTCATATCGGTATCGAAGATGTTCGCATCAAATCCGAAATACACGAAGGTTTGGATTCTTCTATTTTATGTTCTTTCATTCGAACTTTATTATTAATGACTTGTGGTAATTTTGTTTGTTTTACAGCTACACCTAAGAAGGGTACAACTCCAAAACTGGTTTAAGTGAAGATTGAGAAAATGAATGAAAGCAGCAAGGTATGTCACACAACTTTTCCCTTTTGTGGATGAGTAGTTCTTTCCTCTAATGCTTTATACTACTTCAGGCTTCCCGCAAACCACCCCCGACACCACAGAGGAAGTCGAAGAGAGGCACCGCCCAAGTCATCATTGATTCGGAGGATGAGAACCAATCTCCTCTTAAAGATTTAAAAACGAAAAAGAGGAAGAAACCAACTCAGGCCACAGATGCTGCTGGCCAATCTGAGCCCAAAGTGGCTAAGGTCTCCAAGAAGATAACCACTACCAGTGGTGCTGCAGAAACCTCTACTAGGGCTGCCTCAAAACTAGCCGCAGGCCAAGCTGAAAGTGACAATTCTAGCCCTAGTGCTGAAAATGACAAGGTAACTATCTTTTCGCATTCATTTAACTGTTTACCTTGTTTCTCTTTGACCTGGTTTAATTCGATTTGACTCAGGCTGATGCAAGTGGCTCAAACCCACCAGTGGCTAAGTCTTCTTCTCCATCCACTATTCTGAACAGCCAAGGTGAGCCTACATATCACCCTACTTCCGACTTAGGCTCTAGAAGGAGTTCAATAGATGAAATTAATAAGCCTGACTTTGAAACAGTTCCTCCTTCACCAACAAAGGCTACTACTCAACAGTCCCAAACAGATGGCTCCGACCATGATGACGACGATGATCAGAATAATCTTGAAGCAGAAAACCCAGGGACCATCGTCATGGATGAAGACAAAACCCTGGCTAATGAGGACGGCTCACCAGTAGCCGAAACTCTTGGGGCTGAAAATGCTGATCCAGAGGGGGGTGAAGAGATGGAGGAGGATGAAGAAACAATGCACCAAACTGAGTCTGATGGCAACAATGATAGAGATAATACTGATGACAACATGGATGAAGATGAAGAGGAGGAAGACAAAGGCGAGGAAAAGAAATTTAATGAAGAGCCTGATAAAGATTCGACTCCTGTCGAAGTCACCACTATTCCAGCAACTGTTATTGCCACAAAAAGCAACATAGCCTCGACTGTGTATGGAGCAGGCCTTTCTGAAAAGGAACTTGATGCCTTGAAGGTCAGCGACCCTCGAAAGTATATAAAGATCCTCCTTGGCAGTCGAGAAAGTTCCTCTGATAAGACCCCTAGTACTTCAACTGCCTCTGAGGATCAACCTTCGAGCAAGCCTGAGGACAACGTCCTCCTGAAGATCAAAGAAAAGATTTTTAAGGGTGACCTCTTCAATCTCTTACAAATGGATAATGTCACTCATCTTGCGCTGAAAAGTCTCCTTCAATAAGTCGACATCCACATAATTTCTTCTGAATCTGCTAACATCATTTTAGAGCTTGGCACTATGATCGACCAAGTCCATGCTGACCTCAAGCGGCTGCCTCAAATTGAGGATGCAATTTCAATCAAATCTGGAAGCGAGGCTGCCTCTTGGACTGCTGCCACTGAATCTGAAAATAAGGTAGCAGAACTGGAGGAAACCAAAGAGAAAAACAAGCAAGAGATCACCTCTAACGATCGAAACATTGCTTCCTGGGAGCAAAAAATTAAGAAGCTTCAAGCCAAGATCTCGAAGGCCAAAAAGCGCAACGCTGAGCTGTCTACCTTTGATGACTCTGGCTTGTCGAAAGAGCTTGACAATGCCATAACTTTTGCTGAGGAAGCTCGACAACTGGCAAAAGAGGTTGTACGTTTAAGATCTGACAAGGCCTTGTGTGAGAAATGCCTTGAACTCCAGAAGTCAAAATATTTGAAGATGAAAGAGAATCTCCCTTTGTAGCTTGTAATTTCTTTGTAATATTTTCTTTTCAGTACAATGTTCCATAGCCCTTTTGAGGCTTTTTATGTAATGACTTTTAAGCCATTTTGGCATTTATGAACACCATGTTGGCTTCACCTTTTTACATCAAATTACTCTAGCAATTTTAATTTCTTGAAGTGCTGGTTTATATTTTTTCAAATACTTGCCGTTTACTTTCAAGATTCTTTTATCCTCGTCTAATTCTTTAACTTCATAGGCCCCATTAGAAAATGCTTGCGTAATTTGAAACTGGCCTTCCCATTTTGGGGACCATTTTCCCAAGGCTCGGACCTTTCGATCCATAGGCAAGATTACATTCCAAACTAAATCTCCAGGCGAAAAGGTCTTAATCTTAACCTTTTTGTTCTAAGACTTCTCCACTCTTTTCTTTTGTCTCTTTAGTAATTCCAAAGCGTTAAGTCTCTCTTCGTCCAAATCCACCAATTCATCTAACATCATATTCCAATAAGACTCAGAAGGAATTTCATGATGTCTTTGGATCCTTGTTGATTGAAGGTAGATTTCGACAGGTAATACTGCGTCATGACCAAAAGTCAATCGAAATGGAGTGGTGTTAGTTGCTTCTTTGGGAGAGGTTCGACATGCCTAGAAAACCTAGTCTAATGTCTTATGCCAATTCCTCGACTTCTTCCCCACATGTTTTTTGACCAAACCAATCACTACTTTATTAGCTGCTTCGACCTGACCATTAGCCTGAGCATAATAAGGTGTAGAAGTTAAGAGTTTGAAACCTATTTCTTTGGCAAACTCTTGCATTTTCCGACCAGTACAGACTGATCCTTGATCTGTTGTAATTGTCTCTGGGATTCCGAACCTATAAATGATGTATTTTTGAATGAGTTCGATCACATCTTGTTGATCCACATTTGGTAAAGGTATCGCTTCGATCCACTTTGTAAAGTAGTCAATGCCTACCAAAATGCATCTCTGATTTTTGGACGATGCTGGTCGAATCTCTCCAATCAAATCCAAATCCCAACCTCTAAAAGGCCATGGTTTGACTATGGAATACAACTCACTTACAGGGATATACTGTATGCCAGCATGAACTTGACATTCCTGGCAGCCCTTGGCGAATTCAATACAATCCTTTAGCATGGTAGGCCAATACAAGCCTTGTCGAAACAAAAGCTATTTCATCTAATGACCTACTTGATGTGCCCCATATTCCCCACTATGGAAAGTCGAAAGGGCCAGATATGCCTCTGATTCACTCAGGCATTTAAGTAAGACTCTCTCAGGGGTCTTTTTAAATGATTTGTTACCTAAAAGAACATAACTTAAGGCTTGATACTTGACCTTTCGCTTTGTGGATGTTGTGGATTATGCAAGTATTCGATTATGGGCCTCCTCCAATATTTGTCCATCAAGCTGTCTATTGCAAAAATCTCGAAATTTTCTTCATCAGCATATCCAAGCTTCGTTACTTCTAGATCTGATGGGCATAATCCAACAGATATGACTTTACCTCTAACCTTGATTGCCTCTTGTAACTTTTCCTTCGAAACTTTATACCCAGAAGCAATCTGAGCCAAGTCATTGACCACTTGATACTCTAGTCGAGGTATGTGCCGAATGCTTACCACTTCAAATTTCTTCAGTAGTCTGTTGACTATTACAAAGTACATGATAAGATTTTCCTTAACACATTTGTACTCCTTTGTAATTTGCTTTATGACCAACTCTAAGTCTCCCATTATTTCGACTCGAGTTGCCCCCAATTCTAACAAAATTTCAAGTCCAACTATTAGGGCTTCATACTCAGCCTCATTGTTGGAACAAAGTCCCTCGACCTTATACTTGAATTTTGTTGGAATTTTATTAGGAGAAATAATCAACACGCCTACGCCCATTCCATCTTTATGGATGGAGCCAACGAAGTATAGCTTCCAAGGTTCCAGTTCGACGTAATTCAAGGCACTTTCATTTATGGAGTGGTCGGCTATGAAGTCCGCCACCACTTGTCCTTTAACTGCCTTTAAAGGCTTATATGTTAAAGAGTATTCAGTTAATGCTAGTGCCCATTTACCAATTCGACTATGCAAAATAGGTTTGGACAACATATGTTTAATGACATCAAAATGAGACGAAACATAAACATCAACTGGCTTTATATATTGCTTTAATTTTGTACAAGAGAAATACAAGCATAAACATAATTTTTCAACCATGCTATACCTAGTTTCCACATCGTTTAAAACCCGACTAAGGTAATAAATGGCTCTTTCGATGCCATTTTGATCCTCTTGAGCCAACATGCTCCCTAAGGTTTTGTCCGACACAACTATGTACAATCTCATACTCCTATTTCTATAAGGTGGTGTCAATATTGGAGGATGGCTTAGATATTCTTTGATTTTGTTGAAGGCCTCTTGTTGGGCTTGCCCCCAGTGGAATCCTTCCTTGTTCAATCAGAGTAGAGGTGAAAAGGCTTGAGTCTTCCCACTGAGATTTGATATAAACCTTCTCAAGAAGTTAATCTTTCCCAACAGTGACTGTAATTCCTTTTTTGTCGATGGCGCTTTCGCTTCCATTATGGCTTTGGTCTTATTTTGATTGATCTCGATCCCCTTCTTGTGGACCACAAAGCCTAAAAAGTCTCCCTCCTGCACACAAAAAGCGCATTTGAGAGGATTCATTTTAAGACCATGTCTTCGCATCCTTTCGAATGACTGTCGAAGATGATCAACATGGGTCTCCCCTGAAACAGACTCCACAACAATATCATCAATGTAAATTTGCATAAAAGTTTCTATGAAGTCATGAAAGATTGTATTCATTGCTCTTTGGTATGTTGCCCCAACATTTTTTAGGCCAAAAGGCATCACCACCCATTCGTAGGTGTCTAAGGCCCCAGGGCATCGAAACGCCGTTTTAGGGACATCATCCTCAGTAATAAATATTTGGTTATACCCAGAATACCCGTCGAGCATAGTTAGGTATTCGTGGCCAGCGGCAGAATCGACTAGCATTTCCGGCATAGGCATTGGGTATTCATCCTTTGGGGTCGCAACATTCAAATCTTTGAAGTCTATGCAAACCCTCAAAGTCCCATTCTTTTTTATAACAAGTACAATGTTAGCTAACCATTCGACATACCTGGCAGTGCGGATGAACTTACATCGAAGCAGTCTTTCGACTTCCTCTTTTATCTTTGAGAGAATTGCTGGTCCAAACCGTCTTGGGTTCTATTTGATTGGCTTTTTACCAGACTTGATTGGTAGCTTCAGTTCGACCAACTCCCTGCTTAGACCAGGCATCTCGTCGTAATCCCACGCGAAACAGTCCCTAAACTCTTTCAATATCTGGATTACTTTGACTCTGAGTTGTGGAGTAATGTTGGCACTGATGTAAGTAGGTCTTTTTACTGTCCCCTTTCCCTGGTTGATTTCTTCAAGAGGATCTTGCGTTAGCATTTGAACATTATTTGCCAACGGATCCTTCTCAAAACCCAAAGGCTCATCGTCGTAAATAGCATCGAGCCTCTGTTCTTCATCCCAAACCTGATCAGGTGGTTCTAGGTCGAAGTCCTTACCGGGACCTTCTTGGTAGAATCCTGAATTGGCTTCGACAGACATATATTCATTGGCAGCCAAAGTCGCTTGCAGTTTGGTTTCGGCCACATAAGCCAAAATTCTTTTCAACCCTTCGAACTCAGTCATTATCACTGAATTCGCTCCCCCATCCCGTGGGGTCTACTGAAGGCATACCAAGGTAAGAGAGCCTTTTTCCTGGAACCTCCTTATCCCAACGAAAATCGTCGTCTGGATGCAGGTACAATGAGCAAAATGTATCATCATCTGGGACAAACTCAAAGTCTGTTGGACCACAAGGGGCAATATGAGCCAAATGCTTGTCGAACTGACGTCTGTCAACATGATTTATTGGTGCTTTAAAATACCCCTGATCAGCTTCTATGTTCTAGACTATGCCAACCGTCCTCCAGATGGTGATCCTCTGATGCATCGAAGATGGAACTGCTCCAATGCCATGTATCCACTATCATCCTAAGAGCAGATTGTAGTTGGCTTTTGTTTCCACTACTATGAAGACAGTGGGCCTAGTAACTGTCCCAACTGTCAAATCAACTTATATAACACCCAGTGTGGTGCCAACTTTCCCTTCATAATTTGAAAGAACCATATTATGTGGCTTAGTATCAGTATCATACTTCCCTATTTTTCTCAAGATATGGTGCGGCATCAGATTCACTGTGGCACCGCAGTCAACCAAGATATTGTTTACTGGAACATTCTCTACTTTCCTAGTGATGAATAGAGGCTTCAGATGATTTTTCATAGCCTCATCTGGTCGTTCAAAGAAAGCATTTTGCTCTTCGACGCAGCCATTGTTCATGATATAGTAGCACACTGGTTTATGCGCCGCCATTTCCGCTTCAGAATATTCATCAACTTCCTCAACCTCTGTGATTTGGTCAAATTCCCTAGGCAATACTGAGACCACATTCACGAGGATGTCCAACGAAGCATCAGAATCTGAGTCGAAATTGTCTGTCATCATCTCGTCTTCTGCTATGGCCTGATCACGTTTTTCTTTAGCCATTTCGATTTCAGTTTTGAATAATTTTCGCCCAATGGGCAACTTCTCGACAATTCCTCCCATTCTGTTATTTCTGGCAAGCAGGTTTGTGCTTGATTCAGCCTTATCCTTCGACTCGGCCTCCCTCTGGGCTTTCCTCCTTCGCTGCTCCATCCTCAATTGTGACCTTGTCATAGGATTTTTTCCTTTGTAGTTCTCAGAAATATGGGCAGTTTTGTTGGAGGATTGAAACTCCTTGCGATAGGTGATCGAAGAGCCCCTGTTGACATTGAAGTTTTTCCACTTCTGCTGACCTTTCTGCCCGTTCTCATTTGGTTTAACCCATTTGCCATTAGAAAGTTCAGCAAATGGTTTGAAGGTAGCAGGTCTTGCTCATGGTGCTCTAGCCTTCGACTCAGACCTTCTTGGGTCGAAACTTTGGGGGCCATGGTTGGCCTTCTCCCACTTCTTCTTAGCCTTTCGTACCCCTTCGAGATTCTGCGCCGCTTTTTTGTCGAACACAGCGCTGCACCGAGGGCAAAGCATTACTTTAGATCCCTTTCGTTGACATCTGTGCATGAAGTCAACAAACTTTCTTCCTCTTTTGGGAAAGCTAGCTTACTGTATTCCTCTTGTCGGCGTTACTCGACGACTTCCATTGGTGACTCCTCAGAAATTTCCACCATATTAACTTCCATTTCGACATCCTCAGTGATGTCAAGCTTGCACAATTTCATCTGTAAACCCTCAACAACCCTATCCATCTGGACAAAACTATCAGCAGTTTCCTTGGTTACCAGCATCTTCTGGGAATCCTCAGCAACTCCCTTGTCAGTATCATCAGTAGTGTTGTTATTGAACACTTCAACAGAACTAATAACCAAGATCCTTAGGAATTTCTGGTCAAGATTTTCAGTAACCCTGGTCATGACTGTTTCATTGTTGAAATCATCAGCGATCTCGATCATATTGACATCATTGTTGAGGCCTTCAACAACCTCAAGCATATGGACCTCTGTTGGCTCAGTATAATGAGCATCAGCTACTGGCAGAGGGTTTGCATCAATCTTCATTTGACTTTTGGACTTCTCTCCAAACTTCAGCCTTTCTTCCTGAATTACGTTCTGAACCAAATCCCTGAAAAGAAAACTTTGAGAAGTCTTATGACCCAAGAAATTATGATATTTAAAAAACCCTCTTTTTTTCCTTTGTTCTAAAGGAGGCGATTTAGCACCAGGTGGCACTATCATCTGACCATCCTTAATTAACAAATCGAAAATTTCGTCACATTTAGTAACGTCGAAAGTATAAGTTTTCTTGGGAAATTTGTCATTTTCTCAGTTTCGACATTCGAAGGTGCCAGCAACCTACAAGAGTAAGGCAGACCTTGTTTGAATTCAGTAAGATCGACCTCGCCTTCGTCGAAACTAACTGGCTCATCATGATATTTTTCGTCGTCGTTATTAACTTCGACGTAAGACACTCTCTTGTTTTTACTTGCCCTGGCCTTTTCTTCCTTAAGGCGTTCTAACTGTCGAACCCTATCGGCTAATTGGGCCATATCTCTAAGATACTGTGTATCCAACTTCTTTCTAATGGAATAATCTAGGCCTCCAGCAGCCATTTTGACTAACTCATGCTCTGGTACTTGAGTAAAGCATCTAGCTTTGAGCAGTCGGAGCCTATTTAGGTAGTCATCAATTGGCTTGTGAATTTACATTTAATACTAGCCAACTATTTCAAACTAATCTTAGTTTGTCCCATATAGAACTGTACGTGAAACAACCGTTCTAATTTGGTCCAATTGTGGATAGAATTAGGTGGCAAAGTCGTGAACCACGTGAAGGCATTCTTTATCAGAGAACTTGGAAAGTATTTTATCCTAAGGTTCTCATTATTTGCAATTTCCCCAACCTCTATCACGTATCGAGCCATATGTTCGACGGTGGATTTAGTGGTATCCCTAGAGAACTTAGTAAACTTAGGGACTTTTGTTCTAGGGGTAACTCCGACTGGAGAATGTATTCTGACAACGGGGATGTATAATTTGGCCTTCGCAGTCCCATATTTACCCCATTTTGGACCATTATCCTTTCGATCATAGCTGCCAGATTATTATCTGCCGCCATGTCGTTACATCGAAATTACTGTATGACGTCATCAACATCCTGATTTCTATTCACCAAAACCACCCTTGGTTGATCTCCTACAGGCACTGGCTGTTGAATCCTAGGGGGTTCGACTGCTACCTTATTTGGTGCGTTTACCTGAGGGGTATTCCCTGGATTCTGTTGATTTTGGTTAATAGTAGGGTCATCTTCGAATAACACCCCATGGTTTGCTGCGATATACTCTCTTTGAGGGTGTCGAGGAGGATTAGGAACACCAAAGAAATCTGCAAGGCGCGTCATCTGCGCAACCATTTATTGATTGGTTTGGGTAGTATTTTGGATTAGAGGCTGAAAGATTTCCCCCATGGTTTGAGACATCATTTGGACCATTTGGTGGTTACTTTCATTCATCTGCTGCCTTAGATAGGCTGCAGTAGTATTCGTCAGGCCTGACACTTGGGTTGAATATCCTACTCCTAAGGACTGGTTTCGACCCATATTTACTCCAGACCCTGACCCTTGTAAAGGTGATGTCATTATAGGTTCAGAATACACCGGGGGTGCATTTTGCAAATTCATCATCATGGAAGTTGGCATCCCATAAGGCTGCTCTCAACCATTTAAGGGCATTGAAAAACCTTGTGGTGGGAACGGTCGATAAGTAGACGTCCCAACCGGAGGAGGGATTACTGGGGGTCTGGTTGGCCTCACATATGTCAAGACTGGTTCAGTATGAGGATGGAATGTGTCGGTGTCGAACTAGCCATAGAGGGCATAGTTTCGGATGCAGACGCAAGAACGGTGGGTCCTCCCATTGAAGACACGGGGGTTGGTTCTACGTTGACACCGGATGCAATTTGAGGATTTGAACTACTTGGCTGATTAGTACTTGCCATTTTCCTCGTATATTTTCTTTTTGGTCTTTCTTCGTTTGTGGTGGCTACCTTTCCACTCCTTAATAACATACAACGAAGTACGTGACACAAAAAGGATATTCAAATCACAGAATTCTAAGTTTTTTTCTAAAAAGTTTCTTAGCACTGGTCCCACTGGGCGTGCCAATTTGTTTACTGGTAAAAATGGTAAACAACCGCTGGTCTATCAATTTCATATAAAACTGAGTAACTTGCAGGATCGACCACACAAATCCTAGGACATGTGCTAAATTGATTTCTTGTGTGAACTTCTATGTTTCGACTAAGTAAAGGAATGGAAAACGGCTTTCTTCAAGAAACTTAAAGTGACTGAAAAGTAAAGGACTTTGAGAAAAAGGTTTAAATTGAAGAGGCTGGTAAAGCCATGAATTTAACTTGCGTGAAATTAAAGGGACTTTTAATAAAAAGATATATAAAGACTCTGAATCGAAAAGGCTGAAAGGGTAAAGACTAAATGAAATGTAGAAAAATAACTTGCACGAAGTAAAAGATAATCTCTTAGTAAAAGACTTAAAGAAATTGCATTGAAATGGAAAGTGGTGTTTACATTACGTACATTCTCACAAAACTCGTTTCTCTACACGCGGATACTTTGAGTAATTTCTGAGTAACTTGTACAAATTGAACAACACACAAATCCTATTGCTAGAACTCCTATTTATACTAATTAAACTAACTGCTGTTAACTGCCAAAACAATTAACATACGACAAGTGTCACCCTGCATGCTTCTAATCCTCTTGATGTGCGCCACTTGTCTTTTTCAAAAGCGGATAAGAGTAAGCATTTCCTCTTTTATTTGAATTTGAATTACTTCGCGTCAAACACCATCAGTAGTATTCGTCGAAGGATATTTCCCAATGCTTGAAAATATTTCTAAGTCCCACGCTTATCTTCTCCTTTCGCAAGCATACCTTCGACTTAGGCTTCCACCATGAAGATCCAGTCGAACACTTTCAAACTTCTTCACATAGTTTAACACTTCAATTAATTCCTCTAAATCAATATAGGCATCGAATTGAGGAGCTAACAATAACTGACGGCTCCACAACTTACCCCATTGAGAGCTGTGAATGAGAGTGTGAGATACAGAGGAATATCTGGTCATTCATCTTTTTGGAATTCTGAATCATGGCTTCAATAAATAAGTATTGATGTTCTAATTTTATATAATAGATCAATGAATATTTCCGCTTACAGAGCTTACATTCCATATTCTCCGTCTTACTTCTACTTAGGTGAAAACCATGTGTTTCTAAAGCTCGTCTCCAAGTGTCCAACCTCTCATTTAAATTCTCCTTCAACTCTCTAAGAAGAACTATATTATCTGCAAAAACATGCATCTCAATGATATGAGTCCATAATTATATTAGACTTTAAAAATGACAAGTAAATAAATATATTTTTTTATAAATGAGACAAATAATAAAAACTAAATAGAGTACTTTTTTATTTGACAGTATCATAAATAATAGTAGTGATAGTCTTTGTTAATCTTTGTTGTATATTTGGTTTTACGTTTTGGAGATTTTAGAATTGATTTTGGATGTGTAAAATTGATTCAAATTCTAATATGTTTTATTGTTATTAAGTAAAATTGATTATGTTTTTAGATGAGAGAGAATATGGCAATCAAATGGTCTTGAAGGGGTTGAATAGGTCATTCCCCTAATACCTATTCTTAAAAAAAAATCAAAAATCAAAGTTTTATAAATGGATGTGTAGATTGCATACGAAAGCAAAGGATAGCAGGGTTTTATTAAACATATGATTGAATGAATATCACATTTAATTTATATCATAAAAATTCACAATAATGAGAATAATTAAGTTGCTTTAACATGCAATTCAACAATTATCATGATTCAATTTTCACACACGATTCAAATTGAATTTAATTAATCAACTGATCAATCTATCAACAAAAGTTTATGGAGTCATAATTTCTAGAAAGAAAATTAAAATGACTAGATCAATCACAGACCTAAGCTTATACAATAAATCACTATAAGTAGATAAAATCTATCAACATAGAATCTACAAAGATGGTAAAGAACCTAAACATGCCAACTATACAAAAATTTAAAGACATATGAATAGATAGATTTATACACCAGATTTATATTGGTTGAGCATTTTCGTCCTCGTTTTCATCTTAGCCCAGTCTTCAATGGCGAACCACTGAAAAATCGTATGGTCTACCAATATTTTACAAATTAATATACATAGTTTTTTGTACTACGGATAATCTAGATAACATTGAATACTTCAAAGCCAAGTAATGTGAGTGCAACTTTCTATTAGATGTGTTTTGCATGATGTCAAAATTAGGATACATTATTGTTGATGTATATTTGATGGAATCCTTTGATTCTCAATGTGCATCTTAGTATTAGGAAGCATAAAAACATTTTGGAAAAGGTTCATGCATCAAAAACAAGTTTTTTCGAAAAAATAACCTATGTGTCGACACATAGAAGAAAAAAATTTCTATGTGTCGACACATCTGTTTTTCAGGTCGGCACATGTAATGCATTTTTAAAGTCTGTAGACTTTGTTAGATGTGTCGCCTCTACAGGTCGACACATGACTTGTTCAGGTCAGCACATGACCTTTACAAGTTAGCTCATGACTTACACAGGTCGGCTCATGCAACGTATTTTTCCAAAAATTCACAAATTTTTCAATTCTCTTGCATTCCTTTTGCTTCAAAATTTGCACACATATACTTCATACATGCATAATTTCTTTTCAATGATTTTGTGAAAATCATAAACGAAACTTTGAACATAGAAAGAGTCTTCTTCATCTTCAACCTTGATTTTATTCCCAAAGAGGGGACGGGGAAATATCGATAAAACCCAAAAAGAACGACAATGATATTGGTCGTCGCAACCAAATCAAGGCTCGGAGTCGATTATGCAAGAAGAAGGTATTAGCACCCCACACGTCCGTTGTAATCAATGGGAGCCATTCTGTTAGTTGTACGAGTTAGTTTTATCTTAAAACATTAGGCTTCTCGAGTTATTAAGAGGGGAAAGAATAGGGCAAAAAGGTTTATTTTTTATTAGGTTGCAGAGAAGAAAGTACCTAAAAAGGTTTTTATTATTAAGGGGCATGATAAGATTTCGTAATCCTGCTCCTACGTATCAAGGTTACGTAGTTCTGGGTAGAAAATATGTCTTTGTTGGTCGATTTTAACGAAAGCTATCTTGTATTAATCGACGAAAACACTATTTTACTCAAAACAAGTGAGGAGCCGACATTTGCATCACATTGAATGGATTTACGAATTAAAATTCACGGGAAAACGCCATCTATCTCAACTCAATGGTCGTGGATGAAGCATTGTGTTGCATCATCTTAAGACAAAATATCTTTCATTTTTAAAAAGGTTTTAGGTTGTGACAAGAGGCAAAAAGGTTAGAATTTTTTTGATGTATTTTGGGGTTCGAAAGACGAGTATTTATGACTTGCAAGCTCTTACAACCTTGGGTCTAATACTCGCGACTACGTCTCGACCTTTCACCCAGGAAATCTTTTTCTTTCAATTTTATTATAAAAAGGGTTTGAATATTTACAAGTGTTTTGAAAGGAAGACAAATGCTTATGGCTTGCATGTTCTTACAACTCGGGCCTAGCATTCAGGACGACATCTGAAACTTTCACCCAGTTAGTCTTTTTCTTCCAATTTTATTAAGAAAATGATTTGAAGAAAATAAAAGTGAGATCTTTAAAAAAATTGATAGTTCAAGGTTTGTATCTTATTGAAAGATATATATTAATCATGTGTCCATTGTCTTGTTTAACATATCAAAGCCTAGGCAAGATAAAATTGATGTGTAATATCATATGCAAATCAATCACACAAACAAGCAATAGTCAAACAAAATTATCATCCAGTTATAACCAAATTTAGAATTAAGGCAAACAATATGACTTTGAACCCTTAGAAAATCAAAGGACATACCTAAGAACCCTAATAATTTCTCTTTTTTTTTTCGTTTTTTTAATACATTCATAAAAGAAAAATACATGAATAATAAAATAAAAAAGGATATAAAAAATATTTTTTTATTTTTAAGATGTTAATACAATAAAAGATGAAGTTGCTCATGATCCGGATATCGGTTACTTCGTTATTTTGATGTTTTGCTTATATTTGTCGTTTAATTTGAGTTCCCTTAGTTATTAATCATCAAACACATGCTAGAGTATTTCATCCATGAATTAATTAAGTTGAATATGTATCTTAGATGTGTGAATTGATTCAGTTGTCTTTCTGACTTGATTCAAAGCCTTTTTGTGTTTCCTGACTCGATTCAAGGATTTCATGAATCGATTCATGAAAGTGCCTCAAAAGTCCATTTTGATTCTGTTTGTGTGAATCGAGTCAAAATCATTTTTTAATCAAGTCATAGAACTCAAAATTCTAATTTGAATTGATTCAGTAAGGGTTGCGAATTGATTCAGTACGCTAATTTGAATTGATTCATTTTAGAGTCGACTCAAGTCAACAGCCCTAACTGAATCAAGTCATGGGAATTATGAATCAAGTCACGCAGTTTATTTTAACTCACTTATCTTGCATTTATAAATAGAGAATTCATTTCCTCATTTCTGAAGAGATCAAAATTTTTTCTGTGAGAAAACCTTTGCAAACACAACTTCCTTTTCTCTTTCAAATCTTCATCTTAATCATACCCATGGAAATTATTCTCTTGTGTGTGTGATGATTAATTGTAGGGAAACATTAGGGATCTAATTGTTCGTTGAAGTGTGCAGATTTTGCAAGAGGTATTTTGGTCTTGGAAATTTCAAGGATTAAAATTTCTTGAAGGAAAAAGAAGAAGAAGCTTTTCTCCATTATTGTGGAGTTTTTCTGCAGATTTGTCAACTTGTTGAAGAGAAAGATTCAAGGCTTGGAATTTCAAGATTGGATAAAAATTAGGAAATTCATCAAGAGAGGAATCCAACAAAAGTTGAAAATCAAGATCTTGGGTAAAGATCAAGTTAGCGTTAGTAGCTAGTTGCAAGTAAGTTCGTTCAAGAAGCAAGAAAGAAGATAACATGGATTGTTATAATTTATCTTTTTGGTTTTGTGAATTGTTGTAACAAGAACCAAAATTCTATATTGTTTTAATGGAAGAAATAACTCTTCGATGGTTCTTTGTTGAAGATTAGATGTAGGTGCCTGTGAGGATGATAACACCGAACTAGTATATATCCTGGTGCACTCTCTTCTTCTCTCCCTATCTCTTTATCGTTTAAAATTGCATGCTTGGGTATCTGTTTAGATTCATTGTATTCATAGTTTTGATTTGAAAAAGTTTAGGTTTGATTAGATTTGCTCTTCTAAAGGATCCAGTTAATTGATTATTGTAAGAACATTGAATTTAGAATTGCCTTTAAAATTGAAGAATTGTTAAAGTCTTTAAGCCTCTCGTTGAAGCTATAACCATTAATCAATTCATTGTATTCCACCTCATTACAAACCTTTGGTGTAAGTATAACACAAATTCTCTTCCAATATCATAAAAACTTTTCAAAACGAAATTTCACCATATCTGTTTCTGCTTGCGTAATCTGATTTTTTGAAAAGAAGAGATTTTTTAATTGTCTATTCAACCCCCCTTCTAGACAAGTTACTCCATATTCAAGCCAACAATTGGCATCGAGAGCTGGTTCTTTAGATAAGGTTTAACGACCTCAAAAGTTGATTGAATATGGCGCAAATTGATCTGAATAGAGCGTATAATAGAGCCCCGATTTTCACCGGTAAAAACTATGCATATTGGAAGGATTGTATGTACGTACACCTTATGTCCTTGGATGTACAATATTGGTTGGCCATCGAGGACGAACCCTATGTTCCTCAAAGAGTCATTGATGGCGTACCAAGTGCAAAACCACCTAAGGATTGGATTGAGGCCAAAACTAAAAAGGCGTCTTATGACTCGAAGGCGAGAAATATACTAATCTCATCATTGAGCATGAATGTATATTTTTCAATTTCACATTGTAAGATGGCTCAGGCAATGTGGAACGCTCTTAAAGTTCTTTATGAGGAAACCGAAGACGTGAAGCAATCTAAAATCAATACTCTAACAGAGGAATTTGAACTTTTCCGCATGGAACCCGGTGAAACCGTGGCCTCCATGCATATGAGATTTTCCCATATAATCAATAAACTTGAGAATTTTGGTAAGACCACTTCTAATGAAGATTATGCTAATAAGATTTAGAGGTCTATGTGCAGGGAATGACAGCCAAAAGTAACGGCTATCAAAGAATCTCATGACCTAAAAACCTTAGACATGTCAACCTTATTTGGTAAGCTCACCGAACATGAGCATGAACTAAAGAGACTTGAAGCAAGTGAAAGTAATACTAAGTGCAAGGATAAAAACAAAGAAGAGAAGAAGAACATCTCCCTAAAAGCCTCAATTTCCAAGGTAAATATAAAGGTAGATGATGAGGACTCGAGTGACTCTTTGGAAGACGAAGAGATGTGATTGTTTGTAAGGCGCTACAACAAGTATATGAGGAGAAATGGTCTAAAACACTCAGATAAGAACTTAATGAATTTTAGGAAATCAAGTCACTCAAAGAAATGGGATGATAAGAAGAAAGAAGAAAAGCAAGTCACGTGCTTCGAATGCGGAAAAATTGGTCACTACAAAAAGGAGTGTCCAAGTTTGGTAAAACACAAAGGAAAGAAACATTACCACAAGTCCAAAAGCTAAGGCAAGGGACGACGTGTGTACATCGCTTGGGAAGAAGACGAAGACTCGTCATCATCTTCATCGACAAATGAAGAAGTAGCTAATCTTTGTTTGATGGCTCGAAACAAGCACAAAGACTCCGATGTAAGTGACTCCGATTCTAACTCCTTACCTTCTTATAATGAATTATCCGAGGCGTTCCATGAGATGCATGAAGATGTATTAAAAGCTTTTAAGAAAATCTCCTCTCAAAAGAAAAAGATTTTGAAACTTGAGGGATAAATCTTAAAACTTAAAAATGCTCTTGAATCCTTGAAAAAGGACCATGCATCTTTAGTAAACGACCAATTGTGTATTCCTCCAACTCTAGATGAAAAGGAAATGTTAGTTGAATGTATTACTTGCCCCTGTTTAAAAAGTGAAATAAAAGATTTAAAGGGTCAAATAATATAATTTACTAGAGCTCCTACCGTTACATCTATTAGTTCAAGCGATGATGAGTAAAACTTTAGAAAACAAAGTAAGAAAAATGCTCATGTCACTAGAAAGAATAGAAAGAACGGGTCCTCTAGAGTTGTGTGTCATTATTGTTGTGAAAAAGGACACATTAGGCCTAAATGCCACATTAGGAATGTGAAAATTCTAAATGGTCTTATGGCATGGAGACCTAAGAGTCCTAGTGCTAACCCCCAAGGACCCAACACTAGTTGGGGACCTAAAATTTCTTGTTGATTATCTTGTAGGAATGTCTTACAGCAGCAAAAAAGACGTGGTTCCTAGATAGTGGATGTTCAAGGCATATGATGGGAGACGCGTCATTGTTCATTGACCTCGTCAAGAAAGAGCGTGGCTTCGTTACGTATGGAGATAAAAACAAAGGTAAAATACTATGAGAAGGTATTGTGGGAAATCCCTTCACAATTACCATAGACGGTGTTTTGTTTGTAAAAGGGCTTAAACATAATCTCCTTAGCATAAGTCAATTATGCTATAAGGGTTACTCCATATCTTTTAACTACCTTAATTACATGATTAAACATAAGAGTGACAAGGAGAAAATGTTTAAGGGTTCTAGAATTGATAACGTTTATATGCTAAATCTATATGACGTTTCAAATATTGGCACCAAGTGTTTAGTCACCCGGAGTGAAGACTCTTGGTTGTGGCATAGACGCTTAGGTCGTGTTCATTTTTACTTAATAAATTAAATAGCTTCTAAGAATCTAGTAATTGGTCTACCTAAAATAAAATTTTCTAAAGAAAAGCTTTGTGATGCATGCCAAATGGGAAAGCAAACAAGAGTGTCTTTTAAATCCAAAAATTGTGTTTCCACTTCAAAACCTCTTGAGCTTCTCCATCTAGATCTCTTTGGTCCTTCTAGGACAAGAAGGCTAGGAGGCAATTACTATGGCTTTGTGATAGTAGATGATTTTACTAGATATACTTGGACTTTATTTTTAAGTCAAAAAGAAGAAACCTTTAAAGCATTTGTGAAATTTGCTAAGCTTATCAAAAACCGTTTAGATTTGAAAATAGTCAACCTAAGAAGTGACCATGGTGGTGAGTTTGTTAACCACCAATTTAAAAACTTTTGCAACGAAAGCGGAATAGCCCATAACTTCTCTAGTCCGTGAACTCCTCAACAAAATGGTGTTGTGGAGCGTAAAAACCGTATTTTAGAAGAATTAGCATGGACTATGATAAGCGAAATGGGTTTACCTAAGTACTTTTGGGCTGAGGCAATTAACACTGCATGTCATGTCTTGAATAGGGTACTCATTTGACCTATCCTAGAGAAGACACCCTATGAGTTACTTAAGGGTAGGAAACCTAACATTTCTTACTTTCGTGTCTTTGGTTGTAAATGTTTTATTTTAAATAATGGCAAAGATAAGCTTGGTAAGTTTAACGCAAAAGCAGACGAGGGAATCTTCTTAGGTTACTCATCATCTAGTAAGGCATATAGAGTTTTCAATAATAGAACTTTAATAGTTGAAGAATCTATACATATTGCATTTGATGAAACCAAACCCCAAAATATGGGGAAAGGTATTTCTTCTGTTGTTGATGTTTCAGGTTCTAATACGGAAGATAAGATCGACGATGACGTTCCAAAAGTGGATCCTCCAAAAGATGAGGACATTAATGATGATAAAGAGGAAAGTGAACACGAGGATAATAAACATGAGACCTCAAACCAACTTCCTCAAGATTGGATCATCACAAAGGATCATCCGTTGGACAACATCTTAGGAGACATAAAAAAGGGAGTAAGTACGCGTTTACAATTAAATAATTTATGTAACTATTCTGCTTTTATATCACAAGTTGAACCGAAAACAGTTAGTGATGCTTTGACTGATGAGGGTTGGCTTCTTGCTATGCAAGAAGAACTCAACCAATTTAAAAGAAATGACGTATGGGATTTAGTCCAACGTCCTAAAAACAAAATAGTCGTAGGCACTAAGTGGGTCTTTCAGAACAAACTAGATGAAAACGGAATAATTACTAGAAACAAGGCAAGGCTAGTGGCAAAGGGGTATAATCAAGCCGAAGGGATAGACTACGAGGAGACTTATGCTCCCGTAGCCCGACTTGAGGCTATTAGACTCCTATTGGCATTCACATGCTGTCTTGATTTTAAACTATATCAGATGGATGTTAAGTCGGCTTTCCTAAACGGATTCATAAATGAAGAGGTATACGTCTCTCAACCTCCGGGTTTTGTGGATCACGACAATCCCGATCTTGTTTTTAAACTTAAGAGAGCCCTCTATGGCCTCAAACATGCTCCTAGAGCTTGGTATGAGCATCTTAGCGGTTTCTTGCTTGGAAAGGGATTTAGTCGTGGAACCGTAGATACCACTTTATTCATAAGACGTGAAGGAAAGCATGTTCTATTGGTTCAGATATATGTGGATAACATTATATTTGGATCCACTAACGAATCTTTGTGTAGAGAGTTTTCTAACACAATGCAGGGCGAATTTGAGATGTCATTGATGGGTGAACTTACTTATTTCTTGGGACTCCAAATAAAGTAAAATGATAAAGGAACGTTCATCAGTCAAACAAAATATTGCTTGGAAGTCTTAAAGAAGTATGAAATGAACAATGCAAAATCAATATCTACACCAATGGCTTCAAATATGCTAATTAACAAAGATGAATCGGGTAAAGAGTTTGACGTTACAAAATATCGAGGTATGATTGGATCGTTGCTTTATTTAACTGCAAGTCGACTTGATATCATGTTTAGTGTCTGCATGTGTGCTAGGTTTCAAGCTTCCCCTAGAGAATCTCATTTTAAGATCATTAAACGTATTCTAAGGTATCTAAACGGTACTGCAAACCCTGGTCTTTGGTTCCCTAAGGGAAGTGAGTGCAGTTTAGTAGGTTATTCTGATTCTGATTTCACGGGGTGAAAATCAGACAGAAAAGTACTAGCGGAACATGTCATATTTTTGGAAATTTTCTGATCTCGTGGCATAGTAAGAAGCAACATAGTGTTTCACTTTCAACCACCGAGGCAGAATATGTAGCCACCGGTAATTATTGTGCACAAGTCCTTTGGCTTAAGCAACAATTATTGGACTATGATTTAAAACTAAGTTGCGTTCCGATTAAATGTGACAACACTAGTGCGATAAACCTGACTAAAAACCCAGTACTGCATTCTCGCACTAAGTATATAGAAATTAGGCATCAATTTCTTCGCGATCATGTGGAAAAAGGCGACGTAGTTTTTGAATTCGTGGACTCTAAAAATCAGCTTGCTGATATTTTTACAAAACCTTTGTCCTCGGAGTTGTTCCGCAAGATTCGAAGAGAATTAGGGATTCTCGATCCTTCTTGCTTTGAATAAGCATTGATCTATCCTTATTTACTTTGCCGTATAATTTTCTGATATACTAACAATTATTGTGCATCAATTTTTCTTCAATCTCGTACGGTATAATCTCTCTGATACCTTTATCTCTTTGTGTTATATCTGATTAAATTGATCTATCTGTGTAGTTTATCATGCATGTTTATAATCTGTTATGTCTGTGTATAGATTTGCATCACATTTAATATCTATGTTAAATATGCATTTAATCTTATTTGCATCATATTCATGAATTCATTCATTTCATCATATTGCATTTCATGTTTTTTCATTGAAATCTGTCTTGAATCAATTCCTGAATTAATTCATAAAATTGTCTAGAAAGTGCATTTACATTCTGTTAGCCGGAATTGATTCAAACCATTTCGTGAATAAATTCATTTTATGGTTGTTTTTCTTTTCCATCCATTTTTTTTCAGTCTAGTCATAATCAACATCATCCTTTACCCAGTTTTTTTCCATGTCAGTTTTTTTCGGCGTGTTCGCAGATTCTTTAATCATCTTCACAATTTTTTTCTAGTCTTTTAAATCTCCATCAGTTTTTTTCTTTTATTCTCTCTTTCGTCATATTTTTTCTATCATTCTACCCCACAATTATACACGACAAATTACGCAAATTATCAGAGTAAAATCAGAATCACCTCAAAGGGTGCACATTTCTCAGTAAATTCAAATCAACAAAATTGCTCCGTAAACAACGAGTTTTGCTCAAAATAGCTCAAAAGCCTTCAAAGGGCAGCAGAACCACCATAACCACAAAAATCCCACAAAAGGGTTAAAATAAACCATAGTCATCAAATAATCAATAAAATAACAGCCAAATAAAACTCAACATGGTTCGACTCAATGACCCAACCCGATGTTACACTATCAGAGCAAGACCCTCTACATCGACCAAAATGCAAATAGCTTCAAGAGTCCTCGAAAGCATCCATAGCTAATCCTGATCACCTGCACGTTACCCACGTGGAGGCAACATTCAAACAGGCAGGATAAGTAATACAATTCATTATAATCAATATAAAATAGGATATGTATAAAAATGACGTCATCATCATATACATCATCATCAGAGTCATCACAGGCAAACATCAAAGCACAACACCATAAATCACAATAATATGCCACATAAATGCAATGCACAACAAGACTCATGCATGTGATACCAATCGTCACAATCGATGGACACTTAGGCCATCACCCTCCAAAGATCCCCGTCAATAGGATAGGTTCCACACAAGAACCGGAGCACGTCATAAACCACTTCACATCCACACAATGGGATGGAAGCCACAATAGACCGAAGTCTAACCTCATCATCATTGGACCGAAGTCCTAACATCATCATCAAAATATGCTATGAATGCATAATGCACAACGTCATAATCATCATCATCAATAAAGTCATCACGTGCATCATCATTCATCAAAATCTCATATTCGTCATATCGTCATTTATTCATCAAAACATCATGCATCATCATCTTATCATCATCAATATAGCTTATGTTAATTCACATCAGTATTTAATCATCAAACATCGGTATAAACAACTCAAAATCATCAATACACTCGTGGTAATTCATATCATCACTTAAATCATCAAACATCATATATAACAGCTCATAATCATCAATATACATCGCGGTAATTCAAATCATCAATTAATCATCAAAATCACAAAATCATCGTCATATGATCATCATTAACATCAGGGTTCAACAATCACAACTTCATAACACTACTAATTCAACAACGACATCTATCATACGTATATAATCACAATTAACCTCAATTCCTCATAGTTTGACAATGGAAAAATACTCCATACTGCTCATTTGGTTTCACTAAAAAGTAGTTCATCGCGTTATCTTTCCAACGCTTCGAACGGGACCTCAATCGGACTTACGGATCAAAAGTTATGATCAAAACCGTATCTGGACCCAAAGCTGCCCGGCTGTGACGGAACTGCATGGCGACCGCCCTTATGGCGCTCGCCGTTTACCTACAGAATGCAGAATTTGCATTTTTCATCGTTGGAGGCCTTCCGGACCTCCGATTTCGATTCCGTAAAAAGTCTCGGTTTCGTAATTCAAAATCCTACGACTGTATAACATTTATAACAGTATATGACACTTATTTTAGGGATACAACCATCATATTATCAACAATTTCTACATCTCATTCCATCATTTCTCCCCTAAAACACTCCAAAAACAGTCCTGAAACATCAAGGCAATCAAAGGCATAAAACCTACGACTATTAGGTCGGTTAATTTCACTATTCTAACTCGAAATACCTAAACCTTCACAAATTCTCAAGATTCCCATAAACCCCATAAATTCCTTTCTCATACAAGATCTCTCATATCATCAAAGAAGGTTTTGCCTCGAAGGCTTATTTTTGCCCGAATCAATTCAACCCTTAATAATCCATCATCGATCCTCAGAAATACCTCTAAATCATCAATAACTCATAAACCCTTCAAAAACCCCCAAAACCCCTAAAATCCACTTTAAACACATCACTTCCTATATTGAAAACAATGAAAGGCAATACTCCTCATACCTTAGATTGTCGATCCGGAGCATTTCTCTATTGAGCCTTTGGAAACCTTCTTGAATCCTCGCCTTTTCCTTTTTCCTCAGAGCTATGCACTTTCTCCTTATTTTCACGATCTGACAAAATGAATCCTATTGTTCCCAATTCCTTTTTGTTAAACCCCTGGGCTTCCAAAATGGGCTTTCCCCATAATACTCTCACTAATCCTCCTCAAAAGTCCATCTTACCCTTAATTTCTCTAATATTATTTAAATTAATAATAATACTAATATATTCATATTATATACTATTATTTAATTAAATAACCGAAACTCTACGAAAATGGCAACGTCAACACAAACCACCAAAATTCACCGAAAATTCACAAATATTATATTTAAATAAATTAAATAAATATTCTTACAAATTCGGGGTGTTACAACTCTCCCCCACTTAAAGAATTTTCGCCTCAAAAATTACCTCAAGGAAACAGAGTCGGATACGACTCCCTCATCTGATCTTCACATTCCCCAGTCCAACTTTCGCCATCTGATCCACCCCACAACACCTTCACCAAAGTTATGTCTTTACCCCGCAGTTACTTCATCTCTCGACCGTCAATCCGCATAGGTATAGCTTCCACTGTCAGGTTATCCCTCACTTGTACATCATCCATCTGAATCACATGCGACGGATCCAGAATGTACTTCCTCAAATGAGACACATGGAACACGTCATGCAAATTCGCAAGTGACAGCGGTAAAGCAATTCGATAGGCTACCTCTCCTATCCTCTGCAAAATTTGATATGGATTAACAAAACGTGGAGTGAGTTTCCTAGACTTCAAAGCTCGACCCACACCAGTCACTGGCGTCACCCTAAAAAACACGTGATCTCCCTATTGGAATTCAAGTGTCTTCCTCCTCTTATCATGGTAGCTCTTCTGACGACTCTACGAATCTCTCATCTTTTCTTGGATCACCTTACTCCCCTCAGTCGTCCCTTGTACAATTTTGGGTCCAAGTACAACACTCTCGCCCGACTCATACCAACACAAATGATTTCTACACCTTTTCCCATACAAAGCTTCATAGGGCGCCATTCCAATACTAGCATGAAAACTGTTGTCGTAGGTGTAACACCCCAAAATTTTCCTTGTTGTTTTTAGCTAATTGGCTTATGTTTCTTTTCATTTCTTGCATTTTGCATTATGCATAGCATTGGTTCTTAGCACGGGATCAAAGTACTTGGTCCATATTCTCAAGTCTCAAACTTCAAGGTGGTTCAGAGGGTTCATCATATCTTCATAAGATCAAGATTGGCAAAGGATTTCAAGTGATTCCTTCCCTCCTGATCGGGGGGGGGGGGGGGCAATTAGGGTCTTTAAGATCAAGAGGACTTCTTGAAAGGCTTGGTGTGTTCAAGCATGCTCCTGTGGTTTTCTTTATGCTCACAAGTGCTCATGGATGAGGGTTTGGTTATTGATTCATTGTGGAGGATGTTCAGTGGATCAGTTGCTTGTGAACTAAGCATAAGTCAACTGTGAAGGAGAAAGTCAACTGTGGAATTTTGAGGCTCTTTTCATGGTTTTCAAGGTCTCACATCCTCATATGGCCTCCAATTGTCAAGATTTGTCCCATTTATCAAGAATCAAGAGGTTGTACAAAGGTTACTAAATTTGGAAAATGACCCATAATTGAAACTTTCCATTTTTGGCAATTTTTCTTCCACATTCAACTTGACTTTTCATCATCAAGGAAGCTCCAAATGACTTTTCCTCCAACATGAAACTTGAAGATCTTTCTCTCCCATTTCCAAAAATTACTAGACCATTTCCACATCATTTGTGGAACTCTAGTTATGGCCAAAACAATGCAAGGTGCTTTTCATGGATTCCTTATATGTCAAATTTTCCACTTTTTGTATTTTTGCACAAATGGACTTGTAATGTTCCCAATTGCTTCATGTCACATTATAATATCAAAATACAAGTCAAGAAGATCATTTGTGGCTTTTGATTCAATTCATGCCATGCCATTTTTCTCATTATTCTCACAAAGTGCAAAAATGCCAAATTAATTCAAAGCTTGCAAACCAAGAAAGTGCAAGGCCCAAAATCAATCCAGAAATGGTATGGGAGTAAATTGGAGGTGAATTATGCTGAGAACAAGGGCTTCCCACGTGCAAATTAGTGGTGGTGGTGTAAAATGCATTTTTGCAATTTCACTCAAATCTCATTAACAAGAGCTCTAATCACTTCCTAATCTCAATCAGTGAACTAATCAAGAGTATATAACCTTACTCATGCTCTCACAGCTAGGGTAGAGACTCACATTTGCTCAGTTTCCATTTTTCACTCTCCACTTTCTCATTTTCGTTTCTCCTTCTCCATAAGGTGTTTTTGAGAAATTCTTTCATATTTGGAATCAGTGAAGAGAGTAGAACCAGAATCAACCATCATCTGAAGCTCATACTGAGATTTTCACCAAGCTCCATTCAAGAGGGTTCAAGTTCAAAACTCAAGATCTAGCACGATTCCAAGCTCTAGTTGCATTTATTTTGCAATTAGAGATTCCAAGGACTTGATCTGCAGCTTTTGGAAGGCGTTCTTGTGCAATTTTAAGTTCTTCAAGATCTTAGGTTAGTGATTTTTTTCACCATCACAGAACTTGAATTTTTGATATGCAAAATGATCTATGATGTGCACTGAACATGCTGATATATTTTATTTGAAGTTTGGACGTGTAATTTGTGAGATATGTGGATTTAAAGTTTTAGATCTAAACTTGTTTTCGTTCGATTCTCTTTTTGTGTTTGTTGTTTGTTAAAATGGACTGGATATTCATGATCCTTGCGTTTTTCTGATCAAAATGGTATACTCATACGCATTTTCTGGAAAAAGTCACGCCACAGCTCACCGGAGAGGGTGGCCGGAGCCCTAGCTCCGGCGGCTGGAAAATACAGTCCGGCGAGGGGAGGTTTCATGGAGAAGACGCGAGCTGGCCGTTGATTTCCAGATCCAACGCTTATCAGCGTGCCACATGTTTGTTTTGTTTATGTTTTAATTTTATGATCGCGTGTTTCTCACTCCGTGCGTACCACCGTGTTCACTCACCTCATAGCCATTGTTTCTATTTACTTTTTGATCAAGTGACTTAACCTGGAGCGTACAATTTCATCATGCGGCTGTGTTCATGACAACACATTAATGAAGCCATGTGCGTGGCACATGGCTGGTATATGGTGGGCTCTATGTGATTGTGTGGTCGCGTGAGAATGTGGAGCATGGTGCACCCTGGCAATCTGGACCGTATTTTCTCATTTAATTGGATCATGTGGATGCTATTAGGCTTGTTTTCATACGTCAGATTATGTGGTTGGCTGAGATCGTTTCCGAATGTTGACTTGTTCTACCATGTGCCCCATTGACTTTTTTTGGATTTTTCTGACCACGGGCTTTTCTATGCGCACCCCTGCTTCATGGTCCAATCCACATTTGAACTGAATTTCCTTGCTTATCACGCCCCCTAGCCCATGTTCTTCATCTTTATTTTCATTTAATCATTTGCTTTGCATTTTAATTTTTAAAATTACTTTTATGCATCTAAAAATCATACAAAAAAATAATGGAACTTATTTTTAGTTTTATCTTTTTTTTTTCATATTTTATTTTCTCATTTTATTTTTATTTTGGCATCTGTTTTAATTAATTGTTTTATTTCCTTTTCTTATTTGTTTCACTTGCACACACCAACTTGTGAAATTTATTTCTCCTCATCCGCAATGCATTTTTGATCCATTCTCTTTGCATACATTAGGTGACATTTTAAATTGCATAAAAACATTTTGGTTTCATTTTTAAAACTTTTCCATATTGCATTTTGGTCCTTTTCTTTTGCATGTTGAAACATTGTTCTTAAGTGATCTTTGTCCATTTGTTTGGGATACTTGGTTTGTGAATTTTGGTTTGATATTTTTGCACTTGTTACTTGACTGAGTTAGCTCCTGTTTGGATATTTTTTGGGATTTTATTAATCCACTTTGCTATTTTTGGTTGAGTGTTGTTTGTGATGCAAGTTTGGTTGAGGTATACTTTGGTACTTGATCTAGTTTGGATGCATTTGCTTACTTGTGATGGAATGATGCTTAAGTTGGATTTATGGTGTGATCATGTACTGTTTGAGCTTGCTTGTGGCTTTGGAATCATCTCTTTTCACTCATTTTTCTATTTGTTCTTGATTTTACAAAGTGTTGTTATTTTGACTTGAGTTTTGTGGATGTCTTTCTCACTTTTGGTGCATGCTTTGAATGTGTTGCTTGATGATTAATCTTGTATGACTTGAGTTTGGGTTTGATATGATATTGATGTATATGCTACTGCCTCTTGAGTGCTATACTTGATTTTCATGTTACTTGAGCATTGTTGGATGCATTTGGTTTGAATTATGTGATGCATATCATCCCTTTTGCTTTGTAACTTCTTTGGTGCATCGTATTGCATAATGTGAACCTCTTTTGCATATGTGGATTGTTAATGATGATATGATGTGAGTTCTGGTCTTGTTTCATTTTCATCTTGTCTCTTTCATTTCACTTTGGTATAAGATCCATGTGGGTTTAATTGTGCATTTAATTCAAGTATGCTTGCATCTTTCCATGTTTACCTTTGCATGATTACTTGAAGTGATTTGCATTAATCTTTGAAACATGTTGGTTGACCTGAGTTGGACATTTATGATATGATGTACTTGCTGCCCCATCTTGTATCTTATCTTCTCCTTCTCTTTCTCCTTCTTCTCTTTCACCCTTTTCATCCCTCGAGTCTCAAGACTTGTTTAAGTCTTGGATTCTCTCCCGTTAGAGCTACCTAGTCCAACTTAATTTTTGATTAAGCTTGGAGTAGGATTGGCATTAGGCTTTAGGTAGTCGTCTCTCCTAAGCTTCACTAACCATAGGACCTCCGTGCATGATAACATTAGGATTCTTAGTCTCCCTTTAGAGTTTCCTTTTGTATCGCTTCTCTTCTCATCTCAAAACTTCTTCAAGACACGTAATAAAAGTTAACGTGTATTGCGCTTGAGCCTTCTATGTGGGAAGTGGGGATTGAGGGGCTTCCTCTCATTCTTCTAGGATACCTAGTGTTTGTCCTGTTGGGGACGTGCGATCGTTCCTGTATTCAAGACTTGGGTTCAATGCAAGTTGCAAAACAACTTAAAAGACATTTCTGCTAAAAAAAAACACCAAACAAATTCAATATTTTTATCCTTAGGCATTGTTGGGTTTCAAATTTCTTTTTTCAGAAAGAGCTCGTCGCTCAAATAAAAAACACTTACCCACCCGTGGTCGTACCCACGAACTACGTCAGCTCTGATTCCTCTCTCTCATCCGATTGAGGATACGTAGGCACAAGACATCGATTGTCTTGGCGAGCAACCTTCCCCCATAGTTCCCGTCCGAACTACGTTGACTCTGACTTTTCCATTGCACTGAGGGAGTACGTAGGCCTAGGACAACGATACCGTCCTATCGAGTCACTTCCTTTTCCTTTCTTCTTCGTTTCTCCGTTCTTTCCCATTCTCGTTCTTTCCTCGGTCCAGTAGCAGTGGAGTTCCAGACGACGACACCCTTTGATGCAGACAGCAAGCGTGGATCCCATCGAGTACGATGGACGTGTTGGGTGCTAACACCTTCCCTTCGCGTAACCGACTCCCGTACCCGTTCTCTTGGTCGTGAGACCATGCTCTTTCCCTTCTTTCAGGTTCACGCAGTGTTTCCTTTCCCTCCCTTGGGATAAATACACTTTGCTGGCGACTCTGTGTTCTTTTGCGCCACTCTCGCGTTTGTACCGTTGTATGCGAATCTTTCGGGAGCGACAGCTGGCGACTCTGCTGGGGACTCTGGTTGACCTACTGCTAGTCCTTCCCCTTTAGTGAGTCAATCCTAGCGCTTGTCTGTTTGTTTTTGTTAGGTGTTTCTATGGTGCTTTGCTTTATTGTATATTACTGTACTGTTGTTTACTGTATTTTTGCTTTACTGCTTTACTGTTTTTATAGCTTTTATCGCATTGCATTTTATATTGTCATACTGGATATACTGCGCTGTGCTGGCTGTTGTTCTGTTTGGCGGGGTGGGATGTTCTGAGAGATGAGCTCAATACACAGGCTCGAGTATACACCTAGGCTTTAGCGTGGGCAGGCGTGACGCTCCCGTGGTGTTGGCCACGTGCGGGTGATCACGATCCCTACAATTAGACGAGGTTCTATTCGGAGCTTTCTGCTACTGTATGCTGATACAGGCCAGTAGTTATTCTCTGGAGGAATCGTCGACTCTGATGACCATTCCCGAGGACTCAGTTGCGGCACTCCTCCCGGGATGTGACAGTGGCAGCCCACTTTCTGTGGGAAACCCATTGCACACTCTCGGTCTGAGGACCCAATGCTGGGAACTTGCCATAGGATCCTTCTTTTTGAAAGAGAATCAGCAGACGACCTCTTTGATTGGCGGTAGCATTGTATCCTTCGGGCTGAATGTGCTATTGCTTCTCAAACCTCTGAAGCTGAGGATCTTTCGTTTTTGGAGAATCAGTTGAGGCCTCCTCGATTGATGATGATGCCAAACCAGAAATGGTGAACGTATCATCATTTCTCGACCTGAGAGCCAGGGATACTGAACATCCTAGTACCCACATGTGAGAGGGACGGTTTGTTTACAGGTTTGCAGGTAACCGTGACCATCAACCGACCCGGTTTTCTGTTGTTATCACTATGGTTGTTGTTGATCCTGAGTTTTGGTACAGAGCCTTGATTTGTTCAGTCAGCACAGTGCAGCCAGTTTATGTGGATACCTTGATCCCGTGCTCTGCATTGCATTCCATTTATCTGACATTCATGTTTGTGCATTTTCAGGTAGTATCTAGTCTTTGATTCCAATCAGAGGGCGTTCTTAGGGATGGACACTAAGAGGGGTAAGAAGAATATCATCATCTACAAGTTTCCAAAGATCACTCTGGGTCCTTTAAGCAGTTTACAGAGTATAGCTGGTCCGGAAGTTTTGGGAGCCTTTGAAGAGAAGTATGGTTGGATACTGTCCCTGGTTCGGAGTCTCAGTAAATATGAATATAATGGGCTACACACCTTGATGCAGTTTTATGATCCTTCCCTGAGGTGTTTCGTGATGCCAGATTATGTGTTGGTTCCTACCCTGGAGGAATACTCCAACATCTTGCGGATTCCTGTCAAAGAAGGTGTTCCTTTCTGTGGTTCCCAAGGAGAGTGTGATTTCCAGGCAGGGTCTGAGGCTCTTTATTTGGGCAGATCTACAGTGGAGAATGATTTTTCTAAGAAAGGAAAATCCCGAGGGTATCATTTGGAGTACTTGGTAAAGCGGGCTCGAGAGGAAGCTAAGGAGAATAGGTGGAGGGCTTTCAATGCAATATTAGCTCTGTGTATATATGGCATTGTGTTATTCCCTAATGAGTCTGACTTCGTCGATACGGATGCTATTCAGATATTTACAGCTCAGAATCCGGTACCGACTTTGTTAGGTGATCTCCATTACGCTCTATATAACAGGAATGAGAAAAAGCGAGGTGGTGTGGTTTGTTGTTGCGCACCTCTCTTCTACAAGTGGTTTGCCAAACGTTTACCCCAATTTGGTGCTTTTGTGGATTCGAAGACTTCTTTAGAGTGGAGTAAGCGTCTGATGGGATTAGCTGCTAAAGACATTCTCTGGGTGGATAAGGGTTTGTTGGGGACTGATATTCTACATAGCTGTGGCAGGTATCCTAATGTACCTTTGATCGGAAGAAAGGGAGGTATTAACTACAACCCATCTTTGGCTATCAGGCAGTTTGCGTACGCCCTAAGAGATCCTCCAGCTGAAAATTTTTTGGAAGAATCCTTGTATTTTCATATGACTGATGGTGTAGCTATTGCACAAGAAGCTTCTCAAGCCTGGCTCAACAGACAGAAGATAGGTAAAACTGTTTTGGGGAAACCCAATAACCAAGCTTTCGCTCCGTATGTTGAATGGGTGAAAAAGAGGGTAGAAGAGTTCTATTTGCCTTTTGATCGGGCGTCTCCCTTGTATCCAGAGAGTGTGGAGGAAATACTTACTGTGCCTATTGAAGAGTTCAACAAGCAACAGAAGTTGGTGCAAGAATTGAGAGCAGAGAATTCTGGTATGAGTAGTCAGCTGCAAGGAACTTTGCATGACAATTTGGAGCTGAAGTGGCAGGTCAAAGAGTCGACTGAGCGTCTGAAGAAGACAGAAAATGATCTGGATAGCAGAATTCAGCATTTCAAGAAGATCAACATGGCAGCAGAGACTTCAAGCCAGACCACCAGGACAACTAAGAAGCTTTTGGCTAAGACTGAAACCGAGCTTGATGTTTATCAGGAGATGTGGAGTGAGGTCCAAGTCGAAAACGAGGTACTAAACAAAGAGCTGCAAAAGGCGAAAGAAAAGGGGAAGCATTTCTTCAACAAGTGGAAAGAATCCCAAAAGGAGATTGAAGAGCTCAAATTACAAGTTGGAATCAAGAAGGTAAGACATGAAAGTAGCAACGCTGAAGAACAGATTGCAACGCTGAACTAAGAGATTGCAAAGAGAAACAGGTTAATCAAAGGGCTAATCTCGCGACCGGCACATCCTGACACTTTGAATCTTCTGGAAGAAGTGGAGGCTAGCCTGTTTGGGGTAGAATTGTAGTTTATTGTGTATTTGTTTTTTATGTGGTTACCATCAGGATTGTTGATGGAATCACCGTTGGTTATGATTGACTTTATTTGTATGAATTCTTCCATCTTGATAATAGAATGTTTGATTCAGATATTTTTGCCTTGGTAGTTTTCTATTTTTGTGATTGGTTTCCAGTGGTCGGATCCGGTGGTATTTCTGGGTCGGATTTATTTTCCGATATTGCGTCTAATCCCTGGCCCGGTTGCTTGGAATGGAATCAAAGCGGATATACCTTGGAAATGTTCAAATATGTTTGTTGCATTTGCATTTGCATAATCATATTCATTCTTTGCATTGCAGGTTCTCTTGGGTTTCTCTGGTTTTCTTATGTTCTCTCTTTCTTTCAGTCAGGATTGATCAACCAACTCATCGTTATTCTACCAGGCTCAATCAAAACAGAGTGATGGACAAAGTTCAAGCAGATATGGCCGCTATGCAAGCTCGCATCGACCAGTTCATGGAAATGATGCAGGGTGTGGTGCAAAGTCAGAACGAGTTCAGAACTCTGGTTCAGCCATTAGTGGCGCAGGTCGACGAAAATGGTATCCTACACGGTGGTCTTATTAACCGTAATATCCCTCCGGGCGGAGTTGGTGCTGGTGGACAGGGCAGAATTCCTACAGTGGTTAGAGAGGGAAGTACTGTTCGGGCTATCCATGGCCATCATTTTGATGATCAACAGGACGATGTGTTCTCGGTCAGGAGTCTAGATGCTGCCCTTCCTGTGGTCAATGATGAAAGAATCTGTTTAATCGAAGCTCAATTGAAAGGAGTGGTGAAACAGGATGATTTGGGGATTGATTTGGACGACCTAGGGTTGGTCCCTGATATTGTTATTCCACACAAGATTCAGATACCTACGCTAGAAAAGTACAATGGTTCTACCTGCCCAAGGACTCATGTGAAGGCCTATACCAGGAAGATGGCTGCTCACGCTAAGGATGAAAAGTTAATGATGCACTTCTTCCAAGACAGCCTGTCTGGCGCGTCTTTGGAATGGTACATGGGGCTAGAAAGTAGAGATGTTCGTACCTGGAGAGAGCTAGCTGCAGCTTTCATCAACATTATCAGTACAACACGAACATGGCTCCCAACAGAACCCAGCTGTTGAGCATGTCCCAGAAGAATGATGAGAGTTTCAAAGAATACGCGCAAAGGTGGCGTGAGTTGGCGGCTAGGGTGCAGCCACCAATGCTAGAGAAAGAGATGCTGAATATGTTCATGGACACACTGCCTAAGCACTACTATGAGAAGCTTTTGCCTTGCTCTCTAGGCAAGTTTGCATATGTGATTGCTATTGGGCAGAAGATAGAGGTTAGAATTAAGGCTGGGAAGGTTTCTAGCGGTGATGGATCGTCTTTCGGACAGGGAAAAAAGCCGTTTGATAATTATAAGAAGAAAGGAGAGACCAACGCTGTATCATCCCACAGGGGAAAAGGGAAACAACGCCAGTTTAACAATCAACAGGTAGCATCAGTAACCATTCCAGCAACGTTACCTCCACCACAGCAGCAAAGGGGTAATGCTAATCAGAATAGGCAGCAGGGTCAGTATCAGAACAGACAGAGGAATGCAGAGAGGCATTTTGATCAACCCCCAATGTCGTATGCACAGTTGTTGCAACACTTGCTTCAGATGCATCTAGTCGAGCTTCATACCTTGGCTCCACCAACAGGGGAACTCCCACGAGGCTACGATGCTAACGCACACTACGATTTTCATTCTGGTGCCCCTGGGCACACGGTGGAGAAGTGCAGGGCGTTTCAGCACAAGGTGCAGGACCTTGTGGACTCTAAAGCCATTAATTTCTCGAATGACGGACCCAATGTTATTCAAAACCCGATGCCTAATCACAATGGGCCAAGGGTGAATGCTATAATTGAGGACTGTGAAACTTTGAATTTGATCGTGGATGTGGAGGAACTGAAGACTCCATTGATGGTGGTTAAGAACAGGTTATTGAAAGGTGATGTCTATCCGGGTTGTGGTGAGAACTGCTCAGATTGCTTGATAAAGGTTAATGGTTGTGATTCGTTGAAGGGGGGGTATTCAGAATCTGATTGATGAGGGCTGTTTACAGTTTGACAGAGGTAATCAGCTAGAAGAGGTTGTTAGTGAGAAGGTTGCGACTATCACTATTCCGTTCAAAACAATTACTATTTCTGGTCCAGCAAGGCCACCTCCAGTCATTATCACAAGGGCTGGACCCATTTTGTACGAGAGTTCTAAGGCTATTCTGTGGAATTATGGTGCAGAGGTGTTTGTCAATGGGCAAAAGCAAGAGCTAATGAATACTTCACCAGTGGGTTCTAGTTCAGGGGTTAAAGTTGAAACTGATGCTATAACCAGAAGTGGTAGAGTGCTCCCTCCGGTTAATGATCAACCCAGTACCTCTAGGCAAGATAGAGGAAAATAGGCGATGGATGGTTCTGTTCAGACTCCAGTGATTATGGAATCTACAGTGAAACCGGTTGATGATGCTTTTTCAGAAAATGTAGAGGAATTTATGAGGCTCATCCGAAAAAGTGATTATAAGATCGTGGACCAATTACATCAGACCCCGTCCAAGATCTCTATTCTGTCTCTGCTCTTGTGTTCTGAGGCTCACAGGAATGCTCTTTTGAAGGTTTTGAATGCAGCATACGTTCCTCAAGAGATTTCTGTTAATCAGCTGGAAGGGGTTGTAGCGCACGTGAATGCGGGTAACGGCCTGGGTTTTACAGATCTTGACTTGACTTCTGCTGGCAGGAATCATAACAATGCCCTGCATATTTCGATCGAATGTCGTGGCTCGCTGATGTCACATGTCTTGGTTGATACTGGTTCATCGTTGAATGTATTGCCCAAGAAAGCGTTAATGAAGTTGGATACTCGAGGACTTATTTGTACACCAAGCGACTTGGTGGTGCGAGCTTTTGATGGCTCGAAGAGATCTGTTTTTGGCGAGATTGTGCTTCCAATCAAGGTTGAACCGGAAATCTTTAATGCGATGTTTTACATTATGGATATTCAGCCAGTGTACAGCTGTTTATTAGGTCGTCCTTGGATCCATGGGGCAGGTGCTGTAACTTCCACTTTGCATCAAAAGATGAAGTATATGGTTGATGGTCACGTAGTGACAGTATGCAGAGAAGAAGACATAATGATCAGTCAGCTGTCAACCTTCAAATACGTGGAAGTGGATGGGGAAATCCACGAGACATTGTGCCAGGGATTTGAGAAGGTGAAAGTTTCTGAAGAAGTTGTTCAGTCTAAAGCTGTAGTGCAGCCTGTAGTGGTAAATCAACCTGAGGGTCCCATGTCTTCGTTAAGAGACGCCAAAGCTGTGGTTGAAGCGGGTAGCTCACAGAGGTGGGGCCGAGTGGTTGAAGTCCAGAAAAAGAAGGATACTTATGGATTGGGATATAAGCCGTCCAAAAGAGATGAGGATCCCCCAAAATTCTATGGCCCTGTCCGGTTCACTAGCGCTGGAGTTTTCTTCGACAGAGTTAATGCTATTGATGAAGAAGGAGACAGTGATTGCGACATGGATAGCTGGATCCGTCCTTGTGTCCCAGGGGAAAGTCTGCACAACTGGTCTTCCGAGAAAGTCAATCAAGTGTCAGGCTTCGAGTAATTGCTTTGTTTTCCTATTTTGTTAATCCTACGTTCTGCCCAAGACGTAGTGATTCTGTTTGTAGGGCTTTTAACTATCGCATGTTTTGCTTTATCATCAATAAAGGACTTTTCACACTCAAATATTTTGATCTCTGTCTTTCTGTTTTTATTTTTATGCATTAAAAAACCCACATCAAAATGTCAATGTGTTTCTTTTGTTGCATCATAATAAAACATACCTCATAAATCATTGCAGGTCTTTTTGTTCAGATGACACCGATCATGACTCAGCTATAGCTCGGTATGACTTTGACAATCCAATCTATCAGGCTGAAGAAGAGGCTGATGAAGATTGTGAACTGCCTGAAGAGTTGGCCAGATTGTTGAAGCAAGAGGAGAGAGTCATCCAACCTCATCAGGAGGAAATTGAGATTGTGAATCTGGGAACCGAGGACGCTAGAAAGGAAGTAAGAGTAGGGGCTGCATTGGAAGACAGTGTCAAGGGAAGATTGATTGAAATACTCCGTGAGTATGTGGACATCTTCGCTTGGTCTTACCAAGACATGCCCGGGCTGGATACTGATATTGTTGTACACCGGCTACCACTCAAAGAAGGTTGTGCTCCGGTCAAGCAAAAGTTGAGAAGAACTAAACCGGAGATGTCTGTCAAGATCAAGGAAGAGGTTCAGAAGCAGTTGAACGCCGGATTTCTTGCCATAACAAATTATCCTCCATGGGTGGCTAACATCGTGCCTGTACCTAAGAAGGATGGGAAGGTCAGGATGTGTGTTGATTACAAGGATTTGAATAGAGCCAACCCAAAGGATGATTTCCCGCTCCCTCACATTGATGTGTTAGTTGACAATACTGCTCAGTATTTTGTGTTTTCCTTCATGGATGACTTCTCTGGGTATAACCAAATCAAGATGGCCCCAGAGGACATGGAGAAAGCAACATTCATAACACCGTGGGGAACTTTCTGCTACAAAGTGATGCCCTTTGGATTGAAAAATGCAGGGGCAACTTACCAGCGGGCGATGGTGACTCTCTTTCATGATATGATTCACAAAGAGATTGAAGTCTATGTTGATGACATGATTGCGAAGTCACAGACGGAAGAAGAACATTTGGTGAATCTTCAGAAATTATTTGAAAGGTTAAGGAAATTCAGACTAAGGTTGAATCCAAACAAATGCACCTTCGGGGTGAGATCAGTAAAATTGCTGGGGTTTATTGTTAGTGAAAAAGGTATTGAGGTTGATCCTGCAAAGGTAAAAGCCATACAAGAAATGCCTGTGCCGAAAACAGAAAAAGAGGTTCGTGGTTTCTTGGGGAGATTGAATTACATTGCTAGGTTCATCTCGCATCTCACAGCCACGTGTGAACCAATCTTTAAGTTGCTAAGAAAATATCAAGCGGTCAGGTGGAATGAAAATTGTCAAACGGCGTTTGAAAAGATTAAAGAATACTTGCAGGAACCTCCGGTCCTTATGCCGCCAGTGCCAGGAAGGCCTTTGATTATGTATCTCACAGTTCTTGAGAATTCAATGGGTTGTGTGCTCGGTCAACAAGACGAGTCAGGTAAAAAAGAGCACGCCATCTATTACCTGAGTAAGAAGTTTACTGATTGCGAGTCAAGATACTCGATGCTGGAGAAAACATGTTGTGCACTCGCTTGGGCCGCTAAGCATTTGAGGCAGTATATGTTAAACCATACAACCCTTTTGATTTCGAAGATGGATCCAATCAAGTATGTGTTTGAGAAGCAAGCACTTTCTGGTAGAATAGCCCGTTGGCAGATGGTTCTGACAGAATATGATATTCAGTATGTTTCCCAAAAGGCCATTAAGGGAAGTGTGTTGTCAGAGTATCTTGCTGAACAGCCAATTGTGGATTATCAACCAATGAAGTTTGAGTTTCCGGATGAGCACATCATGTATCTGAAGATGAAGGATTGTGAAGAGCCTTTGCCTGATGAAGGACCTGAGATTGGATCTCAATGGAAGATGGTTTTTGATGGGGCTGTTAATTCATATGGCAACGGAATCGGGGCAATCCTTACGACTCCACAGGGTTCTCATATACCCTTTAATGCCCGATTAGCGTTCATATGCACCAACAATGAGGCGGAGTATGAAGCATGCATCATGGGGGTTAGAAGAAGCAATTGATTTGAGAATCAAGAACCTCGATGTTTATGGTGATTCTGCATTGGTGGTGAATCAGATTACAGGAGAATGGGAGACTCGTCAAGTAAATCTCGTTCCATATAACAATTATGCCAGAAGATTGTTACCTTTCTTTGACAGAGTAGACTTCCATCACATTCCCCGGATAGAGAATCAGATGGCTGATGCGTTGGCAACGTTGTCATCAATGTATAAAGTAAATCTTTGGAATGAAGCTCCCTCTATCAGAATCATGCGCTTGGATAGACCTGCTTTTGTATTTGCAGTTGAAGGGGTATCAGATGGCAAACCTTGGTATCATGACATTAAAGTTTTCTTGAAGAGTCAGGAATACCCAGCTGGGGCATCTTCCAAGGATAAGAAGACATTGAGGAGGTTATCAGGAAACTTCTTTTTGAACAAAGATGATGTGTTGTACAAGATAAACTTTGACATGGTCTTGCTACGTTGTGTTGATGAACACGAGGCAGGCCTGTTAATGGAAGAAGTTCACGAAGGTTCCTTCGGTACTCATGCCAATGGGCATGCTATGGCAAGAAAATTGTTGAGAGCAGGGTATTATTGGATGACTATGGAGTCTGACTGTTTTAAATACGCCCGAAAATGTCATAAATGCCAGATTTATGCTGACAAGGTGCACGTACCGCCTACTCCTCTGAATGTTTTATCGTCACCTTGGCCTTTTGCCATGTGGGGCATCGACATGATTGGAAATATTGAGCCGACTGCTTCAAATGGACATCGTTTTATCCTGGTGGCTATTGATTATTTCACGAAGTGGGTGGAAGCAGCATCGTATGCCAACGTCACCAAACAAGTGGTAGCCCGGTTTATTAAGAAGGACATCATCTGCCGGTATGGAGTCCCAGAGAGAATCATTACTGATAATGGTTCAAATCTGAATAACAAGATGATGAAGGAGCTATGCCAGAGCTTTAAAATCGAACATCACAATTCTTCTCCCTATCGTCCGAAGATGAATGGGGTTGTTGAAGCGGCTAATAAGAACATAAAGAAGATTGTGCATAAGATGGTAGTGACATACAAAGACTGGCATGAGATGTTGCCTTACTCTTTGCATGGTTATCGTACTTCGGTACGTACATCAACTGGGGCAACTCCTTTCTCATTGGTGTATGGCATGGAAGCAGTCCTGCCATTAGAAGTTGAGATTCCTTCTTTGAGAATTCTGACAGATGTGAAGCTTGATGAAGCTGAGTGGGTGCGTTCCCGGCTGAATGAACTGAACCTCATTGAAGAGAAGAGACTGAAAGCCATTGCGCATGGCTGGTTGTATCAGAGCAGGATGAAGAAAGCCTTTCATCAGAAGGTGCGTCCTCGGTGTTTTCAAGCTGGTGAATTAGTGCTGAAAAGGATCACTCCTCCTCAAACAGATCACAGGGGCAAGTGGACTCCGAATTACGAAGGGCCATATGTAGTAAGACAGGTTTTCTCTGGTGGAGCCTTATTACTCTCAACTATGGATGGCGAAGATTTTACGTCCCCTGTGAACGCGGATGTAGTCAAAAAATACTTTGCATAAAAGAGACCCGCTGAACATAAAAAGAAGGTTCAGGCAAAAATGGGGCATCCTGGCGAACCATAAAAAGAAAAGGTCCGGGCAAAAATTAGGGATAAAAAGAAAAAGAATAAACCCGCAAGGTTGAAAACCTGAAAAGGCAACCTTGGCAAAAATGGGTATCCCGGTGGATTGAAAACCCGAGAAGGGCGATCCAGGCAAAAGTTAGGGATTTTAAAGAAAAGACTACGATCCGCGTTCGATCTGTGATCACTATTCGCACTTGGAAAATTCAGAGGAAAGGAATCAGTCCAGTTAGTCGTCTTCAAAGGCCAAAGTATCTGCGGATGAACAAGTCATATGGGTTATAGCTGAGTTGAGTCATGGTGGATGTCTGTTCCCCACATTGCCGACATTTGTATTTTCTTTTGCTTTTTGCGCAAATACCTCTTTTTAGGAATTGCTTCCAGATGTAAATGCCTATTCACAGGCCAATTCATTCAATAAAGTTTGCATTTCAGTTAAAGAGCTTTTGTTTTCTGTTTTATCTGTTTTGTTTGTGAAAATGTCTGATATTTTTGATAAAAACATTACATGCTAAAACGTTGAGCTTTATGACACAAGATGGAAAAACAGTGGCAATTGCTTAGGCGACAGTCACCATGTGGATAATCAATGTATTCATTCTTGCACGTAGACTTTTTGTTGGTTTTGTAGGATGACAGATGTACCTCCCTAGTAGAGTTGCTCTCTCCATCTTTAAAGTCTGATCGTCCTCAGCGGTTGGATGCTTTCCCCAGTAGAGTAGAGCTCTCCTCAACTTTGAAGTCTGATCGTCCTCAGCAGGTTATTACTCTTCCCCATCAGAGTATCGAGGGTCGTCTTCCTCAACCAGAGTATAAAGAAGTAATTCCCTAAGCGGAGTCGTTAAGGATCGTTTTCCTTAGCAGGATATAAGAGGTTTTTTCCCAGGCCAGAGTTGTGACTTGGCACATCTTTCTTCAGCAAGTGAAGTCTCCCCACGAAGCATGGGACAACTATTTGTTCCTCAGCTAGTCAGGAAGCATGTGTTATCCCCTAGCAGGTGAATGTTGACAATTACTTTCTCTCCCAAGCGGAGTCGTTGAGGATCGTCTTCCTCAGCAAAGTACAGAGGATTATATACCCAGCCGAAGTCGTGTTTGGATTATTATTCCCCAGCAAGTACTCAGAAGTTGATTTCTTTGAGGTGAATGTTGCCGTACCTCCAACAGGAAGTTTGTGGACGAAGATGTTATTATCCCCACAGGGTCCTGGTGTCTACTTTCCTCGGTTGGTCAGAAAGTATAGTCTCGACGACAATGGTTTGATCTAGTACCCATCAAGGTGAGGGTAAAGTTACTTCCCTAACAGCAGATTAAGCTCATTTCCCCAATCAGAGTCTGGTGGTGAGTGGTATCCCCAGCAGGTCTTAAGGCCAATCATTTTTAGCAGGCGCCGAAGCCAAGTTCTGAAATAGTTGGTCGTCCCCAGCGGTGGAATTTCCATCTTCAGTATTCATATCCCTCCCCGGCTGAGTGGGTATTCTCTCGGAGCTTCGTCCATCTCCAGCAGAGTTGTTGATCTTGATATTCCCCAACAGAGTGGATATTCTCTTGGAGTTTCGTCCATCTCCGACAGAATTGGTGATTGTGATCTTCCCTAGCAGGGAGAAGTTCTCCTCAACAAGTTCTCCTTTGTTTCTGTGGCAATTTAGTTTGCCATCCCCAGCGGAGTTGCTTCTGGTCTTCAGCATTTATTTTGCTGAGACATCTCTCTTGCATTGCATAAGCATTTGTTTGCATGGCATCCTCCCAAATGCGTAGCATTTCCACTTCGTGTGGAGCATTACGGCAAAATTCAAACATGTGCATCTGAAGCATAAGCCAGGTTTGAGTTTTCCTTCGTCAGGAAAGCCAGATTTCAGGAAGATATCTTTTGACTTTACTCCACAAGTGTTGGGTTAAGCAATATTTGACAGTACCCCGGCAGAGTGTTTTGCCAGGATTGTTTATCCTTGATTGGATTTTTACCCCTTCGTCCAGGTGGTTCTTTTGGTTTATCCCCTCAAGAGCTTTACCGTCAGACACTCGTCCGTGTTTCCTTCAGCACCCGTCCGTGTTTGAACTTTTTCAATACCCGTCCATATTGACCTTTGAGACACCCGTCTGTGTTCTTTTCAATACCCGTCCGTATTGACCTTTTGATGACACTCGTCCGTGTTTCCTTCGACACCCATCTGTGTTTGAACCTTTTGTTTCAATACCCGTCCGTATTGATCTTTCGATGACACCCGTCAGTGTTGCGATTCAATCCCCAGAGAGGTCGCCTTTTTGTTTCAATACCCGTGCGTATTGACCTTTTGATGACACTCGTCTGTGTTGCCTTCCATTCCCCCAGCGAGATTAATTCCTGATAAAGTTGCTTTACAACCTTTTTTTCAGTACCCGTCTGTATTGAAACCTCTTACACCCGTCCGTGTACCTTTTCAGTACCCGTTCGTATTGAAATCTTTTACACCCGTCCGTGTACCTTTTTCAGTACCCGTCCGCATTGAAATCTTTTACTCCCGTCCGTGTACCTTTTTCAATACCCGTCCGCATTGAAATCTTTTACACCCATCCATGTATCTTTTTCAATGCCCGTCTGTATTGAATCCATTTGGCACTCGTCCGTGTACCATTTTCAACACCCGTCTGTGTTTGAACTTTTATTTCAATGCCCGTCCGCATTGACATTTTACACCCGTCCGTATTTGATATCCTGGATTCTTTGACACTCGTCCGTGTTTATCCCCGGCGTAGCTAACACTCGTTTGTGTTTATTTCAAGACTTTTCAATGCAGTTTTGGTTTCCAACACTCGTATGTGTTGTGACAGTGCAACATTTTTTGTTTGTTCCCCAGCGGAGTCGTCCCTCCTTTGAGGATTGCAAATTTCAGGTTTCTTATGGTATTCAATCTCCGTGAATCCTTGGAACGCATGATAGCCGTCACTATCATACCTTCAGGATCAAGTTGATTGAATAGGGGCAGCTGTAACACCCCAAAATTTGCCTTGTTGTTTTTAGCTAATTGGCTTATGTTTCTTTTCATTTCTTGCATTTTGCATTATGCATAGCATTGGTTCTTAGCACGGGATCAAAGTACTTGGTCCATATTCTCAAGTCTCAAACTTCAAGGTGGTTCAGAGGGTTCATCATATCTTCATAAGATCAAGATTGGCAAAGGATTTCAAGTGATTCCTTCCCTCCTGATCAGGGGGGGCCAATTAGGGTCTTTAAGATCAAGAGGACTTCTTGAAAGGCTTGGTGTGTTCAAGCATGCTCCTGTGGTTTTCTTTATGCTCACAAGTGCTCATGGATGAGGGTTTGGTTATTGATTCATTGTGGAGGATGTTCAGTGGATCAGTTGCTTGTGAACTAAGCAAAAGTCAACTGTGAAGGAGAAAGTCAACTGTGGAATTTTGAGGCTCTTTTCATGGTTTTCAAGGTCTCACATCCTCATATGGCCTCCAATTGTCAAGATTTGTCCCATTTATCAAGAATCAAGAGGTTGTACAAATGTTACTAAATTTGGAAAATGACCCATAATTGAAACTTTCCATTTTTGGCAATTTTTCTTCCATATTCAACTTGACTTTTCATCATCAAGGATGCTCCAAATGACTTTTCCTCCAACATGAAAGTTGAATATCTTTCTCTCCCATTTCTAAAAAGTACTAGACCATTTCCACATCATTTGTGGAACTCTAGTTATGGCCAAAACAATGCAAGGTGCTTTTCATGGATTCCTTATATGTCAAATTTTCCACTGTTTGTATTTTTGCACAAATGGACTTGTAATGTTCCCAATTACTTCATGTCACATTATAATATCAAAATACAAGTCAAGAAGATCATTTGTGGCTTTTGATTCAATTCATGCCATGCCATTTTTCTCATTATTCTCACAAAGTGCAAAAATGCCAAATTAATTCAAAGCTTGCAAACCAAGAAAGTGCAAGGCCCAAAATCAATCCAGAAATGGTATGGGAGTAAATTGGAGGTGAATTATGCTGAGAACAAGGGCTTCCCACGTGCAAATTAGTGGTGGTGGTGTAAAATGCATTTTTGCAATTTCACTCAAATCTCATTAACAAGAGCTCTAATCACTTCCTAATCTCAATCAGTGAACTAATCAAGAGTATATAACCTTACTCATGCTCTCACAGCTAGGGTAGAGACTCACATTTGCTCAGTTTCCATTTTTCACTCACCACTTTCTCATTTTCGTTTCTCCTTCTCCATAAGGTGTTTTTGAGAAATTCTTTCATATTTGGAATCAGTGAAGAGAGTAGAACCAGAATCAACCATCATCTGAAGCTCATACTGAGATTTTCACCAAGCTCCATTCAAGAGGGTTCAAGTTCAAAACTCAAGATCTAGCACGATTCCAAGCTCTAGTTGCATTTATTTTGCAATTAGAGATTCCAAGGACTTGATCTGCAGCTTTTGGAAGGCGTTCTTGTGCAATTTTAAGTTCTTCAAGATCTCAGGTTAGTGATTTTTTTCACCATCACAGAACTTGAATTTTTGATATGCAAAATGATCTATGATGTGCACTCAACATGCTGATATATTTTATTTGAAGTTTGGACGTGTAATTTGTGAGATATGTGGATTTAAAATTTTAGATCTAAACTTGTTTTCGTTCGATTCTCTTTTTGTGTTTGTTGTTTGTTAAAATGGACTGGATATTCATGATCCTTGCGTTTTTCTGATCAAAATGGTATACTCATACGCATTTTCTGGAAAAAGTCACGTCACAGCTCACCGGAGAGGGTGGCCGGAGCCCTAGCTCCGGCGGCTGGAAAATACAGTCCGGCGAGGGGAGGTTTCATGGAGAAGACGCGAGCTGGCCGTTGATTTCCAGATCCAACGCTTATCAGCGCGCCACGTGTTTGTTTTGTTTATGTTTTAATTTTATGATCGCGTCCGTGCGTACCACCGTGTTCACTCACCTCATAGCCATTGTTTCTATTTACTTTTTGATCAAGTGACTTAACCTGGAGCGTATGATTTCATCATGCGGCTGTGTTCATGACAACACATTAATGAAGCCATGTGCGTGGCACATGGCTGGTATATGGTGGGCTCTATGTGATTGTGTGGTCGCGTGAGAATGTGGAGCATGGTGCACCCTGGCAATCTGGACCGTATTTTCTCATTTAATTGGATCATGTGGATGCTATTAGGCTTATTTTCATACGTCAGATTATGTGGTTGGCTGAGATCATTTCCGAATGTTGACTTGTTCTACCATGTGCCCCATTGACTTTTTTTGGATTTTTCTGACCACGGGCTTTTCTATGCGCACCCCTGCTTCATGGCCCAATCCACATTTGAACTGAATTTCCTTGCTTATCACACCCCCTAGCCCATGTTCTTCATCTTTATTTTCATTTAATCATTTGCTTTGCATTTTAATTTTTAAAATTACTTTTATGCATCTAAAAATCATACAAAAAAATCATGGAACTTATTTTTAGTTTTATCTTTTTTTTTCATATTTTATTTTCTCATTTTATTTTTATTTTGGCATCTGTTTTAATTAATTGTTTTATTTCCTTTTCTTATTTGTATCACTTGCACACACCAACTTGTGAAATTTATTTCTCCTCATCCGCAATGCATTTTTGATCCATTCTTTTTGCATCCATTAGGTGACATTTTATATTGCATAAAAACATTTTGGTTTCATTTTTAAAACTTTTCCATATTGCATTTTGGTCCTTTTCTTTTGCATGTTGAAACATTGTTCTTAAGTGATCTTTGTCCATTTGTTTGGGATACTTGGTTTGTGAATTTTGGTTTGATATTTTTGCACTTATTACTTGACTGAGTTAGCTTCTGTTTGGATATTTTTTGGGATTTTATTAATCCACTTTGCTATTTTTGGTTGAGTGTTGTTTGTGATGCAAGTTTGGTTGAGGTATACTTTGGTACTTGATCTAGTTTGGATGCATTTGCTTACTTGTGATGGAATGATGCTTAAGTTGGATTTATGGTGTGATCATGTATTGTTTGAGCTTGCTTGTGGCTTTGGAATCATCTCTTTTCACTCATTTTTCTATTTGTTCTTGATTTTACAAAGTGTTGTTATTTTGACTTGAGTTTTGTGGATGTCTTTCTCACTTTTGGTGCATGCTTTGAATGTGTTGCTTGATGATTAATCTTGTATGACTTGAGTTTGGGTTTGATATGACATTGATGTATATGCTACTGCCTCTTGAGTGCTATACTTGATTTTCATGTTACTTGAGCATTGTTGGATGCATTTGGTTTGAATTATGTGATGCATATCATCCCTTTTGCTTTGTAACTTCTTTGGTGCATCGTATTGCATAATGTGAACCTCTTTTGCATATGTGGATTGTTAATGATGATATGATGTGAGTTCTGGTCTTGTTTCATTTTCATCTTGTCTCTTTCATTTCACTTTGGTATGAGATCCATGTGTGTTTAATTGTGCATTTAATTCAAGTATGCTTGCATATTTCCATGTTTACCTTTGCATGATTACTTGAAGTGATTTGCATTAATCTTTGAAACATGTTGGTTGACCTGAGTTGGACATTTATGATATGATGTACTTGCTGCCCCATCTTGTATCTTATCTTCTCCTTCTCTTTCTCCTTCTTCTCTTTCACTCTTTTCATCCCTCGAGTCTCAAGACTTGTTTAAGTCTTGGACTCTCTCCCGTTAGAGCTACCTAGTCCAACTTAATTTTTGATTAAGCTTGGAGTAGGATTGGCATTAGGCTTTAGGTAGTCGTCTCTCCTAAGCCTCACTAACCATAGGACCTCCGTGCATGATAACATTAGGATTCTTAGTCTCCCTTTAGAGTTTCCTTTTGTGTCGCTTCTCTTCTCATCTCAAAACTTCTTCAAGACACGTAATAAAAGTTAACGTGTATTGCGCTTGAGCCTTCTATGTGGGAAGTGGGGATTGAGGGGCTTCCTTTCATTCTTCTAGGATACCTAGTGTTTGTCCTGTTGGGGACGACGCACGAAAGTATTCGTTCCTGTATTCAAGACTTGGGTTCAATGCAAGTTGCGAAACAACTTAAAAGACATTTCTGTCTAAAAAAAAACACCAAACAAATTCAATCTTTTTATCCTTCGGGATTGTTGGGTTTCAAATTTCTTTTTTCAGAAAGAGCTCGTCGCTCAAATAAAAAACACTTACCCACCCGTGGTCGTACCCACGAACTATGTCAACTCTGATTCCTCTCTCTCGTCCGATTGAGGATACGTAGGCACAAGACAGCGATTGTCTTGGCGAGCAACCTTCCCCCATAGTTCCCGTCCGAACTACGTTGACTCTGACTTTTCCATTGCAGTGAGGAAGTACGTAGGCCTAGGACAACGATACTGTCCTATCGAGTCACTTCCTTTTCCTTTCTTCTTCGTTTCTCCGTTCTTTCCCGTTCTCGTTCTTTCCTCGGTCCAGTAGCAGTGGAGTTCCAGACGACGACACCCTTTGATGCAGACAGCAAGCGTGGATCCCATCGAGTACGATGGATGTGTTGGGTGCTAACACCTTCCCTTCTCGTAACCGACTCTCGTACCCGTTCTCTTGGTCGTGAGACCATGCTCTTTCCCTTCTTTCAGGTTCACGCAGTATTTCCTTTCCCTCCCTTGGGATAAATACACTTTGCTGGCGACTCTGTGTTCTTTTGCGCCACTCTCGCGTTTGTACCGTTGGATGCGAATCTTTCGGGAGCGACAGTAGGTAAACTCGATCAATGGAAAATGACTATCCCACGATCCACCTTGATCCAACACACAAGTTCTCAGCAAAATCCTCTAAAGATTGGATAGTCCTCTATGTCTGTCCATCCGTCTGCGGATGATAGGTAGAACTCAACCTCAACTTAGTACCCAAAGCATCTTGCAAACTCTTCCAAACCTCAACGTAAATCTCGAGTCTCTATCCGACACAATACTCGATGGTATCCCATGCAACTTCACAATTTCCTCAATATACATCTCAACTAGCTTTTGCATAGAATGGTAAATCTTCATCGGTAATAAACGAGCCGATTTAGTTAATCTATCCACAATCACCCAAATAGAATCATTCCCTTTTTCAGTCTTCAGCAATCTCGACACAAAATCCATGGAAATACTATCCCATTTCCATTCTAGAATATTCAACGGTTGCATCACACCCAACGGCTTCTGATGTTCGATCTTCGAGTTTTGACAAGTCAAACAAGCATAAACAAACTAGGCAATATCCTTCTTCATAGAATACTTTTCTCGATCTGTGGAACATCTAGAACACACACTCTATCTCGAAACCTCATCACACCATTCTCATCAATCTGGAATTCACCTCTGTTACCTTGGTTAATTAACGTCAATTGGTTCACCAACTTCGAATCCACTTGTTGACCCACTCTGATTTCCTCCCAAAACACCACTTGTCAGCTTCAACATTCCTAACTTCACACTGTCAGGAGTCTCTTCACACACCAAACTCAAATCTCGAAACTGTTTGATTAATTCCAATTCTCTCACTATAAGTATCAACATATGCAATGACTTTCTGCTCAACACGTCGGTCACTACATTTGCTTTGCCCGGATGGTAACTCAAATCAAAGTCATAATCCTTCAGTAATTCCAACCACCTTCTCTGCCTAATATTCAATTCTTCCTGATCGAACAAGTACTTCAAATTCTCATGATCACCGAACACTTCAAATTTAGGGCCAAACAGATAAGCCTCCAAATTTTCAACACAAACACCACGGTAGCCAATTCTAAGTCATGGGTAGGATAATTCCTCTCATGAACTCGCAATTGTCTCAAAGCATAGGCAATAACTTAACCATTCTGCATCGATACTCCTCCAAGACCCATCTTCGATGCCTCACAGTACACCATAAAAGATTCGCTCGGATTAGGCAAAATCAACACTGGAGCGGTCGTTAACCTCTTCTTCAAATCCACAAAACTCTCTTCGCAAGCTACATCCCACACAAAAGCTTAACTCTTTCGAGTCAACTGAGTCAAAGGTAATGCCAACTTATAAAAGCCTTCAATAAACTTGCGGTAATAGCCCGCTAATCCCAGAAAACTTCATATTTCGGTAGCAGACTTCGGAGTCTCCCACTGTAACACATCATCAATCTTAGAGGGATCAACAGAAATCCTGCCACTTGAAATCACATAGCCAAGAGAACTCAATTCCTTCAACCAGAACTCACCCTTTGACAGCTTTGCATACAACTTCTTCTTCTTCAATACTTGTAACACAGTTCTCAAATGATCAGCATACTCTTCTTCAGATTTAGAGTATATCAGAATATCATCAATAAAAACCACCACAAACTTATCCAAATATTCATGAAAAATCCGATTCATATACTTTATGAACACCAGGTGCATTAGATATACCAAACGACATCATAGTATACTCATAGTCACCATACCTCATCTTGAAAGCTGTCTTCGGAATATCATCAGGCTTAACACGAATCTGATGATAACCAGACCTCAAATCAATCTTGCTAAACACAAGCGCCCACCAATTGATCCATCAAATCATCAATCCTCAGAAGTGGATACTTATCCTTGATCGTCACTTTATTCAACTATCTATAATCCACACACAATCTCATGGTACCATCTTTCTTCTTCACCGACAACACAGGAGCACCCCACAGAGAAATGCTCGGTCGAACAAACTTCATCCCCAATAACTCTTCCAATTGTTTCTTCAATTCTCCCAACTCAGATGTTGACATCCGGTAAGGAGCCATTGACACCGGACTCATACCTGGTATCAAATCTGCCACAACCGCTACCTCATGCTCTGGAGGCCAATCACTTACGTCATCAGGAAACACTTCCGGAATTTCACAAACAAAAGCAAAACACAAGCTTTTACACCTTCACTAATACTCAAGGTTGCCTTCAACATAACATCTCAGCACCATCCTGCATCGACTCATCAAAACCATCTGTAAGCACTTGGCTTAACTCCAAACGAATCACTGCGCACACCACTTAAGCTCGCAAGACACGTCTATCCCATCCAACATGATCCTGTCTATTATCAACAAGAGATTAAGGGTGATCAGTTCCTCAATTTGTCAATAACAACCGACTATCATGAGGCGGTACAAACTATCTCACCAAACAATCGTAGCGTCCAACACCACACTTAGCCATCGCTCCACACTTGAAGCATCTTGGAGAAGCACCATCTTCTCCCCCACTTGTTTCATTCCCAACCTGTAAATGGAAAACAAAACAAGCATCGACAGTATTTTTACACACATGTCGCACACTAGGGAATAGACAACATTAGACAACCTGGCCGGACGGACCGACCTGCTCTGATACCACTAATGTAACACCCTTTTCTACCCCATAATTATACACGGCAAATTACACAAATTATCAGAGTAAAATCAGAATCACCTCAAAGGGTGCACATGCCTCAGTAAATTCAAATCAACAAAATTGCTCCGTAAACAACGGGTTTTCCTCAAAATAACTCAAAAGCCTTCAAAGGGCAGCAGAACCACCATAACCACAAAAATCCCACAAAAGGGTTAAAATAAACCATAGTCGTCAAATAATCAATAAAATAACAGCCAAATAAAACTCAACATGGTTCGACTCAACGACCCAACCCGATGTTACACTATCAGAGAAAGACCCTCTACATCGACCAAAATGCAAATAACTTCAAAAGTCCTCGAAAGCATCCATAGCTAATCCTGATCACCTGCATGTTACCCACATGGAGGCAACATTCAAACAGGCAGGGTGAGTAATACAATTCATTATAATCAATATAAAATAGGATATGCATAAAAATGGCGTCATCATCATATACAACATCATCAGAGTCATCACAGGCAAACATCAAAGCACGACATCATAAATCACAACAATATGCCACATAAATGCAATGCACAACAAGACTCATGCATGTGGTACCAATCGTCACAATCGATGGACACTTAGGCCATCACCCTCAAAAGATCTCCGTCAATAGGATCGGTTCCACACAAGAACCAGAGCACGTCATAAACCACTTCACATCCACACAATGGGATGAAAGCCACAATAGACCAAAGTCTAACCTCATCATCACTAGACCGAAGTCCTAACATCATCATCAAAATATGCTATGAATGCATGATGCACAACGTCATAATCATCATCATCAATAAAGTCATCACGTGCATCATCATTCATCAAAATCTCATATTCGTCATATCGTCATTTATTCATTAAAACATCATGCATCATCATCTTATCATCATCAACATAGCTTATGCTAATTCACATCAGTATTTAATCATCAAACATCGGTATAAACAGCTCAAAATCATCAATACACTCGTGGTAATTCATATCATCACTTAAATCATCAAACATCATATATAACAACTCATAATCATCAATATACATCACGATAATTCATATCATCAATTAATCATCAAACATCACGAAATCATCGTCATATGATCATCAATAACATCAGGGTTCAGTAATCACACCTTCATAACACATCTAATTCAACAATGACATCTATCATACATATATCGTCACAATTAACATCAATTACTCATAGTTTAGACAATGGAAAAATACTCCATACTGCTATTTTGGTTTCACTAAAAAGTAGTTCGTCGCGTTAGCTTTCCAATGCTTCGAACGGGACCTCAATCGGACTTACGGATCAAAAGTTATGATCAAAACCGTATCTGGACCCAAAGCTGTCTGGCTGTGACGAAACTGCATAGCGACCGCCGTAAGCCTTATGGCGCTCGCCGTTTACCTACAGAATGCAGATTTTACATTTTTCATCGTTGGAGGCCTTCCAAACCTCCGATTTTGATTCCGTAAAAAGTCTCGGTTTCGTAATTCAAAATCCTACGACTGTATAACATTTATAACAACATATGACACTTATTTTAGGGATACAACCACCATATTATCAACAATTTCTACATCTCATTCCATCAATTCTCCCCTAAAATACTCCCAAAATAGTCCTGAAACATCAAGGCAATCAAAGGCATAAAACCTACGACTATTAGGTCGGTTAATTTCACTATTCTAACTCGAAATACCTAAACCTTCACAAATTCTCAAGATTCCCATAAACCCCATAAATCCCTTTCTCATACAAGATCCCACATATCATCAAAGAAGGTTTACCCTCGAAGGCTTATTTTTGCCCGAATCAATTCAACCATTAATAATCCATCATCGATCCTCAAAAATACCTCTAAATCATCAATAACTCATAAACCCTTCAAAAACCCTAAAAACCCCAAAATCCACTTTAAACACATCACTTCCTATATTGACAACAATGAAAGTCAATACTCCCCATACCTTAGATTGTCGATCCGAAGCTTTTCTCTATTGAGCCTTTGGAAACCTTCTCGAATCCTCGCCTTTTCCTTTTTCCTCAGAGCTCTGCACTTTCTCCTTATTTTCACGATCTAACAAAATGAATCCTATTCTTCCCAATTCCTTTTTGTTAAACCCCTGGGCTTCCAAAATGGGCTTTCCCCATAATACCCTCACTAATCCTCCTCAAAAGTCCATCTTACCCTTAATTCCTCTAATATTATTTAAATTAATAATAATACTAATATATTCATATGATATACTATTATTTAATTAAATAACCGAAACTCTAAGAAAATGCCAACGTCAACACAAACCACCAAAATTCACCGAAAATTCACAAATATTATATTTAAATAAATTAAATAAATATTCTTATAAATTCGAGGTGTTACACATGACATCACCCCAAGCCTTCTTTCTGCAGCACTTATCTTTTTTCTCTCACCTACTTCTCACACGTTTTTTCACACTATTCCCATCATTAGTTTTACAGACTGCATCTCACCTCTCCCATCATTTTTTCGAACAACTCATCCTTACCCTTTCCCAATTTTTATTTTCAAAATCATCACCCATTGTACCGCCTCCAGCCTCCCCTACTATTCACCTTTCAATCCATTCTTTTTTTGTTAGCACATTAATTGCTCTTACTCCCACCTACTTTCCATTTCCACTTTCCCACATACCCACTCTCTTTTTTTTTATCGGTTCGCCCCCACTTCTTCTTTTTGTTTTGCTCTTTTAAATTTCTCTCCCTTCCCATTTTTTCCACACGCCACCCTACTCCACTATAACCTACCCTCACGCTTCCCAAATCTCACCTTTCAGCTAACACCCTATTATTTTAATTTTATCAGACTATTTTTTAAAAACCAACTCTTATTTCACACGCCATCCCCTACCCACTTTCTTCCTCCGGCCCCACCCTTTATATTCTCTTTCAATTTTTTTCTCATTATATTTGATTACTAATATCCTAGCAATAAATTTAACCAATTAATGTTTGCATACCACACCTTGTCAGTATTTTTTTTTTTATCAAAATCACCTTTCTAACATTTGTTTCAGTCAACGTCCCTCTCCATTCTTCCACTTTTAAAATTCAAAATTTCCACTTTCCCCCTCTTTTTTTTTTTCAGTCAAACATTTTTTTCTTTTCCGTTTTTTTAGTTTTTCTTTTACTTAATCTTTTTCGTTTTTTTATTCTTTCCATTTATTTTTCTTTCTTTTTCTTTCACTTTTCTCTCCACTCCATTTTAATTTCCTTTTGCTTCTACTTCTCTATTCATTCCATCTTACTCTTCTTTCTCTATATCTCATATCATATCACATTTCTCACACATAATATCATTTTCATTCTCATTATCATACTCATCCTTTATTTCATTTCCTTCATTCTCTTGGCCTCAAGTTCATTATCCACTATGTCTCAGCAAATTGGTTCCTCTAGGGCAACTAAGAAAAGATCTGCCATTGTAAAACCATCTCGAGCTGAAGCCTCTACAAGCCCTACTCTTATAGATACCACAGTTAAGCTTCACAAGGTTCAAGTCTTAATTCCAGAAAATCTTCAGAAAATGTACCTTGACAAATTCTTCTCTAAAAACTTGTATGGTGCAAACTACATTACCAAAGAGGCTGGATCTAAACCCGGTCTAACTTTCTTTAAAGTTCTTGAAGATCACAACTTGGACACATTCTTAGGTTTATCCCACAAGTTTAATGTGGATTATGTTCATGTTTTTTATTATTGTGTTGATCCCATCGACAATGGTACTGGTCTCATCTGTAAGTTTAAAAACAAAACCATCACCTTCACGACTAAAGATTTTAAGGATACTCTAGGTTTGGATAACTCTGGTTATGAGTTTACTCGGGCGACTATGAGTTTGCTGGATTCTCTCTGTGTGATTGGCTATGTGTTATTACTGGTTGTTCATTCTGTTTTTCGTCCCGCTTCCTTTTTGATATTGTCAAAGGGGGAGAAAGGATTATCGTTTGACAACAATAATTTGTGTGGTTAAGTAATTATTGCAGGGGGAGCATGGCTCCGCTTCACTCAAATTAATCGGATTACCAAGAATTAAAAAGGGGGAGATTGAAGTTGCTCAAGATCAGGATATCCGTTACTTCACTATTTTGATGCTTTGCTTATATTTTTTCGTTTAATTTAATTTCGTTTAGTTATTAATCATCAAATACATGATAGAATATTTCATCCATGCATTTATTAAGTTGAATATGTATCTTAGCTGTGTGAATTGATTCAGTTGTCTTTCTGACTTGATTCAAAGCCTTTTTGTGTTTCCTGACTCGATTCAAGGATTTCATGAATCGATTTATGAAAGTGCCTTAAAAGTCCATTTTGATTATGTTTGTGCGAATCGATTCAAAAGCATTTTTGAATCAAGTCACAGATGGAAATTCCAATTTGAATTGATTCAGTACGGGTTGCAAATTGATTTAGTACGCTAGTTTGAATTGATTCATTTTAGAGTCGACTCAAGTCAACTGCCCTAACTGAATCAAGTCATGGGAATTATGAATCAAGTCACGCAGTTCATTTTAACTCACTTATCTTGCATTTTCTCTTGCATCTATAAATAGAGAATTCATTTCCTCATTTTTGAAGAGATCAAAAATTTTGCTGTGAGAAAACCTTTGCAAACACAACTTCCTTCTCTCTTTCAAATCGTCATCTTAATCATACCCATGGAAATTATTCTCTTTTGTGTGTGTGTGTGTGATGATTAATTATAGGGAAGCATTAGGGATCTAATTGTTCGTTGAAGTGTGCAGATTTTGCAAGAGGTATTTTGGTCTTGGAAATTTCAAGGGTTGAAATTTCTTGAAGGAAAAAGAAGAAGAAGCTTTTCTCCATTGTTGTGGAGTTTTTCTACAGATTTATCAACTTGTTGAAGAGAAGGATTCAAGACTTGGAATTTCAAGATTGGGTAAAACTTAGGAAATTCATCAAGAGAGGAATCCAACAAAAATTGAAAATCAAGATCTTGGGTGAAGATCAAGTTAACGGTGGTAGCTAGTTACAAGCAAGTTCGTACAAGAAGCAAGAAAGAAGATAACGTGGATTATTATAATTTGTCTTTTTGATTTTGTGAATTGTTGTAACAAGAACCAAAATTCTATATCGTTTTAATGGAAGAAATAACTCTTCGATGGTTCTCCGTCGAAGACTAGATATAGGTGCCTGCGAGGACGATAACACCGAACTAGTATATATCCTGGTGCACTCTCTCCTTCTCTCCCTCTCTCTTTATCGTTTAAAATTGCATGCTTGGGTATCTGTTTAGATTCATTGTATTCATAGTTTTGATTTGTAAAAGTTTAGGTTTGATTAGATTTGCTCTTCTAAAGGATCCAGTTAATTGATTATTGTAAGAATATTGAATTTAGAATTGCCTTTAAAATTGAAGAATTGTTAAAGTCTTTAAGCATCTCGTTGAAACTTTAACCATTAATCAATTCATTGTATTCTACCTCATTACAAACCTTTGGTGTAAGTATAACACAAATTCTCTTCCAATATCATAAAAACTTTTCAAAACGAATTTTCACCATATCCGTTTCCGCTTGCGTAATCTAATTTTTTTGAAAAGAAGGGAATTTTAATTGTTTATTCAACCCCCCTTCTAGACAAGTTACTCCATATTCAAACCAACAAAATAACTTATTAAAATAAAATCTAGTAATAAAATAAAAGAAGATAGTAAAACTTGTTATAAAAAAAACTAAAAAAAATGAAAAAATAAAATACAAAAGATGTTAAAAGATGAGATGATGGGCCAAAAGGAGGTGTTGATAATGAATGGAGGAGCATGAAGCCCAACTGAGGTGCAGGTTGGAGGGAGTGGGTCGAGTTTCCTTGACCCGGATCTAAATGGCTGACTTAAGATAACACAAATGAAAAAAACTAATGAAAGCGATACACATCTGATCCTTGTTCATTTTCAGAAAACATGCTCACTAATCTCTTTTCTTTCTTCTGTGAAAACAATGATTCCCATGGATGTTAAAACAACACAAAAGTCGACATGACAAAATAACGTACAGTCGCTAATCCTTTTTCAAAATCGCCTTTTCTCTCAATCGCTTCCTTTACTCATTAGTCTCTCTACCAAACTCATCTTCCTTACTAAAATCGGTTCAAAAACCAAACAAGGAATCTCTCTACTCTCCTTCTCTACGAAAAAAAAACGACTTTCCCCCTTCAATTCTCATTTTGTTTTTCAATCACAACCAACAAACCGAAGCATGACACAACTCAAAATCGAAAGGATAAGGAAATATAAACCGAAACAGGGCAAGAGGAAAGAAATAAAATACTCAAAATATAAATGATGTATGCTCATATAGCAACAAAGAACAAAAAATTGAATCAAAATACCTTTGTCCCGAGCGAGCTTCAGTACCTTTTCGATTGCGCAAGAAGATGATCGCAACACTTTTTAAGAAATGCACCTTTCCCAGCGTTTCGATCTTTTGCAAATTGGTTGTGGTTGTTGGCTAGTTTGTAGTGTATTACTGATGAGCTTGATTTTTTTATATGCTTTGTGAATGAATTAGACAAGTCTCTTCTTGACTCCAACTTTTGCCTTCATTTTCTATTGTTAATTTTTTGTATTGAACTGTTTTGTTATGGAGTCCAACTAAATTTCTCAGTGTGCGTTTTAAAACTATGGATAGAGTTTTTCAGTATGAAGTCTCTTTTTGATGATCCCCTATTTCTGTCTTTGTTCATGCTTTTATATCCTCTGAATTTATGGTTTTGCAGGTGTATGTTTGAGAAAAGGGAAGGGATAGACATTGTTTTTAACTTGCTGCAGAATGAAAAGTTCATTTTGGTGTAATTTCTGTCATGTACTCTCTACTAATTCAGTGGTATACCTTTTTGGCCTCTTAGTTTCTCTCTTTTTTGAATTTGAATCTTGGTTGTTTTGTTTGTGTTAAATTCCAAAACCATGGTAATAGTGTTGTCATACTTCTGCCTATACAGGACAAAACACTTCTTGCTCAAGGATGATGCTCTAGGTTGACACTATGGTGGAGGAAGAAGGATGCTTATCATATGGTCTCATGCATAAAATGGTCACACAAAAAACCTACAAGTTTTAGGGACCTACATATGGAATTACCTTTTCTATTTTGTTTTTTGATTAAATTTAATGTAAAAGAAATGTAATTTATCTTGAACTTTAATGTAAAACAAAGTGCCTATTATTTTTAAATTGTGACCATGTACTTGACTTAATTAATTCAAATTAGTAGAACCAAGAAAAAAACAATATTATTGATCTTACTGGATCAAAAAAGATATCAGCAGCTATTAACACGTCGTGAGCTCCTAGTTCACCGGTGGTGGAGAAGAGGAGGCGGTGTACCTGCAAGGCACTCCGATGTTAAAGTAAGTTTCAGTGAGAGAGAAAGCAAGTACAGAAAATGTAGAAATTAGAATACCTGACCCTCTAGTGGAAGAGGGTATTTATAATGTGCCCCCAGCACGGGGCCAACGGTTATCTGCATTGGGTTGGATCATCAGGCCCAATACGGATAACTACCCGGATCTACGTGGAGTAGGGAATACGAGCACGTGGTCTGCGTCCTAGGTCAACTGCCCTGTGAAATTCGAAAGGTGGAAGACCTGTTCTCTCGGACATGGGTAGTTGGCTGATGATGTGTCCCTGTAGGGGGAGCATGTGGAGACCGTGGGGAAGACGCGTGAGGGGCGTTCCCCGTGCGAGTTGATGGATTGGACCGTCATTGGGCCCTCCCCGTTGAGGAGCTGGGTTGAGCTGGCCCGACGGTGGGCCAGCCTCTGGCCCAATCCAGAACAATTATCATTATTATTATTTTTAACTACTGACTCAATTCAAACTTGTAAGTCAATCCTTATTATTATTATTATTATTATTATTATTATTATTAATCAAGATAAAAACTTCTTGCTGAAACTTAAGAACAATACCAAGACAAATAAATTAGAACCTAATTTTTAAGAATGCAAAGATATAACTCTAAATAATTAAAGCTAAACCTTAATGCATACATAAACAAATTTCTAGACATTTGTACTAACAAGTACTTAATGCAATACAAAACAAATGTTAATTATGGATGATAGATGTATGCATGAATGAATCATAAAATTCAAGAACAATTACAAGTCATTAAAAATGAAGCCTTTAATCAACCAAAAGTGGTATCTAAAAGAATCCTGAACTATCCAAGCCTAATGTTCCAAAGACTCTAATGGTGCATGATAAGAATGAAATGAGCTTAACAAGAATAACACAAATAGGGTTACTTAGTCTTTGATCATTGAACTCATGCAAGGAAAGATCTCTATGACAAAATATAATGGTCATGAGAAATGATGCAACATGAGACACTAGTGGATCATGACTGCAAATGAATGGATCATAAATGCAAATGAATGGACACAAATGAGTAAATGCAGGTGACTGAAATGCAGTTATAACCAATCCTTATTGTTTTTCCTTGTTAACCCTAACCCTTGTATGTTTCTTGCCTATAAAGAAACCATTTATACTTTGTTTAAAGGCATCCTAATTCACAAAAAACATAACATATATTTTGGAGATCAGAACTTTATCTCTCTTCATTTTCAAACATATACTAGAGAGAGAAACAAAAACCCTGAGAGGGAGAAGCACAAATCGAAGCAACTTAGAGCTTGATCTTCAAGTAAGTGCTTCGATCTCTTGATGGGTTTGGATGTAATCTATTGATCCCTTATGTATTTCATCTAATCTATGTATTGTGAACTAGTTTTGATTCAATATTTATGTTGTCTTTGATTTCTTATTTGTGGGTTTTGACAAAACCTTTTTCAAATCTTAGATCTAAGATATTCATCTATTAATGAGCAAACTTTTGACATAGTCTTGTAAGTTGATATTCAATAATATCTTTTATTTTATTGTGTTGATTATTAGCAAGAGTAGCATGAGTAGCGATCAATACGGTATTGTGAGGATGCGTGATAATAGAGATGAGAAACTATGTTCACATACATTTGGAAAATTAGTTTAATGCATGTAAAAAGGGTTAAGCGCTTGTACGTATTCTGATCATGGTGTTTTATATGAATCAATCATTTATCTGATATGGATGTTATCCTTGTTTACCTATTTATCTTTGATTTGAACCGTTATAGAAATATACTCTTCAGATCTGGATCTTGGATGAATATCTATTAGGTTCTAAACTCTAGACATAGATTTAGGCTTAACATTTATGTGAGTATCAGTTCTTAATGCTCTGTGTTGTTGAGTTCCGTGAGACATCACCAATGAGACAATATAGTTGTTTTCTCGACGTTGCATTAGGCATAATCTCTGTTGTGGGTGATACGTAAGGATATTAGATGAATGATTGACTTGTGTTTAATTGGTTAGAAGAATGCATGTGTTATCAATTGATGAGATCTAATCCCAACAAGGCTCCGTTTATTTTAAGTCTTTATATTTTCCGCCTTTATATTTTTTGCCTTTATTTATGGTACCTTTGATCTTTTAACTAAATTTAATCACCACAAGCTTAGAAACTTAGAGACCGTTGAACGACATTCTTTCTCTCGCACCGATCCCTGTGGAGACGATATAAATCCTGGAGGGAATCCTTCCAAAACTAAATTTTTGCTTCTTGCTGCTTTACTGTAGTTCGAACAAAGACTCAATGGGGATAACAAATTGCTGGGGAAAAGACACTGGGGAATATTCAAAGTATGTTTTATCAATAGGTTCAGACATGACCTAACACTTTAGAATATCTGACAGTTCTTGAGATTTCTCATAAGAAATCCATCCAATCAAATATTTTGAAGGCTCCTAACAGAGAATTTACGAGAAGATCATCCAGACAACATATTGGAGTTTTCTTATGAGAAAATCATCCAAACAACAAGATCAGGAGTCTTCTTACGAAAAGCTCATCCATACAACATATTGAATTTTTCTTACGAGAAAATCATCCAAACAACAAGATCAGACATCTTCTTACGAGAAGATAATCCACACAAAATATTGGAGTTTTCTTACGAGAAAATCATCCTTGTAAGAGGCTATTATGATTATTTACGAAGAAGTCAATCAAGATAAACATCATTGGAGTTTTCTAACTAAAATAATATCCAAGATTATGGGAATTCCTCAAAACGATGAATCGTACATGACTTTCTAGGAACCATTAGGAAAAACAGGGTAATCAAACTCTCTATATGTGCCATCAAAGTTGGACTTAGACCGTAAGACTGGATTACAACCAGTTCTAATGGATTGTTACCAGTTATGACTAGACTTTATATAATGCTGGCGACAAACAAAATTCAGGTACCAATTACGATTGGATTTGCAAACGGAGTACCAATTATAACCAGACTTTAAGGATACTAGTAACAAATGGACTTTTAAAACAAGGTACCAGTGACAACTGAACTTTGGACATACCAATAACAATTGGATTTGAGATAACACCAGTGACAACTGGACTTCATAATATGCCAATGATAATTGGACTTTGGACGGAGTGCTAGTGACAACTGGACTTTGGGTCAAGGAATAACATTCAACGACGAGACATGGGTTAATGCAAATGAGTGCAAAGTACACTTCAGACTATGCATGATTTGCTTTTGCATGATATATGAATGATTATGATATGAAAATGCTGACGCTATACAAACTAGAAGTTTGTAGGGGCTTTATGGAGGTTATGATTTCCTCAACACCAATAACTCAACCAAGTGTCTTATGATGGATGCTGCCAAGGGAAAATTATCCAAGCTTGACAATTATATTCGTCCAATAGATTATTCTAGAAGATTGACAGGTTATGCTCCATGGAGATCTCTGTTATGGTGATCTAGGAGTGCTTTTGCAACCTTGAGACTTTCGAGAAAACAAATGATTTCCTTTTAATCTTCCCATATGTAAAAGAAAAATTGTGTATTTTCAATATGTTTTAAAAATTCTTTTCAAGTTCAAAATTTCATTATTAATAAATAAATGACATTTTGCATAACAAAAAAAAATAAAAACACAAATGACAGTAATTAATAGGCAAAATTTGTATTTATTCAAGAATGGTAGCATGCAAATGGCGGAGCTCCATGGAATATTACAATTTTGTAAATGGCAATGGGGGAAAGGGTCTAAATTGAATCCAATAACCACTACTAGCCTTAATAGTGGTCAAGCATCATGATCAGATTGCTGGTGGAATATTTTCACCTATATCCAACGCCACAAAAAAATATGTGCTACTAGAACTAATGGAAGCGTCAAAGTCTCTACATGAGACAATCACTCCAAATACCATTAGGAAAAAGAAGGTGGGTGAACTGATCAAGATAATGATCAAGAAGGAGGAAATCGATGAAGAAGCAACTTACACTAAAGAAAAAGAGGAAAAACAATCAGCTAGTGCTGAAGAAGCTAACAACTCGGGATCTTCAAGTAAAACTGAAGAAGAATCAAGTTCTGAAGACTAATGCCTTCCAGCTGAAGCCTTTTCTTTTTAGACTTTTGTTTCTAGGCTTATTTATGGGTTTTTTTTAATAACTTTAACTTCAACTGGTACTTATCTATGTTGACATCAACTAAGTCCTGATGCTCTAGCATCATGTTCAACATTTGTCCTAATGATTGTTGATGTTTATCTCTCCTAATCTGCTATGTGTATGTGCTAACATACTGACCTCTGAGCTGAGTGGATGTTTTTCTTAAGAATACCTTTGCCAAATTATGACAAAAGGGGGGAGTAATGGTGTGTAGGGGTAGTGTATTCTTACTACTAACCTTGTGATGTGTTATTGTTGATGCTGTCGGCTTACTACTAACTAATTGATGTGTTTGCTACTAAATGATGTTCAGATATCTGAGTGCACACTTGCTGAAGAATTTGGCCTGACATCTGGCCCTCAACTCTGTGTGACTGTGTGTGCTAATTTCTTTGTGTGTTAGTAGTAGTTACTAAATATTGACTATAAGCTAGTAACTGTATGTGCATGCAGGACTATTTTATCTTAAATGATTGCATGTGTTAACTATATGGGAGCATTGTGTGTTTGTCTGATTATGTAGCAACCATTTGACTTCAGACTATGCTACTAATTTTTGTTGCTGCTATTTTGATTTTAACTGCCACTAATGTTAGCTTTGATGTATGTTACTGCTGATGTTTCTGCTTCTGCTATTGTTTTCTTTGTGTGTGGTGTGCTTAATGCTCAACTAATGGCTCACACCTTGTATGTTTTTTTTCCAAAATTTGCCAATAAGGGAGATTGTTGTTCCTTTTATGGATTGACTACATTATGCAAAATAACTTATATGAACACATGTTGGATATGATATTCTAGCTGGCGTGGCACATTTGGCCCCCGCTGATTTTGGTGAAGAAAGGACCATGTGGGAACAGATGTCCCAGCACGTGGCTCGTGTCTACAAAACTAGTTGCTGCTGGTTTGGCACGTATTTTATGCAGTATTGTACAACAATATTTGTTAATATCTTTAACAATGTTTGTTTGATTTTTTTTAGAGATGTTTGAAGATCGAATCAATTTAAATGGAGATTTAAATTTGAATTTTAATTAATAACAAATTATATCTTTTGTTAGAGACTTTTGTGGAGCAAATGAAATCCAACAAAATCTGATGTTATTCTCGAGGAAATTAAATAAGAAATTAAAAGGAGAAAGCCCAAACATTCTTATATAAGGAGACTCAAATCTCATGTTTGAGAGTTTTTTTTAGTCTTTCATGTACACCACTTTATTGCTTAAATTCATATCATAATGCATAGTAGTTGGTTTGTTTAGTTGAGTTGTAATTCAATATTGATCACTTTGATTGTTGTTGTTGATCACTAGGGTTAGTGATTGAAAAAAGTGAGAGGGGTTCTCATATTTAGGGGGAGATCTAAATATAAAGTCATTAGGATTAGGAAGCGACATTGAACATCATAAGGTCGATGTTCATATAAGACTAATTATACTAATTCAAGATAGAGAATTTCCTTTCTTGGGTAGAGTTCCCTCCAAACGTAGGTATTGTTTGCACCGAACGGGGTTACCAATTCTTTTGTGTTCTTTATTGTTTTTACTTGTATCCGTATTGTTGTCATATTGTATTATAACTAGTTTAACAAGTTTGCCAAGTTGTTCCAGACATCTGGTACAACATCTGTCCCTTGAGGAACATAATTTCACATATAGCATCCATGATAAAGGAAAAAGAAGGTCGACCCTCACCCATGTAGTGACTTGAAAGGCATCGCCCTTACCTCTCACTCACCTAAATTTATCGTTCCAGTCCTCATAAGGGTTCGCAGAGGGCTTCAACAAACACCCATCTGGTAAGGGACGCAAAGTTACCCAGTCATTGTTAGGAAGAACTTCAGTACTAAAGAAACTAAGGAACACCCTCACAGTGGGGGACATGCCCAAGCTACAACAAACTATCTGAAAAAGCCCTAAGCATACTCCATATGTTGAGGTGACCTGAGAAGGGGCAACATTGGTAGTTGTCATACCCCAAATTTTGACAAGGCATTTTTGAACTTGCATTCATCTGGATTAATTTTCACTTTGCATCATCTGTATAGTATAACATGCTTTTCATCTTGCACAATGCCTAAATTATCAGCCAGAATAAATATGTCACATTTACAGTCAAGTCAGTCAAACTGAAAGTCAATTGTGCGTAAAATTAATGGACGAAAAGTTTTAAAATCGAGCTTGCAGACGCCAGTTTTATTAATTTACGTTCCGCGTAGTTTAACCTAGTGCGCTCATTTTCATTTTTTGACTGCTTTTCGGTCGCATTTTGATCAATCTGAGTCTTTTAACAGTGTAAAATTTACTTCGAAATTTGACCAAACGTTGTATTTTTCCGAGTCATTTATTTCACGCTGATCATTTTGGTGCATTCATTTTATTTTTTCGAGTACTCCGATACCAGTTTGATTACTCGTTTTTAATCGGTTTTTGTTTTTATTTTTTAGTCATTAATCATGTTATTTAATAGTTTAATCAGATTTTAATTTAGTTTTTATTTTAAATATTTTTTAATTTTATTTATCATTTTCTTTATTTTAATATTTAAAATTTTGTTTTTTGTTTTTTTGGTGAAACTTGTATATTAAGTTTGAGAAAGTCACTTTATTTTTTTGCCTCATTTATAATATACATTGCTTTGGAACTTTTCCTCTCACAATAAAAAGCCACGCCACACTGCTTCATAATACATCTCACCCACATTTTTCTTGTCTCCACATATACACAAAAAAACACATTACATAGGCTGCACTTGGAAAATGAAAATAAAGAGACACCCTTATTTCTTTCAAAAAAGACTCCAATACTCTCTTTCCATTACCATACAAAAACTTGCTCTCACATTTTGAAATAAAAAGAAGGGTCTGCTAGTTAGAAAAGGGAGAAAAATCATTTATTCAACATCTCATGATGTTATACTTGTTTCTCTCTCTCGTATACTCCCTCTTATCTTCTCCACCTTGTTTCACATCTTCACCACCCTTCAAATCCACCCTTGAATCTCCTCACCATAACTAGACCACCATTGATCCTCATTCCTTCTCCTCCATTCAAAACCCACTGCACCTCTCACATCCCATGACTTATTATAACAACTACCCTCTTCCATCATTATACCACCACCACCTTGATACTAAACCTATCTCCATCGAAACAACCATATTTGTACCTTCTCAAAACTTCCCCCATCCACACTTGACAACATGAACAACCCAAATTTCTCATAAACTACACAAAGATCAAACCTTATTTTGTTTCACTTCCATTAAACATAACTTCACCCTCATATAACAACCAAGTTATCCACTTCATTTCTACCTCACCTTAACAATATATATCTCCCTCATTCTATCAGCTCAACATCTAAAATCCATAATCACTTTCAAACACCTCAAACCATAAACAACATCCCGCTCAAATATCAACCACAACAACATTGTTAGCGGAACAATCGAGGAGGTCAACGAGGGAGCATTTCTTATTTGGGACACACCTTTGTGAGAGACACACCACATACTCACCTAAATCTTTAAGGTGATTGGTGTGTGGGTTCTCTCACTTATATAATGTTCAATCTTCCCTTTTCTAATCAATGTGAGACTTCTTCCTCACACATGATTCTCAACACTCCCCCTCAAGTGTGAGTTTATGCACAATGCTCCCCCTCATGTGGAAGCTCTCTCTTCCACATACACTTGTATCACCGTTGAACTCAACGGAACACCTTCTACCCACACCTGCGGGAAGTGTTTCGATACAACTAAGTCGGTCCCTTTCTCGAACCAAAGGCTCATGATACCATTGTTAGGGGGGATTTTTACTAGGGAGCATTGAACATTGTGGAATTTATTTTTCTAGAGCAACACCTTTGTGAGAGACACACCACATACTCACCCAAAACCTTAAGATGATTGGTGTGTGGGTTCTCTCACTTATATAGTGTTCAATCTTCCCTTTTCTAATCAATGTGGGACTTCTTCCTCACACTTGATTCTCAACACTCATAACAACAGTTTCCGCCATAAACTATTGAATTGTATGCCAAAAAGCCTTTGAGAGTTAACGTTATTGTTGAGACAGGGGACTCATGGTTTAACTGCCAAAAGTTGAAATTGCCTGAGGGATGTGGGTATGATTGCAAATGCAATATGGCTCCATTGGATGGTATGTCGGTGCAACTCCTGGCTATGCACAAGCGGTGCCCGAGAAGCGAGTGATTGCTTGCATCGGCGATAAAAGCTTCCAAGTAACCGCACAGGATGTATCAATAATGCTGCGACGTGGTCAAAAAAACCATAATATTTTTTATAAACAATGGCGGATACACTATTGAGGTCGAAATTCATGATGGACCATTCAACGTTATCAAGAACTGGAACTACATTGGATTGATTGATGCAATTCAAAAATTCGAAGTTGGATACAAAAGAGAAAGAAAGAGAAATGCCATTGCCTCCATCGACGACAACACACCTCTCGTTGGAATATCATCTACCACGACAACGCAACAACGATGTAATCGCAAACATCACCTCACCGTCATAAATCCTCTTCTTCCCAGCCTTTTCTCAAACCACACAACAGTAACAACAAAAAGGTTTGGTCTCATTAATGTCTTACCAACATTGCCACTTCAAGTTCAAGCACAGTTTCTTCCTCCTTCACTCTCACTACAACAACCACCATCCATGTTTCACCCTTTCAAATACAAAACCACCAAAACTTCGTCACGACCAACCACCTTCAACCTTGTGCACAAACTCTCCACATTGCCGTAAGAAATAAATAGAAGGAGCAGAAGAACCGCGAGTGACAAAGAGAGCGGATTGAAACAGAGAGCGAGCAGAGAAAGTGAGAGAGGATGCGCAAAAAAGAGAAGCAAGCCGCGAGAGAGAGAGAGAGAGAGAGAGAGAGAGAGAGAGAGAGAGAGAGATGTGAGATCCGAATGAGAGAGGGCAGAGAAAGGTTTGGAACATGGAGAGGAAAACGTGAGTTTTTTTTAATTGTGGAAACATTATGAAGTTGTTTATTCTTGTTTCTAAAAAAACCTTGTTTTGTTTTGGGCTCAAAAAGCCCATTTCTTATTTTGCTAATGCAACCCCCATGAACTCTTATTGCTGGCCCATTTTCACTTCTATTTATTTCATTTTTGTTTATTTTTTTTATTTTTTTTCATTTCTATTTTTTTTTTAATTTCTTGTTTATTTTTTTTTAGTTTCATTTCCATTTCTATAATGTTAACTATTAAAAATGTCAAAAAAATATGTTATTTTTTTTCTTTATCTTAAAAAATTCAAAAATATTATAACTGTTAATTACTTTAAATATTTCTATTTAATATTGATTAATTAAATTTAATTGATCTTATTAAATATTTATATTTAACTTGATTAATAATTCTCTTTGTGTTGCCTGATCCTATCTTGTGTCTGGTGCTTTCATGACTTGATCTTAATTTATCTTGTTGATGCGTCTTGATGCTTGAGTCATATCTCGATTATTTGTTTGTTTGTTGCCTCATATATTCTCTTAGGATCTCCTAGTTCAACTTAATTTTTGATTAAGATAGGAGTAGGATAGACTTAGGTTCTTAATCTTTTACACGACTTAGGTCCTTCAACCTCAAATCTAGGTCCATCTTGCATGATCATATTAGGTTAGATTTTCCCTTTCATCTCAATCTTGGGACCACTTTGCATGATAACATTTAGGATTCAGTTCCCCTAGATTTTCTTTCTTTTTGCATCCAAATCTTTTTTCTTTCATTAAAAATAAAAAACACTCAATAAACACGATGCGTGTAGTACGTCACGAGCCTTAAGCACATGGGAAAAGATGAGCGGGAATTTTTCCTTACCTCTTCTTAGAGTGTTTTGTACGCGAGACGCTTGGATCATTTGTACAAAATATTTGTTCCTACTGTCATAGACTTTAGTGCAATACACATCTCAAACTCTTTTCAAAACCCTAACAAAAAAAACACTTCAACAAATCCAAATCATTTTATCCTTCGGGATTTTCTCTTCAAAACCTTTTCAAAAAAGGGCATGTTATTTCCTTTCTACCGCAATACAGGTAATGCATAAGACTCCAAGAGCGAGCGGCAAAACACCTAACTGCTAGAACGCAAACATTAGCATCGTACATAAAAAACACCAACAAACCATAGTCCTATGAACTACGAACGCTATTATTTTTCATACCTGTTGAGAATACGTAGGCACAAGGATCACATTCCTTGGAGATCCTATTAACAATTAACCAAACCTTTTCTCTCGCCCCAGTGCTATCAAGATCTTTTCCAAACCGTAGTCTCACAAACTACAGACACTCTGATTTCTCATTCCTGTTGAGAATACGTAGGCACAAGGGCCCCAATCCTTAGCGAGCAACCTTCCCTTTTTCACCGTAGTCCTCCGAACTATGATTGCTCTAACTTTCCCATTGCACAAGGGAATACGTAGGCACAGGATTGCGAGATCCTGGCGAGCCTTTTTTGTTTTTCTCTCATTTGTTTTCCCTTTTCATTTATGCATTCCCTTAGCAGTTAAGCATTAGATATACACACTCTTTTGATTAGAACAACAAGAGTGGATCCCGTTTAGTACAACGCACGCGAGGGGTGCTAACACCTTTCTCTTACGTAATTGACTCCCGAACCCCGAATTTGGTTTTGATGACCATGTTATTTCCCTTCTGAGGTTTTCTCAATGTTTTCCTTTTCTCGTTGGGATAAATAAAGTTCGATGGCGACTCTGTGTCTTCGCCGATTGTTTTTCGCGTAGCAACAGCTGGCGACTCTATTGGGGAACCTATCCCTAAGCGATTCAGTCCTAGCACTTGTTTATTTTCTTTTTCTCTGTGTGTTTATGTTTATGCTTTGCTTACTTATTTATTTGCATTTCATTCATTGTATCTATGCCATTCATTTTATCTTGCATATTGTTGTACTTTTGCCATGGGTTGTTGATGAGAGATAAGCCCACTACCCAGGGTTGAGGATACATATAGAACTAGAGTGGATAGTCGTGTTGACTTGCGTAGCACTTGATATGTATAGTTGGCACGAGACCCACATTCAGACGAGGTTTTCTTGGATACGTCTTTGTCTTGCATGCCTATGCAATAGACAAAATGTTTTCATAGAGAACTTATGACTCTGCAGACCTTTCTTTGGAAATCAGTGGGGACCTCCTAGAAGGGTAATAATGATAAACAGAAAATTGTGAACATATTATTATTTCTCGACCTGAGAGCCAGAGAAGTTAAGGATCTGCTAGGAATATCTGTCCAATACTAGAACCCACACGTGAGAGGGAATGAGGTTATTGCAGGAAACTTTGACTCCCATCCTACCCGGTTTTCTTGTGTTCTTTATAGAGGTGAACTTTTGAACCTAGTCCGTTATCAGTGCAGCAGTTATCCAGTATATATGGAGGCTTTGATCCCTTGTCTTTTCATTCATGGCATCGTATCATATTTGTAGCACACATGTCCTCTTATTTCCAAGGATCTTGTCTCTTAGTCATGTCATTAAACCTTTCTTTTGGTTAAAGCTTGAATCAAAGTATGTAGATTCCTTGGAAATAATCAAACATGGCATCTCATTGCATCCAAAACTCATTCCACCTTTTGTCCATGACCAACCAACTGATTTCCCGGTACCTGTTCTGAACAAGTGGTAGTTGTTGAAAGACGACAAAGTGTTTTAGGCAAGATCAAGGTAGACACCTGAAAAGGCCAAGTTGGAAGCCGTTGGTAGCTATGTCAAGGAACAACCTCCAATATGTTGAAGTGAAGAATGTTGAGCCTCCACCAGGTTTTACTATGACAACCAACCCATTGTATGATCTTCGGCCTAATGATGATCCTCCACAAGTAAACATTCCTACTTAATTCCAGAGGATGCCATTGACTGATCATATGAAAGAAAGATTTCGTGCCCTTGAGGAGAAATTTCAAGCTATGAAAGCACATGACACGCATGGGCTTGATGCCATTGATATGTTCCTAGTGCCATATTTGGTAATCCCACCGAAATTCAAGGTACCCAACTTCGAGAAGTACACAGGTCTCAGTTGCCTAAAGCGTCATTTCGTGATGTTCTGCCGAAGAATGACTTCCTTTACCCACGATGATAAGTTGATGATTCATTGCTTTCAAAATAGTTTGAGTGGGGGATCATTGAGTTGGTACATGGATTTAGAAAGAAGCCGTATCTAATCACGGATGGACTTAGCCAGCGCTTTCCTAAAGCAATACCGGTACAATTTGGACGTGGCTCCCAGTCGCACGCAGTTGCAAGGCCTATCTTAGAAGAATAGTGAATCTTTCAAGGAGTATGCAGAACGGTGGAGGGAATTGGCATCTAGAGTGCAACCACCACTTTTGGACAGAGAGTTAGTTGATATGTTCATGGATACAATGTAGAGCCCATACTTTGAAAGGATGGTTGGAATTACATCTTTTGACTTCTCTGTCTTGGTGAAAGTTGGAGAACGCATCGAGAACGACCTCAAAAGAAGACAAATTCAAGACGTCTCAAGCGGCCAAGCTAACAAGACTAAATCCCTAAACAATTCCTAGGAGGAAGAAAAGATTGAAACCAATGCAGTCATAGCAAATATTGAGTATTCTCAAGATGCATCAACAAAATTTTATGGTCCTTCATCTTCTCAACAGTCATCATTTCCAGTGCCTTACTATCCTTATAGGCAACCAACCATGCCTAGAGCTTTGTACCAGAAATCTTGGATTGGTCCTCATACAAATCAACGAGCCTATGGCTGAAGATATCATAATCAACATCAGAGCCAACATAGGCCTCGCAACAACTTGGAAAGGAGGAATGCCCTTCTTCATCCGGTTTCTATGTCATACAGTCAACTCTTGCCAAATCTAATCCAAAACTCGTTAGTGGTTCCCAAGTCTCTCAAGTCGTTGCCAGAGCTATACCCACCTGGGTACAATCCTCATGTGCAATATGGATATCAAGGAGGATCAATGGGACACTCAACTGAAGACTGCAATGCTTTCCAAGCCAAAGTGCAATAGTTGATCGACAAGAAGTGCATATCCTTTCCTGAAGGAAACTTGATTGTACACGTCAACCTCTCGTCTAATTAAGTTTGAAGACTTCAGAGAGATCTCCTAAAGCCAGTGGTTCAGACAAGAAGACATCCTCAGAACTAACAATCATTGGATCAACTTTTATCATTTGCATTTGTAGTTTCTTTCTTGTTTAATGCTACTTGTTTTAAACATTGTTGTTTTGAATGGTAATATTAATGAAGTGATCATGCATTTTCTAAATTAATCATGTCGCATTCGCTCTTTTATTTCTTCTCTTATATAAAAAAACAAAAAATACATCCATATACCTCTCGTCCACTTTCTTTATCAAACTATCGTTTTTGCAAAGATTGAAGGGAGGATGACGAAAATGAAATACCCGTAATTTCAATTGTATGCTTTCGGATAAAATCCTGCTGATGATGTACATGCATTGTTTCAAATCCCCAAACATTGGAGAGATAAGGAGTTAATCCCTAGTCAACCACTTTGAGCCTGGAAGTAGGAGTTTCCTTCGGATTTCTAAACCCTTACACTTAACCTGGGGCATGGGTAGTGTTCAGTTAATCTGACTACACGTTCGATTTCAAGATGAAACATCCCGTCTGAGAATCAACCACATGATATTCTTCGCACACATCCTGACGTGTTGAACCAAAATCCAAAGTTATGTCGGTTTTTCTTCCATGACCCTTGACTTGGCAGTTACAAGCCTTTCCAAAACGCAAAAAAAAAAAAATCAAAATAGAAAAACCCGCTAAGTCGAACACCTCAAGAGCCGACTTAGGCAAAAATTAGGGCAATCCCGGTGGACGTGAAAAAATAAAATCATCCCATGCAAAAGTTAGGGATCAAAAGAAAAATCAAAAGAGGTCATCAAATCCTCAGCAAAAGCAAAAAAAAAAAAAACAAGATTCAATGACCACCATGTCAAAATCAATGGGTCACTAACTTCATGACAAAAACAAAAGAAGGTGACTGCTATTTCAAGTGAGTCTTGAATCGTCGTCTTCACTCTTACACCGTCAAACTCAAGACGCGTGTGTCGAATTAACTGAATGTAGGATTGGAGAACATCACGAAGAAGAGGTGGGTACAAAACAAAATTTGAGCCTAATTGAAGCAGGGTCTATTCTGAAAGAATACTACATCAAGGTTACGTAAACTGACTCTTATAGATTTGCTAATCTTCTTCTCATTGTATCTTTCACGCTAGCTAAATCATCAATACGTTTGGACTAATGGTCCATTCGCCACACACTATCACATCATCCCAATAATGATTGATTTTTCAAAACCTGCATGAGCATCACATTAAAATTACCATTTGTGAACGAACATTTTTAATTGCAATTCAGTACTTGACATCAAGGAAATCCCAACAAGGAGCAATCAAAGAGGACTTGACCATTCATCAAAGTGGATCAGAATCAAGAATACCTTATAGTTTTATGGATCAGAGGCATTGACATCCAATGATTATGTAACCAGTCAGTCTAAAGCAAGCCCCCAAGCATCAGTTGATTATGGGGAAAACCATTCAAGAATCAATTGATCAAAGAGAATCATCTCAAAACTCCACCAACTAGGGGCAGGCCACCCAGAGGTTCTTTGATTAAGGCAAGCCCTCCAGTGCCCAGTAAGTACAAATTAAGTCGCTTCAGCGCTCATTCTGGGACAAGTTACCTCAAGAGCACATCGAAGCCAAGCACTCCAAGAGTCCGTTAATCAAGGACTACTTCTTTCACTACTCAAAATTTTGGGGCAAGCCATCTTGAGGTCATCTCATGGTACATCAGCTTCCAACTTCCATTTCAAAGAAAAGTTCTTCAAAGACCCACCAGACTAGGGCAAGTTGAACTACACTAGGGCAAGATCTCTCCATGTCTTCAAGTTACTCAAGAAAATTCTATTTCGTTAACAACTTATGAGTTCAAGACAAGTGTCAGGGAATCTTGGTACCACCCCACCAAATCATTTTCACAAACATGAAGCCTTGCTACAAAAAAACCCTCCTTCCATTTCTAGAAACCTTTATATCATTGCATAAATCATCATCATGCATTAGTCGTGTTGCTTTGCTCATACATAAAGCCATGCATATCATCTCATTCATCGGGATTAACCCCACAACATGAAACTAACATAAAAAAGCCTTGTAACCCAAATCACTTCAAAACCAGTCCCCGTCTGACAAATCATTACAAGATATAAGTTCCCGTCTGGTAGGAAGCTTTTAAACCAGTTCCTGTCTGGTAAACACCACTTCAAAGTCCAATTCTCATATGACAAACCATAAAGTCAGTTCCCGTCTAATACAAAAACAAGAAATTAGTTCTCGTCTGACAACTTAACCTTTTGCCACCAGTTCTCGCTTGATAATCTACCCTTAAAAACCAATTCTCATATAGTAATTCACCTTCAAAGACCACTTTCATTGGAAACAAAGAATAAAATCCCCCAAAAAATATCCAATCACCATGAACCCGGTCCCATGCCTAACCAAAGCCCAATCATACTTGGCACCCTAACCAAAGCCCAACCATACTTGGCACAATCATGACCCTTGGATCACATATCCTCATATTGTAACACCCCATTTTAAATTATTTAATCGTCATGTGGTATTTCTTTTGTTTGGCCTTGTTTAGGGGGTGTGTAGTTGAGCTTGTAAGCGTAATGTCCGTAACGGAACGGGATAATATAGGTGTCGAAATACTAATAAAGTAGTAACGAATAAAGTGGGGACATATTTAGTAGTAGTAGAAGGAGGTACATTATTAATATTATTATTATTACTATTATTAATATGTCCAATGTTATTATCATTATTATTATTATTATTACTACTAATATTATTATTATTATTATTATTATTATTATTATTATTATTATTAAAGAAAATCAGATTTTTTATGAAAAATGAGAGTAGTAGTAGGGAAAGGGGAGGAAAATAAGATAGAAAAAGAAAAGGAAGAAGTAGAGAGAAGGAGGAGAAAAGAGAAGAGAAAAAGAAGAAAAGCTTGGAATCATCAATCTTCACAAGAACTTGAGGTAAGGGTGGGATTCTTGATCATTAGGGGTTTAGATAATGGTGTCAATGAGTAGTATAACATGCTATGAGGATTGGGTTAGATTTCCACAACTTTGAATGTTAGGGTTTTGTGTAAAAACTATGTATTGATGTTGGAAATCATGTTTTATGAAGGTTGTTTGGTAACCCATGATAGAACCATGGTAATATACCTCTATTGGTTGTTTGGGTATGGTTTTGGGGGTGAATTTGTGATTGGGTTGTTGCTATCAAAAGGGGTATTTTTCTGCATAACGTAGAGTGCGCTTAGCGCGGTAGGCCCGCTTAGCGCGGCCTGAAGAAATTTCGCCTCTTCCAGGCAGTGAGTAGCGCGCTTAGCGCAGGTGGGCCCGCTTAGCGCCACCTGGAACAAAAAGAAAAAAAATATTATTTGTAATGTGGATTTTTGTCGATTATGGGAATTAATTGGAATTACGTGAATTATGTAAAACGGAACTTTTGAAATTATAGGAGCTTCAAGTGGTGAATTAGTGAGAAAAACTAATATCAATGGTAGTAAAAATGATTAAAAATGGAATTTAGGTGGACTAATTAGATAATTAACTAATTAGGACCACGTGAGGTATCCTCCTTAATTGTGTGTATTATGATGATTGATTGAACAGGTATGGTAATACTATTGTGTATTACGGTGAGTATGTATCTCACGTGTGATCAAGGGGATCGTGAAGAGGTATAGTTGTTATTAAACTTATGTTTTTGTACATCATCTGCGTCATGCATTTCACGATGTGTCTGGTGGAGACAGCTAGGTGGGAATCCATGATGGGTGCCTAGTATTGTCCAGACTCCAATGTGGAGTTGTATGGAGTGTATGTGATTTATCCGGATTCCTTTGGGAATTGGGTTCGATTGACTGAACTAGGGTGTGTGGTGCCAGGAGATAAATCATTGCTTAGTGGGAGTGTATGTGACTTATCCGGATTCCATTGGGAATCAGGTTCGATTGAATGAACCATAGTGGGTGGCACCACTTGCATTGCTTCAGTGTCTTTGAGTCACATTGCATTATTTATGTCTTTGTGGGATTATAATTGAAAGTGACAAGTGTGTCGTGAATGTGTGCCTATTATGTGTGATTGCACCCCTTTGTTGTTTTACACCTTAGGATGTATTTTACACCGCTAATATTGAATGTAGTTCTCACCCCTTTGTTGTTTCTTGTGTCTGTGCTTCTTGGGAAGTATAGATAATCCAGGTACTTGAGTAGTGCATGGAGTGCGTGTTTCCTGATCGAGTCTTAGGAGTCGCTCTGATACGTAACACAAGGTAATGAGAATTTCATCTTTTTGTTGCTCTTTTGATTACTTTGTTATGTAATATTACTTACTTTAAAACATGGTGAACCACAATATTACGTGAACTTTTCTTGTGTAAATATTTCATTATGCTGTTTTTAACTTATTTTGAAAACAAAAAGTGAATGAAGTAAATAGAAGAAAATTTAGGTTATGTTTTCTTGGTGTGACATCCCAATTGTTAAGGGAACTCTGATTATTTTTGTATTATTTGTATATCTTTTTCGAATTGGGGAATTGGGGTGTTACAATTGGTATCAGAGCAGGTCGGTCCATCCGGCTAGATGTGGTCGTGGAGTCTGTCCTTAGAATAGGAGTAGATTTGTGCGTTCTTCTAACCGTGTGGTGGTTATTGAAGAGTATGACAGGGAGGAATGATGCGGCTCTTACTGCTGTGTTGCAGGCTATGGCGCAGGCAGTGCAGAACAATAATCAGATTGCTGGGGAGGCGCAGTTTCATAATTTAGAGAGGTTTCAGAGTAATAAGCTGCCTACTTTTAAGGGTTGTATTCTTGATCCTGAAGCGGAACAGAAGTGGCTGAAGGCTATTGAAAAGATCTTCAGAACCATGGGATGCAGTGAGGCTCTGAAAGTGCAGTTTGGCACTCATATGCTGGAAGGCGAAGCGGAGGCCTGGTGGGATAATAGTCGTCAGAGGTTGGAAGCTGCGGGTACTCTTGTTACTTGGGCAGTGTTTCAGGGCGAGTTTCTGGAAAAGTATTTCCCGGAAGATATTCGCAGTGCGAGGGAGATTGAGTTCCTGGAACTGAAACAGGGTAGCATGACAGTTGTGGAGTATGTTGCTCGGTTTGAGGAGTTGGTGCAATATTGTGCTCACTATAATACTGATGAGGCTATGACTTCGAAATGCTTGAAGTTTGAGAACGGGCTGCGTCCTGAGATCAAACAGGGCATTGCTTGTCAGAAGATAAGGAGTAATCCAGAGCTGGTAAGCAGAAGCCGGATTTATGATAATGATAACAGGGCCCAGATTGCTCATTACAAAGCCTTGAATGACCGGAAGGGTAAGCAGAGGTATGGGGGTACGCCTTATAGTGCTCCAGTTGAGAAAGGGAAATAGAAAGCCGCTGTGGGAAAGAAACTAAGTGGGGGAGAAAAGGCTCCTAATCCTACCAAGTGTTTCAAATGTGGTGGCACGGGTCATCGTGCTAATGATTGTCAGAATGAGGAGAAGAAGTGCTTCAAGTGTGGACGACTGGGTCATGTTGTGGCAAATTGTAGGACTACTATACCTACCTATTATAACTGTGGAGAACAGGGTCATATCAGCACTCACTGTCAGAAGCCTAAGAAATCTCAGACAAGTGGAAGGGTGTTTGCAATGGTAGGGGCCCAGTCTACCGGTGAGGAGCGTTCCATCAAAGGTACTTATTTTATTAATGGCATTCCTTTGATTGTTATCTTTGACACATGTGCAACCCACTCGTTCATTTCTGTGGATTGTGTGAAGAAATTAGGAATTGTGCCGTCTACTTTAGATCAGAGGATGACTATTGAAACTCTATCTATTGGTTCTGTGGTTACTTTGTTAGCATGCTTGAATTGTCTGTTGACTATTTTTGGTAGAGAATTCAGAGTGGACTTGATTTGTTTGCTACTCAGTAATCTGGATATCATTTTGGGAATGAATTAGTTAGAATTCAACCGCGTTTACATTGATTGCTTTAGGAAGAGGTTGTTGTTCCTTACTCCTGAAGAGGAAGCAATGGCTAATTATTTGTCTACTAAAGAATTGAGAACCTTGTTAAAAGATGAAGCTAAGATGGTTTCGGTGTTTGCTTGGTTATCCGTTGAAAACAAGACATTGGTTAATGAGTTACCGGTGGTGAGTGAATTCCCTGAAGTGTTCCCGAATGATATTACGGAATTGCCTCCGAAGAGGGAAATTGAATTTACTATTGATCTTGTTCCTGGTACCAGACCTATATCTATGGCACCATACAGGATGTCTGCATCAGAATTGGCAGAGTTGAAATTTCAAATCGGAGAATTGCTTGATAAAATTTTTATTAGGCCAAGTGTGTCACCGTGGGGAGCTCCAGTGTTTTTGGTGAAAAAGAAGGATGGTAGTATGCGTTTGTGCATTGATTACCGTCAGTTGAATAAGGTGACCATTAAGAATAAGTATCCACTTCCAAGGATTGATGACTTAATGGATCAGCTTGTGGGGGCTCGTATTTTCAGTAAAATTGATTTGAGGCCGGGTTACCATCAGATTAGAGTAAAGAAAGGAGATATTCAGAAGACTGCATTCAGAACTCGATATGGACATTACGAATATGCAATGATGCCTTTCAGAGTGTCTAATGCGCCGGGTGTGTTTATGGAATATATGAACCGTATCTTTCATTCTTATCTGGATCAGTTCATTGTGGTATTCATTGATGATATATTGGTTTACTCCAAGTTTGAAGAGGATCATACAGAACACTTGAGGATTGCATTGCAGGTGTTGAAGGATAATAAATTATTTGCAAAGTTCTCAAAATGTGAATTTTGGTTGAAGACTGTGAGTTTCTTGGGCCATGTTATTTCTGGTGATGGCATAGCAGTGGATCCATCTAAAGTAAGTTCAGTGCTACAGTGGAAACCTCTGAAGACAGTAACAGAAATTAGAAGCTTCTTGGGTTTGGCAGGTTACTACTGAAGATTTATCGAAGTATTTTCTAATTTGGCATTACCGTTGACTCAGTTGACTAGAAAGCGTCAAGCTTTTGTTTGGAATACGGCGTGTGAGGAAAGTTTCAAAGAGTTGAAAAAGAAATTTACTACCGTACCGGTATTAATTCTACCAAATCCAAATGAACCTTTTGTAGTGTATTGTGATGCGTCTAAGATGAGATTAGGCGGAGTGTTAATTCAAGATGGCAAGGTGGTGGCACATGCTTCATGGCAATTGAGGGTGCATGAGAGGAATTATCCTACTCATGATCTTAAATTAGCTGCGGTAGTTTTTGTATTAAAAATTTGGAGGCATTACTTGTATGGATCGAGATTTGAAGTATTCAGTGATCACAAGAGTCTGAAGTATTTGTTTGATCATAAGGAATTGAATATGAGGCAGAGAAGATGGTTAGAGTTCTTGAAGGACTATGATTTTAATTTGAGTTACCATATGGGGAAAGCTAATGTGGTAGCGGATGCTCTAAGTCAAAAGACAATTCATATATCGGCATTAATGGTAAAAGAAATGGAATTAATTGAACAGTTCAGAGACTTGAGTATGGTTTGTGAAACTACACCGAAAAGTGTTAGATTGGGTATGCTTAAAGTGAATAATGACTTTTTAGATGAAATTAAGGAAAATCAGAGGCTTGATGTGAAGCTAGTGGACATGATGCCTACGGGAGGAGATGATCCTGAGAGTGATTTTAAGGTGGATAAGGGTGGTGTACTGAGATTTCGGGGCAGGATTTGCGTGCCAAATAATATGGAATTGAGGAAAGCGATCTTAGAGGAGAGTTACTGGAGTAGCTTGAGTATTCATCCAGGAGCCACGGAAATGTATCAAGACTTGAAGAAGTTATTTTGGTGGTCCGGTATGAAGAGAGATGTAGCTCAATTTGTTTATGCTTGTTTGACATGTCAGAAGTCAAAAGTGGAGCATCAGAAACCTCCGGGGTTGATGCAACCGTTGGAGATTCTAGAATGGAAGTAGAATAGTATTACTATGGATTTTGTTATTGGTTTTCCAAATACGCCGAGAAGCTTTGATGCTATTTGGGTAGTGGTGGATCGACTCACGAAATCCACACATTTTATACCAATTAATATCAGTTTTCCGTTGTCAAAGCTGGCGGAGATTTATATCAGGTTGATTGTGAAGCTACATGGTGTTCCTTCGAGCATAGTGTCAGATAGAGATCTGAGGTTTACTTCAGAATTCTGGAAAAGTTTGCAGGAAACTTTGGGTTCCAAACTGAAGTTGAGTTCAGCTTATCATCCACAGATCGATGGTCAGTCGGAGAGGACTATTCAGTCGTTAGAGGAGTTGTTGAGAGCCTGTGTGTTGGAGAAAGGTGGTGCGTGGGATGCTCATTTGCCATTGATTGAGTTCACATATAATAATAGTCACCATTCTAGAATTGGGATGACACCTTTCGAAGCCTTGTATGGAAGGAGGTGTAGGACACCTCTGTGTTGGTATGAAACTGGTGAGAATATTGTGCTTGGGCCAGAGATTGTGCAATAAACTACTGAGACAATTCAGATGATCTGTGAAAAGATGAAAGTGTCTCAGAGTAGACATAACAGTTATCATGATAATCGGAAGAAATATTTGGAATTCAGCGAAGGTGACCATGTATTCCTGAGAGTCAACCCGGTGGCCGGTGTTGGACGTGCGTTGAAATCAAAGAAGTTGGATCCTAAATTCATAGGACCGTATCAGATCTTGCAAAGGGTGGGTACAGATGCTTACAGAGTTGCATTGCCTCCGGAGCTTTCGAACTTGCATGACATATTCCACGTGTCGCAACTTCGGAAGTATGTGTCGGATCCATCTCATGTTATCCAGAGAGATGAAGTGCAGATTCGAGATAATCTTACTGTGGAAACGATGTCGATAAGAATTGAGGATCGTAAGATGAAGCAACTTAGAGGAAAAGAGATTCCTCTAGTGAGAGTAGCTTGGGGGGAGCTGTTGGCGGAAGTGTGACCTGGGAATTGGAAAGCAAGATGCGAGAGTCATATCCAGAATTGTTTCCATCAGGTACATTTTCAAAGACGAAAATATTTTAAGTGGGGGAGAGTTGTAACACCCCATATTAATTTATTTAATCGTCGTGTGGTATTTCTTTTGTTTGGCCTTGTTTAGGGGGTGTGTAGTTGAGCTTGTAAGCGTAATGTCCATAACGGAACAGGATAATAGAGGTGTCGGAATACTAATAAAGTAGTAACGAATAAAGTGGGGACATATTTAGTAGTAGTAGAAGGAGGTACATTATTAATATTATTATTATTATTACTATTATTAATATGTCCAATGTTATTATCATTATTATTATTATTATTATTATTACTACTAATATTATTATTATTATTATTAAAGAAAATCAGATTTTTTATGAAAAATGAGAGTAGTAGTAGGGAAAGGGGAGGAAAATAAGATAGAAAAAGAAAAAGAAGAAGTAGAGAGAAGGAGGAGAAAAGAGAAGAGAAAAAGAAGAAAAGCTTGGAATCATCAATCTTCACAAGAACTTGAGGTAAGGGTGGGATTCTTGATCATTAGGGGTTTAGATAATGGTGTCAATGAGTAGTATAACATGCTATGAGGATTGGGTTGGATTTCCACAACTTTAAATGTTAGGGTTTTGTGTAAAAACTATGTATTCATGTTGGAAATTATGTTTTATGAAGGTTGTTTGGTAACCCATGATAGAACCATGGTAATATACCTCTATTGGTTGTTTGGGTATGATTTTGGGGGTGAATTTGTGATTGGGTTGTTGCTGTCAAAAAGGGGTATTTTTCTGCATAACGTAGAGCGCGCTTAGCGCGGTATGCCCGCTTAGCGCGGTCTGAAGAAATTTTACCTCTTCCAGGCAGTGAGTAGCGCGCTTAGCGCGGGTGGGCCCGCTTAGCGCGACCTGGAACAAAAAGAAAAAAAATATTATTTGCAATGTGGATTTTTGTCAATTATGGGAATTAATCAGAATTACGTGAATTATGTAAAACAAAACTTTTGAAATTATAGGAGCTTCAAGTGGTGAATTAGTGAGAAAACCTAATATCAATGGTAGTAAAAATGATTAAAAATGGAATTTGGGTGTACTAATTAGATAATTAGCTAATTAGGCCCACGTGAGGTATCCTCCTTAATTGTGTGTATTATGATGATTGATTGAACATGTATGGTAATACTATTGTGTATTACGGTGAGTATGTATCTCACGTGTGATCAAGGGGATCGTGAAGAGGTATAGTTGTTATTATACTTATGTTTTTGTGCATCATCTGCGTCATGCATTTCACGATGTGTCTGGTGGAGACAGCTAGGTGGGAATCCATGATGGGTGCCTAGTATTGTCCGGACTCTAATGTGGAGTTGTATGGAGATAAATCATTGCTCAGTGGGAGTGTATGTGATTTATCCGGATTCCTTTGGGAATCGGTTTCGATTGAATGAACCAAGGTGTGTGGTGCCAGGAGATAAGTCATTGCTCAGTGGGAGTGTATGTGATTTATCTGGATTCCATTGGGAATCAGGTTCCATTGAATGAACCATAGTGGGTGGCACCACTTGCATTGCGTCTGTGTCTTTAAGTCACATTGCATTGTTTATGTCTTTGTGGGATTATAATTGAAAGTGACAAGTGGGTCGTGAATGTGTGCCTATTATGTGTGATTGCTTGATTTCTACTCCTTAGCATGTATTTTACACTGTTAATTATTGAATGTAGTTCTCACCCCTTTGTTGTTTCTTGTGTCTGTGCTTCTTGGGAAGTACAGATAATCCAGGTACTTGAGTAGTGCATGGAGTGCATGTTGCTTGATCGAGTCTTAGGAGTCGCTCTGATACGTAACACGAGATAATGGGAATTTCCTCTTTTTGTTGCTCTTTTGATTATTTTGTTATATAATATTACTTACTTTAAAACATGGTGAACCACGATATTACGTGGACTTTTCTTGTGTAAATATTTCATTCCGCTGTTTTTAACTTATTTTGAAAACAAAAAGTGAATGAAGTAAATAAAAGAAAATTCAGGTTATGTTTTCTTGGTGTGACATCCTAATTGTTAAGGGAACTCTGATTATTTTTGTATTATTTGTATATTTTTGTCGAATTGGGGAATTGGGGTGTTACACATATCCCCAGCGACCTAAGCCTACATCGGCATTTTGCATACATAATCATCGTTACATTACATCTACTAAAACGCATAGCATTTCCATTAGATATGGATCATCACGCCATGAAAAAAATTCAAACATGTGCATACAAGCATAGATCCGTTTTGATACCCTACACAAAATCCTGAATCAATCTTCAATCATGACAATAATATCCCCACAGAGAATGTCGAGCCCATTCCTCAAGAGATATTTCAACCAATCCCCAAGGCCATATATCCTTCAATCTTACCATTTTTTTCCCAGTGGAGTCATATTTCTATGTACAGTTTCTCGGGGTTGTAAATCCGTTAATTTTATTTCCCGTGTTTAGACCCGTCGATCTTGTCACTCTCTTTCGGGAAGTAGATTTGTTGATCCTACTCCTTGTTATTTTCTTGGGTTGTAGATTCATTGATCTTACTTCCTATTCCATAGCTTTTGAGTCGCAAATCCGTTGATATGGCTTCTCTTTATTCTTTTGGATTGTAGATCCGTTGATCCTACTTCCTTTCCATAGATCCATTGATCTTCCTTTGAGTCGTAAATCCATTGATTTTATTTCTCTCCACCTTTTGGGTTGTAGATCCGTTGACCCTACTTCCTTTCCATAGATTTGTTTATCTTACTTTGGTGCGTCTATTGGATTCATGTGGATCTGGTTGTACCCGGAGTACGTATCCATGAAACTTAGTAGACGGAAACCTGATGTAGCATCTATTAGTCGGTCAATATTTGGCAGTGGATACAGATATTTAGGACATGCTTTGTTGAGGTCCGTAAAGTCCACACACATTCGCCATTTTCAGGATTTCTTTTTTACCATCACTACGTTGGATAACCAAGTTGGATACTTGATCTCCTTGATGAACCCGACTTGTAACAACTTCTCGGCTTCTTCCGCTATTGCCTTCCTCTTTTCATCTCCACCCTTTATTTTCCTTTGAGAGACCGGCTTGATGTCTGGATCGATTTCCAAATGATGGCACATGAAATTGGGATCTATCCCAGGCATATCTGAGGGCTTCCATGGAAAAGGTCCACGTTGTCTTTTAGTACTTGGACGATCCCTTTCTCTTCTTTTGGGGACAAGTTGACTCCAATGTGTGTAACATGGAATGGTAGATGCCCAATCTGAACTTGCTTTATTTCTTCGTTGGGGACTATATTCTCTTCAACTGCATCATCACGTAGATCAATGTCGACCAGTTTGACTTTAAGGGAATTCTTGGGATCTGCTCCTCCTGTGGGCTCCTTTTTTTCAACTTCAAGCTGTCCTTATAATATTTTTTGGCTAGCCCCTGATCGCCTTTGACAATTCCAACCCGACCATCTTCAAGTGGGAATTTCATTGTCAGATATAGGGTTGAAAGTGAAGCTTCTAGGGCGTTGAATGTTGGTCGACCTATAATAATGTTATAGGGTGAAGCAGTATTGACTATTAAGTACCTTACTTGGACGGTCTTTGCATTTTCCGTGTTACCAAAGGTAGTCAGCAATGCTAGATGTCTGAGCACTTGAACCCGTTCTCCCAAGAATCCTACTAGACTGCCTTTGAATGGAAGCAACTCAGTCTCATCAGGCCCCATTCCTCTGAATGCATCCCAATACAATACGTTGGCTGAGCTTCCAGGGTCTATCAGTACCCTCTTTACACTCCAATCTCTTATATGTACTTTGATAACCATAGGGCCATTCTCATGGGCCAAGACTCATATGGCGTCTTGTTTGGAGAATGTTACAACATCTAAGTTGCCCTCCGTTTTCTCTGGGGATTTCTGGTCAATATGCATAACTGCTCTAGCATATCTCTTTCTGGCTGGACTTGTCTCTCCACCCAAAGCAAACCTCCAAGAAATGGTGTATAGGGTGTGTCGGGTTGTCTTTGTCTTATGTCCCTCTTCAGCATCTGAACTTTTCTTCCAAGATACCTTTTCTAGTCCCTGATCGTCTTGGCGAGGACATCTTTTGTTACTTTGTGGTCGAGAATCCTTCACGTACGCCAAGAGGTGTCCCTTTGGATTAGGGCTTCAATTTCCATTTTCAGCTGCTGGCAGTCTTCGGTGTGATGTCCCCGTACACGGTGGTAATTACACCAAGCCTCAGGTTGCCTTTCCATGATTGTGTTGGCTCTTTTATGACATTGAGGCTCAGGTAACAGATTCATGTGACCGACTTCTTTAAGGATGTCTCCCCTACTTGTATTTAGTGGGAAGAGATCTCTGTTTGGCTCGTACGATTGTCTGTATGGTCTGGGAGCATGTTGTTCGAACGCAACTCCCCGAGGATGCTCCTTCCTCCTGTTTGACACCTCTTCTTTGCTCTTTGTCTTTTCATTGTCGTCCTAGGCTCTTTTCTCTTGGCTACTATCTTCTCATTTGATGTAACATTCAGTCCGAGTAATGATCTCATCCATGCTGATAGTCGGCTTTTGAGCCATTGACTCGTTGAATTGCCCGGCTCACAATCTATGCTGAAAATCCCCCACAAACAGTCCCTGATTCGGATGAGATACTTTGAGGGTTTCCTCATTGAATCGAGCCAGGTATTCATGTAGTGATTCTGCCTGCTTCTGTTGAACACTGAACAATGCAGTCGTGGATACCTCCCGGCGTTCGCTTTCCGAGAAGTGTTGTACTAACTTCTTAGTTAGGTTATGGTAGCTTATGATGGAGAGCCAAGGAAGGCTTATGTACCATCTTAGGGCTACATCCTTCAAGGTTCCAGCCATGAGTTTGCACTTCAGTGAGTCCGAAGGGGCAACTATGGCCATCTGATTGTTGATCGTAGTGACACGTTCCTGAGGATCCGTCTTCCCATCATAAGAAGCTAATGACGGTGCTTTAAAGTTTTCGGGTACGTGGTCATCCCAGATCTCTTGAGAGAGAGGTTGAGGTTCGAGAACCTCCTCCTCACTATCAACGTCAGGTTGACTTTGTTGTTGCAGCTCTTGTATACTATCTTATAGCGTTTCATTCTGTTGTCTCATGGTTTCCATCATAGCTAGTAGTTGAGCCATGTCTGGAGGATCTCCTTCAGAAGTCATGTCGTTAGTGAGAGATGTGGCCTGGGAAAGTTTTACCTAGGCCCCACGGTGGTGTAGCGTGCGATTTTTGTCGGTGATGCGACCACCTTATCGCCATGGGTTGGAATTGGGTGCTACTTTCTGATTTCTTATTTATCCTATGAAGCTGGAAAGGAAAGGGAAGCTATCTAAAATTATCCTTGCACACAAATGTTTTCTTTAACAAATGCTAAGAGTTTGGGGGGTCCGGGGTCAGGTTATACAATGGGGAGTTTTCAATTACCCATCCTATATATGGTTATCCATAGATCATTTAGCAAATTCTACTGTTATCTACTTAATGGTGTTTATCTGTTATAAATGGGAAAGTTTCTCCTTTGGGAATGTTTGAGAGAGTATTTTTGTTGTTTTAGGGTTTTACGATGTTTTTGGTAAGGTACTGGACCTAAGATTTTTTATTAGTGTGCTCGCTAAGATTTCGCAATCTTATGCCTACGTATTCCCGTAAAGATAACAGGGAAATCAGAGCAATTGTAGTTCCTCCTATTCTATGGGAGGAAAAAGATGTTTTGGTGTCTTGTTCAAAGCCCAAGATTAAAGCTAGAGGTTATTTGTGTCTTGTTCAAAGCCCAAGATTGAAGCTAAAAGGTTTTGACTGAGAGAGAATTTGTCATCTCTAAGGGAGATATCTCATCTATTTATCACAGTTGTTGGGTGACTGATTATAAAGGAGAATTACTTTAACTGGAATGTATGGAATCCAGCAATGCCATAATTTCCTTTATAAGGGATTTGTCCTGAAGGAGAAAACTTTAACTCAGTGTTGAGCAATGCCATTTTTCCTTAGGAATCTTCCATGCTAAGAGAGGGACATTGGCTTGGATGTAAATAATCTAGAGGCTTGCCACTTACAACAATTAGATGCAAGAAGGGGATTTACCAGGATAAGAGATGGACTACAACTTGGATTTTTGAATCAACAAGTGTGCCACTTACAACAGTTATCTGGAATTAGGTTTGTTTTGATTTGTCTGTTTTTATGTGTGATGTACAGGGAAATGTCTTCCTACAGAGAGATTTTTGATTTCCTCTGAGGGGAGGTTGGTTTTTGTGTGCCTTGATCAAAGCCCAAGGTTGAAGCTAAAAGGTTGACTATGTTTAGGGAGTTTTATTTCTGTCTTGTACAAAGCCCAAGATTGAGGCTGAAAAGAGACTGGCTCTGCTTAGGGAGATCATTATACTAAGCCTAAGAGGAGGCTAGAAGGAATTGACTCTTCCGGGGAATATTTTGTCTGTCTTGTACAAAGCCCAAGATTGAGGCTAAAAGGGATTGAATCTACTGGTGAGAGGTTTTATCTGTCTTGTACAAAGCCCGAGATTGAGGCTAAAATGGATGAATTCCAATGGGGAATATTTATATGTGTCTCGTACAAAGCCCATGATTGAGGCTAAAAGGTGCTGAGGGATGATCATTATACAAAGCCTAAGATGAGGCTAGTTGGGGGAATTTCTTATATAAAGCCTAAGAGGAGGATAACTTCTGTTGAGGATAAGTGAGATCCAGAGACAGGTCCAAATTGGGGAATCAAATCTTACTGAGGAGTGGAGAAGAGTTGGAATATCAGATGCCTTGAGGTTCTGATTTTTCTGAGGGTTTTTATTGGGAATAACTTGACCCTAGCTGGGGAAATTTAAAGTGAGAGTTTAAAGATTGAGTTTTGAAACCTATGGAGGTTTTAACTCCGTTGGTGATTTATGAAATGATCAGGGTTTATCCCGTGTTTTTAGGAAACTTGAGGGTTTCTTTGAGATTCAAAAGAAGGTGAGACTGTCCAAGTCTACTGGTATCAAAAAGGTTTATCTTTGTATGATGCCCAAGAGGAGGCTGATGTTTTAAGGGATGAGAATCAACCCTAAACTGGTATGATGTTTTGACTCTCTGGGGGATTGAACTAGCAAAAGATGACTAGGTTTTGTCCTATACCTGTAGGAGGTCTTTGGATCCTTGTACTAAGCCCAAGAGGAGGCATGAGAACTTCTAAGAAGCCTGAGGGTCCTTGTACAATGCCCAAGAGGAGGCTAGGGATGCTTTTAGGAAGCCTGTGGGTCCAAACCTAAGAAAAGTTCAAGAAAGGTTTCATCGGGAATAATCCTTTCTTTAGTGAACAATTCTAGGGTGTGAAGAAATTCAAGAGAGGTTTCGCCGGGAATTAATCCTCTATGGGGAAATGAATTTCTTGTACAGATTTCTAGTAGTAACAGTCTTGAGAAAAGTTTCACCGGGAATAATGCCTTTCTCTGTTCCATATTGTATTAGCCCAAGAGGAGGCAAGACTGTATCTGGAATTTCCTATGGGGAACTAGTTTTGACTGTGTTGAAAGAGTGATCACTGGCTTGATCTAATCCTAGACCTAATTGCCGGGGAAAACTCTAAGCAAGTATATACAAGCATATATATATACAGATGAAATATATAAATAAGTATGTAAAAAAAGCTGGTAGAACTTACAGGTGAGCAAGCTTCCAGTATTATAAACACAACTGTATGATTAGTTATTCAAGAATTGAAGAAAGTTTTGATAATAACTATGAATTTGAATCTAAATCAAAAGGGAAGTTGTTCTGAAAGGGAGTTTGGGGCTTATACTTAAGGAGAGGCCCAGATGAATTCTTTTTGAAAAGGCGACGATCGTGTTGTAGTTTTGAAAAGCACAAAGGGACTTATACAATGACTGAGGCCCAAATTTATTGTATTTACAAAGGGATGAGTCTTACACTCTATTAGATGCCCAAGAGTTTATTTTTATACAAGAGATGGGGCTTACAACTCGAGGAGAGGCCCAGATGAAAAACAATGATCGCACCGTTATTTTGAAAATCGTGTCGGGACTTATACAATGACTGAGGCCCAAAAAGTTTTTGTACAAAAGGGGGTTGGGTCTTACACTCTATTAGAGGCCCAAGAAGTGTTTATGTGAAGTTTGAAAAATCAAAATTTAGAGGAAACCCTAATTTTGAATTCAAAAGATATAATTTTCAAAGGGAATTAAATAAAAAACGATATAAAATATCAAATATATTTAAAAACAAGTTGTAAACTTTGAAAAATATTTTAAAAAATCATGCTTAATCACATGAAAGCTTGAAATTCATTTGAAGTTGAAATCATGCATAAAAACAAATAAAACATAATTCTTTACAAAAATACCAAATATGTGAAATAAATAATATTTTTGTGAAATTTTTGTAGAATAAAATATTTTAATATTTTTGTGAATTTTCAAAGAAAGAACCAATAAAAAATAATTAAAATTGAGAGAGAAATTAATTTTGGAATTAATTTATAAAAACCATGAAAAATTTGTAAAATAGCAAAATAGGGGAAAATGGCAAAATGGTCTGGGTGGGTCTTGAACCCACGACCTCCCATCCAAACACACATGCGCGCTACCACTGGGGTGGTGATACATCCGTGTATCAAAACCACCCCATGTGCATATAAGGGTGACAAGGTTTTAGGTCTGGCCAAGGCGCCTTGGCCTGGCCCTTGCCCAAGGCTGTCCTGATTTTAGGCCTCTTGCATGAAGGCCATAACTCCCTCAATTCTCCATGGATTTGGACAAAATTTAGATGTATCCTACCCAGAATTTCATGGGGAATCCAATGGTGTTTTTAGATTTTTCTAAAGATGTCCCCATTTTAAAACCCGATAGTGGTTTCAAAATAGGCAAAGATTTGCATGTTCTATGCTATCTTATCATACAAGCAATAATAGCATGGTAAATTGGTTCAAACACAACACATATGATATGTATGAGATGTCCATGATCAATGGACATCAAAGCAATGCATAATTTAAAGAGTTCAAGTTGTCATGTACTTACCTCTTGAAGCTCCTTGTGCTATCTTTCAAGATGCTTGTGCCAGAAGTGATCCAATGCTTTAGACACCTTTGATTGATCCCTTAGAAGCTTTTAGAATGATCAAAACCAGCTGGAATCCTTAGGAACAAGAATTGGCTCTTTCTTGCAAATGTGACAAAAATGACCAAAATGGTAACTCACTCAAATGATGTTACAGTTGAGGGAAACCTATTGGGACAGTTTGAGGATGATATTTGGAGTGTGTTTGTAGCTTTGTTTGGTTTCGAAAGTGACTGAATCAAGACATGGCTTATAAAATGCAAAAAAGTCAAAATTTGAGGTTTTGGAGGTTGACTTTCTGATTTTGGTGTTTCAGATCAAGGATGAGTTTTTGAACAGCTTATATATGATACATTGGATATGTTTAGATCATGAGCTATGGTGGAATCGCTCTCTAACTTAAAATTCAGTGGTTACTTGCAAAAGAAGGCATTTTTGCATAATGAGAGAGATTTTGAGGAAAGCAAGTGTTGTTGTGCTTTGGTGTACTCGAACTGACCATAATTGATGTCTATTTATAGTGCAACAAGTTTGTTTTGGTATCAATAGTGAATGGAGGCTTGGACAGTCCCTTGGCCAATGATGATTAAAAGGAATCTCAAGTCTCCTATAGCCATTGACTTGAGGTTAGGGCACATGCGAGGAGTCCTTTGGTTCAGAGATAAGGCTTGTTTCAATTCAGTTAGCAATGTCTTGATGCTTGCCACCTTGTGAATCCATTGAATGCATTGAAACAAAATTGGAGTCTTTTAGATTTCTAGCCTTTTTAGGTGACATATAGCTACATGTAGATCCTTGGACTTGGGAGGCTTGTGGATCAGATCTTTTCCCTTTAATGTTATCCTCTGAGGTGTCCAAATGGATGACAAGGCTTGCAAATGCCTAACTTAGTCAATTCGAGCAAAATTGCACAAATCTGTCTTGTACAAGACAATTGGAAAGTGCCATCTTGGGAAGATCATATCTCCTTGCTCAAATGGAGTTATGGAATGCTCATGTACTTTTTAAAAAGCCCTTATATGGTACAATTTATGTGTGGTCATAGTTTGTCTTGAAACTATCTGGACTTAGTTGAAAAATTCCCATGAACATTGATGTTCAAGGCTGAAACTTAGACAATTTTGTACTAAGTGTTAAATCCTTGATTTTTCACTACTTTGATCCATCCATAGCTAAAAATCCATGAAGAATTAGAGTTTAATGTAGTTGAAGCTTTTGTAGAATGTAGGAAGACCTATAAATCAGACTTTGGATCACTCAAAATGGCTGCTTGGATCAAAAGTTATGGTCCTTGGAAGTTGGCACCAAAACCATTCAAATTTAGTAACTTAGAAATTTTTTCAATTTTTCAAGGTTACCCCTTTTAAAATTTATCATGATTTATTGATTAATTCTGGTTCAAATGACATTATAAATCATATCTTATGAAAATATGAGTCATAAGGATCATTTTTTTCCAAAAAAGTCATGTTTTGACTTTTGGCTCTGAAGCGGTTCGGCGCAGAGAAACCCTAATTCCCGACTTTTAAGGAATGCATTCTCTGAGGGTGTTTTAACTTTGTAAAGGGACTCCTAGGGTTATTTTGAGTACATTGAGTCATATTTTGAAGCCTTGGCTCAATCTCCTGTGAAAATTTCACTCTGGAGGCCTCAGTCGAAAAAACCTAATTTGGTGTCACCGAGTGTTTCAAAGCTCAATCCAATTGGAATGCTGCAACTTTGTGCTTGATTCTTGATGTGGCAGTCCTCTTGATCCTTTATGGGTGTTTGAGAGTTTGGACAAGTTGAAGATCATGTCATTTCTTGATTGATCTTTTGCCCAAATGCTCAGAGAGGGATAGAAACCCTAATCCTTGATTATAGTGAATGCTCAACTATCTTTGAGGAGAATGGTGAGGCATGAAGGTATATCCATATTGTGGTGATGATTTGCACAATGATGGGAAATCTTGTGTTCAAAATTTCGGGTATGACAGATGCCCCTATTTAATCTTCTTGGACCCGAAGGTGTGAATGGCGAAGGTATTCGAACATTCAGGGTGCAAGGGGATTAAATATCGGAATACTTGAAATTTTGACGGTGGTTATGAATGGCAGTTTGCTCATCCATTTTCTTTTGCTAAGAAATGTTACTTAGAAAAGGGTAAAAATTCCTCTCGATCCTTGTCTTCAGCCATGGAACTGGTCTCAGTTTCTTTTGAAATAAACTTCCCCTCGATCCTAGCCTTCTGCCATGGAACTGGTCTCAGTTTCTGAAATAAACTTCCCCTCGATCCTGGTTTTTAGCCACAGAACTGGTCTCAGTTTATGAAATAAACTTCCCCTCGATCCTGATCTTCAGCCATGGAACTGGTCTCAGTTTCTGAAATAAAATTCCCCTCGATCCTGGTCTTCAGCCACGGAACTGGTCTCAGTTTCTGAAATAAACTTCCCCTCGATCCTGTTTTTTAGCCACGCAACTAGTCTCAGTTTCTTCTTGTCGAGTTCCTTCCTTGACAAGGGATGCTATTTGCAGTGACTTTCATCAAACTTCTCGCCGAGCTATACTGGGGAAATGCCATTTGATGGAAAAAATTTGAGGTCATACTTGCTAGGGATACCCATTTGTCTGAATTGTAGAGGTGTATAAACTTCTTTGTTGGAGATGCCATTTGTTGACTCTACTGGGGAAAAATGAGTCTCTTGAAGGACTGTTTTTCGCTTGGGGGTATTACATCATACTTTTCTTCGAGATCTTTCGGAAAAATGCCATGTGATGTAATCCGATTTTGAGGTGCTGATGACTTCATTAACATCGACTTTCTTGGGAGAAAAACCGATGTGTTGCTGAGAGTCTTCGGTTGAGAGGCTTTCTTTGGGGATGTTCCTTAATCCGGGAAAGCGAGAAATATCATCTTCAATGGTGAAGAGTGACGTTCCAAAGGTGTCCGTCGAATGTCTTCTTGCCTTTCAGAGGTTCAAGTTATCAAAGTGGTCGAAGACCGTCTCCAATCCAGAAATAAACTGGGGGGAGAGATTGCTCAGGCGATACATTTCCTGACGAGGAAAGAACTTAAACCGGGATTTTGTCTTATCCGACGCGAAAAGGACAACTGACAACTTGATTGATAATAGGATTTTATCACTTGGAAATGAGCATGACTAGAGCGATAGTAATGCAATATGATTATGAATCAATTATGCATGATGTATGTATGTTTATGCTGACAAAACTAACGCGACATACAAACTAGTGGATGAACATGACTGGATGCTAGGCCACTGTGGGGGACGAAAAAGTATCATTGGAGAGGTAGACCCTGTGGGGAAGAAAGAATCGTCAATCGGTCTTAAGAGGTAAGAAATCTGCCGTGAATGTCAGATGGGATATTATATCTGAAAAGGTTAATCCTTAAATCAGGCGCACTGGTTTAGAAGAAGTACTTTGATTCTGCACTTTGAGGTTCAATCACCTTCGGAGAAGCTATCGATGTTCTTTTTGATGTTCAAAGCCAAAATAAATTTCCATCTTTATTTTAAAAGTAGAAAAATTTTTGACAAGCAAATTCATTTTTGTTTTATTTCAAGAATCGTAGATCATGTTTTAAAAATGCCATTCTATAAAGCAAAAACAAATGAGAATTGCAAACAAAAGCACTAGGGCTCAAATTTTATTGATAGGATGGAAATCAGCCAAGCGCGTGATCCCATAGAGCATTACAAAGTTTTGAAAATGGTAATTTAAAGGGAAATGGGCTACATTGAAACATAACAACCGTTATCCTTCTACCAACTTTGAATTCTGGACATTCTGGGCTTCTGTCAAAGGTGACCTTGACTGAAGTTCTCCTGATGGATGGCGCTACTGTTGAGGAGTCGAACTGATCAGATGTAGTTACTTGCCATGAATCCCTAACTTTTGCCTGGATTGTCTTTTTTGAGGTTTTCAATCCATCGGGATGATTTTTTTGCTCATGTCTCTAATTTTTGCCTGGACCGCCCTTTCGGGTTTTCAATCCACCGAGACGTTTTATTTATTTATTTAGGCGAAGTATTTCTTGACTACATCAACATTCGTAGGGTAGATAAACTCCTCTCCATCCATGGTTAAGAGTCTCAAGGCGCCGCCTGAGAAGGCTTTCTTGATCATATAAGGGCCATCGTAATTCGTAGTCCATTTGCCCCAGGAATCAGTGAGGAATGATTGTATCTTTTTGAGCACAAGGTCTCCTTTCCGGAAGACGCGAGTTCGGACTTTTTTGTCGAACACCTTCTTCATTCTTTGCTGATACAACTGACCATGGCACATAGCCATTATTCGCTTTTCTTTGATCAAATTCAGTTCATCATGCCGTCTTTGACACCATTAAGCCTTTGTTAGCTTAGCTTCCATCAATACCCAGATTGATGGGATCTCTACTTCTATGGGGAGCACTGCCTCCATTCCATATACTAGAGAGAAAGGGGTTGCCCCTGTTGAAGTGCGGACAGATGTGCGATAACCGTGAAGAGCAAAGGGTAGCATCTTTTGCCAATCTTTGTAGGTTACAACCATCTCTTGAACGATCTTTTTGATGTTCTTGTTAGCCGCTTCTATCGCTCTGTTCATCTTAGGTCGGTAGGGAGATGAGTTATGGTGTTCGATTTTGAACTCAGCACACAACTCTTTCATCATCTTGTTGTTCAAGTTAGATCCATTATCAGTAATGATCTGGCTTGGAACACCATAACAGCAGATGAGATTGTTTTTGATAAAGCGGACCACAACTTGTCAGGTTACATTGGCGTATGATGTCGTTTCGACCCACTTGGTGAAGTAGTCAATGGCTACCAGGATGAACCGATGTCCGTTCGAAGCCTTGGGTACGATCATGCCAATCATAACGATTCCCCATATAGAAAAAGGCCATGGAGATGAAAGAACTTTGAGATGCGTTGGCGGTACATGGATTTTGTCTGCGTATATCTGACACTTGTGACATCTCCTCATGTACTTATAGCAATCGGATTCCATTGTCAACCAATAGTATCCTTCTTTCAGAATTTTTCTCAACATCGTGCGTCCATTGGAATGAGTGCCAAAGGATCCTTCATGAATCTCTTTCATCAACATGTTTGCTTCTTGTCTGTCTATGTATCTGAGCAAAACCATGTCGAAGTTTCTCTTATAGAGTGTATCACCGCTCAGGAAAAAGTTGTCAGCCAGTCTTCTGATGGTTTTCCTGTCTTTTCTTGATGCCCTAGACGGGTATTCTTGTTTTTGCAGGAAGTACATGATATCATGATACCAAGGTTTATCGTCTATGACTACTTCAATTGTGAAAATATAAGCGGGCCTTTCAAGGCGGATTATGTCAATCTTAGGTACGTCGTTCCATTGACCTGCACTAATCATGGAAGAGAGTGTGGCTAGTGCATCGGCCATGTGATTTTATTCACGTGTAATGTGATGAAACTCGATTCTATTGAAGAATGGTAACAACCTTCTTGCGTAATCTTTGTAAGGAATCAATCTCGATTGGTATGTATTCCACTCTCCTTTGATCTGATTGATAACTAGGGCTGTCTCCATACACATCCAAGTTCTTAATCCTCAAGTCAATAGCTTCTTCGAGACCCATGATACAAGCTTCGTATTCGGCCTCATTTTTTGTGCACTTGAATGTTAATCTGGCAGTGAAAGGAATATGGGTACCCTGAGGTGTTATGATGATTGCCCCAATTCTGTTTCCATAATTGTTGACAGCTCCGTCAAAAATTAGTCCCCATCGGGAACCTGGTTCTGGCCATTCACTGGGTAGTCGTTCATCGCAATATTTCATTTTTAAGTACATGACATCTTCGTCTGGGAAGTCAAATCCGACTGATTCCTGATCATCAATCGGTTGGTGAGCCAAATGATCGGCTGAAATACTCTACTTGACGACTTTTGAGCATGGTACTCGATGTCATATTCTGATAACAACATCTGCCAACGGGCGATCCTTCCCGTGAGAGCAGGTTTTTCAAAGACGTACTTGATTAGGTCCATTTCGGAGATTAACCGAGTAGTGTGACAAATCATGTACTGGCGAAGTCGTTTGGTTGCCCAAGCCAGAGCGCAACAAGTTTTCTCGAGCATAGTGTACCGAGTTTCACAATCAGTGAATTTCTTGCTTAAGTAATAAATGGCAGACTCTTTTCTTTTTGTTTCGTCTTGTTGGCCGAGTACACAATCCATGGAGTCTTCCAAGACTGTTGAGTATATGATCAGTGGTCTTCCTTCCACTGGAGGTGACAGAATCAGTGGATTCAACAGATATTCTTTGATACTGTCGAACGCTTTTTGGCAATATTCTGTCCATACGCAGCTTTGATTCTTTCTGAGTAGTTTGAAGATCGGCGCGCATGTCGCAGTCATAAGGGTTATGTACCTTGAGATGTAGTTCAGACGTCCCAAAAATCCTCTGACCTGTTTTTCGGTCTTTGGTGAAGGCATTTCTTGAATGGCCTTAACCTTGTCAGGATCAACCTCAATTCCTTTTTGGCTGATGAAGAACCCTAAAAGTTTTCCTGAGCGGACACCGAACGTGCATTTATTGGGATTCAAGCGGAGTTTGTATTTTCTCAAACACTCGAATAACTTTGACAGGTGTGTCACATGCTCTTCTTCTGTTTTAGATTTGGCAATCATATCATTGATATACACTTCGATTTCTTTGTGCATTATGTCGTGAAACAGGGTTGTCATGGCCCTTTGATAGGTTGTCCCGACGTTCTTTAAACCAAACGATATTACCTTGTAACAAAAGGTGCCCCATGGGGTGATGAAGGAAGTTTTCTCCATATCTTCCGGTGCCATTTTGATTTGATTATAGTCCGAGAATCCATCCGTGAAGGAGAAGACTTTGAATTTTTTTGTACTGTCTACCAGCATGTCTATGTACGGTAAGGGAAAGTTATCCTTTGGACTTGCTCTATTCAGATCCCTATAGTCTACACACATTCTGACTTTTCCATCCTTTTTCGGAACTGACACTATGTTAGCTAGCCATTAAGGATATTCTGAGATGGCGAGGAAACCTGCGTCAATCTATTTCTGCACTTCCTCCTTGATTTTGATAGCCATATCCGGGTGAGTACGTCTCAGCCTTTGTTTCACCAGAGGACATTCTGTCTTTAACGGTAAATGATGTTCCACGATGCTGGTATTCAACCCTGGCATGTCCTGATAGGACCAAGCAAATACATCTAGAAACTCTTTAAGAAGTTTTATCAAGCCTTCTTTGACAGTTGGACTGAGTAGTGCCCCAATCTTAACTTCTTTCTTTTCTTCCTCTGAACCCAAATTGACCGTTTCCAACGGCTCTTTATGAGGCTCGATAGACCTTTCCTCTTGTCTAAGTAATCGGGAGATCTCCTCTAGAATTTCCGCATCCTCTTCTTCTTCAGCTTCAAATACCTGGAATTCAAAGTTGGGAGAAGGCATTGGATCATATGTTTCAATGGGGTTTAAAATAAGCAATCTGCATGACGTGATGATTTGTTCTTTAGAAGAGATAGAGAGAATGCAAGAGTGTGTGTAGTGTTTTTTCTGTAAAATGCTTGTTTTTATTTTGGGTTGTTTTAGGATTACGATTTTCTGAAAAACAAAAAGTGAAAACAGCAATAAATGCGGGAATGACAGAATGACATTATTTATTTATGATTTGTCGATTCTTGAAATACAGCCGTATAAAACAAAACTCTGTCGCTTCGGGCGAAACGAAGAGGGACATTTACAGAAAAGTGAGCCCTATAAAAACATTAGTTTTCACCTGGGCAAGGTGAAAGGTTAAAATAAAGATGGTAATTACTTAGACTTATGGATGACTTTCGGAACATCGACAACAACCCATTGGCGACAAACTCCTCGGTGAATCACAAAGTCTGGTATCTTCTTTCTTGGTTTGTCTTCAGAAATGACGCTGATTTCTGGCGGAGTAGGATCATTTGAGTCTTCCTTCCATGTAGAGTTGTCATAAACGAACTCTTCTATTGTATCTTCCTTAGTGTTTTCATTCTCAAGAGAATCTCCCCATCCAGTTGGCTGGATGTCCTCGTATCTAATGCGAGAGCTTTCAGGAGCGGTGTATTTGACTAAGAATTCATACTTGCCACTCGGCTATCCTAAGGTGACCCATACTTCTGCGGGAGTGGACGAGTCATCTTCCTCAATGACGTTGACTTCAGGAAAAGCATAGTTAATGAACTCTTGTCCTGCAATCTTAGCAGATTCATCATTGTGTTGGATATTTTCTGAATGTCCTGAGTAATGATCCCATGGCTTGGTGGGGACGTGGGTGTTCTTTTCAATATTACTCAGCTGATAGGCCTCGTTCGGCTGACTCTTTTGCCCCAAGTCTTCTCTGTACGGCTTCCAGATAGGAAAGTTATCCAGGGGACCATAATAATCTTGATTGAAGTTGTCCTTCATTAGATCATCTTCTAATGAGTTAGGTGGAGCACGACATCCCTCAGGATCATAGTCGCCATAGATCATTCGGACGTATGATCTTTGTATATATCTCGGGTTCTGCTTGGGAAAACAGAATGGCATGTGCGTTTCTTCCTGAGACATATAACCGTTATCATTGAAATAAGATTTCCACTCCTCATCCGTATCGGAGGAGTCACTCTTATTGATGGTGTGCAGTTCTTGAGACACTTGGTGAAGGAAGCCTCCACTGTGGAAGAAGTCCTGAATGGGATGAAAACTTTCATCTTTCTTGGCAGTCTGGGTACAAATTGAAGAAAAACCACGACCTTTCTTTGAAACTGGGTCCTTCTTGGTATGAGGAGATCGATGTCTTTCTTTCTGATTGATTCTTATTGCTCACCGATAGTTCTTGAAACTGGGTTCCAACAACTACCTCTAGTTCTAAATAGGAAAATGATGATAAGTTGCTCACAATTAAGGCTTGCTCTCCGCATATGTGACCAACTTATCATTCTTGACGAACTTCAGCTTTTGGTGAAGTGTCGAAGTGACTGCCCTAGCTTCGTGTATCCAAGGTCTTCCTAATAAGTAGCTGTATGCTGCTTGGATGTCCATGACCTGGAAAGTGACTTGGAAAGTGTGAGGACCAATGGTTATGGGAAGATGAACTTCGCCGATAACTATTTTTTTAGATCCGTCAAAGGATTTGACGATGACCTCACTTCCTTTCATCGGAGATCCTTAAAATGATAGTCGCATCAGAGTTGATTTTGGCATAACATTCAAAGACGATCCAGTGTCCACCAGTACGCTGGCTAAAGCATTGTCCTGCCAATTGACTGTAATGTTAAGCGCTATATTGTGATTTTTGCCTTCTTCCGGCAGTTCTTCATCACTGAATCCTAAGTTGTTGCAGGAAGTGATGTTGGAAATGGTGCTATCAAACTGTCTTACCGTCACATCTTGTTCTACGAAAGCTTGCTCCAAGACTTTCTGCAGAGCTTCCCTGTGAGCTTCGGAACTAAGCAGGAGATATATCATAGAGATTCTAGATGGAGTTTTCAACAGTTGGCCCACAATGTTGTACTCGCTTTTCTGGATGGGCTTCAGCATCTCATCGTTGTTCTTTATAAGTTCTGGATTACCGGATTGACCAACTTGTTGATTGAGAAATTTTGTTTGAGGTTACTTCTCTTTAGCAGGTTTTCCAACTCCTCTGTTGAAGATCCGGACGCTCTGTGTGACTCGACTGATGTCGGCAATGTTCACGACAGAGGGTAATGGAGTTTCCTTTCCATTTTCGAAGTTCGTTGCACCGTACTTGTGAGGGATAACCTTCTATGATTTGTACGGTATCGGACCTGGCAGATAGATAACCACAGGAATTTTCTGATTTCTTTGACTGTTATAGGCAACCTCCATCAGTTCCTGGTTGGGAATTTTTCTACTATCAAGAGGGATTCTTGATTCATCGAGTAGAGGGATTATGGAGCAAACTTATTTGACCCTCCCATGATCGGAGATTATGACAATGTATTTGCTTTGATCAGGGAGATAGTCTTGTATCACGTTGATCGACCCAGAATTTGAACATGGTCGAACCTCTTTCTGGTCCAACTAATTTTGAAGATCCGCTCGCACGAGATAGCATCCTTGGTTATTCTCTGAGCAAACTCTACAGCGCTCATAGTTGTGGGGTGGCATCCGGCCACACTCGCTTTGTATGCAGTGCATCTTTACGAGATCTGTTTCCATCGAGCAGAAATCCTGATTTTGATGTCAACCAGGATTCCCGTCAGTCATACTAATCTGTTCTGTAGCTTCATCCAAGTGGATTGGAAGCCACCAGTGGTCTAATAAGCATTGAAGTGTTATTTGGACAAGCGTACCCCTTGGTCATCTTCATGACATTCTTCATAGTCTTGATAATCATGTGAAGCAAGAAAGCCGAGCCTAACTTACGTAGCATGTAATTCTACCAGACTGGTATTCATCAAGCGTATGTCAAAGATCTGAACCATATTGACTTGATGGTTATTTTTCTCATGGTAGACTTGGATCCATCTAAGATCCATCTAACGATGGAGGGCCTCTTGTACAAAAGAGCATCCCTGATTGCTTGTTGAGCAGATCGAACAAGTGTTGTAATAGTGTCGTGGCAGATTATGATATTGACTTTGCCTTGAGTGCATCGCCACCAAATTGACGTTCATCATAAGAATGTTGTGGTTTTGAACAATTTTGGGATGCGCATGGGCCATGTTGACTTCACGGATCTGGTGGTCCTGAATCCAGCCTAGATCCATTTGTTCTTGTAATGTTGATTGCACTACGGAACACCCCTGATTGTTCTTTGAGCAGGTATCACACAGATGATAATTGTGAGATGGCACATGACCGTACCCGCTCTGTCTGCAATGCATCCTGACCAGATTGGTTCCTAATAGGAGCACATCGTGAATTTGATAACTGCGGATAAATTCTTACTCTATTAAATTTACTGCAGTCTTCTCATGTTGTGGTAACGGGTTCGTCTGAACATTTCGATTGGTATCTTTGAAAGATAAGATCCCGTTCCTGATAAGCTTCTGTACATCATACTTAAAGCTGAGACAGTTCTCAATGTTTTGCCCCGATCCTCCTTGATGGTAAGGGCAAGTTTGATCCACTTTGAACCAAAAAGGTGGATTTTCTGGTACAGTAAAAAGAGACCTGGTTTGGACATGCCCCTTGGCTAGTAAAAGTGGAAATAGTTATGCGTACAACATCGGTATAGGGTCAAACCCTGATGGTCGTGTTGTATGATTGTTATTGTTGTACTGTGGATGAGCCTGCTGAAGAGGCTGTTGCGGCCTATGCTGATATTTTTGTTGATTTGCTTGGCTCTGAGCAACCTGAGGTTGGTAAGTCGGAGCCGGCGTTGGGTTGATAGCGGGAGTTATTGCCACTACTAGTTGATACCTTCGCCTTTGCTTTCCCAGAGAGATATTACTGATCTCCTGTTCTTTCTTCTTTTGGAAATCACTATCGTATGTTTTAGTACTGCTAGATGGCGCTGAATCTTTGACCAATCGTCCTTCTCGGACTGCTTCTTCAAGGCGTACTCCCATGTTCACCATTTCAGTGAAATCACTGGGTGCACTTGCAACCATTCGGTCGAATAGAATGAGCACAAGGTTTTCAGGAAAATCTTTGTCATTTCCTTTTCCTCAAGAGGCGGATAGACCTGGGCGGCAATTTCATGCCATCTCTGAGCATACTCTTTAAAAGTTTCTTTGTCATTTTGCGACATTGCTCTGAGCTGATCTCTATGTGGTGCCATGTCCAAATTGTATTTATACTGCTGAACGAAGGCTGCGCCGAGATCTCTGAAAGTACTGATCTTGGTGCGGTTTAAACCCATGTACCATTTGAGTGCGACACCGGTTAAACTGTCTTGGAAGTAATGGATCAGTAGCTGTTGATTTTCTGTCTGGGTAGACATTTTGCGAGCGTACATCACCAAATGACTTTGAGGACAAGAGTTGCCTTTGTATTTTTCAAAGTCAGGCACCTTGAATTTGTGCGGGATCTTTACATTAGGGACCAGACAGAGGTTTACGGCGTCCTTTCCAAATAAGTCTTGACCACGAATGGCATGCAGTTCCTTCTGCATTTCTAAGAATTGTTCTTGGAACTCATTCATCCTTTCATATATGTCTTCGTTTCCACCAGGAATGGCATGCGGAATCTGTCCATCCGGGACAGTGTGTATCACTGGTTGTGGTATAGAAATTACAGCGGTGACTCTTGGCGCTCCCATGCCCTGAACTTTGTAACCTTCAGGAGTTGCTGTCGTAACCCTTGCATCTTCACTTTCCCGAAGTTTGTAACCTTTAGGTCCAGCGGTTCCTGCTACGGCTTTTGGGTTTTCAGTGACCGTCGGGATGTATCCTTCAGGTATAAATTTGAGAGGCATGCCCCAGGGGCGCCCTTTAGGCATGTTGTACCGAGGATGATTCTCATGCATCTCCATAATGTAGATGTGATCTCTGAGATTACAATCCTTTGTTGTTGCTTCTGAGCTGCTGCCAGGGATTACATGTCACTGTGAAGTTTTTCTAAACATTCCTTTAGAGCGTCGATTTCTTCTCTCAGCTCTCTGTTCTCTTCCTTGAGATCGTCCATTTTCTTTTGTCGATTGGCTCGAGTACTGTATCAGTGAGATAGTTTGATTCTAGAATTATGACACATACGTGAGACTCAAAGATAAGAAAAAATGCGTTATGTGAGAATGATGAATGATATGCAATGACATATTTTTTTAGTTTTAGTTTTAATCAAAAAGAAACTTCAACAAATAGATTGCAAATATCATATAGTGGGGTCAAACCCCTTTTATTGAATTCGAAAGACTGCAGCATTTTACAAGGAAAAGTACAATTTTTCAAAGTGCTGTAAGGAAAATGTCTAAGCTCATGGATCCTGAGTCTTCTCTGATGAAAGCTCAGATGCCGGTTTTGGTACTTTCTTTTTCTTTGACCGGGGCTCTTCAGCCGTTGTCGGGTTGTCAGTCCTTTGCTAAGTGAAAGGAGCAAGCAAATTTCTTTGGTCTTCTTGACTTTCTATAACATTCGCTTCTAATATCTCAATCAGAGCATCCTTTTCTTTTAATAGTTCCTGAATCTTGGTAGACTCTAAATTGAGGATTCGGTACTTATTTTTCCAAGAGCTCTTCTCACGTTGAACTTTGTTGAGAGCTACCTGGAGTTTTTCTGCATCAGACATGAAAGAAAGGACATATTCCTTTAACAGAAAAACTTCTTGGCGAGGGTAAGGCATCCTCAGCTTGAGGGCTCTAGTTTGCACCCAGTGGAGATAAGGCTCCATGGAGGTACAATTTGGTCTTCCTAGAGACTCTCTGCCTTTCTTGTGAATATGTTGCCAGGCATGCACTATTTCTTTCTTTAGTGCCCTGTCAGTTTCCCCTTCCTTGAAGAAAAGACCTTCCAGATGAACATTATACGGGATATTCTACATCAGGTATCCGAGTTGACGGCGAGTTAAAATTGGATGATAGTTGATTCCTCCTTTAGTTATAACGAGGGGTACGTTAGGGAAATTTCCACATCTATCGATGATCTCTATCCCCTCATAAATCCTATTGTACTAATCTATATCAGAGTTGGTAAGAAACATAATCCTTTGTGACCAACGTAGAGTACTCTTGTGATCCCAAAAAGCAGCAGACTTGGGCAAATAGGAAATGAACCATTTGTAGAGTAAGGGTACACAACATGTGATCATTCCTCCGCTGTACAAATTCCTTAAGTGTATGGAATGATAAGCTTCTGCGATCGAGTTTGGTACGGGGTTCCCAATCAGAAATATCTTAACGGCGTTGGTATCGACGAAGTTATCAATGTTGGGAAAAAAGAATAACCCATATGTGAGCAGAACAAAGACGCCTTCGAAAGCAGTTACGTTTCCTATACTAGCAAAGTACAGAGCTTTCTCTATCAGGAATTTAGCTGGTAAACCCTGGATTCCTCCTTTGGTGGTCATGTGAGTCCTAACTTATGACTCATCCAAAGAGATTGCTCTTGCAATGGCATGATCCTTTTGGAACTTCTTCCAGTCTTGAAAATGGAGCTTGATCAATGATAGGTAAATAATCAGATGGGAGTATTCTTGTAATGTTGGTGGCAGTTGGTAATCCGGAAATGTGAAGCAATGGTAAACCGGATCGTAGAACTGGATCATCGTAGACTGGATTCCTTTAACTACATGAACCCTTAACAGAGACAACAACCCTCCATGCTTAGCTCTGAAAGCCTCAGGGTTGGTAACCATCCTTGCCAACCTCCTTAAATCCTCTAGTTTCGGAGCCTTGAATGTGTACTTATGCGTCTTTCTTCTATCAAAATCCATAATGTTATCTCTGATATTTGCAATTATTGTTTTAGTTTACTTTGAAAAAGATTTTATCTTTGTTTGAAAATAGTTTTTTAAATGAATGCATGAATGCAGCACACAAAAACATTAAAAAAACATGGGTTCAAGGATTCAACGTTACGAGCATGGAGCCATGGTTCAACCATTCCCCAAAGGTTGTACTATTTTGGTCAATTTTTGTACCTGTAGAACTGGTTCTAAGGTTCCCAAAATCATTGACCCCCTAAGGGATACCAACAGCAAGCTGATTCACTCGAGCGAGCTGTAATATCCTAGGATGAATTTCATTTGAGGGTAGTATCGTGTATCAACTATTCCCGATAGGCACCGCACTACCAAATGGTCATCTGGTTAATGTCTACTAAATCCTCAAGGTCATGGTTACCGCACTGGGAAAACTATGCTTTCACGACAATCAGTGGTTCAACATTGAGAATCCACATGGGTACCTAGCCTGATTCGGTGGGCTACCAAGTTAGCTTGGCCGGGATTCACTCCCTACAAGTGTTACCTGTCTATGCCACCCTTATCTTAATGTTCTCTCAAACTTTCCACATGCGTATCAATTGCATTCCTATTTGACAGAAAATTAAACACGGATATCAAGTAGGAATAACAGTAAATATATATAGTATAGATATAATATATATTATAGAAAATGCTAAACAACCTAGACCTCTTAGGAATTCTAATCCTAGTTTGGCTCCCTGGTAGAGCCGCCATTTTTCTGTAGCGTGCGATATTTTTCGGTGACGCGACCACCTTGTAGCGTGCAATTTTTGTCAGTGACGAGACCACCTTGTAGCGTACGATTTTTGTCGGTGACGCGACCACCTTATCGCCATTGGTTGGAATTGGGTGCTACTTTCTGATTTCTTATTTATCCTATGAAGCTGGAAAGGAAAGGGAAGCTATCTAAAACTAACCTTGCATGCAAATGTTTTCTTTAACAAATGCTAAGAGATTAGGGGGTCCGGGGTCAGGTTATACAATGGGGAGTTGTCAATTACCCATCCTATATATGGTTATCCATATATCGTTTAGCAAATTCTACTGTTATCTACTTACTGGTGTTTACCTGTCATAAATTGGGAAAGTTTCTCCTTCGGGAATGTTTGAGAGAGAGTTTTTGTTGTTTTTGGGGTTTTTCGATGTTTTTGGTAAGGTACTGGACCTAAAGTTTTTGTTATGTGTGCTCGCTAAGATTTCACAATCTTATACCTACGTATTCCCGTTAAAGAAAACAGGGAAATCAAAGCAATCGTAGTTCCTCCTATTCTATGGGAGGAAAAAGATGTTTGGTGTCTTGTTCAAAGCCCAAGATTGAAGCTAAAGATTATTTGTGTCTTGTTCAAAGCCCAAGATTGAAGCTAAAGGTTTTGACTGAGAGAGAATTTGTTATCTCTAAAGGGAGAAATATCATATGTTTATCATGGTTGTTGGGTGACTGATTATAAAGGAGAATTACTTTAACTGGAGTATATGGAATCCAGCAATGCCATAATTTCCTTTATAGGGGATTTGTCCAGAAGGAGAAAACTTTAACTCAGTGTTGAGCAATGAAATTTTTCCTTAGGAATCTTCCATTCTAAGAGAGGGACATTGGCTTGGATGTAAATAATCCAGAGGCTTTCCACTTATAGCAATTAGATGAAAGAGGGTTTTACCAGGATAAAGAGGGACTACAACTTGGATTTTTGAATCAACAAGTGTGCCACTTATAGCAGTTATCTGGAATTAGGTTTGTTTTGATTGTCTATTTTGATGTGTGATGTACAGAGAAATGTCTTCCTACAGAGAGATTTTTGATTTCCTCTAAGGGGATGCTGATTTTTGAGTGCCTTGATCAAAGCCTAAGGTTGAAGCTAAACGGTTGACTCTGTTTAGGGAGTTTTATTTCTGTCTTGTACAAAGCCCAAGATTGAGGCTGAAAAGAGACTGGCTCTTTTAGGGAGATCATTATACTAAGCCTAAAAGGAGGCTAGAAGGAATTGACTCTTTCGGGGAATATTTAGTCTATCTTGTACAAATCCTAAGATTAAGGCTAAAAGGGATTGACTCTACTGGTGAGAGGTTTTATCTGTCTTGTACAAAGCCCAAGATTAAGGCTAAAAGAGGATTGACTCCACTGGGGAGGTTCCATATGTGTCTTGTACAAAGCCCAAGATTGAGGTAAAAAGGGGTTAACTGACTCAGCTGGAGAATTTTTATAGGTGTCTTATACAAAGCCCAAGATTGAGGCTAAAAGGTGCTGAGGCATGATCATTATACAAAGCCTAAGAGGAGGCTGGTTGGGAGAATTTCTTATATAAAGCCTAAGAGTAGGCTAGATTCTGCTGAGGATTATTGAGATCCAGAGGCAGGTCCAAATTGGGGGATCAACTCTTGCTAAGGATTTACAGAAGAGTTGAAATATCAGATGCCTTGAGGCTCTGATTCAGGGTTTATTGATAGTAATCTGACCCTAGCTGGGGGAATTTAAAGTGAAAGCTTAAAGATTGAGTTTTTTTAACCTTTGGAGGTTTTAACTCTGCTGGTGATTAATCAGGGTTTTTTCATGTGCTTTTAGGAAATTTGAGGGTTTCTGGAGATCCAAAAGGAGGCAAGACTGTCCAAGTCCACTGGTATGAAAAGGTTTATCTTTGTATGATGCCCAAGAGGAAGCTGGTGTTTTAAGGGGTGAGAATCAACCCTAAATTATTCTGATGTTTTGAGATTCTGACTCTCTGGAGGATTGAACTATCAAAGAATGACTAAGTTTTGTCCTATACTTGTAAGAGGTCTTTGGGTCCTTATACTAAGCCCAAGAGGAGGCACGAGAACTTCTAAGAAGCCTGAGGGTCCTAGTAGAAAGCACAAGAGGAGGCTGGGGATGCTTTTAGGAAGCCTGTGGGTCCAAACCTACGAAAAGTTCAAGAAAGGTTTTATCGGGAATAATCATTTTTTTAGTGAACAGTTCTAGGGTTTGAAGAAATTCAAGAGAGGTTTCACCGGGAATTAATCCTCTCTGGGGAAGTGAATTTCTTATACAAATTTCTAGTACTGACAGTCTTGAGAAAGGTTTCACCGGGAATAATGCCTTTCTCTATTCCATATTGTATAAGCCCAAGAGGAGGCAAGACTGTATCTAGAATTTCCTATGGGGAACTAGTTTTGACTGTGTTGAAAGAGTGACCATTGGCTTGATCTAATCCTAGACCTAATTGTTGGGGAAGACTCTAAGCAAATAATATACAAGCATATATATACAGATGAAATATATAAGCAAGTATATAAAAGAAAGCTGGTATAACTTACAGGTGAGCAAGCTTCCAATGTTATAAACATAACTGCATAGTTAACTATTCAAGAAATTGAAGAAAGTTTTGATAACAACTATGAATTTGAATCTAAATCAAAAGGTAAGTTGTTTTGAAAGGAAATTTGGGGCTTATACTTAAGGAGAGGCCCAGATGAATTCTTTTGAAAAGGCAACGATCGCGTCGTAGTTTTGAAAAGCACAAAGGGACTTATACAATGACTGAGGCCCAAATTTATTGTATTTACCAAATAGGTTGGGTCTTACACTCTATTAGAGGCCCAAAGTTATTTTTATACAAGAAATGGGGCTTACAACTCAAGGAGAGGCCCAGATGAAAAACAACGATCGCACCGTTATTTTGAAAAATCGTACCGGGACTTATACAATGACTGAGGCCCAAATTATTTATGTACAAAGGGATGGGTCTTACACTCTATTAGAGGCCCAAAGTATTGAATTTTATACAAAAATATGGGGATTACAACTCAAGGAGAGGCCCAGATGATCTTTGTTTTGAAAACGGCGATTGCGCCGATATTTTTGAAATCGTATCGGGACTTTTACAATGACTGAGGCCCAAATTTATTTTATTTACAAAGGGGTGGGTCTTACACTCTATTAGAGGCCCAAAGTGTTTTGAAAAATATTTGTAAGGGTGAAAAATAATCAAAGCCCTAACTTGATTTTAAAAATGTACTTTAATTGAATAAAATACAATTAAAATGATCAAAGTTATCAAACATGTGTGAAAAACAAGTTGTGATCTTGGATGACTATTTGAAAAATCATGTTTATAGAATGATTTGAAAATCATTTGAATAAAAGAAATCAAGAAAAAGAATTCATTTAAAATGTTTAAAAATAAATAAAAGGAATTCTTTTCAAAAAAATTCAAAATATATTAAATAAATAATATCTTTTTGATTTTTTTTTTGGAATAAAATACTTTAACATTTTTGTGAATTTTGAAAAAAAGAACCATTCAAAATTGATATAAAATGAGAGAGAAATTAATTTTTGAAGTTATTAAGAATTTGTGAAAAAAATGAAAGAAAATAGTGGTAAAAAGAATGGGATGGTCCTCCCAAGGTTTGAACCCATGCCCTTGGGGTGGTGAGATTAAAAGTTTACCAACTGAGTCACTTGCGTGTGACTGATAGAGAATGGAAAGTGATAATAATATATGAAAAATCCTTTTGAAAATGGTTAAAAAAATAAAACCAAAAGGTCTGGGGCGAGGGGGATTCGAACCCCAGACCCTTTGCTCGCTACACAAATCAAACCAGCCGATCAGCCACTGGGGCGCAATGCCAATTCAAATATATAGCGGCAATGAAATAATATATACTAAAACTATGTTTGATTATGAAGAATGGTGCCATGGCCATCTTCTTCCTTGGGCCAACATCAGACTTGCGTGAAGCAAGCTATCTCCCTCGTTTCTCAACCATTTTGGAAGATGTAAAAATGAAACTTGACCATTTTTGGAGGTGGAATAGAATGGCATTACTCAATTTTATTTAAATTCAAAGAATCAAGAGATAACATGTTATAATCAGATGAACCCTAAAAAATGCAAGAGCTATATGAAATCTTATACACGCAAGATAAATAGCAATTAATTGAGGGAAAATGATCTATGAACATCCAGAAACACATTGGTAACTTGAAAACATGTTTATGATGCATGCATTATTGAGTTCAGTTTTAAGGAAGCTTACCTTGCAAGTGAGAATCGAATTCTGGCTTGGAGGTGTTACAGTTGTGTTCCAATGATCTGGACAACTTCCTTGACCTCTATGGATGGTGTTCCAATGCTTAGATTGATTTGAAAACCTCTGGATTGGTCAACTCGATCCAACCTATAACTACCTTGTAACTTTGAGCAATTGAGGTGTTAGTTGATGATTTTGATGTTTCAGAAACTTGGTGAGAATTTGGATCACTTCTATATGAAGTATATAAAGTGTTTGAGTGGCTGGTTTGGATGGAATTGCTCAGATATGAGAAATTCGATTTCTCACTCGGTTTTTGAAAATTGAAGTGAGAGCAAGAAGATTGTGAAAACAAGTTTGGTATTGTTTTGGTGTGTTTTGAATCATCAGATGTGGTCTCTATTTATAGGTGAGTGAGTTTGTCTTGGTGGAATAGTGTTGCAATAATGGATAAGAGCTCACTAAATGCATTTTAGCAAGGTGTGCTTACTTCTCATGCAAGGTACAATAGGTCTCTAAGTAGCATAGCCAACTTTTGACCAATTCAACATTCCTTAGATGTTTTTATTGTTGTTTATGCATGAACCTTGACTGAGGAGAATGGCTTTGTTGAAAGTGCACTATTATACATAAATACATCCTTTGAATTCAACATAATGTGACAAAACTCATAAATTCCAAGTGTGATTCCTTTTGACTCAATGCTTGGTATTTGTAGGTTTGTTATGACTCACTCTGATCACATTGAGTTGGTTTGATCATGAACATTGCACTTGACTCCAAAAATCGTGGCTGGCAAGAAATGTTCCAAAATTTATCTTGAAGACAGTTGTAGCAGGGTGACTTTGGAGGATCATAACTCCTTACTCACATGGATTTTTTGAGAGTTCTTGTACTCTTTGGAAAGCTCTCATGACATACTTCAACTTTGATGTTCACAAATGGACCTGGTTCAACTTGGATCATGATGAAAGATGACCTCAAAGTTTGGAAAAAGTGAAACAGATTCTGACTTGTTGAAAATTTCACTAAGTGTTGGAAAAAGTGGCCATTTCCCATTTTTGTGATTTTGATCAATCCATAACTCAAAATCCATGAGGATTTGGAATCTTTTGTAGTTTAAATATTTGAAGTATTTCATGTGAACTTTGATTTGAGCTTTGGATGGGAGAAAAAGGCCTTGTGGTTTAGGAGTTGTGACCTTGCAAAGTTGGTACAAAATCACTTTTGTTCCATAACTTAGAAAATTTTTGGTTTCTCATGGTTGCCCCTTTTGCAAGAAACCTCACTTTTCTTGATTTTATTAATGAATGATGATCAATACCATACATTAACATTGTTTTTGACTTAGGGGACCATATTTGTGAAAAATTCCAAAAAGTCAAACTTGATTTTGGGCACAGTTGACTTTTTGTCAGATGAAATCCAAACCGTGTGATCCTTTGTGCAATCAAGTTTTTGACCCAATTCAAACCTAATGGATGGATTCCATAGGTGTTTTAGGGTGTCTTGAATCATGTCCCAAGGTTTGGGAGCATGTCTTGGTCAAAAGTCAAAGGCACAGTTGACTTTTTCTTCAAAACCCTAATTGTGGTCTAGATGAGATTGAAACTTGTGAATCAAGCTTCTTGGATCAATCCATTGTTGTAAATGGATCAATGTAGCGTATTTGAGGCCCCCAAATCATATCTTGAGGTTTAGGTTCATGTCTTGCCTCAAAAGTCATCTTAGGGGTGAATTAGGTCAAGAAACCCTAATTCCTGATTTTTTATGAATGCATCCCCTGAGGTTATTTTGACTTGATGAGTAGGTCCATGAGGTCCCTTTAGCATATTGGGTTGTTCTTTGAAGCATTGGCTCACGCCCAGAAGACAATTTTCATCTGGAGGCCTTGGTCGACCAAAACCCTAATTTGGTGACATTGGCGATCTCGAGGCTTGATCCACTTGGAATGTTGCAACTTTGTGGTTGATTCTTGATGTGGGAGTCCTCTTGATCCCTTATGGGTGTTTGAGAGGTTAGAAAAGTTAAATATCATGTCATTTCTTGATTGATCTTTTGTCTAAGTGCTCAGAGAGGGATGGAAACCCTAATTCTTAATTATAGTGAATGCTCAACCATCTTGAGGTGATTGATGAGGCATGAAGGTACATCCATGTTGTGGTGATGATTTGCACAATGATGGGAAATCTTGTGGTCAAAATTTGGGGTATGACAAATGCCCCTATTTAATCTTCTTGGACGCTAAGGTGTGAATGACGAAGGTATTCGGACATTCAGGGTACAAGAGGATTAAATATCGGAATACCCGAACTTTTGACGGTGGTTATGAATGGCCGTTTTCTCCTCCATCTTCTTTTGCTAAGCAATGATACTTAGAAAAGGGTAAAACTTCCCCTCGATCCTGGTCTTCAGCCATGGAACTGGTCTAAGTTTTTGAAATAAACTTTCCCTCGATCCTGGTCTTCAGCCACGGAATCGGTCTCAGTTTCTTTTGAAATAAACTTCCCCTCGATCCTGATCTTCATCCATGGAACTGGTCTCAGTTTCTGAAATAAAATTCCCCTCGATCCTGGTCTTCAGCCACGGAACTGGTCTCAGTTTCTGAAATAAACTTCCCCTCGATCTTGGTCTTCAGCAACGGAACTAGTCTCAGTTTTTTTTGAAATAAACTTCCCCTCGATCCTGGTCTTCAGCCACGGAACTGGTCTCAGTTTCTGAAATAAACTTCCCCTCGATTCTGGTCTTCAGCCACGGAACTGGTCTCAATTTCTTCTTGTCGAGTTTCTTCCTTGACAAGGGTTGATATGTGTAGCGGTCTTCATCAAACTTCTCACTGAGTTTTCTACTGGGGAGACGCCATTTGATGGAAAAGTTTTGAGGTCAGACTTGCTGGGGGTACCCATTTTTTTGAGCTATAGAGGTGTGCAAACTTCTCTATTGGAGATGCCATTTGTTGACTCTACTGGGGAAAAACGAGTCTCTTGAAAGACTGCTTTTTGCTCGGGGATATTACATCATATTTTTCTTTGAGATCTTTTCGGAGAAATGCCATGTACTGTAATCCAATTTTGAGGTGCTGATGACTTCATTAACATCAACTTTCTTGGGAGAAAAACCGATTTATTGCTGAGATTCTTCAGTTGAGAGGCTTTATCTGTGGATTTTCCTTAATCCTGGAAAGCAAGAAATATCATCTTCAACGGTGAAGAGTGATGTTCCAAAGGTGTCTGTCGAATGTCTTTTTGCCTTTTAGAGGTTCAAGTTATCAAAGTGGTCGAGGACCGTCTCCAATCCATAAATAAACTGGGGGAGAGATTGCTCAGACGATACATTTCCTGACGAGGAAAGAACTTAGACCGGGATTTTGTCTTATCCGACGCAGAAAGGGAAACTGACAACTTGATCGTCAAGAGGACTTTATCACTTTGGAATGAGTATGACTAAAGTGATAGCAATGCAATATGAATATGAATGTGAATCAATTATGCACGATATATGTATGTTTATGCTGACAAAGCTGACACGACATACAGACTAGTGGATGAACACGACTGGATACTCGGCCACTCCGGGGGATGAAAAGTACCATCAGTACTAGATAGAAATCCTGTTCTGCTTAGGAGAGGTAGACCCTGTAGGAAGAAAGAATCATCAATTGGTCCTTAAGACGCAAGAACTCTGCCGTGAATGTCAGATGAGACATTGCATCTGAAACAGTTGATCCTTCATTTCAGGTGCACTGGTTTAGAAGGAGTACTTTGATTCTGCAGTTTGAGGTTCAATCACCTTCGAAGAAGCTATCGATGTTCTTTGTGCGTTCAGCAGTTTAAAAAGAAATGCCATTTGTATTTTAAAAGTGGAAGAAAATTTGACAAGTAAAAATTCATTTTTTTGTTTTGTTTCAAGAATCGTTAATCATGTTAAAAATGTCATTTTATAAAGCTAAAACAAATGAGAATTGCAAACAAAAGCACTAGGGCTCAAATTTTATTGATAGGATGGAAATCAGCCAAGCGCGTGATCCCATAGAGCATTTACAAAGTTTAGAAAATGGTAATTTTAAGGGAAAGGGGCTACATTGAAATATAATGCCCGTTATCCTTCTACCAACTTTGAATTCTGGACATCCTGAGCTTCTATTGAAGATGACCTTGATTGGAAGTTTTTTGACGAATAGTGTTACCGTTGGGGATTTAACCTTGTCGGACGTAGTTACTTGCCATGAATCCCTAACTTTTGCCTAGATTATCTTTTGAGGTTTCCAATCCATCAGGATGATTTTTGCTTATGTCTCTAATTTTTGCCTGGACCGCCTTTTCAGGTTTTCAATCCACCGAGACGTTTTTTTTATTTCATTTAGGCGAAGTATTTCTTGACTACATCAACATTCGTTGGGTAGGTAAACTCCTCTCCATCCATGGTTGTGAGTCTCAAGGCGCCACCAGAGAAGGCTTTCTTGACCACATAGGGGCCATCGTAATTTGGAGTCCATTTGCCCCGGGAATCAGTGAGTAATGATTGTATCTTCTTAAGCACGAGGTCTCCTTTTCTGAAGACACGGGGTTAGACCTTTTTGTCGAATGCCTTCTTCATTCTTTGCTGATACAACTGACCATGGCATAGAGCCGTCATTCTCTTTTCTTTAATTAGTTTCAATTCATCGTGTCGACTTTGACACCATTCAGCCTCCGTTAGCTTAGCTTCCATCAATACCCGAATTGATGGGATCTCTACTTCTATGGGAAGCACTGCTTCCATGCCATATACTAGAGAAATGGGTTGCCCCTGTTGAAGTGTGGACAGATGTGCGATAATTGTGAAGAGCAAAAGGCAGCATTTCATGCCAGTCTTTGTAGGTTACAACCATCCTTTGAACAATCTTCTTGATGTTCTTGTTAGCCGCTTCTACCGCCCCGTTCATCTTAGGTCGGTAGGGAGATGGGTTATCGTGTTTGATTTTGAACTCAACACACAACTCTTTCATCATCTTGTTGTTCAAGTTAGATCCATTATCAGTAATGATCTGGTTTGGAACACCATAACGGCAGATGAGGTTTTTCTTGATAAATCGGACCACGACTTGTTGGGTTACATTGGTGTATGATGCTGCTTCGACCCATTTGGTGAAGTAGTCAATGGCTACTAGGATGAACCGATGTCCGTTCGAAGCCTTGGGTACGATCATGCCAATCATGTCGATTCCCCATATAGAAAAAGGCCATGGAGATGAATGAACTTTGAGATGCGTTGGTGGTACATGGATTTTGTCTGCGTATATATGACACTTGTGACATCTCCTCACGCACTTGTAGCAATCGGATTCCATGGTCAACCAATAGTATCCTGCTCTCAAAATTTTTCTTGCCATTGTGTGTCTGTTGGCATGAGTGCCAAAGAATCCTTCGTGAATTTATTTCATCAGCATGTTTGCTTATAGTCTCTCTACGCATCAGAGCAAAACCATGTCGAAGTTTCGCTTATAGAGTGTATCACCGCTTAGGATGAAGTTGCCTGCCAGTCTTCTGATGGTTTTCCTGTCTTTTCTTGATGCCCCAGGTGGGTACTCTTGTTTCTAAAGGAAGCATTTGATATCGTGATACCAAGGTTTACCATCTATGACTGATTCAATTGTGAAAATGTAGGCGGGCCTTTCAAGGAGCATTATGTCAATCTTAGGCACGTCGTTCCATTGACCTATGTCGCTCCCGGGATTTTCATCCAAGTACAAACGCGAAAGTGGCACCGAAACAGAGTCGCCAGCAATGTGTATTTATCCCATGAGAGGGAAAGGAAACACCGCATAAACCTGAAGGAAGGAAAGAACATGGTCTTGCGACCAAAAGAACTGAGTTCGGGAGTCGGTTACGCGAGAGGAAGGTATTAGCACCCCCTCGCGTCCATCGTACCCGATGGGATCCACGCTTGCTGCTTCAATCAAAGGGTGTAAGGAAAAGATACTGGAAAAAGAACTGGAAAAGGAATGGAAAGAGAAAGAAGAGAGAAAGAGAAACAAAGGTAGGGAAAATAAAAGAAGTGCTCGCATGGGCCCTACCCCACTGCCTACGTATCTCATCGGGAGCATGAGAATCAGAGCGACGTAGTTCCCCTCAATAGGGATGGATTGTTTGTGTTTTTTAGAGAACGGCTTACGTTCTAGCTCAGGTGTTGCAGGCTCGCTGGTCCGAGTGCGTTACCATCTTGCAAGAGAACGAGTAGAAGCACGTTCGTACGCTGAGAGTGAGTGAGGTGAGAAAAGAATTCCCGAAGGAAAGACGTTATTGTTTGTTTTTGTCTTTTAAGAGTTTTTTCATTTGTTTGCATATGATAGTGTATCTGAATCTTAGTCATTGGAATGTGTACATTCTCACATTCCAAGATGGAATGGGTAAGAAAGCACACTAAGAGTGAAGAAGACCCCCACACTTAGTTCCAATTGTCAAGGTTCAAACACACTAGCATACTTGTGTTTATTAAGTGTTTTTGTTGATTAAGAAATGAAGAAGTGTTTTTTTATTTACCTCCAACAAGTATTGCATTTAAGTCCCTCACACATGATCAAATGTTTAACACATTGACCCAAGATGGGCTATATGCTACACATTCTAAGATTATAAGAGAAGACCCCTTATAATCCTTTCTTTATATGAAAGGCCTAAATGCAATAAAGGCTTACCTTTATTGGATGTTTTTGGATTTTCTTTGAGATGAGAAGATGAAAGACTCAAGGACGGAGAAAAAGGTAAAAATCTATGGGGAAACTAAGACACACCCTAGTGTTAACATGCTTGGAGATCCTATGGTTAATGTGGTTTAACAAATCTAATCCTAAAAGAAAGGAAGAATTAAACAATTCACTTCCAAAGTAGAAGATGAATTGTAATTCAAAAAGGGAAAGCAATGAGTTATTAAAAGAAAGCACATAAGTGCTTAGCAAAACACAAAATGGAATTGTAAAAGAGAAAGGATAGAAGTTGAATGTGGATTCCTTATCCACACTCAATTGAAACTTACCGAAGCCCCTACATGGTTAGTAAACATGTATAAGAAGTATAAGAAGTAAAAGAACATGTAATGCATCATAAAACTCACAAGAATTAAATGAGAAAACAAATCCTAGAACCACAACCAGAATGGGCATCATATGGACAACAAATGAATATCATCATACAAGTGCAAGTGAATAGGCAACATCATCCATTAGCATTTAAACATGTTACAAGAAGAAAGGGTAGATGAAAGATGGAAAGAAATGAAGAGGACATGCATAGATGGAACATGTAAATCAACAACCAGAATTGAAACTAAATGGAAAATGATTTATAAACATCTCAAAAGTATTTAGGAGGTAAACATCAAAACATTTAAGAAGTGATAGAAGAAATAGAATTGAAATGGAAGTTCAAAAGAGAACACAAGTACAAACACAACATGTTAAAGGTGCACAAGGTTTAAATGAAAGTCAACATGCAAGGATGACATATAATATGTACCAATGACCTATAATTTCAAGTGAATGGTTCACCAAATATGCAAATGATCATGCAAGTATACACCAAAGAAAACATGCACCAAAGATTACAATGATATGACATGTTATAATGCTTTAAATGAAATGCATCAAACAAAAATCAAATGGCCTCATGAAAATTATGAAAACATGGTATTGGAGTTCACTAACCAGAGATGAATCACATATCAAAATAGCATATCAAAATTCAAAGCAAAATGACTTCAAACAAAGCAATTAGGTCAAGTTGAAATGTCATGCAAAGTGGTACAAATATAGGCATCAAGACATGTGATAAAGTGACCTAAAAAATCAAACAAAAATCATCTAACATACTTCAATGTATTAGTGAATCAATGCAAAAAGAATCATGTCAAAACAGTTGGTAATGAGCAAGCACAAAATTAAACAAATTCATGTATCATGCTTAGAATGCATCTAAGTGGAAATTCAAAGAAAATTATGGAACAGGGGCAAAAAGGTCATAAAATCAGAAAATAAAATCATGAAAAATTTCTAAATGTTTTAAGAATACACATGAATTTTTGTAGAATTTTCCAATATGTTTTGGTATTTTTAAAAATTAATTATGAAACGTGTAGCAAAAATGAGAAATAAAATGAAATGGAACTAAAGAAGGGGGTGCATGCATAGCAAATTAACAGTTCAAAATCATTGGGCCTTGAAAACATGGGGTGTGGATATCAATCTGGCTTAGGTCCATTTCTGCGCATAACATGTTAACAACCATGTGCTTCAGTCAACACAATGTCAAAGCAATCACAACCATGAGATCAAGTCAAGTCAAACAAGCAGTCAACGTAATCATGATCAACACACACGCGTGAGGGAACACATAACATACCATACACTGCACCACACAAAGCATAAGTGAATTCAGAAAATAGGCACGTGAGGTGCATGCTTCTTTTAATGCGCTGGCAATGTTTCACGCGTTGGATCAACAAGATCAAACGGCTGTAATTCCAACTGGCAAGAAAAACCCTAGAATGAAGCTACCGGCCGGAGAGGGACCTCCGGTCACCTTCTCCGGCGAGAACCACCACCTGCAACTCTCACACCTCACAAAAATCCACAAATATGGTACCAAATTGAAGCTGAGCTCATGTAGGTTAAGAATTCACTCCCAAAAACAACATGTCATGCACTCATAGCAAGAACAGAGGAGATGAATTTGTGCCCTAAGTTTTGCAACTACGCCTTTAAAAGGCCTATCAACTAGCCGGAGTTAGGAATGCTCCTATTGAGCTGAAACCAACAAGAAACAAGTGATAATGAAGAGAAAACGTGCAATCAAAGTTCAAGAACTCAAACCTGAAGTTGATGAAGCTTTGAGTACACAAGAATACCAGAGGAAACTGCTCCTTCCTTGAGCTTCACTTGGCCAAATAAAGGCTTTCAACTTTTGAAAAATGATGATGGATATGGATTTGCAGTGATGCTAAACTTGCAGAAATGGAGTTGCTCTAGTTGTTCTTGATTCAACCACACCAAAACAATGAGCAATGGAAGCACAATGGAGTTGAGATCGTGGAGAAGAAAATGAGCAAAATCAGAGAGAGTGAGAGAAAAATTTTGAAGTGAGTGAGAGAAAAATGAGTGTTGTTGTGAGAAATGTGAGTGAGATTTGATTTTATAGTGTGAGTTAGAAGTGAACCATAGGTGGTTAAGTGAGTGAGTTGTGGTGAGTTATCATGGTTAAAGTGAGTCCATCCTAACTAACTGAGTCAAGTTAGTTAGGGGACGAGTTATCAATGGCTGTGCTAAGGTGAGGTGGATGTTTAGAGTGTTATGGTGGAGATTAATTGAATAAAGAAAACTCATATATGCTGCAACAACATAAACTTGTTCTACAAGCTTTCTCCTTCCATTTCCATGTATAGTGAGGCACGTGATGTGGTGTTCATGAAAAGTGTTTGGTTTAAAAGGGCAATGGATGAATGGCATGAGTAATGCACGTGCAAGCTTGGTAATAACAACATCAACAACATTTGTTTTTTCTGGTTTTTTATGGCAGTTTGGAACAATGGAGATATGGTGGTTTTGGTGATGATTTTGTCTCTACCCAATGGGTGGTTTGATGTGTTTTTGAGGTCATTGGAAAGAAGAATCATAATAGAACAACTTTGGTATGAGAAATGAATTGAATTGAGGCTTGGAATAGGTTGAAAAAAGGATTGGAACACACAAATTTGGAACTGATATAAGGGCGTGGCATATGGTCGTTTGACAAAGTAACATGGCACTTAGGTTTTCAGCATGATCATAGTAAATTGGACCCATCATAACTTCTCAACCTTTGATCAAATGAAAAAATCATAAACACCACTTTTGAAGATCTCACATAGAGGAACAACTTTCATGTTGAAAGATTTTTCATTTGAGGCCTCTAACCATGAGTAATTGATCAATACATTTGGCCCACCATGTGTTTGTGAAAATGACTGCGCGCGTGCCCTGAAAATCTTGGTCATGACCTAGTTTTGAACCTACTTTGCTCAAACTTTGATCAATCATATCTCCCTCATTTTTTATCCAATGGAGATGTTCTACACATGGATTTGAAGCTTAAAGCAAGGCCTTTCATTGAGGCAGAGTGGAATTTTCATTTGGTACTCCAAATTTGAATGGCCTTGGTTCAAATTCTGATGCAAAATGGCCAAAACTTGCTATTTTTAGTAACCCTTCCTCTTCCAAAAATGGCAACTTTCCACATCTTGATTTTTTCATGATTCCTTTGGAATTTCTTGACCAAATTTTGTACATTGGACATATGTAACATGAATTTCATGAATTTGGCCTCAAAAAGTCAAGAGTTGACTTTTTCCTCTGATTATTTGACTTTGCCCCAATTTCTCTGATTCTTGATCTTTCTTCCAATTGAACCACTTCTAAAACCAATTGAGATGCAATCTTCCACATACATACACTTAAGGACATATGGAATACCATGACATCAAGTTTTGTTCAAAAAATCAAAGATTCCCTGATTTAATGGGAAACCCTAGTTTTGACCCCCTTTGGTTAGGAGGAAATTGCACATCTTCCAAATCCAAATTCCTCAGAGTATGTTGTGTATCCTCTTAAAGGATGATGAGAAATGCCACTTGAGGATGATTTTGAATCAATGAGCTATCTCTTTTGAGGATTTTCCTTCAATTTTTGGACTTCTTGCATAGTGAAAGATGTAGTGCTTCAATCTCCCATTGAATCTCACTTCCTTGAGGTTTTGGAAGATCAATTGAGATAGTATGAGACATGAGAGACCTCTTGGCTTGCCTAGAGCCAACTTGATTGACCTTTTTGTGCTGTGAATGATTCCTTGATTGTCCACCTTCCACCTAATCACATGCCCTGATGGTAAGAAGGATGCCATGCTTCATTTTTCTATGCAATGTAATGTTAATGAGGTGGATATGATATGATAAATGATAATGCCATGCTATGATGACAAAAGGGGAGAGCAAATTTTGGGGTATTACAGCTGCCCCTATTCAAGCGCTGTAGACCTGAATGCCTGAAAGCAAATGTTTTCGGACTTTCAAGGTATATAGTGATTGAATACCAAAAATAACCAAAAATTTGCTCTGGGTGATGAAGAAGAAAAGGGATATAAACCCAACGAGACTGCTGGATTGAATCTTCGATGAAACGTCGGAGAGATCTGTCTTTTGAACGATGCCAGACGACTACTGGCTTGCCACGCTGATGGTGGACTTTAATACTGTCTTTTATGCAATTCCAGACGACTACTGGCCTGCCACACTACTGGTGGACTTTGGAAATGTCTTTTTGAACGACGCCAGACGACTACTGGCTTGCCACACTACTGGTGGACTTTAATAATGTCTTTTATGCAATTCCAGACGACTACTGGCCTGCCACACTACTGGTGGACTTTGATAATGTCTTTTATGCAATTCCAGACGACTACTGGCCTGCCACACTACTGGTGGACTTTGCAGCTTCGTGCCACCCGAAGATGGACTTTTGCCAATCCACTGTTGGACTTTTGCCACCCGAAGACGGACTTTTGCCAATCCACTGTTGGACTTTTAGAATATGCCACCCTTAGATGGACCTTTCGCCAATCCACTGTTGGACTTTTGCCACCCGAAGACGGACTTTTGCCAATCCACTGTTGGACTTTTAGCTGCTTTGCCACCCGAAGATGGACTTTTGCCAATCCACTGTTGGCCTTTTGCCACCCGAAGACGGACTTTTGCCAATCCACTGTTGGACTTTTAGCTGCTTTGCCACCCGAAGATGGACTTTTGCCAATCCACTGTTGGACTTTTGCCACCCGAAGACGGACTTTTGCCAATCCACTGTTGGACTTTTGCCACCCGAAGACGGACTTTTGCCAATCCACTGTTGGACTTTTGCCACCCGAAGACGGACTTTTGCCAATCCACTGTTGGACTTTTAGCTGCTTTGCCACCCGAAGATGGACTTTTGCCAATCCACTGTTGGCCTTTTAGAATTTTAAAATCGAATTACTCTCTGCCTCTGCGCCAGACATCTCTGCCGACTCTGCTGAGGAACCACAATCAATGATTTAATCTCGGAGACTCCTAAAAGGATAATATCTCTGCTGGCGAATGGATGAACAATCCGTCTGCTTCGAATTGCCAAGCTTGCCAAAAATAAATTGGACTTTAAGATATGAGGGAATGACGACTCTGCAAGGAATTATTCCATCTGTTTGGGGGAATGAATTCTGGTCACAGCGATTCCGCTGGGGATGAGAATTTCTTTGCATGGCATCTTGCTAAGGAAGAAAAGTCATAAAAACTCTGCTTGGGGATCTATCCAATCCAAGACCCTTTGTAGGGGTTATCCACCATCTGACCCGGCTGGGGAAAGGCTGTACCATCCTTGTTGAGGAATAGATTCTGTCGATCTGATAACCTCTGCGGGAAGAACAACAACTCAGCTGGGAGTTGCTGACAAGATTCGATGCTGACCTCTGTGGGGATACCATGACCAGAGATATGATCTTGCTGGGTATCAGGGCTACTCTGCCAGGGATATGCAAATCCTGGTTAGAACATTCCACTGCAACTTGCTAGGAACGAGTCCTTAGAGATCTGTTGGGGAAACCCAAAGCAAATCCACAGTATTCTGCTGAAGAATATGACTGTCAAGCTTAGGATAAGTACCACAATGCCCCATGTTAGGCGAGCTTCCCTTTAGACAATTCCGTTAGGGATGACGGGTTTATAACAAACTCTGTTGGAGAAAACTGCTTTAAAACGTCTCATGTTGGGGAATGCCTTTCGAGAGGATTTTACAGAAGACCAACTGTCCTCAAACTCTACTGGGGGTGACCAACACTTCATGCTGGGGAAACAATCATGCCCCATGCTTGGACAACACAACAATTCGTCCCCGCAGAGGATGTCATAAGAGGATTTTACAGAAGATCTAGCCTCTTCAAACTCTTGTGACTTCGCTGGGGATAATGACCCTCAGTTTCGGTGTCGACGAGACCACTCTTTTGGGGAACCTGTGACCGTTATCGACATAGAAAAGCTTGTAGCTGTTGGAAATACTGTATGAGAGAATCGACTTAATAAGATGCAACGGTACCCAGCTGAACTTAATTCACTGATATCGACCCGTTATACACAATCGTCGACCGAACGATGAACGTCGATCTCCTTACCCATAATTGCCCCAGTCTTTTGCGTGGGGTGATTTATTGCTGGTCTTGTGCTTAAAATCATCTGCACCTGCTACCTGCAACAAAAGAATATGCCCACATGCCCCGAATATTGCATGGCTAGAATCCACCATCCGGGAGTATTCAACATTCGAAGTAATTTCAAATGTTTTTTCTGCGCATGTTATTGCAAGGCTGCCATGTTTTCAAATGCAATGTTTTATCAAAAATTAGGACGTTTTTGCAAACAAAGCAATAAAACAAAAATAGAAAACTTTTATTGAAATTCAATTTATTGACTGAGAGCCCAGAATAGGCAATTACATCCGGAAGCAATCCCTGGAAAGAGGTGATCGCTGAAAATTGAGAAAAGAAACTATCCTAATGGCAATGTGAAAACGGAATTCCACTGAGTTTCCATTCTGTTATGACCAGTATGTCTTCAAAACTCCCCGACCTTGCCTTCTGAGGAATGATCGGACCGATTCCTATCTTTCAGAACGTCAGTTGTTCAAACGGTAATGGGTACAGATAACTCAGACTGTAGTCATTCGCTTAAATCCCTCTTTTGTGTGGACCGCCCTTTCAGGTTTTCGATCCACCAGGATACCCTTTTTTGCCTAAGTTGCCCTTTCGGGTTTTCAACTTACCGGGTGTACAATTTTTTTTCAATTATATCCCTAATTTTTGCCCGAACCTTATTCTGTTTTTGGTTCGCCGGGATGCCCTTTTTTGCCTGGATTTTTTTTTATTCTTATTATCCAGCGGGTCTATTCATGCGAAGTATTTTTTGACTACGTCCGAGTTGACAGGGGATGAAAAGTCTTCGCCATCCATGGTTGTAAGCAATAAAGCTCCGCCCGAAAAGACCTTTTTAACCACGAATGGACCTTCATAGTTAGGAGTCCATTTGCCCCTGTGATCTGTATTGGGAGGAAGGATCCTTTTGAGTACCACATCTCCGACTTTATAAACCCGAGGACGCACCTTCTGGTCAAATGTCTGCTTCATTCTGCGCTGATATAGTTGCCCATGACATACAGCCGCCAATCGCTTTTCCTCAATAAGGCTCAGCTGATCAAATCTGGCTCGTACCCATTCGGCTTCATCTAGCTTAACATCCATCATAACTCTGAGGGACGGAATCTCTACTTCAACCGGTAGCACTGCCTCCATACCATATACAAGTGAGAATGGGGTTGCCCCAGTGGACGTGCGTACCGACGTTCGATACCCATGCAAAGCAAATGGTAACATCTCATGCCAATCTTTGTACGTGACAACCATCTTCTGTACAATCTTCTTGATATTTTTGTTGGCCGCTTCGACCGCGCCATTCATCTTTGGGCGGTACGGAGAAGAATTGTGGTGTTCGATTTTGAAGTCCCGGCATAACTCAGCCATCATCTTATTATTCAAATTAGAACCATTATCAGTAATGATTCTTTCGGGAACTCCATATCGGCAAATGATATCCCGTTTTAAGAAACGAGCGACCACTTGCTTTGTAACATTGGCATAAGATGCAGCTTCAACCCATTTGGTGAAGTAATCAATTGCCACCAAGATGAAACGATGACCATTGGAAGCTGTAGGCTCAATCTTTCCGATCATATCAATGCCCCACATGGAAAACGGCCAAGGCGACGACATGATACTCAACGGATTTGGAGGCACATGCACCTTATCTGCATAGATCTGGCATTTATGGCATTTGCGGGCATATTTGCAACAATCTGACTCCATAGTCAACCAATAATATCCCGATCTTAACAACTTTTTAGCCATTGCATGCCCTCCGGCATGGGTACCGAAAGAGCCTTCGTGCACTTCAATCATCAACAAGTCTGCTTCATGTCTATCCACACATCTAAGCAGGACCGTGTCAAAATTTCTTTTATACAGCACGCCATCTTTATTCAAGAAGAAACTACCAGCTAACCTTCTCAACGTCTTCCTGTCTTTGGACGATGCCCCGAGCGGGTACTCTTGACTTTTCAAGAAACACTTAATGTCATGAAACCATGGCTTGTCATCAGACGTTGCATCTACCGCAAACACAAATGCTGGTCTGTCAAGGCGGGATACCTCAATCTTAGGTACATGGTTCCATCCTTGCACTTTGATCATGGAAGACAAAGTGGCCAAGGCATCAGCGAACCTATTCTCATCTCGAGGAATGTGGTACAGTTTCGCTGTTGTGAAAAACGTCAGCAATCTCCTTGTATAATCTCTATACGGCACTAGATTTGCTTGGTGCGTGTACCAACTCCCTTTCACTTGATTGATTACCAAAGCTGAATCACCGAATATATCAAGGGTTTTAATCCGTAGATTAATCGCCTCCTCGATCCCCATTATACAAGCTTCGTACTCTGCTTCATTGTTGGTGCACCCGAAAGTTATTCGTGCAGTGAAAGGCATATGAACACCTTCCGGCGTGATAAGAACTGCTCCAACTCCGCACCCATTCATATTGACAGCCCCATCAAACATCAGACTCCATTTGGATTCAGGGTCTGGCCCCTCCTCCGGAAGTGGTTCCTCGCAGTCTTTAGCTTTGAGAAACATGATGTCCTCATCAGGGAAGTCAAACTTCATGGGTTGGTAATCATCAATCGGCTGTTGCGCGAGATAGTCGGACAAGATACTTCCTTTGATGGCCTTTTGTGAAGTGTACTGAATGTCATACTCTGTCAAGACCATTTGCCACCGTGCAACTCTGCCTGTCAATGCTGGCTTCTCGAAAATGTACTTGATAGGATCCATTTTTGAAATCAACAAGGTCGTGTGCCTAACCATATATTGCCTCAATCGCTTAGCGGCCCATGCAAGCGCACAGCATGTCTTTTCAAGCATTGAGTATCGGGACTCACAATCATTGAACTTTTTGCTCAGGTAGTAAATAGCATGCTCCTTCCTACCTGTCTCGTCATGTTGACCGAGAACACAACCCATGGAACCTTCAAGCACTGTCAGATACATTATCAGCGGTCTCCCTTCAACTGGAGGCATTAAAATCGGAGGTTCCTGCAAGTATTCTTTTATCTTATCGAATGCCAATTGGTAATCGTCATTCCACCTGACCGTTTGATCTTTCCTCAACAATTTAAATATTGGTTCACACGTGGCTGTTAGGTGAGATATGAACCTCGCAATGTAGTTCAATCTACCCAAGAAACCACGAACCTCTTTTTCTGTTCTCGGTTCAGGCATTTCTTGTATTGCTTTCACCTTGGCAGGATCAACCTCGATTCCTCTTTCGCTCACAATGAAACCTAGCAACTTTCCAGAACGCACCCCAAACGTGCACTTGTTTGGATTTAATCTCAGACGGAACTTTCTCAACCTTTCAAACAACTTTTTCAGGTTAACCAGATGTTCCTCTTCTGTTCTCGACTTGGCAATCATATCATCTACATAACATTCGATCTCCTTATGAATCAAGTCATGAAACAATGTCACCATCGCCCGCTGGTACGTTGCCCCTGCGTTTTTCAACCCAAAAGGCATTACTTTATAACAATATGTACCCCACGGAGTAATGAACGTGGTCTTCTCCATATCTTCAGGTGCCATCTTGATCTGGTTGTACCCGGAGAACCCGTCCATAAATGAGAACACTGAAAATTGAGCTGTATTATCGACCAGCACATCAATATGAGGTAGTGGAAAATCATCTTTCGGGCTAGCTTTATTAAGATCTCGATAATCCACACACATTCTCACTTTTCCATCTTTCTTCGGTACTGGCACGATGTTGGCTACCCATGGAGGATACTTTGTCACAGCAAGAAAACCAGCGTCCCACTGCTTCTGGACTTCCTCCTTAATCTTTAAAGCCATGTCGGGGTGAGTCCGACGAAGTTTCTGCTTGACTGGTGGACATTCTTCTCTTACTGGCAGTCTGTGCACGACAATATCCGTATCCAACCCCGGCATGTCTTGATACGACCAGGCGAAGATGTCAACATACTCGCGCAACATTTCCGTCAAAGTTTGCTTCACATCTGCTTGCAAGCTGGCACCAATCCTGATCTCTTTCTTGGCGTCCTTGGTACCAATATTGATGATTTCTACAGTCTCCTGATGAGGCTGGATGACCCTTTCCTCTTGTTTCAACAATCTGGCCAGTTCTTCAGAAAGTTCACAATCTTTCCCATCCCCTTCTTCGGCTTGATAAATCAGATTGTCAAAGTCATACATGGCCATATCGTTATCAGTGGTATCCGGAGGATCAAGTCTGCATGAATGGGTTCATGCCTTATTTTAGAATTTATTTTTAAGCAAAACAAAAGAAAATGAAACATTGCCATTTTATTATTTTTTTTTTGTGCAAAAATAAAAACTGAAAGACAGAGAACAAAATTTGATTGCAAAACGTCCTTTATTAATGATTAAACATTGCAAATGCAACCATGGTGGCCCTACAAATGAATCTATACGCCTTGGGCAGAGCGCAAGATTTTGACATGCATTATGGTTAGAAAAAACAAAGAAAAATTACTCTGTCTGAAGAGTAACCCGGATGACTTCTTCAACGAACCAGTTTTGCACTTGTTGTCCCGGAGCACGAGGGCGTACCCAGTTGTCCAGGTCACAATCACTGTCAACACTATCCTCCGTGGCTGCACAAGACTGGTCCATGTAGATAATTCCCCCACTATTGAAAGTAATGGGTCCCCTGCTCCCCGCATCTGAAGTTGTAGAGGGATGATAACCAATACCAAATTTGTCTTCCTTCATTGGGGTCTCTATCAACCTGCCCCAACCTTGGGCGTTGCCTGCCCTGACGACTTCGACAGCTTGTTTGTAAGATGAAATGGAGGTACCGGCCCCAGCTGGTACAGAAGAAGACTCAGGTGCATCGTCAATGTTGACTGCTTCAAATGATTGGCACAGCATCTCATGAATTTCCCCATCCATTTCAATGTACTTGAACGTGGACAGGTGACTCACAAAGATGTCTTCTTCCCCACACACTGTCACAACCTGCCCTTCAAACTCATACTTCAGCTTTTGATGTAGAGTAGAAGTGACAGCCCCGGCTCCGTGAATCCAAGGGCGTCCCAATAGGCAGCTATATGCAGGTTGTATGTCCATTACATGGAACGTGGATTTGAATACCTGTGGTCCAATTTGTACGGGCAATTCCACCTCACCAAACACAGATCGTCTAGTTCCATCGAACGCTCTGACCACCAATTCACTAGGCCTTAAGACCAAACCATCAACTTCCAGCTTCATTAATGCCTTCTTGGGCAAGACATTGAGTGATGAACCAGTGTCTACCAGTACATGAGATAACACTGCGCCCTTACACTCCATCGTGATATGCAAAGCCTTATTATGGTTTCTTCCTTCAACCGTCAGATCTCTACTTGTAAAGCCCAAGCCATGGCTAACATTAACATTGGAGATTACGCCCTCGAGCTGATTAACAGTAATTTCTTGTGGCACGTACGCACTCTTCAACACTTTCAACAATGCCTGTCGGTGCGCATCAGAGCACATCAATAGTGACAAGATTGAAATCTTTGAAGGGGTCTGATTCAGTTGGTCCACAATCTTATAATCGCTTTTCTTGATTATCTTCATAAATTCTTCCATTTCCTTATCAAAAGTAATCTTTGTCTCTGCTTCAGGTGAAGGCTCACTTTCAACCACCTGTTTACCCTTAGCCTTTGCTGCAGCTTCTACCTCCTTATCACTTCTCAAGGTTGGGGGAGCGAACAACCTTCCACTCCTTGTAAAACCCCCTACACCCCCTACGTTATCAATATTTGGGCTGACTGACGACTCAACTTCCTGCTTTTTACCTTCATAATATACATCTGCCCCATAGTGCCATGGGATAGCCTTCGTAGACGTGAACGGAATTGGTCCTGGCACCGTGATAGTGACAGGACTGGGCCTTTCTGGCGCAACACTCGCCACGGGAACTGCATTGACCGGCATTTGAATCTCAGCGGGAGTGTAATAGATGGTCACGGTTGATATCTCATCAGTGTCTTTCACGACTCTGTCGAACTGTAGACATCCTTCATCGATCAGATTCTGTAAACCCATCTTCAACTTATCACAGCCGTTCTCCTGATTCATACACTCAGAGCACTCTTGATTACAGCCCGGGAACACCCGTCCCTTCAATAAACGATCTTTTACCACCAACAAAGAAGTTTTCACTTGATGGATATCTGTCACCAGATTCAATCTCCTCCCATCTTCAATAGCGTACACATTTGCTGCACTATGATCAGGCATGGGATGCTGAGTAATATTAGGAGCGGGAGAGAAATTGATGGCTTTAGCATCAATCAAATCTTGTACTTTATGATGGAAAGCCCAGCATTTTTCAATGGAGTGCCCCTGAGCACCTGAGTGGAACTCACAACGAGCATTAGCATCGAAGTTAGGTGGCAGGTTTCCAGCAACCGGAGCTTTCATAGTACGGAGTTCTACCAACTTTAACTCGAGTAGCCGGGGCAACAGCGCGGCATAAGTCATAGGGAGAGGATCCATCTTACGATCCCTCTGTCTAGACCTTTGCTGGAAAAAAGGTTGTTGCTGTTGAACTTGTTGTTGGGGTTGTTGTTTCTGAACAGACGGTGTGGGGATTGTTACAGCATCTACCTGATAATAAGCTCGAGAACGCCCTCTGCCTCGTCCTCTAAACACAGCATTCGTATCACCTTCTCTTCTTTTCTGGTTACTAGCAAACGGTTTCTTCGTCCCCGAAGAGCCAGCCCCACTCACATCCTGGATCTTTCCAAGCTTTAACAGACTTTCTATTCTTTCTCCCGCAATCACAATATCAGCAAATCCAGTTGACGGACAAGCAGCTAATCTATCCAGATAGGCCCCTTGCAAGGTGCCCATGAACATATCTGCCATTTCTCTGTCTGACAAGGGAGGTTGGACCTGGGCAGCCATTTCCCTCCACCTCTGTGCATATTCTTTGAAACTCTCCTTGGCATTCTGGGACAATCCCTGCAATTGGGTGCGGTTGGGCGCCATGTCGATATTATACTGGTATTGCTTCAGGAACGCTTCTGCCAGATCTTTCCAATTCTTCACAGCAGCTCTATTCAACTTCATGTACCAGGTCAAGGATGCCCCAGCCAGACTGTCCTGAAAATAGTGCATCCATAGCTTCTCGTCATCCGTATGGGCTGAAATCTTCCCAAAGTAAGCTTGAAGATGCGTTTGGGGACACGCATTGCCATGATACTTATCAAAAGTGGGAGGTTTGAATTTAGGGGGAATTCTGACTCCTGAGACCAGCCCCAAGCTGGTAACATCAATACCCATAGAGTTCTTGCATTCTATGGCCCTGATCTTTTCTGCTAACTCCTCATACCTTCGATCACCTTGATTACCCACATCAGCATCCAGCAGAGTAAATTGGTCTTCCAGAGTATCTTCAAGAGTAACACCAGCATGCCTACCATTTCCATTACCCCGATTGTTACCACCAGGAGGAGGGTTGCCGCCGGGAGGAGGAATGCCATGTCCCTGTGAATTGTCATGATGATCACCTTCGGGCCCGTTGTCGGGACGCTCTACCAGAAGCCTCAGTCTCTCCTGATTCAATGGCATTTCTCATCATCCTTTAAGAGGATACACAACATACTCTGAGGAATTTGGATTTGGAAGATGTGCAATTTCCTCCTAACCAAAGGGGGTCAAAACTAGGGTTTCCCATTAAATCAGGGAATCTTTGATTTTTTGAACAAAACTTGATGTCATGGTATTCCATATGTCCTTAAGTGTATGTATGTGGAAGATTGCATCTCAATTGGTTTTAGAAGTGGTTCAATTGGAAGAAAGATCAAGAATCAGAGAAATTGGGGCAAAGTCAAATAATCAGAGGAAAAAGTCAACTCTTGACTTTTTGAGGCCAAATTCATGAAATTCATGTTACATATGTCCAATGTACAAAATTTGGTCAAGAAATTCCAAAGGAATCATGAAAAAATCAAGATGTGGAAAGTTGCCATTTTTGGAAGAGGAAGGGTTACTAAAAATAGCAAGTTTTGGACTTCTTGCATAGTGAAAGATGTAGTGCTTCAATCTCCCATTGAATCTCACTTCCTTGAGGTTTTGGAAGATCAATTGAGATAGTATGAGACATGAGAGACCTCTTGGCTTGCCTAGAGCCAACTTGATTGACCTTTTTGTGCTGTGAATGATTCCTTGATTGTCCACCTTCCACCTAATCACATGCCCTGATGGTAAGAAGGATGCCATGCTTCATTTTTCTATGCAATGTAATGTTAATGAGGTGGATATGATATGATAAATGATAATGCCATGCTATGATGACAAAAGGGGAGAGCAAATTTTGGGGTATTACAACCTATACTAATCATGGAAGAGAGAATGGCTAGTGCATCAGCCATGTGATTTTCTTCACGAGGGATATGATGAAACTCGATTCTGTTGAAGAAGGGTAACAACCTTCTCGCGTAATCTTTGTAAGGTATCAGTCCTGATTGGTATATGTTTCACTCTCCTTTGATCTGATTGATAACCAGGGCTGAGTCTCCATATACATCCAAGTTCTTAATCCTTAAGTCAATTGCTTCTTCGAGACCCATGATACAAGCTTCGTATTCGGCCTCATTGTTTGTGCATTTGAACGTCAGTCGGGCAGTGAAAGGAATATGGGTACCCTGAGGTGTTACAATGATTGCCCCAATTCTGTTTCCATAATTATTGACAGCTCCGTAAAAAATTAGTCCCCATTGGGAACCTGGTTCTGGCCCTTTACTGGGTAGCGGTTCATCGCAATCATTCATTTTCAAGTACATGACATCTTCATCTGGAAAGTCAAGTCCGGCTGATTCCTGATCGTCAATCGGTTGGTGAGCCAAATGATTGGCTAAAATACTCCCTTTGACGGCTTTCTGAGCATGGTACTCAATGTCATATTCAGATAACAACATCTGCCAACGGGCAATCCTTCCCGTGAGAGCGGGTTTTTCAAAGACATACTTGATTGGGTCCATTTCTGAGATTAACCAAGTAGTGTGACAAATCATGTACTGGCGAAGACGTTTGGCTCCCCAAGCCAGAGCACAACAAGTTTTCTCGAGAATAGTGTACCGAGTTTCACAGTCAGTTAATTTCTTGCTTAAATAATAGATGGCATACTCCTTTCTTTTGGTTTCGTCTTGTTGGCCAAGTACACAACCCATAGAGTCTTCCAAGACTGTTAGGTGTATGATCAGTGGCCTTCCTTCCATTGGAGGTGAAAAGATTGGTGGATTCAACAGACGTTCTTTGATACTGTCGAACGCTTTTTGGAAATCTTCTGTCCTTACACAACTTTGATTCTTTTTGAGTAGTTTGAAAATCGGCGCGCATGTTGCTGTCATGAGGGATATAAACCTTAAGATGTAATTCAGACGTCCCAAAAATCCTCTGACCTATTTTTCAGTCTTTGGTGAAGGCATTTCTTGAATGGCCTTGACCTTGTCAGGGTCAACCTCAATTCCTTTTTGGCTGACGATGAACCCTAAAAGTTTTCCTGAGCGAACACCGAACGTGCATTTATTGGGATTCAAGCGGAGTTTGTATTTTCTCAGATGCTTGAATAACTTTGACAGGTGTGTCACATGCTCTTCTTCTGTTTTAGATTTGGAAATTATGTCATCGACATACACTTCGATTTCTTTGTGCATCATGTCGTGAAACAGAGTTGTCATAGCCCTTTGATAGGTTGCCCTGACATTCTTCAAACCGAACGACATTACCTTGTAACAAAAGGTGCCCTATGGGGTGATGAATGAAGTTTTCTCCATATCTTTCTGTGCCATTTTGATTTGATTATAGCCCGAGAATCCATCCATGAAGGAGAAGACTTTGAACTTTGTTGTACCGTTTACAAGCATGTCAATGTGTGGCAGGGGGAAGTCATCCTTTGGACTTGCTTTGTTCAGATCCCTATAGTCTACACACATTCTAACTTTTCCGTCCTTTTTTGGAACTGGCACTATGTTAGCTAGCCATTGAGGATATTCTGAGGTGGCAAGGAAATCTGCGTCGATTTATTTTTGCACTTCCTCCTTGATTTTGATAGCCATATCTGGGTGAGTCCTGTCTCAATCTTTGTTTCACCGGAGGACATTCTGTCTTTAGCGGTTAATGATGTTCCACGATGCTGGTATCCAACCCCGGCATGTCCTGATAGAACCAAGCAAATACATCTGGAAACTCTTTGAGAAGTTTTATCAAGATTTCTTTGACAGTCGGACTGAGCAGTGCTCCAATCTTAACTTATTTCTTCTCTTCTTCTGAACCCAAATTAACCGTTTCCAATGGCTCTTTGTGAGGCTCAATAGACCTTTCCTCTTGTCTGATTAATCGGGAGATCTCTTCTGGAATTTCTTCGTCCTCTTCTTCTTTAACTTTAAATACCGGGAATTCAAAGTTGGGAGAAGGCATTGGATCGTATGTTTCAATGGGGTTTAAAACAAGCAATCTGCATGACGTGATGATTCATTTTTAGAAGAGATGGAGAGAATGCAAGAGTGTGTGCAGTGTATTTTCTGAAAAATGCTTGTTATTATTTTGGGTTTTTTTAGGATTACCATTTTCTGAAAAAGTGAAAAGCGAAAACAGCGATAAATGCGGGAATGACAGAATGGTATTATTTATTTATGATTTTTCGATTCTTGCAATACAACCCTATAAAACAAAACTTTGTCGCTTTGGGCAAAGCGAAGAGGGACATTTACAGAAAAGTGATCCCTTTAAAAACATCTGTTTCACCTGGGCAGGGTGAAAGGTTAACACAAAGACGGCAATCACTTAGACTTATGAACGACTTTCAGGACATCGACAACAACCCATTGGCGACGGAATCCTCGGTGAATCACAAAGTCTGGTACCTTCTTTCTTAGTTTGTCCTCAGAAATGACGCTGATTTCTGGCGGAGTAGGATCATTGGAATCTTCCTCCCATGCAGAGTTATCATAAACGAACTCTTCTGTTGTATCTTTCCCTAATGTTTTCACTCTCGAGAGGATCTCCCCATCCAGTTGGCTGGATGTCCTCGTATCTGATGCGAGAGCTTTCAGGAGCAGTGTACTTGACCAAGAAGTTATACTTACCACTCGGTTGTCCTAAGGTGTCCCATACGTCTGTGGGAACAGAGGAGCCATCCTTCTCGATGACGTTGACCTCAGGAAAAGCATAGTTGATGAACTCTTGTCCTGCAATCCTTGCAGATTCATCATTGTGCTGGATATCTTCAGACTATCCTGAGTAATGATCCCATGATCCGGTGGGGATGTGGGTATTTTCTTCAATCTTACTCAGTTGGTAGGCATCGTTTGGCTGACTCTTTTGCCTCAAGTCTACTAGGTACGGCTTCCAGATAGGCAAGTCATCCAGGGGATCAAAATAGTCCTGATCGAAGTTGTTGTTCATTAGATCATCTTCTAATGAGTTAGGCGGAGCACGACATCCCTCAGGATCACAATCTCCATAGATTATTCGAACGTCCGATCTTGGTATATATCTCAGGTCCTGCTTGGGAAAACAGAATGTCATGTGCGTTTCTTCCTGAGACATATAACCGTTTTCATTGAGATAAGATTTCCATTCCTTGTTCGTATTGGAGGAGTCGCTCTTATTGATGGTGTGTACTTCTTGAGACACTGGGTGGAGGAAGCCTCCACTATGGAAGAAGTCCTGAATGGGATGAAAACTTTCATCTTTAGTAGTCTGGGTACAGGCTGAGGAGAAACCAAGACCTTTCTTTGTCTTGTTATTCGTAGGAATTACGAGCTGTCCCCATCCCTTTACATTATTACTCTCGATCACCTTGAGATCGTCTTTGTATGAGGAGATTGATGTCCCTCTTTCTGATCGATTCTCATTGCTCACCGAGAGTGCTTGAAACTGGGTTCCAACGACCTCCTCGGGTTCTACACAGGATAATGATGATAAGTTGCTCACTATTAAAGCTTGTTCTCCACATACTGTGACTAACTTGTCATTCTTGACGAACTTCAGCTTCTCGTGAAGTGTCGAAGTGACTGCCCCAACCTCGTGTATCCAAGGTCTTCCTAATAAACAGTTGTTTGCTGCCAAAGTGACTTGGAAAGTCTGAGGACCAATAGTTATGGGAAGATCAACTTCGCCAATAACTGTTTTTTTAGATCCGTCAAAGGATTTAACGATGACCTTACTGCCTCTCATTGGAGATCCTTGAAATGATAGTCACATCAGAGTTGATTTTGGCATAACATTTAAAGACGATCATGTGTCTACCAGTACGCTGGCTAGAGCATCGTCCTGGCAGTTGACTGTAATGTTAAGTGCCATATTGTGATTTTTGCCTTCTTCCGGCAGTTCTTCATCACTGAATCCTAAATTGTTGCAGGAAGTGATGCTGGAAATAATGTTGTCAAACTGCCTTACCGTCACATCTTGTTCTATGAAAGATTGCTCCAAGACTTTCTGCAGAGCTTCCGTGTGAGCTTCGGAACTAAGAAAGAGAGATATCACAGATATTCTAGATGGAGTTTGCAACAGTTGGTCCACAATGTTGTACTCGCTTTTATGGAAGAGTTTCAGCATCTCATCGTTGTTCTTTATAAGTTCTAGATTACCGGATTGACCGATTTGTTGATTTGGAACTTCCGTTTGAGGTTCCTTTTCTTTAGCAGGTTCTCCAACTCCACTGTTGAAGATCCGGCCACTCCGTGTGATTCGACTGATGTTAGCAATGCTCACGATGAAGGGTAATGGAGTTTCCTTTCCATTTTCGAAGGTGGTTGCACCGTACTTGTAAGGGATAACCTTCTCTGATTTGTACGGGATCAAACTTGGCAGGTAGATAACCACATGAGTTTTCTGATTTCTCTGACCGCTATAGGCAACCTCAATTAGTTCCTGGTTGGGAACTTTTCTACTATCAAGAGGGATTCTTGATTCACCGAGTAGAGGGATTATGGCGCAAACATGTTTGGTCTTCCCATGATCGGAGATTATGACAACGTCTTTTCTTTGATCAGGGGGATACTCTTGTATCACGTTGATCGACCCAGAACTTGAACATGGTCGAACCTCTTTGCGGTCCAACTGATTTTGAAGAGTCGCTCGCACGAGATTGCTTCCTTTGTTGTTCTCTGAACAAACTCTACAACGCTCATAGTTGTGGGGTGGCATCCGACCACGTCCGCTTTGTATGCAGTGCATCTTTACTAGATTTGTTTCCATCGAGCGGACATCCTAACTTTGATGCCTACCACGATTCCCGTCAGTCATGCTAATCTATTGTGTAGCTTTATCCAAGTAGATTAGAAGCCACCAGTGGTCCAACAAGTGTTGAAGTGTTCTTTGGACAAGTGCACACCCTTGGTCGTCTTCACGACATTCTTCACAGTCTTGATAATTATGTGAAGCCAGAAAACTGAGTCTGACTTGCTTAGCGTGTAATTCTACCAGACTAGTACTCATTAAGCATATGTTAAAGATCTGAACCATATTGACTTGATGGTTATTTCTCTCACGGTAGTCTTGGATCCATCCGAGATCCATCTGACGTTGGAGGGCCTCTTGTACAAAAGAGCATCCCTGATTGCTTGTTGAGCAGATCAGACAAGTTTTGTAATCGTGCCGTGGCAGATTATGGTATTGACTTTGCCTTGAGTACATCGCCACCAAATTGATGTTCATCGCCAGAATGTTGCGGTTCTGAATAATGTTGGGGTGTGCATGGGCCATGTTGACTTCACGAATTATGTGATCCTGAATCTAGCCCAGATTCATCTGTTCTTGTAGAACTGAGTGCACTACGGAACACCCCTGATTATTCTTTTAGTAGATATCACACTGGTGATAATTTTGAGGTGGTACATGACCATACCCGCTCTGTCTGCAATGCATCCTGACCAGATTGGTTCTTAATAGGATCACATCGTGAATTTGATAACTGCGGCTAAATTCTTCCTCTATTAAATTTATTGCAGTCTTTTCATGTTGCAGCAACGGGTTCGTCTGAACATTCGAATTAGTATCTTTGAAAGATAGGATCTCGTTCCTGACAAGCTTCTGTATGTCATACTTGAAGCTGAGACAGTTTTCAATGTTGTGTCGCGGTCCTCCTTGATGGTAAGGGCAAGTTTGATCCGCTTTAAACCAAAAAGGTGGATTTTCTGGTACTGTAAGAGGAGTTCTGGTTTGGACGTGCCCCTTGGCTAGTAGAAGTGGAAATAGTTCTGTGTACAATATTGGTATAGGGTCAAACCCTGATGGTCGTGTCGTACGATTGTTGTTATTGTACTATGGACGAGCCTGCTGAAAAGGCTGTTGTGTCCTTTGTTGATACTGTTGTTGAATTGGTTGGCTCTGAGCAACCTGAGGTTGATAAGTCAGAGCCAGCATTGGGTTAATAGCGGGAGTTATTGCCGCTACTGGTTGATACCTTCGCCTTTGCTTTCCGAGAGAGATATTAGTTATCTCCTGTTCTTTCTTCGTTTGAAAAGCACTACCGTATCTTTTAGTACTGCTAGATGGCTCTACATCTTTGACCAATCGTCCTTCTCAGACTGCTTCTTCAAGGCGTACTCCCATGTTCACCATCTCAGCGAAGTCATTGGACGCACTTGCAACCATTCTGTCGTAATAGATTGAGCTCAAGGTTTTTGGGAAGATCTTGGTCATCTCTTTTTCCTCAAGAGGGGACAGATCTGTGCGGCAATTTCACGCCATCTCTGAGCATATTCTTTGAAATTTTCTTTGTCTTTTTACGACATTGCTCTGAGCTGATCCCTATCTGGTGCCATATCCAAATTATATTTATACTGCTAAACGAAATCTGAGCCGAGATCTCTGAAAGTACTGATCTTGGTGCGGTTTAAACCCGTGTACCATTTGAGTGCGACACCGGTTAAACTGTCTTGGAAGTAATGGATCAGTAACTGTTGATTTTAAGTCTGGGTAGACATTTTTTGAGCGTACATCACCAAATGACTTTGAGGGCAAGAGTTTCCCTTGTATTTTTCAAAGTCAGGCACCTTAAATTTGTGCGGTATCTTTACATTAAGGACCAGACAGAGGTCTGCGGCGTCCTTTCCGAATAAGTCTTGATCGTGAATGGCATCAAGTTCCTTCTGCATTTCCAAGAATTGTTCCTGGAACTCATTCATTCTTTCATACATGTCTTTGTTTCCACCAGGAATGGCTTGCGAAATCTGACCTTCCGGGACAGTGTGTACCACTGGTTGTGGTATAGACATTATAGCGGTGACTCTTGGTGCTTCAGTACCATGAAGTTTGTAACTGTAGCGAGCGATTTTGGACGTGGTTCTTAAGCACTGTCGCTCTTCGGTACTACAGGTCGATTCATTTTTTATCCTATTGAAGCTGATGAAGGAAGGGAAATAGATGTCTCCAACTAACCCTGCTTGCAAACTGAGGTTAAACAGTCAAAACTGTTGGTTTACAGATGCGGTTTTAGTTCGTGGGCCTCTCTCTGCTTATTTTGTTCAGAACGAAATACTGAGACTGTTCATGGGGAATTTTTTGGGATCCTGCGCCAGATTGGATGGAGGTAGGGGACTTTGGGGTTTTTTGATTAGTGTGCTCGCTAAGATTCTTTTTTCAATCATATGCCTACGTATTCCCGGGTTAGGGAAATCAGAGCGATCGTAGTTCCTCCTATTCTATGGGAGGAAACGGTGTTTTGGTGTCTTGTTCAAAGCCCAAGACATGAAGCTAAAGGTGGTTTATATCTTGTTCAAAGCCCAAGATGTGAAGTTGAAGGGTCTATTTGTATCTTGTTCAAAGCCCAAGATGTGAAGCTAAAAGGGTGTTGACTTTAGAGAGAATTTGTCATCTCTAAAGGGGAATATTTGGTCTGTTTGGCACAACTATTGGGTGACTGATTATAAAGGAGAATTACTTTAACTGGGATATGCGAATCCAACAATGCCATAATTTCCTTTATAGGGGATTTTCAACCTGAAGGAGAAGACTTTAACTCAGTTTAGAGCAACACCATCTTTCCTTAGGAATTTCTCATGCTAAAAGAGGGACAGTGGCGTGGATGTAAATAATCCAGAGGCTTACCGCTTACAATAATTAGACGAGGGAAAAGGAGTTATTGATGTTTGTATGTTGTGACCAAAGCATGATTTGATGCTAAAAGGTTGATTGAATCAAACGGGGATTCCTTTATACAAAGCCTAAGAGGAGGCTATTGACCCAACAAGAGGATGCTTTTGTGTCTCGTACGAAGCCTAAGATAGAGGCTAAAAGGGTTGACTCAACAAGAGAGTGTTTTTGTATATGTCTTGTACGAAGCCCACGACCGAGGCTAAAAGGGTTTGACTCAACAAGAGAGTCTTTTATACTCACCAAGAGAGTAATTTGTATCTCGTACGAAGCCCTAGATGGAGGCTAAAGGTGATCGACTCAACAAGAGAATCTTTTTATACTCAACAAGAGAGTGTTTTATATCTCGTACAAAGCCCGAGATGAAGGCTAAAAAATGTTTGACTCAACAAGAGAATCTTTTATACTCAATAAGAGAGTGATTTTGTATCTCGTACGAAGCCCGAGATGGAGGCTGCAAAGGTTTGACTCAATAAAAGAGTATTTTATACTCAACAAGAGAGTGTTTTGTATCTCGTACAAAGCCCGAGATGAAGGCTGGAAAGGTTAACTCTGCTGGGGAGAATCATTGTACAAAGCCCAAGAGGAGGCTAGGGTTACTGTTTCAGTTGAGTGACAGGTCCATTATGTTGGTTAAAAGAGAAAATCAGTTCTTATATGGGTAATGTTGTACTCCTGGATTTGATCTGAGGACCGGGATTATTTCCTGTTCTTTAAGGAAACGGGGAATCCAAAGGGTTTCTAGACTGTCCAAGTCTACGAGTGTTTTTCCTATTTTTGAAAGGAACTTGAGAATGTATTCGAGACTTAAGGAGATTAGACTGTCCAAGTCTAGAGTTTTATCTTTTGTACTAAGCTTAAGAGAAATTAAGAGACAGTACGTTCGCGGTAGAAAGATCTAGACTCTTTGAAAGACTATTCTATTAAGATGACTAATTTTTGTTCCTATACCTTTAAGAGGTCGCCAGGACAATTTTTACGAAGCCCAAGAGGAGGCGAGAAAAACTTTTAAGAAGCCGATGGGACAATTTGTACGAAGCCCAAGAGGAGGCTATCTTCCCGGAGGAAGAATCATTATACGAAGCCTAAGAGGAGGCTGTGAAAACTTCTAAGAAGTCGACGGGTCCTTGTACAACGCCCAAGAGGAGGCGGGGATGCTTTTAGGAAGCCTGTGGGTCCTTGCACTAAGCCCAAGAGGAGGCTGATGAACAGTTCCAGAAGGGGTTTCACTTGGAACATTGGCCTTCTGTATCTGAAATGTTCAAGGGGGAGATTTCTTAGATCTAGTTATCTAAAATTGTTGTAAAAGAAAATTCTCATGGTTTAGGTTATGTTGAAATATCCGGGATAAAGTCGGAGGTAAGGAGACGAGGTTTTGTCTAGTTCTAGACGTAGTTGCCGGGGAAACTCTAAATATCTATAGTAGTATTACACAGTCGATATGAGTTTATGAAAGAAGACTTACAGTGAAATAGCCCCACAGTACAGTTATATACATATGAAAGCGGTAAATGAAAGCGGGTAAACACTTACTTGGTTGTAGAGCTTCTATACTGTATTATTAGTTGTTCAACCAAGAAATTGAAAATAACAGTATGTTGCAAAATCAAAGGAGAAAGTGCTTTTTGAAAGGAAAATTGGGGCTTATAGCTCAAGGAGAGGCCCAGGGTTTTATCAGTGATCGCACTGTCGTTTTGTACAGGGAATTATACAAGTGACTGAGACCCAAGAAAGGTTTTCTGTACAAGGGGATGGGTCTTACACTCTCTCAAGAGGCCCAAAATGATTAATAGTGAACAAAGATGGGTCTTATAGCTCAAGGAGAAGCCCAGTGGTTAATTTTGAAAAGGGCGACGATCGCGCCGAGGTTTTGAAAACACCGTGGGTCTTATACAATGACTGAGGCCTAAATGTTTTTGGTTTCAAAAGAGGATTGGGTCTTACACTCTATTAGAGGCCCAAAATGGTTTTGAATGGGTCTTATAGCTCGAGGAGAGGCCCAGATGGTTTGTTTTAAACGGGCGATGATCGCGCCGAACTTTTGAAATACAATGGGACTTATACAACATTTGAGGCCCAAAATAGGTTTGTATTTACAAAGGATTGGGTCTTACACTCTATTAGAGGTCCATGAGTGTTCGAAAAAGTTTGTTAGGGTGAAAATCAATAAAACCCTAATTTCACCATTTTTTAATATAATTATTCAAAGAAAATTAATACAAATGATAAAAATTCCAAATAAGTTTGAATAAACAACTTGTGATTTTGGTTTTAGGTTTGAAAAATGAGGCTTTAATCACAAGATGAATTAAAACCTACTTGGTTTTGATTTTCCAAAATGGATATTTATTTTTAAAAGGTTTAAAAACAAATAAAAGACATTTATTCACAAAAATACTAATTATATTAAATAAATAATATAAATCTAATTTTTTTGGGGAATAAAATATTTCAACATTTTTGTGATTTTTTGCAAAAAGAACCAATCTAAAATAATTAAAATTAAGGGAGTTATTAATTTTTCAAACTATTAAAAATAATATGGAAAATAACAAAAAGTGGTAAAAATAGCAAAAAGAGGATCTGGGGCGAGGGGGATTCGAACCCCAGACCTCTTGTGTATAGGGCGCGCGCCTTACCACTGGGGTGGTGATACATCCGTTGATTGAAACACAACCAGAAATATACAAGGCTTGCCTTGTTTTTGGCCTGGCCAAAGGCAAGGCAAGGCAAGGCAAGTTTGGGCAAGAAACGGGAAGGTCCATAACTTTCTCATTTCTCCATGGTTGGGGATAAAATTTATATGCATCTGGCTTAGAATTTCACAAGGAATCCAATGGTGGTGGTATTTTTTTCAGATCATGATCCCTCCTCAAAATCCGGTAGTGGTTTTGAAATAGACCATATTTTGCATTTTCTGTGCTACATCTTGGTACAAGTATGAATTACATGATAAATTGATGCAAACACAACACATATGAAATGTAGAAGAGATGCATGATAAGTGGACTTCAAAGCAATGCATATTTTGGAAAGTTCAAGTCAAGATGCTTACCACTTTTTGAGCTTTTGGAGTTTTTTGTGCAATCTGCCAAGTTTCTTGTTCCAGAAATGGTTTGATGCTTTGGACACTCTCAAATGATCCCTTACAAGCTTTTAGGATGATTGGAATCAGCTGGAACCTGCAAAAACAAAAATGGGCCCTTTCTTGCAAATGGGGTTAAAATGGCCAAAATAACAACTCTCTCAAATGGTGTTCTAGATGTTGGGAGCCATTTGGGACAGTTCAAGGATGGTATTTGGAGTGTGTTTGAGGTTTTATCTGGTTTAGAAAGTGACTGAATCAATACATGGCTTGAAAAATGCAAAAAAAAACCTATTTTGAGGTTTTGAGATGTGACTTTGAGATTTAAGGATTACAGGCCACTTGTGTGAGTTTGGACATCTTAGATATGACATATTGGATGTGTTTGGATCATGAGCTGTGATGGAAATGCTATCTAACTCAAAAACTCAGAGTTACCTTGCTAAAGAAGGTATTTTTGCCTAAAGAAAGTGATTTAGAGGAAAGCATCTGTTCGATGGCTTTGGTGTACTCAAACTGAGCACAAATGAGCTCTATTTATAGTAGAGCAAGTTTGTTTTGGGATCAATAGTGAATGGCAACTGCAGCAGAGGTTTGGCCAATGTTGATCAATAGGAATCCAAGTCTCCTCTAGCCATTGACTAGAGGTTAGAGCACAGAGTTGTGGTTCCCTAGTTGTTGGATGAATCTTGACTGAATTCAGTTGCAAATGTGTCAGTCCATGCCACCTTGGTGCATCCATTAAATGCTCCAATCCAAAATTGGAGTCTTGTCCCTCTTTTAGGGATTTCTAGGTTTGGCATGCTACTTCTTGTTCCAGAGACTTTGGAGGCTTGGATCAGTGTTTGTTCCCTTTAGATTTGATCCTCAGATGTGTCCAAAGTGATGACAAGGCTTGGAATTATCTGATTTTGCCAAATCGAGCAAAAGTCCAAAATTCTGCCTAGCCTTGGCAGTTTTCAGCAAGGCATATTGCCATTGTCATATCTCATGGCTCAAGTGGAATTTGATGGAGTTCTTGGCCATTTTGGAAAGCCCTCATATGATACAATAACTGTTTGATCATAATTGGTTTTGATACTTTTTGGATCCAAGTGAAAAATTCCCCTACATTTGGAAAAAAAGTGAAGGCAGATTCTGACTTAGTGAAAATTTCACTAAGTGTTGGAAAAAAGTGACATTTTCACTTTTTGTGATTTTGATCATTCCATAATTTAAATCCATGGGGAATTGGAATGAGTGGTAGTTGAAGCTTTTGTAGAGGGTAATGAGAGCTACAAATCCATCTTTGGATGGGAAAAAATGGCCTTGTGGTTTAGGAGTTATGATCCTCCAAAGTTGGTACCCTAGCCACTTTGTTCCATAACTTAGAAAATTTTCTAAGTTTTTTATGGTTACCCCTTTTACAAGTTATCCCACTTTTCTTGATTTTTCTTGATGAATGATGATTCCAATCATACATTAACATCATTTTGGGGTCAAAGAACCATAATTGTGAAAAATCTCAAAAAGTCAAAGTTTGACTTTTGTGCACAATTGACTTTTCGTCAGATGAATTCCAAACTGTGCGATCCTCTATGAAATCAAGTCCTTGACCTAAATAAAACTTTATGGATTGATTTCATTGGTATTATAGGGTGTATTGAATCATGTCTTTGGGTTTGGGAGCATGTCCTGGTCAAAAGTCAAAGATACAGTTGACTTTTTCCGCGAAACCCTAACTGTGGTTCTGATGAAATTGAAACTTGTTGCTCAAGCTTCTTAGATCAATCAATTGTTGCAAATGGATCAATGTGATGTATTTGAGACCCTCAAATCCCCTCTTGAGGTCTTGGCTCATGTTTTGTCCCAAAAGTCAACTTAGGGGTGCATTAGGTCAAGAAACCCTAATTCCTGATTTTTTGATGAATGCATCCCCTGAGGCTAAATTGACTTGATGATTGGGTTCATGAGATCCCTTGGAGCATCATAGGTTATTCTTTGAAGCATTGGCTCATGCCCAGAGGAAAATTTCCATCTGGAGGCCCTGGTCGACCAAACCCTAATTTGGTGACACTGGCGATCTTAAGGCTCTATCCACCTAGAAGGGAGAAGCCTTGTGCTTAATACTTAAAGTGGGAGTCCTTTTGATCCTTTGTGGATGTTTGAGAGGCTAGACAAGTTGAAGATCATGTCATTTATTGATTGATCCTTTGTCTAAGAGCTCTGAGAGGGCTTGAAACCCTAAGCTTGATTGTAGTGGATACTCACCCATCTTTGGGGAGACTAATGAGGCATGATGGATTACCCATATTGTGGTGATGATTTCCACAATGATGGGAAATATTAGTGGTCAAAATTTGGGGTATGACAGTAACCTTTAAGAGTTACTGTCGTAATCCTTGCGTCTTCACTTTCCCAAAGTTTGTAACCTTCAGGTCTCGTGTTTCTGCTGCAGTTTCTTGGTCTTCAGTGACCAGTGGGATATATCCTTCAGGGAAAAAGTTGAAAGGCATGCCCCAGGGGCTACCTTTAGGCATGTTGTACCGAGGATAATTCTCATGTGTCTCCATTATGGGCGTAGATGTAATCTCTGAGATCACAGTTCTTTGTTGTTGCTTCTGAGCTGCTTCCAGTGATTGCATGTCACTGTGAAGTTTTTCCAAACTTTCCTTCAGAGCGTCGATTTCTTCTCTCAGCTCTCTATTCTCTTCCTCGAGATCGTTCATTTTCTTTTGTCGATTGGCCCGAGTATTGTATGAGTGAGACAGTTTGACTCTAGAATCATAACACATACGTGAGACTCAAAGATAAGAAGAACGCGTTAGGTGAGAATGATGAATGATATGCAAAGACATATTTTTTAGTTTTTGTTTTAATCAAAAAAAGAACGTCAACAAGTAGATTGAAAATATCATACAGTGGGGGATACCCCTTTTATTGAATTCGAAAGATTACAGTATGTTACAAGGAAAAGTACAGTATTTTACAAAGTGCTGTAAGGAAGATGGCTAAGCTTATGGATCCTGAGTCCTCTCTGGAGAGATCTCATATGTTGGTTCCGGTATTTTCCTTTTCTTTAACCGGGGCTCTTCAGCCGTTGTCGGGTCGTCAATCCTTTGCCAAGTGAAAGGAGCGAGCAAATTTCTTCGGTCTTCTTGACTCTCTATAGCATGTTGTTCTGATATTTTAATCAGAGCATCCTTCTCTTTTAACAGTTCCTGAATCTTGGTACACTCCACATTGAGGATTCGGTACTTGTTTTTCCAAGACCTCTTCTCACGTTGAATTTTGTTGAGAGCTACCTGGAGTTTTTTTGTATCAGACATGAAAATAAAGGACAGATTCCTTTAACGAAAAAACTTCTTGGCGTGGGAATGGCAACCTCAGCTTGAGGGCTCTAGTTTGCACCCAGTGGAGATAAGGCTCCATGGAGGTGCAGTCCGGTCTTCCTAGAGACTCTCTTCCTTTCTAGTGAATATGTTGCCAAGAATGCACTATTTCCTTCTTTAGTTCCCTGTCATTTTCCCATTCCTTGAAGAAAAGACCTTCCAGATGAACATTATGTGGGATATTCTTCATCGGGTATCCGAGTTGATGGCGAGCTAAAATTGGATGATAGTTGATTCCTCCTTTAGTTCCAATGAGGGGTACATTAGGGAAATTTCCAAATCTTTCAATGATCTCTATCCCTTTGTAAATCCTATTATACTAATCTATGTCAGAGTTGATAAGGGTCATAATCCTCTGTGACCAACGTAGAGTACTCTTGTGATCCCAAAAAGCAGCAGACTTGGGTAAATGGGAAATGAACCATTTGTAAAGTAAAGGTACACAACATATGATCATTCCTCCACTGTACAAATTCCTTAAGTGTATGAAATGATAAGCATCTGCGTGCAAGGTTGGTACGGGGTTCCCAATCAGAAATATCTTAACAGCGTTGGTATCGACGAAGTTGTCAATGTTGGGAAAAAGGAATAACCCATATATGAGTAGAATAAAGATATCTTCGAAAGCAGTTACGTTTCCTATACTAGCAAAGTACAGAGCTTTCTCTATCAAGAACTTAGCTGGTAAACCCTGGATTCCTCCTTTGGTGGTCATGTGAGTCCTAACTTCTGACTCGTCCAAAGAGATCGCTCTTGTAATGGTTCGTTCCTTTGGAATTTCTTCTAGTCCAGACAATGGAGCTCGGTCAGTGATAGGTAAATCAATCAGATGAGAGTACTCCTCTAGTGTTGGTGCCAGTTGGTAATCCGGAAATGTGAAGCAATGATAAATCGGATCGTAGAACTGAATCAACGTATACAGGATTCCTTCAACTATGTGGACCCTTAACAGAGACAACAGTCCTCCATGCTTAGCTCTGAAAGCCTCAGGGTTGGTAATCATCCTTGCCAACCTCCTTAACTTCTCTAGTTTCAGAGCCTTGAAGGTGTACTTGTGCGTCTTTCTTCTACCGAAATCCATAACGTAATCTCTAATATTTGCAATTATTGTTTTAGTTTATTTTGAAAAAAGATTTTTTCCTTTGTTTAAAAAGAGTTTTTTAGATGAATGCATGAATGCAGCACATAAAAACATTGAAAAAACATGGGTTCAAGGGTTCAATGTCACGAGCATGGAGTCATGGCTCTATCCATCCCCAAAGGTTGTACTATTCTGGTCAATTTTTGTACCTGTAAAACGGGTTTTAAGGTTCCCTTAATCATTGACCCCCCTAGGGATATCAACAGCAAGCTGATTCACTCGACCGAGCTGTAATATCCTAGGGTAGATCTTATTTGAGTGTAGTATCGCGTATCAACTATTTCCGATAGTCACTGCACTGCCATATGGTCATATGGTTAATGTCTGCTAAATCCTCAGGGTCACGGGTACCGCACTGGGAAAACTTTGCTTTCACGACAATCGGTCATTCAACATTTAGTATCCACACGGGTACCTCGCCTGATTCGGTGGGCTACCAGGATCGCTTGTTCGGGATTCACTCCCTATAAGTTCTCCCATCTATACCACCGTTATCTTAATGTTCTCTCAAACTTCCCACGTGCATATCAATCGCATTCCCATTGACAGAAAAATAAACACGGATATCAAGTAGGAATAGCAGTAAATATATATATATATATATAGGGTTATGCTAATGCACACCCATGTAGGTGTGCATTAGCAACATACACGTTAATGTATTTTTGTGTATGGTCCACCAATTTTGGATGGGACCTACATTAAAAAGATGAAGAAAAAAAATAAAAATAAAATAGATGTAGTGTATTTTTGTGTGGGGTCCACCAATTTTGGGTGTATGTTAGCATTTCCCATATATATATATATATATATATATATATATATATATATATATATATATATATATATATATGTATAGTATAGAAAATGCTAAACAACCTAGACCTCTTAGGAATTCTAATCCTAGTTTGGCTCCCCATCAGAGTCGCCATTTTTCTATAGCGTACGATTTTTGTCGGTGACGCAACCACCTTATCGCCATTGGTTGGAATTGGGTGCTACTTTCTGATTTCTTATTTATCCTATGAAGCTGGAAAGGAAAGGGAAGCTATCTAAAACTAATCTTGCACGAAAATGTTTTCTTTAACAAATGCTAAGAGATTGGGGGGTCCGGGTTCAGGTTATACACTGGGGAGTTGTCAATTACCCATCCTATATATGGTTATCCATAGATCGTTTAGCAAATTCTACTGTTATCTACTTACTGGTGTTTATCTGTCATAAATTGGGAAAGTTTCTCTTTTGGGAATGTTTGAGAGAGAGTTTTTGCTATTTTTGGGTTTTTTCGATGTTTTTGGTAAGGTACTGGACCTAAAGTTTTGTTATGTGTGCTCGCTAAGATTTCGCAATCTTATGCCTATGTATTCCCATTAAAGGAAAACAGGGAAATCAGAGCAATCATAGTTCCTCCTATTCTATGGGAGGAAAAAGATGTTTGGTGTCTTGTTCGAAGCCCAAGATTGAAGATAAAGGTTATTTGTGTCTTGTTCAAAGCCCAAGATTGAAGCTAAAGGTTTTGACTGAGAGAGAATTTGTTATCTCTAAAGGGAAAAATATCATCTGTTTATCACGGTTGTTGGGTGACTGATTATAAAGGAGAATTACTTTAACTAGAGTATATGGAATCCAGCAATGCCATAATTTCCTTTTTAGGGGATTTGTTCTGAAGGAGAAAACTTTAACTCAGTGTTGAGCAATGCCATTTTTCCTTGGGAATCTTTCATGCTAAGAGAGGGACATTGGCTTGGATGTAAATAATCCAGAGGCTTGCGACTTATAGCAATTAGATGAATAAGGGTTTTACCAGGATAAAGAGGGACTACAGCTTGGATTTTTGAATCAATAAGTGTGCCACTTACATCAGTTATCTAGAATTAGGTTTGTTTTGATTGTCTATTTTGATGTGTGATGTACAGAGAAATGTCTTCCTACAGAGAGATTTTTGATTTCCTCTGAGGGGATGTTGATTTTTGTGTGCCTTGATTAAAGCCCAAGGTTAAAGCTAAAAGGTTGACTCTGTTTAGTGAGTTTCATTTCTATTTTGTACAAAGCCCAAGATTGAGGATGAAAAGAGATTGACTCTTTTGGGGAGATCATTATACAAAGCCTAAGAGGAGGCTAGAAGAAATTGACTCTTCCGGGGAATATTTAGTCTGTCTTGTACAAAGCCCAAGACCGAGGCTAAAATGGATTGACTCTACTGGTGAGAGGTTTTATCTGTCTTGTACAAAGCCCAAGATTGAGGCTAAAAGAGGATTGACTCCACTGGGGAGGTTCCATACGCGTCTTGTACAAAGCCCAAGATTGAGGCTAAAAAGGGGTTAACTGACTCAGCTAGAGAATTTTTATAGGTGTCTTGTACAAAGCCCAAGATTAAGGCTAAAAGGTGCTGAGGTATGATCATTATACAAAGCCTAAGAGGAGGCTGGTTGGGGGAATTTCTTATATAAAGCCTAAGAGGAGGCTAGATTCTGCTGAGGATTATTGAGATCCAGAGGTAGGTCCAAATTAGGGGATAAACTCTTGCTGAGGATTTACAGAAGAGTTGAAATATCAGATGCTTTGAGGCTTTGATTGAGGGTTTATTGATAGTAATCTGACCCTAGCTGGGGGAATTTAAAGTGAAAGCTTAAAGATTGAATTTTTTAAACCTTTGGAGGTTTTAACTCTGCTGGTGATTAATCAGGGTTTTTTTTCATGTTCTTTTAGGAAATTTGAGGGTTTCTGGAGATTTAAAAGGAGGTGAGATTGTCCAAGTCTACTGGTATGAAAAGCTTTATCTTTGTATGATGCCCAAGAGGAGGTTGGTGTTTTAAGGGATGAGAATCAACCCTAAATTGTTCTGATGTTTTGAGATTCTGACTCTCTGGAGGATTGAACTATCAAAGGATGACTAAGTTCTGTCCTATACCTATAGGAGGTCTTTGGGTCCTTGTACTAAGCCCAAGAGGAGGCACGAGAACTTCTAAGAAGCTCGAGGGTCCTTATACAAAGCCAAAGAGGAGGCTGGGGATGTTTTTAGGAAGCCTGTGGGTCCAAACCTAAGAAAAGTTCAAGAAAGGGTTCACCTGGAATAATCCTTTCTTTAGTGAACAGTTCTAGGGTTTGAAGAAATTCAAGAGAGGTTTCACCAGGAATTAACCCTCTATGGAGAAATGAATTTCTTAGAAAAATTTCTAGTAGTGATAGTCTTGAGAAAAGTTTCACCGGGAATAATGCCTTTCTCTGTTCCATATTGTATAACCCCAAGAGGAGGCAAGAATGTATCTGGAATTTCCTATGGGGAACTAGTTTTGACTATGTTGAAAGAGTGACCATTGGCTTGATCTAATCCTAGACCTAATTACTGGGGAAGACTCTAAGCAAATAATATACAGGCATATATATACAGATAAAATATATAATCAAGTATATAAAAGAAAGATGGTAGAACTTACGGGTGAGCAAGCTTCCAGTGTTATAAACACAGCTGCATAGTTAATTATTCAAGAAATTGAAGAAATTTTTTATAACAACTATAAATTTGAATCAAAATCAAAAGGGAAGTTGTTTTGAAAGGATGTTTGGGGCTTATACTTAAGGAGAGGCCCAGATGAATTCTTTTGAAAAGGCGACGATCACGTCGTAGTTTTGAAAAGCACAAAGGGACTTATACAATGACTGATGCCCAAATTTAATTTATTTACCAAAGAGGTTGGGTCTTACACTCTATTAGAGGCCCAAAGTTATTTTTATACAAGAAATGGGGCTTACAACTCAAGGAGAGGCCTAGATGAAAAACAACGATCGCACCGTTATTTTGAAAAATCGTACCGGGATTTATACAATGACTGAGGCCCAAATTATTTATGTACAAAGGGATGGGTTTTACACTCTATTAGAGGCCCAAAGTGTTGAATTTTATACAAAAAGATGGGGCTTACAACTCAAGGAGAGGAGTTGATCTTTGTTTTGAAAGCGGCGATCGCGCCGATATTTTTGAAAATCGTATCTGGACTTATACAATGACTGAGGCTCAAATTTATTTTATTTACAAAGGAGTGGGTCTTACACTCTATTAGAGGCCCAAAGTGTTTTGATAAAGATTTGTAAGGGTGAAAAATAATCAAAGCCCTAACTTGATTTTAAAAATGTATTTTAATTGAATAAAATTCAATTAAAATTATCAAAGTTATCAAACATGTGTGAAAAACAAGTTGTGATCTTGGATAAGTATTTGAAAAATCATGTTTCATTCATAGAATGATTTGAAAATCATTTGAATAAAAGAAATCAAGAAAAAGAATTCATTTAAAATGTTTAAAAACAAATAAAAGGAATTCTTTTCAAAAAATTCAAAATATATTAAATAAATAATATCTTTTTGATTTTTTTGTGGAATAAAATACTTTAACATTTTTGTGAATTTTGAAAAAAAGAACCATTCAAAAATGATAAAAAAAAATGAGAGAGATTAAATTTTGAAGTTATTAAGAATTTGTGAAAAAAAGGAAAGAAAATAGTGATAATAATATATGAAAAATCCTTTTGAAAATGGTTAAAAGAATAAATCCAAAAGGTCTGGGGCGAGGGGGATTCGAAGCCCAGACCCTTTGCTCGCTACACACACAAAACCAGCTGATCAACCACTGGGACGCAATGCCAATTCAAATATATAGTGGCAATGGAATATATATATATATATATATATATACAAAAACTATGTTTGATTTTGAAGAATGGCGTCATGGTCATCTTTTTCCTTGGGCCAACATCAGACTTGCGTGAAGCAAGCTATCTTCCTCGTTTCTCAACCATTTTGGAAGATGAAAAAATGAAACTTGATCATTTTTGGACGAGGAATAGAATGGCATTACTCAATTTTATTTAAATTCAAAGAATCAATATATAACATGCTATAATCAGATGAACCCTAAAAAATGCAAGAGCTATATGAAATCTTATACACGCAAGATAAATAGCAATTGATTGAGGGAAAATGATCTATGAACATCCGGAAACACATTGGTAACTTGAAAACATGTTTATGATGCATGCATTAATGAGTTCAGTTTTAAGGAAGCTTACCTTGTAAGTGAGAATCGAATTCTGGCTTGGAGGTGTTACAGATGTGTTCCAATGATCTGGACAGCTTCCTTGACCTCTATGGATGGTGTTCCAATGCTTAGATTGATTTGAAAACCTCTGGATTGGTCAACTCGATCCAACCTGCAGCTACCTTGTAACTTTGAGCAATTGAGGTGTGAGTTGACAATTTTGATGTTTCAGAAACTTGGTGAGTATTTGGAACACTTCTATATGAAGTATATGAAATGTTTGAGTGGCTGGTTTGGATGGAATTGCTCAGATATGAGAAATTCGATTTCTCACTCTCTTGGTTTTTGAAAATTGGAGTGAGAGCAAGAAGAGTGTGAAAACAAGTTTGGTATTGTTTTGGTGTGTTTTGAATCATCAGATTGGGTCTCTAATTATAGGTGAGTGAGTTTGTCTTGGTGGAATAGTGCTGCAGCAATGGATAAGAGCACACTAAATGCATTTTGGCAAGGTGTGCTTACTTCTCATGCAAGGTACAATAGCTCTCTAAGTAGCATAGCTAACTTTTGACCAATTCCACATTCCTCAGATGTTGTTATTGTTGTTTATGCATGAACCTTGACTGAGGAGAATGGTTTTGTTAAAAGTGCACTATTATACATAAATGCATCCTTTGAGTTCAACATAATGTGACAAAACTCATAAATTCCAAGTGTGATTCCTTTTGACTCAATGCTTCTTATTTGCATATTTGTTATGACTCACTCTGATCACATTGAGTTGGTTTGATCATGAACATTGCACTTGACTCCAAAAATCGTGGTTGGCAAGAAATGTTCCAAAATTTATCTTGAAGACAGTTGTAGCAGGGTGACTTTGGAGGATCATAACTCCTTGCTCACATGGATTTTTTGAGAATTCATGTACTCTTTGGAAAGCTCTCATGACATACTTCAACTTTGATGTTCTCAAATTGACCTGGTTCAGCTTGGATCATGATGAAAGATGACCTCAAAGTTTGGAAAAAGTGTGATGAGTCCAACCCCTTGTGGTTGGCATTAATTTTGGTAAAACTAACTTAGCAGAAAGATCTTGGACAAAATGTCCTGACATGATGAACTAACTGCAGATTAAGATGTTAGACAAGATGTCCTATCAGGTGGATTCGACATCTTTATCTATTACAGTTTTGGGATAACTGTATTTTGGTAACAGGTGTGATTGGAACATGACTTGATTCCAGGTGGCATCTGAGATTGTGGAATCAGAGATTCTAATTCTAAATGGAATATGCAGTTTCCTTGTAAGGAGACATTTTTGGAAACTTGGGATTGAAGAAAGGATTAGGTCGCAGATTCTGAGGAGTAGAATTGCTGCGTTTTGAAGCCAAAGTACAGTTGTGTTTTGCAATATAAATAGGTTGATTTAACCTAGTTTTTTGGTATTGAGTATTGCAACTATTTTTAGAAGTATTAGGGTTTGTACTTGTGTGAGCCTCTCGTGTATTGTGTGAATACCAGAGAAGGACAGTTTATTGAGTTGTAATATTATCAGTTACTGCTGTGATTGGAAGGGAATTGAGAAGGGTCTCAAACCTAGGAGAGTCTTAGGTAGAAATCTAGGAAAGGTAGTTTCTAGGTGCTAAGTTGTAAACGTTGGAGTTTGTCGCTCCCGGGATTTTCATCCAAGTACAAACGCGAAAGTGGCACCGAAACAGAGTCGCAAGCAATGTGTATTTATCCCAAGAGAGGGAAAGGAAACACCGCGTAAACCTGAGGAAAGGAAAGAGCATGGTCTCACGACCAAGAGAACCGGGTTCGGGAGTCGGTTACGCGAGAGGAAGGTATTAGCACCCCCATGCGTCCATCGTACCCGATGGGATTCACGCTTGCTTGTCTCGATAAAAGGGTGTCGTCATCTGGAGCTCCACTGCTACTGGAAAGGGAAAGGAACGGAAAAGAAAAGAGAAAGAAAAAGAAACAAATGTAGGGAAAATAAAAGAAGTGCTCGAATGGGCCCTACCCCACTGCCTACGTATCTCACCGGGAACATGAGAATCAGAGCGACGTAGTTCCCCTCAACGAGGGTCGCTTGTGTTTTTTAAGGAACGACTTACGTTCTAGCTCAGGTGTTGTAGGCTCGCTGGTCCGAGTGCGTTACCATCTTGCAAGAGAACGAGTAGGAGCACGTTCGTACGCTGAGAGTGAGTGAGATGAGAAGAGAATTCCCGAAGGAAAGACGTTATTGTTTGTTTTAAGTCTTTTAAAAAGAAGTGTTTTGATTGTTTTGTGTTTTGTAACGCACATTGTATTTAAGTCCCTCATGTAAGATCGAATGCCTCGCATAACGACCCGAGATGGGACGCACGCTAAACATTCTAAGAAAATGAGAGAAGATCCCTCACCATCTTATTCTTACATGAAAGGCCTAAATACAATATTTGTTTTGCCTTTATTAAGTATTTTTTAACTTTTGTTTGAAGATGAGAAGAGAGAAAACGCAAAGGAAACTCTAAAGGGAGACTAAGGGTCCTAATGTTATCATGCATGGATGTCCTATGGTTAGTGAGGTTTAGGAGAAAAGACTACCTAAAACCTAATGCTAATCCTACTCCAAGCTTAATAAAAAATTAAGTTGGACTAGGTAGCTCTAAAGGGAAAGAATCCAAGACTTGAACAAGTCTTGAGATTCATGGGATGTGAAAGAGAAGAAAAGAGAAGAAGAAGAAGAGAGATGAGATACAATAAGTGGCAGCAAGCACATCATAATCATCATATCCAAATCACATCATTAAACATGCCTCAAGATCACACAAGAACATCTCAAGTGTACAAGTGAAAGCACACAAAAAAGGATGCAAGTAAACTTGCATAAGAAGTACAATTAAGCATCAATGAACTTTACACAAAGATGAAATGGATAAAGTAAGATGAACATGAATCCAAGTCAGAACTTAAGACACCTCATAATCAATCAATTCAAGCATACAAAAGTATTTCGCATCATGATGCATTATGAGCCAAAGAACCAACAAAACATTTGATAATGATATGCATCATACAAATCATCCCAAAATGAACATGTGAAGTGAAAATCAAGTAATGAACTCAAGAGGGAAGTATCATGTGCATCAACAACATATCAAGATCAAGCTCAAGTCACACAAGATGAATCATTAAGCAACACATTCAAAACATGCATCAAAGTTAATCAAAACATCCACTCATCAATCATGCAAGCAAAGCAAAGGACATGTGAAGAAAAGAGTGATAACATGTCACATAAAGCAACTTAAACCCAAAGGGTCAGAACCTCTAACATGTCATTCAAGTCATACAAAAGCCTCATGCATTGGTGGTATCAAACAAAGAAACATTTCACATGATTAAGTCAAACATACCACAAAATTCAAGTCAAAACAACATCAACTTAGAAAATCAGGATCAAATGGGAAAATGGACCAATGAGGATGACTCTAAAGCCATAAACAAGCTCAAACAGAATAGGATCACACCATATAATAATTTCAAACATCAACCAATCACAAGTAAACAAATGCACTCAAATTAGGTCAAGTATCAAAGCATGCTTCAATCAAATTCAAACCACAAGTAGGCCTCAACCAAAAATAGCAAAGTAATCCAATAAATTCCCAAAAATAATCCAAGGCAATTTTAAACATCCAATTAATATGTGAGAAAATATTGGAACAGAACTAACTCAAGAACATGTTCAAAAGTGCTTCACAATTCAAGATATGCACATAACCGAACAAAGATCGAGGGTCCACAAAAGTTGAATGGAAAGTCACTAAAAGTAACTCAAACCATCATCAAACCAGCATCAAAACCATCTCATATCAAGGTCTAAGGATGACAAAAAAAACAGCTTCATAAGGATGAGCAAAGTCACAAAACATAAGTATGAATCACATGAATAAGCATGGAGGACACTTTGGAAAAGAAAGTCAGAATTAATTATGAAAATAAATGAAAAATGAAAATAAAATTGATATAAAATTAAATAAGACCTTAAAATACGCACATGATTTTTTTTGGAATTTTTTGATGATTAAAAGTATTTTTCATAAAACGAAATAAAATGAGAAAATAAAAAAAACGAAAATAAAAGTGAAGAATAAAAGAGGGGTGTGTATTAGAACACAAACACATATATTGGGCCGCGAGGAGGTGCGAAAAGGAAGCTGGGCACAAGGCCCACGGAACCAAATGTTGTGTTCAGAATTTTTTAACAAAAAAAAGAAAAAAAACTAAATGGAAAAGAGATGAACAACATAAGCCATGTGAAACCAAAAAAATCAATTGGTCACATTTTCATTTAACCATAAAAAACAAAATAACATAAAAAATAAAATAATAGAAACCAAGGACAAATGGTGAGGTGCCACCTCATCATCTTCTACACTCTACCATGCAGAAATGTTACGTGAGAAGTGTTGGTGCAGTGCAGGTCACCGGCCACCGCCGGCGGCGGCTGGCCCGACCTGAAAAAATAAAAGGATGACACCCCCCCCCCCCTCAGTTTTTCGCGTAGATCTCAAAAATGGCCTTGGTTTTCTCTAAAACTTCCTCTAAACCCATGAAAAATCAGTTTAAAGAAATGAAACACATGACACCACATCACCAAATCAAAACAACCGATACACAAACTCGTAGTACACTTCATGGAGGTTTCAAATATGCAGTTAGATTACAAAAATACTCAATAAAAATCATGGAATCCAATCATTAAAGTAAGTACACACAAATGAAATTTCAAGTATCACACACAAACAAGCTCTAAACCAATGCCTACATAGTGTAGGACTTCAGATGCAAATGAATGATCCTAAACATGGCCTAAAATGGAAGAAACGAGTTTATGGAAAATACCTAACGGAGTACCTCCGTTGGCTCTTGATCTGACGTGAGCAAGATGAGAAAACCTTATAGGGAGCTTCCTTTAACTCCAAGAGAGATCAATCAATCTAGAAATCGAAGTAAACTTGCAGGAAATGACCAACTCGCATTTTTGAATTTCTTGAGAGAATGGAAGATTTTGATCTCAAAATGATGTAGAATCCGCCCCTCCCGTTTTAGGGTTTAATGAGCTTATATAACAAGGGTTATGAGTGGTTAAATGGGCCTGAAATGTGGTATAATTGTTTGGAGTTTTTTTGGCCAAGATTGGAAGAGAGAGAGGGTACGGTTTTAGCAAAATGGGAGGGTGTAGTTAAGTGATTTTGAGTGGGGAATGGAGGCATGAAAGGAATGGTTGTACATGGCACGTGAGAGAGGATGTAGTAAGGTCAGAATTTGTGCCAAGTTTCTCTCTCTCATTTTGGCAAAACAAGATGGATTTTAGTGCATGAAATGTGCATGGCATGTGATGATGTTTGGACATATAAGGCAATGTTACAGTCAGGTAATTGGTGATGATACGTGTGGTTTAGGTAGTACAAGAATGCTGCAAAACCAATGACAAAATATGCCAAGAAATTGGATCATGCCATGCTTTGAAATTGGTTGAAAAAGCTTCACTTTGCATGGTCATATCTTGATGAAAATAGCTCTATTTGGGACATATTTGTGCTCTATGGAAAGCCCACATGACAAAGAACATATCTCATGTTGATTATATCTTGAATTGGAGCTGGGATCTATGAAGAAATTTTCCATGAAAGTTGCTTCAAAATCTGTCCTAAAACACTTAGAAAAAATTCTAAGTTTTTGAACTTTGTAAGAATGAAAACACCCAACTTGGGAGCATCATAACTCTTTCATAAACAACTCAAATGTCATTGTTCTTGTATCCATTTTGAAGGGAAAACTTCAATCTACAACTTTCATGTGGAGAAGATTTTGAAATAAGCCCTTGATCATGGTGAAAAATAGCATAGAAAGTGATTAAAAATTTACTAAAAATAGTAAGTTTCTAAAAACATAATTTTCCAATTTTAGTAACTTTTCCACATTCTCGATTTTTCATGAACCCTTGAACATCTCTTGACCAAATCTTGTCCATGGACCATATTTGACTTGAAAATCATGATGTTGACCTCAAAAAGTCAAGGGTTGAGTTTTCCACTGCACAGTTGACCTCATTCCCAATTCTCCTGATTTTGAAATTTCTGATCAATTGAAAACCTTCTGAAACAAATTGATGGGCAATCTTCCCTCCTTAGATACTTGAGGACATAAGGGATACCATGAGATCAAGTCTTGCCCAAAAAATCAGAAATAAACTGATTTTATGGCAAACCCTAGTTTTGGTGCCTTCGGTCTAGGAGGAATCAACACATCCTCCAAATTCAAATTCCTCTGAATATGATGTGTATCATGTCCACCAATAATGACATGTGCCACTTGGAGATGATAAAGAATCAAAGAGCTTGCCCATTTGGGGGTCAGATCCCAATTCTTGACTGCCTTGTGTAGGAGATCATGCACTGTCCAATCTTCTTGATGAATTCCTCTCTTTCAATGACTTGTGAGATCAAATGGAGATGATACATGATATAAGAGATCCTTGAGGCTTATGAGAAACACTTGGTCTTCTTCTTTAGCTTTGGATGATCAACACCTTGGAGGATCACCTGATCACATGCCCTTATGCAAGATGCAATGCTAAATGCTTAATGCTTAATTTTTCTATGCTTGAATGCAATGCAATGAAAACTCATGCTAAAAGATATGAGGAAAAGAGAGGGCAAATTTTGGGGTATTACAGAGTTTAGCTTAGAACCAATTCTACTTAGTGATTTCATTCCTGGCTTGGTAGCCCCCAAACATAAGTGTTATTGATCACCGAACTGGGTTAATAATTTATGTGTGTTGTCTATATTCTGCAGTTTTTTTTGTTCTTCCTTAATCCTTGTGAGAAGCAGAGATCAAGTGTCACGATATCCCGTCTGACATCTTAGTGATTTGCTTAACCAGAATTTCAATTGGTATCAGAGCAGGCATCCTACATCTGTATCTGGTTGGATGAATAAAGAAGGAGGAATACTGAATAGACCACCAATACTTGATGGTTCCAATTATGATTATTGGAAAGTTCGCATGGTGGAGTTTATCAAGTCTATGAATGGAAAGGCTTGGAAGTCTGTGGTTAAGGGGTGGGATCCACCAAAGATCAAAGACGAATAAGGGAAGCTCACTGATGAACTGAAACCCGAAGAAGACTGGGATGATGAAGATGATAAGCTTGCTCAAGGAAATTCCAAAGCCTTGAATGCCTTGTTCAATGGTGTGGACAAGAACATCTTCAGACTCATCAAAAATTGCACTGTTGTAAAGAACGCGTGGGAAATCCTGAAGACTGCTCATGAAGGCACTTCTCGAGTTAAATCTTCAAGACTTCAGCTGCTTACCACTAAGTTTGAGAACTTGAGGATGAGAGAAGATGAAAGTATACACGACTTTCACATGAACATTGTTGATATTTCCAACACATTCAGCGATCTTGGAGAAAAAAAATTCCTGAAGTCAAGTTGGTTCAGAAAATTCTGAGGTCCCTTCCTAAGAGATTTGATATGAAGTTGACTGCTATAGAGGAAGCCCAAGACATAACTACTATGAAAGTTGATGAGCTTATGGGATCTCTTCAAACTTTTGAGATGGCACTAAATGAAAGGACTGAGAAAAAGAAAAGCTTAGCCTTGGTATCTGAGGAAGGAAAGACAAAATCTAAGAAAGAGATGTCTAAAGTTGTTGTACTTCTGGGAAAACAATACAGTCAATTACAAAGAAAGATTGAAGGAGAGGCAAAAGAGAGTAATAAGACTCGGCAGCTCAGAAATTTTAAATAGAACAACTATGGAAGGAATTCAAATTAAGAAGATAGAATTGGCAAGAAAAAGGGGACAAAATATCTTGAATGTGAAGGATTTGGACACACCAAATGGGAGTGTCCTACTTTCCTCAAGAAAGAAAAGAAAAGTCTCCATAGATACTGGTCCGAAGACGATTCTACTAGTGATGAGGAATCACCAAAGCAAGTGTCTGTACTCATAGGAGTGATTGACACTCATGTATGATCATACATTGGAGAGCTATCCCATGATGCTTTAGTCAACTCTTACAGGGAGTTGTACACAAGAAGTGCAGAAATCTACCAATTTGGAGAAGATCAACATAAGATTATCATGCTTCTTGAGATTGAAAGATTGAAGCATCTTGGCATCATATCTGACCTTCAAGAGGAGATTGCTCTGCTAGAATCCAAACTAGACAATGTTGGAATAATCAACAATAGATCTGATAAGATACTACAGACTGGGAGGAATACTGAAGATGGCAGAGATCTTGACTACACTAATAAAGAACTGTCAAGCAAGAAAATAAATTCTGAAAGAAAACAGAAGAGGTCCAACCGAGTGTCTCAACATCATTACAGACATCAGAGAAGACAAGACTGGAAATGTCATTACTGTGGCAAATATGGCCACATCAAATGCTATTGCTACAAGCTACATGGATATCCTAAGGGTAGGTTTGTTGGAAAGAAAGTGAGCTTCGAGGATAAATCGGTGGCTCTAATAGCTCAGTCCTCGCAAAAGGAGTACACTGGAGAAAAGTGGTACTTCGACAATGGATGTTCAAGACACATGACTGGTGTCAAGAACTATCTGGTGGATATAAAGGCTCATTATTCCAACTATGTCACCTTTGGAGATGGATTCAAAGGAAAGATTAAAGGAGTTGGGAGAATGGTTCAAGCTGGAAACCCTAGACTTGATAATGTGCTGTATGTCAAAGGACTAACTGCGAATCTTATTACTATCAGTCAACTCTGTAATCAAGGCCTGAAGGTTAACTTTACAAAATCTAAATGCTTGGTTATAAATGCTAAAAATAAAGTTCTCATGAAGGGTGTTAGATCAATAAATAACTGCTATGTATGGACTCCCTTACTGACAAATTTCTCCTATTTGACAATCAGGAAACATCAGCAATGCTTCTCAGAACTAAACCTTGATAAATGGGAAATTGGAAGGTTAACCAAAGCTACACACCGAAAGACTATCTCAAGGATACACGACCTTCTTCATAGGGCCTTTATGAGAGATGATCTGGAGGAAAGAAGATGTGCTTTTGTGGCCACCATTGACTCAGCAACAAGGGAAAATGTCACACAGGATGTTGTGACATTTTCTCATGATGACCTGAGTACTCTTGATATCCTTAAAAATAAGTTTGGAAAACTAAAGGGTAAATTAGGGCTTTACCTATCTTGGGGCCTAAAGAGATTAACCTGTAAGGATACTAGTCAGGAATGTGCTTGTTCTCAACAAATTAAAGGCGGGTCTCAAAAGGGGTTAATTCAAATCAACCTAAACCGTACTAAACTCACTCTCGTCTCCTCAATAACCACGATCTCCCAGTACAAAGAAAAATCCAATCTTGTCCCTCCTATGATATCTCATCAACAATCATCAATAGAAGGAGAAGTAAAAGAAATCTCTACATCTCCCACTGCTAGGGCAAAACCGGGGAAGATGTCAACTAAAGACGTGATCAATGCTATTCCCCTGTCTATGATGCCATGCAAGCCTGAGAAATTTCCTGCACGAAGTGCTAAAATTCCCTTTGCAGGTAATACTTTTGAACATATTAATCATCTGCTCGATCCTAGAAATAAGAACGAAGTTGTTGAGACTGATAAGAGAATAAGGAAACTCGTTGCTGAGGAACTAAATATTAGAAGTAGACTGAATACTGATAGGGATGTACCAATCTCATCGGCTCCTGGTAAGGAACAAGAGGGTGGTAAAAATGCTAATGGAGGGATTGAGTCTAGTAAGGAACATGGCGAACCTGAAAAGGGAACACCTTTATATTTAGAAAAATCATTAGAACAGGCTCTGGAGAACATTGCTGAAGAGAGAACCAATACGAAAATCAACCTTGATGATTCACCATCTGATGACGAAATCATTGCTAGTGTAGTCAAGAGGCTAAAAACAAGAAAAAGGAAAAATAGGGATACCGAAAACAATGCGGTCAAAAGAAGTATTAAAACTGTAGTTGGACTGCAGAAACCATGGAGCAAGGTTGCGGTCGTGTATGAGAAAAGAAAGGCGAAGTCTGAAACCGAGTCAGACTATGATGTCACAGATGATAGCTAGGATTCGGCGCCTACAAAGAACCCAAGTGCGAAGAAACAGACTGTCAGTATTCCCAAGGCTCCATTGGACAATATCTCCTTCCATGCTTCTGAGTATGTTCACAGATGGCCATATGTGTACCAAAGAAGAGTTGCACTGGAAAGAGAACTCAGGAAGAATGCATTAGAGTGTCATGAAGTAATGAAACTGATCAATGACGTAGGGCTGAAAAGGACAGTCACTAATCTTGGAAACTGTTATGAAAAGCTGGTAAGAGAATTTATTGTAAACATTCTTGATAATTATAGTGATGCAACCAACAGGATAGTGTATGCCAGAGGAAATGTTGTGACATTTTCTCCCACATTGATAAATAGGTTTCTAGAAAGATTTGTAGAGTCGCAGCCTGAATGTGAAGACACTGATGACCAAGTCTGCCAAGAGCTTACTCGCAACACTATTAAGTAGTGGCCTAGCAATGGGAAGCTTTCAGCCGGGAAAATGAGTGTGAAGTATGCAATTCTGCATAAAATTGCCACTATCAACTGGATACCCACCAATCATACTTTAACCATTTCTACGAGTCTAGGCAGATTTATCTATATAATTGGCAAAGGAAGACAGTTTGACTTTGGAACCCACATCTTCCATCAAATTGTGAAACAATCTACATCAACTGCGTTAAAACTTCCTATATGTTATCCTTCACTTATTTGTGTAATGATTCTGAATCACTACCCAAGAGTCCTAGTCTCTGTAGATCAGTTAATGAAAAGAGCATTTCCCTTAACTCTGCACTATAAATTGTTTACTGGGAAACATGTCACAGATATTGCCTCAACACCTGCTCCGACATCTGTTTTACAACCCTCAGAAGAGAACACTATTGCTTAGCTGAAGGAAACTTGTAAGGAGATTGATGAGGTCATTAAGGTCGGCATTTCAAGGAAGAATAAACTAGAAAGATTGATACAATTCTTGACTGCTGAGCAACATGAGGCCATTGATGTAAACCTTGGAGAGAGTGAGAAGGCTGCTGAAGGAAACAGTGAGCAAGATGATGTTGCCACTGGTGGTGACTCTGGTGATGAGGAAACTGAAGATGACCTCTGAGAGTTGTCTTCACTTTAATTTTTTTTCTTTATATTTTATTTTTGTTTTTTTGTTTGTTTTTCTTTTGGTTGTGTAAGGGCTGAATGCCCAGGATAATTTCTTTTCTGTTGGGTGTGTATTTTTACTACTATGAACTGGTTTATTGGTTTTTAAGTTAGTCCTTCTACCTTTGTCATATTGTGGCTAAAAAGGGGGAGAAATACTAACATCACTAACCACTACTGATTGTCTACTAACCACTGAGGGGGAGTAGATCTGTACTGATTGAGGGGGAGACAAGTTAAGTTTCCGCTACTGCTCTGTTGGTGGTCTCCCTGATATGATTCTGCAGGTAAATGAAAGTTAGTTTTAGCCAAAATCTGCCAAAGGGGGAGATTGATGAGTCCAAGCCCTTGTGGTTGGCATTAATTTTGGTAAAACTAACTTAGCAGAAATATGTTGGACAAGATGTCCTAACATGATGAACTAACTGCAGGTTAAGATGTTAGACAAGATGTCCTATCAGGTGGATTCGACATCTTTTTCTATTATTGTTTTGGGATAACTGTATTTTGGTAACAGGTGTGATTGGAATATGACTAGATTCCAGGTGGCATATGAGATTGGGGAATCAGAGATTCTGATTCTAAATGGAATATGCGGTTTCCTTGTAAGGAGACATTTTTGGAAATAAGGGATTGAAGAAAGGATTAGGTCGTAGATTCTGAGGAGCAGAATTGCTGCATTTTGAAGCCCAAGTCTAGTTGTGTTTTGCAATATAAATAGGTTGGATTTAACCTAGTTTTTTGGTATTGAGTATTGCAGTTGTTTTTAGAAGTACAAGGGTTTGTACTTGTGTGAGCCTCTCGTGTATTGTGTGAATACTAGAGAAAGAAAGTTTATTGAGTTGTAATATTTTCAGTCATTGCTGTGATTGGAAGGGAATTGAGAAGGGTCTCATACCTAGGAGAGTCTTAGGTAGAAATCTAGGAAGGGTAGTTTCTAGGTGCTAAGTTGTAAATGTTGGAGTTTAGCTTAGAACCAATTCTACTTAGTGATTTCATTCCTGGCTTGGTAGCCCCCAGATGTAGGTGTTATTTATCACCGAACTGGGTTAACAATTTCTGTGTGTTGTTTACATTCTGCAGTTTTTTTTTGTTTTTGATAAATCCTTGTGAGAAGCAGAGATCAAGTGTCATGACATCCTGTCTGACATCTTAGTGATCTGCTTAACCAGAATTTCAAAGTTGAAATTCTGGCCTATGCAGACAGTAGATGTCATAACACATGTCAAGACATTGTGCTACATAATCATTTAAACTCAGAGGCGCAACAACAGACTGATACCTTGAATATTAGAACTGCACAATCACAGATGTCACGACATCTGATCCAACATGTTTATCATGAACCTTAACAGAAAAATGTAAATCTGCAGAATGATAAAGAACACAACAATTGTTAACCCAGTTCGGTGCAACTCACCTACATCTGGGGGATACCAATCTAGGAAAAAGACTTCACTATCTGTAGAACTGTTACAAAGCTAAACTCCCCCGTTTACAACTTTATCCTAACATCTACCCAATGAACATCTTTACCAAAGCTAAACTCAAACGTTTACAACTCTGATATGAGATACCCCACTCACTTCCCTTAGTCACCAACTGTGATTTCTACATCATCCCTATCAATACAGAAATCTGTCAAGCTTTCTTGACAACCAAGCTAACTCAGATTTGCTTAAAAGCTTCATCCAAGAATAATACATAATCCAATACCTCAAGGCTTATGGATCTGTGTGACACCTATATCTGCCACTATGCATCAACTGATACAAAGGGAGACTTACAACCTAAAGCAACAACGACTCTCAAAACCCTAAACCCTTGTTTCTTACGCAAGAGAACTAGGTTACAAAAGGTATACAAAGGCGTATCAAATCCTAGGTCTAAGTCTTCTATTTATAGGCTTCTGCTTCCTTGGGCTTCATTATTTTGTTTACTGATTCCTTGATCCATGTTCTGATTGCTTCTTTAATTCTTGGACCAGACTAGAAAAATAGCCTGCTGTATAAGTTTAAGATGTCAGGACATTCGTTAGGACATCATGTCTTCTACATGTTGGAACTCTTCATTCAACACCTTGTTTTACCAAAAATTTGCTCAAATCTGCAGAGCCTTCAATCTCCCCCTTTTGACAAATTTTTGGCTAAAACTCCTTAGGTAGAAAAAGAAAGTCCGGCGTTTGGTAGATATGATCGGAACACTTCTGAGACTGCTTCTTATCCCTGAAATTCCCAACTGAATGTTAGTGTACAAGAGGAAGAGTATATAACTCTCTCCCCCTCAAACTAGTACTTGCCACCGCGGGAGGGATAAATCTTCCTCTTAAGGGGCATAAGAGGACCCACAAGAAGATCCAGAAAGAGCTTAAGGGGAAATAGTTGTATCATTTGTAACATAGAGTTCACAGGGAATGTAACTCAGATCATAGGGCACAAAGGGAAAGGTTCTGATAGGATGTCAGAACATCTTCTTCAACATCCTTGCAAAACAAGCACTAGAGATGTATGTTGAAAGAAAGACCCGCACAACCATTCTCCCCCTTTTTAGCCAAAAATTGACAAAAGAAGCCAATGCAGTTCCATATCCATATGTTACTTATCCAAACACGAATGAAAGACATGATGAATCAACCCACAATATGGAATACCTCAAACAGATGAACTCTTTAAATACCTAAACGTTTTCTTTAGATAACCACGGTCCAAAGAAGTTACCGCTGAACAATTAAAGGAGAAATAAATTTAGGTAGGTGAATTCAACATTAATACCTGTGCACCGCCTAACTAGGATAAGACTGTTCAAACTTTTAAGAGTAAGCGTCCAAAAGGGATCACTTGTAACAAAGCACGTGTTACTCATGCCTTAGGAAGCACTCCACACCGTTCAACACAGTCAGATAGGACCCACATTCAAGTCTTAAATAATATCCTGACATTTTGTCAGTCTTGTTTAGTCCATCTGAATCACAGTCACCATCCTTTTGATGAGCCCCAAGAATAATCTTTTAACCAGAAGAAGAATATAACTGGCCGAGATGTTAAGACACCTCTTCAAACATCTCCCAGTTAGCACCCAAGATACTTTTGTATTGACCAATAACTACACAGTCTTCAGATCAATGTCTGCAGAGAAAAATAAATTCCCCCAGACTCAACCAATGATTCTTAAGCATCCAATAAGAATCATGTTACTTGCACTGCCAAGTCTCCCCCAACTTGCAACAATACAAATATGTCAAGACATCCTTCTTGACATCTCATCCTCCCAGGATGGACACATAATCACAGCTTGCTTGATGCACAATACAAATTGGAACTCCAACTGCACCCTCGCAGTAAAATGACTTAGATCAGGGAGCAACTCCCCCTATCTAAGATAATCAGTGCTCCTCCACAGAACACTAAGTTGATGAATGGAAAACATAAGACGCATTTTCATGTCTTCAAGAGCGCACCCTCAGTCCAACCTACCTGCTGAACACAATCATCAACCCTCTTATTGCTTCTTCTGACAAGAACCAATAATCACTCACACATGATCACCATCATGCTACCCGTGAGGAAATAACAGGATCACCATTATACCATAACAAACTCTTGGATTAAGATCAAAGTCCCATTGATCCCCCTCTTCCTGCAACCATCTACACACCATACGAACTCCTCTTGAATTCTCATGTATAGACCTCCAGTTGCTTGAGGCACAAACCAATTGAATCAGAATGCGTCACATTCCTCAAAGAGACGTACATGGCCCATTAGTTTGTTATAACGATGTCAGACATCATATGCATGCTCCAGAACTTCACAGCTGCCAAACTGATCCACTACTAGCATGACTTGCAGCCAGGGGAAGTATCCTCTTCACAAGATTTTCCACTGACCTTACCAAAGCCAGCAACTGAAATATACACCCCATAATCCAAGACAGTCATTCCTTATCATTCTCCCGTATGATAACCTGGAATACTTCTGATCTTCTGGTGAATATCCACTTATGAATGCATCAAAATCTAGACCTTCATGCAATAAACATATGATCCACTCCAGTCTTTCCAAAAATCTTACATCAGACTTCCAAGACAGTTCTTCTACTTCATCATTCTCCCGTATGACAAGATAGATACTTCTCAGATACGATGCAAGTAACCAGTTCCTCACAGAACTTGAAATCCTTCACCAAGGATAACCAACCCAAAAATGTTCTAACATCAGTTAGGACATCTTCCACACATCATAGACACCACACACCATGGTTCTTGATATGCTCCACCACTGGACTTACTATCAGCATAGTAATCCAAACTAAAGATCTTCACACAACACTGCGCCACCAGCTTGAACAAAGAGAGCTTCAGAAATCCAGAGAGAAATAAACTCTCATCCACCAAAAGAAGGTATACTTCCATCCTCAACCCAGAACTTCTGTCACAAGCTCCAAGAGAACCAGTACCTCCTTACGTTTTCAACTAACTACTCTTCTGCACAAGAGCAATCAGTTTCAAGCATCCTGCTTGAATGCACACTATGAAATCAACCAAATGCCACCTTTTGATTGATATCAATCTTCTTCAGAACTCCCACAAGATACACTGATCCACCAATGAAATCAGATCTTCAAGTCACATGAACTACATACTCCATAGCAAGACATCTTGGATTCACCAAGCCTCTTAGACATGTGACATCTTCCCATCCACAGCTCCCGCAAACTACATGAGATAGACCTTTTTGAAGCATCCATAACTTCCATTTTCCTGTAGATCACCTTATCTTAAGCTGATGTCCCACATCACCAGCTGAGACTCTGATGTTAAGCTAGATGTCAGAACATTCAGATACAACATCCAACTGCTGAATTTAGCTCTTCCTTCTGCTACTTAGAAGAACCTCCTCCCTTTGCAGAACAAGAGTTCCATGCTCTCATATACTTGATTCAACAACCAAGTTTGAGTAGACAACCTCCATCCTGCTTTGAAACTCCAAAGACTTCACACCTGCCACGTCTGAATCTTTAGAAAATAAGTAGTCCTAGACTACACCATAGCCATACCAAAGAATGACAATTTCCTTAGTAGAGTAGTCTATAGAAAGTCAAATATAACTGCCACTTAACTTTGACTTCCAAGAAGAGCAAGATCCATGCTCCAAAGTACCTAGATCAGAAATAAACTAATCCAAGCTGTAACCATCAAGATCATGATGTCTTCATCTTCATCTTCAACAACATCAAAGTCCATACCAGTTTCTTGCCAGGAAACTCTCCAGAAAACACATACTTCTGTCACACCCGACTGAAGCCCATTCTTAGGTCACCACCTAAGACTAAAATAGATGCTAAAGCGTATGCAGTACCCCTCCGATGATTCTGCACAAACTCTGATGATGAGATGTTCCAACATCTTGTTGAACATTAGAAATCTTAACTTTCAAGGATAATCAATTAAATACTTGTGAACTCCACAAATAGAAATTGATCTTAAATCCTTGTCCAATAACCCTACTTCACTGTTGTAGCTAAGCTCCACCAGATCACTTCATGAACACTTATCAAGTATTTAATCTTTTACAAGTATCTTCTTTGACAAACAATGTTGAGATACCAAGGCTGCCACCCTTGACTTAAGTAACTAAGATTCTCTCTGAACGAACCTTATTTACCTCTACAATTCTTCAATCAGATTGGATCCACCCTTAGAGTTAAGAGAGATGAATCCTTCCTTGATGTTTTTAGATGGTGAAAATAAATCACCTCCACTTTCTTCGGATTGTGTTTCAAAGAAACACCTTTTAGTAAGAAGAATAACTAGAAGACTTCATATGCATGACATAGATGTCTTTATGAGTGGACTTGAGAGAATTCTCAAGTATCTTTGACAACCTAGCCGATCAATAATTTATCAAACTCCTGTAGCGACCGATTTTGGACGTGGTTCTTAAGCACTGTCGCTCTGGGGTACTACAGGTCGATTTATTTTTTATCCTATTGAAGCTGATGAAGGAAGGGAAATAGATGTCTCCAATTAACCCTGCTTATATACTTTGTTTAAACAGATGACTGTTGGTTTACAGATGTGGTTTAGATTGTGGGCCTCTCTCTACTTATTTTTCTAAGAACACAGTGTCTGGATTATTTGTGGATACTAGGACTGATGCTTTTCGATTGATGTGTGAAGGTACGAGATTTTGGGTTTTTGATTAGTGTGCTCGCTAAGATTTTTCAATCTCTTGCCTACGTATTCCCGTTTAACGAAACCGGGAAATCAGAGCGATCGTAGTTCCTCCTATTCTATGGGAGGAAAAAAGGTTGTTTTGGTGTCTTGTTCAAAGCCCAAGACGTGAAGTTAAAAGGTGGTTTGTATCTTGTTCAAAGCCCAAGATGTGAAGCTGAAGGGTCTATTTGTATCTTGTTCGAAGCCCAAGATGTGAAGCTAAAGGGTTTTGACTTTAGAGAGAATTTGTCATCTCTAAAGGGGGTATTTGGTCTGTTCATCACAACTATTGCGTGACTGGTTATAAAGGAGAATTACTTTAACTGGGATATGTGAATCCAGCAATGCCATAATTTCCTTTATAGGGGATTTTTAACCTGAAGGAGAAGACTTTAACTCAGTTTAGAGCAATTCCATCTTTCCTTAGGAATTTCTCGTGCTAAAAGAGGGACAGTGGCGTGGATGTAAATAATCCAGAGGCTTGCCGCTTACAGCAATTAGATGGGGGAAAAGGAGTTGTTGATGTTTGTATACTGTGAACGAGGCACATATTTTGATGCTAAAAGGTTGATTGACTCAACCGGGGTTTCCTTATACAAAGCCTAAGAGGAGGCTATCGACCCAACAAGAGGGTGTTTTTATGTGTCTCGTACGAAGCCCGAGAGAGAGGCTAAAAGGTTTGACTTAACAAGAGAGTGCTAATAAGTGACTGACTCAACAAGATAGTGTTTTTGTATGTGTCTTGTACGAAGCCCAAGACGGAGGCTAAAAGGTGTTTGACTCAACAAGAGAGTCTTTGTACCTCGTACGAAGCCCGAGATGGAGGCTGAAAATGTTTGACTCAACAAGAGAGTCGTTTATACTCAACAAGAGAGTGGTTTTGTATCTCGTACAAAGCCCGAGATAGAGGCTGAACAAGTTTGACCAAACAAGAGAGTCTTTTATACTCAATAAGAGAGTGATTTTGTATCTCGTACGAAGCCCGAGATGGAGGCTAAAGGTGTTGAACTCAACAAGAGAGTCTGAAAAGGTTAACTCCGCTTGGGAGAATCATTGTACAAAGTCCAAGAGGAGTCTAGTGTGCTGGTAACTGTTTCAGTTTAGTGACAGGTCCAGTATTTTGGATAAAGAGAAAATTAGTTCTTATATGGGTAATGTTGTACTTTGGGATTTGATCGGAGGATCAGGATGATTTCCCGTTCTTTAAGGAAATGGGAAATCCAAAGGGTATGGAGACTGTCCAAGTCTACTGGTGTTTTGAGAAATTGATTCTCGGATAGCGAATGATCTTTGTATGATGCCCAAGAGAAGGCTGGTATGTTAAGGGATGAAGGTCAACCCATTAACTGGTCTGACACTTGACTCAGAAAAACAGCTCTAGCAAATTGATGACTAGGTTCTGTTCCTATACCTGTAGAGGTCTTTGGGTCCTTGTACTAAGCTCAAGAGAAGGCATGAGAGCTTTTAAGAAGCCGAAGGGTCCTTGTACAATGCCCAAGAGGAGGTGGGGATGCTTTTAAACAGGCTGTGGGTCCCTAAACCCCGAGAAGTTCAAAACAAGCCATTCACCGAGAATAGATCAAGCCAGGAAAGTTCGAGAATTTGGAAGAAACTCAAGAGATGCCATTCACGGAGAAAAGATCATCCCTGCGGAGTAGAGTCTCTTTGACGATTTCTAAGAGTGACATTCTGAGAAAGGGTTCACCGAGAATGTTGTCTTTCACGTCTCCATATTGTTTAACCCCAAGAGGAGGGAAGACTGTGTCTGGTAATCCTATGGGGATCTAGTTTTGTTTGTATTTAAGAGTGACCAACAGGGCTTTACCTAGTGCTAGACGTAGTTGTCGGGGAAAACTCTAAATAACTATACTAGTATTACATAGTTGATATTTGACAGGTATATAAAAGTTTATGAAAGAAGACTTACAGTGAGCAGCCCCACAATACAGTTATATATATATATGAAAGCGGATAAAGAAAGTGGGTAAACACTTACTCGGTTGTAGAGCTTCCATGTTGTTTTGTTAGTTTGTTCAACAAAGAAAGCTTTGATAACAATATTATATTCAAAATCAAAGGAGAAAGTGCTTTGAAAAGATTGTTGGGGCTTACAGCTCAAGGAGAGGCCCAAGGTTTTATTAGTGATTACACTGTGGTTTTGAATTTGTACAGGGACTTATACAAGTGACTGAGGCCACAAAAGGTTTTATGTACAAGTGGATTGGTCTTACACTCTCTCAAGAGGCCCAAAGGTTTATTTTTTGTACAAGTGATGGGGCTTACAGCTCAAGGAGAGGCCCAAGGGTTTATTTTAAAAGGCGACGATCGCGTCGAATTTTTTGATGGTATCGGGACTTATACAATAAGTGAGGCCCAAATTATTTTGGTTTTCAAAAAGGGTTGGGTCTTACACTCTACTAGAGGCCCAATGGTTTTCAAAAAGGGTTGGGTCTTACACTCTTCTAGAGGCCCAATGGTTTTTAAAGCCTCTGGATTATTTACATCCATGCCACTGTCTCTCTTTTAGCATGAGAAATTCCTAAGGAAAGATGGCATTGCTCTACACTGAGTTAAAGTCTTATCCTTCAGGTTAAAAATCCCCTATAAAGGAAATTATGGCATTGCTGGATTCCCATATCCCAGTTAAAGTAATTCTCCTTTATAGTCAGTCACCCAACAGTTGTGACAAACAGACCCCTTTAGAGATGACAAATTCTCTCTAAAGATAACACCTTTTTAGCTTCACATTTTGGGCTTTGAACAAGATATAAACCACCTTTAGCTTCACGTCTTGGGCTTTGAACAAGACACCAAAACACCATTTCCTCCCATAGAATAGGAGGAACTACGATCGCTCTGATTTCCCTGTTTCGGTAAACGGGAATACGTAGGCATAAGATTGAAAGAAAAATCTTAGTGAGCACACTAATCCAAAACCCAAATCCCGTACCTTCACATATCAAACGAAAAGCATCAGTCTTAAACCTCCCACCAATCGCCCGGGCACTATTTTAACAAAATAACCTAAGAGAGACCCACAACCTTTGTAGCATCTCTAAACCAACAGTCATCTGTTCAAACTCAGTTTGCAAGCGAGGTTAATTGGAGACATCTATTTCCCTTCCTTCATCAGCTTCAATAGGATAAAAAATGAATCGATCTGTAGTACCCCAAAGCGATAGTGCTTCGCAACCACGTCCAAAAATTCGCGCAACATTTAAAAGGGGATTGGGTCTTACACTCTATTAGAGGCCCAAAGTGTTTTGAATGGGTCTTATAGCTCGAGGAGAGTGTCATACCCCAAATTTTGACCACTAAGATTTCCCATCATTGTGAAAATCATCATCACAATATGGGGGAGCCATCTTGCCTCATTAGTCTCCCCAAAGATGGGTGAGCATCCACTACAATCAAATTTAGGGTTTCAAGCCCTCTCAGAGCTTTTGACAAAGGATCAATCAAGGAATAACATGATCTTCAACTTGTCTAACCTCTCAAGTAGCTACAAAGGATCAAAAAGGACTCCCACTTCAAGGATTAAGCACAAGACTGCTCCCTTCTAGGTGGATCAAGCCTCCAGATCGCCAGTGTCACCAAATTAGGGTTTGGTCGACCAGGGCCTCCAGATGGGAATTTTTCATCTGGGCACAAGCCAATGATCCAAAACATAACCTAATATACTTCATGGAACCTCATAAACCCAACCATCAAGTCAATTTTTCCTCAGGGGATGCACTCATCAAGAATCAGGAATTAGGGTTTCTTGACCTAATTCACCCCTAAGTTGACTTTTGGGACAAATCATGAGCCCAGACCTCAAGACATGATGTGAGGGTCTCTAATGAACTATATTGATCCATTTGGAACAATGGATTAATCCAAGAAGTTTGAGCAACAAGTCTCAATTTCATCTGCACCACAGTTAGGGTTTTAAGGAAAAAGTCTACTGTAACTTTGACTTTTGACCAGGACATGCTCCCAAGCCCTATGACATGCATCAATATACCCTATGACACTCATGGAACATTTCCATCAAGTTTGATTTAGGTCAAGGACATGATTTCATGAAGAATTGCACACTTTGGAATTCATCTGATAAAAAGTCAACTGTGCACAAAAGTCAACTTTGACTTTTTGAGATTTTTCACCAAAATGATTTTTTAACCCTAAAATGATGTTAATGTATGATTTGAATCATCATTCATCAAGAAAAATCAAGAAAAGTTGGATAACTTGAAAAAGGGGTAACCATAAAAACTTAGAAAATTTTCTAAGTTAAAAATAAAGTGGCTAGGGTACCAACTTTGGAGGGTCATAACTCCTAAACCACAAAGCCATTTTCTCCCATCCAAGGCTTGATTTGTAGATCTCATTGCCCTCTACAAAAACTTCAACTAGACCTAACTCCAATTCATTATGAATTTTGAGCTATAAGTGAGCCAAAATGGCTGAAAACATGAAAGTACCACTTTTCCAAGACAGATTTTGTTGGAAACACCAAAACTTGTGAGGTTTTTTCACAGTTACAAGCTGAATCAGTTCCAAAGATAAACATCAATGTTGTTGCAAATATTGCCAAGAATCCAAGCAACTCAATAGCATGAAACCAATCCACTTGTGCCAAGAATTATGGCTGCCACAACATGCCATGCCAAGGCTGCCATGAAAAATCAGTTTGGGAGTTTTGTGCCATCCACGATTTCTGAGTCAAAAGGAGTGATCACTATGCCACATGCCTTCAATCTGATCATAAACCAACTGATCCAACTGATAGGGCTGAGTCAAAAAGCCAAGGAATCTTCCAACTTGAAATTCATCCACTTTGGCACATTTTTGCCTTGAATTCAAAGGGCATTAATGTGGAATAGTGCATTTTCAACAAAGTCACTCTACTCAGTCAAGTTCTCTGATTAAACAATAATAAAAACATCTGAAGAATGTGAATTTGGTCAAGACATAGCCCTGCTCTTGGGAATGGCTAGTTTGCCTTGCTTGAGAAGAAATCCTCCAAGCCAATCCATGCAAATGTGATCTGATCCAGCAACCATTCACTATTCCTCCAAGAAAAAAGTTGATCACCTATAAATAGAGGTTCCAATGGATCATTCAACTCACACCAAAGCCAGTTACAGCACTGCTTTCTCTCATTCTTCCTTAAACCTCAAGTTTCTTAGTTTTTGAGTAACCACTATCGGGTTTTGAATTGCAGCCTTAAGCAATCAATTCCAATTGCTCAAACACATCACATATGATGTATTTGAGGTGTCCAAACACTTAAACACTGACTGTAACACCTCAGGCTCAAAATCACCCTTCAACCAAGCCATTATGCCTCAATTATGCAGGTGGAGGTCTCCAACTTGATCCAAAGAGTTTCAAAGTGTTCCAAAGCTTGCAACACACTCCATAACATCCATTGAATCTGTAGGGATCATTAATTCACAACTGGAACAAGGTTTGTGCAGAGTTCCATTTCAGCTTGCATCAAGGTAAACCTCAAAACTCCAACTCCATAATCCATGCATATTTCCTCGCATGATATTTTTGCCAATTGCTTGCCATCATATGTTGATTGTTTTCCCTCAAAAAATTTGATCATAGCACTCATAATCATGCCTACTCGATTGCTTTTGCAAAATTAGGGTTCATACGGCAACAATGATATAATTTGCTATACACTGAAAATGAATGAAATTGGGTATTGCCATGTTCTTCCTTGTGAAAAAACGCATGAGTTTGGTGTTTGAATCGTGTCAAATGGTTGAGAGATGAGTGAGATAGAGAGCTTCATGCACGAGCTAGAGGAAGAAGATGGCCATGGCGCCATTCTCAGAAAATCCAACAAGTTCTCTATATATTTTTCCCTTGCCATGTTATATTTGAATTGGCATTGTGCCCCAGCGGTTCATCAGCTTGTTTTGTGTGTATTGGCAAGTGAGAGGTCTGGGGTTCGAATCCCCCTCGCCCCAGACTTCTTTTTATCACTTGTTTATTTTGTTATTTTTCATATTATAATTTTTAATGATTTGAAAAATTAATAACTCCTTCAATTTTTATCATTTTTTATTGGTTCTTTTTGCAATAATTCACAAAAATGTTTAAATATTTGATTTTACCAAAAAATTCCAAAAATATCATTTATTTCATATATTTGATATTTTTGCAAAGAATTAATGTTTGATGTGTTTTTAGCATTTAAAATATTTTTTTTTCTCCCTTTGTTTTCTAACCCTAATTTGATTTCAATCATTTTGTAGGAGGAAACCTGATTTTTTTGGAACATTGATCCAAGATCATAATTTGTTTTCATATATTTAACAAACATTGATCATTTTAATTGAATTTTTATTCAATTAAAAATGCATTTTGAAAACAAATTAGGGTTTTGAATCAATTCAACCCTCATCAAACTTTTTTCAAACCCTTATGGGCCTCTAATAGAGTGTATGACCCAATCCTTTTTTTGACCAAATCATTTTTAGGCCTCAGTATATTATATAAGTCCCAATACCATCAAAAATAAACGACGCGATCGTCGCCTTTTCAAAATTAATCCTGGGCCTACCCTCGAGTAGTAAGACCCATTTCTTTTCTTAAAACTCTTTGGACCTCTAATAGAGTGTAAGACCCAATCCCCTTTTAACCAAAAAACCTTTTGGGCCTCACTTATTGTATAAGTCCCTCTGCGTTAAAAGAAAACCTCGGCGTGATCGCCATTTTTAAACGAAAAACAAACTGGGCCTACCCTCGTGTTATAAGCCCCACTCTTTTTCTTTAAAACCTTTTGGGCCTCTTGAGAGAGAGTAAGACCCATCCTTTTGAACAAAAAACCTTTTGGGCCTCAGTCACTTGTATAAGTCCCTCTGTACAAAAAAACAGTGCGCTCACTGATAAAACCCTGGGCCTCTCCTTGAGCTGTAAGCCCCAAATCTTTCTTTTTCAAAGCACTTTCTCTTTTGATTTTGAATATACTGTTGTTTTCAATCTTTCTTTGTTGAACAACTAACGAAACAGCATGGAAGCTCTACAACCGAGTAAGTGGTTATTGCTTTCATTTACCGCTTTCATATACATATAAATGTATTGTGGGGCTGTTTCGCTGTAAGTCTTCTTTCATAAACTCATATCAACTGTGTAATAATAGTATAGATATTTAGACTTTCCCCGGCAACTACGTCTAGAACAAGGTGACGCCGTTTTGTTTATTCGTAGAAATAGACAACTAGATCCCCAATAGGATCACCAGATACAGTATTCTCTTCGGTTGTCCTCATTAGGAATTTTCAAGAAACTCTACTCCCAAAGATGAATGTATTCTCCGTGAATGGCATCTTTGAGTTTCTTCCAAAATTCTCGAACTTTCCTGACTTGATCTATTCCTTGTGAATAGCTTGCCTTGAATTTTTGGGGGTTTGGGGACCCACGAGCTTCTTAAAAGCATCGGCCTCCTCTTGGGCATCGTACAAGGACCCACAGGCTTCCTAAAAGTGACCCCGCCTCATATTGGGCTTAGTACAAGGACCCGCCGGCTTCTTAGAAGTATTCACAGCCTCCTCTTAGGCTTCGTATAATGATCTCTTCCTTCGGGAATGATAGCCTTCTCTTGGGCTTCGTACAAGGACCCGTCGGCTTCTTAGAAGTATTTCCAGCCTCCTCTTAGGCTTCGTATAATGATATCTTCCTCCGAGAATGATAGCCTTCTCTTGGGCTTCGTACAAGGACATCTCGGCTTCTTAAAAGTTTTCAGCCTTCTCTTGGGCTTCCTATAAATTGTCCCGACGACCTCCTAGAGGTATAGGAACAGAACTTAATCATCTACATAGAACAGTCCTTTCAAAGAGTCTACTACTGTTTCTCAAAGCATAGTACAAAAGATGAAACTCTAGACTTGGACAGTCTAATTTCCTTGAGTCTCAAAGACATTCTCAAGCACCCTTCGTTAAATAGGAAGAAAACCCGCAGACTCGGACAGTCTCAATACCCTTCGGATTTCCCACTTCCTTAAAGAACAGGAATAACCCGAATCCTCGAATCAAATCCTTGAGTACATCGTTGCTCATATAAGAACTGATTTTCTCTTTCAAAATCAGTATACTGGACCTGTCACTCAACTGAAACAGTAATCATAGCCTCCTCTTAGGCTTTGTATAATGATCCTTCTCCAGTGAAGTTAGCCTCCTCTTGGGCTTTGTACAATGATTCTCCCCAGCGGAGTCAAACAACGTTTAGCCTCTCTCTCGGGCTTTGTACGAGACACATAAGAGACTCCCTTGTTGAGTCAATCACCCCTTTCACCTCCATCTCGGGATTTATACGAGATATAAAAAGGTTCTTATTGAGCCAAACAAATTTTAGCCTCTATCTCGGGCTTTGTACGAGACACAAAAACTCTCTTGTTGAGTCAAATAGCCTTCATCTCGGGCTTTATACGAGATACCAAAAGACTCCATCGTCGAGTCAAAACCTTTTAGCCTCTCTCTCAGGCTTTATACGAGACACATATTAGCCTCCTCTTAGGCTTTGTATAAGAAAACCACTGGTTGATCCAATCAACCTTTTAGCATCAAAGTTGTGCCTCGTTCACAGTACACAAACATCAACAACTCCTTCCCCTTCATCTAATCGCTGTAAGCGGCAAGCCTCTGGATCATCTACATCCAAGCCACTGTCCCTCTTTTAGCATGAGATATTCCTAAGGAAAGATGGCATTGCTCTAAACTGAGTTAAAGTCTTCTCCTTCTGGTTAAAACCCCTATAAAGGAAATTATGGCATTGTCGGATTCACAAATCCCGGTTAAAGTAATCCTCCTTTACAGTTAGTCACCCAACAGTTGTGACAAACAGACCCCCTTTAGAGATGACAAATTCTCTCTAAAGTCAACACCTTTTAGCTTCACATCTTGGGCTTTAAACAAGATATAAATCACCTTTCGCTTCACGTCTTGGGCTTTGAACAAGACACCAAAACACCCATTTCCTCCCATAGAATAGGAGGAACTACGAACGCTCTGATTTCCCTGTTTCGGTAAACGGGAATACGTAGGCATAAGATTGGAAGAAAAATCTTAGCGAGCACACTAAACAAAATCCCATATATCCTAATCTGAAGCAGTATCCTAACAAAAAGAGAGAAAACAGTATTGGCGAAAATACAAATAACCAGTACAAAGGCCCCCCTACATTGATAGCATTCGTAAACTAACAGACCGCTGTTTAAACTCAGTATGCAAAGCAGGGTTAATTGGAGACATCTATTTCCCTTCCTTATTTAGCTCACAATAGGATAAAAAACGAATCGACCTGTAGTAAGCTCAACCGTAGAGAGCGACCAGCGCTTAAGAACCGCGTCCAAAATTGCTCGCTACAGAAAAATGGTGCCCACCGTGGGGCCCTTAAACTTTTTTTATTCACTTATGTGAATACCACAGATTGGGGCTTCCGCCGGGGAACCCATTTCTGTCAGGAACTTAGGATTCATAGCTTTAAAGGTCTAGGATGATTAGGACAAATATATATACTGCTTTTCCTAATTGCTATACATGTTTATTTTTCTGCTAATGGGAATGCGTGTGATGCCGCATGTGGAAAGATTGAGTATACACTTAAGATAAGTGATGGCGACGAGGTCGACCATCAACCTCAGTGGAGGCTGACCAATGCAACTCATTCTCTCACCTAGACAATGGGCCGATTGTAATGTCTAAGAAGCTGAGGAGCCAAACCCTTTTGTAGTGCGGAAACTATCGGGAATAGTTGTTACGCGATACTACCCTCATTTGAGGTTGGTGATCTATTCTCGGTGAATGGCACTTACTCTAAGATTGCTTTACAACTCGCTGGCGATCCGCTTGTTGTTTTGCTTTCCTGGGAGGAGCCGATGATAATGAGTACAGGTACAAAAATCACCCTAGTATAAACCTTTGGGGATGGGTTAAGCCTTGACTTCATGACAACGACCCTTTGACCCCATGTTTTTTCTATGTTTTTGTGTGCTGCATTCATGCATTCATTTAAAAAACATTAAAATATTCAAAAAATCTTCTCTTCTAGTCTTTCTGTTTTTCAAATTAAACTAAGACTGTGATTGCAAATATCAGAGAAAAGGATTGCACTAATGGATTTCGGTAGAAGGAGAACCCATAGGTATACCTTCAAGGTTCCAAAGCTAGAGGATTTGAGAAGGTTAGCGAGGATGATCACTAACCCTGAGGCTTTCAGAGCCAAGCTCGGAGGTCTGCTACCACTGTTAAGAGTCCATGTGATTGAGGGAATCATGGATGCGCTCATTCAGTTTTACGATCCGGTTTATCACTCTTTCACATTCCTGGATTACCAGCTCGCACAAACGCTGGAGGAATATTCTCATTTGATTGATCTACACATTACAGATTGAGCTCCATTTTCTGGACTGGAAGAAATTCCAAAGAATCAGACCATTGCAAGAGCAATTCATTTGTACGAGTCTGAGGTCAGGACTCACATGACTGCTAAGGGTGGCATCCAAGGTTTACCAACCCAGTTCTTGACAAAGAAAGCCCTGTAATTTGCCAGTATAGAAAACGTGACTGCTTTTGAAAGCATCTTTGTCTTGCTCACCTAAGGGTTATTTTTGTTTCCCAACATCAATAACTTCGTCGATATCAACTCCATCAAGGTTTTTCTCATTGGAAACCCTGTGTCGACTTTGCTCGCAGATGCGTATCATTCTGTACACTTAGGGAATTTGTACAGCGGAGGGGAGATCACGTGCTGTGTACCCCTGCTATATAAATGGTTTATCTCCCATTTTCCTAAGTCTGCCGCTTTTTGGGATCATAAGAGTGCCTTACGTTGGTCACAGAAGATCACGTCTCTTACCAACTCTGATATAGATTGGTGTAATAGGATCTATGATGGAATCAGAATCATTGAACGTTGTGGAAACTTCCCCAACGTACCCCTTATAGGAACTAAAGGAGGAATCAACTATCATCCAGTGTTGGTTCGTCGTCAATTTGGATACCCGATGAGACACGTCCCACGGGGTGTTCATTTGGAAGGTCTTTTCTTCAAAGAAGGAGAAAATGACAGAGCACTAAAGATGGAAATAGTGCAGGCCTGGAAGCATGTTCATAAGAAAGGATGAGAGTCTCTAGGAAAACCAAACTGTGTCTCGGTAGAGCCTTATCTCCATTGGGTACAAACTATAGCTCTCAAGCTAAAAATGCCTTATCCTCGTTATGGAATTCTTCCGCCGAGGGAATCTGTCATGTACTTCATGATGGAAACGGAAAAGCTTCAGGTTACTCTCAACAAAGTTCAAAAGAGAGGAGGTCTTGGAAGATCAAGTACCGCACCCTCAACATAGAGTGCATCAAAATACAGCAATTACTAAAAGAAAAGGATGCTCTGATTGAAATTTTGGAGCAACATGCTGTGGAAAATCAAGATGACCAGGGGAATTTGCTCGCTCCTTTCACCTGGCAAAGGAATGACAACCCGACAATGACCCAAGAGCCCCGGTCAAAGAAAAGGAAGATACCAGAGTCAGCACCCGATTTCTCTTTAGAGAGGACTCGGGACCCATTAGCTTAGGTTTCTGTTTCTGCACCTTGTAATCTACTGTATTTCCATTTTTGTAATCCTTTGAATTTAAATAAAAAGGGGTTCCCCCACTGTTTGATATTTGCAATCTAATTGTCGAAGTTTATTTTGATTAAACCAAAAAACAATTAATATAATCATTGCATTCATCATTCTCACATCACGTATTCTTCTTCCCTACGAATCTCACGTTTGTGTCTCGATTCTAGAGTCAAACTGTCTCATTCATACAATACTCGGGCCAATCGTCAGAAAAAGATGGATGATCTTGAGGAAGAGAACAGAGAGTTGAAGAAAAAGATCGACGCTCTGAGAGAGGATATGAGAAAGCTTCGTAACGACATGCAAGCCATGGCAGAAGCTCAGCTACAAAGAATTGTGATCTCAGAGATCACCTCAACGCCTATAGTGGGGAAGTATGATCCTAGGTATCAAGTGCCAAAAGATCGTCCTTGGGGTATGCCTGTTAACTATATCCCGAAAGGATATGTTCCGCCGATCGCTGAAGATCAGGGAATCTCAACAGAAGCCGCTGGGCCTGAAGGTTACAAACTTCGGGAAAGCGAAGATGCCAGGGGCATACTGAAGACTCCTGAAGGTTACAAACTTCGGGAAACGCCAAGATTCGCTACCGTAGTCACGGTACCACCCCCTGTGGTGCACACTGTCCTGGAAGGACAGGTTCCACCGATACCTTCTGGTAAAAAGGAAACTATGTTCGATAGAATGGATGAGTTCCAGGAACAGTTCCTGGAAATGCAGAAAGAACTCCAAGCCATTCGCGGTCAGGATTTATTTGGAAAGGACGCCGCAGACCTCTGCTTGGTCCCCAATGTGAAAGTTCCGCACAAATTCCAAATGCCCGACTTTGAAAAATACAAGGGTAACTCTTGCCCTCCGAGCCATCTGGTGATGTACGCTCGACGGATGTCAGCTCAGACGGAGAATCAGGACCTACTGATTCACTACTTCCAGGATAGTTTAACCGGTGCCGCATTAAAATGGTACATGGGTTTAAACCGTGCCACGATCAGCACATTCAGAGATCTTGGCACTGCCTTCGTCCAACAATACAAATACAATTTGGATATGGCACCCGACAGAGATCAAATCAGATCGATGTCGCAAAAGGACAAGGAAACCTTTAAGGAGTATGCTCAAAGGTGGCGTGAAATTGCCGCTCAAATTTGTCCACCTCTTGAGGAAAAAGAGATGACAAAGATCTTCTTAAAGACCTTAAGCTCATTTTACTATGACCGAATGGTTGCCAGTGCACCTAGTGATTTAACCGAGATGGTGGGCATGGGCGTACGTCTTGAGGAAGCCATCCGAGAAGGACGTTTGGTAAAAGACACTGGATCGATGAGTGGTACTAAAAAATACGGTAGTGCTCTCCCTAAGAAAAAGAGCAAGATATTGGGAATATCTCTCTCAGAAAGAAAAGGCGACGTTATCAGCCGGTAGCAGTTGTGACTCTTGCTATCATCCCTGCGCTTTTTCCTACGTATCAACCTCAGGTTGCGCAAAGCCAACCTGATCAGCAAAGGACACAACAGCCTCTTCAGCAGGCTCGTCCTTCATATAACAACAATCGTAAAACACGACCATCAGGGTTTGATCCTATACCCGTATCGTACACAGAGTTGTTTCCATTACTGTTGGCTAAGGGGCACATTCAGACTAAGTCCCCTCTTACAGTACTGGAAAATCCGCCTTTTTGGTTTAAGGTGGATCAAACATGCCCTTACCATCAAGGAGGACCAGGGCATAACATAGAGAATTGTCTTAGTTTCAAGTCCGAAGTGCAAAAACTTGTTAGGAGCGGGGTCTTATCCTTCAAGGATACAAATCCTAATGTTCTTACGAACCCGCTGCCTCAACATGAGAAGGCTGTAGTTAATCTGATTGAAGGAGAGACTAACAATGTCTATCAAATTCACGATGTACTCTTATTGAGAACCAATCTAGTCAAGATGCGTTGTAGACAGAGTGGATATGGCCATGTGCCACCTCATAACTATCACCAGTGTGATATCTGCTCTAAAGATAACCAGGGATGTTCTATGGTGCAAACAGCTCTACAGGAACAAATGGATCTCGGATGGATCCAAGAGCATTGAGTTCGTGGAGTTAACATGGTCTACACGAATTCTAACATCATTCAGAACCACGATATCCGTGTAATGAATGTCAACTTGGTGGCGATGCACTCAAGGCAAAGCCAGTATCATAATCTGCCGCGGCACGATTACATTTCTTGTCTGACTTGCTCGGTAAACAAACAGGGATGCTCTTTCATACAAGAGGCCCTCCAGCGTCAGATGGATCTTGGATGGATCTAAGACTACCATGATAGGAACCCTTATCAGATCAACATGGTTCAGATCTATGATATTCGCGTGATGAATACCAACTTAGTAGAGTTACATGCTGAACAGGTCCGACTCGGATTCCTGATATCACATAATTATCACTGCTATAAAATGGGTTGCGAAAATGATCGAGGTTGTACCCTTGTCCAGGAGGCACTTCAGCACTTGTTAAATCATTGGTGGATGCCAATCTACATGGATGAAGACACTCAGCAAATTAGTATCAGTAACAGGAATCCTACTCGGCATTAGAGTCAGGATGTCCGATCAATGGAAGCTAACCTAGTGAGGTTACATTGTATTCAAAGTGGGCGTGGTCAGGTGCCACCACACAATTATGAACGTTGTGGAGTCTGTTCGGAAAGTAAGCAAGGGTGCTACCTTGTGCGAGCAGCTCTCCAGGGGTAGGTGGATCGTGGAGAGATTCGTCCATATTCGGGTTCTGGACCCATTAACTGGACGCCGAACTACCTTGCCGATCAAGTTGAGGATGTTGTCACAATCTCTGGTCATCATAGGACCAGGGATGTTTTTGCCATTATCCCTCTACTTGATGAATCTAAAGTTCCTAATCGGGAACGGGTCGAGATTACTTATGATGGTCAGAAAAATAAGAAGGCTCCCGTAGTCATCTATCTACCGGGACCATTACCGTATGAATCAACTAAGGCTATCCCTTACAAATACGGTGCAACAATAATTGAAAATGGAAAGGGAATTCCATTACCCTCCGTTGTGAATATTGAAGACATTAGTCGTGTAACACAGAGTGGTAGAATCTTCAACCGAGGGGTTGGAGAACTTAACAAAGAAAAGGAACTTCAGACAGGAGCTCCCGATCCATCAGTCGGTCAATCCAGTAATCCCGACCTTTCAAAAAATGATGATGAGATGCCGAAGCTCATCCAAAGGAGTGAATACAACATTGTCGATCAACTGTTACAAACTCCTTCAAAGATCTCGGTAGTATCACTGTTACTCAGTTCAGAAGTGCATAGGGAGGCTCTACAGAAAGTCTTGGAGCAAGCCTTTATGGAACAGGATGTAACAATCAGACAGTTCGATAGCATTGTCTCTAACATCACTTCCTGCAATAATTTGGGATTTAGGGATAAGGAATTACCCGAAGAGCGTCGCCGTCATAACATGGCGCTCAATATCACAGTTAACTGCCAGGACGATGCTTTAGCCAGCGTACTGGTAGACACAGGGTCAGCCCTGAATGTTATGCCGAAGTCCACTTTGATGCAATTATCATTTAAAGGCCCTCCGATGAGAATCAGCGAGGTTGTCGTCAAAGCATTCGACGGATCCAGAAAAGCAGTTATCCGCGAAGTTGATCTTCCCATAACTATCGGTCCTCATACTTTCCAAGTCACTTTCCAAGTCATGGACATCCGGGCAACTTACAGTTGTTTATTAGGAAAACCTTGGATACATCAGGCTGGAGCGGTTACTTCAACCCTCCACCAAAAGCTAAAGTTCGTCAAGAACGATCAACTTGTCACGGTTTGTGGGGAACAAGCCTTGCTTGTAAGAAACTTATCATCATCTACTTGTGTAGAACCCGAGGAAGTTATTGGAACTCAGTTCCAAGCACTGTCGGTGAGCAAGAACAATCAGTTCAAAGAAGAAACTTCGATTTCTTCATACAACGATGCTATTAAAGCGGTCGAGAGTACCAATACAACTGGATGGGACAACTTTTCATTCCTATTGACAATAAAACAAAGAAGGGTCTTACTTTTTCTGCAACCTGTACCCAGACAGCTGCCAAAGATAAAAGTCATCATCCCCTTCAAAACTTCTTCCACAATGGAGGCTTCCTCCACCCAGTGTCTCAAGAAGTACACACTATCAATGAGGAAGATCCCTCTGACACAGATGAAGAATGGAAGTCCTACCTTAATGAGGACGGTTATATGTCTCAGGAAGAGGTGCCTACGCCATTTTGTTATCTCGCACAGAGTCCGAGATTTATACCACGGTCAGATGTCAAAATGATATATGGAGATTGTGATCCGGAAGGATGTCGTGCTCCGCCAAATTTATTAGAGGAAGACACTCTGATGAAAGATAATTTTGACCACAATTACTATGGCCCAATGGATGGCCTGCCAATGTGGCAGCCTTACCCAGGAGACTTGGGGCCAGAAAGTCAGCTGGGTAATGAAACTCAGCTGAGTATCATTGAACAGAATACCTGTGTCCCCACCATGTCCTGGGATCAACACTCAGGTCATTCAGAAACTACTCAACATGAAGATGAATTCGCAACGTTTGCAGGACTTGAATTCATCAACTATGTTTTTCCTGAGGTTAACGTCATCGAGAGGGATGACTCCTCCAGTTCGAAAGAAGTGTGGGACACCTTGGGACAACCAAGTGGAAAATACGACTATATGGTCAAGTACACCGCTCCCGAAAGCTCTCATATCAGGTTCGAAGACATCCAACCTACTGGATGGGGAGATACAACTGAGAGCATAAATGCAACGCAAAGTACAACTGAGGAATTCTCCTACGACAACTCTTCCTGGGAGACAGATTCCAATGATCCTGCTCCACCAGAAATCAATGTCATTTCTGAAGACAAATCAAGGAAGGTGCCAGACTTTGTGATTCACCGAGGATTTCGCCGCCAATGGATTGCCGTCGAGGTTTCGAAGGTCGTTCGTCGATCAAAGTAATTGCCATCTTTAACCTTTCACCCTGCCCAGGTGAAACGGATGTTTTGATAGGGCTCGCTTTCTGTAAATTTTCCCTCTTCGCTTAGCCCAAAGCGACAGAGTTTTGTTTTATAGGGTTGTAGTTTCAAGAATCGATTTGTTCATTAATAAAATAACGTCGTTCTGTAATTTCCGCATTAATTGCTGTTTTCTCTTTTCGTTTTTCAGAAAATGGTAATCCTAAAAAACAATTCAACGATAAAAACAAGCAGTAATAAAAATAATACACTGCACACACTTGCATTTTTCTCTATCTCTTATAAACACGAATCATCACGTCATGCAGATTGCTTGTTTTAAACCCCGTTGAAACATACGATCCGATGCCTTCTCCCACCTTTGAGTTCCCGGTATTTGAGGCTGAAGAAAAAAATGACGACAAAATTCTAGAGGAGATCTCCCGATTACTCAGACAAGAGGAAAGGTCCATCGAACCTCACAAAGAGCCGTTGGAAACGATCAATGTGGGTTCGGAAAAAGAGAGAAAAGAAATCAGGATTGGGGCATTGCTCAGTCCAACTGCCAAAGAGAGTTTGATAAAGCTTCTCAGAGAATTTCCCGATGTATTCGCTTGGTCCTATCAGGATATGCCAGGGTTGGATACCAGCATCGTGGAACATCACTTACCGTTAAGATTGGAATGTCCGCCAGTAAAGCAGAGGTTGAGACGCACTCATCCGAACATGGCCATCAAAATCAAAGAGGAGGTACAGAAACAGATCGGCGCAGGTTTCCTCGCTACATCTGAATATCCTCAATGGTTAGCCAACATCGTACCCATTCCCAAAAAGGACGGAAATGTCAGAATGTGTGTTGATTACAGGGATCTGAACAAGGCAAGTCCAAAGGACGACTTTCCTTTACCACACATTGACATGCTGGTAGACAGTACAACAAAGTTCAAAGTTTTATCCTTCATGGATGGATTCTCGGGCTATAACCAGATCAAAATGGCGCTGAAAGACATGGAGAAAACTTCGTTCATTACCCCATGGGGCACCTTTTGTTACAAGGTAATGCCGTTCGATTTGAAGAACGCCGAGGCAACCTATCAAAGGGCCATGACTACTCTGTTTCATGACATGATACACAATGAAATCGAGGTATATGTCAATGATATGATTGCAAAATCAAAAACAGAGAGTGAGCACGTTGAACATCTGTCCAAATTGTTCGAACGTTTAAGAAAATTCAAGCTCCATTTGAATCCCAACAAGTGCACCTTCGGTGTCCGTTCAGGGAAACTCTTAGGGTTCATCGTCAGCCAGAAAGGAATTGAGGTTGATCCTGACAAGGTCAAGGCCATTCAAGAAATGCCTTCTCCGAAAACTGAAAAATAAGTCAGAGGGTTCCTGGGACGTTTGAACTACATCTCCAGATTCGTATTCCTTATGACCGCGACCTGTGCGCCGATTTTCAAATTACTAAAAAAGAACCAGGATTGCGTTTGGACAGAAGATTGCCAAACTGCCTTCGACAGTATTAAGGAATATCTGTTGAATCCTCTGATTCTATCACCTCCAGTGGAAGGAAGACCACTGATCATTTACCTCACAGTCCTAGAGGACTCAATGGGATGTGTACTTGGCCAATAAGACGAAACCAAAAGGAAAGAGTCTGCCATTTACTATTTGAGCAAGAAATTCACCGACTGTGAAACTCGGTACACGATGCTTAAGAAAACTTGTTGCGCTTTGGCTTGGGTAGCCAAACGTCTTCGCCAATACATGATTCATCATACTACTTGGTTAATCTCAGAAATGGATCCAATCAAGTATGTCTTCGAAAAGCCTGCTCTCACGGGAAGAATTGCCCGTTGGCAGATGTTGTTATCAGAATATGACATAGAGTACCACGCTCAGAAAGCCGTTAAAGGAAGTATTTTAGCCGATCATTTGGCTCATCAACCGATTGACGATCAAGAATCAATCGGGTTTGACTTCCCAAACGAAGATGTCATGTATCTAAAGATGAAAGATTGCGATGAACCGCTACCCAGTGAAGGGCCAGAACCAGGTTCCCAGTGGGGACTGATCTTTGACAGAGCAGTCAATCATTATGGAAACGGAATTGGGGCAATCATTGTTACCCCTCAGGGTTCCCACATTCCTTTCACTGCCAGACTTACGTTCAAAGTCGACAAGATGAATTAAACCTGATCGAAGAGAAGCGAATCACGGCACTATGCCACGGTCAATTGTATCAACAGAGAATGAAGAAGGCGTTCGACAAAAAGGTCCGACCTCGCGTCTTCAGGAACGGAGACCTTGTGCTCAAAAAGATACAATTATTTCTCAATGATTCGCGAGGCAAGTGGACTCCAAATTATGATGGCCCCTATGTGGTCACAAAAGCTTTCTCAGGCGGCGCCTTGAGACTTGCAACCATGGACGGAGAGGAATTTTCCTACCCCACAAATTTTGATGTAGTCAAGAAATACTTCGTCTAAACTAAAAAAAAACATCTCGGTGGATTGAAAACCCGAAAAGGGCGGTCCAGGCAAAAATTAGAGACATGAAAAAAATCATCCCGGTGGATTGGAAACATCAAAGTACAATCCAGGAAAAAATTAGGGATAATGGCAAGTAACTATGTTCAACAGAGGCGAATCCCTCAGCAGCAGCAGTTACATCATCTGTCAGAAAACTCCAGTCAAGGTCATCTTCGACAGAAGCTCAGGATGCCCCGAATTCAAAGTTGGTAGAAGGATAGTGGTTGTTATGTTTCAACGTAGCCCTTTTCCCTGTAAATTACCATTTTCAAACTTTGTATATACTCTTTGGAATCACGCGTTTGACTGATCTCCATCTTATCAATAAAATTTGAGCCTTTGTGCTTTTATTTGTAATTCTTATTTGTTTTAGCTTTACAGAACGACATTTTAATATGATTAACGATTCTTGAAATAAAACAAAATGAATTTACTTGTTAAAACTTTTTCTGTTTTTAAAATAAAGTCGGCAATTTCTTTTGACTGTTGAATATCAAAGGAACATCAACCGCTTCTCCAGAAGTAAGCAAACTTCAAAGTGCAGAATCAAAGTACTCCTTCTACGCCAGTGCTCCTGAATGAAGGATCAATAGTGTCGGATGCGACTAGTCCGTCTGACCTCTTCGGCCGAGTTCTCATCTCCTAAGCCCAACCAACATAGCTCCCAACAGGGACTATCTCTCCTAAGCAAGGTGGAATTGCTATCTTGAGCCAGCGGTACTTCTTCGCCCCGCGATGGCCGAGTATCCAGTCATGTTCATCTTTTAGTTTGTGTGTCGCGTCAGTTTTGTCAGCATATACATACATACATCATGCATTATTAATTTGCATTCACATTTCATATTGCATCACTATCACTCTAGTCGGTCTTATCCCCTAGTGATAGAAGTTCTCTTAATCGAGTTGTCAGCCCTTTCCTCGTCAGGAAGTGTTGCGTCTGAACAATCTCTCTCCTCCAGTTTATTTCTGGAGGGAAGTTGGCCCTTGACCACTTTGATAACTTGAACCTCCGAAAAGCCAGAGGAACCTTCAGTTAGCATCACTCTTCTCCATTGAAGATGATATCCTTGCTTTCCCGAATTAAGGAAAATCCACAGGGAAAGCCTCGTAATTAGAGATTCGGCAGCATGCCAGTTTCGCTCCGAAAAAATCGCTGATGAAAAGGTCATCGGTACCTCAAAATTGGACCCCATCATATGGCATTTCTCCGGGAAGATCCCGAGAAAAGTATGATGTAAGATCCCAAGCGACAGCAGTCTCCCAAGAGACCTACTTTCCCCCAGTAGAAACAAATGGCGTCTCCAACAGAGAAGTTTGTACACCTCTACAACTCAGACGACTGGGTTCCCCAGCAAGTCTGACATCAATAGTTTTTCCGTTAAATGGCATCTCCCCAGGAAAATTTGGCGAGAAGTTTGAGGAAAACCGCTACGAATAGCGTCCCTTGTCAATAAAGTTTATCGACAAAAGAAACTTAGACCAGTTCCTCAGTAGGAAACCAGGATCGAGGGGAAGTTTAAATCAGAAACTAAGACCAGTTCCTTGGCTGAAAACCAGGATAGAGGGGAAGTTTAAATCAGAAACTAAGACCAGTTCCTTGGCTGAAAACCAGGATCGAGGGGAAGTTTAAATCAGAAACTAAGACCAGTTCCTTGGCTGAAAACCAGGATCGAGGGGAAGTTTAAATCAGAAACTAAGACCAGTTCCTTGGCTGAAGACCAGGATCGAGGGGAAGTTTTTTACCTTTTCTAAGCATCATTGCTTATCAAAAGAAGATGAATGCGCAAGCTTCCATTCATAGCTGTCAAAATTTCGGATATTCCGATATTTAATCCTCTTGCACCCCGAATGCCCGAATACCTTCGTCATTCACACCTTCGTGTCCAAGAAGATTAAATAGGGGCATCTGTCATACCCCAAATGTTGACCACTAAGATTTCCCATCATTGTGAAAATCATCATCACAATATGGGGGAGCCATCTTGCCTCATTAGTCTCCCTAAAGATGGGTGAGCATCCACTGCAATCAAATTTAGGGTTTCAAGCCCTCTCAGAGCTTTTGACAAAGGATCAATCAAGGAATGACATGATCTTCAACTTGTCTAACCTCTCAAGTAGCTACAATGGATCAAAAAGGACTCCCACTTCAAGGATTAAGCACAAGACTGCTCCCTTCTAGGTAGATCAAACCTCCAGATCGCCAGTGTCACCAAATTAGGGTTTGGTCGACCAGGGCCTCCAGATGGGAATTTTTCATCTGGGCACAAGCCAATGATCCAAAACATAACCTAATATACTTCATGGAACCTCATAAACCCAACCATCAAGTCAATTTTGCCTCAGGAGATGCACTCATCAAGAATCAGGAATTAGGGTTTCTTGACCTAATTCACCCCTAAATTGACTTTTGGGACTAATCATGAGCCCAGACCTCAAGACATGATGTGAGGGTCTCTAATGAACTATATTGATCCATTTGGAACAATGGATTAATCCAAGAAGTTTGAGCAACAAGTCTCAATTTCATCTGCACCACATTTAGGGTTTTAAGGAAAAAGTTAACTGTAACTTTGAATTTTGACCAGGACATGCTCCCAAGCCCTATGACATGCATCAATATACCCTATGACACCCATGTAACATGTCCATCAAGTTTGATTTAGGTCAAGGACATGATTTCATGAAGAATTGCACAGTTTGGAATTCATCTGATAAAAAGTCAACTGTGCACAAAAGTCAACTTTGACTTTTTGAGATTTTTCACCAAAATGATTTTTTAACCCTAAAATGATGTTAATGTATGATTTGAATCATCATTCATCAAGAAAAATCAAGAAAAGTTGGATAACTTGTAAAAGGGGTAACCATAAAAACATAGAAAATTTTCTAAGTTAAAAATAAAGTGGCTAGGGTACCAACTTTGGAGGGTCATAAATCCTAAACCACAAAGCCATTTTCTCCCATCCAAGGCTTGATTTGTAGATCTCATTTCCCTCTACAAAAACTTCAACTAGACCTAACTCCAATTCATTATGAATTTTGAGCTATAAGTGAGCCAAAATGGCTGAAAACATGAAAGTACCACTTTTCCAACACTTTGAAAAAATTCTGTCCAAGACAGATTTTGTTGGAAACACTAAAACTTGTGAGGTTTTTTCACAGTTACAAGCTGAATCAGTTCCAAAGATAAACATCAATGTTGTTGCAAATATTGCCAAGAATCCAAGCAACTCAATAACATGAAACCAATCCACTTGTGCCAAGAATTATGGCTGCCACAACATGCCATGCCAAGGCTGCCATGAAAAATCAGTTTGGGAGTTTTGTGCCATCCATAATTTCTGAGTCAAAAGGAGTGATCACTATGCCACATGCCTTCAATATGATCATGAACCAACTGATCCAACTGATAGGGCTGAGTAAAAAAGCCAAGGAATCTTCCAACTTGAAATTCATCCACTTTGACACATTTTTGCCTTGAATTCAAAGGGAATTAATGTGGAATAGTGCATTTTCAACAAAGTCACTCTACTCAGTCAAGTTCTCTAATTAAACAACAATAAAAACATCTGAAGAATGTGAATTTGGTCAAGGCATAGCCCTACTCTTGGGAATGGCTAGTTTGCCTTGCTTGAGAAGAAATCCTCCAAGCCAATCCATGCAAATGTGATCTGATCTAGCAACCATTCACTATTCCTCCAAAAGAAAAGTTGATCACCCATAAATAGAGGTTCCAATGGGTCATTCAACTCACACCAAAGCCAGTTACAGCACTGCTTTCTCTCATTCTTCCTTAAACCTCAAGTTTCTTGGTTTTTGAGTAACCACTATCGGGTTTTGAGTTACAGCCTTAAGCAATCAATTCCAATTGCTCAAACACATCACATATGATGTATTTGAGGTGTCCAAACACTTAAACACTGACTGTAACACCTCAGGCTCAAAATCACCCTTCAACCAAGCCATTATGCCTCAATTATGCAGGTGGAGGTCTCCAGCTTGATCCAAAGAGTTTCAAAGTGTTCCAAAGCTTACAACACACTCCATAACATCCATTGAAGCTGTAGGGATCATTAATTCACAACTGGAACAAGGTTTGTGCAGAGTTCCATTTCAGCTTGCATCAAGGTAAGCCTCAAAACTCCAACTCCATGATCCATGCATATTTCCTCGCATGATATTTTTACCAATTGCTTGCCATCATATGTTGATGGTTTTCCCTCAAAAAATTTAATCATAGCACTCATAATCATGCCTACTCGATTGCTTTTGCAAAATTAGGGTTCATACGGCCACAATGATATAATTTGCTATACATTGAAAATGAATGAAATTGGGTATTGCCATCTTCTTCCTTGTGAAAAAACGCATGAGTTTGGTGTTTGAATCATGTCAAATGGTTGAGAGATGATTGAGATAGAGAGCTTCATGCACGAGCTAGAGGAAGAAGATGGCCATGGCGCCATTCTCAGAAAATCCAACAAGTTCTCTATATATTTTTCCCTTGCCATGTTATATTTGAATTGGCATTGCGCCCCAGCGGTTCATCAGCTGGTTTTGTGTGTATTGGCAAGCGAGAGGTCTGGGGTTCGAATCCCCCTCGCCCCAGACTTCTTTTTATCACTTGTTTATTTTGTTATTTTTCATATTATTATTTTTAATGATTTGAAAAATTTATAACTCCTTCAATTTTTATCATTCTTTATTGGTTCTTTTTGCAATAATTCACAAAAATGTTTAAATATTAGATTTTACCAAAAAATCCCAAAAATATCATTTATTTCATATATTTGATATTTTTGCAAAGAATTAATGTTTTATGTGTTTTTAGCATTTAAAATATTTTTTTTTCTCCCTTTGTTTTCTAACCCTAATTTGATTTCAATCATTTTGTAGGAAGAAACCTGATTTTTTTGGAACATTGATCCAAGATCATAATTTGTTTTCATATATTTAACAAACATTGATCATTTTAATTGAATTTTTATTCAATTAAAAATACATTTTGAAAACAAATTAGGGTTTTGAATCAATTCAACCCTCATCAAACCTTTTTCAAACACTTATGGGCCTCTAATAGAGTGTAAGACCCAATCCTTTTTTTGACCAAATCATTTTTGGGCCTCAGTATATTGTATAAGTCCCAATACCGTCAAAAACAAACGACGCGATCGTCGCCTTTTCAAAATTAATCCTGGGCCTACCCTCGAGTAGTAAGACCCATTTCTTTTCTTAAAACTCTTTGGGCCTCTAATAGAGTGTAAGACACAATCCCCTTTTAACCAAAAAACCTTTTGGGCCTCACTTATTGTATAAGTCCCTCTGCGTTAAAAGAAAACCTCGGCGCGATCACTATTTTTAAATGAAAAACAAACTGGGCCTACCCTCGTGTTATAAGCCCCACTCTTTTTCTTTAAAACCTTTTGGGCCTCTTGAGAGAGTGTAAGACCCATCCTTTTGTACAGAAAACCTTTTGGGCCTCAGTCACTTGTATAAGTCCCTCTGTACAAAACAACAGTGCGCTCCCTGATAAAACCATGGGCCTCTCCTTGAGCTGTAAGCCCCAAATCTTTCTTTTTCAAAGCACTTTCTCCTTTGATTTTGAATATACTGTTGTTTTCAATCTTTCTTTGTTGAACAACTAACCAAACAGCTTGGAAGCTCTACAACCGAGTAAGTGGTTATTGCTTTCATTTACCGCTTTCATATACATATAACTGTATTGTGGGGCTGTTTCGCTGTAAGTCTTCTTTCATAAACTCATATCAATTGTGTAATAATAGTATAGATATTTAGAGTTTCCCCGGCAACTACGTCTAGAACTAGGTGACGCCGTTTCGTTTATTCGTAGAAATAAACAACTAGATCCCCAATAGGATCAACAGATACAGTCTTCTCTTCGGCTATCCTCATTAGGAATTCTCAAGAAACTCTACTCCCAAAGATGAATGTATTCTCCGTGAATGGCATCTTTGAATTTCTTCCCAAATTCTCGAACTTTCCTGACTTGATCTATTCCTTGTGAATAGCTTGCCTTGAATTTTTTGGGGTTTGGGGACCCACGGGCTTCTTAAAAGCATCGGCCTCCTCTTGGGCATCATACAAGGACCCACAGGCTTCCTAAAAGCAACCCCGCCTCCTCTTGGCCTTAGTACAAGGACCCGCCGGCTTCTTAGAAGTATTCACAGCTCCCTCTTAGGCTTAGTATAATGATCTCTTCCTCCGAGAATGATAGCCTTCTCTTGGGCTTCGTACAAGGACTTGTCGGCTTCTTAGAAGTATTTCCAGCCTCCTCTTAGGCTTCGTATAATGATCTCTTCCTCCGGGAATGATAGCCTTCTCTTGGGCTTCGTACAAGGACCTCCCGGCTTCTTAAAAGTTTCCAGCCTTCTCTTGGGCTTCGTACAAATTATCCCGACGACCTCCTAGAGGTATAGGAACATAACTTAATCATCTGTATAGAACAGTCCTTTCAAAGGGTCTACTACTATTTCTCAAAGCATAGTACAAAAGATGAAACTCTAGACTTGGACAGTCTAATTTCCTTGAGTCTCAAAGACATTCTCAAGCACCCTTCGTTAAATAGGAAGAAAACCCGCAGACTCGGACAGTCTCAATACCCTTCGGATTTCCCACTTCCTTAAAGAACAGGAATAACCCGGATCCTCGAATCAAATCCTTGAGTACAGTGTTGCTCATATAAGAACTTATTTTCTCTTTCAAAATCAGTATACTGGACCTGTCACTCAACTGAAACAGTAATCATAGCCTCCTCTTAGGCTTTGTATAATGATCCTTCTCCAGTGAAGTTAGCCTCCTCTTGGGCTTTGTACAATGATTCTCCCCAGCGGAGTCAAACAACATTTAGCCTCTCTCTCGGGCTTTGTACGAGACACATAAGAGACTCCCTCGTTGAGTCAATCACCCCTTTCGCCTCCATCTCGGGCTTTATACGAGATACAAAAAGGCTCTTATTGAGCCAAACAAATTTTAGCCTCTATCTCGGGCTTTGTACGAGACACATAAATTCTCTTGTTGAGTCAAATAGCCTTCATCCCGGGCTTTATACGAGATACCAAAAGACTCCATCGTCGAGTCAAAACCTTTTAGCCTCTCTCTCGGGCTTTGTACGAGACACATATTAGCCTCATCTTAGGCTTTGTATAAGAAAACCACTGGTTGATCCAATCAACCTTTTAGCATCAAAGATGTGCCTCGTTCACAGTACACAAACATCAACAGCTCCTTCCCCTTCATCTAATCGCTGTAAGCGGCAAGCCTCTGGATCATCTACATCCAAACCACTGTCCCTCTTTTAGCATGAGAAACTCCTAAGGAAAGATGGCATTGCTCTAAACTGAGTTAAAGTCTTCTCCTTCAGGTTAAAACCCCTATAAAGGAAATTATGGCATTGCCGGATTCACAAATCCCAGTTAAAGTAATCCTCCTTTACAGTCAGTCACCCAACAGTTGTGACAAACAGACCCCCTTTAGAGATGACAAATTCTCTCTAAAGTCAACACCTTTTAGCTTCACATCTTAGGCTTTGAACAAGATACAAATCACCTTTCGCTTCACGTCTTGGGCTTTGAACAAGACACCAAAACACTCATTTCCTCCCATAGAATAAGAGGAACTACGAATGCTCTGGTTTCTCTGTTTCGGTAAACGGGAATACGTAGGCATAAGATTGGAAGAAAAATCTTAGCGAGCACACTAAACAAAATCCCATATATCCTAATCTGAAGCAGTATCCTAACAAAAAGAGAGAAAACTGTATTGGCGAAAATACAAATAATCAGTACAAAGGCCCCCCCACATTGATAGCATTCGTAAACTAACAGACTGCTGTTTAAACTCAGTATGCAAAGCAGGGTTAATTGGAGACATCTATTTCCCTTCCTTATTCAGTTCACAATAGGATAAAAAATGAATTGACCTGTAGTAAGCTCAACCGCAGAGAGCGACCAGCGCTTAAGAACCGCGTCCAAAATTGCTCGCTACAGAGAGGCCCAGATGATTGGTTTTAAACGGGCGATGATCGCGCCGAACTTTTGAAATACAACGGGACTTATACAACATTTGAGGCCCAAAATTGTTTGTATTTACAAAGGATTGGGTCTTACACTCTATTAGAGGCCCAAAGAGTTTGAAAAAGTTTGATGAGGGTTGAATTAATCAAAAACCCTAATTTGTTTTCAAAAATGTATTTTAATTGAATAAAAATTCAATTAAAATGATTAAAATTGTTAAACATGTGGAAAACAAATTGAGATCTTGGATTAATGTTTCAAAAATGAGGTTTTTATCCACAAAATGATTGGAAATTACTAAAATTTGAAAAATCAAGAGGGAGAACATATTTTAAATGTCAAAAAACAATTAAAATATTAATTCTTTACAAAAATATCAAGTAAATAAAATAAATAATATTTTTGGTATTTTTTGGGAAAATAAAATATTTTAACATTTTTGTGAATTATTAAAAAAAGAATCAACCCAAAATCATTAAAACTCAGAGAGAAATTAATTTTTGAATCAATTAAATAAAATCACAAAATTCAAATATTCAAAATTTCAAAAAAGGCGCCAAGAACAAGGGCAAGAACACGCGCCACCCCCTGTTTCTGCAGATTTGCGTTTTCTATCCAATCTCGCTGAATACTTGATGATATCATGCAATCTACATATCAATCTACTCGTTTTAACCTCACGATCATGTCTATGGTCTTTAATTTCATTTATTTTAAACATGGAATAAGAAATCAAAGAGAAACCTCAAGAACCCTAAAATTTGCATGAAGGTTCAGAAATTCCATACACGAATCAAACAATGCAATTGATTGAGGAAAACACTCTATGCATGATTATAAACATATGGCCAAATTATTGTGCAGCAAAAAATGCATGGATCATAGAGTTAGAAGAGCTCATGCTAACCTCTTGCAGCTGGTGATCGTGTTTTGTGTTAGAGGTGTTACAGCTTAGTTCCAAGGATATGGACAACTTCCCTAGGTGTTATGGAGTGTGTCTGGATGCTTGGAGTGGATTGAAATGATCTGGAACTTAAGATGGTACCCCAACCGCGAATCTGTCAAGAACTTGAGCAATTGGCTATTGATTTTGTGATCTTGATGTTCTAGATGTTATGTGAGTGTTTGGATCACTTCTATATGATGTTTATGAGGTGTGTGTGTGTGATTGGTTTGGTTTGAATAGCTCTCAAACTCCAAACCCGATAGTGACTTGCTTTGGAAGGAAATTTTGGAGTGAAGAAGGAGATTTTGAGGAAAGCATCTGTTTGATGGCTTTGGTGTACTCAAACTAATCTCAAATGAGCTCTATTTATAGTAGAGAAAGTTTGTTTTGCAAGGAATAGTGAATGGCAACTGCTGCATAGGTTTGGCCAATGTTGAGCAATGAGAATCCAAGTCTCCTCTAGCCATTGACTAGAGGTTAGGGCATAGGCTGCTGGTCCCCTTGTTCTTGGATAAGTCTTGACTGAATTCAATTGGAAATGGCTCAGTCCATGCCACCTTGGTGCTTCCATTGAATGCTCCAAAACAAAATTGGAGTCTTGTCCCACTTTTAGGCATTTCTAGGTTTGGCATGCTATTTTTGGTTCCAAAGAATTTGGAGGCTTGGGATCAGAGTTGGTTCCTCCTTGGTCCCCCCTTGAGGTGTTCAGATGGATAAAGTTGCTTGCCCTTTGCAAAATTTGAACAAATCGAGCAAAAATGCCAAATTCTGCCTAGCCTTGGCAGTTTTCAGCAAGGCATATTGCCCTTGTCATATCTCATGGCTCAAGTGGAATTTGGTGATGTTCTTGGCCATTTTGGAAAGCCCTCATATGATACAACAACTGTCTGATCATATTTGGTTTTGATACCTTTTGGATCCAAGTGAAAAATCCCCCTAAATTTGGAAAAAAGTGAAGGCAGATTCTGAGGAATTGGAATGAATTGTGTTTGAAGCTTTTGTAGATTGCCAAGAGAGCTACAAATCCAGCTTTGGATGGGAAAAAATGGCCTTATGGTTTAGGAGTTATGATCCTCCAAAGTTGGTACCCTAGCCACTTTGTTCCATAACTTAGAAAAATTTCTAAGTTTTTTATGGTTACCCCTTTTACAAGTTATCCCACTTTTCTTGATTTTTCTTGATGAATGATGATTCCAACCACACATTAACATCATTTTAGGGTTAAGGAACCATAATTGACCCAAAAATCAAAAAGTCAAACTTTGACTTTTGGGCATAGTTGACTTTTTATTAGATGAATTCCAAACTGTGCGATCCTCTTTGAAATCAAGTCCTTGACCTAAATCAAACTTAATGGATTAATTTCATAGGTATTATAGGGTGTATTGAATCATGTCCTAGGGTTTGGGAGTATGTCCTGGTCAAAAGTCAAAGATACAGTTGACTTTTCTCGCGAAACCCTAATTGTGGTTCTGATGAGCTTGAAAGTTGTTGATCAAGCTTCTTGGGTCAATCCATTGTTGCAAATGGATCAATGTGGTTTATTAGGGACCCTTAAATCATCTCTTGAGGTCTTGGCTCATGATTTGTCCCAAAAGTCAACTTAGGGGTGAATTAGGTCAAGAAACCCTAATTCCTGATCTTTTGTGAATGCATCCCTTGAGGTCAAATTGACTTGATGATTGGGTTATGACATCCCTTGGAGCATCATAGGTTATGCTTTGAAGCATTGACTCATGCCCAGAGGAAAATTTCCATCTGGAGGCCTTGGTCGACCAAACCCTAATTTGGTGACACTGGCGATCTTGAGGCTTAATCCACTCAGAATGTTGCAGCCTTGTGCTTGATTCTTGAAGTGGGAGTCCTCTTGATCCCTTGTGGATGTTTGAGAGGTTTAGACAAGTTGAAGATCATGTCATTCCTTGATTGATCCTTTGTCTAAGCACTCAAAGAGGGCTTGAAACCCTAATTCTAATTGTAGTGAAGGCTCACCCATCTTTGGGGAGACTAATGTTTCATCCATATTGTGATGATGATTTGCACAATGATGGGAAATCTTAGTGGTTAAAATTTGGGGTATGACAGATGCCCCTATTTAATCTTCTTGGACCCGAAGGTGTGAATGGCGAAGGTATTCGGGCATTCGGGGTGCAAGAGGATTAAATATCAGACTACCCGAAATTTTGATGGTGGTTATGAATGGTAGTTCGTGCATCCCTCTTCTTCCGCTAAGCAATGATGCTTAGAAAAGGTAAAACTTCCCCTCGATCCTGGTCTTCATCCAAGGAACTGGTTTAAGTTTCTGATGTAAACTTCCCCTCGATCCTGGTTTCCTACCAAGGAACTGGTCTTAGTTTCTGATTTAAACTTCCCCTCGATCCTGGTTTCCTACCAAGGAACTGATCTTAGTTTCTGATTTAAACTTCCCCTCGATCCTGGTTTCCTACCAAGGAACTGGTCTTAGTTTCTTTTGTCAATGAACTTTATTGACAAGGGACGTTGTTCGCAGCGATTTTCCTCAAACTTCTCGCCGAATTTTCCTGGGGAGATGCCATTTGATGGAAAAAATTTTGATGTCAGACTTGTTGGGGAACCCATCTGTCTGAATTGTAGAGGGGTACAAACTTCTCTGTTGGAGATGCCATTTGTTGACTCTATCTGGGGAAAATGAGTCTCTTGAGAGAATGTTTCCGTTTGGAGATATTACATCATACTTTTCTCGGAGATCTTCTCGGAGAAATGCCATACGATGTGATCCAATTTTGAGGTGCTGATGACTTCATTAACATCGACTCTCCAGAGAGCAAAATCAATGTGTTGCTGAAAGTCTTTAGTTGTGAGGCTTTCTCTGGGGATTTTCCTTAATCCGGATATCATCTTCAATGGCGAAGAGTGACATTAGCCGAACGTTTTCTTGTCTTCCAGAGGTTCAAGTTATCAAAGTGGTCAAGGGCCAACTCCAATCCAGAAATAAACTGGAGGAGAGAGATAGTGTAGACGCAACATTTCCTGACGAGGAAAGAACTGACAACTCGATTGAGAGGACTGTTATCACGACGGGACAAGACCGACTAGAGTGATAGTGATGCAATATGAATGAGAATGTAAATCAATAATGCATGGTGTATGTATGTTTATGCTGACAAAACTGACGCGACATACAGACTAGTAAATGAACACGACTGGATACTCGGCCATGGTGGGAGATAAAAGTATCGTTGGTTCAAGATAGCAATTCTGCCTTGCTTAGGAGAGATAGTCCCCGTGGAGGAACAACCGTTGATCAAGCTTAGGAGATGAGAACTCTGTCGGGGATGTCAGATGGAACATTATTCAGGTGTACTGGTTTAGAAGGAATACTTTGATTCTGCACTTTGAAGCTCGATTACTTCTGGCGAAGCGATCGATGTTCTTTCGATGTTCAACAGTCAAAAGAAATTGCTATCCTTATTTTAAAAGCAGAAAAGTTTGACAAGTAAATTCATTTTTGTTTCGTTTCAAGAATCGTTGATCATGTTAAAATGTCGTTCAGTAAAGTTAAAACAAATAAGAATTGCAAACAAAAGCACAAGGGCTCAAATTTTATTGATAGGATGGAAATCAGCCAAGTGCGTGATTCCATAGAGTATTTACAAAGTTTGAAAATGGTAATCTAAGGGAAAAGGGCTACATTGAAACATAACGACCACTATCCTTCTACCAACTTTGAATTCGGGGCATCCTGAGCTTCCGTCAAAGATGACCGTGACTGGAGTTTTTCTTCTGATGGATGGCATCACTGCTGAGGAGTTGAACTGATCAGACGTAGTTACTTGCCATTATCCCTATCTTTTTCCTGGATTGTACTTTGATATTTCCAATCCACCGGGATGATTTTTTTTATTATGTCTCTAATTTTTGCCTGGACCGCCCTTTCGGGTTTTCAATCCACCGAGACGTTTTTTTTAGTTTAGGAGAAGTATTTCTTGACTACATCAACAGTTGTGGGGTAGGAAAATTCCTCTCCGTCCATGGTTGCAAGTCTCAAGGCGCCGCTTGAGAAAACTTTCTTGACCACGTAAGGGTCGTCATATTTCGGAGTCCATTTTCCCCGAGAGTCAGTGAGAAATTATTGTATCTTTTTTAGCACGAGGTCTCCTTTCCTGAAGACGCGAGGTCGAACCTTTTTGTCAAACGCCTTCTTCATTCTTTGTTGATACAACTGACCATGGCATAGTGCCATTATTCATTTATCTTCGATCAGGTTGAGTTCATCGTGTCGACTTTGACACCATTCAACCTCTGTAAGCTTAGCTTTCATCAATAACCGGATCGATGGGATCTCTACTTCTATGGGGAGCACTGCCTCCATACCATATACTAGAGAGAAAGGGGTTGCCCCTGTTGAAGTGCGGACAAATGTGCGATAACCGTGAAGAGAAAAGGGTAGCATCTCGTGCCAATCTTTGTAGGTTACAACCATTTTTTGAACGATCCTTTTGATATTCTTGTTAGCCACTTTTACCACTCCGTTCATCTTGGGTCGGTAGGGAGATGAGTTATGGTGTTCGATCTTGAACTCTGCACATAACTCTTTCATCATCTTTTGTTCAAGTTGGATGCATTATCAGTAATGATCTGGCTAGGAACACTATAACAGAAGATGATATTGTTTTTGATGAATCGGACCACCACTTGTCGGGTTACATTAGCGTATGACGCTTCTTCGACCCACTTGGTGAAGTAGTCAATGGCTACCAGGATGAACCGATGTCCATTCGAAGCCTTAGGTTCGATCATGCCAATCATGTCGATTCCCTATTGTAGCGAGCGATTTTGGACGCGGTTCTTAAGCGCTGGTCGCTCTCTGCGGTTTAAGCTTTAAACTACAGGTCGATTCATTTTTTATCCTATTGTGAGCTGAATAAGGAAGGGAAATAGATGTCTCCAATTAACCCTGTTTTGCATACTGAGTTTAAACAGCAGTCTGTTAGGTTATGGATGCTATCAATGTGGGGGGGCTTTTGTACTGGTTATTCGTATTTCGCCAATACAGGTTCTTTCGTTCTAGGGCTTGGTCAAAAGGTTTCTGGTGGGGAACAAGGATTAGGATGTTAGGACTGATTCTTTTGAAATACTGCTTTTAATTAATGGAGATAAGGGATTTGGGTTTTTTGTTGATTGCGCTTGCTAAGATCTTTTCTTTCGATCTTATGCCTACGTATTCCCGTTTACCGAAATAGGGAAATCAGAGCGTTCGTAGTTCCTCCTATTCTATGGGAGGAAATTGGTGTTTTGGTGTCTTGTTCAAAGCCCAAGACGTGAAGCGAAAGGTGATTTGTATCTTGTTCAAAGCCCAAGATGTGAAGCTAAAAGACCTCGACTTTAGAGAGAATTTGTCATCTCTAAAGAGGGGAGAAGGAGAATTACTTTAACTGGGATACGCGGATCCGAGCAATGCCATAATTTCCGAAGAAAGGGTTTTAACCTGAAGGAGAAAACTTTAACTCAGTGTAGAGCAATGCCATCTTTCCTTAGGAATTTCTCATGCTAAAATAGGGACAGTGGCATGGATATAGATGATCCAGAGGCTTGCCGCTTACAGCGATTAGATGAAGGGAAAGGAGTTGTTGATGTTTGTGTACTGTGAATGAGGCATAGCTTTGATGCTAAAAGGTCGATTGGATCAACCAGTGGTTTTCTTATACAAAGCCTAAGAGGAGGCTATTTTGTGTCTCGTACAAAGCCCGAGAGAGAGGCTAAAGGTTTTTGACCCAGTGGGGCATATCGTTATACAAAGCCTAAGAAGAGGCTAGCAAAGAGTTCGACTCTTGCTTAAGGGATTTATATCTCGTACGAGGCCCGAGATGGAGGCAAAAAAGGGGTGATTGACTCAACGAGGGAATCTTTTGTGTCTCATACAAAGCCTGAGAGAGAGGCTAAAAGGTTGTTTTGACTCCACTGGGGAGAATTTTGGTATCTCGTACGAAGTCCGAGATGGAGGCTATTGTAACTGTTTCAGTTGAGTGACAAATCCAATATACTGATTTAAAAGGGAAAATCAGTTCTTATATGAGTAACACTGTACACAGGGATTTAATTTGAGGATCAGGGATATTTCCTTTTGAGGAAACGGGAAATCCAAAGGGTATTGAGACTATCCGAGTCTGCGGGTTTCCTTCCTATTTAACGAAGGGTGCTTGAGAATGTCTTTGAGACTCAAGGAAGTTAGACTGTCCAAGTCTAGAGTTTTATCTTTTGTACTATGCTTCGAGAAACAGTAGTAGACTCTATGAAAGGACTGTTCTATGAGGATGACTAGGTTCTGTTCCTATACCTCTAGGAGGTCGTCAGGACAATTTGTACAAAGCCCAAGAGGAGGCTGGAATCTTTTAAGAAGCCGACGGGTCCTTGTACGAAGCCCAAGAGGAGGCTATCATTCCCGGAGGAAGAGATCATTATACGAAGCCTAAGAGGAGGCTGTGAATACTTCTAAGAAGCCGTAGGGTCCTTGAATAATGCCCAAGAGGAGGCCGATGCTTTTAAGAAGCCCGTGGGTCTTATCATCCCCTTTCCATTAGGAGAGATAACTCTTTTAAAGATGAAAACCACTGGTAAAAGTGCGAGATTTACTATCCAGCGACTTTTAACTTTTAAAGAGGGTTCCTTAGTTAAGGTCCAAGATTATGACCGTAGTGGGTACCCAAACCCCGAGACATTCAAGGCAAGCTATCCACAAGGAATAGATCAAGTCAGGAAAGTTCGAGAATTTGGAAGAAACTCAAAGATGCTATTCACGGAGAATACATTCATCTTGGGGAGTAGAGCTTCTTGACGATTCCTAAGGAGGACAGCCGAAGAGAAGACTGTATCTGGTGCTCCTATTGGGGATCTAGGCGTCTATTTCTACGAATAAATGAAACGGCATCACTTAGTTCTAGACGTAGTTGCCGGGGAAATTCGAAATATCTATACTATTATTACACAGTAGATATGAGTTTATGAAAGGAGACTTACAGTGAGCAGCCCCACAATACAATTTATAATATGAAAGCAGTAAATGAAAGCGATAACCACTTACTCGGTTGTAGTGCTTCCATGCTGTTTGGTTAGTTGTTCAACAAAGAAAGATTGAAAACAACAGTATATTCAAAATCAAAGGAGAAAGTGCTTTGAAAAAGAAAGATTTGGGGCTTACAGCTCAAGGAGAGGCCCAGGGTTTTATCAGTGAGCACACTGTTTGACTTTGTACAGCGGGACTTATACAAGTGACTGGGGCCCAAAAAGGTTTTCTGTACAAAGGGATGGGTCTTACACTCTCTCAAGAGGCCCAAAAATGTTTAAAGAAAAGAGATGGGTCTTACTACTCGAGGGTAGGCCCAGATGGTTTTTTATTTTTAAACGGGCGACGATCGCGCCGTTTACTTGTACAGAGGGACTTATACAATGAGTGAGGCCCAAAAAGTTTTTGTACAAGGGGGGATGGGTCTTACACTCTCTCAAGAGGCCCAAAAAGGTTTAAAGAAAAAGAGTGGGGCTTATAACACGAGGGTAGGCCCAAATGATTTTTCGTTTAAAAATGGCGATCGCGCCGAGGTTTTCTTTTAACGCAGAGGGACTTATACAATAAGTGAGGCCCAAAATGTTTTGGTTAAAAAGGGATTGGGTCTTACACTCTAATAGAGGCCCAAAAGTTTTGAATGGGTCTTATAGCTCAAGGAGAGGCCCAGATGATTTTTGAAAAGGCGACGATCGCGCCGTTTGTTTTTTTTTACGGTATCGGGACTTATACAATAAGTGAGGCCCAAAATGTGATTTGGTCAAAAAAAAGGATTGGGTCTTACACTCTAATAAAGGCCCAAAGTGTTTTGAAAATGATTTATGAGGGTTGAATTAATCCAAAACCCTAATTTGTTTTCAAAATGTATTTAATTGAATAAAAATTCAATTAAAATGATCAAAAATTGTTTTACACATGGGAAACAAATTGTGATCTTGGATTAATGCTTCAAAAATTAAGTATTGACCTACAAAACAATTAGAAAGCATTAAAAGTTGCAAAATCAATGTAGAAAAAATATTTAAAATGCCAAAAACAATCAAAATATTAATTCTTTACAAAAATATCAATTATATGAAATAAATAATATTTTTGGGATTTTTTGGAAAAATAAAATATTTTAATATTTTTGTGAATTATTAAAAAAAAGAATCAACTCAAAATCATTAAAACTCAGAGAGAAATTAATTTTTGAATCAATTAAACAAAATCACAAAATTCAAATATTCAAACATATGAAAATGGCGCCAAGAACAACACCAAGAACACGCGCGTTTTTTCAGTTTGCCCAGATTTGCATTTTCCATCCAATCTCACTGAATACGTAATTATAACATGCAATCCACATATCATTATGCTCGCCTCAACCTCACGATCATGTCTATGTACTTTAATTTCATTTAAATTAAACATAAAACATGAAATCACGAAGAAACCTCAAGAACCCTAATTTCTGCATGAAGGCTAGGATTTTTGATACACGATTCAAACAATGCAATTAATTGAGGGAAAACATTCCATGCATGATTATGAACATATGGCCAAATTATTGTGCGAGGAAATATGCATAGATTGAGAGATGCCCAAGTTTAGGCTTACCTCCAAGTCGTGACAGCAAGAGCAGATGTGATTTTGAGTTGGAGGTGTTACAGATGAGTGGTGATGATCTGAACAACTTCCTTACACCATATGGATTGTGTTTGAACACTTGGATTGAATTGAAATGGACTGGATCAGTTTATGGCACCTCAGCTGCAACTTCACTTCAAACTTGTGTGGATGGCAAGTGATTTTGTGAAATTGATGTTTCAGAAGTTATGTGACTGTTTGATCAGCTCATATGTGATGTATGTGAGGTGTGTGAGTGATTGGTTTGTGCAGAATTGCTCTCAAACTCAAAACCCGATAGCTACCTTGCTAAGAAAGGCATTTTTGCCAAGAGAAAGAGATTTTGAGGAAAGCATCTGTTAGATGGCTTTGGTGTACTTAAACTGACCACAATTGAGCTCTATTTATAGTAGAGCAAGTTTGTTTTGCAAGGAATAGTGCATGGTAGCTGGTAAGTAGGTTCCCTCAATGTTGGCCAATGGAAATGAAAGTCTTCTCTAGCCATTGACTAGAGGTTAGGGCACAGAGCTTTGGTCCCCTTGGTCTTGGATAAATCTTGACTGATTTCAGATGAGAATGGCTCAGTCCATGCCACCTTGATGGTTCCATTGAATGCCTCATTCCAAATTTGAAGTCTTGTCCCTATTTTGGCAATTCTAGGTTCAACATGCTATTCTTTGTTCCTTGGACCTTGGAGGCTTGGCTCAGTGATTGTCCCCTTTGGATTCAATCCTCAGAGGTGTCCAAGTGGATTGGAGCAATTGCAATTGACTGATTTTGGCAAATCGAGCCAAAGTGCAAATTCTGCCTTGCTTTGACAGATTTCAGCAAGGCAACTTGCCAATGTTGTATCTCATGATGTAGGTTGAATTTGGCAATGTTCTTGGCCATTTTGGAAAGCTCTTACATGATACAACAACTGTTTGAACAAGTTTGGTTTTGATCTCTTTTGATTCCAAGTGAAAAATCCCCCTACATTTGGCAAAAAGTGAAGCAGAATTCTGACTTAGTGAAAATTTCACTAAGTGTTGGAAAAAGTGACATTTTCACTTTTCAGCCACTTTGATCACTCCATAACTCAAAATCCTTAATGAATTGGAATGACTTGTAGTTGAAGTTTTTGTAGGTGATAATGAGGGCTACAAATCCATCTTTGGATGAGAAAAAATGGCCTTGTGGTTTAGGAGTTATGGTCCTCCAAAGTTGGTACCTTTTCCACTTTATTTTTAACTTAGAAAAATTTATAAGTTTTATGGTTACCCCTTTTACAAGTTATCTCACTTTTCTTGATTTTTCTTGATGAATGATGACTCAAATCATACATTAACATCATTTTAGGGTTAAAAATCCATTTTGGTGAAAAATCTCAAAAAGTCAAAGTTGACTTTTGTGCATAGTTGACTTTTTATCAAATGAATTCCAAACTGTGCAATTCTTCAGGAAATCATGTCCTTGACCTAAATCAAACTTGATGTACATGTTCCATGGGTGTTGTAGGGTATATTCAATCATGTATTAGGGTTTGGGAGCATGTCTTGGTCAAAAGTCAAAGTTACAGTTGACTTTTCCCTTAAAACCCTAATTGTGGTGCAGATGAAAATGAAACTTGTTGCTCAAGCTTCTTGGATCAATCCATTGTTCCAAATGGATCAATATGGTGTATTAGAGACCCTCAAATCATCTCTTGAGGTCTTGGCTCATGGTTTGTCCCAAAAGTCAACTTAGGGGTGAATTAGGTCAAGAAACCCTAATTCCTGATTTTTGATGAATGCATCCCCTGAGGCAAAATTGACTTGATACATGGGTTCATGAGGTTCCATGAAGTATATTAGGTCATGTTTTGGATCATTGCCTTGTGCCCAGAGTAAAATTTCCATTTGGAGGCCTTGGTCGACCAAAACCCTAATTTGGTGACACTGTCGATCTTGAGACTTGATCCACCTAGAAGGGAGCAATCTTGTGCTTAATCCTTGAAGTGGGAGTCCTTTTTGATCCTTTGTGGATGTTTGAGAGATTAGACAAGTTGAAGATCATGTCATTTCTTGATTGATCCTTTGTCTAAAGCTCAGAGAGGGCTTGAAACCCTAATTTTGATTGTATTGGATGCTCACCCATCTTTGGGGAGACTGATGAAGCATAAAGGTACATCCATATTGTGATGATGATTTTCACAATGATGGGAAATCTAAGTGGTCAAAATTTGGGGTATTACAGATGCCCCTATTTAATCTTCTTGGACCCGAAGGTGTGAATGACGAAGGGATTCGAGCATTCGGGGTGCAAGAGGATTAAATATCGGAATATCCGAAATTTTGATGGTGGTTATGAATGGTAGCTTACGCATTCATCTTCTTTAGCTAAGCAATGATGCTTAGAAAAGGTAAACTTCCCCTCGATCCTGGCCTTCAGCCAAGGAACTGGTCTCAGTTTTCTTTTGAAATAAACCTCCCCTCGTTCTTGGTTTCCTACCAAGGAACTGGTCTTAGTTTCTGATTTAAACTTCCCCTCGATCCTGGTTTCTTACCAAGGAACTGGTCTTAGTTTCTGATTTAAACTTCCCCTCGATCCTGGTTTCTTACCAAGGAACTGGTCTTAGTTTCATTTGTCAATAAACTTTACTGACAAGGGACGCTATTCGTAGCGGCTTTCCTCAAACTTCTCGCCGAATTTTCCTGGGGAGATGCCATTTGAGTGGAAAAAGTTTTGATGTCAGACTTGCTGGGGAACCTATTCGTCTGAGTTGTAGAGGTACACAAACTTCTCTGTTTTGGAGACGCCATTTGTCGATTCTACTGGGGAAAGCGAGTCTCTAGAGAGACTGTTTTCGTTTGGGATCTTTCATCATACTTTTCTCGAGATCTTCCCGGAGAAACGCCATATGATGGGGTCCAATTTTGTGGGGCCGATGACCTTTTCATCAGCGGTCCTTTCGGAGCAAAACTGGCATGCTGCCGAATCTCTGATCACGAGGCTTTCTCTGTGGATTTTCCTTAATCCGGGAAAGCGAGGATATCATCTTCAATGGCGAAGAATGATGTTTATTGAGAGTTTTCTCTGGCTTTTCAGAGGTTCAAGTTATCAAAGTGGCCAAGTGCCGACTCTGATCTAAAGACACACTGGTGGCGAGATTGTGCAGACGCAACACTTCCTGACGAGGAAAGAACTGACAAACTCGATTGAGAAAACTGTTTATCACTAGGGGACAAGACCGACTCAAGTGATAGTGATGCAATACGAAATGCGAACGCAAATAAAATGCATGAAGTATGTATGTTTATGCTGACAAAACAGACGCGACATACAGACTAATGGATGAACACAATTGGATACTCGGCCATCGCGGGGCGAAGAAGTACCGTTGATTCAAAATAGCAACTCCACCTTGCTTTGGAGAGATAGTCCACGCGGGGAGCTATGTCGATCGGGCTTAGGAGATGAGAACTCGGCCGAGGCGTGTCAGACGAAACAAGGTCTCTGACACAGTTGATCCCTTCATTCAGGCATACTGGCTTAGAAGGAGTACTTTGATTCTGCACTTTGAAATTCGCTTACTTCGGGAGAAGCAATCGATGTTCTTCTGATGTTCAACAGTCAAAAGAAATGCCATCTTTAATTTAAAAGCAGAAAAAGTTTTAACAAGTAAATTCATTTTTGTTTTATTTCAAGAATCGCTGATTAAGTTTAAACAACGTCATTCTGTAAAGCTAAAACAAGTAAAGAATTACAAACAAAAGCACAAGGGCTCAAATTTTATTGATAAGATGGAGATCAGCCAAACGCGTGATTCCAAAGAGTATATACAAAGTTAGAAAATGGTAATTTACAGGGAAAAGGGCTACGTTGAAACATAACGACCACTATCCTTCTACCAACTTTGAATTCGGGGCATCCTGAGCTTCCGTCGAAGATGACCTTTGACTGGAGATTTCCTCCGATAGATGATGTTGTAACTGCTGCTGAGGGACTTGCCTCTGTTGAACATAGTTACTTGCCATTATCCCTAATTTTTTCCTGGATTGTACTATGAGATTTCCAATCCATCGGGATGATTCTTTTTTTTCCATGTCGCTAACTTTTTCCTGGACCGCCCTTTCAGGTTTTCAATCCACCGAGACGTTTTTTTTTTAGTTTTAGGCGAAGTATTTCTTGACTACATCAACATTCGTGGGGTAGGCAAATTCCTCTCCGTCCATGGTTGCAAGTCTCAAGGCGCCGCCTGAGAAAGCTTTCGTGACCACATAGGGGCCATCATAATTCGGGGTCCATTTGCCTCGAGTATCAGTGAGAAAAGATTGTATCTTCTTGAGCACGAGGTCTCCTTTCCTGAAAACAAGAGGTCGGACCTTTTTGTTGAACGCCCTCTTCATTCTCTGTTGATACAATTGACCGTGGCATAGTGCCGTGATTCTCTTCTCTTCGATCAGGTTCAGTTCGTCGTGTCGACTTTGACACCATTCAGCTTCGGTGAGCTTCGCTTCCATCAATACCCTGATTGACAGGATCTCTACTTCTATGGGAAGCACTGCCTTCATGCCATATACTAGAGAGAAAGGGGTAGCCCCTGTTGAAGTGCGGACAGATGTGTGATAACCATGAAGAGCAAAAGGTAACATCTCGTGTCAGTCTTTATAGGTTACAACCATCTTTTGAACGATCTTCTTGATGTTCTTGTTAGCCGCTTCTACCGCTCCGTTCATCTTGGGTCGGTAGGGAGATGAGTTATGGTGTTTAATCTTGAACTCTGTGCACAACTCTTTCATCATCTTATTGTTCAAGTTAGATCCATTATCAGTAATGATCTCGCTTGGAACACCATAACGGCAGATGATATTGTTTTTGATAAATCGGACCACCACTTGTTGGGTTACATTGGCGAATGACGCTGCTTCGACCCACTTGGTGAAATAGTCAATGGCTACCAGAATGAACCGATGTCCGTTTGAAGCCTTGGGCTCAATCATACCAATCATGTCGATTCCCCATATGGAAAAAGGCCACGGGGAAGAAAGAACTTTGAGATGTGATGGCGGTACATGAATTTTGTCGGAGTATATCTGACACTTGTGACACCTCCTCATGTACTTGTAGCAGTCGGATTCCATGGTCAACCAATAATACCCGGCCCTGAGAATTTTTCTCGCCATTATGTGTCCGTTGGCATGAGTGCCAAAGGATCCTTCATGAATTTCTTTCATGAGCATGTCTGCTTCTGGTCTGTCGACACATCGGAGCAAAACCATGTCAAAATTTCTCTTATAAAGAGTGTCACCGCTCAGGAAGAAGTTTCCAGCCAATATTCTGAGGGTTTTCCTATCTTTTCTGAGTGCCCCAGATGGGTACTCTTGTTTCTGAAGAAAGCATTTGATATCGTGATACCAAGGTCTGTCGTCTATGACTGCTTCAATCGCGAAGATGTAAGCATGCCGTTCAAGGCGCATGATGTCAATCTTAGGTATGTCATTCCATTGACCTACACTAATCATGGAAGAGAGAGTGGCTAATGCATCAGCCATGTGATTCTCCTCACGAGGGATATGATGAAAGTCGACTCTGTTGAAGAAGGGTAACAACCTTCTTGCATAGTCTTTGTAAGGAATCAATCCTGACTGGTATGTGTTCCAATCTCCTTTTATCTGGTTAATAACCAGGGCTGAATCGCCGTATACGTCCAAGTTTTTGATCCTTAAATCAATCGCTTCTTCGAGACCCATGATACATGCTTCGTATTCGGCCTCGTTGTTCGTACATTTGAACGTAAGTCTGGCAGTGAAAGGAATGTGGGAACCCTGAGGGGTAACAATGATTGCCCCAATTCCGTTTCCATAATGATTGACTGCTCTGTCAAAGATCAGTCCCCACTGGGAACCTGGTTCTGGCCCTTCACTGGGTAGCGGTTCATCGCAATCATTCATCTTTAGATACATGACATCTTCATTTGGGAAGTCAAACCCGATTGATTCTTGATCGTCAATCGGTTGATGAGCCAAATGATCGGCTAAAATACTTCCTTTAATGGCTTTCTGAGCATGGTACTCTATGTCATATTCTGATAGTAACATCTGCCAACGGGCAATCCTTCCCGTGAGAGTAGGTTTTTCGAAAACGTACTTGATTGGATCCATTTTGGAGACCAACCAAGTAGTATGACGAATCATGTACTGGCGAAGACGTTTGGCTGCCCAAGCCAAAGCGCAACAAGTTTTCTCAAGCATTGTGTACCGAGTCTCGTAGTCGGTGAATTTCTTGCTTAGATAGTAAATGGCAGACTCTTTCCGTTTAGTTTCGTCTTGTTGGCCAAGTACACATCCCATTGAGTCCTCTAGGACTGTGAGGTAAATGATCAGTGGTCTTCCTTCCACTGGAGGTGATAGAATCGGAGGATTCAACAGATATTCCTTGATACTGTCGAAGGCGGTTTGGCAGTCTTCTGACCAAACGCAATCCTGGTTCTTTTTGAGCAATTTGAAAATCGGCGCACATGTGGCGGTCATGAGGAATATGAATCTGGAGATGTAGTTAAAACGTCTCAAGAATCCTCTGACTTGTTTTTCAGTTTTCGGAGAAGGCATTTATTGAATGGCCTTGACCTTGTTAGGATCAACTTTAATTCCTTTCTGGCTGACGATGAACCCTAGTAGTTTCCCTGAACGGACACCGAAGGTGCACTTGTTGGGATTCAAGCGGAGCTTGAATTTTCTTAGATGTTCGAACAATTTTGACAGATGTTCAACGTGCTCACTCTCTGTTTTTGATTTTGCAATCAAATCATCGACATATACCTCAATTTCTTTGTGTATCATGTCATGAAACAGAGTAGTCATGGCCCTTTGATAGGTTGCCCCGACGTTCTTCAAACCGAACGGCATTACCTTGTAACAAAAGGTACCCCATGGGGTAATGAACGAAGTTTTCTCCATGTGTTTCGGCGCCATTTTGATCTGGTTATAGCCCGAGAATCCATCCATGAAGGAGAATACTTTGAACTTTGCTGTGCTGTCAATCAACATGTCAATGTGTGGTAAAGGAAAGTCGTCCTTTGGACTTGCCTTGTTTAGATCTCTGTAATCAACACACATTCTGACCTTTCCATCCTTTTTGGGAATGGGTACGATGTTGGCTAACCATTGAGGATATTCAGATGTAGCGAGGAAACCCGCGTCGATCTGTTTCTGTACCTCCTCTTTGATTTTGATGGCCATGTCCGGGTGAGTGCGTCTCAACCTTTGCTTTACTGGCGGACATTCTGATCTCAACGGTAAGTGATGTTCCACGATGCTGGTATCCAACCCAGGCATATCCTGATAGGACCAAGCGAATACATCGTGAAATTATTTGAGAAGCTTTATCAAACCCTCTTTGGCAGTTGGACTGAGCAGTGCCCCAATCCTGATTTCTTTTTTCTCTTGCTCTGAACCCAAGTTTACCGTTTCCAACGGTTCTTTATGAGGTTCAATGGACCTTTCCTCTTGTCTGAGTAGTCGGGAGATTTCTTCTGGAATTTCGTTGTCATTTTCTTCTTCAGCCTCGAATACCGAGAACTCAAAGTTGGAAGAAGGCATCGGATCGTATGTTTCAACGGGGTATAAATCAAGCAATCTGCATGACGTGATGATTCGTGTTTAGAAGAGATAGAGAAAATGCAAGTGTGTGCAGTGTATTTATTTTACTGCTTGTTTTTATTACTGAATATTTTTTTTTTTTAGGATTACCATTTTCTGAAAAAGCAAAAAAGAGAAAACATCAATTAATGCGGAAATTACAGAACGACGTTATTTTATTAATGAACAAGTCGAATCTTGAAACTACAGCCCTATAAAACAAAACTCACTCGCTTCGGGCAAAGCGAAGAGGGAAATTTACAGAAAGCGAGCCCTATCAAAATATTCGTTTCACCTGGGCAGGGTGAAAGGTTAAAGATGGCAATTACTTTGACTGGCGAACGACCTTCGGAACCTCGACAGCAACCCATTGGCGGCGAACTCCTCGGTGAATCACAAAGTCTGGCACCTTCCTTGATTTGTCTTCAGAAATGACGCTGATTTCTGGTGGAGCAGGATCATTGGAATCTGTCTCCCAGGCAGAGTTGTCGTAGAAGGATTCCTCTGTTGCATTTTGCATAGCATTGGTGCTCTCAGCTGTATCTCCCCATCCAGTTGACTGGATATCTTCGAGCCTGATACGAGAGCTTTCGGGAGCAGTGTACTTGACCATAAAGTCGTATTTTCCACTTGGTTGTCCTAGGGTGTCCCAAACTTCTGTGGAACTGGAGGAGTCATCCCTCTCGATGACGTTGACCTCGGGAAAAGCATAGTTGATGAATTCTAGTCCTGCAAACATTGCGAATTCAGCTTCATGTTGAGTAGTTTCCGAATGACCTGAGTGTTGATCCCATGACATGGTGGGGACACAGGTATTCTGTTCAATGACGCTCAGCTGAGTTTCATTACTCGGCTGACTTTCTTGCCCCAAGTTTCCTGGGTAAGGCTGCCACATTGGCAGACCATCCATCGGGCCATAGTAATTGCGATCAAAGTTTTCTTTCATCAGAGTATCTTCCTCTAATGAATTTGGCGGAGCACGGCATCCTTCCGGATCACAATCCCCGTAGATCATTTTGACATCTGATCTTGGTATAAATCTCAGACTTTCTGTAGGAAAGCAAAAAGGCATAGGCACCTCTTCCTGAGACATATAGCCGTCCTTGTTAAGGTAGGACTTCCACTCTTCATCTGTGTCAGAGGGATCTTCCTCATTGATAGCATGAACTGTCTGAGACACTGGGTGAAGAAAACCTCCACTGTGGAAGAAGTTTTGAAGGGGATGAAGACTTTCATCGTTGGCGGCCGTCTGGGTACAGGTTGCAGAAAAACAAGACCCTTCTTTGTTTTATTGTCAATAGGAATGACAAGCCGTCCCCATCCTTTGGTATCGATACTCTCGACCGCTTTGATAGCATCGTTGTATGAGGAAATCGAGGTTCCTCCTTCAGATTGATCGTTCTTGCTCACCGATAGTGCTTGGAACTGAGTTCCAATAACCTCCTCGGGTTCCACACAAGTAAATGATGATAAGTTGCTCACAAGCAAGGCTTGTTCCCCACAAACCGTGATAAGTTGATCGTTCTTGACGAACTTTAGCTTTTGGTGGAGGGTCGAAGTAACCGCTCCAGCCTGATGTATCCAAGGTCTTCCTAATAAACAACTGTATGTTGCCCGGATGTCCATGACCTGGAAAGTGATTTGGAAAGTGTGAGGACCAATAGTTATGGGAAGATCAACTTCGCCGATAACTGTTTTTCTGGATCCGTCGAATGCTTTAACGATGACCTCGCTGACCCTCATCGGAGGGCCCTTGAATGATAATTGCATCAAAGTGGACTTCGGCATAACATTCAGGGCTGACCCTGTGTCTACCAGTACGTTGGCTAAAGCATCGCCCTGGCAGTTAACTGTAATGTTGAGCGCCATGTTATGACGACGACCTTCTTCAGGTAATTCCTCATCACTAAATCCCAAATTATTGCAGGAAGTGATGTTAGAGACAATACTATCGAACTGTCTAATTGTTACATCCTGTTCCACAAAGGGTTGCTCCAAGACTTTCTGTAGAGCCTCTCTGTGTGCTTCTGAACTGAGTAACAGTGATAATACTGAGATCTTTGAAGGAGTCTGTAACAGTTGATCAACAATGTTATATTCACTCCTTTGGATGAGCTTTAGCATCTCATCTTTGTCTTTTGAACAGTCGGGATTACCAGATTGACCGACTGGTGGATCAGGAATTTCCGCCTGAAGTTCCTTTTCTTTGTTGGATTCTCCAACCCCTCGATTGAAGATTCGATCGCTCCGTGTTACACGACTGATGTCTGCAATATTCACGACGGAGGGTAATGGAATTTCCTTTCCATTCTCGATTATTGTTGCACCGTATTTGTAAGGGATCGCCTTAGCTGATTCATACGGTAATGGCCCCGGTAGATAGATGACTATGGGAACCTTCTGATTTTTCTGGCCGTCATAAGTAACCTCGATCCGTTCCCGGTTGGGAACTCTAGATTCGTCAAGTAGAGGAATGATGGCAAAAACATCCCTGATCTGGTGATGACCAGAGATCGTGACAACATCCTCAACTTGATCGGCAAGGTAGTTCGGCGACCAAATGATGGGTCCTGAACCTGGATATGGATGAATTTCTCCATGATCGATCTGACCCTGAAGAGCTGCTCTCACAAGGTAACACCCCTGGTTACTTTCCGAACAGACGCTACAACTGTCATAGTTGTGTGGTGGCACCTGGCCACGCCCACTTTGAATACAATGTAACCTCACTAGGTTACCTTCCATTGATCGGACATCCTGACTTTGACGACGAGTAGGATTCCTGTTATTGATACTAATCTGCTGAGTATCTTCGTCCATATAGATTGGAATCCACCAGTGATTTAACAAGTGCTGAAGTGCCTCCTGGACAAGGGTACAACCTCGATCGTTTTCGCAACCTGCTTTACAGTTTTGATAGTCATGTGATATTAAGAATCCGAGTCGGACTTGCTCAGTATGTAACTCTACCAGATTAGTATTCATCACGCGGATGTCGAAGATCTGAACCATATTGATTTGATAGGAGTTCCTATCACGGTAGTCTTGGATCCATCCAAGATCCATCTGACGCTGGAGGGCCTCTTGTATGAAAGAGCATCCCTGTTTATTTACCGAGCAAATCAGACAGGAACTGTAATCGTGCCGCGGCAGATTATGATACTGGCTTTGCCTTGAGTGTATCGCCACCAAGTTGACATTCATCGCACGGATGTCGTGGTTTTGAATGACATTAGAATTCGTAGAGACCATGTTAACTCCACGAACTCGGTGCTCTTGGATCCATCCGAGATCCATCTGTTCCTGCAGAGCTGCTTGCACTACCGAACATCCTTGGTTATCTTTAGAGCAGATATCACACTGGTGATAGTTATGAGGTGGCACATGGCCATATCCACTCTGTCTACAATGCATCTTGACCAGATTGGTCCCCAATAAGAGTACATCATGAATTTGATAGACATTGTTAGTCTCTTTCTCAATCAGATTGACTGCAGCTTTCTCGTGTTGAGGCAGCGGGTTTGTAAGAACATTAGGATTCGTATCTTTGAAAGATAAGAGCCTGCTCCTAACAAGCTTTTGCACGTCGGATTTGAAATTGAGACAAGTCTCAATGTTATGCCCTAAACCTCCTTGATGATAAGGGCATGTTTGATCCACCTTAAACCAAAAAGGCGGATTTTCCGGTACTGTAAGAGGAGACTTAGTCTGGATGTGCCCCTTAGCCAGTAGTAACGGAAACAGTTCTGCGTACGTTACAGGTATAGGATCAAATCCTGGTGGCCGTGTTGTACGGTTGTTGTTATATGGAGGACGAGCCTGCTGAAGAGGATGTTGTGTCCTTTGTTGGTCAGGTTGGCTCTGTGCAACCTGAGGTTGATACATAGGAACAGGCGCGGGGCCGATAGCAGGAGTAACAGCTGCTACTGGCTGATAACGTCGCCTTTGCTTTCCGAGAGAGATATTCCCAATATCTTGCTCTTTTTTCTTAGGGAGAGCACTACCGTATTTTTTAGTACCGCTCGTTGATCCAGTGTCTTTTACCAAACGTCCTTCTCGGACGGCTTCCTCAAGACGTACGCCCATGCCGACCATTTCGGTGAAATCACTGGGCGCACTGGAAACCATTCGGTCATAGTAAAATGAGCTTAAGGTCTTTAAGAAGATTTTTGTCTTCTCTTTTTCCTCAAGAGGTGGACAAATTTGAGCGGCAATTTCACGCCACCTTTGGGCATACTCCTTAAAGGTTTCCTTTTCCTTTTCCGACATTGATCTGAGCTGATCTCTGTCGGGTGCCATGTCCAAATTGTATTTGTATTGTTGGACGAAGGCAGTACCAAGATCTCTGAATGTACTGATCGTAGTACGGTTTAAACCCATGTACCATTTGAGTGTGGCACCGGTTAAACTATCCTGGAAGTAGTGAATCAGCAGGTCCTGATTCTCCGTCTGAGCTGACATCCGCCGAGCGTACATCACCAGATGGCTCTGAGGGCAAGAGTTACCCTTGTATTTTTCAAAGTCGGGCACTTGGAACTTGTGCGGGACTTTCACATTTGGGACCAATCAGAGGTCTGCGGCGTCCTTTCCAAATAGATCCTGACCGCGAATGGCTTGCAGTTCCTTCTGCATTTCCAAGAACTGTTCCTGGAATTCCTTTATTCTGTCAAACATAGTTTCCTTCTTACCAGAAGGTGTTGGTGGAATCTGTCCTTCCGGGACAGTGTGCACCACAGGGGGTGGTACCGTGACTACGGCAGTAAGTCTTGGCGCCTCCCGAAGTTTGTAACCTTCAGGAGTCTTGAGTATGCCCCTGGCATCTTCGCTTTCCCGAAGTTTGTAACCTTCAGGCCCAGCGGCTTCTGTTGCGATTCCCTGATCTTCAGTGATCGGCAGAACATATCCTTCTGGGATATAGTTAACAGGCATGCCCCAAGGACGATCTTTCGGTATCTGATACCTAGGATCATACTTTTCTATGATGGGCGTTGAGGTGATCTCCGAGATCACAGTTCTTTGTAGCTGAGCTTCTGCCATGGCTTGCATGTCGTTACGAAGCTTTCTCATATCCTCTCTCAGAGTGTCGATCTCTTCTTTCAACTCTCTGTTTTCTTCCTCAAGATCATCCATCTTTTTCTGACGATTGGCCCGATTATTATACGAATAAGACAGTTTAACTCTAGAATCGAGACACAAACGTGAGATTCGTAGGTAAGGAGAATACGCGATGTGAGAATGATGAATGCAATGATTATATTAATTGTTTTCAGGTTTAATTAAAATAAACTTCGACAATTAGATTGCAAATATCAAACAATGGGGAAACCCCTTTTTATTGAAATTCAAAGGATTACAGAAATGGAAATACAGTAGATTACAAAGTGCAGAAACAGAAACCTAAACTAATGGGTCCCGAGTCCTCTCTGAGGAGAAACCGGGTGCTGACTCTGGTATCTTTCTTTTCTTTGACCGGGGCGCTTGGGCCGTTGTCGGGTTGTCATTCCTTTGCCAGGTGAAAGGAGTGAGCAAATTCCTTTGGTCGTCTTGATTCTCTACAACATGCTGCTCCAAAATTTCAATCAGAGCATCTTTCTCTTTCAGTAATTGCTGTATTTGGATACACTCTACGTCGAGGGTGCGGTACTTGTTCTTCCAAGACCTTCTTTCCTTTTGAACTTTGTTGAGAGTAACCTGAAGCCTTTCAGTTTCCGTCATGAAGTACATGACAGTTTCCCTCGGCGAAAGAATTCCGTAACGAGGATAAGGCATCTTTAGCTTGAGAGCTCTAGTTTGTACCCAATGGAGATAAGGCTCCACCGAGACACAGTCCGGTTTACCCAGAGACTCTCGTCCTTTCTTATGAACATGTTTCTAAGCTTGCACTATTTCCATCTTTAGTGCTCTGTCATTTTCTCCTTCTTTAAAGAAAAGACCTTCCAGATGAACACCCAGTGGGATGTGTCTCATCGGGTATCCAAATTGACGAAGAACTAATATCGGATGATAGTTGATTCCTCCTTTAGTTCCTATGAGGGGTACGCTGGGGAAGTTTCCACAACGGTCAATGATTCTGATTCCCTCATAAATCCTATTACACCAATCTATATCAGAGTTGGTGAGGGACATGATCTTCTGCGACCAACGTAAGACACTCTTGCAATCCCAAAAAGCAGCAGACTTGGGCAAGTGAGAGATAAACCATTTGTAAAGCAAAGGTACACAGCATGTGATCTCCCCTCCACTGTACAAATTTTCTAAGTGTACAGAATGATACGCATCTGCGAGCAAAGTCGGCACAGGGTTTCCAATGAGAAAAACCTTAATAGCGTTGATATCGACGAAGTTATTGGTGTTGGGAAACAAAAATAACCCGTAGGTGAGCAAGACAAAGATGCTTTCAAAAGCAGTCTCGTTCCCTATACTAGAAAAGTACAGAGCTTTCTTTGTCAAGAACTGGGCTGGCAAACCTTGGATGCCACCCTTAGTGGTCATGTGAGTCCTGACCTCAGACTCGTCCAAATGAATTGCTCTTGCAATAGTCTGATTCTTTGGAATTTCTTCCAGTCCAGAAAATGGAGCTCGATCAGTGATATGTAAATCAGCCATATGAGAATACTCCTCCAGCGTTGGTGATAGCTGGTAATCCAGGAATGTGAAACAATGATAAACCGGATCGTAGAATTGAATAAGCACGTCCATGATCCCCTTAATCACATGGACTCTTAACAGTGGTAGCAAACCACCGTGCTTGGCTCTGAAAGCCTCTGGGTTAACGATCATCCTCGCTAACTTTCTCAAATCCTCTAGTTTTGGAACCTTGAAGGTATACTGGTGAGTTCTCCTTCTACCGAAATCCATTAATGCAATCTTTTTCTCTGATATTTGCAATCACAGTCTTAGTTTAATTTGAAAAACAGAGAGACTAGAAGAGAATTTTTTTTGAATGTTTTAATGTTTTATTAAATGAATGCATGAATGCAGCACACAAAAACATAGAAAAAACATGGGGTCAGAGGGTCGTTGTCATGAAGTCAAGGCTCTACCCATCCCCAACGGTTTATACTAGGGTCATTTTTGTACCTGTACTCATTATCATCAGCTCCTCCCAGGAAGTCAGACAACAAGCGGATCGCTAGCGAGTTGTGTGCAATCTTAGAGTAAGTGCTATTCACCGAGAATAGATCACCTGCCTCAAATGAGGGTAGTATCGCGTAACAGCTATTTCTGATAGCTTCCGCACTACGAAAAAAGTTGGCTTTTCTTAAGTGTATACTCAATCTCACCACATGCGGCATCACACGCATTCCCAGTAGCAGAAAAATAAACACGTATAGCAATTAGGAAAAGCAGTATATATATTTGTCCTAATCATCCTAGACTTATAAAGCTATGAATCTTAAGTTCCTGACAGAAATGGGTTCCCCGGCAGAAGCCCCAATCTGTGGTTCCCTGCCTAAGAGATGGACCAGCATAGGTCAATCTTTCCCTTCGATAGAGTTCCCATTTTCCGTAGAAAACGGGGATGATGCCCTAAGGCAGAAAAGGAGACTCCCCAGCAGAGTCGTCATTTGTGTAATTTTTCACACAAGAGAAGTAAGAAGGAAAGAACCGGCCCCACGGTGGGCGCCATTTTTTCTGTAGCGAGCGATTTTGGACGCGGTTCTTAAGCGCTGGTCGCTCTCTGCGGTTTGAGCTTTAAACTACAGGTCGATTCATTTTTTATCCTATTGTGAGCTGAATAAGGAAGGGAAATAGATGTCTCTAATTAACCCTGCTTTGCATACTGAGTTTAAACAGCGGTCTGTTAGGTTACGAATGCTATCAATGTGGGGGGGCTTTTATACTGGTTATTCGTATTTCGCCAATACAGGTTCTTTCTTTCTAGGGCTTGGTCAAAAGGTTTCTGGTGGGGAACAAGGATTAGGATGTTAGGACTGATTCTTTTGAAATACTGCTTTTAATTAATGGAGATATGGGATTTGGGTTTTTTGTTGATTGCGCTCGCTAAGATCTTTTCTTTCGATCTTATGCCTACGTATTACCGTTTACCGAAACAGGGAAATCAGAGCGTTCGTAGTTCCTCCTATTCTATGGGAGGAAATTGGTGTTTTGGTGTCTTGTTCAAAGCCCAAGACGTGAAGCGAAAGGTGATTTGTATCTTGTTCAAAGCCCAAGATGTGAAGCTAAAAGACCTCGACTTTAGAGAGAATTTGTCATCTCTAAAGAGGGGAGAAGGAGAATTACTTTAACTGGGATACGCGGATCCGAGCAATGCCATAATTTCCGAAGAAAGGGTTTTAACCTGAAGGAGAAGACTTTAACTCAGTGTAGAGCAATGCCATCTTTCCTTAGGAATTTCTCATGCTAAAAGAGGGACAGTGGCATGGATATAGATGATCCAGAGGCTTGCCGCTTACAGCGATTAGATGAAGGGAAAGGAGTTGTTGATGTTTGTGTACTGTGAACGAGGCACAACTTTGATGCTAAAAGGTTGATTGGATCAACCAGTGGTTTTCTTATACAAAGCCTAAGAGGAGGCTAATTTCTGCTAGGAAAATCATTATACAAAGCCTAAGAGGAGGCTATTTTGTGTCTCGTACAAAGCCCGAGAGAGAGGCTAAAGGTTTTTGACCCAGTGGGGCATATCGTTATACAAAGCCTAAGAGGAGGCTAGCAAAGAGTTCGACTCTTGCTTAAGGGATTTATATCTCGTACGAGGCCCGAGATGGAGGCAAAAAAGGGGTGATTGACTCAACGAGGGAATCTTTTGTGTCTCATACAAAGCCTGAGAGAGAGGCTAAAAGGTTGTTTTGACTCCACTGGGGAGAATTTTGGTATCTCGTACGAAGCCCGAGATGGAGGCTATTGTAACTGTTTCAGTTGAGTGACAGATCCAATATACTGATTTAAAAGAGAAAATCAGTTCTTATATGAGTAACACTGTACACAGGGATTTAATTTGAGGATCAGGGATATTTCCTTTTGAGGAAACGGGAAATCCAAAGGGTATTGAGACTATCCGAGTCTGCGGGTTTCCTTCCTATTTAACAAAGGGTGCTTGAGAATGTCTTTGAGACTCAAGGAAGTTAGACTGTCCAAGTCTAGAGTTTTATCTTTTGTACTATGCTTCGAGAAACAGTAGTAGACTCTATGAAAGGACTGTTCTATGAGGATGACTGGTTCTGTTCCTACACCTCTAGGAGGTCGTCGGGACAATTTGTACAAAGCCCAAGAGGAGGCTGGAATCTTTTAAGAAGCCGACGGGTCCTTGTACGAAGCCCAAGAGGAGGCTATCATTCCCGGAGGAAGAGATCATTATACGAAGCCTAAGAGGAGGCTGTGGATACTTCTAAGAAGCCGTAGGGTCCTTGAATAATGCCCAAGAGGAGGCCGATGCTTTTAAGAAGCCCGTGGGTCTTATCATCCCCTTTCCATTAGGAGAGATAACTCTTATAAAGATGAAAACCACTGGTAAACGTGCGAGGTTTACTATCCAGCGACTTTTAACTTTTAAAGAGGGTTCCTTAGTTAAGGTCCAAGATTATGACCGTAGTGGGTACCCAAACCCCGAGACATTCAAGGCAAGCTATCCACAAGGAATAGATCAAGTCAGGAAAGTTCGAGAATTTGGAAGAAACTCAAAGATGCTATTCACGGAGAATACATTCATCTTGGGGAGTAGAGCTTCTTGACGATTCCTAAGGAGGACAGCCGAAGAGAAGACTGTATCTGGTGCTCCTATTGGGGATCTAGGCGTCTATTTCTACGAATAAATGAAACGGCGTCACTTAGTTCTAGACGTAGTTGCCGGGGAAACTCGAAATATCTATACTATTATTACACAGTAGATATGAGTTTATGAAAGGAGACTTACAGTGAGCAGCCCCACAATACAGTTTATAATATGAAAGCAGTAAATGAAAGCGATAACCACTTACTCGGTTGTAGTGCTTCCATGCTGTTTGGTTAGTTGTTCAACAAAGAAAGATTGAAAACAACAGTATATTCAAAATCAAAGGAGAAAGTGCTTTGAAAAAGAAAGATTTGGGGCTTACAGCTCAAGGAGAGGCCCAGGGTTTTATCAGTGAGCACACTGTTTGACTTTGTACAGCGGGACTTATACAAGTGACTGGGGCCCAAAAAGGTTTTCTGTACAAATGGATGGGTCTTACACTCTCTCAAGAGGCCCAAAAAGGTTTAAAGAAAAGAGATGGGTCTTACTACTCGAGGGTAGGCCCAGATGATTTTTTAATTTTAAACGGGCGACGATCGTGCCGTTTACTTGTACAGAGGGACTTATAAAATGAGTGAGGCCCAAAAAGTTTTTGTACAAGGGGGGATGGGTCTTACACTCTCTCAAGAGGCCCAAAAAGGTTTAAAGAAAAAGAGTGGGGCTTATAACACGAGGGTAGGCCCAAATGATTTTTCGTTTAAAAATGGCGATCGCGCCGAGGTTTTCATTTAACGCAGAGGGACTTATACAATAAGTGAGGCCCAAAATGTTTTGGTTAAAAGGGGATTGGGTCTTACACTCTAATAGAGGCCCAAAAGTTTTGAATGGGTCTTATAGCTCAAGGAGAGGCCCAGATGATTTTTGAAAAGGCGACGATCGCGCCGTTTGTTTTTTTTTTTTACGGTATCGGGACTTATACAATAAGTGAGGCCCAAAATGTGATTTGGTCAAAAAAAAGGATTGGGTCTTACACTCTAATAGAGGCCCAAAGTGTTTTGAAAATGATTTATGAGGGTTGAATTAATCCAAAACCCTAATTTGTTTTCAAAATGTATTTAATTGAATAAAAATTCAATTAAAATGATCAAAAATTGTTTTACACATGGGAAACAAATTGTGATCTTGGATTAATGCTTCAAAAATTAAGTATTGACGTACACAACAATTAGAAAGCATTAAAAGTTACAAAATCAATGTAGACAAAATATTTAAAATGCCAAAAACAATCAAAATATTAATTCTTTACAAAAATATCAATTATATGAAATAAATAATATTTTTGGGATTTTTTGGGAAAATAAAATATTTTAATATTTTTGTGAATTATTAAAAAAAAGAATCAACTCAAAATCATTAAAACTCAGAGAGAAATTAATTTTTGAATCAATTAAACAAAATCACAAAATTCAAATATTCAAACATATGAAAATGGCGCCAAGAACAACACCAAGAACACGCGCGTTTTTCCAGTTTGCCCAGATTTGCATTTTCCATCCAATCTCACTGAATACGTAATTATAACATGCAATCCACATATCATTATGCTCGCCTCAACCTCACGATCATGTCTATGTACTTTAATTTCATTTAAATTAAACACAAAACATGAAATCACGAAGAAACCTCAAGAACCCTAATTTCTGCATGAAGGCTAGGATTTTTTATACACGATTCAAACAATGCAATTAATTGAGGGAAAACATTCCATGCATGATTATGAACATATGGCCAAATTATTGTGTGAGGAAATATGCATAGATTGAGAGATGCCCAAGTTTAGGCTTACCTCCAAGTCGTGACAGCAAGAGCAGATGTGATTTTGAGTTGGAGGTGTTACAGATGAGTGGTGATGATCTGAACAGCTTCCCTACACCATATGGATTGTGTTTGAACACTTGGATTGAATTGAAATGGACTGGATCAGTTTATGGCACCTCAGCTGCAACTTCACTTCAAACTTGTGTGGATGGCAAGTGATTTTGTGAAATTGATGTTTCAGAAGTTATGTGAGTGTTTGATCAGCTCATATGTGATGTATGTGAGGTGTGTGAGTGATTGGTTTGTGCATAATTGCTCTTAAACTCAAAACCCGATAACTACCTTGCTAAGAAAGGCATTTTTGCCAAGAGAAAGAGATTTTGAGGAAAGCATCTGTTAGATGGCTTTGGTGTACTTAAACTGACCACAATTGAGCTCTATTTATAGTAGAGCAAGTTTGTTTTGCAAGGAATAGTGCATGGCAGCTGGTAAGTAGGTTCCCTCAATGTTGGCCAATGGAAATGAAAGTCTTCTCTAGCCATTGACTAGAGGTTAGGGCACAGAGCTTTGGTCCCCTTGGTCTTGGATAAGTCTTGACTGATTTCAGATGAGAATGGCTCAGTCCATGCCACCTTGATGGTTCCATTGAATGCCTCATTCCAAATTTGAAGTCTTGTCCCTATTTTGGCAATTCTAGGTTCAACATGCTATTCTTTGTTCCTTGGACCTTGGAGGCTTGGCTCAGTGATTGTCCCCTTTGGATTCAATCCTCAGAGGTGTCCAAGTGGATTGTATCAATTATAATTGACTGATTTGGGCAAATCGAGCCAAAGTGCAAATTCTGCCTTGCTTTGACAGATTTCAGCAAGGCAACTTGCCAATGTTGTATCTCATGATGTAGGTTGAATTTGGCAATGTTCTTGGCCATTTTGGAAAGCTCTTACATGATACAACAACTGTTTGAACAAGTTTGGTTTTGATCTCTTTTGATTCCAAGTGAAAAATCCCCCTACATTTGGCAAAAAGTGAAGCAGAATTCTGACTTAGTGAAAATTTCACTAAGTGTTGGAAAAAGTGACATTTTCACTTTTCAGCCACTTTGATCACTCCATAACTCAAAATCCTTAATGAATTGGAATGACTTGTAGTTGAAGTTTATGTAGGTGATAATGAGGGCTACAAATCCATCTTTGGATGAGAAAAAATGGCCTTGTGGTTTAGGAGTTATGGTCCTCCAAAGTTGGTACCTTTGCCACTTTATTTTTAACTTAGAAAAATTTCTAAGTTTTATGGTTACCCCTTTTACAAGTTATCTCACTTTTCTTGATTTTTCTTGATGAATGATGACTCAAATCATACATTAACATCATTTTAGGGTTAAAAATCCATTTTGGTGAAAAATCTCAAAAAGTCAAAGTTGACTTTTGTGCATAGTTGACTTTTTATCAGATGAATTCCAAACTGTGCAATTCTTCAGGAAATCATGTCCTTGACCTAAATCAAACTTGATGGACATGTTCCATGGGTGTTGTAGGGTATATTCAATCATGTATTAGGGTTTGGGAGCATGTCTTGGTCAAAAGTCAAAGTTACAGTTGACTTTTCCCTTAAAACCCTAATTGTGGTGCAGATGAAAATGAAACTTGTTGCTCAAGCTTCTTGGATCAATCCATTGTTCCAAATGGATCAATATGGTGTATTAGAGACCCTCAAATCATCTCTTGAGGTCTTGGCTCATGGTTTGAACCAAAAGTCAACTTAGGGGTGAATTAGGTCAAGAAACCCTAATTCCTGATTTTTGATGAATGCATCCCCTGAGGCAAAATTGACTTGATGCATGGGTTCATGAGGTTCCATGAAGTATATTAGGTCATGTTTTGGATCATTGCCTTGTGCCCAGATGAAAATTTCCATTTTGGAGGCCCTGGTCGACCAAACCCCTAATTTGGTGACACAGTCGATCTTGAGACTTGATCCACCTAGAAGGGAGCAATCTTGTGCTTAATCCTTGAAGTGGGAGTCCTTTTTGATCCTTTGTGGATGTTTGAGAGATTAGACAAGTTGAAGATCATGTCATTTCTTGATTGATCCTTTGTCTAAAGCTCAGAGAGGGCTTGAAACCCTAATTTTGATTGTATTGGATGCTCACCCATCTTTGGGGAGACTGATGAAGCATAAAGGTACATCCATATTGTGATGATGATTTTCACAATGATGGGAAATCTAAGTGGTCAAAATTTGGGGTATTACACCCATATGGAAAAAGACCATGGGGAAGAGAGAACTTTGAGATGCGTTGGCGGTACATGGATTTTTTCTGAGTATATCTGACACTTATGACACCTTCTCATGTACTTGTAGCAATCAGATTCCATGGTCAACCAGTAGTACCCTGCTCTCAGAATTTTTCTCGCCATTGTATGTCCATTGGCATGAGTGCCAAAGGATCCTTCATGAATTTCTTTTATCAGCAAGTCTGCTTCTAGTCTGTCTACGCATCGGAGCAAGACCATGTCAAAGTTTCTCTTATAGAGTGTACCACCACTCAGGAAGAAGCTGCCTGCCAGTCTTCTGAGGATTTTTCTGTCTTTCCTGGATGCCCCAGGTGGGTACTCTTGTTTCTGAAGGAAGCATTTGATATCGTGATACCAAGGTTTGTCGTCTATGATCGCTTTAATTGTGAAGATGTAAGCGGGCCATTCAAGGCGCATTATGTCGATCTTAGGTAAGTCGGTCCATTGACCTACACTAATCATGGAAGAAAGAGTGGCTAATGCATCAGCCATGTGATTCTCTTCACTAGGGATGTGATGAAACTCGATTCTGTTGAATAAAGGCAATAACCTCCTTGCATAGTCTTTGTAAGGAATCAGTCCTGATTGGTATGTGTTCCAATCTCCTTTGATCTGATTGACAACCAGGGCTAAATCGCCATATACATCCAAGTTCTTGATCCTTAAGTCGATCGCTTCTTCGAGACCCATGAAACAAGCTTCGTATTCGGCCTCGTTGTTTGTGAACTTGAATGTAAGTCTGGCAGTGAAAGGAATGTGGGTACCCTGAGGTGTTATGATGATTGCCCCAATTCCGTTTCCATAATGATTGACAGCTCCGTCAAAGATAAGTCTCCATTGGGAACCTGGTTCTGGCCCTTCACTGGGTAGCGGTTCATCGCAATCTTTCATTTTCAAGTACATGACATCTTCATCTGGGAAGTCAAATCCGACTGATTCTTGATCGTCAATCGGTTGATGAGCCAAATGATCGGATAAAATACTTCCCTTAACGGCTTTCTGAGCGTGGTACTCAATGTCATATTCCGATAACAGCATCTGCCAACGGCCAATTCTTCCAGTAGTGTGACGAATCATGTACTGGAGAAGACGTTTGGCTGCCCAAGCCAAAGTGCAACACGTTTTCTCAAGCATAGTGTATCGAGTTTCGCAGTCGGTAAATTTCTTGCTCAGATAGTAGATGAAAGACTCTCTCCTTTTGGTTTCGTCTTGTTGGCCAAGTACACAATCCATAGAGTCATCTAGAACTATGAGGTAGATGATCAGTGGTCTTCCTTCCACTAGAGGTGATAGAATCGGCAGATTCAACAGGTATTCCTTAATACTGTCGAAGGTGGTTTGGCAATCTTCTGTCCAAACGCAGTCCTGATTCTTTTTGAGTAATTTGAAAATCGGCGCACATGTCACGGTCATGAGGAATATGAATCTGGAGATGTAGTTCAAACGTCCCAGGAATCCTCTGACTTGTTTTTCAGTCTTTGGAGAAGGCATTTCTTGAATGGACTTGACCTTGTCAGGATCAACCTCAATTCTTTTCTGGCTGACGATGAACCCTAAAAGTTTCCCTGAATGGACACCGAAGGTGCACTTGTTAGGATTCAAGCGGAGTTTGTACTTTCTCAGACGCTCGAATAGTTTTGACAGGTGGGTCACATGCTCCTTTTCTGTTTTAGATTTGGCAATCATGTCATCGACATATACCTCAATTTCCTTTTGTATCATGTCATGAAATAGAGTAGTCATGGCCCTTTGATAGGTTTCCCCGGTGTTCTTCAAATCGAACGGCATTACCTTGTAACAAAAGGTACCCCATGGGGTAATGAACAAAGTTTTCTCAATGTCTTTCGGTGCCATTTTTATTTGGTAATAGCCCGAGAATCCATCGATGAAGGAGAAAAATTTGAACTTTGCTGTAATGTCTACCAGCATGTCAATGTGTGGTAAAGGAAAGTCGTCCTTTGGACTAGCCTTACTTAGATCTCTGTAATCGACACACATTCTGACTTTTCTGTCCTTTTTCGGAACGGGTACTATGTTGGCTAACCATTGAGGATATTCTGACGTGGCAAGGAAGCCCGCGTCAATCTACTTCTGTACCTCCTCTTTGATTTTGATGGCCATGTCTGGGTGAGTCCGTCTCAACCTCTGTTTTACTAGCAGACATTCTGACCGTAACAGTAAATGATGTTCCACGATGCTGGTATCCAACCCTGGCATGTCCTGATAGGACCAAGCGAATACATCGGGATATTCTTGTCATACCCCAAATTTTGACCACTAAGATTTCCCATCATTATGAAAAGCATCATCACAATATGATGGAACCATTATACCTCATCAGTCTCCCCAAATATGGGTGAGCATCCACTACAATCAAAATTAGGGTTTCCAGCCCTCTCTGAGATTTAGACAAAGGATCAATCAAGAAATGACATGATCTTCAACTTGTCTAACCTCCCAAACATCTACAATGGATCAAGGGGACTCCCACTTTAAGGATTAAGCACAAGGTTGCTCCCTTCAAGGTGGATCAAGCCTTAAGATCGCCAGTGTCACCAAATTAGGGCTTGGTCGACCAGGGCCTCCAGATGGAAATTATCCTCTGGGCATGAGCCAATGCTCCAAGGTATAACCTATGATGCTCCAAGGGACATCATAAACCCAATCATCAAGTCAATTTAGCCTCTGGGGAAGCATTCATCAAAAATCAGGAATTAGGGTTTCTTGACCTAATTCACCCCTAAGTTGACTTTTGGGGCCAATCATGAGCCAAGACCTCAAGAGATGATTTGAGGGTCTCTAATAAACTACATTGATCCATTTGCAACAATGGATTAATCCAAAAAGCTTGAGCAACATGTCTCAATTTCATCAGTACCACAGTTAGGGTTTTGAGGAAAAAGTCAACTCTAGCTTTGACTTTTGACCAGGACATGCTCCCAAACCCTAGGACATTATTCAATATACCCTATAACACCCATGGAACATGTCCATCAAGTTTGATTTAGGTCAAGGAAATGATTTCCTAAAGGATCGCACAGTTTGGAATTCATCTGATAAAAAGTCAACTGTGCACAAAAGTCGCCTTTGACTTTTTGATATTTTTCACAAAAATGGTTTTTTAACCCTAAAATGATGTTAATGTATGATTGGAATCATCATTCATCAAGAAAAATCAAGAAAAATGGGATAACTTGTAAAAGGGGTAACCATAAAAAACATAGAAAATTTTCTAAGTTATGAACAAAGTGGCAAGGGTACCAACTTTGGAGGATCAAAACTCCTAAACCATAAAGCCATTTTTCCTCATCCAAAGCTTGATGTGTAGATCTCATTACCCTCTAAAAACGCTTAAAACTGACCCCCTCCAAATTCCTCATGGATTTTGAGTTATGGAATGATCAAAATCACAAAAAGTGAAAATGTCACTTTTTTCCAACACTTTGTGAAATTTTCACTAAGTCAGAATCTGCCTTCACTTTTTTCCAAATGTAGGGGGATTTTTCACTTGGATCCAAAAGGTATCAAAACCAAATATGATCAGACAGTTGTTGAATCATATGAGGGCTTTCCAAAATGGCCAAGAACATCACCAAATTCCACTTGAGCCATGAGATATGACAAGGGCAATATGCCTTGCTGAAAACTGCCAAGGCTAGGCAGAATTTTGTATTTTTGCTCGATTTGGCAAAATCAGCCAATTCCAAGCCTTGTCATCATCTTGGACACATCTGAGGATCAAATCTAAAGGGGACAAACACTGAGCCAAGCCTCCAAAGTCCTTGGAACAAGAAGTAGCATTCCCAAACCTAGAATTGCCTAAAAGAGGGACAAGACTCCAATTTTGGATTGGAGCATTCAATGCATACACCAAGGTGGCATGGACTAGGCCATTTGAAACTGAATTCAGTCAAGACTTATCTAAAACCAAGGGAACCACAGCCCTGTGCCCTAACCTCTAGTCAATGGCTAGAGGAGACTTGGATCTGTTTGAGTACACCAAAGCCATCAAACAGATGCTTTCCTCAAAATCTCTCCTTTCACTCTAATTTTGCCTTCTAAGGCAAGTCACTATCGGGTTTTGAGTTTGAGAGCTTTTCCAATCAAACCAATCACTCACACACCTCCAATACATTATATAGAAGTGATCTAAACACTCACATAACATCTGGAACACCAAAATCACAAAATCACCAGCCAGTTGCTCAAGTTCTTGATAGATTTGCAGTTGGGGTACCATCTCAAGTTCCAGATCATTTCAATCTATTCCAAGCATCCAGACACGCTCAATGGCACCTAGGGAAGCTATCCAGATCATTGGAACCTAGCTGTAACACCTCTAACACTAAACACGATCACCAGCTGCCAGAGGTAAGCATGAGCTCTTCTAACTTTATGATCCATGCAATTTTTGCTGCACAATAATTTGGCCATATGTTCATAATCATGCATGGAATGTTTTCCCTAAATTAATTGCATTGTTTGAATCGTGTGTATAATTTCTGAACCTTCATGCAGAAATTAGGGTTCTTGAGGCTTCTCTTTGATTTCTTATTCCATGTTTAAAATAAATGAAATTAAAGACCATATACATGATCGTGAGGTTAAAACGAGTAGATTGATGTGTAGATTGCATGATATAATCAAGTATTCAGTGAGATTGGATAAAAAATGTAAATCTGCGGAAACAGAGGGTGGCACGTGTTCTTGCCCTTGTTCTTGGCGCCATTTTTTGAAAATTTGAATATTTGAATTTTGTGATTTTATTTAATTGATTCAAAAATTAATTTCTCTCTGAGTTTTAATGATTTTGAGTTGCTTCTTTTTTTAATAATTCACAAAAATGTTAAAATATTTTATTTTACCAAAAAATCCCAAAAATATGATTTATTTCATATAATTGATATTTTTGCAAAGAATTAATATTTTAATTGTTTTTGACATTTAAAATATTTTTTCCTTCTTGATTTTGCAAATTTTAATGACTTCTAATCATTTTGTAGGTCAAAATATGATTTTTGAAACATTAATCCAAGATCACAATTTGTTTTCCACATGTTAAACAATTTTGATCATTTTAATTGAATTTTTTATTCAATTAAAATACATTTTGGAAACAAATTAGGGTTTTGATTAATTCAACCCTCATCAAACGTTTTAAAAAAACACCTTGGGCCTCTTGAGAGAGTGTAAGACCCATCCCCTTGTACGGAAAAACTGTTTGGGCCTCAGTCACTTGTATAAGTCCCTCTGTACAAAACGACAGTGCGATCACTGATAAACCTTGGGCCTCTAATAGAGTGTAAGACCCAATCCCCTTTTAACTAAAACTTTTTGGGCCTCAGATATTGTATAAGTCTCTCTGCGTTAAAAGAAAATATCGGCGCGATCGCGTGTTCAAAAATCAAACCAAATGGGCATACCCCTGTGTTATAAGCCCCATGTCTTTTCTTTAAACCTTTTGGGCCTCAAATAGAGTGTAAGACCCAATCCTTTGTATATACAAACCTATTTTGGGCCTCACTTATTGTATAAGTCCCGTTGTATTTCAAAAAGTTCGACGCGATCATCGTCCATTAAAAAACAAACCTTGGGCCTCTCCTCGAGTTATAAGACCCATTCAAAATCTTTTAGGCCTCTATTAGAGTGTAAGAGCCAACCCCCTTCTGAAAACCAAACCATTTTGGGCCTCAATGCATTGTATAAGACCCACCGTGTTTTCAAAAATCTCGGCGCGATCGCCATTTTCAAACAAATGACCCTGGGCCTCTCCTTGAGCTGTAAGCCCCACCACTTGTACAAAAATAAATCCTTGGGCCTCTTGAGAGAGTGTAAGACCCATCCCCTTGTACAGAAAAACTTTGTGGGCCTCAGTCACTTGTATAAGTCCCTCTGTAAAAAAACGACAGTGCGATCACTGATAAACCTTGGGCCTCTCCTTGAGCTGTAAGCCCCAACATCTTTTCAAAATACTTTCTCCTTTAATTTTGACTATACTGTTGTTTTCAATCTTTCTTTGTTGAACAACTAAGTAAATAGCATGGAAGCTCTACAAACGAGTAAGTGTTTATATGTTTTCTATATCCGCTTTCATATATATATAACTGTATTGTGGGGTTGTTTCACTGTAAGTCTTCTTTCATAAACTCATACCAACTGTGTAATACTAGTATAGATTTTTAGAGTTTCCCCGAAAACTACGTCTAGCACTAAGCCCTGTTGATCACTCTTAAATAGAGTAAACTAGATCCACCTAGGATTACCAGATACAGTCTTCCCTCCTCTTGGGGTTAAACAATATGGAGATGTGAAAGGCAGATTCTTTTTGAACCCTTTCTCAGATTGTCACATTTAGAAGTTGTCAAAGAAACTCTACTCCCCAGAGATGATCTTTTCTTCGTGAATGACATCTCTTGAGTTTCTTCCAAATTCTCAGACTTTCCTGGCTTGATCCATTCTCGGTGAATGGCATGTCTTAAACTTCTCGGGGTTTGGGGACCCACAGGCTTCCTAAAAGCATCCCCGCCTCCTCTTGGGCGTTGTACAAGGACCCTACGGCTTCTTAGAAGTATTCACAACCTCCTCTTAGGCTTCGCATAAGGATTCTTCCTTCGGGGAGAGAGCCTCCTCTTGGGCTTCGTACAAATTGTCCCTCGGCTTCTTAAAAGTTTCCAGCCTCCTCTTGGGCTTCGTACAAATTGTCCCGACGACTTCCTAGAGGTATAGGAACAGAAATTAGTCATTTTAATAGAATAGTCTTTCAAAGAGTCTAGATCCTACTACTACTGTTTCTCTAAAGCATAGTACAAAAGACAAAAATCTAGGCTTGGACAGTCTAACTTCCTTGAGTCTCGAAGGCATTCTTAAGCCCCTTTCAAAAATAGGGAAAACACCCGCAGACTTGGACTGTCTCCAATACCCTCTAGATTCCCCATTTCCTTAAAGAACAGAAAATAACCCTGATCCTCTGATCAATCCCAAAGCATAGCCTTGCCTTTAATCAGTCTCTTTATAAGAACTGATTTTCTCTTTTAACCTACATACTGGACCTGTCACTCAACTGAAACAGCCATCCTTTAGCCTCCATCTCGGGCTTCGTACGAGGTACAAAGAATCTCTTGTTGAGTCACTGCCCTTTTAGCCTCCATCTCGGGCTTTGTACGAGATATAAAATCACTCTCTTGTTGAGTATAAAAAGACTCTCTTGTTGAGTCGATCACCTTTAGCCTCCATCTCGGGCTTCGTACGAGATACAAAAACACTCTCTTGTTGAGTATAAAAGACTCTCTTGTTGAGTCAACCTTTAGCCTCCATCTCGGGCTTCGTACGAGATACAAAAAGACTCTCTTGTTGAGTCAATAATCCCTTTATCCTCCATCTCGGGCTTCGTACGAGATACAAAAACACTCTCTTGTTGAGTATAAAAGACTCTCTTGTTGAGTCAACCTTTAGCCTCTCTCTCGAGCTTCGTACGAGCCACATAAAAACACTCTTTTGTTGGGCCAATAGCCTCCTCTTAGGCTTTGTATAAAAAAAACCCGGTTGAGTCAATCAACCTTTTAGCATCAAAACTGTGCCCCGTTCATAGGATACAAACATCAACAACTCCTTTCATCAAATCGCTGTAAGCGGCAAGCCTCTGGATTATTTACATCCATGCCACTGTCCCTCTTTTAGCATGAGAAATTCCTAAGGAAAGATGGCATTACTCTACACTGAGTTAAAGTCTTCTCCTTCAGGTTAAAACCCCCTATAAAGGAAATTATGGCATTGCTAGGATTCACATATCCCGGTTAAAGTAATCCTCCTTTATAGTCAGTCACCCAACAGTTGTGACAAACAAACTCCCTTTAGAGATGACAAATTCTCTCTAAAGACAACACCTTTTTAGCTTCACATCTTGGGCTTTGAACAAGATATAAACCATCTTTAGCTTCACGTCTTGGGCTTTGAACAAGACACCAAAACACCATTTCCTCCCATAGAATAGGAGGAACTACGATCACTATGATTTCCCTGTTTCGGTAAACGGGAATACGTAGGCATAAGATTGCAAGAAAAATATTAGCGAGCACATTAATCCAAAAACCCAAATCCCCGACCTTCACATATCAAACGAAAAGCATCAGTCCTAAACTCCCACAAATCGCCCAGGCACTATTTTAACAAAATAACTTAAGAGATACCCAAAATCTCAATAGCATCTGTAAACCAACAGTCATCTGTTTAAACTCAGTATGCAAGCAGGGTTAATTAGAGACATCTATTTCCCTTCCTTCATCAGCTTCAATAGGATAAAAAATGAATCGAACTGTAGTACCCCAAAAACGATAAGTGCTTCGCAACCACGTCCAAATATTCGCGCTACAATTCTTTGAGAAGCTTTGTTAAACTCTCTTTGGCAGTTGGACTGAGCAGTGCCCCAATCCTGATTTCTTTTCTCTCTTTTTCTGAACCCACATGGATCATTTCCAACGGCTCTTTGTGAGGTTCAATGGACCTTTCCTCTTGTCTGAGTAATCGGGAGATCTCTTCTGGAATTTCGTCGTCAACTTCTTCTTCTGCCCCAAATACCGGGAATTCAAAGTTGCGAGAAGGAATCGGATCGTATGTTTCAACGGGGTTTAAAACAAGCAATCTGCATGGCGTGATGATTTGTGTTTAGAAGAGATAGAGAAAATGCAAGAGTGTGCAGTGTATTTTTTTTTGAAAAACTGCTTGTTTTTATTATTTGATTATTTTTTAGGATTACCATTTTCGTAAAAGCGAAAAGAGAAAACAACAATTAATGCAGAAATTACAGAACGACGTTATTTTATTTATGAACAAGTCGATTCTTGAAACTACAGCCCTATAAAACAAAACTCTGTCGCTTTGGGTGAAGCGAAGAGGGATATTTACAGAAAATAAGCCCTATCAAAACATCTGTTTCACCTGGGCAGGGTGAAAGGTTAAAGACGGCAATTACTTTGACTTAAGAACAATCTTCGGAACATCGACAGCAACCCATTGGCGGCGAACTCCTCGGTGAATCACAAAGTCTGGTACCTTCCTTGATTTGTCTTCAGAAATAACGCTGATTTCTGGCTGAGCAGGATCGTTGGAATCTGTCTCCCAGACAGAGTTGCCGTAGGAGGATTCCTCTGTAGTATTTTGCATAGTATTTGTGCTCTCAGGAAAATCTCTCCATCCAGTTGGCTGGATATTTTCAAACCTGATACGAGAGCTCTCGGGAGCGGTGTACTTGACCATGAAGTCAAATTTTCCACTTGGTTGTCCCAAAGTGTCCCACACTTCTTTGGAGCTGGAGGAGTCATCTCTCTCGATGACGTTGACGACAGGAAAAGCGTAGTTGATAAACTCTAGTCCGGTAAGCGTTGCCAATTCATCGTCGTACTGGAAAGGTTCTGAATGACCCGAGTGTTGATCCCATGAGATGGTGGGGACACATGTATTCTTTTCAATGGCGCTTAGCTGATTTTCATTGTTCGACTGATTTTCTTGCCCCAAGTCTCTGGGATATTGCTGCCAGATAGGCAGACCATCCATTGGACCATAATAGTCGTGGTCAAAGTTGTCTTTCATCAGAGTGTCCTCCTCTAATGAGTTTGGTGGAGCACGGCATCCTTCTGGATCACAATCTCCATATATCATTTCGACGTCTGACCTCTGTATAAATCTCAGACTCTGTGCGGGATAGCAAAAGGACGTAGGCACCTCTTCCTGAGACATATAACCGTTCTCATTGAGATAGGACTTCTATTCCTCATCCGTATCAGAGGGATCTCCCTCATTGATAGTATGTACTATTTGAGGCACTGGGTGAAGGAAACCCCCACTGTGAAAGAAGTCCTGAATGGGATGAAGACTTTCAACGTTAGCAGCTGTCCGGGTGCAGGTTGCAGAAAAACCAAGACCCTTCTTTGTTTTATTATTAGTAGGAATGACAAGCTGTCCCCATCCTTTTGCATTGTTATTCTCGACCACTTCGAGAGCATCTCTAGATGAGGAAATCGAGGTTCCTTTTTCTGATTGATTCTCGTTGTTCACCGAAAGTGCTTGGAACTGAGTTTCAACAACTTCCTCAGGTTCTACACAAGTAGATAATGACAAGTTGCTCACGAGCAAGGCTTGTTCTCCAAAAACTGTGACAAGTTGATCGTTCTTGACGAACTTTAGTTTCTGGTGAAGCGTCGAAGTGACTGCCCCCGGCCTGGTGTATCCAAGGTCTTCCTAATAAACAACTGTATGTTGCCCGGATGTCCATGACCTAGAAAGTGATTAGGAAAGTGTGAGGACCGATAGTTATAGGAAGGTCGACTTCGTCGATAACTGCTTTCCGAGACCTGTCAAACGCTTTGACGATGACCTCACTGCCCCTCATCGGGGATCCTTTGAATGATAGTTGCATTAAAGTGGACTTCGGCATAACGTTGATGGCCGATCCTGTGTCTACCAGTACGCTGGCTAAAGCATCGTCCTGGCACTTAACTGTGATATTGAGCGCCATGTTGTGGCTTTTGCCCCCTCTGGTAAATCCTCATCACTGAATCCTAAGTTGTTGCAGGAAGTGATGTTAGAGATGATGCTATCGAACTGTCGTATTGACACATCCTGTTCCACAAAGGCCTGCTCTAAGACTTTTTGTAGAGCCTCTCTATGGGCTTCGAAACTGAGTAAAAGTGATAGCACTGAGATCTTTGAAGGAGTTTGTAACAGTTGATTAACAATGTTGTATTCACTCCTTTGGATGAGCTTCAGCATCTCATCATTGTTTTTCAAAAGGTCAGAATTACTGGATTGACCGACCGGTGGATTGGGAACTTCTGTGTGAGGTTCCTTTTCTCTGTTAGGTTCTCTAACCCCTCGGTTGAAGATTCGACCGCTCCATGTTACTCGACTGATGTCTGCAATATTCACGACGGAGGGTAATGGAATTTCCTTTCCATTCTTAATTATTGTTGCACCGTATTTGTAAGGGATCGCCTTAGCTGATTCATACGGTAACGGTCCCGGCAGGTAGATAACTACAGGAGCTTTCTGATTTTTCTGACTGTCGTAAGTAACTTCAATCAGTTCCTTGCTAAGAACCTTTGATTCGTCTAGTAGAGGGATGATGGTACAAACATCCTTGTTCCTCTCAGGGTCAGAGATTACAACCACGTCTCTGATTTGATCTGCAAAGTAGTTCGGTGTCCAGTCAATGAACCCCGAAGCTAGGTATGGGTGAATCTCCTTGTGATCTAACTGACTCTGAAGGGCTGCTCGCATGAGGTAACATCCTTGGTTATTTTCCGAACAGACTCTACAGCGTTCATAGTTGTGTGGTGGCACCTGGCCACGCCCGCTTTAAATGTAGTGTAACCTCACTAGATCTATTTCTGTAGATCGGATATCCTGACTTTGATACCGAGTAGGGTTTCCATCAACCACACTGATTTGTTGCATTTCTTCATCCATATAGATTGGAAGCCACCAGTGGTTTAATAAGTGTTGCAAAGTTCTTTGAATAAGAGCGCACCCTTTGTTACTCTTACAACATCCTTTACAGTTCAGATAATTATGCGAAGTGCGAAAACCAAGTTGGACCTGCCTGGCATGTAACTCCACCAAGCTGGTATTCATCAGACGAATATCAAATATTTGAATCATGTTGATCTGATCAGGATTCCTATCATGGTAGTCCTAGATCCATCCCAGATCCATCTGATGCTGGAGGGCCTCTTGTACAAAAGAGCATCCCTGTTTGTTTACCGAGCAAGTCAGACAGGAATTATAATCGTGTCGCGGCAGATTATGATACTGGCTTTGCCTTGAGTGCATTGCCACCAAGTTGACATTTATTGCACGGATGTCATGGTTCTGAACGACGTTGGAATTCATATAGGTCATGCTGACTCCACGAACTTGATGCTCTTGGATCCACCCGAGATCCAATTGTTCCTGTAGAGTTGATTGCACCACAGAACATCCCTGATTTTTTTTAGAGCAGATATCACACTGGTGATAGTTATGAGGTGGCACATGGCCATATCCACTCTGTCTACAATGCATCTTGACCAAGTTGGCTCTTAATAAGAGTACATCACGAATTTGATAGATGTTGTTAGACTTTCCCTCTATCAAATTGACTGCAGCTTTCTCATGTTGAGGCAGCGGGTTTGTGAGAACATTAGGATTCGTATCCTTGAAAGATAAGACCCCGCTCCTAACAAGCTTTTGCACATCGGAATTCAAACTGAGACAGTTTTCTATGTTATGCCCTGGTCCTCCTTGATGGTAAGGACAAGTCTGATCCGTTTTGAACCAAAAAGGCAGATTTTCTGGTACTGTAAGAGGAGACTTAGTTTGAACATGCCCCTTGACTAGTAGTAACAGAAACAGTTCTGCGTACAACATGGGTATAGGGTAGAACCCTGGTGGCCGCGTTGTACGGTTGTTGTTGTACGGAGGACGAGTCTGCTGAAGAGACAGTTGTATCCTTTGCTGAAATTGCTGTTGATTCGGTTGGCTCTGCGCAACCTAAGGTTGATATGTAGGAACAGGCGTGGGATTGATAGCAGGAGTTACAGCTGCTACTGGTTGATATCGCCGCCTTTACTTTCCGAGAGAGATATTCCCGATATCTTGCTCTTTTTTCTTAGGAAGAGCACTACCGTATCGTTTTGTACTACGTGATGATCCAGCGTCTTTTACTAAACGTTCTTCCCAGACTGCTTCCTCAAGACGAACTCCCATGCCGACCATCTCGGTGAAATCACTGGGCGCACTGACGACCATTCTGTCGTAGTAAAATGAGCTCAAGGTCTATAAGAAGATCTTTGTCATCTCTTTTTCCTCCCGAGGTGGAGAAATATGAGCGGCAATTTCACGCCATCTCTGAGCGTACTCCTTAAAGGTTTCCTTGTCCTTTTGTGACATCGATCTGAGTTGATCTCTGTCCGGTGCCATGTCCAGATTATATTTGTATTTTTGGATGAAAGCGGCGCCAAGATCTCTGAATGTGCAGATCGTAGCGCGGTTAAAACCCATGTACCATTTTAATGCGGCACCGGTTAAACTATCCTGAAAGTAGTGAATCAAAAGCTTCTGGTTCTTTGTCTGAGCTGACATTCGCCGAGCGTACATCACTAAATGACTCTGAGGGCAAGAGTTACCCTTGTATTTTTCAAAGTCGGGCACTTGGAACTTGTGCGGAACTTTCACATTGGGGACCAAGCAAAGGTCTGCAGCGTCCTTTCCAAATAGATCCTGACCGCGAAGGGCTTGCAGCTCTTTCTGCATTTCTCGAAATTGTTCCTGGAATTCATTGATTATGTCGAACATGTTTTCATTACACCAGAAGGTATCTGGGGATTCTGTTCTTCCTGGACAGTGTGTACCACGGGTGGTGGTATAGTCATTATGGCCGAGACTCTCGGTGCCTCCCGAAGTTTGTAACCTTCAGGAGTTGTTGTCATGCCCCTGGCTTCTTCGCTTTTCTGAAGTTTGTAACCTTCAGGCCCAGCGGCTCCTGCTGCGGTTCCCTGATCCTCAGCAATCGGCAGAACATATCCTTCAGGGATATAATTGATGTGATCTCTGAGATCACAGTCCTTTGTTGTTGCATCTGAGCTTCTACTAGAGCTTGCATGTCGTTATGAAGCTTTCTTAGATCCTCTTTCAGAGTGTCGATCTCTTCTCTCAACTCTCTGTTCTCTTCCTTGAGATCATCCATCTTTTTCTGACGATTGGCCCGAGTATTGTACGAATAAGACAGTTTGACTCTAGAATCGAGACGTAAGCGTGAGATTCGTAGGTAAGAAGAATGCGTTTATGAGAATGATGAATGCAATGATTATTAATTATTTTTGTTTATTTAAAGTAAACTTCGACAATTAGATTGCAAATATCAAACAGTGGGGAAACCTCGTTTTATTGAATTCAAAGGATTGTGGAAATGGAAATACAGTAGATTACAAAATGCTGGAAAAGGAAATCTAAACTAATCTATCCTGAGTCCTCTCTGAAGAGAGCTCAAGTGCTGGTTCTGGTACTTTCATTTTCTTTGACCGGGGCTCTTGGGCCGTTGTCGGGTTGCCATTCCTTTGCCAAGTGAAAGGAGCGAGCAAATTTCTTTGGTCATCCTGATTTTCTACAGCATGTTGCTCTAAAATCTCAGTCAAGGCATCTTTTTCTCTTAACAGTTGATGTATTTTCTTGCATTCCACATTGAGAATATGGTACTTGTTCCTCCAAGACCTCTTCTCCTGCTGAACTTTCCTGAGAGTAACCTGAAGTTTTTCCGTCTCAGACATAAAATAAAGGGCAGAGTCCCTTAATGGAAGAACCTCCTGACGAGGGTAAGGCATCCTCATCTTGAGAGCTCTAGTTTGTACCCAATGGAGATAAGGCTCCATCGAGACATAGTCTGGTTTTCCTAGAGACTCTCGTCCTTTCCTATGAACGTGTTTCCAAGCGTGCACTATTTCCGTCTTTAGCGCCCTGTCATTTTCTCCTTCCTTGAAGAAAAGACCTTCCAGATGAGCATTCAGTGGGACGTGCCTCATCGGGTATCCAAATTGTCGAGAACCAATATTGGATGATAGTTGATTCCTCCCTTAGTTCCTATAAGGGGTACATTTGGGAAATTTCCACAATGGTCAATAATCCTGATCCCGTCGTAGATTTGATTGTACCAATCGATGTCAGAGTTGGTAAGAGACATGATCCTCTGCGACCAACGTAAAGTATTCTTTTGATCCCAAAATGCAGCAGACTTGGGCAAATGGGAAGTGAACCATTTGTATAGCAGGGGTACACAGCATGTGATCATTCCTCCATTATACAAATTCCTTAAGTGTACCGAATGATACGCATCTGCGAGTAAGGTTGGTACAGTGTTTCCAATCAGGAAAGTCTTAATGGCGTTGATATCTACAAAGTTATCGATGTTGGGAAACAAAAATAACCCGTAGGTGAGCAAAACAAAGATGCTCTCGAAAGTGGCCACGTTCCCTATAATAGCAAAGTACAGGGCTTTCTTTGTTAAGAACTGGGCTGGCAAGCCCTAGATTTCGCCCTTAGTGGTCATGTGAGTCCTGACTTCTGACTCGTCCAAATAAATTGCTCTTGCAATGGTCTGATCCTTTGGAATTTCTTCCAGTCCAGAAAAGGGGCTCGATCTGTAATATGTAAATCAGTCAGGTGAGAGTACTCCTCCAGCGTTGATGCAAGCTGATAATCCGGGAATGTGAAACAGTGATAAACCAGATCGTAGAACTGGATTAGTGTGGACAGGATTCCTTCAATTACGTGGACCCTTAATAAGGACAGCAATCCTCCATACTTGGCTCTGAAAGCCTTGTGGTTGGTGATCATTCTCGCCAAACCTCTTAAATCCTCTAACTTTGGAACCTTGAAGGTGTACTTATGAGTTTTCCTTCTACCGTAATCCATAGCGCAATCTCTTTATCTGACATTTGCAATCATTGTCTTAGTTTAATTTGAAAAAGAGAGACTAGAAGAGAAGATATTTTTTTGTTTTAATGTTTTTTAAATGAATGCATGAATACATCACACAAAAACATAGAAAAAACATGGGGTCAAAGGGTCGGTGTCATGAAGTCAAGGCTCTATCCCCCCCCCCAAAAGGTTTATACTGGTGATTTTTTGTACCTGTCCGCAAAATCATTGACCCCTCTGGGATAACAACAGCAAGCGGATCGCGAGCGAGCTGATGTATCCTGGAGTGATCTCAAATGAGGGTAGTATCGCGTGACAACTATTTCCGATAGCTTCCACACTACAAAATGGCTTAAGTCTACTAAAAACCTCAGCTTCTCAGATAACCTAGTCGACCACACTACTTTCAACAACCGAAGTCGTATAGGCAATGTATCTGCAAAGGGAGTCTCCACTGAGTTTGATGGTCGATCGGGGGCTCTTAACTGGAATTCACTCCCAGTAAGATTACCCGCATTGCCATCACCTATCTTAGGTGTATACTCAATCTTTCCACATACGGCATCACACGCATTCCCATTAGTAGAAAAATAAACACATATATCAATTAGGAAAAGTAGTATATATATTTGTCTTAATCATCCTAGACCTCTAGTCTTATGATCCTATACAGACAATGACTCCCCAACAGAGCTGTCATTTCTGTGACATGAACTTAGGGTTTCAACCAGAGAGATAAAATGGACAGGATGCACTGCGTCACCCCACGGTGGGCGCCATTTTCCTGTAGCGAGCGATTTTGGACGTGGTTCTTAAGCACTGTCGCTCTGGGGTACTACAGGTCGATTCATTTTTTATCCTATTGAAGCTGATAAAGGATAGGAAATATATGTCTCCAATTAACCCTGCTTGCATACTGAGTTTAAACAGATGACTGTTAGTTTACAGATGCGGTTTAGATTGTGGGCCTCTCTCTGCTTATTTTGCTAAGAACACAGTGTCTGGATTATTTGTGAGGATACTAGGACTGATGCTTTTTGATTGATGTGTGAAGGTACGGGATTTTGGGTTTTTGATTAGTGTGCTCGCTAAGATTTTTCAATCTTATGCCTACGTATTCCCGTTTAACGAAACTGGGAAATCAGAGCGATCGTAGTTCCTCCTATTCTATGGGAGAGGAAAAATGGTTGTTTTGCTGTCTTGTTCAAAGCCCAAGACGTGAAGCTAAAAGGTTGTTTGTATCTTGTTCAAAGCCCAAGATGTGAAGCTGAAGGGTCTATTTGTATCTTGTTCGAAGCCCAAGATGTGAAGCTAAAGGGTTTTGACTTTAGAGAGAATTTGTCATCTCAAAAGGGGGGTATTTGGTCTGTTTATCACAACTGTTGCGTGACTAGTTATAAAGGAGAATTACTTTAACTGGGATATGTGAATCCAACAATGCCATAATTTCCTTTATAGGGGATTTTTAACCTAAAGGAGAAGACTTTAACTCATTTTAGAGCAATGCCATCTTTTCTTAGGAAATTCTCATGCTAAAAGAGGGACAGTGGCGTGGATGTAAATAATCCAGAGGCTTGCCGCTTACAGCAATTAGATGGGGGAAAAGGAGTTGTTGATGTTTGTATAATGTGAACGAGGCACAAATTTTGATGCTAAAAGGTTGATTGACTCAACCGGGGTTTCCTTATACAAAGCCTAAGAGGAGGCTATCGACCCAACAAGAGGGTGTTTTTATATATCTCGTACGAAGCCCGTGAGAGAGGCTAAAATGGTTGACTTAACAAGAGAGAGCTAATAAGTGACAGACTTAACAAGGGAGTGTTTTTATATGTGTCATGTATGAAGCCCAAGACGGAGGCTAAAAGGTGTTTGACTCAACAAGGGAGTCTTTGTACCTCGTACGAAGCCCGAGATGGAGGCTGAAAATGTTTGACTCAACAAGAAAGTCTTTTATACTCAACAAGAGAGTGGTTTTGTATCTCGTACGAAGCCCGAGATGGAGGCTGAACAGGTTTGACCCAACAAGAGAGTCTTTTATACTCAACAAGAGAGTGATTTTGTATCTCGTACGAAGCCCAAGATGGAGGCTAAAGGTGATGGACTCAACAAGAGAGTCTGAAAAGGTTAACTCCGCTTGGGAGAATCATTGTACAAAGCCCAAGAGGAGGCTAATGTGCTGGTAACGGTTTCAGTTTAGTGACAGGTCCAGTATGTTGGATAAAGAGAAAATCATTTCTTATATGGAAAATGTTGTACTTAGGGATTGATCGGAGGATCAGGGTTATTTCTCGTTCTTTAAGGAAATGGGAAATCCAAAGGGTATGGAGACTGTCCAAGTCTAGTGGTGTTATGAGAAATCGATTCTCGGATAGCGAATGATCTTTCTATGATGCCCAAGAGAAGGCTGATATGTTAAGGGATGAAGGTCAACCCATTAACTGGTCTGACACTTGACTTAGAAAGACAGCTCTAGCAAATTGATGACTAGGTTCTGTTCCTATACCTATAGAGGTCTCTGGGTCCTTGTACTAAGCCCAAGAGAAGGCGTGAGAGCTTTTAAGAAGTCGAAGGGTCCTTGTACAACGCCCAAGAGGAGGCGGGGATGCTTTTAAGAAGGTTGTGTGTCCCCAAACCCCGAGAAGTTCAAGACAAGCCATTCACCGAGAATAGATCAAGCTAGGAAAGTTCGAGAATTTGGAAGAAACTCAAGAGATGCCATTCACGGAGAAACAATCATCCCTGGGGAGTAGAGTCTCTTTGACGATTTCTAAGAGTGACAGTCTAAGAAAGGGTTCACCGAGAATGCTGCCTTTCACGTCTCCATATTGTTTAACCCCAAGAGGAGGGAAGACTGTGTCTGGTAATCCTATGGGGATCTAGTTTTGTTTATTTTTAAGAGTGACCAACAGGGCTTTACCTAGTGCTAGACGTAGTTGCCGGGGAAAACTCTAAATAACTATACTAGTATTACACAGTTGATATTTGACAGGTATATAAAAGTTTGTGAAAGAAGACTTACAGTGAGCAGCCCCACAATACAGTTATATATATATATATATATATATATATATATATATATGAAAGCGGATAAAGAAAGCGGGTAAATACTTACTCGGTTGTAGAGCTTCCATGCAGTTTTGTTAGTTTGTTCAACAAAGAAAGCTTTGATAACAATATTATATTCAAAATCAAAGGAGAAAGTGCTTTGAAAAGATTGTTGAGGCTTACAGCTCAAGGAGAGGCCCAAGGTTTTATTAGTGATTGCACTGTGGTTTTGAATTTGTACAGGGACTTATACAAGTGACTGAGGCCCAAAAAGGTTTTCTGTACAAGGGGATGGGTCTTACACTCTCTCAAGAGGCCCAAAGATTTATTTTTTGTGCAAGTGATGGGGCTTACAGCTCAAGGAGAGGCCCAAGGGTTTATTTTAAAAGGCGACGATCACGTCAAACTTTTTGATGGTATCGGGATTTATACAATAAGTGAGGCCCAAATTATTTTGGTTTTCAAAAAGGGTTGGGTCTTACACTTTACTAGAGGCCCAATGGTTTTTAAAGAATGGGGCTTATAACACGAGGGTAGGCCCAAGGGTTTGATTTTTGAACTTGCGATCGCGCCGAGATTTTCTTTTAACGCAGAGGGACTTATACAATATCTGAGGCCCAAAATTGTTTTGGTTAAAAGGGGATTGGGTCTTACACTCTATTAGAGGCCCAAAGTGTTTTGAATGGGTCTTATAGCTCAAGGAGAGGCCCAGATGATTGGTTTTAAACGGGCGATGATCGCGCAGAACTTTTGAAATACAACGGGACTTATACAACATTTGAGGCCCAAAATTGTTTGTATTTACAAAGGATTGGGTCTTACACTCTATTAGAGGCCCAAATAGTTTGAAAAAGTTTGATGAGGGTTGAATTAATCAAAAACCCTAATTTGTTTTCAAAAATGTATTTTAATTGAATAAAAATTCAATTAAAATGATCAAAATTGTTAAACATGTGGAAAAGAAATTGTGATCTTGGATTAATGTTTCAAAAATTTGGTTTTTATCCACAAAATGATTGGAAATCACTAAAATTTGAAAAATCAAGAGGGAGAACATATTTTAAATGTCATAAAATAATTAAAATATTAGTTCTTTACAAAAATATCAAGTATATAAAATAAATAATATTTTTGGGATTTTTTGGGAAAATAAAATATTTTAACATTTTTGTGAATTATTAAAAAAAGAATCAACTCAAAATCATTAAAACTCAAAGAGAAATTAATTTTTGAATCAATTAAATAAAATCACAAAATTCAAATATTCAAATTTTCAAAAAAGGCGCCAAGAACAAAGGCAAGAACATGCGACACCCTCTATTTCTGCAGATTTGCATTTTCTATCCAATCTCACTGAATACTGGATAATATCATGCAATCTACATATCAATCTACTCGTTTTAACCTCGCGATCATGTCTATGGTCTTTAATTTCATTTATTTTAAACATGGAATAAGAAATCAAAGAGAAACCTCAAGAACCCTAAAATTTGCATGAAGGTTCAGAAATTCCATACACGAATCAAATAATGCAATTGATTGAGGGAAAACACTCTATGCATGATTATGAACATATGGCCAAATTATTGTGCAGCAAAAAATGCATGGATCATAGAGTTAGAAGAGCTCATGCTTGCCTCTTGCAGCTGGTGATCGTGTTTTGTGTTAGAGGTGTTAGAGCTTGGTTCCAAGGATATGGACAGCTTCCCTAGGTGCTATGGAGTGTGTCTGGATGCTTGGAGTGGATTGAAATGATCTGGGACTTGAGATGGTACCCCAACTGCAAATCTGTCAAGAACTTGAGCAATTGGCTAGTGATTTTGTGATTTTGATGTTCCAAATGTTATGTGAGTGTTTGGATCACTTCTATATGATGTTTATGAGGTGTGTGTGTGTGTGTGTGTGTGTGTGTGTGTGTGTGTGATTAGTTTGGTTGGAATAGCTCTCAAACTCAAAACCCGATAGTGACTTGCTTTGGAAGGCAATTTTGGAGTGAAGAAGGAGATTTTGAGGAAGGCATCTGTTTGATGGCTTTGGTGTACTCAAACTGATCACAAATGAGCTCTATTTATAGTAGAGCAAGTTTGTTTTGCAAGGACTAGTGAATGGCAACTGCTGCATAGGTTTGGCCAATATTGAGCAATGAGAATCCAAGTCTCCTCTAGCCATTGACTAGAGGTTAGGGCATAGGCTGCTGGTCCCCTTGGTCTTGGATAAGTCTTGACTGAATTCAGTTGGAAATGGCTCAGTCCATGCCACCTTGGTGCTTCCATTGAATGCTCCAAAACAAAATTGGAGTCTTGTCCGTCTTTTAGGCATTTCTAGGTTTGGCATGCTATTTTTGGTTCCAAAGACTTGGGAGGCTTGGGATCAGATTTGGTTCCTCCTTGGTCCCCCCTTGAAGTGTTCAGATGGATAGAGTTACTTGCCCTTTGCAAAATTTGAGCAAATCGAGCAAAACTCCAAAATATGCCTTGTCATGACAGTTTGCAGCAAGGCATATTGGCATTGTCATATCTCATGGCTCAAGTGGACTTTGGTGAAGTTCTTGGTCATTTTAGAAAGCCCTTATATGATACAACAACTGTTTGATCATAATTGGTTTTGATACTTTTTGGATCCAAGTGAAAAATCCCCCTACATTTGGAAAAAAGTGAAGGCAGATTCTGACTTAGTGAAAATTTCACTAAGTGTTGGAAAAAAGTGACATTTTCACTTTTTGTGATTTTGATCATTCCATAACTCAAAATCCATGAGGAATTGGAATGAGTTGTGTTTGAAGCTTTTGTATAGTGCCATGAGAGCTACAAAGCCAGCTTTGGATGGGAAAATGGCCTTTAGGAGTTATGATCCTCCAAAGTTGGTACCCTAACCACTTTGTTCCATAACTTAGAAAAATTTCTAAGTTTTTTATGGTTACCCCTTTTACAAGTTATCCCACTTTTCTTGATTTTTCTTGATGAATGATGATTCCAACCATACATTAACTTCATTTTAGGGTTAAGGAACCATAATTGACAAAAAAATCAAAAAGTCAAACTTTGACTTTTCGGTACTGTTGACTTTTTATCAGATGAATTCCAAACTGTGCGATCCTCTATGAAATCAAGTCCTTGACCTAAATCAAACTTGATGGATTGATTTCATAGGTGTTATAGGGTGTATTGAATCATGTCCTAGGGTTTGGGAGTATGTCCTGGTCAAAAGTCAAAGATACAATTGACTTTTCTCGCGAAACCCTAATTGTGGTTTTGATGAGCTTGAAACTTGTTGATCAAGCTTCTTGGGTCAATCCATTGTTGCAAATGGATCAATGTTGTTTATTAGGGACCCTCAAATCATCTCTTGAGGTATTGGCTTATGATTTGTCCCAAAAGTCAACTTAGGGGTGAATTAGGTCAAGAAACCCTAATTCCTGATCTTTTGTGAATGCATCCCCTGAGGTCAAATTGACTTGATGATTGGGTTCGTGATGTCCCTTGGAGCATCATAGGTTATGCTTTGAAGCATTGGCTCATTCCCAGAGGAAAATTTCCATCTGGAGGCCCTGGTCGACCAAACCCTAATTTGGTGACACTGGCGATCTTGAGGCTTCATCCACTCAGAATGTTGCAGCCTTGTGCTTGATTCTTGAAGTGGGAGTCCTCTTGATCCCTTGTGGATGTTTGAGAGGTTTAGACAAGTTGAAGATCATGTCATTCCTTGATTGATCCTTTGTCTAAGCACTCAGAGAGGGCTTGAAACCCTAATTCTGATTGTAGTGAAGGCTCACCCATCTTTGGGGAGACTAATGGTTCATCCATATCGTGATGATAATTTCCACAATGATGGGAAATCTTAGTGGTCAAAATTTGGGGTATGACAACTCCCAGAGCAAGAACTTGATAAACTTAAACTCAACTCCTCTCTTCTTCAACTGACTTCAACTGCACCAAGAAACCAAGCTTCCTAGTACCTAGTCACCATACCAGATATCTACCAACAACTCCCTTCATTCCATCGCTCCCGACTTTGGAATAAGAGAAAAACAGATATCTTCACATGTAGAGGCCGACGATTGAGATCTTCCACCAACTGTCTTCAGTAACAACTCTAGAATCCCATAACTCTAGAGCTCTTCCATTAGAAACACATGCAGCGGAACCACCAAGGAACATATCCTACTTGCCCTAATAAGATGTCAGAACATCTTATAAGACACCCCGACAAGAGAACTAGCCACTTCTCCTGTAGTAGTTGTAGAATCTCCTTAGCAACATGAACAACCTCCGGGTTGTTACCTTCGATCCAGAACATCTATCTCATCCATTAATACCCTTGAGTATGTCTGAGTTGATTGATCTGATCTTCAAAACTCCTCCTTGTTTAAACGCCAGAAAGTATCTCCCAAAGATCTCATCCAGAACCAGACAGGATGCCTACTCTGATACCAATTGAAATTCTGGCCTATGCAGACAGCAGATGTCCAAACACATGTCAAGACATTATGCTACATATTCATTTAACCTCAGAGGCGGAACAGCATACTGATACCTTGAATATCAGAACTGCACAATCACAGATGTCACGACATCTGATCCAACATGTTTATCATGAACCCTAATAGAAAAACGTAAATCTGCAGAATGATAAAGAACATAGCAATTGTTAACCTAGTTCGGTGCAACTCACCTACATCTGGGGGATACCAATCTAGGAAGAAGACTTCACTATCTGTAGAACTATTACAAAGCTAAAATCCCCCGTTTACAAATTTATCCTAACATCTACCCAATGAACATCTTTACCAAAGCTAAACTCAAACGTTTACAACTCTGATATGAGATACCCCACTCACTTCCCTTAATCACCAACTGTGATTTCTACATCATCCCTGTCAATACAGAAATCTGTCAAGCTTTCTTCACAACCAAGCTAACTCGGACTTGCTTAAAAGCTTCATCCAAGAATAACACACAATCCAATACCTCAAGGCTTATGGATCTGTGCGACACCTATATCTGCCATAATGCATCAACTGATACAAAGGGAGACTTACAACCTAAAGAGCCAACGACTCTTAAAACCCTAAACCCTTGTTTCTTACGCAAGAGAACTAGGTTACAAAAGGTATACAAAGGCGTGTCAAATCCCAGGTCTGAGTCTTCTATTTATAGGCTTATGCTTCCTTGGGCTTCACTATTCTGTTTACTGATTCCTTGATCCATGTTCTGATTGCTTCTTTAATTCTTGGACCAGACTAGAAAAATAGTCTGTTGTATAAGTTTAAGATGTCAGGACATTTGTTAGGACATCATGTCTTCTACATGTTGGAACTCTTCATTCAACACCTTGTTTTACCAAAAATTTTCTCAAATCTGCAGAGCCTTTAAAAGTGAAACAGAATCTGACTTGTTGAAAATTTTACTAAATGTTGGAAAAAGTGTCCATTTCCCATTTTTATGATTTTGATCAATCCATAACTCAATATTCATGATGATTTGTGTAGCGCGAATTTTTGGACGTGGTTGCGAAGCACTTATTGCTTTTGGGATACTACAGTTCGATTTATATTTTATCCTGTTGAAGCTGATGAAGGAAGGGAAATAGATGTCTCCAATTAACCCTGCTTGCATACTGAGTTTAAACAGATGATTGTTGGTTTACAGATGCTATTGAGATTGTGGGTCTCTCTTAAGTTATTTTGTTAAAATAGTGCCTGGCCGATTGGTGGGAGTTTAAGACTGATGCTTTTTGTTTGATATGTGAAGGTAGGGGATTTAGGTTTTTGGATTAGTGTGCTCGCTAAGATTTTTCTTGCAATCTTATGCCTACGTATTCCCGTTTACCGAAACAGGGAAATCAGAGCGATCGTAGTTCCTCCTATTCTATGGGAGGAAATGGTGTTTTGGTGTCTTGTTTAAAGCCCAAGACGTGAAGCTGAAAAGGTGGTTTATATCTTGTTCAAAGCCCAAGATGTGAAGCTGAAGGGTCTATTTGTATCTTGTTCGAAGCCCAAGATGTGAAGCTAAAAAGGTGTTGTCTTTAGAGAGAATTTGTCATCTCTAAAGGGGGTTTGTTTGTCACAACTGTTGGGTGACTGATTATAAAGGAGAATTACTTTAACTGGGATATGTAAATCCAGCAATGCCATAATTTCCTTTATAGGGGATTTTAACCTGAAGGAGAAGACTTTAACTCAGTGTAGAGCAATGCTATCTTTCCTTAGGAATTTCTCATGCTAAAAGAGGGACAGTGGCTTGGATGTAAATAATCTAGAGGCTTGCCGCTTACAGCAATTAGATGAAAGGAGTTGTTGATGTTTGTATCCTGTGAACGAGGCATAGTTTTGATGCTAAAAGGTTGATTGACTCAACCGGGGTTTTTCTTATACAAAGCCTAAGAGGAGGCTAAAGGTTGACTCAACAAGAGAGTACTTTTAGATGTGTCTTGTACAAAGCCCAAGACGGAGGTTAAAGGTTGACTCAACAAGAGAGTCTTTTATACTCAACAAGAGAGTGTTTTTGTATCTCGTACGAAGCCCGAGATGGAGGTTAAAAGGATTATTGACTCAACAAGAGAGTCTTTTTGTATCTCGTACGAAGCCCGAGATGGAGGCTAAAGGTGATCGACTCAACAAGAGAGTCTTTTTTACTCAACAAGAGAGTGATTTTATCTCGTACGAAGCCCGAGATGGAGGCTAAAAGGGGTTTGACTAAATAAGAGAGTCTTTTATACTCAACAAGAGAGTGCTTTTGTATCTCGTACGAAGCCTGAATGGAGGCTAAAAGGATTATTGACTCAACAAGAGAGTCTTTTTGTATCTCGTACGAAGCCCGAGATGGAGGCTAAAGGTGATCGACTCAATAAGAGAGTCTTTTTATACTCAACAAGAGAGTGATTTTATTTCTCGTACGAAGCCCGAGATGGAGGCTAAAGGATGGCTGTTTCAGTTGAGTGACGGGTCCAGTATGTTGGATAAAAGAGAAAATCAGTTCTTATAAAGAGACTGATTAAAGGCAAGGCTATGCTTTGGGATTGATCAGAGGATCAGGGTTATTTCCTGTTCTTTAAGGAAATAGGAAATCCAGAGGGTATTGGAGATTGTCCAAGTCTGCGGGTGTTTTCCCTATTTTTGAAAGGGGCTAGAGAATGCCTTCGAGACTCAAGAAAGTTAGACTGTCCAAGCCTAGAGTTTTGTATTTTGTACTATGCTTTAGAGAAACAGTAGTAGTAGGATCTGGACTCTTCGAAAGACTGTTCTATTAAGATGACTAATTTCTGTTCCTATACCTCTAGGAGGTCGTCGGGACAATTTGTACGAAGCCCAAGAGAAGGCTCTCTTCCCGAAGGAAGAATCCTTATACGAAGCCTAAGAGGAGGCTGTGAATAATTCTAAGAAGTCGTAGGGTCCTTGTACAATGCCCAAGAGGAGGCGGGGATGCTTTTAGGAAGCCTGTGGTTCCCTAAACCCCGAGAAATTTAAGACAGACAATTCACAGAGAATAGATCAAGCCAGGAAAGTCTGAGAATTTGGAAGAAACTCAAGAGATGCCATTCACGGAGAAAATATTATCTCTGGGGAGTAGAGTTTCTTTGACAATGTCTAATGGTGACAGTCTGAGAAAGGGTTCAAAAAGAATCTGCCTTTCACATCTCCATATTGTTTAACCCCAAGAGGAGGGAAGATTGTATCTGGTAATCCTAGGTGGATCTAGTTTAGTCTATTTAAGAGTGATCAACAGGGCTTAGTGCTAGACGTAGTTGCCGGGGAAACTCTAAATATCTAAACTAGTATTACACAACTGGTATGATTTTATGAAAGAAGACTTACAGTGAAACAGTACCACAATACAATTATATGTATATGAAAGCGGATAAAGAAAGCATATAAACACTTACTCGGTTGTAGAGCTTCCATGTTGTTTAGTTAGTTGTTCAACAAAGAAAGATTGAAAACAGCAGTATATTCAAAATTAAAGGAGAAAGTATTTTGAAAAGATGTTGGGGCTTACAGCTCAAGGAGAGGCCCAAGGTTTATCAGTGATCGCACTGTCATTTTGTACAGAGGGACTTATACAAGTGACTGAGGCCCAAGAAATTTTTTGTACAAAGGGATGGGTCTTACACTCTCTCAAGAAGCCCAAAAGATTTATTTTTGTACAAGTGGTGGGGCTTACAGCTCAAGGAGAGGCCCAAGGTCATTTGTTTAAAAATGGCGATCGCGCCGAGATTTTTGAAAACGCGGTGGGTCTTATACAATGCATTGAGGCCCAAAATGGTTTGGTTTTCAAAGGGGTTGGGTCTTACACTCTAATAGAGGCCCAAAATATTTTGAATGGGTCTTATAGCTCGAGGAGAGGCCCAAGGTTTGTTTTTCAACGAACGATAATCGCGTCGAACTTTTTGAAATACAACGGGACTTATACAATAAGTGAGGCCCAAAAATAGGTTGTATTTACAAAGGATTGGGTCTTACACTCTATTAGAGGCCCAAAGTTTAAAGAAAAGACATGGGGCTTATAACACGAGGGTAGGCCCATTTGGTTTGATTTTTGAATTGGCGATCGCGCCGAAATTTTCTTTTAACGCAGAGGGACTTATACAATATAGGAGGCCCAAAAAGTTTTGGTTAAAAGGGGATTGGGTCTTACACTCTATTAGAGGCCCAAAATATTTTTTAAAAGGTTTGGTGAGGGTTGAATTAATCAAAACCCTAATTTGTTTCCAAAATGTATTTTAATTGAATAAAAAATTCAATTAAAATGATCAAAATTGTTTAACATGTGGAAAACAAATTGTGATCTTGGATTAATGTTTCAAAAATCATATTTTGACCTACAAAATGATTAGAAGTCATTAAAATTTGCAAAATCAAGAAGGAAAAAATATTTTAAATGTAAAAAACAATCAAAATATTAATTCTTTGCAAAATATCAATTATATGAAATAAATAATATTTTTGGGATTTTTTGGTAAAATAAAGTATTTTAACATTTTTATGAATTATTAAAAAAAGAATCAACTCAAAATCATTAAAACTCGGAGAGAAATTAATTTTTGGATCAATTAAATAAAATCACAAAATTCAAATATTCAAATTTTCAAAAAATGGCGCCAAGAACAAAGGCATGAACACGTGCCACCCTCTGTTTCTGCAGATTTGCGTTTTCTATCCAATCTCACTAAATACTTGATTATATCATGCAATCTACATATCAATCTACTCGTTTTAACCTCACGATCATGTCTATGGTCTTTAATTTCATTTATTTTTAACATGGAATAAGAAATCAAAGAGAAACCTCAAGAACCCTAATTTCTGCATGAAGGTTCAGAAATTCTACACACGATTCAAACAATGCAATTGATTGAGGAAAAACATTCCATGCATGATTATGAACATATGGCCAAATTATTGTGCAGCAAAAATTGCATGGATCATAAAGTTAGAAGAGCTCATGCTTACCTCTTGCAGCTGGTGATCGTGTTTTGTGTTAGAGGTGTTACAGCTAGGTTCCAATGATCTGGATAACTTCCCTAGGTGCCATGGAGTGTGTCTGGATGTTTGGAATGGATTGAAATGATCTGGAACTTGAGATGGTACCCCAACTGCAAATCTGTTAAGAACTTGAGCAACTGGCTGGTGATTCTGTGATTTTGGTGTTCCAGATGTTATGTGAGTGTTTGGATCACTTCTATATGATGTATGTGAGGTGTGTGAGTGATTGGTTTGATTGGAAAAGCTCTCAAACTCAAAACCCGATAGTGACTTGCCTTAGAAGGAAAAATTGGAGTGAAAGGAGAGATTTTGAGGAAAGCATTTGTTTGATGGACTTGGTGTACTCAAACTGATCACAAATGAGCTCTATTTATAGTAGAGCAAGTTTGTTTTGCAAGCAATAGTGAATGGCAACTGCAGTAGAGGTTTGGCCAATGGTTGCACTTTGGAATCCAAGTCTCCTCTAGCCATTGACTAGAGGTTAGGGCACAGGGTTATGGTTCCCTTGGTCTTGGATAAGTTTTGACTGAATTCAGTTGCAAATGGCTCAGTCCATGCCACCTTGGTGTATGCATTGAATGCTCTAATCCAAAATTGGAGTCTTGTCCCTCTTTTAGGCAATTCTAGGTTTGGCATGCTACTTCTTATTCCAAGGACTTTGGAGGCTTGGCTCAGTGTTTGTTCCCTTTAGATTTGATCCTCAGATGTGTCCAAGATGATGACAAGGCTTGGAATTGGCTGATTTTTCCAAATCGAGCAAAAATGCAAAATTCTGCCTAGCCTTGGCAGTTTTTCAGCAAGGCATATTGCCCTTGTCATATATCATGGCTCAAGTGGAATTTGGTGATGTTCTTGGCCATTTTGGAAAGCCCTCATATGATACAACAACTGTCTGATCATATTTGGTTTTGATACCTTTTGGATCCAAGTAAAAAATCCCCCTACATTTGGAAAAAAGTGAAGGCAGATTCTGACTTAGTGAAAATTTCACCAAGTGTTGGAAAAAAGTGACATTTTCACTTTTTGTGATTTTGATCATTCCATAACTCAAAATCCATGAGGAATTTGGAGGGGGGTTAGTTTTAAGCTTTTGTAGAGGGTAATGAGATCTACACATCAAGCTTTGGATGGGGAAAAATGACTTTATGGTTTAGGAGTTATGATCCTCCAAAGTTGGTACCTCTTTTACAAGTTATCCCACTTTTCTTGATTTTTATTGATGAATAATGATTCCAATCATACATTAACATCATTTTAGGGTTAAAAACCCATTTTGGTGAAAAATCTCAAAACGTCAAAGTTGACTTTTGTGCACAGTTGGCTTTTTATCAGATGAATTCCAAACTGTGCGATCCTTTTGGAAATCATGTCCTTGACCTAAATAAAATTTGATGGACATGTTACATGGGTGTTATAGGGTATATTGAATCATGTCCTATGGTTTGGGAGCATGTCCTGGTCAAAAGTCAAAGCTACAGTTGACTTTTTCCTCAAAACCCTAACTGTGGTACTGATGAAATTGAGACTTGTTGCTCAAGCTTCTTGGATTAATCCATTGTTGCAAATGGGCCAATGTGGTATGTTGGAGACCCTCAAATCATGCCTTTAGGTCTTGGCTCATGATTTGTCCCAAAAGTCAACTTATGGGTGAATTAGGTCAAGAAACCCTAATTCTTGATTTTTAATGAATGCTTCCCCATAGGCTAAATTGACTTGATGATTGGGTTTATGATGTCCCTTGGAGCATCATAGGTTATGCCTTGAATCATTGGCTCATGCTCAGAGGAGAATTTCCATCTGGAGGCCCTGGTCGACCAAACCCTAATTTGGTGACACTGGCGATCTTAAGGCTTGATCCACCTAGAAGGGAGCAACCTTGTGCTTAATCCTTGAAGTGGGAGTCCCCTTGATCCTTTGTAGATGTTTGGAAGGTTAGACAAGTTGAAGATCATGTCATTTCTTGATTGATCCTTTGTCTAAAAGCTCTAAGAGGGCTGGAAACCCTAATTTTCATTGTAGTGGATGCTCACCCATCTTTGGGGAGACTGATGAGGTATGATGGTTTCTCCATATTGTCATGATGATTTTCACAATCATGGGAAATCTTAGTTGTCAAAATTTGGGGTATGACAATTTGGAATCTTTTGTAGTTGACATATTTGAAGTATGTCATGTGAAATTTCATTTGAGCTTTGGATGGGAGATAAAGGCATTGTGGTTTAGGAGTTATGACCTTGCAAAGTTGGTACAAAATCACTTTTGTTCCATAACTTAGAAAAATTGTGGTTTCTCATGGTTGCCCCTTTTGCAAGAAACCTCACTTTTCTTGATTTTTCTTAATTAATGATGATCAATACCATACATTAACATTGTTATTGACTTAGGGGAACCATATTTGTGAAAATTTCCAAAAAGTCAAACTTGATTCTGGGCACAGTTGACTTTTTGTCAGATGAAATCCAAACCGTGTGATCCTCTGTGCAATCAAGTTTTTGACCCAATTCAAACCTAATGGATGTATCCCATAGGTGTTTTAGGGTGTCTTGAATCATGCCCCAAGGTTTAGGAGCATGTCTTGGTCAAAAGTCAAAGGCACAGTTGACTTTTTCTACAAAACCCTAATTGTGGTCCAGATGAGATTGGAACTTGTGAATCAAGCTTCTTGGATCAATCCATTGTTGTAAATGGATCAATGTAGTGTATTTGAGGCCCTCAAATCATATCTTGAGGTTTTGGTTCATGTTTTGCCTCAAAAGTCATCTTAGGGGTGAATTAGGTCAAGAAACTCTAATTCCTGATTTTTTATGAATGCATCCCCTGAGGTTATCTTAACTTGATGAGCAGGTCCATGAGGTCCCTTTGAGCATCTTGGGTTGTGCTTTGAAGTATTGGCTCATGCCCAGAAGAAAATTTTCATCTGGAGGCCTTGGTCGACCAAAACCCTAATTTGGTGACACTGGCGATCTCGAGGCTTGATCCACTTGGAATGTTGCAACTTTATGCTTGATTCTTGATGTGAGAGTCCTCTTGATCCCTTATGGGTGTTTGAGAGGTTAGACAAGTTAAAGATCATGTCATTTCTTGATTGATCTTTTGTCTAAGTGCTTAAAGAGGTATGGAAACTCTAATTCTTGATTATAGTGAATGCTCAACCATCTTTGAGGAGATTGATGAGGCATGAAGGTACATCCATGTTGTGGTGATGATTTGCACAATGATGGGAAATCTTGTGGTCAAAATTTGGGGTATGACACACCTTATCGCCATGGGTTGGAATTGGGTGCTACTTTCTGATTTCTTATTTATCCTATGAAGCTGGAAAGGAAAGAGAACCTATCTAAAACTAACCTTGCACGCAAGTGTTTTCTTTAACAAATGCTAAGAGATTGGGGGGTCTGGGGTCAGGTTATACAATAGGGAGTTGTCAATTACCCATCCTATATATAGTTATCCATAGATCGTTTAGCAAATTCTAGTGTTATCTACTTACTGATGTTTATCTGTCATAAATGGGAAAGTTTCTCCTTTGGGAACGTTTGAGAGAGTATTTTTGTTGTTTTTGGGTTTTTTCTATGTTTTTGGTAAGGTACTGGACCTAAGGTTTTTTATTACTGTGCTCGCTAAGATTTCGCAATCTTATGCCTACGTATTCCCGTAAAGATAACAGGGAATTTGTCATCTCTAAGGGAGATATCTCATCTGTTTATCATAGTTGTTGGGTGACTAATTATAAAAGAGAATTACTTTAACTGGAATGTATGGAATCCAGCAATGCCATAATTTCCTTTATAAGGGATTTGTCCTAAAGGAGAAAACTTTAACTCAGTGTTGAACAATGCCATTTTTCCTTAGGAATCTTCCATGTTAAGAGAGGGACATTGGCTTGGATGTAAATAATCCAGAGGCTTGCCACTTACAGCAATTAGATGCAAGAAGGGGATTTACCAGGATAAGAGATGGACTACAACTTGGATTTTTGAATCAACAAGTGTGCCACTTACAGCGGTTATCTGGAATTAGGTTTGTTTTGATTTGTCTATTTTGATGTGTGATGTACAGAGAAATGTCTTCCTACAGAGAGATTTTTGATTTCCTCTGAGGGGAGGTTGGTTTTTGTGTGCCTTGATCAAAGCCCAAGGTTGAAGCTAAAAGGTTGACTCTGTTTAGGGAGTTTTATTTCTATCTTATACAAAGGCCAAGATTGAGGCTGAAAATAGATTGACTCTACTTAGGGAGATCATTATACAAAGCCTAAGAGGAGGCTAGAAGGAATTGACTCTTTCGGGGAATATTTTGTCTATCTTGTACAAAGCCCAAGATTGTGGCTAAAAGGGATTGACTTTACTGGTGAGAGGTTTTATCTGTCTTGTACAAAGCCCAAGATTGAGGCTAAAAGGGATGGATTCCACTAGGGAATATTTATATGTGTCTCGTACAAAGCCCGAGATTGAGGCTAAAAGGTGCTGAGGGATGATCATTATACAAAGCCTAAGAGGAGGCTGGTTGGGGAATTTCTTATATAAAGCCTAAGAGGAGGCTAACTTCTGCTGAGGATTAGTGAGATCCGGAGACAGGTCTAAATTGGGGAATCAACTCTTACTGAGGAGTGGAGAAGAGTTGGAATATCAGATGCCTTGAGGTTTTGATTTTTCTGAGGGTTTTCACTGCGAATAACTTGACCCTAGCTGGGGAAATTTAAAGTGAGAGTTTAAATATTGAGTTTTGAAACCTATGGAGGTTTTAACTTTGTTGGTGATTTATGAAATGATCAGGGTTTATCCTGTGTTTTTAGGAAACTTGAGGGTTTCTTTGAGATTCAAAATGAGGTGAGACTGTCCAAGTCTACTGGTATGAAAAGGTTTATCTTTGTATGATGCCCAAGAAGATACTGATGTTTTAAGGGATGAGAATCAACCCTAAACTGGTCTGATGTTTTGACTCTCTGGAGTATTGAACTAGAAAAAGATGACTAGGTTATGTTCTATACCTGTAAGAGGTCTTTGGGTCCTTGTACTAAGCCCAAGAGGAGGCATGAGAACTTCTAAGAAGCCTGAGGGTCCTTGTACAAAGCCCAAGAGGAGGTTGGGGATGCTTTTATGAAGCCTGTGGGTCCAAACCTATGAAAAGTTCAATAAAGGTTTCACCGGGAATAATCCTTTCTTTAGTGAACAATTCTAGGGTTTGAAGAAATTCAAGAGAGGTTTCACCGGGAATTAATCCTCTCTGGGGGAAATGAATTTCTTGTACAGATTTCTAGTAGTGACAGTCTTGAGAAAAGTTTCACCGGGAATAATGCCTTTCTCTGTTCCATATTGTATAAGCCCAAGAGGAGGCAAAACTGTATCTGGAATTTCCTATGGGGAACTAGTTTTGACTGTGTTGAAAGAGTGACCACTGGCTTGATCTAATCCTAGACCTAATTACCGGGGAAAACTCTAAGCAAGTATATACAAGCATATATATATATATATATATATATATATATATATATATATATATATATATATATATATATTTATATATATATATATATATATATAAACAAGTATGTAAAAAAAGCTGGTAGAACTTGCAGGTAAGCAAGCTTATAGTATTATAAACACAGTTGTATGGTTAGTTATTCAAGAATTGAAGAAAGTTTTGATAATAACTATGAATTTGAATCTAAATCAAAAGGGAAGTAGTTTTGAAAGTGAGTTTGGGGCTTATACTTAAGGAGAGGCCCAGATGAATTCTTTTTGAAAAGGCGACGATCGCGTCGTAGTTTTGAAAAGCACAAAGGGACTTATACAATGACTGAGGCCCAAATTTATTGCATTTAAAAAGGGATGGGTCTTACACTCTATTAGAGGCCCAACAGTTTATTTTTATACAAGAGATGGGGCTTACAACTCATGGAGAGGCCCAGATGCAAAACAACGATCGCACCGTTATTTTGAAAATCGTGTCGGGACTTATACAATGACTGATGCCCAAAAAGTTTTTGTACAAAAGGGGATTGGGTCTTACACTCTATTAGAGCCCCAAGAAGTGTTTATGTGAAGTTTGAAAAATCAAAACTTAGAGGAAACCCTAATTTTGAATTTAAAAGATATAATTTTCAAAGGGAATTAAATAAAAAATGATATAAAATATCAAATATATTTAAAAACAAGTTGTAAACTTTGAAAAATATTTTGAAAAATCATGCTTAATCACATGAAAGCTTGAAATTCATTTGAAGTTGAAAAATCAAGAGAAAGAAATATTTTTAAATGCCTAAAAACAAATAAAACATAATTCTTTACAAAAATACCAAATATGTGAAATAAATAATATTTTTGTGAAATTTTTTTAGAATAAAATATTTTAATATTTTTGTGAATTTTCAAAGAAAGAACCAATAAAAAATAATTAAAATTGAGAGAGAAATTAATTTTGGAATTAATTAATAAAAACCATAAAAAATGTGAAAAATAGCAAAATAGGGGAAATGGCAAAATGGTCTGGGTGGGTCTTGAACCAACGACCTCCCATCCAAACACACATGCGCGCTACCACTGGGGTGGTGATACATCCGTGTATCAAAACCACCCCATGTGCATATAAGGGTAACAAGGTTTTAGGCCTGGCCAAGGCGCCTTGGCCTGGCCCTTGCCCAAGGCTGGCCTGATTTTAGGCCTCTTGCATGAAGGCCATAACTCCCTCAATTCTCCATGGATTTGGACAAAATATAGATGGATCTTACCTAGAATTTCATGAGGAATCCAATGGTGCTTTTAGATTTTTCTAAAGATGTCCCCGTTTTAAAACCCGATAGTGGTTTCAAAATAGGCCAAGATTTGCATGTTCTATGCTATCTTATCATACAAGCAATAATAGCATGGTAAATTGGTTCAAACACAACACATATGATATGTATGAGATGTCCATGATCAATGGACATCAAAGCAATGCATAATTTAAAGAGTTCAAGTTGTCATGTACTTACCTCTTGAAGCTCCTTGTGCTATCTTTCAAGATGCTTGTGCCAGAAGTGATTCAATGCTTTAGACACCTTTGATTGATCCCTTAGAAGGTTTTTGAATGATCAAAACCAGCTGGAATCCTCAGGAACAAGAATTGGCTCTTTCTTGCAAAAGTGGAAAAATGACCAAAATGGTAACTCACTCAAATGGTGTTACAGTTTAGGGAAACCTGTTGGGACAGTTTGAGGATGATATTTGGAGTGTGTTTGTAGCTTTGTTTGGTTTTGAAAGTGACTGAATCAAGACATGGCTTGTAAAATGCAGAAAAGTCAAAATTTGAGGTTTTGGAGGTTGACTTTCTGATTTTGGTGTTTCAGATCAAGGATAAGTGTTTGAACAGCTTATATATGATACATTGGATGTGTTTGGATCATGAGTTGTGGTGGAATTTCTCTCTAACTCAAAATTCAGTGGTGACTTGCAAAAGAAGGCATTTCTGCATAATGAGAGAGATTTTGAGGAAATTAAGTGTTGTTGTGCTTTGGTGTACTCGAATTGACCACAATTGATATTTATTTATAGTGCAACAAGTTTGTTTTGGCATCAATAGTGAATGGAGGCTTGGACAATCCCTTGGCCAATGGTGATCAAAAGGAATCTCAAGTCTCCTTTAGCCATTGACTTGAGGTTAGGGCATAGGCTATGAGTCCTTTGGTTCAGAGATAAGGCTTGACTCAATTCAGTTAGCAATGTCTTGATGCTTGCCACCTTATGAATCCATTGAATGCATTGAAACAAAATTGGAGTCTTTGAGATTTCTAGCCTTTTTAGGTGACACATAGCTACATGTAGATCCTTGGACTTGGGAGGCTTGTGGATCAGATCTTTTCCCTTTGAAGTTATCCTCAGAGGTTTCCAAATGGATGACAAGGCTTGCAATTACCTAACTTAGCCAATTCGAGCAAAATTGCACAAATTTGTCTTGTACAAGACAGTTGGAAAGTGCCATCTTGGGAGGATCATATCTCCTTGCTCAAATGGAGTTATGGAATGCTCATGTACTTTTTAAAAATCCCTTATATGTTACAATTCATGTGTGGTCATAGTTTGTCTTGAAACTATCTGGACTTAGTTGAAAAATCCTCATGAACATTGATGTTCAAGGCTGAAACTTAGACAGTTTTGTACTAAGTGTTAAATCCTTGAGTTTTCACCACTTTGATCCATCCATAGCTAAAAATCCATGAAGAATTAGAGTTTCATGTAGTTGAAGCTATTGTAGAATGTAGTAAGACCTACAAATCAAACTTTGGATCACTCAAAATAGCTGCTTGGATCAAAAGTTATGGTCCTTGGAAGTTGGCACAAAAAACCATTCAAATTTAGTAACTTAGAAAATTTTTCAATTTTTCAAGGTTACCCCTTTTACAAGTTATCATGATTTCTTGATCAATTCTTGTTAAAATGACATTATAAATCATATCTTATGATAATATGAGTCATAAGGATCATTTTTGCTAAAAAAAGTCATGTTTTGACTTTTGGCTCCGGAGCAGTTCGGCGCGGAGAAACCCTAATTCCCGACTTTTGAGGAATGCATTCTCTGAGGGTGTTTTAACTTTGCAAAGGGACTCCTAGGGTTATTTTGAGCACATTGAGTCATATTTTGAAGCCTTGGCTCAATCTCCTATGAATATTTCACTCTGGAGGCCTCAGTCGATAAAACCCTAATTTGGTGACACCGGGTGTTTCGAAGCTCAAGCCACTAGGACTGCTGCAACTTTGTGCTTGATTCTTGATGTGGGAGTCCTATTGATCCTTTATGGGTGTTTGAGAGTTTGTACAAGTTGAAGATCATGTCATTTCTTGATTGATCTTTTGCCCAAATGCTCAGAGAGGGATGGAAACCCTAATCCTTGATTATAGTGAATGCTAAACTATCTTTGAGGAGATTGGTGAGGCATGAAGGTACATCCATATTGTGGTGATGATTTCCACAATGATGGGAAATCTTGTGGTCAAAATTTGGGGTATGACAGGTGGGCGCCAAATGTTCTAGCCAAAAATGGTTAGATCACCAAAAGTGTTAGCTCTCCTTCTCCTTGGACAAAGAGAGCTACATTGTCTATACTATGGAGTATGTTAAGATGAATATTTGGGGATTTGAGGGCTATATAGGTGTTGTATACTGCCTCAAGATGAATGTCTTGCTTAACCCTCATGTGGGAGCCCCATTATATAGCCTTCTATTAATACAAGTCATTAAGAGAAGTCTCTTGGCCTTTTGGCATTATGTGGCCATCATTGCCGTAACTTCCCTTTGGAACACAGGATTTGAAGCTCTGGTAATATCCGCATTGATGCTTCGCCATCGATACAATTGGTGGAGTGTCATTTGACGAGCTCGTGACCGGCATCGGTGTCGGGTTGGTGGGGTATGGTACCCGGCCTTGTGAGAAATCGGCTTGGTGGGAGTCGGGCTCCCTGACCGGGCCGGGTTATGTATGAGGTTTGTCTAGCTCTCTTCATTGTACGAACTCTCCTACTACTATAGTGTAGTTCGTGCTCACCTTTATCCGACTACTCAACTCGACATCAAATATATTTGGCATGTACACTACCCACATTGTAACTCTTACCCCTATCTTGTAGGCAAACTCATAACTAGTAAATTTTTCTTTCAAACTCGCGTAAAACAGTCTAACCAAATCCTCATTGTAGTTATTACTACATTCCAAGAAGTTATTAATCTTTTGATGGTTTAGCATGTCAACAATTTCAGGAATATGCATTCTATCTGCTACCTGATAATAAACATACTGCTTAATAATAGATATTTTCTTAAAATCCTCTTCATATACCTCAGCAAGTTCAGTAGAGAGGAGAGACATAATGTTTACCGGAGTTTGAGAAGTGTTCACTTGAGAAGAGGATGCTCTACTCGACCTTTTACCAGTCACCTTTGAAGTAGCCATTAAAGCTCCTTTACTGTAGAAGATAAACAGTAACAACAGTAGAAGAGAGTGTAGAAAGACCAAAATTTTCAGCAATTTGGGTTTGAATCCCTAATCTTAGAGAATACTTGGAAAGGGTTTTTAGGGTTTTTGGAGTAGTTGAGAGAGTTGTGAGAGATGCAAATGATAAGATGGAAAGATAGAAAGACACAAATAATAAGATGCAATACCGAATACAGACATGAAACGTTTCAATTAAAAAAATTCATAAACACAAGCGATGCGTCGACCTCTAGGATATAATGCATCGATGCATACGAATGAATTTTTAAAAAATTTAAATGTTTAGTATGTGTCAACGCATGAGGGACCCTCAGGTCGACGCATGACAGGCAGAAACATTCATGCTTGAATTGAGACGACCATGAGTCGACCTACAGCCTATACAGGTCGACGCATACAGTTGAGAAATGAAAAAAAACAGAAAAACATGATATGAATGATGCACAGAAACATAAATAGCAAGCCTATACCATCTCAATACATCAATATGGAGTAAGAGAGGAATCTAAACTATCATTTAAGCAACAAGATAGCACTCCAAACATAGTACAAACACATATTTAGTCAAGATAAAGCAAATAGATGGGAACGATAGTACCTCCAATGGCGATGAAAGATGAATTCCCTCACATAGCTTAAGCTTTCCAACATGGTTAATCAATATATAAACAAGCATAGATAGAGAGCATGCAACAATTTCATTTAAACACGATCCGAGATATCGAGAACACCAAGTTCCCTACAAATGTTAAAGAAAGGTTCTGTCGCAAGTGATTTTGTAAAAATATCAGCAAGTTGATTTTTACTATCAATGTGCTCGAATACAACATCTCCTTTCTCTACATGATCCAAAAGGAAGTGGTGGTGAATCTCAATATGTTTGGTGCGTGAATGTAGCACTGGATTTTTGGTCAGATTAATGGTACTCGTGTTGTCACACAAAATAGGACTACGATCAAGTTTAACATTGAAATCGAGTAATTATTGTTTGAGCCACAAGATTTGGGCACAACAACTACCGGCTGCAACGTATTCCGCCTCGGCAGTTGACAAAGCAACGAAGACTTGCTTTTTGCTATGCTAACTCACTAAGGAATTTGAAAAGAAATGACAAGTGCCATTAGTGCTCTTCCTATCCAATTTGCAACCAGCAAAATCGGAATCGGAATAGCCAACCAAATTACAATCACTTCCCTTGGAAAACCAAATCCCATACTTGGGTGTACCACATAGGTATCTAAGTATATGCTTTACCACTTTTAAATTGTGATTCCTTGGGACATGATTGGTATCTAGCACACATACAAACACTAAACATGATATTCGATCGAGATGCAGTGAGATAGAGGAGAGAACCTATCATACCTCTATACTTCTTTACGTCGACGACCTTACCATTTTCATCTCGATCTAAGTTCACACTTGTGGGCATTGGAGTATCAATAGCTTTTGCGTTTGCCATATCAAAGCGCTTGAGTAACTCATAACAATACTTTGTTTGGATCACAAACATTCCTTCTTCGAGTTGATTGATTTGAAGTCCAAGGGAGGATGTTAGCTCCCCCATCATACTCATCTCAAACTTACCCTAAATTAGCTTTGAAAAATCCTTGACCAAGTGCATATTAGTAGATCCAAAGATAATTTCATCTACATAAACTTGAACTAAAATAGAGTGATTTCCTTGACGCTTAATAAAGAGGGTAGTATCAACCTTTTCTCTTGAGTATCGTTGGTCGATTAAAAATTTGCTAAGTCGCTTGATAACGCGAAATTATATCGTTAAATTGACTTAACTTGCATGAATTATTTTATTGTTTTTCGTTTATTCACGTTTTATTTGCAGGTGTTCAAGTTCATTTTCAGGTATTTTATCTCAATCAACCTGCATGAGAAAAGAAGAAAGAATAGGGAAGAAAAGAGAAGAAAAGAAGACAGTTGACAGCAAAATTAAGTTTCTGCACTCAAAGAGCATGGCGACTGTCACAAGACATGTGGCGACCGTAAAGCATTTAAAGTGTGACCCTCATCACAAGGCGTATGGCGACCGATATGGCTTGGATTTCTCATAATATTTCAATGACGTTCCTTATTTCTCTACATGCCTGGTCTTGTAACCACCCACTACAACACTACTGGGAAGGTTTTCTCCCACTTTCTCCATGACTCACACATGATCTTCGAGAGATACCAGACACATTGTACTATATATATAGTAGTTTTCTTTACATTTTGAGGGATCGAAGTTTTGTGTGCGGAAGCGCTACCGTAGTTGTTTCATAGTTTTAGGCAGAAATTACAATTGTAAAAGGGGTAGTTTTTCACATCGAGGAACTGCTCCACCATTAGTTTTTAGGTCTATGTTCTATGTAACTTGCTTGGATCAACAATCTTGCCGTCATTATTGAAGTTAAAGTTAATTCAAGTTTCTTTATTTCTCGCATTTTACTTCAAGCCTTTACAGGTTCTTTATCTAATTGCTTATTATTATTGTTTATCTCTTTCCTAAATTAATTATCATGATGTTTTCAAATGGAATTATGATGTTTAATTTGTTTACGTTTAATTCCATGTCTTGCTAAATTATTTAGAGTCCGGTATGTGAGGACTGTCGTTCCGACGGACCTCGGTAATTAAATTAGTGTTAACTTAGAATAAATTATGTTTTGGTGTTTGCATCCAAGTTTAATGTAAATAGCCTTGTCATGAGAGTGAGAGGTTATTTAACACTGTTTAGTCACGAGAGTGAGAAGCAAGTAAAGGTTAGAGTCGGCACTGCGAGAGCGTGGGGATCGAACCGGATAGTGGGAACGGGGCATTGATTCTAAAAACAGCGAGAGCGCTTTAGGTATCGATTAGGATCTAATTAATTTTCAAAATACGTTTTCTAATTAAAACGGGCGAGCGAGAGCAAAATCCTGTGGTTAGGAGATGTGGCTTTAGTCAATAGCGCAAGAGTGTGAGGCGGAGTCTTTAGATCAATATTTTCTATGGAACATACGTAAATTAACGCCAACCAATTACAGAGTGCCTGAGGTACACGAAATCCATATTCCGGTCTCTCTTTTCTGTTATATTTTCTTAGTTTTATTTTAGTGCTAGTCTTAGTTTCCCTTTAATCAAATATCATTATCCTTAGCTTTACAAAGCGACGATAGATTACAGTAGGTTGACATTGGTCTCTGTGGGTTCGACAATATTTTATATTACTTCGATATTTTCGTGCACTTGCGGACGCATCATCGCTCATACCAATCCCTAGGGGCTTGTTTGAGACCATACAAAGCACATTTAAGTTTATAAACGTAATTTGGATACTCATGACTTTCAAAACGGGAGGTTGAGATACATAGACCTCTTCATTAATATATCCATTTAAGAAAGCACTCTTAACATCCATTTGATATAATTTGAAATTCTTAGAACAAGCATAGGCTAGCAAAAGGTGTATAGCCTCAAGGCGGACAACATGAGCATAAGTTTCCTCATAGTCTATGCCATCCTCTTGGTTATAGCCTTGTGCCACTAAACGGGCCTTGTTTCGATTTATTACTCCATTTTCGTCTAGTTTGTTCCTAAATACCCATTTAGTACCAATTACTCGATGGCCTCATGGAGGGGGGACAAGGTCCCAAACCTCATTTCTTTTAAATTGATTCAATTCCTCTTGCATTGGCAAAAACCAATGTTCATCGAGTAAGGCCTCTTTGGAGTTTTTAGGCTCAATTTGAGAGACGAAAGCAAAGTGATAACAAAAGTTACTTATCTTAGACCGTGTAGTTACTCCTTTTGATATGTCTCTGAGAATATTATCGATTGGATGATCCTTAGAGGATTTCCATGCCAAAGGAAGGTCATCGTTGCTAATTGGATGACCCTCCTCAATCTTTTTAGAGTTGTGATATTCCTCCTCCTCAACTTTTACCGATTTAGGTTGATCAGTCCCTTCTTCAGTGTCTTTGAGTATGTCTTCTGAAGATACACCTGCATCATGAAAAGAAATACCTTTCCCGACATTTTTCGGATAAGATTCGTCAAAAGTAACATGCACAGATTCTTCCATAATAAGTAACCTTTTATCGTATACTCTATATGCTTTTCTAGATTGAGAGTATCTAAGAAAGATACCTTCATTGGCTTTTGAGTCAAATTTGCCAAGATTTTATTTTCCATTATTTAAAACAAAACATTTACATCCGAAAACATGAAGATGTGACACATTAGGCTTCCTACCTTTTAAAAGCTCATATGGAGTTTTGTTTAGAATAGGATGTATAATAGCATAACATAACACGCCGTACTAATAACATCGGTCCAAAAATATTTAGGAAGGCTACTCTCATTAATCATAGTTCTTCCAAGTTCTTCTAAAATATGATTTTTACGTTCCACCACTCCACTTTGTTGAGAAGTCTGTGGAGCAGAAAAATTATGATCAATGCTATGTTTATCACAAAATTCCTCAAAGAGGTGGTTTTAAAATTTACCCCCATGATCGCTTCGGATAGTAACAATGCTAGTATTTAATTTGTTTTGAGATAGCTTGAAAAACTTTTCAAGTGTTGAAAAAGTATCACTTTTACTAGCCAAGAAAATAGTCCAACAAAATCTAGAGTAGTCACCTACAATAACAAAACCATAGTGATTGCCACCCAAGCTTTTGATCCTTGATGGCCCAAAAAGGTCCATATGGAGGAGTTCAAGTGGTCTCGATGTAGAAACAACATTTTTACATTTAAAAGAGATTCTTGTTTGCTTCCCCATTTGGCATGCATCACATAAGTGATCTTTTGAAAATTTTATCTTGGGTAAACTGACAACTAGATCCTTTGAAACTACTTTATTTAGCAAGTCAAAGTTGACATACGCTAAGCGCCTATGCCATAGCCACACGCCTTCACTCATGGTGACAAGACATTTAGTGCTAGTCAATGATACTTCATTCAAGTCAAGCATATAGACATTGTTTACCCTCAAGCCCTTAAACACGTCATCTTTCTTATCATTGTGTTCAATCATGCAATAATCTTTTGAAAAATAAACTTTATATCCTTTGTTCATATTTAGAATGACTTACATTCTTTTTCTTATTTTGATGAGCCGTGAGACAAAGATTGACCGATTCGTCTTCATCACTTGAGTTATCTTCACTAGAGGACTCACTATCACTCTCCCAAGCGATGTATGCCCTTCTAGGCTTGCTCGATTTCTTTTGTTGACAATTTTTTTTTCCTTTGTCTTTCTTCATCAAGGAACAATCCGGCTTGTAGTACCGACCTTTCCACAATTATAGTATGAACCCTTTAACTTTGCACTCTTATTTCCTTCATGCTTTGAGGATTTTGATTGACGTCTAAAGTTGATGAGATTCTTGTCTGAATGTTGAATTCCATTTTTCTTGATATATCTATTATATCTTCGCACGAACAGCCCCATATCTTCATTCAAATCTTCATCATCATCATCACTAGACTCACTTTTACTAAGCTCTTTTGTGGAGGACTTTGAGCAAGAAGCCTTTAGAGCAATAGACTTCTTGTTCGTGTCTTTCGACTTCTCTTTCTTTTCTTTCTTTTCGTGTTGATCAAGACTTATGAGCTCTTGCTCATGTTCTTCAAGCTTACCAAACAATGTTGTGATGTCCAATGTCGTGAGATCATTAGCTTCCTTGATGGTCATGACCTTAGGTTGTCATTCCCTATTAAGACATCTCAAAATTTTGTTAGTAGCAACATCATTGGAAACGGGTATACCAATTGAATTTAAATGATTGATTAGGTGAGTGAATCTCTTTTACATTTCCGCAATGGTTTCACCATGCTTCATGTGAAAGAGATCAAACTCTTGTATCAAAGTATTGATTCTAGCTAGTTTAACATCATTAGTTCCCTCATGGGCAACTTGTAATGCGTCCCACATAGCCTTAGCAGTAGTACAATGAAAAACTCTATAATATTCATCGACTCTCAAAGAGGATGTGAGACTATTTCTAGCTTTCCAATCATAATTGTACTTTTTCTTATCCTCATCGTTCCATTGGCTTCCGGTTTTGGTACAACAACATTATCTGCATTGGTCATAGTGTAGCGTCGATTTTTTTGTGACGTGGCCACAACCGCTATTGGTGCTACTTTTTTATTTCTATATTTATCCTATGAAGCTTGAAAGGAAGGGGAAGATATCTTAAACTAACCCTGCGTGTAAGTGTTTTCTTTAATAAATGTGAAGAGATCGGGGATCGAGGTTTGGTTATACAAAGGAAAGCTATTAACACCCAGAGTATCTATAGTAATCTATAGGAACCTTTGTTTGCATATATTTTCTACTATTTTAAATGCTTTCTTAAGTCCATCTGCTGTTGATTGGGAAAGTTTCTCCTTTGGGAGGATTGAGGAATTGTTTTTGTTGTTTTTGGGTTTTTTTATGGTTTTTGGGAAGGTTCTTGACCTAAGATTTTTGATTTGTGTGCTCACTAAGATTTCGCAATCTTATGCCTACATATTCTCGTAAAAAGATTTGGGAAATCAGAGCAATCGTAGTTCCTCTTATTCTAAGGGAGGAAATTTGGTGTCTTGTTTAAAGCCCAAGATTGAAGCTTTCAGAGTATTTGTGTCTTGTATGAATCCCAAGATTGAAGCTAAAGGTTGGTTGAGAGAGAGAATTTGTCATCTCTAAAGGGATATATCTCACCTATTCATCGCAAATGTCAGGTAATTGGTTATAAGGGAAATTACTTTAACTAGGGTGTGGGAAATCCCGCAATGCCATAGTTTCCTTTATAAGAGAGATGTCATGAAGGAAGAAACTTTAACTCAGTGTAGAGTAATGCCACTTTTTCCTTTATGAATCTTTCATGCTAAGAGAGGTACATTGGCTTGAATGTGTAGAATCCAGAGGCTTGCCACTTACATCAATTAGATGAAAGAGAAATTTTAGCCAGGATAAAGGAGGGACTCCATCTTGGATTTTGAATCAACAAGTGTGCCACTTACATCAATTATTTGGAAAAAGGCTTTGATTATTTGTGTTGATATGTGATGTATAGAGGGGATATCCTCCTACAGAGAGGGCTCATGGTCTCATCTGTGAGGATGATGGATTTTTGTGCCTTGATCAAAGCCCAAGGTTGAAGCTAAGAAGAGTTGAAAACTGACTCCACTGGAGATGTTTTATTTGAGTATCTTGTTTAAAGCCCAAGATGATAAAGCTAAAGATTTTGATTATAGCTTTAAAGAAAACTGACTCAACCGGGGAGTATGATATTTGTCTTGTACAAAGCCCAAGATTGAGGCTGACTGGGAAAATCATTATATGAAGCCTAAGAGGAGGATGACTCTTGCTAAGGATTATTGAAATCCAGGAGAAGGACTAAACTATTTTGAGGAATCCAAAGAGAAACTAACTCTTGCTGGGGCTTAGAGAAGAGTTGAATTATCAGATGCCATGAGGCTCTGATTCTTTTGGGGATTTGTCGATGTCAACCTGACCTAGGTTGGGGATTTTAAAAATGAAATTTTAAGCCTTGTTGGGGGTCAGAAGGGATTTAAAGATGATTTTAAAAACCTTAGAGGTTTTAAATCTTTTGGGAATTGATGTATTGGTAAAGATGATTAGGATCTATCCTATGTTTTTAGGAAGCCTGAGGGTCCTTGTGTTTAGCCTAAGAGGAGACTATGAGGGTGAGACTTTCCAAGTCTACTTGTATGAAGCCCAAGAGGAGGCTGGGACTACCCAAGTCTCTTAAGAAGAGGTAGACTCTGGTTGGAGAAATATATTTGTATGATGCCCAGGAGGAGCCTGTGGGTTCTAGAGATGAAGATCAATTCTTGACTGATTGGATGTTCTAGAATTTTGATTTTCCAGAGGATTGAACTAGTAGATATGACTGAATTCTATCCTATGCTTTTAGGAAGCATGTGGGTCCTTGTACTAAGCCCAAGAGGAGGCTGGGATTCTTCTAGGAAGCCTGTGGGTCCAAGCCTAAGAAAAGTTCAAGAAAGGTTTCACCAGGAATTAGTCCTTTCTTTATTGAACAATTCTAAGGTCTGAAGAAATTCAAAAGAGGTTTCACCAGGAATTAATCCTCTTCTGGGGAAATGAATTTCTTTTATATGTTTCTAAGTTTTGAAAGTCTTAAGAAAAGTTTCACCGGGAATAATGTCTTTCTTTGTTCCATATTAAATAAAGCCCAAGAGGAGGCAGACTGTATTGAGGGAGTTTCCTATGAGAGAACTAGTTATTGAACTAAGTTATAACTATCCTATTATTTATCCTAAGTGTGACCTGAAGATTCCATAACTGCTGGGAAACTTAAACAGATATGCAAAAGTATATACATGTAAATGAATTAACAGGTATATAAACAAGTATGCATTGAATTGAAAAAGGTGTTGGGGTATTACACTCTGAAAAGAGGCCAAAGTGTATTGTGATTGGTTGTATTGATTACAACTGTATGATTAGGGTTTTGAGAAATTGAAGAAAGTTTTGAGAAAACTTTGAATTTGAATTTGAATTAAAAGAAAGTTGTGGTTATTTGAATGAATTGAAATAAAGTTTGGGGGCTATAGCTCAAGAGAGGCCGAAGTGGTCTAAGAGCAGTTTCACCGGGAATAATGCTCCTCTTAGTACCAGTTTAAAACAGATAGATGATTTTGAAAACAGAGGTATGGGGCTTACAAATCAAGGAGAGGCCCATGGAGGTTGTTTATTGTTTAAAACATAGTTTATGTACAAAAGATTGGGGCTTATACTCAAGGATAGGCCCAGATGATTTATTTTGAAAACAGTGATCGTACTCGATACCGAAAAATGTTGTGGGACTTATACTATAGTAGAGGACCAAAATTTATTTATGTACATAGGGGGTTTAGGTCTTACACTCTATTAGAGGCCCAAAAATAATTATTGAAGGAAAGAAAAGTGGGGCTTATACTCAAGGAGAGGCCCATTTGAAAAAAACAGTGGACGCGCCGTTATTTTGAAAATTGTACTAGGACTTAGACTATGACAGAGGCCCAAAATTATTTATTTACAAAGAGGTTGGGTCTTCCACTCTATTAGAGGCCCAAGTGTATTGAAAGAGAGTTTGAAGATTTAAAATCAAGGAAAACCCCTAATTTTAATTAAAAATGCATTTTTTCAAAGAAAATCAAATAAAATGATACAAAATATCAAATATATTTAATAAACATGTTATGAAATTTGATTAATGTTTGAAAATGGATGTTTTTATTCACATGAAGGTTTGAAACCAATTTGGTTTTGAAAAATCAAGAGAAAGAATTTATTTAAATTGTTTAAGAAACAATTAAAAGGAAATTCTTTAAAATATTCAAATATATATCAAACAAAAGTTTTTTTTTTTGTTTTTTTTTGTGTAATAAAATATTTAAATATGTGAAAGATTTATGTTTAAAAAATCATATGAAAAAGATTAAAAATGAGAGATAAATTAAATTTTGAAGTTGTAAAGAAAATGTGTGATAAAAAAAATAGGATGGCCCTCCCAAGGATTGAACCCACGCCATTGGGGTGGAGGGTTCAAAATTTACCTATTGAGCCATGTGCGTGTGGAAATAGAGAATGGAAGGGAGTGAATAATATATGAAAATCCTTTTGAAAATAGTTTTAAAAAATAAAATCAAAAGGTCTGGGGTGAGGGGGATTCGAACCCCAGACCTTGGACACGCTCACACACAAATACTAGTGTTTCGACTAGGGCGCAATGCCATTTCAACTATTATATTGGAAGTGAAATAATATATAGTAATACTTCATTTTATTTTGAAAAATGGCGCCATGGCCTTCATCTTCAACCTCGTGCTATACCAACTTCAACAACTTTGCAAAGCCTATGCTATCTCACTCGTTTCTTGATCATTTTGAAAAATGTAAAAACGAAAGTTGTGTGTTTTTTAACAAGGAATTGAATGGTTCTTTTTAATTTTATTTAAATTAAGTGCATCCTAAGATATCACGTTATAATCAGATGAACCCTAAAAAATGCAAGAACTATATGAAATCTCATACACGCAAGATAAATGGGAATTGATTGAGGGTTAATGATCTATGAACACCCAGAAACATGTTGGTAACTTGAAAACACATTTATAATGCATGATTCATAGAGTTTGAAAGTTCAAGGCTTACCTTTACAAGAAGGAATCAAATTCTACTTTGGAGGTGTTACAGATGCAAGATGATGACCCAGATAGCTTCCTTGACCCTCAAGGAATGTGTTTATGTGTTTGGAATGGCTTGGAAACTCCTGGATTGAGTAGCTCGAATCCAACTGCAACTTGATCAAGTGAAAAATGGAGATGATGATTTTGATGTTACAGATGGGATGTAAGTGTTTGGATCACTTCCACATAGTGTATGTGAAGTGTTTAAAGGCTTGGTTTGGATAGAATTGCTCTGATTTGAGAAATTTGATTTCTCACTCTCTTAGTGTTTCAAAATTTGAGACAAAGATGAATTTTGGAGAAAACAAGGATTAAAGTTGTTTTGGTGTGTTTTTAAACATCAGAAGTGATCTCTATTTATGGGTGAACAAGTTTGTCTTGGAGGAATAGTGTTGGCTTAGAGGATAAGAGCTTATTCAATGTCTTTTGGCAAGATGCCATTACTTCTCATGCAAGGTACATTGTCACTTCTAAGTAGCATAACTAACTTTGGACCAATTCCACATTCCTCAATAATTTTTATTGTTGTTTATGTGAGCATCTTGATTGAGATAATTGGAATCTTTGAATGTGAACTATTGCACATAAATGCCATTTGAATTCAAGGCATAAGGTGACAAAGTTCATCATTCCAATTTGAGATTTTCCTTGATTCTTTTACTCAATTCTGCAGGTTTGTTGTGACTCACTCTAATCACATTGAATTAGTGTAGCTCCATGATCATTTCACTTGACAAAACAATCGTGTACCCCAAGAAATGGCCAATTTGATCTTTGTAAAACAGTTGCAGCGAGGTGTATTGAGAGGTCCATAACCCCTTGCTCAAGTGGAGTTATCTCATGCTCTTGGGCTCTTTGGAAAGCTGAGATTATGTACTTCAATTTTGATGTTCACCATTGGACTTGATTCATCTAGGGTCATGGTGAAAAATCCCTCCATATTTTGATATTTTGACTGATTTTACTTAGGCAGATTTTCACTAAGTGCTGGAATTCATTTCACACTTTTCTTGATTTTGATCACTTTATAACTCAAAATACAAGCATTTTTTACCATGGATTAGTAGGAAACTTTTGTAGTATGTAATGAGAGTTTTCATTTGAGCTTTGGATGGAAGAAAATGGTTGCTTGGATCACAAGTTATGGTCTTGCAAAGTTGGGTAAAAATCACTTTTTTTCCTAACTTAGTGAAATTTCAAGTTTCTCAAGGTTTCCCCTTTAACAAGTAACCTCATTTTTCTTATTTTTCTTGATTGATTATGATCCAAATCACAAGTTAACATTGTTTTTGACTTGAAGAGGCCATATTTGTCAAAAAAATTCAAAAGTCAAACTTCGTTTTGATCACAGTTGGCTTTTTATCAGATGAATTTTGAACTTTGTGATCCTTCATGAAATCAAGTCCTTGGGCAAAATTAAACCTAATGAATGGATTCCATAGATGTTCTTGAGTTTCTTGAACCATTTCCCAAGGTTTGAGATCATGTTTTGGTCAAAAGTCAAAGGTATGGTTGACTTTTTCTCAGAAACCCTAATTTGTGGTTCAGATGAATGTGAATCTTTATATTGCTCATGAACCAAGTTATTTGAATCAATTTATTCTTATGAAGGGATCAATATGATGTATTTGAGGTACTTAAAGCATCTCTTGAGGTCTTGGCTCATGCCTTGCTCCAAAAGTCAACTTAGGGGTAAATTAGGTCAAGAAAACCCTAATTCCTGATTTTTGGTGAATGCATCCCCTAAGGCTATTTTGAACTTATGATGGAATCATGAGGTCCTTTGAGCTTCTTGAATCATGTTTTGAAGTATTGACTCATGCCTAGATGAAAATTTCTCTCTGGAGGCGTTGGTCGATCAAAACCCTAATTTGGTGACACTGATGATTTTGAGGCCTGATCAACTTGAAATGTTGAATTTTTGTGTTAGATTCTTGATATGAGAGACCTCTTGATCCTTCATGGATGTTTGAGAGGCTTGACAAGTTGAAGATCATGTCAATTTTTGATTGATCCTTTGCCTGAGTGTCCTGAGAGGGCTCAAAATCCTAATTCTTGGCTAGAGTGAACACTCAACAATCTTTGAGAGGATTGATGGTGTATGAAGGTACATCCATATTATGGTGATGATTTGCACAATGATGTGAAACCTTGTGGTCAAAATTTAGGGTATGACAGATGCCCGTATTTAATCTTCTTGGACCTGAAGGTGTGAATGGCGAAGACTTTCGGACATTCAAGGTAAAAGAGGATTAAATATTAGAATACCCGAAATTTTGATTGTGGTTATAAATGATAGATATTTGCTCATCCATCTTCTTTTACTAAGTAATGCTTCTTAGAAAAGGGTGAAACTTCCCCTTTGATCTTGGTCTTCAGCCACGGAACTGGTCTTAGTTTCTTTTGAAATAAACTTCCCCTCGATACTGGTCTCAACGAGATTTACTGGGGAGATGCCATTTGATGGAAAAAATTTGATGTCAGACTTGCTAGGGATAACCATTTTTCTGAACTACAGAGTGTGCAAACTTCTCAGTCGGAGATGCCATTTGCTGGAGAGGTTACATCATACTTCCCTTTGAGACTTCTTCAGAGAGATGCCATGTGATGTAATTCAATTTTGAGGTGCTGATGACTTCCTTGAAAGTAGGACAAACTTCTCGAGGAGAGACTGTCGTTTGTCGACTTTATTTAGAAATCTACGAGGGCAAGAACAAACTTCTTTGTTTGTCGATCTATAGATATTTCTTGGAGGATGTGATGTCCATGTTGCCAAGAGTTTTTTTTTAGAAGATTCCGCGGGGGATTTTCCTTAATCTGGGAAACCAAACTATCATCTTCAATGGTGAAGAATGAAGTTCCAAAGGTGTATAACCAAATGCCTTCTTGCCTTTTTAGAGGTTCAAATTATCAAAGTGGTTGAGGATCGATTTCAATCTAGGAATACACTGAAGAGAGATTGTTTAGGCAATACATTTCTTGACGAGAAAAGAACTCAAACCGGGATTTTATCCTATCAAGTGTAGAAAGGAAAAACTAACAATTCTAATGGAGAGAGGACATTTATCACTTGGGGATGAGTATGACCAAAGTGATTGTAATTCAATATGAATATAAATATGAATCAATTATGCATGATGTATGTATGAAGTGCTTATGCTGACAAATCAGGCATGACATGTGGAATGGTGATGAACACAACTAGATACTTGGCCACTCTGGGAGATGGGGGTATCACTGGAGATTTTAAAAGTAGTACTTTTGTCTAGGAACAGGGATTCCTATGTTTGTTCTGGTTCCCAGAGATACAAACCTGCTAGGGATAGAAACCCGTTCTTGCTTTTCAAGGGTAGATTCTACTGGGGATGAAAAACCAATCATTGGTTCTCAAAGGTAAGAACTCTACCGGGGATGACAGATGGGACATTCCATCTGAAGTAGTTGATCCATCATTTAGGGTGTACTGATCATAAGGAGTATTTTGATTCTGTATTTTGAGGTTTGATCACTTCCGGAGAAGTCGTCGAGGTTCCTTTTGTGTTCAGTAATCAAAAATAAATTGCCATCCTTATTTTAAAAGCAGAAGTAAAAATTTGAAATTTCTGTTTTGAAAATTAAAGTAAATTCATTTTTTTCTTTTCAAGAATGTTGATCATATTAAAATGTCATTTTGCAAAGCAGAATAAATGAGAATTGCAAACAATAGGCACAAGGGCTCAAATTTTTATTGATAGAATGGTAATCAGCCTAATGCGTGATTCCATGGAGCATTACAATGATTAGAAAATGGTAATTTAAAAAAGGGGCTACATTGAAACATAATGACCATTATCCTTCTAGCAACTTTGAATTCTGGATATTCTTGAGCTTCTGCTGAAGGTGAACTTGATTGAGGTTTTCCTGACAGATGAAGTTGTCGCTGGGGAGCCAATCTTGTCGGATGCAGTTACTTTCCATGAATCCCTAAATTTTGCCTAGATTGCCCTTTCAGGTTTTCAATCCATCGGGATGATCATTTTTTATGTCTCTAACTTTTTCCTGGACTGCCCTTTCGGGTTTTCAGTCCAACGAGACATTTTTTTTCTTCATTTAGGCGAAGTATTTCTTGACTGCATCAACATTTGTGGGATAAGTAAACTTCTCTCCATCCATGGTTGCGAGTCTCAAGGCACCACCTGAAAATGCTTTCTTAACAACATAAGGGCCATCGTAATTTGGAGTCCATTTGCCCCTGGGATCAGTGAGAAATTATTGTATCTTCTTGAGCACGAGGTTTCTTTCTCTGAAGACACGGGGTCGGAACTTTTTATCAAAAGCTTTCTTCATACTTTGCTATATAACTGACCATGGCATAAATCCGTCATTCTATTTTCTTCGATTAGATTTAGTTCATCGTATCTACTTTGAAACCGTTCATCTTCCTTTATCTTGGCTTTCATCAAGACTCTTATTGATGGGATCTCTACTTCTATGGGGAGTACTGCTTCCATGCCATATACTAGAGAGAAAGGGGTTACCCTTGTTGAAGTTCAGACGGATGTGCGATAACCGTGAAGAGCAAAGGGTAGCATCTCATGCCAATCTTTGTAGGTTACAACCATCTTCTAAATTATGTTCTTGATATTTTTTTAGTTGCTTCTACCGCTCCATTCATTTTAGGCCGGTAGGGAGATGAGTTATGGTGTTAAATTTTGAACTCAGCACATAACTCTTTCATCATCTTGTTGTTTAAGTTAGATCCATTATCAGTAATGTTCAGGCTTAGAACATCATAATGGCAAATGAGATTGTTCTTGATAATTCAGACCACCACTTGTCTGGTCACATTGGTGTATGATACTGCTTCAACCCATTTGGTGAAGTAATCAATGGCTACCAGGATGAACCGATGTCCGTTTGAAGCTTTGGGTTCAATCATGCCAATCATGTCGATTCCCCGTATAGAAAAAGGCCATGGAGAAGAGAGAATTTTAAGATACGTTGGCGGTACATGAATTTTTTCGATGTATATCTGACACTTGTGACATTTCCTCATGTACATGTAGCAATAGAGTTCCATTGTCAGCCAATAATATCCTTCTTTCAGAATTTTTCTTGCCATTGTGTGTCCATTGGCATGAGTGCCAAAGGATCCTTCGTGAATCTCTTTCATTAACATGTTTGCTTCGTGTCTGTCTACGCATCTGAGCAAAACCATGTCGAAGTTTCTTTTGTAGAGTATATCATTGTTTAGGAAGAAGTTGCCAGCCAGTCTTCTGGGAGTCTTCCTATCTTTTCTTGATGCCCCTGGCGGGTATTCCTGTCTTTGAAGGAAGCATTTGATATCGTGATACCATGGTTTGTCATCTATGACTACTTCAATTGAAAATATGTAAGCAGGCCTATCAAGGCATATTATGTCGATCCTGGGTACGTCGTTCCATTGACTCATACTAATCATGGAGGATAGAGTAGCTAGTGCATCAACCATGTGGTTTTCTTCACGTGGAATGTGATGAAACTCAATCTTGTTGAAGAAGGGTAACAACCTTCTTGCGTAGTCTTTGTAAGGAATCAATCCTAATTGATATGTGTTCCACTCTCCTTTGATCTGATTTATAACCAGGGTTAAGTCTCCAAACACATCCAAGTTCTTTATCCTTAAGTTAATTGCTTCTTCGAGGCCCATGATGCAAACTTCATATTCAGCCTCATTGTTTGTACATTTGAATGCCAATCTGGAGGTGAAAGGAATATGGGTACCCTGAGGTGTAACAATGATTTCCCCAATTTCATTTCCATAAGCGTTGACAGCTCCGTCGAATATTAGTTCCCCTTGGAAACCTGGCTCTGGCCCTTCGCTTGGTAGCGGTTCATCACAATCTTTCATTTTTAGATACATTACATCTTCGTCTAGGAAGTCAAATTTGATTGATTCCTGATCGTCAATTGGTTGATGAGCCAAATGATAGGCTAAAACACTTCCTTTGACGGCTTTTTAAGTATGGTACTCGATGTCATATTTTGATAACAACATCTGCCAACGAGAAATCCTTCTTGTTAAAGCATGCTTTTCAAAGACGTACTTGATCGGATCCATTTTGGAGATTAACCAAGTAATGTGACAAATCATGTATTGGCGAAGATGTTTAGCTGCCCAAGCTAGAGCGCAACAAGTTTTCTCGAGCATAGTGTATCGAGTTTCACAGTCCGTGAACTTCTTTCTTAAGTAATAAATGACAGACTCTTTTCTTTTTGTTTCATCTTGTTGGCCAAGTACACAACCCATGGAGTCTTCCAAGACTGTTAAGTAGATGATCAGTGGTCTTTCTTCCACTGAAGGAGACAGAATCGGTGGATTTCACAGATATTCTTTGATGTTGTCGAAAGCCTTTTGGCAGTATTCTGTCCATATACAGCTTTGGTTCTTTCCGAGCAGCTTGAAAATTGGCGCGCATGTCACGGTCATGAGAAATATGAATCTTGAGATGTAATTCATAAGTCCCAAAAATCCTCTTACTTGTTTTTCAGTCTTTGGAGAAGGCATCTCTTGAATGGCCTTGACTTTGTCGGGATCAACCTTAATTCCTTTTTGGCTAATGATGAATCCCAAAAGCTTTCCTGAACGAACCCCAAATGTACATTTGTTGGGATTCAAGCGGAGTTTGTATTTTCTCAGACGCTGGAAAAAGTTTGATAAATTTTCCACATGTTCTTCTTCTATTTTAGATTTGGCAATCATGTCATTGACATACATTTCAATTTCTTTGTGCATCATGTCGTGAAACAGAGTTGTCATAGCCCTTTGATAAGTTGCTCCTGCGTTCTTTAGACCGAACGACATTACTTTATAACAAAAGGTGCCCCATGGGGTGATGAATGAAGTTTTCTCCATGTCTTCTGGCACCATTCTGATTTGATTATAGCCCGGGAATCCATCCATGAAGGAGAATACTTTGAATTTTATTGTGCTGTCAACTAGCATGTCAATGTGTGGTAGGGGAAAATCATCATTTGGACTTGCTTTATTTAAGTCCCTGTAGTCTACACACATCCTGACTTTTCCGTCTTTCTTGGGAACTGGCACTATGTTGGCCAGCCATTGAGCATATTTTGAGGTGGCAAGGAAACATGCGTCAATCTGTTTCTGCACTTCTTCTTTAATTTTGATGGCCATATTAGGGTGAGTCCTTCTCAGTTTTTGTTTGACTGGTGGACATTCTGGTTTCAGTGGCAAGTGATGTTCCACGATGTTGGTATCCAACTGGGGCATGTCTTGGTAGGACCAAGCAAACACATCTGGAATTCTTTGAGAAGTTTTATCATTTTTTCTCTGACAGTTTCACTGAGCAGTGCTCCAATCTTAATTTCTTTCCTTTCTTTTTTGGAACCCAAATTAACTATTTCCAACGGTTATTTGTGAGGCTCAATGGAACTTTCCTCCTGTCTGAGTATTCGGGAGATCTCTTCTGAAATTTCTTTGTCCTCTTTTTCAGCTTCAAATACCGAGAACTCAAAGTTAGAAAAATGAATTGGATCGTATGTTTCAATGGGGTTTAAAACAGGTAATCTGCATGACGTGATGATTCTTTTTTAGAAAAGACAGGGAGAATGCAAAAGTGTGTGTAGTGTATATTTTTTTGAAAATGTTTGTTTTTATTTTGGGTTGTTTTTTAGGATTACTTGGAAAAGCGAAAGGTAAAAATAGCAATAAATGCAGGAATTCAGAATGACATTATTTTTTTATGATTTGTCAATTCTTGAAACACAACCCTATAAAACAAAACTCTTTCACTTTGGGCGAAGCGAAGAGGGACATTTACAGAAAACAAGCCCTATAAAACATCCTTTTCACCCGGGTAAAGTGAAAGGTCAAAACAAAGATGCGGAAATTATTTTGATTTATGAACGACATTCGGGACATCGAACGCAACCCAATGGCGACTTTAATACCCTAATTATTACCCCTAAGATCCCACATGTCCTTTTGCATCTCATACCACAAACAAGATCACACATTCGTCCCCTCTTTTGTAGGTTTGTGCCTTGCAGGGATCTTTGAGTTTGTGTGTGTTTGTTAGTTGTTTTATTGCTTAATTTGTTTATGCTTACTAACCATTAATTAAAATCCAAAAATATTTTGTTTCCTTTCATTAACATTTTCAGGGGAAGAACGGGTTAAAAATACCAAAAAATAGTCCCGCAGCTCGAATGAATTCCATCTGAACAAAGTCAAAGTTGATCCGCAATTAATTCAAAAAATTATCTGATCAAGAGTTTCCAAGTTTTAATTGATTATTATTCAAGAGACTCCAAGGTTCATGTGTTTATTTCCATGCCTTCTTTGACGAGCAAAAGAATCGAGCCAAACCACAGCAGTGCACTTAAAAAGGAGCATTTTTTCAAAATTTGCACTGAGTAACCGGTTACCCTGTGGTGAGTAACCGGTTACCCTCGTGAAAATTTGAAAAAATGGTGGCAAATTCAATTTCAGCAATTGGCACCAATCTCAGCCCTTGATCACATTTGGAATATTCTAGGCCACCTCATTTTAATTCCCCTACATCACTTTGATCATTTTCCACCATGCACCTTCACTAATCACCACTCTTTTGATAATTCCCTCCAAATTTGAATTCCAATCCTAATTTTGATCATCCAAGCCTAATTCCAAACCACCAATTTTTCCAAGCCTAAACGCTATAAATAGAGGCTTCATTTCACAAGCTTTTGATAGCCAACAAACCTCTTGCAAATTCTCTTCCCAACCACAAATTTCACTAAAGCTCAATTTTCTTCTTTTGAAAGTTAACAAGAATTCACATTGAATCTTGTTCAAATTTGAGCTAAACCTTCATCCAAACTTGTTTTCTTCATCAATTCTCATAGATCAAGGCTTTGGTATTTGGATCTTGAAGTAATTTGAAGAAATTTTTAGATTTGAAGTGGTAATTCATCTCTCACCATTGTTGAAACTTCATCTTCATCTTCCATAATGTAGATCTTTGGAGATCTTTGTTACTTGATCCTTTGGATCTTGTAATTGTGTTTAATTGCTGGTTTTTGCTGTGATTTTACTTTAAATTTCGTGCAATTTCAGTTCCATGATCATAAGGTGTTTGTAAAAAGTTTTGAAATTGGATCATGCTGAATTTTGCACAATTTTCTGCATTCTGGTGCAGAGTAACCGGTTAACGCATGGTGAGTAACCGGTTACTCTGTGTTAATTTTGAAAAACTGCGCTTATTTTAAACTAAGTAACCGGTTACTTCGAAACAGAATGCATATTTTCACTTGTTTTTGGGGTTGTTTTGGTTTTTCTTCCTCCTTCTTCCCCTTTCTTCTTGTTTTAGCCTTGAAATGCATTGTTGAGATTAATTTCTCTTCAATTTCAATGGACTTTGGATATGGTTAGAGTAATTAAACATTCATTAGTTCAAATCTATCTTTTAATGAATTGTTGAATTCATTTGAGGTGCTTTGAATTAGTGATATGTTTTCACACTTAAACTTATCAATTAAAAGTGATTGAACTTGAAGATGAAAGGTTCTTGACTTTGTAATTCAATTGGCCTTCTCTTCATCTATTTCCTTTTTTATTTTGATCGATGAAATTCTTTTGTATCTTGGAATTTCTTTGTTGAATTCTTGATCAAGACTAGATCGTTACCTATTTTCTTTTCGTACGGTATTGCTTCCGGATGATGATCTACATATCGTTCATCTAGCATGCATTAGCACAAATATCTATTAACCGGCCTCATTGTAGGGTAATTACTCCGTAAATTACTCGGCGATTGCTTAACATAGTGCAACATTTGTCCCTCTTTATCCAATTCAGAATTTGAACTTTCGTGGTCCGGACCTTGATTGGTCGCGTCAACCCAATGGTGATTGATCTTTTGTATTTGATTCAAAATCTTTAAAGCTTGTTGTTGTAGAGGCTTTGATTCTATCAATCTTCTGACAAGTCTTTATTAACCTTGACCTAAGTACATTGTTTAATCACTATAGTTCAAGACGCGGAATGGAATAATCGGTGAAGGCTTATGGCACTAGAGCCTTGTGCTACTAACCACTAACTCCTAACTTCTTTACTTTTCCTTCTCGCTCCCTATGTCTCTTTATTTTTTTATGCTTTATGTCATTTTATCATATCATGTTTATGTTTATGTCATTTTTCTTTTGTCCACTTGGACCATATTTTCTTGTGCTTTGTTTTTCTTTTGACCATTTGGACTCAAAAACATTAATAAAGGATTAAACCACTAAAATACGTGTGCTCTTAATTGTTGGACTATGGCCACTATCCCTTGCTTTGGAGGACCTATACTCTTGATTATGGACTTATGGACTTAGAGTTAGGATCTTAACCTATTGCTTGAGTTTGTGATGGAAAACCTTGGATTTTGGATACTTCGAGTCCTTTTTTCAATACTTATTTTGAATCAAGACCAAATCAAAAAGGGAAAAATGCTTATGTTATGGATGTAACACCCCATTTTAAATTATTTGATCGTCGTGTTTTTCTTTTTATTTGGCCTTGCTAAGGGTGGGTGTGGTTGAGCGCGTAGGGGTGGTATCCTTAACGGAGCGGGTAAAATAGAGATGTCGAGATAATAAAGTAATATTGGATAATTAAAGGGTATATTTAATAATAGTAGTATAAGGAGGGATATTATTATTATTATTATTAAGCCTAATATTATTGATATTACTATTATTATTAATATTATTTCTATTTTATTTTTATTAATTAAAAGAAAATCTGGTTAATTAGAATTAAGGAGGGTTTAGAGGAATAACTGTATTTTTCACGTAAAAAGAGAAAGAGCTAAAGAAGGAAGAACAAGGGTGCTAGGGCAAGAATTCTCCACCAATTTTCGCAGGATTTCTGAGCAAATTCGAGGTAAGGGGGGAGAATGGGTTCAATATAGCTGATAACGTCATGAAAGGGTAGTGAGCGGTCATTTCCCTCATAGGATTTTTGTATGCCTGTATTGTTGATGAATTTTGAATTTGATATGAATATTTTGGGGTTGAGCTGGGTGAAATTGTTGATGATAGTATGAATTTAGTGTATAATTTGTGTTATTGATGCTGTATGAATGTATCTGTTTGCAGATCTGGTTTTGTTGCAGGTGAGGGTAACGAATCTAGATCTAGGAAACGTTAAATTGATTAGTGATAATAGGAGGATGGAATTATATGCAATTACAGGTCCTAAAATCAATGTAGAGATGAATTTAGGACAGATCTGAGTGTTAGAAGTGAGAGTATAGGGGTAGAATTCGGACTGATATGAAAAATGGGTATTTTTCACAGTCTCTGCCCATACGCGTAACAGAGAAGGCTTTACGCGTATGGCTTTGTGTGCCAGAGGCCCATTACGTGTAACAGGCAGGTTGTTACGCGTACGGTAAAGCGTTACGTGGGTTTACGCGTATGAGACATCAATTTGACACGGCCCTCTGCCCGTACGCGTAATGGTACGCGTATGGAAGCTTGGCCTTACGTGTTTGAGAAGGATTACGCGTATTTGGATCTGAAAGTTAGATTTCTTAGGGAATGACACGTCTCTGCCCATACGCGTAATAGGCAGGACAATACGAGTATGGCAGGGCGAGAGGAGAGGCCTTACGCGTCAGGTACGCAGCTGGGTGGGCGAGAGAGTTGGGCAATACGCGTATGGCACAAGGCAATACGCGTATGACCAGCGAGAGTGCAGAATTTCTGCTACTCTGCGATTTCTTTCCCGATTTTGTGTCCGATGCAATTCCTTTGGGTCTGAGAGGTTGGGGTAGATGCCAAAACTTGTTGAAACTAGGAATAATGGTGAAAATAATTAAAAATGGAATTTAGGTGAATTAATTAGATATTTAACTAATTGACGCCAAGTGAGGGATGCCCGGTTGTGGGGTGTATTGCGGTGAATGGATATTTCATGTGTGATCGGGAGGATCGTGAGAATGTGTAATTTTTATTATACATGTGTCGTATGCATTATTTATTGTCATGCATTCATGGTGTGTCAGGTGGGGATGAATTATTGCCCAGGAGGGGTGTATGTGATTCATCCGAACTCCAGTGTGGAGTGTGGTGGAGATAAATTATTGCCAAGCAGGGGTGTATATGATTTATCTGGATTCTATTATGAATCGGGTTTGATTGAATGAACCCTGGTGTATTGGTACCACATATGCATTGTGTCAAGGTCATAGAGTCGCATTGCATTATTGTTTGTTTGGTGAATTGTAAATGAAAATGACAAGTATGTCGTCATGGTGTGTTACTAATGTGTGATTGCATGAGTACTACTCTTATCATGTATTATGCACCGTTTATTATTGAATGTAGTTCTCACCCCTTTGTTGTTTGTTGCGTCTGTGCTTCTTCGGAAGCACAAATAATCCAGGTACTTGAGTGTGCATGGAGTGCGTGTTACTTGATCGAGCCTTAGGAGTCGCTCTAATACGTAACACGGGATTTTGGAGATTTTATCATTTGTTATTCTTTATTTATTTTGTTACGTATCACTTTTTTTTATGGTGGATTATTGATGTTGTTGGCAAATGGCCGTAATTGAATAAACAATTATTTCCGTTGTTTTATTTCATTAATGAAAAGAGTTTTGTTGTTGGTTTTAATGATGTTGCATCCTACTTTTGGGTGCAACTCTGATTATTTTCATATTAATTATATATTTTATAAAATGGGAAAGTGGGATGTTACAATTGGTATCAGAGCAGGTCGGTCCGTCCGGCCAGGTATGGTAGTAGAATATGTCCTTAGAATAGGAGTAAATTGTGTGTTCTAACTGTATGTTGATTGTTGAACATTATGGCAGGAAGGAATGATGTTGCTCTTGCTGCTGCCATGCAAACTATGGCGCAATCGTTTGAGAACACTAATCAGGCTGGGGGTGCGCAGTTCCGCGACTTAGCACAGTTCCAGAGCAATAAGCTGCCTACATATGAAGAAGGTATTCTAGATCCTGAGGCTGCACAGAAATGGCTGAAGGCAATTGAGAAAATCTTCGGGACCATGGGATGCAGTGATGCTCAGAAAGTACGGTTTGGCACTCATATGCTGGAGGGAGAGGCTGAAGTCTGGTGGGACAATAGTCGTCAGAGTTTGGAAGCTGCGGGTACTGATATTACTTGGATAGTGTTTCAGGCTGAGTTTCTGGAAAAGTACTTTTCGGAATATGTTCGTAGTGCAAAAGAGATTGAATTCTTAGAACTGAAACAGGGTAACATGACTGTTGCTGAATATGCTGCTCGGTTTGAAGAGTTGGTACAATATTGTGCTCATTACAATACGGAGGAAGCTATGAATTCAAAATGCTTGAAGTTTGAGAATGGGCTGCGTCCCGAGATCAAACAGGGCATTGCTTGTTAGAAGATAAGGAATTATCCAGAACTGGTTAGCAGAAGCCAGATTTATGATAATGACAACAGGGCCCGAATTTCTCATTACAAAGCTGTGAGTGACCGGAAGGGTAAGCAGAGGTTTGGGGGTACTCCTTATAGTGCTCCAGCTAATAAAGGAAAACAGAAATCTGTCGTGGGGAAGAAACCAAAAGAGGGAGGAGTGGTTCCTAATACTCTCAAGTGTTTCAGATGTGGTGGCGCGGGTCACCGTGCTAATAATTGTCCGAATGAAGTGAAGAAATGTTTCAAGTATGGGCGACCAGGTCATGTTATAGCAGATTGTAGGGCCACTATGCCTACCTATTATAACTATGGAGAATAGGGTCATATCAGCAATCACTGTGAGAAGCCAAAGAAATCTCAGGCCAGTGGAAAGGTGTTTGCTTTGGTGGGGACCCAATCCACCAATGAAGAGCGTTCCGTTAAAGGTACTTGTTTTATTAATGATATTCCTTTGATTGCTATCATTGACACGGGTGCAACCTACTCGTTCATTTCTGTTGATTGTGTGAAGAGATTAGAAATTGTGTCGTCTACTCTAGATCAGAGGATGACGATTGAAACTCCATCTATTGGTTCTGTAGTTACTTCCTTGGTATGTTTGAAGTGTCCGTTGACTATGTTTGGCAGGGATTTCAGAGTGGACTTGATTTGTTTGCCACTCGGTAATCTCGATGTTATTTTGGGGATGAACTGGTTGGAGTTCAATCGGGTCTACATTGATTGCTTTAGAAAAACGTTATTGTTTCTTACTCCTGAAGAGGAAGCATTAGCTGATTCTTTGTCTAGTAGAGAGTTGAGGACGTTGTTGGAGGATAAAGCTAAGATGTTTGCAGTGTTTGCCTCGTTATCTGTGGAAAGAAAGACTTCAGTTAATGAGTTACCGGTGGTGAGTGAATTTCCTGAAGTGTTTCCAGATGATATTACAGAATTGCCTCCGACGAGGGAAGTTGAATTTACTATTGATCTTGTTCCTGGTACCATATCTATATCTATGGCACCGTACAGGATGTCTGCATCAGAATTGGCAGAGTTGAAATCTCAGATTGGAGAATTGCTTGATAAGAAGTTTATTAGACTGAGTGGGTCGTCGTGGGGAGCTCCAGTGTTGTAGGTGGAAAAAGAAGGATGGTAGTATGCGTCTGTGCTTTGATTACCGTCAGTTGAATAAAGTGACCATTAAAAATAAGTATCCACTTCCGAGGATTGATGCCTTAATGGATCAGCTTGTGGGAGCTCGTGTTTTCAGAAAAATTGATTTGAGGTCGGGTTACCATCAGATTAGAGTAAAGGAAGATGATATTCAGAAGACTGCGTTCAGAACTTGCTATAGAAATTATGAATATGCAGTGATGCCTTTCGGAGTGTCTAATGCGCCGGGTGTGTTTATGGAGTATATGAATCGTATCTTTCATTCTTATCTGGATCAGTTTATTGTGGTATTCATTGATGACATACTGATTTATTCTAAGTCTGGCGAGGATCACGCAGAACATTTGAGGACTGCATTGCAGGTGTTAAAGGATAATTAATTATTCAAATCTATTTTTTAGTGAATTGTTGAATTCATTTGAGGTGCTTTGAATTAGTGATATGTTTTCACACTTAAACTTATCAATTAAAAGTGATTGAACTTGAAGATGAAAGGTTCTTAACTTTGTAATTCAATTGGCCTTCTCTTCATCTATTTCCTTTTTTATTTTGATCGATGAAAGTCTTTTGGATCTTGGAATTTCTTTGTTGAATTCTTGATCAAGACTAGATCGTTACCTATTTTCTTTTCGTGCGGTATTGCTTCCAGATGACGATCTACATATCGTTCATCTAGCATGCATTAGCACAGAGATCTATTGACCGGCCTCATTGTAGGGTAATTACTCCGTAAATTACTCGGCGATTGCTTAACATAGTGCAACATTTGTCCCTCTTTATCCAATTCGGAATTTGAACTTTCGTGGTCCGGACCTTGATTGGTCACGTCAACCCAATGGTGATTGATCTTTTATATTAGGTTCAAAATCTTTGAAGCTTGTTGTTGTAGAGGCTTTGATTCTATCAATCTTCTAACAAGTCTTTATTAACCTTGACCTAAGTACATTGTTTAATCACTATAGTTCAAGACGCAGAATGGAATAATCGATGAAGGCTTATGGCACTAGAGCCTTGTGCTACTAACCACTAACTCCTAACTTCTTTACTTTTCCTTCTCGCTCCCTATCTCTCTTTATTTTATTTTTTTGCTTTATGTCATTTTATCATATCATGTTTATGTTTATGTCATTTTTCTTTTGTCCACTTGGACCATCTTATCTTGTGCTTTGTTTCTCTTTTGTCCATTTGGACTCAAAATCATTAATAAAGGATTAAACCACTAAAAGATTTGTGCTCTTAATTGCTGGACTATGGCCATTATCCCTTGCTTTGGAGGACCTATACTCTTGATTATGGACTTACGGACTTAGAGTTAGGAACTTAACCTATTGCTTGGGAGTTTGTGATGGAAAACCTTGGATTTTGGATACTTGGAGTCCTTTTTTGAAGACTTATTTTGAATCAAGACCAAATCAAAAAGGGAAAATGCTTATGCTATAGAGCTTGTCCATGTGGTTAGATCTTTCTTATCCTTAGCTTTTATTTTTATGCACTAGGATAGTCACTTCTTCTCCACCCCTTCTTTAATTTTCAAAATCTCCTCTCTTTTTCTAAACCTTCTTGTTTTCAAATTTAAAACCGCTTTCATAATAAAACCTTGACTTTGGTCAAGTGATTTTTAAGCTTTGTTTTCTTTAATAAATGTCAATCAATATTAACCATATTTTGACCATTTCATAAAAACATAAAAAATACAAAAACTCATCAAATTTTTTTTGTGTGCTTTGTGCACTTTTTCTTTTAAACTTTTTCATAAGTTTAGACATGATTCATTTCTTTAAGCGGAATTATTCGCTTGGAAATGATGACTTGTCTTTACACTTAAAATCAACCAAAACAAACCAATTTCATTCTTTGTACCACGAATTACGAGGTTTTGATCCTACATTGCACATCGTGGGTACGTAGGCATGAGGCGATAGGTCTCTCCAAACACAAAAATCTTAAAAAATATTTCTCCTCTCATCTCATCTCTCCCAATCTCTTTCAAGTAAACCATTTTCAGACCAAAAGCATGAATACATCAAAGGGCTCCTATAGAGTATTATAGATGTATTGGGTGCGTAAAACCTTCCCTTTACATAACCAACCCCCTTACCCTTTATCTCTTTGTTCTTTTAGAACTCTTTAGGTTTTGTTCGCTCTTTTTTTCCTTTCCTTTTTGGATAAAAATAAAAGTGCGGTGGCAACTCTTGTTTATTTTTGAGTTAAGTTAATCAACAGCTTACACTCACAAATTTCCACGCTACAGAAAAGTGGCGACTCTGCTGGGGACTATCTCCCTTGAGGGGTTTAGCCTACTTTGATTTATTTACTGTTTTTTGTCTGATTTGCATGTTACTTGTTTGTTCTGTTTGGGAGTTCCTCCGAGTGTGAGATAGGTCCTATACCCGGACCAGAGTGCATTTTGAGATAGGAGGATAGTATAGTCAAGGGAACTTTGGAGGAGTCGAATCCTAAAAAAGAAGAATTTGAGAATCTATCCACTCGGTGGTTGCCTCTTTGGAATTACTGATGCCGATTGAGCGATCGAGAAGGCATTACTTTTTCCATAGAAGCCTATAAAACTGAGGACCGTAGTAACCCTTAACCCATCCTAGCCTTTTTAGGATTGTAGCGCGGAAGCTATGAAGATGCAAATCTGACTTAGCTGTCACGCGATGCTACACTCAGGTTAGATTCTCTTGAGGATAAATACCAACCTCCAAGAAAATAGGTGTGCTGGTGTGTCTGATAGTGGATTGTGGACCCTGGGTACTTTGTTAGAACCACTGTTTTCTGCAGGTACAATGAAGACAAAACCTTAGTACATACCTTTGTGGGATTGGTTCTTACCCTTGGCTTCATGCTCGTGACTTGAACCTTGACCCGTGTGCTTTGTGTGATCTTGTTTGTGGGTGTTGCATCCATGCACTCATGCATTCATGAGCATTCTTTTGAAAGGTTTCAAGGAACTTAAAGGTGTTATTGTAAACATTGCATATACTGTTGTTAGGATTTTGGAAGGAGAAGTACAAGGAAGTACACTTTCAAGAGTCCTAAGTTAGGGGGTTTGAGAGAGCTAGGATCTTTGGTTGTAGATACCAAGAAGTTCGAGTCCAAATATGGAAGGCTTTTATCTCTCTTGAAGGTTGATATGGCTGAAGGATTGCTTGCTACTTTGGTTTAGTTCTATGACCCTTTGCTGCATTGTTTCACCTTTCTTGATTATCAGTTGGTACCTACGCTAGAGGAGTATTCTCTCCTGCTTGGTTTGCTTGTTTATGGTCGTATTTTCTCTGGTTTGGACCCCGCTCCCGAGCATGATGTTATTGCGAAGGCTACTCACTTGAAGGTTTTCGAGATTAAGGCTCGCATGGATACCAAAGGAAAGATTCTTGGGTTACCCGCTAAGTTCTTGATGGATAGATCTCATCACTTTGCTAGTGTGAAGAACACAGTTGCTTTTGAGGCTATTCTTGTCTTGCTTATTTATGGACTGTTCCTCTTCCCGAATGTTGAGAACTTTGTCGACATCAACGCTATTCAGATCTTCTTGATTGGGAATCCAATTCCCACTTTGCTTGCCGATGCTTACCATTCTATTCACCTCAGGAATTTCCATGGTGAAGGGATGATTATTTGTTGTGCACCTTTGCTTTACAAGTGGTTTATTTCTCACTTGCCGAAGTCTGCAGCTTTCTGGAATCTCAAGGATGGATTATATTGGTCGCGGAAGATTGTGTCTCTCACTCATTCTGATATTGATTGGTGTAGCCGTGTTCCTTCTGGAGCGATGATTATTGATAGTTGTGGTGATTTTCCCAATGTGCATCTTCTTGGTACAAAGGGAGGAATCAGCTATAATCCGGTGTTGGCTCATCGTCAGTTGGGATATCCTTTACGAGAGGTACCGAAGAACATTCATTTGGCTGGTCTCTTTTTCAAGGAAGAAGAGTCTCAGGTTACTCTCAAGAGAGAAATTGTGGAAGCTTGGTGCAGCATTCGTAGAAAAGGAAAGGAAAGTTTGGGAAATCCGAATTGTGTCTCTTCGGAACCTTACCTCCATTGGGTTAAAAATAGAGCTATTACTTTGAAGATGCCTTATGCGCGTCAGGATCCTTTATCTCTAACTGACAAGAAGCCTATTCTCTACTTTATGGAAGACATGGAGAAGTTTCAGATCGCTTTGGCCGATATGCAACAACAGAAAGATGTTTGGAAGAACAAGTATCAGATTGTTGAGTTAGAGAATGCAAGACTTCAAGAGCATTTCAATAAGAAGAATGAAGATGAAGTTGCCAACAAGAAGAGAAAGGCGCAAGAGGATTATTTTCCTATCGCATTCAGCCTGTTTCTGATATTCCGAAGAGTTCAGAATCTCCTTGGAAGTTGATCGTTGATCAGTTACTGGTTGAGAAGACTCAGATACAGGCCCACATCAAGAAGCAGGAAGATAGAGCTAGGACTTCTTCTCATAGGATTCTCTAGGGATCTAGTTTTCTTTATTCTCTATTGTTTTAGGATTCTTGAATCTGTACTTCCAAGATGTAATCTTTTCCATCATTAATGAATCAGATTTTGGTATTTCAGATAACAATGTTTGCAATATGCCTTATAATTCCTCGAAACTTTGCATTTGCATCTTGCACTTCAAGCATCTCTTGCATTATTTCTTGCCTTTTCCAGGTGTCTTATGTTTCTTTTGGTCTTCATTCAGCCAAGCTGTCGTAAGAGTATAATACTTGGGCTAATCTGAAGAAGAAGATGGATCAGATGCAACAAGAGAACCGTGAGCTTCGTGGGGAAGTGACAAATTTGAAGGATAGTTTAGAGAGACTCACTGCTATGATGGAAGCAATGGTTGCTGCTCAGAATCCACCACCTCCTCCTCCATTTTCAACTCCTGTGCAAAGGACAGTCATTTCTGAGATTGTCTCTACGCCTATATCTGTGGCGCCTGCTAGTGTTCCTCAACACTCCATGCCTCCTGGCTTCCCCTGGGCCATGCCCATTAACTTTGTTCCTGACGGTTATCAACCACCACCGACTCCTGAAGTTCCAGCTGTTCCTCCTATCCAGCCTGTGATGTCTGTACCGCCGCCTGTGGTCCATACTATTCCTTTTGGTGAAGAACAGATTTTTCATACTGCTCCAAGTGAAAATTCCAGTGGTTATGATAGAATGGAAGAGATTCATGAGCAGTTTGCTGAGATGCAGAAAGAAATCAAAGCTTTGAGGGGTAAAGAGCTATTTGGGAAGAATGCTCATGAGTTATGCTTGGTTCCTAATGTGAAGATCCTGCATAAGTTCAAGGTCCCTGACTTTGAAAAGTATAAGGGAAACTCTTGTCCGTTGAGTCACTTGACTATGTATGCTCGTAAGATGTCGGCTCAGAAGGATAATGATCAGCTTCTTATTCACTACTTTCAAGATAGTTTGTCTGGTGCAGCCTTGAAATGGTACATGGGACTCGACAGTACTCGAATTCGCACTTCGAAGATTTGGGTGAGGCGTTTGTGAAACAGTATAAGTATAATGTGGATATGGCTCCTGATCGTGACCATCTTCGAGCAATGGCTCAGAAAGATAAGGAGACATTAAAAGAATACACGCAGAGGTGGCGCGAGATTGCTGCTCAGATTAATCCTCCTTTGGAAGAAAAAGAGATGACTAAGATTTTTCTGAAAACTCTGAGTCCTTTCTATTATGAGCGTATGATTTCTAGTGCCCCAAGTAATTTCACTGAGATGGTTAATATGGGGATGAGATTGGAAGAGGGTGTCCGTGAGGGACGTTTGTTGAAAGATGGCAATTCTACTGGAAGTTCCAAGAAATATAGTGGAGGATTTGCCAAAAAGAAAGAAGGAGTGACCAATTTTGTTTCTCGAGAAAGGTATAGAAGACCTCGCAATAGAAACAATTAGTGTCAGCAATACGTTGCATATGTTACTCCTATTATCAAATCAACTCCCGTTGTTCAGGCAGCTCCTGCTCAACAACTTTCTAATCAACAGAACAATCAACGGGGCCATTTTCGGAAAGATTTTGATCTGATTCCGATGACCTACACAGAATTGCTTCCTTGTTTAATTAAGAAGAATCTGGTTCAGACTCGTCCACCACCTGCTGTTCCAAAAGATTCACCATGGTGGTATAAGCCCGAAGCTCATTGTGCTTTCCATCAGGGAGGAGCTGGGCATGACACTGAGAACTGTTATCCATTGAAGATGGAAGTTCAAAGGTTGGCTAGGAGTGGTATTTTGTCTTTCGAATATTCCAACCCTAATGTGCAATCGAACCCGCTGCCTAATCATGGCAAGGCGTCTGTCAATATGTTTATGGTTGTCCCGGTACATTCAAAATTTTTGATATCCGTTGGATTTGAAGATCTCTTGTGGAGATGCATGCGCTTTTAAGTGAATACTATGATATTGATCATGATTATGCAGCTTGTTGCATCTATTCCGTGAATCCGCGTGGTTGTGTGGTAGTGAAGAGCGACATTCAAAGAATGACGGGCGAGAATTTGATTGAGGTCACTGCTAAAAGAGATGAATATCAGAATGAGGTGAATGTTATTACACCATGATTTAATATTTCTGAAAGAGTTGTTATCTCTTATAATAGTCGGAAGACAACTGTTACGCCTTTGGTTATTTGGTTGCCCGGTCCGGTACCCTATGAATCTGACAAAGTTGTTTCGTACAAGTACAATGCTACCATGGTAGAAGATGGTAAGGAAGTGCCCATTCCTTCTTTATCTTCTGTGGTAAGCATCGCTGATGTTAGTAGAGTGACCCGGAGTGGTCGAGTCTTTGCTCCTGAGCCTCCAAAGATTGTGGAGAATGTTATTGCTGGCAAACGACATCAAGATGAGAGTAATGTTGATGCTTCCGGTCAGTCCAATGGTTCAAAGGCTTATGAGGATGAAGTTTTGAAATTGATCAAGAAGATTGAGTACAGTGTTGTAGATCAACTCTTGCACACCCCGTCCAAGATTTCAGTGTTGTCCTTACTGATGAATTCTGAAGCTCATAGGAAATCTTTGCAGAAGGTATTGGAAAAAGCATATATTAAGCATGATGTGACTGTTAATCAGTTTGATGTCATTGTTGCCAACCTCACCGCATGTAATAATTTGAGTTTCTGTGATGAAGAGTTACCCGAGGAGGGGAGAAATCACAATTTGGCTTTACATATCTCCATAAACTGTCAAGAAGATACGCTTTCCAATGTGTTGGTTGATACTGGTTCTTCTTTGAATGTGTTGCCAAAATCTACTTTATCAAGGTTTTCTTACCAAAGTCCTCCCATGAGGTATAGTGGGGTTGTTGTTAAAGCTTTTGATGGATCTCAAAAAACTATGATTAGAGAAGTTGATCTTCCGATCAAAATAGGACCATGCTTCTTCCAGATTACTTTTCAAGTAATGGATATTCGTCCTGCTTATAGTTGTTTGCTAGGCCGACCCTGGATTCATGGGGCTGGGGCTGTGACTTCAACTCTTCATCAAAAACTGAAATTTGTTAAGAATGATAAGCTGGTAATTGTTGGAGGTGAGCAAGCGATTCTGGTGAGCCTCCTTTCATCCTTTTCGTATGTTGATGCTGATGAAACTGTTGGAACTCCGTTACAAGCTCTTGCTATTGATGACAAAGTTGTTAAGAAGAATGAGTTACCCATGTCTTCTTTGAAAGATGCTCTGCATGTGTTAAAGACTAGTCGATCTGATGGTTGGGGCCGAGTCATTGATGTGGTTGATAACCTAGGAAAAACTGGTTTAAGCTTTACGCCTAGTACAGTCAGAAGAATTTGAAACATATTAATGAGACCTTTCACAGCGCCAGATTCATCAACAAAGATCACTCTACTGCTGCCATCATTGAAGATGATGAAGAAGAAGAACTTCCCAACTTCGTGACACATGGACAAATATGCCAGAATTGGATAGATGTTGATGTTCCAACTGTTATTCATATTTCAAAGTAATTTGTTTTTGTTTCTTTCAAAAAAATTCGTTCACTCTGCCCAAGGTGAAAGTGAATTTGTGAGGGCTTTGATTCAAATTTTATCATCATCAATAAAATGTTATTTTGTTTATCCATATTATGTTTTCCCTTTTTGTTTTATTTCTGAAAAATGGTAACATAAAAAACTAAAAATAATAATAATGTGATAATCACTTTTATCTGCATAATACTTGCACTTCTTGTTCATATTCTAAAATCAAAGATAAATCATTGTGCAGATTGATTGATAAACCCATTGAAAACAATGACCCCTCCCAACTTTGAGTTCCCTGTGTTTGGAGTTGAAGAAGAGGATATTGAGGAGATTCCAGATGAAATTTCTCGGTTGCTTGAGCATGAGGAAAAATCCATTCAGCCTCATGAAGAGCCAGTGGAATTGGTTAATCTGGGTTCAGAGGATGATAAGAAAGAAGTCAAGATTGGGGCACTGCTTCAGTCAGATGTTAAGAAGAGGATTGTGGAGCTTCTTAGAGAATATGTTGACGTGTTTACTTGGTCTTATCAATACATGTCTGGTTTTGATACTGATATTGTGGAGCACCATTTGCCATTGAAATGTCCACCTATGAAACAGAAATTGAGAAGAACTCATCTCGACATGGCTGTGAAGATTAAAGAGGAGGTTCAAAAGCAGATTGATGTTGGTTTTCTTGTGACTTCCGAGTATCCTCAATGGGTGGCCAATATAGTGCCTGTTCTGAAGAAAGACGGAAAAGTCCGAATGTGCGTCGACTATAGAGATTTGAATAAAGCGAGTCCAAAAGATGATTTTCCACTGCCACACATTGACATGTTGGTAGATAATACTTCTAAACTCAATATATTTTCTTTTATGGATGGATTTTCCGGTTATAATCAAATAAAGATGGCACCCGAGGATATGGAAAAAACAACATTCATTACACCCTGGGGAACATTCTGTTACAGAGTGATGCCCTTCGGTTTGAAAAATGCTGGTGCAACGTACCAGAGAGCTATAACTACTTTGTTCCATGATATGATGCATAAAGAAATTGAGGTCTATGTGGATGATATGATTTGTAAGTCGAAGACTGAAGAAGATCATATTGAGTACTTATTGAAGTTGTTTCAACGTTTGAGAAAGTTTAAGCTCCGTTTGAATCCTAATAAATGTACTTTTGTGTCCATTCTGGAAAATTGTTGGGATTTATTGTCAGCCAAAAAGGCATTGAAGTTGACCCTGGTAAAGTTAAAGCTATTCAAGAAATGCCTGCGCCCAAAACAGAAAAACAAGTAAGAGGATTCTTGGGACGTTTGAATTATATCTCCTGATTTATATCCAATATGACTGCCACATGTGCGCCGATCTTTAAGCTTCTCCACAAAGATCAGGGTTGTATATGGACAGAGGATTGTCAGAAAGCATTTGAAAGAATTAAAGAGTATCTGCTTGAACCTCTGATTTTGTCTCCTCCCGTGGAAGAAAGACCTTTGATCATGTTTTTGACTGTGCTAGAAGAGTCTATGGGCTGTGTTCTGGGTCAACAAGATGAATCTGGTCGAAAAGAATTTGCCATTTATTATTTGAGCAAAAAGTTCACCTATTGTGAGTCTCGGTATTCAATGCTTGAAAAGACATGTTGTGCTTTAGCTTGGGCTGCCAAGCGCCTCCGCCAGTATATGTTGAATCATACAACTTGGTTGATATCCAAAATGGATCCCATCAAGTATATCTTCGAAAAGCCTACTTTAACTGGGAGGATTGCTCGTTGGCAAATGTTGTTGTCAGAATATGATATCGAGTACCGAACTCAAAAAGTGATAAAATGAAGTGTTTTGCCTGACCATTTGGCACACCAGCCCATTGATGATTACCAACCTATCAGGTTTCATTTTCCTGATGAAGATGTGATGTATCTAATGGTTAAAGATTGTGAAGAACCATTACCTGATGAAGGGCCTGAGCCTGGATCCCGTTGGGGTTTGATTTTTGACGGAGCTGTTAATGAGTATGGCAATGGTATTGGGGCAATAATTGTTACTCCTCATGGTTCTCATATTCCTTTCACTGCGAGGTTGATGTTCACTTGCAAAAATAATGCGGCTGAGTATGAAGCATGTATTATGGGCCTGGAAGAAGCCATTGATTTAAGAATCAAGATTCTTGATGTATACGAAGATTCATCCCTGGTGATTAATCAGATTAAAGGAGAATGGGAGACACGTCAACCTGATTTGATTCCTTATCGATATTATGCAAGAAGGTTGTTAACTTTCTTCAATAAGGTTGAGTTTCACCATGTACCCAGAGCAGCAAATCGAATGGCGGATGCTTTAGCCACTATATCCTCCATGATTGTGGTGAATCGGTGGAATGATGTGCCCAAAATCGATGTTATGCGGCTTGATAGGCCAGCTCATGTGTTTGTGGTTGAAGAGGTAGTTGATGATAAACCATGGAATTATGATATTAAATGCTTTCTTCAAAATCAAGAGTACCCGCTTGAGGCATCCAAGAAATATAAGAAGACTTTGAGAAGATTGGTTGGTAGTTTCTTCTTGAATGATGATGTGATGTATAAAATAAATTATGACATGGTCTTGCTCAGATGCGTGGATAGACACGAAGCAGACATGTTAATGAAAGAAATTCATGAAGGATCTTTTAGTACTCATGTCAATGGGCATGCAATGGCTAAGAAAATGTTAAGGGTAGGTTACTATTGGCTGACAATGGAATCCGACTGTTGCAAATTTATGAAGAAGTGCCATAAGTGCCAGGTTTATGCTGACAAAATTCATGTACCACCAACTCCTCTCAATTTTATTTCTTCTGCATGGCCTTTCTCCATGTGGGGAATTGATATGATTGGAATGATTGAGCCTAAAGCGTCGAACGGACACCGTTTCATATTGGTGGCCATTGACTATTTTACCAAGTGGGTTAAAGCGGCATCATATGCCAATGTGACCAAGAAAGTAGTGGTCCAGTTTATCAAGAACCAAATCATCTGTCGGTATGGTGTTCCGAGCAAGATTATTACTGATAATGGGTCGAATCTGAATAACAAGATGATGAAGGAATTATGCGATGAGTTTAAGATTGAGCATCATAGTTCTTCTCCTTACAGACCTAAGATGAATGGGGTTGTTGAAGCTGTTAATAAGAATATCAAGAAGATTGTTCAGAAGATGGTTGTTACTTACAAGGACTGGCATGAAATACTCCCTTTTGCTTTGTATGGGTATCGTACATCCGTCCGCACTTCAACAGGGGCAACCCATTTTTCTCTTGTTTATGGTATGGAAGCAGTGCTCCGGTAGAAGTTGAAATCCCTTCCATGAGAGTTTTAATGGAAGCTGAATTGTCTGAGGCTGAATGGTGCCAAAGCAGATACGATCAGTTGAATTTGATTGAAGAAAAAAGAATGACGGCCTTGTGTCATGGCCAATTGTATCAACAGAGAATGAAGAAAGCTTTTGATAAGAAGGTTCGACCTCGTGTGTACAGAGAATGCGACCTCGTGCTCAAAAGGATCTCGACTTCTACCAATGATTCTAGGGGCAAGTGGACTCCTAATTATGAAGGTCCATATGTTGTTAAGAGAGCCTTCTCTGGCGGTGCATTACTTCTTACAACTATGGATGGTGAAGAGTTCACTCGTCCTGTGAATGCCGATGCAGTCAAGAAATACTTCGCCTAAAAAATAAAAGAACAGCTCGCTAAGTTGAAAACCTGAAAGGGCGGCTTAGGCAAAAATGAGCGTCTCGGTGGGCAGAAAACCCGAAAGGGCGGTCCAGGCAAAAATTAGAGACAAAAACAGAAATAATCATCCCGGTAGATTGAAACCCTGAAAGGGCAATCTAGGCAAAAGTTAGGGATTATGGCAAGTAACTGCATCTGGCCAGTCTTGATCATTTGAAAGCAACATTGTCCATTAAGGATTTTGCTTCAATCATCCTCAGCTGAAGTTTTGAGCACATCGGAATTCAAAGTTGTTAGGGAGAATAGTGGTCATTGTATTTCAATGTAACCCTTTCCATGTATTTACCATTTTTCAAACTTTGTAATGATCCATGGAATTACGCCATTTGCGGACTTCCATTCTATTAATAAAATTTGGGCCTTTGTCCCTTTGTTTGCAATTCTTATTTTGTTTCTGTTTACAAAATTTCATTTATTGCTGATGATGATTTTTGAAACAAAATGTGAATAATTGATTTAAATTTTTGAAAATTATAAAAACATTTTTCTTTGATTTATGAATATAAAAAAAAAGAATGTCAACGGTTATTCCAAGAATGGTAGGATCAATGTTTTCCTCAGCAGGGTTTGTTCTCGCTCCTTTGGCAGAATTTATTGACAGATCCCCAGTAGAGTTTGTTGATATTTCCTTAGCAGAACTTGTTCCTATGAATGTGATCAGTTGTTGACAAGGTGATAGGTTTGTTATGATGTGTTGAATTAATAAGGTCCAATTTGTTTGGTTTTTCCCCAGCTAGGTCTTGATCCGAATCTTCTCCAGCTGATTATGTTATGGTCAGGCAGTTGAATAGTTTTTAGGTCCACATCTCCTTAATGGTAGTTCCCACGCAGAGATTCATTTTCGCTGTCCCCAGCAGAAATTATATGAGGAATCTTCACTCAGAGTTTTGCCCTCTAGACGTGTTGTTGTTGCTTTGGATGTCCCCGAATAGAGAGTGATGTTATTCTCTTCTAAGAAGCATTGACGTGGTGATCGCTTGTCATGTTTCATCTTGTCTTGTGGATGTTTTTCTCTCCAGGTTGTTCTACCCAGGGATTTATCCTTGATGATTATCCAACAGAGGCAGTGTACTATAATTTCCAATCATAAAGCAATGAGGTTAATTTCTCATTTCCCTCGGCAAGTCCAAGATGTACTTCTCTCCGGATTGTTTTTTAGAGATTTTATCCTCCTAGTGAAGATTATGCATCACTATTATGGCTATTCCCTAGTAAAGTCGCTCATGATAACTATATTCAAGGAATATTGATATACTAGTCACCTGTTGGGTTTTCTCTCATTCACGATGAGTATGGATCTAAAATCCCCTATAGTTTGACCTTTTGCTGTTTTCCCAGCAAGTTCAGGATGCTTTGCTCAGAATTGATTAAATCCTCTGAGAGTGTTCTCGTATCTCCAGCAGATCTGCCTTGTTTTCCCAGTGGATTTTTGCATAGATGTTTATATGTCTACAATCCCCAGCAGATTCATTTTTTTCTGCAGCAGATCTCTTCATCCGTTTGAAATGGAAGTTCCTGTGAATTTTTAGGATCCCCATGAAGAATCAGAAAGTTTGGGTTGTTGTGATTCCCCAACAGCTTCTTGCCATCCTCAAAGCAGAGTTTATGTTGTTATCCTCTTTGTGGATCGTTGATGTTAGAAAATTGATATTTGGGTTTTTCCCCAAGCAATATCTTCCTTTCTCCAGCAAGATTTGAGCCTTGTAGTAGGATTTATTTTCCTTTGATAGCTTTTGTTTATCTCTTGCAGGATTTCTTTAGCTAAATGCCTAGCAGAGTTGCTAATAACATCTCCATCTTGTTAAGATTAGCCGAGTATTCAGTGGTGTTATGATGTTTATTTCATCCTCTGTTTATTCTTTATGTCTGTTTTGTTAGCATATTCATACTCATAAGCTTCGCACGCGCATTCATTTGTTGTGCATAGGATATTATTGTTGTATTTTGCATTTTGCATTTGTGTTGGTGCTTCTTTGCTCTCTGGTGGTGTTATCCCCGTAGAGCGCGTGTGTCCTCTCTCTATTTAGAGTGTCAACCCGTAAGCAGAAAAATACCTATCTTTGTTAATTCCCCACTGAGTTTATTTCTCGTGGAAGATTTTGATTCAGTTTCCTCTCCAGTTCATTATCTGGATGGAATTAGTCCCCAGTTGAGATATTTCCTCCTCGGGATGAGTCTTGTTTGACCGTTTCTCTCCAGCTTGTTCCTGGATTGAACTTTGGTCCCCTGCAATATTTGTTTGGATCTCTAGGCTGTGAAACCTAGATTGAGAGTGCATTTATTTTGCACCTTTGAGGATTCTACACCCTTCAACTGAAATCTGCGTGTGATTCCCCTTTTGGAAGGTTCAATACTGTTTCGTGGCAATCCTTTATTTGAGAAGCCTGAGGCGATGCAGTTGATACCTTTTGTGACTCCAATGAATGGTAAGTCTCTTCGGTTTGATGGGACAGTTCGTTGTTAAGATTTTTGTGACTCCAATGAATGGTGAGTCTCTTCGGTTAGACGGGACAGTTTGTTGTTGAGATTCTTCCACTCCGATGAATGGTAAGTCTCTTCGGTTTGATGGGACAATTTGTTGTTGAGATTTTGTGACTCCAATGAATGGTAAGTCTCTTTGGTTAGATGGGACAGTTCGTTGTTAAGATTCTTCTACTCCGATGAATGGTAAGTCTCTTCGGTTAGACGGGATAGTTTGTTGTTGAGATTTTTTTGTTACTCCGATGAATGGTAAGTCTCTTCGGTTAGATGGGACAGTTTGTTGTTGAGGTTTTCTGCTCCGATGGATGGTTAGTCTCTTCGGTATGCTAAAGATAGTTCATTGTTGAGGTATTGATTTTCCCCATTGGAGACTTGTTGTGCTAAGTCTTCCCTGTTGAGTTATATCCTTGTTGAGTTGTGGTTTATTTCCATATACGGTTATCCCCAGTTTGAATCTTTTCCTCAGATGAGTCCCAGTAGTTGTGCGGTATGTTCCCTGACTAGTTGGTGGCCTCCTGTGATATGTTTCCCCGGTGGAGTTTCATTCTCCCGTTGTTCTTTTGTTTATCTCCTTAGGCATTTTTTCCCCACGGTGGTCTTGTGTCTTCATACCATTTTGCATAATCATGTCATCTTGTGGTCTCTTAGGGCCAAAAATTGGGTTTATTGTTATATTTAAGTCTCTTTTATCTCGTCGAGACAAAGATGGCCATCTTCATATCTTCGGATAGAAGAAACTTAAATAGGGGAAGTTGTAATACCCTAATTTTTATCCCTAAGATCCCGCATGTCCTTTTACATCTCATACCACAAACACGATCACACATTCGTCCCCTCTTTTGTAGGTTTGTGCCTTGCAGGGATCTTTGAGTTTGTGTGTGTTTGTTAGTTGTTTTATTGCTTAATTTGTTTATGCTTACTAATCATTAATTAAAATCCAAAAATATTTTGTTTCCTTTCACTAACATTTTCAGGGGAAGAACAGGTTAAAAATATCAAAAAATCAGTCCCGCAGCTCGAATGAATTCCATCTGAACAAAGTAAAAGTTGATCCGCAATTAATTCAAAAAATTATCTGATCAAGAGTTTCTAAGTTTTAATTAATTATTATTCAAGAGACTCCAAGGTTCATGTGTTTATTTCCATGCCTTCTTTGACGAGCAAAAGAATCGAGCTAAACCACAGCAGTGCACTTAAAAAGGAGCATTTTTTTCAAAATTTGCACTGAGTAACCGGTTACCCTGTGGTGAGTAACCAGTTACCCTCGTGAAAATTTGAAAAAATGGTGGCAAATTAAAATTCAGAAATTGGCACCAATCTCAGCCCTTGATCACATTTGGAATATTCTAGGCCACCTCATTTTAATTCCCTTACATCACTTTGATCATTTTCCACCATGCACCTTCACTAATCACCACTCTTTTGATAATTCCCTCCAAATTTGAATTCCAATCCTAATTTTGATCATCCAAGCCTAATTCCAAACCACCAATTTTCCCAAGCCTAAACTCTATAAATAGAGGCTTCATTTCATTCATTTCACAAGCTTTTGATAGCCAACAAACCTCTTGCAAATTCTCTTCCCAACCACAAATTTCACTAAAGCTCACTTTTCTTCTTTTGAAAGTTAACAAGAATTCACATTGAATCTTGTTCAACTTTGAGCTAAACCTTCATCCAAACTTGTTTTCTTCATCAATTCTCATAGATCAAGGCTTTTGTATTTGGATCTTGAAGCAATTTGAAGGAATTTTCAGATTTGAAGTGGTAATTCATCTCTCACCACTGTTGAAACTTCATCTTCATCTTCCATAATGTAGATCTTTGGAGATATTTGTTACTTGATCCTTTAGATCTTGTAATTGTGTTTAATTGCTGGTTTTTGCTGTGATTTTACTTTAAATTTTGTGCAATTTCAGTGCCATAATCATAAGGTGTTTGTAAAAAGTTTTGAAAGTGGATCATGCTGAATTTTGCACAATTTTCTGCATTCTGGTGCAGAGTAACCGGTTAACGTCTGGTGAGTAACCGGTTACTTTGTGTTAATTTTGAAAAACTGCACTTATTTTGAACTAAGTAACCGGTTAACGTCTGGTGAGTAACCAGTTACTACGAAACAGAATGCATATTTTCACTTGTTTTTGGGGCTATTTTGGTTTTTCTTCCTCCTTCTTCCCCTTTCTTCTTGTTTTAGCCTTGAAATGCATTGTTGAGATTAATTTCTCTTCAATTTCAATGGACTTTGGATATGGTTAGAGTAATTAAACATTCATTAGTTCAAATCTATTTTTTAATGAATTGTTGAATTCATTTGAGGTGCTTTGAATTAGTGATATGTTTTCACACTTAAACTTATCAATTAAAAGTGATTGAACTTGAAGATGAAAGGTTCTTGACTTTGTAATTCAATTGGCCTTCTCTTCATCTATTTCCTTTTTTATTTTGATCGATGAAAGTCTTTTGGATCTTGGAATTTCTTTGTTGAATTCTTGATCAAGACTAGATCGTTACCTATTTTCTTTTCGTGCGGTATTGCTTCTGGATGAAGATCTACATATCGTTCATCTAGCATGCATTAGCATAAAGATCTATTGACCGGCCTCATTGTAGGGTAATTACTCCATAAATTACTCGGCGATTGCTTAACATAGCGCAACATTTGTCCCTCTTTATCTAATTCGGAATTTGAACTTTCGTGGTCCGAACCTTGATTGGTCGCGTCAACCCAATGAAGATTGATCTTTTATATTAGGTTCAAAATCTTTGAAGCTTGTTGTTATAGAGGCTTTGATTCTATCAATCTTCTAACAAATATTTATTAACCTTGGCCTAAGTACATTGTTTAATCACTATAGTTCAAGACGCGGAATGGAATAATCGGTGAAGGCTTATGGCACTAGAGCCTTGTGCCACTAACCACTAACTCCTAACTTCTTTACTTTTCCTTCTCGCTCCCTATCTCTCTTTATCTTTTTTATGCTTTATGTCATTTTATCATATCATGTTTATGTTTATGTCATTTTTCTTTTGTCCACTTGGACCATATTATCTTGTGCTTTGTTTTTCTTTTGTCCATTTGGACTCAAAAACATTAATAAAGGATTAAACCACTAAAAGACTTGTGCTCTTAATTGTTGGACTATGGCCACTATCCCTTGCTTTGGAGGACCTATACTCTTGATTATGGACTTATGGACTTAGAGTTAGGATCTTAACCTATTGCTTGGGAGTTTGTGATGGAAAACCTTGGATTTTGGATACTTGGAGTCCTTTTTTTAAGACTTATTTTGAATCAAGACCAAATCAAAAAGGGAAAAATGCTTATGCTATGGAGCTTGTCCATGTGGTTAGATCTTTCTTATCCTTAGCTTTTATTTTCATGCACTAGGATAGTCACTTCTTCTCCACCCCTTCTTCAATTTTCAAAATCTCCTCTCTTTTTCAAAACCTTCTTGTTTTCAAACTTAAAACCGCTTTCATAATAAAACCTTGACTTTGGTCAAGTGATTTTTAAGCTTTGTTTTCTTTAATAAATGTCAATCAATATTAACCATATTTTGACCTTTTCATAAAAACATAAAAAATACAAAAACTCATCAAAATTTTTTTTGTGTGCTTTGTGCACTTTTTCTTTTAAACTTTTTCATAAGTTTAGACATGATTCATTTCTTTAAGCGGAATTATTAGCTTGGAAATTATGACTTGTCTTTACACTTAAAATCAACTAAAACAAACAAATTTCATTCTTTGTACCACGAACTACGAGGTTTTGATCCTACATTGCACATCGTGGGTACGTAGGCATGAGGCGATAAGTCTCTCCAAACACAAAAATCTTAAAAAATATTTCTCCTCTCATCTCTCCCAATCTCTTTCAAGCAAACCATTTTCAGACCAAAAGCATGAATACATCAAAGGGCTCCTATAGAGTACTATAGATGTATTGGGTGCGTAAAACCTTCCCTTTACATAACCAACCCCCTTACCCTTTATCTCTTTGTTCTTTTAGAACTCTTTAGGTTTTGTTCGCTCTTTTTTTCCTTTCCTTTTTGGATAAAAATAAAAGTGCGGTGGCGACTCTTGTTTATTTTTGAGTTAAGTTATTCAATAGCTTACACTCACAAATTTCCCCGCTACAGTGACGAACTTCTCGGTGGATCACAAAGTCCGATATTTTTCTTCTAAGATTGTCTTCAGTAATGACACTGATCTCTGGCGGAGTTGGATCACTAGAGTCTTCTTCCCATGCAAAGTTGTCATAAGAGGACTCCTCGACTGTATCTTCAACACTATTTTCATATTCAAGGGGATCTCCCCATCCAGTTGGCTGGATGCCCTCATATCTGATGCGAGAGCTTTCAGGAGCAGTGTACTTCACTAGAAAGTCGTATTTCCTGCTTTGCTCCCCAAAGTATCCCAAGTTATTGAGGGGATAGAAGAGTCATCTTCCTCAATGACATTGACCTCAGGAAATGAAAAGTTAATAAATTCTTGTCCTGGGATCTTTGAAAATTCATCAATGTGGCGTTTGACATCCTCAGAATGTTTTGGGTAAAGATTCCATGATTCTGGGAGAACAGGTGTAGTTTCCTCAAGGTCATTCAGCAGATATGCATTATCTGGATGACTCTTTGCTCCGAATCTTCCACGTAAGGCTTCCAGATGGTCAAATCATCCATGGGATCACATGAGTTATAGTCAAAGTTGTCTTTCAATAGAGTGTCTTCCTCTAATGAGTTGGGTGGAGCACGACTTCCTTCGGGATCGCAATCTCCGTAGATTATTCTGACGTCTGATCATGGTATATATCTGGGACTTTGCTTTGGAGAGTAGGATAACATGTATGTTTCTTCCTGAGATATATAACCTTCATCATTGAAATAGGATTTCCACTCTTCATTTGTATCAGAAGAGTTATTTTCCTCGATGGTGTGGACTTCTTGAGATATTGGGTGGAGGAAGCCTCCACAGTGGAAGAAATCTTGAATGGGACGAAAGCTTTCATCCTTTTTTGTAGTCTTGGTGAGTGCTGAAGAAAAACTAAGACCTTTTCTTGTCTTGTTGTCAATAGGAACCACAACTTTCCCCCATCCTTTTATGTCATCACTTCCCATTACTTGGAGAGCGTCTTTGTACGAGTAAATTAACGTTCCTTTTTCTTGGTGATTCTCATTGCTCACTGAGAGTGCTTGGAATTGAGTTCCAACAACCTCCTCTGGTTCTAAATAGGAGAATGATGATAGGTTGCTCACGATTAAAGCTTGTTCTTTGCATACTGTGACCAACTTGTCGTTCTTGACAAACTTCAGCTTCTGCTGGAGTGTCAAAGTGACTGCCCCTGCTTCATGTATCCAAGGTCTTCCTAATAAATAAATGTATGCTGCTCAGATGTCCATGACCTGGAAAGTGACTTGGAAAGTGTGGAGACCAATGGTTAAGGGAAGTTCGACTTCACTGAGAACTGTTTTCCTGGATCCGTCAAAGGCTTTGACGATGATCTCATTGCCTCTCATCGGAGTACCTCGAAAAAATAGGCGTACCAAAGTTGACCTTGGCATGACGTTCAAGGATGAACCTGTGTCTACCAGTACGCTGGCTAAAGCATCGTCCTAGAAATTGACTGTGATATGAAGTGTCATGTTATGTTTCTTTCCTTCCTCTGGAAGTTCTTCATCACTAAAGCCCAAATTGTTGCAGGAAGTGATGTTGGAAATAATGTTGTCAAATTGACCCACTGTCACATCTTGTTCTACAAAGGCTTGTTCTAAGACTTTCTGTAGAGCTTCTCTGTGAGCTTCTGAACTGAGCAGAAGAGATAAAACAAAGATCCAAGAAGGAGTTTGCAACAATTGATCCATAATTTTGTATTCACTTTTCTGAATGAGCTTTAGCATTTCATTGTTATTCTTCATAGGCTCTGCACTGCTGGATTGACCAATTTGTTAATTAGGAACTTCAGTTTGAGGTTCCTTTTCTTTTTGCAGGTTCTCCAACTCCTCTGTTGAGGATTCGACTGCTTCGGGTGACCTGAATGATATCAGCAATGTTGACTACAGATGGTAGTGGAATTTCTTTTCCATCTTCAATTGTAGTCGCATCGTACTTGTACGGAATATCTTTCTCTGACTTGTATGGTATTGGTTCCGGCAAGTAGATGACCATTGGGGCTATTTGGGTCTTTTGACCGTCATAAGTAACCTCAATCGGTTCTAGGTTGGGAACTTTTCTACTGTCAAGAGGGATTTCCATGTGCCTTGGTTCCTTGAGCAAAGGAATTATGGTGAAAACATCCTTGTTAATTCTATAATTAAAATGTTCTCTTTTATCGGAGACTGTGATAGTCCTCTTGTCCAGTAGTCTTTGGACCTTGTTTTGGACAAGGAGGCAACCTTGCACCATGTTAATAGACTGAGAATTTAGGCGTGACTGGGTTTCCCCTTGGTCTACCTGATGCTGGAAAGCTGCCCGCACGAGGTAGCATCCTTGGTTATTTTCTGAACATACTTGACAACGCTCATAATTGTGAGGTGGCACCCTGCCTTACCCACTCTGTATGCAGTGCATCTTTAGCTAATATGTTCCTAGTAAGTGGATGTCACAGCTTTAGTGTCTGTCTGGATTTCCATTAGTTATGCTAACTTATTGTGTATCCTCGTCCTGGTAGACTAGGACCACCAATGGTCTAACAGATGTTAAAGAGTTCTTTTTACAAGTGCGCAACCTTGGTCGTTTTCAGAGCAATCCTTGCAGTCTTGATAATTATGCGAGGACAGAAAACCGAGTCTGACCAGCTCATCATGTAATTCCACCAGACTGGTATTCATTAAACGAATATCGAAGATCTGAATAATGTTGACCTGATGATCATTCCTTTCATGGTAGTCTTGGATCCATCCAAGATCCATTTGATGCTGGAGGGCCTCTTGTACAAAAGAGCATCCTTGATTGTCTTTTGAGCAAATCGGATAAGCGTTGTAACCGTGCAGCGGAAAATTGTAGTGCCGAATTTGTCTTGAATGCATTGCCACTAGATTGACATTCATTGCGCGGATGTCATGATTTTGAACAATGTTTGGATGTGCATGGGCCATATTTACTTCACGAATCCTGTGATCCTGAATCCAGCCTAGATCCATCTGCTCTTGAAAAGCTGCTTGTACGATAACACATCCTTGATTGTTCTTAGAACAGATATCACACTGGTGATAGCTGTGAGATGATACATGGCCGTACTCGCTCTGCCTGCAATGCATTTTCATCAGATTTGTTCCTAGTCGGCGTACATCGTGGATTTGATAACTGCTGTCGAGTTCTCCTTCTATCAAGTTTACTGAAGTTTTTTCATGTTGCCACAATGGATTCGTATGAACATTTGGGTTCATATCTTTGAAGGATAAAACACCATTTTTGACGAGCTTTTGTACATCAGATTTAAAGCTTAGGCAATTCTCAATGTTATGTCCTAGTCCTCCTTGATGGTAAGGGCAAGATTGATCGGCTTTGAACCAAAAAGAAAGATTGTCTAGTACTGTAAGAGGAGTCCTGGTTTGAACGTGACCCTTGGCTAGCAGAAGTGGAAATAATTCTGCATACAACACTGGTATGGGGTCAAACCCTGGTGATCGTGTAGTACGATTGTTATTATTGTATTGTGGACGAGCCTGTTGAAGAGGTTGTTGCTGCCTTTACTGATACTATTGTTGATTTGGATGGATCTGAGCAATCTGAGGTTGACATGTCGGAGCTGGCGCTGGGTTGATGGTGGGAGTTACTGCTGCTACCTACCGAGGTTGATACCTTTGTCTTTGCTTACCCAGATATATTACTGATATCTTGCTCTTTCTTTTTTTGGAAAGCACTACCGTATATTTTAGTACTGCTGGATGGTTATGTATTTTTGACTAATCGTCCTTCTAGAACTGCTTCCTCAAGGCGTACTCCCATGTGCACTTGCAACCATTCGGTCATAATAAAATGAGCCCAATGTTTTTAGGAATATTTTTGTCATTTCCTTCTCCTTAAGAGGAGGACAGATTTGGGCGGCGATTTCACGCCATCTCTGAGCATACTCCTTAAAGGTTTCTTTATCTTTCTGGGACATTGCCCTGAGCTAGTCCCTATCTGGTGCCATGTCCAAGTTGTATTTATACTGCTGAACAAAATTTACCCCAAGATCTCTGAAAGTACTGATCTTGGTACAGTTTAGACCCATGTACCATTTAAGTCCGACACCAGATAAACTGTCTTGGAAGTAGTGGATAAGTAGTTGTTGGTTTTCTGTTTGAGTAGACATCTTCTGGGCATACATTACTAAATGACTTTAAGGGCAAGAGTTGCCTTTGTATTTTTCAAAGTCATGCACCTTGAATTTGTGTGGTATTTTTACATTAGGGACCAAACAGAGGTCAACGGCGTCCTTACCAAACAAGTCCTGTCCGCGAATGGCATGCAGTTCTTTCTGCATTTCTAAGAACTGTTCCTGGAATTCATTCATTCTTTCGTACACTTCTTCATTTCTGCCAGAAGTGGTCTGAAGAATATGTTCTTTTGGGATAGTATGTACCACAGATTGTGGCATAGACATTACGGCGCTAACTCTTGGCATTTTAGTAGTCTGATGTTTGTAACCTTCGGGTAGAGGAATCTCTGTTAACCCTTGTGTCTTCATTTACCTGAAGTTTGTAACCTTCAGGTCTGGAGGTTCCTGCTATTGCTTCTAGGTCTTTAGTGACCGGAGGTATATATCCCTCAGGTACAAAATTGAAAGGCATACCCTAGGGAAAACCTTTAGGCATGTTATACTGAGGATGACTGCCAGGTGTCTCAAATGCTGGTGTAGATATAATCTCTGAGATTGCAGTCCTTTGAAGTTGTTGATCCTGAGTTGCTGCCAGGGATTCAATCGTGTTGTGGAGTTTCTCCAAACTCTCCTTTAAAGCGTTGATTTCCTCTCTTAGTTCTCTGTTCTCTTCTTTGAGATCGTCCATTTTCTTTTGCCGATTGGCCCAAGTATTGTACGAATAAGACAGTTTAACTCTAGAGCGCGACACATGTGTGAGACTCAATGACAAAGATGTGTTATGTAAGAATGATGAATGATATGCAAAGAATGAAAATGATCTTTTTAGTTTTTGTTTTCAAAAGAACTTTTACAATTATGTTGCAAATATCATACAGTGGTGGAAACCTTTTATTGAACTCAAAAGATTGCAGTATCTTACAGGGAAAAGTACATTATCTTATAAAGTGCGAGAAGGAAAACTAGGCCTATGGATCCTCAGGTATTTCCGAAGAAAGCTCAGATGCTGGTTGCTGAATTTTTCTCTTCTTTAATCAGGCCCCTTCAATCGTTGTCGGGTTGATGATCCTTTGCCATGTGAAAGGAGATAGCAAATTTCTTCGTTCCTCTTGACTTTCTATAGCATGTTGCTCTAATATCTTAATCAGAGCATCCTTTTCTTTTAAAAGCTCCTGAATTTTTGGCATTCCAAGCTGATAATCTGGTACTTGTTCTTCCAAGAGTTCTTCTCGCGTTGGACCTTGTTGAAAATGATTTGAAGCTTCTCCGTGTCATTCATGAAGTAAAGAATGGACTCTTTCAGGGGGAAAACTTCCTGACGAGGCTAAGGCATTTTCAATTTGATGGCTCTAGTTTGCACCCATCAGAGGTAAGGCTCTGCAGAGATGCAGTTTGGCCTTCCTAGGGATTCTCTTCCCTTCCTATGAACATGTTACCAGGCATGCACAATTTCTTTCTTTAGTGCTCTGTCATTTTCTCCTTCCTTGAAGAAAAGACCTTCTAGATGAATGTTATGTGGTACATTCTTCATCGGGTATCCAAGTTGAGGACGAGCTGAAATTGGATGATAATTAATCCCTCTTTTAGTACCAATGAGGGATGCATTGGGGAAACTTCCACATTCGTCGATGATTTTTATTTCGTCATAGATCTGATTGTTCCAATCTATGTCAGAATGGGTAAGGGACATAATCTTCCGCGACCATCGCATACCACTCTTGGGATCCTAAAAAGCAACAGACTTAGGTAAGTGGGAAATAAACCATTTGTAGAGCAATGGTACATAGCATGTGATCATTCCTCCACTATACAAATTTCTTAAATGTACCGAATGATAAGCATCCGCGAGCAAAGTTGGGACTGGATTCCCAATTAAGAATATTTTGAAAGCATTAACATAGATGAAGTTGTCAGTGTTGGGAAAGAGGAATAACCCATGTATGAGCATAACAAAGACATCCTCGAAAGTAGTTACATTTCCTATACTGGAAAAGTATAGGGCTTTCTCCATCAGGAATTTAGCTGGTAAACCCTGGATTCCTCCCTTGGTGGTCATGTGAGTTCTGATATCTGACTCTTCCAAAGAGGTAGCTCTTGCAATGGCTTGATCTTTTGGAATTTCTTCCAGTCCAGAAAATGGATCTTGATCTGTGATAGGTAAATCAACCAAATGAGAGTATTCTTCTAGTGTCGGTGTAAGCTGATAATCCGGAAATATGAAGCAGTGGTATACTGGATCATAGAACTGAACCAATGTAGACAGGACTCATTCTACCATGTTGACCTTCAAAAGAGACAACAGTCCTCCGTGGTTAGCTTTAAAAGCTTCGGGATTAGTAATCATCCTTCCTAATTTCCTTAGGTCTTCCAGTTTTAGAATTTTGAAGGTGTACTTATGCGTTTTTCTTCTACCGAAATCCTCTGTACCACCTCTCATATTTGCAACGACTGTTTTAGTTCTTTTAGAAAAATATATTTTCTTGTTTAAAAAAGATTTTTTAATGAATGAAATGCATGGATGCATGAATGCAGTAGACAAAAACATTTGAAAACATAGGTTTAGAGGTTCACCGTCACGAGCATGGAGTCATGGCTCTACCCATCCCCAAGGTGTGTACAAGGGTCTAATTTTTGTACCTGTAGAACGGGTTCTAACAAAGGTTCCCAAAATCATTGGCCCCTCTCAAGAATATTAACAACAAACCGACTGACTCATGAGAGTTGTAATATCCCCAAGATGAATCTCTTTTGAGTGTAGTATCGCGTATAAACTATTCCTGGTAGTTACCACACTACCTAATGGTCAAGTGGTTAAATGTCTACTAATCCTCAGTTTCAGAGGTAATTCCAAAAGGGTACATCCACTGATTCAGCAGACTTACAAGTTAGCTTGGTCGGGACTCACTCCCTATAAGCCTTCCTGAGTATGCCACCACTTATCTTAATGTGCTCTCGGACTCACCACATGCGCATTAATCGCATTCCCAGATAACGGTAATTTAAACAAGTATAGTAAATAGACAGATAGTATCACAGCAAATGATATGAGAAAGCAAATAAAAATAGCAGAAAAATAAATACAATGCAAGGCCTAAACCTCTAGGGAAATCTAATTCTACAGTAGTTTCCCCAGCAGAGTCGCCTTTTTTTACAGCGTCGGTTTTTTTGTGACGCAACCGCAACCGCTATTGGTGCTACTTTCTGATTTCTGTATTTATCCTATGAAGCTTGAACGGAAGGGGAAGATATCTTAAACTAACCCTACGTGCAAGTGTTTTCTTTAACAAATGCGAAGAGATCTGGGATCGGGGTTTGGTTATACAAAGTGAAGTTATAGGAGCCTTCGTTTATATATTTTCTACTATTTGAAATGCTTTCTTAAGTCCATCTGTTGTTGATTGGGAAAGTTTCTCCTTTGAGAGGACTGAGGAAATTTTTTTGTTGTTTTTGGGGTTTTTATTGTTTTTGGGAAGGTGCTTGACCTAAGATTTTTTATTTGTGTTCTCGCTAAGATTTCACAATCTTATTCCTACATATTCCCATAAAAAGATTTGGGAAATAAGAGCAATCATAGTTCCTTCTATTCTAAGGGAGGAAATTTGGTGTCTTGTTTAAAGCCCAAGATTGAAGATATCAGAGTATTTGTGTCTTGTTCAAAGCCCAAGATTGAAGCTAAAGTTTGGTTGAGAGAGAGAATTTGTCATCTCTAAAGGGAGATATCTCACCTATTCATCACAAATGTCAGGTAATTGGTTATAAGGGAAATTACTTTAACTGGGGTGTGGGAAATCCAACAATGCCATAATTTCCTTTATAAGAGAGATGTCATGAAGGAAGAAGCTTTAACTCAGTGTAGAGTAATGCCACTTTTTCCTTTATGAATCTTTCATGCTAAGAGAGGGACATTGGCTTGGAAGTGTAGAATCCAGAGGGTTGCCACTTAAATCAGTTAGATGAAAGAAGAAATTTTATCCAGGATAAAGGAGGGACTCCAGCTTGGATTTTGAATCAACAAGTGTGCCACTTACATCAATTTTCTAGAAAAAGGTTTTGATTATTTGTGTTGATATATGATGTATAGAGGGGATATCCTCCTACAGAGAGGACTCATGGTCTCATCTGTGGGGATGATGGGTTTTTGTTCCTTGATCAAAGCCCGGGGTTGAAGCTAAGAAGAGTTGAAAACTGACTCCACTGGAGATGTTTTATTTGAGTATCTTGTTTGAAGCCCAAGATGGTGAAGCTAAAGAGTTTGAGTATAGCTTTAAAGAAAACTGACTCAACTAAGGAGTATGATATTTGTCTTCTACAAAGCCCAACATTGAGGCTGACTGGGAAAATCATTATATGAAGCCTAAGAGGAGGCTGACTCTTGTTGAGGATTATTGAGATCCAGGAGAAGGTCTATACTATTTTGAGGAATCCAAAGAGAAACTAACTCTTGCTAAGGTTTACAGAAGAGTTGAATTATCAGATGCCATGAGGCTCTGATTCTTTTGGGGATTTGTTAATGTCAACCTGACCTTGGCCGGGGATTTTAAAAATGAAAGTTTAAGCCTTGTTGAGGGTCATAAGGGATTTAAAGATGAGTTTAAAAACCTTAGAGGTTTTAAATCTTCTGGGAATTGATGTATTGGTAAAGATGATTAGTATGTATCATATGTTCTTAGGAAGCCTGAGGGTCCTTGTGTTAAGCCTAAGAGGAGACTATGAGGGTGAGACTTTCCAAGTCTACTTGTATGAAGCCCAAGAAGAGGCTGAGACTACCCAAGTCTCTTAAGAAGAGGTAGACTCTGGTTGGAGAAAGATCTTTATATGATGCCCATGAGGAGGTTGTGGGTTCTAGAGATGAAGATCAATTCTTGACTGATTGGACATTCTAGAGTTTTGATTTTCCTGAGGATTAAACTAGTAGAGATGACTGAATTCTATCCTATGCTTTTAAGAAGCATGTGGGTCCTCGTACTAAGCCCAAGAGGAGGCTGGGATACTTCAAGGAAGCCTGTGGGTCCAAGCCTAAGAAAAGTCCAAGAAAGGTTTCACCAGGAATTAGTCGTTTCTTTATTGAACAATTCTAAGGTCTGAAGAAATTCAAAAGAGGTTTCACCTGGAATTAATCCTCTTCTGGGGAAATGAATTTCTTTTATATGTTTCTAACTTTTGACAGTCTTAAGAAAAGTTTCAACGGGAATAATGCCTTTCTTTGTTCCATATTGAATAAAGCCCAAGAGGAGGCAGACTGTATTGAGGGAGTTTCCTATGAGGGAACTAGTTATTGAACTAAGTTATGAGTATCCTATTGTTTATCCTAAGTGTGACCTGAGGATGGCCTAACTGTTGGGAAACTTAAACTAATATGCAAAAGTACATACAAGTAAGAGAATTAACAGGTATATAAATAAGTATGCATTGAATTGAAAAAGGTGTTGGGGGTCTTACACTCTAAAAAGAGGCCCGAGTGTATTGTGATTGGTTGTATTGATTACAACTGTATGATTAGGGTTTTGAGAAATTGAAGAAAGTTTTGTGAAAACTTTGAATTTGAATTTGAATTAAAAGAAAGTTGTTGTTATTTGAATGAATTGAAAAGAAAGTTTGAGGCCTATAACTCAAAGAGAGGCCCAAGTGGTCTAAGAGCAGTATCACCGGGAATAATGATCCTCTTAGTACCAGTTTAAAACAGATAGATGATTTTGAAAACAGAGGTATGGGGCTTACAAATCAAGGAGAGGCCCATGGAGGTTGTTTATTGTTTAAAACATAGTTTATGTACAAAATATTGGGGCTTATACTCAAGGATAAGCCCAAATGATTTATTTTGAAAACAGTGATCGCACTGCGATACCGAAAGACATTGTGTGACTTATACTATAGCAGAGGCCCAAAATTTATTTATGTACATAGAGGTGTTGGGTCTTACACTATATTAGAGGCCCAAAAATGATTATTGAATGAAAGAAAAGTGGGGCTTATACTCAAGGAGAGGCCCATTTGAAAAAAAACAGTGGATGCAGTGTTATTTTGAAAATTGTACTGGGACTTATACTATGACAGAGGCCCAAAATTATTTATTTACAAAGAGGTTGGGTCTTACACTCTATTAGAGGCCCAAGTGTATAGAAAGAGAGTTTTAAGATTTAAAATCAAGGAAAAAGCGTAATTTTAATTAAAAATGCATTTTTTTCAAAGAAAATCAAATAAAATGATATAAAATATCAAATATATTTAATAAACATGTTATGAACTTTGATTAATGTTTGAAAATCGATGTTTTTATTCACATGATAGTTTGAAACCCATTTGGTTTTGAAAAATCAAGAGAAAGAATTTATTTAAAATGTTTAAGAAACAATTAAAAGGAAATTCTTTAAAATATTCAAATATATATCAAAGAAAAGTATTTTTATTTTATTTTTTGTGTGTAATAAAATATTTAAATATGTGAAGGATTTATGTTTAAAAAATCATCTGAAAAAGATTAAAAATGAGAGAGAAATTAATTTTTGAAGTTGTAAAGAAAATGTGAAGAAAATGTGTGATAAAAAAATAGGATGGCCCTCCCAAGGATTGAACCCACGCCCTTGGGGTGGAGGGTTCAAAATTTACCTACTGAGCCATGCGCGTGTGGTGATAGAGAATGGAAAGGAGTGAATAATATATGAAAATCCTTTTGAAAATAGGTTTAAAAAATAAAATCAAAAGGTCTGGGGCGAGGGGGATTCGAACCCCAGACCTTGGACACGCTCACACACAAATACTAGTGTTTCCACTAGGGCACAATGCCAATTCAAGTATTATATTGGAAGTGAAATAATATATAGTAAAACTTCATTTTATTTTGAAAAATGGTGTCATGGCCTTCATCTTCAACCTCGTGCCAGACCAACTTCAACAACTTTGCAAAACCTATGCTATCTCACTCGTTTCTTAATCATTTTGAAAAATGTAAAAATGAAAGTTGTGTGTTTTTTAACAAGGAATTGAATGGTTCTTTTTAATTTTATTTAAATTAAGTGCATCCTAAGATATCACGTTATAATCAGATGAACCCTAAAAAATGCAAGAACTATATGAAATCTCATACACACAAGATAAATGGTAATTGATTGAGGGTTAATGATCTATGAACACCCAAAAACATGTTGGTAACTTGAAAATACATTTATGATGCCTGATTCATAGAGTTTGAAAGTTCAAGGCTTACCTCTACAAGAAGGAATCGAATTCTACTTTGGAGGTGTTACAGAAGCAAGGTGATGACCCAGATACCTTCCTTGACCCTCAAGGAATGTGTTATGTGTTTGGAATGGCTTGGAAACTCCTGGATTGAGTAGCTCGAATCCAACTACAACTTGATCAAGTGAATAATGGAGATGATGATTTGGATGCTACAGATGGGATGTAAGTGTTTGGATTACTTCCACATAGTGTATGTGAAGTGTTTGAATGCTTAGTTTAGATATAATTGCTCTGATTTGAGAAATTTGATTTCTCCCTCTCTTAGTATTTTGAAATTTGAGACAAAGATGAATTTGGAGAAAACAAGGATTGAAGTTGTTTTGGTGTGTTTTTAAACATAAGAAGTGATCTCAATTTATAGGTGAACAAGTTTGTGTTGGAGGAATAGTGCTGGCGTAGAGGATAAAAGCTTATTCAATGTCTTTTGGCAAGACGCCATTACTTCTAATGCAAGGTACATTGTCACTTCTAGGTAGCATTGCTAACTTTTAACCAATTCCATATTCCTCAGTCATTTTTATTGTTGTTTATGTGAGCATCTTGACTGAGATAAGTGGAATCTTTGAATGTGCGCTGTTGCATATAAATTCCATTTGAATTCAAGGCATAAGGTGACAAAGTTCATCATTCCAATTTGAGATTTTCCTTGATTCTTTGACTCAATTTTGCAGGTTTGTTGTGACTCACTCTAATCACATTGAATTAGTGTAGCTTCGTGATCATTGCACTTGACAAAACAATCGTGTACCCTAAGAAATGGCCAATCTGATCTTGGCAAAATAGTTGCAGCAAGGTGTATTGAGAGGTTCATAACCCCTTGCTCAAGTGGAGTCATCTCATGCTCTTGGGCTCTTTAGAAAGCTGAGATTATGTACTTCAATTTTGATGTTCACCATTGGACTTGATTCATCTTGGATCATGGTGAAAAATCCCTCCACATTTTGATATTTTGACTGATTTTACTTAGGCAGATTTTCACTAAGTGTTGGAATTCATTTCACACTTTTTTTTATTTTGATCACTTCATAACTCAAAATCCAAGCATTTTTTTACCATGGATCAGTAGGACACTTTTGTAGTATGTAATGAGAGCTTTCATTTGAGCTTTGGACGGAAGAAAATGGTTGCTTGGATCACAAGTTATGGTCTTGCAAAGTTGGGTAAAAATCATTTTATTTCATAACTTAGTGAAATTTCAAGTTTCTCAAGGTTTTCCCTTTTACAAGTAACCTCATTTTTCTTGATTGGTTATGATTTAAATCGCAATTTAACATTGTTTTTGACTTGAAGAGGCCACATTTGTCAAAAAATTTCAAAAGTCAAACTTGGTTTTGATCACAATTGACTTTTTATCAGATGAATTTTGAACTTTGTGATCCTTTATGAAATCAAGTCCTTGGGCTAAATTAAACCTAATGGATGGATTCCATAGATGTTCTTGAGTGTCTTGAACCATGTCCCAAGGTTTGAGATCATGTTTTGGTCAAAAGTCAAAGGTATGGTTAACTTTTCTCAAAAACCCTAATTTGTGGTTCAGATGAATGTGAATCTTTATATTGCTCATGAACCAAGTTCTTTGAATCAATTTAGTATTATGAAGGGATCAATATGATGTATTTGAGGTCCTTATAGAATCTCTTGAGGTCTTGGCTCATGCCTTGCTCCAAAAGTCAACTTAGGGGTGAGTTAGGTCAAGAAAACCCTAATTCCTGAATTTTGGTGAATGCATCCCCTGAGGCTATTTTGAACTTATTAATGGACTCATGAGGTCCTTTTGAGCTTCTTGAATCATGTTTTGAAGTATTGGCTCATGCCCAGATGAAAATTTCTCTCTGGAGGCCTTGGTCGATCAAAACCCTAATTTGGTGACACTGATGATCTTGAGGCCTGATCAACTTGAAATGTTGCATTTTTGTGTTAGATTCTTGATGTGAGAGACCTCTTGATCCTTCATGGATGTTTGAGAGGCTTGACAAGTTGAATATCATGTCAACTCTTGATTAATCCTTTGTCTGAGTCTCCTGAGAGGGCTCAAAATCCTAATTCTTGGCTAGAGTGAACACTCAACAATCTTTGAGAGGATTGATGGGGTATGAAGGTACATCCATATTGTGGTGATGATTTGCACAATGATGTGAAACCTTATGGTCAAAATTTAGGGTATGACACATAGTTATTTCAATAGGACCATTTTGAATAACGTTTCATACCTTTCTATCAATAGAATTGATATGCACCCGCATACAATCTTTCCAATAACCGTAATTTTCTCTATTAAAAATCGACTCTCTATTGTAAGCCCCTTTAGGTTCGTTAGCCATTTTCTAATAAGCTATATGCGAAGCACTAGATGAACTGGTGCTCGTGATACCACTTGTTAGACGATGGCACTGATCTAGAAGGGGGTTGAATAGATCACTAATTTTTAATAATAATTGGCGCTTAAAAAATTATTTTAAAAATGTGCAGAAGCGGCCTTGGATTAAAAGTCATCGAAATGAACATTTATTGGTAAGATTGGATATGGGAAACTGAATGGAATAATATTGATGAGATATTCACTACGCCAAAGAAGACCTTTAGCAGCGCTTTTTTTGCCTTTAGCAGCGCTTAAGCGCTGCCAAAGGTGGCACTGCTAAAGGTAAAGGCAGCACTTTTTTTCCTTTTAAAAGCGATGTCTTAGGTCCCCCTTAGGACCCCCTTTAGCAGCGCTTTTAAAAGCGCTTTCGTATGACCCCATATAGCAGCGCTTTTCCAAAAAAAAAAAGCGCTTTCGTAGGACCCCCTTTAGCAGCGTTTTTAAAAGCGCTGCTAAAGATCCCCCTTTAGGCAGTGCTTTTTCAAATAAAAGCGCTTTCGTATGCCTCTTTTAGTAGCGCTTTTAAAAGCGTTGTCTTATTTATACGCCATGACACCCCTTTAGGCAGCGCTTTTTTTAGAAAGCGCTGTCTTTTATAAAAGTGCTTTTTAAAAACTTTTTTTTAAAATCAATTATTAAACCTGTATAATTTAACCTGTATAATTAAATAGAATCCATAATCATTCAACACATGGCCTTTGATACCATTATAATTTAACACATAGGCCTTATACCATTATAATCAACAATAGGCCTTTATACGATTAAAATTCAACACATAAACCGTAAAAACCATTATATTTACAACATCAAAATAACCATTACATATATATAACTCAATACAAACTATACAACACCAATTCCATGCACCAATTCGAAACCTTATACACCATTTCCATCACCTATATATACAACACCTTCTATAAACCTAACACAATTTCTAAAACTATTCAACAAATTCTCATTTCAACCATGTATTGACACCAATCCTCCTTTATTTCTTCCAATTTGTCTTTCGTGTAGGTGGCACACTTGAATTCATCAAAATACTACATATAACATAATATGCATGATTTAGTTAAAAGTAATTAATTAAATGAAATATCCGATAATAAATCTTAAAATAAATCATAACTTATATATAAATCCATACCATGTTTGGAATCTCTATTTGTTCCAAATGAATAATTTCTTTCATGAATCTCAAGACAAAATAACCACAATGGATACCATTACGCTGCCGAGGACACTACACATAGAAAAAAAGTATTAATATGTATCATAGATGACTTGTGTTATCAAGTAGCATTACTATTATAATAACAAATTATACCTCCACTCTTATCCATGTAATATTGTTTGCTTTGCTCTTTGGTAGCCGAGCTTGTCGTTGTGATCGGAATATTTGTATGGAATATATCATAATATAAACGAATATTTAGAACAATCTCATATAAATAAAGAAATACACATGCAAATATTTAGAACAATCGCATCACTTACGTATCAATCATCTTCTTCATCTCCGGGTATTTCGTTTGATCACCCTCTAGCGAGTCCAGATAATAGACTATTTCTTTTATCGGATTAATCGCAAGCAACAACCAGTGTCTACTGTAAAATAAAACAAAAGTATAGATGGAAATATTATACACAAAGTAAAAAAGCGAAAGATTATAATAAAGGAAGTTAGGATGAAAATCTTACCCATGGCCAGTATTATATGGTAAAAGATACAAGTTCTCTGTATCAATGTTGGTCATAAATGCACCTACTAAGTGATCTTTGACCTCATATGTAGTTCGATTGATTAAATTTGCATTGACACAGTTGGGAGACAAGAAGGAGTATCTTTCAGTCAACTGATGCGGGAGCATCAATTTTTCATACAAGAGCCTGAAATAAAAACATATTATAATAAATATGTTATTATAATTAACATTCTAATATTCATTGAAATGAGAAAATAAATTGATTAATTAAATAAATAAAATCGATGGATTACCTGATGTATGAATTTATAACACTGACGCCTAATTCAGAATGCGTAAATATCTGATCAAAGTCTTCTTTAGCAATTATTTCTGAATAGGGAAACCCAAAAATACCTGCTTCCATAGGTATTTCACGGATACCACCTTCCATCAAATCCGTTGTGCCTACAATTGTTTCAAGGCACAACCGAAATCGAGAAATATATGCTTGTTTTGCCTTGGCTACTACTGGCTTCTTGTTCTTGCTCCCTTGTTGCACCTCTTGTGTAGGAATCTGAAAATCATATAAGTCATAAAGTTAGTAATCATGAAGCTTTTGAATTCGGATCATAGAATTAACATTTTCGATGCATATATATCAATGTACCTCTTTTTGTGATGCAACTAACTCGGTTTGCCGCACAATCCCTTTATCTCTTGATTTGGATTTTGTAGGAGTCTAACAATGTCATGTAAATAAAAAATGTAGGTAAAAGTAAGCATAACATAACTTATATGCAAGTAAAACATTTGAAAACTAAAAGGTTAATAATGGTTTTCAACATACCGAGTCATCTATGACGATGAGGTTTGACGGCCATGCAACATACGACCCTATTGCGTCCCCCACCAATGTTGCATCTGAAACGTCGTCAGGTATAGGTAGTAACGCATCCCGCTCTAAAGCAATATCTATCAAAACCTTCAAAAATCCAGTAGTGAGCGGTCTAGTGTGAAGGACGTCTCCCGGAGTGTTATGCACTTTTCCCTTGCCAACCATGCGATATGTCGGTGCCGATAAATATAGCTGACAAGGTGAAATGCCCTAAACAAAACAAAAATAATACGAAATTGTTATTGGGTAATGATGTCAATATAAAAAACTGTACTAATTTAATAAATATAATTACCTCCGGAATTTTTTGTTGACAATTGATACTGGCCTTGTCACTAGTATCTTTAAATTCTGAATCGCGCCTTTCCAACATATATCTTTCTTTATCCTGTTGCATTTCACGAACTTGAGGTCTCAATTCTTCCAACGTTTCCATCACCTCTCTATTGTTAGGATTTTTTGTCTTTGAACGCTTATACAAGACAGATGGAGTGACTCCAAATCCCTTACCCCTCACGCGACCAGAATACTCAGGAACATTTAATACTCGACTCAGTATGCTCCTGCAATCCTGGTCTTCCGTGAGAGTTAAGGACTGAGATAGAGTCTCCTGAAATTCAATATCAGAGCAACGCATAAATATATTAGATAAACAAGAACTTTCTATCTAATTAAACAAATAACATTATACTTACACATTGTTCAAAAACTTGTTGAACACCTTCAGTAACAACTCCATACTTTCCCACACGGGCAGCCTTCCATAAAACATGCTCCGGAAGAGATGTTTCTTCACTTTTCTCCTCTGAAAGCTACACATTAAGTCAAGAATTAGGATGAATAATAATACAAAAAGACCATAGCAATTATATATACTTAAGATTTTTTGTTCCAAGCGTGCATATCCCAAACGTCGTTTCTTGTATGGATACGCAGGTTTCGAGGCTCTTTGACGATTTACGTCACTCACAACCTGCATAAACAATTATAAGTCATATCAGAACACATGTAATAACTACATGAATATAATACAATGTTCATGATAAATTAAATTAAGATTAAGTGGAATTCTTCAGTTCTTCGTTTGGCGACAAAAGTGTCCCATTCTTCAGGTGCAATCAAGTCCGCATACTTCTTCGGGAATTCCGCTTCAACAAACTTTTCTTGGGCATCCCTCAGAAACTTGTTGGATAAAAAAACTCGGAACCCTCTAAGTCTTTTTCCGGCTAATTGAAGACAATATTTTTGCTTCTCGTCACCAATGTTAAAAGATCTCTACAATAACAAATAAGGTGTGTTAGTATAATTCATTTAAAAATATAATCGTCAAAAATAACAAATAACATCACATATAGTACTTGTATCTTACTCAATATTTTATCTTTGGCGGGTTTCAACTGTGGATTTCGCCAATTGTCACAAGTAATAGGAACTAGTGAACGGACAAGTGCACCAATGTAACTAGTCAACATTGCGCCATTAGGCTCAATTAGTTGACCTGTTTCATTCCAATGAACGTCGTATTTTATTCCCTTGTCTCTAGCACAAATAACTCCTTTCGTGATTGTTATTCCTCTTGAAATATCTCCTTCCGCATCTTGAACTGATTCTTTTGGAAGTATCGTGTGAGTTCTCCTCATTAGTAGCCATTTTACCTATAATAAAGAAAAACACATTTAAATCCATAATCCATGATCCATAATCAGTTGAACATAATATAATCCATAATCAAATATGAAATGACAAACACACGACAAACATATAAATCCATGATCCATAATCAAATATGAAATGACAAACACATGACAAACATATAAATCTAAAATCTATAATCCATAATCCATAATCATTCTCAAACATGAACAATACATGACAGAATATATAATTTTACTATTACCTCTTTATTAACGTCTCTTTCTTTTCCGGGTAGGAAGATGATCTACTTGTCTCTTAACAACACGGATGGATGGATTAATCCAAATTCCCTCATTATGATCATTTCTAATATATGATTCACTCGCTCCAACAGTCTCATCTTGATCACTTATAATATATGATGCATTCGCTCCAACAATATCACCTTGATCTCCAATGTTATCATCAATTACTTTGTTAGATAAAAGCACTATAGACCATTTCGTACTTGTCGGGTCAGTGACATAGAACACTTGTCTAGCTTGAGAGGCTAGAATAAAAGGCTCATCTTTGTACCCCACCCTATTAAGATCCACTTGCAAAAATCCTGACTTATCCATTCGTATGCCACTATTATTTTCAACCCACTTGCAACCAAAGATAGGAATCTGAAACTTCTCATAATCAAAAACCCAAATGCGCTCGATAACCCCAAAATATGACATATTTGCATATTAGGGGTTTAAGTCCTTCACACTTGAAATGTGCATTGATTCAGCTACCAAGGTGACACCACTATTTTGCATTGTACTTTTGTCATCTTGTTCTTTGGTGTAAAATGTGTATCCATTAATTGCGTATGCGCTATAGAAAACACATGCAAACTTGGACCATATGCTAAACATCTCAACCTTTCTGATATTGAAGCAGGATCTACACAAAACTTTAAATAAATGTGATCCTTAAACCATGGTATGAAACTTCGATTGTGCTCTCGTACTATCCAATTTTCATTTCTATTCGGATTTAAACCTTGGAGAAAATCCTTGTGCATTTCAACATACGGCGCAACCTCATTGTCATTGTGCAGAACATACAAATGCACTTGCTCCCATTCAGCCCTTGATACGGTCACAATTTTATTTCTAATTCACTTTTTTCCTTCTTTTTTTTCAACGACGTGAGATTTGGGAAGTCCAATGGATTGAACGTTGGAAAGATATTCAGTACAAAACTCAATCGTTTCTTCAACAATGTATCGTTCAACAATACAACCCTCTGGCCGACTTCGATTTTTCACATACCCTTTTAATATTTTCATATACCGTTCAGCAGGGTGCATCCATCTCATATAAGTTGGTCCACACAATTGTGTCTCCTTTACAAGATGAACAACTAGATGTACCATTATGTCAAAAAACGAGGGAGGAAAAAACATTTCAAGCTCACACAATGTAATGACTATTTCTTTTTGCAATGTTGGTAAGATCGCAGGATCGATCACCTTACTACAAATTGACCTGAAGAAGAAACACAATTTAGTTATTGTGCGTCGTACTTTTTCTGACAAAATAGAACGTATACCTATTGGTAGAAAATGTTCCATTATAACATGGCAATCATGCGTCTTTAAACTCTTTAATTTGAGGTCTTTCATAGACACAAGTCTTCTAATATCTGAAGAGTATCCTTCTGGAACTTTAACTTCACTTAGAAACTTACACAATATTTTTTCTCCTTTCTAGATAGAGTATAGGCAGCAGGTGGTAGATATGTTCATTTTCCTTTCTTCAAGGGTCCTAATTCAGTTCTTATCCCCATCGCTATCATGTCCTTTCTTGCTTTAAGGCCATCCTTAGACTTTCCTTGTATATTGAGTAACGTACCAATAACACTGTCAAATACATTTTTTCAATATGCATAACATCAAGAAAATGTCTTACATATAACGACTTCCAATATGGCAATTCAAAAAAAATTAACCTCTTCTTCCACCCACTCTTGACAAGGGTATGTGCAAAAGGCTTGCCAAACTGAGTACTCACATCTTTCACCTTTTCAAAAACTTGATCACCTGTCAATATAGGTGGAGCTCTACCTTGTTCTGCCTCTCCATTGAAGGCTTTTCTCCACCCACGGTAGTGATGATTAGAATTTAAGAATTTACGATGATCGAGAAATACATTCTTCTGACCAAACTCCAATCACATCCAATCTATTTTATCTTCACAAATAGGACACGCACACTGACCTTTTATGCTATACCCTGATAGACTTCCGTATGCTGGAAAATCATTAATTATGCCAAACAACATCGCCCTCAAGTTGAAATTTTCTTTCCTATATCCATCATAAACCTCCACACCGTTCTCCCACAAAATCTTTAAATCTTCGATTAAGGGTGTCAAGTATAATTCTATGTCATTCCCTGGTTGTTTAGGCCCAGAAATTAACATAGGTAACATCATGTACTTACGCTTCATACATAGCCATGGAGGTAGGTTATAAATCATAATAATCATAGGCCATGTGGTATGTGAGATACTTTGAAGATCGTGTGGGTTCATTCCATCAATAGATAATGCCAAGCGAAGGTTTCTTGCTTCTTCTCCAAATTCAGGATAATCATTATCAATTTTTGTCCACTATGGTGAATCTGTCGGATGTCGAAACTTTCCATCTATAATTCTTTCGTCTGCATGCCAAGTCAAGTTTCTTGCATCAGTTTCACTACGGAACATGCGTCTGAATCTCGGAATTATAGGAAAATACCACAAGACTTTTGCTGGAGACAACTTTTTCTAATATCGAGAGACATCGCATTTGGAACACTTATTTAATGATGTATACTCATTTCAAAACAAAACGCAATCGTTTGGACAGGCATGTATCTTATCATAGCTCATGCCAATAGAACACAACATCTTTTTGGCCTCATATGTTCGATTGGGAAGAACATTATCCTCCGGAAGCATGTCTTTCATAAGGGCTAATAACTCTGTAAAACTTTTATCCGACCATCCATTACCTGCCTTTAAGTTGTACAACTTTAATACCGCAGATAATCTTGTGAATTTAGTGCAACCCTTATACAACGGTTTCTCTGCATCTCTTACCAACCTCTCAAACATTTTGGGATAATCCTGAAGATCTTCTTCAAGTGCTTCTGCAATCTCTTCGACTCGATCACAATCGTATGTATCTGTGGCATTGTCGTTTGAAGCATAGGTCTTATTATCCCCCGGTTCAACATTCCCGTTACTTTTCTCACCATGAAGTGTCCAACTTGTATAATTTTGATCAATTCCATGCCTCTTTAAATGCGACTCCATCTGACCCGCGTCAATCCGACGTCCAAAACAGCAACCCAAGGAAGGACATTTGATTCAACTGGGGTCTTTGGCGTGTTCAACAGCAAACTTAACGAATTCTGATACCCCATTCTCGTACTCTTTCGGCAATCGATTGGAAGACATCCATTTTTTATCGATGATTTTACTAAGTAACCAAAACAAAAACAAAAGAACAACTACGTACCTGTATATATAGAAGTCAGCCACTTCTGGACTGAACCACAAAGTGTAAGATTCTTGAAAACGATCCAAATTCACTCTTCACAAGTAACCCCTATAGCAAATGAACGTAAGTTAGTAATTGATGGTGTATACCACATATAACAAGACAAATTTAGTATGTAATATGACAAACAAGAAATATCGGAGGAACAAGTCAAAGTTTCAAGAAACAAATTTAGTAAACATCATCAATAAATCAAATAGCATGGTATAATTGGATTCGTCACAAATGACACATCAACACTTAATGTTTCAACTCAACATTGTCAAAAAAAACAACTTCAACGCTTAAGTTCAATTAACTTCAAAGTTCTATCATAAATTCAAATTCAATTAAAAATTCAATCACTATTTATCATTTTCAGTCAACTATCAAAATAACAATTAATTTTATAATTATTTTCAATCAACTCTCAAAATAAATTCAATCACTAGTTCAATTAACAACTAATTTCATTATCATTTTCAATCAACAACCAAATTCTTACATCACTAAAATTTTCTGATAAATATTCCTATTAACTTTACAAAGAGCCCTATAACAACCTCAACAATCTAACTTCTACAACACTCTTAACTACCTTGACTTTTCTAATTAATCACTATTCTACAAATTTTACACATTAATCACTATTCTACAAATTATGCTCTATACTAATTAACTTCTACTATTCTACAAATTAATCATTAAACTAACTTCTACAAACTAATCACATTTTACACAATAATCACTATACTAACTTCTACTAATTAATCACTTTTCTATTTAATCACTTTTCTAATTAATCACTAAATAACTTCTACAAATCAAAAAATGAAAACCTAACATCAACAACTAATAATACAACTTCTTTATCTCACAGAAACAGCAGAGAAACAATCAACAATGGAGAATATTAGACATTTCCATTATTGGAGAGAAAACCAGAAAAAAGGAGAGTAAAAACCTCAAACGGCGGTACGACGGTAGCAGAAAGGACGGAGGGAAGCCACAAACAGATTGAAGCCACGAACGGAGGGAGTTTCGTTTACAGAAACGACGGAGGATGGAGGGAGTTTCGTTTGCAGAAGATGAAGACGATGATAAACAGTCGCGAGAGTTGGGGCGAAATAGAAATGGTCGAAATGAAAATAGAGGGATATCAGAATCTGTTTTAATTTTAATATTTTAAAAGACCTTTAGCAGCGCTTTTAGAAAGCGTTTTCTTATGTTAGGCCTTTAGCAGCGCTTTGGAGGTAAAAGCGCTTTCTAATGTGGGAAAAATGAAAGGCCTTTAGCAGCGTTTTCCAAAAGCGCTGGCTAAAGCGTGTTGTACGAAAGGCCTTTAGCAGCGCTTTTCAAAAGCGCTGCCTTATGGTAACCCTTTAGCAGCGCTTTTCATAAAACGCTTTCTAAAGTTCACCTGCCTTAGCGATTTAGCAGTGCTTTTCAAAAGCGCTGTCTTATGGCCCTCATATAGCAGCGCTTTTTTCTTTCGTTTTTTATTTTTGTTTTTAGCGAAACATATAGCAACGCTTCTGCCAAAAAGCGATGTCTTTGTTGTGTTGCGAAAAATCATTTTTGGCGTAGTGATTGGAATCAATAAGGTTCCCAATCAAACAATTCAAATAAATACCACTTGAAGTGAACCAGTTTCCAATGCTTAATAGAAGATAAAATTGAATTGACAATTTTACGAACAGTTTGTGTGCTATCAATATGTCGAACACTTGGCGTGCGAAACACCCTAAGTTCAATTTCCTTTGAAATTGTAGTGCAGAATTTTTCACACTTGCAATCAAAGTGATTGAAATGGTTTTTCAAAACAGTTTTAAAGCACTACAAATCAATCGAAATATTTCTAACTATTAATTTCACACAAACGTTAACAACGTAAAGTAAAGAGATAGATAGATAGAGAGAGAGAGAGAGAGAGAGAGAGAGAGAGAGAGAATGACGCCCAATTTGTTTAGGCAGTTCCCCTTTCATCCTCGCTTCGGGTACGTCTGCCCCCAATTCTAAAACTAGAATTGAGATATGTATAATATCTGTTTGTAAAATTCTATACAAGAGAAGTTCTAGCTACCACACAATCAAAACTAATTGTTGATGTTGATTCTATCCACTTCTCTCCCCTTGATTCCAGCCGAATCAAGAACATCAAACTCTTCGAGCAAACCTCCGGTTACCGCTACTCACTTGATCGAACCTTCCGTTCTTCAAGTCTTTCACTTGGCTGATTTCGATCGCAAGATGTTTGACCCCAAATCTTTCAATACAATCCTCCAGTTACCGCTACTTCCTTAACCGAACCCACCGTTCTTCAAGGCTTTCACTCGGCTGAATCTGTAATGTAAAGATTTGTGAAAAAAACCCCCAAATCACCAAGATCTTGGAGGACAAATTCCCAATGGTTTTATTGAAGAAAATCCCACTGATTCTCAACCCAAACTAGATATACAAATCCTATGTTTGGACGTTATCACTCTTGAACAAAGCACAAATATATAAATATGATTATGTGTGATTATTGATGAATGCAATTTGTGAGAGTGAAGATGAAGAGCAATGCAATGTATCTTTCAATTTTCTTCTTGTTTTTCAAAATGATGCATATAAGAATATATATGAGCATGAAAGAATAACACAAAAAACAAACTTTGGGAACAAAAAGATACAGAAAAATGAGTAAAAACGCGCGAGAGGTTGACCTACAAAAGCTGTGAGTCGACCTAAACAAGACAGAATACAAATCTGCACACAAAAGAAGATTGTGCGTCAACGTGCAGCAAGGCCATGCGACGATGCATGAAGGCCATAAAGTTTCAAATTCATTTCTTACAGTATGCGTCGACCTACACAGGAGCCATGTGTCGACGCATGCATGACAAAGAATTTTTCACACTTTTTCATACTAGTGTACGTCGACCTAAAGAAGTCCTGGGTCGATGCAACCATGCCAGAGGGTTTCAAGCATCATTTTTCTTGATTGTGAGTCGACCTATACCCTGTGTGAGTCGACCTAATCCATAAAAACTGACTCAAAGCACATTTTAGACATAGAGTATGATCCTATATGCCTAAACTCATGTATGTAGATCTTTATGCGCGTTTAAAAAGGATGAATGCATGACTTAGACAAGGTGATACCGTCCAAAATACACAAGTAAGAAATTTCCTAGTTTTGACATCATTAAAACAAAGTAATAAAGGAATCTTACCCTCACACAGTACTTATTCGACCAACTTCACAGATATCTAATGTTATAACGGTCGTAACCCCGAGAATACGACAACACAGGCCACGTTGGCCCAAAATCAAGGGTTGCAACAAGATCTTACCTTAAATGGGGAGCAGATAGAACAAAACAACCACACTCCTCTAATAATACAGAGAAATCAAAATGCTGATCAGGTACTTAGACAAGTCTAGAAGAATAATTTTGCCGGTCAAAAAAATATAACGAATGTGGTTGAATAAATTTTGGCCCAGAATGGCTTGAATGTGGAACTCTACTGACCAAATTTTACTTCCCCGCTTCCTGAATATATTCTACAATCGAAATTACCCAAGGGACTGAAGATCCCAAAATCCACCAAGTTTGCTAGAGACACTAATGAGTCGACAGTAGAATATGTCGTTAGGTATCAAACTGAGGCTGGCGATTTAGCTAATAATGAGAACATAAAACTAAAATAATTTCCAAGTTCTTTTACCAAAAATGCCTTTACATGGCTTACGACTCTCCCTCCCTAGCCTGTCCAAACATGGAGCCAGTTAAAAAGTCTATTCTATGAACAATTTTACATGGGACAGTCGAAGATTAGTTTGAAAGAATTAGCAAGTGTTAGGCGAAAGGTCCCTGAGTCAATAGAGGACTATCTTAATAGGTTTAGACTTCTCAAATCCAGGTAATTTACGCAAATACCAGAGAATGAGTTAGTCGAGATGGCTGCGGCTGGCCTAGACTATTTAATTAGAAAGAAATTGAATACCCAATATTTAAGGGATATGGCGCAGCTTACAGATAGGGTTCGTCAAGTCGAACGCTTAAAAGCTAAAAAAGCCAGAACTAGTAAGTATCATAAGAAAGAGAAAGTTGCTTACATAGACGCATACGAGTACGTCTCCGACGTAGGCGAGGGTGATTTAGATGAAAATGAAGTCAATATGGCTGAGTTGAAGCCATGACCCCCATACACCTGTAAACTTTTAAAACCATCCAATGGGAAGAATCATATTGAAACTAACAAGAATGAGAAGTTCACCACTAGAACTTATACATTCGATATTACGAAATGTGACGAAATCTTTGATTTGTTAGTTAAAGATGGTCAAATACTAGTGCCTCCTGGTTTGAAAACTCCTCCTTTAGAACAAAGGAAGAAAAGATGTTTTTGCAAATATCATAATTTCTTGGGACATAAGACTTCTCAATGTATTCTTTTCAAGGACTTTGTTCAAAAAGCTTTGAACAATGAAAGACTCTAATTTAGAGAGAAGCTAAAATCGAAAATGAAAGTGGGTGTCGACCCCATGCAGATGGAGGAAGCACACTATGTTGAGCCTCTTGAAATCCTGATGGTAGACGCTAATGATGGATCTAACATAGACGTTGACAAGGAAGAGCAGATCCCTGTTGTTGATGACTCTAATTTCCAAGAAGTTTACCCCCAGGTTGAAGAGGGGTTAATCGACTTCCTGGAGCATTGCAAGCTGAACGACTCCAAAACTATAATATGCCCTCATTATAGTGCAGTCTTCGATGAAGAGGGTGCGAAGAAAGTGGAATGATCCCAAAGGACCAATCCCGGTCGTGGACAGGATGGAGGTCGAACGACAAGGTTGGCTCCTAACAGTGGGGGCAGGTCTCTTTGAAATGAGGACTATATAAGGCAGTTCCAGCAGCCTCGGCAGAAGACCTTCAAGCCACCTGCGAGTGCGCCAAAAGACAAATGGGTGAAACCTACTAAACAAAAGGGGGCAAGAAACCCAAAGTGGAGAGAGGTTGATCCAAAACCTGGGATGCCAAATGACAAGACCTAGAAGGAGGCGAACAAAATAACTCATGTGCCTCCAACCTACAAACAAAAAAATCCCATGACACGCACTCAATGGAGGCGTTATCAAAGAAGGAAAAATCATGAAAGGGAGGCTCAAGCTAATGGGCATGGTGCGCTAGTAGAGAAGCATGAAGTGACTACGGAGAAGCCAAATCAGAAGCCCTACTCTAAGAAGATTAACAAAGGTGTAAAGCCACAATTTATCCCAAAAATGGCGCACGATTCCCCTGTCAAAGGAGGACTGGGGGTGAGGGAGAAAACCCCTGAGTACTCTCTTAGTCAGAAGACAAAACTGTAGATTACACCCCTCAACCAGACGAGGAAGACCCTCATTACTATGATCCTGAATACTCTATTGAGATTGCGGATGCTTATGTACCTTTTCATGCGCCTTGACCAAGGCACAAAGAACCTGAGTATACCCCTTGTTCAAATGATGAGATGGTTGAAGACAATTTCAGCGAAGAGTCGGAGGGAGACCTCCAGATTAATTGTGGCATTGTATCAGTGTTTCCAGTCGAGTACGACCGGGTGTCAGAGGTTTCAGAGGTCGAGGAGGACTTTGCTCCAGACAAGGCTTTCAATCAAAAGCCTTTATGCTACTATGCCATGAACAACAGAGTAGTCGAAGAGCAACAGGCGGTGTTTGAGAGGCCAGACCCAGGTATGATGTATCATTTGAAACCACTTTTTATTAGGGCAAAGGTGGATGCCAAAGTTGTCAACAAGGTGTTTGTTGATGGTTGTGCAACAGACAATCTGATGTCATACTTCGTGTTTAAGAAGTTAGAGAAGGTTGATGAAGATCTGAGACACCACAACATGGTATTATCTAACTATGGGGGTAAAACCAACAATGTTTTAGGTGTAATCCAAGTCGATTTGTCTGTAGGATCGACATTCAGGCCAACTTTGTTTATGGTTATCAGATCCAACGCAAATTACAACCTACTCTTGGGACATGAATGGATACATGACATTGGGGTTGTGCCATCAAATCTACACCAAAGGGTAGCCATATGGAGAGAGGATGGCATTGTGGAAAATATTGAAGCTAACCAGAGTTACTACAAGGCTGATATAGGTAAGGTTGGCAAGAAAGACTTCGACAGGAACTTGGCGAAAATTCTGCCATGCTATGCTGCGGAATAGGTCTACACCTCTAAAGGAGATTCAACCTACTCCTTAAATTTACACCTTAACTATGGGTTCATATGGGATAAAGAGAAAGTGGGAACTGCCCCTGTCGAGGAGGGAAGTCCACCCCCACTGGGTGGACACTAGTAGACGAAGATGCCTATTGAGTCACAAGTGTTGGCTTGGATCTCGACCTATATGGCTGAGAACAGAATAAACTCGGCCCTAGAGGCTGAGTTGTCTCAAAACATGGCTTGCAAAGCCACTGTCGAAACTTTTGAAAACTATGGAGAAGGCCCTATGGGCCAGACAACAACTTTGGAAAGCCGAAGGCTCGACTACATTTACGACAACGAGCCTTTGGGGTTTGAAAAAGACCTGCTAGGAACCAGTGTTAAAATGCATGCCCAGGATCCTTTGGAGGAAATAGATCTGGGCAAAGCAGCCAAAAAATGACCAACGTACATCAGCGTAAAGGTTGATCCAAAGATGAAGCAGAAATTGGTCAAGCTGTTGAAAGAGTATAAAGATTACTTCACATGGGATTACAGTGAGATGCCAGGCTAGTCGAAGTATGGTGGAGTTGAAGCTGCCAAATAAAGCTTGGGAAGAAGCCAATGAAGCAACTGCTGAGGAGGTTTGCGCCAGAAGTGATGGTGAAGATCAAAGAAGAGATCGAGAGGCTGCTCAAAAGCAAATTCATAAGGACAACCATGTACGTCGATTGGTTAGCAAACATAGTCCCAGTAATAAAAAATATGGTACCCTTTGCATAGGTTTTAGAGATTTGAATAGTGCGACACCTAAGGATGAGTACCCCATGCCTGTGGCGGAAATGCTAGTCAATTCAGCTGCAGGTCATGAGTATTTAAGTATGTTAGATGGGTACTCCAGATATAATTAAATATTTATAGCTGAAGAGGATGTACCCAAAATGACATTTCGATGCCCAGGTGCGTCAGGCACATACGAGTGGATAGTAATGCCATTCGGTTTAAAAAATGCTGGGGCGAATTACCAGCGTGCCATGAACTCATGATTTTATTGAGACCTTTAAGCAGGTCTATAAAGACGAAATTGTTATAAAATCTTCCTCAGATGATGGTCACTTAAACCATCTTCGACAATCCTTCCAAAGGATGAGGAAACATGATTTGAAAATGAATCCTTCAAAATGTGCTTTCTGTGTTGGTGCAGGGAACTTCTTGGGGTTCGTAGTACACAAAAAGGCATAAAGATTAATTAAAACAAGACAAAAGCAATTGTCGGTCTCAAGCCTCATTCGACAAAGAAGCAGCTCTAGTCTTTGTTTGGAAAAGTCAACTTCTTGAGAAGATTTATTTCAAACTTAAGTGGCAAAGTACTTTCATTTTTTCCACTTCTTCGACTCAAGAAAGATAGCGATTTCATTTGGGGGTTGAACAGCAGGGGGCCTTCGACGCCATAAAGCAGTACCTGATGAAGCCTCAAATATTGTTACCTCCAAGTAGGAATATGAGCATGAAACTGTACATAGCTGTATCAGATTCGACCATAGGCAGCATGTTAGCACAAGAGGATGATAATGGTGTCGAAAGAGCCATATATTACCTCAGTTGAATCCTTATAGATGCAGAAACAAGGTATAACTCGATTGAAAAGTTATGTTTATGCCTGTACTTCTCTTATACAAAATTAAAACATTATATAAACCCAGTTGAAGTCTACGTTTATTCGTATTTTGGTGTTATTAAGCATATGCTTTCAAAACCTATTTTGCATAGTCAAATAGGAAAGTGGGCGCTAGCGCTCACAGAATATTCTTTGACTTATCGCCCTTTGAAAGCAGTAAAAGGGCAGATTGTCGCAGATTTTATTGTCGATCACTCAGTGATCGACAAAGAGGAAGCATATGTCGGAACGAGACGTTGGAAGTTATATTTTGACGGATTCAGACATAAATATGGTTCCGGAGTAGGTGTTTTCATACTGTCACCGGAGAACATTCCCACCAAGTTCAGATACAAGATCAAGGGGACATGTTCCAATAATAAGGTCGAATATGAGGCTTAAATAACAGACATCCAGATTTAACTAGACTTGGGGGCAAGGGAAGTAGAAATAAAAGGAGATTCAGAGCTGGTAGTTCGGCAATTAAAAAAGGAGTACAAGTGCATAAAAGAAATTTTGATGTTGTATTTCGTACAAGCCATCCGATTATTGAAACAGTTTTAATGTGTTTTGATCGACCATATCCCTCGTTTGGAGAATCAAGAGGCTAATGACTTGCCTCAGATAGCTTCAGGATATGGAATCTCGAAGGAAAGGTTAGAAGACCTGGTAGAAGTCAAGTAAAAATTGATCCAAGAGGATGAAAACTTCAGGGGGCAGAGAAGTACAGAGATTTACAAAGTTTGGACAGTTTGAAAGTCGATAGAAGAATGAATTTTGAAGTTTTAGCCATCGACTCGATGTCTGAAAGGGACTGGCGAAGACCCATAGTAGATTACCTGCATAATCCAACAGGGAGATGAATAGAAAAATCAATTATAGAGCTCTGAGTTATGTGGTAATGGGAAATGAATTGCTGAAAAAGACTCATGACAGACTCCTTTTAAAATTCCTGGGCAAAAGCGAGGCTTATTTGGCAATTTCCGAGGTTCACAAGGGGTCATGTGGTTCGCACTAAGCTGTCCATAAAATGAAATGGTTACTTTGTCGACTTGGAGAATATTGGTCATTTATGTTGAAAGATTGTATAGACTTCGCCAAAGGCTGTCAGGAATGTCAAAAGCATTCAGGAATCCAACATGTGCCTGCCAGTGAGTTGCACTCAATAATGAAGTCATGGTCGTTCAGAGGTTGGGCTTTGGATATCATTGGCGAGATTAAGCCTTCTCCATCAAGAGGACATAGGTATATCTTGGTGGGAATAGATTATTTCACTAAGTGGATAGAGGCCATTACTTTTCCTAATGTCGACTAAGAAGAAGTTATGAGTTTCATCCAAAACCATATTATAAATAGGTTTGGGATCCCTGAAACCATCACAACAGACCAAGGAGCAGTTTTTACTGGTCGTAAAATGGTGGAATTTGCTTCGACAACGGGGTTTAAGCTCTTAACGTCGACACCATATTATGCTCAAGTCAATGGTCAAGTCGAAGCGGCCAATAATATATTGATTGGGCTAATTAAGATGCATGTAGGGAAAATGCCAAAAAAAATTGGCATAAGACTCTAAACCAAGTCTTGTGGGCATGTCGAAACTCCCCAAAGGAATCGACTAATTCTACGCCGTTTCGATTAGTGTACGGACACGATGCAGTGTTGCCTTTGGAAATTTACCTGCAGCCAGTCAGGATTCAGAGGCAATATGAGATTCCAACTGAGTTTTATTGGGGAATGGTGTTTGGTGAATTGACTCAGTTGGGCGAAGATAGATTAACTGCTCTTGACGTTCTGATGTGACAAAAAGAAAGGGTCGCTAAGGCTTACAATAAAAAAGTGAATTCTAAAGTGTTTGGTGAAGGTGATTTAGTTTGGAAAGTCATATTGCCTATGGATCGAAAGGACAGAATGCTAGGCAAATGGTCCCCAAGTTGGGAAGGACCTTACAAAATATTACAAACATTTTAAAATAACGCGTATGAAATTGAAGAATTGACCTCGGAAGGTCAAACCCTGCGAATAAATGGCAAGTATTTGAAGCTATATTGACCTACATTGCAGGAAATTCATATAGACGCGGAAGAATAAATAAAGTTTAAGAAATAAGAAGACCCCAAAAATGATGGCCTTTAGCATTGTTAAAAGCGCCTTGAAAGGCATTGTCAAAGGATTACATTGAAGTAGAAACATCGCCACTGGAGGTAGAAGATAAATAGCAAAAGTAAAACTGTTATCCTAAAAAGGGAATTGTGGTTTGAGTCGCTCATATTGAGCTTTGGCTGAGCAGATTCAACATTCAATTTGGGATATGGTGGAGTTGTAATTTGAAAGCTCGAAATCAAGGGCAGCGACCGTCTCTAGATACTGGATGATTTTCTAAGTTTCCTTATCTAGTTGTGTTTGGCTGGTCCTTCACAGATTAGTCTTCTTAGTTTCGGCGTCCTGGATTTTCTTTTGTAACTCCTCAATCTCTTTCATCCACTGAGAAATCTTATCGTCCAAAGCTGTGACAATGCTATTCTCTAAACGAAGACTTGTTTCAAGTTTTTCAGTGCATTGATCAGACTCGTTGGCCAAGGTCCATGCTTGATTTCTTTCATTTGCTTTAGGCGCCCTCTTTGTTTTAGTATCATGAAGGTGTTGGTAGTTAGCTTGTGTCTGGTCGAAGAGAGGACCAAAAGCGACCAAGAAGTCAGCCACTGCAGTAAGGGCATCTGGTACGTCCAATTTCTTTAAGAGTTTTTTAATGTTATATCTATAGACAAAGTCCTTCTCTAAGGTTGCAAAGAGATCGACGTCCCCAACAACAGTCTTTAATTGCTTGAGGACAGAATCAAGAGACTCAGGACCAGAGGTGCCACCAAACATAGTCGAAGAGCTAGAACCGATTTCAGTGGAGCTGGTTTAGATTTTCAAGATCAGTTTAATGTAAGCTCTGGGATCGTTTGCTTTCAATGCGTCCAGTTCTTCCTGCGAAAAAGGAGTGACTGTTGGAGCAGTCTTCTTGGTAGAAGAGATTTTTGTTTTCTCCATTTCATCATCAGGGGCAGTTCTGGGATCGATGTCCTTGGTACATTGGGACGTATCAGCAACATTATAAATGTTTTCAGCTTCTTCTATGGGTTGAATTTTGTCAGCAGTTGACAGCGGTAGCAGATTTGGTTTCTAGAGATTCTTTAACTAAGTCCATTTGGTCGTGTTCTTCTTCTTCACTTGAAGACGAGGAAGATATGTCACTAAGGTACGTTTTGCTGGTGGATTCATGAGAGTTGGTGTCTTCAATAGTGATGGGTTTGTTAACTTCACCTTGTCGCGGTGAAAATTGGATATCAAGCTATTGGATTAACTTGAATCACAAATCATGATTCACCACTGATCTTTAGTTTATCCAAGGGAATGGAAAAAAAACTGAATAACCCATAAACATGCAATGCAATGCAAAGCAAAAGATAATCTAAGGCTCGGGGGTTGGTTATACCTAGGGAAGGTGCTAGCACCCTAAGTATCTATAGTACTCTACAGGAACCTCTTGTCTTATTGAGTTATTTGTTATCCGTTTGCTAAAGGTGAAAAGAAAAGGAATACCTAAGGTGTTAGTCCTAAGTATGCTCGCCAAGACATCGCATCTCGTGCCTACGTATCCTGGCGAGAATGGAATCAGAGCATTCGTAGTTCCCCTCACTAAGGGTAAACAAAGTAAAAAGAAAAGGTTGCTCGCCAAGGATTAACCTTATGCCTACGTATTCTCAAAAGGAACTTTGAGAAATCAGAGCGTCCGTAGTTCGGACTACGGATAAAACAATGTTTGTTGGTTGGTTTTAGGAGAAAGAGATAAGTTGTCATCTTAAGGAGAATACTCAACTTAAACCACCACAAACATGTGGAAAATGGATCTTTGCTTCACATTAAGAGAATGACTCCAACTCGGATATAGAATCGACGAGTATGCCACATACCTCTCTCAAGTGGAAAAAAATATATATCTTTCTCAACAATATCACAGGGTAGGAGAATTATATCTCGACTAAGGATGACTCATGTCTAATTCTCATGGGAGAAAAGGGAACATAATTGTAGGTTGTCTAAGTTAACATCCTAAGGGAACTAACCGAATTTTATGAATCTAAAATAAGATTAAGGGAAAAGTCTATTGTTGTCATGTCAGAAATCAAAACTAAGATCTACTCTGATTCAATTTATCGAAGAGAAAGTTGAATCGAGAACCTAAGGGAATATGAAAAATCAGAAAGCATACAAACATGTCACATTTTGATTATCTATCTTATGCAGTAATCCCAATATCACCTGTCATTATGAAAATCAAGATCATCTTTAGAAAATGCAATCCAAGTATTTGAGAAAATCATCAATCAATTACCCTTCTAATCAAAATCTAAATAAAGACTCCACATTTTAACTAGAGATTAATCACAAATAAACTTCAAAACAAATCGGTATTCCAATCATACATTTATAAATCCAATTAACAAAACAATCTACTAAACTAACTAAAGACCCAATAAAATTAAAATAAATCATGTTTTATAATCAAAATAGAATGGAAGAATTAATGCTCAAGATTACTTGTTCAGAATTTATAAGTGGGAGTTTACTTGTTCAGAATTTAATGCTCAAGATTACTCTGTCAAATCTGTTTTTGGAAAAAATATCATGAATTGTGATTTTGTCCTGGAAATGTAACTTATGTGATGAATTCCTTGCCGTATTTGCATCAAATGTTTGGATGTTGTTATGGAAAGAATTAAAACTTATTGGAACATGTTTGATATGAGTTTTGGAAAGAAATTGAAATTGTCTTGATCATGTTTGGAACACGATTAATGAATGGATTGATTATGTTTATGTATTGTTTTGGAAAGAAAATGAAATGTCTTGAATGTGTATGAGACAGGTTCTTTTTGAAATTTGTGTTGGATATCATTTGGAATAGATTTTCCTTGCATAACTTGATCCACTAAGGAATGTTTTGGTTCTAGCTCCATTTGCAATTTTGCACATGTGTCTCTTCATATTTCTAATTTGAATTACCTTTTACAATGCTTATTCTACGACCTCCTGGACTATTAGTAATCCTCCATTGCTAACAGGGAGATCTGTGCAGGGATGGAAAAACAAGCCCCTAGGGCGAGTTCTGCATGGCCACTAGGTAAAATCTTGACCTGCGATTTCTCTTATGTCGCTGATCTCAATTATGAGACTGTTTGTGTATTAGATTTTAACCCGTTGTGACTTGTACTTAAATACTTTGAGGATTAACAATATGCATATTCTAAATAGAAATTTCAGTCTTTTCTTTTGCCAGAACTTGCTGTAGATTTCTTTTGATAGGAACATGCAAGAATTCAATGCCAAATATTGAAGGTCTATCGTAAAAGTGGGAATTCTGTCATACCGTCATCTTGCGAAGGTATTCATTTCAAATAATGAGCTTGAGATACCAACTTTATGCACTCACAAAATGACTTATGCTTGAACAAAACTTAGACCATAAATTACATCTACAAGTCACAATTGCCTTGATTTTTCCTCTATCTCTTGTGGTGTAGGTATTGGTGCAAGAATTTGAGCTGACATCGGGGCATAAAGTACTCAGAGCTTGGCACTTTTGTTTTATAAACTTTGGGTTATCTCTTAGATTTGAGTCTTATGTAACTTCTTTGATCTTGAGCAATGATGACAAACTTGGTCTTATAATTTGGCAATGTAACTGTTTTATTGTAAATGTAAACAAGTTTGTGTTTGATGATTAACTTTAAACTTGTACATTGTATTTGAACATCAACATGTATATTTTGCCTTCCACTGAGTTTTGCACTTTTTCTTTTGCATTAACTTGTCTTGTAATGGCAATTTAAAATGGTAACAAGGCTTGTAGTAGCTTAGGAACAAGCTCTCCGCCTCATAGCTTGGCGCGAAGAATTCTTTAACCATGTAACTTGGCATGAAGAAAACAGTCCCGAGCGATACTTTTATAATATGATGTGCTCAAACCAAAAACACCTTGAAACCAAACTTGAGTATGATTGAAACATGGCCCAAATTAATTTAAAGCCATAATGCATCAAAACACCATCTTGAAATCAAGTTTGAGGCAACGTGAACCATGGCCCAAATCAATTTGGAACAACAACTTGAGCATTAAGAACTCAAAGTCTAAAATCTTGGAATCAAATTTGAAATAAACTTTAAAGGTCTTGAAAACGTCCTAAGACTTTGTTCCAAAACTTCCTTTAAGACCATTTTGAAAATAGCCCAAGAGAAATCTTTGAGAAAAGGTTTAAAATACGTTGAAACAATCTTGCACATGGCCTATGACATAAGATATCGGTCCAAAGTTATCTTGAGAAACACTTGGAAAATCATGGCCCAAGATCCATTTGAAACACTAGGCCTATCATCAGTTGATTCTGCCCTGAAATGCATGATTATGAAAGCGAGTACCATTTTTACTTGAAATCACTGCACCTACAAACTTGTTAGCAAAAATGAGCATGCACAAAACTTTATGACTTAATTCCTAGCATATCATGGCCAAAGACCTAATAATCTTACATAGAGAAAACTGAAAAATCTTAGGGTCAAAAATTAGGGTATGACACACCCAGAGCAGCTTTAGTAGTAATAGGTTGTTGTTTGGGAGAAATGTCGGTTAGCATGGGTTTGGCAGTCGAGGCCGTTTCAGGCGCACCACTGGTTGTTCCTAAAAAACAAGGTACTCGATTAGTATATAAAAAAGAAGAAGAAAAAGTAATGAGCAAGATAAAATAAAAAAAGTACCCTTAGGGTTTCTCCATCAGGACGGGAGTTGGCGCTCTCATTGGACGATGATTTTTAGCAGTTGGGGTAGCTTTTGCCACAGCGTTTGCAGCAGTCTTCTTCCCTTGTTTCGCCTTGAAAATGGGAGTTACTTTTGGGCTTGGAGGAATTTTCCTAGCGCCAACACCTCTAATTTTCTTCTTTTGAGGAGCGTGATCTGGAGAAGAATCCTTTGCATTAGCAGGATCAGTAGTCGCAGTGCCAGATCCACCGTCTACAGTTTGATCTTTGGCCTGCAAGATAAAGTGTTAAAAAGAAAATGTATGCTGGGTAGGCTAAGTACCAAGGTGTTAATGGTTGCAACCTATGTACCTGAGTAGGATTAGATGAGGTCCCTTCAGCAGTGCTTTGATTGAGAAGCGCTTCAACCCTTACGTTTTCCCGAGTTCTCTTTTTAAGAGCGACAACTATTGATATAGGAAGAAAATATTAAAGAATCCAGAAGTTAGAAAATGGAAAATTCTATGGAGAGTAAGTTTGAAGGAAAATCTGACGCTTTCCTCACCATTATGTATGGAGGTTTCGACCCTAAAATTTTGTAAGTCGACATGAAGGTGACCCTTGAAACTGTATAGATCCAACTTAGATGAAGTCACATGCTGCGCATGCTTTAGACTTTCGTTCTTGTGTATTTTCAAAAATTCTCAGCAAACGAACCACCGTGGAAACGGAGGGGCGAAGGCAAAAGCCACATCGCTAGTTGGAAGAGGGGGAAACTTTGGGCATAAAACTTGAGAGCGAAGTCATACCTATCTTTGACATATGTAGGAATTTTCAAATTTGGAAGCATCGCCATCAATTTTTCTTTGAGAGTCCTAGCCGCCTCGCTGATCATCCGCCTAAGGTCATTTGGATCGTATATAGTTTCGAAATATTTCTGGAAAGTTTGAATCTCTTTAATATGGGTTGATTTACCTTTGTTGAATTTCTTCTGCAAGGAAGCGAAAGCATCTGTAAGATATTGTCTTATGGTATCGGTATCCAAAAATTCTTCGGTATAATAATTCTTCCACCACGTGTGGAACGCAAAAGTGCAATAGTGTGTGGGTTCAAAGTCGAAGGACTGAGACGAGGTTTCCTATCACAATGACAGGTGAACCGTTGCAGCCAGTCACCCTTAGAGTAAACAACGATGCTCAGACAGATTTCATTCTTCTTCTTGTAAAAAGGAAGAGGAATAGTTTGGCAGATACCAAATTGGCGCGAAACTAAATTGGGTTGATAGGAAGGACGACCATATCTGTTTGGTTTCCTTATCTTCGTCACCATTGTCTAAGAGTGGTCGGGTAAAACACTCAGGACCATGAGTCCTCTTGGCAAAGGGAGCATTGTTTAGAGTAAAGTTATGATGTTTGGAAAACATTAGCAGGTACTAAGTGAAGGCATCCTGGTTCGCTATACTTTTGTCAGTCAGAGTAAGAAGGCTCAGTCGAATCCCTTCACATGTTCATCCTTTAATCTTTGGATCATTATCATTTGGATGCTTAACTTTTAAGGAGTTCTCGAAAGTGATGTTAAGCCACAGTTGAAGGAGCCAGAAGGGTCCAACAAGTAGGAGCTTGTCATGAGGTTGGATATTCCTTAGAATCTTAATCGCTTCTCCTAGAGCGGTGTACAAGGATCCTAGTATCAACTAGCCAAGGTTGACGTTCTTCCCTTCGTGCAGCTGATTGGAAAGAGTTAGGTACCTCTTTGCTACCTTTAAACATTTGCAACAGAAGATGCACCTGGATAACCATAAGGCCAAAAAAGCTATGTGTTCTTCCATAGTCACTTCAGGGTCGCCATTAACATGATGGTCTGCGATGTACTTCGTGAAACCAGCGCGATTGCCGTCAAATTTGATGGTGTCCGAGTCGAGTTCAAAAGGGTCAAAGTCAAAAAGAGGGAGTCAACATTCCACATGCAAGTTGAAAAGTATTGTTCGTACTCTCCTAGAAATAAAATGAGGCGACAAACATATTTTGGCAATATGTTGGTCCAGTTCTGGATAATTATATCAGGTCAAAGATACCCATCTCTTTCCAGGTCTTACTCATCTTGTTTTCTATCTTGTCTAGCCAAGAAATGCAGTCATCATTATTGTTTGGGGGAGCAGAGCGAAAAACTCGCAGGTCATTGGTCTCGTATTCTAAATCTAGTGGCTTCTTAACACTAATAATAGGCTTAGTCCTATGATATGAAGGGAATAAGTCTTTGCATTTAGAAAGATCCTCATTAGGGTCATGCATATGACCCCCATAAGAGCATTGATTTTACCAGCAAGGGTAAAAGGAATGAGTACATGTGATTTGAAGGTCCTAAGCTTTTCTTCAAGATTAGGAGGTTCTGGTATATACTCCTTGTTTCCAACTGCAGTAACGTGGCTCAGTGCATAAGCGTGAAGAACGGTCTCTTTTGATAGAGCATTCTTACTGGAAGGTGCCGTTTTGAGGATTTTGAAGCTTTGAAGAAAATTGTCTGAAAACCTTGTTTGCAGATTGAAGGAGATGATGTAAAAAGTGTTGAAGGTTTTAAGATGGTTTATTTATAGGGGAAAATGGGAGAGACTCATCAATTCCTTTGTTGAGCTGTCCAAGTTAGTGGGGTGATGTGTCACCAAAGTGGAAGCAACAGTTGGTAGGTTTCACTGTACCTAGCTGACCCTACTCTATTTATCTGGCATCGTGATGATGAGGGATATGGGAAGAAATTACCTGGGAAGTTTTTAGCCGGGAGTTCTTGAGGAGGTATTTTCCTGAAGATGTGAGAGGGAAGAAGGAAATTGAGTTCTTGGAACTAAAACAAGGTAATATGTCTGTTGTCGATTATACTGCTAAGTTTGTGGAACTTGTGCAGTTTTATCCTCATTATGCTGAAGCGACTGCTGAATTCTCTAAGTGTGTAAAGTTTAAGAATGGCTTGCGTCCTGAGATAAAGCAGGCAATTGGTTACCAAAGAATTTGGAGGTTTTCTGATTTGATAGATTGTTGTAGAATTTTTGAAGAAGACAGTAAGGCTCGTTCTACTCATTATAAGAGTGTGAGCGAGGGAAAGGGAAGCAACAGTTCCGTGGTGGTCCGTATGTGACACCAGCTGATAAAGGTAAACAAAGAGGGAATTTTGAGAAAAGGTCAAGTGGAGGAGGTATGTCTGGTCCTATGAGGTGTTATAAGTGTGGTGAGTTGGGACATCGTCAGTTTGAGTGCAGGAAAGATTTGAGGAAGTGTACTAATTGTGGAGGTGTAGGACATGTTGGAGCTGATTGTGCAAGGAAGAATGTGGTGAAATGTTACAACTGTGGTGAACCTGGGCATATTAGTACCAAGTGTTCGAAACCGAAGCAGGCTCTAGCTGGTGGAAAAGTGCTTGCATTATCGGGGACTCAGACTTCGAGTGCAGATCGTCTGATCAGAGGTACTTGTTTTATTAATAGTACTCCTTTGATTGCTATTATTGATACTGGAGCGACTCATTCGTTTATTTCGTCTGAGTGCGCGAAGCGTTTGAATCTTGTGTTGTCTTTGATGGGTGGTGAAATGGTTATTGATACTCCAGCAATGGGGTCAGTAACTACGTCTTTGGTTTGTCTAAGATGTCCTTTGACCATTTATGGTAAAGACTTTGAGATGGATTTGGTGTGTTTACCATTGGAGGGTTTAGATGTGGTTCTTGGTATGAATTGGTTGCAATTCAATAGGGTTCACATTGATTGTTATCATAAACTGGTCAGGTTTCCTTCTCTTGAGGAAGACGAAGACTCGAGTTTCTTATCTACCAAAGAGTTGAAGAGACTTTTGGCGGATGAAGCTCAGTTGTTTGGTTTGTTTGCATCTTTAACTGTGGATAGTCAAGTCTCACTTAATGTGTTTCCTGTGGTGTGTGAATTTCCAGAAGTGTTTCCTGAGGATATTTCAGATGTGCCGCCAGAGAGAGAGGTGGAGTTTTCTATAGATCTAGTTCCTGGTACTAGACCTGTTTCTATGGAACCTTATCGTATGTCGGCATCTGAGTTGGTGGAGTTAAAGAAACAGTTGAATGAATTGTTGGAAAAGAGGTTCGTGAGACCAAGTGTTTATCCTTGGGGTGCTCCAGTTTTATTGGTGAAAAAGAAGGATGGCAGTATGCGATTATGCATTGATTATCGCCAATTGAAAAAGGTGACGATCAAGAATAAGTATCCTCTTCCAAGGATTGATGATCTGATGGATCAGTTGGTTGGTGCGTGTGTGTTCAGTAAGATTGACTTGAGATCAGGGTATCATCAGATAAGGGTGAAGGAGGAAGATATACAGAAGACGGCTTTTAGGACACGATACGGTCATTATGAATATTCTGTGATGTTGTTCGGGGTTTCTAATGCGTCAAGTGTGTTTATGGAATACATGAATCGTATTTTTCACAAGCATCTGGATCGTTTTGTGGTGGTGTTTATTGATGATATCTTAATTTATTCTAAGACTCGGGAGGAGCATGCAGAACATATGCGTATTGTTTTGTAGGTTTTGAAGGAAAATAAGCTTTTTGCTAAATTGTCCAAGTGTGAATTCTGGTTATCGGAAGTGAGTTTTCTTGGACACGTAATTTCAGGTAATGGTATTGCTGTGGATCCATCTAAAGTAGAAGCAGTTCTACAATGGGAGGCTCCGAGATCCGTTACTGAATTTCGAAGCTTTTTGGGTTTGGCTGGTTATTATCGCAGGTTCATTGAAGGTTTTTCGAAACTAGCACTTCCTTTGACCCAGTTGACTTGTAAAGGGCAAGCGTTCATTTGGGATATTCGGTGTGAGGAGAGTTTTACTGAGCTGAAGAGAAGATTGACGACAGCTCCGATTTTGATTTTGCCGAATCCTAATGAACCATTTGTGGTTTATTGTGATGCTTCTTTGATTGGCCTAGGTGGTGTTCTGATGCAGGAAGGTAAGGTCGTGGCGTATGCTTCAAGGCAGTTAAGAGTTCACGAGAAGAATTATCCTACTCATGATCTTGAGTTAGCGGCTGTAGTTTTTGTGTTGAAGATCTGGAGGCATTATCTCTACGGTGCAAGGTTTGAAGTCTTTAGTGATCATAAAAGTTTGAAATATTTGTTTGATCAAAAAGAGCTTAATATGAGGCAACGTAGATGGTTGGAATTCTTGAAGGACTACGACTTTGGCTTGAATTACCATCCTGGTAAAGCTAATGTGGTAGCTGATGCATTGAGCCGGAAATCGTTACATATGTCCGCTTTAATGGTTAAGGAGTGGGAACTTTTGGAATCGTTTAGAGACTTGAGTTTGGTTTGTGAAGTGACGTCGGATAGCGTTAGGCTTGGTATGCTAACAATTACTAATGATTTTCTGACGACTGTTAGTGAGAAGCAGAAGTTGGATGTGAAATTTGTGGATTTGATGTTGTTGGGAGGTAAAGATGCTAATAGTGATTTTCAAGTGGATATTAATGGTGTTTTGAGATTCCGAGGTAGGATTTGTATTCCAGATGATGCGGAGTTGAAAAAGATGATTTTGGAGGAAGGACACCGGAGTAATTTGAGTATACATCCGGGAGCGAATAAGATGTATCAGGATTTGAAGAAGATTTTCTGGTGGTCTGGATTGAAAAGAGATGTGGCTTAGTTTGTTTATGCATGTTTGACTTGTCAGAAATCGAAGGTAGAACATCTGAGGCCTAGTCGTTTGTTGCAACCATTGGATATTCCTGAGTGGAAGTGGGATAGTATTTCGATGGATTTTGTGACAGGGTTACCGAATACTCAGCGAGGGCATAATGCTATTTGGGTGATTGTCGATAGGCTGACTAAATCGGCTCATTTTATTCCGATTGATATCAGTTTTTCTTTGGAGCGGTTAGCTGAGATTTACATCAGTGTGATTGTGAAGTTGCATGGGATTCCATTGAGTATTGTTTCTGATCGAGATCCTAGATTTACCTCGAGATTTTGGGAAAGTTTATAGAAGGCTTTGGGTTCTAAATTAAGATTGAGTTCGGCTTATCATCCGCAGACGGATGGTCAGACGGAGAGGACGATTCAGTCTTTAGAAGATTTGTTGAGGGCGTGCGTTTTGGAACAAGGTGGTGCGTGGGATAGTTATCTTGCATTGATTGAGTTTATGTATAATAACAGTTTCCATTCTAGTATTGGAATGGCACCGTTTAAAGCATTGTATGGACGAAGATGTCAGACACCATTGTGTTGGCACGAATCTGGTGAGAGAACGGTGGTTGGGCCAGAATTGGTGCAACAGACGACGAAGAAAGTGAAGTTTATTCGTGAGAAAATGAAAGCTTCTCAGAGTAGGCAAAAGAGTTATCATGATCGAATACGGAAGGATCTTGAGTTCCAAGAGGGCGATCATGTATTTCTGAGGGTTACGCCGGTAACAGGTGTGGGTCGTGCCTTGAAATCGAAGAAACTTACTTCTCGGTTTATTGGTCCTTACCAGATATCTGCGAGAGTGGGTGTTATGGCTTATAGGGTGGCGTTGCCGCCGAATCTGTCGAATTTGCACGATGTGTTTCATGTTTCACAGCTTCGGAAGTATGTTCCAGATCCGTCGCATGTGATTCCGATGGATGAGGTCGAGGTAAGGGAGAACCTTACGGTCGAGGCAGTACCAGTTAGGGTTTTGGATCGCGAGGTGAAGCAGTTGAGGGGCAAGGATATTGCACTTGTGAAAGTGGCGTGGGGTGGCGCTGCTGAGGGCAATTTGACTTGGGAGTTGGAGAGTCGGATGCAGGAGTCGTATCCAGAGTTATTCATCTCAGGTAATATTTTCGAGGACGAAAATTTCTAAGTGGGGGAGAGTTGTAACGACCCAGTTTTTGTGTGCGTTTTATTTAATAGAGTCATTTGATTATTTTATTATTATTTTATTTTATTTTCGACTTTTATTTGAAAATATGTTATTTTTCAATGTTGTGATATTTTATCGGGTTTTGGGGATCGTTTGCGAGATAATTGAGTGTGGGGGTATTTTTGTCATTTCATAATATTTTTTGTTAAGTTAGAATAGAAATAGAAAATAGAAAGAGAGAAAATAAGAGAGAAAGAAAAAGGAAAGAAGGAAAAAGGAGAGAAAAGAGGAGAAGAAGAGAAATAGTGGAAAACTTGGAAAATCAAAGAGAAATCAACTTCTAGAATCGATTTAATCGGGTAAGGGTGCAAAATTCAATTATTGTATGATTGTATATGATTATGTATGTGTATTTGTGATGTTTGTTGGATTGAAATGAAGAAATTTAGTAAAACCCATTTTTGGTAAAATTTATTAGAATTTGATTAGATGTGTTAGAAATCATGTTTTTAGTACCCATAATTGTTAGTACATGATAGATACTTGGTATTAGACATTGTATTGGCAATTTTCTGGTGTGTAGGTGAGATTTGGGTAGTTTTTGGTTGGAACCCGTATGAACAATTCTGCAGAAGAATTTTTCTGAGATTTCCAGGTCATACGCGTATAGGGCATGTTCATACGCGTATGAACCTTGGCAATACGCGTATGGTGGGCGAGCCATAGGGCCAATACGCATATGGGTTGCTTGTTTCCTCGGCCATCTGCCCATTTGCGTATGATACGCGTAGCAATTGAGGGCAATACGCGTATGGTTTTGGTCATTACGCGTACAGACACTTTAACGTGGAATTGGGGAAAAATGAGTCTCTGCTCATACACGTATGGATCATGGTGATACGCGTATGAACAGGACAATTGCAAAATGGGACTTTTCAAAATATCGTTTTTCGTTTTCGTTCGTAACTTTTGATCCGTTTGTCTGATTTTTACATTCTTGGTATCGTTGTGTAGCTATTGAACTGTACTTTCTTATTATGATGATTTTGGAATTGTTAGCCGATTTAATTATGTCATGAAAATCGGGAATAGTGTCGGTTGTCGACTTTTATTGTTATAATTGTGCGTAATTGATGTGTATTAGGCAAGGTGCTATTGTGCGACGCAAATGTATGTGTTTAGGTGATGTTGTGACGAATTGTGGCCGTATGGCAATTAAATGCATTGTTTTGGGCATAAGTGCAAAGTGTGATTTGGTTGGTGTGGATGAATGCATGTATGTGTGTGCATATTAAATGTCATGAGTCATTGTATGCCAAGCATCATGATATGCATTGTTGTGACGTCCTGAGTGACGGTTTGGATTCCAGAGGGAATTCGCTATAACTTCGTGTGCCCATGTGGGGTGTGAACGATGATTATAGACGATCGTGTCCCCATGTGGGGTGTGAGCGATCGGGTCTTGTGCCCGTGTGGGGTGTGAGCGATCCATAAACACCGTGTGCCCGTGTGGGGTGTGAGCGGTGGGGAACATCGTATGCCCGACGGGGAGTTATAGTGATATAACGAGCGATGATTCCAGCAGAGTTCCTGAGTGAACTAGTGATGAGAAACAATGGAAGTCGGTACCGCATGTGCATATGCATAGAGTCGTTGTGTCGGTCTCTTGCATTTGCATAAATTATTTATGGTTGATTATGTGTGGATGCGTGGATAAAGTGATATATGGATATGTGTTGGTGATGCAAATATGTATTATGTCTTGTAATGCCTTGTGTATGATTTATGGCGTGAGTTGTGGTGAGAAACGTATACGTGTGTGTATTTTCATGTTATATATATAATTGTATGCAATTATATTATGGTTGTTTTTCTCACCCTTCTGCTGTTTTATAATGCTCTATGAGGCATTGCAGATTAGAGCTGCTGGAGGTATTTTTGTGAAGCTTTGCGTCTTTATTCTTTTGTCGGTCGGCTCTGATATGTGACACCGGGTAGTTAGGGAGGCCGTTAGTGATTATTGTGTATTCTGTATATATATCTTTTGGCTTGTGCATGTATAACTTGATGTATGATAGACTTTCCATGATATATATGTATATGTTATTCAGTTTTAGATTTTCCGCTTTTATTCTAAATTCTGAAATGTGGGTGTAAGGGACTGAGTTCCTCTGTTGATTGCTACCCCACTGTTGCATATCTTTATGAGCAGGTGTTGTATGTGTTTGTTTCAAATTGATGTGACCCCTCGGTCTATGCCATAATAATTTAGATATACTCTGACAAAATTTTGAAATTTCTTTTACTGCTTTTATTAATTGGGGGTATAGATTGGGGGTGTTACACCATACGCATATGATACGCAGGCCCGGGGCAAGGGAAGCTGGCGATACGCGTATGGGGCAGGGCTGTGGTGAAAATTTCTTATTTTTCGCGAATTTTGTCCCGCTTTCGCGTGTAATGCAGTTTCTTTTGATCCGTAAGACTAAGATGGTATAATTGAACATAGGGGGAGCCAGTAACGATATTAAATGAGATAAAATATGGGGTTTTTACGTGATTATTTGTATGAGACGTGTTTGATGATGGTGCACCAAGATTGTCGTATGCGGACGGTCTTGGGCTGTGGTGGTAATTCTGGAGGGAATTACGGTGAGTATATGGCTCACGTGTGATCATTAAGGATCGTGAATATGCATGAATGATTATTATATTGTGCATATTTGAGTGTCATGCATTCATGTCATGTTATGTGGAGATGAGTTAGGTGGGAATCCATGATGGATGCCTAGTCTCGTCTGGACTCCATGTGGGAGTCGAGTGGAGATAAGTTGTAGTTCAGAGGAACGTATACGACTTATTTGGATTCCGACGGGAATCGGGTTCTAGGGTGAACCGTGTGTGATTGTGATGGTACCACATGCATTGTGTCCCGTCAGTTGAGTCGCATTTCATATGTATATAATTGAATATGGGCTGATTATGCCGAATGATGATGTGGCACTTGTATGTGCTTGGTAATTGTATGATTGGTGTGTTTTGTGTGTTAACTACTCCTTAGCATGTGTTTTTCGCCGTGTATTATTGAATGTAGTTCTCACCCCTTTTCTGTTTATTGTGTCTGTGCTCCTTGGGGAGTACAGATGATCAGGTACCTGAGTAGTGCTTGGAACATGTGTTGCTATTTAATTGAGTCTTAGGAGTCGCTCTGATACATAGCACAAGAAGGATGGGGATTTCATCATGTTTTTATGTTATTTGTTCTTGGTTAATTGTTATGTATCTGTTTTTGATCAATTGTTGTTGAACACATGGAGAATTGATGTAATTTGGAGTTTAATGCTAAACCGTTTGATTTATTTCCGCTGTTTAATCAAACTACTTATTTTTATGAAATGAATAAAATGTGAAGCGAATTGATACTTCACTTTGATATTGTTTTTGTAATGTGCCATCCTACATGTATAAACTCTAATTTATTTCCGCATTATTTTCGTATTTTCTATTTTCATACGAATGGGTAGAGTAGAGTGTTACAAAATGGCCAAGTTCTTCGTTCGAGCAGTTTAATCCAAGCCTAAATGTTTAATGTTGTTAAGTGGAACAAACCTTCGGCTGGTTGCCTCAAATGCAATGTCGATGCTTCCTTTGTTGATAATAAGGTAGACATAGAAATTTATATAAGAGATGAAGAAGGTTTGTTTGTTGCAGCTCGGGCCGAGTAGTTTGCTCTTAGTACCGAAATTGATAGGCCTTTTGGCAGCTTTAAAATGGGTGCATGAGTTGAGTTTTGATGGTGTGATTTTTGAACTGGATGCTAAAAACGTAGTGGATATTATGAAGTTACAGTTACCAAATGATTCAGACTTTGGTGCCATTTTTCGGGAATGTCTGCGCTTATTAGCTAATTTATTTAGAAACTCTCATGTTGAGTTCGTTAGGAGACAAGCGAATGAGGTTGCTCATGCCTTGACACGGGTGACTCAATCTCTTACTAGTGTCCACATTTTCAATGATGTACCTACATGTATTCGAGATTTTATTATTAATGAAATATATTAAATCTTTTCTCGTAAAAAAAAAGTTAAATAGTATATATGTATTTAATTATTACCATCATTAAAAGATATTTATTTATTTAATATTGATTATTTATTTTATGTATAATCCCTGTTACATTAATTATTCTTTAGCATTTTTAATTTCAAATTAGATTTTTTTTAATCAAACATAGTTCATATTTTCAAAGCAACTTCATCTCTTTCATATAGACATTTTTCATAGCCGTTTTTCTAATCCATAGACGAAATCATCTATATTAATCTATTACAATTTTGATATAAAAAAACAAAAGTGTAGCATATAAGTATCTACAATATTATCAAATTTAATCTTCACCCTTTAAAAATTGAGCAAAGAAGTGAAAGTAATGTTTGGTTTAGGACAACCCACCAATTTTATAATAATAATAATAATAATAATAATAATAATAATAATAATAATAATAATAATAATAAGGGTTAATAGTCATTTACCCCTGTAATATTGGCGAGTTTTGATTTACCCCCTTTAAAAAAATAATTTTGAATTACCCCTTGAAATTTTGGGGCACCTCCTAAGCGTGTAAAAATCAGGGGGTAAATAAAAAAAATATTTTACAGGGGATAATTTTTCTACCTGGGGTAAAAGACTTAGAATTTTAAAATTTCAGGGAGATAATCCAAAATTATTTTTTTAAAGGGGTAAATCAAAAGTCGCCTATATTGCAGGGGTAAATGACTATTAACCCTAATAATAATAATAATAATAATAATAATAATAATAATAATAATAATACAATAGTAATTTATAATAAAAAAAATTAATTTAAATAGTTTTTTAGTAATTTATAATAAAAAAATTAAATTTAAATAGTCTTTTAATTTCAATAAGTAAGCATGTTTTTGCTTTTCGTTCCTTTTATTCCTTAAAATTAAAATTAAAAAACAGTGATTAAAAGACTATTTAAATCTAGAAACATATTTTTTACAAAACCATAGTTAATAATCTTTTTTATAAATTTAAAAAACTTACAAGTTATCAACGATTAAGTTATGAGTACTTTTTTAAAAACTCAATTTAGTCAAGATTAAACCGCATGTAATATTTTTCATAATTCATTTTTAATGTATTATGATGTATAAATTTACCTACAAAAACATAAATTTATCCTTGAATAAATTGCAGGTAAATTTTTGAAAATATTTTTTATACGTTATCCAATAAACAATTCTAAAAACTTAGTTATTCGATAAATAATTTTACCTACGAATTATTAGATTTGTCATTGGATAAGCCCCAAATAAATTTTTGAAAAACTATTATTAAATAAATCCAAAAAAAAAAAAGTGTAGGGATAAAAAAGCTCTAAATTCAAAAATAGTAAATTTAAAATTATTCTTAAATTTTATAAGGGTGAAGATACAATTGTAGGGGTATAAAATAAATTCCTCAAATTCAAGTTCTGGACAACTGGCCTGGTCCATATACATTCTGGTCCATATACATTAGAAAGAAAAGTCTCATTTCTCAAATTTCATTGAAATTTGAACTATACTATAAAGGGTTTTCAATATTGGACTTCATTTCTCAAATTTCATTGAAATTTGAACTATACTATAAAGGGTATTCAATATTGGACTTTTATAAATAAATAAAGTTTAGATTAAAAGAAACTTATTTAACTTTAAAAATCAGGCTATGGCCTATTAAATTAATATACTTAAATAAATGTGAATTATAGTTTTATAGGCTATGGCCTATAATTTTAATTTTAATTTTATTACAATTATAAAATGTATTAAATTTAATTTGTCTAATAATAATTTGATGGGCCGTATGTAATTGACATGTTTATATACATATAAATATCAAATAATAGATATAAAAATGTCAATATCGATAATATTTTATTAAAATAAAATAATTAAATATAATTAAATATGATGACACTCACACATGTCAAATATCAAACATATTTTTAATATGTTATCTAGATAATAGATTATATGAATATACACACTCTTGCAAATGGTATTGTCTCCAAAACTAGTTATCTAGTGCAGCTTAGGCGTGACTCAATGGACCAAAGATGTCGATGGATCCCTACCTCCCTTCCTAGTGAAACTCACCTTGTTGAACTCCATTTGCAAAAGACATGTCTTGTCCCTATCTATGTCGGTTCTAACCCACACCTTAGTCCCATTTTACAATTACTATACTCAACATGCCCACTAAGCATTTGTAGGAACCCACCAAGGTCCAAAATGTGGGTCTTATGAAAGCTGGCGTTACCCATTTCTATGAAGATGTGGGCTCATAATATAGAATTTTGATCAATGCCCACTTGAGAGCACTACATTTTCCAATTCTTCAGGAGCTGGTTAGTGGTTACCTCTAACAACTTATTCACTAGGCCCCCCATATTTTCATATACACAGCACCACTATGTAAAATTCACCTTTCAATTGGTTGCTTTCAATGTCTCTTTAGTGGTCGGTGTTCCTTTCAAATGGGCTTGGGCCTCTTTAATGGGCTCATTTTCATATCTGGCCCATGCTGTCTTGCATCCTTGAGTATTTAACTTGCCACCTCTCAATTAAATTGGGCACCTCACATATTTTTATAATTTTTAAATTGTCATGGATAAATTTGAGTCAAAAGTACGAAAGAAATTTTCGGTAGTTCATTTAATATTTCCGATAATAGACCAAATTTCTAGTACGAATTTTTTAATTTTTTTTTAAAATATTGTAGTTTACCAGAAATTTCGAAAAGTGTTATAGTTTATCAAAAATTTCAAAAAATGCGGTAGTTTATTGAAAATTTTAAAATTTCCGATAATATAAAAGTTTCTTTTTGAAATTTTCAAAATTATATTTTGGAAAATTTCGGTATTTCTTCAATTTTTTTTTTAAAAATCATTGATTTTTTATAAAAAAAAATCTGGTATTTTTTAGAAAACTCTGATATTTTTTCGAAAAATTTCAATAAATGCCATGGAAAATCTCAAAATATTTTATTAAGGGTATAAAGATAATAGCAGCCACAATATTTTGTCATGTATCATGACATTTTAATAGATATTAAACAACATTGCTATCACATAGACAATAACAGCTAGCTTTGCATCTATTTCTCAAATCAATAATATACTCTATGAATTAATTAGAAGTCATGAATTCTGGATGTAAGATACATGTCAAGCAATCAATGTGACCAAGACCCATAAAATGATGCAAGGCTCATGTATGTATAAGTCATTTTATAATTCAATGTATTCTAAATGATTAGTATATATCAAGTATATAGCTAGCTAGAGGCTAAAAATTTAGCAAGCATATGATGAACTAGTAGGTGAGGGTGTGTGATTTATTTTAGGAACATGGTCTTATTTTAAGTTTTGAACAACGTACCTTAATTGAAATCAATGCAACATGAATTGAACTCTTCACAGTTACTTAAAAAAAAGACATGGAATTTTATGGATAGACATAGACATAACATAAGAACCTTAGTGCTAAGTTGTCATAAATTTTTCTTTTAATGATGTTTACAATCCTAGTCCCACATTAACACCAACTCCCAACATGATGAAAAAAGTTAATTATAAATGAGTAGAAAGGTAATGGAAAGAATGTGACTTATCATGATATGGCCTATCAATGAAATGAAGATACATATTTACAACAAATGTATATGGGGAGGCCCTCATGGTAGGGTAGGGAGAATGGTAAAAGGAGAAATAAAACTTATTTAGCTAGTTTTCATGTAAATATGAAACAGAACATATGTTGTGGAAAAGAAGCATGTGCTTATACATAAATGATAGGGCATCAATAAGATGTGAGATAGCAACTGTCTTTGTCTATGCCAAATGTGCCTAGTGGTGATGGGAATTTGAGACTTGAGGAAACATGAATTTATTGCCAATAGGGCTAGTTGTTTATTTCCATTTTATTTTTCAGTCCATTATTTCTTCCTCTCACTCTCATTCTCTCTCACCTTGATTGGGAGTTTTAGACTATTTGGTATTTGCACATTTCAATCACATATCACTTGAAAACTATTTGACCTTCATATTTATTTTTCACCTATTAAATGTCGATGCAGACATCTTGTGGAGGTCTTGTATTATTAACTACACCCTCCGGTCACTATTATAAACAACACAAATTTTTTTAGATTCATTGAATAAATGATGTATCTAGACATTATTATATATCAGATACATCAAATATTCAATGAATAAAAAAAAATTTTTGTTACTTATAATAATTACCAGAAGTGTACAATTTAACTCAGACAAAATAATTAGGGGTCCTATTTATTCATGGTTTACTGACAAATCTATTATGAGACCATATTTAATCACAATTTAATTATGAAAAAAAATAAATTTAAGGTCATGTAATGTAGTCCATCTTGCGGTTCCTAAAAAATGACTTTATAGAAATTAACATCAGACACAACATTAAGACGCTAAAAAATGACAATGTAGACATCAACATCATATACAACATTAGGACGCTGATGTCAATAATAATTTAAGAATAAAAAATTAATTCAATATAATCAGATGTATTAGTGTCACGTCAATTCGGTGTTAGACATCTAATATGAGTTTATCAGAAATTTAGGTGCTATAGAATTGTGACTAGATCATTTCTACAACTATATATAAACTGGCCTTCCTTGATTTGTTAAATCGTCATCTATTTAGTTATTAGTATGGTTAGTTTAATAGTGTGAAAAGGTTAATAGAATTGAACTAATATATGTACACCTTATATAAGAACCATATGTATAACTAAAATAAACAACTTCTAGCTAATCATAGCTAACTATTAACATGCATGTTATGTATCTTGTTCATGATTGAGATGTTGACAATGAAAAGTTTGGTAGTTTGCCAAGGAGTAGACACATCACCAAGCTGTTATGAATTGAAAGATAATTCTATGATTCTATGAATACTCACTTTGTTGTTTTCTTGTGAACCATCATCACTCTAACAAGAAATTTTAGATCCATGATGTGTCACCTCATTAATAAGCATTTGTAAAATATGGCGTTCCATGTTCAATTCCTAACGTTAAAAAATACCAAACAAAGTATTGCCTAAATTGATTTGTGTTTGATTCATATTCATTTAAAGTAAAATCAGTATGAAGAAAGTTAAATGATGAATCCATTTCTCTAAACTAAACCATATTGCTACCTGGTATTTGGTTATTGGCTGGTTTTCCCACTAATGTCTATTCTTACAATTTTGTAGTTTAACTGCAAAATATTTTAGGTAGAATTTCAATTTCAAATTTATAGTTAAATATGTTTGTCATTCTCTAAATATTTTAAATTTTGTTTTTAGTCCCTCAAAATATTTTATTTAAAGAATGATCATCTTAAAATTTTTTATCTATATTTTTGGTCCTTCCTATAACTTAACGACAGTTTTTACGATTTAATGGCAGAATTAACGACAATTTTAGCGACGATTTATTACTTATTGACTGAATTAACGATAATTTTAACGACAATTTATTACTTATCGACTGAATTAGCGGTAATTTTAACTGCGATTTTACTATTAGAGACTAAAAGTGTGGTGAAAAATTTAAGAGGATCATTCTTTAAAAAAAAATATTTTGAGAGACAAAATAAAATTTGATATATTTAAAAAGACCACATACATATTTAACAATTAAATTTAAATAAAAATAAATTACATAAATCTTATTAATATAATTCAAATGATAAAAAATTATATAAATATTTCATACAGAATTTTTGAAAATAAAATTTGGAAGGTGTTCCGCGAAACATAAATATTTGGTAAAATGATAGAGTAAATTTTGATGTGGTGGAACAGATCTCCAGTGTAACAACGCGGAGTAGATGTGCAAAATTAATAAATATTTCAACATCCAAATCAATAAGGAAATGAAAAGTAAATGTTATTTACGGTTCAAAGAGTACATCATGTTTTTCATTTGGTGCCTTATATATTAAGGGCAGTTATAGATATCTCTTATTTATTTTTCGACGTAAAATGCAAGTGACTGTTTAATGACATCTAATGATAGATTACATAATTTCAAAATAAGGCTTTAGAACAAGTTACACTGGACCTTCACTGTCTTAGTGAAGTGCCTTTAGACCGACTACTAACCTCCCCCTTCCAGCTAGTAGTCGATCTAGAACAAAAGGTAAAGCAAGGAATAAAATAAGATTAGTTTTTGAAAAGGGACCAGAGTTAGGTGAAGGTAAACTCAATGTGATATGAGGGGCCATTGGAAAGAGACACAATTGGACAAGGATGGTTTTAATGGGACAAAACACACAGCATAAAACTTAGCACCTTATATTGAGCTTCTTGATATGTACATAAAAAGCAGACATGCATATGAATTAATTAAATTGCTGTGAAGAAAGATAGTGGAGAGAAAAAGTTAACTTGGTCACCATCGATAACTGTTTTTAACTGTAAAAGTGCAAACAATGTCCTCATTTCACGAGGGCTAAGGTGATTGGAACATTAAAAATATTAATACTTGTAATATTTTTTTGTCTATATTATCTCTTCATAATAGAACCAAAAAAAGTACATATTTTTGCTCTATGTCTTTGATTGTCATATATCACTTCTACTGCCAGAGGTTGTTATCTTTGTGCACTCCAAAACAAACTTCACTTCTCTCTCTTCCACTCTCTCCAGAAGTAACAATTTGGGAACATGTGAGATCTTATTTTATTCTTTATGATTAGTGTCTTTTATCAAACTTTAATATTTTGGTGTTTTCTTTTTGTTTTTATAGGTAGACATTTTCTCAACATAATCTAACAGAAAAATAAGATGATTCTTGTATTAATATAGTTTAAGGGAAATGTACACTTTAGCACTTTGGACAAAATTAAATCAAACATTTTTCATGATTTATGGTTTGTAAAAGTTTATTTGCTTGATATGTTTAATGAAACCTTTAAACCAAACGCATAGATTAGCATTGGTGTTTTATTTTTTCTTAAAACGTGTTTGAGGTTTTCATAAAACAATGATTTTATTTATAATGAAAATTGCTTATAATTTTAATTTGCATATTTAAATCTATCCTAAGAGAAAAAAAATGCATTAACGGTTTAAAATATTTTACACTGTCAACCAATCATAACCATTTATTAAAATAAAACATATTTTTATTTTAAAAATACTGATATTACATGACAATTATAAATATTTTGATTGGTTGCATGTGTAAAACTGTCTTACACTGACAATGCACTACCATTAAACCCCTATCATAAACTCTGAAAATGAGAAGATTTTATTGTGTATTATGGCGCTCTTTAGTAAAAGAGATTAAAATCAATAGATATGTGCACATAGTTTTTAATTTATATATACACTAAAAAAAAGGTTTTGTGGCATTTTTTTAGTTATTGTGAAAGATTGTTGTAAAATTTTAGTTGCTACTACCTCAGTCCCAAATTATAAGTCGTCTTGCAAAAAATATTTGTTCCAAGTCACTTTATAATCCCAATATAATATTAATGACATTTTTTTCTAATATACCCTTAACTATTTATTTCTCTTTCTTCTTTTGATTCTATTAATTTCTCTTTCCTCTGTAATTAATGAAGAACAATAGTGTAAAGTCATATATAATTTCTCTTTCTCATACAACATTGATTACTTTTCTTAAACTCTGTAAAATGCCCAAAACATCTTATAATTTAGGACAGAGGGAGTATTATTTTAACTGTCGTAAAATTGTGTCTGCAACGTTTAATTCTAAACCAACACTCCAACCGCTTTTATATATAAGTAAAATAATTAAAATTGATATAATCAATAGATACATGCACATAATCTTTAATTTATAAATATACTACAAAAAAGGGTTTTGCGGCGATATTGCAAGAAATTGTCGCAAAATTTTGGTTGTGACAGTTTTAGCCTCCGTTTTCAAACTGACACTCCAACCGTTTTTTTATATAAATAAAATATATTATAATTTATATAATTATATATGCAAATGAGATAAAATTTTAAAGAATTTAATTAATAGACATCGACGTTTACGCCGTCTATATTTTTATTAATGTTTGACTTTTATTTTAATCATATTTAAATTTCTATTTATGAATGATTGTAGTGCATCAATAGGGATAGAAACAAGCTAAGCAAGGCTAGGCTTTATAAGGTCTGGCTTACGATAAACTTAAAAGGTTTGAGTCTGACCTATGACCTATTATAGACTTTCTTTTTTGGCCTGACCTGACCTTTTTAAAAGTCTGGCTTGGCCTGAAAGCCTATTTACAAGACTTATTTTTATTAGGGTCCTCAATTATTTCATATTACTTAAGAAGCTTTATAGGCTGACCTATATATACATATATAAGCCGACCTATTTACCTTTTGTTCTAATATATATGCATATATAGGTCAATATATGTATCATTTTTTCTAATATATATGCATATATAAGACAACCTATTTAACATATTTTTAATATATATGAAAATATAGGCCGGTCTATAAGGTTTTATAGACTTTTTTTAATAGCCTAAGTCTGATCTATTTAATTAAATAGGCTTTTAAAAAAGTCTAAGCCTGACTTTTTTATTAAAAAAGTCTGGCCTGACCTGATCTTAAGTAGGCTAGGCTATAGGCACCTGTAGGTCGGCCTGACCTATTCCCACCCTATGCATCAAACACTAATAGAGTATATCAAATAGTCCAATCTTAAAAGAAACAATATTGAAATAATACAATAAAATATTACATTATTCAAAATATTAAAAATTAAATCATTAACTATCTCTAATTAATTAACTTGTAAAATCTCCAATTAACTAATTAACCTCAACAAACTAACCAACATGCAACAAACTCTAACAAATTCATATAGATTCTATTACTTTTCATCTAAATTAAATTGAATTCTTGTTTTTAAACAAATCAAAATTGCATCTTGATGTTCTTTACCTGAGATAAGAGTTTCATTAAGTTTATTTTAATTGACTTATTTAAATTTATTTATCCTTATAAAATTTTGCAACACTAAAATACTTTATCAAATGAATTTATAATATTTTTCATTAACTTTTTTTAGTTTATCTTTATATTTTTATAGCTGTTTTCATCAACTAACACCATTATTAATACCAACTTGCATCAAATAATTATTTTTAATCTCTAAATAAATCCAATATGAGTTATAAATAGGGCAAAGTAGTAACCTTTTGTAGAGTAAAATTGGAGACGGGGGTGTAAAGAAAGAAAGGCCGTTCCAGTTTTCCACCCACCACGTTACCGAAGTTAAAAAAAAAGCAAAGGTCCCCACGACAAACCTGGAGACACAGAAACACAAGTTATCAGCAATGGAGCTAGGTAGGCCTGGCTTGATGCTACTAAATGACAAACTATACTTCATATTAAATGATTGAATCAATGGATTTTCTACCACGTTATTATATATACAAAACTCATGATAGTATTCTGAGTAACAGTAAAATCAGATTTCCTTGTGTAGTGTTTTAAAAATCGGACCGATCATCAAACTGGTAAGGGTATTGGGTCACTGGTTTATCGGTCGAATCACTGGGTTATCGGTCGAACCACATGACCAAACCAGATTAAACCGGATAACTCGGTTGAATAAACCTGTCATTATAATAGGTATAAAATCGGTAAAATCGGTCGAACCGGATGATTCAGTTTCTAAAAAATATAACTAGCACTTAAATTTTTTGAAAATATCATATCATAAATTCACAGGTTCATAATTTAAATGCAAATTTTAAACAGAGTCTAATTGTAAATTTTAAACAGAGTCTAAATTAAAACAGCTCCCCTGCAAAAAAAATTACTTATGATACCCTGCAGAGCTTTCAACACTCCAGATGGAATTTTGTAAAAAGAGAAGGCAACTCTTCCTACACCTTTTAGTATAATCTAATACCTCATTTGAGAAAATTCCAAGAAACACAATCATAAGCCCTCTCAAAATCTAATTCCAAGACCATACAACTCTTCCTACACCTTTTAGTATAATCTAATACCTCATTTGCAACCAAAACACCATAAAAAATGCATCTGTTTGGCACAAAGACATTCTGCTCAGGTGACACAATCCTGTTAACCACTTTCTTAAGTCTTAAGGCTAAAAATTTTGATAAAATCTTCTGATAACAGTTAACCAAACAGATGGGTCTGTAGTTCACAAGAGATTGAGGGTTCTTACTCTTAGCTACTAAAGAAAGGAAATAGGCTTTAACAGCCTTAGTCAACACTGGTTTATCATAAAAATAAAAAACAAACCTGAAAATATCCTTTTTCACTATCTCTCAGCACTCTTGAAAGAAGGAGAAGGTGAACCCATCTGGCCCTGGGCTCTTACCACAATTATAGTTCCAAACAGCTATCTTGATTTCCTCTTCAGTGAATTCTGAGTCCAGCCATCTCTTATCCTCCTCAGATAACATCTTCATGTTAATATCTTCTATGAAAGGACAATTGATGCAAGCTTCTTTGAAATTCTGTTCAAAAAAGTTACTAACCTCTTTCTTAACCCCTTCCACATCTTCAACTATACCTCTTTCAGTATGAACAAAACGAATTCCATTTCTTCTTCTCCTTCTCCTAACAGCATTATGAAAGTACCTAGAATTGCTATCTCCTTCCTTGAGCCACATATCTCTAGCTTTCAACCTGATTAATTCCTCCTTGGAGTGTATCTTCTTCCACACCTCATCACTTGCCTTTGTTCTCTTCTTCACCATATATTCAAAGTCTGCAAAGCCTAAACAACTAACCTCCTTATCCAAATCATTTAGATCTAAAACAGTATCATCAATCTTGACATCAATCCACCCAAACACCACAATACTCCATTTCTTCAACTTCTCCTTAAGTCTACTCAATTTCACCTTCAAGATGTAATCCCCTCTCCCTTTAACATCCACAGACTCCCAAACAGACTTAACAAACTCTCTGAAGTTAGGATGCTTTATCCAACTATTCACAAACCTAAAAGGTTTAGGCCCCCAGTTAACAAAGTTGAATTTCAACCAAATAGGGCAGTGGTCAGATAACTCCCTCTTGCCAATGAGTTGACCAGAAATCTTCCACACATCAATCAACTTCTCGGAAAGAAGGAACCTATCTAATCTACTCATTGAATTTCCTGACCTGTTGAACCATGTGAAGTTACCCCCTTAGCAAGGAACATCAATACACTCTAAATCAAAGATGAAACATCTAAATTCCTCCATTTCTTTGTTCCTAATTCTCTCCAAAAGCCCCTTTCTTTCCTCTTTGTACGCAACAACATTAAAATCTCCACCCACTAACCATTCTCCTCTCCCAAACCTCTTTTTAACACTGATTAAGTCAGACCAAAACCTCCTCTTTTTCACCAAATTGCACGAAGAGTACACGTTAACAAAGAACAGATTCCATCCTTTCCATAGCACATTTATCCCCACAAAACATTCTCCCCTTAAACTGCATATGAGGTCCAAGGAATCTTTCTTCCACATTATAACCATACCTCTGGCACTCCCAACAGCATCTGAAGCCGTCCACTCAACCTCAGAACTACCCCACAAAGAAAAAACCAAGTTACTCTCTAACCTAAACTGTTTAGTTTCTTAAAGAAAACAAACATCAACATTAGCAGACTGAATCATCTTTGCTACTCTCTTCCTCTTCACCAAACTACCACTTCCTCTCATATTAAGAGATAACAAATTCATAATGACCCCTTATTTTTAGCCTCCCTCAATCTCTTAACCTCTTCATCTCTTTTCTCCATCGCTAATATCTCCCATCCCAATAACATCTGCACCTTCTGATACCCCTAAGGAAGCAACCATCTCTCTAACTTTACTTGACACCTTGCTTTCTAAACATCCCAAAACCTTCTATTCCCAACCATAACTTCAGAGTCAATTACGGAGTGGCAACGTTGAGCTATGTTTTCTGACTCTCTCCAACTCCTAACACCCATCTTCTTCAAAAAAACCTTTCTGGGCATAACTTCTGCTGAACCTTCAATGGAGTCGTTAGATAAATCTACTGCACTAAGGACTGAAGCTTTCTTCTTTTTCCTTTTAGTACAATTAGACTGAGACGGTAATGCTAAACCACAAGCTAACTCCAAGCCTTGCTCTCTCATCACAGGCCCAGAAACTGAATCAGAATTAACAACCATATGGGCCTTAGAGTAACCCAATTCCTCATTACCAATATCTACCCCTACTGAACCATTTTTCTCTTTATGGGCCTTAGATCCCAATTGGGCCAAGACCAACTCATCAAAACACACTTCATTCCCAATGGGCTGAAAAGAGTGATTCTGGTCACAACACTCAACCGGAAGGACTTCCTTACATTCTTTAATAACAACCGCCTTTTCTGACTCTCCCCTGCCCAAGCTATTGACATAGGTAGTATTCATTGACCTAGACCCTGCAACATGGAGCCCCTCACCTTTCACACTAACTTCTCTAACTGCTACCCTATTTTTCAACTCAGAAGAGACAAAGGAGCCTTTAGAGAAACCTATACCAGGAATAGGTCTGCTACGCTGAGAACCTCTACTGACACTATTTTCGTCACCTCCTTCCCCTCCTCCTCGTCGCCAAAACTCCACCACCAGAAACTATCTTTCAACAAAGAATCGTCTGGATCAGATTCCAATTCAACCGTTGAACACTTCACAACCGTTTTACACACTGAACCCAACGCTTCTTCCACCATTCTAATCCTGTAAACCATACCATTAATGCAAACTTTTAACACCTCATTTATGGTCATCCCACAAGATGTTCTGATCATAACGTTAGCGACATCCATCTTAGTAAAACTAGATGAAACCTCTTCACAACTCACGTATTTCCCCACATTTGATGAGAAAAACTCAAAGAACGGCACCGACCACGCATGTCAAGGAATGCCGTAAATCCTTAACCACGTCACTCTTTCAAGATCTAAATCGCCAGGATCCCACCTTCTTACTTCCACAAACCACTGGTCTAACCTACTTTTAGCACTCTTAATGAGCTCATCAATCTCCCCCGGTTCATTCTCCTCGAGCAAACAAAGATTTGCTCCCAAAGGTGTCACCTTAACACCAAAATACCCTTTTGAATGAAAGCACCTTTGGATGTTGAAAAACATTCCAGGGGAAAGCACCTTGCCGACATAAGCTTTACTGAACCTACTCAGAACGTCGCTCCCAACATCGAACTTCAAGTCCCACTTCTTCTCCACCCGGCCACTCCTAACTGCCTTAGCAAATGATTGGTTTGCTAATTTGAAAGGTTTGAACTGAAAATCTCCATTACGACGGGCTGGGGAGTAACCATGATAATGAGTCGACTTAGTCTTAGCTTCTTTCTGGGCTTCTTCAAAACCTTTCGCATAACTCTCCTTCTTAAATTGACTCTCATCATTCACTGGAACCTTGTGTTGTTTGTTGAACCTTGGCACGTTCGCGAACAGTTTTCTCCCTTAAAAAAAAATACTATCAAGCTTCATACTCATTCTTCTAACATCTTTGACTCCAAAAAACTTTACAAATCCATACTTCCTCCCCCTTCCATCTCGTTTCACCGGAATGAAAACTTCATCCACCTCTATGTAATCAGCAAAGACCTTGTATAAATCTTTACCTCTCATATGCTCAGAGAACTCAGTAATGAAAAATGATGTAGAATCAATAGTCTACTTTCCTTTGCCTCTCCCCACATCATCCCATCTTCCTCCAATCTTCTGTTTGAACGGAACTTTCGTCCACTCTCCCATGTTAACTAATCTAAAAATCTCTAGAACTTGGTTCTTATGTTTTTCAAATGGTTAACCCATTGAATTGTGCTACGCATACTTATTTTTGAGATCTTACTAGTGCCCTAGTAGAGAAAATAAGTCAATTTCAACATTATTGAAGGGAAATTTCAAGAATCATCCATGGATCCTTCTTGTAATTCTACTTTCATCGCTATCTCTTATTCTTTTGTAATAAATAACTAAAACCCTCGTTGTTGGGAATGAGTAAAACTTGCAAAATATTTTGATTTCTTTTATTTAATAATTGGTTATTTGAATAATTTTTTTGAGTAATTTTCTTATCTTTATTCATATTGTTTTATATTTCTTAGTCGCCATTACAATAATTTATGATTCTTAATTTAGAATCATTTACATCTCTCTGACTCTTGTTCAAACTCAAGCATTACCTTTTCTTTAGGGGTGTGCAAAATATCCGGTTATGAGATCTAAATCCATAACTAAATCCAAATCCATTTATAATATCCGGATATAATTAAATGGTTATTAACCAGTTTAATTATTAATGGTTGGTTATCCAACCATATTTTATTTTTGGATCCAGTTATAATCCAGTTATTATCCAAAATTCAAATGTTTTCAATTTTTTTTTTTTTTTTTTTGAATAAAAATTTATTTTTTTTTGAAAAAAAATTATTCTTTTTTTGAAAAAAAAAATATTCTTTTTTTGAAATAAAATTATTCTTTTTTTGAAAATAAATTATTATTTTTTAGAAAATAATTTATTTTTTGTGAAAAAAAAATGACTCTTGTGAAAAAAAATAATATTTTTTGTAAATTTAGTTTTTGTTCCGTTTAGAACTATTGAATTGATACACCGAAATTTTATAATAATTTGGTTTGGCTCTAAACAAGCCATTAGCAAAATGGTTATTTTTTTTAAAGTTCTCTTAACAATTTGATTTTTTTTCTCGAATCAAACCATAAACAACCCCAAAAAGTTGTGTATTTGAGATTTATCAAACCATTATGTTATTATCTGGAGCGTCACATCTATTGCAGAAACAATTTCATAAGTCTTATCATTTAAGATTCAAGTCTTATCATTAAAGATTCTATAATATGTTTCCCTAAACCTCTAAAAAAAAAAATTTATTTTTTATTCAATAATTATGTTTGATAATTAGGGATGTACAAAATATCTGATTGTGAAATTTAAATCTATAACTAAATCTAAATCAATTTAAAATATCTAGATATAATTAAATTGTTATTAACCAGTTTAATTATTAATGGTTGGTTATCCAACCATATTTTATTTTTAGATCTGTTTATAATCTGAATATTATTCAAAATCCAAAAGTTTCAATCAATTATAAAGTATTGTTATTTTCTAATAAAAATTTAATTTTTAAAGAAAAAAAATTATTCTTTTTTGGAATTTTTTCTTGAATTTTTGGAAAAATATTAATTTTTTCGAAAAAAATATTAAATTTTTTGAAAAAATAAATTAAATTTTTTGAAAAATAAATTAGTTTTTGTGAAAAAATAAATTAATTTTTGTGAAAAAAATTTAATTTTTACGAAAAATATAAAAAAATTTTGATAAAGGAAAGTAATTTTTATGAAAAAAATTAAATTATTTGAAAAAAAATTAATTTGACGTAATTACAGTTTTGATGTAAATTTTTTTTAATAAATGGCACTTTTATACAATGTGACACGATATTTATTAAATTTTTATTATCTAAATCATTTTGTAACTAAATTTAAAATAATTAATACTATTTCTTTAAATTGGTAAAATGGGCTGAAGGCCCATATATCCAACCCACATATATATTTGATCTTGTTTGTATATGTTATATAAAGCCTTAAATGATGTGGAATAAGAATAATGTGGGACTTATTATAAATTTTTTTCCTTCTTACTGCATTCCAACAACAGTAATTTATCAAATGCCACCCAATTACAACAACAACTAATTTTTTTATTAGAAATTCTTGTACATGATTAGTGATACTATACTTATTTTTTGTTACGCTATTGTTTTATTCTCATTCGCTAAAATAACAGTAAGCAACAAATTATTAAATAAGGTGGTTAAACAATTTGGAAATTTGAATTTTCAAATAATATTTTAAATTTTACATAACTTGGTAATCCAGTAATCTATTTTGTTTCCGATAAATGGGGTGGCATTTGATAATTTGCTATTGGTAATTCAGTAGCATTAGAAAAAATTCTTCTAATCTATATTTTAATGTAAGTCATTGTCTTCTCTTACAATATTCATGTTGGATATATTATAACTCTCTCTTAGTATCCTACATTTTAATTGGTGCTAAGCATTTAGGAAAAGATTGAAAGATCGAAAAAAAAATAATTTTTTTGAAAAAATAAATAAATTTTTTGTGAAAAAAAATTAATTTTTGTAAAAAAAATAATTTTTAAAAAGAAATTTATAACCGATTTTATAACTAGTTTTGATTAAAATGTGGTTATGTTTATAAATTCAAACTATTTAATTGGTTTAAAAATAGTTATGGTTTGATTTTTAAAAATAACCAACCATGCACACCCCTATCTTTATTTAACTTAACAAGAAAAATAGAATAAAAAATATTTACAAATTTCGTGTTTAATACTCGACAATATTTGCTATAATTACTTGCAACAATTCATATACTTGTTGAAATCACTATCAAAACTATTATACAACACGTTATAATAGATTGATATTACATAATATCAGAATACACTTCTTAATTAAAATCATAATCACTTTTCTGAAATCACTGAGATGTTAGACTAAGTCGTGTTTAATATTAGAAATCACGTGTTTTAGGATTTGGATTCTCGACAAACGATTGTAATTATCTGAGTAATAGAAAAGAGAACACATCCTTTTAGTTTATAACCATAAAACCCTAAGTACTGTTCATCATAGACCTAATGGACGAGACTATATTTTACTTTACACAAATCAATATTAAATATTTAAAAATCCATTGTTATTGATTACGGTTATCGAATCTAAGAATTATCGAATGTGTAACCACATCAACTCACTTTTATATAACCAATACACACAATTGATTATACTTCACAAAATATTTTAAAAATAATCAAACACTATTACATACCGAGATGATTTCACTGTTATACCCTCTTTTGAAAATATAAATACCATAATACTCCATTTTGAAAATAAAATACCAATATATCCTATTTTTTTAAAGTGCTCGCCATATAAATTCACGAACATTTGAACAAAATTGCATCAAAAAAGTGCTCGTCAACTGAAATGGCGAGCACGTAAATACCCTCTCCTTTCAAAAACTAAAGTGGCGGGCGCCACAAGGATGGGGTGAAGGGTATGGCAGGCGCCACCCTTTTGCTTGTGGTGGCCCCACTTCCATTTTTTTAATATTTTTTTCTTTTTCTTCATTTTCTTTTATTTTATTTTATTATTATATAATTAATATATGATTTTTTTTAATTAATTTTCTGAAAAAAATAATAATTTTTTTATTATTAAATTATTATTAAATTAATATATGTTATTTTAAATAATTAAATTAATTAAATAAAACATACAAATTATTAAAAAATTAAAAAATTAAAAAAATTTAAATTAAAAAACAAAAAAAAATTAAAATAAATAATTTAATAACATTTAAAATAACATATATTAATTTAATAAGAATATAATAATAATACAATTATTATTTTTTTCAGAAAATTAATTGAAAAAAATCATATATTAATTAAATAATAATAAAATAAAATAAAAGGAAATAAAGAAAAAGAAAAAAATATAAAAAAATGGAAGTGGGCCCACCACAAGCAAAGGGGTGCCGCCTGCCACACCCTTCACCACCATCCTTGTTGCGCCCGCCACTTTAGTTTTTGAAAGGAGAGGGTCCTTCACGTGCTCGCCATTTCAGTTGGCGAGCACCTTCTTAGTGCAATTTTGTTCACATACTCGTGAATTCATATGACAAGCACTTTAAAAAAACAGAATATATTAGTATTTTTTTTTCAAAAAGGGTATTATAGTATTTATATTTTCAAAAAAGGATAGAACAGTAAAAAAAAAAAAAATCCATGCTGAACTTGACCCTTTTTGTAAGTGGGCATTTTCTTGATCAGTCAACATGCTCTATCAAAAAAGTCACCTCAATACATCATCATTGGTTAACAAAGTTAGTGAAGATCTTTCTTTCTAGAGACAAATTGCTTCCCTTAATGATTTGGATTCGAGTATCAACCGAATTTCAATCTTTCACCCTTTCATTTCACAAAGGTCAAAGTGTTTCTTTAATACAAAAGTAATCGAATATAAAGAACACCAAATATATATAAAAAAACAAATGGTCACATTCCTAAGCGTGGCCATTAATAAACATAAAAAAAATCATGAAAGTTGATGGAATATATTTCAAATATGATGGTTAAAGATTTGCTGCCTAATTAAATGTATATCTTTTCATTTACTTTTAACTATAGGCTCTTTTAATTACTCTCCTACCAACTAATTCTTTTGCTTAGCTTTTGAAGTTTTATTCTATTTCTGTAGAAAGACAATTTAGGTGAAAAAAAAATATTGGTGACAATTATTGTCATTATGTTCATAGCTTTCATTTGTAGTCTATAATTGAATAATTGAATTCAATGATATTTGTTTTGGCCAATAATTCCAAAACTTCTTTTCAATGTACTATCCATTTGTTTTTTTTTTAATCAAAAGATAGATGCATGCTTTTTAGTGGTCTATTAACAATCATTTATGTTGTATATTCCTCATTGTCTTTATATACATATTGTTAGATGCTCTTGCCCAATACCATAGCTAGTTATAGCAAGTTTGAAATTCTTGATAATGCTACCATTGGAATTTGAAAGTAACAGAAAATATTGAAAAGAGAAAAAGGAATATATTTCAACATTAATTGATTTGATTGTTTAGTTATGATGACACATTGACACCTTTAGTTTTCTATCATTCCCTTTACTAGAAAGTAAATAATGCTACTCAATAAAATTCAATTTTCTTTGCCCCTTGGCATCTCACTCTTTATAATTTTCTTTGATTTTATAAGTATTATTGACATTCACTTTTTAAGTGAGGTCTGACAATTGACTCCCTATGGAATATACATTTACATGCGTTGTTTATTTATTTTTTTAGATATTTAATTTAATAATTAGAGAAATAATTTCAAATTATTCTTTTAATTTTTTTAATGTAAATTTAATCATGTATAATCCAGCATGGTATTTGATATGATGTGTTCCAATGCTAAATATCTTAGAATAAAGATTATTTTAGCAAGACAAAAAGTGATCATAATGAATCATTGCACTATGCAATGACACAACTTAACAACTAAATTAATTAAATTCATGAATAATTAGCCCCCTTCCACGAGAGGATAGTGCTTTGTTTAACAAGTGTGGGAACTTCTTATTTATAACATGATAATCCAATAAAATGTATAAGAGAAATAATGTAGGGTAAGATGGGTAGAAGGAAAAATCTCTCATATTTAGAAAATGAGCAAAATGACAAAGGATAGAGAATATATGTAGGTCCTAAACATTTTTAGTTGTCTCCACTTTTGTAATGAAAAGAGGAGGAAATCACATGTTTCCACAATTGTTCATGAAGTTGAGAAGTCTTTGATATAATAGCTCATATATGGGATTGCATATTACTGATTTTTTTTTTAAAGAAGAGATTCAAAACTATAAAACGGATTCAAGTATTTTATTACAAAAATGTATCAATTAAAAACACTTTTTTTTTTTAATAAAAGTCATTGCATTAATAAGAAGAACACGAACAATGTTCAAAACAAAACTACAAACACCAAACTGCAAAACAACAAAACAGCCCCATATAGAAGAACACCCCACCTAAAATTAAAAAACAACTCCAATCTAAACAATTACTCCCCTAAAGGAAACATACAAAAGGAGAAAAAAAACAGAGTTGGGATAAGAAATTTTCCCAAAATCGGAACATTTCCACACTAGTAGCTTGATTGACCAACAAATGTCTTCAAAGTTAAAAACACCTTAAAAAAAATGATTATATTCCTAACCTTCCAAATACACCATAAAATGATTAACCACACGTAACCATACTTCAAGTTGCCTTCTTCTAGATTTCCAACCCCACACCAATCAATGAAAAATTGGATAATGTCACCATAAAAAAAACTGCCTATCCCAATCCAATCTCCTATATTTTCCCAAATGGCTCTAATAGGCTCACAATCAAAAAAGGAAAGTGAAATGTCTTCGTCACTAGTTGGACTAAAAACGCAGCCCTGATCCATACTTGCACAGCCTCTTTTCCAAAGCTCCTTCTTTGTTGCTAACCTATGCCACAAAACTTTCCACCCAAAGCATCTCACCTTAAGAGGTAACTTAATCTTCCAAAGAGCTATAAAAGCTCTCCTACTGTTAATACTTATCTCAGTAAAAGCAGAATTTTCAATAAGAGACAGATAGACTTGCTTCACTTCAAAATCCTCACTATCTCCTCCTTTCCACACCACCCTGTCAGTAGAATCCAAGACATGACTACAACTACTCAATGAATTCAGCAACTCTTCAATTCTTTCCTTTTTATCAACCTGCTCCTGCAAACTAAATCCACGAAAAAGCCAAAACCAGCAGCCTTGCTCTTAGTACCCCATATTATAGACAGAATCAGCAACTCTACTATTACTACAAAACAAGTCAGGAAAAACATCAGCCAAAGGTCTTCCATTACTCCAATTTTCCAACCAAAAGGAAGTGTTCTTCCCGTTTCCAAGCACAAACTTAACATATTCTTCAATTTTGAACCCGTGATTTGAAGAATAGGAACTGCTCCTTAATATATCTTTCCACCATTGCGACGATGACATTTTCAAATGAACATCCTCGTTTAACACTTGTTGTTCAATAAAGCCATATCTATCTTTTAGAATAGCCTTCCAAAGCGCATCTTGGTCATTAAGAACTCTCCACCTCCATTTAGCCAATAACGCTACATTGAAATCCTCCAATCTTCTAATTCCTAAACCACCCTTCTCCTTTGGTAAACAAACCTTATCACATTTTAACCAATGAATTTTTGTATTTAATTTTTATATTTTCTCTTATACTCTTGCATTAAAGTGTTGTGATGAGTTAAATGTTTATTTTGGATAATGTGGAAGTATTGAGGCTTTGGGTTGTTGAGAGTAGTCTATGTGTTGTAACAATTTTTACATAGTATTATTTTTTGGTTATCATTTGACAATGACTATGGTTTTTTCCTTCAATTTTTGAGTTTCCATATGAAATTCTTGTATTATTATTGTGTTCCTCTTTTTCTCTATGTCTATTTTTCATAATAATTGGCATCAAGAGCATTGGTTTAGCAAGGTATAAATTTTGTTAGTATGCTTTGTCATTGCATCTTTGTTTGATCTTCCAATAAATTTTATACTTTATGTTGGTTCGGAAAAATTTTGGTAGCATAAAAGGGTTTGACTGCAATGTCAAAGTTTTCAAGTGCAATGAAACTTGAATTAGAGAAATTTGATGGAAGAATCCAGACCTTTGGAAAATTTAAGTTAAAGTTGTAATGATACAATTAGGATCTTACAAGGTGTTGAAAGAAAGTATTTTCAACATTGACAACAAGTGAGAGGAACTAGATTTGAGAGCTAAGTGTATGATCCACATGTTTTTGGCTAAGAATATTCTTGCGAATGTTCTTAGTACGTCGTCATCCAAAAAGCTTTGAGAGAAACTTGAATAGCTATATCAAGGAAATGGTATTTCATGTCGATTGTTGTTGAAAAAGAGGTTTCATAGCTTGCGTGTTGATAAAAATACGAAAGTCAATTATATATGTATATATTTTTAATTAGAAGCTATTGGATTCAAGATGGATGATAAGAATTTGAGATTCATATGATCTTTTCCATCTTTCTATACGAGCATATTAAACATGTTTTGATATGTGGGAAGGAAACTTTGAATTTTGAAGAAGTTGGAGATAAAATTATTTATGGAAAAAGAAGAATGAAGAGTGAGGATAATACTTCATCAAACTATGTGTTAATTTCTAGAGGAAGGACTTATGTGAAGAAAAAAATGAAACGGATCTGAGATATTGGAAATGTGGAAAGATTAGGCATGTAAAGAATAAGTGTCTTGATGGAGTAGCGCCAGAAAAGGCCTCTTAGTCAAATTCTAGCAATGTCTCCCTTACTCAGGGAGATGATAATATTTTCTAAAAATTGAGAAGTGTGTCATAGTGACATTCCTATTGACAAGGAAAACGACGAGTTATTGCTAACAGATTAGCACACGTACATTGGTTCACATTGATACAAAGTGTGATATGAGATTATGCGGGTGGTTGAAGAGCTTTCAGCTAACTTGAAAATCACACCATAAGTATTCAACCTAATTTTTTGTTATGTCGAAATTGTTTGAGTGGTTTAATCTCAAGTGAAGTATACTCTTCTTTCGGTGGAATATAATAGGTTTTGAACTATGATTATCGGTGAATACAATGTGAAATTTCTTGGAATGGTGTAACTTCAAATGATTATACTTTTTATGGTGTAGTATGATAGTTCTTTTGAACTATGACTGTCAGTGAAGAAAATGGAAGTTGATGTATTATTTTCAACAAAGGTGAAGATTGTTAGTGTTGGTTGAAAATATACATGTTGAAGAAGTCCCACATTGCTTAGTGTTGTAAAAAAATAAATAAAGAGAGAATCAAAGGCTATAAAATGGATTCTAGTTCTTCGTTACAAAATACATCAGTTAAAAACACTTTAAGCTTGTATTTTATTTTTACATTTTCTATTATACTCTTGTGTTAGAGTGTATGTAAATTGTATTCGACAGAGTCGAATATAACATGGAATTGTTGAAGTATGCTAACAGTATTCGACATGGTCGAATACATCATGTTATAATCAAAATGTGGTAGTGTGTATTCGACTGAGTCGAATACATCGTGTAATATTCAAGTATGTTAGTTTCCTATAAATAGGCATGTGATGATGTAAAATTACAAGTGTTGCATAACAACTTTCTTTCTTTTCATAATACAATCATATTCATATTACTCTCTCTTCTTTATTCTTGAGTAACTTATTTGTTCCAAAAAATTGGTATCAATGAGCCCAGTTGCAATTCAATGAGTCTGTAATGGAAAACACTAACACAACATCAATGTAATTTTTTGCAATTCCATCGATTTTTAACAGTAAAAATTTGAGACGTGGGTTACATAAATGAAGTTCATCTTTAGATTTCAAGATGTGGCTGAAATTATGTGTGGTGAAGTACATACATTAGAAGCGAATGCAAGTGATGTTCAGAAAGTTGCGCACAAGGAACAAAGAAAGAAAAATGGAAAGGCTCTTTTATTGATCCATCAATGTGTGGATCCTAATGTGTTCAAGAAGATCATTGAAGAAGAGATGTCCAAGGAAGTGTGGGACAAGTTAAAGAACTTGTATGCCAGAGATGAGAAAGTGAAAATGGTGATGTTATAGAGGTTGAGAAAGCAGTTTGAGATAATACATATGAAAGAAGATGAATAGTTGATGATTTCCTTTCAAGATTAGTGTTATTCACCAACCAGATGAAGGCATATGGTGAATTAATAAATGATTTGTAAAAGATCGAGAAAATGTTAAGATCTTTAACTATAAGCTTTGACTACATTGTTGTGTTGATAGAATAGTCCAAGAACCCAGCTGAGATGAAGTTAGAAGAACTTAAATCTTCATTAGAGGCTCATGAGATGAGATTGAAGCAAAGAAGCTCAAAGAGGGAGAAAATGGCTGAACAGACAATGGAAGCAAAGTTCATCAAGAAATCTGGAAAAGGAAAAGAGAAGCATAGGAAAAATCAAGTTGTAGTTGAGAATTCGAGCAATAATTCAAAGAATCACAATTATTTCACCAAGAAAGACATGATTAACAAGTATGTGAGGAAGAAAGTTGACATGAAGGAGGTGTAGTGCTGCCACTGTTAAGGATTGTGTCATTATGCACGAGATTGCCGAAGAAAGAAGGAATCAAGAGCAAAAGATAATGAAGAAGTGTGATATGCACATGCTGGAGAAATGACTCCGATGATGTGCTACTCATGGCCAATACTCAGTCAAAGGATGAATAAGCCAATATGTAATATATAGACTAAGGATTCAGAAACCACATGACTAGGAATAAAAATCGATTCACCAAGTTAGATGAATCAATTAAGAAAGTGATTAGGCTCATAGATGGCAGATGTGTCACATCAGGTGGAAAAGTAAACATAGGTGTGGTTAGAAGGGATGGTCAGAAGACTAGTATTACTAATGTATGGTATGTACCTTTGATTACAAGTAATTTTATGAGTATAGGTCAATTATTTGTAAATGGGTATAACATAAAGTTGGAAAAGAATCAGATGGATGTGTATGATGGTGAAGGGATGGTGATCTTGAAAGCCACATTGGAAGACAACAAAACCTTCAAAATTGAAATCAACATGGTTAATCATAAATGTATGAATTCGACTGTCAATGGAGACAAACACTGGCTTTGGCATAATAGGTATGGTCAGTTAAACTTTATAAGTCTAGGTATGCTCAACCTAAAGAAGATGGTGTATGGCTTACCTATAGTGAAGATATCAAGTCACATGTGTGAGGAGTGCTGCAAGGCAAAGCAGGCAAGGAAAACATTAAAAAATGACCTCCCCATGAAGTGATACAAAAGCTAGAACTGGTTCACTCTGATGTGTGTGGACCTTTTGAATTCATATAAAATGGAGGTAATTATTATTTACTAACTTTCATAGATGTGTTCACCAGATATATGTGGATTTATCTTATTGAAAGGAAGAGTGGGGTATCCACACAGTTCAAGAAGTTTAAATTGCATGTTGAAAAACAAAGTGAATGCAAGTTAAAAGGACTAAGTCGAAAACCTCATTTCAACCCTCCAAAAGTGACGAGTCAAATGGGTCGGCCCAGCATGCCTGGCCCGTTTTCCCACCCTTACTCAAAACCTTAAGATATCTTTAGAAAACCTCCCCCTTTCAAGGGAACTTCACACCACACTGATTTCCCTTCTCTAAAAAGTGTTTGATATTAGAGTTGATCAAAACTCAGGATTGGTAAATGCATTAAAAATTTATCACCTTAACATTCTAAGAGATTCCGTGAACATAATCATTGAACGATACGATTAACATCAACCCTTGGACAATTATGTTGAAAACCCCAATCAATTTCTTGATCAAAGACATCAAGATTGACAAACGCCACCAGGTAACCACTGATTCTTGTACACCCAAGATAATACCAAAGCTCTCCCATGTTTCTATTTTAATCTGCCTCATATCATAAGCGTTCATGCACAAGGATTCGTTAGTAGCACCATATCGAAAAAAACACGCAGAAGAAAAATATACTCGGTTTAAAAAAGAGTTGTATCATCCTTCCTTCTTTGAAACTGGTTTTCAAGCAGAAAATTGCTCGAACTATCAAACCAATCTCTAGTATCTTATTTTAGATTGTAGAGAGCCCTTTTCATTTTGAAAACATAACTAAGAAAAATTTTAAAACTAGGAGAATGGTCAACATACAAGTATTTATGGATATAACTGTTTAAGAACACACTTTTTACATTCATTTGGATTATTTTAAAAAATATAATGCATAAGAAGACTAAAATCTTCCTTATGGGTTCTAATGGAGCTACAAGGGCATAAGTTTCATCGAAATTTATGTCTTCCTGTTGATTATAACCTTACGTAATGAGTCTTGTTTTATTTCTCAAAACATTTTCAAAAGAATCAAGCTTGTTGCGAAATTTCCACTTATGTTTCAATCACTAGACTAGTTGAAGCTTAGAGACCAAAATCTCAACCATTGCTTCTTTCAAAATGATTTTATGTTGATCTTGATCATGTTCTACTTCTTGATATTTATTTTCATCCTCTAGAGTTGAATTTTCCAAGATACCTACACAATCAACAATCTCTACTTCTACCTACCCTGGGTTATTTCAACAAAGGTAATATGTATGAGTTCTTCTATAGTTATGATATTTTCGAAAAATAATTTTTAAAAATATTTTACTTTAAGGTTTTTAAATACCATGCATATAGAAGAATTAAATATACTATATCACCTTTGTTACACAAATTACTTAATACTAAGTATCGTGTGCTATAAAGCTTTAATCAATTAGAATAACTCAAAAGTAAGATTACGGGTCTTACTAAAATTCCAAGATTAAATGATTTTGTCTTGTTGTTATTATGCGAAAAAATTTCTTTCCTCCTAGGAGAAAAACAGGAGAACATATTTATTTCTCCAGCCATATGACTTGAAGAGCCACAATCGATATGATCTTTTGAATTTAAGTTTTCATGCATATTTGCATCACAATTTGACTTTTCTACCTTTGGTACCCAAATATTTTTACGTTCTTTAATGTTAATGGAATATATATTTTGAGCAGACATATTCTTCTTTTTACGTTCACAATACTCTTTATAAAAATGAAAGGTATGCTATCCTTATTTGCTTTCATGACTCTTTTTGATATAACAAAAAATTGCAATATGGTCGTCTTTATTAAAATAATGGGTTAATAGCTATTTTGCCCCCTGCCATATGGGCGGATTTTGAAAAACCCCCGTAAAAAAAATTAGATTCCCCCCTAACATTTGAAGTTTCCAATGTTTTGACCCCTCTTGAAACTACAAAATAAGGAGGAAAATGGGTGTTGAATCCATGACCTTCCCTCACATGCAAGGATCACTACTACTAGGCCAACTTGTTTACTTTGATATATTATCCTATTAAAATGTATATATTACATAATTGTGTTCAAATTTCATATTTCTATTATATTTCTTAATTTAGTTTAATTTAGTTTAAATTAATAATTAATAATTTCCCTTTAATAATTTAAAATAGTTAAGAAACTTTTTTTTTGTTTAAACTATTGTATATTTAATAATTAATAATTTCAGTCTAATAACTAGTAAATTATAATCTAATCTAATAACTAATAATTTGCTATAGTTTATAATTTTAAATCTAATAATTATTTACAACAAATTTTTTTAGTATTAGCGTATAGTTTATTAAATATTTAGTATATGCGTTTTAATAAAATTTAGTTATAAATATTTACAGTAAATTATAAAATTATTAAAAACGTATATATTTATAGTAAAATATATATAATTTAAAATATATATAAACATATAAAATTATAAATGTATATGTAAAAACGTATATTAATATATAAAGTTATTAAAAACGTATATATTAAATTATAAATTTACAGTATATAATTTACAGTAAAATTATTAAAAATGTAAAAATTTTATAGTCATAAATAAATTTACAGTAAAATTTATATTATATTAAAATTTTAAAAATTAATATTAACGTATAAAATTTTAAATAATTATAAATAAATATATACGTTTTAAAGTATATTAATATTAATGTTTTAATAAATTATTTTAAATAAAAAGTTTCTAATAATTTATAATCTAATATAATAACTAATAATTTACTATAATTTATAATTTAGATTTAATATTTATTTACAGTAATTTTTTTTAATATTATTGTATAGTTTATTAAAAATTTAGTGTATATACTTAATAAAAATTAGTTATAAATATTTATAATAAATTATAATATTTACACTAAATTCACTAAATTCAGTAAATTATTCACAGTAAATTTAGTTATTAATATTTACAGTAAATTATAATAATAAATATTTACAATAAATTATAATAAAAAATTTAGTATATACATTTTAAATTAAAAGTTTCTTAACTATTTTAAATTATTATATTGAAATTATTAATTATTAATATAAGCTAAATTAAACTAAACCAAAAAATATAATAGAAATATGAAATATGAACATAATTATGTAATATATACATTTTAGTAGAATAATATATTAAAGTTAACAGGTTGGTCTAGTGGTAGTGATCCTTGCATGTGAGGGTGAGGTTATGAGTTCATCACTCTCCTATCTCCTTATTTTGGAGTTTTGAATTTTTACATTTAACACAAAAACAATAAAATTATAATAAAAAATGCGACATGGAATTTAAAAAATAAATAATAATAATAATAATAATAATAATAATAATAATAATAATAATAATAATAATAATAATAACGTTAAAGATTCTGCTGACTAGATTTCAAGAGGGGTCAAAACAGTTAGAGGGAATCTATTTTTTTACGGGGTTTTTTTTCTTCTTCAAAATTCGCCCATATGACAGGGGGCAAAATAGCTATTAACCCTAAAATAATTGTATTTTAGGTTTTTGCATTTAGATGTTGGTTGGGTATTGCAAATATTGGTAAAGATTTTACTATTGTTCTTAGGTTCATAAACAAGACCAACCTTATTGTAAGACACCCTTTGGTTACCTAACAAAATAATCAAGTTGCCTCTACCTTTAGTGAATTTTTAAGATCATCAATTTTATTTTTCAAAATGTCACATTGATCACACTTGATATATTCATCTACGACTTTGAGAGACGAGGAAAAATTGTTGAGTTATATTATCTTTTCTCTCTTTAAAACTTTCTATTTCTTCCAATACATTTTTATTTTTCAATTCGAGGGAAGAAATAATGTCTTTGGAGGACGAGAGAATTTGTTCTAATTTACTTGTTTCTTTGGTTAGCTTTCTACAAATGTGAAATAAGTCTTGATAAGTGAAGTGAGAGGTTACCTTATCTTGTTCATGATTTTCCATAAGACACATATTTTCTTCTTCCTTATCATTATTGTCATCCCGAGATATGTAGCCCTCTTAACTTCTTTTTACGGTTTATTGGATCTTTTATGATTCTGGTTTCTTTTCTGGTTTTGAATGCAATTTGGTCTTATGTGCCCTTCCTTTCCTCATTGGTGACATGTGGGTATGAAAGAGGATCTTTATTCATTTTTCTCTTGGAAACTTTTTTTCGTGCCTTAGGAACTCTTTGAATTTATGAAACATGAGTTTCATGTATTTATTAATCTTACTTTGTCACTCTTTATCTTCTGAGCTATCCAGAGAGTTAGAAAGGTGGCACCAGAGAGTTATCCAGTTTCGGCCAAACGTTGGCCTACTCTTATCTTCAAGAGATCTTCTTGAGATTAAACTATAATTTTGAGCTTTTGTAGATTATGCCCACGAACCCTTGAGACAAGTGACTCAAGAGATTTTACACTGGATTATCTCTCAACCAAAATAGATATTTTGTATGGGATGAACTCACGATCCAGGTAGAAATTTCATTGGCTGATCTCAATAATTGAACAAAACTTTTGCGGGCTGAGTTCTATAACTAAAACATAGATTTTGATGGTTGATCTCAAGAACTAAACTCAATCCTTCCAGAGTATAACACTCTTGAAAATAACAATAGTGGAATGACACTAATACAACTCTTTTTTCACAATCTGTTTTCACTCACAAGGTATTAAGCCAACTTTAGTGAAAAGAAAATATTCAAAGAGAGAAAAAAGAGATATAAAACGCAAATAATTATGAAAACTCTGATTTTAGGTGTAATAAAAAGAATGGAGAGGCCTCTTTTATATAGGAGAAAACTTGTCTAAAAAAGGAAACAATCAATAGGCTAATTAAATCACAAAATCAATTATATCCTGAGTCTAATTGATTAGGTACTTCAAATAATCAATTATTATGACCCAAAATGGAAGGTTTTGATATAGAGCGGTTATCAATCATTAATAAACTGTCACAATCAATTATAGACTCGATTAGGCATCATCTAGTTGATTAAGTCCAGGATATAATCGATTTGACAGTTAGGAAAACTCCATCTAATCGATTAGGTTTAGGATGTAATCGATTGGACAGTTAGAAAAAGTCCCCTAATCTATAAAACAATCCCCTAATACACTAGTTAGGCCTTGAGAACATTTTTAAGTGATTTCATTAAGTAAAAAGAGGTCTTAAAAGTATTTTAAGTTTGTGTGTGTGTGTGTGTGTTTCTGTGTGTATCTGTGTGTGTGTGTGTGTGTGTGTGTGTGTGTATGTGTGTTTGTATGTGTGTGTGTGTGTGCGAGTGAGTTGCCTTAGTATCTTAGTATTTACTCTCATATTTTCACAAGACTTTGGTCACTCAAACAGACACAACCAAGTGAGCTTTCACATTTCCTCTCTTTCACAAATCTTAAGCTTTCAAGTCCCTTTTCCAGATACACAAGTCATATAAGCACTTCACTGGAACCTTGAATATCCTACTTGATGAGACTTGAGATTTGTTTAAGTTAATCACCATAGTCAAACTGTTAGGAAGATATTACTATTGAATTCAACATTTATCAGTGTTGTCATCATCAAAACATCAAGATAGTTATCAGCATCAGGATCATCAACTTCATACATTCAAGTAGATAGATCCACAGGGACTAGGAGATGTGTTCATATGTTAGGTGAATACAAGAATATTGTGAAGAAGAAAGATTCCAAAAAGAACGAAACGGTCACAACATCTATGGCGTTCACATGAAGGGTATTGTAATAAGAGAAAAAGTTGATGGTAAGTCTGAAGGTGGATCTCCTCTCGTTAAACCAAAGTAGTTTAAATGCCATAAGTGGAATATGGTTATTGGTCATGCTCGTCTCTCTATGTTTGACCTAACAACTATTGGCTTAAGTCCTTTCGATAACTATAAAACTGCCATGTAAACTTAAAAGACTCTCGGCTAAGAATAATAATAATTGTTCTCCAGATGATGCTTCCCTCAACATTATTCCTGTCAATATGGTTCTTCCTAATATTGACCAAATTTATTTCCCCGAACCTAATAACCTTAGTAACGCTGCATCAATTAGTCTGGTGAACTAGAATATAAATAAGAAAAGTACGTCCAAACATGATGTGTTTAATGAGACTGATAAACTGAATCGAACCACCCAACGTGAATGTTATAGAGAAGATTCTGAGTGTTGAAACAGGCTATAGTAAGCCCATGCATGAAACCCCCACTAATATTGTCCCTAAATTTTCTTGTGAAAATGTTATCAAAGACGATAGTGTTGATAATAGTAAAGATAATGATGTGGAAATCAATCACAATTTTGGTACTGATGTCAAAGACATGGATGGTGTCATTGAGAAGGATGATGGTGTAGAAGTCTATCGGGATGTTAGTATTTATGTTAATGACATGAATGGTGTCATTGAGAAGTGTAATGGGACTCAACAATTTATGAGTAAAGATGTCAAAAATAATGTTAGTGACAATACCAATGACACTCTAGATATAGTTGAACCAACTGCAAAATAGTGAATAAGGTGATTGGTGGGTAGAACCTCCCGTAAAATATCTATGTTGTTCCCTTGGAGTGTCTCTTTTTACTTTGAAGAAAGCCTAGCCAAGTAGAAGTTTGTATTCTATAGAAGAATTACTCATGAAATGGAACTATTCTATGAAAGATAAAAAATGCGATGAGATTATGGAGCTTCTCAATGATTCTTAGGTTTTAAAAACTGTGTTGAATGTTAGACCATTTTATCTAAAACTAGTAAGGAATTTATTGTTAATTTTCCCAAAGGATTCAATGATATTGGTAATGGAGTGTATAGAAAGGCGCACATAACGGGAGATTGTTTTTCATTTTTCCATGCAGTCATGAATGAATATATTGGTAGAGGAAGACTAATCATAGTTGACCGCCTTCCATCCTTAAATTGTGAAGACATGGCTTCTCAAGAATTTTGATGAAGACAACATTGGTTATGTCATTTACTATGCTTGCTTAAAATGGAATTGGATCAAGGACTTTGAAGCTACATTGAAGAATTGAACAAAATTATGCATTGGTTCAAGTATTGAAGAACTCTCAAGGATTGATCAAAGGTATAATCAATTACTCATTAGCAATGTGCATACAAGTGTTCAAACTAGTCTTTATTTATGTCATGATCATTGGAAAATATTTTAAGCATCAAAAGTTTGTTGCAGTTCTGTTTCTAAACTTTTTTCTCAAAACTGACTTCAAGTAACCGGTTACTGACAGTATGTTAACCGGTTACTCTGGGCATTTTTTCAAAAATTATTTAAACGTTGCATGAAATAACCGGTTGCTGACAGAGTGTTAACCGGTTACCACTGATCAGAATTCAAAAATAATTGCATCTCTTCATGTTTCTTCATCAAACCTTTTCCATACGAACCATGGCATTGCTTAATCAATTATAGCTGTTTGTAGAGGTGTTTAAGCATTATAAAAGCATAAAATTGTCAGATTTTAAACTCACCTTCTTTGCTAAAATTTTCAAACAATCATTCTTCTCTATTCTTGCATTTTTATCAAAGTGTTTTATCAATCTTTTCTAAAGTGAAACTTTTGCACAAGAAACTTTCATATATATTGCATAAGTTTCATCCTCATTGTGTTGAACACTTATATAACATTCTTAGAGTGATTGCTACAAAGAAGAAGATCAATCTCTAGATTGATATATTGAAGATCCAAAATTTCTACACATATACAAAATTCAGATTTTTTGTTATTTTGATTACAACTTATTTTTAGGATTGTTAAAGATAAGTTTGTAAGGTTTTTCCTTGTGATCCGGATTGTGGATACAAGAGGTCCATTTGTGAGAGATTTGTTCTCGATTGGACTTTAAGCATTTGTAAATCCAAGAGGGTTGTTCTTGGTTGTTAGAGTAGTATAGAGAGACATAGTTTTGTCTTGTCTAGGAATCTAACATTTAGTGAAATTCTCTTTCAAGTTGAAAGGGGAGTGGAGTACTCTCGACGTGTGAGGAGAACCACTATACGTCTCAGTGTTCATTTACTTTCCGCCTTTACCTATTCATCACTTAGAAATCTCTAGGAAAGTAAAGATAAAAAATCGTCAAAAATCGGAATAATATTCTAAGAACCTAATTCACCCCCCCTCTTAGGCTCACATATAACTTACATAAATATCATTGCAAGAGAGATCACATAAAATGTCTATGAAGACTGACCTTTAAAAGGTTTATTAGTTTCCCTAAATCTAACCGTAAAATATGCTATTTTTTACAAGATAAGAGTAGAAAATTGGACTCCCTTCTCACACAGATGAGGTTTTACCCCAAGTCTTGTTGGGCTTCTATATCATATAGGTATTAGGGTTGCCTTTGATTTGGGAAGTATGTCTTTGAGCAAGTGGTTAAACATGTTGAATCATATGCTATTAAAATGCAAATAAGATTTAACACCATGATTTATGGTATTTTAAGTGGTTAGAAGAATGACCTTATTTCTACTGAAGATGACTGGTGATACTCATGGGGTGCTGAACTTTAACTATAAATGGTTTGTTGGGAAACATGTCCATGACATCTCTCTGAAGGTGAGGAAAATACTCAAAAAGGGGGGTTGAATTGTGTTCACTAAAAATGTTTCTGCTTCAAAACAGAGTTCAGATTCTAAACATTAGTTCAGAACCTGATAACAAGTGCAGCGGATAATATATCATAAGTAAAGTAAACAGATCAATGAACACAACAGATTTATCCTTGTTCCTCTCAAACTGAGAGTAGTCTAGTACCCTTGAAATGCAAGAGATTTTCCACTATAATTAACTCATGATTACAACTGCTTATGTAGTTAAGAACAAGACTTTTATTGCTCAGACCTACAGCCTAAGACTTCTTGCTTAATCAGCACCTGATCAAGACTTATCTGCTTAGATCCTTAGATCCTAAAACTTCCCTTGCTAAAACCCTCCTGGTTCAAGACTTCCTTTCTTAGACCCAGTGTCTAAGACTTCTTTGCTCAGATCCTTGATCCAAGGCTTCACCGCTCAAACACACTGTCTAAGTCTTCTTTGCTCATATTCTCAATCCAAGACTTCACTGCTCAAACGCACTGTCTAAGACTTCTTTGCTCAGATTCTCAATCCAAGACTTCACTTGCTTAATCAAAACAGATCAAGACTTTCAATGCTCAAGCACATAGCAAGAGACTTACTTGGCTCAAGCTTTTCATCTAGAGACTCTTATGCAAAAGCACTTAGCAAGAGACTTTGATCTAAATTGCTAAACAACATGTTTAGCAGAATAGAGAACAAGGTGTACTTGATACCAAGTTCAAAGGTACATGGTAATCACCTTAACAAAGACTTTAAGCACTTACGATTTCCAAGATATAAATGTTTAGGAAATATTAAGGCTTGTTACAATTTACAACAAGTAATAGAAGATTCTGTATATTCAATAGTGTTGCTCATTGTTGATCTTATTATGTATTCATTCTGATAGAAATGTTGAACAGTTCTAATCTTCTTGGAATTCCTTCTCCTTCTTATTCCTCGTTAAAGATTCAGATTGAACTTTTAGCTACTTATATAGCAGTTGCAGAAGACTACGCGTTGGAAGAGTTAACTTGATCTAGTGTCTTTGTTTTCTCCGTAGTACAAGAGACGTTGAAGATAGATGCACTAAAAGATATTGATCTATTGTGTAACATGTTTAAACGTTACGTCTTCAATGAGATCTTGTACTGTAGAGTTGTTATCCGTAAAGCATGTCAACTCTTCTTGAGCCTTGTGAACTTAGACTCTAGCTGACAAACTGATTTGACAATGCAACTTGCTTTCTGCAGTACCGACTGCTTTAGCTTTGCTACTACTTCTGAACGATTAACCGGCGCTAATACAATCACCAAGTGTAGAGACAATGTGTTGCTTCTTCTTATGTTGAGGCCTTCAGCTTCAGATTCTACGCCAGACATCACTTAGAGAGTGTTCTTCAAATTCTGTACCATAAAAAACAAGTAACTCAGCTTCTCTCAAGTACACCTTCATATCAGATTCTGAATATATTTCTTTAAGCATAAGAGCTTGCATACTTGAACACACATTAGATAACACCATTGTTCTTTTAATACTTTTGTTATCGTCAAAACCAAGGATATATGTCATGGACAAACTTTGTTCTAATAATCTCCCCCTTTTTTATGATGACAAACATAAGTATTTAAAGGACAATGTTTGGGCCATTTTAATTTTTTTCGACAACATTAGAGCATGAGATTTGTAATCTCTCTCTGAGTCTGATAGATCAAAGGTTGAGTTTTGTAAGTTCCCACTAACTTCTACTTCTAAGAAATCTTAAAATAATTTTAATTTTCTCAACAACGTTAGGGTACGAGGTTTTTAAGCTTCCCCTGAGTCTAATAGTACAAAGTTGAGTTCTATAAACCCACCCTAAGTACTACTTTCAAGAAAATTATAATTTTAACTTTCTTAGCAACATCTTAATGCGAAGTTTGTAAGCTCCTTCCAAGTCTAATAGGCTTAGGTTGAGGTTTGCAAGCTTCCTTTTAGTTATATATTGGAGAAAAGTTAAAATTAATTACTCGGGCAAGATAACCATAATAACAACAGATATAGAAAATTAAATGAACAACATTAACATTGTTTGAGTGAGCTGCAACATTTAATCTGAAGGGTATAAATCCTTATTTAAATACTTCTACATTTTCTCCCCCTTTTGTCACATCAAAAAGATTTTAAAACAAAAGAAAAGACAATTAAAGCAAACGAAAATCAGAAGTACACAATCCCGAGATGGTCAAAGATACTTTATAGGGTTTATAGTAGTCAGAGTCAACTAAATGTGGTGTCTCAAGATGGTGAAAGATCATTAAATGTTGGTTCACGGATGTACTTGAATGAATACTTAAAGCACTCTATAAAAGCAGAATGACATAATGTCCTAAAAAAAGCATCCAGTTCTTCAGAAATTATTCAAGAAAAAGATAGTTATGAAGAGAAAGTCTCATAACCACATGCTTCACAAGAGTGAGAGACGCGATATTGCAAGAGAGTTTGAATTACTGAAGAAGGTTGAAGCAGAAAGAGAGAGACGTTTGGCAATCAAGGAACGTTATGCACAACTTCTTGCAGATGCGGCAAGTGAGAGCCCGAAACTGAAGGAAGATAAAGGCGTTCAAACCAGATTAGCTACCTATAGAGCACAGACTTCAGGATCAAAAGAGCACAAAAATTCTTTTGAAGATCTTTCTTCTGAAGATGTGGAAGTAGTACAATATTGGAGGGAATATGTTTGTAACACTGAGAAAGATGACTGAAGCAATAAAGAAGACTAGGAATATACTTTATTTATTCTACTGTCTTATCTTTTCTCATTTAATTTTTAAATTCCAATGAAGTTTCCCTTATTCAATTTATATGATCAGTTTAGCCAGCAAAAGCAAGTTTCATTTGACTTTTAAATTATCACAAAAACATATAACAAATAAGAGCATTTAAAGGCACAAAAACATGATAAGTTCACAAGTATATTACAAAACATACAAAATCCATAAACAAGTCAGCAAAACACATAAACAGGTTCTACATCCTAGACCTAAAGTTTCTTCAATAATTCCATGACTGTCTTAAGATCATAAGCAATTTCTTCTTACCTCTCAACCACAGACTTGAATTGAACATCCACTAAAAGTTGGATGCTAGCCATCTGAATTTTCATAAACTCTTGAAATTCAGCAACTGCATAAACTTTAGCTTCAAGATTAAGCAGTTGCTTCTGACTAGTTGCAGCGACTTCCTTTGTTAAAAAACTTTTCACATCTTCAATGACCGAGTTAACATATCTTCTGAAGCTTTCCCATTTTACATCATAAGCCGCATAATAAGTGGATGTGAATCATTCTTCCACTAGTGCTTTTGCCTTATTAAATAACCCGGTCTTAAAAACTTCTAACTGAGAAAGTACATGGTTGGAAAGAGGCTGATGGCTAGTTATGTGCCTAGATGGTTTGGATGTGTTTATTTCATTTTTCTGGGTTTCATGAACAAATTCAACTAAAATTTCTTTTCCTAAGGCATGATTTGATGGAGATTTTTGTTGGGAGTTTCTTGATGGGTCGATGGTAAGGGTTGGTCTTGGACATTGTTTTCTGATTTTTGTTTAGACTCAGCATACTCAGGTCCATCATTGAGATAATCCTCACCAAGTTGATCTGAAATGGTTCTGGTGGAACCGTTTGAGGGTGAAGCAACATTAATAGGCTTAGCATCAAAACCACTTCTAGTTTCACCAGGAATTGGTGAAGTTAGATGAGTTTGGATGTAAGCATCAATGTCTCGAATGGTTTGGTCAAGAGATGAAGCAATATTGTCTGGTGTTTTGAGTGAAAAGGTCTTTGAAAGTAAGGAAAATTAGTGTTTAGAGGGATGGTTGATAGTACAGAGGTTTAGTTAGATTTAGTAGGTGATGGTAAGGGAGACTTTCTCAGTGAGGTATTAAGATTAGAGTCATAAATGGGTTCAGCCTCAGTACCTGATCTTGCAGCTAATGAGATAAGTTCTTCTGCAACTTCTACTTCACTGCCATTATCACCTGGACTCTCATTTAACCAACTTCTGGACCCACCATCCTTCTCTGTAGATATTGCTTACACTTCTACCTCTGGAGCAACTTCTTCTACTTCCTTAGACTTATGAATTAAACATTGTTTAGCACCAGCAATGTCCTTTTTGCATATTTCAATAAATTCTTGAGTCATCTTAACAACTTCAGGAGAACTTAAGACCGATTCAAGTTTGCTTCCTAGTCGTTCTCTTAGAACCTCCATGCTTTTCTCTTTTGCTGAAATTGAGTCTTCAACATGGTTTCTCTTAATCAATTCTTCTGACACAACTTCCGTACTAGTATTAACCAAAGCTATAAAGAAATTGTCAACTTCTTTCAAGACACGAGCCCTTTTTATTTCCTCTTCTTCTTCTTCTATCTGACTTAATTTCAATAATTTCCTTTTCTTGGATACAACTATTTCCTTGTCTATATTATTTCCAGATCCTCCTCCTCTAGTCTTGGTAGGAAAAATCTCTGTGGCTTCCTTGAGTTCTTCAACTTCATGTTGTAGAGCCATCTTGGAGCTATGAGGATCCCTTTTCTTTCCAGTCTTATGAACAAATCTTTCTTCCTCCTTTTGAACTTCTTTTTTAGCATCTCCTAGCAATTTCTTTCTAACAAGTGCATGAGTATCAGATTCTTCATCTTCATCATATGTGATTACCATCCTCTTTCCTTATCTCTCAGATCCATACTCATTTTGAGCCCTATCAGGAAGTTGGTCATGGGTTATAGTCCACCCCACTCCTTCTTAGCTTTTTCAATAAGAATTTTGATAACATCAGGAAAGTCTTCCTTGGTCAGCATTGGAAAGTGATCTAGAAACTCTCTTCTCTCTTCTTTCCTGATTCTAATAGGATTAGGAATCACAACAACGTCCTTTTTCCTTCTTTCTTTCATATGAGCCAGAACTGATGCAGATAACACACTTCCATAGGTAACATCTAGGTCTTGAGTAACTCCATAATCTATCAATGTATTAATCAATTTACATTGATATAAAAGTTCAGAAAGTAGCCTTGCATAAGGTACTGTTATTTTGAGCTTCTTAGTTGAGTCCTTGATGGATTCACACGGATGATGAAAGATGTAACCTGGAAGATTTACCCTTTGATCAGTTGACAGATACCAAAGGAATATATTGTGATCCCATGAAATTTGATCAGAACTTCCTTCTCGAGGAATTAGATAACCAATAAGAATCTTGAATAGAAGCTTTTCCATGAGATTCATGTTCTTCACCTTCCCATAATCATCTTTCTTTTCAAACAAAGTCTTCTTAATTTCCTTGGCGAAATCACCTCCATCCTTTTTGTTGAGTGTCACCATTCCTCTATTTTCAGCCCCAATTAGTTTAGCAATGTTTTCTTGAGTGATGAAAATATCCAGACCCATCACAACTAATCTAATTTCCACACCCTTGAATTCCTTCAGACCCATTTCTGTTCTTGATTTCCCTTTCAGACTTTTGTTCTTTTCTACAACATTTCTCTCTTCATTATGTGCTGAGTACTCATCATACACTTCTGCTCTAACTCAGAAACCTTTTACCAGAGTTGAATAAATTGGCCCACTCAGCATATCAAATAAGTTCATCCATCCTTGAAATTCAAAATAACCTTTTGATGGACAACCATTTGCTTTAAAACTATTAAAAACCACCATTTGCTAAATGAGAAGCTTTAAATCATCTTGGTCGAGCGGAACGGTCTTTGGGTTTATCTTAAGAGTTTCCATGGAATCTATCTTTAATGGGTTGGTTGATGAGGATACCATTGGAAAGGTTTTAGGGATATTCTAGGGTTTACAATTAAAGCACGAAAAGGACAGTGATAAAGGTTGTGTGTGTTGAGAATGTGTTGAGAGAATTAAATGACATTAAAGAGAGTTTAAACACAAAAATATTTAAAACAAATTCATTTCCCTTCAAATTCAAAGCACAAATAGTTTCAAGCATGCTAAAGACATTTCAGACAGGTGAAAAGAGTGGTACAGGTGTCAAAAGAAATTTCCACTCCTGTACATGTGAGAAGCAAAAATTTCTTTATTCAAGTTTCTAAATCAGATATTTTTCAGAGATTATCTTGGATCAAAAGTTTGTTACCCAAACTTTGATTGAGATAGCATCTGACTAACATCTGATTCAGATTCATCATTCAGAGTAAAGCATACAATACTATGTTCAGAACCCATTTTTTACTAAATAATTCTTAGAAGAATTATGAGTTATATCTCAACTGTTAGTTCAGTTAAGAACATAACATATACAGGTTTCTTATGATCATTAGCAAGAAGGATTTCTTCAAAAATGTTTAAAGAGAACTCTTTATTTCAACATGACACGGATATTATCACAAATGGTGATAATACCTAATTTACCAGTCTGAAAGTTCTTAAGCTAATTTCTTCCAAGGTATCTGAGCGTAAAGATTACACATACTGAACTAGCTTGTATAGAAAATTACGCTTGAAATAGAAAATAATTAATAGAAATTACCTGAATAGAATTTATGATTCGACATCTCCAGTCTGTTTTGATGAAGTATTCCTGACTTGTTCAGGAGCCAACATAATAAACTATCTTCTTCAAAAGGATAACACCATTGAGAAAGAGACTAGTTGCTTTCAATAGATTCCTTCATCTTTTTGCCACCCTTGTTTTCATACTAAGATGAAAACATACTTTCTCCACAAGATCTTTGTCTGTGCCACTGTAAAGTGTTATGCACATACCAAGCTCTAATGCCAATTGAAGGTGAGGAAAATACACAAAAAAGGGGGTTGAATTGTGTTAACTAAAAACGTTTCTGCTTCTGAACAGAGTTCAAATTCTAAGCATTAGTTCAAAACATGATAACAAATGCATCGAAAACATATCAAAAGTAAACCAAACAAAATAATGAACACATCAGATTTATCCTAGTTCCTCCCAAACTGAAAGTAGTCCAGTCCCCTTGCAGCGCAATATATTTTCCATTATAATCAACTCATGATTACACAAATGCTTATGCACTTAAGTACAACACTTTTACTGCTCAGACCTACAGCCTAAGACTTCTTGCTCAATTAGCACCTGATCAAGACTTCTCTTCTTAGATCCCCAGATCATAAGACTTCCCTTGCTTAAACCCTTATGGTTCAAGACTTCCTTACTTAGACCCACTGTCTAAGACTTCTTTGCTCAGATCCTCAATCCAAGACTTTTGTGCTCTGACGCACCGTCTAAGTCTTCTTTACTCAGACTCTCAATCCAAGACTTCACTGCTCAAACACACCGTCTAAAACTTCTTTGCTCAGATTCTCAATCCAAGACATCACTTGCTTAATCAAAACAGATCAAGACTTTCAATGCTCAAGCACATAGCAAGAGACTTACTTGGATCAAGCTTTTCAACTAGGGATTCTTATGCTCAAGCACTTAGTAAGAGACTTTGATCTAAACTGCTAAACAACATGTTCAGTAGAATAGAGAACAAGGTGTACTTGATACCAAGATCAGAGGTACAAGGTAATCACCTTAACAAAGACCTTAAGCACTTACGATTTCCAATATATAAATGTTTAGGAAATCTTAAGGCTTGTTACAATTTACAATAAGTAATAGAAGATTTTGCATATTCAATAGTGTTGCTCACTGTTGATCATGTTATATCTTCATTCGGATAGAAATGTTGAACACTTCTAATCTTCATGGCATTCATTCTCCTTCTTATTCGTTGTTAAAGATTCAGATTGAACCTTCAGCTACTTATATAGAAGTTGCAGAAGACTAGGCGCTGGAAGAGATAACTTGATCAAGTGTCTTTGTTTTCTCCATAGTACAAGAGGCGTTGAAGATAGATACACTAAAATATATTCATCCATTGTGTAACATGTTTAAACATTACGTCTTCAGTGAGATTCTATACTGTAGAGCCATTGAGAGTTGATATCCGTAAAGCATGTCAACTCTTTTTGAGCCTTGTGAACTTAGATTATAGCTGACAAACTGATTTGACAATGCAACTTGCTTTCTGCAGTACAGACAGCTTTAGCTTTGCTGGTACTTCTGAACAACCAATAGACACTAATACAATCACCAAGTGTAGAGACAATGTGTTGCTTCTTCTTATGCTGAGGCGTTCAGCATCAGAGTCTACGCCAGACATCACTTAGAGAGTGTTCTTCAGATTTTGTACCATTAGAAGCAAGTAACTCAGCTTCTCTCAAGTGCACCTTCATATCAGATTCTGAATATATTTCTTTAAGCATAAGAGCCTGCATACTTGAACAAACATTAGATAACACCATTGTTCTTTTAATACTTTTGTTTTCGTCAAAACCAAGGATATATATCATGAACAAATCTTGTTCTAACATTATCTTCCCAATGTTCCTACTTTTGAATTGGATGGTCTGGTTGAAGCTATGTTTGAAGTCAGTCCATTATTTAGGTCTGTGGGGGTGAGGTTCACCAGCACAGTATTTCTTGCACTGTCGCTTTTTGCTAATAGCACTACTACAAAACGCCCAAACAACAACGCCAGGTTTACAACGGCATCCTATACACCATTCTTATAGTGTGTACTGGATACGCACACATTATTTTAATTAGAAATCTCAAGGGTATAATAACGGTTGTTATGAAAACTGTGGTGATACAATCTAGATATCATGGGTTCGAACCTCATCTCCCTCAAACAGTTTATCCCTTTGACATAAATGCTCCCTTTTTAAGTTTTATTAATATTTAACTAAAAAATAATAAGGATATCATGACGGATTTTTCTTCAAACCGTTGTTACAAACTGAAGCTTCTTTTTATGTATTTTAAACACCAAGTATATATTAATTTATCCATTGAAAAAAGAAACAAGACAAAACAACCCTAACACCAACGTCGTCACCATTGTCGGGAAGAAGACAACAACAACAAGAAAGTGTTCTACTTTAAGGTGTTGCAATGTCACATTTGAAGACAAAATCATCCAAAGGTGTTTCTACGTCTTCTTCTAGTGTAAAATCTCGATTTGGAAATTTTTGTGGTTGTGATGGTCGTATGGTTTCGTATCAATGCAAGAAGGGACAAAATAAAGGAAGGCTTTTTTGGAGATGTCCATTTTGGAGGAGCGATGAAACATGTAATTTGTTCATATGGGATGAAGACGTGGGAGAAAAAGATGGAAATGACGATGAGAGCATTATGAAGTCAGAGTTAGAAGATGTGGGCTATCTGAAGGTTATGTATGAGGATTTAAAGAAAAAGAATAAGAATTTGAAGAACAAACTGAAATCAGAGATATTTTCTGGAAATATCAAGATGTTATGTTTTCTTGTCTTCTTTATGTTTAATGTTTACTTTGTTATGAAATGTAATCGTTGAATTAGGGTTTGAATTACATTGTTGATGTTTAAACTGCAGATGCATTGTGAATTACATTGTTGATGTTTAAACTGCAGATGCATTAAGTGAGAAGTTAAGGTGCACCTTTTCTTTTTTATTTATTTTAAAATTCACAAATAAAAGGGTTATCACTACAGTCTCTGGTTAACCGTAGTGATATATTTATAATAAATAAATACCTATCTAAATGGTTTTTATTTATTTTAAAATTCACAGATAAAAGGGTTATCACTACGGTTATTATGGTTAACCGTAGTGATATATTTATAATAAATAAATACCTATCTATACAGTTGTTATTGTTAACCGTTGTGAAATAGGTTACCCATATATAAGCGAAATAAATTTCACTTAATTAACAGTAATGCCATTGCCTTCAAAATGAAACCCTAGAATCCATTTTTTCTCTTTGTTTTCACCATTAGCCGTGTATCTTGTGCTTCATACATTAAGGTATTCTTCTTCTTCCATCTATTGTTAGATATTTCCCATTATCTCGTTTGTGGATTGTTATTTTTGTTGATTGTTCTCATTTTGAAAACCAACTTAAACAAACCAATGTTGTTTTCTGATTGCATGCCTCTCGTCATTCATCTCACGTTCTTTTATATATAGATTATGGTATAATGATCTGGCTTCTTAGATGCATCACCATCTTCCATTATAGTTAAATCAAAGATGAGGCAGATTATCCAATGTCTTGTTGATCTTATGGAAATTTAACTATAATCGAAGATAGCGATATATCGAAGGAGTCAGATCAATAAACCACAATATATGTAAAAGAGCGTGAAATGCACGATGAGACAAATGCAATCAGAAAACAACATTGGTTTGTTTAAGTTGGTTTTCAAGAACAGTTTAATTTGCAGATTATAGACATCTTCATCAAATTGAATCCATGTATATTTATTTAGTGAGGTGTTTGGAAAACAAGCAATCTACATTTAATATAATAAACTTTGGGTTCTTACAACAACGGTTATCTATTGTAACCGATATCATAAGTAATTTATGTTTTATATAATTTCGCTGCTGATGGGTTTCGAACACAGAACCTAAGTGTATGTATCACAACGGTTTATTACCATAACCGTTGTGATATATGGCTCGCGCCCTGCCTTTCAATAACGGTTTTCAACCCGTTGTAGAAACATCTAACTTACAACGACAATCTACATAACAATGCCTTCGCCCGCGTCATTATATGTCATTCCCAACCGTTGTTAATTGAGGTTTTCGTAGTAGTGTAGTAGTTAAATCTCTGGGAGAAGGCGGAATGCAAGGATGTTAGTGAAGGTTTGAAAAGTACACAAGAAAGGGGATGAATTGTGTTTCGTGTTTTCTTTAATTTAAATTGTGATCAGAGTTTCAGAATCAAAACTGGTGTTCAGATTTTGTTTTAATTCATTGGTTGCAGATATAACAGAAGTAAACAAATAATAGCAGAAGACACAAAAGATTTATCCCAATTCCTCCCCTAACTGAGAATACTCCTGTCCCCTTCCCTCACAAGAGATTTTAATTATAACCACTTCATGATTACAATCACTTATGCTTCTGTATAAGTCTTTACACTTGCTCAGGCCAACTGTCTGAGACTTTCTTGCTTAGAGCACATATCTAAGACTTTCCTTGCTCACACCCTCTGACCGAGCCAACATCTCCAAAGGTCCTCTGGTTGAGACTTACCCTTGCTTAGAGAACATGTATAAGACTTCTGCTCACATCCTTTAACCGAGCCACCTGCTCTTCTGGCCATCGAGATTGAGACTTCATTGCTCAAGCAACACTTGAGACTTCCTGCTCACGCCCCTCAAACGAAGACTTTCCCTTTGCTCAATCAGTCTAGCTGAATAAGACTTTCACAGCTCAAGCACTTAAGCAATGAGACTTATATGGCTCAAGCATCTTGGCTGAAGACTTGTTGCTTGAATCCCAATGGGACAAGACTTTTACTCAAGCACATAGCAAGAGACTTTGATCTAAACTACTAAAGGCTCAGCAGAATATAAAACAAGGTGTACATGATACAAGCATCAGAGGTACGAGAAATCACCATAACAAAGACCTAAAGCTCTTAAGATTTCTAAGATTTTCAATGGTAAGAAATCTTAAGGCTTTTACAATTACAACCTACAACAGAAAATTTGCATATTATATTAGAGTTGATAATTGCTTGATCTTGCTACTCTTTTGTCTAGAGAATTCTTGATAAGATTCAAACTTGAATCTTCAGCCATAGTTATAACCTTTGCAGAAACTAGTCGTTGAAGAGGTAACTTGATCAAGTGTATTTGCTTTGACTATATAGTACAAGAGCCGTTGAAGATGGATACACAACAGATTATAAATTCAGTGTGTAACGTGTTTAACCTTTAAGTCTTCAAGAGGTTTTGTACTGATAGAGCCGTTGAGAGAAGATATTCATAGAGCATGCCAACCTTTCTTGAGCCTTGCAATCTTGTAGACTTTAGCTAATAACCTAATAAGATAATACAGGTTGCTTTCTAGTGTACGAACAACAACAGCTTTATCACCAACTCTGAATGGTACCAGATGCTGATATACAATTACCAAGTGTAGTAACTCATCTGAATGCTGAGTCCTTCAGCTCAGAGTTTGCGCCAAGCCACACTAGCAATTGTTCTTCAGACTCTGCCACCAAAAGCTAGCAATGAAGCAACTGCCAAGTATGTCTAAGTAAAATAGATTCTGATTATTTATGTACAAGAACAAGAACCTGGATAAATAAAACACATATCAAATAAACAATTGTTCTTTCAATACTTTTGTTATCATCAAAACTAAAAGAGAATATGTCATGAACAAATATTGTTCTAACAATTTCCCCCTTTTTGATGATGACAAACACAAGTATTTAAAGGACAATGTTGGGCAGTTATAATTTTTGTTGCAACAACAGGGTATGGGGTTTGTAAGCTCCCCTTGAGTCTGATAGTCCACAACTGAGTTCTATTGACTGTAACACCTAGAACTATTTTTCAAGCTAAAATAAATCAGTCTTCTTAGTAACATCAGGGTCTGAGGAATGCAAGCTCCCCCTGAGTCAAATAGTTCTAAGGTTGAGGTTTGTACGCTCCCCCTTAGTTCCATATTTAAGAAAACCAAAATAAGAACATTTTAACTTCCTTTGGCAACATCAGAATATGTGATTTGTAAGCTCCTTCTGAGTCTGAATAGGCTAAGTCAGAGATTTGTAAGCTCTTAGTTAACACTATGTACAAGAGAGTTAAAATATGTTGCCCTTTTAACTTTTTTTGGAAACACCAGAATACGAGGTTTGCAAGCTCCTTCTTGGTCTGATAGGCTAAGTATGAGGTTTGTCAGCTTTTCCTTAAACCTATGTACAAGAAAGTTGAAATACGCCCTGGGCAAGGTTTCCACTTAAATACTTACTATTATTTCTCCCCCTTTTGTCACATAAAAAAGAATAAAATAAAAGAAGGAAAAATAAGAAAAGAAGAAAGGAAAAATAATTTCCACTAATAAATGCAATTCAGATCATCATTACTTGATCAGTTTCCAAGAAAGAAAAGTAATCAAGTAGCAAGGGTCATTAAGGTTTGTAAAGTGCATGCTTTAAAATATTTAGTGGTCATTATTATTCCAAGAATTAAGCAACGATTAATTTCAGACTCTTGGTATACACAGAAGCTATTATAAAAGCACCAAACTTCTAATTCATTTTTATCGACATCTTCCTAGAGATATGAAGTCATCAACTTAGATCATAATAAATCCATCATAATAGATACAATAGAGAGCTCTACTAGTTTAGAAGTCCAATCTCCTCAAAGGCGAGCTGCTTCTGAATCTTCTACGACTAAGCCTTTGTCCTCACCACCACTTACTTCTGAAGAGGCAACTTCAGCAATTCCAGAACAACCTTCAGAAGGAGGTTCGTCACTAGCTGCTCTGAAGCCAAAGAGAAGAAGTATGAAAAGGTCAAAGAAGAAAAGAATGGTCAACAAGCGGTTTTATCGATTACTCCTAGTCATAGATGAGGAAGAAGAAATTGACTCTAAAGACGAAGAAGTGGATTATAGCAACAGTGGACGCCGTTTGGCACGGGATGCTTTAGCTAGGGATCTTTACTAGAAACTTCTTGTCCCTTTTTTTTAAATATTTTTTTTGTAATCCTTTTGCTTAATATTAATGAAGTAGTTGTTTTGACCTAGATTTCTTCAGAATGCAAGTACATTCCAGTATCTTTTCTTTAGATTTTCTAAAAGTACATTAACAAAGTGAAACTGGCAACATAACCATCAGTAAAACTAATCAAGTATTAACTCATAGTTGTTCAAAGAATATTAAATAGGTTAGATGACTATATAACATTTCCAAGAGTTATTATTAGTGTACTGATAAGATTTATTCAATGCTTAAATAACATTAAACTCAAGACAATGTATGTAACACTGTCGTAACCCGAAATTTGACCTCCCCTTTTGCCTTTTACATAAGCATGTCCATTCGCATTGCTGGCATACACACTAGTATTTTTTCCTGTGGTTTTATTGCAGGAATATTCATGTTTTCAAAGCCCGATTAATCATATCCTCACAAGATCGTCACATCATCAACATAAGCAAAATATAAGGATTTCCATGCCTATTCATCGAAGCAAGAGGTTAAAAATCAGAATCATGGCCATAGCACTTTTTAAAGCAAATTGGGCAAGTTTTGCCTGTGGTAATCGATTACCACTTTGCTAGGAAAAATGAAGTAATCGATTACCACATGTAAATGGGCAGATTTTGCTGCATTTTCATGAGAGCAACCTTTCCTGTACTTCTTTGGGGGTCTACTTGGTTCTAGCACTGTGTGGAATATTCTAGACATTTTAAGACCTTTCAAGACACTTCAAGGCATTTATTCCAATACATCACTTTGAATCAAGACTACCATGTAACTTCATTTCCAAGCATGAGGACCATTTGATTTGGACTTGCATTGGGATTGCTCTACTGGGTTAACAAATAATTAACTGAGTCAAGTTCCGACTCAGTGAGTTAACTGTAACTAACTCTAAAGATAGCTCTAAAGCAAACACCAAAGCATACTCCAAACCTAGCCTACTCCAAAGCTAGCCTCTATATAAAGAAACCTTCACCATTTCACAAGGACCTTCAACCATTCTCACAATTCTTCACTTTTCACCCTCTCATTTCTCTCAATTCTCTCTGATTTTTCTACAACTTCTTCACATTCATTTTCATCTTCTTCACAAAACCATACTAGAGCTCAATCTTCCACCATTGAAGAGTAGAAAATTTCACATTAAAATTGCTTTCTCTTGAGCTTAAACTTCCATCACATTGCATTTCTTCTTGGATCTTTGCAATTTTAGTAACTTCTACTTCAATTCGAGTGATGATTCAATTATTTCAGTGCAAATTTGATTTCGGAGCTTTTATTGCATTTTGATCGGTTTCACTACGATTTGATCACAAGCTTGGACTTCTCTGGTTTTCCTAGCTTATTCTCACTACATTTTACACACAACAATCACCAAGGCAATTCTCCGCCTTGTAGGTTGGTCATTCTTGCTCGATTTACTGTTTTCGATCACTTTCGCAAATTTACGATGTAGTTCTGATAGCTTTTTGATGTTGATTAATCATGTGATTGTTTGATTGTTGATCTTCTTGTTTGATGCTTTTAATTAATGATTAATTACTTCTACTTGATGTAATTTCCGTGCACAAATGCATGCCATAACATGTGGATGATTAGATAAGTGATTGGTTGCTAGAAGTGCTTTTGAAAATGTGATTTTCTTCCACTGTCATAGTGGTAATCGATTACCTATATGTGGGTAATCGATTACCCTGCCTTTTTTCACGTTTTTTTGAAGTTTTCAAGCAGGTAATCGATTACCACTGTGACAGAAGGCCATTTTTGTGCTTTTTCAAGCTTGTTTGATATTCTTTCCTCATTTAACTTCCATGGCTTGATATGCTTGATATTTGTGGATGTTTTATGAGCTTCATAACTTCGGTTTGAAGCCTGTATGCATGCTTTCGATGCACGATTTATTGATTATGGAATTGTTTGCATTCTTGACATTGTATGAGCATGTTGATTCTTGAACACTTTTGCTTACATGATAACATAATTTGTGATGCATGCTAATTGACCTTTGGCACTGCTTTGCAATTTCATTCTTAATCACATCAAATTTAATCATGTATAATCAATAATCCGCATGTTTTCTTTGACGATCTTCTGATCCGTTTGGAAGATTATTGGCTTGATCATTTCCTTTGATCGATTGATCGAAACTTTATTTTGATTAGTCAATCTCCACCCCTTTCTCTATTTAGGATCCTTTAGAGGCTTGCTCTCTTAATCCCCTGCTGAGCTGGAGGTCTGCATGATGCACTATACAAGTTGGCGCTGTTACTATGTCAGTTTTAATCTTCGCACTATACTATGGTGCTAGAGAAGGGATGAGAGTGAAGAATTCCTATACTCATCATGATTATGTTGGGTAGGGGACCAATGACCCTGTTCCTGGAATAATCGTCTCTATCTCCAGACTGTAATGTTTCTCAATCCCCAGTTGAGTCGATCCTTGATCAATTTTGCCCCGTTCAATCTTTCCTTGGATCAATCACTGTTTTCCTTAGTTTAAGATCATTGTCTTCCTTGGGTTAATCACCTTTTCTTGGTTAATCACCCGTTATTTGGTTGATCACAGTCCGTATGTTAAAACCTATTCTATACCTCCCCAATGAAGTCTCAATACTTTTTCTTCGGTTAATCACAGTTTTCCTGTTAAACACTGAGTCCCTAGCGAATTTCACAACCTTTCCTTGGTTCTTTCTCCCTCTTCTTTGGTTAAACATCGCCTGTAAGTTAAAACACCAATTTGTACCCTTTCTCAGAAAACCACAGTCCGTCTGTTAATATACTGAGCTTCTCTTGAGTTAATCACCTTCTCTTGGTTAATCACTCATTCTTTTTGGTTAATCCCAGTCTTTTCTGTTAAAACTAATACTCTTGTGAGTTAGTAACCTTCTCTTGGTTCGAATACTCACACCTTTGGGTCACAACTTTCGCTTAGTTCCACACCCGTCCTTTGGGTCACAACCTTCGCTTAGTTCCACACCCGTCCTTTGGGTCACAACCTTCGCTTGGTTCCACACCTGTCTTTTGGGTCACAACCTTAGCTTGGTTCCACACCTGTCCTTTAGGTCATAACCTTCGCTTAATTCCACACCCGTCCTTTGGGTCACAACCTTCGCATGGTTCCACACCCTTCCTTTGGGTCACAACCTTCGCTTGGTTCCACACCCATCATTTGGGTCACAACCTTCACTTGGTTCCACACCCGTCCGTTGGGTCACAACCTTCGTTTAGTTCCACACCCATTTTTTGAGTCACAACCTTTACTTGGTTCCACACCCGTCCTTTGGGTCACAACCTTTGCTTGGTTCCACACCCGTCCTTTGGGTCACAACCTTCGCTTAGTTCCACACCCTTTCTTTGGGTCACAACATTCGTTTGGTTCCACACCCGTCCTTTGGCTCACAACCTTCGCTTGGTTCCACACCTGTCCTTTGAGTCATAACCTTAGCTTGGTTCCACACCCGTCCTTTGTGTCACAACCTTCGCTTAGTTCCACACATGTCCTTTGGGTCATAACCTTCGCTTGGTTCCACACCCGTCCTTTAGGTTACAACCTTTGCTTGGTTCCACACTCGTCCTTTAGGTCACAACCTTTGCTTGATTCCACAGCCATCCTTTGGGTCATAACATTCGCTTAGCTCCACCCCCGTCCTTTGGGTCACAACATTCGCTTTGTTCCATACCTGTCCTTTGGGTCACAACCTTCGCTTGGTTTCACACCTGTCCCTTGGGTCACAACCTTCTCTTGGTTCCACACCCGCCCTTTGGGTCACAACCTTTGCTTGGTTCCACACTCATCCTTTGGATCACAACCTTCGCTTGGTTCCACACCCGTCCTTTGGGTCACAACCTTCGCTTGGTTCTACACCCGTTCTTTCGGTTAATCACTGTTTATTAGTTAATATACCGAAATCCCTTCAGAGTCAAACACTTTTACTTGGTTCAGTACTCTCTCCTTGTGGTTCATAACAGTCCTTCTGTTAACACCAACTCCTTTTTCCCCACAGAGCCTTAATCTCTCTTTCTTCGGTTAACCACTGCCAGTCATATAATATGTCGAATCCTCAACAAATCTTACTTTGTCTCGGTTCAATATCCCTTGCATTTATCCTCTTGGTTTCGACATCATTCCCTTTGTTTAATCCTCAGTAAAGTCACCAATACTGGTTTCTGATAGATATGGGAAGTATGCCAGGGTAAGGTGTATGATTTGCAGTGTAACGACAATGAATCCTTATTTAAGAGAAAATTTCAAATTAATCAATTTCCTGACTTTAAGTTGTTTCCTCCTAAGTCCTTAGTGAGAAAACCTTTGATTTCTCAACCTAATTACTATGTCCACGGGTAATTATGTTTGAAATCAAGCAAGATAATGTCAACAGTGTTCCAAGTGCAACAGGGTATCCCTAGTCCTAAGTAATATCTACTGAAGCATAATTGCATAAAAACCTTAACAATGGTGGTCCAACCTAGTTTTTTAATCATAAATCAATCTCTGTTGGTCCGACAGAGAAAGCATTATAAACATTGCATGATTAAAATGATTATAAAGAAACAAAAGTATCACTGAAAATAAGAAATCAACGTCATTACAAAGTCAAATCAGGGACACCCCCTAGCATTGGGGGGTTTAGCTACTCATATGGTTCAGAGAAAATACAATGTAAAATAGAGACATTACAAGAAATTGGATGAATTCGGATCGTCAATTGCTTCCGCTCATGAAAACCATTCATCTTCCGAAAACCTTGAGCTCTCCAATATATTGATCATAAAATTCTCCAGTCAAAAGTCCCTTCTTTTTTCCCAAAACTCTTCTAAAATAGCCACAAATCCAATTACAGTGGGTGGAAATACCAAAAATACCCTCCAGGTCAGTACACAGATGAAATTTGGCGAAAACAGAAAAATCAACGTCTAGGCCAACATGACCCATGTCAGGGGACACGGGTGCCTGTATTGGCTCCCTGCCTCTCTTCTCTGAAATGCTTTTGTCCTAGGCCTGCTGACACGACTCGTGTCGGGTGACACAGGTGCCCGTGTCAGCCCACTGTTTCCTCACTTGTTTCCATTCTCTTGCTTTCTTCCTGACACGGCCCGTGTCAGGCCCTCTGTCACTTGCCAAAACAGCTCCCGACACCCCGGAGTTTCCATTTTCTTCACACCTCATCCTTTGGGTTATTTGCCTAAACCTGAACACAGTCAAAACCAACAAGCCAAAGCATAAAATGCAGAATAATTGAAATAAAAACTCAAAATACTAAAACGCGAAAATTACTTGCGGAAATAGAAATTAACTTAAAAAACAATAAAAACACGAAACAAAGTATTACTAATTTCATGGATTAATGTCGAATAAGTGATGGAAACATAGCAAAAATGGTGACCGATCACAACCCCAAACTTAGCTCATTGCTTGTCCTCAAGCAATGTTCAGGACAACTTATAGGTCACCCCCCAGAGTACATACACAAGTAACTTACCACAATACTGCTGAGATCTTTCGCAACTCACTTTCACTCTCCTTCCAAATTTTCCCATTTCCCCAAACTGAATGTTCTGCCACATTTTCACATCAAAGCACTCCTTTACCTGTCAGCTTTTTCACACTCTCGCCAAATCTCTCCGGGTTAAAGTGTTTATCACTCACATATCAAAGTATGCAATATCAACTCATGAGCTTGAATACATTCTATTTTCATGTCACAAACATACCACACACACTCTTTGAGGTCTTTTCGGGTTGTATCTGGGCTTAGGTTATGGGTGGATAAACAAGAAAAACGGGAAAACAAATGATTTTGGGCTCAGAATCAGTGTTGTCATTTTTGTCACTGTATCACTTGGACTACTCCGCACAGGGGTATTTTCAAACACCTTTTTAAGCTGGACTCCTTAGTTCCTACTCATGTATTTACTTTGAGTGAGTATCTTTGATTTTCCAACTGAGTCCCTACTGTAGGTAAGTGCATTATCCTTCCTTTTTTCTTTTCTTTTTTTCTTTTTTTTTCTTTTTTTCTCAATCAACAATTTTTTTTTCTTTTCCTCTCTTTTTTTATTCGCACTTACCTAGTTATTTTAAATGTTCAAACTCCAAACTTAGAACTTGCTATAGATCCAAGACTAATAACACCTAACAAAGCAGGGTAGGAAAGTGTTTAGGCCCATGGTTTATGGATGTGGTGGTGAAACAAACAAAAAAGGATATATGGCTCAAATGAGGTTAACAATGGATAATATTAAAGGGATGGCTAGAAAGGCTCAGGGTTAAGAGAAAAGAAAAAAAATTGTGCCTCAGTGTGTATAGTTGTGTAGTGATATTCCAACAGAAAATAAGCAAACTCGGAGTGATAGAGACATACCTAAAGAATTGCTCATGATGAATAAGTGTTTGGCTTTTTACGTCTCACCATGTTTGGTATAGCTAACAGATTCTGAAGTACCTCTAGTGTGATGCGGCTTCCCACTCGACTCGGGGTGTACAGTGGCAAATGTAGTCAAGTTTCATAAAGTCGCGTCCGATCCTCTTTTCAGCAATATCAACTTCAGGGGGCTTCCTAATGAGCAAGCATGAGTTTCCTCTTTTCATCCACTTATACAAGCCTCATCACTTATCCAGACAAAACACCAAAAATCTGTAATACACAAAAAATAACAAGTAGCACACAAACATAAAAGTAAAAGCGACAGGAAAGGGAAAAACTGACACAACAAATCAACAATAATGAAAAACAAATAGAAACCCCCACACTTGAACCAAATATTGACCGCAATGTTTATGGACAAGATAGGGAGGGACACTCATAATGCCCTACTGAGGCGGTGGGAAGTGCAAGATTAATTATTGCATCGTAGTACGCATCTCGTCTAGCACAGTCCCTTAACGAGCTTGCTGCTCTCCTTGTCTGGACTTCTCTGTACAGAGGTCTCCTAATTCAGTCTGTACCCACATCCATTGGTCTTGAGTCATGGATGATGACCCTGCACCTGGTGGGTTTGACATCGGGGAAGGAGGAACAAACTGCTCCTGATCATGAGCATCTTCATCATTATTGTCACTTGCAAAAACATTTTCAGCATCATACTCGTCCTCTTCATCAAGGACGACACTCTCATACAACCAGTTAGCACACTCAGATATACATATTATGTTAGGATTAGGAAGTGCAATAGAAAACCAGTTATGATTCACTACAGAATAATAATTACTAGAGATAATAGTCATGCCCTGCTGAATTAAAGCACTCATGTCAATTTTATTCTTACCCGCTACCGGGGTCTTACTCTGCAAAATTGGACCATATCCAAAGTGCTCAGCTATTTGGGTAATCATACCCCCAACAGAGATGCCGTCTTGGGTAGCTTGGCCCACTCTACCCAAATAATCAGCTGCAAAAACGACAACATTCACTGACATCAGATTCGCCATGTAATATAGAAAAAATAATTCCTTCTGGGTGGCTACCCCTGTACTATCACCTCTACCAAACAAGGTATAAGCCAAGCCCTTTTGGGCGTATCTTAAACAGGGTTTTTGGAATCCCGAGGCCTTAGCACCTTTCGCTACATACTCTGTTTTACCAGTAATAGATGTCCAAAAAGTCTTTGCATCAAAATCATCCAGAACAGCTCCGAGACCATACAATGGGAGTCGAAGGATACCTCCCAACTCCTCAACAGACAATTCATGATCAGTATTATACAGGCGGAACTGTAAAGTACCATAATAGTACCTTGTAGTGCCTATCCACTGCTTTTTTAATTGGAACTCCACAGTGCTCAGAAATTCAAGAGTAATGAGCTCAAAGATCGGCGCTTCAAATTGCATAAATTCTAACATTCCCAAAACGTGAAACATGCGATTAATTTCAACATTCAAACCGAGGTTAGTAAGATTTTCATTACACATGTACCTCGTGGGCGTTATCTTGCACTTCACATGAAAATAGTAGCGCCTCTCTTGTTCCGGATTGGCGAAGATGATGTCATGTGCATTCGGGGTACGACTACTCCTTTTCCGAGTCCTTGAGGTCTCAGTAATTGGTTGCTTCCCTTTGACAACTCTCGTTGGAGGCATTTTTGGACCTGCAAAAAAAAGAAAAATATTGCACTATAGAATTAGGAAAAACGAGTTCCGGAACGTGGTAGAGGGTGACGAATGGAGAAGCTTTTGTGAAGACGAATGTTGATTTGGGTTGGTTTAGGGGAAAAAGTTGGAAGCTTTTTGTGTGGTGGTAATGGAGTTTTAGAGAGAAAAGAGGAAGAAGATGAAAATTAGGTTAGGGTTGGAGGTAGAAGAGAGATAAAAATTTGAGTTGAGTGGTGTGATATGATGAATGATTGGATTAAATGAAGGGTGGGGTCCACACGGCCAAAGAAGAGACAAAAAAAATTCATGCTCCGCAAACTTGACACGTGTCGTGTCCTGTGACATAGGTGGCTGTGTCAGCTTGCTGGAATCCAACTTTTCCCATAAATTGAATTACATAGCTTCAGGGGGATGACACGGGCCGTGTCCCATGACACGGGCGGCCATGTCAGCTTGCTGGAAAAATTGATTTTTGGAGAGTTGTTCTCGCCACCCTGACACAGACGGCCGTGTCAGGTGGCTGTTTTTCCACTTTTTCGTCCTTTTTCTCCAGTTTTCTCTGTTTTTTTACAGGTACATCTTTCTCTCGTCTGTAAGACATTGTTCACACCTCATTTAAACCTACAACACACACAAAAAAATAAAGGAAATAAATTAGAAATAAAACGCGTGGGTTACCTCCCACGAAGCGCTTCGTTTGATGTTGCATGGCTCGACAGTCGTCCATCTTATTCGGTAAGATGAACATCATCTATCTGACCACTCTCTTGTCCTTGGTAATAAGGCTTTAACCTCTATCTGTTTACCTTAAAGGTATCCCTATTTGCTTGATTCTTAAGCTCGATTGCTCCTTGTGGGAACACTTTGTTAACCACAAACGGTCCTGACCATTTAGACCTTAGATTTCCAGGGAACAACTTTAACCTGGAACTAAACAAAAGAACTAATTGTCCCTCCCGAAACTCCTTCCTTTCAATCCTCCGATCATGCCATTTTTTAGTTTGCTCTTTGTATAGTTTGGCATTCTCGTACGCTCGATTCCTAAATTCTTCTAACTCATGGAGTTGAAGGATTCAAGAATCTCCCACTTTCGAAAGATCAAAATTCAGGAATTTTGAGGCCCACAAATCTTTGTGTTCCAATTCTAGAGGTAAATGATAAGCTTTTCCATAAACTAACTAGTAGGGAGACATGCCTATTGGTGTTTGAATGCAGTTCGGTACGCCCACAGGGCATCATCCAACTTGGTTGCCCAATCCTTGCGAGATGAGCTTACAGTCTTCTCTAGGATTTGCTTGAACTGCCGATTAGAGACTTCTACTTGGCCACTGGTTTGAGGATGGTAAGGAGTGGCGATTTTATGCCTCACATTGTATTTCTTGAGTAACTTCTCCATGAGGTGATTTAGGAAATGAGTCCCCTCGTCACTTATTAGAGCTCTCGGTACCCCAAACCTCGCAAAGATGTTTGCCTTCTGAAATTTAACAACCACTTTTGCATCATTGGTCGGAAAGGCCACCACTTCTACCCATTTGGATACATAATCCACTGCCACTAAAATGTAATTCTTTCCGAATGACAGAGGGAATGGGCCCATAAAATCTATGCCCCAAACATCAAATAGCTCGACTTCCAACATGGCATTCTGAGGCATCTGATTTCTCTTCAAAATATTACCTATTCTTTGACATCTATTGCACTCCTTGACTATGTCTTGGGCATCCTTGAACAGTGTAGGCCAATATAACCTTGATTGGAGGACTTTTGCTGCTGTCCTATCACCACTAAAGTGTCCTCCATAGTTAGAGTCATGACAAGCTCTAAGAACTTCCCTATGTTCTTCCTCAGGCACACATCTTCTAACTAATCCATCTACTTCTCTCTTGTATAAGAATGGGTCATCCCATAAGTAAAACCTGCAATCATACAAAAACTTTTTCTTCCTTTTATAATCAAAATCATCCGGAATAACACCACCTACCAGATAATTCGCATAGTCTACGAACCACGGAATACCAATAACAGCGAGGATGTGTTCATCAATAAACTCATCCTTTATTGGACGTTTGACTTTCGTTTCTTCAACCGAGGACACTCGGGATAGGTGATCAGCAACAATATTTTCACATCCTCTTTTATCCTGAATCTCCACGTCAAACTCCTGAAGGAGCAAGATCCATCTCAGTAATCTCGGCTTAGAATCCTGCTTAGCAAACAAATACTTCAAAGCAGCATGGTCAATATAAACAACTACTTTAGCTCTTAACAGATATTGCCTGAACTCATCAAAAGCATAAACCACTGCTAACAACTCCTTTTCGGTAGTCACATAATTCATCTGAGCAGGGTTCAGAACATGACTAGCATAATATATAACACGTAATAGCTTCTCTCTCCGTTGTCCTAAAATTGTCCCCACTGTAATATCACTTGCATCGCACATGATCTCAAATGGGAGAGACCAACCGGGGGGCAATCACAGTTGGTGCCGACACTAATCTATTCTTTAATGTCTCAAATGCCTTGGCACACTCTTTATCAAACACGAAAGCCTTATCCTTAACCAATAGATTGGTCAGAGGTTTCGCTATCTTAGAGAAGTCTCTTATAAACGTGCAGTAAAAACCCGCATGTCCCAAGAAACTTCTTATACCTTTCTCATTCATCGGAGGCGGTAGCTTTGAGATCACCTCAACCTTTGCTTGGTTCACTTCTATTCCCTTGTGGGAAATTTTGTGACACAAAATTATACCTTCACGCACCATGAAATGACACTTCTTCCAATTGAGGATTAAGTTCATTTCCTAGCATCTTTCTAAAATAAGAGATAGGTTAGTCAAAAAATTATCAAAAGAAGATCCAAAAAAAAGAAAAATCGTCCATGAACACTTCCATATGCTTTTCCAGCATGTCAGCAAAAATGGAGGTCATGCATCTTTGAAATATGGCTGGTGCATTGCACAACCCAAATGGCATTCTTTTGTAAGTAAAAACACCATAAGGGCATGTGAATGCCGTTTTGTCTTGATCTTCATGAGTAACTGCTATTTGATTATAACCGGATTAACCATCAAGAAAACAGTAGAAATCATGACCCGCCAACCTTTCCAACATTTGATCAATGAATGTCAAAGGAAAGTTGTCTTTTCTCGTTGCAAGGTTCAACCTCCAGTAGTCAATACACACTCGCCAACCCGTAACCGTCCTTGTAGGAATTAGCTCATTCTTCTCATTCATGATGACAGTAGTTCCCCCTTTCTTGGGTACCACATGCACTGGACTAACCCATGAGCTGTCAGATATAGGATAGATAAGGCCTGCATCTAATAACTTTACCACTTCTTTTCGAACCACTTCTTTCATGGCGGGGTTAAGTATCTTTTGAGGCTGAACAACTGGTTTGTGATCATCCTCCATGAGAATCTTGTGCATGTAAACTGTCAGACTAATACCTTTCAAAATCTTCAATGGCTCATCCAATAGCCTTTTTATATTTTTTAAAACTTGAATGAGCTTGTCCTGTTGGACACTCTTGAGGATGGAATTTATTATAGCTGAGCATTTACTTTCTGTGTCAAGAAAAACATATTTGAGATTCCCGGGTAGTTGTTTCAACTCCGTCCCTTTTTCAGGCCCTTTATTCTCTTCTGTGAAAGAGGTTGCCTTAGATCTTCCCATCGGCATGGTTTAGATCCTTTCCATGGGGGTTGTGCTTCCATCATGGCCAGTACTTCTGACTCTTTGTTGTCACCTTCTTGATCATTGTCAAAAATTGATAAACTCAACACTCTTTCCAAAGGTAACTGTGGTGCATTCAAAGGGCTATCATGTGCAACCACTTGATCTATCACCTCTATTGTAGGACTTGTGCCAATGTCATCCTTGTACTTCTTGGTGTTTCGTACATCAATTTTTAATTCCTCATCATAGACTTTGAAAGTCATAGTACCCTCTTCTATGTCTATCAAAAACCTTTCGGTCTCTAAAAAGGGTCTCCCAAGAATGAGAGGAATCTCTTCATCTTCCGGCATCTCTAGAATTACAAAATCCACCGGGAACACAAACTTATCAATCTTCACAAGAACATCTTCAACTAACCCGTAAGGTCTCTTTACTGAATGATCAGTAAACTGAAGTGTCATCCTGGTATCCTGAATCATTCCTATCCTCGGCAACGGCGCCAAAAATTTGATCGGAAAAATATCAAGTGTACTATTTTCACTGATGTAGTTAAAATAGGGGTAATTCTCCAGTATCGATCTCGAGGACTGCATATGAATAATTCATTCTAATTAGAGTTCAATCAAACAAAAATAACTTGGGGGTTTGAGTTTTGATTGCAAAATTATGAATTAACAAGAAGAAAATAAAACGGAATGATAAAATAGGTTTCTGACAGATATGAGAAGTATGCCAGGGTAAGCTATATGATTTGCAGTGTAACGACAATGAATCCTTATTTCAGAGAAAAGTCTAAAATAATCAATTTCGTGACCTTAAGTTGTTTCCTCCTAAGTCCTTAGTGAGAAAACCTTTGATTTCTCAACCTAATTACTATGTCCATAGGTGATTATGTTTGAAATCAAGCAAGATAATGTCAACAGTGTTCCAAGTGCAACAGGGTATCCCTAGTCTTAGGTAATATCTACTGAAGCATAATCTCACAAAAACCTTAACAATAGTGGTCCAACCTAATTCTTAACCATAAATCAATCTTTGTTGGTCCGACAGAGAAAGCATTATAAACATTGCACGATTAAAATGATTATAAAGAAACAAAAGTATCATGGAAAATAAGAAATCGACGTCATTACAAAGTCAAATTAGGGACACCCCATAGCATTGGGGGGTTTAGCTACTCATATGGTTCAGAGAAAATATAATGTAAAATAGAGACATTACAAGAAATTGGATAAACTCGAATCGTCAATCGCTTTCGCTCCTGAAAACCATTCATCTTCCGAAAACCTTGTGCTCTCCAATATCTTGATCGTAAAATTCTCCAGTCAAAAGTCCCTTCTCTTTTCCCAAAACTCTTCTAAAATAGAGAAAAATCCAATAACAGTATGTGGAAATACCAAAAATACCCTCCAGGTCAGTACACAGTTGAAATTTGGCGAAAATGGAAAAAACAACATCCAGGCCAACACGGCCCATATTGGCTCCCTGCCTCTCTTCTCTCAAATGCTTTTGTCCCAGGCCTGCTGACACGGCCCGTGTCAGCCCACTGTTTCCTCACTTATTTCCATTCTGTTGCTCTCTTTCTGACACGGACTGTGTCAGGTGACACTGGTGGTCGTGTCAGACCCTTTGTCACTTTCCAAAACAGCTCCCGACACCCCGGAGTTTCCATTTTCTTCGCACCTGCTCCTTTGGGTTATTTTCCTAAACCTGAACACAGTCAAAACCAACAAACCAAAGCATAAAATGCAGAATAATTGAAATAAAAACTCAAAATACTAAAACACGAAAATTACTTGCAGAAGTAGAAATTAAACTAAAAACCGATAAAAACACGAAATAAAGTATTACCGATTTCATGGATTAATGTCGAACAAGTGATGTAAACATGGAAAAAATGGTGACTGATCAAATACTCTCTTGTTCCTTTATCCTCTTGGTTTTGACACCATCTCTTTGTCTTATCTTCAGCAGAGTTACTACTTTTCCTTTGCCTTCCTTTCTTGGTTTTGACACCATTCTTTTGCGTTCCCCAGTGGAATCTTTCTACCTCTTTTACTCTTGGTTTTGACACCATTTTCCTTATCCTTTTCTGTCTTTGTTCTCCGAACTACGTAGGCTCTGAATTTCTCATTGCACTATGAGGATACGTAGGTGTGAGATTGAGAAATCTTGGCGAGCCACCTTCTTTGTCCTTTCCCTGGTTCCATGAACTACGTAGCTCTGATTTCCTCATTGCACTATGGGGGTACGTAGGCACGAAGGCCCTAATCCTCCGCGAGCACCTTCTTCATCTCTTTTCTATCTCCTTTTTTAGCTAGAAGCCTTTAGATAGATAACCCATCCAAGCCTAGAATCAAGCAAAATGGTTCCTGTCTAGTACGACAGATGCGTAAGGTGCTAGTACCTTCCTTTCGCATAACTGACCCCCTTGCCCGTTTCTCCTCTCCTTGGATTTTATTGATATTTTCCCTGTCCTCTGGGACTAAATAAAGTTTGGTGGCGACTCAGTTGTATCTTTGAGTGTGCAATTCACTCAGGTATAATCTCTCTAGTTTCAAACACGTCTATAAAAAGGACTCAAATAAGCTTTCTTCCATCATCACTTAATCCCTAAAACACCAAGATGTAAAAGCCAAAGCAAATATGGGTTCCAAAGAGAGATTTCAGGAAGGCGGCATTACTGAATGTAGTAACTAAAGCAAACCAAGGTAAAACAGCAGCTGAAGGATCTGCAAGCAAGCAGACAACTTCAGAAGTACTCTCCTCTTCAGCATCATTTGTGAAGACACACATAAGAAGATGAAGATCTTCTGGATCTAGACGTAGAAATCAACTGAAAAAGGAGGCTTTGAAGTTTGCTAAGGAAGAATGGCAAGATTTATTAGATAATCTGGACATGTAAGATGATTCTAGGGAATTCCTTAGGGCCAATCCAACAGATAGGAAATCTCATTGTCTTGTAATAACATCCTTTCCATTATTTTAGATTCTCATGAACAACATAGAATAAATATTCAACAGTTTAAATTGAACACAAGCATGAACAAGCTCTAAATTTATTAATAAGAAGCTTAATACAAAGATTTCAACAAAATACAAAGCATAACTAAGCATAAATCTAACATCAAAATCTTTCATAGATAACTTCAAACATGTATATCCAAATCTTAAAAGAATTAGCCTCAAAACTTATGTTAACCCCCTGCTGAACAAGTATCTCAGAAATAACTCGTCCATAAGGAATGAAGAAGGTCTTTCCCTTTTGAAAAGAAGAAATAGACATCTTCAGATGGTCAAACATAACTTGAGGAAGATCACTCTTCAAATATGAATTAAGAAGTAGAAGCATATACTTTTCAATAGGGTATACTTGGTCTAAATCCTTATCCTTAGGGAGTAAGTTTGAATTCAGAATCTAATTCTAAACAACAACATCAGGAAGAAGATTTGAGACCACTGATGTGTTAAATGGATCTACAAAGATACGCCAAGTAGGAAGATAGTGTTCCCAAACAAGAGTTCCTGGGTCTTCACCAATCTCCTTTCAAATGATCACATTTGCAATCGCTTTAGAGGTTACTGTAATAGAAACACCAGTTACTCTAGACAGAATAGCATACTCAGAATTCAGCTTAGCAATGAAGGCATTAATCCAAAACTCTTTGACAAGACTTGGATAAGTGAAACCACATAGCATCTCAAAGTAGCAATTCCAACCTTGTTTAGACACAGTCTTCCAAAAATTGAAACCAATCTTAAGGAACTCATCAAAATCCACAAACTTTTCATTGATGACAACCAGCTTATTCAAAGGATAATTCACTAAAGAACTCATCTCATGTTTGGTTTGATCAGCACACAAACAAGAAGAAAAGAAGAAGACGAAGTACTGAACATGAATCCTACAAGAATAAGAATCTTGTTAGAAAAGGACACAATGATGTTTCACAAGACTGGGAATAGTAACAGGAAGTACCAAAAGAGAGAACATCATTGCCCAAAAGTTCTTTATCCATCAAATATTTCAATTCCACTAGATGAGTTTCACCTTCATGAAAATTTAAGAATTATAAAAGATTTTGGAAAACTTTTTCCTTAAACTGCTATATCAGAAGTAAAGAATCTTCTTCTGAATCTCAGAATCTGACAACTTTCAGAAGCTATCATCCATCAGAGTCTAGTAGATCTAGACTTAGACAGAGATATCATTTGTAAATCATAAGTCTCTAAGATTCTATTCAGAACTAGCACTTTATCTTGAAACAAGAGTCATAAGCGATAGATGAATATTGAATTTTCTTCTTTAGACAGCTAACAAGAAACAATATCAACTCAAAAAGTGAGAAAAATGTTTCCATACATATGATCATCATTTTTCTTAATAAGACATTCAATACAGACAAATACAACAGAGTTTCCTCTTAAAGATTTCTAAAGTTCTCTTTTTCAAAAGAACTTCTCTAGAAGTCTAACAGAAACTTTGTATTTATATATCTATACAAATGTTTCATTGAATCAAAAGATAAACCAGAAAAGAACAAGCATACCTTTTTTTTGTTGGTCAGACTCAATTGAGTATTCATACTTTACCAATAGAGTCTGAACACAACTTTGAGTGGATTCTGATTCAATGACCGTCTAACCATTGATTCCACTACTCTCACTAAATTCAGTACCACCAGTACTTAAATATGAGTTATTGGTTCTTCCTCCAATAAATGTTGTAAAAAACCTTATGGAAGATGCCTCTGCTTCTTTCCTTGATATCTGTAGCAGATACATTATGATACTCATATTTCTATAAGACCATACATGAAAGTACAAACAGAATCTTCTTTACCCTATATCTCAATTTAATAGAAAAATCATAAGTCACTCCAGAGTATAAGTCTAGGATGAGATATGATAGGAATAGAATCTTGTTCTAAGCAGAGTCACTAATCTCATTGTCAAGGATTAAATCTTTTGACTCTGAAATCATTGACAAGCTCAGAACCAGATGGTGTTAGCTATTTGAAATTGACACAAAGCAAATCAAAATGCTGCCTTAGTACGGCTGACAGAACTCAAAGAGAAATTGAAGACTTCTCATAGAAATGTCTTTTAAAACAACTTCCATGATGATCCTCAATCAAGAAGCAATGGAGTTTCTTAAGATATCACCTTAAAGAACAGACTCCACATTATCAAATATTTTGAAGCAAGATAGATTTAACACCATCTCTTACTTTTCAATACTTGATTTTTATTTTAGAACACAGATACTTCTTTTCATATGTGTCCTGCACTAATATTAGCTTCAAAATTTTAGACGTTGAAGACAATCTAATGTTAGGTTCTGGTAGTGTTTCTTCTTGCTTTCAGATATGGGAAATTAGTTGAAATACAAGTATTTCAGAAGCTTTTGAAGTTACTCTTCTATCAATAGATATCATAATCCATTCAGCCAGTATGAAAGTTCTTTTTACAAGAAACCTAAGCTTCTTATCATTAGTCATTCCAAAGAACTTGAGCTAAATTGAGAAGGTGATCTGTTGAATAGTTTTTCATCATGTAACTTCATTTCTTTCCTTTGAAGACTGCAAGACAAACCTTCAGAACACAGCATATTCAAGATGTAAACATCCTAAATAACTGTGATCTTAGATTTAAGTCTCAGAGCTATCTTCTCAGAGTTTGCTTGAAAAGATAAGATGAAGTATAACTTTCAAGTTTCAAAAATGATCCCCATAAATCCAAGCGCAAGAATTCAAAGACTGTCCAAGCATCAGACACATCAGTGATGTTGATATACTCAGAAGTGAGATAGAGCATTTACCAGAATTTAACTACCTCTGAAGATATTCAATATGCATCTTCTGAGCTGCTGAAAAAGATTTTCAAGATGATCATCATTACACCATCAACTTCTATAGTAATACCTCTTTCAAGGATATTCTATAAACCTTCATCAACCCTTTATCAAAACCAATGAGTTAAAAATATGTTTAGATTTTTCATTATTCAAATTTAAGGGAATCATCCTTTGAATATGGTAGGAAAATCCGTATGATATTTTTCATGTGGCACTTGATTCCTTCTTGAAGAAGAATTATACTTTTCGTATTGGATCATTATCTGCGCCACCGTTAAGTGTTAAGTACAGACCATGCTCTGATACTAATTGAAGGTGTAAAAAGTACACAAGAAGGGAGATTGAATTGTGTTTCGCGTTTTCTTTAATTTAACTTCTAATCAGAGTTTCAGAATTAGGATTGATGTTCAGATGATGTTTTAATTCATTGGCAGCATATATAACAGAAGTAAACAAATAGTAGCAAAAGACACAAAAGATTTATCCTGGTTCCTCACCTAACTGAGAGTACTCCAGTCCCATTGCCTCACAAGAGATTATCATTATAACCACTTCATGATTACAATCGCTTATGCTTCTGCATACGTCTTTTACACTTGCTTAGACCAACTGTCTGATACTTTCTTCCTTATAGCACATGTCTAAGACTTTCTTTGCTCACACCATATGACCGAGCCAACTGCTCCAAAAGTCCTCTGGTTGAGACTTACCCTTGCTTATAGCACATGTCTAAGACTTCTGCTCACATCCTCTGACCAAGCCACATGCTCTTCTGGCCATCCAGACTAAGACTTCCTTGCTCAAGCAGCACTTGAGACTTCCTGCTCACGCCTCTCAAACGGAGACTTTCCCTTTGCTCAATTAGCCTAGCTGAATAAGACTTTCACATCTTTAGCACTTAAGTAATGAGAATTATGTATCTTAAGCATCTTTGCTCAAGACTTGCTGCTTGAATCCCAATGAGACGGGACTTTAGCTTAAGCACATAGTAAGAGACTTTGATCTAAACTACTGAAGGCTCAACAAAATAGAGAACAAGGTGTACATGATACAAGCATCAGAGGTACAGGAAATCACCATAACAAAGACCTAAAGCTCTTAATATTTCTAAGATATTCAATGGTAAGAAATCTTAAGGCTTTTACAATTACAACTTACAACAGAAAATCTGCATATTACATTATAGTTGATAATTGCTTGATCTTGCTACTCCTTCGTCTAGAGAATCCTTGTTAAGACTCAAGCTTGAATCTTCAGCCATATTTATAACCTTGAAAAGGTAACTTGATCAAATCTCTTTTCCTTTACTCCATAGTACAAGAGCTGTTGAAGATGGATACACGGCAGATTTTGAATCCAGTGTGTAACGTGTTTAACCTTTGAGACTTCAAGAGGTTTTGTACTGATAGATCCGTTGAGAGCAGATATTCGTAGAGCATGCCAACCTTTCTTGAGACTTGCAATCTTGTAGACTCTAGCTGACAAGCTGATAAGATAATACAACTTGCTTTCTGGAGTACGAGCAACCATAAATTTATCACCAACTCAGATTTTGCGCCAAGTCACACTAGCAATTGTTCTCCAGACTCTGCCACCAGAAGCTAGCAATGAAACAACGCCTAAGTGTGTCTAAGTAAACAGATTCTGATTATTTATGTACAAGAACAAGAACCTGCATAAATAAAACACATATCAAATAAACCATTGTTCTTTTAATACTTTTGTTATCATCAAAACTAAAAGAGAACATGTCATGAACAAATCTTAATCTAACAGCCAGTTGTTGTGTGGCTTGCATATGGATCAAACACTCTATCCTCTTACCATGTGAGATCCCAATCATATCATTTGCAAAAAAAGGAGGAATGATATTAATGAATATAAAATAGTAATCTAGGAATCATGATAGAAGATTTTTTTCATACCATAAACCTTACGTAATTACTTATATACCCCATCACCATCTTCTTGGTCCTATGTGATTAGAGTACAAGAGGTTAGAGGTCAGAACTAACTAATAATATGTATCACCTCTTGCTCAATAGGGGAAGGGCGCTCGAACCCATCCCTTTAATAATTTAGGGATCTGACGTCCACGACAAAGGAAATCCAGGGATACATGTTTCTCCTGTGGTCATTAGGGAGACGCCGCCTCGCCCCTTCAACCGTGCAAACCTATATTTCCAATCCTCATAGGGGCTTGCATAAGGCTTCAGTAGATGTCTACCTTGTAGATCATGTAGCGTTATCCAGCCGCAGTTGGGGAAGAATCTCTATGCTGAAAAAATGAAAATAACACCCAAATAGTATGAGGGGCTCCCAAGTTACACCAGATTATCTAGAAAGCCCTTATTATTCCCTATACGTTGGGAGTAATATGGGAAGGGGTAGTGTTAATAATCATAAAAAATTCCACCTCAAAAGAGGTAAAAGGTATATGAACCCCTAACTCATGGATAAAACGGAGGTAAAAATAAAAATAGGGAACAAATGAATTGCCAATGGTGTTCATATTGGCTCTCTATTTCTGAAAAAGGTTTCAGGATCACAACCTCTTCACGCCCTGTACTGGAAAAAACAATGCCCTGACGACACCTACTGGTCATGTCAGAGTTAAGGTATAGAGATACAATGTCTCAAATATGAAATCAATTGAAGTTCTTTGCAGCCATTAGCTTCATATGAGAGGAAGGGGAAAAATAAGGAATATGAACATTTTTCCCCTAAGAGAAACAACAAAGGTCATAGTCGTTCTTGTTAAAAACCACAAAAATGTTAACTTCCTTATTATTAGTCAAGGATATCCTAAAAATATTGGTTGTAGTGTCTGTTATGTGTTTGTTCTCTGGGTAAATATTGGTTGTAGTGTCTGTTATGTGTTTGTTCTCTGGGTTTTTTTGTCTTCCTTTTACCGTCAAAGCAATCTCCTATTTATTGGCCTCATTCTTATCTTCCTCCCCCTCCGTTTTATCCGTATCTGTCATACCCCAAACTTTGACCACTAAGATGTCCCATTATTGTGCAAATCATCATCACAATATGGAGGAACCATCATACCTCATCAGTCTCCCCAAAGATGGGTGAGCATCCACTACAATCAAAATTAGGGTTTTAAGCCCTCTCAGAGCCTTAGACAAAGGATCAATCAAGGAATGACATGATCTTCAACTTATCTAACCTCTCAAACATACACAAAGGATAAAAAAGGACTCCTACTTCAAGGATTAAGCACAAGGTTGCTCCCTTCTAGGTGGATCAAGTCTCAAGATCAACAGTGTCACCAAATTAGGGTTTTGGTCGACCAGGGCCTCCAGATGGAAAATTTTCATCTGGGCATAAGCCAATGATCCAAAACATAACCTAATATACTCCATGGAACCTCATGGACCCATTCATCAAGTCAATTTTGCCTTAGGGGATGCATACATCAAAAATCAGGAATTAGGGTTTCTTGACCTAATTCACCCCTAAGTAGACTTTTGGGACAAATCATGAGCCAAGACCTCAAGACATGATTTGAGGGTCTTTAATATACCATATTGATCCATTTACAACAATGGATTAATCCAAGAAGCTTGAGCAACAAGTTCTAATTTCATCTGCACCACAATTAGGGTTTCGCGAGGAAAGTCAACTGTAACTTTGACTTTTGACCAGGACATGCTCCCAAACCCTAAGACATGATTTAATATACCCTATGACACCCATGGAACATGTCCATCAAGTTTGATTTAGGTCAAGGACATGATTTCCTGAAGAATTGCACAGTTTGGAATTCATCTGATAAAAAGTCAACTGTGCACAAAAGTCAACTTTGACTTTTTGAGATTTTTCACCAAAATGGATTTTTAACCCTAAAATGATGTTAATGTATGATTTGAATCATCATTCATCAAGAAAAATCAAGAAAAGTGGGATAACTTGTAAAAGGGGTAACCATAAAAACTTAGAAAATTTTCTAAGTTAAAAATAAAGTGACAAGGGTACCAACTTTGGAGGATCATAACTCCTAAACCACAAAGCCATTTTTTTTCATCCAAAGATGGATTTGTTCCCTCATTACCCTCTACAAAAACTTCAACTAGACCTAAGTCCAATTCATTAAGGATTTTGAGTTAGTGAGTGATCAAAGTGGCTGAAAAGTAAAAATGTCACTTTTTCCAACACTTAGTGAAATTTTTACTAAGTCAGAATCTGCCTTCACTTTTTGCCAAATGTAGAGGGATTTTTCACTTGGATTCAAAAGAGATCAAAACCAAACATGTTCAAACAGTTGTTATATCATGCAAGGGCTTTCCAAAATGGTCAAGAGCATTACCAAATTCAACTTACACCATGAGTTATGACATTGGAAAGTTGCCTTGCTGAAATCTGTCAAAGGCAAGGCAGAATTTGCAACTTTGCTCGATTTGCCAAAATCAGCCAAATTCAAATACTCCTATCCACTTGGACACATCTGAGGATTGAATCTAAAGGGGACAATCACTGAGCCAAGCCTCCAAAGTCCATGGAACAAGAAATAACATGTTGAACCTAGAATGGCCAAAATAGGGACAAGACTCCAAATTTGGATTGAAGCATTCAATGGAAGCATCAAGGTGGCATGGACTGAGCCATTCTCATCTGAAATCAGTCAAGACTTATCCAAGACCAAGGGAACCAAAGCTCTGTGCCCTAACCTCTAGTCAATGGCTATAGGAGACTTGGATTTTCATTTGCCAACATTGGCCAAACCTACTTGCCAGTTGCCATTCACTATTCCTTGCAAAACAAACTTGCTCTACTATAAATAGAGCTCAATTGTGATCAGTTTGAGTACACCAAAGCCATTTAACAGATGGTTTCCTTAAAATCTCTTTCTCTTGGCAAAAATGTCTTTCTTAGCAAGGTAGCTATCAGGTTTTGAGTTTGAGAGCTTTTCCAATCAAACCAATCACTCACACACCTCACATACATCATATAGAAGTGATCCAAATACTCACATAACATCTGGAACACCAAAATCACAAAATCACCAGCTGGTTGCTCAAACTTTCAATCAAGTTGTAGCTGAGGTACCACAAATCATTCCAGCCATTTTCAATCAAGTCCAAGCATTCAAACACACTCCATAGGGTGTAAGGAAGCTGTTCAGATCATCACCACTCATCTGTAACACCTCCAAATCAAAAATCACATTGCACTTGCTGTCACGGCCTAGAGGTCAATACTTAATTTTTGAAGCATTAATCCAAGATCACAATTTGTTTTTCACATGTTAAACAATTTTGATCATTTTAATTGAATTTTTATTCAATTAAATACATTTTTGAAAACAAATTAGGGTCTTTAGATTAATTCAACCCTCATAAATCATTTTTCAAAACATTTTGGGCCTCTAATAGAGTGTAAGACCCAATCCTTTTTTGACCAAACCATTTTTGGGCCTCAGTGTATTGTATAAGTCCCGATACCGTCAGAAACAAACGGCGCGATCGTCGCCTTTTGAAAAACAAACTCTGGGCCTACCCTCGAGTAGTAAGACCCATTTCAAAACTTTTGGGTCTCTAATAGAGTGTAAGACCCAACCCCCTTTTAACCAAAACATTTTGGGCCTCACTTATTGTATAAGCCCCTTTGCGTTAAAAGAAAATCTCGGCGCGATCGCCATTTTAAACGAAAAATCATCTGGGCCTACCCTCGTGTTATAAGCCCCACTCTTTTTCTTTAAAACTTTTGGGCCTCTTGAAAGAGTGTAAGACCCATCCCTTTGTACAGAAAAACATTTTAGGCCTCAGTCACTTGTATAAGTCCCTCTGTATAAATTCAAACAGTGCGCTCACTGATAAAACCCTGGGCCTCTCCTTGAGCTGTAAGCCCCAAATCTTTCTTTTTCAAAGCACTTTCTCCTTTGATTTTGAATATACTGTTGTTTTCAATCTTTCTTTGTTGAACAACTAACCAAACAGCATGGAAGCTCTACAACCGAGTAAGTGGTTATATGCTTTCTTTATCCGCTTTCATATACATATAACTGTATTGTGGGGCTGTTTCACTGTAAGTCTTCTTTCATAAACTCATATCAACTGTGTAATAATAGTATAGATATTTCGAGTTTCCCCGGCAACTACGTCTAGAACTAGGTGATGCCGTTTCGTTTAGTTCGTAGAAATAGACAACTGTATCCCCAATTGGATCACCAGATACAGTCTTCTCTTCGGCTGTCCTCATTAGGAATTGTCAAGAAACTCTACTCCTAGAGATGAATGTATTCTCCGTGAATGGAATTTTTGAGTTTCTTCCAAATTCTCAAACTTTCCTGACTTGATCTATTCATTGTGAATAGTTTGCCTTGAATTTCTCGGGGTTTCGGGACCCACGGGCTTCTTAAAAGCATCGGCCTCCTCTTGGGCATCGTACAAGGACCCACAGGCTTCCTAAAAGCAACCCCGCCTCCTCTTGGGCTTAGTACAAGGACCCTACGGCTTCTTAGAAGTATTCACAGCCTCCTCTTAGGCTTCGTATAATGATCTCTTCCGCCGGGAATGATAGCCTTCTCTTGGGCTTAGTACAAGGACCGATCGGCTTCTTAAAATTTTCCAGCCTCTTCTTGGGCTTCGTACAAATTGTCCCGACGACCTCCTAGAGGTATAGGAACAGAACTTAGTCATCTTCATAGAAAAGTCCTTTCATAGAGTCTACTACTGTTTCTCAAAGCATAGTACAAAAGATGACACTCTAGACTTGGACAGTCTAATCTCCTTGAGTCTCAAAGACATTCTCAAGTGACCCCTTCATTAAATAGGAAGGAAACCCGCAGACTCGGACAGTCTCAATACCCTTTGGATTTCCCACTTCTTTAAAGAACAGGAATAACCCGGATCCTTAAATCAAATCCATGAGTACAGTGTTGCTCATATAAGAACTGATTTTCTCTTTAAAATCAGTATACTGGACCTGTCACTTAACTGAAACAGTAACCATAGCCTCCCTCTTGGGCTTTGTACAATGATCCTCCCCAGCGGAGTCAAACAACGTTTAGCCTCTCTCTCGGGCTTTGTACGAGACACATAAGGGACTCCCTCGTTGAGTCAATCACCCTTTCGCCTCCATCTCGGGCTTTATACGAGATACAAAAGGGTTCTTACTGAGCCAAACGAATTTTCACCTCCATCTCGGGCTTCATACGAGATACCAAAAGATTCCATCATTGAGTCAAAACTTTTTAGCCTCTCTCTCGGGCTTTGTACGAGACACATAATAGCCTCCTCTTAGGCTTTATATAAGAAAACCACTGGTTGATCCAATTAACCTTTTAGCATCAAAACTGTGCCTCGTTCACAGTGCACAAACATCAACAACTCCTTCCCCTTCCATCTAATCGTTGTAAGCAGCAAGCCTCTGGATCATTTACATCCACGCCACTGTCCCTCTTTTAGCATGGGAAATTCCTAAGGAAAGATAGCATTGCTCTACACTGAGTTAAAGTCTTCTCCTTCAGGTTAAAATCCCTATAAAGGAAATTATGGCATTGTCGGATTCACAAATCCCGGTTAAAGTAATTCTCCTTTATAAACATTTGTCATAGATAAGCCCCTCTTTAGAGATGACAAATTCTCTCTAAAGTAAACCCCTTTAGCTTCACATCTTGGGCTTTGAACAAGATACAAATCACCTTTCGCTTCACGTCTTGGGCTTTGAACAAGACACCAAAAACACCCAATTCCTCCCATAGAATAGGAGGAACTGCGAACGCTCTGTTTTCCCTGTTTCTCTAAACGGGAATACGTAGGCATAAGATTGAAAGAAAAATCTTAGCGAGCACACTAAACAAAAACCCAAAATCCCATACTCTCATGTATCTATCAAAAGCATCAGTCCTAACATCCTAATCCTTGTTCCCCGCCAGAAACCTTCTGTCAAAATGAAAAGAAAGAAACCGTATTGGCGAAAATACAAATAACCAGTACAAAGGCCCCCCACATTGATAGCATTCGTAACCTAACAGTCCGCTGTTTAAACTCAGTATGCAAAGCAGGGTTAATTGGAGACATCTATTTCCCTTCCTTCATCAGCTCACAATAGGATAAAAAATGAATCGACCTGTAGTTTAAGCTCAAACCGCAGAGAGCGACCAACGCTTAAGAACCGCGTCCAAAATCGTTCGCTACAGAAAAATGGCACCCACCATGGGGCCTTTCAAAGTTAGATCTAGGCACGGTCTTCCTTTTCATCTCTTGAGTGAATACCATAGATTGGGGTTTCCGTCGGGGAACCCAATTTCTGTCAGGAACTTAAGATTCATAGCTTTAATGGTCTAGGATGTTTAGGACAAATGTATATACCGCTTTTCCTAATTGCTATACGTGTTTATTTTTCTGCTAATGGGAATGCGGGTGATGCCGTATGTGGAAAGATTGAGTATACACTTAAGATAAGTGATGGCGATGGGGTCGACCATCAACCTCAGTGGAGGCTGACCAACGCAACCCATTCTTTCACCTAGACAATGGGCCGGTTGTTAAGTCTGAGAAGCTGAGGAGCCAAACCCTTTCGTAGTGCAGAAACTATCAGAAATAGTTGTTACGCGATACTACCCTCATTTGAGGCTGGTGATCTATTCTCGGTGAATGGCACTTCCTCTAAGATCGCTCTACAACTCACTGGCGATCCGCTTGTTGTTTTGCTTTCCTGGGAGGAGCTGATGATAATGAGTACAGGTACAAATATCACCCTAGTATAAACCTTTGGGGGATGGGTAGAGCCTTGACTTCATGACAACGACCCTTTGACCCCATGTTTTTTCTATGTTTTTGTGTGCTGCATTCATGCATTCATTTAAAAAACATTAAAACATTAAAAAAAAAATCTTCTCTTCTAGTCGCTTTGTTTTTCAAATTAAACTAAGACTGTGATTGCAAATATCAGAGAAAAAGATTGCACTAATGGATTTCGGTAGAAGGAGAACTCATAGTTATACCTTCAAGGTTCCAAAACTAGAGGATTTGAGAAGGTTAGCGAGGATGATCACTAACCCAGAGGCTTTCAGAGCCAAGCACGGAGGTTTGCTACCACTGTTAAGAGTCCATGTGATTGAGGGAATCATGGATGCGCTCATTCAGTTTTATGATCCAGTTTATCACTGTTTCACATTCCCGAATTACCAGCTAGCACCAATGCTGGAGGAGTATTCTCATTTGATCGATTTACACATCACAGATCAAGCTCCATTTTCTGGACTGGAAGAATTTCCAAAGAATCAGACCATTGCAAGAGCAATTCATTTGGACGAGTCTGAGGTTAGGAGTCACCTTACTACTAAGGGTGGCATCCAAGGTTTTCCAGCCCAGTTCTTGACAAAGAAGGCCCTGTATTTCGCCAGTATAGGAAACGTGACTGCTTTTGAAAGCGTCTTTGTCTTGCTCACCTACGGGTTATTTTTGTTTCCCAACATTAATAATTTCGTCGATATCAACTCCATTAAGGTTTTTCTCATTGGAAATCCTGTGCCGACTTTGCTCGCAAATGCGTATCATTCTGTACACTTGGAAAATTTGTACAGCGGAGGGGAGATCACATGCTGTGTACCTCTGCTTTACAAATGGTTTATCTCTCACTTGCCCAAGTCTGCTGCTTTTTGGGATTGTAAGAGTGCCTTACGTTGGTCGCAGAAGATCATGTCTCTTACCAACTCTGATATAGATTGGTGTAATAGGATTTATGAGGGAATCGGAATCATTGACCGTTGTGGAAACTTCCCCAACGTACCCCTTATAGGAATTAAGGGAGGAATCAACTACCATCCGGTATTGGTTCGCCGTCAATTTGGATACCCAATGAGGCACATCCCACTGGGTGTTCATCTGGAAGGTCTTTTCTTCAAGGAAGGAGAAGACGACAGAGCACTAAAGATGGAAATAGTGCATGCTTGGAAGCATGTTCATAAGAAAGGACGAGAGTCTCTAGGAAAACCGGACTGTGTCTCGGTGGAGCCTTATCTCCACTGGGTACAAACTAGAGCTCTCAATCTAAAGATGCCTTATCCTCGTTACGAAATTCTTCCACCGAGGGAATCTGTCATGTACTTCATGACGGAAACTAAAAAGCTTTAGGTTACTCTCAACAAAGTTCAAAAGGAGAGAAGGTCTTGGAAGAACAAGTACCGCACCCTCGACATAGAGTGCATCAATATACAGCAATTACTGAAAGAGAAAGATGCTCTGATTAAAATTTTGGAGCAAAATGCTGTGGATAATCAGGATGACCAAAGGAATTTGCTCGCTCCTTTCACCTGGCAAAGGAATGACAACCCGACAATGGCCCAAGAGCCCCGGTCAAAGAAAAGGAAGATACCAGAATCAGCACCCGATTTCTCTTCAGAGAGGACTCGGGACCCATTAGCTTAGGTTTATGTTTCTGCACTTTGTAATCTACTGTATTTCCGTTTCTGTAATCCTTTGAATTCAATAAAAAGGGGTTTCCCCACCGTTTGATATTTGTAATCTAATTGTCGAAGTTTATTTTGATTAAACCTTAAACAATTAATATAATCATTGCATTCATCATTCTCACATCGCGTATTCTTCTTACCTACGAATCTCACGTTTGTGTCTCGGTTCTAGAGTCAAACTGTCTCATTCGTATAATACTCGGGCCAATCGTCAGAAAAAGATGGATGATCTCGAGGAAGAAAACAGAGAGTTGAAAGAAGAGATCGACGCTCTGAGAGAGGATATGAGAAAGCTTCGTAACGACATGCAAGCCATGGCAGAAGCTCAGCTACAACGAACTATGATCTCAGAGATCACCTCAACGCCCATAGTAGAGAAGTATGATCCTAGGTATCAGATGCCGAAAGATCGTCCCTGGGGCATGCCTGTTAACTATATCTCGGAAGGATATGTTCCGCCGATCACTGAAGATCAGGGAATCACAACAGAAGCCACTGGGCCTGAAGGTTACAAACTTCGGGAAAGCGAAGATGCCAGGGGCATACTGAAGGCTCCTGAAGGTTACAAACTCCGGGAGATGCCAAGGCTCACTACCGTAGTTACGGTACCACCCCTTGTGGTGCACACTGTCCCGGAAGGGCAGATTCCACAGACACCTTCTGGTAAGAAGGAAACTATGTTTGACAGAATGGAGGAATTCTAGGAACAGTTCTTGGAAATGCAGAAGGAACTGCAAGCCATTCGCGGTCAGAATTTATTTGGAAAGGACGCCGCAGACCTCTGCTTGGTCCCAAATGTGAAAGTCCCACACAAATTCCAAGTGCCCGACTTTGAAAAGTACAAGGGTAACTCTTGCCCTCAGAGCCATCTGGTGATGTACGCTCGGCGAATGTCAGCTCAGACGGAGAATCAGGACCTACTGATTCACCACTTCCAGGATAGTTTAACCGGTGCCACACTCAAATGGTACATGGGTTTAAACCGTGCCACGATCAGCACTTTCAGAGATCTCGGCACTTCCTTCGTCCAACAATACAAATACAATTTGGACATGGCACCCGACAGAGATCAACTCAGATCGATGTCGCAAAAGGACAAGGAAACCTTTAAGGAGTATGCTCAAAGGTGGTGTGAAATTTCCGCTCAAATTTGTCCACCTCTTGAGGAAAAGGAGATGACAAAGATCTTCTTAAAGACCTTAAGCTCATTTTACTATGGCCGAATGGTTGCCAGTGCACCCGGTGATTTCACCGAGATGGTCGGCATGTGCGTACGTCTCGAGGAAGCCGTCCGAGAAGGACGTTTGGTAAAAGACACTGGATCGACGAGCGGTACTAAAAAATACGGTAGTGCTCTCCCTAAGAAAAAAGAGCAAGATATTGGGAATATCTCTCTCGGAAAGCAAAGGCGACGTTATCAACCGGTAGCAGCTGTAACTCCTGCTATCAACCCTGCGTCTATTCCTACGTATCAACCTCAGGTTGCGCAAAGCCAACCTGACCAACAAAGCACACAACAGCCTCTTCAGCAGGCTCGTCCTCCATACAACAACAACCGTACAACACGGCCACCAGGATTTGATCCTATACCCATATCGTACGCAGAGCTGTTTCCATTACTACTGGCTAAGGGGCACATTCATACTAAATCTCCTCTTACGGTACCGGAAAATCTGCCTTTTTGGTTTAAGGTGGATCAAACTTGCCCTTACCATCAAGGAGGTTCAGGGCATAACATAGAGACTTGTCTCAATTTCAAATCCGACGTGCAAAAACTTGTTAGGAGCGGGGTCTTATCCTTCAAGGATACGAATCCTAATGTTCTCGCGAACCCGCTGCCTCAACACGAGAAGGCTGCAGTCAATTTGATAGACGGAGAGACTAACGATGTCTATCAAATTCACGATGTACTCTTGTTGAAGACCAATTTGGTCAAGATGCATTGTAGACAAAATGGATATGGCCATGTGCCACCACATAACTATCATCAGTGTGATATCTGCTCTAAAGACAATCAAGGATGTTCTGTAGTGCGAGCAGCTCTACAGGAACAAATGGATCTCGGATGGATCCAAGAGCACCGAGTTCGTGGAGTTAACATGGTCTACACAAACTCTAACATCATTCAGAACCTCGACATCCATGCAATGAGTGTCAACTTGGTGGCAATGCACTCAAGGCAAAGCCAGTATCATAATCTGCCGCGGCACGATTACAATTCCTGTCTGACTTGCTCAGTAAACAAACAGGGATGCTCTTTCATACAGGAGGCCCTCCAGCGTCAGATGGATCTTGGATGGATCCAAGACTACCATGATAGGAACCCTTATCAGATCAACATGGTTCAGATCTTCGATATTCGCGTGATGAATACCAACCTGGTAGAGTTACATGTTGAGCAGGTCCGGCTCGGATTCTTAATATCACATAACTATCAAAGCTGTAAAGCGGGTTGCGAAAACGATCGAGGTTGTACCCTTGTCCAGGAGGCACTTCAGTACTTGTTAAATCACTGGTGGATGCCAATTTATATGGATGAAGATACTCAACAAATTAGTATCAGTAACAGGAATCCTACTCTACGTCAGAGTTAGGATGTCCGATCAGTGGAAGCTAACCTAGTGAGGTTACATTGTATTCAAAGTGGGCGTGGCCAGGTGCCACCACACAACTATGAACGTTGCGGTGTCTGTTCGGAAAGTAACCAAGGGTGTTACCTTGTAAGAGCAGTTCTTCAGGGTCAGGTCGATCGTGGAGAAATCCGTCCATATCTGGGTTCTGGACCTATCAACTGGACGCCGAACTACCTTGCCGATCAAGTTGAGGATGTTGTCATAATCTCTGGTCATCACAGGACCAGGGATGTTTTTGCCATTATCCCTCTACTTGACGAATCTAAAGTTCCCAACCGGGAACGAATAGAGATCACTTATCATGGTCAGAAAAATCAGAAGGTTCCCATAGTCATCTATCTACCGGGACCACTACCGTATGAATCAGCTAAGGCTATCCCTTACAAATACGGTGCAACGATAATTGAAAATGGAAAGGAAATTCCATTACCCTCCGTCGTGAATATTGCAGACATCAGTCGTGTAACACGGAGCGGTCGAATATTCAACCGAGGAGTTGGAGAACTTAACAAAGAAAAGGAACTTCAGACTGAAGCTCCCGATCCACCAGTCGGTCAATCCAGTAATCCCGACCTTTCAAAAAATAACGATGAGATGCTGAAGCTCATCCAAAGGAGTGAATACAACATTGTTGATCAACTACTACAGACTCCTTCAAAGATCTCTGTGTTATCGCTGTTACTCAGTTCAGAAGCCCACAGGGAGGCTCTACAGAAAGTCTTGGAGCAAGCCTTTGTGGAACAGGATGTAACAATCAGACAGTTCGATAGCATTGTCTCTAACATCACTTCTTGCAATAATGTGGGATTTAGTGATGAGGAATTACCTGAAGAGGGTCGCCGTCATAACATGGCGCTCAATATCACAATTAACTGCCAGGACGATGCTTTAGCCAGCGTACTGGTAGACACAGGGTTAGCCCTGAATGTTATGCCGAAGTCCACTTTGATGCAATTATCATTCAAGGGCCCTCCGATGAGAATCAGCGAGGTCGTCTTCAAAGCATTCGACGGATCTAGAAAAACGGTTATCGGAGAAGTTGATCTTCCCATAACTATCGGTCCTCACACTTTCCAAGTCACTTTCCAGGTCATGGATATCTGGGCAACGTACAATTGTTTATTAGGAAGACCTTGGATACATCAGGCTGGAGCGGTCACTTCAACCCTCCACCAAAAGCTAAAGTTCGTCAAGAACGATCAACTCGTCACAGTCTGTGGGGAACAAGCCTTGCTTGTAAGCAACTTGTCATCATCTACTGGCTTAGAACCCGAGGAGGTTATTGGAACTCAGTTCCAAGCACTATCGGTAAGCAAGAACAATCAGTTCAAAGGAGGAACCTCGATTTCCTCATACAAAGATGCTATCAAAGCGGTCGAGAGTACCGATACAACCAGATGGGGACAACTTGTCATTCCTACTAGCAATAAAACAAAGAAGGGTCTTGGTTTTTCCACAACCTGTACCCAGACAGCTGCCAGCGATGAAAGTCTTCATCCCCTTCAAAATTTCTTCCACAGTGGAGGTTTCCTTCACCCAGTGTCTCAAGCAGTACATGCTATCAATGAGGAAGATCCCTCTGACCCAGATGAAGAATGGAAATCCTATCTTAATGAGGACGGTTATATGTCTCAGGAAGAGGTGCCTATACCATTTTGCTATCCCGCACAGAGTCCGAGATTTATACCACGGTCAGACATCGAAATAATATACGGAGATTGTGATCCAGAAGGATGCCGTGCTCCGCCAAATTCATTAAAGGAGGACACTCTGATGAAAGACAACTTTGACGACGATTACTATGGCCTAATGGATGGCCTGCCAATGTGGCAGCCTTACCCAGGAAACTTGGGGCAAGAGAGTCAGCCGAACAATGAAAATCAGCTGACCATCATTGAACAGAATACCTGTGTCCCCACCATGTCATGGGATCAACACTCAGGTCATTCAGAAACTACTCAACATGAAGAAGAATTTGCAACATTTGCAGGACTTGAATTCATCAATTATGCTTTTCCCGAGGTCAACGTCATCGAGAGGGATGACTCCTCCAGTTCTAAAGAAGTTTGGGGCACTCTGGGAGAACCAAGTGGAAAATACGACTATATGGTCAAATACACTGCTCCCGAAAGCTCTCGTATCAGGCTCGAAGATATCCAGCCTACTGGGTGGGGAGATACAGCTGAGAGCACAACTACTCTGCATAATACAACAGAGGAATCCTCCTACGACAATTCTGCCTGGGAGACAGATTCCAATGATCCTGCTCCACCAGAAATCAGCGTCATTTTTGAAGACAAATCAAGGAAGGTGCCAGACTTTGTGATTCACCGAGGAGTTCGCCGCCAATGGATTGCCGTCGAGGTTCCGAAGATCGTTCATCAGTTAAAGCAATTACCATCTTTAACCTTTCACCCTGCCCAGGTGAAATGGATGTTTTGATAGGGCTCGCTTTCTGTAAAATTTCCCTCTTCGCTTAGCCCAAAGCGACAGAGTTTTGTTTTATAGGGCTGTAGTTTCAAGGATCGACTTGTTCATTAATAAAATAACGTCGTTATGTGATTTCCGCATTAATTGCTGTTTTCTCTTTTTGCTTTTTCAGAAAATGGTAATCCTAAAAAACAATTCAATAATAAAAACAAGTAGTAAAATAAAAACACTGCACACACTTGCATTTTCTCTATCTCTTCTAAACACGAATCATCACGTCATGCAGATTGCTTGTTTTAAACCCCGTTGAAACATACGATCTGATGCCTTCTCCCAACTTTGAGTTCCCAGTATTCGAGGCTGAAGAAGAAAATGACAATGAAACTCCCGAAGAGATCTCCCGACTACTCAGACAAGAGGAAAGGTCCATTGAACCTCACAAAGAGCCGTTGGAAACGGTAAACTTGGGTTCAGAAAAAGAGAGAAAAGAAATCAGGATTGGGGCACTACTCGGTCCAACTGCCAGAGAGAGTTTGATAAAGCTTCTCAAAGAATTTCCCGATGTATTCGCTTGGTCCTATCAGGATATGCCAGGGTTGGATACCAGCATCGTGGAACATCACTTACTGTTGAGATCGGAATGTCCGCCAGTAAAGCAAAGGTTGAGACGGACTCTCCCGGACATGGCCATCAAAATCAAAGAGGAAGTACAGAAACAGATTGATGCGGGTTTCCTCGCTACATCTGAATATCGTTAATGGTTAGCCAACATTGTACCCGTTCCCAAAAAGGACGGAAAGGTCAGAATGTGTGTTGATTATAGGGATCTGAAAAAGGCAAGTCCAAAGGACGACTTTCCTTTACCACACATTGACATGCTGGTGGACAGTACAACAAAATTCAAAGTCTTCTCCTTCATGGATGGATTCTCGGGCTATAACCAGAGCAAAATGGCGCCGAAAGACATGGAGAAAACTTCGTTCATTACCCCATGGGGTACCTTTTGTTACAAGGTAATGCCGTTCGGACTGAAGAACGCCAGGGCAACCTATCAAAGGGCCATGACTACTCTATTTCATGACATGATACACAAAGAAATCAAAGTGTATGTCGATGATATGATCGCAAAATCAAAAACAGAGAGTGAGCACGTTGAACATCTGTCAAAATTGTTCGAACGTCTAAGAAAATTCAAACTCCGCTTGAATCCCAACAAGTGCACCTTCGGTGTCCGTTCAGGGAAACTATTAGGGTTCATCGTCAGCCAGAAAGGAATTGAGGTTGATCCTGACAAGGTCAAGGCCATTCAAGAAATTCCTTCTCCGAAAACTGAAAAACAAGTCAGAGGATTCTTGGGATGTTTGAACTACATCTCCAGATTCATATTCCTTATGACCGCCACATGTGCGCCGATTTTCAAATTACTTAAAAAGAACCAGGATTGCGTTTGGTCAGAAGATTGCCAAACTGCCTTCGACAGTATTAAGGAATACCTGTTGAATCTGCCGATTCTATCACCTCCAGTGGAAGGAAGACCACTGATCATTTACCTCACAGTCCTAGATGACTCAATGGGATGTGTACTTGGCCAACAAGACGAAACAAAGAGGAAAGAGTCTGCCATTTACTATTTGAGCAAGAAATTCACCGATTGTGAAACTCGGTACACGATGCTCGAGAAAACTTGCTGCGCTTTGGCTTGGGCGGCCAAACGTCTTCGCCAGTTCATGATTCGTCATACTACTTGGTTGGTCTCCGAAATGGATCTAATCAAGTACGTTTTCGAAAAGCCTGCTCTCACGGGAAGAATTTCCCGTTGGCAGATGCTATTATCAGAATATGACATAGAGTACCACGCTCTGAAAGCCGTTAAGGGAAGTATTATAGCCGATCATTTGGCTCATCAACTGATTGACGATCAAGAATCAATCGGGTTTGACTTCCCAGACGAAGATGTCATGTATCTAAAAATGAAAGATTGCGATGAACCGTTACCCAGTGAAGGGCCAGAACCAGGTTCCCAATGGGGACTTATCTTTGACGGAGCAGTTAATCATTACGGAAACAGAATTGGGGCAATCATTGTTACCCCTCAGGGTACCCACATTCCTTTCACTGCTAGACTTACGTTCAAATGTACGAACAACGAGGCCGAATACGAAGCTTGTATTATGGGTCTCGAAGAAGCGATTGATTTAAGGATCAAAAACTTGGACGTATACGGCGATTCAGCCTTGGTTATCAATCAAATAAAAGGAGATTGGAACACATACCAATCAGGATTGATTCCTTACAAATATTATCCAAGAAGGTTGTTACCTTTCTTCAACAGAGTTGAGTTTCATCACATCCCTAGTGAAGAGAATCACATGGCTGATGCATTAGCCACTCTCTCTTCCATGATTAGTGTAGGTCGATGGAATGACATACCTAAGATCGACATAATGCGCCTTGAAAGGCCCGCTTACGTCTTCGCGATTGAAGCAGTCATAGACGACAAACCTTGGTATCACGATATCAAATGCTTCCTTCAGAAACAAGAGTACCCATCTGGGGCACTCAGAAAAGACAGGAAAACCCTCAGAAGATTGGCTGGAAACTTCTTCATGAGCGGTGACACTCTCTATAAGAGAAATTTTGACATGGTCTTGCTCCGATGCGTCGACAGACCAGAAGCATGAAAGAAATTCATGAAGGGTCCTTTGGCACTCATGCCAACGGGCATACAATGGCGAGAAAAATTCTAAGAGCAGGGTACTATTAGTTGACAATGGAATCCGACTGCTACAAGTACATGAGGAGGTGTCACAAGTGTCAGATATACTCCGACAAAATTCATGTACCGCCATCACATCTCAAAGTTCTTTCTTCCCCATGGCCATTTTCCATATGGGGAATCGACATGATCGGCATGATTAAACCTAAGGCTTCAAACGGACATCGGTTCATCCTAGTAGCCATCGACTATTTCACCAAGTGGGTCGAAGCAGCGTTATTCGCCAACGTAACCCGATAAGTGGTGGCCCGATTTATCAAAAACAATATCATCTGCCGTTATGGTGTTCCAAGCGAGATCATTACTGATAATGGATCTAACTTGAACAACAAGATGATGAAGGAGTTGTGCGCAGAGTTCAAGATCGAACACCATAACTCATCTCCCTACCAACCCAAGATAAACGGAGCGGTAGAAGCGGCCAATAAGAACATCAAGAAGATCGTTCAAAAGATGGTTGTAACCTATAAAGATTGGCACGAGATGCTACCCTTTGCTCTTCATGGTTATCGCACATCTGTCTGCACTTCAACAGGGGCAACCCCTTTCTCTCTAGTGTATGGCATGGAAGCAGTGCTCCCCATAGAAGTAGAGATCCCATCAATCCGAGTATTGATGGAAGCCAAGCTCACCGAAGCTGAATGGTGTCAAAGTCGACACGACGAACTGAATCTGATCAAAGAAAAGAGAATCACGACACTATGCCATAGTCAGCTGTATTAACAGAGAATGAAGAAGGCGTTCGATAAAAAGGTTCAACCTCGCATCTTCAGGAAAGGAGACCTCGTGCTCAAGAAGATACAATCATTTCTCACTGATTCGCGAGGTAAATGGACTCCGAATTATGATGGCCCCTATGTGGTCACGAAAGCTTTCTCAGGCGGTGCCTTGAGACTTGCAACCATGGACGGAGAGGAATTTGCCTACCCCACAAATGTTGATGTAGTCAAAAAATACTTCGCCTAAACTAAAAAAGAAAAAAACGTCTCGGTGGATTGAAAACCCGAAAGGGCGGTTCAGGAAAAAATTAGAGACATGAAAAAATCATCCCGGTAGATTGGAAATCTCATAGTACAATCCAGGCAAAAATTAGGGATAATGGCAAGTAACTATGTTCAACAGAGGCAAGTCCTTCAGCAGCAGCAGTTACATCATCCATCAGAGGAAAACTCCAGTCAAGGTCATCTTCGACAGAAGCTCAGGATGCCCCGAATTCAAAGTTGGTAGAAGGATAGTGGTCGTTATGTTTCAACGTAGCCCTTTTCCCTGTAAATTACCATTTTCAAACTTTGTAAATGCTCTTTGGAATCACGCGTTTGGCTGATTTCCATCCTATCAATAAAATTTGAGCCCTTGTACTTTTGTTTGTAATTCTTATTTGTTTTAGCTTTACAAAATGACATTTTAACATGATTAACGATCCTTGAAATAAAACAAAAATGAATTTACTTGTTAAAACTTTTTCTGCTTTTAAGATAAAGACGACAATGTCTTTTGACTGTTGAACATCAGAAGAACATCGGTCGCTTCTCCAGAAGTAATCGACCTTCAAAGTGCAGAATCAAAGTACTCCTTCTAACCCAGTACGCCTGAATAAAGGGATCAATGGTGTCAGAGACCTTGTTTCGTCTGACACACCTCGGCCGAGTTCTCATCTCCTAAGCCCGACCAACATAGCTCCCAACAGGGACTATCTCTCCTAAGCAAAGTGGAATTGCTATTCTGAACCAACGGTACTTCTTTGCCCCGCGTTGGCCGAGTATCCAGTCGTGTTTACCTGTTAGTTTGTATGTCGAGTCAGTTTTGTCAGCATAAACATACACACATCATGCATTATTGATTTGCATTCACATTTCATATTGCATCACTATCACTCTAGTTTGTCTTGTCCCCTAGTGATAGAAGTTCTCTCAATCGAGTCGTCAGTTCTTGCCTCGTCAGGAAACGCTGCGTCTGAACATTCTCTCTCCTCTAGTTTATTTCTGGATCAGAATTGGCCCTTGACCACTTTGATAACTTGAACCTCTGAAAGACCAGAGAACCTTCGACCGATGTCACTCTTCGCCATTGAAGATGATATCCTTGCTTTCCCGGATTAAAGAAAAATCCCCAGAGAAAGCCTCCTAAGTAGAGATTTGACAGTACAACTGCCATTCTCCAAAAAACCCACCGATGAAAAGGTCATCGGCACCTCAAAATTGGATCCCATCATATGGCATTTCTCTGGAAAGATCCCGAGAAAAGTATGATGTAATCCCCCAAACGAAAACAGTCTCTCAAGAGACTCGCTTTCCCCAATTGAATCGACAAATGGCGTCTCCAACAGAGAAGTTTGTGCAACTCTACAACTCAGACGACTGGGTTCTCCAGCAAGTCTGACATCAAAACTTTTTTCGTCAAATGGCATCTCCCCAGGAAAATTCGGCGAGAAGTTTGAGGAAATCCGCTACAAATAGCGTTCCTTGTCAGTAAAGTTTATTGACAAAAGAAACTGAGACCAGTTCCTTGGTGGGAAACCAGGATCGAGGGGAAGTTTAAATCAGAAACTAAGACCAGTTCCTTGGTGGGAAACCAGGATCGAGGGGAAGTTTAAATCAACAACTAAGACCAGTTCCTTGGTAGGAAACCAGGAACGGGAGGGAGGTTGACAAAAGAAAACCGAGACCAGCTCCTTGGCTAAAAACCAGGATCGAGGGGAAGTTTACCTTTTCTAAGCATCATCGCTTAGCTAAAGAAGATGGATGCGATCCGCCATTCATAACCACCATCAAAATTTCGGGTATTCCGATATTTAATCATCTTGCACCCCGAATGCCCGAATACCTTCGCCATTCACACCTTCGGGTCCAAGAAGATTAAATAGGGGCATCTGTCATACCCTAAATTTTTACCACTAAGATGTCCCATCATTGTGCAAATCATCATCACAATATGGAGGAACCATCATACCTCATCAGTCTCCCCAAAGATGGGTGAGCATCCACTACAATCAAAATTAGGGTTTTAAGCCCTCTTAGAGCCTTAGACAAAGGATCAATCAAGGAATGACATGATCTTCAACTTGTCTAACCTCTCAAACATACACAAAGGATAGAAAAGGAATCCCACTTCAAGGATTAAGCACAAGGTTGCTCCCTTCTAGGTGGATCAAGTCTCAAGATCAACAGTGTCACCAAATTAGGGTTTTGGTCGACCAGGGCCTCCAGATGGAAAATTTTCATCTGGGCACAAGCCAATGATCCAAAACATAACCTAATATACTCCATGGAACCTCATGGACCCATTCATCAAGTCAATTTTGCCTTAGGGGATGCATACATCAAAAATCAGGAATTAGGGTTTCTTGACCTAATTCACCCCTAAGTAGACTTTTGGGACAAATCATGAGCCAAGACCTCAAGACATGATTTTAGGGTCTTTAATATACCATATTGATCCATTTACAATAATGGATTAATCCAAGAAGCTTGAGCAACAAGTTCCAATTTCATCTGCACCACAATTAGGGTTTCGCGAGGAAAGTCAACTGTAACTTTGACTTTTGACCAGGACATGCTCCCAAACCCTAAGACATGATTTAATATACCCTATGACACCCATGGAACATGTCCATCAAGTTTGATTTAGGTCAAGGACATGATTTCCTGAAGAATTGCACAGTTTGGAATTCATCTGATAAAAAGTCAACTTTGACTTTTTGAGATTTTTCACCAAAATGGATTTTTAACCCTAAAATGATGTTAATGTATGATTTGAATCATCATTCATCAAGAAAAATCAAGAAAAGTGGGATAACTTGTAAAAGGGGTAACCATAAAAACTTAGAAAATTTTCTAAGTTAAAAATAAAGTGACAAGGGTACCAACTTTGGAGGATCATAACTCCTAAACCACAAAGCCATTTTTTTTCATCCAAAGATGGATTTGTAGCCCTCATTACCCTCTACAAAAACTTCAACTAGACCTAAGTCCAATTCATTAAGGATTTTGAGTTAGTGAGTGATCAAAGTGGCTGAAAAGTAAAAATGTCACTTTTTCCAACACTTAGTGAAATTTTCACTAAGTCAGAATCTGCCTTCACTTTTTGCCAAATGTAGAGGGATTTTTCACTTGGATTCAAAAGAGATCAAAACCAAACATGTTCAAACAGTTGTTATATCATGTAAGGGCTTTCCAAAATGGTCAAGAGCATTACCAAATTCAACTTACACCATGAGTTATGACATTGGAAAGTTGCCTTGCTGAAATCTGTCAAAGGCAAGGCAGAATTTGTAACTTTGCTCGATTTGCCAAAATCAGCCAAATTCAAATGCTCCTATCCACTTGGACACATCTGAGGATTGAATCTAAAGGGGACAATCACTGAGCCAAGCCTCAAAAGTCCATGGAACAAGAAATAGCATGTTGAACCTAGAATGGCCAAAATAGGGACAAGACTCCAAATTTGGATTGAACCATTCAATGGAAGCATCAAGGTGGCATGGACTGAGCCATTCTCATCTGAAATCAGTCAAGACTTATCCAAGACCAAGGGAACCAAAGCTGTGTGCCCTAACCTCTAGTCAATGGCTAGAGGAGACTTGGATTTTCATTTGCCAACATTGGCCAAACCTACTTGCCAGTTGCCATTCACTATTCCGTGCAAAACAAACTTGCTCTACTATAAATAGAGCTCAATTGTGATCAGTTTGAGTACACCAAAGCCATCTAACATATGCTTTCCTCAAAATCTCTTTCTCTTGGCAAAAATGGCTTTCTTAGCAAGGTAGCTATCGGGTTTTGAGTTTGAGAGCTTTTCCAATCAAACCAATCAGTCACACACCTCACATACATCATATAGAAGTGATCCAAACACTCACATAACATCTGGAACACCAAAATCACAAAATCACCAGCTGGTTGCTCAAACTTTCAATCAAGTTGCAGCTAAGGTACCACAAATCGTTCTAGCCATTTTCAATCAAGTCCAAGCATTCAAACACACTCCATAAGGTGTAAGGAAGTTGTTTAGATCATCATCACTCATCTGTAACACCTCCAAATCAAAAATCACATTGCACTTGCTGTCACGGCCTAGAGGTCAATACTTAATTTTTGAAGCATTAATCCAAGATCACAATTTGTTTTTCACATGTTAAACAATTTTGATCATTTTAATTGAATTTTTATTCAATTAAATACATTTTTGAAAACAAATTAGGGTTTTTGGATTAATTCAACCCTCATAAATCATTTTTCAAAACATTTTGGGCCTCTAATAGAGTGTAAGACCCAATCCTTTTTTGACCAAACCATTTTTGGGCCTCAGTGTATTGTATAAGTCCCGATACCGTCAGAAACAAACGGCGCGATCGTCGCCTTTTGAAAAACAAACTCTGGGCCTACCCTCGAGTAGTAAGACCCATTTCAAAACTTTTGGGCCTCTAATAGAGTGTAAGACCCAACCCCCTTTTAACCAAAACATTTTGGGCCTCACTTATTATATAAGCCCCTTTGCGTTAAAAGAAAATCTCGGCGTGATCGCCATTTTAAATGAAAAAATCATCTAGGCCTACCCTCGTGTTATAAGCCCCACTCTTTTTCTTTAAAACATTTGGGCCTCTTGAAAGAGTGTAAGACCCATCCCTTTGTACAGAAAAACATTTTGGGCCTCAGTCACTTGTATAAGTCCCTCTGTACAAATTCAAACAGTGCGCTCACTGATAAAACCCTGGGCCTCTTCTTGAGCTGTAAGCCCCAAATCTTTCTTTTTCAAAGCACTTTCTCCTTTGATTTTGAATATATTGTTGTTTTCAATCTTTCTTTGTTGAACAACTAATCAAACAACATGGAAGCTCTACAACCGAGTAAGTGGTTATATGCTTTCTTTATCCGCTTTCATATACATATAACTGTATTGTGGGGCTGTTTCACTGTAAGTCTTCTTTCATAAACTCATATCAACTGTGTAATAATAGTATAGATATTTCGAGTTTCCCCGGCAACTACGTCTAGAACTAGGTGACGCCGTTTCGTTTAGTTCGTAGAAATAGACAACTAGATCCCCAATAGGATCACCAGATACAGTCTTCTCTTCGGCTGTCCTCATTAGGAATTGTCAAGAAACTCTACTCCTAGAGATGAATGTATTCTCCGTGAATGGCATCTTTGAGTTTCTTCCAAATTCTCGAACTTTCTTGACTTGATCTATTCCTTGTGAATAGCTTGCCTTGAATTTCTTGGGGTTTGGGGACCCACGGGCTTCTTAAAAGCATCGGCCTCCTCTTGGGCATCGTACAAGGACCCACAGGCTTCCTAAAAGCAACCCCGCCTCCTATTGGGATTAGTACAAGGACCCTATGGCTTCATAGAAGTATTCACAGCCTCCTCTTAGGCTTCGTATAATGATCTCTTCCTCCGGGAATGATAGCCTTCTCTTGGGCTTAGTACAAGGACCGATCGGCTTCTTAAAAGTTTCCAGCCTCTTCTTGGGCTTCGTACAAATTGTCCCGACAACCTCCTAGAGGTATAGGAACAGAACTTAGTCATCTTCATAGAAAAGTCCTTTCATAGAGTCTACTACTGTTTCTCAAAGCATAGTACAAAAGATGACACTCTAGACTTGGACAGTCTAATCTCCTTGAGTCTCAAAGACATTCTCAAGTGACCCCTTCGTTAAATATGAAGGAAACCCGCAGACTCGGACAGTCTCAATACCCTTTGGATTTCCCGTTTCCTTAAAGAACAGGAATAACCCAGATCCTTAAATCAAATCCATGAGTACAGTGTTGCTCATATAAGAACTGATTTTCTCTTTAAAATCAGTATACTGGACCTGTCACTTAACTGAAACAGTAACCATAGCCTCCCTCTTGGGCTTTTTACAATGATCCTCCCCAGCGGAGTCAAACAACGTTTAGCCTCTCTCTCGGGTTTTGTACGAGACAGATAAGGGACTCCCTCGTTGAGTCAATCACCCATTCGCCTCCATCTCGGGCTTTAAACGAGATACAAAAGGGTTCTTACTGAGCCTAACGAGTTTTCGCCTCCATCTCGGGCTTCATACAAGATACCAAAAGATTCCATCATCGAGTCAAAACTTTTTAGCCTCTCTCTCGGGCTTTGTACGAGACACATAATAGCCTCCTCTTAGGCTTTATATAAGAAAACCACTGGTTGATCCAATTAACCTTTTAGCATCAAAACTGTGCCTCGTTCATAGTGCACAAACATCAACAACTCCTTCCCCTTCCATCTAATCATTGTAAGCGGAAAGCCTCTGGATAATTTACATCCACGCCACTGTCCCTCTTTTAGCATGAGAAATTCCTAAGGAAAGATAGCATTGCTCTACACTGAGTTAAAGTCTTCTCCTTCAGGTTAAAATCCCTATAAAGGAAATTATGGCATTGCCGGATTCACAAATCCCGGTTAAAGTAATTCTCCTTTATAAACATTTGTAATAGACAAACCCCTCTTTAGAGATAACAAATTCTCTCTAAAGTAAACCCCTTTAGCTTCACATCTTGGGCTTTGAACAAGATACAAATCACCTTTCGCTTCACGTCTTGGGATTTGAACAAGACACCAAAAACACCTAATTCCTCCCATAGAATAGGAGGAACTACGAACGCTCTGATTTCCCTGTTTCGGTAAACGGGAATACGTAGGCATAAGATTGAAAGAAAAATCTTAGCGAGCACACTAAACAAAAACCCAAAATCCCATACTCCCATGTATCTATCAAAAGCATCAGTCCTAACATCCTAATCCTTGTTCCCCGCCAGAAACCTTCTGTCAAAATGAAAAGAAAGAAATCGTATTGGCGAAAATACAAATAACCAGTGCAAAGGCCCCCCCACATTGATAGCATTCGTAACCTAACAGACCACTGTTTAAACTCAGTATGCAAAACAGGGTTAATTGGAGACATCTATTTCCCTTCCTTCATCAGCTCACAATAGGATAAAAAATGAATCGACCTGTAGTTTAAGCTCAAACCGCAGAGAGCGACCATCGCTTAAGAACCGCGTCCAAAATCGCTCGCTACAGTATCCCTCATAAATATATCTTCCAGTAACGTCAGTCATCCCTATAATTGTCATATAACATCCGCCTCTTCAATAATTGTAAGTCTCCTGTCATAATGGATCATTCTGTAACAATTCCTTGTGACTCTTCAGATGGTATCCTAGTACTATCATCGGCCTTGGCTTGTATGAATGAGGTCGGCTCCGATTTGTATGGTTAAGACCGGTCTCAATGTGTTCGTCTTAATATTTCTAACCGGATTCCGACTCATCAACTTGACCCTAAGAAATTTCTGGTATGCACACTAGGCTTCTTTCGAGCTTATGCATCGACTGGTCAAACTAATTTTTTAGGATGTACATAAGCTCCCGGAGCATGAAATCTAAAAGGTTGAAATGTTCAGACAAAAGAAGCCTGGAAATGTCATTTTCACCTAAGCCTAGGGTCGAAACTTTCTTTGATCCTCTCATGCCGCAGTACTCATTTTTAATGACGTGTCTTAATTATGGTAGATGTGAAAGCGTATCTTTACCATATTCTCTTTTTTTAGTAATTATAATTTTTTATGGGAAATTGATCCCTTTCAATGATTCAAAACACTTTTTGAGTTCTTAAGATGATTTCCTCTTGATTAAAGTTGTCTCTTCATCTTCTGGCTCATCATCCACTAGAATAACATATTCCTTTTTTAAAAGCAATCTTCAGAGCTTGCGTTCATTCTTCAAGATCAGGTATATTTACTTTTTATTTCTCTGTTTTGCGTTCTTTTATTCAATGACTATTGTTGATGCATGTGGCATTGATACAAATGTATTAAGAACCTTGAGTACCCAAGAAATAAAAGATCTTTGGGTCTTTTATGTGAGAGGACGTTGGGATACTCTAAACCAGGATGATTTTGATTGTATTGTAAAGGAGGCTTACGAAAATATTTCTGCCTCTTTTAGTGATTCTGATTCCGAATCTTCTTTATCAGGTACATCAATATAGGTTTGATGGAGATTATGGACTCGTTTGATCTAGATGTAATGAGGTATAATCACAAATATATTAGCGAGGTGGTGATTGCTAAACTTCGATCTTTGAGGAATGTTTCCTTTACTGGGAACAAAGATGATGTCATTTTGGAACCCTGTATTTCGGGGGAACATGTTTGCATAATTCGTCCTAGAGTAGCTAAAGAGGAATATTTCCATTTCTACTTCGGGGTATTGGGGGATTTTAAAATCCATATTCCTTTCACCGACTTTGAATCCTATCTGTTAAGGACCTTGACTATCGCCCTTTCTCAACTTTTTCCTAATAGCTGGGGGTTTATTAAAGCTTTCAAAATAGTTTGCGAGGCCATAGATATATAGCCCACCATAGGATTTTTTTTCTCTTATGTTTTTTGAAATCAAAGTTGGCTGGGTGACAATTAGTGGCCTTCCCGATAAGAGTTTTCTCCAAGTCTTTACCACAAATTATAAAGGTTTCAAAGATCGGTTCCTTTGAAATAAGTGTGGACCGACATGTCGTTAGGTAATGTACGTGCTAGATGGATCTCACCGTTTTCCTATTTATTGGATCGAAAGTCCACTTTCGGTGTCCGAGTTTGATTTTGACAAACTAAATGACCAAGAGATTAAATCTTTAGCCATATTAGATTCTTTTTGTATGATGAAGGTCTGAGATGTATTGTCATTACCCGAAGAACAAGCTCTTTCTTTTTTGGGTAATATTCATTTTTTCCATTACTCGGGTAGCACTCTTTATTCTCTTAACCTCTTTCCTCATTTTTCTATAGGAAAAATGACCAACCTATTGGTGAAGGAACGGAAAAATTTGATGTTGGAAGCCCAGACGGCAAGGCACACCATGGTGCGCAAAGCCTAAGGTGTCCGCAAAGCCTATGGTATGCACACCACACGTTCTTGTCTTTTCCCATCACAACATGTATCCCTTTTGGACGTCCTGGTATGGGAAGTAATTTGAGGTGATAAACTTCTCTTAAGATATTCTCTGCCTAGTGTTTAATGGCGTGTATTCCTTCTCTTTTTTTGAACGGACGTCGGGATGGTCTTGTCGCTGGCCGATCTCTGGGTCTGGGCTTAGAGTAATCCTTCATATGCATAGATAATTCTTCCTTAGCTCGCATTTTTTCTTTGGCATCCTGAGACCTTTTTTCATGTTACTTTCCTCTTATTTGATGTAACATTCCGCTCGAGTAATAACCTTATCCAAGTTGGATGTCGGCCTTTGTGCTAAGGATTCACTAAAATGCCCGACTTTGAGGCAGTGCAGAAATGCTCCGACGCACATTTCTTGATTTGGATGAGATACCTTAATTGTTTCTTCATTGAATATTTCCTTATATTCCTTGAGAGATTCCGAGTGCCCTTGTCAGACGTTGAATAAACTGGTAGTTGACACTTTCCTATGCTTACTTGCTGAAAGTGTTGTACCATTTTCTTGGTTAAGTTCTGATAGCTAACGATCGATAATCTAGGTAGACTCATATACCATCGTAAAGCTCTTTCTTTAAAGGTTTCAGCCATGAGTTTACACTTAACAGAATCATAATCCCCTACTATTTCCATCTGATTATTGATCGCAATGATATGCTCCTGCGGGTCGGTTTTACTGTCAAAAGACACTAGCGTTGGTGGTTTAAAGTTCTCTGGGACTTGATCATCCCAGATGGTTTCAGACAAAGGTTGGGAATTTATAGGCTCCTCCTCCGCATCCCCTTCCTGTTGGCTTTGTGTTTGCAAAACCTGAACACTGTCTTACACGATTTCATTTTGTTGACGGAGAGCCTCCACCATTGCAAACAACTGAGTTATATCTAGTGGTGGAGTTGGATCATTTCAGCTGGGAGATGATCCGGACATTGTACCACTGGGCTGTTAGCGATTTTAATGGTTTTGTGTGGCCCAGGAAAGTTTTACCGAGGCCTCACGGTGGCCGCCAAATGTTCTTGCTAAAAATGATTTGTTGGAGTGTCAGTTATGTGCTTGTTCTCTGGTTTTTTTATCTGCCTTTTACCCTCCTAGTAATATCCTATTTATAGGCCTTCTTCATCTCTTCCTTCCCCCCTGTTTTATTTGCATCCCTTGTAAATATATCTTCCAGTAACGTCTGTCATCCCTATAATACTCGTATAACACCATCCTCTTCAATAATTGTAACTCTACTATCATAATGGATCATTATGTAATTGTTTCTTGTGACTCTTCAGATTGATATCCTAGCACTATCATCGGGCTCGACTTGTACGAATGAGGTCGCCTCCGATTTGTATGAGTAAGACTGGTCCCGATGTGCTCGTCTTAGTATTTCTAACCGAACTCCGACTTACCTGAATGATCATAACCAGCCAACCTGTTTATTTTGTCGACTCCGACTTTCTCATCAACTCGGCCCCAAGGAATTTCTAGTATGCACAACAGGCTTCTTCTGAGCTTATACCTCGGTTGGTCAAACTAATTTTTTGGCATGTACAAGAGTCTTTTTTTCTTTCCTCCTCTAGAATTTTTCCTTGGCCTATGTATATTTCTGAGGAAGCAAAAATAGAGAATCCGAAGGAAAAGTGAAAAATATTTCCCTGGGAAATAGGGGTGTTCTTTGTTTCAAGAAAATAGAAAGAAAATCGAAATCCAAACCAAACAAATGTGTTTGGGTTAGACATTTTTTTTAGTTCGGGAAAAAACCGAACCAAACCAATTAAACTCGATGTTAATTGGTTCGGGAAACGGCTTTCCAAAATCCTACTCGCGAGCCAGTCTACCCGAACCAACCATATTAATTCATATAATTTATATCATCATTATAATAAAAACTAGTATAAAATATTCCACTTCAAGAAGAAAAAAATTAAACGAAATTTATGACATTCATAACCTACACTGAGAAACGAAAAAATTAGAAATTTTATATATTATAGAAAATTAGTTGACGTAAATTAAATATTTTCTTAAAATATTTTTGTACATTTGTTTCTAATGTATCTGATCAATCCAACCCTAACCAACCCGTTACTTTTTAGTTTGGTTTAGTTTGGGCTTTATCTAACATATGTGTAAATCCAATTCAAACTAATCCATATATTTTTAATCGATTTGGGCATTTTATTCTTCCGAAACTTAACCAAACCATCCCGCGAACACCCCTACTAGTAATGTTTCAACTTCTTTTATAGAAGTCGAATGGCACAAGAAATATGTTCACTCAATGAGTAACTACCAAAGGAGTGAAAAAGTTCTTACATATAGAGGATGCATGTAAGAAAATGGGGTAGATTAGTTTTCCTAGGAAAACCATCATTAGTTTCATTAAATACCCACACTCTCTCCACTGATAAGTCAAGCTTTCATAATTGACCGGTGTTTTAACGCCTTTTAGGTCAATCAAGTGAAGCTTGACATATGCCATTAACATTTTTCTATCCAGGAAACATCTGACAAAAAGGTTATTAGTCATCCCCGACTAGAAGGTTCGTCTTCAATGGCAGTGGCATCCTCATCTGAGGGGTTCTCCCCCTTGGCGAGGGACTCACCTTTATTAAAAATGACGCCTTCTGCTGATGATCTCAACTTCATTAAAAAGTACGCCTTCAGCTAAGGGACTCGCCCCTTTGGCTTAGGGACTCCCCTTCACAAAAATGGATACCTTCAGTTGAGGGGTTTGCCCCTTGTTGATGGACTCGTCCCTTTATAGGAGGACTCACCTCTAGCCATAATACTCAACCCACGGGAAGTCTGCAAACACTTCGCCCTTTACAAGTCCTTGTGCTTAAGGCATTATGTAGTGATATATTTGTGAGAACCCCATATAAGGGCGACCTGCGGGTTCTCGCCTCACGAGTCATCACCCAGGAAGGACCTTTGTGTCATGAGGGACTCACCCTGAGGAAAGATGTGTACAATACCATTATTCATGCACTAACCACCTGGACAAAGTCACACCACGACTCTCTAGAAAGTAGAGATTCAACAATCTCCTTTAATCTTTAGTGGAACGATTGCCATCTCTTAGGATTTCCTGAACCCTAAGGGTCTCTATAGATACATTTTCCTTAGAAAGAAGAAACAAAAAACCTTATACCCTCAACAAAACACTTTTACATAGAGTTAGCCCTCTCTTACCATCGTAAACATCACCAAATAGGGTCTCTCACCACCATGAGTAAGCCCTAACCACCCTTAACTACAAAGGCATATGAGCATTCCCTATACGTGTAGGGATACCACACACTCCTGTATTGTTTTGACAAGTACATTAATTAATTATTATTTAGTTATTTAATTGATATGGGTTAAAACATGAGTGAATGTCTGATTGTTTATTATGACATAATGAGAACTCTAATGGACCATTACCTGTATATGGACTATGGTTCCAAATAGACCGATATGACAAACAATATACTAATTTCCCTATATGAAGAGTACTGAATCATTAGGAGTACCAACAAGGCAACGGGTGCACGCAATGGCAGATTTTGAGGAAAGTTTTTTAGGGTACCAAAAATAAAAATATATAAAAATTGGTTCAAATTTTTTTTAATAAATTGTTAGTTTATGTTGTGCCTAATTTTATGTATAAATCATCTTAAAGACGATGATTCTACTCTTAATAAGAACATTTTATTTTTGAAAAAAAGAAATATAAAATTGGCAAAATCAGGAGTCGAACTCTCAAAAGCCGAATTCTTGACCTTATGTGAAAAAGTTAACATTTATCACTCGGTCATATGAAGATGAGGGGTTCAATGTCTCCCTCCTATTCCTGGGTGTGCGTCATCTGTCTCACTTTTTTTTTTGCTTGTGTTTCATAATTACTTAGAAGATAATTTGGATTCTGTCAAATCTAAGAATCTTGCTGCTGTCTGGAGATTAAAATTACCGGCGAAAGTGTTATGCTTCGGATGGAGGTTCTTATGGAACAGGATCGCCACTAAGGACTAACTTGTTAAGCGGGGGATCTCGGAGGTAAATAATTCTTGTAGTTTCTGTCAGGTTACGGAAGAAGACATCATGCACACCTTCTTCGAATGCAGCAGTGCGGTGGCGGTGCGGGACATGGTCAGCGAATAGAGCGGAAACAATGGTTGATAACTATGATACTTACATGGAGTGTGGTGAATCCAAACCTAAGACTAAGTTAAATAGGGGAAAGCAAGTGTTCATCACTATGACAATTACATGGAGTGCGGCGACTCCAATCCTAAGGCTAGGATAAAGGGTAAGGTAAACTAGTCTCGATCACACAGCGGCGTGAGAAAAGGGAGTTATTTATTAGTTGTTAGTGGGCTCGACAAGATATCGCGTCTTGTGCCTAGGTATCCTGACTAGGAATGAGGAATCAGAGCCTCCGTAGTTCGCCTAACTAGGGACGAGGAACTCTTGATAATGATCAAGGTTCCAGAGGGAAGTAAGTGTTCATAACTATGACACTTACATGGAGTGCGGAGACTCCAAACCTAAGGCTAAATAAACAGGGAAAGTAAGTGTTCATCACTATGACACTTACATGGAGTGCGACGACTCCAATCCTAAGGCTAGGATAAAGGTTATGGTTTGCAGCAAATTTTGGGTACATGGAAGTACGGTTGCGCAGGGACTTTTTGGCTTGTAAAGTGGTATAGGTTTGTAAAGCAGGTGATGGAGTGGCCTTGGACAAGTTGCAACAATAATAATAATAATGAAAATAATAATAATAATAATAATAATAATAATAATAATAATAATAATAATAATAATAATAATAATAATAAATAATAATAATAATAGTAATGAAATAAAAATAATAAAAATTATAAATAATGATAATAACAATACTAATGATAAATAATAATAATAATAATAATAATAATAATAGCAATAATAATAAAAATAATAAAATAATAATAAATAAAATAAATAAATAGTAATAATAATAACAAAAATAATAAATAAAACTAATTTAACGAAAAAAATAAAAAAAAATTAAACAATTGAGATAAGAAATAAAACTAAAGTTCAAAATGAAATAAAGTTCTAATAAACATAAAATTCTAATAAAGTTCTAAAATTTTAAACAAATGAAATAAGTAAAACTATATTAACAATAAAACTAATCTAATGACTTAAAAGTATTAAATAAAATAAACAAAATTCTAAATTAAAAACATAAAGTTCTAAAAACTCTAAAATAAGATTAAATGTAGAAATTATGCCTGAAAAATTAAATTAAAAAAAAAAAGAAATCTACGGAACAAAACAGACAAAAATCAAGATGATAGTAGGCGACAAAAATTAAACGAAAAAATGTATGATTATGATCGATGGATTACATGACTGTAAATGCAAAGATGATTGACTTAAAATGATATGACAATGATCAGAGTATCTGAGGGTAAAATTTGGGGTATGACATCAGGATAGAAGGTTATTTTCATACCATAAATCTTACTCAAGTATTTCTCTACCCCATAAATCTTACTCAAGAAATAGGGGTGTTAATTGGTTCGGGCAAATACAAAGCAAACCACAATCCAAACTAAACAGTGGTGTTTGGGTAGGGCATTTTTTAGTTTAATCAAAAACCAAACCAAACTAATGAAACCTGATGTTAATCTGTTCGAGCAACGGGTTTCCAAAATTTTACCCGCGAGTCCATCTACTCAAACCAATCATATTAATTCATATAATTTATATCATCATTACCATGAAAACTAGTATAAGATATTCCACTTCAAGAAGAAAAAAATGAAACGGCATTTGTGACATTCATACGCTATATGGAGAAACGAAAAAATTAGAAATTTAAAATATTATGAAAAATTAGTTGATGTAAATTAGATATTTTAAAAAAAATTGCACAATTGTTTCTAATGTATCCGATCAATTCAACCCAAATCAACCCGTTGCTTTTCGATTTGGTTCGGTTTGGGCTTTATCTAAAAAATGTGCAAATTCACTTCAAACCAATCCATATATTTTCGATCGATTTGGGCATCGTATTCTCTCGAAACCGAACCAAACCAGCCCGCGGGCACCCCTACTAGGAAATGTATCAACTTCTTTTATAGAAGACCAACGGCACAAGAAATACATTCACTCAATGGAGTAACTGCCGTAAGGATTGAAAAAGTTCATACATATAGAGGATGCATGTAAGAAAAAGGGGTTGGGTTAGTTTTCCTAAGAAAACCATCATTAGTTACATTAAATGCTACCCACAATCTCTTCACTAAGAACTCAAGCTTTCATAATTGACTGATGTTTTAACGTCTTTAAGGTCAATCAAGTGAAGTTTGACATCTCCCACTAACGTTTGGCTATCCAGGAAACATTTGGCAAAAAGATTATTACTCATCCCTGACTAAAGGGTACGTCTTCCATGGTAGTGGCATCCTCATCTGAGGAATTCGCTCCCTTGCTGAGGGACTCACCTTCATTAGAAATGGCGCCTTCAGCTGAGGGGTTTACCTTCTTTAAAAAGTACACCTTCAGTTGAGGGAATCACCCCTTTTGCCGAGGGACTCGCTTTCACTAAAAAGGATACCTTCAGCTGAGGAGCTCGCTCCTTTGTTGAGGGACTCGTCCCTTTGTAAGAGAACTTACCTCCAGCCACAAAGCTCAACCCATGGGAAGTATGGAAACACTTCCCCCCTTACAAGTCCTCGTGCTTTAGGGGATGTGTAGTGATATATTTGGAGAGAACCCCATATAAGGGCAACCCACGAGTCCTCACCCACGAGGCATCGCCCAAGCATGACCTTTGTATCATGGGGGACTCACCCTGAGGAAAGACGTGTACAATATCATTATCCATGCACTAACCACTTGGACAAAGTCATACTAGTACTCTCTAGAAAGTAGGCAGCCAACAGTCTTCTCCAACTTTGAGGGGGGAGCGATTGCAATCTCTTAGGGTTTCCTGAACCCTAGGCCCAATGGGTCTTTATAAATACATCTTTCCTAAAAAGAAGAAATGACAAATCTTAATACCCTTAACAAAATGCTTATACACAGAGCTAGCCCTCTCTTACCACCCTAAACATCACAAAATAGGATCTCTCACCCCCGTGAGTAAGTCCTAACACCCTTAACTACAAAGGCATTTGAGCATCCCCTATACGTGTAGGGATACCACAGACTCATGTACTTTTTGACAAGTACATTGATTGATTATTATTTAGTGATTTAATTGATATGCACTAAAACATCAGCAAATGTCTTATTGTTCATTATGAAATAATGAGAACTCTAATGGACCGTTACCTTTATATGGACCAGAGTCATCTCATGTTTTTGAAGGCCATATGTAGATTAGTCATAGTTTTACTATGGAAAAAACAAATAGAAGTCATATGTAATAACGATTTAACTATAGCGAGCGATTATGGACGTGGTTCTTAAGCATTGTCATTCTGGGGTACTACAGATCGATTCATTTTTTATCCTATTAAGCTGAATAAGGAAGGGAAATAGATGTCTCCAATTAACCCTGCTTGCATACTGAGTTTAAACAGATGACTGTTGGTTTACAGATGCGGTTTAGATTGTGGGCCTCTCTCTGCTTATTTTGTTAAGAATGAAATGACGGGACTATGCTATTGGTAGGATGTTAGGACTGATGCTTTTCGATTAATGTATGAAGGTACGGGATTTTGGGTTTTTGATTAGTGTGCTCGCTAAGATTTTTCAATCTTATACCTACGTATTCCCGTTTAACGAAACAGGGAAATCAGAGCGATCGTAATTCCTCCTATTATATGGGAGGAAAAAGGTTGTTCTGGTTTCTTGTTCAAAGCCCAAGACGTGAAGCTAAATATGATTTGTATCTTGTTCAAAGCCCAATATGTGAAGCTGAAGGGTCTATTTGTATTTTGTTCGAAGCCCAAGATGTGAAGCTAAAGGGTTTTGACTTTAGAGAGAATTTATCATCTCTAAAGAGGGGTATTTGGTCTGTTTGTCACAACTGTTAGGTGACTGGTTATAAAGGAGAATTACTTTAGCTGGGATATGTGAATCTAGCAATGCCATAATTTCGTTTATAGGGTTTTTTAACCTGAAGGAGAAGACTTTAACTCAGTGTAGAGCAATGCCATCTTTCCTTAGGAATTTCTTATGCTAAAAGAAGGACAGTGGCGTGGATGTAAATAATCCAGAGGCTTGCCGCTTACATCAATTTAGATGAAGGAAAAGGAGTTGTTAATGTTTGTATCATGTGATCAAGGCACAGATTTTGATGCTAAAAGGTTGATTGACTCAACTAGGGATCTCCTTATACAAAGCCTAAGAGGAGGCTATTGACCCAACAAGATGGTGTTTTTATGTGTCTCGTACGAAGCCCGAGAGGGAGGCTGAAAGGGATTGACTCAAGAGAGTCTGTCATACTCAACAAGAGAGTGTTTTGTATCTCGTACGAAGCCCGAGATGGAGGCTAAAAAGGGGGTTGACTCAACAAGAGAGCCTTTTATACGCAACAAGAGAGTGATTTTATATCTCGTACGAAGCCCGAGATGGAGGCTAAACAGGTTTGACTCAACAAGAGAGTCTTTTGTACTCAACAAGAGAGTGATTTTGTATCTCGTACGAAGCCCGAGATGGAGGCTAAACAGGTTTGACCCAACAAGAGAGTCTGAAAAGGTTAACTCCGCTTGGGAGAATCATTGTACAAGGCCCAAGAGGAGGCTATTGTAACTGTTTCAGTTTAGTGACAGGTCCAGTATATTGGAAAAAGAGAAAATAAGTTCTTATGAAGGGAACGATTAAAGGTATTTGTTGTGTTTTAGGATTGATCAGAGGATCAGGGTTATTTCCTGTTCTTTAAGGAAGTGGGAAATCTAAAGGGTACTGAGACTGTCCAAGTCTACTGGTGTTTTGAGAAATCGATTCTCAGGTAGTGAATGATCTTTATATGATGCCCAAGAGAAGGCTGGTATGTTAAGGGATGAAGGTCAACCCATTAACAGGTCTGACACTTGACTCAGAAAGACAGCTCTAGCAAATTGATGACTAGGTTATGTTCCTATACCGGTAGAGGTCTCCGGGTCCTTGTACTAAGCCCAAGAGAAGGCATGAGAGCTTTTAAGAAGCCGAAGGGTCCTTGTACAACGCCCAAGAGAAGGCGGGGATGCGTTTAGGAAGCCTGTGGGTCCCCAAACCCCGAGAAGTTCAAAACATGCCATTCACCGAGAATAGATCAAGCCAGGAAAGTCCGAGAATTTGGAAAAAAACTCAAGAGATACCATTCACGGAGAAAAGATCATCTCTGGGGAGTAGAGTTTCTTTGACAATGTCTAAGGGTGATAGTCTGAGAAAGGGTTCACTGAGAATGCTGCCTTTCACATCTCCATATTGTTTAACCCCAAGAGGAGGGAAGATTGTGTCTGGTAATCCTATGGGGATCTAGTTTTGTTTGTATTTAAGAGTGACCAACAGGGCTTTATCTTGTGCTAGACGTAGTTGGCGGGGAAAACTCTAAATAACTATACTAGTATTACACAGTGGATATTTGACAAGTATATTAAAGTTTGTGAAAGAAGACTTACAATGAGCAGCCCCACAATACAGTTATATATATATATATATGAAAGCGGGTAAACACTTACTTGGTTGTAGAGCTTCCATGCTGTTTGGTAAGTTTGTTCAACAAAGAAAGCTTTGATAACAATATTATATTCAAAATCAAAGGAGAAAGTGCTTTGAAAAGATTGTTGGGGCTTACAGCTCAAGGAGATGGGTCTTACACTCTCTCAAGAGGCCCAAAGGTTTGTTTTTGTACAAGTGGTGGGGCTTACAACTCAAGGAGAGGCCCAAAAGTTTTGTTTTAAAAGGCGACGATCGCGTCGAACTTTTTGGCGGTATCGGGACTTATACAATACACTGAGGCCCAAATTATTTTGGTTTTCAACAAGGGTTGGGTCTTACACTCTACTAGAGGCCCAATGATTTTTAAAGAATGGGGCTTATAACACGAGGGTAGGCCCAAGGGTTTGATTTTTCAACTACCAATCGCACCGAGATTTTCTTTTAACACAGAGGGACTTATACAATATCTGAGGCCCAAAATTGTTTTGGTTAAAAGGGGATTGGGTCTTACACTCTATTAGAGGCCCAATGATTTATTTTGAACAAGTGGTGGGGCTTACAGCTCAAGGAGAGGCCCAAGGTATTTTGTTTTGAAAACGGCGATCGCGCCGAGGTTTTTGAAAGCACAATGGGTCTTATACAATACATTGAGGCCCAAATGGTTTATGTACAAAAAGGGTTGGGACTTACACTCTATTAGAGGCCCAAAGTGTTTGAAAATGATTTGTGAGGGTGAAATCAAAGAAACCCTAATTTTATTTTCCTTTAAAAGTAACTATTTAAAGAAAATCAATAAAAATGATAAAAATACCAAATGAGTTTGAATAAACCACTTGTGATTTTTGTTTAAGGTTTGAAAAATGAGTTTTTAATCACAAGATGAATTAAAACACACTTGGTTTTGATTTTCAAGGTAAATATTCACTTTTAAATGTTTAAAAACAATTAAAAAGGAATTTATTCACAAAAATACTAATTATATTAAATAAATAATATAAATTTAATTTTTTTGTGGAATAAAATATTTCAATATTTTTGTGATTTTTTGCAAAAAGAACCAATAAAAAATAATTAAAATTGAGGGAGTTATTAATTTTTCAAATCATTAAAAATAATAAGAAAAACAATAAAAAAAAGTGGAGAAAATAGCAAAAAGAGGATTTGGGGTGAGGGGGATTCGAACCCCAGACCTCTTGTGTATAGGGCGCGCGCCTTACCACTGGGGTGGTGATACATCCGTTGATAGAAACACAACCACAAATATACAAGGCTTGCCTTGTTTTTGGCCTGGCCCAAGGCAAGGCAAGGCAAGACTTTAGTTGAAAACGTGAAGGCCATAACTTTCTCATTTCTCCATGGATTGGGACAAAATTTAGGTCTATCCTGGTGGCATTTTTTTCAGATCATGCTCCTATTGAAAAACCCGATAGTGGTTTCGAAATAGACCATGATTTGCATTTTCTATGCCACCTCTTGGTAAAAGCATGAATTACATGATAAATTGGTGCAAAAACAACACATATAACATGTATAAGAGATGCATGATCAATGGACATCAAAAGAAAGCATGATTCAAAGAATCCAAGTTGTGATGCTTACCTCTTTTTGGAGCTTTTGTGCAATCTGCCAAGCCTCTTGTTCCAGAAATGATTTGATGCTTTGAACAACCTCAAATGATCTCTTAGAACCTTTAGGATGGTTGGAATCAGCTAGAAACCTCAGGAACAAGTTTGAGCTCTTTCTTGCAAAAGGGGCAAAAGTGGCCAAAATAGCAACTCTCTCAAATGGTGTTCCAGATGGGGGGAACCATTTGGGACAGTTCAAGGATGATATTTGGAGTGTGTTTGAGGTTTTATCTAGTTTGGAAAGTGACTGAATCAAGACATGGCTTGAAAAATGCACAAAAGCCTTATTTTGAGGTTTTGAGAGGTGACTTTGTGATTTTGGTGTTACAGGTCACTTGTGAGAGTTTGGACAGCTTAGATATGATATATTGGATGTGTTTGGATCATAAGTTGTGGTGGAATTGCTTTCTAACTCAGAAACTCAGAGTTACCTTGCTAAAGAAGGTATTTTTGCCTAGAGTAAGAGATTTTGAGGAAAACAAGTGTTGTAGTGCTTTGGTGTACTCAAACTGAACACAATTGAGCTCTATTTATAGTAGAGCAAGTTTGTTTTGGCTGCAATAGTGAATGGTAACTGCAGCAGAGGTTTGGCCAATGTTGAGCAATGAGAATCCAAGTCTCCTCTAGCCATTAACTAGAGGTTAGGGCACAGGCTGCTGGTCTCCTTGGTCTTGGATAAGTCTTGACTGAATTCAGTTGGAAATGGCTCAGTCCATGCCACCTTGGTGCTTCCATTGAATGCTCCAAAACAAAATTGGAGTCTTGTCCCTCTTTTAGGCATTTCTTGGTTTGGCATGCTATTTTTGGTTCTAAAGACTTGGGAGGCTTGGGATTAGAGTTGGTTCCTCCTTGGTCCCCCCTTGAAGTGTTCAGATGCATAGAGTTGCTTGCCCTTTGCAAAATTTGAGTAAATCGAGCAAAACTCCCAAATCTGCCTTGCTATGACAGTTTGCAGCAAGGCATATTGGCATTGTCATATCTCATGCCTCAAGTGGACTTTGGTGGAGTTCTTGGCCATTTTGGAAAGTCCTCATATGATACAAAAACTGTTTGATCATAATTGGTTTTGATACTTTTTGGATCCAAGTGAAAAATGCCCCTACATTTGGAAAAAAGTGAAGGCAGATTCTGACTTAGTGAAAATTTCACTAAGTGTTGGAAAAAAGTGACATTTTCACTTTTTGTGATTTTGATCATTCCATAACTTAAAATCCATGAGGAATTGGAATGAGTAATGTTTGAAGCTTTTGTAGAGGACCATGAGAGCTACAAATCCAGCTTTGGATGGGGAAAAATGGCCTTGTGGTTTAGGAGTTATGATCCTCCAAAGTTGGTACCCTTGCCACTTTGTTTCATAACTTAGAAAATTTTCTAAGTTTTTATGGTTACCCCTTTTACAAGTTATCCCACTTTTCTTGATTTTTCTTGATGAATGTTGATTTCAATCACACATTAACATCATTTTAGGGTTAAGGAACCATAATTGACCAAAAAATCAAAAAGTCAAACTTTGACTTTTGGGCACACTTGACTTTTTATCAGATGAATTCCAAACTGTGCGATCCTCTATGAAATCAAGTCCTTGACCTAAATCAAACTTGATGGATTGATTTCATAGGTGTTATAGGGTGTATTGAATCATGTCCTAGGGTTTGGGAGCATGTCTTGGTCAAAATTCAAAGGTACAGTTGACTTTTCTCGCGAAACCCTAGTTGTGGTTCTGATGAATTTGAAACTTGCTGCTCAAGCTTCTTGGATCAATCCATTGTTGCAAATGGATCAATATGGTTTATTAGAGACCCTCAAATCCTCTCTTGAGGTCTTGGCTCATGATTTGTCCCAAAAGTCAACTTGGGGGGTGAATTAGGTCAAGAAACCATAATTCCTGATTTTTTATGAGTGCATCCCCTCAAGCAAAATTGACTTGATAATTGGGTTCATGATGTTCCATGGAGTATTTTTAGGATATGCTTTGAAGCATTGGCTCATGCCCAGAGGAAAATTTCCATCTGGAGGCTCTGGTCGACCAAACCCAAATTTGGTGACACCGGTGATCTTGAGGCTTGATCCACTTGGAATGTTGCAGCCTGGTGCTTAATTCTTGCTGTGGGAGTCATCTTTATCCTCTGTGGATGTTTGAGAGGTTTAGACAAGTTGAATATCACGTCATTTCTTGATTGACCCTTTATCTAAGAACTCTAAGAGGGTCTGAAACCCTAGTGGATGCTCACCCATCTTTGGGGAGACTAATGAGGTATGATGGCCCATCCATATTGTGATGAGGATTTGCCCAATGATGGGAAATCTTAGTGGTCAAAATTTGGTGTATGACATTAACCTAGCATATATTTAATGAGGCCCTATTTAACTATAGTTTAATCTTGAAAAATATGAGGCCTAGTGCGGTAGCCTGCATTGCACACCCTAAAAGACGGCCTTAATATGGACTATGGTTTCAAATAGACCGATACAATAAACAATATACTAATTTCTCTACCTGAAGAGTACTAAAGCATTAGGAGTACCCACAAGCCAACGGGTACACGTAATGGTAGGTCTTGAGGAAAAAATTTGGGGGTGCCAAAAATTAAAATATATATAAAAATTGGTTCAAAATATTGTTTTAAATTGTTAGTTGATGTTGTGCCTAATTTTATATTTAAATTATCCTAAGGACGGTGATTCTACTCTTAATAAGAACTTCTTTTTTTAAATTGCTCTAGACTGGACCAATGGCTAGGCATGGCCCAATCCACTTCTGCTCCCAGAACAACCCAACTGCATAAGCCCAATCCGCGAAGGGTAGAGTTTACCTTTCTTCCCTCCAACCGGGCAAGGATTACATCGCTCCTCCCCGGTACTGCTGCCCGTCACGCACGACTTCATTAATCCCAGGACAGCTATGGGCAGGTGCCCAGAACCACGCATTTGCCCGACATAACGACTAGTTTTGGGCACCCTGTCCGACATAACGGCTAGTTTTGGGCAGTTACCTATTCTTCGGGAAACAGTTATTTCGCGCCAAAAATAAGGACCGTTGGCCACGCGCTGGGGGAATTATATAAACCCTCTCACTTGAGAGGGTCAGGTATCCAGTATTCATCCTAAGAACACACTTTGTACTTGCCCTTTTTCTCTGACCTTTTCTTACTTGAGCGCCGGAGTGCCTTGCAGGTACGCCCCCTCCTCTCCTACAAGCATCATCATCTGCCTTACGCGAAGGCCACGATGATCCAGTCTGATCACCTCCAATTAGTGGCATCGTCTATGGGAAACTAGCTTCCCCGTCTTTTGATTCAAGATCCCCTCTTTTTCGCTTCGAAGACTAAAGCTCTCTTCAAACCTCTTTAGATCATCATGTCCACCACCAAGAATGATGTTGTCCGCCAAAAAGCTGTTGTCACTGTTATAGCTGATAACGCCGACCACATCCTCGTCGGATGTGTTTTTCCGGAAACTGACCAACGGGACGGGAAGACTGCGTCCCCGACCCCCAATGAAGCGAAACCTCGAGCACAGGCTGCTGACCGTGTTTTCGAGCCTATTCCAGTTCCGCAAAATGGTGACTCCAGCACAGCTGCTCTCATAGCCTCCCTCAACAGATCAAACCTCTTGATCTTCCAGCAAGGTGAAAAGATCAATGCTCTTGAGCACGTCCTCCAGGAGCGCCTGTCCTCGTAGAAGCCTTGCAGTCCGTCTCCACATCCTCGGTATCCCCCTCAGAAACGGAGGTGTGACAGGTCCAACAGCCTCTCCCCGGAGAGAAGACAATCAAGATCAGAAGTGCCCGCGTCCGATCTTGCACGAAGATGACGCCAGTCTCCTACACGGAAGTCAAGACGTTCCCCTGCGTCAAAGAATTCCAGGCCCTTAGAAAAGTACGAGCATCACCTTTCGTGCAGGCATTCTCTACAATGAAGCAGGAGCCGTGGTCGTAGCCATTCCTTCTTCTGCTCCCCGAGTACTAGCAGTTACAACGACATCCATGGCCCCCTCTCACAGGAGATCACGGACACCAGAATTCCTCACGGGTTGGAAAAGCCCCCCGCTTTGGCGACCTATGATGGGACCTCCGACCCCGGCGAGCACATAGAAAACATAGAGGCAATGCTCCACTACCACAATGTGAGTGGGGCCATAAACTGCTGACTGTTCCCAATCACCCTCAGGAAGGGGGCTATGGCTTGGTTCAAGCGCCTTCCCCAAGGGTCGGTCACATCGTGGAGAGATTTGAAGAGCCGGTTCGCCCGACATTTTACGGCTTCCCGACGATATCCCAAGTCGGAGGCCACCTTGGAAGCTATCATACAGGGCAGGGACGAGTCCCTTCGGGCATATATTGAACGGTTTAACAAAGAAGCCGTGGAGGTCCGTACTACGGACCATATGAAAAAGTATCTCTTCGAGAAGGGCTTGAGACCAAAAAGCGAGTTTCGCAAGGCCGTCGAAATCGAGACTCCTCGAACATTAACGGAACTTCTCCAGAAAGCTGAAGTGTACATACAATACGAAGAGAAGGAGGCCGCATATCATTCCCGGGACGCAAGAGATCGCGAAAATACCCGGGCACCAAAAAAAGACGAGTCGGAGACATCCCGATAAGGAAAAGAGAGGCGACGAGACGATCGCCCCCGAGAAGGTAAAGGGCCTGCTGGCCGATTCACAGAGTATACGCTGCTCACCACTCCTCGCGAGCGCATTCTCTCCGAATGCATCAATACGGAGTTCAAGCAGGGAGGCGTTAGGTTCCCCGAGCCGACGACGTCCAAAGGCAACGTGGATAAAAGTAAATATTGTCGTTTCCACTGCAGCCACGGCCACACGACCGAGGACTACGTGCACCTTAAAGATGCTATTGAGATCCTCATCAAGGAGGGTCATTTAAAGTAATATATCGAGAAAGGTGAGTCTTTAAAGCGGGAGACGTCAGATTCAAAGAAGGAACCAGAATCTTCCCCATCCAGTCCTCCCCCGCAGGTCGCTATGTCCGTCACGCGACCAGAGGACTTTGCCGTCCCAGATTATTTTGAGGAGTCGTCCCAGGTGTTCGCTCTCAACACTTGGGAAGAATTCCCTGCAACCATGGTTATCTCATGCGGGGGGTACAATGAGCTGACAGTGGGATCTGTTAAGCGAAAGTTCGAGCAGCTTATTAATTGCAACCCTGACCGGTTATCCACACTTGAGAAGATCAAGGGGCACTCCCAGCCGATCACCTTTTACTGCAAAGAGCTGCCTGGAGGCTCTCCCAACTCACACATCCCCTTGCTCGTCAGGGCAAGATTGGCAAGCACCGACGTAAGAAGAATCCTGGTCGACCAGAGTGGTTCGATGGACATAATGTACACCGACCTGTTTTGGGCCCTCAAGCTCGACCAGAAGAACCTCTCACCATATGTGGGATCCGATTTTTAGGGGTTCAACGGAGCCACGGCCAAACCCTAGGGGTACGTGGAGCTCCTAGTCACATTCGGGGAAGAAGAGGCGTCCAGGTCAATCAAGACCCAATTCCTGGTGATCGATTGCCCGTCACTGTACCAATGCATGTTGGGGAGACCGGCCCTCGCAGAATTAGTTGTTGTCCCTTCAACTGTCCACCTCAAGTTAAAGTATTATACAGAGAAGGGTCATGTTGCAACATTGCACGGGGACATAGAGGCTCCCGCAGATGTTTTGAGGCTGCGACCCGGGGACAAAACCAGATTGGTGCAGCACCCAAAGCAGCTAAGCGGGCACAGGAGGAAGATCATCCATCCAAAGATGTCCAACCAGACAAGAAACCCGCACTCCCTATACACACTAACGACCTTGACAGCCGAATTTTAGAGGAAGGCGAGGAAGATAGTAGTGAAGATGCATCAACAGGGATGACCAGCTCCTCCATATCAGCTCTCATGCGACCAGTTCCAGACGGGGAGTTTTAAGTCATCGCCTTTAGCAATAACCCTAACAGAGGGGTGAAGATTGCTGCTGGATTGCCCGACGAGGTAAAGCAACAGCTGAAGAAGTGCCTGGACGACAATGCTGATCTGTTTGCTTGGAGTGCCGCAAATATGCCTGGCTTGGACCCTGAGATCGCATGCCACCATTTGACCATTGAACCAGCTGCCTGTGTCGTCGCGCAGCGCAGGCGGAAATAATCCAACGAAAAGGCACAGGCTGCCGAAAAACTTGTACAAGACCTCTTCGAGGCAAAATTCATTTGGAAGGCCAGGTATACAACCTGACTGTCCAACATTGTACTTGTTAAAAAGTAGAGTGGAAAATGACGCATGTGCATTGACTATACTAATCTCAACCGGGCTTGCCCGAAAGATGCTTATCCTTTACCGAGCATAAACAAGCTTGTAGATAACTCTGCAGGTTTCAAACTTTTATCCTTCATGGACGCCTATTCGGGGTACAATCAAATCCCTATGGCCGAAGAGGGCAAGAAGTACACCGCATTCATGATCTCCTCGGGGAACTATTACTACAATGTAATGCCCTTCGGTCTGAAAAACACTGGGGCTACATACCAGAGCATGATGAACAAGGTCTTCCGATCAGAAATCTGAGACATGCTCGAAGTTTACGTGGACGATATGATCGTAAACCCCAAGAGGAATCCGACCATACTTCCCACTTGCAAAAGGTCTTCGACCAGGCCAGGAAGTGCAAAATGCGCTTTAATCCAGAAAAATGCACCTTCGACGCGCGAGGGGGAAGTTCCTCGGATTCTACCTTACCGAGAGGGGATTAGAGGCGAATTCAGGCAAGTGTCGAGCATTCGCGGAATTTCCCACGCCCAGATCGAAGAAATCCATCCAATCTCTCAACGGGATGCTCGCGCCACTTTCTCGTTTCGTGGCCAAGTCTGCTTAGCACGCCCTGCCCTTCTTTAAACTCCTCAAAAAGGAGGCCAATTTCGAATGGACGGAGGAGTGCAAGCAAGCTCTGACCCGCCTTAAGCGACCCCTGTTCGAACCTCCTGTGCTTTCTCGACCGGAATGCGGGGAGACCTTGTACATATATCTCTCCGTTGCCAGCGAGGCCATCAGCGCTGCACTCATCCGCGAAATAATGGACGGGCAGAAGCCCATCTATTTCACCAGCAAGGCCCTGCAAGGGCCAGAAATCAGGTACACGCAGATAGAGAAAGTCGCATTGCCCTCGTTACCGCCGCGAGAAGACTCAGACACTACTTCCTGGCCCACACCATAGCAGTACGCACAGACCAACCCATCAAGCAGTTGCTTTGCCGACCAGACATGGCTGGCAGGATGCTCAAATTGTCCCTGGAGTTATCAGAATTTGACATTCATTATGAGGGCAGGAAGGCCCTCAAGGCACAAGTCTTGGCCGACTTCGTGGCGGAGATGACACCTACATCATCCCCGCCAAGCGGAACACAGAGATGGACCATTTACATGGACGGGGCATCCAGCCCCTCAGGTAGCGGCGCAGGTATCATCCTCGAAAACAAGGAAGGAATACTAATCGAAGTATCTCTAGTCCTGTCCTTCCCTACATCCAACAACCAAGCCGAATACGAGACCTTCCTCGCGGGACTACGGCTGGCAAAGGACGTGGGCGCCAAGGAGGTGAAGATTTACACCGATTCCCAGCTCGTAGCATCCCAGGTACGGGGAGAGTTTCAAGCAAAGAACGACCAGCTAGTCGAATATTTGACACTGGTGATGGAGAAAATCACCATGTTTGACACGTGGGAAGTCCAACATATCCCCCGCGAACCAAACACGTGGGTGGACGTCTTGTCCAAACTGGCTAGCAACAGGAAGAAAGACGCCAATAAATCCATCGTGCAAGAAATACTCGCCCGACCCAGCATCGAGAAACCGTCACAGCTGCCCGACGTCAACGTAATAGGGGAAAGTCACTGTTGGATGACCCCCGTGTACGATTACCTCAACAAATGGGAGCTGCCTGAGGACAGCAAGGAGGCCAGCGTGACTAAACGATGAGCTTGCTCATACGTGCTGATTGAGGACAAACTCTACTGACGAGGATTTTCCATCCCCCTCCTGAAATGTGTCAAAGAGAGCAAAGTCCCCAAAATCCTCCAAGAGATCCATGAGGGCATCAACGCGCAACATTTGGGAGGGAGATCGTTGGCATGCAAAGCCCTACGAGCAGGATACTATTGACCGACCATGCATCACGACGCCAAAGAGCACGTCCAAAAATGTGACTGATGCCAGCACTACAGGGACATGCACTTGGCACCCCCCAACGAGTTGAAGACTCTATCCTCACCTTGGCCCTTCGCCTGGTGAGGGATGGACATACTCAGCCCCTTCACAATGGGGTCTTATCAAAACAAATTTCTGATCGTGGCCGTCGACTACTTCACCAAGTGGGTTGAAGCCGAAGCCCTCGCCAAGATCACAACCTTCAACATACTCCGCTTCTACAAAAGGAACATCCTCGTGCGATTTGGGGTGCCCCAGGCCCTGGTGACCGACAATGGAACCCAGTTCACGAACACAAAGTTCCAAGACTTCGTCGCCAAATTAGGCACGAAGCAGCACTTCACCTCCGTCGAGCATCCCCAGACTAACGGGCAAGCGGAGGCCACGAACAGGGTAATCCTTCGTGGCCTAAAGCGAAGGCTGGGCGAAGCCAAAAAACGATGGGTCGAGGAGCTACATAGCGTGCTCTAGGCCTACAGAACAACACCATACTCCACCACCGTGAAAACTCTTTTCCAACTAGCTTAAGGAAATGAGGCGGTAATACTGGTGGAGATCAGGGAACCTTCCGGACGAACGGAGGCTCCGCACGATGAGGAGATGAACGGTGAAGCCTTGAGAGAAGAGCTCGATCTGGTCGAAGAGATACGGTTGGGGGCAGCTCTCCACAAAGCTTCACTGAAACAACAAATAACCTTGCGCCACAACGCTAGAGTCATAAAGCGCGACTTCCCCGTTGGCAGCTTAGTCCTGTGCAGAAACAAGAAGGATTCGCGCGAAGGAAAGTTGGCCGTAAACTGGGAAGGACCCTATAGGGTCAAGTCCAAAATGGGCATCGGAGCCTACTATTTAGAAACTCTTTACTCGACCATGGAACGCTGAAAAGCTAAAACAATACTACAATTAGAACCAACTATGAGGTCGGACTAACTGTCGAAGAGATCTCCCCTAAACAGGGAGACGGCTCGGTCACAGGATCGTGCCCCGGTGTAAGCACGGTCCATTTTACAACGCCGACCAGTTTTTGCTTATGGGACGCGCAGACTCTGTGCACAACGGGGATACCTCAATCGAGCTCCGCCGTTGCCACACCAATTAGGTAGGACACCCAGCTCGCGATGGGAACCGTCCAAGCCTATGAGATTAGTACCTCAATCGAGATCCTAGTCTCATCACGGGCAAAACCACTTCCCCGGCTGATCAACCAGTCCCCCTCCTTGTCGAACACATCTACGTCGAGCAATTCTCTAAATCGTAAAACAAATCAGTGATCCCTGTGGCGGGCACAAAAGCTTATCGAGCAATAATGAAACACTTAGAAAAATAAACAATGAAAGCCATACATACAAAACCAACCGTACTGACCGAACACATACATAAATAAGTTAAAGTGACCACAAGGGCCACAAGTTGTGCATGTTACAAAACAAGGGGGATGTGCCCCCAAAGAAAATAAAATACATCAAAACATGGCACGCAGGCCGGATACATTACAACAAGATAAAAACAAATCATTCTTCCATCCGCTTCGTCTGATCCTGGACAAACTCGGAGTGCTCGGGGTTGGGCTGCCGCAACTGGGTTTCCTCGGGACGGGCATGCTCAGCACCAAGGTTGAGAAACTCAGGGAGAGCTATCTTGCCATTCTCCACATGGACGAGAAAGTTGGTACCCTCGCTGGAAATTTGGATGTCGGGGTTCACCAGCCTGAGCTGGGCTACAACATTCTCGAACAATTCCTCCCCAATGGAAAACACGTCCTCTTCCGCCCGAAGCATACGAGCAATTATCTCCGCCCTGGTCTTCAGTGCCTTCACATCTTCAGGCTCATCCTCGGCCAGAGCGCTTGCTGCCCTCAGCTGTTCGATCAGCTCCTCGGCTGCCTTCTTCTCCGTCGCCAGCGTGGCATTTCCCCCCTTCAACCTGGTAGCCTCCTCGTCTGCCTTCTTCCTGGCGTCACCAGCAACCTTGGCTTCTTCCTTGGACTTCCTCATCGTCTCTTCCAGAGATACTATTGTAGCCCGGGCAGCTTTGAGTTTGGACTCAGTTGAAGAATCCCCCTCGGCATAGATCGTCGCCATTTCCAGAACTCTGACCAGTGCGTAGGCATCCTGCGCCACCAGCGCCCTCTTGCTCAGACGATCCATGCCCTCCAATTGGAGAGACTCTTCCTGCGGCACAACCAGGGACGCCCCCTTGAAGAATTTTCTATCAAGAATACAAGGAGGAAGCTCGAACTTCCCTTTTTCTGATGCCCAGCTAAGGTCCACTGTTTCATTAGCCCTGACCCGTTTAAACCTTGAGGCCAAGGGCAAGGGAGATCCATGGGCAGGAGTAGACGAAGAGCTCCCCACAGCTGGATGAGGAGGAGGAGGAGCACGCTGGGAAAATTGAGTCTTTGGAGCAGCCGCTCGGGGCTTGTTCCTCGCAACAACGTTTTTCACCATTCTTTCGTTGGAGGAGGGCATCTCACCTGCGAAAACACAACAGATATATTAGACGAAGAAGAAAATATAATCTGGGAAAGTTAAAATAACTAAGACTACCGAGCAGCTTATAGGCATCCGCAGGAGTCTTGCACTCCAAAATCGCCTTTGTGTTAATGTAGCGGTACTCCACCCATTGGCTACCATCCTCCTCAAAAATTGGGTCACCCTTCTTCGTCCAGCATTCAGCAAGCCGGAAAGAATTAACATAGTTCACCAACTTATCGTAGCCAACCAGATCCTGCCCGTCCAGCATGTTCGACTGAGCAACGTAACCGTGGGGCTCCTTAGAAAAATGGCTAGTACTCTAGTGAAAGGGAAACTTAAACTCTCTGTCTCCGATCAGCTTCCCGTTCTCGTCGCGCATGTCATTACCATTCTCATCAATCGACACCACCCAGACATACGTGTTGTCTTGGGCCCTCTCTGACACAGGCTCTATAATGTAGAACCTCTCCTTAAATGTCCAAATTGACTCCGAGAAAGGCTTGAATAGCTTTCAGGGTTGCTTCAGCGATACCCAGCCATATCTTTTCCCCATGACCTGCCGCTAAAGATGGAATATGGTGAAGAATAAAGACAGCATGGCTCCTAGCTTCAGAAACTCACAGGTCAACTCAAAGGCGCGAATGAACGCCAACGAGTTGGGGTGCAGTTGTGACGGGGCCAGGTCCAGGTGTACGAAAACAGACTGTTGGAAGTCAGTGAAAGGCAGCCTCAACCCCAGCTCCTTGAAGGCATACTCATACATAGCGAATCTCTCCCCGAAATTTGAACAGATCCGTTCATCTTGGGAGGGGAAATGTACCTTCCATTCCCCCTCCGGTCCAACAACCGTGAAAACGTCCCCAGTGAAAGTCGCAAAGATAGATTCGTGCTCAGCAGGCTCAGCCACCAACCACTCCTCAGCACAATTCTCCTCGAGCTCCTCCCCGACTTCGCTGGGGACGGTCGAAGCTTCCGTGCTACTGCTCTCCGAGGAGATCTCCTCGGAAGAACCTATTAAAATTTCCTCGTCAGGCCCTGTCGCCATCACCTGAAAAGCAGAGGACAAAAGTGAATTCGACGCAAAATCAAATCCACCCTTTCACCACTGGTCAAGTGAAAGGGCGCGCAAAGGGCTGAGGATGGCGTCCTCGACCTAAGCCCTAAATTAAACAAAAATACAAGAGTCTCCCACGAGGAGGCACTCGGGGAAAATCCCTCACACAACGAGGAACTTCCTCGAGTCACTTCCCAGTTTCTGTTTGAAGCTTCACCGAAAACTTCAAACGTTCACCGGAAACTTCATTAAAGCACCAGAAACTGAGTAGCCACGACGGTTACTTATGCGTCTTCATCGCAACGACGCCAAAAAACACCCTACTCATAGTTCTCTAAAGGGCTCCGTGTAGCGTGATTTTTGTGGTTTCGAATCACTATCGCTTTGCTACTACAGTTCGATTCATTTTTTATCCTGTGAAGCTTATTAAGGAAGGGAAATAGATGTCTCCAATTAACCCTGCTTGTAAACTGAGGTTGAACAGTCAAAACTGTTGGTTTACATAAGCTATCAAAATAAGGGGGTCCTTCTTAGGGTTATTTTCTTAAGAATACAAGTGTCTGGATTATCTGTGAGGCTTTTGGTTAGGATACTAGACCTGATTTTCTTTGGTTGATGTGTGGAGGTATTGGATTTTGAGTTTTTGATTAGTATGCTCGCTAAGATTTTGCAATCTTATGCCTACGTATTCCCGTTTAACGAAACAGGGAAATCAGAGCGATCGTAGTTCCTCCTATTCTATGGGAGGAAAAAGGTTATTTTGGTGTCTTGTTCAAAGCCCAAGACATGAAGCTAAAGGTGGTTTGTATCTTGTTCAAAGCCCAAGATGTGTAGCTAAAGGGTTTTGACTGAGAGAGAATTTGTCATCTCTAAAGAGGAGTTGTTGATGTTTGTATGCTGTGAGCAAGGCACAAATTTGATGCTAAAAGGTTGATTGACTCAACCGGGGTTTTCTTTATACAAAGCCTAAGAGGAGGCTATAAGATTGACTTTTTCGGGGAAAATGTTCTTTCTGTCTTGTACAACGCCCAAGATTGAGGCTAAAAGGGATTTTAACTCCGTTGGGGAGAATGTATCTTGTATAAAGCCCAAGATAGAGGCTGAAATGGTTTGACTCAACAAGAGATTACTTTTATCTGTCCTGTATAAAGCCCAAGACGGAGGCTTAAAAAGGTTGACTCAACAAGAGAGTCTTGAACAGGTGATTGACTCAACAAGAGGGTTTGAAGGTTGATTGACTCAACAAGAGAGTCTTTTATACTCAACAAGAGAGTGATTTGTTGTCTCGTACGAAGCTCGAGATCGAGGCTAAAAGGAGATTGACTCAACAAGAGAGTCTTTTATACTCAACAAAGGAGTGTTTTATATGTCTTGTACAAAGCTCAAGACGGAGGCTAAAAGGGATTGACTCAACAAGAGAGTCTTTTATACTCAACAAGAGAATGGGTTTTTATATGTCTTGTACAAAGCCCAAGACGGAGGCTAAAGGTGGTTGACTTAACAAGAGAGTCTGAAAAGGTTAGCTCCGCTGGGGAGAATCATTTATACAAAGCCCAAGAGGAGGCTGACTTACTGCTGAGGATTATTGAGATCCTGAAGCGGGTCCAAGTGTGGGGAATTCTCATGAGAGAGGCCGGATTTCAGCTGGAGATTGATCCAGAGTGATTGGTGTTTTTTCCTATGTTTGAAAGGAACTTGAGAATGTCTTTAAGACTCAAGAGGTTTAGACTGTCCAAGTCAAGAGTTTTATCTTTTGTACAATGCCCAAGAGGAGGCGCGGGCATTAAGGGTTGAGTATCAACCCTAAAATGGCCGGAGTTTTGACGCTAGAAAGGCTGCTCTAGCAAAGGATGACTAAGTTATGTCTTATACCTTTAAGAGGTCGTCAAGGTCCTTGTAATAAGCCCAAGAGAAGGCATGAGAACTTCTAAGAAGCCGAAGGGTACTTGTACAACGCCCAAGAGGAGGTGGGGATGCTTTTAGGAAGCCTGTTGGTCCCCAAACCAAGAGAAATTCAAGAAATGCAATTCACAAAGAAGAGATCATTCCAGGAAAGTTCGAGAATTTGGAAGAAACTCAAGAGATGCAATTCACGAAGAAAAGATCATCTCTGGGGAGTTAGAGTTTCTTTGACAATTTCTAAGGGTGACAGTCTGAGAAAAGGTTCACCGAGAATACTGTCTTTCTCTTTGTTCCATATTGTTTAACCCCAAGAGGAGGGAAGACTGTATCTGGAATCCTACGGGGGATCTAGTTTTGTTTGTATTTAAGAGTGACCGACATGATTTACCTAGTGCTAGATGTAGTTGCCGGGGAAAAATATAAATAACTATACTAGTATTACACAGTGGATATATGAAAAGTATATAAAAGGATGTGAAAGAAGACTTACAGTGAAGCAGCCCCACAATACAGTTATATACATATGAAAGCGGTAAATGAAAGCGGATAAACACTTACCCGTTGTAGAGGTTCCATGTTGTTTGGTTAGTTGCTCAACAAAGAAATTAAAGAAAGTTTTAATGACAACATATATTTTAATTCAAAATCAAAGGAGAAAGTTCTTTGAAAAGATGGTTAGGGCTTACAACTCAAGGAGAGGCCCAAGTTTTAACGATGATCGCACCGTTGTTTTGAAAACTGTACAGAGGGACTTATACAATATGTGAGGCCCACACCATTTTGGTTTAAAAAAGGGTTGGGTCTTACACTCTATTAGAGGCCCAAATATTTTGAAAATGAATAAAGATGGGTCTTATAGCTCAAGGAGAAGCCCAGTTGACTTTGTTTAAAAAGGCGACGATTGCGCCGAACGTTCGAAAATATACAGAGGGACTTATACAATGTGTGAGGCCCAAATGTATTATTTACAAAGGGGTTGGGTCTTACACTCTATTAGAGGCCCAAATAAATTTAAAGAAAAGAAATGGCGCTTATAACACGAGGGTAGGCCCAGATGATTTGATTTTTGAACTGGCGATTGCGCCGAGATTTTTCTTTTAACGCAGAGGGACTTATACAATATCTGAGGCCCAAAATTGTTTTGGTTAAAAGGGGATTGGGTCTTACACTCTATTAGAGGCCCATAAAGTTTTAAACTGAATAAAGATGGGTCTTATAGCTCAAGGAGAAGCCCAAAGATTTTTGTTAAAAAGGCGACGATCGTGCCGAACTTTTTGACGGTATCGGGACTTACACAATACACTGAGGCCCAAAATATTTTGGTTTTCAAGAGAGGTTAGGTCTTACACTCTATTAGATTCCTAGAGAGTTTGAAAATGATTTATTTAGGGTGATCAAAATCAAAACCCTAAATTAATTTCAAAAAGGATTTTAATTAAATAAAAATGATCAAAATTCTCAAACATGTGTGAAAAACAAGTTGTGATCTTGGATTAATGTTTGAAAAATCATGTTTATATCCACAAAATGATTGGAAACCAATTAAATTTGGAAAATCAAGGAGGAAAAAATATTTTAAATGTTAAAAACAAATAAAAGATTAATTCTTTGCAAAAATATCAAGTATATGAAATAAATAATATTTTTGGGAATTTTTGGCAAAATAAAATATTTTAACATTTTTGTGAATTATTAAAAAAATAATCAACTCAAAATCATTAAAACTCAGAGAGAAATTAATTTTTGAATCAATTAAATAAAATCACAAAATTCAAATATTTGAATTTGTGAAAAAGGCGCCAAGAATATGGCAAGAACACGAGCGTGTTCTGAGTTTGGCCTGATTTGCATTTTCTATCCAATCTCACCGAATACTTGATGAAATCACACAATCCACATATCAATCTGCTCGTTTTCACCTCACGATCATATCTATGGTCTTTAATTTCATTTATTTTAAGCATGAAATAAGAAATCAAGAAAAAACCTCAAAAACCCTATAATTTGCATGAAGGCTGAGAATTTTGATACACGATTCAAACAAAGTAATTAATTGAGGGGAAACATTCTATGGATGATTATGAACATTTGGCAAAAGTATTGTGCGAGGAAATATGCATAGATTAAGACATGATCAAGTTTAGGCTTACTTGAAGGTCGTGACAGCAAGAGCAAAGTGATTTTTGAGTTGGAGGTGTTACAAATGAGTTGTGATGATCTGAACAGCTTCCCTACACCATATGGAGTGTGTTTGAATGCTTGGACTTGATTGGAAATGGCTGGATCACTTCATGGCATCTCAGCTGCAACTTGGTTAAAACCTTGAGCAACTGGCTGGTGATTCTGAGAAATCAGTGTTACAGTTGTTGTTTAAGTGTTTGGATCACTTCTATATGACGTTTATGAGGTGTGTGTGTGATTGGTTTGGTTGGAATAACTCTCAAACTCAAAACCCTATAGTGACTTGCTTTGGAAGGCAGATTTGGAAGTGAGAAGGTGATTTTGAGGAAAGCATCTATTTGATGGCTTTGGTGTACTTAAACTGAGCACAAATGAGCTGTATTTATAGTAGAGCAAGTTTTTTTGTAAGGAATAGGGAATGGCAACTGCAGCAGAGGTTTGGCAAATGTTGATCAATAGAAATCCAAGTATCCTCTAGTCAATGGCTAGAGGTTAGAGCACAGACTACTGGTTCCCTAGTTCAGAGATCATCCTTGACTCATTCAGTTGGAAATGGCTCAATTCATGCCACCTTGGTGCATCCATTGAATGCTCCAAAACAAAATTGGAGTCTTGTCCCCTCTTTAGGGTTTTTTAGGTTTGGCATGCTATTTTTAGTTCCAAAGACTTGGGAGGTTTATGGATCAGTGTTTGTCCCTCCTTGGTCTCTCCCTGAGGTGTTCAGATGGATAAACTTGTTTGCCATTTGCAAAATTTGCTCAAATCGTGCAAAATGCACAAATCTGCCTTGCCATGATAGTTTGCAGCAAGGCACATTGCCATTGTCATATCTCATGGCTTAAGTGGAGTTTCATGGGGTTCTTGGCCATTTTGGAAAGCCCTCATATGATACAACATGTGTATGATCATAGTTTGTCTTGACAATTTTTGGATCCAAGTGAAAAATGCCCTTACATTTGGCAAAAAGTGAAACAGATTCTGACTTAGTGAAAATTTCACTAAGTGTTGAAAAAAGTGACATTTCATGTTTTCAGCCATTTTGATCCAACCATAACTCAAAATCCATGATGAATTGGAATGAGGTGTAGTTGACACTTTTAAATTATGCAATGAGAGCTACAAATCCATCTTTGGATCAGCCCAAATGGTTGCTTGGATCTCAAGTTATGATCCTTGGAAGTTGGTACCCTAGACACTTTGTTCCATGACTTAGAAAATTTCTAAGTTTTTTTATGGTTACCCCTTTTACAAGTTATCTCACTTTTCTTGGTTTTTCATGATGAATGATGATTCCAATCATATATTAACATCAATTTAGGGTTAGGGGACCATAATTGATCAAAAATCAAAAAGTCAAACTTTGACTTTTGGGTACAATTGACTTTTTATCAGATGAATTCCAAACTGTGCGATCCTCTATGAAATCAAGTCCTTGACCTAAATAAAACTTGATGGATTGATTTCATAGGTGTTATAAGGTGTATTGAATCATGTCCCAAGGTTTGGGAGCATGTCTTGGTCAAAAGTCAAAGGTACAATTGACTTTTTCCTCAGAATCCTAATTGTGGTCTTGATGAACTTGAAACTTGTGAACCAAGCTTCTTGGATCAATCCATTATTGCAAATGGATCAATGTGGTTTATTAGAGACCCTCAAATCATGTCTTGAGGCCTTGGCTCGTGTTTTGTCCCAAAAGTCAACTTAGGGGTGAATTAGGTCAAGAAACCCTAATTCATGATTTTTTATGAATGCATCCCCTAAGGCTAAATTGACTTGATGATTGGGTTTATAAGGTCCCTTAAAGTATTTTGGGTTATGCTTTGAAGCATTGGCTCATGCCCAGAGGAAAAATTCCAACTGGAGGCCTTGGTCGACCAAAACCCTAATTTGGTGTTACTGGTGATCTTGAGGCTTAATCCACTTGGAATGTTGCAGCCTTGTGCTTGATCCTTGATGTGGGAGTCCTCTTGATCCATTGTGGATGTTTGAGAGGTTTAGACAAGTTGAAGATCATGTCATTTCTTGATTGATCATTTGTCTAAGAGCTCTAAGAGGGCTTGAAACCCTAAGTTTGATTGTAGTGGATGCTCACCCATCTTTGGGGGAGACTAATGAGGTACGATGGTTCATCCATATTGTGATGATGATTTGCACAATGATGGGAATCTTAGTGGTCAAAATTTGGGGTATGACACTCCGGCGGCCACGTCAACAGCAGAGGATAGCCCAGCCACCGTCTGCCACCAACAACCGCCAGGAAAACACCACTATGTCTCCTAAATCTAACCTAACCGCATGCATTCTAAAACAAAAATGAAAAAGCTGGAAGACAACAAGGAGTTTGATGACTTACGTGGTCGGAGAAGTTGAAGGAAAGTGCTCGAAGCTTTTAAGGTGGCTGCGGCGGCGAACGACGACGGCGGTGATCTAATTTCTTTAAAGAAGACGAAGAAGAAGATAGAGAAACGAAAATGTGAAATGGCCAGACTCTCTCTCCTTTTATACTGCTGAGGAGCACGTGCGGAGGCACGCCCAACTAGGTCATAATGGCTACAAACTAACCATTATTGCCTAGTTACTGCAGCACAGGGATCGAGGCACACGTGGCGCCCCAACGTTTCAATTCCTCCTAACCATTGGTATCCCCGTACGATGGGCAAACCAGACGCGGTCACGAGCCTTACGAACACCAGGGCCCACAGGCACCACGAGACCACTCCTTCCATCACCAAACGACGACTCCGTTACAGTTCCCCGGAACAACGGGCTATCCTTAAGTCATCACTCCTATGCTCGGGAGTAACGACTTGGGGGGCTCCTGTTCTGGACTAGTACAATGGCTAGGCATGGCCCAATCCACTTCTGCTCCCAAAACGGCCCAATTGCCTAAGCCCAATCCGTGAAGGGCAGAGTTTACCTTTCGGCCCTCAAACCGGGCAAGGATTACATCGCTCCTCCCCGATACTGCTGCATGTCACACACAACTTCATTAATCCCAGGACAGCTATGGGCAGGTGCCCGGAACCACGCCTTTGCCCGACATAACGGCTAGTTTTGGGCACCCTGCCCGACATAACGGCTAGTTTTGGGCAGTTACCTATTCTTCGGAAAACGGTTATTTCGCCCCGAAAATAGGGACCGTTGGCCACGCGCTGGGGGCATTATATAAACCCTCTCACTTGAGAGGGTCAGGTATCCAATATTCATTCTAAGAACACACTTTGTACTTGTCCCTTTTCTCTGACCTTTTCTTACTTGAGCGTCGGAGTGCCTTGCAGGTACACCCCCTCATCTCCTACAAGCATCATCATCTGCCCTACGCGAAGGTCGCAACGATCCAGTCTGATCACCTCCGATCAAAAATAAAATATAAAATTTGTGGGACATGAGTCGAACTCTCAGGAGTCGAATTCTTGATCTTATTTTAAAAAGTTGACATTTATCACTCGATCATATGAAGATAAAGGGTGCAGTGGCTCACTCCCGCCCTTATTAAAATCTGTTACTGGCTGGGTATCATATATCTCATTTTTTTACTTGTGTTTTACAAGTCGTCACTATTTAGAGACTTTTTATTTATGATCTAACAAGGCATTTCGATAATCAATATGTCGTAAATTATAGTTTATATGCATACCTATTTATTTTACTTCTGCAATAAAATATGATTATAATTATAATTTTTGTTATCATATTTATTTTACCTCTGCACTAAAATATGATTATAATTATAAGGCTTAATTATACTTTTAGTCTCTATGTTTTGGCCAACTCACGAAATTGATCCTTATGGTTTAAAATTGAACGAATTAGTCCCTATGGTTTATGTTTTATGCAGTTTTAGTCCCCCCAATTTTGGTCCAAAACCGTACATGAACAATACATGACCGTACATGAACAGTGCAGGAACAGTTGGATCAAAATTGGGATGGGGACTAAAACTGCATAAAACATAAACCATAGGGACTAGTTCGTTCAATTTTAAACCATAGGGACCAATTTCGTGAGTTGACCAAAACATAGGGACCAAAAATGTAATTAAGCCTAATTATAATTATAATTTTTGTTATAAGCGTGTCTGATGATAAACTATTAGAATAATTCCATCCGTTACGCCTTACACATCTCTCATCATCTCACATGAAGAAGTCAAAATCTGTGTTGAATTGCTTGGCTACCACTAAGGATGTGCATTTTCTAGGATCACTCATATTTATATAGAAGACAAAACTTGCACAGACAAACTTGTCAATTTTAGCCTTAAATTTTCAATTTTCCAGTGGTGGAATTCCTTTTCCTATTTTCTTTCTTTGGAAGTTTCAGGAAATAGGCATAGTTACCTACCATAGTTTTTGTTTGGTTACATTTGTTTTGACCTCATTTTATATCCTCTTATTTTTGTGGAAGAGACTCTATCTTATATTTTTGTGGTTGTTGCATTTAATTTACCAGCTGAATGATTTTTACGACGATATTCCAATTTCAATAATAAAAAATTTATTTATTTTTTTATCAAAAGTTAACTTTTTAATCACTTTAAAATAATCAAAACTCAAATAAGACAATCTTGTCATTCATAAAGTTTTTGTACTAAGCAATTTCTTAATTACTTATTATTTGTATTTATGTCTAAATGAATGACATGTGACTAATTATTAGATAATTATTGAGAATGAGAGTCAGAGCCAGCAAGAGAGATAGAAAACTTGCTTTACTTAACTTTATCACAAAATCAAATCAATTGACACAATGAAGGAAAATCACAAAGAAGGTAATTCCCAAAGAGGTTAGTGTGAAGGGAGGGTTTTCCTATTTTGTCTAATTTAGCTTAAATATAATTTTTTTAATCTAACACTTAAATAATAAAAAAAATACTAATATTATTATTAAGTCAATTCACTTGATAATTATACAGAAATATCAAACTACAAAAACACAAATTCAAATTTATGACATCGCTGATTCAAATATGTATTTTTGTAAATAAAAAATATAAATAACTAATAACTGAGTTGTCTTAACAGAAGAGCTTAAATATTGTTTGATTGATTGCCGAGAGATATTGAAATGATGATGAGAAACAAATGATATATCCTGTAACTAGGACGCTGAATTTCTGTTATAAATTTGTAGGACCCAAGAGGAGCACATGGCCCCAATATGTTTTGGTTGTATTAGGACAAGATTAGGGGAGAGCACCATTGCGTGGGTACCCCACTGTTGGGTCAACTAGAGCATATTTCCCCACCTAATGTACAGAAGGATGCCCTAAGCTAGACAATGTTGTTCCCATGTGCACAAATTTAAGAGCAACATTCCAAAACGACAACCTCCTTTGTGTTGTTGCTCTTTCTCTTCCACTCTAATATTCTCATAATATCATCTTTTTGACATCAAGGAACAACACCACAAGATCTTCCACATTCTATCTGTTAAATCATCTTAATTGGTTCTCAAGCCTCAAAAGATAAGTGTGTTTAAGGGACGTGGTTTTTTTTTTTTTTTTTTTTTTTTTTTTAGTATTTGGGGGGTTTATTTAAATATACAAGTCAAATCGTAATATAAAAATATATTTGAGTAAACCATAAATTTTAAAAATATTTTAAGCAAAAATTATAAATTATATATGGTAATTATAGGTAAAAATATTGGTTGAGTCCTTTAAGTTATTTCATTATAACAAGTAAGTTATTTATTTATTTATTTGTTATAATTTGGTTATTTATATTAACTAACGTGGTCACCGTTGACATTTTTCACAAATTCCATTCCAAAAACGCTTATGTGGCATAAACGACACTGATGTGTCATTTAAGAAGATGATGAAGAACATGTTGAAGATGCTAGCTATGTCATAATGTTGTTAGTTTGTTGATGTGTATTTTGATTCGGAAGTGATGAACATTGTTAATTTTGATGTTAGGGTTGTAAGACATAACTTTTGGTACCTTCATGTAACACTTGTCGTAAGACATGACTTTTGGTACCTTTATGTAACATTGTTGCAATTCTATATCAGTTTTGTTACAGTAAGGTCGTAACTTGTACAACAAATAAAACTTGAAGGACCTGATTGTTACAATTTAAAATTAAATGGGATCTGATTGTAGCAAAAAAAAATAAAGGACTGACTTGTTAAAAGAAAATAACTTAAAGGACTCAGACAATATTTTTGCCTTAATTATATTTAATTGGATTAAATATGTTTGTGATCCTCCTAAATATCTCAAATTTTATTTTTAGTTTTTCCAAATATTTCATTTAAAGAATGGTCTTGCTAAAATTTGTCATCCACACTTTTGGTCCCTCCTACAACTCAGCGACGATTTTTACAATTTAAAGACTGAATCAACCGGGATTTTAGCGCCGATTTATTAATTAGCGACCGTTTTAGCAACGATTTTAGTATTAGAAACCAAAAGTGTGGATGAAAATTTTAGGAGGATCATTCTTTGAAGGAAATATTTTGAGGGAATACAAACGAAATTTGAGATATTTAATAGGACCACAAACACATTTAACCTTATTTTATTTAATATCAGAGTTTTTCATTTGATCAAAGGGTATGAGTTCTTTGTATGTTTTTAGGTTGCAACTTTGTCTGATCTTCCACATCAGAAAAGAATGATGTTATTGTTGAGTTATAGTCACACATTCAACAACGCTGATTAGATTATAGAAAATTGATGGAACAGTCAATTTTGACTTGTGGAAAATTCAAGATAAAGATGTTTTGATACAATCAGGATTACATAAGGTGTTGGTCAATACACGGGTGTTGATTGACAATTATGCAATGTGTGCAGTGATATTATTTCGACGGTCGAAGAACTTCCTGTCAACATGGAAGTTACACCATAAGTTTTCAGCCTGAGTTTTTTCATGTAAAAATTCTTGAAGTGGTTTAACTTCAAGTGAAATATACTCTTGATGGTAGAGTATGATAGTTTTTAAACCATGATTAATAGTAAAGAAAATGTGAAAATTCTGAAAGTTGTAAATGCGCCTAAGGGGGGGGGGGTGAATTAGGCTCTTAAAAATTTCTTCGATCTTTTTACAGGTTCTTGGTTATTTTTCCGTTTGATGATAAGTGCTTGAAAGTAAAGTGCGGAAAGGAAAAATGACACAAGAGAATTATAGTGGTTCCCCTCACAGCCCGAGAGTACTCCACTTCTCCTTCAACACGAAAGAGATTTCACTATAGTTTAGAATTATTGTACAGCCTAATCACACCAATGGTGATGCTTACTATCTAACCTATAGGTAACTAAGTGTATGAAGAACAATCCTCTTCAAAACACTCACTTGTTTCCAACAATCCTGGACAACAAGGTAAAACAGAAAAATATTCTTAATAATAAGATTATGTCTTGATAGTATGTTGATATCAATCTTGATATTCGATCTTCTCCTTTGAGACAATATCACTCAAACAATGTATACAAGTGTTCTTGACAATAATGAGATGAAACAATGATATTTTGTGAAAGATATGCAGAAGTTTCTCTCAAGAAAAATGTTTGAATGAACACTTGAATAATATTTTGAAATATGAAAGGATGAGTGAATTTATGATTATGAAATTGTTAGGAGGTAAGTGTTAAATCTGAAAATGAAGTGTTTAAATATGTGTAGAACACCCCTACAAAAAGGTATGAGAAATATGCAGCAAAGGAATGAAAAGAGATGAGAAAGCAATGCATTTTTCCATGAAAAGTCACCATTTTTCGCACACAGTAACAATGTTAAACGGTTAACCATATGGGTTAATCGATTAACATATGCTAACGTTAAGAAAATATTCAAATTTTGAACTGGTTAATCGGTTAACCCCACAGGTTAATCGATTAACAGAACTGATTTTTCAAGAAAAAAGTTTAGAAAACAATGTGAACTTTCCATAAAAGATTTGCAATGCACTAGATCAAAGATATGCAAGATGCAAGACATGTGAACACTTGTATAATCATTTAAATGACATTGATATACCTTTGTTCAACCTTTGATCTTCATGATACTTGAACACTTGAAGCTAATTGATTCAACTTGATAGTACTTAGGATATCTTCTTGAACTTGAGCTTCTTGTACTTCATGTAGCTTGATTCTCTTTCTTTTTGCATATTATCTTTGTAGAGAGCTTGTTGTGTTGTCTTCATCAAAACTCAATGTGAGTGAAGCTTGCTTCTACAATCTCCCCCTTTTTGATGATGACAACCAATCCATTGAAAGATTGAATCTTTAGACTTGATGTTTCTCTAAGTTGATTCTCCCCCTAAAGTGGAGCTCCCCCTAAATACATGAGGGTAATAATTTTCTGCACAAAAATGTTAGAGAAACCAATCCTTCTCCCCCTTTGTCATTAGCAAAAAGGAAGAGGATTCCAAAACAATGACAATTCATAATTATAACATACATACATTCATAATGACCATACACATATAAACCAACAAACACACATACATTAAAAAACCAGAATCTGAAGTACGGTACACAATATTCAACATAAACGAACAAAACATAATAGTACGAAACACAAGACATAAAATAGAATTTTTAAACGACATAACAACATCAAAACATGGTACAAATACTTCATTCTTCATCAGACACCTCCTCACTTCCTTCTTCACCTTCTTCACTTCCTTCTTCATCATCATCACCATCTTCATCTTCATGTTGATTTTGTGAATCCAACACAAGCTTGCGAAGAGAAGTAATTTCCCGGGTGGTTTCTCTATGTTGATTCATCATAGTCATGTAGAGAAACTCATTTGTAATGCCACCTTCGGGAATAGGATAGGAGGAATGAGTAGATTCTTCTTCAGCATACTTGTATGTTCCACTTCCAAGACTAGTTTTCACAATACCGGTGTTCCTCACAATTGTTGTTGCATTAATTTCATTCACGAATTTCTTTGGAATAGTAGCCGGTTCCCTATTGAGGTCCAAATCCGTGTTTTCTAAAATCCTTGAAATGAGGCGACCATACGGGAGCCGGGTGGACAATGAGATTTGTTGCTTCAGATGATACATCATGGTTAGGATCCAATTGATCTTGATCTTATTCTTGATCGCAAACAGCATCTGCATCTCAAGATCATTGATTTGAGCATGGTTGGAGTCATTTGAAATTAATACATTGCAGATAACATAGTGTAACATCCGATCGTTTACCGACAAATTCGAAGCATAACGAAGTGTACGGGCTGTACGTTGTCCAACAACAATAACTTATCTTGGAAATCTACAGATGCTGTAGTAGTATTCCATCTTGCTAAATCCAGCCCAAGGACCATCTGTGAAGGTAACACCTTTGCGAAGAAAATATCCGGAATACGGAATTTTCAACGACGCAGCTATTCCTGCCAAATCCTCAACAATCTCATAGTTTCTAACAACCGCTCTCAGCACATGTTGTTCATTCTCATCCAAATTAATAGACATTGTGTTCATAAAATCCTTAACCAAATCAGTATAACATTTACCCTTATCAGAAACAAACTTGTCTATTTTCTGAACTTTCAACAGATTTGGAAAATCAAAAGAAGGAGCCTTAAAATCTGAGAGATTGACATATTTTACCATAAGAAGTTGACGAACCCGGACTTTGAAATCTATTCTTCTTTTCTTGGTTGTTTCCATTTGAGTATCCTCCTCATGTTCTGCTGAGCTGCTTGCTGGCATTTTTCCCTTTCCCTTCTTCAAAGGAGCCATGGATGAAGTTTGAAGCTTTTAGGGTTTGAGAGAGGGATTTTCGGATTTGGGTGAGGAGTGGTTGAAATAGAGTTGAGAATGAGAATGTTTTATAGGAGAATGATTGTAGTGGGTTTTTAATGTGAAGTTTGAACCAAAACTGGAGTGGGTAGAAGAGATGAGTTCCAAGAGAGCTTTAATGGTGAGTTTAAGGTGAGGAAGAAGAGTAAGGGGAAGTGTTGACTGAATGTACATGCACCCAACACATTTAAGCCACACACTTAAAAGATACGTTTTACTTTTAAAAAAAATTCCACGTGAGCTCAGGTTAATCGGTTAATGCCCTAGGTTAATCGATTAACAGAATCAAAATTTCCACAAATTTAAAGGCTACAGGTGTTAATCGATTAACTCCCTGGGTTAACTGATTAACAGAAACAAAAATTGCACAATAAAAAAAGGTAACAAGTATGAAACTTAAGGAAAACATGTGCAACACAAATCTACTAATATTATATCATGGTAACATATATATTTAGCCAAATTTTTGATGAAAATAACTTGATGAATAATAATTTAAAGATGTGTTTAGATATCACCTTCATCCAAGATACCAAGTTCTCGCCTAATTTTGTAGAATGATTCTTTTGCGAGCGGTTTGGTGAAGATATCTGCTAGTTGGTTATGAGTATCAACAAACGTCACTTCGACATCGCCTTTAAGCACATGATCATGAAGAAAATGATGTCGAATGTCAATGTGTTTGGTCCTTGAGTGCATGACGGGATTCTTCGTAATGTTGATTGCACTTGTGTTGTCGCACCAGAGAGGAATGCAACCAAGATCAATTCCGTAGTTGCTTAATTGTTGCTTTAACCAAAGGTTTTGTGCACAACAACTACCAGCTGCTATGTACTCCGCTTCGGCCGTACTAAGTGCAACGCATGCTTGTTTCTTACAAGACCACAAAACTAGTGCATTTCCGAGGATGTGACATGTTCCACTCGTGCTTTTTCTATCTGTTTTACAACCTGCATAATCCGCGTCAAAATAACCGATTAAAGTACAAACATTACCTTTAGGATACCATAAGCCAACATTTGTCGTTCCCTTGAGATACTTCATGATTCTTTTGACCGCCGTGAGATGTGACTCCTTTGGATTTTCTTGGAAGCGAGCACATAAACACACACTAAACATTATGTCAGGACGACTTGCCGTCAAATATAATAAAGAACCAATCATACCTCGATACTTCGTAAAATCAACCGATGTTCCTGATTCGTCTTGATCAATGTAGGTTCCGGATCCCATTGGTGTTGACATAGCTTTACAACCATCCATATCAAATCTCTTTAATAATTCTTTGCAATACTTCGATTGATTGATGAAGATTCCGTCCTTTTGTTGCTTGATTTGTAATCCAAGGAAATAATTCATTTTTCCCATCATAGACATTTCAAACTCGCCTTGCATTATTGAAGCAAATTCTTCACATAGTTGATTGTTTGTTGAACCAAAGATAATGTCGTCCACGTACACTTGAACAAGTAAGGTATTATTCTTTATCCTCTTAATGAACAAAGTCTTGTCTACCTTGCCTTTTACAAAACCTTTTTCGCATAAGAAATTACTTAGACGATCATACCATGCCCTTGGTGCTTGTTTTAAACCATAGAGAGCTTTCTTCAACTTGTATACATGTGAAGGATGCTTGAAGTCTTCAAAACCCGGAGGTTGTTTGACATAGACTTCTTCGTTGATATATCTGTTTAGGAAGGCGCTTTTGACGTCCATTTGAAATAACTGAAAATTCATTGAGCAAGCATAAGCAAGTAATAGACGAATAGCTTCTAACCTTGCAACCGGAGCGAATGTTTCTTCAAAGTCAATTCCTTCTTCTTGATTGTACCCTTGAGCCACCAATCTTGCTTTGTTACGAACAATAATTCCATTTTCATCAAGTTTGTTCTTAAATACCCATCTTGTTCCGATGATATGTTTATCGCTTGGTTTAGGGACAAGTTCCCAAACTTGATTTCTTTCAAATTGGTTTAACTCTTCTTGCATAGCAATGATCCATTGATCATCTTCAAGAGCTTCATTAACTTTGGAGGGTTCTATTTGAGAAACGAACGCCATATTCAACCATGCATCTTTGAGATTTAGTCTTGTTGCTACACCTTGACTTATGTCTCCGATGACTTTGTCGATTGGGTGATCCCTATGTGTTCTCCATTCTTTTGGTAGATAATTGTTGATCGACTTTTGTTGAATCGGTTCATCATGATGTTCTTCTTGTTTTTCTTCTAGATTTTCAATGAAGTCTTTAGAAGTATCTTCTTTGTGAATTTCTACAAGATCATCATCATTATCACAAACAATAATATCCTCTTTCGAGGGGTTAGATTCATCAAATTTGACATTCATAGATTCTTCTATAGTTAAAGTTCTTTTATTATAAATTCTAAATGCCTTACTAGAGAGAGAGTAGCCGAGAAAAATACCTTCATCGGATTTCTCGTCAAACTTACCAAGGTTGTCTTTGTCGTTGTTTAGGACAAAGCACTTGCACCCGAAAACATGAAAGAAAGAAATATTTGGTTTTCTTCCTTTGAAAAGTTCATAAGGGGTTTTCTTGAGAATAGACCTAATATTGACACGGTTACTTACAAAACATGCCGTGCCCATCGCATCCGCCCAAAAATACTTAGGAAGATTTGAATCACTTAGCATTGTCCTTGCAAGTTCCACCAATGATCTATTCTTCCTTTCTACGACACCATTTTGTTGTGGAGTTCTTGGTGCGGAGAAATTGTGTGAGATTCCATGTTCTTCACAAAATTCTTCAAATGAGGCATTTTGGAATTCTCCACCATGGTCGCTTCTAATGGAGGCAATTGTAAGAGACTTCTCATTTTGTATTTGTTTTGCATACTTCTTGAAGGCTTTGAAAGCATCACTTTTCTGCACTAAAAACAATGTCTAAGTATATCTAGAGAAATCATCAACAATAACTAATGCATAGACATTACCTCTGAAGCTTTTTGTTCTCGATGGACCAAAGAGATCCAAGTGCAACAATTGTAGTGGCCTAGTTGTGGACACCACATTCTTGGATGTGAAAGTTGATTTGGTTTGCTTTCCTTTTTGGCAAGCGCCACACAACCCATCTTTGATGAATTTGATCTTCGGCAATCCAATGACTAAGTCATGCTTGATCAACTTATTCAAGTGCTCCATATGAATATGAGCAAACCTCTTATGCCATAACCATGATTCATTGTTGTTTGCCAAGAGACACCTAACATTCAAAGACAAGTTATCTAAGGAAATTAAAAATATGTTATTAACTATTTTACCTTTTAGCATAACTTCATGAGTAACTTTGTTTTCAATCAAACATTCATCTTTAGTGAAGTTGATTTTGAAACCTTGGTCACACAATTGGCTAATGCTAAGGAGACTATGCTTTAGACCTTCCACATATAGGACATCTTCTATAGTTGTTGAAGGCGGTGAACCAATGATGCCTACGCCAAGGATTCTTCCTTTGTTGTTGTCACCATAAGTAACATATCCTTTGGCCTTAAGCGTTAGATGTGAAAATTTGCTTAGGTCACCCGTCATGTGCCTCGAACATCCACTATCAAGATACCATTGATTTGAAGAGGTCTTCAAGCATACCTACAAAAAAGAGTTACGTTTTATTAGGTACCCAAATTGCCTTGGGTCCTTCAAAGTTAGTTCCTTTCTTGACCCATATATAATGGCCTTGAGCAACACTAAAGTTTCTAATATAACATGCATTAGGAGTATGACCTTTAATACCACAATAGAAACAAGTAGGCTCAAAGTTGCTTTTATATCTAGGGGGATAAGATTTCTTCTTATTATAAGACTTCTTCTTATTATTTCTTTTCCTTTTGTTATATTGTTGAACCATTTTAGGCTTGTCACTTTTCTCTAAAGGAATTTGTTCTTTAGCTTTTACAAAAATGGTCTTGTTAGAAGTTTGTTTAGAGAATCTTGAGTAACCTAGACCACTTTTATTATTTGAGTATCTTTGACTACTAAGAACATGTTCCAATCCAATTTGTCCTTTCTCATATCTTTCTAGGTCTCTTTTCAATTGAACTATTTGAAAAGCAAGTGACTCACATTTAATGCATGCAAAATTCTTGATTAATTCTTCTTTTTCATCTTTGAACTTATTTTCCATTTTCTCAATATTTTCTTCCAAGATTGATATTTGTTTCTTTTGAGATGAGATGGTTTTATAGAGAATTTTGCATTCACTTAAAAGTTCATCAATTGCTCCTTGAGCATCATTATCAAAAATTGAAAAGTTACTACTAACCTCATCGTCTTCATCGTCGGAATGATGTGATGCCATCAATGCTAGATTTGCGCTTTGATCATTATCGGAGTCCGATGAAGAACTTATTTCGTTGTCATCCCAAGCAATGTAGGCCTTCTTTTTGTAATCCTTCTTTCCTTTGTTGTCACGATTCTTTGCAAGTTTGGGACATTCCGGTTTGATGTGGCCTTGCTTTCCACATTCATAGCATATAATGTCTCCATTGGATGTTGATGCTTCTTTTTCTTTGTTCTTTGAGGACTTCTTTCTTCTTGTGAAACTAGAGTTTTCAATATTATTTTTTGCACTAAAGTATTTTCCTAGTCTTTTTACAAGGAGCATAAAGTTTTCGTCCTCGTCGGGATTGTCTTCTTTCTTCACAACTTTGGACTCAACTTTTAAGGCAATGCTCTTGGATTTCTTTTCTTGGATCTCACGTTTCTCCAATAGTCCAAGTTCCGTCTCATATTCTTGAAGCTTTCCGAATAGAGTAGCGGATGTCATCGTTGATAAACTTTTCTTCTCGGAAATCACCGTCACTTTGGGTTGCCACTCTCTTGTTAAAGACCTAAGCACTTTAAGATTAAGTTCATCATTTGTTAGTGTCATACCAAGTGTGTCGCTCCCGGGATTTTCATCCAAGTACAAACGCGAAAGTGGCACCGAAACAGAGTCGCCAGCAATGTGTATTTATCCCAAGAGAGGGAAAGGAAACACCGCGTAAACCTGAGAGAAAGGAAAAGCATGGTCTTGCGACCAAGAGAAGTGGGTAAGGGAGTCGGTTACGCGAGAGGAAGGTATTAGCACCCCCTCACGTCCATCGTACCCGATGGGATCCACGCTTGCTTGTCTCGATCAAAGGGTGTAAAGAAAGGAATACTGAGAAAGAACTGAAAAAGGAAAGGAGAAAGAGAAACAAATGTAGGGAAAATAAAAGAAGTGCTCGCATGGGCCCTACCCCACTGCCTACGTATCTCATAGGGAACATGAGAATCAGAGCGACGTAGTTCCCCTCACTAGGGATGAATTGTTTGTGTTTTTTATAGAACGGCTTACGTTCTAGCTCAGGTGTTGCAGGCTCGCTGGTCCGAGTGCGTTACCGTCTTGCAAAAGAACGAGTAGAAGCGCGTTCGTACGCTAAGAGTGAGTGTGGTGAGAAAAGAATTCCCGAAGGAAAGACGTTATTGTTTGTTTTTGTCTTTTAAGAGTTTTTTCATTTGTTTGCATATGATAGTGTATCTGAATCTTAGTCATTGGAATGGGTACATTCTCACATTCCAAGATGGAATAGGTAAGAAAGCACACTAAGAGTGAAGAAGACCCCCACACTTAGCTCCAATTGTCAAGGTTCAAACACACTAGCATACTTGTGTTTATTAAGTGTTTTTGTTGATTAAGAAATGAAGAAGTGTTTTTTATTATTTGCACCTTCAACAAGTATTGCATTTAAGTCCCTCATACAAGATCAAATGTTTAACACATTGACCCAAGATGGGCTATATGCTACACATTCTAAGATTACAAGAGAAGACCCCTTATAATCTTTTCTTTATATGAAAGGCCTAAATGCAATAAATGCCTACCTTTATTATGTGTTTTGAATTTCCTTTGAGATGAGAAGATGAAAGACTCAAGAGAGGATAAAGGTAAAACCTATATGGACTAAGACTCAATCCTAATTGAAGATTAAAGGGAGTGATCCTAAAGGTTTGTGAGGTTTCAACCTAAAGTCTAAAGAAAGAAAGAATTAAACAATTCACTTCCAAAGTAGAAGATGAATTGTAATTCAAAAAGGGAAAGTAATGAGTTATTTAAAGAAAGCACATAAGTGCTTAGCAAAACACAAAATGGAATTGTAAAAGAGAAAGGATAGAAGTTGAATGTGGATTCCTTATCCACACTCAATTGAAACTTACCAAAGCCCCTACATGGTTAGTAAACATGTATAAGAAGTAGAAGAAGTAAAAGAACATGTAATGCATCATAAAACTCAAAAGAATTAAATGAGAAACCAAATCCTAGAGCCACAACCAGAATGGGCATCATATGGAAACCAATGGTTATTATCATACAAGTGCAAGTGAATAAGCAACAAACATCATCCATGGCACTAGAACATGCCAACATAAGAAAAGGGAGAATGAAAGATGAAGGGAAAAAGAAGAAATGCATAAATGGAACATGTAATCCATGGATCAGAATTGAAATGAAATGAAAAATGGTTCACAAACCTCTCACAAGTATTCATGAAGAACATTAAGACATTCAAGAAGTAATAGAAGAAGAATTGAAATGAAAGTTCAAAAAGAAAGTGCAAACAATACATGTTAATGATGCACAAAGTTCAAATTGAAATGAACATGTAAAGATGACCTATAATGTGCATCAAAGACCTATAATATCATATGAATGACTCATACCACTATGCAAATGCTCATACAAATATGCACAAAAGAATTCATGCAAACATGCACTAAAGATTACAATGATATAACATGTCATAATGCCTTAAATGAAATGCATCAATCAAAAATCAAATGTCCTCATGAAAATTATGAAAACATGGTATTGGAGTTCACTAATCAGGGATGAATCACATATCAAAATAGCATATCAAAATTCAAATCAAAATGACTTCAAACAAAGCAATTAGGTCAAATTGAAACATCATGCAAAGTGGTACAAATATAGGCATCAAGACATGTAATAAAGTGACCTAAAAAATCAAACAAAAATCATATAACATGCTTCAATGTATTAGTGAATCAATGCAAAAAGAATCATGTCAAAATAGTTGATAATGAGCAAGAAAAAAATTAAACAAATTCATGTATCATGCTTAGAATGCATCTAAGTGGAAATTCAAAGAAAATTATGGAACAGGGGCAAAAAGGTCATAAAATCAGAAAATAAAATCATGAAAAATTTCCTAAATGTTTTAAGAATACACATGAATTTTTGTAGAATTTTCCCATATGTTTTGGTATTTTTAAAAATTAGAAATCAAACGTGTAGAAAGAAATAAAAATGAAAAATAAATGCAAAATGCAGGGGGGTATGAACATAGCAATTGGACAGTTCAAAATCATTGGGCTTCAATACATGGGGGTGTAATTATCAATCTGGTTAAGTCCAATTAGCACGCAAAACACCATAACTAGCGTGTTCTTCAGTCAACATAGTCAAAGCAATCCAAGCCATCAGATTAAGTCATAGTCAAACAAAAGTCAAAGTACACGAATCCAACACACGCGCATGAGGTCACACACAAATTACCATGTACTGCATCACACAATGTTTAAGTAAATTCAGAAATGGTGCACATGATTTGCACGTGAATTTTAATGTGCTGTCAACTTTTGGACCACACGATCACACACATCCAACGGCCATGATTTAAACTGCAACCAAAACCCTAACTAAAAACCACCGGCCGGAGAGGGACCTCCGGTCACCTTCTCCGGTCACACGCCACCGTCTGCAACTTCACATGTCCCAGAAATGCCCAACTATTATACCAAAATGAAGCTGAGCTCACGTAGATTAAGAATTCACAATTGTTTTTCACATACCAAGCACACACATAGAGAACAGAGGAGATTAAATCATGCCCTAAGTTTTAGATCTAGGCTTCTAAGAAGCTCTATCAACTAGCCGGAGTAAGCAGAGCTTCTATCAAGCTTAAGACAGCAAAAATAAATCAAAACTAAAGAGAATCGAATGAAGAAGAGTGCATGATGAAACCTGAAAATGTGGAGCAATTGGAGATGTTGAGAAAAACCAGAGGAAAGCTTGATATGCTGAGCTTCTAGATCTTCAAACTTAGCAAAATAAATGCTATGGATTCGTAAATAGATGAAGGATGTTGAAGCTTGCAATGGTGCTGAACTTGCAGAAATGGAGTTGTTCTTGTTGCTCTTGATTCAACAATGCCAAACAATGATAATGCAGATGAAAAGTGGAAGAAGAGTGTTGAAATCGTGTGGAATCAGAGAGAAAGTAGAGAGAGTTTGAGGTGTTCTTGGAGAGAAATGTGGTTGTCAAAAACTGAAAAATGAAAATGGAGTGTGTGATTTCTTTTATAGTGTGAGCTTACCACGGTTTAATGAGTTGAGTTAGGGTGAGTCAAGGTGGTTAACTGAGTCCACCCTAACTAACTGAGTCAAGTTAGTTAGGGGGCGAGTGATCAAGGCTGGGTTATGGTGAGGTTAATCTCATGACAGTTATGGTGAAGCAGCAAGAGAAACGAATGGCAAAGGCTGTTGCATTAGAAACTTGCTCAGCAAGCTTGTTTTTTCTATTTCCATGCAAGGCACGTGCTAGTGTATGAGTTTTATGTCATGTGTGCTTGGTTTAAAGAGGAAAGCTGAGGTTAAGAAGTGTTTGTGGTGTGTGTGAACCAAAATCATGCAACATGCTGTCAATGTATCCATGCCAACATAGGGTAGTTTGTGGAGGTTTTTCTCTCTACTCAATGGCTGCATTAGGGAGTTTATGGGTTCATTGGAAAGAGGATGCATTGGAGCACAATATTGATTTGGAAATTGAAGTGGAATGAGGTCTCAAACATGTCTAAAAATGACCTCAAACAGATGGAAAAAGAAGCTGGTACATGGGTGCGCAGACTTGTGGCATGACCTGGTTGTGACCTGGTCAAATTTCAGTTGCAATGACCATTCTTTGAGCCATCATAACTCCTTAACCTTTGATCAGATGAAAAATTGATAAACACCAACTTTGAAGATCTCACATAGAGGAACAACTTTGATGTTGAAAGATTTTCCATTTGAAGCCTCTAATCATGAGTAATTGATCAATACATTTGGCCCACCAAGTGTTTGAGAAAATGACTGCGCGCGTGCCCTGAAAATCTTGGTCATGACCTAGTTTTGGACCTACTTTGCTCAAACTTTGATCAATCATATCTCACTCAATTTTTATCCAATGGAGATGTTCCACACATGGATTTGAAGCTTAAAGCAAGGCCTTTCATTGAGGCAGAGTGGAATTTTCATTTGGTGCTCCAAATTTAAATGGCCTTGGTTCAAACTCTGATGCAAAATGGCCAAAACTTGCTATTTTTAGCAACCCTACTTCATCCAAAAATGGCAACTTTTTACATCTTGATTTTTTCATGATTCCTTTGGAGTTTCTTGATCAAATTTTGTACATTGGACATATGTAACATGAATTTCATGAACTTGGCCTCAAAAAGTCAAGAGTTGACTTTTTCCTCTGATTATTTGACTTTGCCCCAATTTCTCTAATTCTTGATCTTTCTTCCAATTGAACCACTTCTAAAACCAATTGAGAGGCAATTTTCCACATACATACACTTAAGGACATATGGAATACCATGACATCAAGTTTTGTTCAAAAAATCAAAGATTCCCTGATTTAATGGGAAACCCTAGTTTTGGTGCCCACCTCCTAGGAGAAAAATGTGCAGTCTTCAAATCCAAATTCCTCAGAGTATGTTGTGTATCCTCTTAAAGGATGATGAGAAATGCCACTTGAGAATGATTTTGAATCAATGAGCTATCTCTTTTGAGGGTTTTCCTTCAATTTTTGGACTTCTTGCATAGTGTAGGATGTAATGCCTCAATCTCCTATTGTATCTCTTATCCTTGAGGTTGTGGATGATCAACTGAGATAATATGAGACATGAAAGGCTTCTTGGCTTGCCTTGAGGCAACTTGACTGACCTTTTGTGCTTTGAATGATTCCTAGATTGTCCACCTTCCACATGATCACATGCCCTGATGGTAAGAAGGATGCCATGCTTCATTTTTCTATGTTAAATGCAATGTAATGTTAATGAGATGGATATGATATGATAAATGATAATGCCATGCTATGATGACAAAGAAGGAGAGCAAATTTTGGGGTATTACAGCTGCCCCTATTCAAGCGCTGTAGACCTGAATGCCTGAAAGCGATTGCTTTCGGACTTTCAAGGTATATAGTGATTGAATACCAAATATAACCAAAAATTTGCTCTGGGTGAAGAAGAAAAAGGGATATAAACCCAACGAGACTGCTGGATCGAGTCCTCGATGAAACGTCGGAGAGATCTGTCTTTTGAACGACGCCAGACGACTACTGGCTTGCCACACTACTGGTGGACTTTAATAATGTCTTTTATGCAATTCCAGACGACTACTGGCCTGCCACACTACTGGTGGACTTTAATAACGTCTTTTATGCAATTCCAGACGACTACTGGCCTGCCACACTACTGGTGGACTTTGGAAATGTCTTTTTGAACGACGCCAGACGACTACTGGCTTGCCACACTACTGGTGGACTTTAATACTGTCTTTTATGCAATTCCAGACGACTACTGGCCTGCCACACTACTGGTGGACTTTGCAGCTTCGTGCCACCCGAAGATGGACTTCTGCCAATCCACTGTTGGACTTTTGCCACCCGAAGACGGACTTTTGCCAATCCACTGTTGGACTTTTGCCACCCGAAGACGGACTTTTGCCAATCCACTGTTGGACTTTTGCCACCCGAAGACGGACTTTTGCCAATCCACTGTTGGACTTTTGCCACCCGAAGACGGACTTTTGCCAATCCACTGTTGGACTTTTGGAATTTGCCACCCTTAGATGGACCTTTTTCCAATCCACTGTTGGACTTTTAGCTGCTTTGCCACCCGAAGACGGACTGTTGCCAATCCACTGTTGGACTTTTGCCACCCGAAGATGGACTTTTGCCAATCCACTGTTGGACTTTTGCCACCCGAAGACGGACTTTTGCCAATCCACTGTTGGACTTTTAGCTGCTTTGCCACCCGAAGACGGACTTTTGCCAATCCACTGTTGGACTTTTGCCACCCGAAGACGGACTTTTGCCAATCCACTGTTGGACTTTTGCCACCCGAAGACGGACTTTTGCCAATCCACTGTTGGACTTTTGCCACCCGAAGACGGACTTTTGCCAATCCACTGTTGGACTTTTGCCACCCGAAGACGGACTTTTGCCAATCCACTGTTGGACTTTTGGAATTTTCCACCCTTAGATGGACCTTTTTCCAATCCACTGTTGGACTTTTGCCACCCGAAGACGGACTTTTGCCAATCCACTGTTGGACTTTTGCCACCCGAAGACGGACTTTTGCCAATCCACTGTTGGACTTTTGCCACCCGAAGACGGACTTTTGCCAATCCACTGTTGGACTTTTAGCTGCTTTGCCACCCGAAGACGGACTTTTGCCAATCCACTGTTGGACTTTTGCCACCCGAAGACGGACTTTTGCCAATCCACTGTTGGACTTTTGCCACCCGAAGACGGACTTTTGCCAATCCACTGTTGGACTTTTGGAATTTGCAAAATTGTATTACTCTCTGCATCTGTGTCAGACATCTCTGCTGACTCTGCTGAGGAGCAATGACCAATGATTTGACTTTGGAGACTCCTGAAAGGATATCCTCTCCACTGGAGAATGAATGAACAATCCGTCTGCTTCGAATTGCCAAGCTTGCCAAAAATAATTTGGACTTAAAGAATAATAAATCTGCCAGTAATCACTTCATCTGCTGGGGGAATGAATTCTGGTCACAGCGATTCCGCTGGGGATGAGAATTTCTTTGCATGGCGTCTTGCTAGGGGAGAAAAGTCATAAAAACTCTGCTTGGGGATCTATCCAATCCAAGACCCTTTGTAGGGGTTATCCACCTTTTGACCCGGCTGGGGAAAGACTGTACCATCCTTGTTGAGGAATAGATTCTGCCGATCTTATAAACCTCTGCGGGGAGAACAACAACTCAGCTGGGGAGTATTGCTGACAAGATTCGATGCTGACCTCTGTGGGGGATCATTACCAGAGACACAATCTTGCTGGGTATCAGGGCTACTCTGCCAGGGATATGCAAATCCTGGTTAGAACATTCCCCTGCAACTTGCTAGGAAGAGTCCTTAGAGATCTGTTGGGGAAACCCAAAGCAAATCCACAGTAGTCTGCTGAAGAATATGACTGTCGAGCTTAGGATAAGTACTACAATGCCCCATGTTAGGCGAGCTTCCCTTTAGACAATTCCGTTAGGGATGACGAGTTTATAACAAACTCTGCTGGCGGAAACTGCTTTAAAACGTCTCGTGCTGGAGAATGCCTTTTGAGAGGATTTTACAGAAGACCAACTGTCCTCAAACTCTACTGGGGATGATCAACACTTCATGCTGGGGAAACAAACATGCCCCATGCTTGGACAAAACAACAATTCGTCCCCGAAGAGGATGTCATAAGAGGATTTTACAGAAGATCTAGCCTCTTCAAACTCTTGTGACTTCGCTGGGGATAATGACCATCAGTTTCGGTGTCGACGAGACCACCCTTTTGGGGAACCTGTGACCGTTATCGACACAGAAAAGCTTGTAGTTGTTGGAAGTACTGAATGAGAGAATCGACTTAATAAGATACAACGGTACCCGGTTGAACTTAATTCACTGAGATCGACCCGATGAACGCCGATCTCCTTACCCATAATTGCCCCAGTCTTTTGCGTGGGGTGATTTATTGCTAGTCTTGTGCTTAAAATCATCTGCACCTGCTACCTGCAACAAAAGAATATGCCCACATGCCCCGAATATTGCGTGGCTAGAATCCACCATCCGGGAATATTCAACATTCGAAGCAATTTCAAATGTTTTTCTGCGCATGTTATTGCAAGGCTGCCATGTTTTCAAATGCAATGTTTTATCAACAATTAGGACGTTTTTGCAAACAAAGCAATAAAACAAAAATAGAAAGCTTTTTATTAAAATTCAATTTATTGACTGAGAGCCCAGAATAGGCAATTACATCTGGAAGCAATCCCTGGAAAGAGGTGATCGCTGAAAATTGAGAAAAGAAACTATCCTAATGGCAATGTGAAAACGGAATTCCACTGAGTTTCCATTCTGTTATGACCAGTATGTCTTCAAAACTCCCCGACCTTGCCTTCTGAGGAATGATCAGACCGATTCCTATTCTTCAGAACGTCAGTTGTTCAAACGGTAATGGGTACAGATAACTCAGACTGCAGTCATTCGCTTAAATCCCTCTTTTGTGTGGACCGCCCTTTCAGGTTTTCGATCCACCAGGATACCCTTTTTTGCCTAAGTTGCCCTTTCGGGTTTTCAACTTACCGGGTGTACAAAATTTTTTCAATTATATCCCTAATTTTTGCCCGAACCTTATTCTGTTTTTGGTTCGCCGGGATGCCCTTTTTTGCCTGGATTTTTTTTATTCTTATTATCCAGCGGGTCTATTCATGCGAAGTATTTTTTGACTACGTCCGAGTTGACAGGGGATGAAAAGTCTTCGCCATCCATGGTTGTAAGCAATAAAGCTCCGCCCGAAAAGACCTTTTTAACCACGAATGGACCTTCATAGTTAGGAGTCCATTTGCCCCTGTGATCTGTATTGGGAGGAAGGATCCTTTTGAGTACCACATCTCCGACTTTGTAAACCCGAGGACGCACCTTTTGGTCAAATGCCTGCTTCATTCTGCGCTGATATAGTTGCCCATGGCATACAGCCGCCAATCGCTTTTCCTCAATAAGGCTCAGCTGATCAAATCTGGCTCGTACCCATTCAGCTTCATCTAGCTTAACATCCATCATGACTCTGAGGGACGGAATCTCTACTTCAACCGGTAGCACTGCCTCCATACCATATACAAGTGAGAATGGGGTTGCCCCAGTGGACGTGCGTACCGACGTTCGATACCCATGCAAAGCAAATGGTAACATCTCATGCCAATCTTTGTACGTGACAACCATCTTCTGTACAATCTTCTTGATATTTTTGTTGGCCGCTTCGACCGCGCCATTCATCTTTGGGCGGTACGGAGAAGAATTGTGGTGTTCGATTTTGAAGTCCCGGCATAACTCAGCCATCATCTTATTGTTCAAATTAGAACCATTATCAGTAATGATTCTTTCGGGAACTCCATATCGGCAAATGATATCCCGTTTTAAGAAACGAGCGACCACTTGTTTTGTAACATTGGCATAGGATGCGGCTTCAACCCATTTGGTGAAGTAATCAATTGCCACCAAGATGAAACGATGACCATTGGAAGCTGTGGGCTCAATCTTTCCGATCATATCAATGCCCCACATGGCAAACGGCCAAGGCGACGACATGATGCTCAACGGATTTGGAGGCACATGCACCTTGTCTGCATAGATCTGGCATTTATGGCATTTGCGGGCATATTTGCAACAATCTGACTCCATAGTCAACCAATAATATCCCGACCTTAACAACTTTTTAGCCATTGCATGCCCTCCGGCATGGGTACCGAAAGAGCCTTCGTGCACTTCAATCATCAACAAGTCTGCTTCATGTCTATCCACACATCTAAGCAGGACCGTGTCAAAATTTCTTTTATACAGCACGCCATCTTTGTTCAAGAAGAAACTACCAGCTAACCTTCTCAACGTCTTCCTATCTTTGGACGATGCCCCGGGCGGGTACTCTTGACTCTTTAAGAAACACTTAATGTCATAAAACCATGGCTTGTCATCAGACGCTGCATCGACCGCAAACACAAATGCTGGTCTGTCAAGGCGGGATACCTCAATCTTAGGTACATGGTTCCATCCTTGCACTTTGATCATGGAAGACAAAGTGGCCAAGGCATCAGCGAACCTATTCTCATCTCGAGGAATGTGGTACAGTTTCACTGTTGTGAAAAATGTCAGCAATCTCCTCGTATAATCTCTATACGGCACTAGATTTGCTTGGTGCGTGTACCAACTCCCTTTCACTTGATTGATTACCAAAGCTGAATCACCAAATATATCAAGGGTTTTAATCCGTAGATTAATCGCCTCCTCGATCCCCATTATACAAGCTTCGTACTCTGCTTCATTGTTGGTGCATCCGAAAGTTATTCGTGCAGTGAAAGGCATATGAACACCTTCCGGCGTGATAAGAACTGCTCCAACTCCGCACCCATTCATATTGACAGCCTCATCAAACATCAGACTCCATTTGGATTCAGGGTCTGGCCCCTCCTCCGGAAGTGGTTCCTCGCAGTCCTTAGCTTTGAGAAACATGATGTCCTCATCAGGGAAGTCAAACTTCATGGGTTGGTAATCATCAATCGGCTGTTGCGCAAGATAGTCGGACAAGATACTTCCTTTGATGGCCTTTTGTGAAGTGTACTGAATGTCATACTCTGTCAAGACCATTTGCCACCATGCAACTCTGCCTGTCAATGCTGGTTTCTCGAAAATGTACTTGATAGGATCCATTTTTGAAATCAACAAGGTCGTGTGCCTAACCATATATTGCCTCAATCGCTTAGCGGCCCATGCAAGCGCACAGCATGTCTTTTCAAGCATTGAGTATCGGGACTCACAATCATTGAACTTTTTGCTCAGGTAGTAAATAGCATGCTCCTTCCTACCTGTCTCGTCATGTTGACCGAGAACACAACCCATGGAACCTTCAAGCACTGTCAGATACATTATCAGCGGTCTCCCTTCAACTGGAGGCATTAGAATCGGAGGTTCCTGCAAGTATTCTTTTATCTTATCGAATGCCAACTGGCAATCGTCATTCCACCTGACCGTTTGATCTTTCCTTAACAATTTAAATATTGGCTCACACGTGGCTGTTAGGTGAGATATGAACCTTGCAATGTAATTCAATCTACCCAAGAAACCACGAACCTCTTTTTCTGTTCTCGGTTCAGGCATTTCTTGTATTGCTTTCACCTTGGCAGGGTCAACCTCAATTCCTCTTTCGCTCACGATGAAACCCAGTAACTTTCCAGAACGCACCCCAAACGTGCACTTGTTTGGATTTAATCTCAGACGGAACTTTCTCAACCTTTCAAACAGCTTTTTCAGGTTAACCAGATGTTCCTCTTCTGTTCTCGACTTGGCAATCATATCATCTACATAACATTCGATCTCCTTATGAATCAAGTCATGAAACAATGTCACCATCGCCCGTTGGTACGTTGCCCCTGCGTTTTTCAACCCAAAAGGCATTACTTTATAACAATATGTACCCCACGGAGTAATGAACGTGGTCTTCTCCATGTCTTCAGGTGCCATCTTGATCTGGTTGTACCCGGAGAACCCGTCCATAAATGAGAACACTGAAAATTGAGCTGTATTATCGACCAGCACATCAATATGAGGTAGTGGAAAATCATCTTTCGGGCTAGCTTTATTAAGATCTCGATAATCCACACACATTCTCACTTTTCCATCTTTCTTCGGTACTGGCACGATGTTGGCTACCCATGGAGGATACTTTGTCACAGCAAGAAAACCAGCGTCCCACTGCTTCTGGACTTCCTCCTTAATCTTTAAGGCCATGTCGGGGTGAGTCCGACGAAGTTTCTGCTTGACTGGCGGACATTCTTCTCTCAATGGCAGCCTGTGCACAACAATATCTGTATCCAACCCCGGCATGTCTTGATACGACCAGGCGAAGATGTCAACATACTCGCGCAACATTTCCATCAAAGTTTGCTTCACATCTGCTTGCAAGCTGGCACCAATCCTGATCTCTTTCTTGGCGTCCTTAGTACCAATATTGATGATTTCTACAGTCTCCTGATGAGGCTGGATGACCCTTTCCTCCTGTTTCAACAATCTGGCCAGTTCTTCAGGGAGTTCACAATCTTTCTCATCCCCTTCTTCGGCTTGATAAATCGGATTGTCAAAGTCATACATGGCCATATCAAAATCGTTATCAGTGGTATCCGGAGGATCAAGTCTGCATGAACGGGTTCATGCCTTATTTTAGAATTTATTTTTAAGCAAAACAAAAGAAAATGAAACATTGCCATTTTATTTTTTTTTTGTGCAAAAATAAAAACTGAAAGACAGAGAACAAAATTTGATTGCAAAACGTCCTTTATTAAGGATTAAACATTGCAAATGCAACCATGGTGGCCCTACAAATGAATCTATACGCCTTGGGCAGAGCGCAAGATTTTGTCATGCATTATGGTTAGAAAAAACAAAGAAAAATTACTCTGTCTGAAGAGTAACCCGGATGACTTCTTCAACGAACCAGTTCTGCACTTGTTGTCCCGGAACATGAGGGCGTACCCAGTTGTCCAGGTCACAATTACTGTCAACACTATCCTCTGTGGCTGCACAAGACTGGTCCATGTAGATAATTCCCCCACTATTGAAAGTAATGGGTCCCCTGCTCCCCGCATCTGAAGTTGTAAAGGGATGATAACCAATACCAAATTTGTCTTCCTTCATTGGGGTCTCTATCAACCTGCCCCAACCTTGGGCGTTGCCTGCCCTGACGACTTCGACAGCCTGTTTGTAAGATGAAATGGAGGTACCAGCCCCAACTGGTACAGAAGAAGACTCAGGTGCATCGTCAATATTGACTGCTTCAAATGATTGGCACAGCATCTCATGAATTTCCCCATCCATTTCAATGTACTTGAACGTGGACAAGTGACTCACAAAGATGTCTTCTTCCCCACACACTGTCACAACCTGCCCTTCAAACTCATACTTCAGCTTTTGATGTAGAGTAGAAGTAACAGCCCCGGCTCCGTGAATCCAAGGGCGTCCCAATAGGCAGCTATATGCAGGTTGTATGTCCATTACATGGAACGTGGATTTGAATACCTGTGGTCCAATTTGTACGGGCAATTCCACCTCACCAAACACAGATCGTCTAGTTCCATCGAATGCTCTGACCACCAATTCACTAGGCCTTAAGATCAAACCGTCAACTTCCAGCTTCATTAATGCCTTCTTGGGCAAGACATTGAGTGATGAACCAGTGTCTACCAGTACATGAGATAACACTGCGCCCTTACACTCCATCGTGATATGCAAAGCCTTATTATGGTTTCTTCCTTCAACAGTCAAATCTCTACTTGTAAAGCCCAAGCCATGGCTGACATTAACATTGGAGATTACGCCCTCGAGCTGATTAACAGTAATTTCTTGTGGCACGTACGCACTCTTCAACACTCTCAACAACGCCTGTCGGTGCGCATCAGAGCACATCAATAGTGACAAGATTGAAATCTTTGAAGGGGTCTGATTCAGTTGGTCCACAATCTTATAATCGCTTTTCTTGATTATCTTCATAAATTCTTCCATTTCCTTATCAAAAGTAATCTTCGTCTCTGCTTCAGGTGTAGGTGCACTTTCAACCACCTGTTTACCCTTAGCCTTTGCTGCAGCTTCTACCTCCTTATCACTTCTCAAGGTTTGGGGAGCGAACAACCTTCCACTCCTTGTAAAGCCCCCTACACCCCCTACGTTATCAACATTTGGGCTGACTGATGACTCAACTTCCTGTTTTTTACCTTCGTAATATACATCTGCCCCATAGTGCCATGGGATAGCTTTCGTGGATGTGAACGGAATTGGTCCTGGCACCGTGATAGTGACAGGACTGGGCCCTTCTGGCGCAACACTCGCCACGGGAACTGCATTGACCGGCATTTGAATCTCAGCGGGAGTGTAATAGATGGTCACGGTTGATATTTCATCAGTGTCTTTCACGACTCTGTCGAACTGTAGACATCCTTCATCGATCAGATTCTGTAAACCCATCTTCAACTTATCACAGCCGTTCTCCTGATTCATGCACTCAGAGCAATCTTGATTACAGCCCGGGAACACCTGTCCCTTCAATAAACGATCTTTTACAACCAACAAAGAAGTTTTCACTTGATGGATATCTGTCACCAGATTCAATCTCCTCCCATCTTCAATAGCGTACACATTTGCTGCACTATGATCAGGCATGGGATGCTGAGTAATATTAGGAGCGGGAGAGAAATTGATGGCTTTAGCATCAATCAAATCTTGTACTTTATGATGGAAAGCCCAGCATTTTTCAATGGAGTGCCCCTGAGCACCTGAGTGGAACTCACAACGAGCATTAGCATCGAAGTTAGGTGGCAGGTTTCCAGCAACCGGAGCTTTCATAGTACGGAGTTCTACCAACTTTAACTCGAGTAGCCTGGGCAATAGCGCGGCATAAGTCATAGGGAGAGGATCCATCTTACGATCCCTCTGTCTAGACCTTTGCTGGAAAAAAGGTTGTTGCTGTTGAACTTGTTGTTGGGGTTGTTGTTTCTGAATAGACGGTGTGGGGATTGTTACAGCATCTACCTGATAATAAGCTCGAGAACGCCCTCTGCCTCGTCCTCTAAACACAGCATTCGTATCACCTTCTCTTCTTTTCTGGTTACTAGCAAACGGTTTCTTCGTCCCCGAAGAGCCAGCCCCACTCACATCCTGGATCTTTCCAAGCTTTAACAGACTTTCTATTCTTTCTCCCGCAATTACAATATCAGCAAATCCAGTCGACGGACAAGCAGCTAATCTATCCAGATAGGCCCCTTGCAAGGTGCCCATGAACATATCTGCCATTTCTCTGTCTGACAAGGGAGGTTGGACCTGGGCAGCCATTTCCCTCCACCTCTGTGCATATTCTTTAAAACTCTCCTTGGCATTTTGTGACAATCCCTGCAATTGGGTGCGGTTGGGCGCCATGTCAATATTATATTGGTATTGCTTCAGGAACGCTTCTGCCAGATCTTTCCAATTCTTCACAGCAGCTCTATTCAACTTCATGTACCAGGTCAAAGACGCCCCCGCCAGACTGTCCTGAAAATAGTGCATCCATAGCTTCTCGTCATCCGTATGGGCTGAAATCTTCCCAAAGTAAGCTTGAAGATGCGTTTGGGGACACGCATTGCCGTGATACTTATCAAAAGTGGGAGGTTTGAATTTAGGGGGAATTCTGACTCCTGAGACCAGCCCCAAGCTGGTAACATCAATACCCATAGAGTTCTTGCATTCTATGGCCCTGATCTTTTCTGCTAACTCCTCATACCTTCGATCACCTTGATTACCCACATCAGCATCTAGTAGAGTAAATTGGTCTTCCAGAGTATCTTCAAGAGTAACACCAGCATGCCTACCATTTCCATTACCCCGATTGTTACCACCAGGAGGAGGGTTGCCACCGGGAGGAGGGATGCCGTGTCCCTGTGAATTGTCATGTTGGTCACCTTCGGGCCCATTGTCGGGACGCTCTACCAGAAGCCTCAGTCTCTCCTGATTTTGCGCCATGCCAGTCATGAGGGTCATGAACTGGTCCATACGTGCCCTCATTTCCGCCAAATCACTTTGCACTTGATCCATGATTCTTACTTGATTCCTTCGCGTCGAATATCGGTGAATATGACTCTCCGCTATACTGCCTGAAACCAAATAAAGGTTAGAGACCCCGCAACGAGTACCTGAAAAGCAAGTAACAAAAAATGCAAAATGATATGCAATGCCATGTTTGTCATTTCCGAGGTACTTTATACCCTGATTCCAATCCAACCACAGAAATCTGAAGACCAGAAATTGTGATATAAAGAGGCGTGTCATGGTCATGTGCTTGTGTGCAGCTATCTGATAAGGAATAATTCTGAATAAAACTGCTCATACTCATTCAACAAAGTATCCAGGTACATTTAAGAAAGATTCAACCGTAAATGCAATACAAGGAAAAATGGATCCATCAACAAGCCTGATGGTAACCATTAATAACAAAATATAAGGAAAAGAACATCAGTCTGACAATTCCACACCCTTCAGCTTATCACTTGAGTATTTGATCTCCTCAAAAAGTATACGGGTACGCTGGTGATTCGGCTTTTCAATCATCTCTTTGATCAAGACATCCCTTTTCTCAAGAGCTTCAGTTAAAGAACCCATATGCAGCATCAGAGCTTCGTCATCACACACTCCTTTGTGTCTCTTTATGCCGGCTTGCGTCTTGAGTATCTCCCTTTCTATCATGACTTCTTCAAGCTCTTTCTTGGTATTCTTCAACTGGCTTCTAGCTTCTTCTAACTGTTCTTGACTTTTATCGAGACTTTCCCGATACTTTCTCCTCTGCTCATGTGCCTTTTTAAGCTCCTCGTCTTTAGTCTTCGACTGATCCTTTAACTCGGCATTTTCAATTCTGACTTCATCCCAAGCTTGACGAAGTTGAGCTAATGAATCCTTGCTTCGGGCTAAAGCCTGTTTTGTAATCTTGTGAGCCTGACTAGTGTCATCTGCTCCCAAAGTAAGTTTCCGAAAGTACCGAGCTCGGTCATCAAAATCTTCCTCTTTGTCAGCCAAGGTTTTTTTCGCTTTCAAGGCTCTCTTTTCCAACTCTTTGTTGTCAGCTAGAGCTTTCTGAAGACATCTGCTCATTCCAGAATTCTCTATCTGCAACTCTCTGACCATTTTCTTCCACTTCTCACATTCTTCAATAGCCACCATAGTGGGTTGTTCTGGCTGTACTGCACATAAAAGAGGTCCCCTTGAAAAGGGTAAAAGCAATTCCTTTACTTTCGTTTCAATCCACCTGTCATATTCAGGATAAGATCTACAATCTCCTTTTCCAAAAACTGCTTTTCCAATTTTGTGCTTATCTTTCCAAGCATTCACTACTTCTACTACCTTCGCATCTTTAGTTCCTGTAAAGAATAAAGATTCTTCCACATCTTGCTTTGTAGGAGGATATCTGGAAGCATACCCAAACTGTCGGATGGCCAAAACTGGATTATAATTGATCCCTCCTTTTCTGCCAATCAAAGGCACATTTGGAAAATTTCCGCATCTTGTGACAAGCTCTATTCTCAACAACCGGTGATCAAACCATACAATGTTATCAGCAGTTAAACTCATCAATCGTTTAGACCATTTCGCCACATCTTTGGTTTCCACAAAGGCACCTGTCTGAGGCAAATGTTTGAAAAACCAATGGCTCAGCAGTGGAGTACAACAACTAACAGATCCTCCCCTCCTTTTCTCATTCTTATAGTGCACGGAATGATAAAAATCTCCTAACAAAGTAGGGACTGGATTTTTAAGAACGAAAACTCTTGTCGCTTGCATATCCACAAAGTCTTGCTGATTGGGAAAGAAAACTAGGCCATATATGCAGAGAGCCAGAATGGAATTGTAAACCGTCCAATTTTTAGCACTTGCAGCCTCTTGGGCCTGTCCAGCCAGAAATTCTAAATGAAATCCGCTAACTCCATTTTTACTGCTCACACCACTCTTTATCAATGTCTGATCCATTTGTAAAGCAGCAGCAATTTCTTTTACGCTGGGAGAACTACCAGAGAAGAATGGTATTGCCGACGTGATCGGAATTCCCAAAATAAATGAGAATTCTTCCAGTGTTGGCATCAAAATGTAATCTGAAAAAAGAAAGCACCTCAACGAAGGCTCGTAGAACTGCAGCAGAGTGTGTAAAGCATCATGCTCATACTTGGTGATTGTACGGACCATCCCAACCAAATTCCCGTAGCTCTTCTGAAACCTATCAAGAATACCCGGACCAGCCATATCTATAACTTTGAGCAATGAATCCAAGACAGGATCTGGAAACTTGTAAGACACATTGTTCTTTCTCTCGGCGACGATCTCTGTTGCACCCATGGATTGGAATCAGAAATGTATTATGCACCTGAAAATGACAAACATAACTGTTATGATATGATAATGCAATGCAAAAGGGCATGTGATCAGGTAATCAAGTGTCGGTGTCTGTATTGAACTGTGTGCACTGTGTCTCTGTACTGAATCTGGAAATATCTGAGATGAACACTTAAATCACTGTCATAGGATACAATGTCTGAAATCATCATAGAATCACAAGTAAGGTAGGTAGGAGGCTGGGTTTCCTGCAAACCTGTAAACATCCCGCCCATACTCACATGTGGTTCTTAGAAAATAAGGCTTGTCAGCTTCGGAGGTTTGAGAAGCAATAGCACATTCAGCCCGTAGGATACAATGCTATGCCAATCAAAGAGGTCGTCCACTGACTCCCCTTAGAAAATAAAAGTCATCCTATGCAAGTTCCAAAGTGGGCCCTCGGGTGCGAATGGGTTTGCCACAGAATGTGGTCTGCCATTGTCACCACTAAAAAGGGATATTTCCACTAAGGTCCTCATGATCGGTCACTAGAGTCGACAGCTCTCTAGATCTACATCCTGGAATACGCAAGATGCGCATGCCACGACGTGTCCCAAGATAGCCTCGTCTAGCTGTGAATTTCGTGAACACCCAACGCACTCCAAACGGCACGTAGGTCCCACTACTCTCCACTCTAATTCTAAGTGTATACTCAAGCCTGTGTAATGGGCTTATCTCTCAGAAATCCCATCCCGCCAAACAGAAAATAGCACAGTCCAACACAACAGTAATAATATGATATGTAGTGCTAAAAAGCAGTAAATACAGTAATGTACAGTAAAGCAGTAAATAACCATACAATAAAATGGTAAATATAGCACAACAGTAAACACCCAATGCAAGAAACACAGACAAGCGCTAGGATTGACTCGCTTAGGGATGGACCAGCAATAGGTCAACCTCAAATTCTCCCCAGTAGAGTCGCCAGCTGTCGCTCCCGGGATTTTCATCCAAGTACAAACGCGAAAGTGGCACCGAAACAGAGTCGCCAGCAATGTGTATTTATCCCAAGAGAGGGAAAGGAAACACCGCGTAAACCTGAGAGAAAGGAAAAGCATGGTCTTGCGACCAAGAGAAGTGGGTAAGGGAGTCGGTTACGCGAGAGGAAGGTATTAGCACCCCCTCACGTCCATCGTACCCGATGGGATCCACGCTTGCTTGTCTCGATCAAAGGGTGTAAAGAAAGGAATACTGAGAAAGAACTGAAAAAGGAAAGGAGAAAGAGAAACAAATGTAGGGAAAATAAAAGAAGTGCTCGCATGGGCCCTACCCCACTGCCTACGTATCTCATAGGGAACATGAGAATCAGAGCGACGTAGTTCCCCTCACTAGGGATGAATTGTTTGTGTTTTTTATAGAACGGCTTACGTTCTAGCTCAGGTGTTGCAGGCTCGCTGGTCCGAGTGCGTTACCGTCTTGCAAAAGAACGAGTAGAAGCGCGTTCGTACGCTAAGAGTGAGTGTGGTGAGAAAAGAATTCCCGAAGGAAAGACGTTATTGTTTGTTTTTGTCTTTTAAGAGTTTTTTCATTTGTTTGCATATGATAGTGTATCTGAATCTTAGTCATTGGAATGGGTACATTCTCACATTCCAAGATGGAATAGGTAAGAAAGCACACTAAGAGTGAAGAAGACCCCCACACTTAGCTCCAATTGTCAAGGTTCAAACACACTAGCATACTTGTGTTTATTAAGTGTTTTTGTTGATTAAGAAATGAAGAAGTGTTTTTTATTATTTGCACCTTCAACAAGTATTGCATTTAAGTCCCTCATACAAGATCAAATGTTTAACACATTGACCCAAGATGGGCTATATGCTACACATTCTAAGATTACAAGAGAAGACCCCTTATAATCTTTTCTTTATATGAAAGGCCTAAATGCAATAAATGCCTACCTTTATTATGTGTTTTGAATTTCCTTTGAGATGAGAAGATGAAAGACTCAAGAGAGGATAAAGGTAAAACCTATATGGACTAAGACTCAATCCTAATTGAAGATTAAAGGGAGTGATCCTAAAGGTTTGTGAGGTTTCAACCTAAAGTCTAAAGAAAGAAAGAATTAAACAATTCACTTCCAAAGTAGAAGATGAATTGTAATTCAAAAAGGGAAAGTAATGAGTTATTTAAAGAAAGCACATAAGTGCTTAGCAAAACACAAAATGGAATTGTAAAAGAGAAAGGATAGAAGTTGAATGTGGATTCCTTATCCACACTCAATTGAAACTTACCAAAGCCCCTACATGGTTAGTAAACATGTATAAGAAGTAGAAGAAGTAAAAGAACATGTAATGCATCATAAAACTCAAAAGAATTAAATGAGAAACCAAATCCTAGAGCCACAACCAGAATGGGCATCATATGGAAACCAATGGTTATTATCATACAAGTGCAAGTGAATAAGCAACAAACATCATCCATGGCACTAGAACATGCCAACATAAGAAAAGGGAGAATGAAAGATGAAGGGAAAAAGAAGAAATGCATAAATGGAACATGTAATCCATGGATTAGAATTGAAATGAAATGAAAAATGGTTCACAAACCTCTCACAAGTATTCATGAAGAACATTAAGACATTCAAGAAGTAATAGAAGAAGAATTGAAATGAAAGTTCAAAAAGAAAGTGCAAACAATACATGTTAATGATGCACAAAGTTCAAATTGAAATGAACATGTAAAGATGACCTATAATGTGCATCAAAGACCTATAATATCATATGAATGACTCATACCACTATGCAAATGCTCATACAAATATGCACAAAAGAATTCATGCAAACATGCACTAAAGATTACAATGATATAACATGTCATAATGCCTTAAATGAAATGCATCAAGCAAAAATCAAATGTCCTCATGAAAATTATGAAAACATGGTATTGGAGTTCACTAATCAGGGATGAATCACATATCAAAATAGCATATCAAAATTCAAATCAAAATGACTTCAAACAAAGCAATTAGGTCAAATTGAAACATCATGCAAAGTGGTACAAATATAGGCATCAAGACATGTAATAAAGTGACCTAAAAAATCAAACAAAAATCATATAACATGCTTCAATGTATTAGTGAATCAATGCAAAAAGAATCATGTCAAAATAGTTGGTAATGAGCAAGAAAAAAATTAAACAAATTCATGTATCATGCTTAGAATGCATCTAAGTGGAAATTCAAAGAAAATTATGGAACAGGGGCAAAAAGGTCATAAAATCAGAAAATAAAATCATGAAAAATTTCCTAAATGTTTTAAGAATACACATGAATTTTTGTAGAATTTTCCCATATGTTTTGGTATTTTTAAAAATTAGAAATCAAACGTGTAGAAAGAAATAAAAATGAAAAATAAATGCAAAATGCAGGGGGGTATGAACATAGCAATTGGACAGTTCAAAATCATTGGGCTTCAATACATGGGGGTGTAATTATCAATCTGGTTAAGTCCAATTAGCACGCAAAACACCATAACTAGCGTGTTCTTCAGTCAACATAGTCAAAGCAATCCAAGCCATCAGATTAAGTCATAGTCAAACAAAAGTCAAAGTACACGAATCCAACACACGCGCATGAGGTCACACACAAATTACCATGTACTGCATCACACAATGTTTAAGTAAATTCAGAAATGGTGCACATGATTTGCACGTGAATTTTAATGTGCTGTCAACTTTTGGACCACACGATCACACACATCCAACGGCCATGATTTAAACTGCAACCAAAACCCTAACTAAAAACCACCGGCCGGAGAGGGACCTCCGGTCACCTTCTCCGGTCACACGCCACCGTCTGCAACTTCACATGTCCCAGAAATGCCCAACTATTATACCAAAATGAAGCTGAGCTCACGTAGATTAAGAATTCACAATTGTTTTTCACATACCAAGCACACACATAGAGAACAGAGGAGATTAAATCATGCCCTAAGTTTTGGATCTAGGCTTCTAAGAAGCTCTATCAACTAGCCGGAGTAAGCAGAGCTTCTATCAAGCTTAAGACAGCAAAAATAAATCAAAACTAAAGAGAATCGAATGAAGAAGAGTGCATGATGAAACCTGAAAATGTGGAGCAATTGGAGATGTTGAGAAAAACCAGAGGAAAGCTTGATATGCTGAGCTTCTAGATCTTCAAACTTAGCAAAATAAATGCTATGGATTCGTAAATAGATGAAGGATGTTGAAGCTTGCAATGGTGCTGAACTTGCAGAAATGGAGTTGTTCTTGTTGCTCTTGATTCAACAATGCCAAACAATGATAATGCAGATGAAAAGTGGAAGAAGAGTGTTGAAATCGTGTGGAATCAGAGAGAAAGTAGAGAGAGTTTGAGGTGTTCTTGGAGAGAAATGTGGTTGTCAAAAACTGAAAAATGAAAATGGAGTGTGTGATTTCTTTTATAGTGTGAGCTTACCACGGTTTAATGAGTTGAGTTAGGGTGAGTCAAGGTGGTTAACTGAGTCCACCCTAACTAACTGAGTCAAGTTAGTTAGGGGGCGAGTGATCAAGGCTGGGTTATGGTGAGGTTAATCTCATGACAGTTATGGTGAAGCAGCAAGAGAAACGAATGGCAAAGGCTGTTGCATTAGAAACTTGCTCAGCAAGCTTGTTTTTTCTATTTCCATGCAAGGCACGTGCTAGTGTATGAGTTTTATGTCATGTGTGCTTGGTTTAAAGAGGAAAGCTGAGGTTAAGAAGTGTTTGTGGTGTGTGTGAACCAAAATCATGCAACATGCTGTCAATGTATCCATGCCAACATAGGGTAGTTTGTGGAGGTTTTTCTCTCTACTCAATGGCTGCATTAGGGAGTTTATGGGTTCATTGGAAAGAGGATGCATTGGAGCACAATATTGATTTGGAAATTGAAGTGGAATGAGGTCTCAAACATGTCTAAAAATGACCTCAAACAGATGGAAAAAGAAGCTGGTACATGGGTGCGCAGACTTGTGGCATGACCTGGTTGTGACCTGGTCAAATTTCAGTTGCAATGACCATTCTTTGAGCCATCATAACTCCTTAACCTTTGATCAGATGAAAAATTGATAAACACCAACTTTGAAGATCTCACATAGAGGAACAACTTTGATGTTGAAAGATTTTCCATTTGAAGCCTCTAATCATGAGTAATTGATCAATACATTTGGCCCACCAAGTGTTTGAGAAAATGACTGCGCGCGTGCCCTGAAAATCTTGGTCATGACCTAGTTTTGGACCTACTTTGCTCAAACTTTGATCAATCATATCTCACTCAATTTTTATCCAATGGAGATGTTCCACACATGGATTTGAAGCTTAAAGCAAGGCCTTTCATTGAGGCAGAGTGGAATTTTCATTTGGTGCTCCAAATTTAAATGGCCTTGGTTCAAACTCTGATGCAAAATGGCCAAAACTTGCTATTTTTAGCAACCCTACTTCATCCAAAAATGGCAACTTTTTACATCTTGATTTTTTCATGATTCCTTTGGAGTTTCTTGATCAAATTTTGTACATTGGACATATGTAACATGAATTTCATGAACTTGGCCTCAAAAAGTCAAGAGTTGACTTTTTCCTCTGATTATTTGACTTTGCCCCAATTTCTCTAATTCTTGATCTTTCTTCCAATTGAACCACTTCTAAAACCAATTGAGAGGCAATTTTCCACATACATACACTTAAGGACATATGGAATACCATGACATCAAGTTTTGTTCAAAAAATCAAAGATTCCCTGATTTAATGGGAAACCCTAGTTTTGGTGCCCACCTCCTAGGAGAAAAATGTGCAGTCTTCAAATCCAAATTCCTCAGAGTATGTTGTGTATCCTCTTAAAGGATGATGAGAAATGCCACTTGAGAATGATTTTGAATCAATGAGCTATCTCTTTTGAGGGTTTTCCTTCAATTTTTGGACTTCTTGCATAGTGTAGGATGTAATGCCTCAATCTCCTATTGTATCTCTTATCCTTGAGGTTGTGGATGATCAACTGAGATAATATGAGACATGAAAGGCTTCTTGGCTTGCCTTGAGGCAACTTGACTGACCTTTTGTGCTTTGAATGATTCCTAGATTGTCCACCTTCCACATGATCACATGCCCTGATGGTAAGAAGGATGCCATGCTTCATTTTTCTATGTTAAATGCAATGTAATGTTAATGAGATGGATATGATATGATAAATGATAATGCCATGCTATGATGACAAAGAAGGAGAGCAAATTTTGGGGTATTACAAAGTGCATTCAAGTGATTTGTCAAATGCACGAATCTTTTCTGCAAGTCGAGGATTGATTCTCCTGGTTCTATTCTGAATAACTTGTATTCTTGACTTAAAGTATTCAATCTGGATCTTTTGACTTCGGCGGTTCCTTCGTGAGTTTCTAAAAGAGTGTCCCATATTTGCTTGGCCGTTGTACATGTTGAGACGCGGAAGAATTCATCCATTCCAAGTGCACTTTGTAAAATATTTATTGCCTTTTTGTCATAGAGAACCTTTTTCTTATCATCATCATCCCATGATCCTTGTGGCTTTGCCGAACCAACTCCGTTGACAACCGTTGTAGGAATAAAAAGACCATTTTTAATAGCCTCCCATATATCACTTCCTTGTGCTTCTAAATGTGCCTTCATACGGATTTTCCAGAAGTCGAAGTATTGGTCAGAAAACAAAGGAGGCTTGTTGCTACTACCACCGTCTTTGAATACAAGATCATTGTTTGCGGAAGCCATCTGAATCGAATAGGAACAGGTTACCTATCACCTTCTCTGATGCCAATTGAAAGTTGTAAATGCGCCTAAGGGGGGAGGGTGAATTAGGCTCTTAAAAATTTCTTCGGTCTTTTTACCGGTTCTTGGTTATTTTTCCGTTTGATGATAAGTGCTTGAAAGTAAAGTGCGGAAAGGAAAAATGACACAAGAGAATTATAGTGGTTCCCCTCACAGCCCGAGAGTACTCCACTCCTCCTTCAACACGAAAGAGATTTCACTATAGTTTAGAATTATTGTACAGCCTAATCACACCAATGGTGATGCTTACTATCTAACCTATAGGTAACTAAGTGTATGAAGAACAATCCTCTTCAAAACACTCACTTGTTTCCAACAATCCTGGACAACAAGGTAAAACAGAAAAATATTCTTGATAATAAGATTATGTCTTGATAGTATGTTGATATCAATCTTGATATTCGATCTTCTCCTTTGAGACAATATCACTCAAACAATGTATACAAGTGTTCTTGACAAGAATGAGATGAAACAATGATATTTTGTGAAAGATATGCAGAAGTTTCTCTCAAGAAAAATGTTTGAATGAACACTTGAATAATATTTTGAAATATGAAAGGATGAGTGAATTTATGATTATGAAATTGTTAGGAGGTAAGTGTTAAATCTGAAAATAAAGTGTTTAAATATGTGTAGAACACCCCTACAAAAAGGTATGAGAAATATGCAGCAAAGGAATGAAAAGAGATGAGAAAGCAATGCATTTTTCCATGAAAAGTCACCATTTTTCGCACACAGTAACAGTGTTAATCGGTTAACCATATGGGTTAATCGATTAACATATGCCAACGTTAAGAAAATATTCAAATTTTGAACTGGTTAATCGGTTAACCCCACAGGTTAATCGATTAACAGAACTGATTTTTCAAGAAAAAAGTTTAGAAAACAATGTGAATTTTCCATAAAAGATTTGCAATGCACTAGATCAAAGATATGCAAGATGCAAGACATGTGAACACTTGTATAATCATTTAAATGACATTGATATACCTTTGTTCAACCTTTGATCTTCATGATACTTGAACACTTGAAGCTAATTGATTCAACTTGATAGTACTTAGGATATCTTCTTGAACTTGAGCTTCTTGTACTTCATGTAGCTTGATTCTCTTTCTTTTTGCATATTATCTTTGTAGAGAGCTTGTTGTGTTGTCTTCATCAAAACTCAATGTGAGTGAAACTTGCTTCTACAAATTCTTGGAGTGATTTAGTTTCAAGAGATTACAATCTTCTGATAGAGTATGATAGTTTTGAACTATGATTGTCAATGATGACAATGTTAAAATTATCGAAATAGTGTAGGCTCAAGTGACTATACTTGTTATGATTGAGTATGATAGTTATTTCGAACTATGCTTTTTGATGAAGACAATGTGAAAATTCTTGGAGTGGTGCAACTCAAAGTGACTATAATATTTATGGTGAAATATGATATTTCTTTTGAACTGTGATTGTCAGTGAAGACAATGAACATATATGTATTATTTTAAATCAAGGTGAATATTGTTGGTGTTGGTTAAAAATATAAACATTATAAAAGTCTCACGTTGGGTGGTTTATAGAAGTCTATGAATTGTAATAGTTTTCACATAAAGTTATTCTTTGGTTGTCATTTAATAATGGTTGTGGTTTTTCAATGAATTTTTTAGAATTTCCACATTATATTTTTGTATTGTGATTGTTTTCTTTATTTTCATTATGTTGTTTTTTTCAACACTTTCTAGCGCTTTGGTTCTTCGTTGACGGTTAGCACTGGGCGCGAGACACATGTCACCAATAGTGTTCTTGATTTTCAACTCTTATATAAGATTTCATTTTTCTTTTGTGGACAATCTTTAGAGAGAAAATAAGAGAATAGTTAGAGAAATTAATGCCATTACTTAGGCAGAGACAATAACGCTTACTAAAATCAAATGCCATTATTTGGAATATTTTAAGAAAATATAAGTGTGAATATACTGAAAGACCATTTAATATGCATTGGAATTAATAAAAGCTATATATGATGGATTTGTCACGGGGAAGAAAAAAACCAACTCAAGTAGATATACAAGAGATACGCCAAATGAGTTCACAAAAGATAACTGAATATGTATTGGAATTAATAAAAACTAGGTCTTAGTTTGACCGTGTTAGAAATTTTGTAAATGTAACTGAATAAGATGCTTCCGATTCTCCTAAAATGTTTGAAAGGATGTTAAGTGATGCAGAGATGTCGTGTTATAAAAGATGTACTAAATTCATAATATTTTATATTGAATTTAAACTAAATAACATTAAGGCAAAAAATGGATGTTTTGACAATATTTTTATTGTCTAGCGAACTTTGTTAAAGGATAGGCTTCTAAAGAATAACGTATTCCCCATCAAATCTATGAGACTAAAAAATTTTGTGTTTGATTGGAATGCATTATGAAAAGATAAATGTTTGTTTTAATGATTGCATTTTATTGAAATGAATATATGTATCACTAAATATGTTTCTTAAATGTAATGTCCTACAATATAAGAAGAACGAAAAAATTCCAGTCAAAGTGTCACTAATACCAATAATATATTTTATGACAAAACTTTCACATCAAACAACATATATCTGAGGTATAATTTCTCGGTGCACCACATTTTAATTCTTTTTAAAACAAATACCATCTATTTCCTCAGTTGTGGGAAGCAACCAATAGGAATTGTGGCTAAAGGACCAAGCCTCAAAACCCACCTTTTTTATTTTTTTACCAATTTTTTCTAGTTTGCATATTTTATTTTTATAATTTATTTATTTCCTCCGTTGGGACTTTCAACCGAAAGGAAATGTAGCTTATGTACTAAACATCAAGGGTTATGAAAACCGAACCGGACTGGCCAGTTCAACCGGTTAAACCGGGAACCTAGCCTATGTCCGGTCAATTAAACTCTTTAAGCCGGTCTGTCAAGGAACCGGGACAAAAACCAGAAAATCGGGTGGAAACTAGAAAAACCGGTCAAAATCAGGGGTTCATCCAATTACATGGGTTGAACCGGATTTTAACCTTTTCAGCTTTTATTTTTAATTTATTTAAAAGAAAAATATAATAAAAGATGAAAAAGAACTCAATTTAATACTATTGAACCAAATGAGTCTTATAATTGAAGACCTCGCTCTACCTCATTTAGAATTTGGATTTTCTTGATAATAAGGCATAGAATTCTTTTTATAAATAATATTCTCCAATTTATTTTCTAAAGTTTTGAGTGTCAGACATAATTTATTAATAGTGTTATGATCACCCTTTTACAAAGTTGACAATGCTAAAAAAGATACATGTTTCTTCTTAAATTCTAATATTCTTTAACTTAAATCAAGCACCATATAATATATTTTTCATAAGATACAGAATTCTAGCATTTTTAACTCTCTCAAACTGATTCTAGTTAAGAAATGATAGAAAATAAAAGTCACCACTCTATATGATAAATAACTGGTACTAAATCATATAATATACACAATAACGGTCCGACGATTGGTCCGACCCGATCAGACCTTTAAATCTTAAACCCCAGCCTATACCGGTTCAATATCCGATCCGGTTTTAATTACCTTGCTAAACATTAAATCCCACCTTTTTCATTTTTACTTTTATATTTTTTCAATTGAGGCCTTTATTTATTTATTTATAATATATCTATTCCCTCGGTTGGGACTTCCAACCGAGAAGAAATAACAACTATTTTTTTTACACAGTGTTATTTTTTTTAATTTATCTATTCTCTCTGTTGAACGAGATAATCTCTTTTGTGTGTATTTTCTAAAACTAGATTCTAAATTTTCATTTACTTTTCAAAACTAATTTAATCTCCATTCTCCTGTGAAACCGAAAGGTCTCTTAAAAACCATAACCTAAGTGATTTGCACCTTCATCTTCTCCATCATCTTCTTCTTACATTAGGTGTCTTTGATGATTTGTGTTAAGTAAAATGTTTATGTTGCTATTCTTATGAAGTTCTCTTAGGAAGTGTCGATGTTGTGTTAAGTAAAATGTACCATATGTACCATGAATCACACATTATGTGCCTTTATTGATTTGTGTTAAGTAATATGTTTATTGTCTTCGTTGTTGTTTAAGCAGAGATGGGTGATTCAACCACTACCTCTCCTATAAATAAAACTTCCACTACTAAGAATGCAAGTACAATAAATTCTAGAGGTTCCACGATGGTGGCCATGTTGACAAAAATCCGCAACGCCAGTTGTTGCGGTGAGAATCGGATAACAAGCTATTAATTAACTTGCATCACAAAACTTTGAAATTCACCACCGAGCTTTGATTTATCCAAAGGAAAGGGTAAAGAACGAAAACCCTAAAGGGGGGAGATCTAAGGTTCGGGGGTTGGTTATACAAAAGAAAGGTATTAGCAGCCTAAGTATCTGTAGTACTCTACAAGAACCTCTTGTTTAGTTTGTGTTATGTTATGTTTGCTTGCTAAAGATATATATGCTAAAGGTGAAGGTAAATACCTAAGGGTATGTACACTAAGTTTGCTCGCCAAGACGTCGCATCTTGTGCCTACGTATCTGACTAAAGAATCAGAGCAACCGTAGTTCACCTAACTAAAGGTGAGGGAGGAACCATTGACTATGGCCAAAGTTCTAAGGAGAAATGAGTATGAGCTCATTTAGAGTTTAGAAAACTCTCTAAGTCTAAGTTATAGGGGAAGTGAATACTCAAGGTGATGAGTTCACATAGAGTCCAAGAACTCTATCCTAATTCTAAGTTGTGAGATTGTATGGCTATGAGGCCAAAGAGACTGGCTATGACTATGAGGTCAAAGCTGGTAATCCTATGACTATGAGGTCAAGGAGAAGGTGTGGCCATAACTATGAGGTCAAGGCTGGTATGTGGCTATGACTATGAGGTCAAAGTTGGTATCCTATGACTATGAGGTCAAGGAGGATGTAAATACCTATGTCTATGAGGTCAAGGGTTGATTATGATATATCTATGACTTTGAGGTCAATAAAAAGACTTTCCTTTGGAAGGGGAGGAGGCGAATAACAGTTTTATGAAACAAGAAGTTTGTGGGATATTTACATGAAGTTGCAACATTAAATAACAAAGTATTAAAGTAGAACAAAGCTTACAACATCATACAAGGCTAGAACCAGATGTATTTAGGTCTTAATTAAGCAAGATGAACAAGATAGCATGATAAGAGAAACAAAGAAGTCAAGAATATTCATAGTAGAAACCTAAAAAAGGTCCTCCACTTTCAACATGAATAAGTAACTCAAAATTATGGATTTTCACTAATTCCTTTTTTTGTTCAAAAAGTAGATTCATTAAGGAATGATTAGCAAAAAGAATGAGCACAAAATGATAAAAAATGGTTGAGTTATGAGTGTTTGAAAATGAGGCATAAACCATAAAAATATAAAGGGAATATGTGATAAAAAGGTGGGAAAGGCCCCCTCATGGGTATTGAACTCATGCCCTTGCGTGTATAGCCTAAGACCCTTGCCAAACTGTCCAATGCGCGCGTGTGATTATTTACAGCAACAATATAATATATGTGAAACAAGGTGTTTTTTTGGAAAATTAAAATAAAAGGACTGGGGCGAGGGGGATTCGAACCCCAGTCCTATGGGTCAAATGTGCGCGTATGTGTGTGCTTGCCACTGGAGTGGCTGTTACATCCGGTTATAAACATGACTCAATAAATATTTAAGTCTTGCCAAGCGAAAAAAACATGTGAAGCATGAGGAATTGATGCACATCCAAGAACAATGATACCAGTCCTCTACTTCTAACTACTCATGCACCATTTAATCAACTCTAAAACTAAGCAAACCAAAAGAAAGTTGAAGAAGTAAAACAATGCCTATAAAGAGTATCTACATAGTTGAATAGCAATAAATCCAAAGCATCATGAACAAGCATTAGATATGGGTGGCAGGTAAGAGTGAGTGCTCATTATGCTAGTATGGAGAGTACACCATGATAGTTCAACATGTCTATAACCTGAAGCTCATGCCAATGGCAACACACCCTCAAGTGTTCATGTTATTCCAACATATGAGTGGTTCAAAACAAAACAAAGGTGCTGCTATATTCACTAAATAGTGTCACACCAGCCTACATTTTCATGCTATTTATGGAAACAAGGTTTCAAAGCTTGGCAAAGTGATGTAGCCAGAAAGTTTCCATTGATTTTTCATGTTAAGAATGAAATATGGACATCAATAATGTAAGAAAAACAAGACGTCAACCTGGCAGAGCATGAGTATTGGTAGCATTTCATGTCAACATGTGATCAATTTGAGGTTATGTACAAGCATAAAATGAAGGCAGTAGGAATGCAAACACAACAAAAGCATGACTTCAAAAGGTTAATTATCAACTGGTAGTGAGCAGGAAAAACCAACACAAAGACATATATGTTACACTTCAAATGATAAGCACCTTAAGCAAATGCACACTCTAATGACCAAGGATCATATATACTAAGCAAAAATGCATTTATGTTTTTAGGCAAGGCAGATATGTGGACATGAAATAAAGACCTGGTGACAGCAACCTATTCAAACATTAGCATACATTCATGGCACAGTGAGGGCATAAGGAAAATGCATCAAGGAGCTAACAACTTCATACATCAGTGAATTAGTTATACAAAATAACATGGCAACTAAAAGTTTCAAAAGGTGGAAGTGCCTACAAACGTTATTCATAGGCATATGGTGAGTGTATTGGTTCTGTCATTCACACCAAACAACCAATTAGACATGTAGGAACCTTTGAATCATGGCAAGGGAAGTCAAGTTCAAAAAAAAGAGTGTTATGCATATGACCACAACAATTAGGGATACTTAAACCAGAATCATGATCATGCCACACTTTAAGCCTAATTTCTATGTCATTTAGGGTAAGATTGGCAGTCAGTTATGCAGAAGTCAAGTAAGGCAAGTAAATCATTGTGACAGCAGCATGGAATGGGGTGAGCACATGGCATAAGACAACAAGCACACTAATTCAAGGAGCAAACCAAATAAGACCAAATGATACAGCAAAAATGGTATGCCTAATGGATATGAGTCTATATCTTAGATCCATAGCACATCATGAGTTCTTAAAATTTGAAAGCATAGCATGAATTTAGAATTTGGACATATAACATGGGTTTATGCACACCAAATGAACACAAGGCTTAGCAACACTTCTAAGTCAGATACACATCAAGGGCAGGTTGAAAGTTTGCACATACATAGCATAATGGAACAAAACAAGCTAAACATGTCAACTAGATACCAAAACAGAACCTCAACACAAATGAGCAATGACAGGTTCCCTATCTAACAGTTATGAACATATGAATACGTGAAAGCAAGTAGCATGTCATTAACTTGCATACATATCTAGAGCAAACCTCATACCAGCAAGTAGAACACAAGGTAGGGTTATGGTTCACACAACCTTGACTACACATCAAACATTTTGTCAAAGATCAACACATACATTCAAACATGACTTAGTCATGTAGCACTACATGGTTGGTACATATCAACTATACAAAACAGAAAAATAACTACAGTTCACACATGTTTCTGCATCATGTTGACATATAAGGGTCAAGAATGGTTCCAATACAGTCTTGACAACATTTTAAGCTACAAACATCCAGTTATCCGCAGAGAGGTTAGTTCAAAACTTACCTGTTATTCTTCAAGCAGTGGTACCCCAACAAAGCAGTCATATGTTCAGTGTATCAAACCAAAATCGAACATACCAAGCCTTAACTTATCATGGCATGTCATGGAAAAAACTCACACACACATCATGGCTACATTATGGATGAATAGAGAGAAACACTAAAAGATATTGTACAAACAATTTATAAAGAGATGATGATGACAGTAATATACATGTTACATGAGCATGGATATAGAGTATGAAGGAGAAATGTTACCAAGTGGAATATGTCCACTGCAACTTCAAGTACTAACAAGCTTCTTCCTTCTAAGCTAGAAAAAGCTCCTAAAGCAAGCTTCCTTCTCCTTCTCCACTTGCAAGACTTTAAACTCAGAAGTGTTTTTAGAGTATATTGTGAAAGATGTTGGTGAAAAATGCAAGAACAAGGCCTGCTATTTATAGGGAAAGCATGAGGATTCAAGGTATGGTTACACTTGCTAAAAATGCCAACATTGCCCTTTCCTTGCGTGAGAAATATGTATTTGCCGAGCATAAATCTTCCAAGGGTCTCTGAACACCTGAGCAAAAACTGGTGAGAAGTGATTGGTCCATGGCTCAAGGAATAAACTATTGTTTATTGCTTTTGTAAAGTTTCTCTCTCCCTCCCACTTGCACAAACAAGACACAAATTCATATTTTAATTCAAGACAAATTGAATTTCGTGGCCAAGGCTTGGATTAGGGTTAAATTCATCATTAAAACTCAGAAACATGGAAATTTGGTGATTAGGGAAAGGGTTGAGTCAAAACACAAAAGTTGGTTTCTTGAACTTTAAGGAATGGAACCTCCAACTTTGGGTCTTCGAAGCTCCTAGCTCACTCAATGGATGGAGGAGTTCTAGCACTTTTTGGAAAGCCCTCAATTCCCTATACAACTTTCATGTCCAAAGATTTTTGAGTTGAGGATTGGAACTTTATGAAAAACTGGGTTAAAGTCGTGTGTAAATTAAAGGCAAACAAGCTAAAATTTCACTAAGTCTTGGGGCAGTTTAGCTTCCAAGTCTCATAACTCACAAACCATGCATTTTTTTGGAGAAAATTCATATTTAACACTTTGAAGATCATGGAAAGAGCTTCCATTTGGGCTTTGAGTCACTCAATTTGGATGTGTGGTTTGGAAGTTATGATCATTTCAATTTGGCACAAGAGGGGAAAATTCCACATATGAAAGGTTTCACGAACTAAACCTTGCTTCCTTTGTAAGAAAACTCTTGAGGCTTAATTTCTCATACCCTAAATCATCAATGAGGCATATTATGATGAATTGAGTCCTTGGAGATTTCATTTGGATCAAAATCCCAAGGATTAGGGTTTCAGTCAAAACCCTGATTTCAACTTTGAATGCACTGGGAAAAACTCTTATGATCTTGCTTCTTCCTTCACATATAAAGCTCATAGATGGCCTTTAGGGATATATTTTATCATATGGAGTCAATTCCTAAGGCTTGAGAGCACCTCTTGATCAGAATCAGGGCCAATGATCCACTTGTCTTGACAAAACCCTAATTTGGAGGCATGGTGAAACTGTGGCTCAAACTACTCATGATGAGAGCCAAATGATCTTGAATTTCTATTGAATGAGACCTCTTGAATATAAGTAAGCTCAATTGGTTGATGAGCCAATCAGATCTTGATTTATCATGGCAAAATTCTTCAGTGATTCCTTAGGTAAGAACCTTAATTCCACATTTTGGTCTGGTGATCCCCTGTTGACTTGACTTGATTCAAAGTCTTGAGATCTTGGTTCCAAACAACTAGTGAATCTTTGTGATGATTGTATGGAGCCATAGAATACCTTAGGAGGCCTTGAATCTCTCTGTACAAACCCTAATTTCAAACATAAGGGAAACAAACTGCAAGATATGGGTTAGTTAAATAGTGCATATATGACTGATCCTGAATGTTAATGCAAAATGTTATGACATCTAAGGGGTAAAATTTGGGGTACAACACCAGTGTTAAGATGTTAATCTATTTTTTTTAAAAAAAGTGGTAAGTGTTATGCTAAACATGCTACGAATTTTATGAGTTAAGTGGCATTACTTCATAAAAGTAAAACGGGTATTTTGTTAGACGATTGAAGTCAGGTTGATCTTGAAGTGAAAACAAGTATATGGACTGATGTTGTGGTATTTATTTTAACTTTCATGATTTGTTTTACAAGTATATATGAACATTTATTTATTTTGTTTAATACTAATACCGAGTTTATTATGTAAATGTAGAACATATTTATTATTCCGAAAGATGACAGTAAGTTGGAAAAGAAATGGATGTCATATGTTGGTGAGCATTGGAGGGTATTTAAGACACAAATCATAACATATTATATCAAAAAGCCAAAGTGTAACTTAAAGCGTCCACCTTAGATGTATAATTTTATTGATTAGAATACTTGGGATAAGTTTGTAGAGTCTTGCAACACTCTAAATTCAAGGCTAAAAGTCAAAAAGGAAAGGAAAATAAGGAAAAATAAAATATATCCATATAGATTGTCTCGTGAAAGATATGATAAAATAGAGGAGATAACGATTAAAGATAAAACGAAATAGAGATAACAAGAGTAGAGAGACCCTTCACTAAGACGGATTGCATCTCATCTCCATCATCACACCATGAGAAATGAAAGAGAGCACGCAAAGTCCAAGAGGCGAGTTCACATTAAAGGCTACATGCATAGTGTAGGTAAGATTGTAAGTATATTATTTTATCAACATTATTTATTATAATTAATTCACTTTCGTAATGAACATTTATTTGTGTTGTAGGATTCTCTGGTTGAAAAAGCAAATATTAGTGCATTTGTTCCACAATAGCGTCATGACATATTAGTAGAAGTGATTGGAACAAAGGAGCATGGTGGGCATGTCCGTGGTAATGGATGATGTGTCATTTGAGATTATTTTTTAGATCATCTTTAAAGAGTGACTAAAGCTGCCAGAAATGAATTGAAGAGCTAGTTAATAAAATGTCGGAGAAGAAGCTAGAGGAGATGGTGGAGGAGAGGATGTTTCGGAGGATAGATGAAAGAATATTAGAAAATGAGCAAGTGATTATGCAGGAGAGTTTAACTTGGTATGTGTGGGACAGTTTGACCTGGGGTGTGATTGATGTAATTATAATTTTGGTTTTGGAACTTCCTTTTTTATTTGTCTGATTAAAAATATGTGTTACATGTTGTTGTTATTTATGCTCTTAAATTTATGTATTGTGTTTTTGTTGTTTTTATGATACATCCATTGAAATCAATAGGCATTCTTACAACCAAAATTTAAATCTATTAGCTATCTGAGAAAGTTTGTTTGGGTGGTGCAAACATAAAATGAAATTATTCATCCTCTTAATACAAAATCAAGACCCCAATAACTCAATTAGATCCACCACAAAGAATTACAAGCAAAATAGAGGATATGGGAGACTCATTTGAGATATAATTACAACATGAACTAGATCAACTTTATATAACTCAAAAGAGTTGAATTATTGATCTTGTGAGGGACACTGATTAGCTTGACCTAATCATACTACAATTATGGTGCACATAAATACATCTTTTATGGTGATTTCAATTTATAATTCATTGTTCTTAAATACGTTTAATGTCAAGACTCACATCAAATTTTGAATTTTGTGTTAAAATTTAGATACACGAATCGTATTTGTGAAGAAAGACATTTTCAAAAATATCGTTTCTTGGACCCCTTCAATATTCAATATGCCTAACATGCATCAAATGACATCCTAACTTACACACAAAATAAGTTTGTTCAAGAGAAAATAGATTGTTACCTAGAACCGTTTATCAATTCGTAAGTATATATGAATTTATATTTTCTCTTATTTAATATTCAATTTTCTAACAATCATTAGTTATTTTGAATGTTCATGTAGTGATCATTGGTAACTAATAATTATTTTTCTAAGCAAAATAGCATAATTATGCCATGTTTGTTAGAAAATCATCTTGATTAAAAAATAAAAGATATTACTAGAGCTTAAGTGATATTATTTGTAATACTAAAATATTCACTTTACTTTTGAAAATTTTTTATTTATGTTTAATATTTTTCCAAGATGTAGAGTTGTGAAGGGATACAACATTATGTGTCGTGGTTAAAAAAATAAAAAGCCTAAATTTATTTTTCCAAAAGCAAATGGTATTATTTGTGACATTCTTTTATTTTTGCTATTGTGTTACTTATGTTTTTTATGTGTATTAATAACTGTATAAAAATTATTTGTAATCGTGGCGACAACCAAATGAATATGAGTGTGAATATTATATTATAAAGCATATGTTGGATATTGTCTCTGGATGCATAAGTGATTCATGGCCTAAGGAATCACTTTATCCATATACATTTATTTTATTTATGTTAGTTGTTAAGTTAATGTTGTTGGTTTTAGTTAGTAAAAGCTTTATGTTGTTGTTGTTCTGGAGATTGAATGTTTAATGTTGTTGTTGTGTCATCCTAATTTAAATTTTATTCAAATTATAGGTGTTTGGCGACTAGACACCATTCATACAATAAGAAATAAATGACGCTTGTTCACGTGTGTGTGTGTATATATATATATATATATATATATATATATATATATATATATATATATCATATTTTGGTTATGTTTCACAAAATGTGTATATAGGTTTTATAAAAAAAAATGTGTACATATAGATTACGCTTACAAAATACAGGTTAAAAAGAAAATTATGTAATTTAAAAAAACTTACATTTCAAAAAACAATCGAAAGGAAAAGTGGTGTGCTTTCTAGTTTTAAAAATGTAGAAAATGTTGTTACCGGGATCAAACCCATTACTAGTGTCACTTTTCTTCCGTCTGGTAGTTCAACCGAGGGAAAAAGTGGAGCACTTTATATAATACTCTTTATTGCCTCGCCCACCGAACCGAGGTAAAACCCCCATTTTTCAACCAAGATAAAAACAATTATTTGTATTAGTGTGGTATGGTGTTTTCCAATAATCTCAGTATTTTGATTCTTGTATTAGAGTGTGAAAGATGCAAAACATTTAACACAATATGCGAATGATATAGTTTGAAAATGAATTGCTTAAACATGCCAAAAAAATTTCTCAATAGTTAACATTTTATAATTATTAACCGGATTTTAGGCAAGTGGTAAGAGAACTAAGTCTTGCATTGTCTACTGGTAGAGTATACCATCAGGATGTTCAAAGTAATGTCATACCCCAAATTTTTACCACTAAGATTCCCCATTATTGTGCAAATCATCATCACAATATGGATGTACCGTCATAAATCATTAGTCTCCCCAAAGATGGGTGAGCATCCACTACAATCAAACTTAGGGTTTCAAGCCCTCTCAGAGCCTTTAGACAAAAGACAATCAAGGGATGACATGATCTTCAGTTTGTCTAAACCTCTCAATCATCCACAATGGATCAAGAGTACTCCCACATCAAGAATCAAGCACAAGGTTGCAGCATTCTAAGTGGATCAAGCCTCAAGATCGCCAGTGTCACCAAATTAGGGTTTTGGTCGACCAGGGCCTCCAGATGGAATTTTTCCTCTAGTCATGAGCCAATGCTTCAAAGCACAACCTAAGATGCACCAAGGGACATCATGAACCCAACCATCAAGTCAATTTAGCCTCAGGGGATGCATTCATAAAAAAATTAGGAATTAGGGTTTCTTGACCTAATTCACCCCTAAGTTGACTTTTGGGACAAAACATGAGCCAAGACCTCAAGACATGATTTAATGGTCTTTAATAAGCTAAATTGATCCATTTTCAACAATGGATTGATCCAAGAAGCTTGATTCACAAGTTTCAAGTTCATCAGAACCACAATTAGGGTTTCGCGGAAAAAGTCAATTGCGCCTTTGACTTTTGACCCATGCATGCTCCCAAACCTTGGGACATGATTCAATACAAACCATAACACCCATGGAATATGTCCATTAAGTTTGATTTAGGTCAAGGAGTTGATTTCACAAAGGATCGTACAGTTTGGAATTCATCTGACAAAAAGTCAACTGTGCACAAAAGTCAACTTTAACTTTTTGAGATTTTTCACAATTATGGTTCTTTGACCCTAAAATGATGTTAATGTGTGATAAGAATCATCATTTATCAAGAAAAATCAAGAAAAGTGAGATAACTTGTAAAAGGGGTAACCTTAAAAACTTAGAAATTTTCAAAGTTATGGAACAAAGTGGCTAGGGTATCAACTTTGGAGGATCATAACTCCTAAACCACAAGGCCATTTTTCCCCATTCAAAGATGTATTTGTAGCTCTCATGGCCCTCTACAAAAGCTTCAACTACACTTCATTCCAATTCATCATGGATTTTGAGTTATGGAATGATCAAAATGGCTGAAAACATGAAATGTCACTTTTTCCAACACTTAGTGAAATTTTCACTAAGTCAGAATCTGTTTCACTTTTTGCAAAATGTAGGGGCATTTTTCACTTGGATCCAAAAAGTATCAAAATAAACTATGATCACACATATGTTGTATCATATGAGGGCTTTCCAAAATGGCCAAGAACTCCATGAAACTCCACTTAAGCCATGAGATATGACCATGCCAATATGCCTTGCTGCAAACTGTCAAGGCAAGGCAGATTTGTGCATTTTGCTCGATTTGCTCAAATTTTGCAAAGGGCAAGCAAATCTATCCATCTGAACACCTCAAGGGGGGACCAAGGAGGGATAAACACTGATCCATCAGCCTCCTAAGTCTTTGGAACCAAAAGTAGCATGCTAAACCTAGAAATGCCTAAAAGAGGGACAAGACTCCAATTTTGGTTTAGAGCATTTAATGGATGCACCAAGGTGGCATGGACTGAGCTTCTTCCAACTGAATTCAGTCAAGGATAATCCAAGAACTAGGGAACCAGCAGCCTGTGCCCTAACCTCTAGTCAATGGCTAGAGGAGACTTGGATTCCTATTGATCAATATTGGCCAAACCTCTGCAGCAGTTGCCATTCACTATTGTAGCCAAAACAAACTTGCTCTACTATAAATAGAGCTCATTTGTGCTCAGTTTGAGTACACCAAAGCACTACAACTGATGCTTTCCTCAAAATCTCTTTCTCTAGGAAAAAATACCTTCTTTAGCAAGGTAACTCTGAGTTTTTGAGTTAGAGAGCAATTCCATCACAGCTCTTGATCCAAACACATCCAATATGTCATATCTAAGCTGTCCAAACCTTCACAAGTGACCTGTAACACCATTGGATTCCTTGTGAAATTCTAGGCAGGATAGACCTAAATTTTTTCCCAATCCATGGAGAAATGAGAAAGTTATGGCCTTCACGTTTCTAACCAAAATCTTGCCTTGCCTTGCCTTGGGCCAGGCCAAAAACAAGGCAAGCCTTGTATATTTGTGGTTGTGTTTCAATCAAGGGATGTATCACCACCCCAGTGGTAAGGCGCGCATCCTGTACACAAGAGGTCTTGGGTTCGAATCCCCCTCGCCCCAGACTCTCTTTTTGCTATTTTTTCCACTTTTCTACTATTTTTCATATTATTTTTAATAGTTTGGAAAATTAATATCTCCCTCAATTTTAATTATTTTTTATTGGTTCTTTTTGCAAGAAATCACAAAAATCTTGAAATATTTTATTTCACAAAAAATCAAAGTTATATTATTTATTTAATAAAGTTAGTATTTTTTATGAATAAATTTATTTTAATTGTTTTAAAACATTTTTAAAGTGAATATTCATCTTGGAAATCAAAACCAAATGAGTTTTAATTCATCTTGTGATTAATCCCTCATTTTACAAACCTTAACCATAAATTATAAGTTGTTTATTAGCACTTATTTGGTATTTTTATCCTTTTAGTAATTTTCCTTGAATAAATTACTTTAAAATGATGAAATTAGGGTTTTATGGGTTTATTACCCTAAAACAAACTTTTTAAAAACACTTTGGGCCTCTAATAGAGTGTAAGACCCAATCCCCTTTTAACCAAAACCTTTTAGGGCCTCAGTCATTGTATAAGACCCACTGCGTTTTCAAAAATCTCGGCGCGATCGCCAGTTTAAAATAAAAATCATTTGGGGCTACCCTCGTGTTATAAGACCCATTTCCTTTCTTTAAAACCTCTTTGGGTCTCTAATAGAGTGTAAGACCCAAACCCTTTTTGGAAACCAAAATTATTTGGGCCTCAGTCATTGTATAAGACCTACAGTGCTGTCAAAAATCTCGGCGTAATCGCCAGTTCAAAAACAAATCATCTGGGCCTACCCCCGTGTTATAAGCCCCATTTCTTTTCCTTAAACTCTTTAGGCCTCTTGAGAGAGTGTAAGACCCATCCCTTTGTACAGAAAACCTTTTGGGCCGCACATATTGTATAAGTCCCACTGTACGAATTCAAACAACAGTGCAAGCACTGATAAAACCTTGGGCCTCTCCTCGAGCTGTAAGCCCCAACAATCTTTCCAAAGCACTTTCTCCTTTGATTTTGAATATGTTGTTATCAAAGCTTTCTTTGTTGAACAACTAACAAAACAACATGGAAGCTCTACAATGGGTAAGTGTTTATCCGCTTTCATTTACCGCTTTCATATGTATATAACTGTATTGTGGGGCTATTTCACTGTAAGTCTTCTTTAACAAACTTTTATATACTTGTCAAATATCCACTGTGTAATACTATTATAGTTATTTAGAGTTTTCCGCGGCAACTACGTCTAGCACTAGGTAAAGCCCTATTGGTCACTCTTAAATACAAACAAAACTAGATCCCCATAGGATTTCCAGATACAGTCTTCCCTCCTATTGGGGTTAAAGAATATGGAACAAAGAGAAAGGAAACATTCTCGGTGAACCCTTTCTCAGACTGTCACCCTTAGACATTGTCAAAGAAACTCTAACTCCCCAGAGATAATCTTTACTCCTTGAATGGCATCTCTTGAGTTTCTTCCAAATTCTCAGACTTTCCTGGCTTGATCTATTCTCGATGAATAGCATGTCTTGAACTTCTCGGGGTTTGGGGACCCATAAGCTTCCTAAAAGCATCCCCGCCTCCTCTTGGGCGTTGTACAAGGACCCTTCGGCTTCGTAGAAGTTCTCATGCCTTCTCTTGGGCTTAATACAAGGACCCTGACGACCTCTTAAAGGTATAAGATAGAACTTAGTCATCCTTTACTAGAGCAGTCTTTCCCGTGTCAAAACTCCGGCCGTTGCAGGGTTGATACTCATCCCTCAATGCCCGTGCCTCCTCTTGGGCATAGTACAAAAGATAAAACTCTAGGCTTGGACAGTCTAAACCTCTTGAGTCTCCAAGACATTCTCAAGTTTCCTTTCAAACATAGGAAGAAACACCGAAACCCGGTCTCTCTCATGAGAGTTCCCCACGCTTGGACCCGCTTCAAGATCTCCAGAATCCACAGCGGTAAGTTAGCCTCCTCTTGGGCTTTGTACAAATGATTCTCCCCAGCGGAGCTAACCTTTTCAGACTCTCTTGTTGAGTCGTCCACTTTTAGCCTCCATCTCGGGCTTCGTACGAGATAGAAAATCACTCTCTTGTTGAGTATAAAAGACTCTCTTGTTGAGTCGACCAGCTTTTAGCCTCTTTCTTGGGCTTTGTACAAGACATAGAAAATCACTCTCTTGTTGAGTATAAAAGACTCTCTTGTTCGGTCAATCACTTTTAGCCTCCGTCTTGGGCTTCATACAAGGCACATATAAAACACTCTCTTGTTGAGTATAAAAGACTCTCTTGTTGGGTCAATTAACTTTCAGACTCTCTTGTTGAGTCAATTTCCTTTTACCTCTATCTCGGGCTTCGTACGAGACAACAAAACACTCTCTTGTTGGGTATAAAAGACTCTCTTGTTGGGTCAATAAACTCTCAGACTCTCTTGTTGAGTCAAATCACCATTTTCAGACTCTATCGTTGAGTCCATCTTCCCTTTTTGCCTCCGTCTCGGGCTTCATACGAGACACCAAATTACTCTCTTGTTGAGTATGACAGACTCTCTTGTTGAGTCAAACCCTTTTAGCCTCAATCTTGGGCTTTGTACAAGACAGAAAGAACATTTTCCCTGAAAACGTCAAACTTCTAGCCTCCTCTTGAGCTTTGTATAAAGAAAACCCCGGTTGAGTCAATCAACCTTTTAGCATCAAAGTTGTGCCTTGCTCACAGCATACAAACATCAACAACTCCTCTTTAGAGATGACAAATTCTCTCTCAGCATAAACCCTTCAGCTTCACATCTTGGGCTTTAAACAAGATACAAACCACCTTTCGCTTCACGTCTTGGGCTTTGAACAAGACTCCAAAACACCTTTTTCCTCCCCTAGAATAGGAGGAACTACGATCGCTCTGATTTCCCTGTTTCGTGAATACGTAGGCATAAGATTGTAAAAATCTTAGCGAGCATACTAATCAAAAACCCAAAATCCAGTACCTTCATATATCAACCCAAAAGAAACAAGTCCTAACATCTTACCAAAAACCTCGCAAATGATCCAGACATTCTGATCTTAACAAAATAACCGAAGAGGGGCCCACATCTTAATCGCATCTGTAACCTAACAGACCGCTGTTCAAACTCAGTATGCAAGCAGGGTTAATTGGAGACATCTATTTCCCTTCCTTAATCAGCTTAACAGGATAAAAAATGAATCAAACTGTAGTGCCCAAGCGATAGTGACTCAGGACCACAAAAATTGCGCTACAGAAAAATGGCACCCACCGTGGGACCCTCTTCTCTTTCTTACAATCTTCGGTAGAAACCTTAAGTTCTCGAAATGTCACATAAATGACGACTCTGCTGGGGAGTCATTGTCTGTATAGGATCATAAGACTAGAGGTCTAGGATGATTAAGACAAATATATATACTGCTTTTCCTAATTGATATCTGTGTTTATTTTTCTGCTAATGGGAATGCGTGTGATGCCGCATGTGGAAAGATTGAGTATACACCTAAGATAGGTGATGTCAATAAGAGTAATCTTGCAGGGAGTGAATCCCAGTTAAAAGTCCCCGATCGACCATCAAACTCAGTGGAGACTCCCTTTGCAGATACATTGCCTATACGACTTCGGTTGTTGAAAGTAGTGTGGTCGACTGGGTTATCTGAGAAGCTGAGGTTTTTAGTAGACTAAAACCATTTTGTAGTGCGGAAGCTATCGGAAATAGTTGTCACGCGATACTACCCTTATTTGAGATTGCTCTAGGATACATCAGCTAGCTGGCGATCCGCTTGCGGTTATTATCCCAAGAGGGGTCAATGATTTTGCGGACAGGTATAAAAAATCACCAGTATAAACCTTTGGGGGGGGGGGGGGTAGAGCCTTGACTTCATGACACCGACCCTTTGACCCCATGTTTTTACTATGTTTTTGTGTGCTGCATTCATGTATTCATCTAAAAAACATTAAAACAAAAAAAAATCTTCTCTTCTAGTCTCTCTTTTTCAAATTAAACTAAGACTATGATTGCAAATGTCAGATAAAAAGATTGCGCTAATGGATTTCGGTAGAAGGAAAACTCATAAGTACACCTTCCAGGTTCCAAAACTAGAGAATTTAAGAGGTCTGGCGAGAATGATCACCAACCACGAGGCTTGCAGAGCCAAGTATGGAGGACGGCTGTCCTTGTTAAGGGTCCACGTAATTGAAGGAATCCTGTCCACGTTAATCCAGTTCTACGATCCGGTCTATCACTGTTTCATATTCCCGGATTATCAGTTAGCACCAACACTGGAGGAGTACTCTCACCTGACTGATCTGCACATTACTGATCAAGCTCTATTTTCTGGACTGGAAGAAATTCCAAAGGATCAAACCATTGCAAGGGCAATTTATTTGGACGAGTCAGAAGTCAGGACTCACATGACCACTAAGGGTGGAATCCAGGGTTTTCCAGCCCAGTTCTTGACAAAGAAGGCTCTATATTTTGCGAGTATAGGGAACGTGGCCGCTTTCGAGAGCATCTTTGTTTTGCTCACCTACGGGTTATTTTTGTTTCCCAACTTCGATAACTTTGCAGATATCAACGCTATTAAGATTTTCCTGATTGGAAACCCTGTACCGACCTTACTCGCAGATGCGTATCATTCGGTACACTTAAGAAATTTGTATAGCAGAGGAATGATCACGTGTTGTGTACCCCTGCTGTATAAATAGTTCACTTCTCACTTGCCCAAGTCTGCTACATTTTGGGATCAAAAGAATACTTTACGTTGGTTGCAGAGAATCATGTCTCTTACCAACTCTGACATCGATTGGTACAATCGAATCTATGACGGGATCAGAATCATTAACCGTTGTGGAAATTTCCTAAATATACCCCTTATAGGAACTAAGGGAGGAATCAATTATTATCCAGTTTTAGTTCATCGTCAATTTGGATACCCGATGAGGCATATCCCGCGTAATGCTCATCTGGAAGGTCTTTTCTTCAAGGAAGGAGAAAATTACAGGGCACTAAAGATGGAAATAGTGCATGCCTGGAAACACATTCATAGAAAAGGACGAGAGTCTCTAGGAAAACCAGACTGTGTCTCGGTGGAGCCTTATCTCCACTGGGTACAAACTAGAGCTCTCAAGCTGAGGATGCCTTACCCTCGCCAGGAAGTTCTTCCATTAAGGGACTCTTCCCTTTATTTTATGTCTGAGATGGAAAAACTTCAGGTTACTCTCAGAAAAGTTCAGCAAGAGAAGAGGTCTTGGAGGAACAAGTACCGCATTCTCAATGTGGAATGCAAGAAAATACAACAATTGTTAAGAGAAAAAGATGCTCTAATTGAGATTTTAGAGCAACATGCTATAGAAAATCAAGAAGACCAAAGGAATTTGCTCGCTCCTTTCACTTGGTAATGGAATGATAACCCGACAACGGCTCAAGAGCCCTGGTCAAAGAAAAGGAAAGTACCAGAACCAGCACCTGAGCTCTCCTCAAAGAGGACTCAGGACCCATTAGCTTAGATTTCCTTTCACATCACTATGTAAATTACTGTATTTCCATTTCTGCAATCCTTTGAATTCAATAAAATGGGGTTTCCCCACTGTTTGATATTTGCAATCCAAGTGTTGAAGTTTACTTTGAACAAAAAATATATACAATTAATATAATCATTGCATATCATTCATCATTCTCACTTAAAGCATTCTTCTTACCTACGAATCTCACGTTTGCATCTCAATTCTAGAGTCAAGCTGTCTCATTCGTACAATACTCGGGCCAATCGTCAGAAAATGATGGATGATCTTGAGGAAGAGAACAGAGAGTTAAGGGAAGAGATCGACACTCTGAAAGAGGATCTGAGAAAGCTTCAAAACGACACGCAAGCTCTAGTAGAGGCTCAGATGCAACAATAAAGGACTGTGATCTCAGAGATCACATCAACGCCCATAGTGAAGAAGTATGATCCTAGGTACAAAATGCCGAAAGATCGTCCCTGGGGCATGCCTATCAACTATATCTCGGTAGGATATGTTCCGCCGATCAATGAGCATCAAGGAACCGCAGCAGGAGCTCCTGGGCCTGAAGGTTACAAACTTCGGGAAAGCGAAGATGCCAATGGCATGACAACAACTTCTGAAGGTTACAAACTTCGGGAGGCACCGAGAGTCTCGGCCATAATGACTATACCACCGCCCGTGGTACACACTGTCCCGGAAGGATATATTCCACAGATACCCTCTGGTGGAAATGAAAGTATGTTCGACAGAATGAATGAGTTCCAGGAACAATTCCTGGAGACGCAGAAAGAACTGCAAGCCCTTCGCGGTCAGGATTTATTTGGAAAGGACGCCGCAGACCTTTGTTTGGTCCCCAATGTGAAAGTCCCGCACAAATTCCAGGTGCCCGATTTTGAAAAGTACAAGGGTAAGTCTTGCCCTCAAAGCCATTTGGTGATGTACGCTCGACGAATGTCAGTTCAGACAAAGAACCAGGAGCTACTGATCCACTATTTCTAGGATAGTTTAACCGGTACCGCATTAAAATGGTACATGGGTTTAAACCGCACTAAGATCGCCACTTTTAGAGATCTTTGCGCTGCTTTTGTTAAATAGTGTAAATACAATTTGGACATGGCACCAGACAGAGATCAACTCAGATCGATGTCACAAAAGGACAAGGAAACCTTTAAGGAGTACGCTCAGAGATGGCGTGAAATTGCCGCCCAGATTTGTCCACCTCTTGAGGAAAAAGAGATGACAAAGATCTTCTTAAAAACCTTGAGCTCATTCTACTACGACAGAATGGTCGCCAGTGCGCCCAGTTGTAACGCCCAAATATTAATTATTTATTTAATTGAATATTTAATTAATTATTTATGATTATACGGCTGATTTTGTGTTGCGGTGAATTAAGTCGTTGAGTCGGTATTTAAGTTGGTAAGTCGTAGAATTAATATTAGAGATAATATTATTGTTGTTGGAGTGTGTTGGTTTAGTGGGCTAGAATTCGGGTCAGAATAAGTAATAGAGGGGTGTAAGTTATTAGGCCCATTAGTAATATTAGTAGAATAATAATATTTTGATAAAAAGAGATAGAAAGAAATAGTTAGGTTGGTATCAGTTAGAGAAGAAGAGGAAGAACGTGAGAGAAGAGACCGAGATAAAACTGCTGCCGGTGCCAAAGTCCCCAGAATCCGATCGAACCTAGAGCTGCCTTTAATCCAAGGTAAGGGTGGGGTTCGACTTTTATAATCGAGATATGATAATCGATACGTAGAAATTAGGAGCGGGTAGTTTTATGATGTTGATGTTGATTTAATTTGATTTTGATGATGTGTTGTTGATGGGGTTATATTGATTGATTTTGTGAAAATGTTGATTTGTCGATTTTTGTGAAATTGGTTGCTGGGTGATTTTATGAATGTTGCAGTGAAGTTGTTGATTTTCTGGAAATTTGGTTGGGGGCGAAATAACACTGTTCACAGATGCACGGGTGGCGCAGGCCACCTATCACTCACATAGGGGTGGCGCAGGCCACCCAAAACAAGAGAGAAAGCATGTGGCGGGAGCGACAAGGTACATGGTGCAAGCCATGGTGTTCTTCACAAAGGGTGGCGCAAGCCACCCATGTGGGAGGGGTATTCACTTTAATTTTATACCTTTATAAATATGTTCCCAATTAATTCAAGTTACTGGTAACCATTTTCTTTTGTTTTTAAAATAAAGTATTACTAAACAACTACCAAGTTTTCTTTATGGAATGTTTAGGATCAAGTAAATTTGTAAGGAACTAACACTGGTAATATGAATTGCTATATCAGTATATCAAGTTTTAATAGAAACAAACTGGTTTTCGGCAGAAACAGAATGATGCTAATTTTCATGACAGATGATTTTAAATTATAGCAGGAGTATTGTATCAGAAACCAAAAAATTCACAGAATTTTATAATAAACTAGTATTAATAGCAGAAGCTAAAATAGTGCAGTTTTAGTCGGTTTAGTCGATTTAGGCGAAAAAATTAGTTGCCCGGAATTTAACGAAAATTATCGGGGTAAGTCGGGTAGTTTAGTAGATGATTTTATTGGTTTGTTTTGTTGAAATATTATCGGAAAAGTCAATTTCCAGGTACAGCTGAGTTGTTATATTGTTCCGATTAGTGGACAATTCTAAGTTGAAGGCTTGATAAGCCAACGTTGATTTAAGTTGTTCATGTCGTATAAGTCGTTCATGCTGCTGATGTTGTTATGTTGTTTACGATGTTGAGTCGTATATGTCATATAGTACATTTGCATTTTATGTCGGAGCCGTTGCTCACACCACGTTGGCCAGGATTGGCACAAGTTGGAAGTTGAAGGCTTATGCCTTGATGCCTCGATAAACTGGCAATTTTAAGTTAGGAGTTTTACTCCAAATGGTACCACATGCAGAACATAGTCGAGTCGCATTAAAGTTGCATTTTTCAAGTTGTTGTGGATTGTTGGGTCGTTGTTGATGTGAAGTGGTGATAATTGTATGATTCCTATCTATGTATTATTTATCATACTTCGTTTATAAAATTCGATATCTCACCCCTTCTGTTTGAATGCTGTCCCTATGTTGGCAACGTGCAGGTAATCAAGAGGAATAGTTGGTTACCTTTAGTTCGAGTCGGTGGTTGTCGCTCTGATACGTAGCACTCGGGGGGATGACGCACGTCTTGTTTTGCTTAGTTGTTTAAATGCTGAATTTTTAAGTTGAATTGCTAAAGAGCACTTGTTATTTTATGTTTAAGTTGATTTTGTTGGATAAAGATGTTATAACTTTGATTATGAATCCGCTGCGTAGTATTTTATAAAGTTGAGTTATTTGAAGACTATATGATGATTTATGAATTATCCTTGAACGTGTTATGTATCTTTCATGATTATTCATTGTGTTAATGATTTTTAAGTTGTAAAATGTGATATCCCGTTTTATTATGGAATTTTATCATTCTGATTTTTATTATAAATGTCGGGTAGAAATGGGGTGTTACATTAGTGGTATCAGAGCAGGTCGGTTCGTCCGGCCAAGTGTCAAGTCGTAGTTGGTTAACAATCGAGTATTATTGATTAGTTCTAACCTTTGTTCATGTTGCAGTGATAAGTTGAGATGGCTGGAAGAAACGATGCTGCAATGGCTGCTGCTATGCAAGCAATGGCCCAAGCTGTGCAAAACCCGCCGAACGTTGATGAGAATGCTGGATCTATTATTTTGGCGACTTTTTAGAGGGAGAATCCGCCTACCTTCAAGGGCAAGTATGACCCTGATGGAGCATTGGATTGGTTGAAAGAGATTGAGAGGATCTTCCGTGTGATGGACTGCACCCCAGCGCAGAAGGTTCGTTATGGGACTCATATGCTAGCAGTCGAAGCTGATGACTGGTGGCTAGAGACTCGTCAGAGGTTGGAGACTACAGGTGAAGTTATCATTAGGGATGTGTTCCGAAGGGAGTTTCTGAGGAAGTATTATCCAGAGGATGTTCATGGTAAGAAGCAGATTGAGTTTCTTGTGCTGAAGCAAGGAACCATGTCAGTTACTGATTATGCTGCGAAGTTTGTTGAGTTGGCTAAGTTTTATCCGTACTATACCGGGGATGATGATGAGTTTTCTAAATGCATCAAGTTTGAGAGCGGGTTACGCTCTGAGATCAAGAAAGCTATTGGGTATCAGAAGATTCGTGTCTTCTCTGATTTGGTTGACAATTGTAGAATATATGAAGAGGACAACAATGCTCACTACAAGATTGTTAGTGATAGAAGAGGCAAGCAACAACAGAATCGTGGCAAGCCTTATGATGCTCCAGCTGGAAAGGGTAAAAAGAGAGCAACTGAGGGCAAGAGGACTAGTGGGGGAGATGCTCCTCCTGGCATAACTTGTTTCAAATGTGGAAAACCTGGTCATAAGAGTAATGTGTGTACTGCTGAGGTGAAGAGATGTTTCCGATGTGGTAAGACTGGACATGCAATATCTGATTGCAAGCACAAGGAGATGATATATTTTAATTATGGTGAAGAGGGGCATATTGGTAGTCAGTGTCAGAAGCCAAAGAAAGCTCAGACCGGGAAAGTGTTCGCGTTAGCAGGAACTCAGACAGCTAACGAGGACAGACTTATTAGAGGTACATGCTTCATTAATAGTACTCCTTTAATTACTATTATTGATACTGGTGCTACACATTGTTTTGTTTCTGCTGATTATGTTCAAAGATTGGGTCTTAATTTATCTGCTATGAATGGAGAATTAATCGTCGAGATTCCAGCTAAGGGATCGGTGACTACTTCTCTTGTGTGTTTAAGATGTCCTTTATCGATCTTCGATAAAGACTTTTATGTTGATTTGGTATGTTTGCCGCTGACCGGAATGGATGTAATCCTAGGTATGAACTGGTTAGAGTATAACTACGTTCATATAAATTGTTATCGCAAATCGGTGAGGTTTTCTACTCTGGAAGAGGAAGGAGTTGGATTGTTGTCTTTCAGAGAGTTACAGCAATTGATGAAAGAAGAAGCTCAGATGTTTTCGTTGATGGCAATGTTGTCTGTTGAGAGCAAAGCTAAGATTGAGGAATTACAAGTGGTGAGTGAATTTCCTGAAGTTTTCCCTGATGAAATTCCTTATGTACCGCCAGAGAGAGAGGTTGAATTTGCAATTGATCTTGTACCTGGTACCAGACCTGTTTCGATGGCACCGTACAGAATGTCGGCATCCGAGTTGTCTGAATTAAAGAAACAGTTGGAGGAATTACTTGAGAAGAAGTTTATAAGACCAAGTGTATCGCCGTGGGGAGCTCCAGTGTTGTTAGTAAAGAAGAAAGATGGAAGTATGAGACTTTGTGTTGATTATAGACAGCTGAATAAAGTAACAATTAAGAACAAGTATCCACTTCCGAGAATAGATGATTTGATGGATCAGTTGGTGGGTGCTCGTGTGTTTAGCAAGATTGATTTGAGATCGAGTTATCATCTGATTAAAGTGAAAAATGAGGATATTCAGAAGATGGCGTTCAGAACACGGTATGGACATTATGAGTATTCAGTGATGCCTTTCGGTGTTACTAATGCGCCGGGAGTATTCATGGAATACATGAACCGCATTTTTCATACTTATCTGGATCGTTTTGTGGTTGTATTCATTGATGATATTCTGATTTATTCTAAGTCAGAAGAAGAGCATAAGGAACATTTGAGAATAGTGTTGGAAGTTTTGAAAGACAAGAAGTTGTATGTGAAGCTGTCCAAGTGCGAGTTTTGGTTGAAGGAAGTCAGTTTTCTTGGTCATGTGATTTCAGGTAGTGGTATTGCCGTGGATCCTTCTAAGGTAGATGCTGTGTTGCAATGGGAAACTCCAATGTCGGCTACTGAGATTAGAAGCTTTCTGGGACTAGCTGGTTATTATAGGAGGTTTATCGAAGGGTTTTCGAAGTTGGCTCTTCCGTTAACTAAGTTGACCTATAAAAGTAAAGCCTTCGTGTGGGATGTTCAGTGTGAAGAAAGTTTTACCGAACTGAAGAAGAGGTTGACGTCAGCTCCGGTGTTGACATTACCGAATCCAGGAGAACTGTTTGTGGTTTATTGTGATGCTTCGTTGATGGGTTTAGGAGGTGTGCTTATGCAGAACAATAAGGTAATTGCTTATGCGTCGCGATAGTTGAGGACTCATGAAAAGAACTATCCTACGCATGATCTGGAACTTGCTGCGGTGGTTTTTGTGCTGAAGATTTGGAGGCATTATCTTTATGGTTCTAGATTCGAAGTTTATAGTGACCATAAGAGCCTAAAGTACTTGTTTGATCAGAAGGAACTGAATATGAGACATCGAAGGTGGTTAGAATTGCTGAAAGATTATGATTTCGGTTTGAATTACCATCCAGGCAAAGCTAATGTTATGGCCAATGCTTTAAGCCGAAAGACCTTGCATATGTCAGAAATGATGATTAAGGAATTGGAATTAATTGAGCAGTTTCGTGATATGAGTTTGGTTTGCGAAGTGACGCCGCAGAGTGTTTTGTTGGGTATGCTAAAGATTAACAATGATTTTCTGGACAGTATTCGAGAGGCTCAGAAGCTGGATGTGAAACTAGTAGACATCATGAGTAGTTGCGGTCAATCGGAGAAGAGTGACTTTAAGATGGATGCACGAGGTGTGTTGAGGCTGCATGATCGAATTTGTATTCCGGATGATGCAGACATGAAAAAGAAGATTCTTGAAGAGGGTCATAGGAGTAATCTGAGTATTCATCCGGGAGCCACTAAAATGTATCAAGACTTGAAGAAAATATTTTGGTGGTCCGGAATGAAAGAGATGTGGCACGATTTGTGTATGCATGTTTGACTTGTCAGAAGTCTAAAATCGAACACCAGAAGCCCTCGGGGTTGATGCAGCCGTTAGAAGTTCCAGAGTGGAAATGGGATACCATTTCTATGGACTTTGTGACATGATTGCCTATTACTTCAAGATGACATGATTCAATTTGGGTGATTGTTGATAGGCTTACGAAGTTGGCTCATTTTATACCTATTAACATCACATATCCAATTGCTAAGTTGGCAGAGATTTATATCCGAGTAATTGTGAAGTTGCATGGTGTCCCATTGTGTATTGTGTCGAATAGAGATCCAAGGTTTACGTTGGAGTTTTGGAAGAGTCTACTAGAAGCATTGTGTTCTAAGTTGAGGTTGAGTTCGGCATATCATCCTCAGACGGATGGTCAAACTGAGAGGACTATTCAGTCGTTGGAGGATTTGTTGAGGGCATGTGTTCTTGAGCAAGGAGGTTCGTGGGATACTTATATTCCATTGATCGAGTTCACTTATAATAATAGTCACCATTCTAGTATCGGAATAACACCTTTTGAGGCGTTGTATGGTCGAAGGTGTAGGACTCCGTTGTGTTGGCATGAATCTGGTGAAAGTGTAGTGCTTGGACCGAAAATAGTTCGAGAAACTACTGAGAAAGTGAAGCTGATCCCAGAGAAGATGAAAGCTTCCCAAAGTAGACAGAAGAGTTATCATGACAAGCGGAGGAAGGATTTAGAATTTCAAGTGGGTGATCATGTTTTTTTGAGAGTCACGCCTGTGACTGGTGTTGGGAGAGCTTTGAAGTCTAAGAAGCTCACTCCTCGTTTTATCGATCCATATCAGATTTTGGACAGAGTTGGGAAAGTTGCATATCGGGTGGCGTTACCGCCAAATATTTCAAATTTGCATGATGTGTTTCATGTGTCACAACTCCGGAAGTACATTTCCGATCCGGGTCATGTGGTTAGTATGGACGACGTGCAAGTATGGGATAATCTTACGGTGGAGACTAAGCCTGTGCGAGTCGTGGATCGGGAAATGAAGGCTCTACGAGGGCAAGAGATCGTGTTGGTGAAGGTTGTCTGGTTGGGAGCTACTGGAGAAAGCATAACCTAGGAATTGGAGAGCAAGATGCGAGATTCCTATCCCGAGTTATTTGAATCAGGTAAATTTTCGAGGATGAAAATATTCTAAGTGGGGGAGAGTTGTAACGCCCAAATGTTAATTATTTATTTAATTGAATATTTAATTAATTATTTATGATTATACGGCTGATTTTGTGTTGCGGTGAATTAAGTCGTTGAGTCGGTATTTAAGTTGGTAAGTCGTAGAATTAATATTAGAGATAATATTATTGTTGTTGGAGTGTGTTGGTTTAGTGGGCTAGAATTCCTGTCAGAGTAAGTAATAGAGGGGTGTAAGTTATTAGGCCCATTAGTAATATTAGTAGAATAATAATATTTTGATAAAAAGAGATAGAAAGAAATAGTTAGGTTGATATCAGTTAGAGAAGAAGAGGAAGAACGTGAGAGAAGAGACCGAGAGAAAACTGCTGCCGGTGCCAAAGTCCCCAGAATCCGATCGAACCTAGAGCTGCCTTTAATCCAAGGTAAGGGTGGGGTTCGACTTTTATAATCGAGATATGATAATCGATACGTAGAAATTGGGAGCGGGTAGTTTTATGATGTTGATGTTGATTTAATTTGATTTTGATGATGTGTTGTTGATGGGGTTATATTGATTGATTATGTGAAAATGTTGATTTGTCGATTTTTATGAAATTGGTTGCTGGGTGATTTTATGAATGTTGCAGTGAAGTTGTTGATTTTCTGAAAATTTGGTTGGGGGCGAAATAACACTGTTCACAGATGCACGGGTGGCGCAGGCCACCCATCACTCACATAGGGGTGGCGCAGGCCACCCAAAACAAGAGAGAAAGTATGTGGCGGGAGGCACAAGGTACATGGCGCAAGCCATGGTGTTCTTCACAAAGGGTGGCGCAAGCCACCCATGTGGGAGGGGTATTCACTTTAATTTTATACCTTTATTAATATGTTCCCAATTAATTCAAGTTATTGGTAACCATTTTCTTTTTTTTTTAAAATAAAGTATTACTAAACAACTACCAAGTTTTCTTTATGGAATGTTTAGGATCAAGTAAATCTATAAGGAACTAACACTGGTAATATGAATTGCTATATCAGTAATATCAAGTTTTAATAGAAACAAACTGGTTTTCGGCAGAAATAGAATGATGCAAATTATCATGACAGATGATTTTAAATTATAGCAGAAGTATTGTATCAGAAACCAGAAAAGTCATAGAATTTTATAATAAACTAGTATTAATAGCAGACGCTAAAATAGTGCGGTTTTAGTCGGTTTAGTCGATTTAGGCGGAAAAATTAGTTGCCCAGAACTTAACGAAAATTATCGGGGTAAGTCGGGTAGTTTAGTAGATGATTTTATTAGTTTGTTTTGTTGAAATATTATCGGAAAAGTCGATTTGAAGGCTTGATAAGCCAACGTTGATTTAAGTTGTTCATGTCGTATAAGTTGTTCATGCTGTTGATGTTGTTATGTTGTTTATGATGTTGAGTCGTATATGTCATATAGTACATTTGAATTTTATGTCGGAGCCGTTGCTCACACCAGGTTGGCCTGGATTGGCACAAGTTGGAAGTTGAAGGCTTATGCCTTGATGCCTCGATAAACTGGCAATTTTAAGTTGGGAGTTTTACTCCAAATGGTACCACATGCATAACATAGTCGAGTCGCATTAAAGTTGCATTTTTCAAGTTGTTGTGGATTGTTATGTCGTTGTTGATGTGAAGTGGTGATAATTGTATGATTCCTGTCTATGTATTATTTATCATACTTCGTTTATAAAATTCGATATCTCACCCCTTCTGTTTGAATGTTGTCCCTATGTTGGCAACGTGCAGGTAATCAAGAGGAATACCCGGTTACCTTTAGTTCGAGTCGGTGGTTATCGCTCTGATACGTAGCACTCGGGGGGATGACGCACGTCTTGTTTTGCTTAGTTGTTTAAATGCTGAATTTTTAAGTTGAATTGCTAAAGAGCACTTGTTATTTTATGTTTAAGTTGATTTTGTTGGATAAAGATGTTATAACTTTGATTATGAATCCGCTGCGTAGTATTTTATAAAGTTGAGTTATTTGAAGACTATATGATGATTTATGAATTCTCCTTGAACGTGTTATGTATCTTTCATGATTATTCATTGTGTTAATGATTTTTAAGTTGTAAAATGTGATATCCCGTTTTATGTTGGAATTTTATCATTCTGATTTTTATTATAAATGTCGGGTAGAAATGGGGTGTTACATTAGTGGTATCAGAGCAGGTCGGTCCGTCCGGCCAAGTGTCGAGTCGTAGTTGGTTAACAATCGAACATTGTTGATTAGTTCTAACCTTTGTTCATGTTGCAGTGATAAGTTGAGATGGCTGGAAGAAACGACGCTGCAATGGCTGCTGCTATGCAAGCAATGGCCCAAGCTGTGCAGAACCTGCCGAACGCTGATGAGAATGCTGGATCTCGTAGTTTGGCGACTTTTCAGAGGGAGAATCCGCCTACCTTCAAGGGCAAGTATGACCCTGATGGAGCGTTGGATTGGTTGAAAGAGATTGAGAGGATCTTCCGTGTGATAGACTGTACTCCAGCGCAGAAGGTTCATTATGGGACTCATATGCTAGCAGTCGAAGCTGATGACTGGTGGCTAGAGACTCGTCAGAGGTTGGAGACTACAGGTGAAGTTATCACTTGGGATATGTTCCGAAGGGAGTTTCTGAGGAAATATTATCCAGAGGATGTTCGTGGTAAGAAGCAGATTGAGTTTCTTGAGCTGAAGCAAGGAACCATGTCGGTTACTGATTATGCTGCGAAGTTTGTTAAGTTGGCTAAGTTTTATCCGTACTATACCGGGGATGATGCTGAGTTTTCTAAATGCATCAAGTTTGAGAGCGGGTTGCGCTCTGAGATCAAGAAAGCTGTTGGGTATCAGAAGATTCGTGTCTTCTCTGATTTGGTTGACAGTTGCAGAATATATGAAGAGGACAACAATGCTCACTACAAGATTGTTAGTGATAGAAGAGGCAAGCAACAACAGAACCGTGGCAAGCCTTATGATGCTCCAGCTGGAAAGGGTAAATAGAGAGCGACTGAGGGCAAGAAGACTAGTGGGGGAGATGCTCCTGCTGGCATAACTTTGTTTCAAATGTGGAAAACCTGGTCATAAGTGTAATGTGTGTACTGCTGAGGTGAAGAGATGTTTTCGATGTGGTAAGACTGGACATACAATATCTGATTGCAAGCACAAGGAGATGATCTATTTTAATTTTGGTGAAGAGGGGCATATTGGTAGTCAGTGTCAGAAGCCAAAGAAAGCTCAGACCGGGAAAGTGTTAACGTTAGCAGGAACTCAGACAGCTAACGAGGACAGACTTATCAGAGGTACATGCTTCATTAATAGTACTCCTTTAATTACTATTATTGATACTGGTGCTACACATTGTTTTGTTTCTGCTGATTGTGTTCAAAGATTGGGTCTTAAGTTATCTGCTATGAATGGAGAATTAATCGTCGAGATTCCAGCTAAGGGATCGGTGACTACTTCTCTTGTGTGTTTAAGGTGTCCTTTATCGATCTTCGATAAAGACTTTTATGTTGATTTGGTATGTTTGCCACTGACCGGAATGGATGTAAGCCTAGGTATGAACTGGTTAGAGTATAACTACGTTCATATAAATTGTTATCGCAAATCGGTGAGGTTTTCTACTCCGGAAGAGGAAGGAGTTGGATTGTTGTCTTTTAGAGAGTTACAGCAATTGATGAAAGAAGAAGCTCAGATGTTTTCGTTGATGGCAACGTTGTCTATTGAGAGCAAAGCTAAGATTGAGGAATTGCAAGTGGTGAGTGAATTTCCTGAAGTTTTCCCTGATGAAATTCCTGATGTACCGCCAAAGAGAGAGTTTCAATTTGCAATTGATCTTGTACCTAGTACCAGACCTGTTTCGATGGCACCGCACAGAATGTCGGCATCCGAGTTGTCTGAATTAAAGAAGCAGTTGGAGGAATTACTTGAGAAGAAGTTTATAAGACCAAGTGTATCGCCGTGGGGAGCTCCAGTGTTGTTAGTAAAGAAGAAAGATGGAAGTATGAGACTTTGTGTTGATTATAGACAGCTGAATAAAGTAACAATTAAGAACAAGTATCCACTTCCGAGAATAGATGATTTGATGGATCAGTTGGTGGGTGCTCGTGTGTTTAGCAAGATTGATTTGAGATCGGGTTATCTTCAGATTAAAGTGAAAAATGAGGATATTCAGAAGACGGCGTTCAGAACACGGTATGGACATTATGAGTATTCAATGATGCCTTTCGGTGTTACTAATGCGCCGGGAGTATTCATGGAATACATGAACCGCATTTTTCATACTTATCTAGATCGTTTTGTGGTTGTATTCATTGATGATATTCTGATTTATTCTAAGTCAGAAGAAGAGCACAAGGAACATTTGAGAACAGTGTTGGAAGTTTTGAAAGACAAGAAGTTGTATGCGAAGCTGTCCAAGTGCGAGTTTTGGTTGAAGGAAGTCAGTTTTCTTGGTCATGTGATTTCAGGTAGTGGTATTGCCGTGGATCCTTCTAAGGTAGATGCTGTGTTACATTGGGAAACTCCAAGGTCGGCTACTGAGAATAGAAGCTTTCTGGGACTAGTTGGTTATTATAGGAGGTTTATCGACGGATTTTCGAAGTTGGCTCTTCCGTTAACTAAGTTGACCTGTAAAAGTAAAGCCTTCGTGTGGGATGTTCAGTGTGAAGAAAGTTTTACCAAACTGAAGAAGAGGTTGACGTCAGCTCCGGTGTTGACATTACCGAATCCAGGAGAACCGTTTATGGTTTATTGTGATGCTTCGTTGATGGGTTTAGGAGGTGTGCTTATGCAGAACAATAGGGTAATTACTTATGCGTCGCGACTGTTGATGACTCATGAAAAGAACTATCCTACGCATGATCTGGAACTTGCTGCGGTGGTTTTTATGCTGAAGATTTGGAGGCATTATCTTTATGGTTCTAGATTCGAAGTTTATAGTGACCATAAGAGCCTAAAGTACTTGTTTGATCAGAAGGAGCTGAATATGAGACAGCGAAGGTGGTTAGAATTGCTGAAAGATTATGATTTCGGTTTGAATTACCATCCAGGCAAAGCTAATGTTGTGGCCGATGCTTTAAGCCGAAAGACCTAGCATATGTCAGCAATGATGATTAAGGAATTGGAATTAATTAAGCAGTTTCGTGATATGAGTTTGGTTTGCAAAGTGACGCCGCAGAGTGTTATGTTGGGTATGCTTAAGATTAACAATGATTTTCTGGACAGTATTCGAGAGGCTCAGAAGTTGGATGTGAAACTAGTAGACATCATGAGTAGTTGCGGTCAATCGGAGAAGTGTGACTTTAAGATGGATGCACGAGGTGTGTTGAGACTGCATGATCGAATTTGTATTCCGGATGATGCAGACATGAAAAAGAAGATTCTTGAGGAGGGTCATAGGAGTAATCTGAGTATTCATCCGGGAGCCACTAAAATGTATCAAGACTTGAAGAAAATATTTTGGTGGTCCGGAATGAAAGAAGATGTGGCACGATTTGTGTATGCGTGTTTGACTTGTCAGAAGTCAAAAATCGAACACCAGAAGCCTGCGGGGTTGATGCAGCCGTTAGAAGTTCCAGAGTAGAAATAGGATACCATTTCTATGGACTTTGTGACAGGGTTGCCTATTACTTCAAGGGGACATGATTCAATTTGGGTGATTGTTGATAGGCTTACGAAGTCGGCTCATTTTATACCTATTAACATCACATATCCAATTGCGAAGTTGGCAGAGATTTATATCCGAGTAATTGTGAAGTTGCATGGTGTCCCTTTATGTATTGTGTCGGATAGAGATCCGAGGTTTACATCAGAGTTTTGGAAGAGTCTACAAGAAGCATTGGGTTCTAAGTTGAGGTTGGGTTTGGCATATCATCCTCAGACGGATGGTCAAACTGAGAGGACTATTCAGTCGTTGGAGGATTTGTTGAGGGCATGTGTTCTTTAGCAAGGAGGTTCGTGGGATACTTATATTCCATTGATCTAGTTCACTTATAATAATAGTCACCATTCTAGTATCGGAATGGCACCTTTTGAGGCATTGTATGGTCGAAGGTGTAGGACTCCGTTGTGTTGGCATGAATCTGGTGAAAGTGCAGTGCTTGGACCGGAAATAGTTCGAGAAACTACTGAGAAAGTGAAGCTGATCCGAGAGAAGATGAAAGCTTCCCAAAGTAGACAGAAGAGTTATCATGACAAGCGGAGAAAGGATTTAGAATTTCAAGTGGGTGATCATGTGTTTTTGAGAGTCACGCCTTTGACTGGTGTTGGGAGAGCTTTGAAGTCTAAGAAGCTCACTCTTCGTTTTATCGGTCCATATCAGATTTTGGACAGAGTTGGGAAAGTTGCATATCGGGTGGCGTTACCGCCAAATCTTTCGAATTTGCATGATGTGTTTCATGTGTCACAACTCCGGAAGTACATTTTCGATCCGTCTCATGTGGTAAGTATGGACGACGTGCAAGTACGGGATAATCTTACGGTGGAGACTAAGCCTGTGCGAGTCGTGGATCGGGAAATGAAGACTCTACGAGGGAAAGAGATCGTGTTGGTGAAGGTTATCTGGTTGGGAGCTACTGGAGAAAGCATGACCTGGGAATTGGAGAGCAAGATGCGAGACTCCTATCCCGAGTTATTTGAATCAGGTAAATTTTCGAGGACGAAAATATTCTAAGTGGAGGAGAGTTGTAACACCCAAATATTAAATATTTATTTAATTGAATATTTAATTAATTATTTATGATTATACGGCTGATTTTGTGTTGCGGTGAATTAAGTCGTTGAGTCGGTATTTAAGTTGGTAAGTCGTAGAATTAATATTAGAGATAATATTATTGTTGTTGGAGTGTGTTGGTTTAGTGGACTAGAATTCATGTCAGAATAAGTAATAGAGGGGTGTAAGTTATTAGGCCCATTAGTAATATTAGTAGAATAATAATATTTTGATAAAAAGAGATAGAAAGAAATAGTTAGGTTGGTATCAGTTAGAGAAGAAGAGGAAGAACGTGAGAGAAGAGACCGAGAGAAAACTGCTGCCGGTGCCAAAGTCCCCAGAATCCGATCGAACCTAGAGTTGCCTTTAATCCAAGGTAAGAGTGGGGTTCGACTTTTATAATCGGGATATGATAATCGGTACGTAGAAATTGGGACCGGGTAGTTTTATGATGTTGATGTTGATTTAATTTGATTTTGATGATGTGTTGTTGATGGGGTTATATTGATTGATTCTGTGAAAATGTTAATTTGTCGATTTTTGTGAAATTGGTTGCTGGGTGATTTTATGAATGTTGTAGTGAAGTTGTTGATTTTCTGGAAATTTGATTGGGGGCAAAATAACACTGTTTACAGATGCACGGGTGGCGCAGGCCACCCATCACTCACATAGGGGTGGCGCAGGCCACCCAAAACAAGAGAGAAAGCATGTGGCGGGAGCCACAAGGTTCATGGCTCAAGCCATGGTGTTCTTCATAAAGGGTGGCGTAAGCCACCCATGTGGGAGGAGTACTCACTTTAATTTTATACCTTTATTATTATGTTCCCTATTAATTCAAGTTACTGGTAACCATTTTCTTTTGTTTTTAAAATAAAGTATTACTAAACAACTACCAAGTTTTCTTTATGGAATGTTTAGGATCAAGTAAATCTGTAAGGAACTAACACTGGTAATATGAATTGCTATATCAGTATATCAAGTTTTAATAGAAACAAACTGGTTTTTGGCAGAAACAGAATGATGCAAATTTTCACGACAGATGATTTTAAATTATAGCAGGAGTATTGTATCAGAAACCAGAAAAGTCACAGAATTTTATAATAAACTAGTATTAATAGCAGAAGCTAAAATGGTGCAGTTTTAGTCGGTTTAGTCGATTTAGGCGGAAAAATTAGTTGCCTGGAATTTAACGAAAATTATCGGGGTCAGTCGGGTAGTTTAGTAGATGATTTTATTGGTTTGTTTTGTTGAAATATTATCGGAAAAGTCGATTTGCAGGTACAGCTGAGTTGTAATATTGTTCTGATTAGTGGACAATTCTAAGTTGAAGGCTTGATAAGCCAACGTTGTTTTAAGTTGTTCATGTCGTATAAGTTGTTCATGCTGCTGATGTTGTTATGTTGATTATGATGTTGAGTCGTATATGTCATATAGTACATTTGTATTTTATGTCGGAGCCGTTGCTCACACCACGTTGGCCTGGATTGGCACAAGTTGGAAGTTGAAGGCTTATGCCTTGATGCCTCGATAAACTGGCAATTTTAAGTTGGGAGTTTTACTCCAAATGGTACCACATGCATAACATAGTCGAGTCGCATTAAAGTTGCATTTTGCAAGTTGTTGTGGATTGTTGTGTCGTTGTTGATGTGGAGTGGTGATAATTGTATGATTCCTATCTATGTATTATTTATCATACTTCGTTTATAAAATTCGATATCTCACCCCTTCTGTTTGAATGTTGTCCCTATGTTGGCAACGTGCAGGTAATCAAGAGGAATAGCCGGTTACCTTTAGTTTGAGTCGGTGGTTGTCGCTCTGATACGTAGCACTCGGGGGGATGACGCACGTCTTGTTTTGCTTAGTTGTTTAAATGCTGAATTTTTAAGTTGAATTGCTAAAGAGCACTTGTTATTTTATGTTTAAGTTGATTTTTTTGGATAAAGATATTATAACTTTGATTATGAATCCGCTGCGTAGTATTTTATAAAGTTGAGTTATTTGAAGACTATATGATGATTTATGAATTCTCCTTGAACGTGTTATGTATCTTTCATGATTATTCATTGTGTTATTGATTTTCAAGTTGTAAAATGTGATATCCTGTTTTATGTTGGAATTTTATCATTCTGATTTTTATTATAAATGTCGGGTAGAAATGGGGTGTTACACCAGTGACTTCACCGAGATGGTGGGCATGGGAGTTCGTCTTGAGGAAGCGGTCTGGGAAAGACGTTTAGTTAAAGACGTTGGATCCTCAAGTAGTACAAAACGATATGGTAGTGCTCTCCCTAAGAAAAAAGAGCAGGATATTGGGAATATCTCTCTCGAAAAGCAAAGGCGACGATATCAACCAGTAGCAGCTGTAACTCCTGCTATCAATCTCGCTCCTGTTCCTACGTGTCAACCTCAGGTTGCTCAGAGCCAACCTAATCAACAACAACTTCGTCAAAGGACACAACAGTCTCTTCAGCAGACTCGTCCTCCGTACAACAACAGCCGTGCAACGCGACCTCCAGGGTTTGATCCTTTACCTATGTTATACGCAGAACTGTTTCCATTGCTACTGGTCAAGGGGCATGTCTAAACCAGGTCTCCTCTTATAATACCAGAAAATCCGCCTTTTTGGTTCAAGACGAATCAGACGTGCCCTTACCATCAAGGAGGACCAGGGCACAACATAGAAAATTGTCTCAGTTTCAAATCCGACGTGCAAAAGCTTGTTAGGAGCGGGGTCTTATCTTTCAAAGATACGAATCCTAATGTTCTCACGAACCCGCTGCCTCAGCATGAGAAGGCTGCAGTTAATTTGATAGAGGGAGAGTCTAACACCAGCTATCAAATTCAGGATGTACTCTTATTGAGGGCCAACCTGGTCAAGATGCATTGTAGACAGAGCGGATATGACCATGTGCCAACTCATAATTATCACCAGTGTGATATCTGTGTTAAAAACAATCAGGGATGTTCTGTGGTGCAAGAAGCTCTACAGGAACAATTGGATCTGGGAACACCGAATTCGTGGTGTCAACATGACTTATGCGAATTCCAATATCATTCAGAACCACGACATCCGTGTAATGAATGTCAACTTATTGGCAATGCACTCAAGGCAAAGCCAATATCATAATCTTCCGTGACACGATTAAAATTCCTGTCTGACTTGCTCGGTAAACAAACAGGGAAGCACTTTTGTACAAGAGGCCTTCCAACGTCAGATGGATCTTGGATGGATCCAGGACTACCATGATAGAAATCCCTATCAGATCAACATGATTCAGATCTTTGACATTCGCTTGATGAATACCAGCTTGGTGGAGATACACGCCAAGCAAGTCCAACTCGGTTTTCTTACTTCACATGATTATCTGAGCTGTAAAGTATGTTGTGAGAGTAACCAAGGGTGCCCTCTCGTTCAAAGAACTTTGCAACACTTGTTAAACCACTGGTGGCTTCAAATCTATATGGATGAAGACACGCAACAAATCAGTGTGGTTGACGGAAACCCTACTCGGCATCAAAGTCAGGATTTCCGATCCCTGGAAACAGATCTAGTGAGGTTACACTGCATTCAAAGCGGACGTGGCCAGGTACCACCACATAACTACGAGCGCTGTAGAGTCTGCTCAGAAAATAATCAAGGATGTTAGCTCGTGCGAGCAGCCCTTATGAGTCAGTTGGACCGCAAAGAAATCCAACAATATTCAGTTTTAGGGTCTATCAACTTGATGCCGGACTATTTCGCCGATCAGATTAAGGATGTTGTTGTGATCTCTGATCATGAAAGGACTAAGGATGTTTGCGCCATCATCCCTCTACTTGAAGAATCGAAGGTTCTTAACCGAGAATTAATTGAAGTTACTTACGACAGTCAAAGAAGTCAGAAGGCTCCTGTAGTTATCTATCTACCAAGACCAGTGCCATATGAATCAGCTAAGGCGATCCCTTACAAATATGGTGCAACAACAGTTGAGAATGGAAAGAAAATTCCATTACCCTCCGTCGTGAATATTGCAGACATCAGTCGAGTAACACGGAGCGGTAGGATCTTCAACAGAGGAGTTAGAGAACCCAGCAGAGAAAAGGAACCTCAAACAGAAGTTCCTAATCCACCAATCGGTCAGTCCAGTGATCCCGACCTTTCATAGAATGATGATGAGATGCTGAAGCTCATCCAAAAGAGTGAATACAACATTGTTGATTAACTATTGCAAACTCCTTCAAAGATCTCCGTGTTATCTATATTACTCAGTTCCGAGGCTCACAGGGAGGCTCTGCAGAAAGTCTTAGAGAAAGCCTTTGTGGAACAAGATGTAACAATAAGACAGTTCGATAGCATTGTTTCTAACATCACTTCCTGTAACAACTTGGGGTTTAGTAACAAGGAATTGCCAGAGGAAGGCCAAATTCTCAACATGGTGCTCAATATCACAGTTAACTGCCAGGATGATGCTTTAGCTAGCGTACTAGTAGACACAGGATCGGCCATCAATGTTATGCCAAAGTCCACTCTAATGTGACTATCATTCAAAGGATCCCTGATGAGGGGCAGTGAGGTCATCGTCAAAGCCTTTGACGGATCTCAGAAAGCAGTTATCGGCGAAGTCGACCTTCCCATATCTATCGGTCCTTACACTTTCCTAGTCACTTTCCAGGTCATCGACATCCGGGCAACATACATTTGCTTATTAGGAAGACCTTGGATACACCAGGCTGGGGCAGTCACTTCGACACTTCACCAGAAACTGAAGTTCGTCAAGAACGATCAACTCGTCACGATTTGTGGAGAACAAGCCTTGATCGTGAGTAACCTTTCATTATCCACTTGTGTAGAACCCGAGGAGGTTGTTGGAACGCAGTTCCAGGCACTTTCGGTAAGCAGTGAGAATCAATCAGAGAAAGGAACAACAATATCCTCGTACAAAGATGCTCTCGAGGTGATCAAAAGTAACAACGCAAAAGGATAGGGACAGCTTGTCATTCCTACTGATAATAAAACAAAGAAGGGTCTTGGTTTTTTTGCGACCTACACCCAGACAGCTGCTAACGATGAAAGTCCTCATCCCATTCAAAACTTCTTCCAAAGTGGAGGTTTCCTTCACCCAGTGTCTCAAGAAGTCCATACCATCAACGAGGGAGATTCCTCCGATACAGATGAATAATGGAAGTCATATCTTAACGAGGACGGTTATATGTCTCAGGAAGAGGTGCCTACGCCATTTTGCTATCCCGCACAGAGTTCGAGATTTATACCAAGGTCAAACGTCAAAATGATATACGGAGATTGTGATCCGGAAGGATGTCGTGCTCCACCAAGCTCATTAGAGGAAGACACTCTGATGAAAGACAACTTTGACCACGACTATTACAGCCCAATGGATGGCCTGCCTATCTGGAAGCCGTACCCAGGAGACTCGGGGCAAGAAAACCAGCCGAATAATGAAAATCAGCTGAGCATCATTGAAAATAATACCGGCGTCCCCACCATATCATGGGATCATTACTCGGGGAATTCTAAAAATATCCAGCACGACGATAAATTTGCAAAGCTCGCAGGGCTAGAGTTCATCAACTACGCTTTTCCTGAGGTCAACGTCATCGAAAGGGATGACTCCTCCAGTTCCAAAGAGGTGTGGGACACCTTGGGACAATCGAGTGGAAAATATGACTTCATGGTCAAATACACCGCTCCTGAAAGCTCTCGCATCAGGCACGAAGACATTCAGCCAACTGGGTGGGGAGATCCACATGAGAGTATAAATACTCTGCAAAATACAACTGAGGAATCCTCCTATGACAACTCTGCCTGGGAGACAGATTCCAATGATCCTGCTCCACCAGAAATCAGCGTTATTTCTGAAAACAAATCAAGGAAGGTACCAGACTTTGTGATTCACCGAGGAGTTCACCGCCAATGGGTTGCAGTCGATGTTCCGAGGATTGTTCATAAGTCTAAGTAATTGTCTTCTTTATCTTAACCTTTCACCCTGCCCAGGTAAAACGGATGTTTTGATAGGGCTCACTTTCTGTAAATGTCCCTCTTCACTTCGCCCAAAGCGACCGAGTTTTGTTTTTTAGGGCTATAGTTTCAAGAATCGACTAAATCATAAATAAATAAACGCCGTTCTGTAATTTCCGCATTAATTGTTGTTTTCTCTTTTTGTTTTTTTTCTTCAGAAAATGGTAATCCTAAAAAACAACAAATAATAAAAACAAGCAGTAAAAAAAATACACTGCACACACTCTTGCATTTTCTCTATCTCTTCTAAACACAAATCATACCGTCATCCAGATTGCTTGTTTTAAACCCCGTGAAACACACGATCCGATGCCTTCTCCCAACTTTGAATTCCCGATATTTGAGGCTGAAGAAGAAGATGACGAAGAAATTCCAGAGGAGATCTCACGACTACTCAGACAAGAGGAAAGGTCCATTAAACCTCACAAAGAGTCGTTGGAAACGGTCAACTTGGGCTCAGAGTGTCATACCCCAAATTTTGACCACTAAGATTTCCCATCATTGTGCAAATCATCATCACAATATGGATGAACCACCATACTTCATCATTCTCCCCAAAGATGGGTGAGCATTCACTACTATAAAAAATTAGGGTTTCAAGCCCTCTCAGAGCTCTTAGACAAAGGATCAATCAAGAAATGACATGATCTTCAACTTGTCTAACCTCTCAAACATCCACAATGGATCAAGAAGACTCCCACTTCAAGGATTAAGCACAAGGTTGCTCCCTTCTAGATGGATCAAGCTTCAAGATCGACAGTGTCACCAAATTAGGGTTTGGTCGACCAGGGCCTCCAGATGGAAATTTTCATCTGGGCATAAGCCAAAGATCCAAAACATAACCTAATATGCTCCATGGAACCTCATAAACCCAATCATTAAGTCAATCTTGCCTCAGGGGATGCATTCATCAAAAATCAGGAATTAGGGTTTCTTGACCTAATTCACCCCTAAGTTGACTTTTGGGACAAATCATGAACCAAGACTTCAAGACATGATTTGAGGGTCTCTAACATACTACATTGATCCATTTTCAACAATGGATTAATCCAAGAAGCTTGATCAACAAGTTTCAATTTCATCTGCGCCACAATTAGGGTTTCGCGAGAAAAGTAAACTGCTTCTTTGACTTTTGACCAGGACATGCTCCCAAACCCTATGATATGATTCAATACACCCTATGACACCTATGAAATTAATCCATCAAGTTTTATTTAGGTCAAGGACTTGATTTCATTGAGGATTGCACAGTTTGGAATTCATCTGATAAAAAGTCAACTGTGCACAAAAGTTAACTTTAACTTTTTGAGATTTTTTACAAAAATGGTTTTTTAACCCTAAAATGATGTTAATGTGTGATTGGAATCATCATTCATCAAGAAAAATCAAGAAAAGTGGGATAACTTGTAAAAGGGGTAACCATAAAAACTTAGAAAATTTTCTAAGTTATGAACAAAGTGACAAAGGTACCAACTTTGGAGGATCATAACTCCTAAACCATAAAGCCATTTTTTTCCATCCAAAGCTTGATTTGTAGATCTCATTGCCCTCTGCAAAAGCTTCATACTGACCTATGTCCAAATTCCTCATGGATTTTGAGTTATGGAGTGATCAAAATCAAGAAAAGTCACTTTGTTCCAACACTTGGTGAAAATTTCACTAAGTCAGATTTTGCCTTACTTTTTTCCAAATGTAGGGACATTTTTCACTTGGATCCAAAAAGTATCAAAACCAAATATGATCAAACAGTTGTTGTATCATATAAGAGCTTTCCAAAATGGCCAAGAACATCACCAAATTCAACTTGAGCCATGAGATATGACATTGGCAAGTTGCCTTGCTGAAATCTGCCAAGGCAAGGCAGATTTTTGAACTTTTGGTCGATTTGCCAAAATCATCCAATTTCAAGCCTTGTTATCACTTTAGACACATCTGAGGATTGAATCTAAAGGGGACAATCACTGAGCCAAGCCTCCAAAGTCCTTGGAACAAGAAATAGCATGTTAAACCTAAAATTGCCCAAAATTGGGACAACACTCCAATTTTGGATTGAAGCATTCAATGGAAGCACCAAGGTGGCATGGAGTGAGCCATTAGCAACTAAATTCAGTCAAGACTTATCCAAGACCAAGGGGACCAGCAGCCTGTGTCCTAACCTCTATTCAATGGCTAGAGGAGACTTGGATTTTCATTTGCCAACATTGGCCAAACCTACTCAGCAGTTGCCATTCACTATTCCTTGCTAAACAAACTTGCTCTACTATAAATAGAGCTCAATTGTGATCAGTTTGAGTACACCAAAGCCATCAAACAGATGCTTTCCTCAAAATCCACTTCTCACTCTCAAAAATGCCTTTCTTAGCAAGTCACTATCAGGTTTTTCATTAGAGAGCAATTCCACTTAAACCAATCACACACACACCTCATATACATCAGATGTGAGCTGATAAAACACTTAAACAACATCTGGAACACTAATTTCTCAGAATCACTAGTCAATTGCTCAAGGTTTTAACCAAGTTACAGTTGAGATGCCATGAAGTGATCCAACCAATTTCCATCAAGTCCAAGCATTCAAACACACTCCATAGGGTGTAGGGAAGCTGTTCAGATCATCACAATTCATCTGTAACACCTCCTACTCAGAAATCAATTTGCTCTTGCTGTCACGACCTAGAGTTAAGCCTAAACTTGGTCATCTCTCAATCTATGCATATTTCCTCGCATAATACTTTTGCTAAATGTTCATAATCATGCATGGAATGTTTCCCCTCAAGTAATTGCTTTTTTTGAATCGTGTATCAAAAATCCCAGCCTTCAAGCAGAATTTAGGGTTCTTGAGGATTTTTCGTGATTTCTTGTTTTATGCTTAATTTAAATGAAATTAATTGCCATAGACATGATCGTGAGGTTGAAACGAGTTGATTGGTATGTGGATTGCATGATATGATCAAGTATTCAGTGAGATTGGATAAAAAATGCAAATCTGGGCAAAACTGAAAAACGCGCGTGTTCTTCAGCTGTTCTTGGCGCCATTTCTCTCAAATTCAAATATTTGAATTTTGTGATTTTATTTAATTGATTGAAAAATTAATTTCTCTCTGAGTTTTAATGATTTTGAGTTGATTCTTTTTTTAATAATTCACAAAAATGTTAAAATATTTTATTTTTCCAAAAAATCCCAAAAATATTATTTATTTCATATAATTGATATTTTTGTAAAGAATTAATATTTTAATTGTTTTTTGACATTTTGAATATTTTTTCCACCTTGATTTTGCAACTTTTAATGCCTTCTAATTATTTTGTAGGTCAATACTTTATTTTTGAAGCATTAATCCAAGATCACAATTTGTTTTCCATATGTTAAACAATTTTGATCATTTTAATTGAATTTTTATTCAATTAAAACACATTTTGAAAACAAATTAGGGTTTTTGATTAATTCAACCCTCATAAATCATTTTCAAAACACTTTGGGCCTCTATTAGAGTGTAAGACCCAACCCTTTGTAAATACAACCTTTTTGGGCCTCACTTATTGTATAAGTCCCGTTGTATTTCAAAAAGTTCAGCGCGATCATCGTCCGTGAAAAACAAACTCTGGGCCTACCCTTGAGTAGTAAGACCCATTTCAAAACTTTTGGGCCTCTAATAGAGTGTAAGACCCAATCCCCTTTTAACAAAAAACAAATTTGGGCCTCAGATATTGTATAAGCCCCTTTGCGTTAAAAGAAAATCTCGGCGCGATCGCCATTTTAAACGAAAAATCATCTGGGCCTACCCTCGTTTTATAAGCCCCACTCTTTTTCTTTAAACTTTTTGGGCCTGTTGAGAGAGTGTAAGACCCATCCCTTTGTACAGAAAACAATTTTTGGGCCTCAGTCACTCGTATAAGTCCCTATGTACAAATTCAACAGTGCGCTCACTGATAAAACCCTGACTCTCTCCTTGAGCTGTAAGACACAAATCTTTCTTTTTCAAAGCACTTTCTCCTTTGATTTTGAAATATACGGTTGTTTTCAAACTTTCTTTGTTTAACAACTAACCAAACAGCATGGAAGCTCTACAACAGAGTAAGTGTTTATACGCTTTCATTTACCGCTTTCATATACATATAACTGTATTGTGGGGTTGTTTCGCTGTAAGTCTTCTTTGATAAACTCATATCGACTGTGTAATAATAGTATAGATATTTAGAGTTTCCCCGGCAACTACGTTTAGCATTAAGCCCGTTGATCACTCTTAAATAGTCAAAACTAGATCCCCATAGGATTACCAGACACAGTCTTCCCTCCTCTTGGGGTTAAACAATAAGGAGACATGAAAGGCAGCATTCTCGATGAACCCTTTCATAGAGTGTCACTCGTAGAAGTTGTCAAAGAAACTCTATTCCCCAGAGATGATCTCTTCTCCGTGAATTGCATCTCTTGAGTTTCTTCCAAATTCTCAAACTTTCCTAGCTTGATCTATTCTTTGTGAATAGCCTGTCTTGAACTTCTCGGGGTTGGGGGACCCACATGCTTCTTAAAAGCACTTGTCAAGAAACTCTATTCCCCAGAGATGAGCTCTTCTCCGTGAATTGCATCTCTTGAGTTTCTTCCAAATTATCAAACTTTCCTGGCTTGATCTATTCTTTGTGAATAGCCAGTCTTGAATTTCTCGGGATTTGGGGACCCACAGGCTTTCTAAAAGCATCCCCGCCTCCTCTTGGGCGTTGTACAAGGACCCGTCGACTTCTTAGAAGTATTCACAACCTCCTTTTAGGCTTCGTATAAATGATTTCTTCCTCCGGGAATGATAGCCTCCTCTTGGGCTTCATACAAGGACCACTCGGCTTCTTAAAAGTTTCGAACCTCCTCTTGGGATTCGTACAAATTGTCCCGACGACCTCCTAAAGGTATAGGAACAGAAATCAATCATCTTAATAGAACAATGTTTCCAAGAGTCTACTACTGTTTCTCAAAGCATAGTACAAAAGATGAAACTCTAGACTTGGACAGTCTAATTTCCTTGAGTCTCAAAGACATTCTCAAGCACCCTTCAAGAATAGGAAGGAACCCCGTAGACTCGGACAACCTCAATATCCTTTGGATTTCCCATTTCCTTAAAGATTAGGAAATAACCCTGATCCTCGGAACAAATCCATGAGTGCGAACATTACTCGCATAAGAACTCATTTTCTCTTTAAATTAGCATACTGGACCTGTCACTCAACTGAAACAGCATCATAGCCTCTCTCTTGGGCTTTATACAATTATTCTCCCCAGCGGAGCTAACAAATAGCCTCCATCTCGGGCTTCGTACGAGATACAAAATCACTCTCTTATTGAGTATAAAAGATTCTCTTGGTGAGTCACCATCTTTAGCCTCCATCTCGGGCTTCGTTTGAGATACAAAAAAAAACCTCTCTTATTGAGTCAAATAGCCTCCATCTCAGGCTTTATACGAGATACTAAAAGACTCCCTCGTTGAGTCAAAACCTTTCAGCCTCTCTCTGGGGCTTTGTACGAGACACATATTAGCCTCCTCTTAGGCTTTGTATAAGAAAACCATTGGTTGATCCAATCAAACTTTTAGCATCAAAGCTGTGCCTCGTTTACAGTACACAAACATCAACAACTCCTTCCCCTTCATCTAATCGCTGTAAGCGGCAAGCCTCTGGATTATTTACATCCACGCCACTGTCCCTCTTTTAGCATGAGAAATTCCTAAGGAAAGATGGCATTGCTCTAAACTGAGTTAAAGTCTTCTCCTTCAGGTTGGAAATCCCCTATAAAGGAAATTATGGCATTGTCGGATTCATAAATCCCGGTTAAAGTAATTCTCGTTTATAAACAGTTGTGACATACAAACCCCTCTTTAGAGATGACAAATTCTCTCTAAAGCCAAACTATTTTTAGCTTCATATCTTGGGCTTTGAACAAGATACAAATAGACTTTTTAGCTTCATATCTTGGGCTTTGAACAAGATACAATTACCTTTAGCTTCACGTCTTGGGCTTTGAACAAGACACCAAAACACCATTTCCTCCCGTAGAATAGGAGGAACTACGATCGCTCTGATTTCCCTGTTTCGGTAAACGGGAATACGTAGGCATAAGATTGAAAGAAAAATCTTAGCGAGCACCCTAAACAAAAACCCAAAGTCTCATACCTTCACATCCCAATCGAAAAGCATCAGTCTTAACCTCCCACCAATTGACCAGACATTTTTTTAACAAAATAACCTAGGACAGACCCCGAATCTTTGTAGCATCTGTAAACCAACATTTTTAACTGTTTAACCTCAGTATGCAAGCAGGGTTAATTAGAGACATCTATTTCCCTTCCTTCATCAGCTTCAATAGGATAAAAATGAATCGAGCTGTAGTACTAGAGCGATTGTGCTTCGCAACCACATCCAAAAATCACTCGCTACAGAAGAATGGCGACTCTGCTGGGGATTGCGAGATCTTGTTCTCTTCACACCTCTTAGGTAGAAACCTTAAAAAAAATTCTCTTTCTTTCTTTCTTTCTTTTCTGGGATAGGACTTTTTGTCTTCGCTAGGATCTTAGGTCAAAACCTTTAAGTTGGGAAAGAACCATAGAATGACGTCTCCGCCGGGGAGCCATTTTCTATCAGGAACATAAGATTCTTAGTTTTTTTAAAAGTCTAGGACATTAGGACAAATATATATACTGCTTTTCCTAATTGATATCTGTGTTTATTTTTCTGCTAATGGGAATGCGTGTGATGTCGCATGTGGAAAGATTGAGTATACACTTAAGATAAGTGATGGTGACGAGGTCGACCATTAACCTCAGTGGAGGCTTCCCAATGCAACCCATTCTCTCTCATAGGTAATGGGCCGATTGTGACGTCTGAGAAGCTGAGGAGCCAACCCTTTTGTAGTGCGGAAACTATCGAAAATAGTTGTCACGCGATACTACCCTCATTTGAGGCTGATGATCTATTCTCGGTGAATAACATTTACTCTAAGATTTCATACAGCTCGCTGGCGATCCGCTTGCTGTTTGTTATCCTGGGAGGAGCTAATGATTTTGAGTACAGGTACAAAAAATCACCCTAGTATAAACCTTTGGGGATGGGTAGAGCCTTGACTTCATGACAACGACCCTTTGATCCCATGTTTTTTCTATGTTTTTGTGTGCTGCATTCATGCATTCATTTAAAAAACATTAAAACATTCAAAAAACAAAAATTTCTCTTCTAGTCTCTCTGTTTTTTTCAAAATAAACTAAGACTGTGATTGCAAATATCAGAGAAAATGATTGCACTAATGGATTTCGGTAGAAGGAGAACTCATAAGTACACCTTCAGGATTCCAAAACTAGAGAATTTAAGAGGTTTGGCGAGGATGATCACAAACCAAGAGGCTTTTAGAGCCAAGTACGGAGGTTTGTTATCTCTGCTAAGAGTCCATGTGATTGGGGGAATCATGGATGCACTTGTTCAGTTCTACGATCCGATCTATCATTGTTTCACATTCCCGGATTATCAGCTAGCACCAATGCTGGAGGAGTACTCTCACCTGGTTGATTTACACATCACTGATCGAGCTCCATTTTCTGGACTGGAAGAAATTCCAAAGAATCAGACCATTGCAAGAGCAATTCATTTGGACGAGTCTGAGGTTAGGACTCACATGACCATTAAGGGTGGCATACAAGGTTTGTCAGGCCAGTTCTTGACAAAGAAAGTCGTGTACTTCGCCAGTATCGGGAACGTGACTGCTTTTGAAAGCATCTTTGTTTTACTCACCTACGGGTTATTTCTGTTGCCCAACATTAATAACTTCGTCGATATCAACTCCATTAATGTTTTTCTCATTGGAAACCCTGTGTCAACTTTGATCGCAGATGCGTATCATTCTGTACACTTGGGAAATTTGTACAGCGGAGGGGAGATCACATGCTGTGTACCTCTTCTTTATAAATGGTTTATCTCTCATTTGCCTAAGTCTTCTGCTTTTTGGGATCACAAGAGTACCTTACGTTGGTCGCAGAAAATCATGTCCCTCACCAACTCTGACATAGATTGGTGTAATAGGATTTATGATGGGATCAGGATCATTGACCGTTGTGGAAACTTCCCCAACGTACCCCTTATAGAAACTAAGGGAGGAATCAATTACCATCCAGTTCTCGTTCTTCGTCAATTTGGATACCCGATGAGACACGTCCCACGGGGTGTTCATCTGGAAGGTCTTTTCCTCAAGGAAGGAGAAAATGACAGAGCACTAAAGACAGAAATAGTGCACGCTTGGAAACATGTTCATAAGAAAGGACGGGAGTCTCTAGGAAAACCGGACTGTGTCTCGGTGGAGCCTTATCTCCACTGGGTACAAACTAGAGCTCTCAAGCTAAAGATGCCTTATCCTCGTCACAAAGTTCTTCCACCGAGGGAGTCTGTCATGTACTTCATGACTGGGACTGAAAAGCTCCAAGTTACACTTAACAAAGTTCAACGGGAGAGGAGGTCTTGGAAGAACAAGTACCGCACCCTCAACGTGGAGTGCATCAAAATACAGCAACTACTGAAAGATAAGGACGCTCTGATTGAAATTTTGGAGTAACATGCTGTAGAGAATCAAGATGACCAAAGGAATTTGCTCGCTCCTTTCACCTGGAAAAGGAATGACAACCCGACAACGGCCCAAGAGCCCCGGTCAAAGAAAAGGAAAGTACCAGAGTCAGCACCCGATTTCTCCTCAGAGAGGACTCGGGACGTATTAGCTTAGGTTTCTGTTTCTGCACTTTGTAATCTACTGTATTTCCATTTCTGTAATCCTTTGAATTCAATAAAAAGGAGTTTCCCCACTGTTTGATATTTGCAATCTAATTGTCGAAGTTTATTTTGATTAAACCAAAAAACAATTAATATAATCATTACATTCACCATTCTCACATCACGTATTCTTCTTACCTACGAATCTCACATTTGTGTCTCGGTTCTAGAGTTAAACTGTCTCATTCGTACAATACTTGGGCCAATCGTCAGAAAAAGATGGATGATCTTGAGGAAGAAAACAGTGAGTTGAAAGAAGAGATCGACGCTCTGAGAGAGGATATGAGAAAGCTTCGTAATGACATGCAAGCCATGGCAGAAGCTCAGCTACAAAGGACTGTGATCTCAGAGATCACCTCAACGGCCATAGTGGAGAAGTATGATCCTAGGTATCAAATGCCGAAAGATCGTCCTTGGGGCATGCCTGTTAATTATATCCCGGAAGGATATGTTCCTCCGGTCACTGAAGATCAGGGAATCACAACAGATGCCGCTGGGCATGAAGGTTACAAACTTCAGGAAAGCGAAGATGCTAGGGGCATATTGAAGACTCCTGAAGGTTACAAACTTCGGGAAATGCCAAGATTCACTGCCGTAGTCATGGTACCACCCCCTGTGGTACACACTGTCTCGGAAGGACAGGTTCCACCAATACCTTCTGGTAAGAAGGAAACTATGTTCGATAGAATGGATGAATTCCAGGAATAATTCCTGGAAATGCAGAAGGAACTGCATGCCATCCGCAGTCAGGATCTATTTGGAAAGGACGCCGCAAACCTCTGTCTGGTCCCCAATGTGAAAGTTCCGCACAAGTTTCAAGTGCCCGACTTTGAAAAATACAAGGGTAACTCTTGCCCTCAGAGCCATCTGGTGATGTACGCTCGGAGAATGTCAGCTCAGACGGAGAACCAGGACCTACTGATTCACTACTTTCAGGATAGTTTAACCGGTGCCGCACTCAAATGGTACATGGGTTTAAACCGTACTACGATTAGTACATTCAGAGATCTTGGTACTGCCTTCGTCCAACAATATAAATACAATTTGGACATGGCACCCGACAGAGATCAACTCAGATCAATGTCATAAAAGGACAAGGAAACCTTTAAGGAGTACGCTCAGAGATGGCGTGAAATTGCCGCCGAGATCTGTCCACCTCTTGAGGAAAAAGAGATGACAAAGATCTTCTTAAAGACCTTAAGCTCATTTTACTATGATATAATGGTTGCCAGTGTGCCCAGTGATTTCACCGAGATGGTGGGCATGGGAGTTCGTCTTGAGGAAGCCGTCCGAGAAGGACGTCTAATAAAAGACGTTGGATCATCGAGTAGTACAAAACGATACAGTAGTGCTCTCCCTAAGAAAAAAGAGCAAGATATTGGGAATATCTCTCTCGAAAAGCAAAGGCGACTTTATCAACCAGTAGTAGCTGTAACTCCTACTATCAGCCATGCGCCTATTCCTACGAATCAACCTCAGGTTGTGCAAAGCCAACCTAATCAGCAAAGGACACAACAACCTCTTCAGCAGGCTCGTCCTCCATACAACAACAACTGTACAACACGGCCACCAGGGTTTGATCCTATACCCATGTTGTACGCAGAACTATTTCCGTTACTATTGGCCAAGGGGCATATCCAGACTAAGTCTCCTCTTACATTATTGGAAAATCCTCCTTTTTGGTTTAAGGTGGATCAGACATGCCGTTATCATCAAGGAGGACCAGGGCATAATATAGAGAATCGTCTCAATTTCAAATTCGACGAGCAAAAGCTTGTTAGGAGTGGGCTCTTATCTTTCAAATATACGAATCCCAATGTTCTCACGAACCCGCTGCCTCAACATGAGAAAGCTGCAGTCAACCTGATTGAGAAAGAATTTAACAATGTCTATTAAATTCATGATGTACTCTTGTTAAGGAAAAATTTGGTCAAGATGCATTGTAGACAGAGTGGATATGGCCATGTGCCACCTCATAATTATCATCAGTGTGATATCTGCTCTAAAAGCAATCGAGGGTGTTCTGTAGTGCAATCAGCTCTACAGGAACAGTTGGATCTCAGATGGATCCAAGAGCACAGAGTTCGTGGAGTTAACATGGTCTACACGAATTCCAACGTCATTCAAAACCACGATATCCGTGCAATGAATGTGAACATGGTGGCGATGCATTCAAGGCAAAGCCAGTATCATAATATACTGCGGCATGATTACAGCTCTTGTCTGACTTGCTCGGTAACCATACAGGGATGCTCTTTCATACAGGAGGCCCTCCAGCGTCAGATGGATCTTGGATGGATCCAAGACTACCATGATAGGAATCCCTATCAGATCAATATGGTTCAAATCTTTGACATTCTCTTGATGAATACCAACTTGGTAGAGTTGCATGCTGAGCAGGTCCGACTCGGATTCCTGGTCTCACATAATTATCGCAGCTGTAAAGCGGGTTGCGAAAACAATCAGGGATGTGCCCTTGTCCAGGAGGCACTTCAGCACTTGTTAAATCATTGGTGGATGCCAATCTACATGGATAAAGATACTCAGCAAATTAGTATCAATAACAGAAACCCCAAGTCAGGATGTCTGATCTGTGGAAGCTAACCTAGTGAGGTTACATTATATTCAAAGTGGGCGTGCCCAGGTGCCACCACACAATTATGAACGTTGTGGAGTTTGTTCGGAAAGTAACAAAGGGTGTTACCTTGTGCGAGCAGCTCTCCAGGGGTAGGTGGATCATGGAGATATCCGCCCATATCCAGGTTCCGGACCCATCAATTGGTCGCCGAACTACCTTGCTAATCAAATTGAGGACGTTGTCGTCATCTCTAATCATCAGAGGACCAGGAATGTTTTTGCCATCATTCCTCTACTTGACAAATCCAAAGTTCCTAACCAGGAACAAATTGAGATTACATACGATGGTCAGAAAAACCAGAAGGTTCACATAGTCATCTATCTGTCGGGACCACTACCATATGAATCAGTTAAGGCAATCCCTTACAAATACGGTGCAACGATAATTGAAAATGGAAAGGAAATTCCATTACCCTCCGTCGTGAATATTGCAGACATCATTCATGTAACACAGAGTGGTAGAATCTTCAATAGAGGAGTTGGAGAGTCCAACAAAGAAAAGGAACTTCAGACGGAAGCTCCCGATCCACCAGTCGGTCAATCCAGTAATCCCGACCTTTCAAAAAATGATGATGAGATGCTGAAGCTCATCCAAAGGAGTGAGTACAACATTGTTGATCAACTATTACAAACTCCTTCAAACATCTCGGTATTATCATTGTTACTCAGTTCAGAAGCGCACGGGGAGGCTCTACAGAAAGTTTTGGAGCAAGCCTTTGTGGAACAGGATGTAACCATCAGACAGTTCGATAGTATTGTCTCTAACATCACTTATTGCAATAACTTGGGATTTAGTGATGAGGAATTACCAGAAGAGGATCTCCGTCATAACATGGCGCTCAATATTACAGTCAACTGCCAGGACGATACTTTAGCCAGCGTACTGGTAGACACAGGGTTAGCCCTGACTGTTATGCCGAAGTCCACTTTGATGAAATTATCATTCAAAGGCCCTCCGATGAGAACCAGCGAGGTCGTCATCAAAGCATTCGGCGGGTCCAGAAAGATGGTTATCGGCGAAATCGATCTTCCCATAACTATTGGTCCTCACACTTTCCATGTCACTTTCCAGGTCATGGACATCTGGGCAATGTACAGTTGTTTATTAGGAAGACCTTGGATACATCAGGCTGAAGCGGTCATTTTAACCCTCCACCAAAAGCTAAAGTTCGTCCAGAACGGCCAACTCATCACAGTCTGTGGGGAACAGGCCTTGCTTGTCAGCAATTTATCGTCATCCACTTATGTGGAACCAGAAGGGATAATTGGAATCCAGTTCCAAGCGCTTTCGCTACACAAGGACGATCAATCCGGAGGAGGAACTTCGATTTCCTCATACAAAGATGCTATTAAAGCAGTCGAGAGTACCGATACAACAGGATGGGGATAGCTTGTCATTCCTACTAGCAATACAACAAAGAAGGGTCTTGGTTTTTCTGCAACCTGTACCTGGACAGCTGCTAACGATGAAAGTCTTCATCCCATTCAGAACTTCTTTCACAATGGAGGGTTCCTTCACCCAGTTCCTCAAGCAATCCATGTTATCAATGAGGAGGATTCCTCCGACATGGATGAAGGATGGAAGTCCTATCTTAACGAGGACAGTTATATGTCTCAGGAAGAGGTGCCTTTGCCATTTTGCTATCCCGCACAAAGTCCGAGATTTATACCACGGTCAGATGTCGAAATGATATACGGAGGTTGTGATCCAAAAGGATGTCGTGCTCCACCACAATTACTATGGCCCGATGGATGGCCTGCCGATGTGGCAGCCTTACCCAGGAGACTTGAGGCCAAAAAGTCAGCCGAGTAATGAAACTCAGCTGAGCATCATTGAACAGAATACCTGTGTCCCCACCATGTCATAGGATCAACACTCAGGTCATTCGGAAACTACGCAACATGACGATGAATTTGCGACGGTTGTAGGACTAGAATTCATTAATTATGCTTTTCCCGAGGTCAACGTCATCGAGAGAGATGACCCCTCCAGTTCCAGAAAAGTGTGGGACACCTTGGGACAACCGAGTGGAAAATACAACTATATGGTCAAGTACACCGCTCCCGAAAACTCTCGTATCAGGCTCGAAGACATCCAGCCAACTGGATGGGGAGATACAGCTGAGAGTACAAATGCTATGCAAAATGCAATTGAGGAATTCTCCTACGACAACTCTGCCTGGGAGACAGATTCCAATGATCCTGCTCCACCAGAAATCAGCGTCATTTTTGAAGACAAATCGAGGAAGGTACCAGACTTTGTGATTCACCGAGGAGTTCACCGCCAGTGGGTCGCTGTTGATGCTCCGAAGGTCTTTCGCCAATCAAAGTAATTTCCATCTTTAACCTTTCACCCTGCCCAGGTGAAACAGATGTTTTGATAGGGCTCGCTTTATGTAAATTTTCCCTCTTCGCTTCACCCAAAGTGACAGAGTTTTGTTTTATAGGGCTGTAGTTTCAAGAATCGACTTGTTCATTAATAAAATAAAGTCGTTCTGTAATTTCCGCATTAATTGCTGTTTTCTCTTCTTGCTTTTTCTCAGAAAATGGTAATCCTAAAAAACAATTCAATAATAAAAACAAGCAGTAATAAGAAAAATACACTGCACACTTTTGCATTCTCTCTATCTCTTCTAAACACGAATTATCACGTCATGCAGATTGCTTGTTTTAAACCTCGTTGAAACATACGATCCGATGCCTTCTCCCAACTTTGAGTTCCCGGTATTTGGTGTTGAAGAAGAAGTTGACAATGAAATTCCAGAAGAGATCTCCCGATTACTCAAACAAGAGGAAAGGTCCATTGAACCTCACAAAGAGCCGTTGAAAACGGTCAACTTGGGTTCGGAAAAAGAGAGAAAAGAAATCAGGATTGGGGCACCGCTCAGTCCAACTGCCAAAGAGAGTTTGACAAAGCTTCTCAAAGAATTTCCCGATGTGTTTGCTTGGTCCTATCAGGACATGCCAGGGTTGGTTACCAGCATCGTGGAACATCACTTACCGTTAAGATCGGAATGTCCGCCAGTAAAGCAGAGGTTGAGACGCACTCACCCGGACATGGCCATCAAAATCAAAGAGGAGGTACAGAAACAGATTGACGCGAGTTTCCTCGCTACATCTGAATATCCTCAATGGTTAGCCAACATAGTACCTGTTCCGAAAAAGGACAGAAAGGTCAGAATGTGTGTCGACTACAGGGATCTGAACAAGGCAAGTCCAAAGGACAACTTTTCTTTACCACACATTGACATGCTGGTTGATAGTACAACAAAGTTCAAAGTCTTCTCCTTTCTGGATGGATTCTCGGGCTATAACCATATCAAGATGGCGCCGAAAGACATGGAGAAAACTTCGTTCATTACCCCATGAAGTACCTTTTGTTACAAGGTAATGCCGTTCGGTTTGAAGAACGCCGGGGAAACCTATCAAAGGGCCATGACTACTCTGTTTCATGACATGATACACAAAGAAATCGAGGTATATGTCGATGACATGATTGCCAAATCTAAAACAGAGGAGGAGCATGTGACCCACCTGTCGAAACTATTCGAGCATCTGAGAAAGTACAAACTCCGCTTGAATCCCAACAAATGCACCTTCGGTGTCCGTTCAGGGAAACTTTTAGGGTTCATCGTCAGCCAGAAAGGAATTGAGGTTGATCCTGACAAGGTCAAGGTCATTTAAGAAATGCCTTCTCCGAAAACTGAAAAACAAGTCAGAGGGTTCCTGGGACGTTTGAACTACATCTCCAGATTTATATTCCTCATGACTGCCACATGTGCGCCGATTTTCAAATTACTAAAAAAGAACCAGGACTGCGTTTGGACAGAAGACTGCCAAACTGCCTTCGACAGTATTAAGGAATATCTGTTGAATCCTTCGATTCTATCACCTCCAGTGGAAGGAAGACCACTGATCATCTACCTCACAGTCTTCGAAGACTCAATGGGGTGTGTACTTGGCCAACAAGACGAAACCAAAAGGAAAGAGTCTGCCATTTACTATCTAAGCAAGAAGCTCACCGACTGTGAAACTCGGTACACGATGCTCGAGAAAACTTGTTGTGCTTTGGTTTAGGCAACCAAACGTCTTCGTCAGTACATGATTCGTCACACTACTTAGTTAATCTCCGAAATGGGTCCGATCAAGTATGTATTTGAAAAACCTGCTCTCACGAGAAGGATTGCCCGTTGGCAGATGTTGTTATCAGAATATGACATAGAGTACCATGCTCAGAAAGCCGTTAATGGGAGTATTTTAGCCGATCATTTGGCTCATCAACCGATTGACGATCGAGAGTCAATTGGGTTCGACTTCCCAGACGAAGATATCATGTATTTAAAAATGAAAGATTGCGATGAACCGCTACCCAGTGAAGGGCCAGAACCAGGTTCCCAGTGGGGACTTATCTTTGAAGGAGCAGTTAATCATTATGGAAATGGAATTGGGGCAATAATTGTTACCCCTCAGGGTACCCACATTCCTTTCACCGCTCGACTCACGTTCAAATGTACAAATAACGAGGCCGAATACAAAGCTTGTATTATGGGTCTCGAAGAAGCGATTGATTTAAGGATCAAAAACTTGGATGTATACGACGACTCAGCCTTGGTTATCAATCAGATAAAAGGAGATTGGAACACATACCCATCAGGATTGATTCCTTACAAAGACTATGCAAGAAGGTTGTTGCCTTTCTTCAACAGAATCAAGTTTCATCACATCCCTCGTGATGAGAATCACATGGCTGATGCATTAGCCACACTCTCTTCCATGATTAGTGTAGGTAAATGGAATGACATACCTAAGATCGACGTAATGCGCCTAGAATGGCCCGCTTACATCTTCACGATTGAAGCAGTCATAGACGACAAACCTTGGTATCACGATATCAAATGCTTCCTTCAAAAATAAGAGTACCCACCTGGGGCACTAAGGAAGGACAGAAAAACCCTCAGAAGACTGGCTGATAGTTTCTTTCTGAGTGGTGATACCCTCTATAAGAGGAATTTTGACTTGGTTTTGCTTCGATGCCTCGACAGACCAGAGGTAGACATGCTGATAAAAGAAATTCATGAAGGATCCTTCGGCACTCATGCCAACGGACACACAATGGCGAGAAAAATTCTAAGAGCAGGGTACTATTGGTTGACAATGGAATCCGACTGCTACAAGTACATGAGGAGGTGTCGCAAGTGTCAGATATACTCCGACAAAATTCATGTCCCGCCAACGCATCTCAAATTTCTTTCTTCCCCATGGACTTTTTCCATATGGGGAATCGACATGATTGGCACGATTGAACCCAAAGCTTCAAACGGACATCGGTTCATTCTGGTCGCCATTGATTACTTCACCAAATGGGTAGAAGCAGCGTCATACGCCAATGTAACCCGACAAGTGGTGGTCCGATTTATCAAAAACAATATCATTTGCCGTTATGGTGTTCCAAGCCAGATCATTACTGATAATGGATCTAACTTGAACAATAAGATGATGAAGGAGTTGTGTGATGAGTTCAAGATTAAACACCATAACTCATCTCCCTACCTACCCAAGATGAACGGAGCGGTAGAAGCGGCTAACAAAAACATCAAGAAGGTCGTTCAAAAGATGGTTATAACCTATAAAGACTGGCACGAGATACTACCCTTTGCTCTTCACGGTTATCGCACATCTGTCCGCACTTCAACAGGGGCAACCCCTTTCTCTCTAGTATATGGCATGGAAGCAGTGCTCCCCATAGAAGTAGAAATCCCATCAATCTGGGTATTAATGGAAGCTGAGCTGACAGAAGCTGAATGGTGTCAAAGTCGACCCGACGAACTGAATCTGATCGAAGAAAGGCGAATCACAGCTCTATGCCACGGTCAGTTGTATCAGCAAAGAATGAAGAGGGCGTTCGACAAAAAGGTACGACCTCGCGTCTTCAGGAAAGGAGACCTTGTGCTAAAAAAGATACAATCATTTCTCACTGATTCGCGAGGCAAATGGACTCCGAATTATGACGGCCCCTACGTGGTCACGAAAGCTTTCTCAGTCGGCGCCTTGAGACTTGCAACCATGGACGGAGAGGAATTTGCCTACCCCACAAATGTAGATGAAGTCAAGAAATACTCCGCCTAAAAAAACGTCTCGGTGGATAGAAAACCCGAAAGGGCGGTCCAGGCAAAAGTTAGAGACAAAATAAAAAAAAAATCATCCCGGTGGATTGGAAACATCACAGTACAATCCAGGCAAAAGTTAGGGATAATGGCAAGTAACTATGTTCAACAGAGGCAAGTCCCTCAGCAGCAGTTACACCATCCATCGGAGGAAAACTCCAGTCAAGGTCATCTTCGACAGATGCTCAGGATGCCCAGAATTCAAAGTTGGTAGAAGGATAGTGGTCGTTATGTTTCAATGTAGCCTTTTTCCCTGGAAATTACCATTTCTAGCTTTGTATATACTCTTTGGAATCACGCGTTTGGCTGATCTCCATCTTATCAATAAAATTTGAGCCCTTGTGCTTTTTTTTGTAATTCTCATTTGTTTTAGCTTTACAGAACGACATTTTAACATGCTCAACGATTCTTGAAATAAAGCAAAAATGAATTTACTTGTAAAACTTTTTTCTGCTTTTAAAATAAAGATGGCAATTTCTTTTGACTGTTGAACATCAAAAGAGCATCAACCGCTTCTCCAGAAGTAAGCGAACTTCAAAGTGCAGAATCAAAGTACTTCTTCTACGCCAGTGCGCCTGAATGAAGGATCAACAGTGTCAGATGCAACTAATCCATATGTCATCTTCGGCAGAGTCTTTATCTCCTAAGCCCGATTAACGGTATTCCCCGCGAGGACTACTTCTCCTAAGAAAGGTAGAATTTCTACTTATTGGACCAACGGTACTTCTTCGCCCCACAATGACCGAGTATCCAGTCATGTTCATCTTTTAGTTTGTATGTCGCGTCAGTTTTGTTAGCATATACATACATACATCATGTATTATTGATTTGCATTCACATTTCATATTGCATCGCTATCACTCTGGTCGGTCTTGTCCCCTAGTGATAACAGTTTTCTCAATCGAGTTGTCGTTTCTTTCCTCGTCGAGAAATGCTGCATCTGAACAATCTCTCTCTTCCAGTTTATTTCTGGATGGAAGTTGGCTCCTCGACCACTTTGATAACTTGAACCTCTGAAAAACCAGAGAACCTTCAGTCAACATCACTTTTCGCTATTGAAGATGACATCCTTGCTTTCCAGGATTAAGGAGAATCCCTAGAGAAAGCCTCTTAATCAGAGATTCGGTGGTACAGTAGTTTTTCTCCGAAAAAATCATTGATGAAAAGGGCATCGGCACCTCAAAATTGGATCCCATCATATGGCATTTCTCTGGGAAGATCCCGAGAAAAGTATGATGTAATATCCCTAAGCGTGAAAGCAGTTTCTCAAGAGACTCGCTTTCCCCAGTAGAATCGACAAATGGCGTCTCCAAACAGAGAAGTTTATACACCTCTACAACTCAGACGACTGGGTTCCCCAGCAACTCTGACATCAAAACTTTTTCCGTCAAATGGCATCTCCCCAGGAAAATTCGGTGAGAAGTTTAAGTAAAACTGCTACGCCTAGCGTCCCTTGTCAATTAAGTTTATTGACAAAAGAAACTAACACCAGTTCCTTGGTAGGAAACCAAGATCGAGGGGAAGTTTAAATCAGAAACTAAGACCAGTTCCTTGGTAGGAAACCAGGATCGAGGGGAAGTTTACATCAGAAACTAAGACCAGTTCCTTGGTAGGAAACCAGGATCGAGGGGAAGTTTAAATCAGAAACTAAGACCAATTCCTTGGTAGGAAACCAGGATCGAGGGGAGGTTTATTTCAAAAGAACACTGAGACCAGTTCCTTGGCTGAAGACCAGGATCGAGGGGAGGTTTACCTTTTCTAAGTATCATTTCTTAGCGAAAGAAGATGAATGCGTGAATTACAATTCATAGACGCCGTCAAAATTTCGGATATTCCGATATTTAATCCTCTTGCACCTCGAATGCCCGAATACCTTCGTCATTCACACCTTCGTGTCCAAGAAGATTAAATAGGGGCATCTGTCATACCCCAAATTTTGACCACTAAGATTCCCATCATTGTGCAAATCATCATCACAATATGGATGAACCATCATACTTCACCAGTCTCCCCAAATATGGGTGAGCATTCACTACTATAAAAAATTAGGGTTTCAAGCCCTCTCAGAGCTCTTAGACAAAGGATCAATCAAGAAATGACATGATCTTCAACTTGTCTAACCTCTCAAACATCCACAATGGATAAAGAAGACTCCTACTTCAAGGATTAAGCACAAGGTTACTCCCTTCTAGATGGATCAAGCTTCAAGATCGACAGTGTCACCAAATTAGGGTTTGGTCGACCAGGGCCTCCAGATGGAAAATTTCATCTGGGCATAAGCAAACGATCCAAAACATAACCTAATATGCTCCATGGAACCTCATAAACCCAATCATTAAGTTAATCATGCCTCAGGGGATGCATTCATCAAAAATCAGGAATTAGGGTTTCTTGACCTAATTCACCCCTAAATTGACTTTTGGGACAAATCATGAACCAAGACCACAAGACATGATTTGAGGGTCTCTAACATACTACATTGATCCATTTTCAACAATGGATTAATCCAAGAAGCTTGATCAACAAGTTTCAATTTTATCTGCACCACAATTAGGGTTTCGCGAGAAGAGTCAACTGCATCTTTGACTTTTGACTAGGACATGCTCCCAAACCCTAAGATATGATTCAATACACCCTATAACATCTATGAAATCAATCCATCAAGTTTGATTTAGGTCAAGGACTTGATTTCGTAGAGGATTGCACAGTTTGGAATTCATCTGATAAAAAGTCAACTGTGCACAAAAGTCAACTTTGACTTTTTGAGATTTTTCACAAAAATGGTTTTTTAACCCTAAAATGATATTAATGTGTGATTGGAATCATCATTAATCAATAAAAATCAAGAAAAGTGGGATAACTTGTAAAAGGGGTAACCATAAAAACTTAGAAAAGTTTCTAAGTTATGAACAAAGTGACAAAGGTACCAACTTTGGAGGATCATAACTCCTAAACCACAAAGCCATTTTTATCCATCCAAATCTTGATTTGTAGATCTCATTGCCCTTTACAAAAGCTTCATACTGACCTATGTCCAAATTCCTCATGGATTTTGAGTTATCGAGTGATCAAAATCAAGAAAAGTCACTTTGTTCCAACACTTGGTGAAAATTTCACTAAGTCAGATTTTGCCTTACTTTTTTCCAAATGTAGGGACATTTTTCACTTGGATCCAAAAATTATCAAAACCAAATATGATCAAACAGTTGTTGTATCATATACGAGCTTTCCAAAATGGCCAAGAACATCACCAAATTCAACTTGAGCCATAAGATATGACATTGGCAAGTTGCCTTGCTGAAATCTGCCAAGGCAAGGCAGATTTTTGCACTTTTGGTCGATTTGCCAAAATCAGCTAATTCCAAGCCTTGTCATCACTTTAGACACATCTGAGGATTAAATCTAAAGGGGACAATCACTGAGCCAAGCCTCCAAAGTCCTTGGAACAAGAAATAGCATGCTAAACCTAGAACTGCCCAAAATAGGGACAAGACTCCAATTTTGGATTGGAGCATTCAATGGAAGCACCAAGGTGGCATGGACTGAGCCATTAGCAACTGAATTCAGTCAAGACTTATCCAAGACCAAGGGGACCTGCAGCCTGTGTCCTAACCTCTAGTCAATGGCTAGAGGAGACTTGGATTTTCATTTGCCAACATTGGCCAAACCTACTCAGCAGTTGTCATTCACTATTCCTTGCCAATCACACACACCCCTCATATACATCATATGTGAGCTGATCAAACACTTAAACAACATCTGGAACACTGATTTCTCAGAATCACCAGTCAATTGCTCAAGGTTTTAACTAAGTTGCAGTTGAGATGCCATGAAGTGATCCAACCAATTTCCATCAAGTCCAAGCATTGAAACACACTCCATAGGGTGTAGGGAAGCTGTTCAGTTCATCACAAATCATCTATAACACCTCCTACTCAGAAATCAATTTGCTCTTGTTGTCACGACCTAGAGGTAAGCCTAAACTTGGTCATCTCTCAATCTATGCATATTTCCTCGCACAATACTTTTGCTAAATGTTCACAATCATGCATGGAATGTTTCCCCTCAAGTAATTGCTTTGTTTGAATCGTGTATCAAAAATCCCAGCCTTCATGCAGAATTTAGGGTTCTTGAGGATTTTTCGTGATTTCTTGTTTTATGCTTAATTTAAATGAAATTAATTGCCATAGACATGATCGTGAGGTTGAAACGAGTTGATTGGTATGTGGATTGCATGATATGATCAAGTATTCAGTGAGATTGGATAGAAAATGCAAATCTTGGCAAAACTGAAAAACGCGCGTGTTCTTCAGCTGTTCTTGGCGCCATTTCTCTCAAATTCAAATATTTGAATTTTGTGATTTTATTTAATTGATTCAAAAATTAATTTCTCTCTGAGTTTTAATGATTTTGAGTTGATTCTTTTTATAATAAATCACAAAAATGTTAAAATATTTTATTTTTCCAAAAAATCCCAAAAATATTATTTATTTCATATAAATGACATTTTTGCAAAGAATTAATATTTTAATTGTTTTTTGACATTTTGAATATTTTTTCCACCTTGATTTTGCAACTTTTAATGCCTTCTAATTATTTTGTAGGTCAATACTTAATTTTTGAAGCATTAATCCAAGATCAGAATTTGTTTTCCATATGTTAAACAATTTTGATCATTTTAATTGAATTTTTATTCAATTAAAACACATTTTGAAAAAACATTAGGGTTTTTGATTAATTCAACCCTCATAAATCATTTTCAAAACATTTTGGGCCTCTATTAGAGTGTAAGACCCAACCCTTTGTAAATACAACCTTTTTGGGCCTCACTTATTGTATAAGTCCCGTTGTATTTCAAAAAGTTCAGCGCGATCATCGTCCGTTGAAAAACAAACTCTGGGCCTACCCTCGAGTAGTAAGACCCATTTCTAAACTTTTGGGCCTCTAATAGAGTGTAAGACCCAATCCCCTTTTAACCAAAAACAAATTTGGGCCTCAGATATTGCATAAGCCCCTTTGCGTTAAAAGAAAATTTCGGCGCAATCGCCATTTTAAACGAAAAATCATCTGGGCCTACCCTCGTGTTATAAGCCCCACTCTTTTTCTTTAAAATTTTTGGGCCTCTTGAGAGAGTGTAAGACCCATCCCTTTGTACAGAAAACAATTTTTGGGCCTCAGTCACTCGTATAAGTCCCTCTGTACAAATTCAACAGTGCGCTCACTGATAAAACCCTAGGCCTCTCCTTGAGCTGTAAGCCCCAAATCTTTCTTTTTCAAAGCACTTTCTCCTTTGATTTTGTAATATACGGTTGTTTTCAATATTTCTTTGTTGAACAACTAACCAAACAACATGGAAGCTCTACAACCGAGTAAGTGTTTATACGCTTTCATTTACCGCTTTCATATACATATAACTGTATTGTGGGGCTGTTTCGCTGTAAGTCTTCTTTCATAAACTCATATTAACTGTGTAATAATAGTATAGATATTTAGAGTTTCCCCGGCAACTACGTCTAGCATTAAGCTCGTTGATCACTCTTAAATAGTCAAAACTAGATCCCCAAAGGATTACCAGACACAGTCTTCCCTCCTCTTGGGGTTAAACAATAAGGAGACGTGAAAGGCAACATTCTCGGTGAACCCTTTCATAGACTGTCACTCGTAGAAGTTGTCAAAGAAACTCTATTCCCCAGAGATGATCTCTTCTACATGAATTGCATCTCTTGAGTTTCTTCCAAATTCTTGAACTTTCCTGGCTTGATCTATTCTTTGTGAATAGTCTGTCTTGAACTTCTCGGGGTTTGGGGACCCACAGGCTTCTTAAAAGCGCTTGTCAAGAAACTCTATTCCCCAGAGATGATCTCTTCTCCGTGAATTGCATCTCTTGAGTTTCTTCCAAATTCCCGAACTTTCCTGGCTTGATCTATTCTTTGTGAATAGTCTGTCTTGAATTTCTCGGGGTTTGGGGACCCACAGGCTTCCTAAAAGCATCCCCGCCTCCTCTTGGGCATTGTACAAGGACCCGTAGGCTTCTTAGAAGTATTCACAACCTCCTCTTAGGCTTCGTATAAATGATTTCTTCCTCTGGGAATGATAGCCTCCTCTTGGGTTTCATACAAGGACCACTCGGCTTCTTAAAAGTTTCCAGCCTCCTCTCGGGCTTTGTACAAATTGTCTCGACGACCTCCTAAAGGTATAGAAATAGAAATCACTCATCTTAATAGAACAGTCTTTCCAAGAGTCAACTACTGTTTCTCAAAGCATAGTACAAAAGATGAAACTCTAGACTTGGACAGTCTAATTTCCTTGAGTCTTAAAGACATTCTCAAGCACCCTTCAAGAATAGGAAGGAACCCCGTAGACTCGGACAGTCTCAATACCCTTTGGATTTCCCATTTCCTTAAAGAACAGGAAATAACCCCGATCCTCGGAACAAATCCATGAGTGCAAACATTACTCATATAAGAACTGATTTTCTCTTTAAATCAGCATACTGGACCTGTCACTCAACTGAAATAGCACCATAGCCTCTCTCTTGGGCTTTATACAATGATTCTCCCCAACGGAGCTAACAAATAGCCTCCATCTCGGGCTTCGTACGAGATACAAAATCACTCTCTTATTGAGTATAAAAGATTCTCTTGGTGAGTCACCATCTTTAGCCTCCATCTCGGGCTTCATACGAGATACAAAAAAAACTCTCTTATTGAGTCAAATAGTCTCCATCTCGGGCTTTATACGAGATACCAAAAGACTCCCTCGTTGAGTCAAAACCTTTCAGCCTCTCTCTCGGGCTTTGTACGAGACACATATTAGCCTCCTCTTAGGCTTTGTATAAGAAAACCACTGGTTGATCCAATCAACCTTTTAGCATCAAAGTTGTGCCTCGTTCACAGTACACAAACATCAACAACTCCTTACCCTTCATTTAATCGCTGTAAGCGGCAAGCCTCTGGATTATTTACATCCACGCCACTGTCTCTCTTTTAGCATGAGAAATTCCTAAGGAAAGATGGCATTGCTCTAAACTGAGTTAAGGTCTTCTCCTTCAGGTTGTAAATCCCTTATAAAGGAAATTATGGCATTGTCGGATTCACAAATCCCGGTTAAAGTAATTCTCCTTTATAAACAGTTGTGACATACAAACCCCTCTTTAGAGATGACAAATTCTCTCTAAAGCCAAACTCTTTTTAGCTTCATATCTTGGGCTTTGAACAAGATACAAATAGACTTTTTAGCTTCATATCTTAGGCTTTGAACAAGATACAAACTACCTTTAGCTTCACGTCTTGGGCTTTGAACAAGACACCAAAACACCATTTCCTCCCGTAGAATAGGAGGAACTACGATCGCTCTGATTTCCCTGTTTCGGTAAACGGGAATACGTAGGCATAAGATTGAAAGAAAAATCTTAGCAAGCACCCTAAACAAAAACCCAAAATCCCATACCTTCACATCCCAATCGAAAAGCATCAGTCTTAACCTCCCACCAATTGACCGAACATTTTTTTAACAAAATAACCTAGGAGAGACCCCGAATATTTGTAGCATCTGTAAACCAACAGTTTTATGTGTTTAACCTCAGTATGCAAGCAGGGTTACTTGGAGACATCTATTTCCCTTCCTTCATCAGCTTCAATAGGATAAAAAATGAATCGAGCTATAGTACTAGAGCGATTGTGTTTCGCAACCACATCCAAAAATCACTTGCTACACAGAGGAAGAGAGAAAAGAAGTCAAGATTGGGGCACTACTCAGTCCAACTGTCAAAGAAAGTTTGACAAAGCTTCTCAAAGAGTTTCCCGATGTATTCGCTTGTTCCTATCAGGACATGCCAGGGTTGGATACCAGCATCGTGGAACATCATCTACCGTTAAGATCAGAATATCCGCCAGTAAAACAGAGGTTGAGACGGACTCATCCAGATATGGCCATCAAAATTAAAGAGGAAGTACAGAAACAGATTGACGCAAGTTTCCTCGCCACATCAGAATATCCTCAATGGTTCGTCAACATCGTATCCGTTCCGAAAAGGGTGGAAAGGTCAGAATGTGTGTAGACTATAGGGATCTGAACAAGGCTAGTCCAAAGGACGACTTTCCTTTACCACACATTAACATACTGGTTGACAGTACAACAAAGTTAAAATTTTTCTCCTTCATGGATGGATTCTCGGGCTATAATCAGATAAAAATGGCACCGAAAGTCATGGAGAAAACTTCCTTTATCACCCTATGGGGGACCTTTTGTTACAAGGTAATGTCGTTCGCTTTGAAAAACGCCGGGGCAACCTATCAATGGGCCATGACTACTCTTTTTCATGACATGATACACAAGGAAATCAAGGTATATGTCGATGATATGATTGCAAAATCTAAAACAGAAGAGGAGCATGTGACCCACCTGTCAAAACTATTCGAGCGTTTGAGAAAGTACAAACTCCGCTTGATCCCCACAAGTGCATATTTGGTGTCCGTTCTTGGAAGCTTTTAGGGTTCATCGTTAGCCAGAAATGAATATAGGATGATCCTGACAAGGTCAAGGCCATTCAAGAGTTGCCTTCTCCAAGGACCAAAAAACAAGTCAGGGGATTCCTGGGACGTTTGAACTACATTTCCAGATTCATATTCCTCATGACCGCGACATGTGCACCGATTTTCAAATTACTCAAAAAGAATCAGGACTGCGTTTGGACAGAAGACTGCCAAACTGCCTTCGACAGTATTAAGAAATATCTATTGACCCCACTGCTTCTATAACCTCTGGTGGAAGGAAGACCACTGATCATCTACCTCACAATCTTGGAAGACTCGATGGGATGTGTACTTGGCCAACAAGACGAAACAAAAAGTAAATAGTCTTCCATTTACTATTTAAGCAAGAAATCCACCGACTGCGAGGCTCGGTACACTATGCTTCAGAAAACTTACTGCGCTCTGACTTGGGCAGCCAAACGTCTTCGCCAGTATATGATTCGTCACACTACTTGGTTAATCTCAGAAATCGATCCAATCAAGTATGTCTTTGAAAAACCTGCTCTTACGGGAAGGATTGCCCGTTGGCTGATGTTGTTATCAGAATATAACATAGAATACCACTCTCAAAAAGCCGTTAAGGGAAGTATTTTAGCCGATCATTTGGCTCATCAATCGATTGACGATCAGGAATCAGTCGGGTTTGACTTCCTAGACGAAGATGTCATGTATCTAAAAATGAAAGACTGTGATGAACCGCTACCTAGTGAAGGGCCATAACCAGGTTCCCAATGGGGACTAATCCTTGAGGGAGCTGTCAATCATTATGGAAATGGAATTGGGGCAATTATCATAACACCTCAGAGTACCCACATTCCGTTCACCGCCAGACTTACATTCAAGTGTACAAACAACGAGGCCGAATACGAAGCTTGTATCATGGGTCTCGAAGAAGCGATCGACTTAACGATCAAGAACTTGGATGTATATGGAGACTCAGCCTGGGTTATCAATCAGGATTGATTCCTTACAAAGATTACCCAAGCAGGTTGTTACCCTTCTTCAACAGAGTCGAGTTTCATCATATCCCTCACGAAGAGAATCACATGGCTAATGCATTAGCCATTCTCTCTTCCATGATTAGTGTATGTCAATGGAACAACTTACCTAAGATTGACATAATGCTCCTTGAAAGGTCCGCTTACATCTTCACGATTGAAGCAGTCATAGACGACAAACCTTGGTATCACGATATCAAAAGCTTCCTTCAGAAACAAGAGTACCCTCCTGGGGCACTAAGGAAAGACAGAAAAACCCTCAGAAGACTGGCAGGCAGCTTCTTCCTGAGTGGTGACACACTCTATAAGAGAAACTTTGACATGGTCTTGCTTCGATGTGTAGACAGACCAGAAGCAAACATGCTGATAAAAGAAATTCACGAAGGATCCTTTGGCACTCATGCCAACAGACACACAATGGCGAGAAAAATTCTAAGAGCAGGATACTACTGGTTGACCATGGAATCCGACTGCTACAAGTACATGAGGAAGTGTCACAAGTGTCAGATATACTCAGACAAAATCCATGTACCGCCAACGCATCTCAAAGTTCTTTCTTCCCCATGGCCTTTTTCTATATGGGGAATCGACATGATTGGCATGATTGAGCCCAAGGCTTCAAACAGATATCGTTTCATTCTAGTAGCCATTGACTATTTCACCAAATGGGTTGGAGCAGCTTCATACGCCAATGTAACCTGACAAGTGGTGGTCCGATTTATCAAAAATAATATCACCTGCCGTTATGGTGTTCCGAGCCAGATCATTACTGATAATGGATCTAACTTGAACAATAATATGATGAAAGAGTTATGCGCTGAGTTCAAAATCGAACATCATAACTCATCTCCCTACCGACCCAAGATGAACGGAGCGGTAGAAGCGACTAACAAGAACATCAAGAAGATTGTTCAAAAAATGGTTGTAACCTACAAAGACTGGCATGGAATGCTTCCTTTTGCTCTTCACGGTTATCGCACATCTATCCACACTTCAACAGGGACAACCCCTTTCTCTCTAGCATATGGCATGGAGGAAGTGCTCCCCATAGAAGTAGAGATCCCATTAATCCGGGTATTGATGGAAGCTAAGCTAACAGAAGCTGAATGGTGTCAAAGTAGGCACGACAAACTGAATATGATCGAAGAAAAGCGAGTAGCGGCACTATGCCACGGTCAGTTGTATCAACAAATAATGAAGAAGGCCTTCGACAAAAAGTTCCGACCTCGCGTCTTCAGGAAAGGAGACCTTGTGCTCAAAAAGATACAATCATTCCTCACTGATTCTTGGGGCAAATGGACTCCGAATTATGATGGCCCATATGTGGTCAAGAAAGCTTTCTCAGGCGGTGCCTTGAGACTCGCAACCATGGATGGAGAGGAATTTTCCTACCCCACAAATGTTGACGTAGTCAAGAAATACTTCGCCTAAATAAAAAAAAGGAAGAGAAGAAAACGTCTCGGTGGATTGAAAACCCAAAAGGGCGGTCCAGGAAAAAATTAGAGACATAATCAAAAATCATCCCGGTGGATTGGAAACATCACAGTACAATCCAGGTAAAAATTAGGAATTAATGACAAGTAACTATGTCCAGCAAAGGAGCAAGTCCCTCTACAGCAGTTACACCATCCGAGAAAAACTCCAGTCCAGGTCATCTTCGACAGAAGCTCAGGATGTCCAGAATTCAAAGTTGGTAGAAGGATAGTGGTCGTTATGTTTCAACGTAACCTTTTTCCCTTAAATTACCATTTTCTGAACTTTGTAAATACTCTATGGAATCACGCGTTTGGCTGATTTCCATCCTATCAATAAAATTTGAACCCTTGTGCTTTTGTTTGCAATTCTTATTTGTTTTAGCATTACAGAACAACATTTTAATATGATTAACGATTCTTGGAATAAAACAAAAATGAATTTACTTGTCAAACTTTTTTCTGCTTTTAAAATAAAGATGGCAATTTCTTTTGACTGTTGAACATTGAAAGAACATCGATCGCTTCGCCAGAAGTAATCGAGCTTCAAAGTGCAGAATCGAAGTACTCCTTCTAAACCAGTACGTCCGAACGAAGGATCAACTGTGTCAGAGACCATGTTTCATCTGACACCCTCGACAGAGTTCTCATCTCCTAAGCCCGACCAACGTTGTTCCCCGCAGGGACTATCTCTCCTAAGCAAGGCAGAATTACTATCATGAACCAGTGATACTTTTCATCTCCCACTGTGGCCTTGTATCCAGTCGTGTTCATCCATTAGTTTGTATGTCGCGTCAGTTTTGTCAACATATACATACATACATCATGCATGATTGATTTACATTCATATTCATATTGCATCACTATCACTCTAGTCGATCTTGTTCCCTGGTGATAAGAGTCCTCTCAATCGAGTTGTCAGTTTTTTCCTTGTTAGGAAACGCCGGGTCTGAACAATCTCTCCTCCAGTTTATTTCTGGATTGAAGGCGGTCCCTTGACCACTTTGATAACTTGAACCTCTGAGAAGCCAGAGAGCTTTTGACAAATGTCACTCTTCGCCATTGAAGATGATATCTTCGCTTTCCCGGATTAAGGAAAATCCCCAGAAAAAGCCTCCTAATCAAAGATTTGGCAATACAGCAGTTCTTCTTCGAAAAATTCGCTGACGAAAAGGTCATCGGCACCTCAAAATTGGATCACATCATATGGCATTTCTCCAAGAAGATCCCAAGAAAAGTATGATATAATATCCCACAGCCGGAAGCAGTCTCTCAAGAGACTCGTTTTCCCCAGTACAATCAGCAAATGGCATCTCCAACAGAGAAATTTGTGCACCTCTACAACTCAGACGACTGGGTTCTCCAGCAACTCTGAAATCAGATCTTTTTCCATCAAATGGAATCTCCCCAGGAAAATTCGGCGAGAAGTTTGAGGAAAACAGCTACGAATAGCGTCCCTTGTCAAGAAGTTTATTGACAAAAGAAACTGAGACCAGTTCCTTGGTAGGAAACCAGGATCGAGGGGAAGTTTATTTCAGAAACTGAGACCAGTTCCTTGGTAGGAAACCAGGATCGAGGGGAAGTTTATTCCAGATACTAAGACCAGTTACTTGGTAGGAAACCAGGATCGAGGGGAAGTTTAATCCAGAAACTAAGACCAGTTCCTTGGTAGGAAACCAGGATCGAGGGGAAGTTTTACCCTTTCTAAGCATCATCGCTAAGCAGAAGAATATGAATGCGCAAGTTACCATTCATAACCACCATCAAAATTTCGGGTATTCCAATATTTAATCCTCTTGCACCCCGAATGCCCGAATACCTTCGCCATTCACACCTTCGGGTCCAAGAAGATTAAATAGGGGCATCTGTCATACCCCAAATTTTAACCACTAAGATTCCCCATCATTGTGCAAATCATCATCATAATATGGATGTAACATCATACCTCATTAGTCTCCCCGAAGATGGGTGAGCATCCACTACAATCAAACTTAGGGTTTCAAGCCCTCTCAGAGCCTTTAGACAAAAGATCAATCAAGGAATGACATGATCTTCAATTTGTCTAAATCTCTCAAACATCCACAATGGATCAAGAGGACTCCCACATCAAGAATCAAGCACAAGGTTGCAGCATTCTAAGTGGATCAGGCCTCAAGATCGCCAGTGTCACCAAATTAGGATTTTGGTCGACCAGGGCCTCTAGATGGAATTTTTCCTCTGGGCATGAGCCAATGCTTCAAAGCACAACCTAAGATGCTCTAAGGGACATCATGAACCCAACCATCTAGTCAATTTAGCCTCAGGGGATGCATTCATAAAAAAAAAAGGAATTAGGGTTTCTTGACCTAATTCACCCCTAAGTTGACTTTTGGGACAAAAAATGAGCCAAGACCTCAAGACATGATTTGAGGGTCTCTAATAAGATACATTGATCCATTTGCAACAATGGATTTATCCAAGAAGCTTGATTCACAAGTTTCAAGTTCATCAGAACCACAGTTAGGGTTTCGCGGAAAAAGTCAACCGCGCCTTTGACTTTTGAGCCATGCATGCTCCCAAACCTTGGGACATGATTCAATACACCCTATAACACCCATGGAACATGTCCATTAAGTTTTATTTAGGTCAAGGACTTGATTTCACAAAGGATCGCACAGTTTGGAATTCATCCGACAAAAAGTCAACTGTGCATAAAAGTCAACTTTGACTTTTTGAGATTTTTCACAATTATGGTTCTTTGACCCTAAAATGATGTTAATGTGTGATTGGAATCATCATTCATCAAGAAAAATCAAGAAAAGTGGGATAACTTGTAAAAGAGGTAACCATAAAAACTTTGAAATTTTCTAAGTTATGGAACAAAGTGGCTAGGGTACCAACTTTGGAGGATCATAACTCCTAAACCAAAAGGCAATTTTCCCCCATTCAAAGCTGGATTTGTAACTCTCATGGCCCTCTACAAAAGCTTCAACTACACCTCATTCCAACTCATCATGGATTTTGAGTTATGGAATGATCAAAATGGCTGAAAACATGAAATGTCACCTTTTCCAACACTTAGTGAAATTTTCACTAAGTCAGAATTTGTTTCACTTTTTCCAAAATGTAGGGCCATTTTTCACTTGGATCCAAAAAGTATCAAAACAAACTATGATCACACATATGTTGTATCATATGAGGGCTTTCCAAAATGACCAAGAACTCCATGAAACTTCACTTAAGTTATGAGATATGACCATGCCAATATGCCTTGCTGCAAACTGTCATGGCAAGGCAGATTTGTGCATTTTGCTCGATTTGCTCAAATTTTGCAAAGGGCAAGCAAATCTATCCATCTGAACATCTCTAGGGGGACCAAGGAGGGACAAACACTGATCCATCAGCCTCCCAAGTCTTTTGAACCAAAAGTAGCATGCCAAACCTAGAAATGCCTAAAAGAGGGACAAGACTCCAATTTTGGTTTGGAGCATTTAATGGATGCACCAAGGTGGCATGGACTGAGCCTCTTCCAACTTAATTCAGTCAAGGATGATCCAAGAACTAGGGAACCAGCAGCCTGTGCCCTAACCCCTAGTCAATGGCTAGAGGAGACTTGGATTCCTATTGATCAACATTGGCCAAACCTCTGCAACAGTTGCCATTCACTATTGCAGTCAAAACAAACTTGCTCTACTATAAATAGTGCTCATTTGTGCTCATTTTGAGTACACCAAAGCACTACAACTGATGCTTTCCTCAAAATCTCTTTCTCTAGGCAAAAATACCTTCTTTAGCAAGGTAACTCTGAGTTTTTGAGTTAGAGAGCAATTCCATCACAGCTCATGATCCAAACATATCCAATATGTCATATCTAAGCTGTCTAAACCTTCACAAGTGACCTGTAACACCAAAATCACAAAGTCACGTCTCAAAACCTCAAAAAAGGACTTTTGTGCATTTTTCAAGCCATGTCTTGATTCAGTCACTTTCCAAACCAGATAAAACCTCAAACACACTCCAAATATCATCCTTGAACTATCCCAAATGGTTCCCCACATCTGGAACACCATTTGAGAGAGTTGCTATTTTGGCCATTTTTGCCCCTTTTGCCCCTTTTGCAAGAAAGAGCTCAAACTTGTTCCTGAGGTTTCCAGCTGATTCCAACCATCCTAAAAGCTTCTAAGAGATCATTTGAGGGTGTCCAAAGCATCAAATTGTTTCTGGAACAAAGCACTTGGTAGATTGGACAAAAGCTCCAAAAAGAGGTAAGCATCACAACTTGAATTCTTTGAATCATGCTTTCCTTTGATGTCCACTGATCATGCACATATTATACATGTTATATGTGTTGTGTTTGCACCAATTTATCATGTAATCCATGCCTGTAACTGTAGCGAGCGATTTTGGACGTGGTTCTTATGCACTGTCGCTCTGGGGTACTACAGGTCGATTCATTTTTTATCCTATTAAAGCTGATGAAGGAAGGGAAATAGATGTCTCCCATTAACCCTGCTTGCATACTGAGTTTGAATAGCAGTCTGTTAGGTTACATGTGCTATGTGGAAGTGGGGCCTAATCTTCGGTTATTTCGCTTGAGAACACGGTGTTTAGACTATTAGTGAGGTTGTTGATACTGTGTTTAGATTTGATGCTTCTGGGTTGATTTGGTGGAGATACTGGATTAGTGTGCTCGCTAAGATTTTTCAATCTTATGCCTACGTATTCCCATTTAACGAAACAGGGAAATCAGAGCGATCGTAGTTCCGCCTATTCTATGGGAGGAAAAAGGTTGTTTTGGTGTCTTGTTCAAAGCCCAAGACGTGAAGCTAAAGGTGGTTTGTATCTTGTTCAAAGCCCAAGATGTGAAGCTGAAGGGTCTATATGTATCTTGTTCGAAGCCCAAGATGTGAAGCTAAAGGGTTTTGACTTTAGAGAGAATTTGTCATCTCTAAAGGTGGGTATTTGGTCTATTTGTCACAACTGTTGGGTGACTGATTATAAAGGAGAATTACTTTAACTGGGATATGTGAATCCAGCAATGCCATAATTCCCTTTATAGGGGATTTTTAACCTGATGGAGAAGACATTAACTCAGTTTAGAGAAATGTCATCTTTCCTTAGGAATTTCTCATACTAAAAGAGGGACAGTGGGGTGGATGTAAATAATCCAGAGGCTTGCCTCTTACAGCAATTAGATGGAGGGAAAAGGAGTTGTTGATGTTTGTATACTGTGAGCAAGGCATAGATTTTGATGCTAAAAGGTTGATTGACTCAACCGGGGTTTTCTTATACAAAGCCTAAGAGGAGGCTATTGACCCAACAAGAGGGTGTTTTTTATGTGTCTCGTACGAAGCCCGAGAGAGAGGCTAAAAGTGTTGACTCAACAAGAGAATGCTTTTGGTATGTGTCTTGTACGAAGCCCAAGACGGAGGCTAAAAGGTTTTTGACTCAACAAGAGAGTCTTTGTACCTCATACGAAGCCCGAGATGGAGGCTGAAAATGTTTAACTCAACAAGAGAGTCTTTTATACTCAACAGAGAGTGTTTTTGTATCTTGTACGAAGCCCGAGATGGAGGCTAAAATGGGGTGACTCAACAAGAGAGTCTTTTATACTCAACAAGAGAGTGTTTTTGTATCTCGTACGAAGCCCGAGATGGAGGCTAAATAGGTTGACTCAACAAGAGAGTCTTTTATACTCAACAAGAGAGTGTGAAAAGGTTAGCTCCGCTGGGGAGAATCATTTTACAAAGCCCAAGAGGAGGCTAGGGTGCTGGTGACTGTTTCAGTTTAGTGACAGGTCCAGTATGTTGGATAAAGAGAAAATCAGTTCTTATATGGGTAATGTTGTACTTTGGGATTGATCAGAGGATTGGGGTTATTTCCTGTTCTTTAAGGAAATGGGAGATCCAAAGGGTATTGAGATTGTCCAAGTCTACTGGTGTTTTGAGAAATCGATTCTCAGGTAGTGAATGATCTTTGTATAATGCCCAAGAGAAGGCTGGCATGTTAAGGGATGAAGGTCAACCCATTAACTGGTCTGACACTTGACTCAAAAAGACGGCTCTAGCAAATTGATGACTAGGTTTTGTTCCTATTCCTGTAGAGGTCTCTGGGTCCTTGTACTAAGCCCAAGAGAAGGCATGAGAGCTTTTAAGAAGCCGAAGGGTCCTTGTACAACGCCTAAGAGGAGGCGGGGATGCTTTTTAGAAGCTTGTGGGTCCCTAAACCCCGAGAAGTTCAAGACATGCCATTCACCGAGAATAGATCAAGCCAGGAAAGTTCGAGAATTTGGAAGAAAATCAAGAGATGCCATTCACGGAGTAAAGATCATCTCTGGGGAGTAGAGTCTCTTTGACGATTTCTAAGGGTGACAGTCTGAGAAAGGGTTCACCGAGAATGCTGCCTTTCACGTCTCCATATTGTTTAACCCCAAGAGGAGGGAAGACTGTGTCTGGTAATCCTATGGGGATTTAGTTTTGACTGTATTTAAGAGTGACCAACGGGCTTTACCTAGTGCTAGACATAGTTGCCGGGGAAAACTCTAAATAACTATACTAGTATTACACAGTTGATATTTGACAGGTATATAAAAGTTTGTGAAAGAAGACTTACAGTGAGCAGCCCCACAATACAATTATATATATATGAAAGCGGGTAAAGAAAGCGGGTAAACACTTACTCGGTTGTAGAGCTTCCATGCTGTTTGGTTAGTTTGTTCAACAATGAGACCTTTGATAACAATATTGATAGTTCTTGGATTGGCTGGAATTTTGGTAAAACAAAGTATATTCAATGTTGATGCCAAGGTGCTGATGTTGTAACATTGAAGTCTTAACACTGGGCTGTGTTAAGTAGTTAAGTGCTGAAGTGGGATGTCTGATGTCACACAGGTGATGTTGTAACATCAGACCTGCAGAATTAATAACAGCAGGATATGTTATTAGGGCACGCATATTAGTTGGAATTGTGGAGAGTGGTTGACTCATTGGATGAGAATATCTTGGGATAGATATTTTCTGTTACATGGGAGATTTGATTGCAGGTCTGTTGGAGAATTAAAAGGTTAAAGATTTAAAAAGATTTTGGGAAAAAAAATCTATTTTGAAGATTCAGTTTTAATTAACAAATCTGATCAAATATTGTGACAAGTCCAAGCCCAATTCAAGAGCTATATAAAGCGCACAAGACCAAAGGGAAAAAGCGAAAGAAAACATTCAGAAGATCAAGAGCAGAAGGCTTAGTGTCTAGAGTTTGTTTAAAGTGCTTGTATTTACACTATTCTAGGGTTTGAATAGGTGTTGAGTTTCTGTCCTCTCTAAAGTTGTGAAGCAAAGTGGGTTCTTTGAGTGTTTGTAAGGGATTGAGTGGTGTTCTCATACCTAAGTGGTTTCTTAGGTAGGAAGTCATTAGTAGAGTATAAGTTTAGGAGATTGTCAACGGGTTGTTGAGTCTGTAAATTATATCTACAAGTAGTGAATTCCATCCCTGGCTTGGTAGCCCCCAGAGTAGGTAGGTTGTAACCGAACTGGGTCAACAATTCCTGGTGTTATTTTACTGTTATTGCTGTCCATTGTGCAGAGTGTGTTATTGTAACATCACACGTCTGATACCAGAATTTCAATTGGTATCAGAGCAGGCATCCTGTCTGTCTCTGGGTGAGATCTAGGGAAGTTACTTTCTGGTGAAAAGATGGACAAAGAAGTTGGAGGATTCGTCAACAGACCCCCTATTTTGGATGGATCCAATTATGACTATTGGAAGCCAAGGATGACCACCTTCTTAAAATCCTTGGACAGTAGGGCTTGGAAGGCTGTTATTAAAGATTGGAAAGCACCTGTCATGTGTGAGAAGGATGATGCTGGTAAAGATAAAGAAGGCACCTCTAAGCTAAAGCCTGAAGAAGAGTGGACCAAGGAGGAAGATGAGCTTGCCCTTGGAAATTCCAAAGCTCTGAATGCTATCTTCAATGGAGTGGATAAGAACATCTTCAGGTTAATTAATACCTGTGAAGTTGCTAAGCAAGAATGGGATATCTTGCAGGCTACTCATGAAGGAACATCTAGAGTCAAGATGTCAAGACTTCAGATTTTAACATAAAAATTTGAAAGCCTGAAGATGAAGAAAGATGAGACTATTCATGATTTCCACATGAGTGTTCTTGAGCTGGCCAATGCATCTAGTGCTCTTGGAGAGAAGATGTCATATGAAAAGCTTGTGAGGAAGATACTTAGGTCCCTACCTAAGAAGTATAAGATGAAGGTTACTGCCATTGAAGAATCACAAGACATCAGCAAGATGAGAGTAGATGAGCTCATTGGATCTCTTCAAACCTTTGAGCTTGGTTTGAATGAGGAAGAACCAGAAAAGAAGCCAAAGAGTATAGCCCTGGTGTCAAATAATGAAGAAGATAAAGGAAAGAGTTTTGAATCCCAGGAGGATTTATCTCATCTCAGGCCATAGTGGTGTTGGGAAGACAGTTCACCAAAGTATTCAAGAGAATGAATAATAACTCCAGGCCTAATGTCAAGAACATGACTTCTGACACCAGCAAGAAGGATGAAGAGAAAACTGCCCAAGATAAAGGAGTGCAGTGCTTTGAGTGTGAAGGGTATGGACATGTCAAGAAAGAATGTCCCACCTTCTTGAAAAAGCAGAAGAAGGGCATGACAGTTTCCTGGTCTGACTCTGATAGTGAAAGTGAAGGCGAGTCAGCAAAGCATGTGAGAGCTTTAACAGGAGCTGTTGTTTCTGATGATGATTCTAGTGATGGAGAAGTAACTTATGAGGAGTTGGCATCCACCTATCAAGAGTTGTGTTTAAAGAGTGCTGAGATTTGCCAAGAAAGCAAGTGCCACAAGCAACAAATTGCTCAGCTAGAGAATGAAAAGACTGATCTTGAAAATGAAGTAGTGCTAGTTAAAGCTCATCTTGATCAAATGACCAAGTCTGTTAGGATGCTGAGCTGTGGTACAAACACACTTGACAAGATACTTCAGTCAGAAAAAGCTGCTGGAGATAAAGCTGGGATAGGTTATGTGGCTGAGGACAAGGGAACTTCAGAAGGAAGCACTTCAGGTTCAAAGAAGGAAGTGTCACAACTTTCATCTCAACATCAGCCAAAGAAGCAGGATCCTACCCCTATGAAAGCTGATGTTTCACAACCTAAGAAGATTGAGAAGAAGACTGTCCCTATCAGAAGAGAAAGCAGCCACTGGGAGCTAGACAATGTATGCCCCCACAATACCATGAGAGCATGCAAGCTGCTCAGTTCAAACAGCACATGTCTCATCAGATGTCTCAACATCAGGACAACTGGTATGGGTATGGTTATGGATACACCAATGTTGTTCCTTATGTATATGGAAGAAGAAAGCCTCACCATCATGGGAGACAATCCAGGAAACAGCATTCTCAGCCGACTTATGGGAGAAGATATCAACAGAATAGATGGCAGGGCAGTTATGGTAGGAGGAGACCACATCATGGATGGCAGCATAGGCAATCTCATCATGGCAGAAGATTCAGAGATGAAAGGCTGCGATGCTATTGTTGTGGAAGATTTGGACATATGCAGTACTCTTGCTACAAGCTGCATGGATACCCTCATCCTCAAAATAGATGGAGAGAACACATGCCCAAAGTTGTTAAACAATGGGTAACTAAGGAGAAGGTGAAGTGCTTATTGGCTCACATGGGTGATAAAGAAGGAACATGGTATTTTGACAGTGGGTGTTCCAAGCACATGTCTGGATGTAGATCCATGTTTGATGATCTTAGACCTTGTCCCTCTCATGAGGTCATATTTGGAAATGGAGGAAAAGGTGTTGTTACAGGAGTTGGGAAAGTGCAAGGTGATGGTAGACCTGAACTTGACAATGTTATGCTTGTCAATGGCTTAAGTGCAAATTTGATCAGCATAAGCCAGTTGTGTGATGAAGGTTACAAGGTAAACTACACTAAGCATGAGTGTGTGGTTTCTGATGAGCAGAATCAGATTGTTATGAAGGGTGCCAGAACCAAAGACAACTGCTATCAGTGGACCTCTCTTGAAGGAGATTCAACTAGTAATGTTGTAGTTGATGTTATAACATTAAACTATGATATCAGAATGCTGAAAGGTCACTCAGAGTTAACAAGTTCTAATGTGAGTGTTTTAAAAGGAGAGTTTTTGTGGAGGGAAAAGTCATTGAAACTCCAAATCAAGCTCCTAGCCTCAGAACCCCCTTTCCTGGCACTACAACATCACGCGTCTTCAAAGCTCTGCTCTCGCAACGAATCAACTCCTTCGACTTCAAGAATCAACTCTCACTGAAAAGAGTCATGGCGTCTCCATCCAAGAAATCTGAGTGTCAGCGTTCCACAAAAGAAAGAGCTAGGGTTTCCCTTGACGAAGGTTCAGCATTCAATCCCATGGACGTTGAGCCCCTCTCAACCATTCTTCCTGAATCAGTTAGTAATAAAATAGCACCTAGGTCATCTACTTCTCAAACTGTTGAGGAAAGGGTAGACGTGGATAAAAGCTTAGGTATATCTAGACCACTGAGACAAATGCCTGCGGAACATTCTGAAAGGGAAAAGAGCGACATGCAAAGTGCAGCTACAAATCTACGTAAACTTGTTATGTCTGTTGTTGAGGATTCTGAAGTAAGAATAGAAGAAGATGATGTGCAGGAGGAATCAAATGTTAAGGAAGATGTTGGAACTTCACCGGCTGGGGAAGAAAAGAATGAGGATGTGATCAATGTGGTTGACTTATCTGATGATGAAATCATTGGAAAAGCTATCCCAAGTATTGCTAAGAGACTAAAGACAAGGAAAGGAAAGACCGTTGAATTCTCTCCAAAGAAGTCTGAAGGCAAGAAGAAAACTGCTGTTGGTCCAACCAAGCCATGGAGCAAAGTGGCTGTGAAATCCAAAAAGAGGAAAATGAGGGAAGACTCTAATTCTGACCGTGATGATGAGGATGATGTTCATAACATCACACCTATCAGAAGGACAATTTTGAAGAAAATCTCTGACAAAGTTCCTGAAGTTCCAGTCGACAACATTTCCTTTCATTATGCCAGCAGTGCATCATTATGGAAATATGTTTGTCAGAGAAGACTGGCCCTAGAGAGGGAGCTTGGGAAAGAAGCTTTAGAAATGATGGATATCATGGAGCTGATTAAGGAAGCTGGATTGGTAAAGACTGTGACCAAGTTTCATAAGTTCTATGAAAGTCTTGTCAAAGAATTTGTTGTCAACATTTCTGGAAAGATTACTGATAAAAAGAGCACTGATTTCATGAAAGTTTATGTGAGAGGAAAGTGCATTAATTTCTCTCCTAGTACTATCAATAAGTATCTAGAAAGAGATGATGAAGAGTATAGTGAACTTGAGATGACTGATAATGATATATGTAAAGAGATTACAGCTGGTCAGATAAGGGTTTGGCCATTGAAAAAGAAGTTGCCAGCCAATAAACTTAGCATCAAGTATGCAATTCTTCACAGAATTGGTGCTGCCAACTGGGTGCCAACAAACCACAAGACAACAATTGCTGTTGGATTGGACAGGTTTATCTGTACTATTGGGAAGAAGATTAAGTTTGACTATGGCAACTACATCTTTGAGCAAGTGGTGAAACATGCTGGAACAAACGCTATCAAGTTACCCATAGCATTCCCATCTCTTGTGTGTGGTATCATCTTGGAGCAACATCCTGAAACTTTAACAAGCTCAGACATAGCGTGCCAGAGGAAGACATCCTTGTCCCTACACCCTAAACTATTTTCAGGACATCATGTTCCAGACATTGTTCTAACATCAACTGCTGAAGTCAAGAAGAAAACTACAAAGGCTGAACTGATCGAAGAATTGAAGACCATGTGCAAAGACCTTAATGAAGTCATCAGTACCAGTTTGGTTAGAAAAGAGAGACTTGAAAAGCTGATCCAGCAGTTAGAACAGAACAGTGGTGATGATGATGTTGATGGCTCTGAAGTTGATAAGTGTGGAAATGCCAGTGGGGATAGCTCAGAGAAGGAGGAAGAGAATTCTGGAGAACAAGCAAGCTCAGAAGAAGACTAGCTTATCGTCTCTTACCTGTTATAGTTTTGTTATTAGTTTAGTTTTTGCTATGCTTGGTTTTGTAATTTGAATATTGTGCTGTTTTATGCACTGGTTTTGGTTTTAGTTTCCCTCTATGATTTGTTTTCCCTGTTTACTAACTGAGAGGCTAACAATGAGAGCTAGGGTATACTGACTATAGTTAATAGGGCTTCTAACTGATGTTTGCCTAATTATGGCTAAAAAGGGGGAGAACATAGCCAAGATAGTCAAGAGGATTATTGCCATATGCTGCTGATGTGATGAAGAGATTAAGGGGGAGATAGATTGATGCTGCTAAAAGGTGTTTAGTTGAAAAGTGGTAATGCAGTTATTGAGGGGGAGTTTTGAAGATATCATGACATTTGAAGAGTGCAGCCAAGCAGACATCTAGGGGGAGTAAATTGCTGCACATTATGAGCTACTGAACAGCTGTGATGCTGGTTCATGTTTTTAGAGGGGGAGCACCAATTGGCTGTTGTCAATAAAGAAGATGGTGCTGCAGCAGATCAAGTGATGTAGACTATGCAAAGTGTCAAACTGCTGCTAATGAGTTTCAAATTTCTGAAGATTATTCCGCTGCTGAAATCTCTGAAGGTGCAGAGTGCAGAAGTTGTTTGCAGAGTGAAGAGATTGTTTTAGCCAAAATTAGCCAAAGGGGGAGACTGATAGTTCCTGGATTGGCTAGAATTTTGGTAAAACAAAGTATATTCAATGTTGATGCCAAGGTGCTGATGTTGTAACATTGAAGTCTTAACACTGGGCTGTGTTAAGTAGTTAAGTGCTGAAGTTGGATGTCTGATGTCACACAGATGATGTTGTAACATCAGACCTGCAGAATTAATAACAACAGGATATGTTATTAGGGTACGCGCATTAGCTGGAATTGTGGAGAGTGGTTGACTCATTGGATGAGAATATCTTGGGATAGATATTTTCTGTTACATGGGAGATTTGATTGCAGGTCTGTTGGAGAATTAAAAGGTTGAAGATTTAAAAAGATTTTGGGAAAAAAAATCTGTTTTGAAGATTCAGTTTTAATTAACAAATCTGATCAAATATTGTGACAAGTCCAAGCCCAATTTAGGAGCTATATAAAGCGCACAAGACCAAAGGGAAAAAGCGACAGAAAACATTCAGAAGATCAAGAGCAGAAGGCTTAGTGTCTAGAGTTTGTTTAAAGTGCTTGTATTTACACTATTCTAGGGTTTGAGTAGGTGTTGAGTTTCTGTCCTCTCTAAAGCTGTGAAGCAAAGAGAGTTGTATGATTTGATCGAGGCTGTGAAGTAAGATCAAGGGTACTCAAAGTGGGTTCTTTGAGTGTTTGTAAGGGATTGAGTGGTGTTCTCATACCTAAGTGGTTTCTTAGGTAGGAAGTCATTAGTAGAATATAAGTTTAGGAGATTGTCAACGGGTTGTTGAGTCTGTAAATTATATCTACAAGTAGTGAATTCCATCCCTGGCTTGGTAGTCCCCCAGAGTAGGTTGGTTGTAACCGAACTGGGTTAACAATTCCTGGTGTTATTTTACTGTTATTGTTGTCCATTGTGCAGAGTGTATTGTTGTAACATCACACCTTAACATCACACGTCTGATACCAGAATTTCAAATATTATATTCAATATTCAAAGGAGAAATTGCTTTGAAAATATTGTTGGGGCTTACAGCTCAAGGAGAGGCCCAAGGTTTTATCAGTGATTGCACTGTTGAAGTTGTACAGTGGGACTTATACAGGTGACTGAGGCCCAAAAAGGTATTCTGTACAAAGGGATGGGTCTTACACTCTCTCAAGAGGCCCAAAGGTTTATTTTTTGTACAAATGGTGGGGCTTGCAGCTCAAGGAGAGGCCCAAAAGTTTTGTTTAAAAAGGCGACGATCGTGCCAAACTTTTTGATGGTATCGGGACTTATACAATACACTGAGGCCCAAATTATTTTGGTTTTCAAAAAGGGTTGGGTCTTACACTCTACTAGAGGCCCAATGATTTTTGAAGAATGGGGCTTATAACACGAGGGTAGGCCCAAAGGGTTTGATTTTTGAACTGGCGATCGCGCCGAGATTTTCTTTTCACGCAGAGGGACTTATACAATATCTGAGGCCCAAAATTGTTTTGGTTAAAAGGGGATTGGGTCTTACACTCTATTAGAGACCCAATGGTTTGAAAAAGTTTGATGAGGATTGAATTAATCAAAAACCCTAATTTGTTTTCAAAATGTATTTTAATTGAATAAAAATTCAATTAAAATGATCAAAATTGTTAAACATGTGGAAAACAAATTGTGATCTTGGATTAATGTTTCAAAAATTAGGTTTTTATCCACAAAATTATTGGAAATCACTAAAATTTAAAAAATCAAGAAGGAGAACATATTTTAAATGTCAAAAACAATTAAAATATTCATTCTTTACAAAAATATCAAGTATATAAAATAAATAATATTTTTGGGATTTTTTAGAAAAATAAAATATTTTAACATTTTTGTGAATTATTAAAAAAAGAATCAACTCAAAATCATTAAAACTCAGAGAGAAATTAATTTTTGAATCAATTAAATAAAATCACAAAATTCAAATATTCAAATTTTCAAAAAAGGGCGCCAAGAACATGGCAAGAACACGTGCCACCCTCTGTTTCTGCAGATTTGCTTTTTCTATCCAATCTCACTGAATACTTGATTATATCATGCAATCTACATATCAATCTACTCGTTTCAACCTCACGATCATGTCTATGGCCTTTAATTTCATTTATTTTAAGCATGGAATAAGAAATCAACGAGAAACCTCAAGATCCCTAAAATTTGCATGAAGGTTCAGAAATTCCATACATAATTCAAACAATGCAATTGATTGAGGGAAAACACTCCATGCATGATTATGAACATATGGCCAAATTATTGTGCAGGAAAAAATGCATGGATCATAGAGTTAGAAGAGCTCAAGCTTACCTCTTGCAGCTGGTGATCGTGTTTTGTGTTAAAGGTGTTACAGCTTGGTTCCAAGGTTATGGACAGCTTCCCTAGGTGCTATGGGGTTTGTCTGGATGCTTGGAGTGGATTGAAATGATCTGGAACTGAAGATGGTATCCCAACTGCAACTTGGTTAAAACCTTGAGCAGCTGGCTAGTGATTCTGAGATCAGAGCGATCGTAGTTCCCGTTTAACGAAACAGGGAAATCAGAGCGATCGTAGTTCCTCCTATTCTATGGGAGGAAAAAGGTTGTTTTGGTGTCTTGTTCAAAGCCCAAGACATGAAGCTAAAGGTGGTTTGTATCTTGTTCAAAGCCAAAGATGTGAAGCTGAAGGGTCTATTTGTATCTTGTTCGAAGCCCAAGATGTGAAGCTAAAGGGTTTTGACTTTACAGAGAATTTGTCATCTCTAAAGGGGGGTATTTGGTCTATTTGTCACAACTGTTGGGTGACTGATTATAAAGGAGAATTAATTTAACTGGGATATGTGAATCCAGCAATGCCATAATTCCCTTTTTAGGGGATTTTTAACCTGAAGGAGAAGACTTTAACGCAGTTTGGAGCAATGCCATCTTTCCTTAGGAATTTCTCGTGCTAAAAGAGGGACAGTGGCGTGGATGTAAATAATCCATAGGCTTGCCGCTTACAGTAATTAGATGGGGGGAAAAGGAGTTGTTGATGTTTGTATACTGTGAGCAAGGCACAGATTTTGATGCTAAAAGGTTGATTGACTCAACTGGGGTTTTCTTATACAAAGCCTAAGAGGAGGCTATTGGCCCAACAAAAGGGTGTTTTTTATGTGTCTCGTACGAAGCCCGAGAGAGAGGCTAAAAGGGTTGACTCAACAAGAGAGTGCTTTTGGTATGTGTCTTGTACGAAGCCCAAGACGGAGGCTAAAAGGTTTTTGACTCAACAAGAGAGTCTTTGTACCTCGTACGAAGCCCGAGATGGAGGCTGAAAATGTTTGACTCAACAAGAGAGTCTTTTATACTCAACAAGAGAGTGTTTTTGTATCTCGTACGAAGCCCGAGATGGAGGCTAAAACGGGGTGACTCAATAAGAGAGTCTTTTATACTCAACAAGAGAGTGTTTTTGTATCTCCTACGAAGCCTGAGATAGAGGATAAACAGGTTGACTCAACAAGAGAATCTTTTATACTCAACAAGAGAGTGTGAAAAGGTTAGCTCCGCTAGGGAGAATCATTTTACAAAGCCCAAGAGGAGGCTAGGGTGCTGGTGACTGTTTTAGTTTAGTGACAGGTCCAGTATGTTGGATAAAGAGAAAATCAGTTCTTATATGGGTAATGTTGTACTTTGGGATTGATCAGAGGATTAGGGTTATTTCCTGTTCTTTAAGGAAACGAGAGATTCAAAGGGTATTGAGACTGTCCAAGTCTACTGGTGTTTTGAGAAATCAATTCTCAGGTAGTGAATGATCTTTGTATAATGCCCAAGAGAAGGCTGGCATGTTAAGGGATGAAGGTCAACCCATTAACTGGTCTGACACTTGACTCAGAAAGACAGCTCTAGCAAATTGATGACTAGGTTCTGTTCCTATACCTGTAGAGGTCTCTGGGTCCTTGTACTAAGCCCAAGAGAAGGCATTAGAGCTTTTAAGAAGCCGAAGGGTCCTTGTACAACGCCGAAGAGGAGGCGGGGATGCTTTTAAGAAGCCTTTGGGTCCCCAAACCCCGATAAGTTCAAGACATGCCATTCACCGAGAATAGATCAAGCAAGGAAAGTCCGAGAATTTGGAAGAAACTCAAGAGATGCCATTCATGGAGAAAAGATCATCTCTGGGGAGTAGAGTCTCTTTGACGATTTCTAAGGGTGACAGTCTGAGAAAGGTTCACCGAGAATGCTGCCTTTCACGTCTCCATATTGTTTAACCCCAAGAGGAGGGAAGACTGTGTCTGGTAATCCTATGGGGATCTAGTTTTGACTGTATTTAAGAGTGACCAACGGGCTTTACCTAGTGCTAGATGTAGTTGTCGGGAAAAACTCTAAATAACTATACTAGTATTACACAGTTCATATTTGACAGGTATATAAAAGTTTGTGAAAGAAGACTTACAGTGAGCAGCCCCACAATACAGTTATATATATATATATATGAAAGCGGGTAAACACTTACTCGGTTGTAGAGCTTTCATGTTGTTTGGTTAGTTTGTTCAACAAAGAAAGCTTTGATAACAATATTATATTCAATATTCAAAGGAGAAAGTGCTTTGAAAAGATTGTTAGGGCTTACAGCTCAAGGAGAGGCCCAAGGTTTTATCAGTGATTGCACTGTTGAAGTTGTACAGTGGGACTTATACAAGTGACTGAGGCCCAAAAAGGTTTTCTGTACAAAGGGATGGGTCTTACACTCTCTCAAGAAGCCCAAAGGTTTATTTTTTGTACAAATGGTGGGGCTTACAGCTCAAGGAGAGGCCCAAAAGTTTTGTTTAAAAAGGCGACGATCGCGCCGAACTTTTTGATGGTATCGGGACTTATACAATACACTGAGGCCCAAATTATTTTTGTTTTCAAAAAGGGTTGGGTCTTACACTCTACTAGAGGCCCAATGATTTTTGAAGAGTGGGGCTTATAACACGAGGGTAGGCCCAAAGGGTTTGATTTTTGAACTGGCGATCGCGCCGAGATTTTCTTTTAACGCAGAGGGACTTATATAATATCTGAGACCCAAAATTGTTTTGGTTAAAAGGGGATTGGGTCTTACACTCTATTAGAGGCCCAATGGTTTGAAAAAGTTTTATGAGGGTTGAATTAATCAAAAACCCTAATTTGTTTTCAAAATGTATTTTAATTGAATAAAAATTCAATTAAAATGATCAAAATTGTTAAACATGTGGAAAACAAATTGTGATCTTGGATTAATGTTTCAAAAATTAGGTTTCTATCCACAAAATGATAGGAAATCACTAAAATTTAAAAAATCAAGAGGGAGAACATATCTACCATATAAGAAAATATGGTACCACCACTTTTACAATTCTACCCTCTTGGACACATGTCAACCTTACAACCTCCTCTTTGTTTGAAAATTGAATTTTTTTACCCTCTTCTCACCCTCTTTCCCTCTCACTCGTCCTTTCTCTTTATCTTTTTTTCTTTCTCTCTCTTCTTCTTCCTTCTTTCTCTTCTTCTTCTTTCTCCCTCTTTTTCTTCCTTCTTCCTCTTCCATAATGATACCATCAAATTCCTTCTTTCTCTTCTGTCTTCCTTCTCCCTCAAATGCAGTATTTGACCGTGTTAATTTCGAGAAAACTGATATCCAAGGAGCTGTTATTTAGGAACACTGTCTGGTCGGGCTCGCAACACCAAATCCAAACAAAAAGAGGATCGCAACACCAATACCGTCGCAACACCGATACCGACAATAAAAGCTAAATTTTCTCCTTTTAATTTCTATGTGGTTATGAGTTTTGTGAGTATTTTAAGAATTTGATACTGGAAATTGATTTTGGGAGTGCTCTCAAGATGTTCGATTTAATTCCACATTCAAGGAGTAGGTAATGATTGAATATTTATGAAGTTTATTAAACATTTATAATGAACATAAACAATATTATAATTCCATATGTGTGACATCGGTATGATTTTAGGGTTTTGACTGGTTTTGTTGTTGTTGTAGAATTTTGTGGGTTCAAGTTAGGCTTTTTTATTTTATGGGTTCACCAGAGAATGTCGGAAGCTGGAAGATGAATTACAGTTGGAAGAGGAAGCTGGTAGAAGAGAACTTGGAACTTTCACTGAGTCTGAGTGTCTCATCGATGATGCCGATAAGAATTAGGTCGTCATGAAAAAACCTCTAAGCCACAACGCTGAGTTTTTGCTGGATTTTTTATTCAATATGGCGATAGAAAAAATGCATATTTCCTTTTTTCTTATGGTTTCGAATCTCATTCTTTTCCTTTACTTTTGTTTTAGATTGTTTATTTTGTTATTGTGTTTGGTTGTCGCGACGAAAGAATCCAATCATGGTATTGAAGTTCTGAATCCAAGGAAGACGGAAGAACATGAACGAGCTATTGAAGTTCTGAATCCAACAACAAAGGTTCTTATTGATTTGAAAGTTTCCTGAATAATATGCAGATGAGATTTTCATACGATGTTCTGATTTTTGCACTTCCTTTCATGTTATTTATTTGGTCTGATTGTTATTCGTCTTGAAGTTCATATGAGTTTGCAGAAAAAAGCCTCACCAAGGAAGAAGAAAGAACGTAAGCCATTTCTTGAAGTTTTGAATCCAACAACAAAGGTTCTTGGTTTTATTTTATCTCTTTATATTTTCATTTGACTGGATTCAAGTTTGTAATCTTACTCTATCATAGTCGAATATATGCCCATAATGTGTTTGTTTAAATTCTATAATGATTTTTCATCAATTTATAACCATCATTTTGTATTCATTCATGAATAAAGTATTATTAGTGTGTTATTTTTAGTTTGTTTTCTTCCAGATATTCAATTTCATGTAAGGCGGCATGTGTACAGCTGAAACTATATTCTGGTGAGGATCCTGCCACTGCTTTTCTTACCTCATCTCAGGCTGCACTTTATGGAGCCGAGTGAACCAAGAAAATGCGAGCAAAGGTGACATTTATTATTGTTTCTTTGTTAAGAGATGGAACTTTTTTAGTGTAGATTTCCCCTTATAAATCTGAGTTTCAATATAATCCAGTTGCATTTTAGTGAACAAAAATCTGATATACTATATATTGTTAATTATAAAATCGGTAAAATAAAACATATTAATAAATAAATAAATAACTGTTATAATTAAACATTTGAATGTGGTTAAACAAAAGAGACAAAAATGACTTTCTCAATAAAGAAAATTCTATATTTAAGAATAGATAGTATTGAAGTGCATTTAACAATTATGAGAGTTTTGTGTGCGAGTATAGTTGCTGATGCAAAAGGTAGTACGAAACTGGTGTAGAAAATGAATTATGAATTACTGTCTCTTTTGTTTATTTTCTTAATATCAGTCTTAATAATTATGGTAGCAAGTTTTAATCAGAAAAATTTCCAGGAAATGGTCCACATGATTTTTTTTTCACAAAGCATTTTCCTGAAAAAGTTAGTATTGATAAACCATATATTTTAATCAAGTACATAGATGTTAGGTCTCAGCATTTTAGTTATGACATGTTGCACTGGTAGCAGATTTCCAAAACAACCAAGTACAAGCAATTTTTCTCAAAATAGTATCTGAATCAAATATTGTTTGAGGATCCATCCAACTTTGGAATAAGAGAGATTTGTTAGATATTATATTATATATAATAAAGTCAATTATGGATATTCACCTAGTATGTGGGGATTTTGGAAAAGAGCTTAACAAGGTATCAGAGATGCTATGAACAATTCCTAATCATTATTGTCTTCATTCTTATGCAAATAGGAAAAAAGGTCCACTTAAAGGAGAGTGTGCATGAGCATTGTCCATACTATGCAAAGAGTGATCTTAAATGCTGATGTAGTTTAAATAAAAATCAACATCAACAGTAAGAGAGTACAAGTACAGTATTGTTTTAGAAATTTTGGTGATATCCTAAAAATTTGTGATACATTATCTCTATAAAGAAAACATCTCTTAAATGCAAATATGTCATTGCTAAGCTTAGTTGATAGATAGTTTAGTATCCAACAACAATTTGTGATGTAATAATTATGACTTTCTTGCTTTTGTTTTCAGGTGTCTTCAGTAAATATTTACTACCTCTGCTTGCAAATGACACAATTGATGATATAATGTGGTTGGCTGTGTTGTTTTAATATGCTGAGCAGGTTGGTTATTTTATTTAATGAGGATGGATTGAAATATTTTATCTTTTACATAATTGTTTACAATTGATTGACTATTTGGTAATTAGAGCATTCAGATTAATGAGAGGCATATACCAGGGTGTACATAATGAAGGTAATAGAATTATTTTAGTTTAAACCCAAATGGTGTCTATTAACTTTAATTTGATAAAGCAAGTATTGTAAATTTTATTTGACAAGTGGAATATATTTAGGGAAATGAAAATCTATTATTGACAATGAAACGAGCAGAAGCAGTTGTGTCTGCGTTCCGAGGAGCCCAAGACATTCGTGTTTATCATTTCCATCTATAGTATAGGAACTTTCATTGTTCTGGATATCACTTTCATAACCTTTGCCTAAATGCTGTCATGTCACACAGTTAGGGGCATTTCGTGTCTAATATGAACTAATTCCAACTAAGTGATGGGCCATTTGAACTGATAAGTTACTGTAACTGATAAGTTTCTTTTGTGATAGTGGCAAGACACTACATGACATTTTAGAGGCTCTACCCCGAGAATGGATATTTGAAGATCTGATGGAGGCACTCACAAATAGAGGAGTTCATTTATCTCCTACAATGTGTGTGAAAGACACCATTTTCTGGAATTTTAGAGAGGGGAATATAGGTGGAATGGTATCAATGATGAGGTTAGTACTATACAAACTGAGTTTAACCTTTGGAAAGCTATAGTTATAATTTGGCCTAAATTGAATGAGATATGTTGTTGGTCTTCGGGTGATGGTAAAAGTGTTAATGTTTGGGATAGTATGTGACTTGCTTTTGGCGTGCAAATATCCGATCTGAATCGTAATATTCCAGATGCTTTAAGGAATGTTAAAGTGTGATTTGGTCAATGTGGACTATGTTGAGCAGCTGGCTGCCTCCTCCTCGAATTATGCAGAATTTTTTGGGACTAATTGGCTTGCAAATTATTGGTATCAAAATAGGCATTGTCTTATATGCTCAAATAACTAATTGCTCGAATTAAGATTATAGGGACTATCTGATATTTCCTATAATATGAAGGATTGAATATATATTGTGTTGAAAAAGGTTGCACTGATACATCCTATCCTATAGTGTGTATGATATAAACTATTGTCCAAAAAATTATTGTTTATGATATAATCTAAATATTAATGTTACTTTTCAATTAAGTCTCAATTCTGATTACAAATCAACGTTATTTTCCTATTAAGTAATTTTAACATTGAATAAAAATATAAATTCAAGAGAAACAAAATCAAAATTAATATTATTAAAATTTAAATTTATGTTACTATTATTTTGTTCCATTTATACCATAAAATTGTTATTACAGTATTAATAAATTTTATTATTCTTAATGATATTAATTATCTTTTTTAATATAATTTATTATTTATAATTTAATTGCATTTATTTTTTTTCTTTCCAACAAACAATTAAGAGCGTTATTTATAAAATAATAATTATTATTGCGTTAAAATCTAAAATTAATTACTATTCAGATATTTTATTTTTCAATAAAAAATAATTAAAAATAAATAGAGAAAATATATATATTTCAATAACTTATAAATGTAATATAAAATAACACATTTATTCAATATTTCAATATATATTATATAATATATTGATTTTTGTTAAGTAACATTAATTTGTTCGATGATTCAAATTTTTTAAGTATTATACTTACTTAAACCACATATAATTCCTAAGTATATCATATTTTATTAGAAAAGTTTTAAATATTAAATTCAACTATTATAATTTAAAGTATTGCAGGTGGAAGTAGTCAATCTAAATTACTAATAATGAAGATCAAAAGTATAGCTCTGATATAAATATTATTTACAAATATTATCAAAACAAAAAATATTATTTATTATATTTATATACGAAAAAATAATATATTGTTAACGGGGACACGAAGTTACTGATAAAACTATTTAACATTAACGGAAATTTGAAGTATTGATGGAAAATTTGAATATTAACGGGAACACGAAGTTACTGATCCCATACATTGAATATTTACGGGAACATGAAGTTCCTGGTAAATATTCTGAGTTGTGAAAATCTACGATATAAGAAAGAATGGTACCACTAAAAAGACATTTCTACCATCTGGGACACATGTCAAGCTATTAACATGTAAGTTTGTTATAAGAATATGAGTTGTAAGTCTGAAAAGATTTAATTTAGCATTTTTTTATTTAATTTCTTTATAAATCTCTAAAGGTTTAATTTAGAATTTTGTTTATTTAATTTCTTAAAAAAGTAAATTAAAAATCAAAATTACAAATTATTCTCTAAAATAAATTGATTTTGAATTATGTTTATTATTTATTTTGAAAATATTAACGGGAACATGAAGATACTAATCAAAATATTGAATATTAACGGGAATATGAAGTTACTGATTAAAATATTGAAAATTAACGGAAACATGAAGTTTCTGATCAAAATATTGAATATTGACGGGAACATGAACTCATTGATCAAAATATTGAAAATTAATGGGAACATGAAGTTTCTGATCAAAGTTGTTAGTTGTGAAAAATGAACATAAAGTTGCTGATTAAAATTTTGAACACGATTGTTTTTTTATTGGGTGTTATGATTTTATTATTTTTTTAATTTCCAACAAAATTTTTATGTTTTCGGATTTTTTTATATATTTCATAACGGAACTGATGATGTATCTGCGGTCCACACTGGAACCCGTGCGGACGCACGAGTTTCCCACTAGTTTTAAATGTCAAAAAAAATTAAAATATTAATTCTTTACAAAAATATCAAGTATATAAAATAAATAATATTTTTGGGATTTTTTGGGAAAATAAAATATTTTAACATTTTTGTGAATTATTAAAAAAAGAATCAACTCAAAATCATTAAAACTCAGAGAGAAATTAATTTTTGAATCAATTAAATAAAATCACAAAATTCAAATATTCAAATTTTCAAAAAAGGGCGCCAAGAACATGGCAAGAACACGCGCCACCCTCTGTTTCTGCAGATTTACGTTTTCAATCCAATCTCACTGAATACTTGATTATATCATGCAATCTACATATCAATCTACTCGTTTCAACCTCACGGTCATGTCTATGGTCTTTAATTTCATTTATTTAAAGCATGGAATAAGAAATCAAAGAGAAATCTCAAGAACCCTAAAATTTGCATGAAGGTTCAGAAATTCCATACACGATTCAAACAATGCAATTAATTGAGGGAAAACACTCCATGCATAATATTGAACATATGGCCAAATTATTGTGCAGCAAAAAATGTATGGATCATAGAGTTAGAAGAGCTCAAGCTTACCTCTTGCAGTTGGTGATCGTGTTTTGTGTTAGAGGTGTTACAGCTTGGTTCCAAGGTTATGGACAGCTTTCCTAGGTGCTATGGAGTGTGTCTGGATGCTTGGAGTCGATTGAAATGATCTGGAACTGAAGATGGTATCCCAACTGCAACTTGGTAAAAACCTGGAGCAGCTGGCTGGTGATTCTGAGAAATCACTGTTCCAGATGTTGTTTAAGTGTTTGGATCACTTCTATATGATTTTTATGAGGTGTGTGTGTGATTGGTTTAGTTGAAATAGCTCTCAAACTCAAAACCCGATAGTGACTTGCTTTGGAAGGCAATTTTGGAGTGAAGAAGGAGATTTTGAGGAAAGCATCTGTTAGATGGATTTGGTGTACTCGAACTGATCACAAATGAGCTCTATTTATAGTATAGCAAGTTTGTTTTGCAAGGAATTATGAATGGAAACTGCTGCAGAGGTTTGGCCAATGTTGAGCAATGAGAATCCAAGTCTCCTCTAGCCATTGACTAGAGGTTAGGGCACAGGCTGCTGGTTCCCTTGTTCTTGGATAAGTCTTGACTGAATTTAGTTGGAAATGGCTCAGTCCATGCCACCTTGGTGCATCCATTGAATGCTCCTAAACAAAATTGGAGTCTTGTCCCTCTTTTAGGGATTTCTAGGTTTGGCATGCTATTTTTTGTTCCAAAGACTTGGGAGGCTTGGGATCAGAGTTGGTTCCTCCTTGGTCCCCCCTTGAGGTGTTCAGATGGATAGAGTTTCTTGCCCTTTGCAAGATTTGAGCAAATCGAGCAAAACTCCAAAATCTGCCTTGCCATGACAGTTTGCAGCAAGGCATATTGTCATTGTCATATCTCATGGCTCAAGTGGAATTTGATGGAGTTCTTGGCCATTTTGGAAAGCCCTCATATGATACAACAACTGTTTGATCATAATTGGTTTTGATACTTTTTGGATCCAAGTGAAAAATGTCCCTACATTTGGAAAAAAGTAAGGCAGATTCTGACATAGTGAAAATTTCACTAAGTGTTGGAAAAAAGTGACATTTTCACTTTTTGTGATTTTGATCATTCAACAACTCAAAATCTATGATGAATTGGAATGAGGTGTAGTTGAAGCTTTTGTAGAGTGCCATTAGAGCTACAAATCCAGCTTTGAATGGGGAAAAATGGCCTTATGGTTTAGGAGTTATAATCCTCCAAAGTTGGTACCCTAGCCACTTTGTTCCATAACTTAGAAAAATTTTAAGTTTTTTATGGTTACCCCTTTTACAAGTTATCCCACTTTTCTTGATTTTTCTTGATGAATGATGATTCCAATCACACATTAACATCATTTTAGGGTTAAGGAACATAATTGTGAAAATTCTCAAAAAGTCAAAGTTGACTTTTGTGCACAGTTAACTTTTTATCAGATGAATTCCAAACTGTGCGATCCTTTATGAAATCAAGTCCTTGACCTAAATCAAACTTGATGGATTGATTTCATAGGTGTTATAGGGTGTATTGAATCATGTCCTAGGGTTTGGGAGCATGTCTTGGTCAAAAGTCAAAGGCACTGTTGACTTTTTCCTCAAAACCCTAATTGTGGTTCTGATGAATTTGAAACTTGCTGCTTAAGCTTCTTGGATCAATCCATCGTTGCAAATGGATCAATGTGATGCTTTAGGGACCCTTAAATCATCTCCTGAGGTCTTGGCTCATGATTTTCCCCAAAAGTCAACTTAGGGGTGAATTAGGTCAAGAAACCCTAATTCCTGATTTTTAGTGAATGCATCCCCTGAGGCTAAATTGACTTGATTATTGGGTTCATGATGTTCCATGGAGTATTTTAGGATATGCTTTGAAGCATTGGCTCATGCCTAGAGGAAAATTTCCATCTGGAGGCCCTGGTCGACCAAAACCCTAATTTGGTGACACTGGCGATCTTGAGGCTTGATCCACCTAGAAGGGAGCAGCCTTGTGCTTAATCCTTGAAGTGGGAGTCCTCTTGATCCTTTGTGGATGATTGAGAGGTTAGAAAAGTTGAAGATCATATCATTTCTTGATTGATCCTTTGTCTAAGGCTCAGAGAGGGCTTGAAACCCTAATTCTGATTGTAGTGAATGCTCACCCATCTTTGGGGAGACTAATGGGTCATCCCTATTGTGATGATGATTTTCCCAGTGATGGGAAATCTTAGTGGTCAAAATTTGGGGTATGACAGTAACAAGAGATAGCACAGAAAATGCAAATCAGGCCTATTTCAAAACCACTATCGGGTTTTTCAATAGGAGCATGATCTGAAAATAAAAAACACCACCACCATTGGATTCCTTGTGAAATTCTAGGCAGGATAGACCTAAATTTTGTCCCAATCCATGGAGAAATGAGAAAGTTATGGCCTTCACGTTTCTAACCAAAATCTTGCCTTGCCTTGCCTTGGGCCAGGCCAAAAACAAGGCAAGCCTTGTATATTTGTGGTTGTGTTTCAATCAACGAATGTATCACCACCCCAATGGTAAGGCACGCGCCCTGTACTCAAGAGGTCTGAGGTTCGAATCCCCCTCGCCCCATACTCACATTTTGCTATATTTTCCACTTTTCTACTATTTTTCATATTATTTTTAATAGTTTGGAAAATTAATAACTCCCTCAATTTTAATTATTTTTTATTGGTTCTTATTGAAAAAAATTCCAAAAATATTCAAATATTTTATTCCACAAAAAAATCAAAGTTATAGTATTTATTTAATATAGTTAGTATTTTTATGAATAAATTCATTTTAATTGTTTTTAAACATTTTTAAAGTGAATATTCATCTTGGAAATCAAATCCAAATGAGTTTTAATTCATCTTGTGATTAATCCCTCATTTTTCAAACCTTAACCATAAATCATAAGTTGTTTATTAGCACTTATTTGGTATTTTTATCCTTTTATTAATTTTCCTTGAATAAATTACTTTAAAATGATGAAATTAGGGTTTTATGGGTTTATTACTCTAAAACAAACTTTTTAAAAACACTTTGGGCCTCTAATAGAGTGTAAGACCAAATCCCCTTTTAACCCAAACCTTTTTGGGCCTCAGTCATTGTATAAGACCCACTGCGTTTTCAAAAATCTCGGCGCGATCGCCAGTTTAAAATAAAAATCATCTGGACCTACCCTCGTGTTATAAGACCCATTTTCTTTCTTTAAAACCTCTTTGGGCCTCTAATAGAGTGTAAGACCCAACCCCTTTTTGGAAACCAAAATTATTTGGGCCTCAGTCATTGTATAAGACCCACGGTGCTGTCAAAAATCTCGGCGCAATTGCCAGTTCAAAAATAAATCATCTGGGCCTACCCTCGTGTTATAAGCCCCATTTCTTTTCCTTAAACTCTTTGGGCCTCTTGAGAGAGTTTAAGACTCATCCCTTTGTACAGAAAACCTCTTGGGACGCACATATTGTATAAGTCCCACTGTACGAATTCAAACAACAGTGTAATCACTGATAAAACCTTGGGCCTCTCCTCGAGCTGTAAGCCCCAACAATCTTTCCAAAGCACTTTCTCCTTTGATTTTGAATATGTTGTTATCAAAGCTTTCTTTGTTGAACAACTAACAAAACAGCATGGAAGCTCTACAACGGGTAAGTGTTTATCCGCTTTCATTTACTACTTTCATATGTATATAACTGTATTGTGGGGCTATTTCACTGTAAGTCTTCTTTCACAAACTTTTATATACTTGTCAAATATCCACTGTGTAATACTAGTATAGTTATTTAGAGTTTTCCCCGGCAACTACGTCTAGCACTAGGTAAAGCCCTGTTGGTCACTCTTAAATACAAACAAAACTAGATCCCCATAGGATTTCCAGATACAGTATGCCCTCCTCTTGGGGCTAAACAATATGGAACAAAGAGAAAAGCAGCATTCTCGGTGAACCCTTTCTCAGACTGTCACTTTTGTCAAAAAAACTCTAACTCCCCATAGATGATATTTTCTCCGTGAATGGCATCTATTGAGTTTCTACCAAATTCTCGGACTTTCCTGGCTTGATCTATTCTCAGTGAATAACATGTCTTGAACTTCTTGGGGTTTGGGGACCCACAGGGTTCCTAAAAGCATCCCCGCCTCCTCTTGGGCGTTGTACAAGGACCCTTCGGCTTCTTAGAAGTTCTCATGCCTTCTCTTGAGCTTAATACAAGGACCCCGACGACCTCTTAAATATATAAGACAGAACTTAGTCATCCTTTTCTAAAGTAGTCTTTCCCGTGTCAAAACTCCGGCCGTTGCAGGGTTGATACTCATCCCTCAATGCCCGTGTCTCCTCTTAAGCATAGTACAAAAGATAAAACTCTAGGCTTGGACAGTCTAAACCTCTTGAGTCTAAAAAACATTCTCAAGTTTCCTTTAAAACATAGGAAGAAACACCGAAACTCGGTCTCTCTCATGAGAGTTCCCCACGGTTGGACCCGCTTCAGGATCTCCAGAACCCACATCGGTAAGTTATCCTCCTCTTGGGCTTTGTACAAATGATTCTCCCCAGCGGAGCTAACCTTTTCAGACTCTCTTGTTGAGTCACCCACTTTTAGCCTCCATCTCGGGCTTCGTACGAGATAGAAAATCATTCTCCTGTTGAGTATAAAAGACTCTCTTGTTGAGTCAACCAACTTTTAGCCTCCGTCTTGGGCTTTGTACAAGACATAGAAAATCACTCTCTTGTTAAGTATAAAAGACTCTCTTGTTGAGTCAATCACTTTTAGCCTCCGTCTTGGGCTTCATACAAGGCACATATAAAACACTCTCTTGTTGAGTATAAAAGACTCTCTTGTTGGGTCAATTAACTTTCAGTCTCTCTGGTTGAGTCAATTTCCTTTTAGCCTCTATCTCGGGCTTCATACGAGACAGCAAAACACTCTCTTGTTTAGTATAAAAGACTCTCTTGTTGGGTCAATAAACTCTCAGACTCTCTCGTTGAGTCCATCTTCCCTTTTCGCCTCCGTCTCGGGCTTCCTACGAGACACCAAATTACTCTCTTGTTGAGTATGACAGACTCTCTTGTTGAGTCAAACCCTTTTAGCCTCAATCTTGGGCTTTGTACAAGATAGAAAGAACATTTTCCCCAAAAAAGTCAAACTTCTAGCCTACTCTTTGGCTTTGTATAAAGAAAACCCCGGTTGAGTCAATCAACCTTTTAGCATCAAAGTTGTGCCTTGCTCACAGCATACAAATATCAACAACTCCTCTTTAGAGATGACAAATTCTCTCTCAGCATAAACCCTTCAGCGTCACATCTTGGGCTTTGAACAAGATACAAACCACGTTTCGCTTCACGTCTTGGGCTTTGAACAAGACACCAAAACACCTTTTTCCTCCCCTAGAATAGGAGGAACTACGATCGCTCTGATTTCCCTGTTTCGGGAATACGTAGGCATAAGATTGCAAAAATCTTAGCGACCATACTAATCAAAAACCCAAAATCCAGTACCTTCATATATCAACCCAAAAGCACCAAGTCCTAACATCTTACCAAAAACCTCGCAAATGATCCAGACATTCTGATCTTAACAAAATAATCGAAGAGAGGCCCATATCTTAATCGCATCTGTAACCTAACAGACCGCTGTTCAAACTCAGTATGCAAGCAAGGTTAGTTGGAGACATCTATTTCCCTTCCTTAATCAGCTTAACATGATAAAAAAATGAATCGAACTATAGTGCCCAAGCGATAGTGACTCAGGACCACAAAAATCGCGCTACAAGTAATTCTCACATTACATGACCACTGATTGTGTTGATTTATAACCTACAACCATGGCTATGCATGAAGTGCAAGTCCATGATGATGACCATGTTGATTTATGGGCACAAGTAATTAGGAAATGATGTTGACATATACTTGACTCTAATATTTTAATACTTAAACCTTTTGTGGAGTCTGGTGTAGAGGTATATGGTGACTGCAGAAAAGAATTATTCATATGATATTGTATTTTGATACAATGTCAAACAAAAGTATGCATGCCCCGTATGCGGAGATGATACAAATATGATACAGTTAGAGCATTTTAAGAAAAAAAAATTAGTGGCACTGTAGATTCTTGAATACTGAAAATCATTATCAAAAGTAGAAAGAAATATTTAACGGTGAATCACAAAAAGGTAAAGCTCTTTTGTTGTTCACAGATAATCAATTATATGAAAAGGTAAAAAAGACAAAATACCCTTTTTGGTCTCTTAACTATACCTTTGGGTTCAGATTGCTCCCTTTATTTTTTTTTGTAACTTTGGTCCTTTAACTTTGTAATAGATGCATATGAGTCCCTTTCTTCTATTTTTCTCAAACGTCTGTCTATTTAATCTACATGGCAGCTGAGTTGGCAATGTACATCATCTTAAAAGTCCCTTCCTTATTACCAATTTGCTTCTTGGTTTTCACTGCGTATCTTCGTTTACATCATCTACATTGTTTTCATCTTCATTTGCATCATGCTCTTCATATGGGTTTTCTTCGAAGCATGAAGTTCACCCAATGTTCTTCATTTCTGAAGAAGAACTCTGAAAGTTGTTAATCCAGTGTATGCACAAACTCGTGATAGGTACCAAAATGTCATTGTCGGAAAAAAGCTGTGATTTGTAGGGAAAAAACTGATAAGAATTTTTGAGGTTGTCCAAATTTTAAGGTAGGCCTTAATTTCAGTTTGATTTATGTCCAAATGTGATAAACCTGTTTTGATGCATATATGAAATTTCCAGGGATCCTTGCAAAGAGGGTGTGGTTTTTTCAATTGGTTCCATGAGGATTTGGGATATGAGTGTAATACCCCAAATTTTGACCACTTAGATTTCCCATCATTGTGAAAATCATCATCACAATATGGATGAACCATCATGCTTCATCAGTCTCCCCAAAGATGGGTGAGCATCCACTACAATCAAAATTAGGGTTTCAAGCCCTCTCTGAGTGCTTAGACAAAGGATCAATCAAGAAATGACATGATCTTCAACTTGTCTAATCTCTCAAACATCCACAATGGATCAAAAAGGACTCCCACTTCAAGGATTAAGCACAAGGCTGCTCCCTTCTAGGTGGATCAAGTCTCAAGATCGACAGTATCACCAAATTAGGGTTTTGGTCGACCAGGGCCTCCAGATGGAAATTTTCATCTGGGCACAAGGCAATGATACAAAACATAACCTAATATACTTCATGGAACCTCATGAACCCATGCATCAAGTCAATTTTGCCTCAGGGGATGCATTCATCAAAAATCAGGAATTAGGGTTCTTGACCTAATTCACCCCTAAGTTGACTTTTGGGACAAACCATGAGCCAAGACCTCAAGAGATGATTTGAGGGTCTCTAATATACCATATTGATCCATTTGGAACAATGGATTGATCCAAGAAGTTTGAGCAACAAGTCTCAATTTCATCTGCACCACAATTAGGGTTTTAAGGGAAAAGTCAACTGTAACTTTGACTTTTGACCAGGACATGCTCCCAAACCCTAATACATGATTGAATATACCCTATGACACCCATGGAACATGTCCATCAAGTTTGATTTAGGTCAAGGACATGATTTCCTAAAGAATTGCACAGTTTGGAATTCATCTGATAAAAAGTCAACTGTGCACAAAAGTCAACTTTGACTTTTTGAGATTTTTCACCAAAATGGATTTTTAACCCTAAAATGATGTTAATGTATGATTTGAATCATCATTCATCAAGAAAAATCAAGAAAAGTGAGATAACTTGTAAAAGGGGTAACCATAAAACTTAGAAATTTTTCTAAGTTAAAAATAAAGTGGCAAAGGTACCAACTTTGGAGGACCATAACTCCTAAACCACAAGGCCATTTTTTCTCATCCAAAAATGGATTTGTAGCCCTCATTATCACCTACAAAAACTTCAACTACAAGTCATTCCAATTCATTAAGGATTTTGAGTTATGGAGTGATCAAAGTGGCTGAAAAGTGAAAATGTCACTTTTTCCAACACTTAGTGAAATTTTCACTAAGTCAGATTCTGCCTCACTTTTTGCCAAATGTAGGGGGATTTTTCACTTGGAATCAAAAGAGATCAAAACCAAACTTGTTCAAACAGTTGTTGTATCATGTAAGAGCTTTCCAAAATGGCCAAGAACATTACCAAATTCAACCTACACCATGAGATACAACATTGCCAAGTTGCCCTGCTTAAATCTGTCAAGGCAAGGAAGAATTTGCAACTTTGGTCGATTTGCCAAAATCAGCCAAATTCAATTGCTCCAATCCACTTGGACACCTCAGAGGATTGAATCTAAAGGGGACAATCACTGAGCCAAGCCTCCAAAGTCCATGGAACAAGAAATAGCATGTTGAACCTAGAATGGCCAAAATAGGGACAAGACTTCAAATTTGGAATGAGGCATTCAATGGAACCATCAAGGTGGCATGGACTGAGCCATTCTCATCTGAAATCAGTCAAGACTTATCCAAGACCAAGGGGACCATAGCTCTGTGCCCTAACCTCTAGTCAATGGCTAGAGGAGACTTTCATTTCCATTGGCCAACATTGAGGAAACATCTGCTGCAGCTGCCATGCACTATTCCTCCCAAAAGAAACTTGCTCTACTATAAATAGAGCTCAATTGTGGTCAGTTTAAGTACACCAAAGCCATCTAACAGATGCTTTCCTCAAAATCTCTTTCTCTTGGCAAAAATGCCTTTCTTAGCAAGGTAGCTATCAGGTTTTGAGTTTGAGAGCAATTCTGCACAAACCAATCACTCACACACCTCACATACATCACATATGAGCTGATCAAACACTCACATAACTTCTGAAACATCAATTTCATGAAATCATCAGCTGGTTGCTCAAGGTTTTAACCAAAGTGCAGCTGAGGTACCACAAAATAATCCAGCCAATTTCAATCAAGTCCAACCATCCAAACACGATCCATAGGGTGTAGGGAAGCTGTTCAGATCATCACCACTCATCTGTAACACCTCCAACTCAAAATCACATCTGCTCTTGCTGTCACGACTTGGAGGTAAGCCTAAACTTGGGCATCTCTCAATCTATGCATATTTCCTCGCACAATAATTTGGCCATATGTTCAAAATCATGCATGGAATGTTTTCCCTCAATTAATTGCATTGTTTGAATCGTGTATCAAAAATCCTAGCCTTCATGCAGAAATTAGGGTTCTTGAGGTCTCTTCGTGATTTCTTGTTGTATGTTTAATTTAAATGAAATTAAAGTACATAGACATGATCGTGAGGTTGAGACGAGCATAATGATATGTGGATTGCATGATATGATTACGTATTAATGGAGATTGGATAGAAAATGCAAATCTGGGCAAACTGAAAAACGCGCGTGTTCTTGGTGTTGTTCTTGGCGCCATTTTTCATAAATTCAAATATTTGAATTTTGTGATTTTGTTTAATTGATTCAAAATTTAATTTCTCTCTGAGTTTTAATGATTTTGAGTTGATTCTTTTTTTAATAATTCACAAAAATGTTAAAATATTTTATTTTATCAAAAAATCCCAAAAATATTATTTATTTCATATAATTGATATTTTTGCAAAGAATTAATATTTTGATTGTTTTTGGCATTTTAAATATTTTTTCTACATTGATTTTGCAACTTTTAATGCTTTCTAATTATTTTGTAGGTCAATACTTAATTTTTGAAGCATTAATCCAAGATCACAATTTGTTTTCCATGTGTTAAACAATTTTTGATCATTTTAATTGAATTTTTATTCAATTAAATACATTTTGAAAACAAATTAGGGTTTTGGATTAATTCAACCTTCATAAATCATTTTCAAAACTCTTTGGGCCTCTTGAGAGAGTGTAAGACCCATCCCCCCTTGTACAAAAACTTTTTGGGCCTCATCCATTGTATAAGTCCCTCTGTACAAGTAAACGGCGCGATCGTCGCCCGTTTAAAAATAAAACCATCTGGGCCTCTCCTTGAGCTATAAGACCCATTCAAAACACTTTGGGCCTCTATTAGAGTGTAAGACCCAATCCCCCTTTTAACCAAAACATTTTGGGCCTCACTTATTGTATAAGTCCCTCTGCGTTAAAAGGAAAACCTCGGCGCGATCGCCATTTTAAAACGAAAAATCATTTGGGCCTACCCTCGTGTTATAAGCCCCACTCTTTTTTTTAAAACATTTTTGGGCCTCTTGAGAGAGTGTAAGACCCATCCCTTTGTACAGAAAACCTTTTTAGGCCTCAGTCACTTGTATAAGTCCCGCTGTACGAAGTCAAACAGTGCGCTCACTGATAAAACCCTGGGCCTCTCCTCGAGCTGTAAGCCCCAAATCTTTCTTTTTCAAAGCACTTTCTCCTTTGATTTTGAATATACTGTTGTTTTCAATCTTTCTTTGTTGAAAAACTAACCAAACAGCATGGAAGCACTCCAACCGAGTAAGTGGTTATCGCTTTCATTTACTGCTTTCATATATATATATATATATATATATATATATATATATATATATATATATATATAACTGTATTGTGGGGCTGCTCACTGTAAGTCTCCTTTCATAAACTCATATCTACTGTGTAATAATAGTATAGATATTTCGAGTTTCCCCGGCAACTACGTCTAAAACTAGGTGACGCCGTTTCACTTATTCGTATAAATAGACGCCTAGATCCCCAATAGGAGCACCAGATACAGTCTTCTCTTCGGCTGTCCTCCTTAGGAATCGTCAAGAAACTCTACTCCCCAAGATGAATGTATTCTCCGTGAATGGCATCTTTGAGTTTCTTCCCAATTCTCGAACTTTCCTGACTTGATCTATTCCTTGTGGATAGCTTGCCTTGAATGTCTCGGGGTTTGGGTACCCACTACGGTCATAATCTTGGACCTTAACTAAGGAACCCTCTTTAAAAGTTAAAAGTCGCTGGATAGTAAACCTCGCACGTTTACCAGTGGCTTTTATCTTTAAAAGAGTTATCTCTCCTAATGGAAAGGAGATGATAAGACCCACAGGCTTCTTAAAAGCATCGGCCTCCTCTTGGGCATTATTCAAGGACCCTACGGCTTCTTAGAAGTATTCACAGCCTCCTCTTAGGCTTCGTATAATGATCTCTTCCTCCGGGAACGATAGCCTCCTCTTGGGCTTCGTACAAATTGTCCCGACGACCTCCTAGAGGTATAGGAACAGAACCTAGTCATCCTCATAGAACAGTCCTTTCATAGAGTCTACTACTGTTTCTCAAAGCATAATACGAAAGATAAAACTCTAGACACGGACAGTCTAACTTCCTTGAGTCTCAAAAGACATTCTCAAGTGACCCCTTCGTTAAATAGGAAGGAAACCCGCAGACTCGGATAGTCTCAAATACCCTTTGGATTTCCAGTTTCCCCAAAGAAAAGGAAACAACCCCGATCCTCAGATCTAACCCATGAGTACAGTGATGCTCATATAAGAACTGATTTTCTCTTTCAAAATCAGTATACTGGACCTGTCACTTAACTGACACAATAACCTTAGCCTTCTCTTGGGCTTTGTACAAATGATTCTCCCCAGCGGAGTCAAACAATGTTTAGCCTCTCTCTCGGGCTTCGTACGAGACACATAAGAGACTCTCTCGTTGGGTCAATTACCCCTTTCGCCTCCATCTCGGGCTTTATACGAGATACAAAAAGGTTCATATTGAGCCAAACAGATTCTAGCCTCCATCTCGGGCTTCGTACGAGATACCAAAAGATTCCATCGTCGGGTCAAAATCTTTTAGCCTCTCTCTCGGGCTTTGTACGGGACACAAAATTGCCTCCTCTTAGGCTTTGTATAATGATTTTCCTAGCGGAAATTAGCCTCCTCTTAGGCTTTGTATAAGAAAACCACTGGTTGATCCAATTAACCTTTTAGCATCAAAGCTGTGCCTCGTTCACAGTATACAAACATCAACAACTCCTTCCCCTTCATCTAATCGCTGTAAGCGGCAAGCCTCTGGATCATCTATATCCACGCCACTGTCCCTCTTTTAGCATGAGAAATTCCTAAGGAAAGATGGCATTGCTCTACACTGAGTTAAAGTCTTCTCCTTCAGGTTAAAACCCTTTCTTCGGAAATTATGGCATTGCTCGGATCCGCGTATCCCAGTTAAAGTAATTCTCCTTCTCCCCTCTTTAGAGATGACAAATTCTCTCTAAAGCCGAGGTCTTTCAGCTTCACGTCTTGGGCTTTGAACAAGACACAAATAGACCTTTCAGCTTCACATCTTGGCCTTTGAACAAGATACAAACCACCTTTCGCTTCACGTCTTGGGCTTTGAACAAGACACCAAAAACCAATTTCCTCCCATAGAATAGGAGGAACTACGAACGCTCTGATTTCCCTGTTTCGGTAAACGGGAATACATAGGCATAAGATCGAAAGAAAATATCTTAGCGAGCGCAATCCACAAAAAACCCAAATCCCATATCAAAAGCAGTAATTCAAAACATCAGTCCTAACATCCCAATCCTTGTTCCCCGCCCGAAACTTTCTGCCCTAGATGACCAGATCAAAATGATCGTATTGGCGAAAATACAAATAACCAGTACAAACTCCCCGAATCTTTTGGAGCATCCGTAACCGAACAGACCGCTGTTCAAACTCAGTATGCAAGCAGGGTTAATTGGAGAGATCTATTTCCCTTCCTTATTCAGCTCACAATAGGATAAAAAATGAATCGACCTGTAGTTCTCAAGAGCGATTGTGCTTCGCAACCACATCCAAAAATCACTCGCTACAATGAGAAGGGGAAATTTTTTTATGAATAGGTTGGAAAGCATAGCAAAGGAAATTGATGATGCAAAAAAGGAGTTTGAAAAAGTCAGGGTAACAAATGAAGAATTAGGGAAAGTTGTGATGGAACTTCAAACTCAAGTGAACAAGATCTTGAAGTGGAAAAAACTTGAAGTATCATGTTTCTTGTAATCTTATGTGTATTATTTTGTTAGGATGTTTTAGGAGTATGTACCAGTTTGTATGGATGATTTGGTATGTATCAGTTAGCAATATCAGTTTGTATCACTGTATTGTTATGAATAAGTTGGAATGTAACATATTATATCAGTTTAATATGAGTTGGTTTGTTTGGTAGATTATTGTTTGTACCAGTCCATAAACATATTAGTTTACAATATCATTTCAAATAACAAGAATTCCAAAATGATTTGCATAACACATAAATTTATTTGCATAACACACTATAGAATTCCAAAATGATTCCAAAATGGTTCCAAAATGACATTGACATGTTCACAAGACATACAAGAATTCCACAAAGGTTCTAAAATGACATTGACATGCTACAAAAACATGTTCAAGATACATTACATAATACCAAAGTACTTCAAAATACATGCTAAAACCATTAACTAGACAAAGGCTAAATAACACTATATGTTATTTTTTGGCGTGATTCTCTTGGTTGGAGTAGACCTTATGGTTGTTGGGCCAACTACATTCTTGGCTGCAACTAATCTTGTTTTTGGTCATGAGGGTACACATGGTCTTCTTACACCTAGCTTCTATTTCTTGCCATTTCCTTGAGTTGCACTGCCTTGAGTTGGAGTTACTTGAGTTGCACTGCCTTGAGTAGCCACCTTTTTCCCTTGTGTTAATTGAGTTGCCTTGCCTTGAGATGACTTAGCTAGTTAAGTAACTGGTCTTTTCCCTTAAGTTAATTGAGTTGCCTTGCCCTAAGATGATTTAGATGGTTGAGTATCTGGCCTTTTCCTTTGAGTTGACTGAGTAGCATTCCTACTTCCTTGAGTTGCATTGCCCTGAGATTGCTGAGTTGCATTGCCCTAAGATTGCTAAGTTGCATTTCTCTGAGATTGTTTAGTTTCATTTCCCTGAGATTGTTGAGTTGCATTTCCTGAGATTGTTGTGTTGTTGGTGTAACCTTACAAGTTAATTTGTTGTGTCCTTTTCTTGCACCTACTACACCTGACTATGAAACCCATTTTTCTCATTTTTCTGTCAGTCCCATCAATCTCCCCTTGTTCAAGGTTCCTCATCTTCTTTGGTCTACCATGCATCTTTTTATACTTAGGTGGCTGCACTTCCGGATATGGTGTCTTAACCCAAAGATTTGATCCATTCACAGGGGGAATCACATGCTTGTAGACTGCCATGTACCTAGATTTCCTCTAATACTCATGGATATAATCATTAATCTTAAAGTTCGTACTTTTCATAGCTGACATGCATGAACACATGGAAGTACCCGTAATAATCAATGTTTCATACATGATAAGCCATAAGTTTGTGGATGTGCTTGTTCTATCAATCTTCCTTCTAATGTTAGGCAAATTTTCATCATAAGAGACATTTTGAAACCTCATTTTATTGTTTGCCCATCTCTCCATAATGTAGGTTCTGATCTCTTCCAGCATCGTGACTAATGGTTTAGCCCTTGAGTCAAGAATAACAGAATTAAAAGACTCTGACATGTTGTTGAAGCCAGCATCACACTTGTTAATTGTCCCAAAATATGATCCACTCCAATATCTTGGTGGGGTTTTCATCATATGGAGTGTAGCGGCAAAATCGTGAGTGAGCTATTGATTAACTTAACTCGAAAAGCAAGAGTCGCCACCGCACTTTTATTTTATCCAAAAATGGAAAGGAAAAAGAGCGAACAAAACCAAAAGAGTTGTAAAAAGAAAAACAAACAGAGTCTTGGTAAGGGGGGTTGGTTACGCAATGGAAAGGTGTTAGCACCCAAAACGTCTATAGTACTCTATAGGAACCCTTTGAAATATCTACGCTTTTTGGTTTAAAAATGGTTTGCTTGAAAAGAGATTTAGGAGATGAGAAGAGAAATTGTTTTTAAGATTTTTGTGTTTGGAGAGACTTATCGCCTCATGCCTACGTACCCACGGAGTGCAATGTAGGATCAAAACCTCGTAGTTCATGGTACAAAGAATGAAATTTGTTTGTTTTGGTTGATTTTTAATGTAAAGACAAGTCGTCATTTCCAAAAGAATAATTCCGCTTAAAGAAATGAATCATGTCTAAACTTATGAAAAAGATTTAAAAGAGAAAGTGCACAAGGGCACAAAAAAGAGTTTGAATGGGTTTGAGTGTTTTTTAAAGTCTTTTGGAAAAAAGTGTCAATATGCTTATGTGGTTTAGCGTTTGTTAATAAATGAAAAGAAAAGAGTAAAATCACTTGACAAAGTCAAGGTTTGATTATGAAAGAGATGATAGTTTGAAATCAAGAAAGTTTTGAAAAAGGGAGAGTTTTGAAAACTGAAGAATGGGTGGAGAAGAAGTGACTATCCTAAAGCATAAAGTAAAAGCTAAGGATAAGAATAGTCTAACCACACAAGCAAGCTCCATAGTCTTCGAACCATAATTCCAAAGCAAAGGGAGAATGTCCTAGTTCTAAGTCCAAGGATCCAAGAATAGCATTGAAGTCCAAGGTCTAGGTGCAACAACTCCATGTCCATTGCAAAGGATAGTAACCATAGTCCAAGATTAGAAGCACAAGTTTTTTAGAGGTTTTAGCCTTTATTAATGTTTTATGGTCCAAGTGGACAAAGAGAAAAATAGGGGTGTGCATGGTTCTTAAACCAAACCGAATTGAACCATATATATGGTTCGGTTTCGTTCTTAGAACCGTTTTTATAAAACTAGTTTATATTTTCAAAACCAATTTATTTTGGAACAGTTTGGTTTAAAACCGGTTCTTATTAAAAACCAATGTTTTATTTGATCCAGTTTTAAAACTAGTTTCTATCAAAACCAATTATATCAGTATTTGATGGCAAAGTTGCATGGCTCTGTCAGTTTTATTTTATCATCTTATAGATTGATAAGTGCTATTTTAACTATATTTTAACAAGGTTCTCTCTCTCTCTTCATTGTTTATTAAAACAAAATGAAATAAAATGTGTTGAACTAATCTTCCATATCCTCCAAAGTTCCAACACATTGATATAATACTATGAGCTCACAGTATTAGAGTTATTCAATTTAACTAATATTAGATATTTAATACTGGGATATTTTTCTATATTATTTTTATAGTGGGATATTTAATATATTAATAACCTGGGATATTATTTAATACTTAGATATTTAATACATTAGAATATTTTTCTATATTATTTTAGTGTATCTTGCTTAAATTCTAATTTAATGAATATTCTGAGCTCAGTATTAGAGTTATTCAATTTGTAATGAATTTGTCTTCGTTAGAAGTTCAGAGTTCTCAACTTTGTGATTGTTCCATGAACTGGATTATAACCGGATATTAGTATATGGTAACCAAATGTTATTGGTATTTTTAAAATGGGTTGGGTCAGTTATAAACAAAAGTGGTTTGGATTATTTTATTTGGTAAACCAAATTTTTGGTTATGAATCGGATGAACCGGTTAAAATGTACACCTCTAGAGAAAAAGGCATAAGCAAAAACATGTGTCCAACGGACAAAGGAAAACTTGCGGAAGCATAAACATGATATGAGATGATAATAATGGAGCATAAAAGTAAAAGAGAGATAGGAAGCGGGAAGGAAACATAAAAGTAAGGTTAGAAGTTAGTGGTTAGTAGCACAAAGGCCCTAGTGCCATTAGCCTTCAAAAGTAACACCGATTATTCCGTCTCGCGTCTTGAACTATAATGATTAAACAATATACTTAGGTCAAGGTTAATGAAAACTTGTTAGAAGATTGATAGAATCAAAGCCTCTACAACAACAAGCTTCAAAGATTTTGAACCTAATACAAAAGATTAACCATCCTTGTGCTTACACAACCAAAAGTTTTGGGCCACTAAAGATCAAGTTCCGATTTGAATGAAGGGACAAACGTAGCGCTATGTTAAGCAATCGCCAAGTTCCTTATAAATAAGTCACCCTACTCGAGGCCGGTCAATAATGATATTTGTGCTAATGCATGCTAGATGAACGATATGTAAATCGTCATCCGAAAGCAATATCGCACGAAAAGAAAAAAGGTAATGATCTAGTCTTGATCCAGAATTCAAAAAAGAAATTCTAAGATCCATATGACTTTCATCGATCCAAATAAAAAGAAATAGATGAAGAGAACGCCAAATTAAATCACAAAATTATGTGATCTAAGGCTAAGAACAAAGGGAAAAGGAAGAAATGGCAAAACAACCAAAACAGTCCCAAAAACAAGCAAAAAACACATTTTGGACACTGGTTAATCGCTTAACCATTTCATGTGTAAAAGTGTTAATCGATTAACCAGTGCAAAATTGCAATTCTGGGCGCAAAATTCAACTGTTAATCGATTAACCAAATTGTGCTTGTTTTGGTTAATCGATTAACACTGTAAAAACAACAATAAATCAATTTGAAAATTGCAAAATCCTTGATCAATCATTTATTCAAACACCTTATAATCAAGGATGCAATTGTGCACAAAAAATCAAGTAAAACAACAGTAAATAACACCAATGGATCACAATTTGCTAGATCCAAAGATCAAGCAACAAGAATTATTGAAGGATCACATTGTGAAGGATGTATCAAGAACAACAATGGTGGAAAATGAGATTACCACTCCAAATCTGAAAATTCTTCAAATCAACACCAAGATCCACACTCCAAAGCCTTGATCTACAGAAATTGGTGATGAAAAAGTGAATGGATGAAGGTTTAGCTCAAAGATTAGTAAGTTCTAATGATGAACTTACTAACTTTCAATGGAAGAAAGAGCTTTGGTGAATTTGGTAGTTGGAGAAAATTGAGAGAGTCAAGAAGAATTTTGACAAGGTGAATTTGGCTATCAAAAGCTTGAAGAATGAATGAAATAAGGGTTCTATTTATAGAGTTTAGGCTTGTAAATTTTGGTGGCTTGGAATTTGGTTTGGAAATGAGAATTAGGCTTGGAATTTGAATTTGGAGGGAAATTAGCAAAAAAAGTGGTGATTAGTGAAGGCGTGTGGTGGGAATTAATAGTGATTATGTAGGGGAATTATTTGGAAGTGATCTAGAATATTCTCATGATGAAATATTTGAAAATTGGTGCCAAAATGCTGCAGAATTTGAATTTGTTGTTTTTAGCCAAAAATTGCACGTGTTAATCGATTAACCATTTGTAGTGCAAAATGTGTTAATCGATTTACACAGTGAAAAAATGAGAAAATTGGCTTTTTTTATCTGTTGTCTTGGCTCGGGCTCGATTCTTTCTTGCTTGTCAAAGAAGGCATGGAAATAAACACATGAACCTTGGAGTCTCTTGAATAATAATCAATCCAAAACTTGAGAACTCTTGATCAGATGAATTTGAATTGTTCGCAGACCAACTTTGACTTTGTTCAGTTGAATTTCAATTGAGCTGAGGGACTGTTTGATATCCTTGATCCAGATTCTTCCTGAAAAAAATAGTAAAGGGGAAAACAAAATATTTTTTTGGATTTTAATTAAAGGTTAGTAAACATAAACAAATAAAGGCAAATAAGAAACACACAGATGCTCAGTGATCCCCGTAAGGCATAAACCCAAAGAAGAGAGGGAAAGAGGAACCAAAGCATGATCTTGTTTGTGGTGAAGATGCAAAATGAGATGTGAATGATATGTGGAATCTTAGGGGTCAAAAATTAGGGTCTTACATGGAGATATGAATATTAACTGATCAATCTCATTCCCCTCATCTCTCTTTCCCAAGCTTATGAGCATGTTGATTTCGCATCCCTCCATATAATTTCCTTCAACATCTTTCTAGGATACTTCTTCTTGAAATTGTTATACAAATACCTCACACAAAATCTTTGTTTAACATTAGGCAAAATATCATCCATTGTAGGTAAGAGACCCTGTAAAACATCATGCATACCATAACATTATCAAGCTTACATAATAGGAAAAATAATGTAATAATAATAGGAAATAATCAAGTTTACATACCTTTTGTTAGTCTGAAATGAATGTGTATGAGAGGCACTCATTTCTACCTCCTAGGTCATCAATCCGAGCTCTGAAAACCATGTCTAGATATTCCTATTTCACCTTCAACAATTGCAAATACTATTGGAAGCATCTGATCATTAGGATCCCTGCCTATGGCTACCCGAATTTTTCATCCACAAATTCCCTTCAAAAAGCATTCATCCAGACTTATGACATGTCTACATAATTTGAAACTCTCTTTACATGCTACATATCATATGTACAACCTTCTAAAAAGGGTCTTTGATCCTCAACACCTTCTTGAACAAGTTCAACATTTAGATTAATTGTTGACCATGAATTAGCTCTAAACAGTTCATGACAATAGTCATAGATTCTAGTGTAATTCCGTAAGAAAGAACCATTAACCCGTTTCTTAGCAGCAAGTCTTGCTCTAATTGCTTTAGTCTTGTTTGTCCTTACATTCCACTTCCTCAATGCCTTTTCCTTGATATCCTTTTCCTTCATCCTAGGTGTGATAGGCGATTTTTCTTTTGAATGAGGTCGCCCTTACATGTGAACTTTTAATTTATCCCAAAAAGACGAAAGGGGAGAAAATCTAAATAAACCCGTGGGTGTGTGCAATGCAAAACAATGCACTAAGAGACCGGGAATCGGGATTGGTTATACTAAGGGAAGGTATTAGCACCCTAAGTATCTATAGTATCATATAGGAACCTCTTGTGTATATTTGTGTTACTGTTGATTAAGTCATCTATTGTGTAATGGGGATTTGTTAACTATTTTAAGTGAGGGATAAGAGTGGTAAATGTTTTTGTTGTTTTTGTAGGGTATGTTGAAATAAACTAAGACAAAGGTGTGGGAACCTAAAGTTTTTACTTATTGTTGTGCTCGCTAAGATCTCGTAATCTTATGCCTACGTATTCTCAAAAGGAAATTGAGAAATCAGAGCGTTCGTAGTTCCACCTACTAGTGGATGGAATTGGGTTTGAGAGAAGAGACAAGTTGTCATCTTAAGGGAGATATCTCACGTATTCACCACAAACATTTTGAGAAAGAAGATAATAAGGGAAGAAGCTTTAAACTTGGATGTAGAAAATCCAGAGTAATGCCACATCTTCCTTTAAATGAATCTTTGCGTATTAAGAGAAAGACCTTGAATTGGATATAGAATCAACAAGTGTGCCACTTATATCATTTAACTGAAAGAAGTGTTTCTGTACCATAATAAGAGAAGGACTCCGACTTGGATATTGAATCAACAAGTGTACCACTTACATCACTTAAATGGAAAAAGTTTGAAATGTTTAATTTGTAGGGAATAGAATAGACATCTCTTCTATAGAGATGACTCATGTCTCATCTTTGGGGGAAAGTTTTGAATTGGAAGTTGAAGCCACAAGGGGGCTAGGGTTTAACTTGAATTTTGAGGTTTGAAGCCACAAAGGGCTATGGTTTGACTTTAATGAAGTTTAAAACTCCAAGGAGAATCCTAAGGTTTTAACTGAGTTATAGTTTGAAGAGGATCCTAGAGTTTGAACTGAGTCTAAACTTAAGGATGGAGATTGAAATGTAACAGTTGTATGAATACAAGTGTTATAAACATAAATGTCAAGAGAAACTTAACAAGACAAAATTGATTAAGCTTTTAAACAAATGTAGTCATCAAGGATGACATGAACATGATATTTGACCAAGCATGGTATATCAATATGTGAATGAGTATCAGACAAGTAGATATGTTCATCATGGTGAGAGTTTATGAAGGAAATACTTGAATATGTGAGCATAGATTTGATCAATAGGAGCAATCACAAAGAAGTTCAATATATCAAAGATCAAAGATCATTTAAAGGGTAAACAAAACCCTAATGGATCAAGATGAATCAAAGATCAGATGAATATATCAAAGGGTAAACAAAACCCTAATGGAAGTTTCATGAATGTAAGCACATGAACAATATATTTGAACATGGTTGAATCAAGGGCTTTGGGGAATCCAAACTCAAGTGGAAGCCCTAGTCAAGATGTTTTTGAAAATATTAATCAAGATAAAACCCTGAAGTTTCACCTAATTAAACACTTAATAAAAATAGTTTTTAAAGGAAAATCATTTTAACTATGCTATCAATCAAGGTTTAAACAAATATTTATAATCAATTAGGTTAAGGTAACAACCAAAAGAGAGTCATTTAAAAGGTATAAAACACTTAAAAAAGGACTACTTTTCCACTTGATAAAAGTGATCAAAATAAATGTTATCTTTGGGATTTTTTTTGTGGATTATCAAAATGGGAAAGATAAATGAGAAGTGTGCAAAAAATTGGCTCAAAATAATTAATTTTACTTATTGAAATAATTGAATGAAGTTGTGAAGAAAAGTGAGAAAAATAGTGATAAAAAAGAAGGAATGACCCTCATAAGTGTTGAACTCACTCCCTTGGGTGATGGATTTAAAATAATACCATCTGAGCCACGCACTATGGGTTGACAAGGAGTGTGTGGTGAAAATAATATAGAGAGTTTGAAGTTGAAAATGGTTTTAAAAAATAAAAGCAAAAGGTCTGGAGCGAGGGGGATTTGAACCCCAGACCTTGCACATTCAAGTCCTTAAAACGCACGCTTTTTTAACCACTGGGTTGGTGATACAACTATTAACTTATTTTCACGAAAATAATAATATAGTAAAAAATAATTTTATTTTAAAAAAGGCGTCATGGCCAATATCATCTTCGGCTTCGTGTTCATCATCATCTTCATCATCTTCAAATGCTAACTTTCTTAACACACAATGAAATGATATGATGTAAACATCAAACTTGTTGGAAATTTTACTAGGAATTAAGTGGTATCATTGAATTTCATTTATATTCAGTGTATCAAAAGGAATTAATCACACAATCGTATGAACCCTAATTTGAAAATTTAAAATGAAATCCCATATGTTCAAGGCATCATGCAATTGATTGAGGGAAAATGATCCTTATATCATGACAAACATATATGATGTATGACTTGATGATTTAGGTGTTACATAAGCAAAGTGAGTGTTTAGATCACTTCTATATGATGTATATGAACTGTTTTTATCACTGGTTTGGTTGGAGATTGCTTGGAGTTAAAGTTCCTAGTTTTCACTCTCTTTGGGACTTCGAATTTTAGAAGGAAGAAGATTGCTTAGAAAACAAGTCTTGGCTATGTTTTGGTGTCTTCTGAATGATACAAAATGGTCTCTATTTATAGAGAAATAAATCATATATTTGGAGAAGAGTTTGGATTAGGATCACTCAATTATCCAATGAATCATACTATGTGTCATGACTTGGATGCCAAGGTACACATAGCCTATTCTTCAGATGGCTATAATTATGATCTTTTGAGATTGAACCTGCCATATTGCATCTTATCCCTTGGTGTTTTGATCATTCTTGGAAAAATTGGGAGGTTTTTGATCAATTTCACTATTTCACTTTAATGCTAGAAGACAAAACCTCACTTCATGGTTTTGAAATGATTTTTTATCACATGCCAAGGATAGAATCTTGAAAATTCTATTATGCTCTTGCAGAGCACATGGTGCATGATGATTTTGGTTTTGATCTTGTGAAGATATTAGGCTTGCAAGGTCATCTAAATCGTGTACCGTCAAATTTGTCTTTGAAAAATCCGTTGTAACATGGCATAATGTGAAATTCATAACTTCTCACTCAAGTAAGGTAAATGAACGTTCTTGGACATTTTGGAAAGTTGAGATAACATACTTTAACTTTTATGTTCAAGGTTTGTCTTGAATCAATGTGGATCAAATCTTGTACTTAAGGACTAATATGATGAATTTGAGGTTCTTGGATCAAATCTTGAAGTATGAGATCCTCTTTAAATGAAAAAGTCAGTTGTGATCCTGATTAGGTCAAAAACCTAATTTTGGTGCATTAAGGATCTTGAACCTTGTTGATCTTAAAATGATGCAATCTTGTACTTGATTATTGATGAGAGGAGACCTTTGATCAATTTTGAATGAATTAGGGCTTGAGATATTGAATAGGATGCCCATCCTTTAGCACACACACACACACACATCTTGTTTTTGATATGGGTTAGTGATGCAAAAAGACACACACATATGTTATGAAAATTAGGTGAATGAAGTGGCAAGTTATGGGTCAAAATTAGGGTATGACACTAGGATTGTTTATCAAGGAATTTTGAATCCTCTTGCGCAACCACTGTGTACTCATCATCTTCACATTATACTCTCTACTACAATTATGTTGTCATTTACCTTCCTTACTTGCCAAGATTCCTCATTCGGCAACTTGGCACAATAAACCTCCCACTCACAACCATTTTTACATCTCACCTTCACCCTTTTTTTTGTCATTTTTTTTAACTTCATGTCTCTACCATTTTGAACAGCATATGAGGTTATCGCTTCCTTAATATCGCTTTATAAAGTAAAATACATTCCTACCTCCCATTTGTAATTGTACATATCCTTCTGTAACTTGAAAATTGGGCATTTCTTCCTTTTAGCTCCACTACTATCATCACTCTCACAACCACTTTGCAGATCTTCACTGTCATTATTACTCCCTTTAAATTCTACTTTATCTTCTTCCCACTTTTCTTTCCCTTTTCCCTTTCCATCACTTTCATATCCAATCAGATTAGCAAGTTCATCTTCATCCATCTCATCATACCCACCATATTCATCCTAAAAGGATACTTCAATACCACTATCATAATGGTAGCTGTCATCCTCACTGTCATCAAAATTGTACTCATCATGCACCTCACCAACATTGTCTGATCCCAATCCAACATTGACATCCTTCACTCAAACATATTATCTAATTCCACTACAACATTTTTTGATTCCACTGCAACATTGTTTGGCTCTATTGCAAGATTGGCGAGTCTACTCCAACATTGCCATCCTTCAATTCAACATTACCTTCTTCCACACCAGCATTACCAACACCTTCAATACACCAACTAACTCTAAATAACTCCACTTATCAACATCTACTTTCAAATCATCTACTACTCCTCCTTCATACACACTTAGTTCAGGATCAATGAATTTGCCATTGTGATGAATGTTGAGCTTCAAAAATTTGTCCATTATCCCTATATTTAGTTTAAAATAGAGTGTTCGTCAAAGCCCTAAAACATGAAAAGCTATAAATCTAAGAAAAAAACCTAAATATATAGAAATCCTTAAATTTTGCCCTAATTCAGTTACAAAAACATGCAAATAATACTTACCTGTGATCAAAATTTCGTCTTCAATCCTTCACTTTGCTTGATTTCACGAGATTGTGCGCCTTCAAACGTAGATTCAATCGCGTCAATTGTCTTCGTTTATATTCATTTGCTTAGGGTTCCTTCGTTTTGAACAACAACACAACGTTTCTGAAGCTATATTGAGTTACACATTCACGTAAACACAACGTTTATGAACCTATATTGAGTCACATATCCACCTCATATGGTAAAATGCCACTTGACAACTATCTTTAGGCTTTCATTAACGTCTATTAACGGAAGGATAAACATGACAATGTTTCAAAAGTTAAAGGACCAAAGTGACATAAAAAAAATTAAGGGACCAAACTGAACCCAAGGATATATATAAGAGAATAGAAATGACATTTTTCCTAAGCTCGACCTGGGCTTCATTATGCTTTTTACACTCCGCGAGGTCCTTGCCCAAATTCTTCATCTCGGCCTCAACTGACGTAAAGCTATCCTGCAACTTGGCCAGCTCAGCTGATGGACAAGTATCATCATTCAAGACCGAGGCTGTGGCAAAGACCCGCATCATCGCGGCCATGTCCTCTGCCAAGGCTTTTCTTCTCGAAACCCGGTCAACGCCTAGGATGGCCTTGGACTCAGATGCACTAACGACCAAGGAGCTAGCCCCTGAGAAGAAATTAGGCCTCAAGTGACAAGGCGGGAACACGAACTTCTCGCTGGGAGGGCACTCAGTAAGGTCGACGTGCACCTGCTCGCTGGTTCGCTGTCTTTTCGGAGACCCCTACAAATTAGGAGATCGGCTATACTGAGGGGAGTTGGAGGAGTCCCCAGTTGTCGGGATGGAGCCTTGCCCCTGTTGTCGGACCTGATCGACTCGCCCTTTTCTGCCTTTCTTAGAGCCTCGGGCAGCAGCCCGCTTCTTCACACACTCCTCCATGGTCAACATTGTTCCTGCAAACAAAAGAAGAAAACAAACATCAGCGAACTAGCAACAGAAACATAGATAGGCCTCGAGTAAAGGGGATTCCCACTACCTTAGAACCGGACAACGTCTTCGTCGGTCTCACACTCGAGGAGGGCTTTTGTATTTATCAGGCGGGCCTCCGTTATTACCTCCCCACGAGCGTTGAGCTTGAAGTTCCCGTCTGGAGTCACCTGTTTTGCGCGAGTGAAACCGGCCACAAAATCGACCAGCTTCTGGTAGGCCAGCCGGTCTTCCATGCCCAACGCTCTAGAACTGACAATATAACCATCTGTGCCCATCAGAAAGTGCTCCTCCGTCCACTCCAGTGGACACTTCAACTCGAGGACCTCCTTCTGCTGTCCATCTCCCCCACCTTGGACACGCAGTCATACAACATTTCGGTGGCAGCGCGGTGAGGGGCTTGACGATGAACGACCGACCTTTGAAATTCTGGACAGAGTCTAGATAAGCCAGAAACAGCCTCCTCGACTGGTTGAAAGACACCCAACTGTGTCGGCCCTCGACCGTCTGTCATTGTAAATGGAAGATGAAGAAGAAGAGGGATAACATGGCCTTGATGTCGAGGTATTTATAGACGAGCTCATATGCCTGTACGAACGCGGTGGAATTTGGGTGGAGTTACGAAGGCGCCAGACGCAACCAAGAAAATACCTCCCGCTGGAAGTCACTGAAGGGCAGACACATGCCCGCTTCCAGGAAGGCGAACTCATACATAGGGAACCTAGTCCCTTTGAATGTCGAACAGATCTGGTGATGCTCCAGCGGCCTGTACGCCTGCCAGCTCCGCGAAGAGACCTTACAAAGGTGCTTAACGGTGGCGTAGGCATCAGAGTCTGTGGCGCATAAGGATGGAAAATTCATGGACTCGTCCCTAGCCCAATCCTCGGGTGTTCGAACACCATTAGCAGGTGCCACGGGTGAGTCGGGCTCATCGTCAGTTTCAATGACCCCCTCGATCCTCTTCACAACCATTGTTACCTGAAAAGCAGAGGAAAATGGTGAATTCAACATCCCGATCAAATCCACCCTTCCACCGCGGGTCAAGTGAAAGGCCAAGGAAAGGAGGGGAGGAGGCGAAGAGAGCGCGGCGAGACTTCCCGCACATAATCGGAAATACTCCTCGACATATACTCCCTCGCGGTCATCCTTGAGGCCGCTGGTCAAGGTCCTTGAGACATCTACCTGAAGTCCTCGAGGCATTCATCCAATGTCTTCGGGATATTCATCTAACGGCCCCGAGACCTTCAACGGATCCTCGGGGCATTCATCCTATGGCCTCGTGAGACTCATCCCATGTCCCTAGGATCTTCATCAGGTCCTCGGGAGATTCATCTCTGCTCCCCGGGACATTCACCGAAAATCTAAAGAAGTCCCATCATTTTCGCCAAGAACTTCGTGGTCTCCTCGGGAACTTCACCAGTTCACTGTAGGAACCACCACGAAACACAATAAACAGAGATAGAGAGGCGGAAACTTACTTAGTATGGCGGTTATAGATCTCCGGTGCAGTGGAGTGCCACGGTGTACGGCGGAAAGTCGGCCACGAAAGTTGAAGAGAGAGAGAGCTTTGAGCAGATGAGTGGGAAAGTGTAAATGGCATGACCTCAGCTCCTATTTATAGGGCTGCCACAGGACTCAAGGCGTTCCTAGGAACACAAGTACCTAGGATCCTATCCGCCCTAGGAATTGATGGCGAGTGACACGTGGCACTTGGGACCCTACGTACGTCTTTTCATTTCCCTTCGTGACCGCATGACATACGCGTCATCTCTTTTGATCTCCCCGCATGGTCGACCAGTAGTGGCCTTTGAGTAACCATAAGGGCATCAGCCTCGCGAACATCCCTGTTCCTAGCCGCCTACCTCTCCCATCACCTTGGCACTTCGGGCAGGCTACCCTACTAAACTAATCCCCGACGAATGGGCCACCTCTTATGTCATTACTCCGACACTTCGGAGCAACTACTTGGGGGGCTCTTGTTCTAGATTGGGGTGGCACCTGCCTATCAGTCTGGCAGGCCCAACCCAATATCATGTTACGCAACCCATTAAGGCCCAATCCTCTCTCGTCGGGCATACTCAGATCCCATTGGTGTCGAACAGAGACTTCATGACACGGGTAGAGGTAAAAAATCTCCTCCCCACGTTCTCCACGTGCTCCATCCGCGGGGACACATCATCAGGTAACTACCCACCTCCAAAAGAGTCGGTCTGCCTCATCTCTAGAGATCTCGGGATAGTTACTCTAGGGAGAAGACCATGTGTTGGTCTTCCCTACGCCACGTAAGCCATATCAGTTATTTGCATTGGTACCCAGTGCAGACGATCGTTGGCTCAGCGCTGGGGGCCCAATATAAATACCCTCTCTCACGAGAGGGTCGGGTATTCTATTCTCATTCTTACTCTCACTTTCTATACTTACTTGCTCCAGTCCTGACTTTGGCATCAGAGTACCTTGCAGGTACACCCCCCACCGTCTCATCACCACCGGAGTAGCGGAGCTCACGACGTTTACCGGCCACTAATCTACTTTCTGATCAGGTACGATCAGTGGCGTCGTCTGTGGGAACCTTTGTTTCCCTGTTTTTCTCCTCGTAAAACCAAAGCAATTTCTATTTCCTGACAATCATGGCCAACCCTAAACCTGAGGCCAAGACTCCAGACACCGCCTTCGTACAGTTCAACAATGGAGACGACCACGAGCCCTATATGGTCGTTAACGTCGAAGAATGCGATGAGAGGGATAGGCATACTGCCTCCCCTTCCTCTGACAACGCGGCATACAACGCCGCCCAACATGACAGCACCCCAGCTATTTACCAGCCTGTCCCCGCGCCACTAAATGTTGACCCAAACACAGTGGTCCTATTTGCACTAGTCAATCAAACCAACCTATTGATCTCCCAGCAGAACTTGTGGATTGAAGCGCTCGAAAGGGAGCGACAATGACGCTCTCCCCCGCAGAGACATCGTCGCCCCACCTCTCATAGCCTTCTCATCCCCCGCGGAGGACAAGACAAGACGACTCTCGGAGCCCTTCCCTCACACCTAGGGGACACCGCCCGTCCCTGGAACGACCCCGACCTGTTGTCGCCCAAAAGCGCAATCGCTCGCCTCCTCGGAAGGAACAACGACGCTCCCCTGTCCAAAATAGGAGCAAAGCTGACGGCAAAAAGACAAAGTTTCGTCCAAGGAGTCCCTCCTGACAACACAGGTGCGGTCATGGCGATCACTCCCCTTCGCAGTCACCATTTAGGAGTGATAAAGACGACCAGCGTACCCCCTGTCCAAAGAGATAATGGATACGCCTATACCCGTCGGGATGGAGAAGCCCCCACCTTTGGCGACGTACACAGCACTGATGACCCGGACGACCACGTCGAGAGCTTCGAGGATATTCTCGACTATAGGAATGTACGGGGGACTATCAAGTGTAGGCTTTTCTCGACCACCCTCCAAAAAAGTGCCATGGCGTGGTACAAAAGCCTGGCACCGGAGTCCATCACTGCTTCGAAGCAATTGAAGAGACAGTTCTCCAGGCATTTTACTAGATCTCGACGCCACCCGAAGACGGTGGCCTCTCTGGAAGCCATCCTTCAAGTGAGGGACGAATCTCTCAGAGATTACATCGAGAGATTCAACCGGGAAGCTGTCGAAGTAGCCACTACCGACGACATGAAGAAGTTCCTGATCGAGCGAGGATTACGACCTCGCACTGAGTTTGCCAAGGCTGTGGGCATCCAGAAGCCCCACAACTTGGAAGAGCTTCTCTACAAGGCCCAAGCATACATTCAGTACGAGGAGACTGAGGCTGCCCACTGTGCCCACGAATCGCGGCACCAAAAAGGCCCCCGAAGCTCTAGGCAAGAAGACTATACCGCCCCCCGACGAGGGGGTGATAAAAGAAGAGAAAATCGTCCCAGGGACTCGTGAATCGAGAGGTCCAGCTGGCCAGTTCACGGAGTACACCCTATTCACTGCTCCCCGGGAGCGAATTTTGGCCGAGTGCGCCAACTCAGAATTCCAGAAAGGAGGTGTCCGCTTTCCTAAGTTGACACCCCCAAAGGCAACGTTGACAAGTCCAAATATTGCAGGTTCCATAGGAGCCATGGGCATGTCACCAAGGACTGCATCCACCTCAAGGATGCAATAGAAATTCTGATCAAAGTGGGGCACCTCAAGCAATATACGAGGAGGAATGACCCCCCCAGACAGGATGCCCGGGAAACACAAAGGGTCGATGAGACGGCCCCTTCCACTGGAGAGTGCAGACTGCAAGTCTCCCTGAGCATCACCAGATCGGAGGCCTTCTACGTCCCTGATGAGACCGAGATCCCCGCGATCACCCCTAGCCCGTGGGAGAGTCTTCCCCCCGAGGACCATGTGACCGCTTGTAGCGCGGTTTTTGTGGTTTCGAATCGCTATCGCTTTGGTACTGTAGTTTGATTCATTTTTTGTCCTATTGAAGCTGATGAAGGAAGGGAAATAGATGTCTCCAATTAACCCTACTTGCAAACTGAGGTTAAACAGTCAAAACTGTTGGTTTACAGATGCGGCTTTAGTTCGTGGGTCTCTCTCTGCTTATTTTGTTCAGAACAAAATACCGGGACTGTTCATGGGGAATTTGTTAGGATAATGCGCCTATGGGACTTTAGGGGTTTTTTTATTAGTGTGCTCGCTAAGATTCTTTTTCAATCTTATGCCTATGTATTCCCGGGATAGGGAAATCAGAGCGATCGTAGTTCCTCCTATTCTATGGGAGGAAGTGGTGTTTTGGTGTCTTGTTCAAAGCCCAAGACATGAAACTAAAGGTGGTTTATATCTTGTTCAAAGCCCAAGATGTGAAGCTGAAGGGTCTATTTGTATCTTATTTGAAGCCCAAGATGTGAAGCTAAAGGGTTTTGACTTTAGAGAGAATTTGTCATCTCTAAAGGGGAATATTTGGTCTGTTTGTCACAACTGTTGGGTGACAGATTATAAAGGAGAATTACTTTAACTGGGATATGTGAATCTAGCAATGCCATAATTTCCTTTATAGGGGATTTTCAACCTGAAGGAGAAGACTTTAACTCAGTTTAGAGCAATGCCATCTTTCCTTAGGAATTTCTCATGCTAAAAGAGGGACAGTGACGTGGATGTAAATAATCTAGAGGTTTGTCGCTTACAGCAATTAGATGGGGGGAAAAGGAGTTGTTGATGTTTGTATACTGTGAACAAGGCATAGATTTTGATGCTAAAAGGTTGATTCACTCAACCGGGGTTTCCTTATACAAAGCCTAAGAGGAGGCTATTGACCCAACAAGAGGATGCTTTTGTGTCTCATACGAAGCCCGAGATAGAGGCTAAAAGGGTTGACTTAACAAGAGAGTGTTTTTATATGTGTCTGGTACGAAGCCCAAGACGGAGGTTAAAAGGGTTTGACTCAACAAGAGAGTCTTTTATACTCACCAAGAGAGTGATTTGTATCTCGTACGAAGCCCGAGATGGAGGCTAAAAGTGTTTGACTCAACAAGAGAGTCTTTTATACTCAACAAGAGAGTGTTTTGTATCTCATACAAAGCCCGAGATGAAGGCTAAAAGATGTTCGACTCAACAAGAGAGTCTTTTATACTCAACAAGAGAGTGTTTTGTATCTCGTACAAAGCCCGAGATGAAGGCTAAAAAATGTTTGACACAACAAGAGAGTCTTTTATACTCAACAAGAGAGTGATTTTGTATCTCGTACGAAGCCCGAGATGAAGGCTGAAAAATGTTTGACTCAACAAGAGGATACTATAGGGATATCCAATTCCAAACTTACCTATACCCATTTCATAAACCACCACTTCAAACGCGACACTGTCGAAGTATCTGATCAGGAACACATTGCATTCCTCACCACGTGGCTGTCTAGGTATGTTTTTTGCTCCAAATCCCTACAAGTGGCTAAGAAATATATAACTCTAGCCAACCAACTCCACCACAACAGAGGGGTTTTCCTTAGTGAATTAATCCTGGCAAAACTCTATGAATCCATTAGCGAAGGGGCATCTTGACTTAAAGATTTAGAGGCCCAGAGCATTGTACACCTGAATGGCCCCCCCTTTGGCTGCTTCAATTATGGCTTAACACATCCTTTGAAGCCATCCTTCCCAGGAAAGGGAAAGTCGATGAGAACTCCACTGAAATCAAAGAGAGGAGGGTCGAAGGGACTCGCCTGGTAAAACTCACACCTAATGATGATGGGGAAACTCTCAAAGGAGACTTCTCCAGCTATATTATGATGTTTTCCAAATGGTATGAGTTCACACCTAGTATGGCTCCTTTTACTGAAAGAATATGTGGCCCTGAATGGTTCACAAGGCCATTCCCTAATTCGACAAAAAACCTCCATACTGAATCTGTTCCAATCTGGGAAGCTTTCTTGATTCCTAGATTTATTACCTATAGGCTGAATCTTGGAAGAGATATGGCAGCCTTGATTGCTTACCAACCAAACCTTGTCTCTCGCCAATTTGGGTTGGCCCAAATTTTCCCAAGATGTCTATATGAGAAAAAGGGCCATGTTGTTCTTCATACTGCCAGCTTCGACGAAGGAGGTGCTGCAATCCACTTCGACCGGTTGAACGCTCGAAAAGCAATGCTTTCCCCTGTGTACTTTCAACCCAATTTTTTGTGTACTCAACCATTTCACGACTGGTGTTCGAAGTACTATAGTGAACAATTTCTTGATGTTGCTGCTTTCTCCTCCTTACTTGACCAAGCTTTCCTTAATGTGCAGGAGAAAACCAGGAAAAGTAAGTTCACTTATATCAAAGAAATTCGAGCCTTCCAAAGGTACTTTGAAACTGTCTATCGACTAGATGATATTAGTCGAACCGTTCGTGAGGTTGCTGTCACTTTGAAGGAGAAATTTCTACAAAAAATGGATAATTTAAAAATCCCTTCAAACGTTCCTCTTAAGAAGCGTTATGAGGTGGCTTTTGAACTTTTTCCTCCAAAGTTCCCTCGACTGCATAACGCTGACTTTGGAGTGGCACTTGCCCCTCCATTTCCACACTGGTTTGTCTGTGGTGATTCCATAAAAATCCTTCGACAGCAGTCTCAACCAAAAGCCAAAAGGGTGGTTGCGACTAAACATACGCTGGACAGTATCAAAGGACACCTTCATATAGGGATCGAGGGTGTTTATATCGAATCTGAAATATATGAAGGTTTGAGGCCCTTGATTTGTGATTTTTAACTAACCACTTAATTATTAACTTGTAATAATTATCTTTGTCTTTTCAGCTATGCCCAGGAAGACCAAACCAGCTAAGGGTGATGCTGTGCAGGCTGAAAAAGAACCTGAAGGCACAAAGGTATTTTATATCCCTTGCCTAAGTCTTCTTTGTGTGATGCCTTCTAATGTTTGCATCAACCTTTTAGATTGCTCGAAAACCTCCAACGCCTCAAAAGAAAACCAAGAAAGGCACCCAAACAATCATCCCTTTAGATACTGATGATGAATCTCCTGAGGAGGTCATAGCTAAAAGGAAAAGGAAGCTTACCAAAGATTCTGGAGCTACTGGCCAACCTTCCTCGAAGGCAGGCAATTCTTAAAAAGACACCTACCACTAGTGGTGTCGAGAAACAATCCTCCAAGGCCGCGTCGAAATCGAACGCTGGCACTCATGAGAGTGAAAACTCAAGCCCTGATGTTGCAAATGCTTAGGTATGCACACCATCTTCCTCATAGCATTTGCACTCCTTACTCAAATCTCTTTCAATCTTATTCTCTTTACTTGTGGTTTAAGGTTGATGTAGGTGATTCTAACCCACCACAAACTACGTCGACCTCTACACCAACTCTTCTGAATAGCCAAGGTGAGCCAACTTATCACCCCACTTCTGACCTTGGTTCTGGGTACAGCTCAATAAGCGAAATTAACCAACCTATCCTCCTTACAGTTCCTCCTTCGACAGTGGATGAAACAGACAAAAACTCGCCTGCCAAAACCACCACTCAACAATCCCAGACAAATGGCTCTGATCTTGAAAAGGATGATGTTTCTAGAAAACAACCTCACACAGAAACCATTGCCATGGAAGCAGAGAGGACGCTGGTCGAAGAGGATAACTGCCTTGAAAATGAACCAGGCAATGATCACCTCGATCAAACTGCCAATGAACAGATGGACACTATGGGAAATGACGATGATCAAAGGGATGACAACCAAAATGATGAAGAAGAAGAAGAAGAAGAAGTCTGAGATGAAGAAGAACAAGAAGAGGATGGAGAGGATGAAAGAGAGAGAACTGAGAGGGATCAGACCACTTCACCTGAGGCTGAAAAAAGTCCTGTCAAAAATCCAACTCCTAAGGCATCAGGCACTTCTGAAGACCCATTGGCAGCCCTTAGATGGTCGAATCCTCGAGAATATGCCAAAATGATAATTGGGAAGAAGTACAGCTCCTCAGGTAACAGCCTTAGTACCTCGACCACCTCTGGGGGTTCAGCTCTAGATCACTTTGTTGGCCCTATTCTTCAGAAGATTAAAGACAAGTTCTTCAGGGGAGACATCCACAGTATCTTAAATGCAGATCGAACTCCTTCTCTCTTTCTGAAGGACACCCTCCAAAAACTGGAACTCTCGACCCTTAAAAAAGAAGTATCTGATTTCCTTATAGAGTTAACTACTTTAATAAATTAGATGTCTGAGGACTTCCAGCTTCTTCCCACCATTCAAAGCACCATTGAAAATACAACTGCACTGGAACATTTAGCTTGGGATGAAGCGCACGCCTCAGAGGCTAAAGTCGAAGACCTGGAAAATGCCCAAGCTAAAAGGCAGGAAGAGATGATGTCGAATCAAAGGGATATTGACACATGGAAACAGCAAATCATAGAACTGCAAAACAAGATCTCCAATGCTGAAAAACGCAATCTTGAGTTGAAGGACTTCGACGATACTGAAATGGCCAAAGAGCTGAAATGCACTATGGACTTCATTGACAATGCCCAACAGCTTGAAAGAAACTTTCAGCAGCCAAGCTCGACAAAGCTCTATGCGAGACACGCCTTCAGACTCACAAGGTCAACTTTCTTCAGTTGAAGTCGAAGCTCCCCTTTTGATCATCTTATAACTTTTGTTTGTAGTTCTTTTTTATCATCATATTTTCTGGCCCTATTGAGGCTTTATGTAATGACAATCTTAATGCCTTCTAGCATCCATTTAAATGCCTTCCCTTTGTTGTTAACTTTTCGACTTGCAGACTTTGCTAATGGCACATTTTCTTTTAATGATTTATTAATGGTCTCAAACTTTGCTAATCTCTGTGATTAAGGCACTCTGCCTCTTTTCTTGGGAATCATAAAAACAACACAGCTTTTAACAGGCTAGTGCTCCAACGGCACAAGTCTCTATTCCATTAATAGAGTAACCCTAGGGTATGTTTCCAAGAGTAATTTCACGTGTTTCCATTATTGACTGGCCAATCCTTACAAGGCCTTGCCCCTATAAAATCCTCTTCACATGAACCATATTTTGCACTCACTGAAGCAAATATGAGTACTTCCTCAAAGAAAGTAATGACCAAGAAGGTGGCTAAGGAGACAAAGAAGGCTGAGGCAGCAACTACTGCCTGCAATGGTACATCAACTGGAGCAACCTCTCGCGCCAAGAAGCGAGAAACTAAGATGAAGGTTCCCAAGAAAGGGCGTTCTAAAGTACAAGATTCTGATGATGAAGCTGATGAAGATTATATCACCTTCCTCGACTCTATCAATTGGAGAGACTATGAATGATTCTTCTCCTGGGTTTTGCGTTATTGTACTTGTTTCTTTTCCTTTGTACGCCATTTTAGCCTTATCTAGCCTATTTTGGCTTTTAAAATCTTATCAAAACTTATGTTCTAATATGAATCTCTTGCAAAATAGGCTTATATTTTTTCAAATATTTCCCATTTACCCTAAAGACTCTTAGATCGCCCTCAATCTCTTGAACCTCGTAAGCATTATTACTGAATGTCTTAATAATTTGAAAAGGACCTTCCCACTTAGGAGACCACTTCCCTAAAGATCTGGTCTTTCGATCCATAGGTAGGATCACTTTCCACACTAGTTCCCTAGCTAAAAAGGTTTTAATCTTGACCTTTTTGTTATAAGACTTCTCCACCCTTCTCTTTTGCCTTTTCAGCAACTCTAACGCATGGAGTCTTTCTTCATCTAAATCCACTAACTCATCAAGCATCATATTCCAATAAGATTCAGATGGGATCTCATGATGCCTTTGGATCCTTATGGACTGAAGATAAATTTCTACAGGTAAAACTGCATCATGACCAAAGGTCAGTCGAAATGGGGTAGTATTAGTTGCCTCTTTGGGGGACGTTCGACATGCCCAAAGTATTTGGTCCAATGTCCTATGCCAATTTCTTGGTCTTTTTCCCACATGCTTTTTTATCAGCCCAATAACTACTTTATTGGCCGCTTCGACTTGGCCATTAGCTTGAGCGTAATAAGGTGTGGACGTCAAAAGCTTGAATCCCATTTCTTTGGAAAATTCTTGCATTTTTCGACCAGTAAAGACTGATCCTTGGTCTGTTGTAATTGTCTCTGGGATTCCAAACCTATAGATGATGTGTTTCTGAATAAATTCAATCATATCTTCCTGGTCAACATTTGGTAAAGGGATAGCTTCGACCCATTTGGTAAAATAGTCAATACCCACCAAAATGTACTTATGATTTTTTGATGATTCTGGCCTGATTTCTCCAACCAAATCCAAAGCCCATCCTCTAAAAGGCCAAGGTTTCACTATAGAGTGTAATTCACTTGCAGGCACGTGTTGAATGCCAGCATGGACTTGACATTCCTGACAACCCTTAGCAAATTCAATGCAATATTTTAACATGGTAGGCCAATACATGCCTTGTCAAAATAACAACCATTTCATTTTATGGCCTACCTGATGTGCTCCACATGTCCCACTATGGACAGTCGAAAAGGCCAAGTACGCTTCTGCCTCACTAAGGCACTTAAGCAATACTCCCTCAGGAGTCTTTTTGAATAATTCATTGCCCAACAAGACATAACTCAAAGCTTGATACTTGATTTTCCTTTTTGTCGAAGATATTGGATTTTTTAGATAATCTACTATAGGTTTTCTCCAATCCTTGTCAGTCATGCTATCGATTGCCAGAATTGTAAAATTATCTTCATCAGCGTATCCAAGCTTAGTTTCTTCCAAGTCTGATGGGGCTAATCCTACTGACACCACCTTTCCTCTGACTTCAACTTCGATTGCATCTTGTAATTCGTCTCTCGAAACTTTATACCCTGATGCAATCTGAGCCAAGTCATTACCGACCTGGTATTCCAGTCTAGGGATGTGTCGAAAACTAACTGCGTCAAACTTTTTCAACAGTCGATTCACAACTACAAAGTACATAATCAAGTTTTCTTTTATGCACTTGTATTCCTTGGTAACTTTTTTTATGACCAGCTCTGAATCTCCCATTATTTCGACCTGAGTTGCCCCCAATTCCAACAATACTTCAAGTCCAGCAATTAAAGCTTCATATTCAGCTTCGTTGTTAGAACAATGGCCTTCAATTTTATACTTAAGTGTTGTTGGAATTTTATTAGGAGAAATAACAAGCACTCCTATGCATGTCCCATCTTTGTGGCTCGACCCGTCGAAGTATAACTTCCAAGGTTCCACTTCAAGATAGTTCAGAGGGGTTTCATTTATAGAATGGTCGACTATAAAGTCTGCCACTACTTGTCCTTTAATAGCTTTTAAAGGTTTATAGGTTAAAGAATATTCAGTTAACGCTAATTCCCATTTTCCAAGTTGACTGTGCAAAATAGGCTTGGACAACATATGTTTAATAACGTCATAACGAGAAGAAACATAAACATCAACTGGTTTTATATAATGCTTCAATTTTGTACAAGAGTGATACAAACATAAGCATAATTTTTCGATCATGCTATATCTAGTTTCTGCATCATTTAAAACTCTACTAAGGTAATAGATGGCTCTTTCGACACCATCATCATCCTCTTGAGCTAACATGCTCCCTAAAGTTCTATCTGACGCAGCTATGTACAATCTCATACTCTTATTGCCACAAGGTGGTGAGAGAATCGGGGGGTGACTCAGGTACTCTTTGATCTTGTCGAATGCTTCCTGTTGAGCTTACCCCCAGTCGAACCCATCCTTGCTAGCTCAAAGAAATGGCGAAAAGGCTTGCGTTTTCCCATTCAAGTTGGATATAAATCTCCTCAAGAAATTTATTTTTCCCAAAAGAGATTGCAATTCCTTCTTTGTTGATGGCGCTTTCGCTTCCATAATGGCTTTGGTTTTATTCTGGTTAATTTCGATCCCCTTCTTGTGGACCACAAAGCCTAAAAAATCCCCTACCTGCACACAAAAAGCACATTTGAGAGGATTCATTTTAAGACCATGCTTTCTCATCCTTTGAAAGGAATGTCGAAGATGGCTTAAATGATATTTTCCTAAAAAAGACTTAACAACAATATCATCAATATAGATCTGCATAAAAGTCTCAATAAAATCATGAAAGATCGAATTCATTGCTCTCTGGTAAGTTGCCCCGGCATTTTTTAGACCAAAAGGCATTACTACCCATTCGTAGGTGCCTAATGCTCCTGGACATCGAAAGGCAGTCTTTGGGACATCTTCCTCATTAATGAATATTTGGTTATAACCAGAATAACCATCCAACATACTCAAATATTCATGTCCTGCAGCAGAATCAATTAGCATTTCTGCTACAGGAATAGAATATTCATCTTTAGGGGTTGCAGAATTTAGATCTCTAAAATCTTATAGACCCTTAAAGAACCATTATTTTTAATGACTGGTACAATATTAGCTAGCCATTCGACATACCTAGCTGTACGGATGAACCTGCATCTAAGTAGCCTTTCAATTTCTTCTTTGATCTTTGAAAGGATGGTTGGGGCAAACCGTCTTGGATTTTGCTTGACTGGTTTTTTCCCAAGTATGATTGGCAACTTATGTTCAACAAGCTCTCTCTTCAAACAAGGCATTTCATCATAGTCCCAAGCGAAGCAATCCTTAAATTCCTTCAATAGTTGGACCATTTCGATTTTGAGTTATGGGTCAAGGTTAGCACTAACATAAGTAGGCCTTTTTATTCCCCCTTCACCCAAGTCAATTTCTTCCAAAGGATCTTGCGCCAGCATTTTAATGTTATCTGACACTGGACCTTTTCAAAACCCAAAGGCTCATTATCATAAATAACATCAAGCCTTTGATTTTGGTCTTCGATTTGAGACCCATCTGGTGGTTCAGGCTCAAAGTGTAACACCCCATTTTTAATTATTTGATCGTCCGGTGTTATTTTAATTGTTGGCTTTGGTTGGGTGCGTGTTTGAGTGCGTAGGGGGTAATATTAGTAATATGGAAATATTATTATTATTATTATTTTAGTGGTATATTTCATATTATTATTATTACTATTAGTATTATTATGGTTTGGTTGTTATTATTATTATTAAGATTGTTTAGTAAATAGGACCTAATATAATCAAGTGAATATTGGGTTAATGAGATTAGTGAGGGTAGTTTGGTAAATGGAGCTTAATTAGTTGAAAATTGGTAATAGTAAGAATAATCAGAATTTTAGAGAGGGAAAGATAAAAGGCTAAGGAGAGGAAGAACAAGGGAACTCTAGGGCAAGGAACCTTCGTCAATTTTCGCAGGAATTGAGCAAGAATTCGAGGTAAGGGGGAGAAATGGGTTTAATATTGGTGTTTATTTCATGATCGGGTAGTGGGGAGTCCTTAACCCCGTAGGAAATTGATGTGCAAACTGTTGAATTGTTGATTGTTGAATATGCTGGTTGTGATTCTGAGAATCGTGCATGAATTAATTAATATTTTCATGAATTTTGGTTGTTGTTGCTGTTGTATAAACACTTGTTGCAGATCTGTCATTTTTGAATTCGATTTGGGGGAAAACAAATTGAGGTTTTAGGCTAGTAATATCTGTAGTAATTCTAGATGCAAGTATGAAGATGAAAATTGGACCTAAAATCAATGTAGAAACGACTATAGGACTGATTAGAAGTGGAAACATGTGAAAATCGTAGCAGACTGCAGAATAGGGAGGTCTCTGGTGAAATGCATAATGGATCTGGCCATACGCGTATGGGGCTAGGTCATACGCGTTTGGGAGTGAAGGAAAAGGAGCCATACGCGTAAGAGAGTAGGCAGTACGCGTAATATGGGGTGATACGCGTACGGTATTGGGAAGTGAGAAATTCAGTGATAAAACGTTTCTGTCCGTACGCGTACGGCACAAGGCATACGCGTATGACATTGGGCATTGTGAGGTAATACGCGTACCAAAGGAGGCATTACGCGTAAGAGTTGGGCAAGGGAGCTGGCATACGCGTATGGCATGGGGCAATACGTGTATGGCCTGCAGAGTTGCAGAATTTTACCGTTTCGCGAGTTCCTTCCCGTTTTCGCGTCCAATTCGGTTTCCTTCGGTTTGAGAGGTTGGGAATAGGTGTCAGGTGTGGGGAAATAAGATATTGGTGTTGGAGATATTAATTTTAATAAATTTTAATTAATTAATTTAGTATTTGGTGTATTTGAAGTAAATGGTGTAACGTTAATGTTATTGATATGTATGGTGTGATCAGGAGGATCGTGTGCATGTATTTATGTTGTATACATGTTTTGTTGTGCATTTTGTGTCTTACATAATCATGGTGATTAGTGGGATGGATCGTTGCTCGGGAGGAGTGTCTGCGATTCATCTGTACTCCTATGTGGAGAATGGTGGGGATAGATCATTGCCAAGGAGAGGTGTATGTGATCTATCCTGGGTTCGATTGAATGAACCAATGAGTTGGTACCGCATGCATGGTGTTGTGTCGCATTACATTCTTATTTAGTGTTGATGATGATATTGGGCAGTAGGTCGTGTTTGATGATTGATAATGCTTGCATGTGATGACTACCTGTTTATCATGTATTTATTCACCTATAATATTTGAACGTGATTTCTCTCCCCTTTGTTGTTGTTGTGTCTGTGCTTCTTCGGAAGTACAGATAATCCAGGTACTTAGCTAACTTGGATATTGGTGTTGCTGATCGAGTCTATAGGAGTGCTTTGATACGTAACACGGGATTATTTTGGGGATTTCAGTCATTTGTTATCTATTATTCTTTTGTTACGTATCTTTATTTCTTTATGATTATTTGGTGGACCACGATTTTATGTGGGATATTTGGTGTATTTGGCAGATGGCTGTGAATTAAATAAATGAATAAATATTTCCGCTGTTTATTTCATTTAATAAAGGAGTTTTGGTGTTGTTTTTGCAAATGTGGCATCCTACTTGATTTTGGTGTAAAAACTCTGATTATTTCATTGATTATTTTGCTTATTTTAAAAGTGGGAAAAGTGGGGTGTTACAATTGGTATCAGAGCAGGTCAGTCCGTCCGGCCAAGTGTTAGAGTCGAGTCTGTCCTTAGGATAGAAGTTGTTTGTGTGTTCTAACCTTGTGATGATTGTTGTCCAGTATGGCAGGAAGGAATGATGCTGCTCTTGCTGCTGCTATCCAAGCCATGGCACAAGCTGTAGAGAATGCCAACCAGGGTGGAGGTGCTCAGTTTCGTGACTTAGGACAGTTTCAGAGCAACAAGCCGCCTACATATGAGGGAGGTATCTTGAATCCAGAGGCTGTACAGAAATGGCTGAAGGCTGTGGAGAAGATCTTCAGGACCATGGGATGCAGTGATGCTCAGAAGGTACGGTTTGGTACTCATATGCTGGAAGGAGAGGCTGAGGCTTGGTGGGACAACAGTCGTCAAAGATTGGAAGCTGCAGGTACTGAGATTACTTGGGCTGTGTTTCAAGCCGAGTTTCTGGAAAAGTATTTTCCGGAAGACATCCGTAGTGCTAAAGAGGTGGAATTTTTGGAGCTGAAGCAGGGTGACAAGACAGTTGTTGAGTATGCTGCTAAGTTTGAGGAGCTGGTTCAGTATTGTGCTCATTACAATACTGAAGAAGCTATGACTTCGAAGTGTTTGAAGTTTGAGAACGGGCTGCGTCCCGAGATCAAATTAGGGATTGCTTGTCAGAAGATAAGAAACTATCCAGAGCTGGTAAGCAGAAGCAGAATTTATGATAATGACAACAGGGCCAGAATTGCTCATTACAAAGCTGTGAAAGAGAAAAAAAATAAGCAGAGATTTGGAGGAACTCCTTACAGTGCTCCAGCTGATAAGGGGAAACAGAAAGCTGATGGGGGAAAGAAGCCAAAGGAGAATGGAGCAAGTGCTGATACTCTAAAGTGCTTCAAATGTGGTGGCACGGGTCACCGTACTAACAACTGTCAGACGGAGGTGAAAAAGTGTTTCAAGTGTGGCAAAGCAGGTCATGTTATAGCTGATTGCAGAGCCACGATGCCTACTTGTTATAATTGTGGTGAGAAGGGTCACATCAGCACTCACTGTGAGAAGCCGAAGAAGTCTCAGGCGTCTCAGACTAGTGGGAAGGTGTTTGCTTTGGGCGGAGCCCAATCCACTGAGGATGAGCGTTCCACAAAGGTACTTGCTTTATTAATGATGTCCCTTTGATTGCTATCATTGACACGGGTGCAACGCACTCGTTTATTTCTGTTGATTGTGTGAAGAGATTAGGGATTGTGCCATCTACTCTCGAGCAGAGGATGACGATTGAAACTCCATCTATTGGTTCTGTGGTTACTTCGTTGGTGTGTTTGAAGTGTCCGCTAACCGTGTTTGGTAGAGATTTCAGAGTGGACTTGATTTGTTTGCCACTCGGTAATCTTGATGTTATTTTGGGGATGAACTGGTTGGAGTTCAACCGGGTTTATATTGATTGCTTCAGGAAGACATTACTGTTTCTTACTCTTGAAGAGGAAGCATTAGCAGATTCGCTATCTAGCAAGGAGTTGAGGGCGTTGTTGGAAGATGAAGCAAAGCTGTTTGCAGTGTTTGCCTCGTTATCTGTTGAAAGCAAGACTTCAGTTAATGAATTACCAGTAGTTAATGAATTTCTGGAAGTGTTTCCAGATGACATCACATAATTGCCTCCGACAAGAGAAGTTGAGTTCGCTATTGATCTTGTACCGGGTACCAGACCTATCTTTATGGCACCGTACAGGATGTCTGCACCAGAGTTGGCAGAGTTGAAATCTCATGTCGGGGAATTGCTCGATAAGAAGTTTATCAGACCAAGTGTGTCGCCGTGGGGAGCTCCAGTGTTGTTGGTGAAGAAGAAGGATGGTAGTATGCGTCTGTGCATTGATTACCGTCAGTTGAATAAAGTAACCATTAAGAATAAGTATCCACTTCCTAGGATTGATGACTTAATGGATCAGCTGGTAGGAGCTCATGTTTTCAGCAAAATTGATCTGAGGTCGGGTTACCATCAGATTAGAGTAAAGGAAGGTGACATTCAGAATACTACTTTCAGAACTCGCTATGGACATTATGAGTATGCAGTGATGCCTTTCGGAGTGTCTAATGCGCCGGGTGTATTCATGGAATATATGAATCGTATTTTCCACTCGTATCTGGATCAGTTTATTGTGGTATTTATTGATGATATACTGATTTATTCTAAGTTTGACGAAGAGCATGCAGGTCACTTGAGAATTGCATTGCAGGTGTTGAAGGATAAAAAATTGTTTGCAAAGTTCTCGAAGTGTGAATTTTGGTTGAAGACCGTGAGTTTCTTAGGCCATGTGATTTCTGGCGATGGTATAGCAGTGAATCCCTCTAAAGTAAGTGCAGTACTTCAGTGGGAAACTCCGATGACCGCAACGGAGATTAGAAGCTTTTTGGGTTTGGCGGGTTACTATAGAAGATTCATTGAAGGGTTTTCTAAATTGGCGTTGCCGTTGACTCAGCTGACCAGGAAGAATCAAGCTTTTGTCTAGGATTCTGCTTGTGAGGAAAGTTTTGAGGAACTGAAGAAGAGATTGACTACAGCGCCAGTGTTGGTTTTGCCAAGTCCAAATGATTCTTTTGTAGTGTATTGCGATGTGTCTAAGATGGGATTAGGCGGTGTGTTGATGCAAGATGGAAAGGTAGTGGCTTATGCTTTAAGACAATTAAGGGTGCATGAAAGGAACTATCCAACTCATGATCTTGAATTAGCTGCAGTGGTATTCGTGTTAAAAATCTGGAGGCATTATTTGTATGGATCGAGATTTGAAGTGTTTAGTGATCACAAGAGGTTTGAAGTATTTGTTTGATCAGAAGGAATTAAATATGAGGCAGAGAAGATGGTTAGAATTCTTGAAAGACTATGACTTTAATTTGAGTTACCATCTGGGCAAAGCTAATGTTGTAGCAGATGCTCTGAGTCGGAAGACAATCCATATGTCTGCGTTAATGGTGAAGGAAATGGAATTGATTAAACAGTTCAGAGATTTGAGCATGGTTTATGAAACTACACCAGGAAGTATCAGATTGGGTATGCTGAAAGTGAATAATGACTTTTTGGATGTGATTAAGGAAAATCAGAAGCTGGGTGTGAAATTAGTAGATTTGATGCCTACAGGAGGAGATGACACTGATAGTGACTTTAAAGTGGATAATGTTGGTGTGCTGAGATTCCGGGGCAGAATTTGTGTGCCGGATAATGAGGAATTGAAAAAGGCAATATTAGAAGAAAGTCGTCGGAGTAGCTTGAGTATTCATCCGGGAGCTTCAAAGATGTATCATGATTTGAAGAAGTTGTTTTGGTGGTCCGGTATGAAGAGGGACATAGCTCAGTTTGTCTATGCTTGTTTGACATGTCAGAAGTCAAAAGTGGAGCATCAGAAACCTTCTGGACTGATGCAACCGTTGGAAATTCCGGAGTGAAAATGGGACAGTATTGCGATGGATTTTGTGACTGGTTTACCAAATACGGCGAGAGGATTTGATGCTATTTGGGTAGTGGTGGATCGACTTACGAAATTCGCACATTTTATACCAATTAACATCAGTTTCCCGTTGTCGAAGCTGGTGGAGATTTATATCAGAATAATTGTGAAGTTGCATGGTGTTCCGTCAAGCATAGTGTCGGATAGAGATCCGAGGTTTACTTCAGAATTTTGGAAGAGTCTGCAGGAAGCCTTGGGTTCTAAATTAAAGTTGAGCTCGGCCTATCATCCACAGACCGATGGTCAGTCAGAGAGGACCATTCAGTCGTTGGAGGATTTGCTGAGAGCCTGTGTATTGGAGAAAGGTGGTGCGTGGGATACTCATTTGCCATTGATTGAGTTCACGTATAATAACAGTCACCATTCTAGCTTCGGAATGGCACCTTTTGAAGCTTTGTATGGTAGGAGGTGTAGAACGCCTCTGTGTTGGTATGAAACACGTGAGAATGTGGTGCTCGGACCAGAAATTGTACAACAGACTACTGAGACAATTCAGATGATCCGTGAGAAGATGAAAGCGTCTCAGAGTAGACAGAAAAGTTACCATGATAATCGGAGGAAGGAATTGGAATTCAGTGAAGGTGATCACGTATTCCTAAGAGTTAACCCAGTGACCGGTGTGGGTCGTGCTTTGAAATCTAAGAAGTTGGATCCTAAGTTTATCGGACCGTATCAAATCTTGCAGAGAATTGGTGCAGTTGCTTATAGAGTGGCGTTGCCACCGGAACTTTCGAACTTGCATGACGTGTTTCATGTGTGGCAGCTTCGGAAGTATGTTTCGGATCCGTCTCATGTGATTGAGAGGGACGAAGTTCAGATCAGGGAGAATCTTACCGTAGAGACGATGCCGTTGAGGATCGAGGATCGTAAGATGAAACAACTCAGAGGAAAGGAGATATCTCTGGTGAGAGTAGCTTGGGGAGGTGCTGCAGGAGGCAGTGTGACCTGGGAATTGGAAAGCAGGATGCGAGAGTCGTATCCAGAATTGTTTCCATCAGGTAATTTTCGAGGACGAAAATAATTTAAGTGGGGGAGAGTTGTAACACCCCATTTTTAATTATTTGATTGTCCGGTGTTATTTTAATTGTTGGCTTTGGTTGGGTGCGTGTTTGAGTGCGTAGGGGGTAATATTAGTAATATGGAAATATTATTATTATTATTATTATTTTAATGGTATATTTCATATTATTATTATTACTATTAGTATTATTATGGTTTGGTTGTTATTATTATTATTAAGATTGTTTAGTAAATAGGACCTAATATAATCAAGTGAATATTGGGTTAATGAGATTAGTGAAGGTAGTTTGCTAAATGGAGCTTAATTAGTGGAAAATTGGTAATAGTAAGAATAATCAGAATTTTAGAGAGGGAAAGAGAAAAGGCTAAGGAGAGGAAGAACAAGGGAACTCTAGGGCAAGGAACCTTCGTCAATTTTCGCAGGAATTGAGCAAGAATTCGAGGTAAGGGGGAGAAACGGGTTTAATATTGGTGTTTATTTCATGATCGGGTAGTGGGGAGTCCTTAACCCCGTAGGAAATTGATGTGCGAACTGTTGAATTGTTGATTGTTGAATATGTTGGTTGTGATTCTGAGAATCGTGCATGAATTAATGAATATTTTCATGAATTTTGGTTGTTGTTGCTGTTGTATAAACACTTGTTGCAGATCTGTCATTTTTGAATTCGATTTGGGGGAAAACGAATTGAGGTTTTAGGCTTGTAATATCTGTAGTAATTCTAGATGCAAGTATGAAGATGAAAATTGGACCTAAAATCAATGTAGAAACGACTATAGGACTGATTAGAAGTGGAAACATGTGAAAATCGTAGCAGACTGCAGAATAGGGAGGTCTCTGGTGAAATGCGTAATGGATCTGGCCATACGCGATGGGGCTAGGTCATACGCATATGGGAGTGAAGGAAAAGGAACCATACGCGTAAGAGAGTAGGCAGTACGCGTAATATGGGGTGATACGCGTATGGTATTGGGAAGTGGGAAATTTAGTGATAAAACGTTTCTGTCCGTACGCGTACGGCACAAGGCATACGCGTATGACATTGGGCATTGTGAGGTAATACGCGTACCAAAGGAGGCAATACGCGTACGAGTTGGGCGAGGGAGCTGGCATACGCGTATGGCATGGGGCAATACGCGTATGGCCTGCAGAGTTGCAGAATTTTACCGTTTCGCGAGTTCCTTCCCGTTTTCGCGTCCGATTCGGTTTCCTTCGGTTTGAGAGGTTGAGAATAGGTGCCAGGTGCGGGGAAATAAGATATTGGTGTTGGAGATATTAATTTTAATAAATTTTAATTAATTAATTTAGTATTTGGTGTATTTGAAGTAAGTGGTGTAACGTTAGTATTATTGATATGTATGGTGTGATCAGGAGGATCGTGTGCATGTATTTATGTTGTATACATGTTTTGTTGTGCATTTTGTGTCTTGCATAATCATGGTGATTGGTGGGATGGATCGTTGCTCAGGAGGAGTGTATGCGATTCATCCGTACTCCTATGTGGAGAATGGTGGGGATAGATCATTGCCAAGGAGAGGTGTATGTGATCTATTCTGGGTTCGATTGAATGAACCAATGAGTTGGTACCGCATGCATGGTGTTGTGTCGCATTACATTCTTATTTAGTGTTGATGATGATATTGGGCAGTAGGCCGTGTTTGATGATTGATAATGCTTGCATGTGATGACTACCTGTTTATCATGTATTTATTCACCTATAATATTTAAACGTGATTTCTCACCCCTTTGTTGTTGTTGTTGTGTCTGTGCTTCTTCGGAAGTACAGATAATCCAGGTACTTAGCTAACTTGGATATTGGTGTTGTTGATCGAGTCTATAGGAGTGCTCTGATACGTAACACGGGATTATTTTGGGGATTTCAGTCATTTGTTATCTGTTATTCTTTTGTTACGTATCTTTATTTCTTTATGATTATTTTGGTGGACCACGATTTTATGTGGGATATTTGGTGTATTTGGCAGATGGCCGTGAATTAAATAAATGAATAAATATTTCCGTTGTTTATTTCATTTAATAAAGGAGTTTTGGTGTTGTTTTTGTAAATGTGGCATCCTACTTGATTTTGGTGTAAAAACTCTGATTATTTCATTGATTATTTTGGTTATTTTAAAAGTGGGAAAAGTGGGGTGTTACACAAAGTCCTTACCAGGCCCTACTTCAAAAATTTGAGTTTTGGCTTTGACAGCCATGTGGTTCTGTGCAGCCTCCAAGGCCGCTTGTAATTTAGATTTGGCCACATAGGCCGAAATTCTTTGTAGTGCATCGAATTCAGTCATTATTACTGAATTTACTTCCCCAGCCTGTGGGGTCTACATCAGGCTCCCCACAGTATGGGACATTGCCTTCTTCCCTTATGACCTCTCTATCCCATCGAAATCCCTCCACAGGGTGCAAGTATAATGAGCATAATGCATGGTCATCTGGGGTGAAATCAAATTCTGCTGGAGTACAAGGCGCAATATGTGCCAAGTTTTTGTCAAACTCAACACCATCAACGTGATTAACAAGCACCTTAAAATACCCTTGATCACCTTCAATGTTTTCGACTATGCCATCAGGCCTCTAGATTGTTATCCGCTGGTGCATTGATGAAGGCACTGCTCCAACACCATGGATCCATTCCCTCCCCAGCAGAAGATTATAGTTAGCCTTGCTTTCGACTACCATAAACAAGGTAGGTCTTGTTACTGTTCCCACTGTCAAATCAACCTGCAGGACACCCAGAGTGGTCCCAATTTTCCCTTCATAGTTAGAAAGGGCCATGTTGTGGGGCTTAAGATCAGAATCAAATTTACCAATCTTGCTTAGTAGGAAATGTGGCATTAAATTGACTGTAGCCCCCACAATCCACCAAGATTTTATTCACATTCACGTTCTCTACTTTCCCTGTAATGTACAGAGGTTTCAAGTGCCCTTTCATGGCCTCAGTTGGTCGTTCGAAGAAGGCGTTCTGCTCTTCGACACAGCCATTGTTCATCACATAGTAGCACACAAGTTGGTGCGCTGCCATTGCAGCCTCAGCGTTGGCGTCTAAGTTTTCCACTTCAGTTATCCTATCATATTCTCTTAGCATCACCGAAACCACATTAACAATGATGTTTAAAGAGGCATCAGAGTCGGAATCAAAGTTGTGAGTCAAATCTTCGTCCTCGGCTGCTTCGACTGCAAATCTCTAAGCTTCTTTCTTCTTGGAAGTAAATAACCTACGCCCCACAGGCATCTTATTTGTTATTTTTGTCCCAACATCTTTATTGCTAGCAGGCAGAACGTTGGTACTAGTTTCAGTTAGATCTCTGGCCTGAGCTTCCCTCAAAGCCTTTCTTCGTCTCTGTTCCCTTCTCCACTAGGAGTTGGACATAGGATTTTTTCCCTTGTAATTCTCAGAAATATAGGAAGATTTATTAGAGGACTTGAATTATTTTTGGTACTCCATTGAAGAACCTCTTGCCACGTCGAAATTCTTACATCTCTGTTTCCCTTTCCCTGCTGCTTCAACTGGTTTGACCCACTTTCCAGTTGGTACCTCACTGCTAGGCTTGAAAGTATCCTGCTTAGCCCTTGGCATATATGGCCTTTGGCCATGTTGCCTTTGGGTAGTTTTACTTTGGTCGAAACCCCCTATCCTTTGAGCAGCTCTTTTCTCACGTCCAATCTTGGCTTCTTTCCCCACTTGGAGGCTATGAGCAGTCTCTTTGTCAAAGATAGCACTTCACCTAGGACATAGCATGACTTCAGAGTTTTTTCCTTGGCACCTGTGGAGAAAATCAACAATGGTTTCATATTCTCTGGGATAAGCCAACTTGTTGCAGTCTTCTTGACGAACCTGTTCGTCCATATCCATGGCCTGTCCGTTAGTAACTTCGACCATGTTTATGTCAACTTCATCCTTCAAGCGCATTTTGGAGAAGTGGACATCAAGGCCTTCAGTAGCCTCATCCATCTGTCTGAAACGGTCAGCAGTCTCTTTTGTTACCATCTACAATTTTGATGCTTCAGCTTCATCATGGATCTCGACTGTAGCCTCAGCGTCGAACCTTTGAACTTCAGAAGATGTCCTAAAGTAGTGTTCAGCAGCCATACATATCAAATGCTCAAGCTGGAAGCCATCCATTTCCTCGACTTCTCTAATGAACACAACATCATTGGTAAGGTCCTCAGTAACCTCCACCACTGTGGTATTTATGCCAAGAGGTTCATTAGTGCTAACACTGTCTGGGCTACTGTCAGATTCCTCAGCTAGTTCGACCATGTTAACCTCATGGGGCTCTGTGTAATTTGCTTCAGCTACTTCAAGAGGGTTGGTATCAATTCTCATCTGGGCCTTAGTCTTCTCCCCAAATTTGAGTCTACCTTCCTGAATAGCATTCTGCACCAGATCCCTGAAAAGAAAACATTGAGAAGTTTTATGACCCAAATAATTATGGTATTTACAAAAGCCTCTCTTTTTTATTTGCTCTAAAGGTGGTATTTTAGCACCAGGAGGCACTAGTATTTGACCATCCTTAACTAAAAAATCAAAAATTTTGTCACATTTACTAATGTCGAAAGTGTATGTTTTCTTTGGGAACTTATCGTTCTTTTCGGTTTCGATAGGGTTTTTTCCATTTGAAGGGACTAATAATTTACAAGAATAAGGAGGACCTTGCTTAAGTTCAGCAAGATCTATTTCACTTTCGTTGAACATAACAGGCTCGTCATACAACTCTTCGATGCCCTCCTGGTATTCGACGTAAGCTACCTTCTTGTTTTTGTTCGCCCTAGCTTTCTCGTCCTTGAGACGCTTTAGCTGTCGAACTCTATCAGCCAATTGGGCCATATACCTCAAATACTGGGTGTCCAGTTTTTTCCTGATAGAGTAATCAAGGCCACCAGCGGCCATTTAGACAAGTTCATGCTCAGGCACTTGTGTAAAGTACCTAGCCTTGAGTAGTCGAAACCTGTTCAAGTAATCATCTATTGGCTCATTGAACTTTCGTTTCACACTAGCCAATTCCTTTAAACTAATTTTAGTCTGCCCCATGTAAAATTGCTCATGGAATAGACGTTCTAACTGGGTCCAATTACAAATCGAACCAGATGGTAACATAGTGAACAACGTGAATGCATTTTTAGTGAGGGAACTAGGGAAATACTTCACCCTTAGACTCTCATCATTCGCAATCTCACCAGCTTCGATCAGGTAGCGCGCCACATGTTCGACGGTAGACTCTGTAGTGTCCCCTGAAAACTTAGTAAACTTTGGTACTTTCGTCCTGGGGGGCAATTCAGCTTGGAGTATATAGCCTACTATAGGCAAAGTGAAGTTTGGCCTAGAAAAACCCATATTCAAACCATTTCGAGCCATTATTCTTTCGACCATGGCTGCCAAATTATTCTCCGCTGCTATATTATTGCGTCGAACCTGATTCACTACACGATCAGCATTTTGATTTCGGTTTACTAGCAACACCCTTGGTTCCTTCTCTTTGAGTATAGGTATTTGATTTCTAGGAGGCTCCTCCCTAGGTGGTTCGACTAACTCTGGATTCATCGGATTCACTTGTTGAGCGTTTTCCCTCATCTCGACTCCTTGATTTTGGTGTTGAACAGGAGCGGGCATTCCCATGAATTCTGCTATACGCGCCATCTGGGCTGTCATCATTTGATTGGTTTGAGTAGTATTCTGGATCAATGGCTGGAAAATCTCTCCCATTGTCTGAGACAAAGTATATACCATCTGCATATTGTTCTCATCCATCTGTTTCCTCAAATATGCTGCAGATTCATTTGTTAAGCTGGGCCCTTGAACAGAATATCCCACACCTATAGACTGGCTATTTCGACCCATATTAATTCCAGAACCTGACTCCTGTAAAGGGGAAGATATCACATTCTCTGAAAATACTGGGGGTGCATTACGTAAATTCTGCATCATCGACGTTGGCATGCCATAGATTGGGTTCCTATGCAGAGGCTGTGAAAATCATGGGGGAGGAAATTGCATAAACGTCGAATTTCCTCCTGGCGGAGTCTGAGGATTTGTCACTGATGAGCCAATGTACTCCACGATTGGCTGTGTGTAAGGCCTCACATATGTCGCCCCTGTTACCACTGTCGAAGGCATTGGCCCTGTCACCATGGTTGATACTGTTGGCCCTCCTGACGAAGGAACCGGAGTTGGCGCCACAATACTTCTTGGTAATTCTTGAGGATTGATGGTGTTGTTCTGAGCACTTGAACTACTTGGTTGAGGATTCGTCCCAGCAGAACTGGGGTTTGGATTCCGTTGGCCCGATGCCATTTTCCTCGTGTTTCTTCTCTTTGGTCTATATTCGTTTGAATTGGTTACCTTTCCACTTCTCAAGTACATACAATGAAGTTTGCCACAATCTCGACCAATGAAACGAAAAAATTTCAAAAAGGCAGTTATAAAACTTCCTTTTGACAGTTATTTAAAAGTTACAAACTTCCAAATACACGTTTAGCACGGTCCCACTGGGCGTGGGAATTTGTTTACCTTGGAAATTGGTAAACAATCGCTGATCTTCTAAAACAACAAAGTTCTAGTAACTTACAGGATCGATCAGATTGATCCTAGGACATGTGCTATGAGTGTATTTAAAATGTTTCACTAATACATAAAACAAACATTCAGACAATGCTTACGTGCAAAAAGGATGTTTTGAAATGTGAATGAAAAGTAATAAGAAGCAAGAAAACGTTTGGGTCGAAACATGAAACTTAAAGAAAGACGGAAATGTAAAGAAAAGTTTAATAAAAACTGAACTTTAAATGATAAAAGAAGTGCATAAAATCTTGAATAAACCGCAAAAATATAAATGCTTGAAGGTAAAAGCTTTATAATGTAAGAACGGCAAAGTAAAAACTTTGTAATGTAAAATGCTTAGAAGTAAAAGACTGAATTAAAGGACTTCAAAGTAAAGGATCTAAGGTAGAAACTTCAAAGTAAATTGCAATACAATGAAAGATAATGGTGATTACAATCACGTACATTCTCGCTTCACCCTTTTCTCTACACGCTGGATACTTTGAGTGATTATGGAGTTACTTGTACAACACAATTTTTCACACCACTCTAACTCTAGAACTAACCTATTTATAATACTCTAAAATAACCACCATTTGACGTTTTACTCCTAGAACTCGCCATTTGGCACTTTGCATGTCTTCAACTTCTGGATATTCGCCACTTGTCCTCTTTTCAAATTCAAACAGTAGAACTTCCCTCCAATAATTAACTGTACCTGCAGCGCATTATCCAGTCGAATGGATTCCCTGGACTTAGCAATATTTGAAGTCTCAAGATCTCTTTCTTCGACTCGGGCTTTCACCAAGTGTGGTCGAAGCCTTCTTTCTTTCAGCCTATAACTTCGACTTGGCCAAGAATAACTTCTTTAAAGCCCAATTTATTTAAAAACAGGTAGCGTCGAATTAGGAGCTAACAGACAGATGCCCCTATTTAATCTTCTTGGACCCGAAGGTGTGAATGGCGAAGGTATTCGGGCATTCGGGGTGCAAGAGGATTAAATATCGGAATACCCAAAATTTTGATGGTGATTATGAATGGCAGTTCGCGCATCCTTCCTCTTTCGCTAAGCAATGATGCTTAGAAAAGGTAAACTTCCCCTCGATCCTGGTTTCCTACCAAGGACCTGGTCTAAGTTTCTTTTGTAAACTTCCCCTCGATCCTGGTTTCCTACCAAGGAACTGGTCTCAGTTGCTGATGTAAACTTCCCCTCGATCCTGGTTTCCAACCAAGGAACTGGTCTAAGTTTCTGATATAAACTTCCCCTCGATACTGGTTTCCAACCAAGGAACTGGTCTTAGTTTCTGATATAAACTTCCCCTCGATCCTGGTTTCCAACCAAGGAACTGGTCTTAGTTTCTTTCGTCAATAACCTTTCTTGACAAGGGACGCTATGTGCAGCGGTTTTCCTCAAACTTCTCACCAAATTTTCCTGGGGAGATACCATTTGATGGAAAAAGTTTTGATGTCAGACTTGCTGGGGAAACCCGTCTGTCTGAGCTGCAGAGGTGTACAAACTTCTCCATTGGAGATGCCATTTATCGACTTTACTGGGGAAAACGAGTCTCTTGAGAGATTGTTTCTTGCTTGGGGATATTACATCATACTTTTCTACGAGATCTTCTTGGAGAAATTCCATATAATGTATCCCAATTTTGAGGTGCCGATGACCTTTTCGTCAGCGAATTCTTCGGAGAAAAACTGTTGTATTGCCGAATCTTTGGTTAAGAGGCTTTCTCTGGGGATCTTCCTTAATCCGGGAAAGCGAATATATCATCTTCAATGGCAAAGAGTGATGTTTTTCGGAAGCTCTCTGGCTCTTCAGAGGTTCAAGTTATCAAAGTGGTCAAAGAACCACCTTCAATCCAGAAATAAACTGGAGGAGAGATCGCTTAGATGATTCATTTCCTGACGAGGAAAGAACTGACGACTCGATTGAGAGGACTGTTATCACTAGGGGATAAGACCGACTAGAGTGATAGTGATGCAACATGAATGTGAATGCAAATCAACAATGCATGATGTATGTGTGTATATGATGACAAAACTGACACGACATACAAACTACTAGATGAACACGACTGGATACTCGGCCACAGTGGGGGATAAAACGTATCACAGGTTCACGATAGCAATTCCACCTTGGTTAGGAGAAGTAGTCCTCGTGGGGAGCTACGTTGGTCGGGCTTAGGAGATAAAAACTCTGTCGGGGGTGTCAGATGAAACAATGGTCTCTGACACAGCTGATCCTTCATTCAGGTGCACTGGTTTAGAATGAGTACTTTGATTCTGCACTTTGAAGCTTAACCTCCTTTGGGAGAAGCGATCGATGTTCTTTCGATGTTCAACCGTCAAAAGAATTGCCATCCTTATTTTAAAAGCAGAAAAATTTGACAAATAAATTCATTTTTGTTTCGTTTCAAGAATCGTTAATCATGTTAAAATGTCATTCTGTAAAGCTAAAACAAATAAGAATTGCAAACAAAAGCACGAGGGCCAAATTTTATTGATAGGATGGAAATCAGCCAAACGCGTGATTCCAAAGAGTATTTACAAAGTTAGAAAATGGTAATTTAAGGGAAAAGGGCTATATTGAAACATAACGATCACTATCCTTCTACCAACTTTGACTTCCGGGCATCTTGAGCTTCTGTGGAAGATGACCTTGATCGGAGTTTTCCTGACGGATGATGTAACTGGCGTCGAGGGACTTGCCCCTTTGTCGAACATAGTTACTTGCCATTATCCCTAATTTTTTCCTGGATTGTACTGTGGTGTTTCCAATCCACCGGGATGATTTTTGATCATGTCTCTAGTTTTTCCCTGGACCGCCCTTTCGGGTTTTCAATCCACCGAGACGTTTCTTTTTTATTTTTTTTTATTTAGGCGAAGTATTTCTTGACTACGTCAACATTTGTGGGGTAGGCAAATTCTTCTCCATCCATGGTTGCAAGTCTCAAGGCGCCGCCTGAGAAAGCTTTCTTGACCACAAAGGGGCCGTCATAATTCGGAGTCCATTTACCCCGGGAATCAGTGAGAAATGATTGTATCTTCTTGAGCACAAGGTCTCCTTTTCTAAAGACGCGTGGTCGGACCTTTTTGTCGAAGGCCTTCTTCATTCTTTGTTGATACAACTGACCGTGGCATAGTGTCGTGATTCATTTTTCCTCGATCAGATTTAGTTCGTCGTGTCAACTTTGAAACCATTCAGCTTCTGTTAGCTTAGCTTCCATCAATACCTAGATTGATGGGATCTCTACTTCGATGGGGAGCACTGCCTCCATGACATACACTAGAGAGAAAGGGGTTGCCCCTGTTGAAGTGTGGACAGATGTGCGATAACCGTGAAGAGCAAATGGTAGCATTTCATGCCAGTCTTTATAGGTTACAACCATCTTCTGAACGATCTTTTTGATGTTCTTGTTAGCCACTTCTACCGCTCCGTTCATCTTGGGTCGGTAGGGAGATGAGTTATGGTGTTCGATCTTGAACTTAGCACATAACTCCTTCATTATCTTATTGTTCAAGTTAGATCCATTATCAGTAATGATCTGGCTAGGAACACCATAACGGCAGATGATATTGTTTTTGATAAATCGGACCACCACTTGTCGGGTTACATTAGCGTATGATGAACCGATGTCTGTTCGAAGCCTTAGGTTCGATCATGCCGATCATGTCGATTCCCCATATGGAAAAAGGCCATGGGGAAGAAAGAACTTTGAGATGCGTTGGCGGTACATGGATTTTGTCGGAGTATATTTGACACTTGTGACACCTCCTCATGTACTTATAGCAGTCGGATTCCATGGTCAACCAATAGTACCCTGCTCTCAGAATTTTTCTCGCCATTGTGTGTCCGTTGGCATGAGTGCCAAAGGATCCTTCATGAATTTCTTTCGTCAGCATGTTTGCTTCTAGTTTGTCTATGCAACGAAGCAGAACCATATCAAAGTTTCTTTTATAGAGTGTATCACCGCTTAGGAAGAAGCTGCCAACCAGCCTTCTGAGGGTCTTTCTATCTTTTCTGGACGCCCCAAGTGGGTACTCCTGTTTCTGAAGGAAGCATTTGATATCAAGATACCAAGGTTTGTCGTCTATGAGTGCTTCGATCGTGAAGAAATAATCGGGCCTTTCAAGGTGCATTATGTCGATCTTAGGTAAGTCGTTCCATTGACCTACACTAATTATGGAAGAGAGGGTGGCTAATGTATCAGCCATGTGATTCTCTTCACGAGGGATATGATGAAACTCGATTCTGTTGAAGAATGGCAACAACCTTCCCGTGTAGTCATTGTAAGGAATCAGTCCTGATTGGTATGTGTTCTAATCTCCTTTGATTTTATTGATAACCAAGGCTGAGTCATCATATACATCCAAGTTTTTGATCCTTAAGTCAATCGCTTCTTTGAGACCCATGATACAAGCTTCGTATTCGGCCTCATTGTTTGTACACTTGAATGTAATTCTGGAAGTTAAAGGAATGTGGGTACCGTGAGGTGTTATGATGATTGCCCCAATTCCGTTTCCATAATGATTGACAGCTCCATCAAAGATTAGTCCCCATTGGGAACCTGGTTCTGGCCCTTCACTGGGTAGCGGTTCATCGCAATCTTTCATTTTCAAGTACATGACATCTTCGTCTGGAAAGTCAAACCTGATTGATTCCTGGTCATCAATCGGTTGATGAGCCAAATGATCGGCTAAAATACTTCCCTTAACGACTTTCTGAGCGTGGTATTATATGTCATATTTTGATAACAACATCTGCCAACGGGCAATCCTTCCCGTGAGAGCAGGTTTTTCAAAGACATACTTGATTGGATCCATTTCTGAGATTAACCAAGTAGTGTGATGAATCGTATACTGGCAAAAATGTTTGGCTGCCCAAGCCAGAGCACAGCAATTTTTCTCGAGCATAGTGTACCGAGTTTCACAGTCTGTGAATTTCTTGCTCAAATAGTAAATGGCAGACTCTTTCCATTTTGTTTCGTCTTGTTGGCCAAGTACACATCCCATTGAGTCTTCCAAGACTGTTAAATTGATGATCAGTGGTCTTCCTTCCACTGGAGATGATAGAATCGGTGGGTTCAACAGGTATTCCTTAATACTGTCGAAGGCAGTTTGGCAGTCTTCTATCCAAACACGGTCCTGATTCTTTTTTAGTAATTTGAAGATTGGCGCGCATGTCGCAGTCATAAGGAATATAAATCTGGAAATGTAGTTCAAACGTCCCAGGAATCCCCTGACTTATTTTTCAGTCTTTGGAGAAAGCATTTCTTGAATGGCCTTGACCTTGTCAGGATCAACCTCAATTCCCTTTTGGCTAACGATGAACCTTAGCAATTTCCCTGAACGGACACCGAATGTGCACTTGTTAGGATTCAAGCGGAGTTTGTACTTTCTCAGACGCTCAAATTGTTTTGACAGGTGGGTCACATGCTCCTCTTCTGTCTTAGATTAGGCAATCTTGTCATCGACATATACCTCTATCTCTTTGTGTATCATGTCATGAAATAGAGTAGTCATGGCACTTTGATAGGTTGCCTCAGCATTTTTCAAACCGAACGGCATTACCTTTTAACAAAACGTGCCCCATGGGGTGATGAACAAAGTTTTCTCCATGTCTTTCGGCGCCATTTTGATTTGATTATAGCCCGAGAATCCATCCATAAAGGAGAATATTTTGAATTTTGCTGTACTGTCTACTAGCATGTCAATGTGTGGTAAGGGAAAGTCGTCATTTGGACTTGCCTTATTTAGATCTCGGTAGTCGACACACATTCTGACTTTTGCGTCCTTTTTCGTAACTGGTACGATGTTGGCTAACCATTGAGGATATTCTGACGTAGTGAGGAAACCTGCGTCAATCTGTTTCTGTACCTCCTCTTTGATTTTGACAGCCATGTTGGGATTAGTCCGTCTCAACCTTTGTTTTACCGGCGGACATTCTGATCTCAACGGTAGATGGTGTTCCACGATGCTGGTATCCAACCCTGGCATATCCTGATAGGACCAAGCGAATACATCGGGAAACTCTTTGAGAAGTTTTGTCAAACTTTCTTTGACAGTTGGACTGAGTAGTGCCCCAATCTTGACTTCTTTTCTCTCTTTTTCTGAACCCACGTTGATCGTTTCCAACGGCTCTTTGTGAGGTTCAATGGACCTTTCCTCTTGTCTGAGTAGTCGGGAGATCTCCTCTGGAATTTCGTCGTCATCTTCTTCTTCAGCCCCAAATACCGGGAACTCAAATTCGGGAGAATGCATCGAATTGTATGTTTCAACGGGGTTTAAAACAAGCAATCTGCATGACGTGATGATTTGTGTTTAGAAGAGATAGAGGGAAAATGCAAAAGTGTGTGCAGTGTATTTCGTTTACTGCTTGTTTTTATTATTGAGTTGTTTTTTAGGATTACCATTTTCTGAAAAATGAAAAGAGAAAACAGCAATTAATGTGGAAATTACAGAACGACGTTATTTTATTAATGAACAATTCGATTCTTGAAACTACAACCCTATAAAACAAAACTCTGTCGCTTTAGGCAAAGCGAAGAGGGAAATTTACAGAAAGTGAGCCCTATCAAAACATTTGTTTCACCTGGGCAGGGTGAAAGGTTAAATACGGCAATTACTTTGACTTATGAACAATCTTCGGAACATCGACTGCGACCCATTGGTGGCGAACTCCTTGGTGAATCACAAAGTCTGGTACCTTCCTTGATTTGTCTTCAGAAATGATGCTGATTTCTGGCGGAGCAGGATCATTGGAATCTGCCTCCCAGGCAGACTTGTCGTAGGAGGATTCCTCAGTTGTATTTTGCATAGTATTTGTACTCTCAGCTGTATCTCTCCATCCAGTTGGCTGGATGTCTTCGAGCCTGATACGAGAGCTTTCAGGAGCGGTGTACTTGACCATGAAGTCAAATTTTCCACTTGGTTGTCCCAGGGTGTCCCACACTTCTTTGGAACTGGAGGAGTCATCTCTGTCGATGACGTTGACCTCGGGAAAAGCATATTTGATGAATTCTAATCCGGTAAACTTTGCAAATTCATCATCACACTGGACATTTTCTGAATGACCTGAGTGTTGATCCCATGACATGGTGGGGACGCGGGTATTTTTTCCAATGACGCTCAGCTGATTTTCATTGTTCGGCTGATTTTCTTGCCCTAAGTCTCCTGGGTACGACTGCCAGATAGGTAGGCCATCCATTGGGCCATAATAGTCGTGGTCAAAGTTGTATTTCATCGAAGTGTCTTCCTCTAATGAATTTAGTGGAGCACGGCATCCTTCCGGATCACAATCTCCGTATATCATTTTGACGTCTGACCTCGGTATAAATCTCGGGCTCTGTGCGGGATAGCAAAATGGCGTAGGCACCTCTTCTTGAGATATATAACTGTCCTCGTTAAGATAGGACTTCCATTCTTCCTCCGTATCGGAGGAATCATTTTTATTGATGGTATGCACTTCTTGAGTCACTGGTTGGAGGAAGCCTCCACTATGGAAGAAGTTCTGAATGGGATGAAGACTTTTATTGTTCGCATCCGTCTGGGTGCAGGTTGCAGAAAAACCAAGACCCTTCTTTGGTTTGTTATCAGTGGGAATGACAAGTTGTCCCCATCCTTTTGCATTGTTATTTTTTATCACTTCGAGAGCATCTCTGTATGACGAAATTGAGGTTCCTTTCTCTGATTGATTCTCATTACTCATCGTAAGCGCTTGGAACTGAGTCCCAACAACCTCCTCGGGTTCTACACAAGTAGATGATGATAAGTTGCTTACGAGCAAGGCCTGTTCTCCACAAACCGTGACGAGTTGGCCATTCTGGATGAACTTTAGCTTTTGGTGGAGGGTCGAAGTGACTGCCCCAGCCTGATGTATCCAAGGTCTTCCTAATAAACAACTGTATGTTGCCCGGATGTCCATGACCTAGAAAGTGACTCGAAAAGTATGAGGACCAATAGTTATGGGAAGGTCGACTTCGCCGATAACCGTTTTTCTGGATCCGTCAAATGCTTTGACGACGACCTCATTGGTTCTCATCGGAGGTCCTTTGAATGATAATTGCATCAAAGTGGACTTCGGCATAACATTCAGGGCTGACCCTGTGTCTACCAGTACGCTGGCTAAAGCATCATCCTGGTAGTTGACTGTAATGTTGAGCGCCATGTTATGACGGCGAACTTCTTCAGGTAATTCCTCATAACTAAATCCCAAGTTATTGCAGGAAGTGATATTAGAGACAATGCTATCGAACTGTCTGATTGTTACATCATGTTCTACAAAGGCTTGCTTCAAGACTTTCTGTAGAGCCTCCCTGTGCGCTTCTGAACTAAGTAACAGCGATAATACCGAGATCTTTGAAGGAGTTTGTAACAGCTGATCCACAATGTTGTATTCACTCCTTTGGATGAGCTTCAGCATCTCATCATTGTTTTTTGAAAGGTCAGGATTACTGGATTGACCGACTGGTGGATTGGGAACTTCTGTCTGAGGTTCCTTTTCTTTGCTGGGTTCTCCAACTCCTCGGTTGAAGATTCGACCGCTCCGTGTTACTCAACTAATGTCTGCAATATTCACGATGGAGGGTAACGGAATTTCCTTTCCATTCTCCATTGTTGTTGCACTGTATTTGTAAAGGATATCCTTAGTTAATTCATATGGTACTGGTCCCGGTAGATAGATGACTATGGGAGCCTTCTTATTATTTTGACCATCGTAAGTAATTTCGATCTGTTCCCGGTTGGAACTCTCGATTCGTCAAGTAGAGGGATAATGGTACAAACATCCCTAGTCCTATGATGATCAGAGATTACGACGACATCCTCGATTTGATCAGCGAGGTATTTGACTGATCCAGAACTTAACCATGGTTGAATCTCTTTGCGGTCCAACTGACTTTGAAGGGCTGCTCGCACGAGGTAGCATCCTTGATTATCCACTAAGCAAACTCCACACCGCTCATAGTTGTGTAGTGGCACCTGTCCACGTCCGCTTTGAATACAGTGTAACCTTACTAGATCTGTTTCCATCGATCGAACATCCTGACTTTGATATCTAGTAGGATTCCCGTCAACCACACTGATTTGTTGCGTGTCTTCATCCATATAGACTGGAAGCCACCAGTGGTTCAACAAGTGCTGAAGTGTTTCCTGGACAAGGGTACAACCCTGATCGTCTTCACAACCCGCTTTATAGCCCTGATAATCATGTGATACCAGGAACTCGAGCCGGACCTGTTTGGCATGTAACTCCACCAGGATGGTATTCATCAAGCAAATCTCAAAGATTTGAACCATGTTGATTTGATAATGATTCCTATAATGGTAGTCTTGAATCCATCCAAGATCCATCTGACGCTGGAGGGCCTCTTGTATGAAAGAGCAACCCTGTTTGTTTACCAAGCAAGTCAGACAAGAATTGTATTCGTGTCGTGGCAGATTATGATACTGGCTTTGCCTTGAGTGCATTGCCACCAAGTTGACATTCATCGCACGGATATCGTGGTTTTGAATGATGTTGGAATTCGTATAAACCATGTTAACTCCACGAACTCGGTGCTCTTGGATCCATCCGAGATCTATCTGTTCCTGTAGAGCTGATTGCACCACAGAACATCCTCAATTGTTTTTAGAGCAGATATCACACTGGTGATAATTATGAGGTGACACATGGCCATATCCACTCTGTCTACAATGCATCTTGACCAAGTTGGCCCTCAATAAGAGTACATCGTGAATTTGATAGGTGTTGTTAGACTCTCCCTCTATCAAATTGACTGTAGCCTTTTCGGGTTGAGGCAGCGGGTTCGTGAGAACATTCAGATTCGTATCTTTGAAAGATAAGACCCCGCTCCTAACAAGCTTTTGCATGTCGAATTTAAAACTGAGACAGATTTCTATGTTATGCCCTGGTCCTCCTTGATGGTAAGGGCAAGTCCGATCCACCTTAAACCAAAAAGGCGGATTTTCCAGTACCGTAAGAGGAGACTTAGTCTGGACATGCCCCTTGGACAGTAGTAATGGAAATAGTTCTGCGTACGATACGGGTATAGGATCAAATCCTGGTGGCCGGGTTGTACGGTTGTTGTTGTATTGAGGACGAGCCTGCTGAAGAGGCTGTTGTGTCCTTTGCTGAAATTGCTTCGAATGCGGTTGGCTTTGAGCAACCTGAGGTTGATATGTAGAAACAGGCGCAGGGTTGATAGCAGAAGTTACAGCTGCTACTGGTTGGTGCCATCACCTTTGCTTTCCGAGAGAGATATTCCCAATACCCTGCTCTTTTTTCTTAGGGAGAGCACTACCGTATTTTTTAGTACCGCTTGTCGACCCAGTGTCTTTGACTAGACGTCCTTCTCGAACGGCTTCCTCGAGACGCACTCCCATACCGACCATTTCGGTGAAGTCGCTGGGCGCATTGGCAACCATTCTGTCGTAGTAAAATGAGCTCAAGGTCTTTAAGAAAATATTTGTCATCTCTTTTTCCTCAAGAGGTGGACAAATCTGAGCGGCAATTTCACACCATCTCTGAGCGTACTGCTTAAAGGTTTCCTTATCCTTTTACGACATTGATCTGAGTTGATCTCTGTCTGGTGCCATGTCCAAATTGTATTTATATTGTTGGACGAAGGCAGTGCCAAGATCTCTGAAAGCGTTAATCGTAGTGCGGTTTAAACCCATGTACCATTTTAATGCGGCACCGGTTAAACTATCCTGAAAGTAGTCAATCAGTAGATCCTGGTCCTCTGTCTGAGCTGACATTCGCTGAGCGTACGTCACCAAATGGCTTTGAGGGCAAGAGTTACCCTTGTACTTTTAAAAATCGGGTACTTGGAATTTGTGCGGGACTTTCACATTGGGGACCAAACAAAGGTCTGCGGCATCCTTTCCAAATAAATCCTGACTGCGAATAGCCTGCAGTTCTTTATGCATTTCCAGGAATTGCTCCTGGAATTCATCCATTCTATCGAACATACTTTCCTTTCCACCAGAAGGTATATGTGGAATCTGTCCTTCCAGGACAGTGTGCACCATAGGGGGTGGTACCGTTACTACGGCAGTGAATCTTGGCGTTTCCCGAAGTTTGTAACCTTCAGGAGTCCTCATTATGCCTCTGGGATCCTTGTTTTCCCGAAGTTTGTAACCTTCAGGCCCAGCGGCTTTTGCTATGATTCCCTGATCTTCAGTGATCGGCGGAACATATCCTTCCGAGATATAGTCAACAGGCATGCCCCAGGGACGATCTTTTGACATTTGATACCTAGGATCATACTTCTCCACTATGGGAATTGAGGTGATCTCTGAGATCACAGTTCTTTGTAGCTGAGATTCTGCCATGGCTTGCATGTCAATACGAAGCTTTCTCATATCCTCTCTCAGAGCGTCGATCTCTTCTTTCAACTCTCTATTCTCTTCCTCGAGATCATCCATCTTTTTCTGACGATTGGCCCGAGTATTGTACGAATAAGACAGTTTGACTCTAGAACCGAGACACAAATGTGAGATTCGTAGGTAAGAAGAATACGTGACGTGATAATGATGAATGCAATGATTATATTAATTGTTTTTTTGGTTTAATCAAAATATCAAACAGTGGGCACACCCCCGTTTTATTGAATTCAAAGGATTGCGGAAATGGAAATACAGTAGATTACAAACTGCGGAAACAACAACCTAAGTTAATGGGTCCCGAGTTCTCTCTGAGGAGAACTCGGGTGCTGATTCTGGTACTTTCCTTTTCTTGGACCGGGGCTCTTGGGTCGTTGTCGGGTTATCATTCCTTTGCCAAGTGAAAGGAGCGAGCAAATTCCTCTGGTAATCCTGATTTTCTACAGCATGTTGCTCTAAAATCTCAATTAGAGCATCCTTATCTTTCAGCAGTTGCTGTATTTTGGTACACTCCACATTGAGAATGCGGTACTTGTTCTTCCAAGACCTCCTCTCCTGTTGAACTTTGTTGAGAGTAACCTGAAGTTTTTCCGTTTCAGTCATGAAGTACATGACAGATTCCCTTGGCGGAAGAACTCCATGACAAGGATAAGGCATCCTTAGCTTGAGAGCTCTAGTTTGTACCCAGTGGAGATAAGGCTCCACCGAGACACAGTCCGGTTTTCCTAGAGACTCCCATCCTTTCTTATGAACATGTTTCCAAGCGTGCACTATTTCCATCTTTAGTGCCCTGTCATTTTCTCCTTCCTTGAAGAAAAGACCTTCCAGATGAGCATTACGCGGGACATGCCTCATCAGGTATCCAAATTGACGCCGAACTAAAACTGGATGGTAATTGATTCCTCCCTTAGTTCCTATGAGGGGCATGTTGGGAAAGTTTCCACAATGGTCAATGATCCTGATCCCGTCATAAATTTGATTGTACCAATCGATGTCAGAGTTGGTAAGAGACATGATTCTCTGCAACCAACGTAAAGTATTCTTTTAATCCCAAAATGCAGCAGACTTTGGTAAATGGGAGATAAACCATTTATATAGCAGGGGTACACAGCATGTGATCATTCCTCTGCTGTATAAATTCCTTGAGTGTACAGAATGATATGCATCTGCGAGTAAGGTTGGTACGGTGTTTCCAATGAGAAAAACCTTAATGGCGCTGATATCGACGAAGTTATTAATGTTGGGAAACAAAAATAACCCGTAGGTGAGTAAAACAAAGATGCTTTCAAAAGCAGTCACGTTCCCTATACTAGAAAAGTACAAAGCCTTCTTTACCAGAAACTTGGCTGGTAAACCTGGGATTCCTCCCTTGGTGTTCATGTGAGTCTTGATTTCTGACTCATCCAAATAGATTGCTCTTGCAATGATTTGATCCTTTGGAATTTCTTCCAGTCCAGAAAAGGGAGCTTGACCTGTAATGGGTAGATCAATCAGATGAGAATACTCCTCCAGAGTTGGTGCGAGCTGGTAATCCGGGAATGTGAAACAGTGATAGACCGGATCATAAAACTGAATGAGTGCCTCTAGGATTCCTTCAATTACACAGACCCTTAACAGAGGTAGCAGACCTCCGTACTTGGCTCTGAAAGCGTCAGGGTTAGTGATCATCCTTGCTAATCCTCTCAAATCCCCTAGTTTTGGAACCTTGAAGGTATACTTGTGAGTTTTTCTTCTACCAAAATCCATTAGCGCAATCCTTTTCTCTCTGACATTTGCAATCATTGTCTTAGTTTAATTTGAAAAAGAGAGACTAGAAGAGAAAATTTTTCTTTGCCTAATGTTTTTAAAATGAATGCATGAATGCAGCACACAAAAACATATAAAAAAACATGGGGTCAAAGGGTCGGTGTCATGAAGTCAAGGCTCTACCCATCCCAAAGGTTTATACTAGTGATTTTTGTACCCGTCTCTCAAAATCATTGATTCTTGTCGAGATAACATCAGCGGACCGGGAACCGTGCTAGGTGATGTATTTCGAAGAATCTCAGAAGAGGGTAGTATTGCGTGACAACTATTTCTGATAGCTTTCGCACTACTGAAAGAGGTTTTTCCTAGGTGTATACTCAATCTTTCCACATGCGGCATCACATGCATTCCCATTAGCAGAAAAATAAACACATATATCAATTAGGAAAAGAAGTATATATATTTGTCCTAATGTCCTATTCTTTTTAAGAGCTATGAATCCTATGATCCTAATAGAAAATGGCTCCCCGGCGGAGGCGCCATTCTGTGGTACCTTCCCAACTTAAAGGTTTTTGACCTAAGATCCTAGTGAGGGCCGACCCTAGCAATAATGACATTCCCCGATGGAACCATCATTCGGTGATACCTTGTGAACCCAAGGACTTGTCCTAAGAGAAGGTTTCAACCAGAGAGATAAGAGAGACAAGATTCCTTTGTTTGCGCCCCACGGTGGGCGCCATTTTCCCTGTGAAAAATGGGGACGACAAGATCTTACCAAGTCGCTCCCACTGTGGTCGCCATTTTTCTGTGGAAAATAGGGACGACAAGATCTTACCATGGCACCTCCCACCGTGGTCGCCATTTTTTTGTAGCGCGGTTTTTGTGGTTTCGAATCACTATCACTTTGGTACTACAGTTCGATTCATTTTTATCCTATTGAAGCTAATGAAGGAAGGGAAATAAATGTCTCCAATTAACCCTGCTTTCAAACTGAGGTTAAACAGTCAAAACTGTTGGTTTACAGATGCGGCTTTAGTTCGTGGGTCTCTCTCTGCTTATTTTGTTCAGAATGAAATACCGGGACTGTTCATGGGGAATTTATTGGGATACTGCGCCTAGGGGACTTTGGGGGGTTTTTTTATTAGTGTGCTCGCTAAGATTCTTTTTCAATCTTATGCCTACGTATTCCCGGGATAGGGAAATCAGAGCGATCGTAGGTCCTCCTATTCTATGGGAGGAAGTGGTGTTTTGGTGTCTTGTTCAAAGCCTAAGACATGAAGCTAAAGGTGGTTTATATCTTGTTCAAATCCCAAGATGTGAAGCTGAAGGGTCTATTTGTATCTTGTTTGAAGCCCAAGATGTGAAGCTAAAGGGTTTTGACTTTAGAGAAAATTTGCATCTCTAAAGGGGAATATTTGGTATGTTTGTCACAACTGTTGGGTGACTGATTATAAAGGAGAATTACTTTAACTGGGATATGTGAATCCAGCAATGCCATAATTTCCTTTATAGGGGATTTTCAACCTGAAGGAGAAGACTTTAACTTAGTTTAGAGCAATGCCATCTTTTCTTAGGAATTTCTCATGCTAAAAGAGGCACAGTGGCGTGGATGTAAATAATCCAGAGGCTTTCCGTTTACAATAGTTAGATGGGGGAAAAGGAGTTGTTGATGTTTGTATACTGTGAACGAGGCACGGATTTTGATGCTAAAAGGTTGATTGACTCAACCGGGGTTTCCTTATACAAAGCCTAAGAGGAGGCTATTGACCCAACAAGAGGATGCTTTTGTGTCTCATACGAAGCCCGAGGTAGAGGCTAAAAGGGTTGACTCAACAAGAGATTGTTTTTATATGTGTCTGGTATGAAACCCAAGACGGAGGCTAAAAGGGTTTGACTCAACAAGAGAGACTTTTATACTCACTAAGAGAGTGATTTGTATCTCGTACGAAGCCCGAGATGGAGGCTAAAAGTATTTGACTCAACAAGAGAGTCTTTTATACTCAATAAGAAAGTGTTTTGTATCTCGTACAAAGCCCGAGATGAAGGCTAAAAGATGCTCGACTCAACAAGAGAGTCTTTTATACTCAACAAGAGAGTGTTTTGTATCTTGTACAAAGCCCGAGATGAAGGCTAAAAAATGTTTGACTCAACAAGAGAGTCTTTTATACTCAACAAGAGAGTGATTTTGTATCTCGTACGAAGCCCGAGATGGAGGCTACAAAGGTTAACTCTGCTGGGGAGAATCATTGTACAAAGTCCAAGAGGAGGCTACGGTTACTGTTTCAGTTGAGTGATAGGTCCAGTATGTTGGTTAAAAGAGAAAATCAGTTCTTATATGGGTAATGTTGTACTCATGGATTTGATCTGAGGACCGGGATTATTTCATGTTTGTTAAGGAAACGGGGAATCCGAAAGGTATTGAGACTGCCCAAGTCTACGGGTGTTTTTTCCTATTTTTTGAAAGGAACTTGAGAATGTCTTCGAGACTCAAGGAGATTAGACTGTCCAAGTCTAGAGTTTTATCTTTTGTTTTATGCTTAAGAGAGATCCAGAGACAATACGTTTCCAGTAGAAAGACCTAGACTCTTTGAAAGACTGCTCTATTAAGATGACTAATTTCTGTTCCTATACCTTTAAGAGGTCGTTGGGATAATTTGTACGAAGCCCAAGAGGAGGCGAGAAAAACTTTTAAGAAGCCGAAGGGACAATTTGTACGAAGCCCAAGAGGAGGCTATCTTCCCGGAGGAAGAATCATTATACGAAGCCTAAGAGGAGGCTGTGAAAACTTCTAAGAAGCCGACGGGTCCTTGTACAACGCCCAAGAGGAGGCGGGGATGCTTTTAGGAAGCCTGTGGGTCCTTGCACTAAGCCCAAGAGGAGGATGGTGAACAGTTCAAGAAGGGGTTTCACTTGGAACATTGGCCTTCTGTATATGAACTGTTCAAGGGGGAGATTTCTTAGATCTAGTTATCTAAAATTGTTGTAAAAGAAAATTCTCATGGTTTAGGTTATGTTTGAAATATCCGGGAGAACGTCGGATGTAAGGAGATAAGGTTTTGTCTAGTTCTAGACGTAGTTGCCGGGGAAACTCTAAATATCTATACTAGTATTACATAGTCGATATGAGTTTGTGAAAGAAGACTTACAGTGAAACAGCCCCACAATACAGTTATATATATGAAAGCAGTAAAGAAAGCGGGTAAACACTTACTCGGTTGTAGAGCTTCCATGCTGTTTGGTTAGTTGTTCAACAAAGAAATTGAAAATAACAGTATATTACAAAATCAAAGTAGAAAGTGCTTTTGAAAGGAAAATTGGGGCTTACAGCTCAAGGAGAGGCACATGGTTTTATCAGTGATCGCACTGTCGTTTTGTACATGGACTTATACAAGTGACTGAGGCCCGAGAAAGGTTTTTTGTACAAGGGGATGGGTCTTATACTCTCTCAAGAGGCCCAAAATGATTTAAAGTGAACAAATATGGGTCTTATAGCTCAAGGAGAAGCCCAATGGTTAATTTTGAAAAGGGCGACGATCGTGCCGAGGTTTTTGAAACACCGTGGGTTTTATACAATGATTGAGGCCCAAAAGTTTTTGGTTTTTAAAGGGATTGGGTCTTACACTCTAATAGAGGTCCAAAAATGATTTTGAATGGGTCTTATAGCTCGAGGAGATGCCCAGATGGTTTGTTTTAAACGGGCGATGATCGCGCGAACTTTTGAAATACAACGGGACTTATACAATATTTGAGACCCAAAATAGGTTTGTATTTACAAAGGATTGGGTCTTACACTCTATTAGAGGCCCAAAAATATTTGAAAAAGCTTAATGAGGGTTGAATTAATCAAAACCCTAATTTGTTTCCAAAATGTATTTTAATTGAATAAAAAATTCAATTAATATGATCAAAATTGTTTAACATGTGGAAAACAAATTGTGATCTTGGATTAATGTTTCAAAAATCATGTTTTGACCTACAAAATGATTAGAAATCATAGAAATTTGCAAAATCAAGAAGGAAAAAATATTTTAAATGTCAAAAACAATTAAAATATTAATTCATGGCAAAAATATCAATTATATGAAATAAATAATATTTTTGGGATTTTTTGATAGAATAAAATATTTTAACATTTTTGTGAATTATTAAAAAAAGAACCAACTCAAAATCATTAAAACTCAGAGAGAAATTAATTTTTGAATCAATTAAATAAAATCACAAAATTCAAATATTTGAATTTTCAAAAAAGGCGCCAAGAACAAGGGCAGGAACACGCGCCACCCTCTGTTTCTACAGATTTACATTTTCTATCCAATCTCACTGAATACTTGATTATATCATGCAATCTACATATCAATCTACTCGTTTCAACCTCACGATCATGTCTATGGTCTTTAATTTCATTTATTTTAAGCATGGAATAAGAAATCAAAGAGAAAGCTCAAGAACCCTAAATTCTGCATGAAGGTTCAGAAATTCCATACACGATTCATACAAAGAAATTTATTGAGGGTAAACACTCTATGCATGATTATGAACATATGGCCAAATTATTGTGCAGCAAAAATTGCATGGATCATAGAGTTAGAAGAGCTCATGCTCACCTCCTGCAGCTGGTGATCGTGTTTTGGGTTAGGGCTGTTATAGCTAGGTTCCAATGATCTGGATAGCTTCCCTAGGTGCCAGGGAGTGTGTCTGGATGCTTGGAATGGATTGAAATGATCTGGAACTTGAGATGGTACCCCAACTGCAAATCTGTCAAAGGCTTGAGCAATTGGCTAGTGATTTTGTGATTTTGGTGTTCCAGATGTTATGTGAGTGTTTGGATCACTTCTATTAGATGTTTATGAGGTGTGTGTGTGATTGGTTTGGTTGGAATAGCTCTCAAACTCAAAACCCGATGGTGACTTGCCTTAGAAGGCAAAATTGGAAGTGAGAAGGTGATTTTGAGGAATGCATCTGTTTGATGGCTTTGGTGTACTCAAACTGTTCACAAATGAGCTCTATTTATAGTAGAGCAAGTCTGTTTTGCAAGGAATAGTGAATGGCAACTGCTGCATAGGTTTGGCGAATGTTGAGCAATGAGAATCCAAGTCTCCTCTAGCCATTGACTAGAGGTTAGGGCACAGGCTTCTGGTTCCCTTGGTCTTGGATAAGTCTTGACTGAATTCAGTTGGCAATGGCTCAGTCCATTCCACCTTGGTGTATACATTGAATGCTTCAATCCAAAATTAGAGTCTTGTCCCTCTTTTAGGCAATTCTAGATTTGGCATGCTATTTTTTGTTCCAAAGACTTGGGAGGCTTGGGATCAGAGTTGGTTCCTCCTTGGTCCCCCCTTGAGGTGTTCAGATGGATAGAGTTGCTTGCCCTTTGAAAAATTTGGGCAAATCGAGAAACACTCTAAAATCTGCCTTGCTTTGGCAGTTTTCAGCAAGGCATATTGCCATTGTCATATCTCATGGCCCAAGTGGAATTTGATGGAGTTCTTGGCCATTTTGGAAAGCCCTCATATGATACAACAACTGTTTGTCATAATTGGTTTTGATACTTTTTGGATCCAAGTGAAAAATGCCCCTACATTTTGAGAAAAGTGAAGGCAGATTCTGACTTAGTGAAAATTTCACTAAGTGTTGGAAAAAAGTGACATTTTCACTTTTCTTGATTTTGATCATTCCATAACTCAAAATCCATGATGAATTGGAATGAGGTGTAGTTGAAGCTTTTGTAGAGGACCATGAGGGCTACAAATCCAGCTTTGAATGGGGAAAAATGGCCTTGTGGTTTAGGAGTTATGATCCTTCAAAGTTGGTACCCTAGCCATTTTGTTCCATAACTTAGAAATTTTTCTAAGTTTTTATGGTTACCCCTTTTACAAGTTATCCCACTTTTCATGATTTTTCTTGATGAATGATGATTCCAATCACACATTAACATCATTTTGGGGTCAAAGAACCATAATTGTGAAAAATCTCAAAAAGTCAAAGTTTGACTTTTGTGCACAGTTGACTTTTTGTCAGATGAACTCCAAACTGTGCGATCCTCTATGAAATCAAGTCCTTGACCTAAATCAAACTTGATGGAGATGTTCCATAGGTTTTATAGGGTGTATTGAATCATGTATTAGGGTTTGGGAGCATGTACTGGTCAAAAGTCAAAGCTACAGTTGACTTTTCCCGCGAAACCCTAACTGTGGTTCAGATGAACTTGAAACTTGTTGCTCAAGCTTCTTGGATCAATCCATTGTTGCAAATGGATCAATGTGATGTATTTGAGACCCTCAAATCCCCTCTTGAGGTCTTGGCTCATGTTTTTTCCCAAAAGTCAACTTAGGGGTGAATTAGGTCAAGAAATCCTAATTCCTGATTTTTTTTATGAATGCATCCCCTGAGGCTAAATTGACTTGATGATTGGGTTCATGAGATCCCTTGGAGCATCATAGGTTATGCTTTGAAGTATTGGCTCATGCCCAGAGGAAAATTTCCATCTGGAGGCCCTGGTCGACCAAACCCTAATTTGGTGACACTGGCGATCTTAAGGCTTGATCCACCTAGAAGGGAGAAGCCTTGTGCTTAATCCTTTAAGTGGGAGTCCTCTTGATCCTTTGTGGATGTTTGAGAGGCTATACAAGTTGAAGATCATGTCATTTCTTGATTGATCCTTTGTCTAAGAGCTCTGAGAGGGCTTGAAACCCTAAGTCTGATTGTAGTGGATGCTCACCCATCTTTGGGGAGACTAATGGTTCATCCATATTGTGATGATGATTTGTATAATGATGGGAAATATTAGTGGTCAAAATTTGGGGTATGACACCGCTCGCAGACCATGGGAAAGTTTCCCCACAGCAATGGTTATATCCGGCGGGGGCTTCAACAAGGTATCCGTTGGGTCAATCAAGTGGAAGTTCGACGAGCTGGAATCCGCGAGCTCGGCGCAGTCTGCCACCTTTGAGAAGGTGCAAGGGAAGTCGAACCTCATCACCTTCTACGTCGAGGAACTATCAGGTGGTGCGCCAACTCCACCATCCCTCTCCTGATTCGGGCGCTGATGGCAAACTTTAACGTCCGCAGAATCCTGGTCGACCAAGGGAGTTCGCTGGACATCATGTACGCCCACCTCTTCATGACCCTCCAGCTCGATGAAAGGCATCTGACCCCCTACGTGGGCTCAGTTCTCCAGGGTTTCAACGGCATGACCACCAGGCCATGGGGTTATGTCGAGCTGATGGTCACCATCGGGAGTGATGACACTGCCCGACAAGTCAAGACCCACTTCCTGGTAGTGGGCTGTCCTTCCCTATACCAGTGTATCTTGGGGAGGATAAACCTGGCCGAGCTCACGGCAGTACCATCTACAGTACATCTGAAGATGAAGTACTACACCACCCGAGGTCGGGTCGTAACCATCCACGGGGATATCGAAGTTGCAAGGAGGTGCTTCGAAGATGCAACCAAGGGCCTGAGCTCGATCAACGTCAAGCCCAAGACAGGAGAAAAGCCAACCCCGAACGTATTGCAGAAGCCACTCCCGCGCATCAATGCGCTGGGCCTCGACATTCGTTTCCCCGGCAAGCAGGAAGAAGAGGGAGCAACAGACAACGACCTTCCAGTTGAAGGCAACGAGCAGCCTCTCCACCCAATGCGCCCTATCCCAGACAGAGACGTCGAGCTCATCGCCCTCAAAGATGATCCAGATAGGAGCGTGAAGATTGGTATTGGGCTCCCCGACCTGGCGAAGAAGAAGTTGAAGGCATGCCTCCGGGAAAATGCAGATTTGTTCGCGTGGAGCCCGTCGGAGATGCCCGGCCTCGACCCAGAGGTGGCCTGCCACCAGCTCACTGTAGATCGAATTGCTAGGGCTATAGTGCAACGTAGACGTAGGCAGTCTCCTGAGAAAGCGGAGGCTGCTGCAAAAGCTGTAAAAACCTCTTAGAGGCAAATTTCATTTCGAAGGCCAGGTACACAACCTAGTTGTCCAACGTTGTACTTGTCAAGAAAAATAATGGAAAATGGAGGATGTGCGTTGACTATACCGATCTTAACCGGGCGTGCCCGAAATATTCTTATCCATTGCCTAAATCGACCAGTTGGTCGACAATTCTGCATGTTTTAAACTTTTGTCCTTCATGGATGCCTACTCGGGGTACAATCAAATACCCATGGCTAAGGCCGACAAGCAGCACACCGCCTTTATGGCCGAGTTGGGAAATTACTACTACAACGTGATGTCCTTTGGCCTGAAGAACACCGGTGCGACCTACCAGCGGATGATAAACAAAGTCTTCCGGGGAGAGATCGATGACATGGCGAGGAGGATGCTCAGGTGGTCGTTCGAACTCGCCGAGTTTGACATCCAATATGAGGGGAGAAAGGCTCTGAAGGCTCAGGTGTTGGCCGACTTCTTGGCAGAAATAACCCTCCCAGAACCTTCGACCAACGGATCCCAAAAATGGAAGATCTACGTCGACGAGGCATCCAGCTCGATGGGTAGTGGAGCGGGCATCATCCTTGAAAACGGGGAAGGTATTCTGATCGAAGTCTACCTCACGTTGTCTTTCCCGACATCTAACAATCACGCTGAATACGAGGGTTTCCTTGCTGGGTTACGCTCAGCTGAGGACCTCGGCACCAAAGAGGTCAAAATATTCACCGACTCCCAGCTCGTGGCCTCCCAGGTACGGGGAGAATACCAAGCTAAGAATGACAGCCTCATCGAATACTTGGCTCTGGTGAAGGAAACAATGAAAAAGTTCTCCTCGGCGGAAGTGAATCGCGTCCCGCGCGAACACAATACTCGAGCGAACGTTCTATTGAAGCCCGCAAGCACAAAAAAGAAAGGCGGGAACAAGTCCGTCATTCAGGAGGTGCTCTCGCGTCCGAGCATCGCGAAAACCATCCCCGCAGCTGACGTGAACACCATTGGAGACAACAATAGCTGGATGACCCCGGTGTATGAGTACCTCAGCACTGGCAAGCTACCCGACGACCCCAAAGACGCCGGAGTTGTTAGACGACGTGTCTGCTCCTATACAATCGTCGAAGACAAATTATATCGGCGTGGCTTCTCGATCCCTCTTCTCAGGTGCGTCGAGGAGTCCAAGGTCCCCAACATACTCCAGGAGATCCATGAGGGGATCAACGCGCAACACCTCGGCGGATGATCACTAGCCCGCAAAGCGTTACGAGCAGGGTACTACTGGCCCACCATGTAGCAGGACGCCAAGGAACATGTTAAGAAGTGCGATAGATGCCAGCGACACATGGATATACACCTGGCCCCACCTAGTGAGCTCAAAACGTTCTCGTCCCCGTGGCCGTTTGCGTGGTGGAAGATGGACATCCTCGGGCCCTTCATAGTGGGGTCGCACCAAAACAAGTACCTGATCGTCGGCATTGATTACTTCACGAAGTGGATCGAGGCTGAAGCCCTAGCTAAAATCACGGCCCACAACATACTTTGTTTCTACAAGAGGAACATACTTGCCTGGATCGGCGTGCCCCAGGCAATTGTCACCGACAACGGGACACATTTCACAGATAAGAACTTTCAGGACTTCGTCGCGAAGCTGGGCACGAAGCAACACTTCACCTTGGTCGAGCACCCACAAACAAATGGTCAGCTTGAAGCCGTAAACAGGGTGATCCTGCAAGGTCTGAAACGGAGACTGGGCAACGCCAAGAAAAGATGGGTCGAGGAGCTACACAGCGTCCTCTGGGCCTATAGAACAACCCCGCACTCTACTACCGGGGAGACCCCCTTCTGATTGACCTACGGAACGGAAGCGGTGATCCTTGTGGAAATAAGGGAACCCTCGAGAAGAACAGAGTCTCCCCTCGACAAGGAGACGAACGATGAGGCCCTCCGGGAGGAGCTCGACTTTGTCGAAAAGATAAGGTCGGGCGCGTCCCTACGCGAAGCCTCACTCAAACAGAAGATAACTTTATGCTATAACAACAAAGTTGTTAAATGTGATTTTCAGGTAGGCACCCTCGTCTTACGAAGGAACCAGAAAGATTCGCGAAAAGGCAAGCTCGCCGTGAACAGGGAGGGCCCCTACCGCGTTCGCGCGAAAACGGGGACAGGAACCTACTACCTCGAAAATCTACACGGGGAGGAACTTTCTCGACCATGGAATGCTGAGAAGCTTAAACAGTATTACAGTTAAACACTGCCCGCGACCCATCTGCGTCGCGACTATGGGGGCGCACTAAGGTACAAGCGCGACCCCCTCGAGACAAAACTACAAGGTCCCACGTTATGTGTGCGCGAGGACCCTTGATCCAACGGGGACACCTCAACCTAGCTCCACCACCGTCGTACCAATTTGGCAGGGCACCCAGCTCGCGATGGGAAGCCCTTGATCCTCGGGATCTTAATAATTCCCAGCAGAAGATAGCCTCCTCTTAGGCTTTGTATAATGATCTTTCCTCAGAAAAGATAGCCTCCTCTTGGGCTTTGTACAATGATTCTCCCCACCGGAGCTAATCTTTTCTGACTCTCTTATTGAGTCAAAACTTTCAAGACTCTCTTGTTGAGTCAATAACCATCTCAGACTCTCTTATTGAGTCAATCACTTTTATCAGACTCTCTTGTTGAGTCAATCACCTTTTTCAGACTCTCTTGTTGAGTCAATCACTCTCTTATTGAGTCAACCTTTTTAGCCTCAATCTCGGGCTTTGTACGAGATAGATAAAAATACTCTCTTGTTGAGTCCAACTTTCAGCCTCCTCTTAGGCTTGATATAAGGATTTCCCCTAGCGGAAGTTAGCCTCCTCTTAGGCTTTGTATAATGATTTCTTCAGCTTGTTCAGCCACAATCCTGGGATTCGTACAGGACAGATAAAAGCACTATCTTGTTGAGTCAAACCCTTTTAGCCTCAATCTTGGGCTTTGTACAAGACATAAATCTTCATAACCTTATCTTAAGCTTGGGACAAATATATTCCCCAACGGAGTTAATTCCTCTCAGCCTACTTTTAGGCTTTGAGAAATAATACCCTCAGTTGAGTCAGTCTCATTTTAGCCTCAAATCTTGGGCTTTGTACAAGACAGATAAAGATTTCTCTCCCTCCAGAGTCAGTACCTTTTTAGCCTCAATCTTGGGCTTTGTAAGAGACAGATAGAACCTTTTCCCCAAAAAAATTAAACTTTTAGCCTCCTCTTAGGCTTTGTATAATGATATCCCCAAAGAGTCAGTCTCTTTTAGCCTCAATCTTGGGCTTTGTACAAGACAGATAAAAACTCTCTTGTTGAGTCAGTCATTCCCAGCCTCCTCTTAGGCTTTGTATAAGGTCTTCCCTAGTGGAGTCAATTAACCTCTTAGCTTCAACCTTGGGCTTTGATCAAGGCACACAAAAATCAATATCCCTTATAAAGGAAATTATGGCATTGCTGGATTCTCATATCCTAGTTAAAGTAATCCTCCTTTATAATCTGTTACCTAACAACTGTGATAAACAAACAAGATGTATCTCCTTTAGAGATGACAAATTCCCTCTCAGTCAAACCTTTTAGCTTCAATCTTGGATTTTGAACAAGACACAAATAAACCCTTTTAGCTTCAATCTTGGGCTTTGAACAAGACACCAAAACATCTTTTTCCTCCCTTAGAATAGGAGGAACTACGATTGCTCTGATTTCCCTGTTTCTTTTAAACGGGAATACGTAGGCATAAGATTGCGAAATCTTAGCGAGCATACTAAATCAAAAACTCTAGGTCTAGCACCTTCATATCAATAAAAACTGAGGTCCAGTACCTCACCAAAATCATCAAAAACTCACACTCTCTCTCTCATACTTTCCCAAGAAACTTTCCCAACCCATTAACGGATAAACACCATCAAGTACAAAGCGAAACCTAAAGCTAACATTCTGTGAATAACCACATATAGGATGGGTAACTGACAACTCCCCATTGTATAACCTGACCCCGACTCCCCGAATCTCTTTAAGCGTTTGTTCAGTTAAACATTCGCGTGCAAGGTTAGTTTTAGATAGCTTCCCTTTCCCTTCCAGCTTCACGGGATAAATAAGAAATCCGAAAGTAGCACCCCCTCCTCTTCGTTGACGAGAAAACCCAAATTCCGTGATAAGGTGGTCGCGTCACCGACAAAAATCGCGCGCTACAAATAGAATACCTGACCCTCTCGTGAGAGAGAGTATTTATATTGTGCCCCCAGTGCTGGGCCAACGGTCATCTGCACTGGGTTGGGTTGCCAGGCCCAATGCAGATAACTGTCAGGGCTTACGTGGCGTAGGGAAGACCAGCACGTGGTCTTCGCCCTAGAGTAACTGTCCCGAGATCTCCGGAGAAGGGGCAGACCGACTCTTTCGGAGGTGGGTAGTTACCTGATGACATGTCCCCGCGGGAGGAGCACGTGGAGAATGTGGGGAGGAGAGTTGTGACCTCTCCTCGTGTCATGAAGTCTCTGCTCGACACCAATGGAATCTGAGTGTGCCCGACGAAAGAGGATTGAGCCTTAATGGGCTGCGCAACATGATATTAGGTTGGGCCTGCACGACTGATGGGCAGGTGCTGACCCAGTCCAGAACATAAGTTATCACAAACAAATGGAAAAAAAAGTAAATTTTCTGTAAACTTTTCATATTAGAAGTCGTTGTTTGTAACAAAATTCCTTGTTGTCATGCATATTGAAAAAGTGTTTTAGAAAATTTAATTGGTCTGTTACTCAATGTGACATAAAAGTCTAAGAATTACATCAATGCAAGGTTCGATCTATAAAGTATATAATTAAGAAAGAAATTGAAACTAGACAAAAAAAGCAAGTTATATATATCTACCTCTAGCGGCCCATACTTTCTCAAGAATAGAAAAAATTATTTTGTGTAAATTTCTTCACCGTGTTAAAGTTTGAGAGGGTTACTTTTTAAAAATTAGCAATTTGAAATCTATGAAGAATCTCAAATTAAAGGATTTAAAGTTTCATCATTGTCATATTTTAATGGATTATTTTCTGCCAAATTGTATACATTCCTCCGTTTTTTTAAAAAGGTGTGAAAGACTATAAATAAACTATGTTTTTTGCTCAAATAAATTTGCAGCAAAGTTAATGACATTAGGAAATTGTTGGAATTGCATAAAGATATTTTTCAACATATGTAAGCTCGAGATGTGTCTCTCACCCTTATTTCTTGACATAATGATTCATATAACACTCTACCTAATCTTGAAAACATAATATTGTTGACCAACTTATATAAAATGAATGTATACACCTTAGCGTTACTTGAAGATAATAAAATGGGATGTAAAGGATTGAAGACAACCACATAGTTATATAGTGTAAAGGTATATATTTGGAGAAAAAAAATTGAATTATATTTTAATTTCTTTCAAATGTTAAATCTTCAAAAGTTATAATGTCATATCACTCTAGAAAAACAAAAGGAGAAGAAATTGATGCAACTAAATTGATAACAATATCAAACATTGAAGAGAAGTAGGCACACTTGTATGTTCCTCACAATGTTCATGAGGTTAAGCTATAAGTTGAAAAGAACAAGAAATATCTTAAGAGGTTAAACCCTCGTAGACAGGCCCGGCCCTAGGGGTAGGCGACCGAGGCCACCGCCTAGGGCCTCAACTTTTGTGGCCTCAACTTTTTTTTTTATACTATGATTCAATATTTTTTAAAATTATTTTTTATAATAGTTAAACAATAATATTAATTTAAAATATTTATTAATTAACTTAAAAATTATTTTTATAGATTACAAAATTTAAGGACCTATTATATGACAAGAAGTTATTTACTATTTTATTTTTAAAAAATTTGGCAATATTTTTTTAGATGTTTTTTTTAAAATATGATGAGAAGAGCACTTAAATGGGTTAATTTTATAATAGATGAAAAATAAATATTAACAGAAATCAATTTTAATAATTTAAATAAATAATTTTTCATCTAAAAAGCTCATTACAATTTAAATAAAAATATATTAATTTTATTAAAATATTTATATTATATTTAAAAAATTTAATTTTAAATTTTGCCTTAGGCCTCCAAATGTGTTAGGTCGGCCCTGCTCGTAGAAATTAAAATAGTTAGTAAAGGAACACAGACGTAATTTCATATTGAGGCTTAAAAATCATACATTTTTCTAAAAATTAAGATTCGGTTTTAAAAAGATCATTTTGTTTCTTCCTATGAATATGTAATCTATTTTTTTAAAAGCCAATGAAATATATAACAGAACATAAAGAATGTTCAAAACAAGCCGAATTCCATACAACCAGAGCAAACAGAAAAATTTCCTACCAACTCTATATCTAACTTACCCTCTTAAAGGATCACTACAAAAGACTAAAAAAATCAGAGTTGAGATAGGAAATTTCACCCACCCTAGACCATTTCCAAGAAGTAATCTTAATGTTCCAACATAAATCATCTAAGCTAAAAGACCCATTAGCAAAAAATAATTTCATTTCTACACTTCCAAATGCACCACACTATGATAAGCCAAATGGAATCAGTCTTCAAATTCCCTTCTAATAAGCTACCCAAAACACACCAATCTAGAAAAAATTCTTCAATGTTTCCTGCAAAAAAGCTGCCAATACCACACCAGTCACCAATCTTTTTCCACACGGCTTGAATTGGAATGCAAGCAAAAAAAAGCATGAGAAATATCTTCGTCTGCATTCTGACAAAACACATAACCAGGTTCTGAATAACCATTCCTCTTTTAGCCAATTCAATTTTTGCTGCAATTCTTTTCCATAAAATTTTCCATCCAAAGCAAGCCACTTTAGGAGGAACTTTTAACTTCCAAAGAACAGAAAACGTCTTCAAAAAGTATCCCAGCTTATCCATTGAATTTTAGCTTTCTTTTTCACTCCTCCCCCACAAAAACCTGCTTCTAAGAGAATCAATTTCCTTCAAAATCAAAACAAGTGCCTTATAGAAAGAGAGCTAGAATATCGGCAAACTGGATAACACTGAATTTATAAGAGTTATCCTACCCGCCATCGAGAGAAATTTGGCCTTCCAAGCATTCAACTTTCTTTTAAATTTGTCCAATACGGGTTTCTAGCCAAGAATTCTTCTTGGATTAAACCCAATAGGGATTCCAAGAAAAGAGAAAGCTGTCTTTTCAACCTTACTGGATAAGAAAGTGGAAGCTGCCAAGATAAAGTGCGGACTTACATTCAAGCCTATTAACCTGCTCTTGCTAAAATTAACCTTCAGCCGCGAAACTAACTCAAAACCCCTGAGAATGGCTTTTAAACTCCAAAGACTACTCCACTTCCCTTCTCCTATGATTAACGTATCATTTGCAAATTGAACCATTTTCACATTTAAACCTTCTCCCACATTGAAGCCTTTAAAATTTCTTGTCATTACTGCATTATTCATCAGACCTTTTAGCCCTTCTTCCGCGTTGACAAAAAGAAAGGGAGCTAAAGGATCTCCCTGCCGTAATCCTCTTTCAACAGCAAAATCTTGCGTAGGACTTCCATTGACCAGAATCGAAAGATGACTTTTGAAAATTATCTCCTCCATCTACTTGCTCCATCTTCTCCCAAAACCCATCTTCTCTAATATAAAACAAAGAAAGTTCCAGCTAACGCAATCGTAAGCCTTAGCGAAATCTACTTTGAACAGAATACAATCTTTCTTATCTCTAGTTGCCATTACGGTTTCGTTAGCTATGACCACTCCAGCCATAAGATTCCTCCCAGGCACGAAAGCTGACTGACAAAGAGAAGTTACTTTACCAATGACCACTTTGAATCTTTTAGCCAGTAATTTAGCCACTATCTTATAAAGACTTCCAACCAAGCATATAGGCCTATAGTCTCCCAGGTTCAGCGGGTTATCTATCTTGTATAAACTACCGTAGATATGTAATCTATAAGTAAACATTTTAGACAAAAGAACATAAACATCAAAATATTGTAAAAAAAAAAAAATTACGCTTATAAATTAATCTATACATATTTCAAATTTCAATTAGATAATCTATCATTTACTAACATATCATTTTTTTTTTAGATTTAGTCAATATATGCATGTGTCAATTAGTTAAATAGTATATTTTTTTAAATATTTTATCTATTAACAATTATGCTTTAAAGCACTATAATAGATAGGAATTTATGAGACTGGATTCACTGCAGTCGGCATTTTGCCGCATTCACGCAGTCAGAACATTTATAACCATTTGATCAATATTGGACGTTTAAGATTTAATAGAGGTTTAAATTTTTAAATAATAAACATATTGATTTTAAAATATCGACCGTTTGATTTCAATTAAACGGTCAAAAAACCTTGACAGGGTGAATTCGTCCTTTTCCGACCGCAGGGAATCAGAATCCGGAATTTATAAAGACGCCGGCTTAAATTGGACTTTTAAGCATTATTATTAAGGCTTTTTCTAGCCTAGTATAGTCAATTTCAATATTATCCTTGCCTTTTCTTGGAACATGGACTGAAATAAAAAATTTACAACTATCTCATAATTGATCTTATCTTCATTTTTAAGAATCATTACATGGAATTTCGAATATAGTATATACATATTGTAGCTCGTCATGTTTTTCATTATTGTTTTGTACGTATTCAATTACTCCCTCCATTCTTTTATAAAAAGTGTTATAGAAGTGTCTCATTTATTTAAAATACGAATATAATAATAATTATTTTCTTCATTATTATACTTCTATTTAATATTTTTCACTATTTTCAACTACTCATTCTATTGTACAAAGTAATATTAATGAAAAAATAAAATTTGAAAATGTGAATTAAAAATTAAAATAAATTATTTATTTTAAAATACTATTATAATTTAAATAGGTTATTCATTGTAGAATTGAGGACCTACTTTATTAACTATTGTTAATATTGATATTCTAATAAATAATATTAATTTTATTATTAAAATTAAGATATTTAATACTCCCTCATTTAGTGGTGAGCAAGGGACGGGTCGGGAAAAGTTATGACTAACTCTAACCCTGTCTTAAATTTTGATCGGGTTATTTTAATGACCCAAACCGTACCTAAATCCGAAAAAAAAATCCAACAATATATAAGTTTGTTTAGACTGGATTAATGTAAGACGATATCAGGTTGACCCGAAATATATGAAAAAAAATTAAGTGACTTAAGAAATTTAGTATAGTATTTTAAAAAATTCATTTTAATAAGAAATATGAATAAATTCATTAGCATGAATGAAAAACAATGATGACATCTAAAGTCAAATTTTTAAAATAAAAAACATGATGTAATTATATATATATGTCATCACCCTTTTATTTTCACTAAAATATAGTAAGAAGATGTAAACTAAAAAACATGATGTAAGAGAACTAGAGACCTGTGAAAGTTGAGAAATGGGAAGATGTGTACTTAGTACTTACTGAGTGCTTATATTAAATTAGGATGTGGGGAGTGGAAAAGTGTATTGTACATTTGGAATAATCTAAATATACCAATAAATTAAATAAATAAATAGTATCACACCTGTATTCATAATATTAGGACGTGTTGGGTAACCCGAGGGTTAACCCGAACTTTTCCCAACTAGTCACCGGGTTCATTTTTGGACAGTTTTTTTTTTTTTTGTTTTGCATGAGACGGAAAAAAGACTAACCCGAAACTATTGGGGTGGGACGGGTCTTCGGGTTAGGTTGAGTTCGGCACACCCCTACCCTCTGTTACACAATGGGTGATCCATTTGAAATAAAATAGTGTTTTAAAATAAATGACTCATTTCAATTTTCAAAGTATTTTTTTTCAATTTTACTTTTAATTAATATTACATTTATCCTTCTCAATACATAATAAGAGTATTTTAGTAAAAATATCATTCTTTCTCATTCATTTATTTTTAATTTGTGTGAAATATTAACCGAGTCACTCATTGTGCGACGGTAGAAGTATTTTTTTTAATAAATATAATAAGGCATTTGTTATGAGATGAAGAGAGTAAATAAATAGGCTTTATTCCCAAAATAAAAATAAATAAATAAATAAATCAACTAATGTTTATACATTTTCATATGATCATTATTAAACAAATAAAATTAAATATAATAGACAGGGTGTTATGCGAAATACTTTGCTTGCCAGTACAAGAGAAAGTCGTTTATTGATTGAATTCTTATTGATCAATTGAGTCAACGGGATAATTCACGTGCCTACATTCCCGTGATGTTTTGCTGTGGAATCGTAGTCTTTCTTGATAAGTCATTTCGATTAGACCATAAAACAAATCATAAAATATAAGTCTTAAAATGAATAAAAGGCTAATTAATATCTTAGAGTGGTTGCTTACAACAATTCTATATTATCAGGGGCATAAGTAGTTAAAAGAGAAGACGTCACTTTTATAAGTAAAGTTTCTTTTTGGAGTTAGAAAATGTGTAGTTTTAGCTAATTAACTATATTAGACGTCATATGCGAAAGTAACGAAAAATGTAATTAAAAATATGTCACTTTATTTTTGTTTGTAATACCATCGATGAAAAATGTGTAAATGATCATGGATTCGATCTCAAAGATAATTTTTATACATTTTTAAATGACGAAAACACATTTCGCTGCAATTTTGCTATTTACCTGACGCGTAAAACATAATTGAATTTATTATATCTAATTAGAATGACTTATTTTACTAAACCGTAACTGAACATATAACTTTTCAATTTAGTTTTTAAAATAATTATATGAACAATTATGTTATATTTGAATAATAACTTACGCTAATAATTTTCGGTCATCTTGTAACTAATTATTCATCTCTCGTTCTTTTATAACTCAAATCTAGTTCAATATTTCAAGTTTTTTATTCAAAACTTATTTCTCTACTAATTCATTCTTCAAAGCATAAAATTTGATGCTTTGTAAATTGAACAAGTATAGTATAAAATTGAACGAAAACTAGAAGTATTGAGAGAAATTTTAACCATTAAAAAATATGAGATGAACGATGAGTTACAAAATGTTAGAAAAACATTAATTAGAGTATGATGTTTTTCAAATACAGAATAATTTTTCATATTATAATTTTCAAAATCAATTTAATAGGCACTATAAGAAAAAGCTTGTTTAGCTAGAGAAATTTGCTAGGGGAATCATACACCCCTCACTAATGACAAAACAGAAAACAAAATTAAAAAAAAAAGGTGTGTGGCGATATCCCTTACAAAAAAAATGGAGGGATTTTTAAATTTTGAAATTTAGGATTGCGAGACCATTGAAAAAAAGTCATTGATCATAGCAATTTGCGAGGGCCTGCCCCTACCAAAAATTAATCGTTGTTACAGCATGGGAAGCCCCTTCGCAAGTGTCAAAAGCAATGTTCCATCAGTTTTTTCTGCGTGCCAGTGGAGTCATAACCTTTATTTATTACTAGTTGCATTTTGCGAGGAGTTGCCCCTAGCAAAAAGTAACCATTGCTATTGCGTGGGGAGCCTCCTCGCAATTCTCTGAACCATTTCCCATCATTGTTTCCTCGTGCCAGAGTGAGTCAGAGGCATTAAATTATGGTAGTTCCGTTTTGCAAGGGGAACCCCCTCGATGTGTTCCCCATTAAATCACATGTCCAACCATTTGTTCCTCCTCCTCCTCTAAATTAATCCTCTAACATTCTTCTTTTTCTCCTCTTCTAAATTTCAACTCTTTAAAGATAAATATTATATTGATTTATACTCATTTTTTGTTTAATTTTTATTTTTTAATTTATATCAAATATTTATTAATAATTTTTTATTTTTTATTTTCTGTTTTATATACCAATTTTATCATTTAAAGATATCAAATTTGGCAAGGAGATTGGAAGCTAAAATTTGTTGTAAATTTTGTTCATCCAAGGTATATTTTTTTCTCTATTTTTTTTATAAAATTTATACTGTTATATTTGGTGATGTTGGATGTTGATGTTTGATATTTAATTTGTATGTGTTTAATTATTTTTCGTTTAAATAGGAAAAAATAGGTTTTGATATTTAATTTATACTGATATATATGTGAGAAATTTGGGTGCTGTTTTGAATTTTCATTTGCTGTAATTATTTTCGAAAATAATATTATAAATAATATTAAAAATAACACTGTTTTTATTTCATAAATAAATTATATTTTGATAATAATAGTATAAATTATATATTGAAAACAATATACTTTTTATTTTAATAGTATACAATATATTGAAAAAAATATAATTTATAATAATAGTATAAGTTATATATTGAAAATAGTATAAAATATATTTTTAAATAATAATTTTTTTTATTTCGAAAATAAATTATATTTTGAAAATAATATTATAAGTTATATTTTGAAATTAGTATAAAAATCATAATAAAAACATTATTATATACTATTTTTAATTATTATTTTTGAAATAATACTTAAAAGAATAATATAAATTATATTTTGAAAATTAATAAAAATCAATAAAAAAATAGTTTATATTTATTATTATTTAGTAATATATTTTAGTATTATTTTAGTAACTATAATAATAACTTAGAAATTATTTTAGACATGTGATATATAATATTATAATAAAAAAAATTTTATTTTAATTTTAATAAAGTATTTTTGAAATAATATTTTTAAAAAAATCGTATATTTTTATTATTATTTAGTAATATATTTTAGTATTATTTAGTAATATATTTTACTTTAGTAATATATTTGAAGAATATATGATGTTTGTTATAATTAATAGATATTTGTTATATATGATGTTTGTTATACATTTGTGATATATATGATGTTTGAAAAATATATTTAAAAACATATAATGTTTATAATTAATAAATATTTGCCATATATGATGTTTGTTATATATGCTTGTTATATATGATGTTAGTTATCTCCTTTTAAAAAAAAACAAACTATATTTTTATTATCATTTAGTAATATATTTTAATATTATTTTAATAATTTTATTAGTTTAATAATATATTTGAAGTGTATATATATACTTAAAAGTATATATTTTAATTAAGTGTATAATTAATAGATATTTGGAACTGTATAATTAAGTGTATAATATATGCTAGTTATTGTTGAGAATAATATGTCAAGTGTGAGTTGGAGTCTCACATTGGTTATAAATGTGGAGAGTTGAGCATTTATAAGGGGCAGAACCCACACACATATCACTTTAAGGTTTTGGGTAAATATGTGGTATTTCTCTCACTTGTGTTGCTCTTGGTGCAATGTTCAATGCTCCCTTATGAAAAACTCTCCCAACAAATGGTATCACGAGTCTTTGGTTCGTAAAGGGACTGACTTACTTCTATCGTAATGCTTAGGAAGAGGTGTCTCGTTGAAATCAAAATGGCCAAGAAGAGGTGTATCGAAATGCCCAGGAAAGAGGCCACACACCTATCACCTTAAGGTTTTGGGTGAATATGTGGTGTTTCTCTCACTTGTGTTGCTCTTGGTACAATGTTCAATGCTCCCTAGTTAAAATCTTCCCTAACAGTTATATGATGTTATCGATAGATCAATCCCATATTATTTATCGATAGATCAAACCTCCTATTATTTATAAAATTTAAACATGGACAACATTGCACATGTGCAGTATGGTATATTATCAGTTCTATCGTAGTTGGATGTATGATAGAACGTATCCAAGAAGACATGAGCTTAAACCACATTTTAAAGAAGGAGTTGTTGCGTTTCTCACATATGCGTTTGCTCAAGATTGTTGTCGAAGCAAAGGAGGGATAAGATGCCCGTGTTTAAAGTGTGGTTGCAGAAATATAATTAATGACCCAAATATAGTGAAACGACACTTAGAGAAAGATGGTTTTATGCCAAATTATTGGGTGTGGTATTCTAATGGAGAAATACTGCCAGAGATGAATAGAGAGGCTTCAAGCAGTCAAACACATGTTGAAGCTGAGATAAATAAAGAGACATCAAGCAGTCAACAACATTTTGAAGACCGGGAATAATTTAATCTCATAAATGAAATAGTCGGTGATGCATTAGGGGTGAATGTGGCTCATGATGAACCTTAAGATTTTGATGCGGGTGAGCTCCCGAACGAGAAAGCACAAAAGTTTTATCAATTGTTAAAAGAAATAAATATACCACTGTTTGAGGGGTCTTCTGAATCCAGGCTATCCATGTGTGTGAGGCTTTTGGCTGCGAAGTCAAATTAGAATATTCATGATCAGTGTTTGGAATTATTTGCAAAAATGATGTTGGATGCGACTCATGTGAAAGAAAACATGCTTACAAGTTATTATGATATGAAGAGGATGGTGTCGAAGTTGGGACTAGAAGTAAAAAAGATTGATTGTTGCATTCGAGGTTACACGTTGTTTTATGACAATGTGTTTGGTACAAATAACGGGGGATTGGAGGAATGTAAGTTTTTGTCAGAGTCGGAGGTATTTAGTTAGCAGTAAATGCGTTGATCGAAAGCAAAAACGATTTGCAGTGAAGTCTATGTTCTATCTTCCAATAATACCTAGTTCGCATATAATGTTTGCGTCAATTCATAGAGCAAGCCAAATGACATGGCATCATACAAATACAAGTAGTTCAGGCATGACGTGACATCCATCTGACGGCGAGGCATGCAAATACTTTGATAGAGGACATCTAGATTTTGCAGCAGAACCCAGAAATGTTAGGCTTGGATTATGCTCTGATGGTTTTACTCTGTATATCTAATCGTTAACAATTGCCTATTCTTGTTGGCCAATATTGTTACCCCGTACAATATCCCTCCTGAGATGTGCATGATGAAACCTTACATGTTTTTGACATGCCTCATTACAGGACCGTTGAGTCCAAAGGCTGGAATAGATGTTTATTTACAACCTTTAATTAAAGATTTGAAGAGGTTGTAGATTGGAAAATGGAATTATGATGTGTCTCGTAAACAAAACTTTAATATGCGAGCTGCTTTGATGTGGACAATTAACGACTTTACTGCATATGACATGTTGTTTGCTTGGGGTACACATGACAAAATGGGATGGCCGCATTGCATGGGACACACAAAAGCGTATACTTTGGAAATGGGTGGGAAAAGTTCGTGATTTAACTGTCACCGTAGGTTCTTACCTATAAACCATGTTTTTAGAAAAAATAATAATGCCTTTAGAAAAGGAAAAAAACTAACTCAAAATTTTGTTGTTTAGCCTTATACCGCCACATTAGGCAGTATCGTGTATAACAGAAGTTATTAAAGAAAAGTATAAAATGTTTTGGCCGACTTATGGAGCACTTTCCGATAAAGAGAAGGAAGATTGGTTTAATTTATTTCAAGTATAAGGCCGACTCATTTAAGTAATTATTATTTTAATTTCCTTTATATTTATTGAGATATTCATGATTATACTTTATTTAATATTTCTTGAATTCATTAAACAATGTAGGAGAAATGTTGTTAGAACATTACAAATCAGCACCAAGTAAGAGAAAATTTTGACTCGAAATGTGTTGCCCGATTATCTTATACGCTTAGGTGTGTTAGACTTAATTGTGTCTAGGGGCTTATCCCCTAGCAAAATACCTGACACGTCTGTGCCACTCTGTGCCACTAGTATGCTCCTACGCCTGTTGTGTACCAATCTGCAATTTTTGAATTACATTTAGTGAGGGGCTTATCCCCTAGCCAATTTTGCGAGGGGATAACCCCTAGGCATTTATTTGCGATGCCCTATTTAGGTAGGGGTCATATCCCCTCACAAATTTTTGTTTTATGATGGTTTTTTTTTTTTTTGCATTAGTGAGGGGTTTAACCCCTAGCTAAAACAAATTTTCTTGTAGTGAGGTTTTATGTTAAAAAAGGAATTAGTAAAACAAATAATCGACATTAAATATAATAAACTCAAATGTATTTTCTGTCACTCTAATGTCCTCTTGACATGTTCGGCGGAACATGATGAGAGATGTACAAAGAATCACAAAAATATTATCTTAATCTCAATCTCAAACCCAATAGCAAGAACTAAACAATAACATGTATCTTTCAAAACTTTGCTAAGTAGGACAATTAAACATCTCAATCTAAATCTCCAACTCAATAGCAACAACTAAACAACAACATGTATCTTTCAAAACTTTGCTAAGTAGAACAACTAAACATATCAATGTCAATCTCAAACTCAATAATAACAACTAAACAACAACATATATCTTTCAAAACTTAGCCAAGTAGAACAACTAAACATCTCAATCTCAATCTCAAACTCAATAACAACAACTAAACAACAACATATATATTTCAAAGCATTGCTAAATAAAACAACTAAACATCTCAATCTCAATCTCAAACTCAATTGCAGCAACTAAACAACAACATATAACTTTCAAAACTTTGCTAAGTAGAACAACTAAACATCTCAATGTCAATCTCAAACTCAATAACACCAACTAAACAACAGCATATAACTTTCAAAAAAATGCTAATTAGAATAACTAAACAATAACAACAATAACAATATCAACAACTCAAAAACAACAATAAAAAACAACTACAACAACAACAACATTAACATTCAATCTCAACCTAAACAACTAAAAAACAATCTCTCAATAAAACTACATCAACATCAACAATAAACTTATAATGTACTTATCTGAATAAAAACTGCTGGGAAAAAACAAACAAAACATAAAGAAAAAAGAGAAACACAATCATAACACAAGAACATAACGTGGAAACTCCAAACCCAGAGAAAAAACCACGACCGTTGTCAATAGACAATCATAGAATAACACTATGTGAACATTTTTACAACACATAATATACCCTCAACTAACCCAGGCCTCTAGTACACCACACCCTCCAAAACAAATATTTAACTACATACCACAACACTTTAATACAATAGTATAAGAGAACAAAGAAATTCAAATACAAGCTTAAAGTGCCTTTGACTGGTGCATCTTGGAATGAAGAACTTGAATCCTATATAGACCATCTGACTTCCTCTTCATTCACAAAACTAAGCGATGTGTGACTTCTTCAACATGTATATTTTCAACCAACCCTAACAATTGCCACCTTGATTGAAAATAATACATAAGCTTTCATTGTCTTCATCGAAAATCATACTCCACCATAAAGAGTATAGTCACTTGAAACTACACCACCCCAAGAATTTTCATATTGTCTTCATCGACAATCATAGTTTTAAAAAACTATCTTACTCCACCTAAATAAGAGTATACTTCACTTGAAGCTAAGTCACTTCAAGAATTTTAACATGTTAAAAACCAGGTTGAAACCTTATAGTGCAACTTTCATGTTGATCAGAAGCTCTTCAACCATCGGCATAATCCCACAACACACTTTACATCAATGTCCATGTGTTAATCCGCTAGCGATAACTCATCTCTTTCCATGACATCATAAATGTCATGAGGACACACTTCTCAATTTTGAGAGAAGATCATCCTTTCTCACAACGAGTGAGACATTGCTAGCATTTGACTCATAGCCCTTCTATGACGCTGCCCTATCATGAATAGTATACTTAATATGTCCAAGCTTTCCATATTTCCAACATCTCACACTCGTTTCATTATTTTTCTTCACATACAAACCTCCTTTAGCAACTAACACTGAGTTTCATGAAGTATTCTCCTCACCGTTCAATCTTATTTCTTCAGAAATAATCTTACTATCAACTTCTTCAAATATCAAAGTTTCCTTCCCATATATTAAAATAAGTTTAATATGCTTATAGGAAGATGAAAGAGACCATATGAGTCTCAAAGATTTATCTTCATCATCAATCTTATCTCCAATAGTTTCTAATTCATAAATAATACCATTTAGAACACTTAGATGATCAGATACTTTCATATGTTCATCCATACACAAGCTATGAAACTGTTCCTTTAGTGATAAACTATTTGATATACCATTTCCTTGATATAGCCCTTCAAGTTTCTCCAGAATCTCATTGGCTGATGACGTACTAAGAACATTTGCAAGAATATTCTTAGCCAAAGACATGTGAATTGAACTCAAAGCTCTCAAATCTAGTTCCTCCCACTTCTCATTGTTCATGTTGGAAATGTTTCCTTTCAATTCCTTGTGTAATCCTAATTGTATCAAAATGTATTTAACCTGAATTTCCCACAAGCCAAAATTGTAACACCGCAAAATTTGCCCTCACACTTTACCATCAATAAGTGGCTTATGCTTCACACACATATGCATTTAGGTCATAAACATCATACATGCATCATTGGCTTTCCCAAGGCATGGGATCATAGGCTTCTATGTCATTGATTATTCAAAGCAAGAAGAATGAGGTGGGCTCAATCACTCAAACTACAAAAGCTCCTCATGCCTCAAGACATCATGTTTGGTTCACCATTTCATCAGGTGATTCAAATTTGCAAGAAAGTTGAAGAGGATCACTCTCTCCTATCTCTTGATCCTCAAGTTAGGGTTTTGATTACTTGTGTATATGACATATTCATGGGCAAAGATTTTGAAATTATAACATCCTCATATCATAAATAACATCTTGGCTCAATGCTATCCTGAGGAATTAGGGTTTTGAAGGACAATCAACATATCCTATCTTTTGGGGCCAAATTAGGGTTTTGCCTAAAATTTGTTTATCTCTGATTCTTTGAGCAAAACTTGATTCCATGATCTTCTATATGTTCTCAAGTATCTATGAGGGGAGTATTCACCATCAATTTATTTCATAAGGGCTTCAATTGGCTAGATGATTAAGAATCAACCAAATTGGGAACAAAGTCAACTGAACAGTGAAAAAGTCAACCCCTGACTTTTTGAAGTCAATTTTGGTTTCATCGTGTCAAATGGGATCAATGGATGGAATTTGGTCCAGAAATGTCAAAGGAATCACGAAAATCAAGCTTGTGTGGAAAGTTACCAAATTTGGCAAATTAGGGTTTTAGGGAAAGTTTCCATTTTGGGAAAGTCTTCAATGGTTTGCAGCCAACTTCAAGGCCATTTTTCTCCATGTTCAAAGCTTCATTTCAGTTTTTGTCTAACTTGAAAGTTGTAGTATGCATTTCAAACTTTCCAACCATATAAAGAATGCCTCAAGTGGAAAAAACTTAGAAATTTTCTAGTTTCAAAAACCAGTTTTGTGTCCACAAGTTTAACACCACTTTCTATCATGTTCCAAACTTCTAATCCATTTTCCACCAACACAAAACTTGTTGTATCAAACATCACCTTTCCAATGATACCAAGATCATACAAATTGGCTCATTGATCATCAAGTTATGGCCCTCCAAAATCATCACCATGTAAGATGCTTCTCAAGTGTTCAAGTCACGACATTTCAAATTGCAAGGCCTTGTATTATTGTTGTACCCTTGGCATGCGTATCCTTACTTCATGTCACCATGTTTACTCTTTTAAGCCACACCAAAATCCTTACACAAGACATACGCATCCCAACATTACTTCACATAGCCATGAGAACTTGTCATGAAAGTTGTGATTCTGATGTGCAGCAGCCAGCCAATGCATCATACATCATTATCACCATCATCTTATGGTACATTATAGCAACAAGACACACACATGAGCCAAAGCCCGTGCCAAGCAAAACTTCACCCTCACTTTTCAGTTTTCTTAACCACCTTCCTAACTGATTTTTAATCATGGTAAACATCCTAACCTCACTCTAACTACACATATAAGACTCTCTAACAACCTCTAACTATTTCAGTTACACACACATTGAAGAAACTAGATCAAAATTCCATTTTTTTCACTCTCAACTTCAGAGCTTCGAAACTCACTCATCTCAAGAGCTTTTGCTGAGATTCTTTCACCCACATCATCACACCATTGAAGAGAAGCTTCTGTATGCATCTTTCTTGAGCTGGAGCAGCCATAAAACCATACACGATTTCACACCAGTTCTTCATCAACTTGCATTTTCAAGCAAGATTCAAGGGTTCTTAAGCATTTATTTTGCTCCAAAGAAGATTCCAAGTACTTGCAGGAAGTTTTAGGGTTTCTTTGAGCTTGAAAAGCTTCTTCGGCCAAGTGAGGATTCTTGAATTTTAAGCATCATTTTAGAATAATGTATGAGGTGAGGATCATTTAGATTAGGTGCGTCTGAAGCCCTTCTAATGGAGGCAATGTTTGTGGATAAAATTTAGGCAAAATGTGGAGATCTTGAATTTTTGAACTTAATTTATTTCCTTTCGTTTAGCATGATAGCGGCATTGTATGAAAATTTTGAGCTCATATTTGGAATCAGCACGAAAAACCGAGTAAGATAGTGGTCCTCTTTCTCATTTCTGGAATGTTTCATCACAATTAACGGTGGAGGTCCACCGGAGAAGACGACCGGAGCCCTAGCTCCGGCGTCTGGTCTTTAACTCTTTTCACCGGTCAATGCTTGCATGTTCTGATGTGGGTCACGCGATTCTTTTAATCTGACTTGTAAGATATCGCCAGCGCATTAAAATTGATTCAAATAATTTCCCACGTGCCCTTTTCATTTCCTTCGTTTTTTTTTAATTTTCAAAATTTAATTAATTAAAATAAATTAATAATAATCAGAATTTGTGGTTTTTTTTGTTTGGTTTGTGATTGGGCTCATACGCGCATTGCTTTTGGCACCCCCTCTCCGTCCCATTGTAGAATCTGATCTGGAGAATTACTTTGGTTGTACCCCCTCTCTCATATTTGTGCATTTTTAATTTCTTTTTAATACTTCTTTCATTTGATTATTTTAAAAATAGTTTCCTTTGAATAAAAATTCCCAGAAAATTCACATGTGATATTGGGAATTTTAATTAATTTTACAATTTTTTTAATTCCAATTTTGGATAACTGGGTATTTGTTTTGGAATTTTGATTTGAATGTGTACAAATTGACATAGTTTACACATTAGGGTTTGAAATTGACTTTTCCTAATTGTTCTTGATCCCAATTTTTGTGTACATTTAGTCACTTGATTGTATGGCATGTTGATATTCATTTGGTATTTTTCCCATTATTTTTGGATCACTTTTGAATCATCTTCTTGAAACTTGTTTGGATTGATACTTACTTTGTAGCTTGCATATGGTTTAACATTTTTTGAACATGTTTTGTACATAATTTTGGACATATTTTTGTAGCAGGTTAAACCACTGACTTCATCATACCATGGCTAAAATATCATAATTTTTCAAAACTTCTAACTATTTTTCATGAGTGGTTCGTTGCATGCCTAATGCTTTGGTGTGTGCCTAGAATTAGGGTTGAACTTGATGCTTGTGTGTGACTTTTCTTAAGCCAATTTCCTTGATATGTTTAGACACATTCATGATGGTATTTTGTACTCCATTGTGATGCTTTGATGTAGATTTTTGACCATGATCTATGAGTTTACTTTGAACCCTAAATGCATGCTCGATGCTTGTTCCATGTTTACTTAAGTGATTGGATTTGATGATGCATTTATGCAACCCTTTTAGGGATCTTTTGAGCATTGATTTACACTTGTTCTATCATGAGGTAAAGCATTTCCATACCATTTTATATGTCATTTTGTGTGCCTCTAATTGGTGTTATACTTGCATGAATTTGAACATGATTGTGTATCATCTTTGACAACTTCCTTTGAGCCAAATGTATGCCATCTTTATTCAATGCTTGTGGACTTAAATGTGAGATATTATGGATCATTTGCTACTAACTTTTATGCTTATATACTCACTTGGCATGACCTTTTCATACTTGTACTTGATTCAAACTTCACATGCCTTTAGAGGATGATTAGAGTTGACTTTGGTTCCCACTTGCACTAATATTTGAGAATGTGTTGCCATGACCACTTTGTGACTATTTGAGGTTACTTTCAAGCATTGAATACATGAGCTAGCTTCTGACTTAGGTCATTTACAAGTCAACTTCATGCTTACTTGTTCATTGTATGTTTATAAGTGAACGATGCATCCTAAAGATGACATGCTTGTGTAGAATTGCGTAACTTTTTGAACATGAATTGGTGTGGATTCCATAATCATTTCATGACATTATTCCATGACTGTACCATGTGTGCTACTGACCTAACTTGTATGATTGGTTTAACATCACTTGTGTAGCCTTTTAAGGTGTGCTTTACATGACTTTTTGATTGACAATTGTTTGTGTGCTAACATGAGACATAACTTGAAACTTTTTTATCTTTCTTATGACAACAACATATAGATGCGATATAGTAGGACATAGTTACTTCCCCACTTAGGTTCCCACCCTTTTAGGAATCTTTTCCTTTTGTTAATTGATTGACATTACTTCTAGTGTAGTCTTAGGACATTTGCATATGCATAAGTGCATTGTTTTGCATATTTATTTCAACTATCAAATAGTTGAGCTTGGTTGAAATACATGAACACTTGTATCATTTTACATTGACATCTACTCTTAGGTGACTTCTCTTTCATCTCACTTCTTCTTCATTACTTCCTTGAATTGTGATTGAATCATCTATTCTTTACTTGTGTATGATCACATGTTCCTTTAAGGTTCCTAGCTTGAATCTAATTTTAGATTAGGTTTAAAGTAGGAAAGCCAATAGGTTATCAATCCAAGCATACTAACATTGGTAGAGATTCCCTTTCCTAACTTCAACTATAGGATCAATCATTGCATGACAACTTCTAGGATGGGGGCGACATTGTAAAGTATTCGCTCCTATGTCATAGTCTTTAGCATGATACATATCGCAAAAAAAAAAAACAAATCAAAACACTTCTTCTAAAATACATACACAAATCAATCGTCTTCCTTTGGAATTCTTTTCTCATCTCACTCCTTCTAATCGTAAGGACACACTATTTCCGTTTTACCGCAAACAAGTAAACGCGTAAGTCTCCACACAACGAGCGACAACACCTAAACTGCTAGCACGCAAACGTTAGCATCGTCCGCCTAAAAAACACCAAACAAACAAGGCCACCAGTAGTGGGTCGAACTACGACTGCTCTGATTTCCTCTCTCTCGTCCAATTGAGGATACGTAGGCACAAGACGGTGATGTCTTGGCGATTAACCTTCTCCCATTCCCCGTAGTCCTACGAACTACGTTGACTCTGACTTTCCCATTCCCGAGGGAATACGTAGGCCTAGGACGACGAAGTCCTATCGAGTCACCTTTTGTGATTTTCCCCTCTTCTTTGTTTCTCATTCTATTCCTTTCCAGTTAGCAGTGGAGCTTCAGATATCTACACCCTTTGATCAGAACAACAAGCGTGGATCCCATCGAGTACGATGGATGCGAGGGGGTGCTAATACCTTCCTCTCGCGTAACCGACTCCCGAACCCCGATCTTGGTTGCGATGACCATGTCTTTCCCATCTTTTAGGTTTTCTTTGATCGTTTCCTTTCCCTTCATCGGGATGAATAACGTTCGGAGGCGACTCTCCTGTTTTCTCGCGGGTTGTTTTTCGCGTTCCGACAGCTGGCGACTCTGCTGGGGAAGTTTCCCATCCCTAAGCGATTCAATCCTAGCGCTTGTTTGTTTTTGGTTATTAGGTATTTATTTATATGCTTTACCTGTTTTATTTATGGCTTTTATTGCATGTTTATTGCTTTTATCGCATTTATCTGCTTTATTGCATTTCATTACTGCCATATATATACTGGACTGTGCTGGATTGCTGGTTTTCTTTAGTGGGCAGGGTGTTCTGAGAGATAAGCACACTACCCAAGGCTTGAGTATACATACAGGTTTTAGAGTGGATAGTCATGTCGCTTGCGTGGTGGTGACCATGTATAGTGTTCACGAGACCCACAGCCAGACGAGGTTCCTTTGGGAGATATTCTATACTGCATGTTGATGCAGGTCATAGGATGTTCCCATTGTGAGTTGTCGACTCTGGTGACCATTCTCGAGGACTCAATTAAGCTACTCCTCTAAAGAGGTAATAATGTCAAATCAGAAATGGTGAACACATTATTGCTTCTTGACCCGAGGACCCAAAGCTGGGAACTTGCTATAAGATGACCTTTTTGAGGGGGAATCAGTGGAGGCACTCCTCGATTGGCGATAATACTGTACCCAGAAGGACGAATCTATTATTGCTTCTCGACCTCAGTGCCAGAAACTGAGGATCCTTCGTTTTAGAACCCACATGAGATAGGGGATGGGTGTTTACATGTTTGTAGGAAACTTTGACCTCCAACCTACCCGATTATCTGCTATTCTTGCTGAAGTGAACAGTTGATCCTATTATATTTAGCCGTTTGCTATTCGTATAGTTCAGCACAGACACGTCCAGCTATATGTGGCACTTCTGATACCATGCCTATGCATTGCATCATTTCATACCCTAACATTCATGTTTTTTTTCATTTCCAGGTTTATATCTTACTCTTGATTCCAGTCAGAGGGTTTCTACAGGGATGAATACTGAGAAGAAGAAAAATAGCATCATCTACAAGTTTCCAAAGGCTAATCTAGTCCCCATTAACAACTTGAAGGCTTTGGCGAATTCTGATGTGTTGGGAGTTTTCAAGAAGTACGGCTGTATCCTATCTTTTGTTCATAACATCAATGATTATGAGTACATGGGGTATTCACACATTGATGCAGTTCTACGTCCTCCTTTGAGATGTTTCACATTTCCAGACTATCTATTGGTCCCAACCCTGGAGGAGTATGCAAGTATCTTAGGGATTTCCATCAAGGAGAGCGCACCTTTCTTTGGCTCCAAGAAATATCCTGAGTTCGTGGATGTGGCCGGTGCTCTTTATTTGAGCAAATCAACGTTGGAAGCTAACATAGCCAGTAAAGGAGGTTTTTGGGGTTATCATCTAGATTACTTGACAAAGAAAGCTCAAGAGGCTGCTGAAGCCAAAAGATGGACTACTTTCAATGCAATATTGGCCCTCTATGTGTACGGTATTGTTCTATTCCCGAATGTGTCTGACTTCGTCGATATGGATGTTATCCGAATATTTACGATGCAGAATCCTATGCCAACTTTGTTGGGGGATCTTTATCATTCAGTGCATAATAGAAACGAGAAAAGAAGAGAAGGATTTGTTCATTGTTGTGCACCTCTCTTTTACAAATGGTTTGCAAACCGTCTAACTCATTCGGGCACTTTTGTGGATACCAAGGATTCTCTAGAGTGGTGTCAGAGACTGATGGGTTTGGCCGCCAAAGATATTGCTTGAATAAATTATGGGTTGCTTTGTAAGGATATTATTCACAGTTTTGGTGAGTTCCCTAATGTGCCGTTGATAGGGTGAAAAGGGGGAATCAACTATAACCCCTCTTTGGTTATCAGACAATTTGGGTATGCCTTGACAGGTCCACCAGTCAAAAGGGATGTCGAAGAGTCCTTATACTTCCAAGTAATGGATGGTGTGGCGATAGCGCAAAAAGCTTCTGATGCTTGGCTCAGTATACAGAAAAGAGGGAAAATTGTTTTGGGGAAGTTCAATAACCGAACATATCCCCCGTATGAAGACTGGCTAACGAAGATGGTTGAGGATTTCTATTTGCCTTTTGACCCGACACCTCCTTTGTATCCCTTGGTTGTGGAAGAAAGAACCACTGTAGCTATTGAAGAATACAATAAGTTGCAAGCTATTATGAATGAACTCTGTGTAGAGAAATCCGACCTGAGTAGCCGCCTTCAGGATGCTTTGCATATCAATAGGGGATTGGAATGTAAGGCCCAAGACGCAACAAAGTTGCTAGCGGAAAGAGAGAAAGACTTTGAAGATAGGGCTCAGTTTTATCGGAAAGCCAGCATGGCTGCAGAATCCTCTGCCAAGGTTCACAAGCACACTAAGCAACTCTTATTTGAGGCGAATGTCAAGCTTGTTGATTCTTAGAAAATGTGGGATGACTTTGCGACCTGCTGGAACAAGAGAGAAGATGAAGTCAGGGCTGAAAATGAAGAACTGAAGAAAGAACTCAAAGCGAAAGAGGAAGAGCTCCAGAATACGAAAAGAGGCAAAAGGCACTTTTCTGACAAGGTGAAGAAGGCTCAAAGGGAAATCAAAGAGCTCAAAGTCCAAGCTGGAATAAAGAAGGCAAAGCTAATAGATCTCTTTGGAGATGATGACAGCGCAGATCATATTGGTAAGTTGAACCAGGGTATAGGGAAAAGAAACAAGCTCATCAAGGGGTTGATAGAGCGACCAACTCATCCTGATACCGAAGCACTTCTCAAGCAGGTCAGGAGCAGTTTGTATGGACTAGGGGTTTAGGAATGAATTGTCTCTCTATTTCTGTGTGTTGCTTATTGTGATTACCATCAGGCTTGTTGATGGAATCACATGTGGTTGTTCCAGAATTATTTGTATGACTCTTTGAAGTATTATATGATGAGATGTTTCTTTCAAGAATATTTGTTTTAACAATATTTGTTTCGACAATATTATCTCAACAACGTTTGTTTTAGCTATATTTTCTCTGCAATATCTATCTGTTCCAGTTATATCTTCTCAGCAATGTATCGGATCCCTCACCCGGTTAAACTGGAATCGAAGTATAGAAATACCTTGGAAATGATTAAACATGACATATGCATGCATTCACGCATTTCATTTTGCATAACAGGTGTTTACAATGGATTTCTTACCTTGTTTGATTGAACAGGTAGGATTGCTAACTCTTACCTTCACCGTTACTCAACACGGCAGAATCAACAGAGAGCCATGGAGCAAATGCAAGCAGAGATGGCTGAGATGAGGGCCTGTATAAACCAATTCATGGATATCATGCAAGGGGTGGCTCAGGGCCAGCAAGAACTGAGGGCTATGGTTCAGAGGCCTAAGGTTAAAGTTCATAATGCTGATAATCAGGTTGACTCTCCGGTTGGAGGTGGTGTTCCCGTTGTCAGAGTTGCTGGTGGCGTTCCTGTTGGTGGAGCTACTGGGGGTCCTATTCCCATTCCTATTCATAATCCTCATCTAGAGGACAATCATGATGATCAGTTTTCTTTGATGAAGGCAAACTTGGGAAGTAATGATGGTGATGGAGACATAAACTATCAGTTGCTCGCTGAGAGGATTAAGGCCATGGAGTGTCAGAACACCATGGTAATTGATGTGACATATATGGGACTGGTCTAGGGAGTAAGGATTCCTCCCAAATTCAAAGCACCGACTTTTGACAAATACAATGGCAACTTTTTCCCGAAGACTCATCTTCAAGCCTATTTAGGAAAATATCCGATTATTCCAACGACGAGAAGTTGTGGATGTACTTCTTCCAAGATAGCCTATTTGGGGCTTCATTGGAATGGTATATGAAGCTCGAAAGAACTCATGTCAGAAACTGGAAGGATTTGGCTGAGGCATTCCTGAAATAGTATCGGTATAACATTGATATGGCGCCCAATGGAACTCAGTTACAGAGTCAGACTCAGAAGAGTAAGAAGAGTTTTAAAGAATACGCCCAGTGGTGGCGTGAGTTAGCAGCACGGGTTCAACCGCCTGTACTTGAAAGGGAGATGGTAGATATGTTCATGGGGACATTACAGGGTCCATTCCTGGAACCCCTTGTAGGGTGTCCATCAACAGGTTTTTCTGATATCGTAGTTGTCAGAGAAAGAATTGAAAATCTGTTGAAACTGAAAAAGATTATAGATGGTGTTGGGTCGCCTTTCGGTGCAGGGAAATCTTTTGTGGGTGCGAATAAAAAGCGTGAAGGAGAAACCAATGCTACGTCCTCTTACAAGGGCAGAGGTAGAGGGTATCTGGCTCAGTATCATCAGGCAACTACTGTGACAATCCCTGTTACTGAACAATACGAAAACCCTCAGCAGCAAAACTATCAACAATAGAGACAACAGAGGTCAAGAAGGCATGAGAGAAGGTTCGATCTAATCCCTATTCCTCACAACCATTTGCTTGCTCGTTTGGTCGAAGGTTCTCTGGTTCATCTGAGGGAGGCCAAGCCTGTTCCAGACCCTATTCCTCCTGGCGATGACATGGATGCTAGAAGTGAGTATCACTCAGGAACACTAGGCCATTCAATTGAATATTGGAACGTGTTCAAGCACAAGGTGCAAGATCTGGTCGATTCAGAGGTCATGACATTCACTGCAAACGATTTGCACATCAATTGAATCCTCCTTTCTCAAATGAGCATTCAGAGTGCAAGGGCATCGTCAGAAGCAATAAGTCCAGACGGAGTTAGACCTCCTTAACAATGGCAATCTTCAACTTCTTTACTGCATTTTTCATTTGTATCTTTCCTTGTTTGTTAATGCTTTATTTGCATGTAAAAACTTGTTCGTTTTCAAATGATTATCTTAATGTGATGAATATGTTTTTCTTAAAGTATTCCGTTCTTATTCATTCATATAAATATTTCTATGAACTGCAATACCAACTTTCATGCTTAAACTCTTGGAGGAAGGTTGACGAATTGAAAACGCAAACTTTCTGGTCGTATGCTTTTGGAACAAAACCTTGCTGATGATGTACAAGCATTGTTTCAACTCCCCAAACACCGGAGATATAAGGGAGATAAACCCTTGTCAACCCCTTTGAGCCTCAAAGTAGGAGTTTCTTTTCATTCGAAAAAACCCCTCACATCTAACCACGGGGCAGGGTAGTTGTCAGTTGATTTGACCAAGCGCTCAAATTTCAAAAGGAGTACGAATATAAAGGTCCATTACCTTTTATTCCTCACACATCAGAAGGTCAAAGGGGCAAAAAACCACAATGGTTTTCCCTCACCGCAAGAAGTGAGGCTGTCACAATCATTTCAAAGAAGCCAAGACAGCCAGTGTCACATGATTTGTTCAAAAAAAAAAAGAGAAAGAGAAAGAAAGCCCACTAAGTCGAAAGCTTGAAAACAAATGACTTAGGCAAAAGTTAGGGCATTCCGCTGGACATCACAATCGAAAAGGATTCAAAAGAATCAGTCCAGGAAAAATCAGGGAAATAAATGAAAAAAATAAATAGAAAGCAAAAAGGATTACAAGAGAAAAATCCTCGAGCAAGAGCAAGAACAAATTGTGTGACTACAGACACAAAAGAAAAAAGGAGTGACTCCCACTCCAAAAACCTTGGGGCTCCTTAACCATCATTGCTGACATTCAATAACCTTTTGAAAGGTGAGCACTCGTGCCAAATTAACTGAATATAGGACTGGAGGACATCAAGGAGAATGGGTGGTGTAGCGTGCGATTTTTGTCGGTGACGCGACCACCTTATCGCCATGGGGTCCTCCTCACCGTAATGGTAGGAGTGAGGTGCCACTTTCTGATTTCTTATTTATCCCATGAAGCTGGAAGGGAAAGGGAAGCTATCTAAAACTAACCTTGCACGCTAATGTTTAACTGAATAAACGCTTAAGAGATTCGAGGAGTTCGGGGTCAGGTTATACAATGGGGAGTTGTCAGTTACTCATCCTATATGTGGTTATCCACAGGTTGTTAGCAATTTTCCTTACTGCTTTCTACTTTCTGGTGTTTATCTGTAAATGGGGAAGTTTCTTCTTTGGTAGATGTTTGAGAGAGAGAGTTTTTTGATGATTTTGGTGAGGTACTGGACCCCAATTTTGATTGGTGTGAAGGTACTAGACCTAGAGTTTTTGATTGGTGTGCTCGCTAAGATTTCGCAATCTTATGCCTACGTATTCCCGTTTAAAGAAACAGGGAAATCAGAGCAATCGTAGTTTGTCCTATTCTATGGGAGGAAAAGATGTTTGAGTGTCTTGTTTAAAGCCCAAGATTGAAGATAAATGAGTATTTGTGTCTTATTCAAAGCCCTAGATTGAAGCTAAAAGATTTGTCTGAGAGAGAATTTGTCATCTCTAAAGGGAGACATCTCGTCTATTTACCACAACTGTTTGGTGACTGATTATAAAGTAGGGTTACTTTAATTGGGATATGAGAATCCAGTAATGCCATAATTTCCTTTATAGGGGATTTGTCCTGAAGGAGAAAACTTTAACTCAGTGTTGAGCAATGCCGTTTTTCCTTAGGAGTCTTTCATGCTAAGAGAGGGACAGTGGCTTGGATGTAAATAATCTAGAGGCTTACCGCTTACAACAATTATATGAAAGAGGGGGATTTACCAGGATAAGAGATGGAAGATAGCTTGGATATTTGAATCGATAAGTGTGCCACTTACAGCAGTTATCTGGGATTAGGGTTTGTTTTGAATGATCTGTTTTGATGTGTGATATACAAAGAAGTGTCTTCCTGTAGAGAGTTTTGATTTCCTCTGAGGGAATTTTAGTTTTTGTATGTGCCTTGATTGAAGCCCAAGGTTGAAGCTAAGAGATTGATTGACTCCACTAGGGAAGTCCTTATACAAAGCCTAAGAGGAGGCTGAAAAAGACTGACTCAACTAGAGAGTGTTTATCTGTCTTGTACAAAGCCCAAGATTGAGGCTAAAAAAGAAACTGACTCTTTGGGGGATATCATTATACAAAGCCTAAGAGGAGGCTAAAAGAGGATAACTCAACAAGAGAGTGTTTAGGGAGGTTTTATATGGTGTCTTGTACAAAGCCCAAGATTGAGGCTAAAAGTAGTTGACTGACTCAGCTTGAGAGTACGACTTGTTTTGTACAAAGCCCAAGATTGAGGCTAGCTCTACTAAGGAAGATCATTATACGAAGCCTAAGAGGAGGCTGAAAAGAGATTTAACTCTGCTTAAGGAGATTAACTCCCAAAGCCTAAAAGAAGGCTGGGAGGAATTGACTCCGCTGGGAAGATATTTATCCAGAGCTTAAGAGAAGGTTATGAAGATTTTGACCTTGCCGGAGAAAGTTTACATATGTCTTATACAAAGCCCGAGATTGAGGCTAAAACGAATGACTTAACAAGAGAGTGTTTATGGTGTCTTGTATAAAGCCCAAGATTGGGGCTGAAAAAAGAATGACTCAACAAGAGAGTGTTTTTATCTGTCTTGTACAAAGCCCAAGATTGTGGCTGAAAAGAGACTGACTCAACAAGAGAGTGTTTTAAACGGGGATTAACTCAACAAGAGAGTGCTTTAAAAGGCGATTGACTCAATAAGAGAGTACTTTGTTTGTCTTGTATAAAGCCCAATATTGAGGCTGAAAGAGTTGGGGAAAAATCATTATACAAAGCCTAAGAGGAGGCTGAAAAAGGTTGACCTAAACAAGAGAGTGCTTTTGAGAAAGAAGATTTACTCAACAATAAAGTACTTTTGAAGCTAGATCTGCTGAGGAAAATCATTATACAAAGCCTAAGAGGAGGTTGGCTTCTGCTGAGGACTAATGAGATTCAGAGGCAGGTCCAAAATGGGGAATCAACTCTTGCCGAGGGTTACAGAAAAGTTGAGGTATCAGATGCCTTGAGGTTCTGATGATAAGCTGACCCTGGCTGGGGAAACTTAAAGGGAGAATTTAAAGATTGAGTTTTGAAAACCTATAGAGGTTTCAACTCTACTGGAGATTGGTTAAAATGACCAGGGGTTTTCCTGTGTTTGTAGGGAACTTGAGAATGTCTTTGAGATCCAAGAGGGGATTAGACTGTCCAAGTCTACTGGTATGGAAGAGTTTATCTTTGTATGATGCCCAAGAGGAGGCTGGTATTTTAAGGGATGAGAATCAGCCCTAAATTGTCCAAGGTTTTAACTCTTTAGAAAGACTGCTCTAACAAAGGATGACTAAGTTTTGTCTTATACCTTTAAGAGGTCTTCATGGTCCTTGTATTAAGCCCAAGAGAAGGCATGAGAACTTCTAAGAAGCCGGAGGGTCCTTCTACAAAGCCCAAAAGGAGGCTGGGATACTTTTAGGAAGCCTGTGGGTCCAAACTTAAGAAAAGTTCAAGAAAAGTTTCATCGGGAATAATCTTTTCTTTAATGAACAGTTCTAGGGTTTGAAGAAATTCAAGAGAGGTTTCACCGGGAACTAATCCTCTCTGGGGAAATGAACTTCTTTGACAATTTCTAATAGTGACAGTCTTAGAAAAGTTTCACTGGGAATAATGTCTTTCTCTTTGTTCCATATTGTATAAGCCCAAGAGAAGGCAAGACTGTATCTGGAATTCCTATGGGGAACTAGTTTTGACTGTTGAAAGTGTGACCACTGGCTTTATCTAGTTCTAGACCTAATAGTCGGGAAAAACTCTAAGCAGATATATACAAGCATATATATACAGATGAAATATATATTGTATGTAAAAAATAGGTTGGAGGACTTACAGGTGAGCAAGCTTCCAGCACAAACAATTATATATATATATATATATATATATGTGCAAGTATGTAAAATAAAGCTATTTAAAACTTACAGGCGAGCAAGCTTCCATTGTAACAGCTGTATTGTTAGTTGTTCAAGAAATTAAAGAAAGTTTTGATAACAACTATGAGTTTGAACCTAAATCAAAAGGGAAGGTGATTTTGAAAAGATTGTTGGGGCTTATACTTAAGGAGAGGCCCAGATGAAAAACAGTGATCGTACCGTTGATCTGAAGATTGTATTGGGACTTATACAATGACTGAGGCCCAAAAAGGTTTTCTGAACAAAGGGATGGGTCTTATAACTCAAGGAGAGGCCCAAAGGTTTGAAAAAGAAAAGAAATGGGACTTACAACACAAGGGTAGGCCCAGATAAAAATATTTTGAAAAGCGACGATCGCGCCGAGATTTTGAAAACACACTCGGACTTATACAATGACTGAGGCCCAAAATTATTTATGTACAAAGGGGGTTGGGTCTTACACTCTATTAGAGGCCCAAAGTGTTTTTAAAGAAAAGGAATGGGACTTACAACACAAGGGTAGGCCCAGATGGTTTTTTGTTTAAAAGACGACGACAACACCGAGATTTTAAAATCATATCGGGACTTATACAATGACTGAGGCCCAAAAAGGTTTATATTTACAAAGGGGTGGGACTTACACTCTATCAAGAGGCCCAAAGTGTTTGAAAATTTAAAATCGAGAGGAAACCCTAATTTTAAATTAAAATGTTATTTTTCAAAGGAAATTAAATGAAAAAAATGATATAAAATACCAAATATATTCAAAATCAAGTTGTACACTTTGAAAAATATTTTGAAAAATCATGTTTAATTACATGAAAGTTTGAAATTCAATTGGTTTTGAAAGATCAAAGTGGGAATTTCATTTAAAAATGTTTAAAAACAAATAAAATGAAATTAATTACAAAAATTCTAACTATATTAAAAAAATAATATAAATTGAATTTTTTATAAAATAAAATATATAAACATTTTTGTGAATTTTGAGAAAAAGAATCAATTCAAAAACACAAATATTCAGAGAGAAATTAATTTTTGAATCAATTAAACAAAAATAACCAAAATTCAAAAATTCAAATAATTTGAATTATGGTGCCAACGGTCATCTTCTTCTTCCTCGTGACCGCGCCATGGATGATTTGCATTTTCTCACTTTTCTCTCTGATTACTCAATGGTTTTGCACGATTCAAACACCAATCTTGTTTGTTTTTGAACAAGGATCACAACCATATAGATTAATTGCATTTATATTAAGCATGGAGTGAGAAATCAGAAGATAACCTCAAGAACCCTAATTTCAGCATAAGCATAATGAAATTCCATACATAATTGATTCATGGTAATTGATTGAGGGTTATTACTCTATATACATGTAGGAACAAGATGGCAACTCACAAATTCATTTATGATGCATGGAACATAGAGTTTGAAGGTGTCAGACTTACCTCTTGCAGCTGGTGATTGAGTTTTGTGATGGAGGTGTTGCAGCTAGATTCCAATGATTTGAACAGCTTCCTTAGGTGCCAAGGAGTGTGTTTGAATGCTTGGAGTGGATTGAAATGAGCTGGAACTGGTTGTGGTACCTCAACTGCAACTCTGTCAAGAACTTGAGCAATTGGCTGGTGATTTTGTGAATTTGATGTTCCAGATGTGCTTTTGTGTTATGGATCACTCATACATGATGTTTATGAGGTTTGTGTGTGATTGGTTTGGTTGGAATCACTCTCAATCTCAAAACCTGATAGTGACTTGGGTTAGAAGGAAAAATTGGAGTGAAAGGGAGATTTTGAGGAAAGCATCAGCTTGGGTGCTTTGGAGTACTCAAACTGATCACAATTGAGGTCTATTTATAGTGTGTCAAGTTTGTTTTGGCAGCAATAGTGTGTGGCAACTGCAGCAGGTCTGTGGCTAATGTGGATCAAATGGAATCTCAAGTCTCCTCTAGCCATTGACTTGAGGTTAGAGCACAGGCCTATGGTTCTTTGATTCAGTGCTAATTCTTGACTCATTCAGTTAGGAATGTGTCAGTCCATGCCACCTTGATGCATCCATTAAATGCTTGGAAACAAAATTGGAGTCTTTTGCACTTTTTAGCCTTTTTAGGTTTGTTATGGATATGTGTAGATTCTTGGACTTGGGAGGCTTGGGGATCAGATCATTCCCTTTTAATTTCATCCTCTGATGTTTCCAAATGGATGACAAGGCTTGGAGTTGTCCAAATTTTCCAAATCGAGCAAAACACCAAATTCTGCCTTGTACAAGACAGTTGGAAATGATGATTTTAAGGGGATCATATCTCCTTGCTCAGGTTAAGTTATGGTTGGCTCTTGTGCTTTTTAAAGAGCCCTCATATGATACAAAACATGTGTGATCATAGTTTGTTTTGAAACTATTTGGATCCCATTGAAAAATCCTCATGAACATTGATGTTCAAGGCTGGTAACTTAGGCAGATTTTCACTAAGTGTTGGAAAAGTGCCATTTTCTTCATTTTTGTCATTTTGATCAGTCCATAAATCAAAATCCATGAGGAATTGGAGTTTGAGGTAGTTGAAGCTTTTGTAGAGTGTAGGAAGATCTATAAATCAGGCTTTGGATCACTCAAAATGGTTGCTTGGATTAGAAGTTATGGTCCTTGGAAGTTGGTACCAAAACCATTTTGGTTCCATAACTTAGAAAAATTTTGGTTTCTCAAGGTTGCCCCTTTTGCAAGAAACCTCAATTTTCTTGATTTTTCTTAATGAATGATGATCAATACCATACATTAACATTATTTTTGACTTAGGGGAACCATATTTGTGAAAAATTCCAAAAAGTCAAACTTGATTTTGTGCACAGTTGACTTTTTTATCGGATGAAATCCAAACTGTGCAATCCTTTGTGAAATCAAGTCCTTGACCTAAATCAAACCTAATGGATGGATTCCATAGGTGTTATAGGGTGTATTGAATCATGTACCAAGGTTTGGGAGCATGTCTTGGTCAAAAGTCAAAGATACAGTTGACTTTTTCCTCGAAACCCTAATTGTGGTCCTGGTGAAATTGAAACTTGAGAGCCAAGCTTCTTGGGTCAATCCATTGTTGAAAATGGATCAATGTAGTGTATTGAAGGCCCTCAAATCATGTCTTAAGGTCTTGGCTCAGGCTTTGTCCCAAAAGTCAACTTAGTGGTGAATTAGGTCAAGAAACCATAATTCCTGATTTTTAGTAAATGCATCCCCTGAGGTTAAATTGACTTGATGATTGGGTCCATGAGGTCCCTTGGAGTATCTTGGGTTGTGCTTTGAATCATTGGCTCGTGCCCAGATGAAAATTTCCATCTGGAGGCCCTGGTCGACCAAAACCCTAATTTGGTAACACTGCCGATCTTGAGGCTTGATCCACTTAGAATGTTGCAACCTTGTGCTTGATTCTTGATGCGGGAGTCCTCTTGATCCCTTATAGGTGTTTGAGAGGTTAGACAAGTTGAAAATCATGTCATTCCTTGATTTATCCTTTCTCTAAGTGCTCTGAGAGGGCTTAAAACCCTAATTTTTGACTGTGGTGAATGCTCAATCATCTTTTAGGAGACTGATGAGGCATGAAGGTACATCCATATTGTGAAGATGATTTGCACAATGATGGGAAATCTTGGTGGTCAAAATTTGGGGTATGACAGGTGGGTACAAACAAAATTTTGAGCCATAAACCCTTCCTAATTGAGGTGAGGTTATTCCAAAGGCGTACTTTTGATAATTTTTTCCATTAAAAAATTATTGTCGCGTCTTAACTAGTGATTCATTCACAGGGTTTGGTGATATCTTTTCAATAAAAACTTTAAGATTAACATGTATGTTGCATTAGAATAATCATTCTCAGAACAAGCATTTTCTGCTTACATACATTGTACTGGACGCCAATGAAGCTTGCATAATGAGCATCAGTCGAAAAGTCTAACTTTGCCAAGAGGAAATTCCTGGATAAACATATTGAAGAGCATGTAGTCAAAAGACTCCGTCAGGTAACAATTTTCTCAGCAAGTTGTGCTTAGAGGTAGCCCATCTGGGGCAGTCACATCGAGAATTCTCTCCAAAGTTCAGCCAATTTGGGGCAGTCACGTCGAGAAACCTCTCCAAAGTTCATCCAATTTGGGGCAGTCACGTCGAGAAATCTCTCTAAAGTTCAGCCAATTTGGGGCAATTACGTCGCGAAATCTCTCCAAAGTTCAGCCAATCTAGGGCAATCATGCCGAGACAGAGGTAAAATTACTGCAAGACTCGTACTGAGGCAGGCCACCTCAGGAGCGAGAAGTTGTTCTCTCCAGAAGACGGTTAATCAGAATTGCTTCTCCAGGGTTCGATATACTGGGGTAGAATACATCAAGTCTTCGTGATACCTATCGAGGCAAGTTCCTTTATAGGTTATGTTGTACTTGAGACATCCCCTTGTTGTTTCATATGTACAAGACCGTTTTCCTCTCACAGCAGTTGTGGCATCGTTTAGATATGAGAATATATGTCTCCGCAGCAGAAATAGCTAAGGTTGTATCGTCCTCGACAGAGTGCTACGTTTTCTTATTGTTCTCCCCAGCGAGAGTACAGAGGTTTGACTTCCCCGGCCAGAGTTGGATTTGTCTTTTCTCGAGCAAGAGTTCAAGTCTCCAGACAGGGTAAGGATGGTTTAATTTGCTCTCCAAGTAGGTTGGCATCCCCAGCAGAAGGCTTGTTTGGTCTCCCGTCCCTAGTAGAGTTTCTCTCCCCACAGAGTACTGGTATATGATTTCCTTATCAAGTCAGGAAGCGTAATTCCCCAACAGGAGGCCCGTTTGATCTCTATTCTCCGACAAGCATTTCCTTCCTCAGTAGAGGCTTGTTTGATCTCAGTTCCCCTGACAGCCAAGTCAGAAAGTTGTCATTTCCCCAACAAAGTTTAGTGGCTATAGGTGATGTCTTCCCAACAAGTCATCCTTCCCCGCAGTTGCAGAGACCGGAAGTTCGCAGCAAGTTTTGACAGTTCAGAGCCCAGATATATCAATATTACTCCCTAGCCGAGTTGTTGATCTTTCCCCCACAGAAAGTCAGAAGATCAGATCAGTGGTCATTTCCTCAGCAGAGTTGCTAATCATTGTCCCCCAAAAAGGATTCTCTCTGTATCTTGCATATAGTAATCATTATTACATCACATCTTCAAAATGCATAGCATTTCCATTTCGTATGGAGCATTACGCCATAGAAAAATTCAAACATATGCATCTGAAGCATAAGCCTGGTTTGATACTTTCTTTGCCAAATGTTTCCCTAGCAGAAAATGATGTAACTCAGGAGAGATCGTTTAACTGTCGCCCCAAGCAGAGGCTTCAACCAATCCTTAGTGTAGTAAATCTATCAATCTTACCCTTTCGATCTTCATTCCCTAGCAGAGTCGTCTGACTAGGATTCCATTATCCCCTCAAAATTGCCTCTTTCACCCATTGTTCGAGGTTTATGTGCGTTAATCTTGATATTTTTGGGATGATGTTGTTTCAACACTCGTCCGTGTTTGTTTCAGTTTCATCAATACTCGTCTGTATTAATCCTAGATTCTTAGACACTCGTCCGTGTTCCATTTCACTTCTTCAATACTTCGTTCGTATCGATCTTAGACACTCGTCTGTGTTTGTTTCAGTTTCATTAGTACTCGTCCGTACTGATCCTAGATTTTTTCGACACCTGTCCGTGTTCGATTTCATTTCTTCAATAATTCGTCCTTATTGATCTTAGACACTCGTCCGTGTTTGTTTCAGTTTCATCAATACTCGTCCATAATGATCCTAGATTTTTAGACACTCGTCGTGATCTTTCAACACTCGTGCGTGTTTGATTTCATTTCTTCAATACTTCGTCCGTATTGATCTTAGACACTCATTCGTGTTTGTTTCAGTTTCATCAGTACTCGTCCATACTGATCCTAAATTCTTTCGACACCCATCCGTGTTCGATTTCATTTCTTCAATACTTCGTCCGTACCGTCAATTCAGTACACTCGTCTATGTCTGTATTTTCTTTGATACCTGTAAGTATCATCTTTCGATACTCGTATGTATCGTCAATTCAGTACACTCATCCGTGTCTATATTTTCTTTGATACATGTAAGTATCATCTTTTGATACTCGTCCGTATCCTCAATTCAGTACACTCGTTCGTGTCTGTATTTTCTTTGATACCTGTAAGTATCATCTTTCGATACTCGTCCGTATCGTCAATTCAACACACTCGTCTGTGTTTGTTTCTGTTTCATCAATACTAGTCTGTATTGATCCTAGATTTTATATACTCGTAGTAATTTCTTTAGCACTCATCTGTATTGATATTAGGCACTCGTCTATGTTCACCCCTTTGATTTCAAGCACGCATCCGCAATTGTTTCGTTCTATTTCAATAATTCGTCCGTATTGATTTTTGACAACCGTCCGTGTTTATGATTTTATACCTCTTATTACTAGTTCCCTAGCGGAGTCGTCCCTCCCTTTGCAGGTCGCAAATTTTGTGTGGTTATTTTGGTATTCAATATCCTTTTTACCCTGAATGTCTGAAAGTCGTGCTTATTCTTGGTTTTAAACACTCGTCCATGTTCATCTTTCTTTGATACCTGTAAGTATCATCTTTTGATACTCGTCCGTATCGTTAACCTAAACACTCGTCCGTGTTCATCTTTCTTTGATACCTGTAAGTATCATCTTTCGATACTCGTCCGTATCGTTAACCTAAACACTCGTCAGTGTTCGTCTTTTTTTGATACCTGTAAGTATCATCTTTCAATACTCGTCCGTATCATTAACTTTAACACTCGACCGTGTTTACCTTTCTTTGATACCTATAAGTATCATCTTTCGATACTCGTCCGTATCGTTAACCTACACACTCGTCTGTGTCTGTATTTTCTTTGACACCTGTAAGTATCATCTTTCAATATTCGTCCGTATCGTTGATTCAAATCCATCTTTACGTTTTATCTCGTGATTTAAGACACTCGTCTATGCCATCTCTTCTCCCTAGCAGATCTCTTAATCTTTTCTACCCTTTCATCCCCAGTAGATTCATTCACGCTCATCAAGTTTTCTACCTTTATTTTCTACCCACAGAGTGCAAATTATCCGTTTCTTTTGGTATTCAATCCCTATTTCCCTTGAATGTATGAAAGCCGCTGCTCTCATCCCTTCAGGTCCACAGTTGATTGAATAGAGGCAGCTGTAACACCCCAAAAATTTCCCTCACACTTTACCATCAATAAGTGGCTTATGCTTCACACACATATGCATTTAGGTCATAAACATTATACATGCATCATTGGCTTTCCCAAGGCATGGGATCAGAGGCTTCTATGTCATTGATTGTTCAAAGCAAGAAGAATAAGGTGTGCTCAATCACTCAAGCTACAAAGGCTCCTCATGCCTCAAGACATCATGTTTAGTTCACCATTTCATCAGGTGATTGAAATTTGCAAGAAACTTGAAGAAGATCACTCTCTCCTATCTCTTGATCCTCAAGTTAGGGTTTTGATTACTTGTGTTTATGACATATTCATGGGCAAAGATTTTGAAGTTATAACATCCTCATATCACAAATAATATCTTGGCTCAATGCTTTCCAAAGGAATTAGGGTTTTGAAGGACAATCAACATCTCCTATCTTTTGGGGCCAAATTAGGGTTTTACCTAAAATCTGTTTATCTCTGATTCCTTGAGAAAAACTTGATTCCATGGTCTTCTATATGTTCTGAAGTATTTATGAGGGGAGTATTGACCATCAATTTCATTCTGAAGGGCTTCAATTGGTTAGATGATTGAGAATCAACCAAATTGGAACAAAGTCAACTAAACAGTGAAAAAGTCAACCCTGAATTTTTGAAGTCAATTTTGGGTTCATCGTGTCAAATGGGATCAATGGATGGAATTTGGTCAAGAAATGTCAAAGGAATCATCAAAATCAAGCTTGTGTGTAAAGTTACCAAATTTGGCAAATTATGGTTTTAGGGAAAGTTTCCATTTTGGGAAAGTCCTCAATGGTTTGCAGCCAACTTCAAGGCCATTTTTCTCCATGTTCAAAGCTTCATTTTAGTTTTTGTCTAACAAGAATGTTGTAGTATGCATTTCAATCTTTCCAACCATAAAAAAATGCCTCATTTGGATTCCTAAATCAAAACTTATGCTCAATCAAAGTTGGGACATTTAAGTTGTTCAAGTGGAAAAAACTTAGAAATTTTCTAGTTTCAAAAACCAATTTTGTGTCCACAAGTTTAACACCACTTTCTATCATGTTCCAAGCTTCTAATCCATTTTCCATAAACACAAAACTTGTTGTATCAAACATCACCTTTCCAATGATAGCATGAGCATACAAATTGGCTCATTGATCATCAAGTTATGGCCCTCCAAAATCATCACCATGTAATATGTTTCTCAAGTGTTTAAGTCATGACATTTCAAATTGCAAGGCCTTGTATTGTTGTTGTACCCTTGGTGTGTGTAACACCCTTCTACCACAAATACAATTTTAGACAAAGATTTCATATTATCAGAGTAAAATCATCATGAAAGGTGCCACATATATTAAAAAACATCATTCAAAATCATTGTCCTGTCCCGTAACACGGGTTACACATTCTTAATAATAAAATCAACAACTACGCAGCGGAAATAAACTTTTTATGTCATTTCAATAAAATACTTCATACTAAGTATATCCAAATCAAATCATCACCAACAATGTAAAAATTCAACATAAAACAAAAGAATGCGAGGTTCACAACAAATCTCAACCCGATGTTACATGACACAGAGCAGGACACCTCTAAACTAGACAACGATAACGACACACTCCAAGGCTACATCCTCCATCGTCGCGAATCTACTCTTGGTTATCTGCAAGTTACCCACATAAGAGGCAACATTTCCAAGCAGGCAGGGTGAGAAATCACAATTCATTATAGTAATATAAGTACATGGAAAATGAACAGGAAAGGCAACAACTACGTCATAGCATAGCCAACAACAGCATCATATCATAATCAATCAACAACATCATAGCATAATCAACCACCACATCATAGCATAATCAACATCAACTTCATAGCATAGTCAACAACAACATCATAGTATCATCAACAATAACATCATGATATAATCAACAACAACATCATGGTACAATCAACATCAACATCATAGCATAGTCAACAACAACATCTTAGTATAATCAACAATAACATCATGGTATAATCAACAACAACATCATGATACAATCAACATCAACTTCATGATATAATCAACAATAACATCATAGCTTCATCAACATAATCACCACAACACAATCACCATGACATCATTAATATGCAATGTCAACTATAATGAAATGCAAAGGATGCATGTGGTACCAATTCAACGTGGATGGACACTGGCCATCAACCCTCCAAAAGGAGCACAACATAATCAACGTATCACTTCAATCCGCACAATGGGATTGAAGCTACCAATTCAACGTGGATGGACACTGGCCATCAACCCTCCAAAAGGAGCACAACGTAATCAACGTATCACTTCAATCCGCACAATGGGATCTGAAGCTACCAATAGGCCGAAGCCCCAACATAAAATGCTATGAAATGCAATGATGCTAATTCTCCTCAACTCATCAAAATCAACGTGTGCATCATCCATTTCATATTCAACAAATGTTTATCATACAATCATGTTTGATCATCTTATATCAACAACAACTCAACAACAACATCATACAACCTCATAATTCACAAGCGCAACACACATTCATGCGACCGATGTCCACATTTCACGGTTTGACACATTGGAACATACAAGAAAACACACATGGCTCGTCGAATAGTTGGAAATCTATCATTAAAAACAATTTTAACATAAAGTACATAAAGTCAGCGTTCCAACGATTCGAACGGCGACCCAAACGGACTTACGAATCAAAAGTTACGAATTTTCGAAGTTTTCAAAATAAGCTGCCCGAGGGGACCGCGCTGAGCGGGCTAGAGCGGGCTCTACGAATTGGTCAAACATTTCTGCGATGACAGCACTTCTCCCACCTCGATTTCATACCCTTAAACTGCATTTTTCACCCCTATTAACCCAAGTTAAGTCACTATAACCTATATCTAACACACATACATCATCACAACAACCACAACACAACAAATCATCAAAATCACAATTATTCAAGAATCCACAAAACCTAATCTATTCATAAACCAATTCCTATAAAATTATAATAAACCATGATAACTCCCCATACCTTAGAGTAATCCGAAGCTTTTTCCTTCTTTTCTCCAAGATTCTCCTAGCAATCCTTCAAAACCCTAGGTTTTCTCCTCCTCTTCTGTTCTTCAGCGTTCACAAAAATACGATCCCTTGGAAAATGATCGATCTTTCATCTTTAGTTACATTATCCCAGTTTATGAACTTCCAACTCCACCATTACTCCTTTTCCTCTATGACCATCTTGCCATTTTCTTAATATTTTTAAATAATAAATAATAATCTAAATAATACATGATTATTCACTCTATTAAAATTATTTAAAAATACTCTTTTAATCCATAATTCTCCAAATTACCAGAAACCTCTAAATTCCTTCTAAATTAATTAAATAAATAAATAAATGATTAATTTAGATTTTTGGGGTGTTACAACTCTCCCCTACTTTAAGAATTTTCGTCCTCGAAAATTTACTCGATGCAGACCACTCCAGATACGTTATAACCTCCGACTAATCAACTCTCATGCCGCGTGTGGCAATACCACGAATAACGCAATCCAACAATACACCTTATCAATGCCAACGACAACAAGATGAATTGCTCACGCGATGTACTCGACGACCAACTCAAAACACCGAGAATAATCAGGTTAGGAACATACAGGTTCACTATGAACCAGAATACAACACGATCGTTACCATCACCATAGGAACCCTCCCCTAACTCCCCATTATAGGAATTAGCTACTCGCACTCGAACCATCACCATAGGTAACGAGGCAACAACAAAGGTAAGAACACAAAGCCTCAAAGCACAATTTCAACGTAACCAACTACCGACATCGTTGATACCCACATAAGAACCAACTGCGCTACCCATGCTTTCGCTGCGCACTCTGAGTACTCGCAACTATCTAATCTACCAAGTTTACATCAACTTCCGACCATCAAAGCAGACATAAGAAAAGACCTTTCAACTTAACTCATCGGAAATTCCATCCAAACAGGCATTCTATACTCTTGTGATTAGTGAATACTTCGAACTTAGATCCGTAAACAATACCTCCGAATATCCAACACAACTACAACTGCAGCCAATTCCAAATCTTGAACAGGATAAATACTTTCAAGAATTCCTAATTATCGTCAACATAAGCTACAACTTCACCACCTTGTATCAATACATCATCAAAATTCATCTCAACGCATAACAATCTCACCACAACATAAGGATACATGCGTCCAATTAATCTCAACAAGAAAAAAAATCATCTTCCAAACAGAGCTTAATACCCAATAGCCATAGATTTAGCCTCAATAACTTACACTTAACATGGCATATTAACCAAACCAATCAAACAAAGTAATTCCTCAAGTCCTACTCATACTAGCACAATTCTCCAAAATCCCTCATCCGAATTAACACAACCACTCAACTTCGTCTTTACAAATCATAATTCACACCTTGCTAACTCAGCATATAGCTTCACTTCTTTCAATACTTGCAACTCAACTCTTAAATACTCTACGCGCTCTTCTTCTGATTTTATAAAACATCAGAATATTCACAACGAACACCAGTTATAACTTATCCAAACAAGTACGGAAAATACCATTCATATTTCCATATATACACTTTAAGGCATACCAGCCACTACCCTTCTCGATCCGACGTCCTTGGTCAAATCATAGTCTTATATTACCATTTACTTCCTACTTGGTTTATCTCTACAGTTCTTCAAGTCTCATGTCAGTCGAATTCTCGATCCACCACAAACCAAAACCCAAGTTATCCAGAACACAACTGTAAGTTTCCAAACTACTCACTGATCGACTCGCAACCTCATACTAACATCCTCAAGTCCGCCTCATTTCCCTATATAGGAATCCGCATCGACAACTCAAACAATTCATAAGCACTTGGCTCAACCCCAAACAATTCACTGCGCATACTATTCTAGTTGGCAAGACACATCTACTCCATCCAACATGATTCCGTCGACTATCAACAAGAGATTAAGGGTGATCAGTTCCTCAATTTGTCAATAGACAGTCGGCAACCATAATGGTGGCATAAATCCTCATTACCCAACTACAATAGCGTCCTTTACCTTTTTCTTTAAGTTATCTCAACATACTGCTCCACCATCTCTCTAAGGCTTACAAACGTTTTTCTTAATTTTCTTATTTTCCATCTCGTCAATGATACGAAAAGTCCAAAATCCAGTACATATTCTCCTATACAAGTTAGTTGCACAACACAATCATTAAATATCCTTCTAATACTGGAAACGTTACCACATCACGTACAATCCAAATCGACCCACTTCAGTCGAAACATTTATCTAAGTTCAAACTTTTGACGACCCTAACTAATCCTTCATCTTCCTTTTTAATCTCACAACTTCGATGATCCATATAATTTCACACTTGATCATCATTCCACTCGCAATCTCAACAATACCATATCATCATCTGGTTGGTGATATAGCTTCCAAAAACTTCCGACTCATGTCGACACATCTCGCCAACAACACCCAATCCACTCTACTATTTAACATCCCTCAACGGTTTCTATACTTTAATCATTCTCAACTATCATGCGCCGCACTTCCATGTGCTTCTCCGATACTCTTCTTCTTATTACTAAACATTTCATACTTGACTTCATCCTACTATTTCCAGCAAGAATTGTCCAACTTCAAACATGATTATCTTCTTCAATATAGACCTCCCAGACACAAAATCATATTCCAAAATGAAGGGGATTTCGTGTAGATTCCAGAACTTCAAGAATCGCTCAAATCTGAATTACGAGTAAAAAGTTATCGTCCTTGCAATGAGACTGGTCAAGAAATCCCGTATACGAACTTCCACCAAACAAAATCAGCATCAGATCCAACTATTCAAAAGCGTCATTCTCTCTGATCAAAAACATGCCGAAGAAAAAATTTATATGTAAACTGTAGGAAATTTCGTAAACTTTCCGAAAAGTCCATAATCGCTTTCATCGGAGTTATGAGTAGAAAGTTATGCCTCTTTTACTGAAGGTTGTTCCATAAATGTGAAAATAAAAACCGAAATTGGTGCACACGAGTTCTACCTCTTTCTCTTGCTTCCAAACTCTTCCAACTATCCTTGCTCTTCACCCAACTCTGAAAATCATCCGACTTCACTCCAGATATACTCCACTTGCATATCACTATTCGTCACATTTCCCTATCTTCTCCGAGAAGCAAACATCAATCATACTGACTCGTCCTCCTTCAAATGTCTCAACTGGTCCGACAGATAAAATCATGAGTCCATACTCTCGTCGATTCGCAACAACACAGTTCTGACAACACTTGCATAAAATCAAATCAACTCCAACAACACTTATACTCTTACCCTTAATATCACCTTGAGTTAACTCCTCACACCAGAAACATCTCCGGGAAGCAAACTTCTCCCCCACTTGTTTCAAACCAACACCGGGGGCCAACGGTTAGAAAACAAACAAGTACCGACAGTGTTCCACACACTTGTCGCGTACCAAGGGATAAACGACATTTAGACAACTTGGCCGGACAGACCGACCTGCTCTGATACCACTAATGTAACACCCTTCTACCCCAAATACAATTTTAGACAAAGATTTCATATTACCAGAGTAAAATCATCATGAAAGGTGCCACATATATTAAAAAACATCATTCAAAATCATTGTCCTGTCCCGTAACACGGGTTACACATTCTTAATAATAAAATCAACAACTACGCAGCGGAAATCAACTTTTTATGTCATTTCAATAAAATACTTCATACTAAGTATATCCAAATCAAATCATCACCAACAATGTAAAAATTCAACATAGAACAAAAGAACGCGAGGTTCACAACAAATCTCAACCCGATGTTACATGACACAGAGCAGGACACCTCTAAACTAGACAACGATAACGACACACTCCAAGGCTACATCCTCCATCGTCGCGAATCTACTCTTGGTTATCTGCAAGTTACCCACATAAGAGGCAACATTTCCAAGCAGGCAGGGTGAGAAATCACAATTCATTATAGTAATATAAGTACATGGAAAATGATCAGGAAAGGCAACAACTACATCATAGCATAGCCAACAACAGCATCATAGCATAATCAATCAACAACATCATAGCATAATCAACCACCACATCATAGCATAATCAACATCAACTTCATAGCATAGTCAACAACAACATCATAGTATCATCAACAATAACATCATGATATAATCAACAACAACATCATGGTACAATCAACATCAACATCATAGCATAGTCAACAACAACATCATAGTATAATCAACAATAACATCATGGTATAATCAACAACAACATCATGATACAATCAACATCAACATCATGATATAATCAACAATAACATCATAGCTTCATCAACATAATCTCCACAACACAATCACCATGACATCATTAATATGCAATGTCAACTATAATGAAATGCAAAGGATGCATGTGGTACCAATTCAACATGGATGGACACTGGCCATCAACCCTCCAAAAGGAGCACAACATAATCAACGTATCACTTCAATCAGCACAATGGGATTGAAGCTACCAATTCAACGTGGATGGACACTGGCCATCAACCCTCCAAAAGGAGCACAACGTAATCAATGTATCACTTCAATACACACAATGGGATCTGAAGCTACCAATAGGCCGAAGCCCCAACATAAAATGCTATGAAATGCAATGATGCTAATTCTCCTCAACTCATCAAAATCAACGTGTGCATCATCCATTTCATATTCAACAAATGTTTATCATACAACCATGTTTGATCATCTTATATCAACAATAACTCAACAACAACATCATACAACCTCATAATTCACAAGCGCAACACACATTCATGCGACCGATGTCCACATTTCACGGTTCGACACATTGGAACATACAAGAAAACACACATGGCTCGTCGAGTATTTGGAAATCTATCATTGAAAACAATTTTAACATAAAGTACATAAAGTCAGCTTTCCAACGATTCGAACGGCGACCCAAACGGACTTACGAATCAAAAGTTACGAATTTTCGAAGTTTTCAAAATAAGCTGCCCGAGGGGACCGCGCTGAGCGGGCTAGAGTGGGCTGAGCGGGCTCTGCGAATTGGTAAAAAATTTCTGCGATGACAACACTTCTCCCACCTCGATTTCATACTCTTAAACTGCATTTTTCACCTCTATTAACCCAAATTAAGTCACTATAACCTATATCTAACACACATACATCATCACAACAACCACAACACAACAAATCATCAAAATCACCATTATTCAAGAATCCACAAAACCTAATCTATTCATAAACCAATTCCTATAAAATTATAATAAACCGTGAAAACTCCCCATACCTTAGAGTAATCCGAAGCTTTTTCCTTCTTTTCTCCAAGATTCTCCTAGCAATCCTTCAAAACCCTAGGTTTTCTCCTCCTCTTCTCTTATTCAGCATTCTTCACAAAAATACGATCCCTTGGAAAATGATCGATCTTTCTTCTTTAGTTACATTATCCCAGTTTATGAACTTCCAACTCCACCCTTACTCCTTTTCCTTTATGATCATCTTGCCCTTTTCTTAATATTTTTAAATAATAAATAATAATCTAAATAATACATGATTATTCACTCTATTAAAATTATTTAAAAATACTCTTTTAATCCATAATTCTCCAAATTACCAGAAACCTCTTAATTCCTTCTAAATTAAATAAATAAATAAATAAATGATTAATTTAGATTTTTGGGGTGTTACAGTGTGCGTATCCTTACTTCATGTCACCATGTTTACTCTTTTAAGCCACACCAAAATCCTTACACAAGACATACACATCCCAACATTACTTCACATAGCCATGAGAACTTGTCCTGCAAGTTGTGATTCTGATGTGTAGCAGCAAGCCAATGCATCATACGTCATTATCACCATCATCTTATGGTACATCATAGCGACAATACACACACATGAGCCAAAGTCAATGCCAAGCCAAACTTCACCCTCACTTTTCAGTTTTTTTAACCACCTTCCTAACTGATTTTTAATCATGGTACACATCCTAACCTCACTCTAACTACACATATATGACTCTTTAACAACCTCTAGCCATTTCAGTTGCACACACATTGAAGAAACTAGATCAAAATTCCATTTTTTCACTCTCAACTTCAGAGCTTCGAAAGTCACTCATCTCAAGAGCTTTTGCTGAGATTCTTTCACCCACATCATCACACCATTGAAGAGAAGCTTCTGTGAGGGCTAAGTTCCTTCATCTATTTTGGTTTTAATGATGTCAATAAATAAGCTAAGTATTAGATTGTAATTTGAGCGGTATCACTTCATTTTTTGGGCAAATTGCATCTAGTCATCGTTGTTCATGTGTCTAAACATATAGGACTTTGTCTTACCCATAAATACATGTGCATGACCATTATATTGGTGTCTAGTTTGTTTGTCCGGGTCTTGGGAAGTTAATATGTGTAGAAAAATACATTTCTTGAAAAATGCAAGTGATGCGCCGACCCAACCTTAGCATGAGTCGACTCATGCTTGTTGGAACAAAGTTTGTGGAAAGGCCGGGAAAGCGCACGCTGACCCCTGCAGGTTGTGGGTCGACGCATGATTCTGGGAATTTGAAATTATGCAAAAACTACATACTTGCGTCTACGCAAGATACCAATAGGTCGACGCATGATTGTGAAACTTGCATAGTAATTTCCACGGGTCAGCGCACGCCGACCCACATTAAAGGATGGGTCGACCCAAACACGCCTGAACTGAATTTTTTCATTTAAATTTTTCTGTTATTTCTGTTACAAGTTTTAGTGGGTCAAATCATTCTCTATAAATAGTATGTTCATCTCATTTTCCAAAACAACAAGAAACGTGAAAATTTATACCAATCTTTCTCTTCATCTTCATCTTCAACCTTGAGTCAACCAACAATTACACATAATCATTTTTGCTTGTGTTGTCCATTGTTTTGAAGTGATAACGTTCAGAATTAGGAAGTGTGTGATCTTCATTTCTGGGTTGAGAATTGGTAGGTGTTTCTTGAATAAAACCTTAGGTTTTATCTTCCAAGAATCAAAGGAGACTTTGGGGGTTTTTGGCACAAACCGTTTCGTTCTACAGGGATTCAGCCGCGCGAAGGTAACCGAAGAACAGAGTTTTCTTTCGGTTTAGTAGCTACAGTCGGAGGATCATAGAAGAAAGGCTTGGGGATCGAATTGTGGAGAATTGAAGTCGGCCGAGTGAAGGTGACTGAAGAACGGAGGTTTCTTGCAGTCTAGTAGCATGGAACAGTGACTTATTAAACCGAATTTGTGGCACTTGATTCGACTTGAATCAAGGGAAGAGAAGGCTCTGCATCAACGATCAAAGGTGTTTGGGAGTTTGGATGTTCATAGTTCTTCTCTTGTAATAAACAGTTTGCAACAGCTACATATATATATATATATATCAATTCCAATTTTGGAATTGGGGACAGAGGTAACCAAAGCAAGGACGATTAGGGAACAGCCTAATCAAATCTCGTTTGTTCTCTCTTTCCCTTAACTGTTTACGTTTGATATCATTCGAATTTGCGAAGTCTCAATTTATCGAAATTTCTGAGGTAGTGTGGTCTTGAGCTGATATACTGTTTTTGTTAAATTGATACAATTCCTTGAATTGTATCTTGGAGCAGCTTGACATTACATTCCATTGAAATTCTGCACTTAGTGTGTTTACGCACACCAAGTGTTTGATAATTTGTTTCAAAGCAAAATCGAACGCATTTGCAATTTATTGTTTGTAAATTGATTCCGTTGGATTGGATTAAACATCAAGCAAGTGATACTTTGTTGATTGCATTTTAAATTGTTTTAATCAAATTGAATTTTTCTCATCCATAATTCATTCCCAATATTGTCGTGCATATCTGATCCTTTTAGTAGAAGGTTCGTTGTAGATGTGTGATTCAGTGGTTGCTTCTGTTAAACATTTTTTAAACCAAAGTTTTGGTAACCATTTGCGTGTAAAACTCAAGGGATCTATTCAACCCCCTTCTAGATCCATAGCCATTGTCTAACAAGTGGTATCACGAGCTCTGGTTTATCTGGTGCTTCGGTAAAACTTCTTGGATCATGGCGAACGAACCTAAATGGGCTTATAATAGAGCTCCAGTTTTTACAGGCGAGAATTACAGCTACTGGAAGGATTGTATGCGCGTCCATATAAATTCCATAGATCGGAAGGTTTGGAACGTTATTTTAAACGGTCCCATGGAAATTACAATTATCAATGCCGAAGGCATTGTCGTTCCCAAACCCGAAGACCAATGGGATGAGGAGGACGAGAAAAAGTACAGCTATGATTGGAAGGCTCGAAATATTTTGATCTCCTCTTTGGGAGTTGACGAATATTAATGTGTCTCTCATTGTGAAAGGGCCAAAGCCTTGTGGGATGCTTTACAAGTAGCCCACGAAGGCACTAATGATGTTAAAATGGCTCGTATTAACACACTAACGCAAGAGTTCGATCTTTTTTACATGAAGCAAGGGGAAACCATTGCGGATATGCAAAAACGATTTACTCACATTATCAACAAATTGCATGTACTTGGTAGACCAATTCCAAACGAGGTTGCTACTAATAAGATTTTGAGGTGTCTTAACAGGGAATGGCAGCCGAAGGTCACCGCGATCAAGGAGGGCAATAATCTAGCTACTCTAGACCTCACCACACTATTTGGCAAACTCGATGAGCATAAGCAAGTGCTCATTAACCTTGATAAACATGAAAAGAGTATAAAGAAGGAGAAAACGAAAGATACAGAAAAGAAGTCGATTGCTCTTAAGACTTCTTGTTTAAAGTCCACATATAAAGAGAAAAGTGATGATGAAACCAACAATGACGAAGATAATGACTCCGATGATGATATGAGTCTATTTGTGAAGAGATATAATTGGTATGTTTGGAAGAATGAGATTCAACACTCGGATAAAAATCTTGTTAAATTTAAGAGGCAATCTAGAAATGAAGGAAATAAGAATGGCAAGGTTAAAGGGACGTGTTAAAACTGTGGAAAATCCGGGCGCTACAAGCCGGATTGTCCAATACTTAAGAAAGACAGGGATAAGGACAAGCACAAGAGCCGTCAACATAAAAAGTCAAACAAATCTAGACGAGCATACATCGCTTGGGAAAGCGATAACGAGTCGGAAAAAGAGGACAGTTCAAGTGATGAAAGTGAATCCGTTAATCTATGTCTTATGGCACGTCACAACAAGAAGAAAGAGGTAAAACACTCTAAATATGATCATTCTAATACTATGTCTCATTTAGAATTGCAAAAGGCTTTTGATATGTTGCACCACGAGGCTAAGGAAGCTTTTCAACGCTTACCCTCGAAGAAAAAGATTTTTAAATACTTGGAGAAAAAGGTTTCCGATTCCGAAAGGAAATTGGAAGCTCTTAAAAACTCCATGGTGGATGCATCAAAAGCTAAGATTGATGAGAATGAGTCTCCATGGTTCATGTTTGGGGGCTGTGATACTTGTCATATTTGGGAAAAAGAGGTGAGAACCCTTAAGGCCAAATTAGACAAGGCTCTTATGCCTAAAATTACGTTTGCTATTGATCGATCACATTATAGAGAAAGTATGAACAATCCGTATCAAAAGTATACATATGTGATTCGAGATAGAGATAGCAAAGGTAAACTCCAAATGAACCGTGATTGCCTATATTGTTGCAAGCCTGGTCATACTATTGCTAAATGTCATTTTAGAAGATTTCTTGTTCCAAAAGGCATTTATCAACGGTTGCCCAAGTGCGATCTTGGTTTCACTTACCACAAAGGACCCAATGAGAATTAGGTACCTACTCTCCCTTGATTGTTTTTATAGGTACAAAGTCTTGAGACCACCGAAAGAAGATGGGTTATGGATAGTGGCTGCTCAAGACATATGACAGGAGACATATCTCTTTTCATCGACTTTGTGGCGAAGAAAAAGGGGTTTGTCACCTACGGAGATAACAATAAGGGACATATTCTTGGCAAAGGTAGTGTAGGTAACCCCTAATCTACTACTATCTCTGATGTGCTGCTTGTGGAAGGCCTTAGACACAATCTTTTAAGCATTAGCCAACTATGTGACAAGAATTATAAAGTATCGTTTTCAAAAGATTGTTGCATAGTTGAAGATAGTGACAAAAAGAATGTGTTTAAGGGCTTGAGGGTGAACAACGCCTATATGCTAGACTTAAATGAGGTATCATTGAATGGAGAAAAATGTCTAGTCACTATGAATGAAGATTGTGTCTAAAGACCTAGTCATCGGTTTGCCCAAAATCAAATTCACAAAGGATCACCTTTGTTTTGCTTGCCAAATGGGGAAGCAAACAAGGATCTGATTTAAATCTAAAAACATCGTTTCAACTATGAGACCCCTTGAGCTCCTCCATATGGACCTCTTTGGACCATCTAGGGTTAAAACCCTAGGTGGTAACTATTATGGTTTTGTAATAGTCGATGATTTTTCTAGGTTTTGCTGGACCATTTTCTTAGCAAATAAGAGTGATACCTTTTCGGCCTTTGAGAGATTTGCTAAGTTATCTCAAAACAAGTTAAACACGAACATTGTGTCAATTAGAAGTGATCATGGGGGTGAGTTTGAAAACCATTTATTTGAAGTATTTTGTGAATCCCATGGAATTGATCATAATTTTTCCGCACCACGCACCCCTCAAAAAAACGGGGTTGTGGAACTTAAAAATAGAGTTTTGGAAGAATTAGGAAGGACTATGATCAATGAGAGTGGACTTCCAAAATACTTTTGGGCCGACGCCATTGGAACAGCTTGTTACGTTTTGAATAGGGTGCTCATCCGGCCTATTCTAAACAAGACACCGTATGAACTTTTAAAAGGGCGTAAGCCAAATATTTCTCACCTTCATGTCTTTGGTTGCAAATGTTTCGTGTTAAACAATGGAAAAGAGACACTTGGTAAGTTTGATGCCAAGGCCGATGAGGGTATTTTTCTTGGATACTCTCAGTCAAGTTAAGCTTATAAAATATATAATAAAAGGTTACAAATTGTTGAAGAGTCGGTACACATTACTTTTGATGAGTCTTATCCGAGAAATGTCGGAGAAGGTAGCTCTTTTCATGGTGCAGGTGCATCTTCTGAAGACATACTCAAGGATACTGATAAGGGAACTGATCAGCCTGAAGCAGTGCGTATTGAGGAGGAAAAGGATCACCAACCAATGAAGAGTGAGGAGGATCATCCAACTAATGAAGATGACCTTCCTCCAGCATGGAAGTCTTCTAAAGACCATCCAATCGACAATATGATCGGTGACATATCTAAGGGAGTAACCACTTGCTCTAAACTTAGTAACTTTTGTTATTACTCCGCTTTTGTGTCACAAGTTGAACCTAAAAACGCAAAGGAGGCATTACTCGATGAGCATTGGTTCTTATCAATGCAAGATGAGCTAAATCAATTCAGGAGAAATGAGGTTTGGGACCTTGTCCCCCCTCCGCGAGATCATCGAGTAACCGGCACCCGATGGATATTTAGAAATAAACTTGATGAAAATGGAGTTATAACACGAAACAAAGCACGCCTTGTAGCACAAGGCTATAACCAAGAGGAATGAATTAACTATGAGGAAACTTATGCGCCGGTTGCCCGACTCGAGGCTATACGCCTTTTACTTGCTTATGCTCCCACTAAGAACTTCAAATTATTCCAAATGGATGTTAAAAGTGCTTTCCTTAATGGATATTTAAATGAAGAGGTTTATGTTGCCCAACCTTCGGGTTTTGAATCACATAAATATCCTGATCATGTCTACAAACTTAAACGTGCTTTGTACGGACTTAAACAAGCCCCTAGGGCTTGGTATGAATGTCTAAGAAAATTTTTACTTGATCAAGGGTATCCAAGAGGGAAGGTTGACACAACCCTCTTTATTAAACGTCAAGGAAAACATTTAATCTTGGTACAAATTTATGTTGATGATAATATTTTTGGGTCTACTAGCATGGCCTTGGTCAAGGAGTTTTCTAGTTTGATGCAGGGGGAGTTTGAAATGAGCATGATGGGGGAGCTTAACTATTTCCTCGGATTGCAAATCAAACAACTCGAAGAGGGCACATTCGTGAGTCAAACAAAATATTATCTTGAGCTTCTCAAACATTTCGACATCCTAAACTGTAAAGCAATAGATACTCCAATGCCTACTTGTGCCAATCTTGATCGTGACGAAAATGGTAAGGATGTAGAGGTAAAGAAGTATCGAGGTATGATTGGATCTCTTCTTTATCTTACCGCATCACGACCTGACATTATGTTCAGTGTATGCATGTGTGCGAGGTATCAAGCACGTCCCAAGGAATCCCACTTAAACGCAGTTAAGCGCATACTTCGATACCTTTCCAGTACTCCAAAGTATGGGCTGTGGCATTCCAAAGGTAGTGTTTGTTCCTTAGTTGGTTATTCCGATTCCGACTTTGCTGGGTACAAATTGAATAGGAAAAGTACTAGTGGCACGTGTCACTTTTTCGTAAATTCCTTGGTGAGTTGGCACAGCAAGAAACAGGTTTCCGTTGCTTTGTCAACAGCTGAGGCGGAATACGTTGACGCCGGTAGTTGTTGTGCTCAAGTCTTATGGCTTAAACAACAATTGCTTGATTTTAATTTAAAACTAGAGCGTATTCCGATTTTGTGCGATAATACTAGTGCGATCAACCTGACTAAGAACCCCGTATTACATTCACGCACCAAGCATATCGAAATACGTCATCATTTTCTTAGGGATTATGTAGAGAAAGGTGGTGTGATCTTTGAGCATGTTGATACTAAAAATAAACTTGCTGACATTTTTACCAAACTATTAGCCACTGAGCCTTTCTTTCATATCCGTAGGGATCTTGGCGTTCTCGACATCTCGGATCGTGTTTGATTTTCATCTAAGATAGTTTGTCTTCATATATACATATGTATACTTGTTTATGTGTTGTCACTAACAATGCCAAAAGTTATTAAGATATATGTGAGGGCTCTCAACGTCAATAGTGATAAAGGTAATATCGTTCCGATTCATAGAAAGTTAACACATTTTGTGCTATGTTAAGTACTTTAAACTTGATGTTTCTATATTTTGTGCATATATTACTCATTTGGATGCTTGTTCTATGTGTGTGCATGTTTATTTATCTTATTTTGGAACTTTTGTATGCAAAATTTCAATTTCTCCATTTTTGACTTGGATGAGTCGACCGAAAGATGCCATGGGTCGACTCATGAGCTGAAGCATTTTTCAAGGGAAACAACCGGGTTAGCTCATGCTTACCTGCGGTCGGCGCATATCAAAATTTTAAATTTTTTCAAAACCTAGCAATCTTGCGCCGACGCACCCTGTCCTTGGGTCGACGCACACCTGACACACTCAGAATCCGTTTTTATTTGGGAATGTGTGCGCCGACCTAATGTTTCCACTCTTCTTTACATATCTTCATTATAATTTATTTCTTGTTCATTTCATGTTAAACATAGTAGAATTTTGGTCTTCTCCTCTTTATTTCTTCCATCTTCCCATTAAAACTTCACCATATCTCCATTAAAACCCACAAAAATAAAAAACCCATAAAGTGTGAATCTTCAAGGTTTTAAGAACAAGGGTTTCACAAGGTTTCTAGCAGCAAGACCATCATTCTTCTTCAACCATCGTGCACTGTTCATCTTCTTCATCACCTTCATCAAAAATGGCTTCCCGACGCACAACCGGTAAATGAACAACTAGAGCTTCATCTGCCGGAACTTCTTCAACACCGGTAACTATTAACTCTTTACTCTCTGATGAGCTGTTTGGTCCTTTTGAGGTAGAGTTTAATCATCGTGCTGTTATTCCACAACATGGTTTCTATGTTTTGATGGGTCCAGACTACAAAATTCCTGAGATAACTGAAATGCTTAGTGTTCAGAATTTTGGTGAGTTCCTTGAATGTGATGATAATTTCAATAGTGATTTGATTCGATTATTCTATTGTGGAATTAAGGGAAAATTTAAGGGTGCTGAGTTTTCGTTTTCTATGAATAACGTACGTCATCCTGTAAACAATGAGTTATGGAATAATTTGTTTCATATGTGTTGTACCCCAAATTTTTCCCTTAGATTCATTGATTCGTCTGCATATCACATTAGGTCAATCATTCAGGCATTGACTAACCACTTTACCTAGTTTGTTTGTTTGTCTTGTTTCATTTGTGAAATCAGGTGTTGCTGCAGAAACTTTCAAAGGTCATGAAGGTCGTTTGCGTGCTCATGGTGATTCTGATATTTACAATTGATTGAATTCTTGCGAAGATGGAGGAAAGGTTGTATTCTAAGTTGTATCCTGGTTCCCAAAGACTCCTTAGGGCATGGTTTACGTGAAGATTAATGCTAGTGGGTTCGTTGGTTTCAACTTTTTGAACGGAACCAAATTCAAGAGTGATTCTCATTCAATTTCAAAAAAGCTCAAGTATTTGGAATACGCAGAAATAATACATTCGGTACAAATTCAATTAAAATCTAAGTGCAAAGATAAGCTACCAGTTTACAAGGATTTGATAATTTGCAAAGATGGTTGAATTTAAATCACGTCCGTTCCAAACCTAAAATGTCTTTCTAAAATTCAAGTTTGAAGCATGCTATGGGGGATGAGTTTGAGCCCATTCAAGTGAATCGTTCAAAGCATATCGTCTAAATTTTACAAGTGTTCCTAACAATTTAAGTTGGCTTCTGTATGGCTACCGGTCTAATCTAAGTCTAATGGAGATAGTGTTAAAAGAAGAGATGCACTTGTTTTGGTTTCAAGCAATAGGATATCGAACAGAAATTTTTATCCAAAAGAGGGACATTCTCATTATTACGGACATGAAAATATAATGTGCTGAAATAAACAACTTCGTTTGTTGGCAAGGTCATATGTTTGTGCTAAGGAGACTATTATATTGAAAAGCATAATTCTAAAGCACCATTTTGTCCAAAATGTTAACATTGAGGGGGTGGATAATGAACAGCGAATCCTTTTTAGAGAACGTGGCGATGTGTTGAACCTATACTGCATGGGGTTTGTAACGATATAATGAGATAGCAATCATGATGCCTCATAGCTACACGCACAGTACATATTAGGCTGTTGCAAATTCTCTTTTCAATACGCAAGGATCATACCAAATGAGATCTATAATTTTACATACATATATGAATTTTGGTGAACTATTAAATTCTCAGAATGCCTCTTCTCATAAAATCTTGGAGTCGAAACAACAGTACACAAACACCATTCAAATCTTTTGATCAAATTCAGTAATCCAAATAAACACTCATAGTAGTGTTTACAAAGCATCAAGTTATAAAAAAGGGGGCTAAAAATAATCGATTTTGAATGCCACTCTGGGAAATGTTTAATGTGCTTATATGTGTATCCTCGCCCTCGTCCTCGTAATTTTCATGTCGCTTCTCAAGGTCAGGATGCTGCAAAAGGAAATTGATTTAGTCAAGGCTGCAGCAAGCGGGAATCTGGCAGAAATTGGTTGGACAAATATCGAAACTTCTGAATTATTTGCTCATGATCAAAGGAAATCTAAACACGTTGTCAAGATTGTAAGAAGAAAAGAGGCCGGAGTAAATTACTAAAGATATTGAGCTTCTAGTCCATCACACGTTTATTCATCATACCATGCCACCGTGTTTAAACAGCAATTGAACGGAAATTGTGAATTCGTCAAAATTTCATCAAGAGCAATCAAGACCTGTCCAAAACAAATCCAAGTTAGTGAAAAACCAAGTGATTTGGAAGTCAACCCAAAATCCGCCAACATACAAGGCCTGCATTCAGGGAGATTCACATCACCATCAAAATCTACAGCATCCCAAATACATCCTAAGCAAAAAAAAACTATACCGACAAAGACACAAAAGTTTCAATCCCAATGTGCAAGTGCAATAAAAAGAAATTTCTTAAGTTCATGCTCAAACTAAGAGATTAAGAGTGAAGTTCCCTAATGAGTCAATCTTCCATTGGAAGTAAAGAAGCCCCTGCAACTCAAAGATTTGAAAGTCCAGCTGCAACATTGGTACAAAAGGTTTAATCTCTGACCAGAACAGAAGTACTGCCATACCTGTTACTATTTTGAATGCAAGCCACAAATCAAACGTGGACCGTTGCAAACTCAATATCTGATGTGCTGGCGAGTTCAAAAAATGGTTGCCATAGAAATACATACTTCTAATGGATCTCCTAAATAACAAAAGCAATCGTGAATCCAAGCTCATAAAATAGAACACATAAAATTGCACAAAATAAGAGAGGTTGAGTTGAATGGAGAAAGAACATGTCCAAGCATGTCAAGATGAAAATAGAAAGACATTGTTACAGTGATACCATTATTGATGTAACCAAAGGTCGTGACTCAGAACCTCATCATTATCACGTTTGACTTTTCAAGCACCCCAAAAAAATTCTCCAAGCATCATTACAACTTTCAAAAACCGATTCCCCAACCATATCCCAAACAATTCCCGAAACACGCTGAAGTCATAATAGAAGATCAGGACATGTCTCAACAAAATCATCAAACGCATTCTATAACAGTTCAGACAAGGACTTTTATTTCCTAAATCATCATTAACAGATCATAAAAATAAGATTATAGAATCAGAGAAAGGATCTCATCACTTTCAAATTGGAATTAAGGGCAATATCACGAAGATACCACCAACATATTTCTTTCCTAATTGAAGTGCAAAACTTTCCAAATCAAAGTCGTATAAAAAATCATGGCAATTTCCAAACAACATTATTTCCTTCTAAAACTTTTTCAACGCAGCATTAAGGGTTTTCCAAAATAAATCTCCTCATTGTCCTATAAAAGGGACAGTTTTGACAGAAACAGAGAGGAAAAAAATCAGAAAAAAAAGAAACAACCATCGTATACCAACATCAAACCCTAATCCACAATCACACGGAAATCACCAAGTTTCGCCGCCAAACCCACACAAAATACAGAGATTCAAAAAAGCATTCATCATCATCTCAACAGCCAGAGAAAGACAGAAGCAGAAGAAGAACAACACCGAAGGCAACAAATCGTACAAAGAGGTAAAGAGAGAAAGAAGATCTTCCCTGAACGATTCACGACGACGTCGCCACCGTCACCGACCACCTTTCCTTTTTCGTTTTTTTTTTTGCTTTGAATCATTGCAACTTGTATATGTAATACTCTCAATATAATGAAATCGGGGTATGGGATGTGTGGGGTGGGGTTTTTGCTTGTTGATTTTGTTTGATTCGGAGAGGATGAGAGAGGCGGCGAGAATTAGGGTTCCAAAGACCCTATTTTGCAGAGAGAACGAAAGAGTGAGATTCGCTCAATTTCTCTTGTTTTGTTTCGCCTATAATCCTGTACACTACACACACAATGCACCATTTTGCACCCTCGCTTTCTTATCCGTTTGATCACATGCACACACATCACACGGTTGAGATGTGAGGGTCCGCGATGGACCCTCTCTCCCTTGCAGCACCGAACCCATCTGTTAATTAATAACCTTTTTTAAATAGTTCATGTTTAACTATTTTTAAATAATAATTAAATTTATTTCAAACATAATTAATTTTAGGATAAGCATATAGAACCTTTTCTTAACCTTAAATATACCCTTTTTTTCTTATATACACTAAAATATCACCTTTTTTATTAAAATATAACTAAGATAAATTTTAAAACTAAAATATTTTTAATAATAAAAAACCCTTAATAACTTTTTTTTATAACTTTAATACTAAAATAAGATCTTTTTAAAATTAATTAAGAAATGCTTAACTTTATTAAATAATCTCTAGGCATGATTCTAAAATGACACAACCTCTTATCGATAATGTTAAGATTAATCGACTCCCCTTAAATAATCATCCCTTTTTAGAATCCCCCTCACGTTTGAGCGAACGCTTGTGTGTTTCTTTATCTCGTTCATGATTGATATTGTGTTGTTTATACTTTCATGTTTACCTTTGTTTGAGGAATGTATGTTTTATATGTCTAAAACTTTTCAAAGCGTAAAAACTCTCGATCCAACGTCGAGCCCATTTTCTACCCATGTAAGTCGATCGCCTTTGGCTTCGCATTCAACCTTTCGGTCACTATACACTAAAGCTAGCCCACTTTACTAGTGCGCACTAATAATCTTAAGTTAGTCGCCCCCATAATTCCAAAGGAAAGGTACCCTAATATTGACTCAAACGTCATAAGACTAACTTTAGAACCCTTGGCCTTAGGATTCGGAGTCGCCGTACTCCACGTCTCGCAGTAGACACTTAGAATCTTAGTCTTAGGATCGGAGTCACCGCACTCCAAGTAAATGCTCCACCGTGAACATTTACAGTCCTACCCCTCTTAAACCAACCTATAACTTTAGAGTCGCCGCACTCTATGTAAGGTCTTGTCTTAGACTTTACCTCCCCTTGGAACCTTGACCCCGTCAAGAAGTTCCTCATTTCAGAACTACACATTACTCTGATTCCGTTCCCCTTGGGATACGTAGGCACAAGGTACGATACCGTTTCGAGTATACTTAGATACTAACCCCGAGGGTTTCAGGCTTTAGCATAGCACCCTTAGCAAGCGAGTAATAGATAACATAAATACTAACAAGAGGTTCCCATAGAGTACTACAGACATTTAGGATGCTAATACCTTCCCTAGGCGTAACCAACCCCCGAACCTTAGATCTCTAGGTTTTTTCTCTTTTGAACCTTTCCTTTGGATAAATCAAAGACGGTGGTGAACATTTAAAGAAATGCGGTCCTAGTTCATTAATAACTATGGTATCCAATTCTCACCGCAACAATATGGATACTGATGAAAATCTCCCCAAAATAACTGACACCAAGTTTTTTCAAAACTATGAGTTTAAATATGCTCTGAACTCTATGTTGCGTGAACCATATCCGGACGATGTTGTGGCAAGTTAATTCTTTCCGAAAAATGTTACCACCGGTCATTTGAAATTTTTTGACCACGTTCTACAGTGGATTGTTGCTCGTATTTTGAGACCTATGAAAGGCGGGTACTCAAGAGTTGAGAAGGTAGAAGTTCATCTCATTTACATACTGAAGAATCGGATCAAAATCAACTGGCCACACTATTTTTCATATCAGATGTTTGTTACCCGTGACTCCACCAAAAGTCTGGCTTTAGGTTATGCATCCTGCATTCAGAACATTTTGAACAAGGTTGGCATCTCAGTTCCGAATATTCATTACATCCAGATTTCATTCGAACATCAATTTCAACCAAAAACACTCACCATGATGGGTTACAGTTGGGATTCTGTTACAAATGAGTTAAAGTACCGACACATATCAACTCATCCTTTTCCACATGAACCTGAAGAACCTAATCATGACGAAGGAAATGATGATGAAGCAGTACATGATAGTGACAATCAAGATGTTAACAATGCTGATGTGGTTATGCAAGAGGAAGACAACAAAGCATGGATGGGCTATCAACCTGACGACAATTCTGATAATCATTGCTGGGGAGATTAGCAAAACAATTGCTGGACTGCTCTTGGAGACGCATATGTTCCTCCCACATATGGCGAGGAGTATGATTGGCAGCAACCTGATTATTCTGCACCTCCAACTCCACAACCTCAGGCATCTGAAGAGATTCTGGCAAGGTTGAACCAGATGAATCTTCAACATCAAGAATTCCAAGCATTACAAGAAAGCAGCTACAATGCTCAGGAAGAAAGGTTCACAAACTTATCCAACCAAGTCTCGGCTCACATCACTAACTTCAACAAGTTTGCTAACGCCTCTATGACTCGCTTCACCCAAATGGACGAGAATTTGACTCAACAGAATCAGAATCTTGCAAACAGTCTTGGCATGCTCAATCGTTCGTTAATCGAACTTAACTTGTACCTAGAGGATTTGCCACCACCAGGCCAATACTATGGGGGAAGAGGTCATCCATCTAGGGGGAGGAGACCATAGAGATTAGTGCATCATACTTGTGTTTTGCATTTATGTTTTGCTGTTTGGATTGCATGTTCTTTCCTGTTGTTTTAACTTTGAACTTTGTTTCAGTTTGTCTTGGTTCTTTGTTTTGAACTATGGAATGAATTGTCTTTGCCTCTTATGTTCCGTATTTATCCGTTTCAAATTTTACATTAACTGTATCATATGTGGATGCGTGTTACTGTTGGCATGTTGCACATATGTGGATGAATCCTTACTTGTTATAGTGTTATTCTTTTGACCACCTTCTTCTCTTCTTTTTGATGTTGACAAAGAGGGAGAAGGATAACAAGCAGAAATTAACCAAGTGTTAAAGACAGGGGGAGCTTGTTCATTCTCAAACTACAAATCAAGTGAAAGCTAAACAGTGTTGCCATCATAAAAAAAGGGGAGTATGTGAGGGCTAAGGTCCTTCATCTATTTCGGTTTTAATGATGTCAACAAATAAGCTAAGTATTAGATTGTAATTTGAGCGGTATCACTTCATTTGTCGGAAAAATTGCATCTAATCATCGTTGTTCATGCGTCTAAACATATAGGACTTTGTCTTACCCATAAATACATGTGCATGATCATTATATTGGTGTCTAGTATGTTGTCCAGGTCTTGGCCAGTTAATATGTGAAGAAAAATACATTTCTTGAAAAATGCAAGTGATGCGCCGACCCAACCTAAGCATGAGTCGACTCATGCTTGTTGGAACAAAGTTTGTGGAAAGGTCGGGAAAGCGCACGCTGACCCCTGCAGGTTGTGGGTCGACGCATGATTCTGGGAATTTGAAAATATGCAAAAACTACATACTTGCATCGACGCAAGATGCCAATAGGTCGACGCATGATTGTGAAACTTGCATAGTAATTTCCACGGGTCAGCGCACGCCGACCCTCATTAAGGATGGGTCGACCCAAACACGCCTGAACTGAATTTTTTCATTTAAATTTTTCTGTTATTTCTGGTACAAGTTTTAGTGGGTTAAATCATTCTCTATAAATAGTCTGGTCATCTCATTTTCCAAAACAACAAGAAACGTGAAAATTTATACCAATCTTTCTCTTCATCTTCATCTTCAACCTTGAGTCAACCAACAATTACACATAATCATTTTTGCTTGTATTGTCCATTGTTTTGAAGTGATAACGTTCAAAATTAGGAAGTGTGTGGTCTTCATTTCTGGGTTGAGAATTGGTAGGTGTTTCTTGAATAAAACCTTAGGTTTTATCCTCCAAGAATCAAAGGAGATTTTGGGGGTTTTTGGCACAAACCCTTTCGTTCAACAGGGATTCAGCCGTGCGAAGGTAACCGTAGAACAGAGTTTTCTTTTGGTTTAGTAGATACAGTCGGAGGATCGTAGAAGAAAGGTTTGGGGATTGATGCGTATTTTTTCGCAAGTGTACGAACGCGTCAGAGTATTATAAAAGATTATCGTATCCACAGAGACCAAGTGTCAATCTATCGCTATCTATTGTTAAGGTGTGTATCTAAGGTGATTGAAAAAAGTAGTTTTGAAGAGTGCACGGTAGTAAATAAAGTAACTAAAATTAATTGATAAAGACAGGTTCGAATGCAATTCACATAACCAATTGATAATCCAAGTACTTGCTAATAGAACTACTTACGGGCAATGTTTTCTACTTTAAAAAGAACTAATTTGACAGGAACTGTCGCTTTCGCGTATTCAGAACCGAGTTGTACCCCCTAATCAAACCCTCTTATTGTCACGGATAAAAAGGCGCGCATTGCGTTAGAGTAGTAAACCTATTTTTAAGAAATATAGTATCTTGACCAAGTTGAAAAGTATTTTAACCTGGATTTTCTAAAAAAAAGAGGTTCTTACGAACCAGACTTTAAACTTCTTAACGCGTCCGAAAATGGTTTTAAAATCTCTTTTCCTTTTAAATTAAAAACTCCTAATAAACTAAACAAAGCGCTTTCGCTGTTTTTGAAATAGTTTAAAAACAATTAAGTTTAGATAGGCGTTGGACGGCTTTCGATCTTACCCAACGGAATTTAAGAACAGGAAAACTTATATTGAAAGTTAAAATAGCCCTTAAGTGTTTCCACTAACAATTGTACAGATTATCGGTTCGGTTATGATCTTCACATTCTAACCTTTATAAAATTAGCCAGACATGGTAAAGTAAAAGTTCATTTCTAGATTTTTCATAAAAAAAAGGTATTTAAGTGCGAGTGCGGAAAGTAAATGAAAGTAATGCGAGTGCGGAAAGTAAATGAAAGTAATGCGAGTGCGGAAAGTAAATGAAAGTAATGAGAGTGCGGAAAATAAATGAAATTAAAAGACAGTGCAAGAAATAAAGTTGACAAAAGGTAAAGTAATAAAAACCTGCTCCAATCGGAGTGGTTGAATAAAATGCGAACTGAAAGTAAAATGGCGGCAGGATTAACTTCCTTCCAGAGTGCTCCAAGACTCAATCTCACAGGCTCTTACAGACTCGATCTCTCGAATGTAGTAACACCTCGATGTGAAGCGATTACCACTATTACCCTGATATATGCTTATGAACAACTAAGCTTGGATGAAGAAAAACGAAAATCTAAAGTCCTATTTATAGGCAAGGAAACATGTGGAAAAGACAAGGATGCCCCTAGCATTTGAATTTGGGCGGGAACTTGTTTTACTCTTGTGGCGCTCGCCATGAGTGTAAAATTGCTTGGGCAATTGGAGATCGTGGGGAAAAACAGTTGGGAGGCGTTTGAGACATGGCCACGTCATGGAAGACCCTGTGGCGGCCGCCAGAGTGGATGCCATAAGTGCAAAATGCTGATTTTCTCTATTTTAGCTCATTTCGGCTCCTTTTTCGCTCCTTTTCTCGCTCGGGGTTCCGATTAGACTAAAAACCTGAAAACAAAGAAAAACATAATAATAACATAATAAAATGACATTAAAAGACTAAGAATGCATGCGAAATCGGAGTCAAAAATACGGTGAAATTCAGTGTCCTCAAATTCTCCCACACTTAGACCTTTGCTTGTCCTCAAGCAAAACATTTAAAGCTCAAAGTAAGAAAACTAGTGCTGACACGTGATTCGGGCAAAAAGGGCTTCTAAGTTCAAGTCAGGATGCAGTGACAGGTACTAAGTGAACCAAGGGTATCGTAATGACACTTATCCGCAGAGGCGGACATAAACTTCATTCTTATATTAATCAACCGTATCATCCCACAATAACTAGGCCGACCTCTTCATCTCTTTTTGGGTCCTTTTCATTCAGGCGCAATCACATTAAGCCCGTTATCCGTACATGTTTCATAGTAGAGTGACCTGTTAGTGATTCTGATCCAAAACATTGGGTTTCTGGCACATAAGACTGTGTAAACCCTTTTATTTAACCCAAATGCAGTTGTGGGGGATCGGATCGTAATCCGCCCTACCGAGTTCAGCGCCAGATACCTCTGAACCAACTAACAATGGGTGAGCTAAAATTATATATATATATATATATATATATATATATTTTTTTTTTTTGTGGCAACAATTCAACTTTTTGGTTTAAACGACCTTGTGAGGGTCATCTATCCGGAGTTTGCCTTTTTCTTTATTTATTTTACTGGATCATTCACTTATGTTCATCAGTCCCCTACGTAGAACATGCTTAGGCCGGAGCTGACTGCTGAAATAAACTACTTAGGACAAATTTGGAAATGATAATTAAGGCCATGGTACATGGGGTTTTGGAATGATTCCTATATTCGTGAAGTCTACGGTGCTAAAACGATACTAATGTTTCAAAAAGTTCACCTAAGTCACCACATCCTAATCCAAACTTGTCTTAAAGCCCAAAAAACGTGTAGAACAACAATGTTTTCTTTTTGCAAAAATTTTTTTTTTTGTAAGGCTAAAGAAATGGGGAAAAATGAGGGTGCACTAGGGATACACTGTACTGGTGACTCGTCAGACTCATGCATTTTCTAAAAAAAAGACATAGACAAAAACAAGAAATAAACAACTAACTAAAAATGGAAATAGAAAGCAATAAAATAGAAAGCAATAAAATCCCCTCCCACACTTAAATCGAACATTGTCCCTAATGTTTTGAAATAAGATAAGGAGAGTAACCTGTAAAACTACTGATGTGGACCACTGGTGCCCTCGTCGTCCTGCTGGGAATGCCTGGAGTGGACAAAGTAACGCTCTCTCTGGGCGTCATTCCTGAAAGTCACATGCATGTCGTCAAAATTCTGCATTCTGCACAGAGTTAGGAAGAAGGTCCTGTAAAACACAAACATTTCAAACATTAGTCCTGACAAAATATAACAAGAAATAAAATAAAACAAAATGTAGAAAAATTAAATAAGGTAAGAAAATCATGGGTTGCCTCCCATGCAGCGCTTGTTTAACGTCGTTAGCTTGACGACTGGAACTTATACATCTCTTGTCGGGATTGGTGGATCACTTAGAGTGTGGCTGGAGTAGGTTGTTGGAATGTCTCCTCCTTCGTAGAGCTTCAGTCTTTGTCCATTGACGATGAATGGTTTACATGTCTCGTTTTTTATTTCAACAGCTCCAGACCTCAAAATTTTTGATACTTTGAAGGGGCCAGTCCATCTTGAACGGAGCTTTCCTGGGAAGAGTCGTAGCCTAGAATTGAACAGGAGAACAGGGTCGCCTAAGTTGAAGTCTTTTCTTACGATTCTTTTGTCGTGCCAAGCTTTTGTTCTTTCTTTGTATATTATGGCATTCTCGTAGGCTTGCTGTCTGAGTTCTTCCAATTTGTGGATGTCAAGGATACGTTTCTCACCAGCAGTTAGGTAATCCAAATTCAAAGTTTTAATGGCCCAATAGGCCTTATGCTCTAACTCAAAAGGTAAATGACAAGATTTTCCATAGACTAGTTGGTAGGGGGTTGTTCCTATAGGGGTTTTGAAAGCGGTTCTGTAGGCCCATAAAGCCTCTTGAAGCTTTTACGACCAATCTTTTCTGGATACAGAGACAGTTTTTTCTAAAATTTGTTTAATCTCCCTATTAGATACTTCCACTTGGCCACTAGTCTGTGGGTGATATGGTGTTGCTACTCTATGCTTAACTCCATACTTGCTTAAAAGCTTATCAAATATTCTTGATATGAAGTGAGATCCTCCATCACTTATAACTAAACGGGGTGTTCCAAATCTGGGGAATATATAATTTTTAAATAATTTAATCACTACTCTAGTGTCGTTTGTGGGTGCAGCTATCGCTTCAATCCATTTAGACACGTAGTCTACTGCAACTAAGATATACTTGTTTCCTAAAGATGGTGGGAATGGTCCCATGAAATCTATACCCCATACGTCGTAGAGTTCTACTTCTTGGATGTTTCTTAAAGGCATTTCGTCGCGTCTTGAAATATTTCCTGTGCGTTGGCATCTATCACATTTGACAATGTAAGCATGGACATCACGCCACATGGTAGGCCAGAATAGGCCAGCTTGAAGAATCTTGGCGTAGGTCTTAGAGGTGCTTGCATGTCCACCATAAGGCGCAGAGTGACAATGCTGAATTATACTTTCTACCTCGTCTTCTGGAACGCAACGGCGGAAAATTCCATCTTTACCTCTCTTGAAAAGAAGTGGCTCGTCCCAATAGAAGTTTCTAACATCACTTAAGAATTTCTTCTTCTTGTGGTAATCGAGATCAGGGGGTATGATATCAGCAGCTAGGTAATTAACAAAATCAGCGTACCAGGGCACGTTACTTACAGCTAAGGATTTTTGAAAGTGCTCATGAGGGTCTGGTTTTTTATCTTCAATGGTTTCCAACTGGGCTATCAGTCTATCATCGGCAAAATCATCATTTATGGGTACTAATGCAGGATTCAGGTATTCTAGCCTAGATAGGTGATCGGCTACTACATTTTCTGTGCCTTTTTTATCACGGATATCTAAGTCGAACTCTTGTAGCAACAAAATCCATCGAAGTAACCTGGGTTTAGCATCTTTTTTACTTAGTAGGTAACGGATGGCAGCATGATCGGTGTAAACTATAATTTTGGCTCCTACTAGATATGATCTAAATTTGTCTATAGCGAAAACTACCGCTAGGAGTTCTTTCTCGGTTGTTGCGTAATTGAGCTGGGCGGCGTCTAGGGTTCTACTGGCATAATATATTACATGTAATCTTTTATCTTTTCTCTGACCTAAAACGGCTCCTACAGCATAATCACTAGCGTCACACATTATCTCAAACGGTTCAGACCAATCAGGGGGTTTCATAATGGGTGCTGAAATCAATGCTTGCTTCAAAAGGTTGAATGCTTCATTGCATTTTTCATCAAAGATGAATTCAGCATCTTTCATTAACAGGCCAGTTAAAGGTTTTGTTAGTTTGGAGAAGTCCTTGATGAAACGGTGGTAGAATCCAGCGTGTCCAAGGAAACTTCTAACTTCCCTGATAGTCTTGGGTGGTTTTAGGTTCTCTATAACTTCTATTTTTGCTTTATCTACCTCTATACCTCTTTCGGAGATTATATGTCCTAAAACAATTCCTTCAGTCACCATGAAATGGCATTTTTCCCAATTCAGCACAAGGTTCACCTCCACACATCTTTCCAGGATTTTCTCGAGGTTGATAAGAAAATTTTGGAAATCAAAACCGCAAACCGAGAAATCATCCATAAATACTTCCATGATTCCATCTAGATAATCTGCAAAGATTGACATCATGCAACGTTGGAAAGTAGCAGGGGCATTACAGAGTCCAAAAGGCATTCGTCTGTAGGCAAAAGTTCCAAAAGGGCATGTAAAGGTAGTTTTTTCTTGATCTTCTGGATGTATAGGTATTTGGAAGAATCCCGAATACCCGTCTAGATAGCAGAAGTAAGAATGTCTGGCAAGACGTTCTAACATCTGGTCTATGAACGGTAAAGGGAAATGATCCTTCCTAGTTGCTTTATTTAACTTTCTATAGTCTATGCACATACGCTAACCTCCTTCTATCCGCTTTGCTATTTGTTCACCTTTCTCATTTTGCACAACTGTGATGCCTCCCTTCTTGGGTACCACATGCACAGGGCTCACCCACTTACTGTCCGAGATCTGATATATTATACCTGCTTCTAGCAACTTCAGAACTTCCTTCTTGACAACATCACTCAGTATAGGGTTTATCCTTCTCTGGTGTTCTCTGGAAGGTTTTGAATCTACTTCGAGCGAAATCCGATGCATGCATACGGATGGACTTATACCTTTCAGATCAGAGATATTATATCCTAAGGCTGAGGGATATCTTCGTAAAACGTCCAAGAGTTGATCTGTTTCTTTTTGTCTCAAGGCAGCACTAACTATAACCGGATGATTCATTTCTTCATCAAGAAACTCATATCTCAGGTTCTTAGGCAGTTCCTTAAGTTCCAAGGCTGGTTTAATAGGGCAAGGCATAGGATCTGGGGTAAGGGATAAACATTCGTAAAGGTTATCATCGATGTAGGGTTTCTTATAATTGTCATCTTCCAAAATAAGAGTTGATGGCAGCTTAATTGTTTCAATGACTTCTTCTTGCTCTAACTCCCTAACACATTCATCAATGATATCTATCGCATAACACGCGTCTCCTACCACAGGTGCCATAAGAAATTTTGAAAGTATAAATTCTATCTTCTCGTTCCCTACCTCAAAGGTTAGCTTCCCCTTTTTGACATCTATTATGGCTCCAGCAGTTTATAAGAATGGTCTACCTAGAAGAATTGGTATGTCATCTTCTTCTTTAATGTCCATGACAACAAAATCAGTAGGGATAAACAGCTGACCTATCCTAACAGGGACGTCTTCAAGTATGCCTATCGGATATTTAACAGATCTATCGGCTAATTGAAGTGACATCTTGGTAGGTTGCAACTCTCCTAAATTTAACCTTTCGCAAACCGCTAAGGGCATTAAGCTCACACTAGCTCCTAAGTCTAGAAAAGCTTTTTCGATGACATGACTCCCCAAAATACAAGGAATGGAAAAGTTTCCAGGATCTTTATCCTTTTTTGCTAATTTATTTTCGGCAATAGAATTACATTTCAAGGGTTTCGGATCATCAAGTCTACGTTTATTGGTAAGGATGTCTTTGAGAAACTTTGCGTAGGATGGTATTTGGGTAATGGCTTCTGTGAACGGGATTTCTACGTGAAGTTTTTCTATAAATTTAATGAATTTCTGATACTGATTATTAATCTGGGTTTGTTTAAGTATTTGCGGATATGGTATTGGTGGTTTGTATGGCGGGGGTGGTATATAGGTTTTGTCTTTGGGTTCTTCTCCTTTTTCTTGACTTTCCTGGTTTACAGATTCCTCTGGTTTCTTCTTTTTATCTGGGATGTTGTCATCTTCCTTAGAAGTTTTGGGATCACTCAACCTTGGGTTACAAGGTTCATCATAAGCGGTCCCACTTCGTAGGGTAATGGCATTTGCTTGTCCTTTCGGGTTTTGTTGAGGTTGTCCAGGGAATTGTCCTCCAGGTGTGGTCTGAGGGGCTTGGTTTAAAGCTACCTGCGAGATTTGGGTTTCAAGCATCTTATTGTGAGTGATTATTTGGTCAACCTTGGTTCCTAACTGGGTAATTAGTTCATTAACATGAACGTTTTGGTTCATGAACTCCTTGTTTTGTTGGATCTAAGCAGCGACAAAATTATCCACGATTTTCTCAAGGCTCGGTTTTGGTGGTACAGGTTGCATAGGTTGATTTGATCTTGGGGCTTGATAACTTGATTGTCTCGGAGGGGCAGTATTTTGGATAGGGTTATTATTCTTATAGGAAAAGTTTGGGTGATTCCTCCATCCAGGGTTATAGGTATTTGAAAATGGGTTCCCTTGGGTGTAGTTCACTTGTTCAGAGCTGGTCTCGTTTAACAGACTGCATTCTGCGGATTGGTGTCCTTTCGTCCCACATATCTCACAATCTGACGAAATTGCGGCCGCAGTATTCGGGGTTGTACACATATGCTCAACTTTTAGGGCTAATGCGTCCATTTTAGCTTGCATCATGTCTATAGAGCTTAACTCATGTATTCCTCCTTGGGCTTCCTTCTTTTCCACTGTCGCTCGTTCTACTCCCCCATGATTGATGGTTTTGGGCCATATCTTCGATAAGGGCACTAGCTTCAGGGTAAGGTTTGTTCATCAGTGCGCCACCTGCGGCGGCGTCGATGGTCATCTTAGTGTTATAATGAAGTCCATTATAGAAGGTTTGAATGATTAACCAATTTTCTAAACCATGATGTGGGCATGCTCTTAACAGCTCTTTATATCTCTCCCAGGCTTCGAACAGCGATTCTCCTTGGTTTTGGGTAAATCTAGTTATTTGGTTTCGAAGAACAGCGGTCTTACTCGGGGGAAAATATCTGGCAAGGAATACTTTTCTAAGGTCTTCCCAACTTGTTATGGAATTTGGTGGAAGGGAATCTAACCAAGATAGGGCCTTATCTCTGAGGGAAAAAGGAAATAATCTTAAGCGAATCGCCTCAGGAGGGGCTCCATTGGTTTTAAAGGTGTCTACTAGTTGGAGAAAGTTTTTCAAATGTTGGTTTGGGTTCTCTGTAGCAAGACCTGCGAATTGTCTCTGCTGTACTAACTGCAGCAGGGATGGTTTAAGTTCAAAATTGTTAGCTGGTATGGCTGGATTTACTATACTAGAGCTAGGTTCCTCGTTGGATGGTTGGGCGAAATCCTTAAGAGGTCTTTGATTTTGATCTTCGGCCATAGCTTTCCTAAGTTTACGGAAATATAAACGTGCGCGAGCGTAACGTTCTGGTTCAGCTAGAGGGTCTACTAAACTTCCGGTACTATGAGTTTTTCGCATTGACCGGCGGTTAACTTCCTTAGTCTAAATGGTATAACAACAGGGTACGAAATTTGACGAAATTGGTCCCCGGCAACGGCGCCAAAAACTTGATGCGTATTTTTTCGCAAGTGTACGAACGCGTCAGAGTAATATAAAAGATTATCGTATCCACAGAGACCAAGTGTCAATCTATCGCTATCTATTGTTAAGGTGTGTATCTAAGGTGATTGAAAAAAGTAGTTTTGAAGAGTGCACGGTAGTAAATAAAGTAACTAAAATTAATTGATAAAGACAGGTTCGAATGCAATTCACATAACCAATTGATAATCCAAGTACTTGCTAATAGAACTACTTACGGGCAATGTTTTCTACTTTGAAAAGAACTAATTTGACAGGAACTGTCGCTTTCGCGTATTCAGAACCGAGTTATACCCCCTAATCAAACCCTCTTATTGTCACAGATAAAAAGGCGCGCATTGCGTTAGAGTAGTAAACCTATTTTTAAGAAATATAGTATCTTGACCAAGTTGAAAAGTATTTTAACCTGGATTTTCTAAAAAAAAGAGGTTCTTACGAACCAGACTTTAAACTTCTTAACGCGTCCGAAAATGGTTTTAAAATCTCTTTTCCTTTTAAATTAAAAACTCCTAATAAACTAAACAAAGCGCTTTCGCTGTTTTTGAAATAGTTTAAAAACAATTAAGTTTAGATAGGCGTTGGACGGCTTTCGATCTTACCCAACGGAATTTAAGAACAGGAAAAATTATATTGAAAGTTAAAATAGCCCTTAAGTGTTTCCACTAACAATTGTACAGATTATCAGTTCGGTTATGATCTTCACATTCTAACCTTTATAAAATTAGCCAACATGGTAAAGTAAAAGTTCATTTCTAGATTTTTCATAAAAAAAAGGTATTTAAGTGCGAGTGCGGAAAGTAAATGAAAGTAATGCGAGTGCGGAAAGTAAATGAAAGTAATACGAGTGCGGAAAATAAATGAAATTAAAAGACAGTGCAAGAAATAAAGTTGACAAAAGGTAAAGTAATAAAAACCTGCTCCAATCGGAGTGGTTGAATAAAATGCGAACTGAAAGTAAAATGGCCGCAGGATTAACTTCCTTCCAGAGTGCTCCAAGACTCAATCTCACAGGCTCTTACAGACTCGATCTCTCGAATGTAGTAACACCTCGATGTGAAGCGATTACCACTATTACACTAATATATGCTTATGAACAACTAAGCTTGGATGAAGAAAAACGAAAATCTAAAGTCCTATTTATAGGCAAGGAAACATGTGGAAAAGACAAGGATGCCCCTAGCATTTGAATTTGGGCGGAAACTTGTTTTACTCTTGTGGCGCCCGCCACAACACCATGGCGCCCGCCATGAGTGTAAAATTGCTTGGGCAGTTGGAGATCGTGGGGAAAAACAGTTGGGAGGCGTTTGAGACATGGCCACGTCATGGAAGACCCTGTGGCGGCCGCCAGAGTGGATGCCATAAGTGTAAAATGCTGATTTTCTCTATTTTAGCTCATTTCGGCTCCTTTTTCGCTCCTTTTCTCGCTCGGGGCTCCGATTAGACTAAAAACCCGAAAACAAAGAAAAACATAATAATAACATAATAAAATGACATTAAAAGACTAAGAATGCATGCGAAATTGGAGTAAAAAATACGGTGAAATTCAGTGTCATCAGGGATCGAGTTGCGGAGAATTGAAGTCGGCCGAGTGAAGGTGACTGAAGAACGGAGGTTTCTTGCAGTCTAGTAGCGTGGGACGGTGACTTGTTAAACTGAATTCATGGCACTTGATTTGACCTGAATCAAGGGAAGAGAAGGCTCTGCATCAACGATCAAAGACGTTTGGGAGTTTGGATGTTCATAGTTCTTCTCTTGTAATAAACAATTTGCAACAGCTACATATATATATATATATATATATATATATATATATATATATATATATATATATATATATATATATATATATATATATATCTCAATTCAAATTATGGAATTGGGGGCAGAGGTACCCAAAGCGAGGACGATTGGGGAACTGCCTAATCAAATCTCGTTTGTTCTCTCTTTCCCTTGCCTCTTTACGTTTGATATCATTCGAATTTGCGAAGTCTCAATTTATCGAAATTTCTGAGGTAGTGTGATCTTGAGCTGAAATACTGTTTTTGTTAAATTGATACAATTCCTTGAATTGTATCTTGGAGCAGCTTGACATTACATTCCATTGAAACTCTGCACTTAGTGTGTTTACGCACACCAAGTGTTTGATAATTTGTTTCAAAGCAAAATTGAACGCATTTGCAATTTATTGTTTGTAAATTGATCTTGTTGGATTGGATTAAACATCAAGCAAGTGATACTTTGTTGATTGCATTTTAAATTGTGTTAATCAAACTGAATTTTTCTCATCCATAATTCATTCCCAATATTGTCGTGCATATCTTATCCTTTTAGTAGAAGGTTCGTTGTAGACGTGTGATTCAGTGGTTGCCTCCGCTAAACATTTTTTAAACCCAATTTTTGGTAACCATTTGCGTGTAAAACTCAAGGGATCTATTCAACCCCCCTTCTAAATCCATAGCCATCGTCTAACAGCTTTTGTATGCATCTTTCTTGAGCTGGAGCAGCCATAGCACCATACACAATTTCACATCAGTTCTTCATCAACTTGCATTTTCAAGCTACATTCAAGGGTTCTTAAGCATTTATTTTGCTCCAAAGAAGATTCCAAGATCTTGTAGGAAGTTTTAGGGTTTCTTTGAGCTTGAAAAGCATCTCCGACCAGGTGAGAATTCTTGAACTTTAAGTATCATTTTAGAATAATGTATGAGGTGAGGATCATGTAGATTAAGTGCATCTGAAGCACTTCCAATGGAGGCAATGTTTGTGGATAGAATTTAGGCAAAATGTGGAGATCTTGAATTTTGGAGCTTAATTTATTTCCTTTCATTTAGCATGATAGAGGCATCGTATGAAAATTCTTAGCTCATATTTGGAATCAACACGAAAAACCGAGTAAGATAGTGGTTCTCTTTCTCATTTCTGGAATGTTTCATCAAAACTCACGGTGGAGATCCACCGGAGAAGACGACCAAAGCCCTAGCTTCGGTGTCTGGTCTTCAACTCTTTTCAACGGTCAATGCTTGCATGTCCTGATGTGGGCAATGCGATTCTTTTAATCTGACGTGTGAGATATTGCCAGCGCATTAAAATTAATTCAAATAATTTCCCACGTGCCCTTTTCATTTCCTTCGTTTTTTTTATTTCTAAAATTTAATTAATTAAAATGAATTAATAATAATCAGAATTTGTGGTTTTTTTGTTTGGTTTGTGATTGGGCTCATACGCGCATTGCTTTTGCCCTCCCCTCTCTGGCCCATTGTAGAATCTGAATTGGAGAATTACTTTGGTTGCACCCCCTCTCTCATATTTGTGCATTTTTAATTTCTTTTTAATACTCGTTTCATTTGATTATTTTAAAAATAGTTTCATTTGCATAAAAATTCCCAGAAAATTCAAATGTGATATTGGGAATTTTAATTAATTTTCCAATTTTATTAATTCCAATTTTGGATTATCTCAATATTTGTTTTGGAATTTTGATTTGAATGTGTACAAATTGACATAGTTTACACATTAGGGTTTGGAATTGACTTTTCCTAATTGTTCTTGATCTCAATTTTTGTTTACATTTAGTCACTTGATTTTTGGCATGTTTATGTTCATTTGGTATTTTTCCCATTATTTTTGGATCACTTTTGAATCATCTTCTTGAAGCTTGTTTGGATTGATACTTACTTTGTAGCTTGCATATGGTTTGACATTGTTTGAACATGTTTTGTATATAATTTTGCCCATATTTTTAGAGCATGTTAAACCGCTGACTTCATCATTTCATGGTTAAAATCTCATAATTTTTCAAGACTTATAACTATTTTTCATGAGTGGTTCATTGCATGCCTAATGCTTTGGTGTGTGCCTAGAATTAGGGTTGAACTTGATGCTTGTGTGTGACTTTTCTTAAGCCAATTTCCTTGACATTTTTAGACACATTCATGATGTTATTTTTTACTCCATTGATATGCTTTGATTTGGATTTTTGACCATGATCTATGAGTTTACTTTGAACCCTAAATGCATGTCGATGCTTGTTCCATGTTTACTTAAGTGATTGGATTTGATGATGCATTTATGCAACCCTTTTAGGGATCTTTTGAGCATTGATTTACACTTGGTTTTGCATGAGGTAAAGCCTTTCCATACCATTTTATAGGTCATTTTGTGTGCCTCTAATTGGTGTTATACTTGCATGAATTTGAACATGATTGTGTATCATCTTTGACAACTTCCTTTGAGCCAAATGTATGCCATATTTATTCAATGCTTGTGGGACTTAAATGTGAGATATTATAAATCATTTTCTACTGACTTGTATGCTTAGATACACACTTGACATGACCTTTTCATACTTGTACTTGATTCAATTTTCACATGCCTTTAGAGGATGATTAGAGTTGACTTTGGTTCCCACTTGCACTAATCTTTGAGAATGAGTTGCCATGACCACTTTGTGACTATTTTAGGTTACTTTAAAGCATTGAATACATGAGTTAGATTCTAACTTAGGTCATTTACAAGTCAACTTCATGCTTACTTGTTCATCGTATGTTCATAAGTGAATGATGCATCCTAAAGATAACATGCTTGTGTAGAATTGCTTAACTTTTTGAACATGACTTGGTGTGGATTCCATAATCATTCCTTGACATCCTAAACCTAATTCTTCCATGATTGTACCATGTGTGCTACTGATCCAACTTGTATGATTGGTTTAACATCACTTGTGTAGCCTTTTAAGGTGTGTTTTACATGACTTTTTGATTGACAATTGTTTGTGTGCTAACATGAGACATAACTTGAACCTTTTTTATCTTTCTTAGGACAAAAACATAGATGAGATATAGTAGGACATAGTTATTGCCCCACTTAGGTTCCCACCTGTAGCGAGCGATTTTGGACGCGGTTCTTAAGCGCTGGTCGCTCTCTGCGGTTGAGTTTTAACTACAGGTCGATTCATTTTTTATCCTATTGTGAGCTGAATAAGGAAGGGAAATAGATGTCCCCAATTAACCCTGCTTTGCATACTGAGTTTAAACAGCGGTCTGTTAGGTTGCGAATGCTATCAATGTGGGGGGGCCCTTGTACTGGTTATTTGTATTTTCGCCAATACGGTTTTCTTCTTCTTTTTCTAGGACTTTCTGGCGGGGAACAAGGATTTAGGATGTTAGGACTGATGCTTTTGATAGATACATGAGAGTATGGGATTTTGGGTTTTTGTTTAGTGTGCTCGCTAAGATTTTTCTTTCAATCTTATGCCTACGTATTCCCGTTTACCGAAACAGGGAAACCAGAGCGTTCGTAGTTCCTCCCATAGAATAGGAGGAAATGGTTGTTTTTGGTGTCTTGTTCAAGGCCCAAGACGTGAAGCTAAAGGTGGTTTGTATCTTGTTCAAAGCCCAAGATGTGAAGCTAAAAGGGTTGACCTTAGAGAGAATTTGTCATCTCTAAAGAGGGGTTTGTCTGTTACGACTGTTTATAAAGGAGAATTACTTTAACCGGGATATGTGAATCCGGCAATTCCATAATTTCCTTTATAGGGGATTTTAACCTGAAGGAGAAGACTTTAACTCAGTTTAGAGCAATGCTATCTTTCCTTAGGAATTTCTCATACTAAAAGAGGGACATTGGCATGGGTGTAGATGATCCAGAGGCTTGCCGCTTACAGCAGTTAGATGAAGGGGAAAGAGTTGTTGATGTTTGTGTACTGTGAACGAGGCACAACTTTGATGCTAAAAGATTGATTGGATCAACCAGTGGTTTTCTTATACAAAGCCTAAGAGGAGGCTAATATGTGTCTCGTACAAAGCCCGAGAGAGAGGCTAAAAGGTTTTTTTTTTTTGACTCGACGATGGAGTCTTTTGGTATCTCGTATAAAGACCGAGATGGAGGCTATTGTTTATTTGGCTCAATAAGAACCTTTTTGTATCTCGTATAAAGCCCGAGATGGAGGCAAAAGGGGTGATTGACTCAACGAGGGAGTCTCTTATGTGTCTCGTACAAAGCCCGAGAGAGAGGCTAAACGTTGTTTGACTCCGCTGGGGAGAATCATTGTACAAAGCCCAAGAGGAGGCTGTGGTTACTGTTTCAGTTAAGTGACAGGTCCAGTATACTGATTTTAAAGAGAAAATCAGTTCTTATATGAGCAACACTGTACTCATGGATTTGATTCAAGGATCCGGGTTATTCCTGTTCTTTAAGGAAGCGGGAAATCTGAAGGATATTGAGACTGTCCGAGTCTACGGGTTTCCTTCCTATTTTGACGAGGGGGTCACTTGAGAATGTCTTTGAGACTCAAGGAAATTAGACTGTCCAAGTCTAAAGTTTTATCTTTTGTACTATCCTTTGAGAAACAGTAGTAGACTCTATGAAAGGACTGTTCTATGCAGATGATTAAGTTCTGTTCCTATACCTCTAGGAGGTCGTCGGGACAATTTGTACGAAGCCCAAGAGGAGCCTGGAAACTTTTAAGAAGCCGATCGGTCCTTGTACGAAGCCCAAGAGGAGGCTATCATTCCCGGAGGAAGAGATCATTATACGAAGCCTAAGAGGAGGATGTGAATACTTCTAAGAAGCCGTAGGGTCCTTGTACTAAGCCCAAGAGGAGGCTAGGTTGCTTTTAGGAAGCCTGTGGGTCCTTGTATGATGCCCAAGAGGAGGCCGATGCTTTTAAGTAGTCGATGGGTCCCCAAACCCCGAGAAATTCAAGGCAAGCTATTCACAAGGAATAGATCAAGTCAGGAAAGTTTGAGAATTTGGAAGAAACTCAAGAGATGCCATTCACGGAGAAAAGATCATCTCTGGGGAGTAGAGTTTCTTGATAAGTGCTTTTAAGAAGCCTGTGGGTCCCCAAACCCCGAGAAGTTCAAGACATGCCATTCACCGAGAATAGATCAAGCCAGAAAAGTTCGAGAATTTGGAAGAAACTCAAGAGATGCCATTCACGGAGAAAAGATCATCTCTGGGGAATAGAGTTTCTTGACAACTTCTATGAGTGACAGTCTATGAAAGGGTTCACAGAGAATGCTGCCTTTTATATCTCCATATTGTTTAACCCCAAGAGGAGGGAAGACTGTGTCTGGTAATTCTATGGGGATCTAATTTAGACTATTTCTAAGAGTGATCAACGAGCTTAATGCTAGACGTAGTTGCCGTGGAAACTCGAAATATCTATACTATTATTACACAGTTGATATGAGTTTATGAAAGAAAACTTACAGTGAAACAGCCCCACAATACAATTATATGTATATGAAAGCGGTAAATGAAAGCATATAACCACTTACTCGGTTGTAGAGCTTCCATGCTGTTTGGTTAGTTGTTCAACAAAGAAAGATTAAAAACAACAGTATATTCAAAATCAAAGGAGAAAGTGCTTTGAAAAAGGAGAGATTTGGGGCTTACAGCTCAAGGAGAGGCCCAGGGTTTTATCAGTGAGCGCACTGTTTAAATTTTGTACAGAGGGACTTATACAAGTGACTGTGGCCCAAAAATTGTTTCTGTACAAAGGGATAGGTCTTACAATCTCTCAAGAGGCCCAAAAAGTTTTAAAGAAAGGAAATGGGTCTTACTACTCGAGGGTAGGCCCAGATGATTTTTCCGTTTTGAAATGGCGATCGCGCCGAGACTTTCTTTTAACGCGAAGGGACTTATACAATAAGTGAGGCCCAAAGTTATTTTGGTTAAAAGGGGGTTGGGTCTTACACTCTATTCGAGGCCCAAAAGTTTTGAATGGGTCTTATAGCTCAAGGAGAGGCCCAAGAAGTTATTTTTCAAATGGCGACGATCGCGCCGTTTGTTTTTGACGGTATTGGGACTTATACAATACACTGAGGCCCAAAAATGATTTGGTCAAAAAAAGGATTGGGTCTTACACTCTATTAGAGGCCCAAAGTGTTTTGAAAATGATTTATGAGGGTTGAATTAATCCAAAAACCCTAGAATAAAAATTCAATTAAAATGATCAAAATTGTTTAACATATGAAAAACAAATTGTGATCTTGGATTAATGCTTCAAAAATTGAGTATTGACCTACAAAATAATTAGAAAGCATTAAAAGTTGTAAAATCAACGTGGAAAAAATATTTAAAATGTCAAAAACAATTAAAATATTAATTCTTTGCAAAAATATCAATTATATGAAATAAATAATATTTTTGGGATTTTTTGATAAAATAAAATATTTTAACATTTTTGTGAATTATTAAAAAAAGAATCAACTCAAAATCATTAAAACTCAGAGAGAAATTAATTTTTGAATCAATTAAACAAAAATCACAAAATTCAAATATTCAAATATTCAAAAAATGGCGCCAAGAACACCCAAGAACACGCGCGTGTTCTGGGTTTGCCCAGATTTGCATTTTCCATCCAATCTCACTGAATACTTAACCATATCATGCAATCCACATACCAATCAACTCGTTTCAACCTCACGATCATGTCTATAACACTTAATTTCATTTAAATTAAACATAAAACATGAAATCACGAAGAAACCTCAAGAACCCTAATTTCTGCATGAAGGCTAGGATTTTTGATACACGATTCAAATAAAGCAATTAATTGAGGGAAAACATTCCATGCATGATTATGAACATATGGCCAAATTATTGTGCAGCAAAAATTGCATGGATCATAGAGTTAGAAGAGCTCATGCTTACCACTTGCAGTTGGTGATCGTGATTTATGTAGGAGGTGTTACAGTTGTGTTATGATGATCTGAACAGCTTCCCTAGGTGCTATGGAGTGTGTTTGAATGCTTGGACTTGATGGAAATTGGCTGGATCACTTCATGGCATCTCAACTGCACTTTGGTTAAAACCTTGAGCAATTGACTGGTGATTCTGAGAAATCAATGTTCCAGCTGTTGTTTAAGTGTTTGATCAGCTCATATGTGATGTATATGAGGTGTGTGAGTGATCAATTTGAGTGGAATTGCTCTCTAGCTCAAAACCCGATAGTTACCTTGCTTAGAAAGGCATTTTTGCCAAGAGAAAGAGATTTTGAGAAAGGCAAGTGTTGTAGGCCTTTGGTGTACTTAAACTGAACACAATTGAGCTTTATTTATAGTAGAGCAAGTTTTTTTTGCAAGGAATAGTGAATGGCAACTGCTAAGTAGGTTTGGCCAATGTTGGCAAATGAAAATCTAAGTCTCCTCTAGCCATTGACTAGAGGTTAGGGCACAGAGCTTTGGTTCCGTTGGCCTTGGATAAGTCTTGACTGATTTCAGATGAGAATGGCTCAGTCCATGCCACCTTGATGCTTCCATTGAATGCTTCAATCCAAATTTGGAGTCTTGTCCCTATTTTGGCCATTCTAGGTTCAACATGCTATTTCTTGTTCCATGGACTTTGGAGGCTTGGCTCAGTGATTGTCCCCTTTAGATTCAATCCTCAGATGTGTCCAAGTGGATAGGAGCATTTGAATTTGGCTGATTTTGGCAAATCGAGCAGAATTGCAAATTCTGCCTTGCCTTTGACAGATTTCAGCAAGGCAACTTGCCAATGTCATATCTCATGGTGTAAGTTGAATTTGGTAATGTTCTTGACCATTTTGGAAAGCCCTTACATGATACAACAACTGTTTGAACATGTTTGGTTTTGATCTCTTTTGAATCCAAGTGAAAAATCCCCCTACATTTGGCAAAAAGTAAGGCAAAATCTGACTTAGTGAAATTTTTACTAAGTGTTGGAACAAAGTGTTTTCTCTTGATTTTGATCACTCCATAACTCAAAATCCATGAGGAATTTGGACATAGGTCAGTATGAAGCTTTTGTAGAGGGCAACGAGATCTACAAATCAAGCTTTGAATGGGGCACAATGGCCTTGTGGTTTAGGAGTTATGGTGCTCCAAAGTTGGTGCATTAGTGGCACTTTTTCATGACTTAGAAAAATTTCTAAGTTTTATGGTTACCCCTTTTACAAGTTATCCAACTTTTCTTGATTTTTCTTGATGAATGATGATTCAAATCATACATTAACATCATTTTAGGGTTAAAAATCCATTTTGGTGAAAAATCTCAAAAAGTCAAAATTGACTTTTGTGCACAGTTGACTATTTATCAGATGAATTCCAAACTGTACAATTCTTCAGGAAATCATGTCCTTGACCTAAATCAAACTTGATGGACATGTTCCATGGGTGTCATAGGGTATATTCAATCATGTATTAGGGTTTGGGAGCATGTCCAGGTTAAAAGTCAAAGTTACACTTGACTTTTCCCTTAAAACCCTAATTGTGGTGCAGATGAAATTGAGACTTGTTGCTCAAACTTCTTGGATTAATCCATTGTCCTAAATGGATCAATATGGTATATTAGAGACCCTCAAATCATCTCTTGAGGTCTTGGCTCATGGTTTGTCCCAAAAGCCAACTTAGGGGTGAATTAGGTCAAGAAACCCTAATTCCTGCTTTTTGATGAATGCATCCCCTGAGGCAAAATTGACTTGATGCATGGGTCCATGAGGTTCCATGAAGTATATTAGGTTAGGTTTTGGATCATTGGCTTGTGCCCAGATGAACAATTTCCATCCGGAGGCCCTGGTCGACCAAAACCCTAATTTGGTGACACTGTCGACCTTGAGACTTGATCCACCTAGAAGGGAGCAGTCTTGTGCTTGATCCTTGAAGTGGGAGTCCTTTTGATCCATTGTGGATGTTTGAGAGGTTAGACAAGTTGAAGATCATGTCATTCCTTGATTGATCCTTTGTCTAAAGCTCTGAGAGGGCTTGAAACCCTAATTTTGATTGTAGTGGATGCTCACCCATCTTTGGGGAGACTGATGAAGTATGATGGTTCCTCCATATTGTGATGATGATTTGCACAATGATGGGAAATCTTAGTGGTCAAAATTTGGGGTATGACAGATGCCCCTATTTAATCTTCTTGGACACGAAGGTGTGAATGACGAAGGTATTCGGGCATTCGGGATGCAAGAGGATTAAATATCGGAATACCCAAAATTTTGATGGTGGTTATGAATGATAGCTTACGCATTCATCTTCATTAGCTAAGCAATGATGCTTAGAAAAGGTAAACTTCCCCTCGATCCTGGTCTTCAGTCAAGGAACTGGTATCAGTATCTAAAATAAACTTCCCCTTGATCCTAGTTTCCTACCAAGGAACTGGTTTTAGTTTCTGATGTAAACTTCCCCTCGATCCTGGTTTCCTACCAAGGAACTGGTCTTAGTTTCTGATGTAAATTTCCCCTCGATCCTGGTTTCCTAACAAGGAACGGGTCTTGGTTTCTTTCGTCAATAAACTTTACTGACAAGGGACGCTATGCGTAGCGATTTTCCTCAAACTTCTCGCCAAATTTTCCTGGGGAGATGCCATTTAACGGAAAAAGTTTTGATGTCAGACTTGCTGGGGAACCCAACCGTCTGAGTTGTAGAGGTGTACAAACTTCTCTGTTTGGAGACGCCATTTGTTGACTCTACTCGGGGAATGCGAGTCCCTTGAGACTGCATTCGTTCGGGGTCTTTACATCATACTTTTCTCGGAGATCTTCTCGGAGAAATGCCATATGACGTGATCCAATTTTGAGGTGCCGATGACCTATTCATCAGTGGGTTTTTCGGAGAAAAACTGCCGTACTGCCGAATCTCCGATTTAGGAGGCTTTCTCTGTGGATTTTCTTTAATCCGGGAAAGCAAGGATATCATCTTCAATGGCGAAGAGTGATGTTAACTGAGGGCTCTCTGGTCTTTCAGAGGTTCAAGTTATCAAAGTGGTCGAGGACCCAACTTCAATCTAGAAATAAAACTGGAGGAGAGAGAATATTCAGACGCAGCGTTTCCTGACGAGGCAAGAACTGACGACTCGATTAAGAGAACTTCTATCCCTAGGGGACAAGACCGACTAGAGTGATAGTGATGCAATATGAAATGTGAATGCAAATTAATAATGCATGATGTGTGTATGTTTATCCTGACAAAACTGACGCGACATACAAACTGACAGGTGAACACGACTGGATACTCGGCCATCGCGGGGCGAAAAAGTATCGCTGGTTCAGAATAACAATTTCCACCTTACTTAGGAGAGATAGTCCCTGTTGGGAGCTATGTTGGTCGGGCTTAGGAGATAAGAACTCGGTCGAGGCGTGTCAGACAAAACAAGGTCTCTAACACAGTTGATCCCTTCATTCAGGCGTACTGGGTTAGAAGGAGTACTTTTATTCTGCACTTTGAAGTTTGCTTACTTCTGAAGAAGCAGTTGATGTTCCTTTGATGTTCAACAGTCAAAAGAAATTGCCGACTTTATTTTAAAAGCAGAAAAATTTTAACAAGCAAATTCATTTTTGTTTTATTTCAAGAATCGTTAATCATATTAAAATGTCGTTCTGTAAAGCTAAAACAAATAAGAATTACAAACAAAAGCACAAGGGCTCAAATTTTATTGATAAGATGGAGATCAGCCAAATGCGTGATTCCAAAGAGTATATACAAAGTTTGAAAATGGTAATTTACAGGGAAAAGGGCTACATTGAAACATAACGACCACTATTCTTCTACCAACTTTGAATTCGGGACATCCTGAGCTTCTGTCGAAGATGACCGTGACTGGAGTTTTCCTCCGATGGATGGTGTAGCTGCTGCTGCTGAGGGACTCGCCTCCGTTGAACATAGTTACTTGCCATTATCCCTAATTTTTGCCTGGATTGTACTATGATGTTTTCAATCCATCGGGATGATTTTTTTTCTGTCTCTAACTTTTGCCTGGACCGCCCTTTTGGGTTTTCAATCCACCGAGACGTTTTTTTTTGTTTTTTTAGTTTAGGCGAAGTATTTCTTGACTACATCAACATTCGTGGGGTAGGCAAATTCTTCTCCGTCCATGGTTGCAAGTCTCAAGGCGTCGCCTGAGAAAGTTTTTGTGACCACATAGGGGCCATCATAATTCGGAGTCCACTTGCCCCGAGAATCAGTGAGAAATGATTGTATCTTTTTAAGCACAAGGTCTCCTTTCCTGAAGATGCTGGGTCGAACCTTTTTGTCGAACGCCTTCTTTATTCTCTGTTGATACAATTGACCATGGCATAGTGCCGTTATTCTCTTTTCTTCGATCAGATTCAGTTCGTCGTGTCGACTTTGACACCATTCAGCTTCGGTGAGCTTAGCTTCCATCAATACTCGGATTGACGGGATTTCTACTTCTATGGGGAGCACTGCTTCCATGCCATATACTAGAGAGAAAGGGGTAGCCCCTGTTAAAGTGCGGACAGATGTGCGATAACCGTGAAGAGCAAAGGGTAGCATCTCGTACCAGTCTTTGTAGGTTACAACCATCTTTTGAACGATCTTCTTGATGTTCTTATTAGCCGCTTCTACCGCTCCGTTCATCTTGGGTCGGTAGGGAGATGAGTTATGGTGTTTAATCTTGAACTCTGCGCACAACTCCTTCATCATCTTATTGTTCAAGTTAGATCCATTATCAGTAATGATCTCGCTTGGAACACCATAATGGCAGATGATATTGTTTTCGATAAATCGGACCACCACTTGTCGGGTTACGTTAGCGAATGACGCTGCTTCGACCCACTTGGTGAAGTAATCAATGGCCACCAGGATGAACCGATGTCCGTTTAAAGCCTTAAGTTCGATCAAGCCAATCATGTCAATTCCCCATATGGAAAAAGGCCAGGGAGAAGAAAGAACTTTGAGATGTGATAGCACTTGTGACACCTCCTCATGTACTTGTAGCAGTCGGATTCCATGGTCAACTAATAGTACCCTGCTCTTAGAATTTTTCTCGCCATTGTATGTCCGTTGGCATGAGTGCCAAAGGATCCTTCATGAATTTCTTTCATAAGCATGTCTGCTTCTGGTCTGTCCACGCATCGGAGCAAGACCATGTCAAAATTTCTCTTATAGAGAGTGTCCCCGCTCAGGAAGAAGTTTCCAGCCAATCTTCTAAGGGTTTTTCTGTCTTTTCTGAGTGCCCCAGGTGGGTACTCTTGTTTCTGAAGAAAGCATTTGATATCGTGATACCAAGGTTTATCGTCTATGACTGCTTCAATCGCGAAGACGTAAGCGGGCCGTTCAAGGCGCATTATGTCGATCTTAGGTAAGTCGTTCCATTGACCTACACTAATCATGGAAGAGATAATGGCTAATGCATCAGCCATGTGATTCTCCTCACGAGGGATATGATGAAACTCAACTCTGTTGAAGAAGGGTAACAACCTTCTTGCATAGTCTTTGTAAGGGATCAATCCTGATTGGTATGTGTTCCAATCTCCTTTTATCTGATTGATAACCAAGGCTGAGTCGCCGTATACATCCAAGTTTTTGATCCTTAAATCAATTGCTTCTTCGAGACCCATGATACAAGCTTCGTATTCGGCCTCGTTGTTCGTACATTTGAACGTAAGTCTGGAAGTGAAAGGAATGTGGGTACCCTGAGGGGTAATAATGATTTCCCCAATTTCGTTTCCGTAATGATTAACTGCTCTGTCAAAGATAAGTCCCCATTGGGAACCTGGTTCTGGCCCTTCACTGGGTAGCGGTTCATCGCAATCTTTCATTTTTAGATACATGACATCTTCGTCTGGGAAGTCAAACACGATTGATTCTTGATTGTAAATCGGTTGATGAGCCAAATGATCGGCTAAAATACTTCCTTTAACGGCTTTCTGAGCGTGGTACTCTATGTCATATTCTGATAATAACATCTATCAGCGGGCAATCCTTTCCGTGAGAGCATGCTTTTCGAAGACGTACTTAATTGGATCCATTTCTGAGATTAACCAAGTAGTATGACGAATCATGTATTGGCGAAGACGTTTGGCTGCCTAAGCCAAAGCGCAGCAAGTTTTCTCAAGCATCGCGTACCGAGTTTCGCATTCGGTGAATTTCTTGCTTAGATAGTAGATGGCAGACTCTTTCCTTTTGGTTTCGTCTTGTTGGCCAAGTACACATCCCATTGAGTCCTCTAGGACTGTGAGGTAGATAATCAGTGGTCTTCCTTCCACTGAAGGTGATAGAATCAGAGGATTCAACAGATATTCCTTAATACTGTCGAAGGCGGTTTGGCAATCTTCTGACCAAATGCAATCCTGGTTCTTTTTGAGTAATTTGAAAATCGGCGCACACGTGGCGGTCATGAGGAATATGAATCTGGAGATGTAGTTCAAACGTCCCAGGAATCCTCTGACTTATTTTTCAGTTTTCGGAGAAGGCATTTCTTGAATGGTCTTGACCTTGTCAGGATCAACCTCAATTCCTTTCTGGCTGACGATGAACCCTAGTAGTTTCCCCGAACGGACACCGAAGGTGCACTTGTTGGGATTCAAGAAGAGCTTGAACTTTCTTAAATGTTTGAACAATTTTGACAGATGTTCAACGTTCTCACTCTCTGTTTTTGATTTTGCAATCATATCATCGACATATACCTTGATTTCTTTGTGTATCATGTCATGAAACAGAGTAGTCATGGCCCTTTGATAGGTTGCCCCAGCGTTCTTCAAACCGAACGACATTACCTTGTAACAAAAGGTACCCCATGGGGTAATGAATGAAGTTTTCTCCATGTCTTTCGGCACCATTTTGATCTGGTTATAGCCCGAGAATCCATCCATGAAGGAGAAGACTTTGAACTTTGTTGTGCTGTCTACCAGCATGTCAATGTGTGGTAAAGGAAAGTCGTCCTTTGGACTAGCCTTGTTTAGGTCCCTGTAGTCGACACACATTCTGACCTTTCCGTCCTTTTTAGGAATGGGTACAATGTTGGCTAACCATTGAGGATATTCAGATGTGGCGAGGAAACTCGCGTCAATCTGTTTCTGTACCTCCTCTTTGATTTTGATGGCCATGTCCGGGTGAGTCCGTCTCAACCTCTGCTTTACTGGCGGACATTCCGATCTCAACGGTAAATGATGTTCCACGATGCTGGTATCCAACCCTGGCATATCCTGATAGGACCAAGCGAACACATCGGGAAATTCTTTGAGAAGCTTTATCAAACCCTCTCTGGCAGTTGGACTGAGCAGTGCCCCAATTCTGATTTCTTTTCTCTCTTGCTCTGAACCCAAGTTTACCGTTTCTAACGGCTCTTTGTGAGGTTCAATGGACCTTTCCTCTTGTCTGAGTAGTCAGGAGATCTCTTCTGGAATTTTGTCGTCATTTTCTTCTTCGGCCTCGAATACCGAGAACTCAAAGTTGGGAGAAGGCATCGGATCGTATGTTTCAACGGGGTTTAAAATAAGCAATCTGCATTACGTGATGATTCATGTTTAGAAGAGATAGAGAAAATGCAAGTGTGTGCAGTGTTTTATTTTACTGCTTTTATTTATTTTTAATTTGTTTTTTAGGATTACCATTTTCTGAAAAAGCGAAAAGAGAAAACAGCAATAAATGCGGAAATTACAGAACGACATTATTTTATTAATGAACAAGTCAATTCTTGAAACTACAGCCCTATAAAACAAAACTATGTCGCTTTGGGCAAAGCGAAGAGGGAAAATTTACAGAAAGCGAGCCCTATCAAAACATCTGTTTCACCTGGGCAGGGTGAAAGGTTAAAGGACGGTAATTACTTTGACTGATGAACGATCTTCGGAACCTCGACGGCAACCCATTGGCGGCGAACTCCTCGGTGAATCACAAAGTCTGGCACCTTCCTTGATTTGTCTTTAGAAATAACGCTGATTTCTGGTGGAGCAGGATCATTGGAATCAGTCTCCCAGGCAGAATTGTCGTAGGAGGATTCCTCAGTTGTATTTTGCATAACATTTGTGCTCTCAGCTGTATCTCCCCATCCAGTAGGCTGGATATCTTCGAGCCTGATACGAGAGCTTTCGGGAGCGGTGTACTTGACCATAAAGTCGTATTTGCCACTCGGTTGTCCCAGGGTATCCCACACTTCTTTGGAGCTGAAAGAGTCATCTCTCTCGATGACGTTGACCTCGGGAAAAGCATAGTTGATGAATTCAAGTCCTGCAAACGTTGCTAATTCATCTTCATGTTGAGTAGTTTCTGAATGACCTGAATGTTGATCCCATGACATGGTGGGGACACAGGTATTCTGTTCAATGACGGTCAGTTGAGTTTCATTACTCGGCTGACTTTCTTGCCCCGAGTTTCCTGGGTAAGGCTGCCACATAGGCAAACCATCCATTGGGCCATAGTAATTGTGGTCAAAGTTGTCTTTCATCGGAGTGTCCTCCTCAAATGAATTTGGCGGAGCACGACATCCTTCCGGATCACAACCTCCATATCTCATTTCGACGTCTGACCTTGGTATAAATCTCGAACTCTGTGCGGGATAGCAAAATGGCGTAGGCACCTCTTCCTGAGACATATAACCGTCCTCGTTCAGATAGGACTTCCATTCTTCATCTGTGTCGGAGGGATCTTCCTCATTAATAGCATGTACTGCTTGAGACACCGGGTGAAGAAAACCTCCACTGTGGAAGAAGGTTTGAAGGGGATGAAGACTTTCATCGTTGGCAGCTGTCTGGGTACAGGTTGCAGAAAAACCAAGACCCTTCTTTGTTGTATTGCTAGTAGGAATGACAAGCTGTCCCCATCCCGTTGTATCGGTACTCTCGACCGTTTTAATAGCATCTTTGTATGAGGAAATCGAGGTTCCTCCTTTGAACTGATTGTTCTTGCTCACCGACAGTGCTTGGAACTGAGTTCCAATAACCTCCTCGGGTTCTATATCAGCAGATGATGACAAGTTACTCACCAGCAAGGCCTGCTCCCCACAGACTGTGACAAGTTGATCGTTCTTGATGAACTTTAGCTTTTGGTGGAGGGTCGAAGTGACCGCTCCAGCCTGATGTATCCAAGGTCTTCCTAATAAACAACTATACGTTGCCCGGATGTCCATGACCTGGAAAGTGACTTGGAAAGTGTAAGGACCGATAGTTATGGGAAGATCAACTTCGCCGATAACTGTTTTTCTGGATCCATCGAACGCTTTGACGACGACCTCGTTGATTCTCATTGGAGGGCCTTTGAATGATAATTGAATCAAAGTGGACTTCGGCATAACATTCAGGGCTGACCCTGTGTCTACCAGTACGCTGGCTAAAGCATCGTCCTAGCAGTTAACTGTAATGTTGAGCGCCATGTTATGACGGCGACCCTCTTCGGGTAATTCCTCATCACTAAATCCCAAATTATTGCAGGAAGTGATGTTAGAGACAATACTATCGAACTGTCTAATCATTACATCCTGTTCCACAAAGGCTTGCTCTAAGACTTTCTGTAGAGCCTCCCTGTGGGCTTCTGAACTGAGTAACAGTGATAATACCGAGATCTTTGAAGGAGTCTGTAACAGCTGATCCACAATGTTATATTCACTCCTTTGGATGAGCTTCATCATCTCATCATTATTTTTCGAAAGGTCAGGATTACTGGATTGACCGACTGGTGGATCAGGAGTTTCCGTCTGAAGTTCCTTTTCCTTGTTAGGTTCTCCAACTCCTCGGTTGAAGATTCTACTGCTCCGTGTTACACGACTGATATCTGCAGTATTCACAACGGAGGGTAATGGAATTTCCTTTCCATTTTCAACTGTCATTGCACCGTATTTGTAAGGGATAACCTTAGTTGATTCGTACGGTGTTGGTCCTGGCAGATAGATGACTATGGGAACCTTCTGATTTTTCTGACCATCATAATTAATCTCGATCCGTTCCTGGTTGGGAACTTTAGATTCGTCAAGTAGAGGGATAATGGAAAAAACATCCCTGGTCCTATGATGACCAGAGATCGTGACAACATCCTCAACTTGCTCGGCAAGGTAGTTCGGCGTCCAGTTGATGGGTCCAGAACCCGGATATGGACGAATCTCTCCACGATCCACCTGACCCTGAAGAGCTGCTCTCACAAAGTAATACCCTTGGTTACTTTTCGAACAGACGCCGCAACATTCATAGTTGTGTGGTGGCACCTGGCCACGCCCACTTTGAATACAATGTAACCTCACTAGGTTAACTTCCACAGATCGGACATCATGACTCTGACGCCAAGTAGGATTCCTGTTATTGATACTAATTTGTTGAGTATCCTCATCCATATAAATTGGCATCCACCAGTGATTTAACAAGTGCTGAAGTGCCTCCTGGACAAGGGTACAACCTCGATCGTTTTCGCAACCTGCCTTACAGTTTTGGTAATCATGTGATATTAAGAATCCGAGTCGGACCTGTTCAGCATGTAACTTTACCAGGTTGGTATTCATCGCGCGAATATCGAAGATCTGAACCATGTTGATCTGATAGGAATTCCTATCATGGTAGTCTTGGATCCATCCAAGATCCATCTGACGCTGGAGGGCCTCTTGTATGAAAGAGCATCCCTGTTTATTTACCGAGCAAATCAGACATGAACTGTAATTGTGCCGCGACAGATTATGATATTGGCTTTGCCTTGAGTGCATCGCCACCAAGTTGACATTCATTGCATGGATATCGTGGTTCCGAATGACGTTGGAATTCGTGTAGACCATGTTAACTCCACGAACTCAGTGCTTTTTGATCCATCCGAGATCCATTTGTTCCTGTAGAGTTGCTTGCACCACAGAACATCCTTGATTGTTTTTAGAGCAGATATCACACTGATGATAGTTATGAGGTGGCACATGGCCATATCCACTCTGTCTACAATGCATCTTGACCATATTGGTTTTTAACAAGAGTACATCATGAATTTGATAGACATCGTTAGTCTCTCCTTCTATCAAATTGACTGCAGCCTTCTCGTGTTGAGGCAGCGGGTTCGTGAGAACATTAGGATTTGTATCCTTGAAGGATAAGACCCCGCTCCTAACAATTTTTTGCACGTCGGACTTGAAATTGAGACAAGTCTCTATGTTATGCCCTGGACCTCCTTGATGATAAGGGCAAGTTTGATCCACCTTAAACCAAAAAGGCAGATTTTCCGGTACTGTAAGAGGAGATTTAGTCTGAATGTGCCCCTTAGCCAGTAGTAACGGAAATAACTCTGCGTATGTTACGGGTATAGGATCAAATCCTGGTGGCCGTGTTGTATGGTTGTTGTTATATGGAGGGCGAGCCTGCTGAAGAGGCTGTTGTGTCCTTTGTTGGTCAGGTTGGCTCTGTGCAACCTGAGGTTGATACATAGGAATAGACGCAGGATTGATAGCAGGAGTCACAGCTGCTACCGGTTGATAACATCGCCATTGCTTTCTGAGAGAGATATTCCCAATATCTTGCTCTTTTTTCTTAGGGAGAGCACTACCGTATTTTTTAGTACCGCTCGTCGATCCAGTGTCTTTTACTAAACGTCCTTCTTGGACGGTTTCCTCAAGACGTACGCCCATGCCCACCATCTCGGTGAAATCACTGGGTGCACTGGAAACTATTCGGTCATAGTAAAATGAGCTTAAGGTCTTTAAGAAGATCTTTGTCATCTCTTTTTCCTCAAGAGGTGGACAAATTTGAGCGGCAATCTCACGCCACCTTTGAGCATACTCCTTAAAGGTTTCCTTGTCCTTTTGCGACATCGATCTGAGTTGATCTCTGTCGGGTGCCATGTCCAAATTGTATTTGTATTGTTAGACGAAGGCAATGCCAAGATCTCTGAATGTACTGATCGTAGTATGGTTTAAACCCATGTACCATTTGAGTGCGGCACCGGTTAAACTATCCTGAAAGTAGTGAATCAGTAGGTCCTGATTCTCCGTCTGAGCTGACATGCGCCGAGCGTACATCGCCAGATGGCTTTGAGGGCAAAAGTTACCCTTGTATTTTTCAAAGTCGGGCACTTGAAATTTGTGCGGGACTCTCACATTGGGGACCAAGCAGAGGTCTACGGCGTCCTTTCCAAATAGATCCTAACCGCGAATGGCTTGCAGTTCCTTCTGCATTTCCAAGAACTGCTCCTGGAATTCCTCCATTCTGTCAAACATAGTTTCCTTCTTACCAGAAGGTGTCTGTGGAATCTGTCCTTCCGAGACAGTGTGCACCACAAGGGGTGGTACCGTGACTACGGCAGTAAATCTTGGCGTTTCCCGAAGTTTGTAACCTTCAGGAGTCTTCAGTATGCCTCTGGCATCTTCGCTTTCCCGAAGTTTGTAACCTTCAGGCCCAACGGCTTCTGTCGTGATTCCCTGATCTTCAGCGATCGGCGGAACATATCCTTCCGGGATATAGTTAACAGGCATGCCCCAGGGACGATCTTTCGGCATTTGATACCTAGGATCATACTTCCCCACTATGGGCGTTAAGGTGACCTCTGAGATCACAGTTCTTTGTAGCTGAGCTTCTGCCATGGCTTGCATGTCGTTACGAAGCTTTCTCATATCCTCTCTTAGAGCGTCGATCTCTTCTTTCAACTCTCTATTTTCTTCCTCAAGATCATCCATCTTTTTCTGACGATTGGCCCGAGTATTATACGAATGAGACAATTTGACTCTAGAACCGAGACCCAAACGTGAGATTCATAGGTAAGAAGAATACGCGATGTGAGAATGATGAATGCAATGATTATATTAATTGTTTTTTGGTTTAATCAAAATAAACTTCGACAATTAGATTGCAAATATCAAACAGTGGGGAAACCCCTTTTTATTGAATTCAAAGGATTACAGAAATGGAAATACAGTAGATTACAAGGTGCAGAAACATAAACCTAAACTAATGGGTCCCGAGTCCTCTCTGAAGAGAAATCGGGTGCTGACTCTGGTATCTTCCTTTTCTTTGACCAGGGCTCTTGGGCCGTTGTCGGGTTGTCATTCCTTTGCCAGGTGAAAGGAATGAGCAAATTCCTTTGGTCATCTTGATTCTCTACAACATGTTGCTCCAAAATCTCAATCAGAGCATCTTTCTCTTTCAGTAATTGCTGTATTTTAATGCACCCCACGTCGAGGGTGCGGTACTTGTTCTTCCAAGACCTTCTCTCCTTTTGAACTTTGTTGAGAGTAACCTGAAGCTTTTCAGTCTCAGTCATGAAGTACAAGACAGATTCCCTCGGCGGAAGAATCCCGTAACGAGGATAAGGCATTTTTAGCTTGAGAGCTCTAGTTTGTACCCAGTGGAGATAAGGCTCCACCGAGACACAGTCTGGTTTTCCTAGAGACTCTCGTCCTTTCTTATGAACCTGTTTCCAAGCATGCACTATTTCCATCTTTAGTGCTCTGTCGTTTTCTCCTTCCTTGAAGAAAAGACCTTCCAGATGAACACCCCGTGGGATGTGTCTCATCGGGTATCCAAATTGATGCTGAACGTGAACTGGATGGTAGTTGATTCCTCCCTTAGTTCCTATAAGAGGTACGTTGGGGAAGTTTCCACAACGGTCAATGATCCTGATTCTGTCATAGATCCTATTACACCAATCTATATCAGAGTTGGTAAGAGACATGATCTTCTACGACCAACGTAAGGCACTCTTGCAATCCCAAAAAGCAGCAAACTTGGGCAAGTGAGAGATAAACCATTTGTAAAGCAGAGGTACACAGCATGTGATCTCCCCTCCGCTGTACAAATTTCCCAAGTGTACAGAATGATACGCATCTGCGAGCAAAGTCGGCACAGGGTTTCCAATGACAAAAACCTTAATGGAGTTGATATCTACAAAGTTATTGATGTTGGGAAACAAAAATAACCCGTAGGTGAGCAAGACAAAGATGCTTTCAAAAGCAGTCACGTTTCCTATACTGGTAAAATACAGGGCTTTCTTTGTCAAGAACTGGACTGGCAAACCTTGGATGCCACCCTTAGTGGTTAGGTGAGTCCTGATCTCAGACTCGTCCAAATGAATTGCTCTTACAATGGTCTGATTCTTTGGAATTTCTTCCAGTCCAGAAAATGGAGCTCGATCAGTAATGTACATCAATCAAATGAGAATACTCCTCCAGCGTTGGTGCTAGCTGGTAATCCGGGAATGTGAAACAGTGATAAACCGATCATAAAACTGAATGAGCGCATCCATGATTCCCTCAATCACATGGACTCTTAACAGTGGTAGCAAACCTCCGTGCTTGGCTCTGAAAGCCTCAGGGTTAGTGATCATCCTGTAATACCCCAAATTTTGACCACTTAGATTTCCCATCATTGTGAAAATCATCATCACAATATGGATGTACCTTTATGCTTCATTAGTCTCCCCAAAGATGGGTGAGCATCCACTACAATCAAAATTAGGGTTTCAAGCCCTCTCTGAGTGCTTAGACAAAGGATCAATCAAGAAATGACATGATCTTCAACTTGTCTAATCTCTTAAATATCCACAATGGATCAAAAAGGACTCCCACTTCAAGGATTAAGCACAAGGCTGCTCCCTTCTAGGTGGATCAAGTCTCAAGATCGACAGTGTCACCAAATTAGGGTTTTGGTCAACCAGGGCCTCCAGATGGAAATTTTCTTCTGGGCACAAGGCAATGATCCAAAAAATAACCTAATATACTTCATGGATCCTCATGGACCCATGCATCAAGTCAATTTTGCCTCAGGGGATGCATTCATCAAAAATCAGGAATTAGGGTTTCTTGACCTAATTCACCCCTAAGTTGGCTTTTGGGACAAACCATGAGCCAAGACCTCAAGAGATGATTTGAGGGTCTCTAATATACCATATTGATCCATTTGGGACAATGGATTAATCCAAGAAGTTTGAGCAACAAGTCTCAATTTCATCTGCACCACAATTAGGGTTTTAAGGGAAAAGTCAACTGTAACTTTGACTTTTGACCTGGACATGCTCCCAAACCCTAATACATGATTGAATATACCCTATGACACCCATGGAACATGTCCATCAAGTTTGATTTAGGTCAAGGACATGATTTCCTGAAGAATTGCACAGTTTGGAATTCATCTAATAAAAAGTCAACTGTGCACAAAAGTCAACTTTGACTTTTTGAGATTTTTCACCTAAATGAATTTTTAACCCTAAAATGATGTTAATGTCTGATTTGAATCATCATTCATCAAGAAAAATCAAGAAAAGTGAGATAACTTGTAAAAGGGGTAACCATAAAACTTAGAAATTTTTCTAAGTTAAAAATAAAGTGGCAAAGGTACCAACTTTGGAGGACCATAACTCCTAAACCACAAGGCCATTTTTTCTCATCCAAAGATGGATTTGTAGCCCTCATTATCACCTACAAAAACTTCAACTACAAGTCATTCCAATTCATTAAGGATTTTGAGTTATGGAGTGATCAAAGTGGTTGAAAAGTGAAAATGTCACTTTTTCCAACACTTAGTGAAATTTTCACTAAGTCAGATTCTACCTCACTTTTTGCCAAATGTAGGGGGATTTTTCACTTGGAATCAAAAGGGATCAAAACCAAACTTGTTCAAACAGTTGTTGTATCATGTAAGAGCTTTCCAAAATGGCCAAGAACATTGCCAAATTCAACCTACACCATGAGATACAACATTGCCAAGTTGCCTTGCTGAAATCTGTCAAGGCAAGGCAGAATTTGCAACTTTGGTCGATTTGCCAAAATCAGCCAATTCAATTGCTCCTATCCACTTGGACACCTTAGAGGATTGAATCTAAAGGGGACAATCACTGAGCCAAGCCTCCAAAGTCCATGGAACAAGAAATAACATGTTGAACCTAGAATGGCCAAAATAGGGACAAGACTTCAAATTTGGAATGAGGCATTCAATGAAACCATCAAGGTGGCATGGACTGAGCCATTCTCATCTGAAATCAGTCAAGACTTATCCAAGACCAAGGGAACCAAAGCTCTGTGCCCTAACCTCTAGTCAATGGCTAGAGGAGACTTGGATTTTCATTTGCCAACATTGGCCAAACCTACTTACCAGCTGCCATGCACTATTCCTTGCAAAACAAACTTGCTCTACTATAAATAGAGCTCAATTGTGGTCAGTTTGAGTACACCAAAGCCATCTAACAGATGCTTTCCTCAAAATCTCTTCTTTCACTCCAATTTTGCCTTCTAAGGCAAGTCACTATCGGGTTTTGAGTTTGAGAGCAATTCCAATCAAACCAATCACTCACACACCTCACATACATCACATATGAGCTGATCAAACACTTAGATTACTTTTGAAACATCAATTTCACAAAATCACCAGCTGGTTGCTCAAGGTTTTAACCAAAGTGCAGCTGAGGTACCACAAAATGATCCAGCCAATTTCAATCAAGTCCAACCATCCAAACACAATCTATAGGGTGTAGGCAAGCTGTTCACAAAAAATCCCAAAAATATTATTTATTTCATATAATTGATATTTTTGTAAAGAATTAATATTTTTATTGTTTTTGGCATTTAAATATTTTTTTCTACATTGATTTTGCAACTTTTAATGCTTTCTAATTATTTTGTAGGTCAATACTTAATTTTTGAAGCATTAATCCAAGATCACAATTTGTTTTCCATGTGTTAAATAATTTTTGATCATTTTAATTGAATTTTTATTCAATTAAATACATTTTGAAAACAAATTAGGGTTTTGGATTAATTCAACCCTCATAAATCATTTTCAAAACTCTTTGGGCCTCTTGAGAGAGTGTAAGACCCATCCCCCCTTGTACAAAAACTTTTTGGGCCTCGCTCATTGTATAAGTCCCTCTGTACAAGTAAACGGCACGATCGTCGCCCGTTTAAAAATAAAAATCATCTGGGCCTCTCCTTGAGCTATAAGACCCATTCTAAACACTTTGGGCCTCTATTAGAGTGTAAGACCCAATCCCCCTTTTAACCAAAACATTTTGGGCCTCACTTATTGTATAAGTCCCTCTGCGTTAAAAGAAAATCTCGGCGCGATCGCCATTTTTAAACGAAAAATCATTTGGGCCTACCCTCGTGTTATAAGCCCCACTCTTTTTTCTTTAAACCTTTTTGGGCCTCTTGAGAGAGTGTAAGACCCATCCCTTTGTAAAGAAAACCTTTTTGGGCCCCAGTCACTTGTATAAGTCCCGCTGTACAAAATCAAACAGTGCGCTCACTGATAAAACCCTGGGCCTCTCCTTGAGCTGTAAGCCCCAAATCTTTCTTTTTCAAAGCACTTTCTCCTTTGATTTTGATTATACTGTTGTTTTCAATCTTTCTTTGTTGAACAACTAACCAAACAGCATGGAAGCACTCCAACCGAGTAAGTGGTTATCGCTTTCGTTTACTGCTTTCATATTATAAACTGTATTGTGGGGCTGCTCACTGTAAGTCTCCTTTCATAAACTCCTATCTACTGTGTAATAATAGTATAGATATTTCGAGTTTCCCCGGCTACTACGTCTAGAACTAGGTGACGCCGTTTCATTTATTCGTAGAAATAGACGCCTAGATCCCCAATAGGAGCACCGGATACAGTCTTCTCTTCGACTGTCCTCCTTAGGAATCGTCAAGAAGCTCTACTCCCCAAGATGAATGTATTCTCCGTGAATGGCATCTTTGAGTTTCTTCCAAATTCTCGAATTTTCCTGACTTGATCTATTCGTTGTGGATAGCTTGCCTTGAATGTCTCAGGGTTTGGGTACCCACTACGGTCATAATCTTGGACCTTAACTAAGGAACCCTCTTTAAAAGCTAAAAGTCGCTGGATAGTAAACCTCGCACGTTTACCAGTGGTTTTTATCTTTAAAAGAGTTATCTCTCCTAATGGAAAGGAGATGATAGACCCACGGGCTTCTTAAAAGCATCGGCCTCCTCTTGGGCATTATTCAAGGACACTACGGCTTCTTAGAAGTATTCACAGCCTCCTCTTAGGCTTCGTATAATGATCTCTTACTCCGGGAATGATAGCCTCCTCTCGGGCTTCGTACAAGGACCCGTCGGCTTCTTAAAAGTTTCCAGCCTCCTCTTGGGCTTCGTACAAATTGTCCCGACGACCTCCTAGAGGTATAGGAACAGAACCTAGTCATCCTCATAAAACAGTCCTTTCATAGAGTCTACTACTGTTTCTCAAAGCATAGTACGAAAGATAAAACTCTAGAAACGGACAGTCTAACTTCCTTGAGTCCCAAAAGACATTCTCAAGTGACCCCTTCGTTAAATAGGAAGGAAACCCACAGACTCGAACAGTCTCAATACCCTTTGGATTTCCAGTTTCCCCCAAAGAAAAGGAAACAACCCCGATCCTCAGATCTAACCCATGAGTACAGTGATGCTCATATAAGAACTGATTTTCTCTTTCAAAATCAGTATACTGGACCTGTCACTTAACTGACACAATAACCTTAGCCTTCTCTTTGGCTTTGTACAAATTATTCTCCCCAGCGGAGTCAAACAACGTTTAGCCTCTCTCTCGGGCTTTGTACGAGACACATAAGAGACTCCCTTGTTGAGTCAATCCCCCTTTCGCCTCCATCTCAGGCTTTGTACGAGATACAAAAAGGTTCTTATTGAGCCAAACAAACAATCGCCTCCATCTCGGGCTTCATACGAGATACAAAAAACTCCCTTGTTGAGTCAAATAGCCTCCATCTCGGGCTTTATACGAGATACCAAAAGACTCCATCGTCGGGTCAAAATCTTTTAGCCTCTCTCTCGGGCTTTGTACGGGACACAAAATTGCCTCCTCTTAGGCTTTGTATAATGATTTTCCTAGCGGAAATTAGCCTCCTCTTAGGCTTTGTATAAGAAAACCACTGGTTGATCCAATTAACCTTTTAGCATCAAAGCTGTGCCTCGTTCACAGTATACAAACATTAACAACTCTTTTCCCTTCATCTAATCGCTGTAAGCGGCAATCCTCTGGATCATCTATATCCACGCCAATGTCCCTCTTTTAGTATGAGAAATTCCTAAGAAAAGATGGTATTGCTCTACACTGAGTTAAAGTCTTCTCCTTCAGGTTAAAACCCTTTCTTCGGAAATTATGGCATTTCTCGGATCCGCGTATCCCAGTTAAAGTAATTCTCCTTCTCCCCTCTTTAGAGATGACAAATTCTCTCTAAAGCCGAGGTCTTTCAGCTTCACGTCTTGGGCTTTGAACAAGACACAAATAGACCTTTCAGCTTCACATCTTGGGCTTTGAACAAGATACAAACCACCTTTCGCTTCACGTCTTGGGATTTGAACAAGACACCAAAAACCAATTTCCTCCCATAGAATAAGAGGAACTACGAACGCTCTGATTTCCCTGTTTCGGTAAACGGGAATACGTAGGCATAAGATCGAAAGAAAAGATCTTAGCGAGCGCAATCAACAAAAAACCCAAATCCCATATCTCTATCAATCAAAAGCAGTATTTCAAAAGCATCAGTCCTAACATCCTAATCCTTGTTCCCCGCCAGAAACCTTCTGCCCAGGTAAAAAAGAAAGAAAACAGTATTGGCGAAAATACAAATAACCAGTACAAAGGCCCCCCCACATTGATAGCATCCGTAACCTAACAGACCGCTGTTTAAACTCAGTATGCAAGCAGGGTTAATTGGAGACATCTATTTCCCTTCCTTATTCAGTTCACAATAGGATAAAAAATGAATCGACCTGTAGTCAAAGCTCAAATCGCAGAGAGCGATCAGCGCTTAAGAACCGCGTCCAAAATCGCTCGCTACAGAAAAGTGGCGCCCACCGTGGGGCCAAATCTTCTTTCTTAAACGTTTAAGGTGGAAACCTTGGACAAACCTTTTTTCTCTTCACTTGTGTGAATACCACAGATTGGGACTTCCGCCGGGGAACCCATTTCTGTCAGGAACTTAGGAATCATAGCTTTATAAGTCTAGGATGATTAGGACAAATATATATACTGCTTTTCCTAATTACTATACGTGTTTATTTTTCTGCTACTGGGAATGCGTGTGATGCCGCATGTGGTGAGAATGAGTATACACTTAAGATAAGTGATGGCGACGGGGTCGACCATCAACCTCAGTGGAGGCTGACCAACGCAACCCATTCACTCTTCTAGCCAATGGGCCGGTTGTTAAGTCTGAGAAGCTGAGGAGCCAAACCCTTTCATAGTGCGGAAACTATCGGAAATAGTTGTTACGCGATACTACCCTCATTTGAGGCTGGTGATCTATTCTCGGTGAATGGCACTTACTCTAAGATTGCTCTACAACTCGCTGGCGATCCGCTTGTTGTTTTGCTTTCCTGGGAGGAGTTGATGATAATGAGTACAGGTACAAAAATCACCCTAGTATAAACCTTTGGGGATGAGTAGAGCCTTGACTTCATGACAACGACCCTTTGACCCCATGTTTTTTCTATGTTTTTGTGTGCTGCATTCATGCATTCATTTAATAAAACATTAAAACACTCAAAAAACTTTCTCTTCTAGTCTCTCTGTTTTTCAAATTAAACTAAGACTGTGATTGCAAATATCAGAGAAGAGGATTACGCTAATGGATTTTGGTAGAAGGAGAACTCACAAGTATACCTTCAAGGTTCCAAAACTAGGGGATTTGAGAAGGTTAGCAAGGATGATCATTAACCCAGAGGCTTTCAGAGCCAAGCACGGTGGTTTGCTACCACTGTTAAGAGTCCATGTGATTAAGGGGATCATGGGCGCGCTCATTCAATTCTACGATCCGGTTTATCACTGTTTCACATTCCCGGATTACCAGCTATCACCAACGCTGGAGGAGTATTCTCATCTGACTGATTTACATATCACTGATCGAGCTCCATTTTCTGGACTGGAAGAAATTCCAAAGAATCAGACTATTGCAATAGCAATTCATTTGGACGAGTCTGAGGTCAGGACTCACATGACCACTAAGGGTGGCATCCAAGGTTTGCCAGCCCAGTTCTTGACAAAAAAGGCTCTATACTTCGTTAGTATAGGGAACGGGACTGCTTTTGAAAGCATCTTTGTCTTGCTCACCTACGGGTTATTTTTGTTTCCCAACATCAATAACTTCGTCGATATCAACACTATTAAGGTTTTTCTCATTGGAAACCCTGTGCCGACTTTGCTTGCAGATGCGTATCATTCTGTACACTTGGGAAATTTGTACAGCGGAGGGGAGATCACATGCTGTGTACCTTTGCTTTACAAATGGTTTATCTCTCACTTGCCCAAGTCTGCTGCTTTTTGGGATTGCAAGAGTGTCTTACGTTGGTCGCAGAAGATCATGTCTCTTACCAACTCTGATATAGATTGGTGCAATAGGATTTATGAGGGAATCAGAATCATTGACCGTTGTGGAAACTTCCCCAACGTACCCCTCATAGGAACTAAAGGAGAAATCAACTATCATCCGATATTGGTTCTTTGTCAATTTGGATACCCGATGAGACACATCCCACTGGGTGTTCATCTGGAAGGTCTTTTCTTCAAAGAAGGAGAAAGTGACAGAGCACTAAAGATGGAAATAGTGCAAGCTTGGAAACATGTTCATAAGAAAGGACGAGAGTCTCTGGGAAAACCGGACTGTGTCTCGGTGGAGCCTTATCTCCATTGGGTACAAACTAGAGCTCTCAAGCTAAAGATGCCTTATCCTCATTACAGAATTCTTCCACCGAGGGAAACTGTCATGTACTTCATGACGGAAACTGAAAAGCTTTAGGTTACTCTCAACAAAGTTCAAAAGGAAAGAAGATCTTGGAAGAACAAGTACCGCACCCTCGACGTAGAGTGTATCCAAATACAGCAACTACTAAAAGAGAAAGATGCTCTGATTGAAATTTTGGAGCAGCATGCTGTAGAGAATCGAGATGACCAAAGGAATTTGCTCGCTCCTTTCACCTGGCAAAGGAATGACAACCCAACAAAGGCCCAAGCGCCCCGGTCAAAGAAGAGGACTCGGGACCCATTAGTTTAGGTTTCTGTTTCTGCACTTTGTAATCTACTGTATTTCCATTTCTGTAGTCCTTTGGAATTCAATAAAAAAGGGGTTTCCCCACTGTTTGATATTTGCAATCTAATTGTCGAAGTTTATTTTGATTAAACAAAAAAAACAACAATTAATATAATCATTGCATTCATCATTCTCACATCGCGTATTCTCCTTACCTACGAATCTCACGTTTGTGTCTCGATTCTAGAGTCAAACTGTCTCATTCGTACAATACTCGGGCCAATCGTCAGAAAAAGATGGATGATCTTGAGGAAGAAAACAGAGAGTTGAAAGAAGAGATCGACGCTCTGAGAAAGGATATGAGAAAGCTTCGTAACGACATGCAAGCCATGGCAGAAGCTCAGCTACAAAGAACTATGATCTCAGAGATCACCTCAACGCCCATCATAGGAAAGTATGATCCTAGGTATCAGATGCCGAAAGATCGTCCTTGGGGCATGCCTGTTAACTATATCCCGGAAGGATATGTTCCGCCGATCACTGAAGATCAGGGAATCGCAACAGAAGCCGATGGGCCTGAAGGTTACAAACTTCGGGAAAGCGAAGATGCCAGGGGCATACTCAAGACTCCTGAAGGTTACAAACTTCGGGAGGTGCTAAGACTTACTGCCATAGTCACGGTACCACCCCCTGTGGTGCACACTGTCCTAGAAGGGCAGATTCCACCAACACCTTCTGGTAAGAAGGAAACTATGTTTGACAGAATGGATGAATTCCAGGAGCAATTCTTGGAAATGCAGAAAGAGCTGCAAGCCATTAGCGGTCAGGATCTATTTGGGAAGGACGCCGCAGACCTCTGCTTGGTCCCAAAAGTGAAAGTCCCGCACAAGTTCTAAGTGCCCGACTTTGAAAAATACAAGGGTAACTCTTGCCCTCAGAGCCATCTGGTGATGTACGCTCGGTGGATGTCAGCTCAGACGGAGAATCAGGACCTGCTGATTCACTACTTCCAGGATAGTTTAACCGGTGCCGCACTCAAATGGTACATGGGTTTAAACCGTACTACGATCAGCACTTTCAGAGATGTTGGTATTGCCTTCGGCCAACAATACAAATACAATTTGGACATGGCACCCGACAGAGATCAACTCAGATCGATGTCGCAAAAGGACAAAGAAACCTTTAAGGAGTATGCTCAAAGGTGGCGTGAAATTGCCGCTCAGATTTGTCCACCTCTTGAGGAAAAAGAGATGACAAAGATCTTCTTAAAGACCTTGAGCTCATTTTACTACGACCGAATGGTTGCCAGTGCGCCCAGTGATTTCACCGAAATGGTCGGCATGGGTGTACGTCTTGAGGAAGCCGTCCGAGAAGGACGTTTGGTAAAAGACACTGGATCAACGAGCGGTACTAAAAAATATGGTAGTGCTCTCCCTAAGAAAAAAGAGCAAGATATTGGGAATATCTCTCTCGGAAAGCAAAGACGACGTTATCAGCCAGTAGCAGTTGTTACTCCTGCTATCGGCCCCGCGCCTGTTCCTATGTATCAACCTCAGGTTGCGCAGAGCTAACCTGACCAACAAAGGACACAACAGCCTCTTCAGCAGGCTCGTCCTCCATATAACAACAACCGTACAACACGGCCACCAAGATTTGATCCTATACCCGTAATGTACGCAGAGCTGTTTCCGTTACTGCTGGCTAAGGGGCACATTCAGACTAAGTCTCCCCTTTCAGTTCTGGAAAATCCGCCTTTTTGGTTTAAAGCGGATCAAACATGCCCTTATCATCAAGGAGGTTCAGGGCATAACATTGAGACTTGTCTCAATTTCAAATCCGACGTGCAAAAGCTTGTTAGGAGCGGGCTCTTATCTTTCAAAGATACGAATCCTAATGTTCTTACGAACCCGCTGCCTCAACATGAGAAAGCTGCAGTCAATCTAATTGAGAAAGAGACTAACAGTGTCTATCAAATTAATGATGTACTCTTGTTGAAAACCAATCTGGTCAAGATGTAATGTAGACAGAGTGGATATGGCCGTGTGCCACCTCATAATTATCACCAGTGTGATATCTGCTCTAAAGACAACCAGGGATGTTTTGTGGTGCAAGCAGCTCTACAGGAGCAAATGGATCTTGGATGGATCCAAGAGCACCGAGTTCGTGGAGTTAACATGGTTTACACGAATTCCAACATCATTCAAAACCACGACATCCGTGCGATGAATGTCAACTTGGTGGGGATGCACTCAAGGCAAAGCCAGTATCATAATCTGCCGCGGCACGATTACAGTTCCTGTCTGATTTGCTCGGTAAACAAACAGGGATGCTCTTTCATACAAGAGGCCCTCCAGCGTCAGATGGATCTTGGATGGATCCAAGACTACCATGATAGGAACTCCTATCAAATCAACATGGTTCAGATCTTTGACATTCGCGTGATGAATACCAACCTGGTAGAGTTACATGCCGAGCAGGCCCGACTCAGATTCTTAATATCACATGATTATCAAAACTGTAAAGTAGGTTGCGAAAACGATCGAGGTTGTACCCTTGTCCAGGAGGCACTTCAGCACTTGTTAAATCACTGGTGGATGCCAATCTATATGGACGAAGATACTCAGCAGATTAGTATCAATCACAGGAATCCTACTCGTCGTCAAAGTCAGGATGTCCGATCAATGGAAGATAACCTAGTGAGGTTACATTGTATTCAAAGTGGGCATGGCCAGGTGCCACCACACAACTATGACAGTTGTAGCATCTGTTCAGAAAGTAACCAAGGGTGTTACCTTGTGAGAGCATCTCTTCAGGGTCAGGTCGATCATGGAGAAATTCGTCCATATCCAGGTTCAGGACCCATCATTTGGTCGCCGAACTACCTTGCCGAGCAAGTTGAGGATGTTGTCACGATCTCTGGTCATCACAGGACCAGGGATGTTTTTGCCATCATCCCTCTACTTGACGAATCTAGAGTTCCCAACCGGGAACGGATCAAGGTTACTTATGATGGTCAGAAAAATCAGAAGGTTCCCATAGTCATCTATCTACCAGGGCCACTACCGTATGAATCAGCTAAGGCAATCCCTTACAAATACGGTGCAACAATAATCGAGAATGGAAAGGAAATTCCATTACCCTCCGTCGTGAATATTGCAGACATCAGTCGTGTAACACGGAGCGGTCTAATCTTCAACCGAGGGGTTGGAGAATCCAACAAAGAAAAGGAACTTCAGGCAGAAATTCCTGATCCACCAGTCGGTCAATCTAGTAATCCCGACTTTTCAAAAGACAAAGATGAGATGCTAAAGCTCATCCAAAGGAGTGAATATAACATTGTTGATCAGCTGTTACAAACTCCTTCAAAGATCTCAGTATTATCACTGTTACTCAGTTCAGAAGCACACAGAGAGGCTCTACAGAAAGTCTTGGAGCAAGCCTTTGTGGAACAGGATGTAACAATCAGACAATTCGATAGCATTGTCTCTAACATCACTTCCTGCAATAATTTGGGATTTAGTGATGAGGAATTACATGAAGAGGGTCGCCGTCATAACATGGCGCTCAATATTACAGTTAACTGCCAGGACGATGCTTTAGCCAGCGTACTGGTAGACACAGGGTCAGCCCTGAATGTTATGCCGAAATCCACTTTTATGCAATTATCATTCAAGGGCCCTCCGATGAGAACCAGCGAGGTCGTCGTCAAAGCATTCGACGGATCCAGAAAAACAGTTATCGGCGAAGTTGATCTTCCCATAACTATTGGTCCTCACACTTTCCAAATCACTTTCTAGGTCATGGACATCCGGGAAACATACAGTTGTTTATTAGGAAGACCTTGGATACATCAGGCTGGAGCGGTTATTTCAACCCTCCACCAAAAGCTAAAGTTCGTCAAGAACGATCAACTTGTCACGGTTTGTGGGGAACAAGCCTTGCTTGTGAGTAACCTATCATCATCTACTTGTGTGGAACCCGAGGAGGTTATTGGAACTCAGTTCCAAGCACTATCGGTGAGCAAGGACAATCAGTTCAAAGAAGGAACTTCAATTTCTTCATACAAAGATGCTATCAAAGCGGTCGAGAGTACCGATACGACAGGATGGGGAGGGCTTGTCATTCCTATTGACAATAAAACAAAGAAGGGTCTTGGTTTTTCTGCGACCAGTACCCAGACAGCCGCCAACGATGAAAGTCTTCATCCCCTGCAAAACTTCTTCCACAGTGGAGGTTTCCTTCACCCAGTGTCTCTGACAGTTCATGCTATCAATGAGGAAGATCCCTCTGACACAGATGAAGAATGGAAGTCCTACCTTAACAAGGATGGCTATATGTCTCAGGAAGAGGTGCCTATGCCTTTTTGCTTTCCTACAGAAAGTCCGAGATTTATACCAAGATCAGATGTCGAAATGATCTACGGAGATTGTGATCCGGAAGGATGCCGTGCTCCACCAAATTCATTAGAGGAAGACACTCCGATGAAAGACATCTTTGATCACAATTACTATGGCCCGATGGATGGCCTGCCAATGTGGCAGCCTTACCCAGGAAACTTGGGGCAAGAAAGTCAGCCGAACAATGAAACTCAGCTGAGCGTCATTGAACAGAATACCTGTGTCCCCACCATGTCATGGGATCAACACACAGGTCATTCAGAAACTACTCAACATGAAGATGATTTCGCAACGTTCGCAGGACTTGAATTCATCAACTATGCTTTTCCCGAGGTCAACGTCATCGAGAGGGATGATTCCTCCAGTTCCAAAAAAATGTGGGACACCTTGGGACAACCGAGTGGAAAATACGACTATATGGTCAAGTACACCGCTCCCGAAAGCTCTCGTATCAGGCTCGAAGATATCCAGCCAACTGGATGGGGAGATACAGCTGAGAGCACAAATGCTATGCAAAATACAACAGAGGAATCCTCCTACGACAATTCTGCTTGGGAGACAGATTCCAATGATCCTGCTCCACCAGAATTCAACGTCATTTCTGAAGACAAATCAAGGAAGGTGCCAGACTTTGTGATTCACCGAGGAGTTCGCCGCCAATGGGTTACCGTCGAGGTTCCGAAGGTCGTTCGTCAGTCAAAGTAATTGCCATCTTTAACCTTTCACCCTGCCCAGGTGAAACAGATATTTTGATAGGGCTCGTTTTCTGTAAATTTCCCTCTTTGCTTTGCCCAAAGTGACAGAGTTTTGTTTTATAGGGCTGTAGTTTCAAGATTCGACTTATTCATTAATAAAATAACGTCGTTCTGTAATTTCCGCATTAATTGCTGTTTTCTCTTTTTGCTTTTTCAGAAAATGGTAATCCTAAAAAACATTCGATAATAAAAATAAGCAGTAAAATCAAAACACTGCACACACTTACATTTTCTCTATCTCTTCTAAACATGAATCATCACGTCATGCAGATTGCTTGTTTTATACCCCGTTGAAACATACGATCCGATGCCTTCTCCCAACTTTGAGTTCCCGTTATTCGAGGCTGAAGAAGAAAATGACGACCAAATTCCAGAAGAGATCTCCCGACTACTCAGACAAGATGAAAGGTCCATTGAACCTCACAAAGAGCCGTTGGAAACGGTAAACTTGGGTTCAGAAAAAGAGAGAAATGAAATCAGGATCGGAGCACTGCTCAGTCCAACTGCCAGAGAGGGTTTGATAAAGCTTCTCAAAGAATTTCTCGATGTATTCGCTTGGTCCTATCAGGATATGCCAGGGTTGGATACCAGCATTGTGGAACATCACTTACCGTTGAGATCAGAATGTCCGCCAGTAAAGCAAAGGTTGAGACGCACTCACCCGGACATGGCCATCAAAATCAAGGAGGAGGTACAGAAACAGATCGACGCGGGTTTCCTCGCTACATCTGAATATCCTCAATGGTTAGCCAACATCGTACCCGTTCCCAAAAAGGACGGAAAGGTTAGAATGTGTGTCGATTACAGAGATCTGAACAAGGCAAGTCCAAAGGACGACTTTCCTTTACCACACATTGACATGTTGGTTGACAGCACAGCAAAGTTCAAAGTATTTTCCTTCATGGATGGATTCTCGGGCTATAACCAGATCAAAATGGCGCCGAAAGACATGGAGAAAACTTCGTTCATTACCCCATGGGGTACCTTTTGTTACAAGGTAATGCCGTTCGGTTTGAAGAATGCCAGGGCAACCTATCAAAGGGCCATGACTACTCTATTTCATGACATGATACACAAAGAAATTGAGGTATATGTCGATGATTTGATTGCAAAATCAAGAACAGAGGATGAGCACGTTGAACATCTGTCAAAATTGTTCGAACGTCTAAGAAAATTCAAGCTCCGCTTGAATCCCAACAAGTGCACCTTCGGTGTCCGTTCGGGGAAATTACTAGGGTTCATCGTCAGCCAGAAAGGAATTGAAGTTGATCCTGACAAGGTCAAGGCCATTCAAGAAATGCCTTCTCCGAAAACTGAAAAACAAGTCAGAGGATTCCTGGGACGTTTGAACTACATCTCCAGATTCATATTCGTTATGACCGCGACGTGTGCGCCGATTTTCAAATTACTCAAAAAGAACCAGGATTGTGTTTGGTCAAAAGATTTCCAAACCGCCTTCGATAGTATTAAGGAATATTTGTTGAATCCTCTGATTCTATCACCTCCAGTGGAAGGAAGACCACTGATTATTTACCTCACAGTCCTAGAGGACTCAATGGGATGTGTACTTGGCCAACAAGACGAAACTAAAAGGAAAGAGTCTGCCATTTACTATCTAAGCAAGAAATTCACTGACTGTGAGACTCGGTACACAATGCTTGAGAAAACTTGTTGCGCTTTGGCTTGGGCAGCCAAACGTCTTCGCCAGTACATGATTCGTCATACTACTTGGTTGGTCTCCGAAATGGATCCAATCAAGTACGTTTTCGAAAAACCTGCTCTCACGGGAAGGATTGCCCGTTGGCAGATGTTACTATCAGAATATGACATAGAGTACCATACTCAGAAAGTCGTTAAAGGAAGTATTTTAGCCGATCATTTGGCTCATCAACCGATCGACGATCAAGAATCAATCGGGTTTGACTTCCCAGACGAAGATGTCATGTATCTAAAGATGAAAGATTGCGATGAACCGCTACCCAGTGAAGGGCCAGAACCAGGTTCCCATTGGGGACTTATCTTTAACGGAGCAGTCAATCATTATGGAAACGGAATTGGGGCAATCATTGTTACCCCTCAGGGTTCCCACATTCCTTTCACTGCCAGACTTACGTTCAAATGTACGAACAACGAGGCCGAATACGAAGCATGTATCATGGGTCTCGAAGAAGCGATTGATTTAAGGATCAAAAACTTGGACGTATACGGCGATTCAGCCCTGGTTATTAACCAGATAAAAGGAGATTGGAACACATACCAATCAGGATTGATTCCTTACAAAGACTATGCAAGGAGGTTGTTACCCTTCTTCAACAGAGTCGACTTTCATCACATCCCTCGTGATGAGAATCACATGGCTGATGCATTAGCCACTCTCTCTTCCATGATTAGTGTAGGTCGATGGAATGACATACCTAAGATCGACATCATGTGCCTTGAACGGCCCGCTTACATCTTCGTGATTGAAGCAGTCATAGACGACAGACCTTGGTATCACGATATCAAATGCTTTCTTCAGAAACAAGAGTACCCATCTGGGGCACTCAGAAAAGACAGGAAAACCCTCAGAAGATTGGCTGGAAACTTCTTCCTGAGCGGTGACACTTTTTATAAGAGAAATTTTGACATGGTCTTGCTCCGATGCGTCGACAGACCAGAAGCAGACATGCTCATGAAAGAAATTCATGAAGGATCCTTTGGCACTCATGCCAACGGACACACATTGGCGAGAAAAATTCTCAGGGCCGGGTATTATTGGTTGACCATGGAATCCGACTGCTACAAGTACATGAGGAGGTGTCACAAGTGTCAGATATACTCCGACAAAATTCATGTACCGCCATCACATCTCAAAGTTCTTTCTTCCCCGTGGCCATTTTCCATATGGGGAATCGATATGATTGGTATGATTGAGCCCAAGGCTTCAAACGGACATCGGTTCATCCTGGTAGCCATTGACTATTTCACCAAGTGGGTCGAAGCAGCGTCATTCGCCAATGTAACCCGACAAGTGGTGGTCCGATTTATCAAAAACAATATCATCTGCCGTTATGGTGTTCCAAGCGAGATCATTACTGATAATGGATCTAACTTGAACAATAAGATGATGAAAGACTTGTCTGCAGAGTTCAGGATCGAACACCATAACTCATCTCCTTACCGACCCAAGATGAACGGGGCGGTAGAAGCGGCTAACAAGAACATCAAGAAGATCGTTCAAAAGAGGGTTGTAACCTATAAAGATTGGCATGAAATGCTACCCTTTGCTCTTCACGGTTATCGAACATCTGTCCACACTTCAATAGGGGCAACCTCTTTCTCTCTAGTATATGGCATGGAGGCAGTTCTCCCCATAGAAGTAGAGATCCCATCAATCCGGGTATTGATGGAAGCTAAGCTCACCGAAGCTGAATGGTGTCAAAGTCGACACGACGAATTGAATCTGATCGAGGAAAAACGAGTCACGGCATTATGCCACGGTCAGTTGTATCAGCAAAGAATGAAGAGGGTGTTTGACAAAAAGTTCCGACCTCGTGTCTTCAGGAAAGGAGACCTTGTGCTCAAGAAGAAACAATCATTTCTCACTGATTCTCGGGGCAAATGGACCCCAAATTATGATGGCCCCTATGTGGTCACGAAAGCTTTCTCAGGCGGTGCCTTGAGACTTGCAACCATGGACGGAGAGGAATTTGCCTACCCCACGAATGTTGATGTAGTCAAGAAATAATTCGCCTAAAACTAAAAAAAAAAAAAAATGTCTCGGTGGATTGAAAACCCGAAAGGGCGGTCCAGGCAAAAGTTAGAGACATGAAAAGAATCATCCCGATGGATTGGAAATATCATAGTACAATCCAGGCAAAAGTTAGGGATAATGGCAAGTAACTATGTTCAACAGAGGCAAGTCCCTCAGCAGCAGTTGCATCATCATCCGTCAGGAAAACTCCAGTCAAGGTCATCTTCGACAGAAGCTCAGGATGTCCCGAATTCAAAGTTGGTAGAAGGATAATGGTCGTTATGTTTCAACGTAGCCCTTTTCCCTGTAAATTACCATTATCTAACTTTGTATATACTCTTTGGAATCACGCGTTTGGCTGATCTCCATCTTATCAATAAAATTTGAGCCCTTGTGCTTTTGTTTGTAACTCTTTACTTGTTTTAGCTTTACAGAACGACGTTGTTTAAACTTAATCAGCGATTCTTGAAATAAAACAAAAATAAATTTACTTGTTAAACTTTTTCTGCTTTTAAATTAAAGATGGCATTTCTTTTGACTGTTGAACATCAGAAGAACATCGATCGCTTCTCCCGAAGTAAGCGAACTTCAAAGTGCAGAATCAAAGTACTCCTTCTAAGCCAGTACTCCTAAATAAAGGGATCAATTGTGTCAGAGACCTTGTTTCGTCTGACACGCCTCGGCCGAGTTCTCATCTCCTAAGCCCGATCAACATAGCTCCCAACGGGACTATCTCTCCTAAGCAAGGTGGAATTGCTATTTTGAACCAACGGTACTTCTTCGCCCCGCGATGGCCGAGTATCCAATTGTGTTCATCCATTAGTCTGTATGTCGCGTCAGTTTTGTCAACATATACATACGTACTTCATGCATTTTTGATTTGCATTTACATTTCATATTGCATTGTTATCACTCTAGCCGGTCTTGTCCCCTAGTGATAAACAGTTTTCTCAATCGAATTTTTCAGTTCTTTCCTCGCCAGGAAGTGTTGCGTCTGCACAATCTCGCCACCAGTGTATCTTTAGATCAGAGTCGGCACTTGGCCACTTTGATAACTTGAACCTCTGAAAGATCAGAGAACCTTCAACAGATGTCACTTTTCGCCATTAAAGATGATATCCTTGCTTTCCCGGATTAAGGAAAATCCACAGAGAAAGCCTCGTGATCAGAGATTCGGCAGCACGCCAGTTTTGCTCCGAAAAACCACTGATGAGAAGGTCACTGGCACCTCAAAATTGGACCCCATCATATGGCATTTCTCCGGGAAGATCCCGAGAAAAGTATGATGAAAGATCCCAAACGAAAATAGTCTCTCAAGAGACTCGCTTTCCCTAGTAGAATCGACAAATGGCGTCTCCAAAACAGAGAAGTTTGTGTACCTCTACAATTCAGACGAATGGGTTCCCCAGCAAGTCTGACATCAAAACTTTTTCCACTCAAATGGCATCTCCCCAGGAAAATTCGACGAGAAGTTTGAAGGAAAGCCGCTACGAATAGCGTCCCTTGTCAGTAAAGTTTATTGACAAAAGAAACCAAGACCAGTTCCTTGGTAAGAAACCAGGATCGAGGGGAAGTTCAAATCAGAAACTAAGACCAGTTCCTTGGTAAGAAACCAGGATCGAGGGGAAGTTCAAATCAGAAACTAAGACCAGTTCCTTGGTAAGAAACCAGGATCGAGGGGAAGTTTAAATCAGAAACTGAGACTAGTTCCTTGGTAGGAAACCAAGAACGAGGGGAGGTTTATTCCAAAAGAAAACTGAGACCAGTTCCTTGGCTGAAAACCAGGATCGAGGGGAAGTTTACCCATTCTAAGCATCATTGCTTAGCTAAAGAAGATGAATGCGTAAGCTACCATTCATAACCACCATCAAAATTTCGGGTACTCCGATATTTAATCCTCTTGCACCCCGAATGCCCGAATCCCTTCGTCATTCACACCTTCGGGTCCAAGAAGATTAAATAGGGGCATCTTTAATACCCCAAGTTTTGACCACTTAAATTTCCCATCATTGTGAAAATCATCATCACAATATGGATGTACCTTTATGCTTCATTAGTCTCCCCAAAGATGGGTGAGCATCCACTACAATCAAAATTAGGGTTTCAAGCCCTCTCTGAGTGCTTAGACAAAGGATCAATTAAGAAATGACATGATCTTCAACTTGTCTAATCTCTTAAATATCCACAATGGATCAAAAAGGACTCCCACTTCAAGGATTAAGCACAAGGCTGCTCCCTTCTAGGTGGATCAAGTCTCAAGATCGACAGTGTCACCAAATTAGGGTTTTGGTCGACCAGGGCCTCCAGATGGAAATTTTCATCTGGGCACAAGGCAATGATCCAAAACATAACCTAATATACTTCATGGAACCTCATGGACCCATGCATCAAGTCAATTTTGCCTCAGGGGAAGCATTCATCAAAAATCAGGAATTAGGGTTTCTTGACCTAATTCACCCCTAAGTTGGCTTTTGGGACAAACCATGAGCCAAGACCTCAAGAGATGATTTGAGGGTCTCTAATATACCATATTGATCCATTTGGGACAATGGATTAATCCAAGAAGTTTGAGCAACAAGTCTCAATTTCATCTGCACCACAATTAGGGTTTTAAGGGAAAAGTCAACTGTAACTTTGACTTTTGACCTGGACATGCTCCCAAACCCTAATACATGATTGAATATACCCTATGACACCCATGGAACATGTCCATCAAGTTTGATTTAGGTCAAGGACATGATTTCTTGAAGAATTGCACAGTTTGGAATTCATCTGATAAAAAGTCAACTGTGCACAAAAGTCAACTTTGACTTTTTGAGATTTTTCACCAAAATGGATTTTTAACCCTAAAATGATGTTAATGTATGATTTGAATCATCATTCATCAAGAAAAATCAAGAAAAGTGAGATAACTTGTAAAAGGGGTAACCATATAACTTAGAAATTTTTCTAAGTTAAAAATAAAGTGGCAAAGGTACCAACTTTGGAGGACCATAACTCCTAAACCACAAGGCCATTTTTTCTCATCCAAAGATAGATTTGTAGCCCTCATTATCACCTACAAAAACTTCAACTACAAGTCATTCCAATTCATTAAGCATTTTGAGTTATGGAGTGATCAAAGTGGCTGAAAAGTGAAAATGTCACTTTTTCCAACACTTAGTGAAATTTTCACTAAGTCAGATTCTGCCTCACTTTTTGCCAAATGTAGGGGGATTTTTCACTTGGAATCAAAAGGGATCAAAACCAAACTTGTTCAAACAGTTGTTGTATCATGTAAGAGCTTTCCAAAATGGCCAAGAACATTGCCAAATTCAACCTACACCATGAGATACAACATTGCCAAGTTGCCTTGCTGAAATCTGTCAAGGCAAGGCAGAATTTGCAACTTTGGTCGATTTGCCAAAATCAGCCAAATTCAATTACTCCTATCCACTTGGACACCTCAGAGGATTGAATCTAAAGGGGACAATCACTGAGCCAAGCCTCCAAAGTCCATGGAACAAGAAATAGCATGTTGAACCTAGAATGGCCAAAATAGGGACAAGACTTCAAATTTGGAATGAGGCATTCAATGAAACCATCAAGGTGGCATGGACTGAGCCATTCTCATCTGAAATCAGTCAAGACTTATCCAAGACCAAGGGAACCAAAGCTCTGTGCCCTAACCTCTAGTCAATGGCTAGAGGAGACTTGGATTTTCATTTGCCAACATTGGCCAAACCTACTTACCAGCTGCCATGCACTATTCCTTGCAAAACAAACTTGCTCTACTATAAATAGAGCTCAATTGTGGTCAGTTTGAGTACACCAAAGCCATCTAACAGATGCTTTCCTCAAAATCTCTTCTTTCACTCCAATTTTGCCTTCTAAGGCAAGTCACTATCGGGTTTTGAGTTTGAGAGAAATTCCAATCAAACCAATCACTCACACACCTCACATACATCACATATGAGCTGATCAAACACTTAGATTACTTTTGAAACATCAATTTCACAAAATCACCAGCTGGTTGCTCAAGGTTTTAACCAAAGTGCAGCTGAGGTACCACAAAATGATCCAGCCAATTTCAATCAAGTCCAACCATCCAAACACAATCCATAGGGTGTAGGGAAGCTGTTCAGATCATCACGACTCATCTGTAACACCTCCAAATCAAAAATCACTTTGAACTTGCTGTCACGGCCTAGAGGTAAGCACATACTTGGTCATCTCTCAATCTATGCATATTTCCTCGCACAATAATTTGGCCATATGTTCATAATCATGCATGGAATGTTTTCCCTCAATTAATTGCATTGTTTGAATCGTGTATCAAAAATCCTAGCCTTCATGCAGAAATTAGGGTTCTTGAGGTCTCTTCGTGATTTCTTGTTGTATGTTTAATTTAAATGAAATTAAAGTACATAGACATGATCGTGAGGTTGAGACGAGCATAATGATATGTGGTTTACATGATATGATTACGTATTCATGGAGATTGGATAGAAAATGCAAATCTGAGAAACCAAGAACACGCGCGTGTTCTTCAGCTGTTCTTGGCGCCATTTTTCATATATTCAAATATTTGAATTTTGTGATTTTGTTTAATTGATTCAAAAATTAATTTCTCTCTGAGTTTTAATGATTTTGAGTTGATTCTTTTTTTAATAATTCACAAAAATGTTAAAATATTTTATTTTCACAAAAAATCCCAAAAATATTATTTATTTCATATAATTGATATTTTTGTAAAGAATTAATATTTTGATTGTTTTTGGAATTTTAAATATTTTTTTCTACATTGACTTTGCAACTTTTAATGCTTTCTAATTATTTTGTAGGTCAATACTTAATTTTTGAAGCATTAATCCAAGATCACAATTTGTTTTCCATGTGTTAAACAATTTTTGATCATTTTAATTGAATTTTTATTCAATTAAATACATTTTGAAAACAAATTAGGGTTTTGGATTAATTTAACCCTCATAAATCATTTTCAAAACTCTTTGGGCCTCTTGAGAGAGTGTAAGACCCATCCCCCTTGTACAAAAACTTTTTGGGCCTCACTCATTGTATAAGTCCCTCTGTACAAGTAAACGGCACGATCGTCGCCCGTTTAAAAATAAAAATCATTTGGGCCTCTCCTTGAGCTATAAGACCCATTCAAAACACTTTAGGCCTCTATTAGAGTGTAAGACCCAATCCCCCTTTTAACCAAAACATTTTGGGCCTCACTTATTGTATAAGTCCTTCTGCGTTAAAAGAAAATCTCGGCGCGATCGCCATTTTTAAACGAAAAATCATTTGGGCCTACCCTCGTGTTATAAGCCCCACTCTTTTTTCTTTAAACCTTTTTGGGCCTCTTGAGAGAGTGTAAGACCCATCCCTTTGTACAGAAAACCTTTTTGGGCCCCAGTCAATTGTATAAGTCCCGCTGTACAAAATCAAACAGTGCGCTCACTGATAAAACCCTGGGCCTCTCCTTGAGCTGTAAGCCCCAAATCTTTCTTTTTCAAAGCACTTTCTCCTTTGATTTTGAATATACTGTTGTTTTCAATCTTTCTTTGTTGAACAACTAACCAAACAGCATGAAAGCACTCCAACCGAGTAAGTGGTTATCGCTTTCGTTTACTGCTTTCATATTATAAACTGTATTGTGGGGCTGCTCACTGTAAGTCTCCTTTCATAAACTCCTATCTACTGTGTAATAATAGTATAGATATTTCAAGTTTCCCCGGCTACTACGTCTAGAACTAGGTGACGCCGTTTCATTTATTCGTAGAAATAGACGCCTAGATCCCCAATAGGAGCACCAGATACAGTCTTCTCTTCGGCTGTCCTCCTTAGGAATCGTCAAGAAGCTCTACTCCCCAAGATGAATGTATTCTCCGTGAATGGCATCTTTGAGTTTCTTCCAAATTCTCGAACTTTCCTGACTTGATCTATTCCTTGTGGATAGCTTGCCTTGAATGTCTCAGGGTTTGGGTACCCACTACGGTCATAATCTTGGACCTTAACTAAGGAACCCTCTTTAAAAGCTAAAAGTCACTGGATAGTAAACCTCGCACGTTTACCAGTGGTTTTTATCTTTAAAAGAGTTATCTCTCCTAATGGAAAGGAGATGATAGACCCACGGGCTTCTTAAAAGCATTGGCCTCCTCTTGGGCATTATTCAAGGACACTACGGCTTCTTAGAAGTATTCACAGCCTCCTCTTAGGCTTCGTATAATGATCTCTTACTCCGGGAATGATAGCCTCCTCTTGGGCTTCGTACAAGGACCCGTCGGCTTCTTAAAAATTTCCAGCCTCCTCTTGGGCTTCGTACAAATTGTCCCGACGACCTCCTAGAGGTATAGGAACAGAACCTAGTCATCCTCATAGAACAGTCCTTTCATAGAGTCTACTACTGTTTCTCAAAGCATAGTACGAAAGATAAAACTCTAGACACGGACAGTCTAACTTCCTTGAGTCCCAAAAGACATTCTCAAGTGACCCCTTCGTTAAATAGGAAGGAAACCCGCAGACTCGGACAGTCTCAATACCCTTTGGATTTCCAGTTTCCCCCAAAGAAAAGGAAACAACCCCGATCCTCAGATCTAACCCATGAGTACAGTGATGCTCATATAAGAACTGATTTTCTCTTTCAAAATCAGTATACTGGACCTGTCACTTAACTGACACAATAACCTTAGCCTTCTCTTGGGCTTTGTACAAATGATTCTCCCCAGCGGAGTCAAACAACGTTTAGCCTCTCTCTCGGGCTTTGTACGAGACACATAAGAGACTCCCTCGTTGAGTCAATCCCCCTTTCGCCTCCATCTCGGGCTTTGTACGAGATACAAAAAGGTTCTTATTGAGCCAAACAAACAATCGCCTTCATCTCGGGCTTTATACGAGATACAAAAAACTCCCTTGTTGAGTCAAATAGCCTCCATCTCGGGCTTTATACGAGATACCAAAAGACTCCATCGTCGGGTCAAAATCTTTTAGCCTCTCTCTCGGGCTTTGTACGGGACACAAAATTGCCTCCTCTTAGGCTTTGTATAATGATTTTCCTAGCGGAAATTAGCCTCCTCTTAGGCTTTGTATAAGAAAACCACTGGTTGATCCAATTAACCTTTTAGCATCAAAGCTGTGCCTCGTTCACAGTATACAAACATCAACAACTCCTTCCCCTTCATCTAATCACTGTAAGCGGCAAGCCTCTGGATCATCTATATCCACGCCAATGTCCCTCTTTTAGCATGAGAAATTCCTAAGAAAAGATGGCATTGCTCTACACTGAGTTAAAGTCTTCTCCTTCAGGTTAAAACCCTTTCTTCGGAAATTATGGCATTGCTCGGATCCGCGTATCCCAGTTAAAGTAATTCTCCTTCTCCCCTCTTTAGAGATGACAAATTCTCTCTAAAGCCGAGGTCTTTCAGCTTCACGTCTTGGGCTTTGAACAAGACACAAATAGACCTTTCAGCTTCACATCTTGGGCTTTGAACAAGATACAAACCACCTTTCACTTCACGTCTTGGGCTTTGAACAAGACACCAAAAACCAATTTTTAACTACGAACGCTCTGATTTCCCTGTTTCGGTAAACGGGAATACGTAGGCATAAGATCGAAAGAAAAGATCTTAGCGAGCGCAATCAACAAAAAACCCAAATCTCATATCTCTATCAATCAAAAGCAGTATTTCAAAAGCATCAGTCCTAACATCCTAATCCTTGTTCCCCACCAGAAACCCTCTGCCCAGGTAAAAAAGAAAGAAAACAGTATTGGCGAAAATACAAATAACCAGTACAAAGCCCCCCCCCCCCCACATTGATAGCATCCGTAACCTAACAGACCGCTGTTTAAACTCAGTATGCAAGCAGGGTTAATTGGAGACATCTATTTCCCTTCCTTATTCAGCTCACAATAGGATAAAAAATGAATCGACCTGTAGTCAAAGCTCAAACCGCAGAGAGCGACCAGCGCTTAAGAACCGCGTCCAAAATCGCTCGCTACACATCCTCGCTAACCTTCTCAAATCCTCTAACTTTGGAACCTTGAAGGTATAACTATGGGTTCTTCTTTTACCAAAATCCATTAGCACAATCCTTTTCTCTGATATTTGCAATCACAGTCTCAGTTTAATTTGAAAAACAGAGAGACTAGAAGAGAAGAATTTTTTGAATGTTTTAATGTTTTTTAAATGAATGCATGAATGCAGCACACAAAAACATAGAAAAAACATGGGGTCAAAGGGTCGTTGTCATGAAGTCAAGGCTCTACCCATCCCCAAAGGTTCATACTAAGGTGATTTTTGTACCTGTACTCATTATCATCAGCTCCTCCCAGGAAAGCAAAACAACAAGCAGATCGCCAGCGAGTTGTAGAGCAATCTTAGAGTAAGTGCCATTCACCGAGAATAGATCACCAGCCTCAAATGAGGGTAGTATCGCGTAACAACTATTCCCGATAGTTTCCGCACTACGAAAGGGTTTGGCTCCTCAGTTTCTCAGACTTAACAATCGGCCCATTGTCTAGGTGAGAGAATGGGTTGCATTGGTCAGCCTCCACTGAGGTTGATGGTCGACCCCGTCGCCATCACTTATCTTAAGTGTATACTCAATCTTTCCACATGCGGCGTCACACGCATTACCATTAGCAGAAAAATAAACACGTATAACAATTAGGAAAAGCAGTATATATATTTGTCCTAAACATCCTAGACCTTTAAAGCTATGAATCCTAAGTTCCTGACAGAAATTGGGTTCCCTGGCGGAAGCCCCAATCTATGGTTTTCACATAAGTGAAGGGAAAAAAAAGGAAAAAAAACAAAAAAGGGCCCCACGGTGGGCGCCATTTTTCTGTAGCGAGCGATTTTGGACGCGGTTCTTAAGCGCTGGTCGCTCTCTGCGGTTGAGTTTTAACTACAGGTCGATTCGTTTTTTATCCTATTGTGAGCTGAATAAGGAAGGGAAATAGATGTCTCCAATTAACCCTGCTTTGCATACTGAGTTTAAACAGCGGTCTGTTAGGTTGCGAATGCTATCAATGTGGGGGGGGCTTGTACTGGTTATTTATATTTTCGCCAATACGATTTTCTTCTTCTTTTTCTAGGACTTTCTGGCGGGGAACAAGGATTTAGGATGTTAGGACTGATGCTTTTGATAGATACATGAGAGTATGGGATTTTGGGTTTTTGTTTAGTGTGCTCGCTAAGATTTTTCTTTCAATCTTATGCCTACGTATTCCCGTTTACCAAAACAGAGAAATCAGAGCGTTCGTAGTTCCTCCTATTCTATGGGAGGAAATGGTTGTTTTTGGTGTCTTGTTCAAGGCCCAAGACGTGAAGCTAAAGGTGGTTTGTATCTTGTTCAATGCCCAAGACGTGAAGCTAAAGGGTTGACCTTAGAGAGAATTTGTCATCTCTAAAGAGGGGTTTGTCTGTTACGACTGTTTATAAAGGAGAATTACTTTAACTGGGATATGTGAATCCGGCAATGCCATAATTTCCTTTATAGGGGATTTTAACCTGAAGGAGAAGACTTTAACTCAGTTTAGAGCAATGCTATCTTTCCTTAGGAATTTCTCATACTAAAAGAGGGACATTGGCATGGATGTAGATGATCCAGAGGCTTGCCGCTTACAGCAGTTAGATGAAGGGGAAAGAGTTATTGATGTTTGTGTACTGTGAACGAGGCACAACTTTGATGCTAAAAGGTTGATTGGATCAACCAGTGGTTTTCTTATACAAAGCCTAAGAGGAGGCTAATATCTGTCTCGTACAAAGCCCGAGAGAGAGGCTAAAAGGTTTTTTTGTTTTGACTCGACGATGGAGTCTTTTGGTATCTCGTATAAAGCCCGAGATGGAGGCTATTGTTTATTTGGCTCAATAAGAACCTTTTTGTATCTCGTATAAAGCCCGAGATGGAGGCGAAAGGGGTGATTGACTCAACGAGGGAGTCTCTTATGTGTCTCGTACAAAGCCCAAGAGAGAGGTTAAACGTTGTTTGACTCGGCTGGGGAAAATCATTGTACAAAGCCCAAGAGGAGGCTGTGGTTACCGTTTCAGTTAAGTGACAGGTCCAGTATACTGATTTTAAAGAGAAAATCAGTTCTTATATGAGCAACACTGTACTCATGGATTTGGTTCAAGGATCCGAGTTATTCCTGTGGGTCCCCAAACCCCGAGAAGTTCAAGACATGCCATTCACCGAGAATAGATCAAGCCAGGAAAGTTCGAGAATTTGGAAGAAACTCAAGAGATGTCATTTACGGAGAAAAGATCATCTCTGGGGAATAGAAATTCTTGACAACTTCTATGAGTGACAGTCTATGAAAGAGTTCACAGGGAATGCTGCCTTTCATATCTCCATATTGTTTAACCCCAAGAGGAGGGAAGACTGTGTCTGGTAATCCTATGGGGATCTAATTTAGACTATTTCTAAGACTGATCAACGGGCTTAATGCTAGACGTAGTTGCTGGGGAAACTCGAAATATCTATACTATTATTACACAGTTGATATGAGTTTATGAAAGAAGACTTACAGTGAAACAACCCCACAATACAATTATATGTATATGAAAGCGGTAAATGAAAGCATATAACCACTTACTCGGTTGTAGAGCTTCCATGTTGTTTGGTTAGTTGTTCAACAAAGAAAGATTGAAAATAATAGTATATTCAAAATCAAAGGAGAAAGTGCTTTGAAAAAGGAGAGATTTGGGGCTTACAGCTCAAGGAGAGGCCCAGGGTTTTATCAGTGAGCGCACTGTTTGAATTTTGTACAGAGGGACTTATACAAGTGATTGTGGCCCAAAAATTGTTTCTGTACAAAGGGATGGGTCTTACACTCTCTCAAGAGGCCCAAAAAGTTTTAAATAAAGGAAATGGGTCTTACTACTCGAGGGTAGGCCCAGATGATTTTTCCGTTTTGAAATGGCGATCGCGCCGAGACTTTCTTTTAACGCGAAGGGACTTATATAATAAGTGAGGCCCAAAGTTATTTTGGTTAAAAGGGGGTTGGGTCTTACACTCTATTAGAGGCCCAAAAGTTTTGAATGGGTCTTATAGCTCAAGGAGAGGCCCAAGAGGTTATTTTTCAAAAGGCGACGATCGCGCCATTTGTTTTTGACGGTATCGGGACTTATACAATACACTGAGGCCCAAAAATGATTTGGTCAAAAAAAAGGATTGGGTCTTACACTCTATTAGAGGCCCAAAGTGTTTTGAAAATGATTTATGAGGGTTGAATTAATCCAAAAACCCTAATTTATTTTCAAAAATGTATTTAATTGAATAAAAATTCAATTAAAATGATCAAAATTGTTTAACATATGAAAAACAAATTGTGATCTTGGATTAATGCTTCAAAAATTGAGTATTGACCTACAAAATAATTAGAAAGCATTAAAAGTTGTAAAATCAATGTGGAAAAAATATTTAAAATGTCAAAAACAATTAAAATATTAATTCTTTGCAAAAATATCAATTATATGAAATAAATAATATTTTTGGGATTTTTTGATAAAATAAAATATTTTAACATTTTTGTGAATTATTAAAAAAAGAATCAACTCAAAATCATTAAAACTCAGAGAGAAATTAATTTTTGAATCAATTAAACAAAAATCACAAAATTCAAATATTCAAATATTCAAAAAATGGCGCCAAGAACACCCAAGAACATGCGCGTGTTCTGGGTTTGCCCAGATTTGCGTTTTCCATCCAATCTCACTGAATACTTAACCATATCATGCAATCCACATACCAATCAACTCGTTTCAACCTCACGATCATGTCTATAACACTTAATTTCATTTAAATTAAACATAAAACATGAAATCACGAAAAAACCTCAAGAACCCTAATTTCTGCATGAAGGCTAGGATTTTTGATACACGATTCAAACAAAGCAATTAATTGAGGGAAAACATTCCATGCATGATTATGAACATATGGCCAAATTATTGTGCAGCAAAAATTGCATGGATCATAGAGTTAGAAGAGCTCATGCTTACCACTTGCAGCTGGTGATCGTGATTTATGTAGGAGGTGTTACAATTGTGTTGTGATGATCTGAACAGCTTCCCTAGGTGCTATGGAGTGTGTTTGAATGCTTGGACTTGATGGAAATTGGCTGGATCACTTCATGGCATCTCAACTGCACTTTGGTTAAAACCTTGAGAAATTGACTGGTGATTATAAGAAATCAATGTTCCAGCTGTTGTTTAAGTGTTTGATCAGCTCATATGTGATGTATATGAGGTGTGTGAGTGATCGGTTTGAGTAGAATTGCTCTCTAGCTCAAAACCCGATAATTACCTTGCTAAGAAAGGCATTTTTGCCAAGAGAAAGAGATTTTGAGAAAGGCAAGTGTTGTAGGCCTTTGGTGTACTTAAACTGAACACAATTGAGCTCTATTTATAGTAGAGAAAGTTTGTTTTGCAAGGAATAGTGAATGGCAACTGCTAAGTAGGTTTGGCCAATGTTGGCAAATGAAAATCCAAGTCTCCTCTAGCCATTGACTAGAGGTTAGGGCACAGAGCTTTGGTTCCCTTGGTCTTGGATAAGTCTTGACTGATTTCAGATGAGAATGGCTCCGTCCATGCCACCTTGATGCTTCCATTGAATGCTTCAATCCAAATTTGGAGTCTTGTCCCTATTTTGGCCATTCTAGGTTCAACATGCTATTTCTTGTTCCATGGACTTTGGAGGCTTGGCTCAGTGATTGTCCCCTTTAGATTCAATCCTCAGATGTGTCCAAGTGGATAGGAGCATTTGAATTTGGCTGATTTTGGAAAATCGAGCAAAATTGCAAATTCTGCCTTGTCTTTGACAGATTTCAGCAAGGCAACTTGCCAATGTCATATCTCATGGTGTATGTTGAATTTGGTAATGTTCTTGACCATTTTGGAAAGCCCTTACATGATACAACAACTGTTTGAACATGTTTGGTTTTGATCTCTTTTGAATCCAAGTGAAAAATCCCCCTACATTTGGCAAAAAGTAAGGCAAAATCTGATATGTGAAATTTTCACTAAGTGTTGGAACAAAGTGTTTTCTCTTGATTTTGATCACTCCATAACTCAAAATCCATGAGGAATTTGGACATAGGTCAGTATGAAGCTTTTGAAGAGGGTAATGAGATCTACAAATCAAGCTTTGAATGGGGCACAATGGCCTTGTGGCTTAGGAGTTATGGTCCTCCAAAGTTGGTGCATTAGTGGCACTTTTTCATGACTTGGAAAAATTTCTAAGTTTTATGGTTACCCCTTTTACAAGTTATCCAACTTTTCTTGATTTTTCTTGATGAATGATGATTCAAATCATACATTAACATCATTTTAGGGTTAAAAATCCATTTTGGTGAAAAATCTCAAAAAGTCAAAGTTGACTTTTGTGCACAGTTGACTTTTTATCAGATGAATTCCAAACTGTGTAATTCTTCAGGAAATCATGTCCTTGACCTAAATCAAACTTGATGGACATGTTCCATGGGTGTTATAGGGTATATTGGTGCATGTCATAGGGTTTGGGAACATGTCCTGGTCAAAAGTCAAAGTTACAGTTGGCTTTTCTCGCGAAACCCTAATTGTGGTGTAGATGAAATTGAGACTTGTTGCTCAAGCTTCTTGGATTAATCCATTGTTCCAAATGGATCAATATAATTCATTAGAGACCCTCAAACCCTCTCTTGAGGTCTTAGCTCATGGTTTGTCCCAAAAGTCAACTTAGGGGTGAATTAGGTCAAGAAACCCTAATTCCTGATTTTTTATAAATGCATCCCCTGAGGCAAGATTGACTTGATGATTGGGTCCATAAGGTTCCATGGAGTATATTAGGTTAGGTTTTGGATCATTGGCTTGTGCCCAGATGAATAATTTCCATCTGGAGGCCCTGGTCGACCAAAACCCTAATTTGGTGACACTGTCGACCTTGAGACTTGATCCACCTAGAAGGGAGCAGCCTTGTGCTTGATCCTTGAAGCGGGAGTCCTTTTGATCCATTGTGGATGTTTGAGAGGTTAGACAAGTTGAAGATCATGTCATTCCTTGATTGATCCTTTGTCTAAAGCTCTGAGAGGGCTTGAAACCCTAATTTTGATTGTAGTGGATGCTCACCCATCTTTGGGGAGACTGATGAAGTATGATGGTTCCTCCATATTGTGATGATGATTTGCACAATGATGGGAAATCTTAGTGGTCAAAATTTGGGGTATGACACCACCCTTTTAAGACTCTTTTCCTTTTGTTATCTGAATTGCAATACTTCTAGTGTAGTCTTAGAACATTTGCATATGCATAAGTGCATTGTTTTGCATATTACTTTCAACTATCCAATAGTTGAGCTTGGTTGACATACATGAACACTTTTATCATTTTACATTGACTTCTACTCTTAGGTGAATTCTCTTTCATCTCACTTCTTCTTCATTATTTCTTTGAATTGTGGTTGAATCATATAATGTTTACTTGTGTATGATCACATGTTCCTTTAAGGTTCCTAGCTTGAATCTAATTTTGGATTAGGTCCAAAGTAGGAAAGACATTAGGTTATCAATCCAAGCATGCTAACATAGGTAGAGATTCCCTTTCCTAACTTCGACTATAGGACCAATCATTGCATGACAACTTCTAGGATGGAGATCCCCTTAGATTTTCTTTCAACCACTTGAGTCTCTCTTCTCTCTAAAACAAAAAGCAAAAACACTTAACAAATATTGTATGTGTAGTGCGCCACGAGCCTTAAGAAAATGGGAAATGATTAGTGAAGGTCTCCTTTACTCTTCTAGGGTGCTTTGCAAACGTTCGGGTGGGGGTGACCTTGTAAAGTATTCGCTCCTATGTCAAAGTCTTTAGCACGATACATATCGCAAACAAAAAAAATCAAAACACTTTTTCTAAAAGACATAAACAAATCAATCATCTTTATTTGGGATTCTTTTCTCATCGTACTCCTTCTAATTATAAGGACACGCTATTTTTGTTCTCCCGCAAATAGGTAAATACGTACGTCTCCACACAACGAGGGGCAACACCTAAACTGCTAGCACACGAACGTTAACATCGTCCACCTAAAAAACACCAAACAAACAAGGCCACTCGTAGTGGGTCGAACTACGACTGCTCTGATATCCTTTCTCTCGTACGATTGAGGATACGTAGGAACAAGACGATGCTGTCTAGGCGAGCAACCTTCCCCCATTCCCTGTTGTCCACTAAACTACGTTGACTCTGAATTTCCCATTCCCGAGGGAATACGTAGGCCTAGGACCGCGGAGTCCTATCGAGTCACCTTTCGTTCTTTTCGCCTCTTCTTTCTTTATAATTCCATTCCTTTCCAGTTAGCAGTGGAGCGTCAGATATCTACACCATTTGATTAGAACAACAAGCGTGGATCCCATCGAGTATGATGGACGCGGAGGGGGGGTGCTAAAACCTTCCTCTCACGTAACCGACTCTCGAACCCCGATCTTGGTTGCATTGACCATGTCTTTCCCATATTTTAAGTTTTCTTCGATCGTTTCCTTTCCCTTCGTCGGGATGAATAACGTTCAGTGGCGACTCTTCTGTTTTCCTGCCGGTTGTTTTTCGCGTTACGACAACTGGCGACTTTGCTGGGGTAGTTTCCCATCCCTAAGCGAGTCAATCCTAGCGCTTGTTTATTTTTGGTTATTGGGTATTTATTTGTATGCTTTACCTGTTTTATTTATGGCTTTTATTGCATGTTTATTGCTTTTATCGCATTTATCTACTTTATTGCATTTCATTACTTCTATATATATATTGGACTGTGTTGGATTGCTGGTTTTCTTTGGTGGGTAGGGTGTTCTGAGAGATAAGCCCACTACCCAGGCTTGAGTATACACACAGGTTTTAGAGTGGATAGTCGTGTCGCTTGCGTGGTGGTGACCATGTATAGTGTTCACGAGACCCACATCCAGACGAGGTTCCTTTGGGAGATATTCTATACTGCATGTTGAAGCAGGTCATAGGATGTTCCCATTGTGAGCTGTCGACTCTGGTGACCATTCCCGAGGACTCAATTTAGGCACTCCTCTAAAGGGGTAATAATGTCAAACCAGAAATGGTGAACGCATTATTGCTTCTTGACCCGAGGACTCGAAGTTGGGAACTTGCTATAGGATGACCTTTTTGATGGGGAATCAGTGGAGGCACTCCTCGATTGGCGATAATAATGTACCCGGTAGGATGAATGTATTATTGTTTCTCGACCTCAGTGCCAGAAACTGAGGATCCTTCGTTTTAGAATCCACATGTGAGAGAGGATGGGTGTTTACAGGTTTGCAGGAAAATTTGACCTCCAACCTACCCAATTATCTAGTATTCTTGCTGAAGTGAACAGTTGATCCTATTATATTCAGCCATTTTTTATTCGCACAGTTCAGCACAGACATGTCCAACTATATGTGGCACTTTTGATACCATGCCTATGCATTGCATCATTTCATACCCTAACATTCATGTTTTTTTCATTTCCAGGTTTATATCTTACTCTTGATTCCAGTCAGAGGGTTTCTACAAGGATGGATACTGAGAAGAAGAAAAATATCATCATCTACAAGTTTCCTAAGCCTAATCTAGGCCCCATTAACAACTTGAAGGCTCTGGTGAATCCTGATGTGTTGGGAGTTTTCAAGAAGAAGTACGTATGTATCCTATCTTTTGTTTATAACATCAGTGATTATGAGTACAGGGGTATTCACACGTTGCTGAAGTTATACGATCCTCCTTTGAGATGTTTCACATTTCCAGACTATCTATTGGTCCTAACCCTGGAGGAGTATGCAAGCATCTTGGGGATTTCCATCAAGGAGAGCGCACATTTCTTTGGCTCCAAGAAAGATCCTGAGTTCGTGGATGTGATCGGTGCTCTTTATTTGAGTAAATCAACGTTGGAAGCTAACATAGCCAGTAAAGGAGGTTTTCGGGGTTATCATATGGGTTACTTGGCAAAGAAAGCTCAAGAGGCTGCTGAAGCCAAACGATGGACTACTTTCAACGCAATATTGGCCCTTTATGTGTACGGTATTGTTCTATTCCCGAATGTGTCTGACTTTGTTGATGTGGACGCTATCTAAATATTTACGATGCAGAATCTGGTGCCAACTTTGTTGGGGGTTCTTTATCATCCAGTGCATAATAGAAACGAGAAAATAAGAGGAGGATTTGTTCATTGTTCTGCACCTCTCTTTTACAAATGGTTTGCAAACCGTCTACCTCGTTCAGGCGCTTTTGTGGATACCAAGGATTCTCTGGAGTGGTGTCAGAGACTGATGGGTTTGGCCACCAAAGATATTGCTTGGATAGATCATAGGTTGCTTTGTAAGGATATTATTCACAGTTGTGGTGAGTTCCCTACTGTGCCGTTGATAGGGGAAAAAGGGGGAATCAACTATAACCCCTCTTTGGCTAACAGAAAATTTGGGTACGCCTTGACAGGTCCACCAGTCAAAAAGGATGTCGAAGAGTCCTTATACTTCCAAGTAACGGAAGGTGTGGCGATAGCGCAGAAAGCTTTTGATGCTTGGCTCAGTATACAGAAAAGAGGGAAAACTGTTTTGGGGAAGGGCAATAACCGAACATATCCTCCATATGAAGACTAGCTAAGGAACAGGGTTGAGGGTTTCTATTTGCCTTTTGACCCGACACCTCCTTTGTATCCCGAGGTTGTGGTAGAAAGAACCACTATAGCTATTGAAGAATACAATAAGTTGCTAGCTATTGTGAATGAACTCCGTGTAGAGAACTCAGACCTGAGTAGCCACCTTCAGGATTCTTTGCATATCAATAGGGGATTGGAATGTAAGGACCAAGACGCAACAATGCTGCTAGCAGAAAGAGAGAAAGACTTTGCAGATAGGGCTCAGTTTTATCGGAAAGCCAACATGGCTGCAGATTCCTCCGCCAAGGTTCACAAGCACGCTAAGCATTTCTTATTAGAGGCGAATGTCAAGCTTGCTGATTCTCAGAAAATGTGGGATGACTTTGCGACCTGCTGGAAGAAGAGAGAAGATGAAGCCAGGGCTGAAAATGAAGAACTGAAGAAAGAACTCAAAGTGAAAGAGGAAGAGCTCCAGAATGCGAAAAGAGGCAAAAGGCACTTTTGTGGCAAGCTGAAGGAGGCTCAAAGGGAAATCGAAGAGCTCAAAGTCCAAGCTGGAATAAAGAAGGCAAAGCTAAGAGATGTCTTTGGAGATGATGACAGCACAAAGCATATTGGTAAGCTGAACCAGGGTATAGGGAAGAGAAACAAGCTGATCAAGGGGTTGATAGAGCGATCGACTCATCCTGATACCGAAGCACTTCTCAAGGAGGCCAGGAGCAGTTAGTATGGACTAGGGGTTTGGGAATGAATTGTCTCTGTATTTATGTGTGTTGCTTATTGTGATTACCATCAGGCTTGTTGATGGAATCACCTGTGGTTGTACCAGAAGTATTTGTATGACTCTTTGAAGTATTATATGATGAGATTTTTCTTTCAGAAATATTTGTTTCAGCAATATTTGTTTCGACAGTATTCTCTCAGCAATGTTTGTTCCAGCTATATTTTCTCCGCAGTATCTATCTGTTCTAGTTATATCTTCTCAGCAATGTATCGGATCCCTCGCCCGGTTAAAACTGGAATCGAAGTATAGAAATACCTTGGAAATGATTAAGCATGACATATGCATGCATTCACGCATTTAATTTTGCATAACAGGTGTTTACATTGGATTTCTTACCTTGTTTGATTGAACAGGCAGAATTGCTGACTCTTACCTTCACCGTTACTCAAGACGCCAGAATCAACAGAGAGCCATGAAGCAAATGCAAGCAGAGATGGCTGAGATAAGGGCCCGTAACCAATTCATGGACATCATGCAAGGAATGGCTCAGGGCCAGTAAGAACTGAGGGATATGGTTCAGAGGCCTGAGGTTGAAGTTCCTAATGCTGATAATCAGGTTGACCCTCTGGCTGGAGGTGGTGTTCCCGTTGTCGGAGTTGCTAGTGGTGTTCCTGTTGGTGGAGCTGTTGAGGGTCCTATTCCCATTCCTATTCCTATTCCTCATCTGGAGGAAAATCATGATGATCAGTTTTCCTTGATGAAGGCAGACTTGGGAAGTAATAATGGTGATGGAGACAAAAAGTATCAGTTACTCGCTGAGAGGATTAAGGCCATGGAGTGTCAGAACACCATGGGAATTGATGTGGCAGATATGGGACTGGTCCAGGGAGTGAGGATTCCTCCCAATTTCCTTTACATGTTTAGACACATTCATGATGATATTTTTTACTCCATTGTGATGCTTTGATGTGGATTTTTGACCATGATCTATGAGTTTACTTTGAACCCTAAATGCATGCTCGATACTTGTTCCATGTTTAATTAAGTGATTAGATTTGATGATGCATTTATGCAACCCTTTTAGGGATCTTTTGAGCATTTATTTACACTTGGTTTTGCATGAGGTAAAGCCTTTCCATACCATTTTATAGGTCATTTTGTGTGCCTCTAATTGGTGTCATACTTGCATGAATTTGAACATGATTGTGTATCATCTTTGATAACTTCCTTTGAGCCAAATGTATTCCATCTTTATTTAATGTGTATGGGACTTAAATGTGAGATATTATGGATCATTTTCTACTAACTTGTATGCTTAGATACTCACTTGACATGACCTTTTCATACTTGTACTTGATTCAAACTTCACATGCCTTTAGAGGATGATTAGAGTTGACTTTGGTTACCACTTGCACTAATCTTTGAGAATGTGTTTCCATGACCACTTTGTGACTATTTGAGGTTACTTTTAAGCATTTAATACATGAGTTAGCTTCTGAATTAGGTCATTTACAAGTCAACTTCATGCTTACTTGTTCATTGTATGTTCATAAGTGAATGATGCACCCAGAAGATGACATGCTTGTGTAGAATTGCGTAACTTTTTAAACATTACTTGGTGTGGATTCCATAATCATTTCTTCACATCCTAAACCTCATTCTTCCATGATTGTACCATGTGTGCTATTGACCCAACTTGTGTGATTGGTTTAACATCACTTGTGTAGCCTTTTAAGGTGTGCTTTACATGACTTTTTGATTGACAATTGTTTGTGTGCTAACATGAGACATAACTTGAACCTTTTTTATCTTTCTTAGGACAACAACATAGATGAGATATATTAGGACATAGTTACTACCCCACTTAGGTTCCCACCCTTTTAGGACTCTTTTCCTTTTGTTAATTGATTGACATTACTTCTAGTGTAGTCTTAGGACATTTGCATATGCATAAGTGCATTGTTTTGCATATTTCTTTCAACTATCCAATAGTTGAGCTTGGTTGACATACATGAACACTTGTATCATTTTACATTGACATCTACTCTTAGGTGACGTCTCTTTCATCTCACTTCTTCTTCATTACTTCCTTGAATTGTGATTGAATCATCTAATGTTTACCTGTGTATGATCACATGTTCCCTTAAGGTTCCTAGCTTGAGTCTAATTTTGGATTAGGTTCAAAGTAGGAAATACATTAGGTTATCAATCCAAGCATGCTAACATAGGTAGAGATTCCCTTCCCTAACTTCAACTATAGGATCAATCATTGCATGACAACTTCTAGGATGGAGATCCCCTTAGATTTTCTTTCAACCACTTGAGTCTCTCTTCTCTCTAAAACAAAAAGCAAAAACACTTAAAAAAATTGTATGTGTAGTGCGTCACAAGCCTTAAGCACATGGGAAATGATTAGTGAAGGTCTCCTTTTCTCTTCTAGGGTGCTTTGCAAACGTTCCATTGTGGGCGTCCTTGTAAAGTATTCGCTCATATGTCATAGTCTTTAGCACGATCCATATTGCAAACAAAATAAATCAAAACACTTATTCTAAAAAACATAAACAAATTAATCATCTTTCTTCGGGATTCTTTTCTCATCTCACTCCTTTTAATCGTAAGGACACGTTATATCCGTTCTACTACAAACAGGTAAACGCGTAAGTATCCACACAACGAGCGGCAACGCCTAAACTGCTAGCACGCGAACGTTAGAATCGTCCACCTAATAAACACCAAACAAACAAGGCCACCCGTAGTGGGTCAAACTACGACTGCTCTGATTTCCCCCCTCTCGATCGATTGAGGATACGTAGGCACACGACGATGATGTCTTGGCAAGCAACCTTCCCCCATTCCCCGTAGTCCTCCAAACTACGTTGACTCTGACTTTCCCATTCCCGAGGGAATACGTAGGCCTAGGACGGCGAAGTCCTATCGAGTCACCTTTCGTGCTTTTCCCCTCTTCTTTGTTTCTTATTCTATTCCATTTCAGTTAGCAGTGGAGCTTCAAATATCTACACCCTTTGATCAGAATAATAAGCGTGGATCCTATCGAGTACGATGGACGCGAGGGGGTGCTAATACCTTCCTCTCGCGTAACCAACTCCTGAACCCCGATCTTGGTTGCGATGACCATGTCTTTCCCATCTTTTAGGCTTTCTTCGATCGTTTCCTTTCCCTTTGTCGGGTTGAATAACATTCGGTGGCGACTCTTCTGTTTTCCCGCCGGTTGTTTTTCGTGTTGCGACAAAAATCAATTCTTCCATCAGTTTTCTCTAAGTCAATCTTCATTGCACTTGAAAAACTTGACATTGGAACCAAAATCTTTCCTCCAACAAAACAAAAATTTCCCAACCAACACAGAGTATAAAATTTCTTTTCTGATGTGGAAGATCAGCCAAAACTACAACAACAGAGAATACTAAAAATTTATACCCCACTAAACCATGCTCTGATACCAATTGTTGGGGAAAACAAAAAAAAAAGCATAGAGAAAAAAGAGGAACACAATTGTCATACACCAAATTTTGACCACTCATTGTTAAAGTTTTGTTTATCTGACTGTGTTTTCACTTCGTGTCATCTGCATATCATATCGTATATTTTATCATGCATATTGCTTGAGTTATCATCCAGAATACACGTATTAAATTTTCAGGCATTTTGGTCAAACTAAGGGTTAAATGTGCGAAAAATCGATGTCCGGACTTTTTTTTATCAAACTTGCTGACGCCCGTTATTGATCAATTTTCCACATACTTTAACCTGGTGTGCTCATTTTAATCTTTTTCAATCACTTTTCTAACCTTTCTTAGCCTTTTTACAGGGTAAAATAAATTTCAAAATTTGACCAAACGGTGTATTTTTTTTAATACGTATATTTTTTGCTGATCATTTTGGTATGTTCATTTTATTTTTTCGGACACTTCCATACCGGACGATTTTATCGTTTTTAACCGGTTTCAATATTAATTTTAATTAATAGTTATTTTTATTAATTAGGTTTATTATTTTAGACATATTTTTTATTTGGCTTTTTCTAAATATATAATAATGTTTATTTTTCTTACTAACTTATTTAGGTTTTCTAATAACCTATTTATTAAAATAAAATATGTATGTATAAATTCACAAAATGAACTCACCATGATTACATCATATTGCCTACATCACTAATTCAAAGTCTTGATTTTTTATTCAAAGTCAAATTTACAAAGTTTGAATTTATGACTAAATATTTACTATATCATTTTTTACTAAGTTAGTCTCATTTTTATGACATCACAAACTTGATTCCCAAGCCATGTTTTGCTATAAATAGGCTTCATTCTTCACTTAAAAAATTACACCAAATAAGATTTCTACACTTGTTTCTCATTTCTATCTCTCTTACATATTTTATTTTTTTAACATGAAGCACATATTTTTTTTCTATATTGTAGTAAAGTCTAGAAAAGAAAAAAATGTAACACACACACACACACAAGGGGGTGGTGCGCTACCCCCCCCCCCCCCCCCCCCCCCCCCCCCCCCGTTTCACTCACTATATAGTTTATTTCTTTCTTCTTCCATATTTATTCACACATGTTTATTTAGTATTTGTTTTATTAAATAATTGTTAAATAAATAAATTATTTATTTAGTTTTACTAATATTGATTAGTTGTTTTTACTAAATATATTTTAATTAATTTAATTAATTTGTGTGATTAATCATTTAATTGTTTACTTGATCATTATTCGATTATTTGATTTTATCTTTGCTAAATACATGGCTTGTTCTTAGGCTTGCTTTCAAAGAATTACTTGTAAATTAAATAAGTGTTCATGTCACTTGTGATTCAAATTCAATTCTAACCACTTAATGAGACCAAAGGCATTTCTATGTGATCTCTGGTTTTCTATGTTTGTGGCTTTTCATCGAATGTAGGAATTCAAAATCAATATCTTGACGATCATTGGATGGTTAAAGCTTTGTCAGATACCTTGGGCTCGTCTGACGCTCCTCTGCTTGCGTGAAAATTCACTGGTGTCTGGTACACTCTGTATTTAATCTTTGCTTATGCATCATGTTTATGATTAAATAAATCTTACACTTAAACACTTTTGGGCTTCTAATAGAGTGTAAGACCCATCACCTTTGTAAATATACAATTTTGGGCCTCTGTCAATGTATAAATCCCAATACGATTTTCAAAATAAATGGTACGAACGTTGTTTTTCATCTAGGCATCTCCTTGAGCTGTAAGCCCCATATCTTGTATAAAAAATAATTTTTTGGGCATCTATTAGAGTGTAAGACCCATTCCTTTTTGTTCATAAATAATTTTGGGCCTCAGTCATAGTATAAGTCCCTCTGTGGTTTTCAAAATCACGGCATGATCGTCGCCTTTTCAAATAAATCATCTGGGCCTCTCCTTGAGTATAAGCCCCATTATTCTTTTTTCACAAACACTTTTGGGCCTCTAATAGAGTGTAAGACCCAAACCCTTTTGTAAATAAAACAATTTTGGGCCTCTGCTGTAGTATAAGTCCCACAACGTCTTTCAGTGTCGCAGTGCGATCAATATTTTCAAATAAGTCATCTAGGCCTCTCCTTGAGTTTAAGCCCTAATTTTTGTACATAAACTTTGTTTTTAACAACAAACAACTTGTATGGGCCTCTCCTTGAGTTGTAAGCCCCATACATCTGTTTCCAAAATCATCTGTCTATTTTAAACTGGTACTAAGAGGAGCATTATTCCCGGTGAAACTGCTCTTAGACCACTTGGGCCTCTCTTTGAGTTATAAGCCCCAAACTTTCTTTTATTTAAAAAAACTTCTTTTAATTCAAATTCAAATTCAAAATTTTATCAAAGCTTTCTTCTATTTCTTGAAACCCTAATCAATCATACAGTTGTAGTCAATACAACAGATCACAATATACTTGGGCATCTTCTCAGAAGGTAAGTCCCAACATCTTTTTCAATGCATTTTTGTATATATATATATATATGTCAATTCAATTGTCTGTATATACTTGTGCATATCTTGCTTAGATTTTCCCCAGTAGTTAGGTCTATGCTTAGGTCAAACCATAGGTTACTTTCAACTTAGTCAAAACTAGTTCCCACATAGGAAATTATATAGTCTGTCTCCTCTTGGGCTTATTCAATATGGAACAGAGAAAGACATTATTCCCGGTGAAACTTTTCTCAAGACTGTCAAAACTTAGAAATATATTTGTACAAGAAATTCATTTCCCGAAAGAGGAATAATTCCCGGTGAAACCTCTTTTGAATTTCTTCAAACCTTAGAACTGTTCAACAGAGAAATGATTAATTCCCGGTTAAACCTTTCTTGAACTTTTCTTTGGCTTGGACCCACAGGCTTCCTAAAATTATCCTCAGCCTCCTCTTGGGCTTTGTACAAGGACCAACAAGCTTCTTAGAAGTTCCCCAGCCTCCTCTTGGGCTTAATACAAGGACCCAAAGGCCTCCTAAAGGCATTGGATATAAATTAGTTATCTTTACTAGTTCAAGACTCTGGAGAGTCCAGAATTCCAAAACATCAGACCATGCTAGGGTTGATCTTCATCCCTTAAACCCTCAGCCTCCTCTTAGGCATCATACAAAGACCCCTATCTACACCATAGCCTACTACTCCTTGAGAGACTTGGACAATCTCAACCTCCTCTTGGGCTTCATACAAGCAGACTTGGAAAGTCTCATTTCCTCTTGAGTCTCACCAAGAAACCCTCAAGTTTCCTAAAAGCACAAGAAAAACCTTGATCATTTTACCAATACATCAGACTCTAACAGAGTTAAAACCTCTAAGGTTTTTCAAACTTATTTTTAATCCCCTTTGAACCCCAACAAAGTTTAAGCTTTTACCTTAAAAATCCCCAACCAGGGCCAATTTACCATCAACAAATCCCTATTAAAATCATAACCTCCTGGCATCTGATACTTCAACTCTTCCCTGATTCCCAGTAAGAGTTAGATCCCTTTGGATTTCCCAACACAATTTGGACCTGCTCCTGGATTTCCATAAATCCTCAGCAAGAGATAACCTCCGCTTAGGCTTCATATAAGAATCTCCTCAGACAGCCTCAATCTTGGTCTTTGTACAAGACATATAAAACCCTCCTAAGTGGAGTTAGTTTCTTTTAGCTTCAACCTTGGGTTTTGATCAAAGCACACAAAAATCAACATCCCCTCAGATGAGACCATGATTCCACTCTGCAGGAAGACATTTCCTCTATACATCACATCTAAAAAATAAACAATCAAAATCTTTTTCCCAGATAATTGTTGTAAGTGGCACACTTTTTGATTCAAAATCCATGCTGTAGTGCTTCTCTTATCCTGGCTAAAACTCATCTTTCATCTAACAGCTGTAAGTGGCAAGTCTCTGGATCCCTAACATCCAAGCCAATGTCCCTCTCTTAGCATGAAAGATTCATAAAGGAAAAAGTGGCATTGCTCTACACTGAGTTAAAGCTTTCTTCCATCATGACATCACCCTTATAAAGGAACTTATGGTATTGTGGATTCACATATCCCAATTAAAGTAATTTCCCTTGTAACCAATTTCTCAATATTTGTGATGAATAGGTGAGATATTCTCCCTTTACAGATGACAAATTCTCTCTCAGTCACCCTTTTAGCTTCAATCTGGGGCTTTAACCAAGACACAAATACCTTTTAGCTTCAATCTTGGGCTTTAAACAAGACACCAAACAACTTTCCTCCCATAGAAATAGGAGGAACTATGATTGCTCTGATTTCCCAGATCTCTTTACGGGAATACGTAGGCATAAGATTGCAAAATCTTAGCGAGCACACAAATAAAAAACTTTATGTCCAGTACCTTCCCAAAAACAACGGAAAACCCGAAAACCACAAGAACATTCTCTTAATTCTCCCAAAGGAGAAACTTTCCCAAGCCACAGCAGATAAGCACAAGAAAGCATTTTAAGTTAACAGAGATACATGCAATAAAAAGTTCCTATGGATTACCATAGATACACTGGGTGTTAATAGCTTCCCTTTGTATAACCAGACCCCGTTCACCGATCTCTTAGCATTTGTTAAAGAAAACATTTGCGTGCAAGGTTAGTTTTGGATATCTTCCCTTTCCTTTCCAGCTTCATAGGATAGATAAGAAATCATAAAGTAGCACCCAATTCCAACATTGCGGTAATGTGGTCGCATCACCGACAAAAATCGCACGCTACAACAATCAAAACACAAGAACATACTGTAGAAACTTTAAAACCGAAGAAAAAACCCCGACCGTTGTCAATAGACAACTAGAGAATAACACTATATGAAAATTGTTACAACACATAATATACCGTCAACTAACCCAGACCCCCAGTAGACCCAGACCCTCTAAAAAATATTTAACTACATCTCACAAGATTAATACTCAAACTGATTTGGTGTCTCTCCTCCAAAATGGTCTTCTTAAGTTCCGGCACATCAAGTACACAAACTCTATTCCGAAATGTTAGGATCCCATTCTCGTCAACTCTAAAATCTTCATCTTCACCTTGATTAACTGATGAAAGACCATCAACCAAAGTTATATCCAATTTTTTACTTTCTTTGATCTCATCCATAAAATCACTAGTTAGCTTCAAGATACCCAATCTTCCACTATCAACACTCACATCACACACAAAACTCAAGCATCTGAATTTCCCTATCAAATCTAACTCTCTAGCCATCAATGTTGGCATGTGCAAGGACTTTCGACTCAAATCATCTTTTACAATATTGGCTTTACCGGGATGGTAATTCAAACCAAAGTTGTAGTCCTTCAAAAACTCTAACCATCTTCTCTGTCTCATATTCAGCTCATTCTGATCAAACAAATATCTCAAACTCTTGTGATCACTGAATACTTCGAATATAGAACCATACAAAATGTGTCTCCATATCTTCAACACAAATACAACAACTTCCAACTCTAAATCATTAGTAGGGTAGTTTCTCTCATGAATCATCAGCTGTCGTGAAACATTAGTTACCACCTGTCCATTCTATATACACACACCACATATGCCCATCTTGGACACATCGTAATATACCCTAAAAGGTTCCTTCGGGCCTAGTAATATCAAAACTGGCACTGTTGTCAATTTCTTCATCAATTCCAGAAAGTTGTCTTCACACTGGACATCCCATACAAAGGCTTGACCCTTTTGAGTCAACAGAGTCAAAGGTAGAGGTAGCTTCATAAAACCTTCGATATATATTTGGTAGTAACCATCCAACCCTAAGTAACTTCCAATCTCATTAACTAACTTAGGAGCTTCCTATTGCAACACTGCCTCTACCTTAGAAGGATTAACCTTTATACCAACGCTGGAATCACATGACCAAGAAAACTTACTTCTCGCAACCAGAACTCTTATTTGGATAACTTGGCATACAAATTTTTCTCTTTTAAAACTTGGAGTACAATACGAAGACGCCTAACATGATCTTCGTACAATTTGGAATACACCAGGGGAATTGGTCACACTGAACGACATCACTGAGTACTCAAAGTGACCACATCGTTTCCTGAACACAATCTTTGAATTATCTTCATCTTTTACTTGGATTTGATGATAGCCCAACCTGAAGTTAATCTTACTTAAAACATAAGCCCCCACTAATTGATACATAAGGTCGTTGATTCTGGGAAGAAGATACTTATTCTTAATAGTGACCTTGTTTAGCTGACGATAGTCAACACATAATCTCAAATTGTCGTACTTCTTTTTCACCAGCAACACTGAAGCTCCCCAAGGTGATACACTTGGTCTGACAAATTTATTTTCAAGCAGATCTTCTAACTGACTCTTCAGTTTACTTAACTCTGACGCAGACATCATGTGTGGTGCCATCGACACATGTCTAGTACCAGGTACCAAATCTATGAAGAACTCAATCTATCTCTCTGGGGGTAGATAAATAATGTAATTAGGAAACACATATGAAAATTCACACACTACATTCAAATCAACCATTGTCGCTTTACTTTCAACTTTCAAAGAAGCGAACATTGCAAACACTTGGGCTTAATCTTTCAAGAACTTTTCCACTTGGCTAGCAAATATGAACTTTGAATCTTCCTCTTTAAACTCAAGAAATTGAACTGTCTCATCCAACAACATGCACTTTTGCAATCAGTGGTACACTGAACTAACCCTTCACACCTAAACCATCTCAAAGAAGCATAAGCTTCTTTCTCACTTGTTTCAATCCCACTCCTGCTACTAAGCGGTAAGAAAAGAAACAAGCATTGACAGTGTTTCACACACATGTCGCATGCCATGGAACAGATAAAAATCACAAAACCTGGCCGGACTAACCGACCTGTTTTGATAAATATGAAATAAATGAAGAACAACTCCAAGGTTATTTTCCAACTCAAAAGAAACTACTCCTGCAGAGTACTTGATTGTTTGTACTCCATAGGAGAACAAACGCCACAACAACAAAAGGGGTGAGAATACACCTTACAAATGTTAACAATGAAATTTAGCAACAGTATAATAAATATTGATAATCATAAATGCATCATTCACACAAAAAACAATCAAAGATCGAACAATGAAGCAAATGCTAATGCCACAAACTCCTTCATAAAAATGCATGTGTTACCGAGTTTTTGGGGTCAGAGGTATGTTACTGATTGCCCATGTGTTCAGTTCCTCTTGAACCGTGTCCCTCTATGGATCTGAGACCGCCATAGTCCATCTCTGAATCTGGTCATCACTTGACCGAAGTCCTACCTAACTCTAAAATATATGCATGCATGATCATGTATAAAATCAAGCATGCAACTCATCAATCATCAAAACATCAACATCATAAAAAACATCATCATCATCATCATAAAAAAACATCATCATCATAAAAAGACATCATCATCATCATCATCATCATCATCATCATCATCATAATATTATCATAATATGATTCCACTCTTGAACCAAATTATTGCCAATCACATGCCGCCTCTATTATTGCCAAATTACTACTCAAAACTCTAACTCATACAAAATTCTCAAAATTTTATTATATTAGTCACAACTCATCAGAATCCTAAAAAAAAACTAAAAAAATAGCTCAATACCTCTTAGTTCTCAAAATAACGCTAGAGTACCCCAAACGTACTCTAAAGTATTCATAAGTGCTCTAAGGGCAACTCTTCACAAGTGATAACTCTACAAACTCTAAGGGCTGACAGTTTAACTCAATTTACTCAAAAGTGACCCTAAGGTTACTAAAAGGTCATCGGCGTAAAAAATTCCTCAAATAGTCTCGGAATTTTATTATATAATTTATAACTAAAAAAAGTTCACAAAAGGCTCAAAAATTGCTCAAAACATCTCTCAACTCTCAAAATAATTCAAATAATTCCAGAGTTCTCAAGGGAACTCTAAACAACTCACCAACAAAACTTGACAATTTTAGGGTGACCATTGAGTATCCAAAGTACTCGAAAATGTCCCATTGATAAATTTCACAAGTGAGAACTCTATTGAACTCCTTAGGACTGACAATTTGACTCAAATAATAATAAAATTAATTCTAAAATAATAATTTTATCTCAACTTAATAAAAAGGTTACTGACAAGAAAATTACTCGAATTTCGCCAAACAGACCCTCAAACTCGAAAACCGCAGAAATCTCTGTCTGCTGCCCACAGTTTGTCCGCACAACTTCATACCTATAACCTTATTGTGTAGCCCCAATCGTACAACCCCTACTCAATTTTTTTTTTATTTTTCGTTTAAAAACCCAATTTTAAGAAAATGATTTTTTTTCTGACATTTGAGAAAATTTAGGGAAAACACATAGTGAGGTTTTTGGAAAACTTTGGGAATACACATAAGGTTTCTGTAGAAAAATTTGGGAAAAACACGACCAAATAAGGTAGCTTGAAATTATAGGCAAAATCACAAAACTCTAATATATGATCATAACAACATACACATAATCCCACATTCACGGTATCACAATCAACAACAAGAATTATTAAACCTACAAACAATAGCACTTAATTGACCATAGGGGATTTATCCTAAATTCCCTTTGGTTTTCAAAGCAACACTAACAAAATCACAAAATTCATCGATCGTGCCAATAAGGTTTTTCCCAAACCTTACTTGGTCAAACAATTCATAGATCGTAAGAAATGAGGGAAACTAATGCATTACCCATGGCGCCGATGAGAGGGTAAGGAACCTTCACCATCCTGGCTGCCCAATTCATCCATTATTAAGGAAATTCCCCTTTACCTTAGAATTGCAAAACCTTCAAGCTTTTGGCAATGGTTTTCTTTCCTTAGGCTTCTACTCTCAAATGTTATAACCACGGTAACTATTAAATTAGAAAAATACCCATAAGCACCAAATAACACCAAAATTCAAATATCTCGACTAAAACACACCAATAATTAAATAAAATATTTAATTAAAAATCGGGGTGTTACATATGCCCATTGGATGTGTTATGGTTCCATAGAGAAGCCTGAAGGATTAGCACTCTTGACATGCACTATTATGGTCTTATTTATCTATCTTGCTCGCAATTGCTTGAAAAGCCTTAAGGATTTTGCTCATAGTACCTTTGAGCGAGTTAACATATTCCGTCAAATTTTTTTGTCCTTTTATCAGATCTTCCATCTTTCTTCTAGAATTTCCACTTGTCCCATAGGGGTGTCGAGGAACCAGTTTGGATGGTTGATCACTTGGAGTTTCTAAGGATGAAGAGGAAAAAATGAAATGAGTTATTTATTTATTTATTTTCATTTGAATGAACATGGAATGCATGTTGGTGGATGCAGACGCTAATGCGCGTGGATGCATGCTTTTGCTAAAATTGCCTTTTATGTTTTATTTTTTATTTTTTTAAGGAATATCGTGGACTTGTTAGTTATTTGCAAGCATCTAAGAGTATGGGAACAAATAGAAGATAAAACCAAACTTTTTGCAAAGTCAAACTATTTACTCTTTCTTTAGAAGAAGTAAATACAATGTTTGGACAAGTTACGACCAGAGCTTCGATTTTCGAGCTAACTTAAGATTAGCCCTAAATCCTTCCATCATAACTTTAAGAGTGTGTTTGGGTGAGGTAATTGAGAATTTTTATGAAATTTAAAATTCTAAGCAATTTAAATGATTCAATTGAACTCCATTCATTTTTAAATTCTTTTGTTTGGATTGAATATTAAAATGATTCATTGTTAAATTTTAGGGGTAATTTTCATAAATTTTAAAACTTTTGGATCAAATTAAAAATATTAAAATTAAGGACCAATTTGCGAATTTTGAAAATTTGTAGGGGTTGTTGTAAAATTTGAAAATTATTAGGGACTTATTTGTAATTTTTGAAAATTTTAGGGATGAATTTGAAACTTTCATAAAATATGAGAACCATCTTGCAAAATTTGAATAATAAATAAGAAACAACTTTATATTTACATTACATAGAGTGAAGGAGCAATTTCAATTTCTTTTCCTTTTGGTGTCATTTGAAATTCCTTAAATTTAACTTGAATAAAATACTTTATAAAATTACATCATTTTAACAATTCTCTAGATTTTTTATCCAAACAATGGATTTTGGTAAAATCATTTTAAATTCCCTCAAAAAATTACTTTCCCTCATTAAAAAGCTTCATCCAAACACACTCTAAAGGAAGCAACAAAATTGAAAACTACTTTAGCAGTATTAGAAGGAAGCATCTCTTCATAAGATTTCTTTAACATCCTTGGGTTATCTTCAACCACAGGTTTTGCATAGTCATCTAGGTTGAAGTGCTCCTCTTCCTACTTCGTGGTTTTTTATTGTAGGTCCCTGATTGTGACTTGATCACAGTTTATGAGATCATGCAAGTGATGGAATTTACCTTCCTAGTTCATGCATTAGTTCCTCAAGGCTTCATATTCCTCCCTCTGGTGGCGTTCATATTCTTTAAGGATTTCTAGCTCTTTGCGTGTTTTCTTCCAATCAACGGGAAAGTTTTGGGGTGACCTTTCAACTTCCTCTCTTGGATGAAGATCATTTGATGCGAGGACTTGGTACTTTTTGAGCAATTTTGTGAGATCTCGAATTTAAGCTGCAAACCTTTATCTCATTTTTTTCGCTCCTTTAGAGTTCTTTCCCATAGGCCTTGCCACTCACAATTTTGCTTCCTGCCTTCATCTGATTGTTGTTTGCAAAAGTCAAGATCACTACCAGCTCCTACTAAGCATTCTCCTACTTGTTTTATTTTACCCCTTTCAATCTTGATCCTCTCCTTACTTTCATCTAGTTATTTCCCTTTTTGGTCAAGGTTCCATTTCAACTCATTATTTTCACAAGAGACTCAGTTAAGATTGTTTTGTAGCTCCTCTTTCTCTTTTTCAAGCCACACGATGGTTTCCTTGGACTCATTAGCTTCTTCTATAGGAACATGCGTTGGCTCAGGGGATCTGGGATGAGTAGGGGGTTCAATGGTAAAAGGGAGTTTTAATTTCTTTACCCTTTCTTTGACCCACTACGTATATGGCTTTTTGGCAATGTAGTTTTTCTTGCCAAGCTCTTTCCCTTTTCTATTAAGTCTACCCCATGTTCACTTTATCTTCTTCAACATATTAGGGTCTTCTGTAGCTTCATACAAGACAAAGCTCTCCAATATCCTATCCTCTAGTTTTTCTGACATTGGATAACTGATTTATCAGAGAGCTAGAATTGGGTTGTAGTTGATGTAACCTCTAGATTTGATGAGTGGTACATTAGGGAAATCCACATAGCTGAAAACTATCTCAATGCCATCGTAATTTTTTTAGAATACCAGGAGATGTCATTTCTAGTGAGAGGTACTATTTTTTGAGGCCAATTGAGGCTATCTCTGTGTTTAAGAAAAGGTAATTTCCTTGGTAGATGAGACATGAACCAATCATATAGTAGAGGAGCACAACATACGACCATCCCACTTTCTTCTCATGCCTAAAGTTGAGATAATAATACACATCGGCAAGCAAAGTAAGGACTGGATTCTTGGCTAGGAAGATACAGATGGCCGACATATCGATGAAATCGTCAGTATTGGGGAATAAGATGATCCCATAGTTGAGTAAGGCTAACACCATGTTAAATGCATCCCAATCTTTCGTGTTAGTGAAGGCTGAGGCTTTTTCAACTGATAACTTTCTTGAGAAACCTTAAGTATTCCGTTTAGGCTCTATGTTTGGAGTAACATCATTTTTGTTCGTGTGCAGGGCATTGGCTGTTATCTTGTGGCTTGGAAATCCACCTAAATCAGTGAAAAGAGAAATGTGTTTCACATAGATACCCACAATATGCTTAAATGCCTCCAACGTTAAAGCTAGCTGGAAGTCTTGAAATTTGAAACACCTTAATTTAGGGTTGTAAAATTGAGCCAAAGTCATAATTGCCCTTGCATCCACTTCTTTTTTTAAAAGATTAAGAAGATTCCCATAATCTTTCCCAAAAGTATTCTTGTTGTTGATGGGAGTTAATCAAGAACTCAACTCTTTCAAACTTTCCAACTTGGGAGACTTGAATTTGAATGAATATGTAATCCTCTTATCTGATCCCATATTTCCTTAAATGCTCAAAATATATTGATAGCCTCTGAATTCCCTAGAAAAAAGCGTGCATGCTAAATTTTTTTCTATGAGGATGCAATGCAACAATATGCATTGTTTAGGTCAATAGGTTCGGCATGTTCTGAAGAAATCTGGGTATGAGTTCTCATGTAGGTTCTAGAGTTTTTACAAGGTTCCTAGAGTAATGGATCATGTTTGAAAATATTACCTCCATAAGGAATACTCAATAGACAACAATACCTCAAAGAGGATCTATTATGAGTGAGTTCTTCGCACTAGCTAAGCTAGACATACGTCAAGAAGGCCAGCACTACACAACCATTGGTCATGACAAAAAGTTTAGGGATCTAGACAAACAAGTCCATAAAGTCAAAAATCATATTTAAAAATATTTCTGCTGTAGCGAATACTCATTAATCAATAATACCTCCAAGAGGATCTACTCAAGGACCGGGCTTCACACCAACCAAATGGGACATACGTCAAGAAGGTTAACTCTACATAACCATCGACTTAAACTTAGTTTTTTCTCAGACTCAGGTATTGAGCCTTTCCCATAATGTGCCAACATCCAGAAAATTCCAACCACAACATATAAGAAATAATATGATAAATGAATAAGCAGAAATAATAACATAAGAAATGAAGGATTAAAAGAAGGTAGAAGAAAACAAGTAAGCCAAATCAACATTCATCACAAGGTTAACTAAACTAGGCTTTACTCTCTTTAGGTTGAGTTCCCCAGTTGACTAGTCAGCTGTCGCGGTGCGAAAAATACCTAAGCATATGAACGCTCGAACAAACAATAGATTCGGCACTGAAGTTTATTTTTTAAAGGGATAACATCGATATAACCTTAATAGAACAAAAATATGGTCGTCGTATTCAAATTCACGTTCGGGATTCGGTTATGCGTGGGGAATGTATTAGTACCCCATACATCTGTTGTACTCTACAAGAATTGTTTAGTACGCTTTGCGAATATGAGTGTTAGCCTACATTATTTGATTTCTTTAAATTAGTATGTTGTGTGAAAGGAAAAAAGACTAAAAAATACGTTTTTTATAAGGGTTCTTGACGAGGCGTTGAATCTCGCTCCTACGTATCCCCAGGTGCAATGGGGAACTCAAAGCTACATAATTCTTTGTAGAAAATGTTTGTATGTTGGTTGATTTTAGTGAACTATGTTTATGTCGCATTCGAGCAGTTAAACATTGATTGTTGCTTGCGCATGGGAGGCTGAAACGTTTATTTGTATATTGTGTCGGAGTGGATCTTATTTAATCACATTCGAGCAATTAGACAATGCTTGTTTCTCACGAATGGGAGGTTGAAGCATTTGTTTATGTATCGCGTCGGAATTGATCAAACATCGTTTGTTTATGAAAATTTTGGTTACGCTGAGGCAGAAAAAGTAGGTTTGATTGGTTGAATTTCTTTTATGTGGAACTCGAGAATTTGAAAGGTAAGTTATACGGCTTGTATACAAATACTGGGGGGGGGGGGGGGGGAAGAGGCATACGCCCAACTAATCGTTTATCATCCGATTTCAGCGGGAAATATGTGTGGCGAATTAAGTCACGATTCCCTAACGGAAGACAAGTATTCGAAAAGACAAGCTATACGACTTGTATTCGAATACTCGTGGAAAAAAGAAGCATACGCCCAATTAATCCCTTTTCATCCATGAAATAATGGACTAAATTCGGTTAATTATTGTATTTTTGAATGGGAGACGAGTATTCAAAAGGAAATCTATATGGCTTGTATCTAAATACTCAGGGAATGAAGAGGCTTACGCCCAATCAATCCTTTTTCATCTGACTTATTTGAGAAAAAAATATTTTTTGACTAAGCGGGATAAAGAATACTTGATGTTGATCAAGTTATGAAATGATTGGTTTTTGGTTTTTTTTTTTTTTAAATTGATTATTGTGAAAGATAGTTTTAATATACATTAGCTATATTTATTTATTTAATTAAAGAGCTAATTAAATTAAATAAATAATTAATTAATCAACATAATAAAGAAGATAAATAAGGTACAATTATTCACATGGTGTTATATATAAAAAACAAGCAATGGGCTTGAAGCCCAAAGAAGTGAAAATCAAACAAATAATAAAACAAAAGGGTGCAAAGAAACAAAAACATGGAGTATGGCGCACAACTGGTGTCTGGGCCTAAGGTGAAGCCCAATTATCCTTCCATCAAACCATCGGGGGGTGTGAGGAAGAAACAAGGTGTTTAGTTAAGCAAACGAGCAAGGCCCAAAACATTGAGGGCCCAAGAGCGCTAAGTCAACTGAAGTAAATGTTGACTTAATAGTGACCCTTAGATGGTGATCTAATGTTGATCAACAATGGGGGTTCATGGTCTTTAGCGTGGGGACTCCTATACAAGTGTCTCAGAATCCTGGATCCAAGGGCACTTAGGATGCCACATGGGCATCAATGAGAGGCACACGAATTGGAATAAAAGAGGAATTAGATTAGATCTCTCTCATCTTCCACATTCCCCCTCTCTCTCTCTAACAAACTTAAAAAATACTTTTTGTTGCCTCACTCGAGGATCTAAACAAGCCATTTTTTCAAAAATAAATGATGAGCATCTCAAGAACATCCTAATTGTTCTTGAGATGATTATCCAGAAATCACTAAAAACTTCCCAGATCCAAAAACTCTAACTAATAAACCTAGCTAAAACATCACCCTAAACATGAATACGGTGTCAAAAACAACAACAAACATCAAAATCATACAAAATCAAACCTAAACCTCATAAACTCTAGAAAACCAAAATCATACAATTTGGCAAAACCAAGTACAATTGTGCAAAATTAGCATACGGTAAAAAATTATAGCAACCACCGAAACTTAAATCAACAAGAAAAAAACATGATTTCAAAGTGGAGGTACTAAAGCGGAGCAACTGTGCTCCGACGAAGAATTCTAGAGAAGCAAATTTCCAGGTAACATTGCTTTTTCTTTTCTGTTTCCTTTCCTTGTTTTCTTCTTCTTCTTCTACTTTCTTCTTTGAAATTCTGATGCTACTGTGGTTTTGATTCAGAGGGATGGTGAACCACGGTGAGCAAAAATGGAGGGGTTATGCTCATCTTAATCAGAGTTTCAAGGAGAAGCTCTAATTTCTTCTTGAAATGGAGCTTTAATGAAGGTTTTGGGATTAAAATGTTGTTGTGGATTTTTATCAAAGTGTGGAATTAGTGGCTCTGAATTTTTGTGTAATTGGTGGCTTCCGAGTGTAGTGAGTTCTTTAGGATTTTATAGGGATCGAATTAGGTCATATTGGTGAGTGTGTGATATGTTAAGTGTGTGAGAAAATGAATTTATTTTTCAATTTTTTTGTGAAACTGTGTGAGCTTGAGTGAGGAATTGTGAAGTTTGTTATGAGAATGATGAGCTGTCATTTTGGTGGAAGTGTTGTGAAGTTTGGATCTTGTTTTTTTGAGGAGGAAGTTGCAAATTTGTGTGAACCAATATGTGACACCATGTGCAACTTTTCATGTGATCCGTGTATGTATGATGCTATGTAAACCATCATGTAATTCTTGTGAATGAATGAAAATCATGTTGATTATTCTTGTCCAATTCAATTTTGATGTTTCTTTCAATCAATTGTATTTGTTCTTAATTTTACACAAAGATGACGATGTATATGATGTATTGTATGGTGAATTAAGTTTGTTCATGTATGGCATCTTATTTTAATGGTGATAATGATGGTATTTGACAATGATAGCATGGTTTGTATCTTTTGTTTTATTCACTTCTTATGTTGACCTTTCTTCGACTTATATGCAATGCACATGAAAAGGATGAAAAACGCATATGATGAATGCATGAAAAGACTATTTTTTTTCAGATTTTAGTTTCTTTGTACTCAAGTCTCCACTGGAGCACTGGATCAAAGTTTAATCAATCAGGTTTTATTTATCATTTTCAATACAACTTCTATTCAATTTTAATTTTTTACTATGATTTCGATTATGAATATTGCTTTGATTGTGTTATCCCTCAACATGAGTGAGTAGTCTACTAGGGACTAAGGGTCATGGGACTTATCACGTGACTATTTGTATGATCCGTCACAAATTGATTACAAGAGTCTTTTGGCCATATTTATTTAAATACCCGAGTCCATGCATTCAAACCCTTGTATGAATGTAAAGAGTTCTCAGGTGCCAATCATAGTCTAAAAGGATATGTATCGATACCTGTTACACTTGGATTTTTAGCTACTAGGAAGTCAACAAAGAATGTCAATGAAAATACATTTACTGTGAGAGCATTAATGAAGTATCTTTAAGAGAACATTAATGGTAAGGTGTCGACAGACCAACGACGAGGGGCCGACCGAGTTGTTGACACAATGATATATGGTTTGGAGGACTCTCAATGATAAATCCCCAAGGCCCAGATGATTGGGAAATATGTCTAAAATTTCTAAAAGGATAGTCGACAGAAACATGTCCAGGATCTCGAGAATGATAGTTGGCAGAAGCCCTAATTCTAGAAAACAGAACAAGTCGACTGAACGACATGGTATAAAATACAAATAAATTTACAAGTCTTAGGGTCTTGATAGGCAGCATTGACAGCATGCTAGAGCAATTATTGTTGAAGGTCTGTAAAGAAGTGGAAGAAGTGGGAAACATTTACCGCTCAACATGGCTTGCAAGCAGATAACGTCTTGGAAGACACGTAAGCACACTAATGGAAACTTTAAAGAGCGAACATGGAGTAAACACAGTATTGCCTCAGTGGTCATAACCATTGTCGAAGATTACTTTGTAATTAGAATAAATAGCAGACTCATACATGGGATCCGGGATTGCAAAATTCCATACATATTCTCCATACCACTGGAGTACCCGAGTCAAACAATAAAACAGTTGATCGAGAAACATGTATGTGTCAGCGTCTATTCTTTTTTCTTAGTCTTTTTGTTTCCTTAAACGAAACATATACTTTTTCCTTTGCTATGTTTAATATTATTTACTGCATTTTACATTATCATTTATCGCAACTCGACTTCATTCAAAGTCTTTTGCTACGTTGTATTCAATTCAAACGCATGTGTGTTCACACAAATTATTTGCACAAATTGCTTTGGATATTTTTCGAGTTAATCTCATAGACTTTCAAACTCGTGATTATTTACCAAAAACACTGTTAAACAAATTGGCACACCTAGTGTGACCCTTTTGTGCAAATATTTTGTAGAAAAGTAGTGTCTTACGTTTTATTTTAGTGTCTTCCGTTTTTGTGGTCTTTTATGTTGTATGCACTTAAGGAGTGATAAGCGTCTTTCTGGTATGTCTCGAAAAAACCAAACCTCTTCCTCGAGTAATACTCCAAACCCAGGAGGACAACCGACGGTTATTAGTGTCGGCAGTTTTTGGCTCCAAACTCAATCGAGGAGATGGCCATTGTCATAAGCTAGGAAGTGGCGTATTCAGTACCGCAAGATGTTGGAATTTCATCACCACAAGCGTCAACCGCACCAACGTTTTCTAGGGAATTATGAAACCCAAGAGACCATAGGCCTCCTTATCGCGATTTATCGTTGCCTTAAAAGGAACAACTGTATGGCATGCCAACTGCAATGATGGAAATCTTGCACCCTAGTACCTCAATATAATCAAAGAACGTGATGGCAATGTCACCTCCCTTTGATCCATATTTGACTTCAGCGTCCACCATGGGAAACTTTGGCCAACTAGGACAACCACCTAGATGTATGGGGTATTTTCCTCCACATGGGGCTTTGTCTTTAACCAATAACTCTCTCCAAGTCCTGAGACAGTTAATGGATGAAAGCAACCATGATATGGTTCACACGATTACATAGCAAATAGGGAACATGTTTACCCCACTTATAGAAAACACAACTAGGAGTTATCAACGGTTAACCCACCAAATAGGAAGGATTGCTAATTTTTTGGGGTCACCACCACTCTAGTGCCTAACACCCCCCCCCCCCCCCAAGGGGCTAACCCCCCAAAAATCAGGGTTGTCGAAAACAATCAAAGGCCAGAAGGCCTCGACATTGTCCTAGTGCAACATAACCAAGATGTCGACTAAGTCTTGAGATAAGCTCGACAGGAGAACATAGGGGTACAGGATAATATCGCCAACATTGATGAACATATTTTGTTCCAGAATGGCCTCAGCGTAGGCCTCCATAGGCCAATCTATTTGTCCACATTGTCTGAGTATGTAAGGAAAGACGAATTTCATAGGGGCTGAAAAATCCCAAAATTCACCAAGTTCGCTGGCGATACTAATGAACCCATTGTTGAACACGTCACCTGATATTAGACCGAGGCTGGTGATTTAGCCAACAATGAGAACCTAAAAATTAAGTATTTTCCAAACTCATTGACAAAGAACGCTTTTACATGGTTCACTAGTTTTCCCCAAAATTCCATTTTTATGTGGGGCCAACTAGAAAAGGCATTTCACGAGCAATTCTACATGGGGAAATGTAAGATTAGCCTCAAGGAATTATCTAGCGTGAAGAGAAAGGTGGATGAAAGCATTGATGATTACCTAAATAGGTTTAGAACCTTGAAAGTGAGATGTTTTACACAAGTTCCAGAACATGAGTTAGTTGAACTGGAAGTAAGGGGTCTTGACTACTCCATTAGGAAGAAGTTAGACACCCAATACTTAAGAGACATGGGCCAGTTGGTCGATAGAGTTTGACAAGTTGAACAATTAAAGGCTGAAAAGCTAGAACTTCCAAGTTTAGTAAAAAGAAAGTAGCTTATGTCGAAGTCGACAACATAGAAAACTCATTTGACTCATAATATTAGTATGTGGGGGAGAATGAGATCAATGTGGCCGAACTTAAGTCTGGGCCTCCCTATACATGCAAGCTGGTAAAACCCTTAAATGGGAAGAATCCCATATACATATACCTTCGACGTTACTAAGTGTGACAAAATCTTTGATATGTTAGTTGCTGATGGACAAATCGTTGTTCCTAAAGGGACTAAAGTCCTAACATTAGAACAGAGAAAGAAAAAAGTTTTTTTTTGTAAATTCCATCATTTTTTGGGTCATAATACTTTTGAATGTGTACTTTTCAAGGACCTGGTGCTAAATGCTCTCAAAGATGACAGACTCAAGTTTGCTGACAAGTGGAAACCACACCCAAAATAGGAAACTGAAACAAAAGTTGAGGCTCTTTTTATCGAGTGTTGTACCCCAAATTTTACCTCTTAGATGTCATAACATCTTGCATAGACATTTAGGATCAATCATATATGCATTGTTTAACTAACCCATATCTTGCAGTTTGTTTCCCTTATGTTTGAAATTAGGGTTTGCACAGATAGATTCAAGGCCTCCTAAGGCATTCTATAGCTTCATTCAATCATCACAAAGGCTCACTAGTTGTTTGGAAGCAAGATGTCAAGACTTTGAATCAAGTCAAGTCAACAAAGGATCACCAGACCAAACTGTGGAATTGGGGTTTTAAACTGAAGAATCACTGGAGAATTTTGCCTTGTCAAGTCAATTTTTGCTTGGTTCATCAACCAATTGAGCTTTCATACATCTAAAAGGTCTCACTCAACAAGAATTTAAGGTCATCTGATTCTCATCATGAGAGGTTTGAGCCCCAGTTTCACCCTGCCTCCAAATTAGGGTTTCTGTTAGATCATATGGATCATTGGTCTTGATTTTCATCAAGAGGTGCCTTCAAACCCTAAACCATGGCTCCATGAGTTATTAAACATCCCTAAAGGTCTTCTGTGAGCTTTAGATGTGAAGAAAGAAGCAAGATCACCAAGGTTTGTCCCAGTGCATTCACAGTCAAAATTAGGGTTTTGTCTGAAACCCTGATCTTTGGGATTTTGAACCAAATGAAACCTCCAATGCCTCAACTCATCATAACATGTCTTATTGATGATTCAAAGTATCAAGATCAAGTTTCAAGGAGTTTCTTGCAAAGGAAGTAAGTTTTTGATCATAAAACCTTTCATATGTGAAATTTCCCTCTCTTGTGCTAACTTGAAATGGTCATAACTTCCAAACCACGCGTCCAAATTGAGTGACTCAAAGCCCAAATGAAAGCTCTTTCCAAGATCTTCAAAGTGTTAAATATGACTTTTCTCCTAAAAATGCATGGTTTTTGAGTTATGAAGCTTACAAGCCAAACTGATCCAAGACTTAGTGAAATTTCAGCTTGTTTTCTCTTAATGAACAACCAACTTTGACCCAGTTTTTCACAAAGTTCCATACCTCAACTCAAAAAACCTTAGACATGAAAGTTTTAGAGGGCATTAAGAGCTTTCCAAAGAGTACTAGAACTCCTCCATCCATCAAGGGAGCTAGGAGTTTCGAAGATCCAAAGTTGAGGGTTTCATTCCTTAAAGTGCAAGAAACCAACTTTTGAGTTTTGACTCAAACACTTCCCTAATCACCAATTTTCATTGTTTCTGAGTTATAATGATCGATTTAACATTAATACAAGCCTTGGCCACGAAAATTCACTTGTACGACATTAAAATAATAGTTGATGTTTGTGTATGCAAGTGGGAGGGAGAGAGAAACTTTCCAAAAAGTAAGGAAATATTTGTTTATTCCTTGAGCATTGGACCAATCACCTCTCAATAGTCCTTGCTCAGATGTTCAGAGATTTTAGAAGATTTTTCTCTGCAATAGGAATTGGCATTTTTGGCAAAATGACCATACCTTGCATCCTCTTGCCTCCCCTATAAATAGCAGTCCATTATGCTTGCATTTTCACCAAGATTTTTCACATAACCACTTTAAAATGTCTGAGCGCAAGGCTCTGCAAGAGAAGAAGGAGAGTGAAGCTTGTTTTGGAGCTTTGGTTGGTTCAACAAAGAAGAAACTTGTGCATAACAGAAGTTGCAGTGGGCATCCACTTGGTAACCTCTCTTTTCCATTTTTTTATTCCCATTCATTGTTTATACTCCACTACATGTTATCATCATAACTATGTCATGGTTGCTGCCATATATATATCTTGTGTGTTTTCATTGCATTCATCTATAATGTATAATGTGTGTAAGATTTCTGTATTTGGCCTATAACCCTAGTTTGGTTACTCTGCTGATATGATGTAGATGTTATGCATTATCCTTTGTTACTATGTTGGCCTTATGAGTATGTGTGACTAAGTTGCTAGTCAAGGTTGAACTTGGAAAAACCTGGATGAAATGAGAAACAGCAGGCTCATAACCTTTTCAGGCATACTTGGATGTTGTTATGACAATGTCTTTAAATATAGCTCATTCTTGTTGATTTTGAAACACTTGCACCTTTTATGTTGGTATGCTCATTTGCATTTATTCATGAAGCTTGTCCATGTCCTGATGTGTACATAATTTTGATATGTCATTTTGAACTAAGTTGATTTCTAGTGTTTGAGTTTTAACTGTTAACTCATTAAAGTTATGCAACTGGCTTTGACTTGTAGTTCTAACTTGTTTACAACCTGCTGATGTTGTCTCTAAACTAACATTAGTTGTGGACTCATTTTGATATATTAACACATTCATACATTTTTTTTTCATATCTTATTGTGCACAATTGCTATGCCATGTTCACAGTGCTGTCATCATTGATTGTTGATTAGTTAGCATATATGACTCATGATATGTATAATCTTACTTTGTTAAGTTTGCCCATGTGCTTGCCTAAACCTCATAATGATGCATCTCTGCTCATTGCCATGCCATAAGCATATGTCTGATACCATCATGCCATATCTCATGTATTCTCTATATGTGTGCAAGATCTTCATGTTCAGGATAAGTGTGTGTAATAACTTTTAACATGCTTGTTTGCCATGTATCCAAAATTTTCAAACTACTGCATTATCATATCATTAAGAATGTTTGCAAAATTCATGGATAAAATGTTATATTCAAAAGCAATGGAATACATTCCCAATAATGACTTGTGTGTGAAGAAATGTTGCCCTACCCAATCACATAGCAATCAGTTTAGGTGTTGATGCTTTGTTGAGTTTTCATCTCCCTATGTTTTCTCATACCATGTCAGGCCTGATGTATTCTACATATGTGTCAATTTGATTTGAACTTGGTCAATATGTGTGTTGTGTATGCCTGCCTGGTTGAATATTTCTCATTGTTGATCATTCTCCAAGTTAAGAACTGCTATGCCATGCCATAAACATATGTCTGATACCATTATGCCATTCATCTTACTTTCAAGACTCACATGTCCATAATAGTCTACCTTGTCAGGGTTGTCTTGTAAGGTATGTATGATATCCTTTTCATATGATTTGTCCAACATGTTTTCAATTTATGCACTGCCTACCATTTGCAACATGTCTTTAGGACTGGTTATGCCTGCTCACTACCAATTAATGTTGAATCCCTCAAACTATTGTTTGTGTTGTGCTTACCTTATTTCATGCTATGTACTCACCATGCCCTACTTATTGATGCTATGATCACTTCCACTACTCCATGTACTTAATCCTCAGCCTGTCTTTAAATTTCATGCTACAAATCAGTTGCTTTGGTTTGACATTGCACATGATCATTAAGTCACCCCTTGACATCCTACTTTGAATGACCATGGTGCACATCAACTCAAGTTGTTCATCATTTAAAACACCATTTTTGTTCTTTTTCTGATCTTTGTTTGTTATACGATGACCTGCCCTTTTGAATCTTTCTATTTGATGCATGTGGATTGATAGACTTGTTTGAGTTTCACACTTGAAGTTGACCTATTCCTTTCCCTGCCTGCACTTATGTATTACTATGTATGTGATGGATGTGCACTCACCTCATGTCATCTTTCTATTGATAATGTTGTGGCTGGTATCAAACATCAATAAACATTTGCTCTCCATTGCGTTGATCTGTCAACATCATGTTTTGAATTTCTTAATGATCAAGTCTCATTGTTTCATTCTCCCATGATGATAACACCTAGTTTTGTACACTATGTTCTGATCAAACAATATGTTTTGATATTGAATGACTTTGTGATATACACGATCATTTGCCCTGCAGCTTTGGTCTAGGTAATTTGTGTTTGTTTTCTAGCAGCATTTTGATCTCTCATATTCATTTATACCTAACATGAGTAATTGTATTCTTATTCATGAATTGTGGTTTGAACCCTCTGGTTGCGCAATGTTTTGGTGAATTAATGACTAGTTACAATGATTTATGAGTGATTAGTGCATATTCAATCTTTTAAGGTTCAGGTTTGTTAGTCTTGACTTTGGATGATTGCAGCATAACTTTCATGGCCTCTTGGTTTTATGTCTCACACGTCTTGAGTTGTTGAAGTTTGTGTTGTGTGATCTAATTGATTTCATTGTTTACCATTATGTGGTTTGAAGGCCTGGTAGTATATTTAAATGACCCCTGGTTAAAGCCATCTAGATGAAAGTTGGATGTGTGATATGGTTTAAATCATCCAAATGTTAAGCTGGCATTTTTTCACACGTGCAAGGTTTATGTGTTTTTTGAGTTGAATTTAAAACTGGATGTACCAGCCACCCCAGTGGCAAGCACACACATACACACGCCATATGACCCTTAGGACTGGGGTTCGAATCCCCCTCACCCCAGTCCTTTTATTTTAATTTTCCAAAACAACCTTGCTTCACATATATTCTTGTTGCATCTATATTTGTTAGCACACGCGCAATGGCTTGGCTGGTAAGAGTTTTGAACTGCATGCGCAAGGGCCTGGGTTCGATACCCATGGGGGCCTCTCCCTTTATTTTTATTTCATGTTGCTTTAAATTTCTATAGTTTATGCTTGAATTTCAAATATTCATAACTCAACCATTTTCTATCCTTTTTTACTCATTCTTTTTTCCAAATATTTCTAAATGAATTTACTTTTTGAACATAAAAAGAGATTGATGACGACATTTAATTTTGAGGCCTTTATTCATGTTGGAAGTAGAAGGTTTCTTTTAGGGTTTTATTGAACATCTTGGTTTGATTCTTTTATCATGCTACCTTTGTTCATCTTGCTTAGATAATGTCTAATGCATATTGGTTCTAACCTTGTATGATATTATAAACCTTGCTCAACCTGAATGCCTTGTTATTCAATATCACATCTTCATGTAAATATCCATTATAAGCTTCTTGTTTCATAAAACTGTTGTTCTCCCTATTCCAAAGGAAAATCCTTTATCTTGACTCATAAGTCAATAAACAAATCACACACCATTTTGGCCTCCTAAGAGTCATCTTCCCCTTAGGCCTCCTAAGAGCCTTTCTCTTTCTCTTGGCCTCCTAAGAGCCATATATATCCCCTAGGCCTCCTAAGAGCCTTTATCCTTTCTTGGCCTCCTAAGAGCCTATCCCTTTTCTTGGCCTTATAAGAGCCATTGAATCATAACTTAGCAATAGGATAGAGTTTGTAAACTCTATGTGAACTCATCACATTGAGTACCCACCTTTCCCCATCATAAATTAGACTTAGAGAGTTTTATTAAACTCTAAATGAGCTCATACTCATTTCCCCTTGGAACTTTGGCCATAGTCAATGGTTCCTCCAATTCACCCTTAGTTGGTGAACTACGGTTGCTCTGATTCTTTAGTCAGATACGTAGGCACAAGATGCGACATCTTGGCGAGCAAACTTAGTGTACATACCCTTAGGTCTTTACCTTTACCCTTAGCAGATTTCCTTAGCAAGCAAACATAACATAACACAAACTAAACAAGAGGTTCCTGTAGAGTACTACAGATACAGAGGGTGCTAATACCTTCCCTTTGTATAACTAACCCCCGAACCTTAGATCCCCCCCCCCCCCTTTAGGTTTTCTCGATCTTGAACATTTCCTTTGGATAAATCAAAGTCGGTGGTGGATTTCAAAGTTTTGTGATGCAAGTTAATTAATAGCTCGTTATCTGATTCTCACTGCAACATCGAGCTAGTGGACATCATGGTTGTCAACACTGTCGATAGTGCTGGGCCGAAGACAACAAACCAAATCAGGAGGATCAAACACCAAAGGCCTATCCAAAAGCTGAATAGGAGTTGGTCAATTTTCTGAATCGTTGCAGGTTGAAAGATTCAGAGGAAATGTTGTGTCTCAGGTGCAGCTCCGTATTTGACACGGAAGCTGCTTAAGAGATGGAGAGGACAAAAACTTACCCAACCAAAAAGTTTGTCCAACAAGATATATACAAGGAACTTTTCTCCATATGTGAAAGCATTCTTTGTACCCTTTGTTTAAAATCTGAAATAGATACAATGTTTCATTCCATATGGTTGTTAGAGTTTATGCAAAGGAAATCGCCAACCTATGAGTGCATTACCCTTGAGTTTTTGAGTATATTAGATATCAAATTATATAAGAAGTTGATCGACGGTACGAGGTACTACTATGGTACTCTCAAATTCCTTCTCTTTAATCAAAACCAAGAGTTAAGAGTGGAAGAGTTGGGACACATTCTCCAATTGCCTATCTATGGGCCGGGAGATGTCCCAAATGATTTTGATGTTAAGAACCTTTGGAATGCTATTACCAGAGATCACTTTTATACCACTACAGGGGTGAAAGCCTCCACCATTGAAAACCCTTGCTTCCGGCACGCCTAAAAGGCGTTTACTTTCACCTTGTTTAGGTGAGGTGGTAGTACCGATGTAGCCTTCGAAAGAGTCCTTTTATTTTTGTTTTACATGACTAATAATGGTGTGGTTAATGTCCCTGCCTTTGCGGCCAAATATTTGGGAAATGTTTCTTGCACGGCCACCAGAGGCATTTCAGTGAGGGGTATGATTACCAAAATTTTTGAGCACCTTGGGTTTGGATTTAACTTAGATGAGGACTGTCTTATTGAGGGTAGGAATAAGGTTGATATGGATTCTATAGTGCATCAAGGCATGATTTCTATTGATGGTAACACCTACACGGTGATGATTTGTAATAAGACTATTCTTTATTTGCCTAACCATAGGAAGTTATGGGTTGATATTGTGAATAATTGGCTATATAAGGCGGGCACCCCCACTCTGGATAATTCATCCAAGGTGGATGGAGACCTCAATTTTTTTAACCATGCTACATGTATCGCTATGGAAGAGGACATTGTCTCATCACCCACTCATCCTACCTAAAATGAAGTCGTGTCTTCAAATGATAATCAGGATAGATAGAGATAGGTACAATCGGAAAATCAAGGCATGAAGATAGAGCAAACAAGACAAGGAGTGGCATTGGATGATGTTCAGTTGGTGTTGCAGCAACTCATGTTGCACTTCCCACCTCTCGAGTGAGGTCTTTGTGAGTTCACTCCCTCTTGCTTGCGCTAAAACATTGAGGACAATGTTTTGTTCAAGTTTGGGGGGATTTATTCACTTGTCTTTTGTTTTTTCTTCCTTGTGTGTTTATGTTTTTTGTTTTATAAGTCGTTTCTGAATTTTAGTTATTTCCGTTATTTTCTTTCTTTAGAAAGACCATTTTTTTTAAAAACTATCCTGAATTAGGACCGTTTAATTTTTTTTCTTGAAATCTTTTGGTTGTTGGGAAACCGGAAAAGTATATAGAGTTAGAGGGACGAGAGGCTAAGACTAAGGACATCAGGAAAGTTTGACAACATAGATATTACTCAAACACCCTAGGTTCCCCAATGTAAGATGCGAGTCCAACGTGCAGATTTGTACCATAGTACTCAGCTTCTGAGAAGTACTATCAAATTATCTTATAATGACAGTCTGGCATAATTTAGATTAACATGCATGTATGATTGGTTAGGAAATAAATGATTTAAGCATCCAAAATGATGAAAAGACGGTAAAAGGAAACTACACCTTCTAAGTTGGGTAACCCTCACCATTATTTAGTCTAATGGTGGTTGAACCCCAAACATCGTCCCAAAGTGGAAAAATAAATAAACACACAAAAGTGTGTAATTTCATCAGTAAATAAAATAAGGCAATTGTTGTTTATCTGGTGCTAAAAAAAATTCCCAAGAGGTCTTGTGCATGTGATGATAACAATAACTCCAAAATGCCTTAATTTGATTATCTGAATGAATAGAGAAGGACAAAACAGAAAAAGATACTTAAGTACAAATCATAGTTGGAGTGGCGTCTGAAAGGGAAACTTAGGTCCATAGTCTCACTACGTTTAGTGCTCTTGCGAATACCTTTGATGTTCAGTGATTACAGAGAACTAGACTTTAGCCGATCATAACGTAAAACTCATGTATGACTATCAATAACTTCATTTTTTATTGATTTTTCTTTAAGTGAACCGCTTGATCCAAAAATTTGCATAAGCAAGCTTTGTTGCTTAAGGACAAACAACAGTCTAAGTTTGGGGGAGTTTGATAAGTGGTTTTCACACCATTTTTACTAATTATGTTGTTTTAGTATTTTATCATTTTTTTATCTTATTTGCTTCCATTTATCATATTTAATTCTTTGGTAGTATGTTTTTGCTGCTTTCAAGTTTTAACAAGTATGCGAGACGAAAGAGGAGCAAAAACGCGAGAAAAAGATAAAAGTCGGAAAATCCTAGTACAAAATCCAAACGGCTTCTATGGGAGGGTGTAGCAGCTGCAACAGCCAAGCCCTAAGGTTTCCGTATTTTTTATGCTCCAGTAAAGAATCTAGGGCCTGCTACAGCCACTTGTAGCAGCTACTACATAGTAGGATGCGAAGCTCTTCCTCATTTTTTTTCCTTTTCCGACTTGATTTCATATGTTTTGGGTTTTTGCATGTTAAGATATGATATTTTGTGATGTAATGGTCATTGATTAATGAGATATCAGTCCAAGTTTAGAATTTTCTATAAAACTCACAGTTAGTCTTGAGTTTAGGAATCTAGTTTTATTTTTTCCTAGTTTCTACGTATTTTATTTTCTTAGTACTCAAGTCTCCATTGGAGCATTGGATCAAAGTTTAATCAATCAGGTTTTATTTATCATTTTCAATACAACTTCTATTCAATTTTAATTTTTTACTATGATTTCGATTATGAATATTGCTTTGATTGTGTTATCCCTTGCCATGAGTGAGTAGTCCACTAGGGACTAAGGGTCATATGGCTTATCTCATGAGTATTTGTATGATCCTTCACAAATCGATTACGAGAGTTTTTTGTCCGTATTTATTTTAATATCTCAGTCTATGCATTCTAACCCTTGTATGAAAGTAAAGAGTTCTTAGATACCGATCGTAGTCTGAAAAGATATATCGGTACCAGAGCGCAGGTTTTTAAGAAAATGAGTCCAATAAAACGAAAGTGCTTGGATGAGTTTGAGAAAAGTTCTAATTTTTGTAGCTGAGCAAAAGTAACGAATCCTTGATGAATAATCTGGTCGTACAAAAGCCATCAAATTATTCGTTGTCGATAGAGAAAGTCACTGGAGAAAGTAGGTATTGTTAATATTTATCTATTTATCTATTTTCTATAAATTGTGTTAGAACTCTCATAATAAAAGTAATTCGGATCATACTGATGTGCAAGAGTAAGAATCGTGACGCTAAGTCCTGTTTGCTTCATCATAATTTAAGTAATTTTCATTTAAACTATTTTTCAAATAAGTGCTTTTTAAATAAGCTATTTTGCAAAATCTCAATTTTTTTTATCTCTCTAGATATATATCGATAGAACATAATTCGCTATACAATCTATTGGTCATTATGGTTCAATAATATTTTACTACATTGCACAGTCATGCACTTGCAGCGTGTCACTTGGGAATCAATATAAATACCATATCCCTCTAGGGGGCATGGGAGATAATCACGTTATACATATTTACTACTACATGGAGAACACTATGCTCCTAGTAGCCCTAACAGCGTCAATTTAACCGCCAGCCTGCAACCCACAAGCGCCGGCCGGCAACAGGGCCTCTCACCTACGTGAGCTGGTCCCTCAAACAACCTTAAAAAACACTGTATATGGATACTCTTCGTAGTGAGCTAGCCCTCACCCCTTAAACTTGTAATATACCTACTAAGACCCCGAGTCTCCCTTCCCTTGCAAGGGGAACACACACACCCGATGCTTTTTTTATAATACAAATGGTGATGAAATATCTAATATACCGTAATTATGAAGAAGAGGAAGAAGCCAATAAATGATTTTCCTGTATGCTTCTTGAAGTTTTGTCTTTCCCCTAACTGATTCGAACTTGAAATGATGGAATTTTCTTGGTGTATTTATGGAGATTGGTCTCTACTATCACCTTCTTTTGTTCTTTAGCTTGGGCACTGTTGTGTTATTGAGAAAATAAACCAATACATGTTATGTTTTAATTTTAGCGAAACATTTTTCACCATTGTTGATAAAAATAACCATAGTGATATATTATACATATTACCGTTGTTTCTCTTAACAACTGTGATGAAATTATTTAGGATTTTGTCTATAAAATTGAACAAGTGTGCCATTCACATTTTTACTAAAGCTAACTCATTCCGCCTTCAAACTTCATATTTCATTCTTCAAAATTAAATACAATATATTGAAAACTTGGTTTAAACATTAATGTTAAGTTTCACTTTATCAAGTAAACAATATGCATGAACTTTAACATTGATATTTAATGTCAAACTTTTCAGGGTAGTAAAAATGAATGTAAATATTGCACACAAAACGTTTCTAAAATTGTAAAAATTGTGACTGTCTACAAAAACTAAACTCTGTGAGATTGTGAAAATTAAACTCTCTGCGAGATTGTGAAAACTAAACTTTGTGAGATTGTAAAAATGAACCTCACATTTCACTATGGTGGGTAGAAATGACTATCGTGAAAAGTATTTTAATTTTAATATAAATATACAAATTAAGGGGACACATCCTTTTTTGTAACGCAAAAATAAAAAAAAATCGGTACTGAGATTTGAAGCGTGTAATCCTTAATCTATCACCACACTTGTTAGTCTGGACCGTGGTGAAAAATGTTTGAATAAAAAAAGTGAATGTGCATAAATAAGAGTTATTACTTTGGTTGATTAATTGATCGAAAGTAATAAGATGTTACGAAATATATATTTTGTAGTAGTGAAATAATTTTTAATTATTAATTTTACAGACATTATTTTTTATCATTATAACTCTTAAAACTAATGTTTTAAAATTCGGACCGATCATCGATCCGGTCATGCTATTAGGTCATTGGGTTATTGGTCGAACCAATCGTTCACTGGTCGGACTGTATACCTTTTAATAATGTGATAATATAATTTTGTTTTTATTTAGTAGCATATTTTTTCAAAGCTTTTATTAATTTATAGTATTATTATATTATTTAAATAAATTTCTTATTTTTTAAATTATTATATTATTTTATTGTATGATTAATGATAAATAAACTTAATGAAAAATGTATTAGAGAGACTTGTTACAATGATGGAACATATAACTCTTTTCTTTTTTTATCAAATTAAACATTAAAGAGATTTATGGTGCAGTTTATAAAACTACAATTTTAATAATTTTGAAAGATTACCTTCTTAATATTTAACAAAATTTCATATTTATAATTTTAACATTATTTAATTATTATAAATAATTAATATAATTATAAATATTAATTAAATGAAATTTAAAACAAAAGAACCAAAACTTAAGAAAAATAAAAATAGAGACATCAAAATTATAATTAAACAAAGAAAATAAACATAAAAAATCAACCCGTCGTCAGTTTAAGAAATTCATTGGTTTATTGATCTGAACAGTAAACCGGTCGGATTACACCGATTTTTATTGGGTCAATTACAACTATGTTTTGATAATCTTATTAGACCACTCTACCCTTCAATTTACGGTCTAACTAGTGCGACGACCAGAACGGTCCGAATTTTAAAACTCTACTTAAAACCAATTCAAAACTATTTTGTTCAATTTTGTAATGTTATATTCAATAATATAATCAATCCTTGTGTTTGGTATTTAATGGCTTTAACCACAATATTATTTGCAAAAATTTAATACACTTTTCAAATCCCCAATCAACACCATATTCAATTAGTGATCAAGAAAATCATTAGGGAATACAAATTCAGGAATCTAATCCTCTAAAACGCAGCAAAATAACTATCATATTACTATGAAATCTATAAATGAAATCTTAGAAACTTATTCTACTTCAGAAAAACTTCCATAGGGTTCAAGTTGCTTTTATTTATATACCTTTATTTTATAAATTTTATTAATAAAAATAGTTCAAATTTGATCAATGTTAGGAACGAAATGTGGAGAGGGCTCAGCTTCTTCAACATGATTCAAGTTGATGCTGGTATAGTTGTTTAGTGTGTGAAGATGGTTTAATTTGAGGTTGGGGTAAGTGGTTGTTGTGGTTCAATTTGGGCTTGTAGAGTGAGAATCATTTGAATCTTAAGGAAAGCCTTCTTAGGCAGAAGTCTAGATCGTTGTGGCTTAAAGAGGGTGACTGCAATTCCCAATTTTTTTCATACGGCAGTGCGTGAAAGGAACTGCAGAAACAATATCCTTTTTGTTAACACGCTAGAGGGCGGGAAGGAAGAAGTGGAGGATATTAGAACTGAAGTTCGAAATCATTTTAGGAATAATTTCAAAGAATCTGTCGAGTGCATACCTGTTATTGTTGGCATCGATTTACCTTCTCTTTCTGATCTTGACAGGCTCTCTCTTGAAGAACCTATTTTTATAGAGGAGATTAAAAGGGCTATATGGGGATGTAACTGGAGTAAATGCCCTGGTCCTGATGGGTATAGATCATTTTTCTCCAGGACTGTTGGGACGTGATTAAAGGCGATGTTTGCAAGTTCGTGTGGGATTTCTACGGCAATCATGTCCTCACTAAGGCTACAACGACCTTTTTTTATGCTCTAATACCTAAGGTTAACAACCCTCAGTCTTTGTCCAGTTATAGGCCTATATGCTTGGTTAGCTGCTTTCAGAAAATTCTCTAAAAAATTCTGGCTGCGAGATTGAAGAAGGTCATTGGCTTCGTCATTTCTCTAGAGAAATCTGCCTTCATCAAAGGCTGCAACATAGGAGACGGAATTCTGACGGTTAATGAGATATTAGATTATGCTAGTAGATCGAAGAAGGAGTGCATGATCATGAAAATCGGCTTCGAAAAAGCTTATGATTGTGTGAGCTGGAATTACCTTAGATACATGCTGACTAGAATGAACTTTGGTGTTAAATGGTTGAGTTGGCTGGAAGCCTTAGTCTTCAAGGGCACGACGTCGGTTCTAGTGAACGGTAGCAATACTCCAGATTTCATGATTGAAAAAGGATTACGTCAGGGAGATCCCTTATCCCCTTTCATGTTCTTATTGGTAATGGAGGGTCTAACGAGAATTATGAAGAAAGCGAACGACGTGGGAGTTTTCAAGGGTTTTAAAGTTAATGACCGAGTCAGCTACAATATTGTTCAGTATGCAGACGATACTATGTTGATTGGCGATTACAGTTGGGATAATTTATGGAGTGTCAAAACAATCCTAAGAGGCTTCGAACTTGTCTCCGGACTCAAGGTTAATTTTACAAAAAGCTACCTTAGTGGAGTTCATCTGCCTTTAGGTTTTGCTACTGCTACAACAGATTTTCTGTTGTGCAAGGTTGGTGTGTTACCTTTCTCCTTCCTTGGTATAGTGGTGGGGGGAAGCCCGAGGAAAGTGAAGACATGGTCGAAAGTTATTAGTTGTCTGAAGAATCGCTTGTCAGTTTGGAAAGGAAGACATCTTTCTATTTGAGGGAGCGTGGTGTTGATCAACTCAGTCTTGAACGCGCTGCCAGTTTATTCCTTGTCTTTCTATAAGGCACCGGTTGGAGTTTTGAAAGAAATAATCCGGATCCAAAGTAGTTTCCTGTGGGGAGGGGCAGATAGTAGTAGATCAATACACTGGGTGAGTTAGAATAAGGTTTGCCAACCTAAAGATAAAAGGATGTTTGGGCATTAGAATCATAGTTTCCTTCAACAAAGCCCTCTTATTTAAATGGAAATGGCGTATTATTTCGGAGAAGAACGTGTTGTGGAGTGGAATCATAGAGCATAGATACTCGTCAACAAGTATACGTCTGGAGGTGAATAACAATGAGGGTGTAAGTGGGAGAAAGAAAGTCTTGTACCCCAAATTTTACCCCTTATACATCATAACATCTTGCACCTACATTTAGGTTTCATTCACCTATGCATTGCTAACTAACCCATATCTTTGCTAGTTTGTTTCTTTTGTGAAAAAAATCAAGATCCACACAAAGAGGAAGACAAGAATAATTAACCGAGTTCTTATGTGTTTCAAGACCACTAAGGCATTTGTTGAATTTTGTTTATTTGGGAAAGAAAAAAAAAAGAAAGAAAAAAAGAAAGAAAAAAAAAAGAAGAAGAAAAGAAGAAAAAAAAAGAAAAGAAGAAAAAGAAAGAGAAAGAAAGAAAAAGAAATGAAAAGAAAAAAAAAGGGACAATGTGGTGGCGCCCACCACACCATGAAGGTGGCGCCCACCACTTCCATTCCAAATCCATGGCGCCTGTCATGAGGATTTGGTGGTCCCCGCCATATTAATCTGGCATTTTCCAAAAAATAAAATAGTTTTGTTTTAATGCAAGTGGTTTCGATTCATCATGAAATGAAAACAGCTTTTCAGTAAAGCATGGCTTCGCATCTCATCAGCCAACCTATTTTCTGAAGCCTACTTTCTGAATCAAAGACTTTTCAACCACGCCAGCTTGCACGGAGATTTGAAAAAGGGGTAAAACCGGCAATACAAGCTCCTCACTTTCTCCTATAAATAGGACGTTCATCTTCAGAAATTTTCACACCGGATTAACCCCAAAAAGAGGCTGAATACCCTTCTTATTTTCTCCCTCGTATTTCTTCAAGAAGCTCGTCCGGTTTACTTTTCAGAATACGTACCTGTGAAGAGGCAGTGGATTGTCTCCACTAGGTAACATTCACTTCTTTTTATTTTCGTTTTCAAAATATTATGATTATCGTTCTATGCTGTTCATTAGCATGTTAATATTTTGATTCTGGAAAAAATATTGTAAATCATAATTTCATAATGTTTTTTGTTTGGTTTTAGTATGAATAATATAAAAGAAAAATGAAAATGAAAAGAAGGGATCCATGGCCTTGAGGTGGCACCTACCACCATCTTCTAAATAAAGAAGTGGCGCCTGCCACATGATGTTGGCAAGAAGTGGCGCCTGCCACATTCTAGGTGGCACTTGCCACCCTTTTTTAATGCTTTTTAAAGCCTTAATGGATTAAAGTGGCACCTGCCACCATTATGTGGCGTCTGCCATATTATGTTTTGTTTTGTTTTTTTGTTTTATTTCATTTCATAAAATAATTTCATTTCCTTTCTAAAAAACTCCAAAATTCAAAATAACAAAAATATGCATAACATCACATTTAATTCTCGAACCTATTTCTGTGAATCATGAACTGTTTCTTGAAGACTGTTAAGAAATCTTTTTGAGTTTCCTATGCTTGATGCTTGCTCTTGACTTAAACAAATCACTTCTGTCGTTTGTATGCTTTGGCTTTCTGTTGCTAATTTTTCATAACTTAACATGTTTCCGATTTCAAAACTTTGAATATCATCTTTGCCCTACTCGCGTTTGTTCACTTAATTTTCAATCCCCTAACTCTTGTTTACAAGTTGTTATCTCCTTCTTCCAAAGGAAAGTCTCTCTATTGACCGCAAGGTTATAGATAGCTTATTACCCTTATAACCTAACCTTAGGTTTGGAGTCGCCGCACTCCATGTAGGCGTCTTGCTGTCAGACCCTACTTTCCCGTGAACATTTCATTCCCTTTTAACCTATCCTTCCCAAAAGATAGCCATTAATCTCATATAACTCTTAAACCTTTCTTTAACCTTCACAAGAGATACCCATTAATCTCTTCTCTTTCACGACGGTCTAACCCTTCACAATCCTTTCACAAGAGATAACCATTAATCTTTTCTCCTAAGCAATCAATCCTCACAAGCTTTGCTTTGAAGCTTTTCACCCTACTTTCCCTTGGAACCTTGACCACAGTCAAGAGTTCCTCAACCCATTGAGGTGAACTACGGTTGCTCTGATTCTTTAGTGAGATACGTAGGCACAAGATGCGACGTATTGGCGAGCAAACTTAGTGTACATACCTTTAGGTATTTACCTTTACCTTTAGCTGATCTCCTTAGCAAGCAAACATAACATAATACAAATACTGACAAGAGTTTCCTGTAGAGTACTACAGATACTTAGGGTGCTAATACCTTCCCTTTGTATAACCAACCCCCGAACCTTAGATCTCTAGCTGTGTTTCTACATAGCGCACTTAGGGTTTTTCGGTCTTTACCCTTTCCTTTGGATAAATCAAAGCTCGGTGGTGAACTTCACGTTTTGTGATTCAAGTTAATTAATAGCTTGATATCCGATTCTCACCGCAACAGAAAATGGCGACTTCACTGGGGATCAATTCTCCCTAAGAGGGTTAAACCCACCTTGTTTGCACTTGTGTTATTTCTATGTTTGCTTGCTTGTATATCTTTACATATTCATATCTGTATATATATCTGCTTGTGCTTGGGTTTTTCTGTGTGCAGGGTTATTACCTTGAATGGTGAGGATAAATCCTAACCCAAATTTGAGCGTACACATATGATAAGGTATTGGATATAGTCAAGGAGACTTCGAGGGAGTAATCCCAAAGGATTTGACTTAAGATTCCACACTCAATTGAGGCCCTCTTGAGGGTGGTATATGTTGAACGAGCTATCGTGAATGCATTGCCACTTTCGACCTAGGTGCCCGTGATGCTGATGACCTTTAGTTACCCTGATATCCCCACTTGGCCTCTTAGGACATAGTGCGATGTCTATGAGGGAGTAATCCCAAAATGGTTGATTCGCGATACTACACTCAGACGAGACTCTCTTGAGAATATTATTAACTACCAAGTAATTTGGAAATCGATAATATCCGAAAGATAGGTTGTTGACTCTGGGAACTCTTTAGAACCTTGTTCTACGGATACAATAACCCTAGTACACACCCTGTGGTTGGTTCTCTACTCAGACTCCATGCTGTGATCTCGAACCTTTGAACCTGTTGCATGTGTTTTGCATCCTGTTTGCATTTCATTGCATATCATTTACATCTTTGTATGTTTTATTGCATATGTCTATTTGTCTAGTGGCTCATTTCCTATGGTCTCTATCTTCCAGTGTCACATGTGAGTCGTCAAGCTGATGCCTCGACACCGATACCGGACTAGAGCTGACTACAGACACAAGATGTCAGAGCAAGAGGTACATAATGCTGAGATCCGAATGGAGATCGACGACCTCAAGTCAAATATGACTAAACTTACTGAGATGCTTCAAGTTTTGATTGCTAGAGGAGAGCCTCCTCAAAGAACTGTCATCCAGGAAGTTTCAAGTGTTGAACCTCCACCGGTTCAAGTGCCACCTTCAACTTGGCCCGAGTTTGGTTTGCCACACAACTATTCTCCACCGATTGTATCTGTAACACCTCGATTTTCGTAAGAATATTTATTTAATTTATTTAAATATTATATTCATGGTTTTCTGTGAATTTTGGTATTTCGTGTCGATGTCGGTGTTTTTATGAAGTTTTGGTTATTTTAATTAAATAATAGTATATAATATGAATATATTAGTACTATTATTAATTTAAATAATATTAGAGGAATTAAGGGTAAGATGGACATTTGAGGAGTATTATGGGAAAGCCCATATTTGAGGCCCAAGAGTTAAATTAACCAAAAAGGAGGAATTGAGGAGAATTAGGATTCATTTGTGGAGATCGTGAAATTAAGGAGAAAGTGCAGAGCTCTGAGGAAAAAGGGAAAAGGCGAGGATTTTCGTGAAGGTTTCCAAAGGCTCAAGAGAGAACTCATCGGATCGATAATCTAAGGTATGGGGAGTAATTACCTTTCATTATTTTCATTATATGATTCGATTGATTGAAGTGGATTTTGGGGTTTTTGAGGGTTTATAGGTAAACTGATGACTTTGAGGGCATGTTGTGAGATCGATTATTAAGAGTTGAAATAATCAATAGAGTAGACCTTGGGGCTGATTTCCCCGTTATTATAGTTTTAACCCGGTGGCAAGGGATTTATGGAGTTTATATGAAGCTTGAGAGTTTTGAAGGTTTAGGGAAAATTAAGGTTTCCCGTAGTGTCCTAAATCGACCTAACAGTCGTAGGTTTTAGGCCTTTAAATTCTGTGATATATTGGAACTGTTAATGGGATGTTTTTGGGTCAATTGGGATTTTAATCGCAGGTGCTTTGGAGGTTGTGGAGCTACTAATGCCTAGCAGCGATTTGCTGTAATCGCAGGTTCGCTAGGCGAACCGTTGCTTCGCTAGGCGAATGTTCGCCAAGGATCACTAAGCGAGCGGCGCAACGAATGCGCGATAACGTGGGAGGGAGTACTGAGATGATTCTGGAGAGGAAAGGTGGGCTTCGCTAGGAGTTTCGCTAAGCGAAGGAATCAGCGAGTGGGTTCGCTAAGCGAGTCAACCAACGAGTGTGACAGATGATTGTGTTCTGGTGTTAAGTGTGGGGTATGTGAGGTTCGCCGGCCGCTTCGCTAAGCGAAGGCCACAGCGAACGGGTTCGCCTAGCGAACCCTGGAGCGAACTGCTGCTGTTTCGCGATTTTCGGTTATGTGCTGTGTTGTTGCGATGTTTTCTTGCAGTGATTTTTATGATGATTTTCCATGATGTTACTGATGATTATCTGATGATGTTTTGGTGATTATTTGACGAATATGTGATGACATGACGTATATGAGAATTGATGAATGATGATGCACATTATGATGTTTACTTTGATGATGATGATTAGTGATGTTGTGTATCATACATTCATATGCATACTCTGTGACGACGCTTCATTCCCATTGTGCAGATATGAGGTAATTATGTGGTGCTCCGTTTCCAAATGCGGGATCGATCCTATTGACGGGGATCTTTGGAGGGTTGATGGCATAGTGTCCATCTATTATGACGATTGGTACCACATGCATGAGTCTTGTTATGCATTGCATTTTATGTGGCCTTGATGAATTTGTGATATGGTGCTTCCTGATATTTTCCTTGATGGTGACCTTGATGATGTCGTTTATGAAGATAATGCCATTTTATGTATATCTTGTTTTATAATGATTATTATGAATTGTGATTACTCACCCTGCCTGTTTGAATGTTGCCTCCACATGGGTAAGGTGCAGGTGATCAGGTTTAGCCATGGATGCTTTCGAGGACTTGAAGTTTATTTGCTTTTGGTCAATTTAGAGGGTCTTTCTCTGATAGTGTAACATCGGGTTGGGGTCCTTTGAGTCGAACTATGTTTTTTCCTTATTTTTGTTGTCATTTGATGATATGGTTTTATTTTGATTATTATGACGTTTGTTGAAAACCTTTTATTTGAGAATTTTGAGTTCCGCTTCCAGGTGTAGGCTTTTTGATTTATTTTGAGGAAAACCCTTTGTTTACAGGGCAAGTGTATTATTTTGATTTTAATGAGAAATGTGCACCCTTTGAGGTGATTTTTATGTTTTACTCTGATATTTGAGTTGTTTCTGCTGCAACATTATTGGGGGTAGAAAAGGGTGTTACATTAGTGGTATCAGAGCAGGTCGGTCCGTCCGGCCAGGTTTTTACTTGATGTCTATCCTTGTCAGTCGACGAGTGTGTGTACACTGTCGATGTTTTAGTTCTTCTAACCTTGTTTAGGCTGTGCAGGATGGCTGGAAGAAATGATCGTGCGATTGCTGATGCATTGGAATCGGTTGCTAACGTGGTGGCGCAGCTGAATCCAAATGGTGGAGCTCCTGATGAGTTTCGTGCGTTGGGGAAGTTTCAGAGGAACAATCCACCGACTTTTGTGGGTACGCATGATCAAACAAGTGCACACAAGTGGCTGAAGGCGATCGAGAAGATCTTCAGGGTGATGGGGTGTTCTAATGAGCAGCAGGTTCAGTTTGGAACACATATGCTGGAAGAAGAGGCTGAGGACTGGTGGGATAACACCCGTCAGAGACTTGCAGATGTGGGCACCGTGATAACTTGGGATTTGTTTAAGCAGGAGTTTCTGGGGAAGTAGTTTCCAGAGGATGCTCGTGGCAAGAGGGAAGTGGAATTCCTTGAGTTGAAGCAAGGAGATATGACTGTGGCAGAGTATGCCGCAAAGTTCAAGGCTTTGGTGAAGTTTTATTCGCACTACAACCGTGCTGACGCTGAGATGTCCAAATGTCTCAAATTCGAGAATGGGCAGAGACTAGAGATTTAGCAGGGTATTGGGTATCAGCAGATCCGCAGGTATGCTGAGTTGGCTGACAAGAACAGAATCTACGATGAGGATAGCCGAGCTCGATCTGCTCACTATAAGCAGTTGAGTTAGAAGAAATGGCAGTATAGGGGTAAGCCTTATACAACTTCAGCTGACAAGGGGAAGCAGAAGGCTTCAGATGGGAAAAAGACAAGTGGGGGAGAAGCTCCCGCTTCTAGAAAGTGTCATAAGTGTGGCGAGCAAGGTCACCGTGCTGATGTGTGTACCAGCAATATGCTAAGGTGCTATAGATGTGGCAAGAAAGGTCATAGAGCTACTGATTGCAAATATGAGGGTCCAACCTGTTTCAATTGTGGTGAGAAGGGTCATATCAGTACTGAATGTTAGAAGCCGAAGAAGACTGCGACTGCTGCTCAGACTAGTGGCAGAGTGTTTGCTTTGAGTGGTGCAGAGGCGCCAGAGAAGGACAACCTGATTCAAGGTACTTGTTTTATTAATAATATCTAGTTGGTTGCTATTATTGATACTGGTGCTACTCATTCTTTTATCTCGCTTGAATGTGCTAATAGATTGAGTTTGAAGTTGTCTGATATGAATGGTTATATGGTAATGGAAACTCCAACTAATGGTTCTGTTACTACTACCCTTGTGTGTTTGAGATGTCCTGTGACGATTTTTTAGAAGAGTTTTGTGATGGATTTGGTATGCTTACCCTTGCATCAAATTGACTTGATCTTTGGAATGAACTGGTTGGAGTTCAACCGTGTTCATATCAATTGTTATAACAAGACTGTAGAGTTTCCTGAGATTGATGATAGTGGGGAGTTGATGTTCTTGTCTGCTAAGTAAGTAGATGAACTTCAAGAAGACGAAGCTTTGGTTTTTTCGATGTTTGCATCATTGAAAATTGATCGTGAAGCTGCGAGTGTGGAGTTGCCTGTTGTCTGTGAATTCCCAGATGTGTTTCTAGATGACATCAGTGATTTGCCTCCAGAGCGTCAAGTAGAGTTTGCAGTGGACTTAATGCCAGGTACGAGTCTAGTGTCGATGGCTCCTTATCGAATGTCAGCTTCTGAGTTAAGTGAATTGAAGAAACAACTGGAAGAATTGCTTGAGAAGTGGTTTGTTCGACCAAGTGTTTCTCCGTGGGGTGCTCTTGTGTTGCTAGTGAAGAAGAAAGATGAAAGTATGAGGTTGTGTGTTGATTATCGGCAGCTAAATAAAGTGACAATCAAGAATAAGTATCCGCTACCGAGAATCGACGATTTGATGGATCAGCTAGTAGGTGCTTGTGTGTTCAGCAAGATTGATTTGAGGTCGGGTTATCATCAGATTCGAGTTAAGCTTGATGATATTCCGAAGACGGCTTTCAGGACGAGGTATGGACACTATGAGTACACTGTGATGTCGTTCGGTGTATCTAATGCACCTGGTATGTTCATGGAGTATATGAATCGAATTTTTCATGAGTATTTGGATAAGTTTGTGGTGGTGTTTATCGATGACATCTTGATATATTCTAGATCTGAAGAAGAACATGTCGAAAATCTGAGAATTGTGTTGCAAATGTTGAGAGGAAAGAAGTTGTATGCAAAGCTTTCGAAGTGTGAGTTTTGGTTGAAGGAAGTGAGTTTCCTTGGCCATGTGATTTCAAATGGTGGTGTTGCTGTTGGTCCTTCTAATATTGATGCTGTGTTACAGTGGGAGACTCCAAAGTCTGCTACTGAGATACAAAGTTTTCTGGGATTAGCGGGTTACTACCGCAAGTTTATTGAAGGCTTTTCTAAGTTGGCATTACCTTTGACTCAGTTGACTCGAAAGGGTCACACTTTTGTGTGGGATGTAGCTTGTGAAGAAAGTTTTATGGAATTGAAGAAGAGATTAACTACTGCTCAAGTGTTGATTTTGCCTAATCCGAGTGAATCTTTTGTGGTGTATTGTGATGTGTCGAAGATGGGTCTTGGTGGAGTATTGATGCAAAATGGACAAGTTGTTGCTTATGCTTCGAGACAATTGCAAGTTCATGAGAGGAATTATCCTACACATGACTTGTTATTAGCCGCGGTAGTGTTTGTGTTGAAGATTTGGAGACATTATCTGTTTGGCTCTAAATTTGAAGTGTTCAGCGATCATAAAAGTCTGAAGTACCTATTTTATCAGAAGGAATTGAATATGAGGCAGAGAAGGTGGTTAGAACTGTTGAAGGATTTTGATTTTGATTTGAGTTATCATCCAGGCAAGGCAAATATGGTGGCCGATGCATTGAGTAGAAAGTCATTACATATGCCGATGCTTATGGTGAAAGAGTTGGAACTAATTGAGCAATTCAGAGATTTGAGTCTAGTATGTGAAAAGACCTCTGACAGTGTGAAGTTGGGAATGTTGAAGTTGACTAGTAGTATTCTGGAAGAAATCAGAGTGGGACAACAATCTGATTTAAAGTTGGTTGACCAATTAACTTTGATTAACCAAGGTAACGGAGGTGACTTCCAGATTGATGAGAATGGCGTAATGATGTTCAGAGACAGGGTGTGTGTCCCAGATGTTCCCGATATCAAGAAGAGTATTCTAGAAGAAGGACATCGAAGTAGGTTGAGTATTCATCCCAGTGCTACGAAGATGTACCAAGATTTGAAAAAGTTATTTTGGTGGCCAGGTATGAAGAAGGATGTTGCGGAGTTTGTTTATGCGTGTTTGACTTGTCAGAAGTCGAAGGTTGAGCATCAGAAGCCTTTAGGTATGATGCAGCCGTTAAGGATTCCATAATGGAAATGGGATAGTATTTCCATGGATTTTGTGGTGGGATTACCCAAGACTGCTAAGGGAAATGATTCAATTTGGGTGATCGTGGATAGATTAACTAAGTCGGCTCATTTCTTGCCGATGAAGATTAATCATTCTATGCAGAAGTTAGCCGAGATGTATATTGAAGAAATTATGAAGTTACATGGGGTACCTTCGAGTATTGTGTCGGATAGAGATCTGAGATTTACATCGAGGTTTTGGAAGAGTTTGCAAGATGCGTTGGGCACCAAGTTGAGAATGAGTTCTGCCTACCATCCGCAGACGGACGGCCAGACAGAAAGGACGATCCAATCTTTAGAGGATGAAAGCTTCGCAGAGTCGTCAGAAGAGTTACAATGATAAGAGGAGGAAATCACTTGAATTCCAAGAGGGAGATCACGTGTTTTTGAGGGTGATGCCAGTGACTGGTGTGGGTCAAGCTTTGAAGTCTAGGAAGCTCACTCCATGTTGTGTTGGTCCATATCAGATATCGCACAGGATAGAAGAGGTAGCCTATCGAATTGCTTTGCCACCGTCACTTACGAATTTGCATGACGTGTTCCATGTGTCTTAGTTGAGGAAGTACGTTTCGGATCCGTCGCATGTGATTCAGATGGATGATGTACAAGTGAGAGATAATCTGACTGTGGAAGCATTGCCTGTGCATGTTGATGGTCGAGAGATGAAGCAATTGCGGGGTAAAGACATAACTTTGGTGAATGTGTTGTGGGGTGGACCAGCTGGTGGAAATTGGACTTGGGAACGCGAAGATCAGATGAGGGAGTCGTATCCGACTCTATTTCCTTGAGGTAATTTTCGAGGGCGAAAATCCTTTAAGTGGGGGAGAGTTTTAACACCCCAATTTTCATAAGAATATTTATTTAATTTATTTAAATATTATATTCATGGTTTTCTGTGAATTTTGGTGTTTCGTGTCGATGTCAGTGTTTTTATGAAGTTTTGGTTATTTTAATTAAATAATAGTATATAATATGAATATATTAGTATTATTATTAATTTAAATAATATTAGAGGAATTAAGGGTAAGATGGACATTTGAGGAGTATTATGGGAAAGCTCATATTTGAGGCCCAAGAGTTAAATTAACCAAAAAGGAGGAATTGAGGAGAATTAGGATTCATTTGTGGAGATCGTGAAAATAAGGAGAAAGTGCGGAGCTCTGAGGAAAAAGGGAAAATGCGAGGATTTTCGTGAAGGTTTCCAAAGGCTCAAGAGAGAACTCATCGGATCGACAATCTAAGGTATGGGGAGTAATTACCTTTCATTGTTTTCATTATAGGATTCGATTGATTGAAGTGGATTTTGGGGTTTTTGAGGGTTTATAGGTTTTGCGGTAAACTGATGACTTTGAGGGCATGTTGTGAGATCGATTATTAAGAGTTGAAATAATCAGTATAGTAGACCTTGGGGCTAATTTCCCCATTGTTGTAGTTTTAACCCGGTGGCGAGGGATTTATGGAGTTTATATGAAGCTTGAGAGTTTTGAAGATTTAGGGAAAATTAAGGTTTCCCGTAGTGTCCTAAATCGACCTAACAGTCGTAGGTTTTAGGCCTTTAAATTCTGTCAAATATTGGAACTGTTAATGGGATGTTTTTGGGTCAATTGGGACTGTAATCGCAGGTGCTTTGGAGGTTGTGGAGCTACTGATGCGTAGAAGCGATTTGCTGTAGTCGCAGGTTCGCTAGGCGAACCGTTACTTCGCTAGGCGAATGTTCGCCAAGGCTCGCTAAGCGAGCGGTGCAGCGAATGCGCGATAACATGGGAGGGAGTACTGAGATGATTCTGGAGAGGAAAGGTGGGCTTCGCTTGGAGTTTCGCTAAGCGAAGGAATCAACAAGTGGGTTCGCTAATCGAGTCAACCAACAAGTGTGACAGATGATTGTGTTCTGGTGTTGAGTGTGGGGTCTGTGAGGTTCGCCGGCTGCTTCGCTAAGTGAATGCCACAGCGAACGGGTTCGCCTAGCGAAACCTGGAGCGAACTGCTGCTGTTTTGCGATTTTGGGTTATATGTTGTGCTGTTGCGATGTTTTGTTGCCGTGATTTTTATGATGATTTTCCATGATGTTACTGATGATTATCTGATGATGTTTTTGTGATTATTTGATGAATATGTGATGACATGATGTATATGAGAATTGATGAATGATGATGCACATTGTGATGTTTACTTTGATTATGATGATTAGTGATGTTGTGTATCATACATTCATATGCATACTCTGTGACGACGCTTCATTCCTATTGTGCGGATATGAGGTAATTATGATGTGCTCTGGTTCCAAATGCGGGATCAACCCTATTGACGGGGATCTTTGGAGGGTTGATGGCCTAGTGTCCATCTATTATGACGATTGGTACCACATGCATTAGTCTTGTTATGCATTGCATTTTATGTGGCCTTGATGAATTTGTGATATGGTGCTTCCTGATATTTTCCTTGATGATGACCTTGATGATGTCGTTTATGAAGATAATGCCATTTTATGTATATCTTATTTTATAATGATTATTATGAATTGTGATTACTCACCCTGCCTGTTTGAATGTTCCCTCCACGTGGGTAACGTGCAGGTGATCAGGTTTAGCCGTGGATGCTTTCGAGGACTTGAAGTTTATTTGCTTTTGGTCGATTTAGAGTGTCTTGCTCTGATAGCGTAACATCGGGTTGGGGTCCTTTGAGTCGAACTATGTTGTTTCCTTATTTTTGTTGTCATTTGATGATATGGTTTTATTTTGATTATTATGACGTTTGTTGAAAACCTTTTATTTGAGAATTTGAGTTCCGCTGCCAGGTGAAGGATTTTTTATTTATTTTGAGGAAAACCCTTTGTTTACAGGGCAAGTGTATTATTTTAATTTTAATGAGAAATGTGCACCCTTTGAGGTGATTTTTATGTTTTACTCTGATATTTGAGTTGTTTCTGCTGCAACATTATTGGGGGTAGAAAAGGGTGTTACAGTATCTGCTGCTATGGTTGGTCAGACTGTCAGACCGACATTTCAAGCTCCTGTTTTTGCCGAGCTTAAACCCGTTGTTCATGCTGATCCACGACCAGCTCAAGCTCCCCAACGTCCGGCTGCAGGACAAAACCAGTGCCGTAATAGAAATCGTTTTGATCCTTTTCCCATGAAGTATTCTGAACTGTATCCTGGTCTGGTTGAGCAAGGTTTGATTACCAAAAGGCCTATGCCTCCTCCTCCAAATCCTCTTCCAGCCGGCTATAGGGCTGATCTTCATTGTGAATACCATCAAGGTGGTGCAGGCCATAACTTGGAAGGTTGCTTTACGTTGAAGGCTAGAGTACAAGAGCTGATGAGGAACAAAATCCTCTCCTTTAAAGACAATCTTAATGATCAGAACAACCCTCTGCTAGGGCATGCCAAGTGAAGCTTCAGTCGACTTCAGGTAATCTACTTCTTAAAGACAGGACAACTCATCCTTGTGTTTGATTTGTCACTAGGCCATGTTTCTTATTGTTTGCATATTCCTTATTTTGTAATGGTTGTTTGCCTTCAAATTATGTTTGTACTTTCGCAATTAATGAAATGAGCGTTGCAACTTTTGATTCAATTCATTTTTTATATCTCTATGCTTTCTTTTGCAAAATATTTTATCTCTTTTCCACTTTATTTTTTATTGTGCAAAGATTGGAGGGAGGATGATAAAAACAAAACACTCATAATTGATGTGGTATGCTTCCAATTAAACTTTGTTGACGATGTAAGGCACTGTTTCAATCCCTAAACATTGGAGAAATAAGGAAGATAATCCATCGTCAACCCCTTTGAGCCTTGAAGTAGGAACTTCTTTCTTTACAAAAAACCCTTAAATCTTAACCTGGGACAGGGTAGTTCTCAGTTAACTGGATTGTGCATTCAAATACAAGAGTTTCATGCAAGACGCCTTTCAGCAAAAGGTTGCATTCACAAATTTTCCTTCGCACATAGCAAGCAAGTGTCGAAGATGTCTTTCAACTCAAATGCCAATGATGGTTCACTGTAATCATTAAGCCAGACAGTCACTAAAAAAAAGAAAGAGAGTAAAAAAAATCAAAATAAAAGCCCGCTAAGTCAAAACTTATGAAGGAGACTTATGCAAAAAAATTAGGGCATCCCGCTGGCTGTAAGCTCAAATGACACAGTTCAGGAAAAATTTAGGGATAACAAAAATCAATCAAGAGGTTACCAAAATCCTCAAAGACAAAACGAGTTGACTGAGGTCCTCATCAAAAACAACAAAATGTTGTAAGAAGCGGTGACTGCCATCTCAAGTCCCTTAACTCCTGAACCACCATTATTACCATCAGTGCAATTCCTAACCTATGGGAGCCTGACTGCATAAGATGAGTTAACTGAGCATAGGACTGGAGAACATCACGAAGATTGGATGGGCACAAATAAACTTTGAGCCTTTATCCTTTGTTTCTTAAACCGTGAACCAGGCCACGATATAACCCTCGAAAGACCTAACTGAAGCAAGGTTATTTTGAAAGCATACTACAGCAAGGTTATGTAAACTGACTCCCAAAGATCTTTGCAGGTCACTACACTTGTGCTTCACCTTTCATTTTAAATGTCTTGAACCGCCGTGTTCAGACCAGTGACTCATTTTGTTTTGCATCTTTCAAAATTAAACTGATTTCAAAAGTTGAATGAACTCTACATTTACCATGTTTGTACAAATACTTTTGTTTGCAAACTGGCTTTCCTCTCAAGGAATTTTCAAACAATTAAGAAACTTGGTCGGTGATCCTATCAGGGGCAAGTTCTTTCCAAATCCTGTTGAAGAATCAGTTCAAGGGTTGTTGTTCAGGGGCAAGTCCTTCTCAGAATTGGTTTATCCAGAAGATTTTTTCAAGGCTCATACTGGGGCAAGCTTTCCAGTGTATAACAAAGGAGTCATGTCAAGACTCAGGAAAACTAAAGCAATGATCAGTTCATCTACAACAGTCAGCTAATCTGGGGCAGTTTATTTGAAGAATCCCCATGCAACTTTCTATCCTTCCTACAAGGATCATCATTTGATACAGTTTACCAGTGTGGCAGAGTTGTATTCAAGTGTTAGCATCTCTAGTTCCAAGCAGAATGACAGTGATCTCCGTGTTAAGGAATCAGCCTTCCAGTATTGTCTTCTCCACAAAAGAGTTGAGCCGTGTCATCAACATCTACATCTGCATTTGCATTTGATCATATATCATATGCATAATTTATACCATATGCATAACATGAGTGTTTTATCCTCATTTGAATTTCTCCCAAGGACGTGTCGTTATCCATGTCTTACCTTGTGGTCAAAGTCCAACTCATGTGGCACCTACCAAACAAATATTGTAGTGTTTATCTGACGTTCTTCCATATATGACCTTTCTTATCTGATTGTTTTTCCGGATATGTTTGTTCCTATTTTGTATCCAATGCCATTCTTGGATGTCATTTATTTGTCTCTCTCTGATGTTTTTCCAGATTGAGTCTTTGTTCTGATGTTTTTCCATAACCTATCTGATGTTTTTACATATAGTCCTTTGTAATTCTGATGATTTTCCAGAATTTCATTGCTTTTACCATCTGATGCTTTTTCGGATGTGTATCTCTATTTGATGTTTTTCCAGATTGAGTCTTTTGTTCTGATGTTCTTCCAGAACTTATCTGATGTTTTTCCAGATATTTCGCTTTGCTATTCTGATACTTTTCCGGAACGACATTGCTTTTACCATCTGATGCTTTTTCGGATGTGTCTCTCTATCTGATGTTTTTCCACATTGAGTCTTTTGTTCTGATGTTCTTCCAGAACTTATCTGATGTTTTTCCAGATATTTCGCTTTGCTATTCTGATGCTTTTCCGGAACGACATTGCTTTTACCATCTGATGCTTTTCCGGGTGTGTCTCTCTATCTGATGTTTTTCCAGATTGAGTCTTTTATTCTGATGTTCTTCTAGAACTTATCTGATGTTTTTCCAGATATTTCCCTTTGCTATTCTGATGCTTTTCCGGAACGACATTGCTTTTACCATCTGATGCTTTTCCATATGTGTCTCTCTATTTGATGTTTTTCCGGATTGAGTCTTTTGTTCTGATGTTCTTCCAGAACTTATCTGATGTTTTTCCAGATATTTCGCTTCGTTATTCTGATGCTTGTCCGGAACGACATTTCTTTTACCATCTGATGCTCTTCCTGATGTGCCTTTCTCTTTCTGATGTTCTTCTAGATCGAATCTTTTTTCACTTTCATCTGATGCCTTCTCAGATATTGTGATTATACCTTTCATTCAAAGCCATTATTGGATGTCTGGTGTCTTTACATCCAATGGCTTCTTGGATCTCTACCTTTCTCATATTCATCTGATGCCTTCTCAGATATTGTGATTTGTACCTTTCATTCAAAGCCATTATTGGATGATTGGTTTCTTTGCATCCAATGCCTTCTTGGATCCTTGCTTTGTTCACTTTTATCTAAAGCCATTATTAGATATTATGATTTGTACCTTTCATTCAAAGCCATTATTGGATGTTTGGTTTCTTTTACCATCTGATGTTTTTCCGGATGTGCCTTTCTCTGTCTTTTCTGGCTTTTCTTGAAGATCCCGTTTGAACTCTTCAGTATAAGAAAATCCCAGAAAATCTTTTGTTGATGTCTATCCTTTTATTTCAAATTGATCCCCAGTGGAGATCATGTCTTCTTTCTGGTTTCATGCCTAGTAAAGAGTGTACTTTCATTTCCTTAGTGTCATCCGGTCACCTATAAACCTGTCGTCCATCTCCCTGGACTTTTCCCCAGTGGAGAATACCTCTCTGGCTACTATCTCCAGTGAGGATCTGTGAGGTTTCCCCTCAGTTTTATTTGCCTATCCCCAGTGTTTCCTCAGAGTCTCCCCAGTGAGTCTCTTTTGTTGGTCAATCCGTATCCCCAGTAGGTCTTTCTTGTGGATATTAACCTTCATCCCTCCCAAGTAAAGCTCACCTGTAGTTGTTTAATCCGGTGTCTTATTTGTCTGCATCTTTGCACCATCATATCAACATACTAGAAGTTCATGGCATGTCAGCATTTGTACGTCTGTTGCACGTCCTTAGCATTTGTATTCCATCTAAGGGAGAAAATTTATGGTTTGCTATATTTAAATATCTTTCACCTTGATGTCCCGAGGACCTTCATTCCTCGTGCCACCCGGTAAAGTTATTTAAATAGGGGCAACTGTTGTACCCCAAATTTTACCCCTTAGATATCATAACATCTTGCACCTACATTTAGGTTTCATTCACCAATGCATTGCTAACTAACCCATATCTTTGCTAGTTTGTTTCTTTTGTGAAAAAAATCAGGATCGACACAAGGAGGAAGACAAGAATAATTAATCGAGTCCTCATGTGTTTCAAGACCACCAAGGCATTTGTTGAATTTTGTTTATTTGGGAAAGAAAAAAAAGACAGAAAAAAAGAAATAAAAAAAAGAAGAGAAGAAGAAACAAAAAGAAAAGAAGAAAAAGAAAGAGAAAGAAACAAAAATAAATGAAAAGAAAAAAAAAAGAGGACAATGTGGTGGTGCCCACCACACCATGAAGGTGGCGCCCACTACTTCCATTCCAAACCCATGGCGCCTGCCATGAGGATTTGGTGGCCCCTGCCACATTAATGTGGCATTTTCCAAAAAATAAAATAGTTTTGTTTTAATGCAAGTGGTTTCGATTCATCATGAAATGAAAACAGCTTTTCCGTAAAGCATGGCTTCGCATCTCATCAGCCAACCTATTTTCTGAAGCCTATTTTCTGAATCAAAGACTTTTCAACCACGCCAGCTTGCACGGAGATTTAAAAAAGGGGTAAAACGGGCAATACAAGCTCCTCACTTTCTCCTATAAATAGGACGTTCATCTTCAGAAATTTTCACAGCGGATTCACCTCAAAAAGAGGCTGAATACCCTTCTCATTTTCTCCCTCGTATTTCTTCAAGAAGCTCGTACGCTTTACTTTTCAGAATACGTACCTGTGAAGAGGCAGTGGACTGTCTCCACTAGGTAACATTCATTTCTTTTTATTTTTGTTTTCAAAATACTATGATTATTGTTCTATGCTGTTATTAGGTTCATTAGCATGTTAATATTTTGATTCTGGAAAACATATTGTAAATCATAATTTCATAATGTTTTTTGTTTGGTTTTAGTATGAATAATATAAAAGAAAAATGAAAATGAAAAGAAGGGATCCATGGCCTTGAGGTGGCGCCTGCCACCATCTTCTAAATAAAGAAGTGGCGCCTGCCACATGATGTTGGCAAGAAGTGTCGCCTGCCACATTCTAGGTGGCACTTGCCACCCTTTTTTAATGCTTTTTAATGCCTTAATGGATTAAAGTGGCACCTGCCACCATTATGTGGCGTCTGCCACATTATGTTTTGTTTTGTTTTTTTGTTTCATTTCATTTCATAAAATAATTTCATTTCCTTTCTAAAAAACTCCAAAATTCAAAATAACAAAAATATGCATAACATCACATTTAATTCTTGAACCTATTTCTGTTAATCATGAACTGTTTCTTTAAGACTGTTAAGAAATCTTTGAGTTTCCTATGCTTGATGCTTGTTCTTGACTTAAACAAATCACTTCTGTTGTTTGTATGCTTTGGCTTTCTGTTGCTAATTTTTCATAACTTAACATGTTTCCGATTTCAAAACTTTGAATATCATCTTTGCCGTACTTGCATTTGTTCACTTAATTTTCAATCCCCTTAACTCTTGTTTACAAGTTGTTATCCCCTCCTTCCAAAGGAAAGTCTCTCTATTGACCGCAAGGTTATAGATAGCTCATTACTCTTTTAACCTAACCTTAGATTTAGAGTCGCCGCACTCCCCGTAGGCGTCTTGCTGTCAAACCCTACTTTCCTGTGAACATTTCATTCCCTTTTAACCTAGCCTTACCAAGAGATAGCCATTAATCTCTTATAACTCTTAAACCTTTCTTTAACCTTCACAAGAGATAGCCATTAATCTTCTCTTTCACGACGGTCTAACCCTTCACAATCCTTTCACAAGAGATAGCCATTAATCTCTTCTCCTAAGCAACCAATCCTCACAAGCTTTGCTTTCAAGCTTTTCATCCTACTTTCCCTTGGAACCTTGACCACAGTCAAGAGTTCCTCACCCCATTGAGGTGAACTACGGTTGCTCTAATTCTTTAGTCCGATATGTAGGCACAAGATGCGACGTCTTGGCGAGCAAACTTAGTGTACATACCTTTAGGTCTTTACCTTTACCTATAGCAGATCTCCTTAGCAAGCAAACATAACATAACACAAATACTGACAAGAGGTTCCTGTAGAGTACTACAGATACTTAGGGCGCTAATACCTTCCCTTTGTATAACCAACCCCCAAACTTTAGATCTCTAACTGTGTTTCTACATAGCGCAATTAGGGTTTTTCGGTCTTTACCGTTTCCTTTGGATAAATCAAAGCTCGGTGGTGAACTTCATGTTTTTTTATTCAAGTTAATTAATAGTTTGATATCCGATTCTCACCGCAACAGAAAGGGTCAATGTGGTGGAGAGATCTCTCATCAATTAGCTTCGATAAAGTTCTTGGTTCTGATTTTTTGTTGATAACATCTCTTGTACTGTAGGTAATGGAGCGGATACTTCCTTCTGGTGCAGCAGATGGTTGGGTGACCAACCTCTCAAAGCAGTGTGCCCAAATCTGTTTGCGCAAACTCTTAATCCTAAATGGAGCATTTGTGATGCAGTGGGGATTTTAGCCTCGACCAACAATCATCCGGCTGAGAACTTGTTCTCCAGCGGTGCACCTGGCTTGATAGAAGAGATAGACGCATTGTCTTTATTTTTGCAGAAGGCAGAACCTCTTTGTGACCACGAAGATTCTTTCGGTTGGGAAGGTAACATTTCCGAAATTTTCTCTGTCGCAAATTGCTACCATCTAATAGAGGAGGAGTCTGGTCTCATAGATTGTGCAGATATTCCTACTAGCCAGAAAAAGATTTGGAAGCTCGGCATTCCCTCCAAGGTCCAGGTTTTCCTTTGGAGGTTGATGAGGGATCGTATAGCTACAAAAGACCAACTCATGCGAAGAGGAATCTCCCTTGTTTACGACGAGTCCTTATGTCCGTTGTGTAGGAACGCATTGGAAAGCTCTGTCCATCTGCTGCTTCTCTGTGATTTCGCAATTGCCGTGTGGAAGAGTATTGGAGAATGGTTGGGCATCAACTTCTTGACAGGGGGTAGTTGTAAGGATGATTTTTTCTTTGCCTCCTCTGTGTTCGGTAGGAAGTTAGGCAGTGAGACTGGAATGACTATATGGGCGGCAACAGTTTGGATGATTTGGAAATGCCATAACGAAGTCGTCTTTAACTTCGTGAGTAGTTCTGTTGATGGGGTGGTTAGCACTATTAAGAGGGTGTCCTGGTTTTGGCTGGGCCCTTCCTTTAGGCTTTACTTTCAATAGTAGTTCTTTATTTGGTAGCGGTTTTTTTCTGTAGTGCCGCTGTTCTGTTCTCATGTGTAAGAGTTGAGTACCCCTTGTGCTCGTTATCAATCCATTATCTTTTAAAAAAAACGGAGAACTATATGGAGATTCATCAGATGAAACTTTTGGTTATAGGTTGGTTAAAACCTCCATAGAAATTATAGTGACAAGGTAACAAGGATGAAGAAAGGCTTGTTTAGGTAGGTGAGAGGGAGAGCTTAGTGATTGTTTAGCTTGGTTAGGGTTAGGGTTAGGTTTAGGTTTGATTGAGAGTTTGATATTATGATTCGATTTTTGATTGGTTGGGTGGTAGTTCTTTTATAGTGATGTTTAAGGTAAGAGTATGGCTAGCCTTAGTTACTCTAGAAATTAATTACTCTCAGACTTCATCAACTATTAGGTTGGATGATTCAGGACTGTGGGATTCTAAGTTTAGAGGGATCTCAACTTTTAAAGGCTAGGTTTAGATTCATTCTCATGAATAAGCATGGATGTGGATAAGGAAGAGAGAACAGACTTAGAGGGTTAATGTATAGTGATTGACATGCAAAAAAGTCGTTAATTAATCTTTGACTTTTAGGGTAGGTAGCTATATTTGATTTTGTTTTAAAAGTTTTTTTACAACATATTATTTAGTTTTGATTTTCATGATAAAAATAGGAATTATAATCATGTTTAGGCGAAAAGATTGACAAATAGAAGCCTGAGGCTAAAGTTTTAACTTTTAAGAGGCAAATGAAAAAAAATCGAAAAAACTAGGAAGGATCGACAAGGAAATCGGAAAGTATTGTTAAAAAAGAGCATTTCTTATCACACCCCCCTTGTTTCTTAGGCACCATCTGGATTTCCGGTTTTGCCCCCAGATTCCGGATGTGCACATCCGGACGCACCATTTTTTTTAAAAACGCTGATATGTTCCGGAAGTGCACATCCGGAAACATTCCTGATCTGCAGATCCAGAAAACAGCAGAACTTTATTTTTTTTTTAAATTAGTTTTTTTGCTTGGTCGCATATGTTAATAAATCGTCGCAACTTAATATACATTTGACAACATCCATATATAAAATAAAATGATATATATATAAAATAAACTTCTGTCAAAATACAGTGCATACATGTAATATAAATATAATACATAAAAAAAAACTACTGCGTATGGCGAAGGATCTCTCCTGGCTCCCCTGCTCCTCTGCCCCTACCCCCCAACCTGGATCGATGTCTGCGGTACTGAAGTGCCACCCCCAGCAATCGCAATCATCCTATCCACGACAAGTCTGGCACCAGAGCCCTCAGGGAGGTGACCGTCCGCAATGGCCTGCTGCCCTATCTGTACTATCTGACGACAGCGTGGTAGGACATCCTGAGTATGGTCCAACTGAGACTGCCGCTCCTCTAATATCTTCTGATGAGCAGGTCTGGGTGGCGATCCCTCAGCAGTGGGCACCATGCATGGGTGTGAGATAGTGTAGAACCACACGATGTACCCGGCAGCAACGCTCCAGTATGTCTCCGCTCTGGTCGCCCGAGCTTCCTCCAGTACCAAGTGGGATTGGTAGTCAGCATATAGCTCATCTATCTGCCTGCGGGTCAAGCCTAGAGGAGCAGACTCATGAGGCATCCTGGGGATCATCTGCGTATAACCGAACTGACGCAAGACGCGCTCCGGGAGGTATCGGGCAGTAACGGTCGAACTATATGCCAACCATCCTGAGAACAAACAAACCTTATCGAATGGGCGCGTCACACGGTGAGCGGCATAGGGGCAATACAAAACGTCCTCAGTAGCCATCTGATCTAGATACACTCTGAAGGGGTCTGGCGCCTGGTTCCCTCTGAGCAGGACAAATGCAGCAGCATGTGGCATATCCTCAATGTACCTCTGGACACTCCCCCAACCAGTAATGTAGGGAAAGTGCTGTAAAATCCACGCCTGAAATGGAAAACATAACATGGGTGTCAAACATTATAATGAATATAGAAAGAAAAGAAATGAAAAAATCACTTAGAATATTAGATTGTTACCACGTATAGCGTACAGCTTCCTGCCACAGTCTTGGCTGCCCAGCGGTAACCATCAGAGAGCCTAGAATAGGTGAATGCTAGTGCAGCCGCCCCCCAGTTGTACCCATGGATCTCTGTCTGATCCGAAAGGTACCTGAGGTAGACGATATCAACATAATAGGTGCTGGTGTCCACAAACACCTGCGTGCCCAGCAAAAACAAGTAGTAGCATCTTAGGGCACGCGTCCTGTGGATCGCCACCTCAGCTGGATCACCATCTGCCCGTCCTACCTCTGCAAGCGCCTCAGCAAATCTATCCATCAGAAACGAGAACCGGACGTGTGCGCCCCTCAACTGGTGCACCTCCGCATGTGCCTTCTCTGGGCTAGCCCCAAGCTCTGTAACCAGCAACTCCATACCGTCCGCCTTCGTCATCCTACCGTGACGGAGAAGGGTACCCGTGATCGGTAGATGTAAGAGGCACGAGATGTCGTCCAGCGTGATCGTGATCTCGTCGTACGGTAGATGCAATGTGGATGTCTCAGGGTGCCATCTCTCAACAAATGCCATCAGGATACCGTACTGGATCTGGGAATACCCAATCCTAGACAGGCCTCCAAGACCAGACTCCGCAAGTGCAGACGTGAACCACTCAGCCTCTGGCAGCATCTCAATCGTGTCCATAACCTTGCCCCCATGGTTATAGAACTTCTGTGAATCCTTCTCCTGAAAATTTCCAAATAAAACAATGTTACAAATGAACATATTTTCAACGAATACAATTCTATAAATAAACCGAAAAAGGTTACCTGACCTAGCCAGACATATCTGGCAGTATACTCAGAGTACCCCGCGAGTAGGGACATATCAGGCGGTCCCCCGGGGTAACCGCCCAGCTCATCGAAATCGTCATCAGCGCCAACACCCTCATGTGCTGGGTGATCACCCTTTGGAACTGGAACTGGAACAGGAACAGGAACAGGGGAGCGAGGAGAAGCAGCTGATGGAGCTGGAGTCTCCCGCCGACGCCTGCGTGCGGGCTGGGACCCTGATGAACTAGCAGTAGAATCCCGACGCCTCTGAGATGTAGAATCGGCGGCTGACGGGGGAGTGGCCTGAACCTGTGATGTGGAAGTGGCCTGAACCTGTGATGTGGATGGTTGTGGTGTAGGATGTGGTGTAGGATGTCCCTCAGCTGTAGGGGCTACCCCAACTCCCTCTGCGCCGGAAGCCTCAGCTGTAGACTGCATCCGCTCACGTCGGACAGATGCGTGCTGAGTTGTCTGTCCATGTATGGTACGATCGTCTCTGCCAGCCATCTAATCTGCAAAACATAATAAATAAATTAAATTTTGTTTAAAAAAAATTTAAAAAAAAAACAAACAAACAAAATAAAAAAATAAACAAAATAGTCTTCCGGATGTGCACATCCGGAAGGACACCGAATTTTTAACGTTGGGTATTTCCGGATGTGCACATCCGGAAACACTCAGAAAACTAAACGTTACAATCTTTCCGGATCTGGACATCCGGTAAGTATTTTGAAGTTTAAAATGGCAGCCATGGCCACTGTAACATACAAAAGAGCATTTTAATGCCCAGATCGTCCGCTTGAAGCAGTAAAAATGACATACATTGTCTCTAACCTATGTTATTCATACAACCTAACAATTTCTACACCTAAATGTCTACTCTAAATCGATTACTCGAAAATTACTCTGAAACTCTAAAATTTGAAAACTTACCGATTAAAATGAGATACGGAGGATTTGGAGTGTGTTGATCGTTGTAGAAGTTGCTCTGCGCCGAACTCGAGTGGAAAAAATCGAGATTTGTGGTGATTGAAAATTTGAGAGTTTAAGAGCGATTGAGAGATTTTGGAAATGGAAAAGTGAAGAATGAGGGGGAGGAAGAACGTCTGGCGCGAAATAATAAGAAATCCTTCCGAAAGTGCACATCAGAATTGTTTCCGGATATGCATATCCGAAAAAGCTCTGCGTTTTTTTAAAATTTGGTGCGTCCGGATGTGTATATCCAGAATAAGGAGGCAAAAAAATAATTTCACGTGGTGTCTAAAAAACTTGAGTGGTGCATTAAAAAATGCTTTTAAAAAATTGGTTATGTGACTAGGTGCGCTATAATATGACTAATCTCAAAATCCGGATCGACAATAATCATTTCATCACGAAACCTGACCAGCCTGTGTTTCCTCTATAGGTTTCAAAATCCGGATTGACAATAATCATTTCATCACTTAATGGATTTTGCTAGATGCTCATCACAAAATCGAGTGCCATGTAGTTGAAACTACACTTTATGGGACCGAAATGAGATTTAGTAACAAGAAGTGATGCATGGTTTTCAACAAGTTTTATCGGTACTAACAGGAAAAAAAGGAAAATCATATGGTCTATCATTGTAACAAGTCAATTATTATTATTATTATTATTATTATTATTATTTTTGGTCAAGTTATTATTAGTATTATTAGTAGCAAGTAATAATATTATTATTAGATTGAGATCCACGGGATACACGAGACTTATATGAGTTATTTTTGTAATATTAGATTTGATAAAATTTTGTTTTTTAATATAAAAAGTTTTGTCAAAAGATTTACTGTTAAATCATTTTATTCTAGGCTGTTGTTAAGTGCTGGTGGGTAGCAAAATGTTAATTGCAATTCTGTTTTGTTGGGCATGTTGTGGAAAACTTCCATTCCTTTAAAATACAATATATTTGGTTGGAGGTTACTTTTAGATAGATAGATTGTTGTCTTGTTTTAATCTTGCAGTTAGAAACGTGATCTCTAATGTCCATGATAAAGTTTGCGTTTATCGTTTTCAACACAATGAAGATTCTGATAATTTGTTTATCAATTGCTCGTATTCTCACTCGGTTTTGCGGAAGATTGTATCTTGGATAGGCATTCCTCCTTTGGTGGCTATTACTGTGGGTAGGCATTTGAGAGAATGGGAATCAAAGTTGAGAAGGAAATGTTCGAAGGATTCTATCTTCGCAATTTGGTATGCGACAAGTTGGTGTATCTGGATAATGCATAATCAAATTATATTTGACGATGCCATAGGTAATTCGGTGGTTTTGGCTAATAGAATCATTGCTCTCTTTTGAACTTGGTTGGTGCTTTGGCCTAATAGGTTTTGTTGTTGTAATTTGTATAAGTGGTATAAATGTCCTCTCGATTTTCAGTAGGAGTGTTTGGTTTCGTACTGTGGTTTGTAACTCAAATTTTCGGGTTAGAGCACCCCTAATACTTCCGTAGTAATTTCATCTTTTGCTTATAAAAAAAAGTGAAAAAGAAATTTGTTAGAGTCATATAAATACAAGATAAAACATTAAAATCAACACTGAAAATGTAAAATAAGTGTATACTTTTATTTATTTATTTTTGTATACATTTTTTAATCAAGTATTTCTAAGAATGTATTTTCATCATTTTCATTTTGTGGATCGAACCATGGTTTTAAATTGCAGTTGTAGTTGCGGTTGTGGTTGTAGTTGCGTGTGTTGCGATTGCGGCCATTGCGGTTGCTGCGATGCGTATTGTGGTCATTGCGGCGTGAATTTTTATTGAAAGTTATTTGAAATATACCATTGAAAAATTCTTGATGTTAATCTTTTACATTACAATATTGATGTAAATTGAGTTTTTGTGTCTCAAACTTTGAGTTATGATGAAAATATGTGAAGAAACATGGGTGAAGTTATTTGATGCGAATTCTAATGTAGTTGGACGCATGATTTGAAATCACACCGCAATTGCGGTCCGATGTGGATGAGGTGACTACCGCATCAGCAATATTGCGGCTACAATTACAGTTGCGGACCGCAATTTAAAACTATGGATTGAATACATTTTAAATTGTAATAATTCAAATAACATATAAATAATCATCATGGTCAATACTAACATATAAATATATATCACTATGCTATTTATTTTCAAAATATATATACATATTATTTAATTCAATTGAATTTTTTCTTTAATATTAATTAATTATAATTTATTAATATATTGTAGAAAAATTTATATCTAATATATTATATATATTTTAGTTAAAATTTGATTTTTTAAATTTATATTTTGGATTTTGTATGTGTATTTGAACTTTATAAATAAACTTAAAAACATGTATGCCCGTTTTATTTTAATTATTGTAATAACTTTTTTGTACATCAATTTTAAAGAGCATTTCTTATCACACCACTCTTGTTTCTTAGGCACCATCTGAATTTCCGGTTTTGCCCCCTGATTCCGAATGTGCACATCCGGACGCACCATTTTTTTAAAAAACGCTGATGCGTTTCGGAAGTGCACATCCGAAAACATTCCTGATCTGCAGATTCGGAAAACAACAGAACTTTATTTTTTTTTTAAAATCAATTTTTTGGCTTGGTCGCATATGTTAATAAATCGTCGCAACTTAATATACATTTGACAACATCCATATATAAAATAAAATGATATATATATATATATATATATATATATATATATATATATATATATATATATATATATATATATATATATATATATATATATATAATAAATGTCTGTCAAAATACAGTGCATACATGTAATATAAATATGATACATAAAAAAACTACTGTGTATGGCGAAGGATCTCTCCTGGCTCCCCTGCTCCTCTGCCCCTACCCCCAACCTGGATCGATGTCTGCGGTACTGAAGTGCCCCCCAGCAATCGCAATCATCCTATCCACGGCAAGTCTGGCACCAGAGCCCTCAGGGAGGTGACCGACCTCAATGGCCTGCTGCTGTATTTGTATAATCTGACAACAGCGTGGTAGGACATCCTGAGTATGGTCCAGCTGAGACTGCCGCTCCTCTAATATCTCCTGATGAGCAGGTCTGGGTGGCGATCTCTCAGCAGTGGGCATCATGCATGGGTGTGAGACGGTGTAGAACCACACGATGTACCCGGCAGCAACACTCTAGTCTGTCTCCGCTCTGGTCGCCCGAGCCTCCTCCGGTACCAAGTGGGACTGGTAGTCAGCGTATATCTCATCTATCTGCCTGCGGGTCAAGCCTAGAGGAGCAGACTCATTAGGCATCCTGGGGATCGTCTACGTGTAACCAAACTGACGCAAGACGCGCTCCGGGAAGTATCGGGCAGTAACGGTCGAACAGCATGCCAACCATCCTGAGAACAAACAAACCTCATCGAATGGGCGCGTCATACGGTGAGCGGCATAGGGGCAATACAAAACGTCCTCAGCAACCATCCGATCTAGATACACTCTGAAGGGGTCCGGCGTCTGGTTCCCTCTGAGCAGGACAAATGCAGCAGCACGTGGCATATCCTCAGTGTACCCCTGGACACTCCCCCAACCAGTAATGTAGGGAAAGATCTGTAAAATCCATGTCTGAAATGGAAAACATAACATGGGTGTCAAACATTATAATGAATACAGAAAGAAAAGAAATGAAAAACTCACTTAGAATATTATATTGTTACCACGTATAGCGTACAACTGCCTGCCACAATCTTGGCTGCCCAGTGGCAACCATCAGAGAGCCTGGAATAGGTGAATGCCAGCGCAGCCGCCCCCTAGTTGTACCCATGGATCTCTGTCTGATCCGAAAGGTACCTGAGGTAGACGATATCAACATAATAGGCGCTGGTGTCCACAAACACCTGCGTGCCCAGCAAAAATAAGTAGTAGCATCTCAGGGCACGCGTCCTGTGGATCGCCACCTCAGCTGGATCACCATCTGCCCGTCCCGCCTCTGCAAGCGTCTCAGCAAATCTATCCATCAGATATGAGAACCGAACGTCTGCGCCCCTTAACCGGTGCACCTCTGTATGTGCCTTCTCTGGGCTAGCCCCAAGCTCTGTAACCAGCAACTCCATGTCGTCCGCCTTCGTCATCCTACCGTGACGGAGAAGGGTACCCTTTATCGGTAGATGTAAGAGGCACAAGATGTCGTCCAACGTGATCGTGATCTCGCCGTACGGTAGATGGAATGAGGATATCTCAGGATGCCATCTCTCAACAAATGCCATCAGGATACCGTACTGGATTTGGGAATACCCAATCCTAGACAGGCCTCCAAGACCAGACTCTGCAATTGTAGACGTGAACCACTCAGCCTCTGGCAGCATCTCAATCATGTCCATAACCTTGCCCCCATGGTTATAGAACTTCTGTGAATCCTTCTCCTGAAAATTTCCAAATAAAACAATGTTACAAATGAACATATTTTCAATTAATACAATTCTATAAATAAACCGCGAAAGGTTACATGTCCTAGCCAGACATATCTGGCAGTATGCTCATAGTACCCCACGAGTAGGGACATATCAGACGGTCCCCTGGGATAACCGCGCAGCTCATCAAAATCGTCATCAGCCCTCATGTGCTGGGTGATCACCCTCTGAAACAGGAACAGGAACAGGAACAGGGGAACGAGGAGGAGCAGCTGATGGAGCTGGAGTCTCCCGACGACGCCTGCGTGCGGGCTAGGACCCTGATGAACTAGCAGTAGAATCCCGATGCCTCCGAGATGCAGAATCGGCGGTTGACGGGGGAGTGGCCTGAACCTGTGATGTGGAAGTGGCCTGAACCTGTGATGTGGATGCCTGTGGTGTAGGATGTCCCTCAGCCGTAGGAGCTACCCCAACTCCCTCTACGCCGGAAGTCTCGGCTGTAGACTGCATCCGCTCACGTCAGACAGATGCGTGCTGAGCTGTACGTCCATACATGGTACGATCGTCTCTGTCAGCCATCTAATCTGCAAAGCATAATAAATAAATTAAATTTTGTTTAAAAATAATTAAACATAAACAAAAAAAAATAGTCTTCCGGATGTGCACATCCGGAAGGACACAGAATTTTTAACGTTGGGTATTTCCGGATGTGCACATCCGGAAACACTTAGAAAACTAAACGTTACAATCTTTCCGGATCTGCACATCCGGTACGTATTTTGAAGTTTAAAAATGGCAGGCATGGCCACTGTAACATTCAAAAGGGCATTTTAATGCTCTGATCGTCTGTTTGAAGCAGTAAAAATGACCTACATTGTCTCTAACCTATGTTATTCATACAACCTAACAATTTCTACACCTAAATGTCTACTCTAAATCGATTACTCGAAAATTACTCCGAAACTCTAAAATTTGATAACTTGCCGATTAAAATGAGATACGGAGGATTTGGAGTGTGTTGATCGTTGTAGAAGTTGCTCTGCGCCGAACTCGAGTGAAAAAATTCGAGACTTGTGGTGATTGAAAATTTGAGAGTTTGAGAGAGTTTGAGAGATTTTGGAAATGGAAAAGTGAAGAATGAGGGGGAGGAAGAACGTCTGACGCGAATTAATAAGAAATCATTTCGGAAGTGCACATCAGAATTGTTTCCGGATATGCATATCCGGAAAAGTTCTGCGTTTTTTAAAAATTTTGTGCATCCAGATATGCACATCCGAAATCAGGCGGCAAAAAAATAATTTCACGTGGTGCCTAAGAAACTTGGGTGGTGCATTAAGAAACCCTCTTTTTAAAATTTTAAACATGAATTATTATTCTTTTAATAAAAATATTTTATATACAGTTTTTGTGAAATATATTATAGAAAATTTTATATGTAATGAATTAGATTTAATTTTGTAACTTGTAATTTTAGATACAATTAAAAATTATATTTAAGAATGAATTTGAAGTATTTCTATTTCCATTTGAAAGCTATAATAAACTTACAAATATTGTATGACCATTTTATTTTAAGCATTATAATATGATTTTTTGTATTATAGTTTTAAAATAGTTAAATATAAATTATTTTTCTTTGAATAAAAATGTTTTACGTACAATTTTTGTGGAATATATCGTAGAAATTTTTATGTAATTGATTATATATTGTAGTTAAAAAATAATTGTTTAATTTTATATTCTGGATTTAGTTTTGTAACTTGTAATTGTAAATACAATTAAAAATTATATTTTACAAAGAATTTGAAGCAACTGTATATTTGAATGTTTTAAGTAAACTTAAAATATTGCATGACCATTTTATTTAAAGCATTATAATAAGATTTATTTTTGTGCGATAGTTTTAAAATGATTAAATATGAATTATTATACTTTCAATAATAGTATTTTATGTACATGTAATTTTGTGGAATATAGAAACATGTTTTTTTTTTAGATTTTAAGAATAACACGTTACACATTAATGTGAAATTAATATTAGAAATTTTAGATGGTGGTATTTTAAAGAGTGTCACATTTGATTTTAATTGTCGTGGCAAATTAGATAATGATTTGTCAATAAAATGAAACGCGGATCAAATTTAATACATTATAATAAATTATTTTTGTTATTATTATTATTATTGTTATTATTATTATTATTATTATTATTATTATTATTATTATTATCATTATCATCAACCTATGAAGCTCCGACACACCATTTACATGGTGTGTCGCTGTGTCAGACACGTGTCCAACACGGATACGCGTACGACACACGTACAACATATATCTAACACATTTTTGAAGTGTCCAACACAAAAAAAAATTTGAATCACAACGGACACAGATACGACACCTTATTTCAAATAAAGTACACGGCCCAACTCAAAAAATTTCAGAATTAAAAAAAAAAAAAAACCAACTAAAAAATTTTCAATTTTTTTTAAAAAAAAAAGGGATTTTTATCTTTCATATTCTACTTTCTCACTATAAAAACAACACAATTAAGATTCTTTATTTTTTCATATTCCACTGCTGTTTGTGTTGAAAGAAATTAGAACACATATTCATTTATCCATTCTTTGAAGAGAAGTAAGATAGCACCACATCGAGCGGAAGCTTTAGTATATATGCATAGTAACCTTCCACTTCTATCAAGGAGCCCTCCCTAATATCATCAAGAGGAAACTAAAATGTGGGATGTTGCCGGAGATAAGTTTGGAACATTAGATGAAAGTGAATTTCTTGAAGTTGTTGACTTGTCTTTTGATGAGTCAGGTTTAGAGGCTGATTTTCTCAATGTTGAGTAACTATGATATGATTTGTATCATTTTGTTTTGGTGGATTTATGTCTTTTTTCGTTGATTGAAAGTACTAGGTTTAAATAAATATAAATTTTGCTTTTCATTTTAAACTCTAAATTATGCTCATAAATTGCATTATTATATTAATATATAAAATATATATAGCCGTGTCCGTGTCCTATGTTTTTTATATTAGCGGAGTCCTCGTGTCCATGTCTGTGTCGTGTTCCGTGTTCGTGTCCGAGTCTGGGCTTCATAGTCATCAACAAACCCATATTTAATATATGTCTTTGTGACATTGAACTAGTGGTTGCATCAAGTGTTTGGCGATGCTGTCGAAGACTTATTAATGACACTGATTTTAATTTCTTATATCGATTAGATCAAATCTTTTATGCTTTCTATTTATAGATTATTATTGTTCATATTTACTTATATGCAAAATAATTTAAGTCTTGGAGACATTATTACAAAAATACTCGAGAAAGAGAGACTTCACATAAAAGATTGTTAGTGCGTGATGCATTTTTAGTGAGGAGTGAAAGAGAAAGAATAAAATAATAAGAATTTTATTAGTGAATTGAATGATAATAACTGAATTACAAACTAGATATTAATATACAACTAACGTGCCTACTAAGTAAAGTAACAAACAAAGAAACAAACCCTAAACCCTGATTAACGTTGGGCTTGGGTCACATAACTCAACTTTGAGTATATCTAATATCTCAACATACCCCAAGTTGTTGAAACACACTAATTATTGTCGATCTAAATTATTCCTAATTTCTTTCTCAATATTAGAAACCTGTCGATCTTCAATCATTTGGTGAAAATGTCGGCTAATTGTGCTTCACTTGAGCAATGTCTTACTTCAAGATCACCTGGATTCACCTTCTCCCTTAAGAACTGAAATCTAGATTCGATGTGCTTACTCCTTCCATGCAAAATTGGATTCCTTGCAAGATTTATGACTTACTTGTTGTCGTTTGTTAGCACCAGAGGTTTTTTCACTTCAACCTCGATCTCTTCCAACACATATCTGATCTAAATTGTTTGACACACAACATATGATCCTTCTATATATTCAGCCTCACACGATGACAATGCCACCATATTTTACTTTCTCAAGCACCATGAGATTGGGGCACCAAATACTTTAAAGAAATATACAACAGTGCTTTTTCAATTTTCCTTATCTCCATACCAATCAGCATCCGAATAGCAAGCAACCATAACTTTTTTACTTTCAGAGTCTCCTCGAAATAGAATTCTATAGTTTTTTATACTTTTAAGTATCTCAAGATTCTTCTTGCAACCTTCATGTGTGACACCCTTGGTTCACTCATGTATCTGCTCACTAATCTGACTGAGAAACATATATCTGGTCGAGTGTTGCACACATATCTCAGAGATCTGGCAATTTCTTTGAACAATGTTGCATCGACTTTGTCTTCCGCTCCATGCTTCTCCAACTTCAAATTTGGTTTGATAAGCGAAAATGCAAGAGTCAAATCATCCATCCTGAATCTCTCGAGTATCTCGTTGACACACTTTCTTTGATATATCACCATACCTTGCTTCAAAATTTGAATTTTATGCCTAGTAAGTATTCAACTTTCCTAGATATTACACTTCAACAAGTTCTTCAAGCTATTTCCAGTTACTAGTAAGTCATCAACATATAAGAAAATGATTGTTATATCTTGTGCCTCAACCTGAACATAGAGACAATACTCAGATTTGCATTTGATAAAAACTAATTAAACCAAGCATGAGTCGATCTTCTTGTTCCCTGCCCTAGGTGCTTGCTTGAGGCCATAAAGCGCTTTGTGCAACTTTTATACTTTCCTTGATTCCTCATGAATCACAAACCCAGGAGGTTGTGTGACATAAACCTATTCATCTAAAGGTCCATTCAAAAATGTTGATTTCACATCTAAGTGAAATGTCGACCATCCTTGCTTACATGCGAAGGCTACAACCAATCTGCCAGTCTCCAATCTTGCGACAAGTGCAAATACTTCAGAGTAGTCGAGTCCTACTCGCTGAAGAAATCCTCGAGCTACCAATCTCACCTTATGTCTTGCTATCGACCCATCAACATTGTGATTCAACTTGAACACCCACTTCACTTTGATAACTTTTGTATGTGCTGACAATTTAACCAACTCCCATGTGTTGTTTGTTTAGATTGCTTGTAACTCTTCAACCATAGCAAACTTTCACTTCATATTCTTTAAATCCTCGCTATAGTTGATTGGTTCAGCACCTGCAAGTAAAGCAAAATGAATTAGTTCTCTATCTGCTGCATCTGCTGTGACTTCATCATCACCAACCACTTATAGTCTTGAAGTCTTGATGGATGAGCTCTAGTTCTTTGAGGTCCCTGACCTGTACGTGCTAGCCACGTGCTCTTCGACTTTGGCTGTTTTGGGTATGTCAGCAACAACTTCGACTTATAATAGGATATTTACAATATCTTCGACTTCGACATCATTACTTGCCTCGTCGAAATCATAACTCATTAATGGCTTGTCAATTGCATTACTAGAATTTCAATCCCAGATAGAAGTTTCATCAATCAAAATATTTCTACTAATCAAAATCTTCTTATTAATTGGATTGAACAACCTGTATGTTCTAGTCTTACGATATCCTACCAGAATCATATGTTCACTCTTGTCATAAAGCTTCCTTCTTCTAGCATCAGGAACATGCTTGTAACAAATAGAGCCAAACACCTTCAGATGACTCACTGATGGTAGTTTTCCACTCCACACTTTTTCAGAAACCTTGTTCTTTAGCTTCTTTGTAGGGTACCTGTTCATAATATAAACAGCAGTTGAAACAGCTTCACCCCATAAGGATTTTGGCAAATTATTCTTCTTTAGCATGCATCTTGCCATGTCCAATATGGTCATGTTTCTTCTTTATGATATTCCATTATGTTAAGGAGTATAAAGAGCATTTTCCTCATGATGAACACCACAATATGTTCGCCACCTCCATATGTTCGCAGAAACTTGATCTTATTGTCACTTTGATTATCGACAAGTATCTTGAATCTGTTAAAGATTTCAAATACTTTGTCCTTGCGCTTCATCACACAGATCCGAAGCTTTCAACTGTACTCATCGACAAATGAGACGAAATACTTGTTTCCACTAATAGTATGCTCTTCAAAAGGACTACATACATCTGAATGTACAAATTCGAGTACGCATGATGATCTCATTGGCATAGTCAAAATGAAAGACTTCCTGGACTTCTTTTCGACTAGACAACCTTCATAGAATTTGTCGGGCATCTCAAGACTTGGTATACCAATTACCATATCTTGAGTGATCAATTGATTGAGCGACCTAAAGTTCAGATGGCCAAACCTCATATGCTACAACCAACTATTGTTGTGGTCGACAACTATTTTTCGACATTGTACCTTAGTCGAACTGATCATGGTCTTAAATGTTCTATTCTTCGATAGAGGAGATTTCAAGACCAAGTTATTCTATATGTCAAAAAGTTCAAGTGCTCCATCTTTCATAACCACTGAGAACCCATTTTCGACTAGTTTTTTTAACACTTAGTAGATTGTACTTCATTCTAGGGACATAGATTACATCTTTGATCAAGGATTTCGCTCCATTACTCTTTTGAATAACTATGTTTCCAGCACCTTCTACTTGCAACGAGCTATTATCAACAGGTTTGACCTTGTACTTCTTCGACTCATCCAAATATACTAACCATACTTTTCTTACAGTCATGTGATTCGAGCAGCTTGAGTCGAGGAACTAGATCTTGGATTCGACATGGTCATCTGCAACTATAGCCATAACCGACATATCATCAAAATCATCTGAATCTTGACGTGCAAGGTTCGCTCCTTCGTCTTTTTCTTTTGTCGATCCCTTGTCTTTCCTGTACCTACAATGCTTGGCCAAGTGACCCCATTTTTCATAGTTATAGCATTGCACACCTTTTTTTTATCTTCTTTGTCTTTTTTATAGGAATTTCCTTCTCCCATTTTCGAGGATTCAGAAGCTCTATCATCAACCTTATTCTTGTGAGGATTCGACCAAGACTTCTTGCCCAGACTCTTGTCATTTTTTCCTTTGAACTTGTTGGAACCACCATTCTTCTTCCATAACTGAACTTGTAGTGCTTGTATCGAGTCTTGAACTCCTTTCCTTTCAACAATACTAATCTCATACACCTCTAACGAACCAATCAAATCTTCCAGTTTTAGGGTTTCAAGATTGTTGGATTCTTGAATAGCTACGATAATGTGATCAAAGTGAGAGGTCAACATACCCATTACCTTCTCAACTATCACCTTATCAATTAGGGTTTCACCACAACCCTTCATGAGATGGAAGAGTTTCTGCAACTTCGACACATAGCCTGCAATCTTTTCGTCTTCTCCCATCGACAATAATTCATATTGTCGTCGCAACGTTTGCAACTCGACAACCTTGACATTATCGCCTCCTTCATAGCTACATCAACCTTCGATTGGATGTAAAACGCCGCCTTGCAATCCTTCTTCTTGGCATCCTTGTGAGCAATTCTCTGTGCGTCCGTTGCATCTTCACCAAGCGCTGAAACACCATTAGTAACCACTTCTAGGGTTTCATGAATGCCAAATAGAGGTTGCATTTGTTTTCTCCATTGAAGTTGATTCTTTCCATTAAGAGTTGGAAGGGAGTTTGGTAAATTTTCTTTACCATTCATCTTTGCAGCGATTGATCATCAACAACCCACAATTCCAACCGGAGCTCTAGACGTGTGAACTTGTTGGAACTTCTTGCCCCGATCTCTAATGTGTGATTCTTGAAAACAAGATCAAGAATCTAACCGGAGCTCTAGATATCAATTTGTTAGTGCGTGAGACACTTTTAATGAGTAGAGAAAGTGAGAGAGAGAGAGAGAGAGAGAGAGAGAGAGAGAGAGAGAGAATAAAACAATAAGTATTGTATTATTGAATTGAATGGTACTAAGTGATTTATAAACTATGTATTTATATACAACTAACTTGTCTACTTAGTAAAGTAACAAACTAAATAACAAACCCTAAACCCTAATTAACTTTGGGCGAGTGCAAAATTATACTTGAGTATTATCTGCGCCAATGTTGAGGAAAATCACTGAAACACTTTCTACTTATCATCGCACATCATAATCATCTTTCAGGTTCAGGTTCAGAAAATGATTTTCCTAATCGACACTTCTTTTAAAATTATTTTGGAGTATTATGAAAATTTATAAATAAATGGTGTTACTAACTATATCATATATTATGTATCTTACCTTTTTAATTTAGGGATAGTCCCAAAGCTTACTCACAGATAAAAGAATAATCCAAAGAGGGCATACTCTCTTTTCTTATTAGATTATTAAAACTTAAGTTTATTTTATATAATTTATACCTTAGTTTATAAGACCAACCAATTACGATAGGTGTACCCTCCATTAAAATTATGTCATTTGTTTTCCTAAACTCATGTATGATTTTCATCATCTTGATCAAATAGCAACAATCCATGTGGAAACGATTAAAAATTTACTCATTTCTTGTGATTTTTGTTATCACAATTTATGTTGCTAGCATTTTTACTCCAACAAAGCGATAGGCCAACGTAATCATAAAAACGCGTACAGAAGAAGAAACAGTTGAATGACATTTTTTGCGGGATCCAATTTTTTTCTGTAAATATCCAAATTCATTCAATTGCAAAGGTTTTTTATTTTTATAACTTTGAAAGTCAATTTTGAGAGCTTGGCGCTAGGCGTTGAGGATCCTTTGTTAACGGTTTCATCCCTTTTAATTGTAATTTTATTTTGCTCACTTTTCATATTTTTTTGCCATAGTTTCCCTATGAAGAATTGGCTTTTTATTTTAGTTTATTAAGCCCATTTAGGTGGGTTTTCTGTAGAATTATGTGAGCCGTGTGATTCTATTAGTTTAGCTCATTGCAATGATAATACCCCTTTTATTATTGAATAGTTTTTTCGTGCTTAATGTTTTTTTATTCATTAACAAATGAGTGAAACAATATTAAATAGTGTTTGAGAACTAACAATAGACAATGTGATTAAACTCAATACTATTGGGAGACTATTTAAATTGTTAGAAATAAGAAGCCAATTACAAGGGAAACTGTAAGAGGCACAATTCCTTTTATAGCACATACACTCGTGCATGGTTAAATCTTCCTTAATTTAGTAGAGAGGCATCTATAGATCTACGTGCTTGCATGTATGATGTCTGCAACAACCTCTTTGGTTTATGATGTTGACAACTATCTAAAGAGAAGTCTTCATCAGAAGTGTTAATAAGTCCATAGGGTATTTATAATGACACTAAGAGGTGCAATCATCATTTGACGTGGTAATCAAGTTGTGGTGCTTGAAGATCAAGATATTAATAATCATCTGATGTGGTGATCAAGTTGTTGTTCTTGAAGGAAAAATTCATATCTTTAGAGGTTCACACTACTAGTGATTCCCCAAAAATTCAAAGTTTTGGATTTCTACAAATACAAGGGGATCAGTTGTCCTAAAATTCACCTTAGAGCTTACTATCACAAGATGGCATACCACATCAACAATGATCAACACTTAATCCATTATTTCTTGGATATCCTCAGTGGGGGAATCCCTAGAGTGGTACATGAAGTTTTTTTTTAAAAGGCAATGAATTAATGATCAAAAGAAATAAGGCATAAGCAATGCAATACAACCAGAAGTACACAACCAAAACACAGCAAAAGAGACCACCAGAACCATTAGGAACTAAAAACTAAAAAACTAAAAAACAGGTCCAACAGACCTGCTACCACAACTGCTACTCAACTGCAACAAACAGGAGGGAAAGCCACTACAACAAAACAGAAACTACCAGAAGAACTCTCACAAAGAGCAACAAACCGCAACAATAGAAGCCGACAGAAAACCAACGCCTACCAGCCACTGACTACAAACAAAACTCCTCCACAACACCAAGGCCAAAAACAATAGCTCCACTGACAGATCACTCGCAGCCGCAGGAGAAAGAACTCACTGCAGAAGCTGGAGACAGAACAAGCCCTCAAACCAGGAAAACTCCAATGGCCCACACATCAAGATTACAACAACTTTAAATTAATGACAGGGTTGTTGAACCAATCAAAGTAGTGTCCATGAAACTTTTTGGAAACATTTCCAATCCAATTCCAAGACAGCCATTTGACTGAGTTAACCAAATATGATACGGAAAACCTATGAAGTTTGAGAAGGGACAGGTCCAATCCCTGAGGGACCTGGAAGAAGCATTTTCAAACATTATCAGTAAAATACTAATTTGGCGCCCAAACACACTCACCGGTGGAGGGAGCTTGCAGATCGTGTTCATGCACCTCTCTTAGACAAGGATTTAATTGACATGTTCATGGGGATTCTTCATGCCCAATATATGGAAAATATGGTGGGATCCAACTTTCCAACTTTTTACAAGGTCGTTTTTGTTGGATAAAGAATTGAGAGTCAAGTGAAGAAGGGGAAGATACCATGTGCCGCCACTTCCTCGAATGGAGGGAAGAAACCTTACTCCAACTTCCAAAAGAAGATGAAGGGTGAAACTATTCCTATGTTAACACATGGAGGAGCCTGTGACAGTACTATATAAAAAGATAATGAGCATAAATCGATCAAGAAAGTTGAGGAGATCCAAACTCCTATCACTGTGATAAACCATGGTTCTACGACATCAAAAGGTACCTCGAGAGACAAGAGTACCCTGAAATGCGTCAATTACAAATAAGAAGACTCTGAGGAAACTCTCAGCCAAGTTCTTCTTGAGTGGTTTTGTACTATACAAAAGAAATTATGACACGGCCCTGCTCAGATGTGTGGATAGAGACGAAGCAGACTTGATCATAAAGGAAATCCATGAAGGATCCTTTTGGACCCATTCAAGTGGGCACACAATAGCTAAAAAGATCTTGAGAGCAGGCTATTATTGGTTGACAATGGAAACCGACTGCTACCTCCATGCGAGTACATGCCACGCGTGCCATATTTATGCGGATAAAGTGTATGTGTCACCTAGTCCTTTGAACATCCTAACATCACCTTCGCCATTCGTCATAAGGGTCATAGATGTGATTGGACGCATTGAACCGACTACTTCAAACGATCATTAGTTTATCTTGGTAGCCATTGACTACTTCGCCAAATGGGTGGAAGCTGGTTCTTAAGAAAACTTAACCAAACAAGTGGTTGCTCGTTTCATAAAAACGGCAATCATCTGCCCTTATGGGATTCCCAACAAGATCATTAGTGAAAATGGATTGAATCTTAATAACAACATGATGAAGGAGTTATGCAAAAGTTTCAAGATCGAATACCATAACTCATCTCTATATCGTTCAAAGATGAATGACACTATTGAGGCAGCAAAGAAGAACATTAAAAACATTGTTTAAAAGATGGTTAAAACATACAAGGACTGGCACAAGATGCTACCTTTTTCCTTACATGGCTATATTACTTCAGTATGCACTATAACTAGGGCAACCCCGTTCTCTCTCGTATACGGCATGAATGCAGTACTTCTCGTTGAAGTGGAGATTCCCTCACTAAGGATCTTAAAAAATACAAAGCTTGAAGAAGTTGAATGGGTTCAAACGAGGCTTGATCAACTCAACCTTATTGAAGAGAAGCGCATGACAACCCTCTGCCACGGTCAACTATACCATTAGCGACTGAAGAAAGAATTTGACAAGAAGGTTCGTCCTCGAAATTTCCATGCGGGTGACATGGTGCTGAAAAAGTTCCTGCCAATCCATACAGATTCACGGGGTAAGTGGACACCCAAATATGAAGGACCATATGTCGTGAAGAAATCCTTCTCCAGAGGAGCTCTGATTCTCCCAACTATGAACAGTGAAAATCTCTCACTTCTAGTGAACTCGGACGCAGTCAAAAATTACTTCACCTAAAAACAGACTCACTAAGTTGAAAACCCCATGGGGCGACTTATTAAAAATGGGCATCCTGGTGAACCACAAAAATAAAGGTCCAGGAAAAAATTAGGGATAAAATCAAAGGAAATGAAAAACCCTCTAAGTTGAAAATCCCAAGGGGCACCTTAGGCAAAAAAAAGGGTATCCCGGTGGACTAAAAACCAGAATATGCGGTCCAGGAAAAATTTAGGGATATAAAAAAGGCAAGAGGCTTCGGTCTATAAAGAATATGTAAACTCACCACAACAATGGAAACCTGGGACGGTAATAATTGATCCAATCACTCTCCTCGGTAGCAAAGTACTAGGATCTTCAAGAACATAGAAATTATAGCAAAATTGGAATTAAATGGAAATATGAGCTTTTCTCATTGCCATTGTATTTTTACCTTTTTACTTTTTTACAATGACCTCTTTTAGGAACTGCCTCCTTATTCAATCACCCATTTACAGGTCAATTTCTCATAAAAAAATTCTTTTACCAATAGTGTTCTTCATTTTTATTTTTCTACTTGTTTTCGAAATGTCAAATTATTTGTAATAAACAGTGCATTGAAAATGTTAGGGATAATTAAAATCATTGAAGGGAACACGAAATTCACCAATCATAGTAGTGTCCATGAAACTCTTTGGAAACATTTCCAATCCAATTCCAAGACAACCATTTGACAGAGTTAACCAAATCTGATACGGAAAACCTATAAAGTTAGAGAAGGGGCAGGTTCAATCCATGAGGGACCTGGAAGAAGCATTATCAAACATTACCAGTAAAATACTGATTTGGCGCCCAAACGCACTCACCGGTGGAGGGAGCTTGCAGATCGTGTTCATGCACCTCTCTTAGACAAGGATTTGATTGACATGTTCATGGGGATTCTTCATGCCCAATATATAGAAAATATGGTGGGATCCAACTTTCCAACTTTTTGCGAGGTCGTTTTTGTTGGATAAAGATTTGAGAGTCAAGTGAAGAAGTGGAAGATACCATCTGCTGCCACTTCCTCGAATGGAGGGAAGAAACCTTACTCCAACTTCCAAAAGAAGATGAAGGGTGAAAATATTCCTATGTTAACACATGGAGGAGCCTCTGACAGTACTATATAAAAAGATGATGAGCAGAAATCGATCAAGAAATTTTAGGAGATCCAAACTCCATTCACTGTGATAAACCATGGTTCTACGACATCAAAAGGTACCTCGAGAGACAAGAGTACCCTGAGAATGCGTCAATTACAAATAAGAAGACTCTGAGGAAACTCTCAGCCAAGTTCTTCTTGAGTGGTTTTGTACTATACAAAAGAAATTATGACACGGCCTGCTCAGATACGTGGATAGAGGCGAAGCAGACGTGATCATAAAGGAAATCCATGAAGGATCCTTTTGGACCCATTCCAGTGGGCACAAAATAGCTAAAAAGATCTTGAGGGCAGACTACTATTGGTTGACAATGGAAACCGACTGCTACCTCCATGCGAGGACATGCCACGCGTGCCATATTTATGCGGATAAAGTGTACGTGTCACCTAGTCCTTTGAACATCCTAACATCACCTTGGCCATTCGTCATAAGGGGAATAGATGTGATTGGATGCATTGAACCGACTACTTCAAATGAACATTAGTTTATCTTGGTAGCCATTGACCACTTCGCCAAATGGGTGGAAGCTGGTTCTTAAGAAAACTTAACCAAACAAGTGGTTGCTCGTTTCATAAAAAAGGCAATCATCTGCCCTTATGGGATTCGCAACAAGATCATTAGTGAAAATGGATTGAATCTTAATAACAACATGATGAAGGAGTTATGCAAAAGTTTCAAGATCGAATACCATAACTCATCTCTATATCGTTCAAATATGAATGACACTATTGAGGCAGCAAAGAAGAACATTAAAAACATTGTTTAAAAGATGGTTAAAACATACAAGGACTGGCACAAGATGCTACCTTTTTCCTTACATGGCTATATTACTTCAGTATGCACTATAACTAGGGAAACCCCGTTCTCTCTCGTATACGACATGAATGCAGTACTTCTCGTTGAAGTGGAGATTCCCTCACTGAGGATCTTAAAAAATACAAAGTTTGAAGAAGTTGAATGGGTTCAAACGAGGCTTGATCAACTCAACCTTATTGAAGATAAGCGCATGACAACCCTCCGCCACGGTCAACTATACCATTAGCGACTGAAGAAAGAATTTGACAAGAAGGTTCGTCCTCGAAATTTCCATGCAGGTGACCTGGTGCTGAAAGAGTTCCTGCCAATCCATACAGATTCACGGGGTAAGTGGACACCCAAATATGAAGGACCATATGTCGTGAAGAAATCCTTCTCCAGAGGAGCTCTGATTCTCCCAACTATGAACAGTGAAGATCTCTCACTTCTAGTGAACTCGGACGCAGTCAAAAATTACTTCACCTAAAAACAGACTCACTAAGTTGAAAACCCCATGAGCGACTTATTAAAAATGGGCATCCTGGTGGACCACAAAAATAAAGGTCCAGGAAAAAATTAGGGCTAAAATCAAAGGAAATGAAAAACCCTCTAAGTTGAAAATCCCAAGGGGCACCTTAGGCAAAAAAAGGGTATCCCGGTGGACTAAAAACCAGAATATGCGGTCCAGGAAAAATTTAGGGATATAAAAAAGGCAAGAGGCTCCGGTCTATAAAGAATATGTAAACTCACCACAACAATGGAAACCTGGGACGGGAAGAATTGATCCAATCACTCTCCTCGGTAGCAAAGTACTAGGATCTTCAAGAACATAGAAATTATAGCAAAATTGCAATTAATGGAAATATGAGCTTTTCTCATTGCCATTGTATTTTTACCTTTTTACTTTTTTACAATGACCTCTTTTAGGAACTGCCTCCTTATTCAATCACCCATTTACAGGTCAATTTCTCATAAAAAATTTCTTTTACCAATAGTGCTCTTCAGTTTTATTTTTCTACTTGTTTTCGAAATGTCAAATTATTTGTAATAAACAGTGCATTGAAAATGTTAGGGATAATTAAAATCATTGAAGGGAACACGAAATTAACCAATCAAAGTAGTGTCCATGAAACTCTTTGGAAACATTTCCAATCCAATTCCAAGACAACCATTTGACAGAGTTAACCAAATCTGATACGGAAAACCAATGAAGTTGGAGAAGGGGCAGGTTCAATCCATGAGGGACCTGGAAGAAGCATTATCAAACATTACCAGTAAAATACTGATTTGGTGCCCAAACGCACTCACCGGTGGAGGGAGCTTGCAGATCATGTTCATGCACCTCTCTTAGACAAGGATTTGATTGACATGTTCATGGGGATTCTTCATGCCCAATATATAGAAAATATGGTGGGATCCAACTTTCCAACTTTTTGCGAGGTCGTTTTTGTTGGATAAAGATTTGAGAGTCAAGTGAAGAAGGGGAAGATACCATCTGCTGCCACTTCCTCGAATGGAGGGAAGAAACCTTACTCCAACTTCCAAAAGAAGATGAAGGGTGAAAATATTCCTATGTTAACACATGGAGGAGCCTCTGACAGTACTATATAAAAAGATGATGAGCAGAAATCGATCAAGAAATTTTAGGAGATCCAAACTCCTATCACTGTGATAAACCATGGTTCTACGACATCAAAAGGTACCTCGAGAGACAAGAGTACCCTGAGAATGCGTCAATTACAAATAAGAAGACTCTGAGGAAACTCTCAGCCAAGTTCTTCTTGAGTGGTTTTGTACTATACAAAAGAAATTATGACACGGTCTGCTCAGATACGTGGATAGAGGCGAAGCAGACGTGATCATAAAGGAAATCCATGAAGGATCCTTTTGGACCCATTCCAGTGGGCACAAAATAGCTAAAAAGATCTTAAGAGCAGACTACTATTGGTTGACAATGGAAACCGACTGCTACCTCCATGCGAGGACATGCCACGCGTGCCATATTTATGCGGATAAAGTGTACGTGTCACCTAGTCCTTTGAAGATCCTAACATCACCTTGGCCATTCGTCATAAGGGGAATAGATGTGATTGGATGCATTGAACCGACTACTTCAAATGAACATTAGTTTATCTTGGTAGCCATTGTCCATTTCGCCAAATGGGTGGAAGCTGGTTCTTAAGAAAACTTAACCAAACAAGTGGTTGCTCGTTTCATAAAAAAGGCAATCATCTGCCCTTATGGGATTCGCAACAAGATCATTAGTGAAAATGGATTGAATCTTAATAACAACATGATGAAGGAGTTATGCAAAAGTTTCAAGATCGAATACCATAACTCATCTCTATATCGTTCAAAGATGAATGACACTATTGAGGCAGCAAAGAAGAACATTAAAAACATTGTTTAAAAGATGGTTAAAACATACAAGGACTGGCACAAGATGCTACCTTTTTCCTTACATGGCTATATTACTTCAGTATGCACTATAACTAGGGAAACCCCGTTCTCTCTCGTATACGGCATGAATGCAGTACTTCTCGTTGAAGTGGAGATTCCCTCACTGAGGATCTTAAAAAATACAAAGCTTGAAGAAGTTGAATGGGTTCAAACGAGGCTTGATCAACTCAACCTTATTGAAGAGAAGCGCATGACAACCCTCCGCCACGGTCAACTATACCATTAGCGACTGAAGAAAGAATTTGACAAGAAGGTTCGTCCTCGAAATTTCCATGCAGGTGACCTGGTGCTGAAAGAGTTCCTGCCAATCCATACAGATTCACGGGGTAAGTGGACACCCAAATATGAAGGACCATATGTCGTGAAGAAATCCTTCTCCAGAGGAGCTCTGATTCTCCCAACTATGAACAGTGAAGATCTCTCACTTCTAGTGAACTCGGACGCAGTCAAAAATTACTTCACCTAAAAACAGACTCACTAAGTTGAAAACCCCATGGGCGACTTATTAAAAATGGGCATCCTGGTGGACCACAAAAATAAAGGTCCAGGAAAAAATTAGGGATAAAATCAAAGGAAATGAAAAACCCTCTAAGTTGAAAATCCCAAGGGGCACCTTAGGCAAAAAAAGGGTATCCCGGTGGACTAAAAACTAGAATATGCGGTCCAGGAAAAATTTAGGGATATAAAAAAGGCAAGAGGCTCCGGTCTATAAAGAATATGTAAACTCACCACAACAATGGAAACCTGGGACGGGAAGAATTGATCCAATCACTCTCCTCGGTAGCAAAGTACTAGGATCTTCAAGAACATAGAAATTATAGCAAAATTGGAATTACATGGAAATATGAGCTTTTCTCATTGCTATTGTATTTTTACCTTTTTACTTTTTTACAATGACCTCTTTTAGGAGCTGCCTCCTTATTCAATCACCCATTTACAGGTCAATTTCTCATAAAAAATTCTTTTACCAATAGTGCTCTTCATTTTTATTTTTCTACTTGTTTTCGAAATGTCAAATTATTTGTAATAAACAGTGCATTGAAAATGTTAGGGATAATTAAAATCATTGAAGGGAACACGAAATTAACCAATCAAAGTAGTGTCCATGAAACTCTTTGGAAACATTTCCAATCCAATTCCAAGACAACCATTTGACAGAGTTAACCAAATCTGAGACGGAAAACTTATGAAGTTGGAGAAGGGGCAGGTCCAATCCCCGAGGGACCTGGAAGAAGCATTTTCAAACATTACTAGTAAAATACTGATTTGGCGCCCAAACGCACTCACCGGTGGAGGGAGCTTGCAGATCGTGTTCATGCACCTCTCTTAGACAAGGATTTAATTGACATGTTCATGGGGATTCTTTATTCCCAATATATGGAAAATATGGTGGGATCCAACTTTCCAACTTTTTGCGAGGTCGTTTTTGTTGGATAAAGAATTGAGAGTCAAGTGAAGAAGGGGAAGATACCATGTGCCGCCACTTCCTCGAATGGAGGGAAGAAACCTTACTCCAACTTCCAAAAGAAGATGAAGAGTGAAACTATTCCTATGTTAACACATGGAGGAGTCTCTGACAGTATTATATAAAAAGATGATGAGCAGAAATCGATCAAGAAAGTTGAGGAGATCCAAACTCCTATCACTGTGATAAACCATGGTTCTACGACATCAAAAGGTACCTCGAGAGACAAGAGTACCCTGAGAATGCGTCAATTACAAATAAGAAGACTCTGAGGAAACTCTCAGCCAAGTTCTTCTTGAGTGGTTTTATACTATACAAAAGAAATTATGACACGGCCCTGCTCGGATGCGTGGATATAGACGAAGCAGACGTGATCATAAAGGAAATCCATGAAGGATCCTTTTGGACTCATTCCAGTGGGCACACAATAGCTAAAAAGTCTTGAGAGCAGGCTACTATTGGTTGACAATGGAAACCGACTGCTACCTCCATGCGAGGACATGCCACGCGTGCCATATTTATGCGGATAAAGTGTTTGTGTCACCTAGTCCTTTGAACATCCTAACATCACCTTGGTCATTCGTCATAAGGGGCATAGATGTGATTGGACGCATTGAAACGACTACTTCAAACGAACATTAGTTTATCTTGGTAGCCATTGACCACTTCGCCAAATGGGTGGAAGCTGGTTCTTAAGAAAACTTAACCAAACAAGTGGTTGCTCGTTTCATAAAAAAGGCAATCATCTTCCCTTATGGGATTCCCAACAAGATCATTAGTGAAAATGGATTGAATCTTAATAACAACATGATGAAGGAGTTATGCAAAAGTTTCAAGATCGAATACCATAACTCATCTCTATATCGTTCAAAGATGAATGACACTATTGAGGCAGCAAAGAAGAACATTAAAAACATTGTTTAAAAGATGGTTAAAACATACAAGGACTGGCACAAGATGCTACCTTTTTCCTTACATGGCTATATTACTTCAGTATGCACTTTAACTAGGGCAACCCCGTTCTCTCTCGGATACGGCATGAATGCAGTACTTCTCGTTGAAGTGGAGATTCCCTCACTAAGGATCTTAAAAAATACAAAGCTTGAAGAAGTTGAATGGGTTCAAACGAGGCTTGATCAACTCAACCTTATTGAAGAGAAGCGCATGACAACCCTCTGCCACGGTCAACTATACCATAAGCGACTGAAGAAAGAATTTGACAAGAAGGTTCGTCCTCGAAATTTCCATGCAGGTGACCTGGTGCTGAAAAAGTTCCTGCCAATCCATACAGATTCACGGGGTAAGTGGACACCCAAATATGAAGGACCATATGTCGTGAAGAAATCCTTCTCCAGAGGAGCTCTGATTCTCCCAACTATGAACAGTGAAGATCTCTCACTTCTAGCGAACTCGGGCGCAGTCAAAAATTACTTCACCTAAAAACAGACTCGCTAAGTTGAAAACCCCATGGGGCGACTTATTAAAAATGGGCATCCTGGTGGACCACAAAAATAAAGGTCCAGGAAAAAACTAGGGATAAAATCAAAGGAAATGAAAAACCCTCTAAGTTGAACATCCCAAGGGGCACCTTAGACAAAAAAAAAAGGGTATCCCGGTGGACTAAAAACCAGAATATGCGGTCCAGGAAAAATTTAGGGATATAAAAAAGGCAAGAGGCTCCGGTCTATAAAGAATATGTAAACTCACCATAACAATGGAAACCTCGGACGGGAAGAATTGATCCAATCAGTCTCCTCGATAGCAAAGTACTAGGATCTTCAAGAACATAGAAATTATAGCAAAATTGGAATTAAATGGAAATTTGAGCTTTTCTCATTGCCATTGTATTTTTACATTTTTACTTTTTCACAATGACCTCTTTTAGGAACTGCCTCCTTATTCAATCACCCATTTACAGGTCAATTTCTCATAAAAAAATTCTTTTACCAATAATGCTCTTCATTTTTATTTTTCTACTTGTTTTCGAAATGTCAAATTATTTGTAATAAACAGTGCATTGAAAATGTTAGGGGTAATTAAAATCATTGAAGGGAACACGAAATTACTTTGATTTTGAAATGTCTGAATGATAAGCACGGTTTCTGAATAACGCATTCGGTGCACTGGACACAAAATCACAAATCACAAGCGTTCTTGTTAAAAACACTAAAAGGTTGGCTTCCTCGTTCTAACTCGAGGAGAGACTTAAACGAATGGTTGAGGTGTCTGTTATGTTTTTTTGCAGGTTATTACTTGCCTTCTCCTTACAATCCAACTCCTAGTTATAGGTCCCTAACCTCCCTCTACTTTCCACCATTTTTACTCTTTACATTCCTCATAAATGCTTCTGTCTGTAACGTCTGTCATCATTTATAACTGTTACATAACGATAACCTCTTTAGTAATTGCAAATCTCTATTACTAATGCATCACCATTTCTTGTGACCCTTCAAATGATCTTCTGTCATCGAACCCGACTTATATGGGCTATAGATACAATATGATTGTCTAACTTGCATCCTAAATAAACTTCGGCTTATAAGTATGGTCGTCTGACTTGTTAATCTTATCAACTTAGCTATAAAGATTTCTGGGATGTACATAAGCCCCCGATCACTAGATTCCTCTGGAATGAAGTGTTCAGAAAAACAATCTTGAAATTCCTTTTCTTCGACACCAAGTTTATGCTCGGTTTTTGTCAGCTACCTTAATTAGGGTAAGACTTTTTCTCCCACTTCTTCATGATGGCTTTTATGGGAACTCCCGCTTTCATCATTACCCTTTTGATATCAATTCTTCTGACTGTTACATTTCTTTATTTAAAAAAGGCTTAATTTTTTGTTCAAAACATTTTTTCCAGGAAATCTTCTTCTCAAGTGTTTCAGCTAATTCCTATTTCTCCTCTCGGACTCAAGGTTTTATTTCTTTTCTATTTTATTATTATTATTAGTACGTCTTCATGTTCATTTACCCTCACTACTAGTGATAGGAATAGGATTTGGAATTTTTGTATGCGTGAGTATGAGGGTTATTTGAATAGAGCGGACTTTGACCGGATTCTTAGGGAAGTTTATAGTGAAATCCCTTCACCTAATATGAATGCTGATTTGGAGTCTTCCTCCTCAGGTTCTTCAGATATCCAGATGGAAGTAACAAGATTTTTTATTGACAAAGAAGTTTTGAGTTATGACCGTAGCATTATCGACGAAAACTACATCTTGAACCTTTATTCTACTACTTTGATTTCCTCCACGAGAAATGAAGAAGATGTTAAACTAGGGCCCTATGTAGTAGGTGAGAAGGTTTATGTTACTCATCCCAAAGGAGTGTTGGAACAACATTTTTATTTTTATTCTGGAGTCATTGTAGACTTTAAAATCCGCATTCCCTTTATCGACTTTGAGGTTGATCTCCTCAAAACCTTAAATATAGCTCCTTCCCAACTATACCCTAATTGTTGGGGCTTTATTAAGGCTTTTGAGATCGTTTGTGAGACCGTTAACATATTGCCGACCCTAGGTTTATTCTTTTCATTCTTCGAGTTAAAAGGTGCAGAGAAAGGAGGTTGGGTTTCTCTCAACGGCATACCGGGCAAGAGCTTCTACAGGAATATACTATTAATTATAAGGGTTTTAAAGACAAATTCCTCTGAGTTAAAAGTGGAAAAAGATGTCCCCAAATCATGTATGCCTTGGACAAGAATTATCGTTTCCTGATCTATTGGTTGTATAACCCTTTACCTATCTCTGGTTTTGATTATGATAAACTAAATGGCCTAGAACTTCGATCTTTGGCTGTGTTAGACGCTTTCTGAGTAGTGAAAGTAAAAGATCTTCTACAAATAGTTGATGACCTTGAACAAATCCTTAATTATTTGGGTAACATATATACACTTATTTATCACATTGTTATTATATTATTGGTCACTTTTTTATTGGTTTGGTCTATTTTATTCCAGCTACGATGACAAACCTCAAACTCTCCGAACAGAAGAAGTTGATGGCCGAAGCTAGGGTGAGGCGTGGAGAACAATCCACTTCAAAAAGTGACCTCTCGAGAATTCATGTTCGGGCTCTCAAAAGAAAGAAACAGGATGTTGCTAAAGTGATACCTGCCATATTAGAGACCCAGCCGACCATCGCCCATAATGCAGAAGACCCAAAGCTCCATTCTTCCAAGAAAATGAAGACTCTGATTAGTGATGATATCAGTCAAGCTGAATTGACCATTACCACCCTTAAGCAAGATTCAAATAGTTGTCACCAATATAAACCCTCTTCCAAATTTAACTTCTGGTCCAACAACTTTGACTGGCTGAGGTATCTCTATGATCACCTAAATGCAAATGAGGACGTTGATAAGGTAAAACCTATTGGTGCTCAATAATTGACCCAGAATATTGGGGCCTATTTAATGAGATGTCCAGTGATGACTCAAGGTTTATTCAAAGTGAGCAAGGCTCATGAGAAAAATAAGACTCCTCTTTCTTAGGAGATGACTCAGCTGAATGCCAACTTAAAGGTTCATACCGATAAAGTGGAGGAGATAAACAAGCGTTTGTCAGAGATTAAAAATCACAAGGAAACTTGGGATTCCTAGTTATTGGAAATGACTAAACAGAAAAAAGTTTCTAAATCCAGATGCTTAGAGCTAGAAACATCCAACGCCGGTTTGGTCCTCGAATTAGGGAAAACTCGGGCTATAAATGAAACCCTAAAGAAATATCTACAAAATGCCCAAGTGGACCTACTTTTTACTGGAGACGAGGCTTTTAAAAGAGCTAAAGCCCAAGCATTATGCATCATGCCTGACCTTAATGTGTGGAAGATGGATTTCTTTAAGACCGTGGTGGATGGCCAACTGGTGGACCTGGAAGAAGCTTCTCCTGAAGCAGATTTTTTGGAAGATGCGGCGACTAACAACCCTACTCCTGAGGTTCAAGAAGATGAGAACAATGATCCTTAAGTTTTGTTAATGATCGGCCATCTATGGTGATGTGCCTTTTGTAATAATTTTCGAACAATGTTTCCTTATTTTTGTTATATGTGTGATCCTCTAGACGAGCCCCTTTTGAGTATGCTAATATCATTTTGTTGTATGTACTGAGTCTCTCTGATCTCAAAAGTTTTTTGGTCTAAGTAATTTATTTAACATTGTCGGGTAACAACTGATTTATTCTAGAGAGATAATATCTTAGATTTTATTTAGGCCATAGGTATATTAACATAGCCCGGTCATAGCCGATTATGCCAGAGGTATATTAACTTGGACTTTAGTTAGGATAGAGGTATATTAATGTATCCCGGCCGCAGCTGATTATGCCAGAGGCTTTAAGTTGCTTGGACTTCAGTTAGGCCAGAGGTTTTATTAATGTTGCCCAGCCGCAGCCGATTATGCCAAAGGCTTTAAGTTTTTTGGACTTCATTTAGGCTAGAGGTTTTACTAACGTTGCTCGGTCGCAACTGATTATACGTGAGGATTTAAGTTTTTCGGAATTTAGTTAGCCCAGAGGTTTTATTAACGTTTCCCGGCCGTAGTCGATTATGCCTCATTAAAAACCCGTTCCTTTTCAAGGGAAAGAGTGCATCCCTGCCATTTTTATTCAACATATTTATTACATAATTTAGCTGAGATAAAGCTTAAGACTAGTTACATTCCATGTCTTGGGCATCTCAATACCTTCCAAGCTTTCAAACTTGTAAGCCCCATTATTCAACCTCTAACGAACATGGTAGGATCCTTCCCAATTCGGAGCTAGCTTTCCCCTCTTCATATGATCGGTCACCCTTTTTACTACCAAGTCTCCCTTGTGAAATCCCATTTGCCTTACTTTGATATTGAACCTTTGCGCAATTCTATGTTTATTTGTGAACTCTCTAATGTTAGTTGTTTCCCTTATCTCATCGAATATATACGCTGAATTATTTAAACATTCTGAGTTGGCGCTTTCATCGAAAGTTATACGCCTCCATCTCGATGTATGGTTCTCAACCGATATCATTGCATCCGTGTCGTAGACATTCTAAAGGGGTCTCCCTAGTAGTTGAATGTGGCGTAGTATGATAAGACCATAAAATTTCAAATAAGTACTCGGCCCACAATCCCTTGGCTTCATCCATCTTCTTTTCATCTCGAATAAAATGATTTTGTTCGGGGCCTCTACTTGACCATTTGCTTGAGGATGTTCTACTAAAATGATTCTATTTTGTATACCTAGGTCTTTTCAAAATTCTACAACCAATGCGCTAGCGAATTGTACGCCATTGTCTAATACAATAACCCTGAGCAAACTATAATGACATATTATGTTTTTCTAGTTGAATCGGTGTACCCTTTCTGTTGTGATTCGTGCCACTGCTTCTGCCTCCACCTATTTAGTGAAGTAATAAATGTAACACCCTTCTAAACCCCGCAGAAAATATAAAAATAAATCAGAGTAAATATCATGCATTTCACAAAAGGGTGTCACATGTATTTTCAAAACATCACAAACACCTGTCATGCTCAATAACACTTAAACTAATTTCATGCTTTTCAAGAACTTTCACATTAGCATGTAGCAGCGGATTTACTTCAATCATGATAGACATAAAGAAAGTCTCATGCTCATCTCATTCATAATCAATACTTAGGTATAAAAGCCAATACTTCATACAATTCAAATAAACATAAAAGCATAACGAAGAGTACATAGTGTATCTCTCAAAACATAAACTGAAACGATCCTAATGTTACATGATCAGAGCATGACTCGACCCAACATAAAAACAGAAACTAAATCAGTTACTCCAATGGCTACCTCGCGCTAGAAACAACTCTACTCCTCGGTACCTGAGCGATGTCTTATAAAACATCATTCCAACAAAAGGGTGAGAATTCACATCATTATTGAAATCATAAGATAATAATTAATTTAAAGGCATACAAACATAATTATAATCATTCTCACACTTCAAAGTTTCATCAACAAAGTATTACTCAAGTAACCATACAATTCACCATTTCACCAATTCAACAAGTCACATACATACACATACTTCCATATAACAAACATATATGCAACGTGACTTGATGCAAGACTCAATGCAACTTATGCCATATGGTACCAACACTTGTTATTATTTTTCGGTTTTTACATTTAAACCGAGTCCGCCCCCTGGACCAATAACAAACAAAAGCCCGTCCCCTAAGCTTTCAAACCCTGCTCTAGGTTTGAGACAAGTCACTAGCTCCCATGGAACTAACAAGCATTGCCTCTTGACACAAATGATGCGTATGCAATCAACAATCATATGCAATTAAGACCATTCCCTAATCTTAATATCCAAACATATCTTCAATAATTCATCACACTTGAATTACCACACAATTGCCCACACAATCACATTTTCATAATCAAGACATTCTTACTTCAAACGTTACCACTACACATAGCAAGTAATTCACAAGAATCAACACAATTCCACCACAATTCTCAAAACACACGATACCGATTAAACATAGAGTAATTAATTTGTCATCAATAATTAACTCAATATATTTGATAAATAATCCATATCTAAATAAATAATCAATATTTAATCAAATGATCAATATTTAAATAAATAGTCAATATCTAAATAAATAATCAATTTTTTGAATAAAGTTCCATTAATTAATAAAGTTTAAATATTTCAAATAAATATTTACTATTCAATTCACTATTCAAGAATTATTCAATATTCTATAAATAGTCAACATTTTAATAAATAATCAACATTTTATAAATAACCAATTTTTTTAATTAAATAATCAATAATTATTCAATATTAAACAAACCTTAAATATTTTAAATAAATATTTAGTATTTAACTAAACACTCCAATTTGTAATAATACAATTATGCTTTTTATTCAAGCTACCACTAACACATTATAAGAGAACTCAACAACAAACTAACTATTCAATTCAATTTAACCAACATTTGAATCAATTTCAAAGTCAGATAACTCTAACAAGTTCCATTTCTATTCTTTCACAGGAGAACTAACACATTTACTAACCTACACTAATTTTTTTTAAGCTACCAGTATAGCTAAACATAATAACTAATTCAACCTAACAAGTTTCAAAATCGTAATAACTAACTCCAACGGTTTTTCACTAACTCAAATTGCACATGCAACTAACTCTTGAATTTCAAATTTAAGTACATAACAAAAATGAACAAGAGCTAATTTTATATTAATCTAGATTACCTTTTATATCAAATTATTATTTAAATAAAATTTCAATAAATAATAGACATTCAAAATTAAATATAATTTCATTTATTAGTAAAGTTTCGTTACAGTAACAAATGCAAAAACACATGTCATGCTTACATTAATTATTAATGAATTAAATGGAAAGATGCTACAGTTTTTGAATGTTATTAGAAAATATGTCAGTTGATTATCATAATGTTTTTTGAGTATCTGTTATATTTAAAGTAGGTATAATATCTTTGGCACCTCCATAGAAAGAATGTTAGAAATAAATAACGTTATCATTGTTAATGTGTACATGAAAAATTCATATATTATTCTTATTTTTCATACACTGTTGTAAGGGAGATCGGATAAAAAAAATGAAAAATATATTCCAGCCAATGTCTCTTTTACAGTTGTGGATTAAATTTTAATTAACCTTCATTCTTAATTTATTTAGGAATAATAAGTTCTCATTTAGGGAAAGAAAATCTAAATGCAAGGATCTCATGTTGCATCCTCATTACTTTACTACGTTATAATACTTAGGGATTAGGGATGACCTAGTGGGTATCCAGAAAATTATGCACAATGGGTAGGGTAAAAATCTGCAAAAATAGGTACGGGTATGGGCTCGGGTAATTACCCACTTAAATAAGCGGGGATGGGCACCTTAATAGTCAGTCCGCCCCATACCCGCACAATATATATTTATATATTTTAATTTATATTATTATATAAAAATAAATATTTATAAAATTTAAAAAAAACATCAATTTTAAATTACTACATATTTAATATACGTGATCATTTATTTCATAATTCAACAATACAATTTTTTAAAAACTTTTTAATATTTTTAAAAACTTAAAATATTATGATATTTTATACTTGATATATTTATTTTTATTAGAAATACGGGTAACAGGTACGAGTACGGGCACTTATATACCCATAGGGTACGAGGACAGGTGTCAATTTTGATACCCAAGCGGGTATGGGCTCGGGTACGGAGATTTTTTTTCAATTGCGGGTATGGGGACGGGTACTATAGTACCCTACCCATACCCTGCATATTGCCATCCCTATTTGGGATGACAATGGGCAGGGTATGGGTAGGGTACTATAGTATCCGTCGCCCATGCCCGCAGTTGAAAAAAATTCCCGTACCCGAGCCCATACCCGCATTGGGTCTCAAAATTGGCATCCGTCCCTGTATCCTATGGATATATAAGTGCCCGTACCCGTATCCGTTACCCGCATTTTTAATAAAAATAAATATATCAAGTATAAAATATCATAATATTTTAAGTTTTTAAAAATATTAAAAAGTTTTTAAAAATATTAAAAAGTTTTTAAAAAGTTTATTGTTGAATTATAAAATAAATGATCACGTATATTAAATATGTAGTAATTTAAAATTGGTGTTTCTTTTTAAATTTTATAAATATTTATTTTTATATAATAATATAAATTAAAATATATAAATATATACTGTGCTGGTATGTGGCGGGTTGGGTACTAAGGTGTCCATCCCCGCACCCATCCCCGCTTATTTAAGTGGGTAATTACCCGAGCCCGTACCCGTACCCATTTTTGCGGGTTTTTACCCTACCTGTTGTGGGTAATTTTCTGGGTACCCACTGGGGATGGGCCAAATTGCCATCTCTAATAATACTTAACTAGTAGAAGACCTGTGCGTCCCCACGGGTAAAAGTATTTATATCTTAAGATCATTTGATAAGGTTTGGTTGTTGTTTATAATTGATATTATAAAATCACTAATAACCACAAATATTAAAAAATAAATACATAACAAATCATCGACATTATAAATTTAATATGTCTAATAACTATTAAATATTTATAAATATCATTAATAATTATAAATATTTAATTGATTAAAAAAAATTGTGGTGATAGTGACCCGTGAAAATAGTGAGTTTCAGTGATAAAATTCACAGAAGATAGTAAAATTTTCAAATATCACTCTCATTGTTTCCTTAGAATACAATGATAAATTGATAGTTTGAGTGATAAATTTAATAATTTATAGTACATTGAAAGTAATATTTATACAATGAGATCTAATTGGTTGTGTCCCGTGCGATTTCAAAACTTATACTATTTATATTAAGTTTATTGGTATTTGTACATAAATAATTATACAGCACAATCATATTGAAAGGATCATTGTGTGTTAGGTTCAGTACATGAGCGACAATTCAAATGGACATTGAGAGGAAAATTTATGTTTTTTTTCCGCCTGAATCTAACTGGTAGTGTCCCGTGATATAATTTCATTTCATGAGCAACAATTCAAATGCACAGTGAGAGCAATATTTATGCATGTTTTTTCCTGAATCTAACTGATAGTGTCCCGTGTTATAATTTAATTCTGTGAACAATTCAAATGCACATTGAGAGAAATAGTTATGCATGTTTTTTTGCCTGAATCTAACTGGTAGTGTCCCATGTTATAAGTATGGTTGAATCAATATTATGCTTTTTCTAAACACCATTATGAAATCAACACTTTAGTGCCAATTTCCATGAGACTTTCTCTTTTACTATCTTTCTTCATCAAATTTCACTATTGTCTTCTATTTCTTCATAAATTTCACATATGATATGTAATAGTATTTATTTCACTAATGTAGGTTGGCATCTACTGATTTTTTGTCACATAATTTTTTCCCGGAATAAACTTGTACTGATTTGTTTCCCAGTCTGTTGGCATCTAATTTAATCTTATGACAGAGTCATGCATAATGTCTACGCATTAATTAGCTATGCAACTCATAAAAGGTGTCTATATATACTATGGAAATATTTCATGGACATTAGAAGAATATCATTTATGTGGGTCCATTGAATCTAAATTACAGGATGAAACCATTTCTATGTTGCAGAATCACATTGTATCACTATGATTTTGTCAAACTTTGAAGCAAAATGCATTGTGACAAAAAGGCTCATCCTCGTGACGTACTTGCTACATCGAGGTCTAACATTTACCCCAGCAACAACAAACGGATACTCGAACACAACTCCCTTTCTTCCTTGCTTCATCAAAAGATTCTAAAAGAAAGTCTGCAAAATCAACAACAAAATTCCAAGATATGAGTTGCGTAAATTTTATTCTAAATGGAATTATAATTGTAGTACTTTAACAATGTAATAAGTTAATTAAGAATGAGTGAAACTAAAGTAATGACATAGTCCGAACAACATGAAATAATTTGTAAAGACAACTTTAAATGTAACTAACGTCAGAGAATATAGCATGACCCCTAATTATTTAACAAAACTAATTATGAATGAGACACAGGGGGATATTTAAAAAGATCCTGTAAAATCCTGTAAGTCTTCTCCATAATGAAAACTCCAAATAATCACTTGTCACACTGTTTTTTGGAAAATGCATAGCGACAAAACGGTATTGGCAGGTGATACTAATACCGTTATTCACCGTTTTTATGTTAAAGAGCAAATTGTAGTTAATTCACACCGCGAAGACCACATTCACTATCGCAACACCTATATCAACCAATATCACAAAAGCCTTTACACGACCACAACGCAATCGCAACAGAGTTTTAAAACCTATAAGGCAGCCATTAAACCACTGATCCATTTTTCCAAATTTAAAAATTTATTGGACATCTAAATCTTAAAGTTGAATTGATAAACCAAGTTAATAGTAAAAAGGTTTTACTATTATCAAAACAGAAAGCTTGTTGCTTCAACTTATTTAACACTCCAAATAACTACCAGAGTACTATGATGTGTTACTTATATCTTAAGCAATGCTCATTCCACGTCTCTTCCTTCCGATTGACACCGAGTCCAAAAACATAATCCTGACTTCGGACCTTGTATACCGTTCAGCCAGATAATGGCACCATTCGTATGATTTATGTATTAGTTAAAACTGTAATTCATATAGTCAGGTAGTGAGAGTTCTATAGCAGGAAAAAAATAGAGTATTTGGTATAATATATATGGCAAATTATTACAAACCAGATTAAAAGTGTGTTGTTGAAACAGTTTAATGTATAAGGATGAGATTGATACCTTGTCATTAGGAATGCGGGATATTCTTCAAAACATAGCAGAGTTAAAAACGGCTGGGAAAAGGAAAAGTCAAACGGTCATATGTTCCGATAGTGTTGCAGAAAGATTCCTGGTTTGGAAATGATATATACATAAGATGAATTAGAAATGCAGAATATATGTTCTTGGGAGTTTGTTGATGTAACAGGGCTGTAACAACAAAAAAAAAGCAGGACAAAGATTGAATTTCAAAACAGCAGGGTAAGTAGTTATATATAGTTGAAAAAACAATGATAGTTCTTACATCTTGAAGAGTAATAATCTCCCCAATAATTATGACATCCCTCATAAAGGAAAAACATATATCTTCAACATGACCTTAGGAACCAGTTTGGTGTGAAATGGAGGGTGAACTAACTTGTGATGGAATGTTGTCTCGAAATTTGATATAGCAAATTATCAATATAATTGTAATAGTTAGAAAACATAAGTTATTAAGAATGGAAGATTTCACAATATTGGGAGTTACACAAGTAAAGAGAATACAAAACATACGTTGAAATGAACTCGGTGACTTGAGGATGGTCATAATTTAGATGTAACTTTGACCCGTTCCATGCATTGGAGAGGTTAAGTTTTCCAATTGCTGCAAGAAAATTGAAAATAACGTTACGATTACAATTAGTTTAAATGGTATTTCTAAGAGTTGCAATTAAGAATATTTGGCATGTTAAGCTTTCCTCATGTCCTGCATGTTATCATTTTGCATGTCTCTCTTGCCTGCCAAATCCATAATCCCGCAGATCTTTTAACTCGATCCAACAAATTCACAGTAAAGGAAAAGTTGAACCAGGAGGAAGTAAGAACAGCAGCATCCAATGCTTGACAATTTCCAATAGCGAAGATTAAAGAGAATGGATAAAAAGTAATCATACTGCCTTTGTTTTCCATCTTGCTTTAGAGATGTGACGAAGCTCTTCAGTCCGATCGTTCATATCACTGCAATTTGCCCATAAGCTTTATGAAATACTGCCTTTAAAATATTGATTGATTAAAGAGAATTTAAAAAAAGTTTAATGAAACATTTGTATCAAATAAAGAAAGAGATAGAACACAGTAAAAGTGTGTTAAACAACAAATAAAATAAGATATACCCTAGTATATAGGTCGTTTCTCATCCACAGAACCAGATACATCCACGGCCAGATAGCCAATGTGCTTATTCCCTTCGTCTTAGAGCGCAAGCGTAAAGCCATCTGTGTTGCAGATGTCAAGTTTGGATGCACCAGAAATCTAGCTGCAACCTCCATTGAAAATTTGTAAGTACTAAAGACACGGTCAACCGGATCCCTAAGTATGGTAACCACAGAAGTTCTATCCTTTGAAAGTTTAGACGTAATGCTATAGTCATCATGTGTAACTAACAGTCTACATTTTTCTTTGCTGCAAATACACATAAACAACAGAAAATAAGTAATATATGATAGATTTCATAGTAAATTTTAACATGGAGAAATGTCTTTTCAAAAATGAACTATGGGTACGTTTAACCTAATGCAAGTTTTTTTGCTTTACAATCCCGTGATCTGTCATTATTTTAGGGCTACTCACAGGAATTGACACCAACTTTACTCAATGAACAACCTAAATAATCATTATTAATATTCTTAACAAAATAAATATAGCAAGAATAGAATAAATACGTGCATAATGAGTGAAAACCCGGGCATTACCTTAGATCAAAGCGTAACTTATCATACGACCGAGGACATTCCAAATAGCCAGGATACAATTTTCTCAAAAAGCTGCATCAAAACAAAAAAAACAAAAAAAAAACACAAACAGAATAAATCAAAACAGGTCTATAAATTCCTTCAACAGAAAAAGCTCAAAAAAAAAAAAAAACTCAAACTGAAATTCACCAGTGAAAATAAATGCGCTCTCCCGTTCTCGGAACATGCAAGAAAAACAACAAATCCTTAAGCGCGTGCTTATCTTTATCTTTCTGTCTAATCTCTCTATCAAGCGAAGAACTCGCCCAACTCTTAACAACTCTTTCACATTCTCCAAAATCATTTTCCGCAAAACAAACACTCACTGCCACAAAAAAAAATCAAAATATCAAATTCAAACAAATACTAATCCAAAAACAAAAAAAAAATCGTGAATCGATATACCTAATCCAAAGAGAATCATCAAGACGAAGAACTTGATAATATGATTCATACACGAAATCCCTAACCAGAAAGACAAAAAAAAATTGCATGAATTGAATGAAAATGTTAAAGAGAGAAACAAAAAATGTTAGGTAATGGATTATGGACCTACCTGTATTGAATTTCGGGATCTCGTGCTCTAAAATTTTGATAACAGTGTTGGGATTTGGTAGGACAGAAATCGCGATTGAGGTAAACGCAAAAACCATTTTTTTGGTTCATTAGGAAGGTCGTGAGGTGAAGAGGAAGAATATGGCTTTGATTTTTTCATTGGAGGTGGTGGTGGTGGTATATAGGACGGAGAAAGGGGACGGCGGCGGGGATTGGGTTTAGGGTTTGTGGGTAAACTGAGAGATCGAAGAGAGAGAGAAAACTGGAGAAAGAGAGAGAGAGAAGTGAAAAATGAAAGAGCAAGAGAGAGAAAAGTGGAAAACGGGGAAAGTGAGAGAACCAATGTGGTTTTGGAGGAAAAAGCAATATTATAATTGGAACCAATGTCCATTCAACACTTGGATTTATTTTGGTGAAACGCAAGTCAAGTTTTAGAGTGAATTACTTAATTACAGAAATAACCTTTTGGTAGTGTTAATTTTTTATGTGGAAAGGGCAATTTAGTCAGTTTGGTCAACTTCTTAGTAATGAGTAGATAGTAGATAATCGCTAAGCTACAGTATTGAAACACATGGGGACTATTTCCTCTCATTGTACGCTACAGGATATTAGTTTAAGAAAATACATTTATTTTCATTTCCTACACTGCTATGCTACAGTATCAACAAATATATAAATATTCCAAATTCCAATGGGTTACTTCATATTGAATGGATCACTATAGTATACCAACACATCAATTCCAAACACAATTAAATTAACATATCTCAAAGATTATCTCTAAAACCTAACAATTTCAATTTCATGAAAAAATTAGAGATTTCAACCTAAACATGTTTCTACCCATTAAATCTATCAAATAATCCCAATAATTAGGTAAAAACCCACCCTTACCTTGATTTTCTCGAATTTCTTGAACTTTTTCTTCTCTTCTCCTCTTCTTCTTCTTCTCTCCTCTATTCTTGCCTCCTTTCCAACTCTTTCTCTTTTTCTATTGTCTCTTACTCTTTTTTGTTAAACCCTAACAAAAGTCATTAACCTATTGGGCTTAACTCAACTCACTCTCACTTACTATTCACACTCTCTAATAGGCCCAATTAATAATTTCTACAAATTCAATATTTTATTCCACCAAATAAAATAGTTAAAACAAATCAATTAATCAATAAATCAGTTAACTCAAATAAATTAAATAAATCAATTATTTCAAATAAGTCCAATAAATCAATTAATCCAAATAACTCAAATAAATCAATTTAATTTATATAATTCAATAAATCAATTAATTCATATAATTCAAACAATTCATATAAATTCAATAAATCAAATAATTCAAATAGATCAATTAATTCATAAAATTGCTCAATTAATTGAAATAAATAAATAATTACTGAAATTGGGGTGTTACAATCAACAACTACTATCAAGAATTTTAGTTGCCTGACCGCCACGGGGAAGGGACTGTTGAAACAGTATTAGGGGGGTGTTTTTATCGTCTCCACAGGGATTGTCGATATTAGATGCTTGTCGTTCAATAGTTACAATGTTTTAAGTTCAAGACTTTCAGATGGTTCTCGATTTCGGTTAACATTAATTGGTAGCAAAGAGTTTGTAAGGGTTTTTAGAAAAGCATGTCAAGGTTAGGTTTCGCTAATCCTTTTCACATATATCCGATTAATCAAGCATATGAACTTAGTTTCCGACCAATACAACCGCGTATCCTCCCGACTAAGTTTATGTCTAAAGAAAATTCGTGAGTATCGTTGTTTAGACCGTTAGATGATGTCTCACGCTAACAATCGAAACAACAATCGTTAAGATCAACACAAAGCGAATAACAAATCCCAAATCTATGTCTAGAGTTTGGTTTTTAAGAGATGAAATTATTAGGTCATGATTTGCAAAATCTATGTCTAGAGCAGTACAAACCACACATGAATCATTAAGAGCAAGTAACTTCATCTATATTGATCAATAACTTTGTTCATATACAAAAGATCAAAAGAAATACATATGATCAAGATCAACTACATCTAACCTTAACACAAAAGTGTTTAGCTACTCATTCTCATGGTAGCTTGGATGACAAGTTAAGTTGCAAAGCTTTTGGAGCATCAATCTTCAAAGGTTCAAGGATTGAAGCATAAAAGCTTTGGAACTAATAAAATTAATAAAAGATGAAGTTTTTGATATCTCAAGAGTTTTCTAGGTTACCAAGATTGTTTCTCCAAGTGTTTTTTTTCAAGTCCCCCTCAAAAATATCTAACCAACACACTAAATAGCACTTTCTGCCCAGACAAATTCGCCAGGCGAGCTACAAAATTTTCCTGGCAAAACCTTTAAGTACAACCCACGTGCCAGAACAGTGCAAAGAACCCTGAGAAAAAAACTTGAATTCGCCAGGCGAATTCCAGACTCGCCAGGCGAATTCCAGACTCGCCAGGCGAGTTAATTTCGCCACCTAGTCGCCTGGCGAATGTTGCAGCGAATCACTTCCAGAAGCCACTCAATTTGAAGATCCATTCGCCAGCTGACTCGCCAGGCACTCGCCTGGCGAATTTCTCCTTCCGCCACTCATTCGCCAGGCGAATTCACTGTTTGTTGCAGACACGCGACGTTGCTCATTTCATCGTGTTTTCTTCCAATTTTTGCCTCGTCCTTTTTACGAAAAATGCTGCAAAACTAACAAAAACATCAAATAGGGCAAAATAAAACATTGATTCAAAAATCACTTAAAAATAAGCTGTTTTACATTTAAGGCATTTGGAAAAGAGCTTAAAAATGCAGAAAATTAATCTAAAATTCATTTACAATCAGATACTTATCAAACTCTCCCCAATTTGCCTTGTTGTTTGCCCTCAAACAAAATTTAGTGTTAACAACTACAAACAAGAATTCCAAGCACTAAATCAACCGAAAACATCAATGGTTCAAACTTGACACCTACACGCACAAAGTATTTCCACAAAGTTGCATAGAATCCAAGCACAATTATGAGTTAAGTTCTAAACACAACTTACACAATGCAAAATCAAGTTCCTACCAGCTCAAGTTGAATCATCTAACTTCACTTATTATTAACACACTATGTACATAATTACATACGGGACAAAACACTCTCACAAGCAATCGTGCCACATCCGGAATCATTCATGCATTCATCTCACAAAGTTATCAAAAATAAGTAGAAACTAAGATCACAAAGGACTTTTATGGTTGTAATTTGGACGGGGTAAAAACAAGGGACATATGTACACGGCCATTGAATCAAGAAAGGATAAATTTCATGAAGAGCATTTTTCTTTTTAAACATAAACCTTCTTGCTTAAACTTCAAACACTAATTCTCCCTATGCATTCTCTTTTCTGGCGTTGATTCTTATACTTTTTTTTTCTCTTTGATTTTTCCTTTTCTTTTTTTTTCTTCATTCTCTTATTGAATTCATTTGAGAATGCATTGTATCCACCATTCTTTTCTCCTTTCAAAATTAAACCATTCTCCCCAACCTCAACAGTACTACAAGTTCATTTTAAATACTCTTCAAAACATGTTAACATTCGGGTTCATGATTCACAAAAAAAAAATATTTCTTTTTAGGCTCAAAAGGAGTTTCAAATACGCGCACACTCACAAGGTTACTCTGAAGTATTTTTGGAACGGTGGTTTTCCTCGTAGTGCTCAAAAATTGCCTTGATCATTTCTAAGTTTCCAATCATTTAAACAACTCACAAGATTAAACATGAACAAGACGAGTAAAACAACGATTACTTGACTCTCTTTTTGGTGAACAATGGAAAGCATCTCACTTTTGTGGTTTTGTCCTAATTGATTCAACCATGAACAAGTATTTACAACATAATGCATTATCATAATTTGTATAAAGCACCAACTCACAATCATGCTAAAATTATACACAACACATTCACACTTTGATTGTGCACACAATCAAGAATTCTATCATCACCATCAATGTTTAATGCTAACAAAGCACCCTTCTTGTGCTAACACAAAATTTTCAAAAATTAAGGACAATTGTCACTTTCTTTGCGCAAACACACATAAAATAAAAACAGAATTTAAACTAAACAAAATTTCACACCATCTGAAATATTATAAGTACTGGTGTAAACACACCAAAAATTGTACTCACCGAAGCGATCCCAAAATTCAAACTGTTATATAAAAAACTGCAAATAAAATATTGAAAATAAAATTCATAAAACGCAATAAAAATCCTTCACTTTGACGCCTCCTCTAATTAACCAAATCATGGAGATCATCCTGCATCTCGTCACCACCATCATCATCATCATCTCCTCCATCATCCCCAGCATCAACAGCTCCAGTTGGACCTCCCCCTGAAAAGAAAGGACGCATGCCCGCAGGCCAGTTTGCATAATTATCATAGTCCGTCCTAGTAGGAAAAGGAACAACTTCCTGCGGTGTGGTTTGAAACTGGTACAGCTGCTGCATGCAATTGAAATTGAACTCCGATAATCTCTGGTAAGCTTCAGCCATATCCCATGAGTAATTGAATGCAACTCGCATTCTAGGATCCCACGTCGAATAATCAAGGGCCTCAGGCTGCTCACTAGGCTGCGAGCGGGATGAATGGCCAACACTAGAATCCTTCCTCTTCTCAATCAGCTTGTTCTTACAATGCCTCTCAATATAGTCATCATTAATAACCCCCCTCCTTTTCTCGTTAATCACGTTGGGAATCATGATCCACTTTTTGAGACAAAGAGCTGTAACAAAATAAGGGAAAATAATAGGGGTAGTAGCATGTACCTCGGGGCGTCGTGTATTCTCGATGAAAATTTTCATTTCAGACGCAATGATCCGAGCAACATCAACCTCTTTGTCTTCCATGATGTAATAAAGTAGGAGGCCAACATCAGGCGGAATCGAGGAACGGTGCGATTTGGGCCTAATGTTGTGGAGGATTAGAAGAAGAACAGCTTGCACATCCGGAGGCATGTCCTCCCTCCGATAATGGATGGCATCACCCACAACGTTCCTTTCCACACTTTTTCCCGGAAACAAAATTGTCTTGGCAATCTTATCATGATCAAGATGCGTTCCAAGCTCCTTAGTGTAGGCATCCTTCTCAAACATTCCTAAAGGACTCGGTTTTCCAAAAAGGTTATTGATGTCTTCACGATCGAACCTAATTTCTTTGCCACGGACATAAGTGATGTACTGGAACACTTGCATATCTCCTTGAGTTTCGGGGAATTCAAGAGTGTTTGCGTAGAATTCACGCACCATCTCGTAGTTGAGTGTTTCCAAAGGATTTATCAAACGCCCCCACTTTTTATTGTTGAAAATTTTAGCCAACTTCCGGTACGGACCCTCAGGGTTGATATCAAACCTTTTTTCGAATAAAAATTGCCGCCCTTCAAGCATTCTGTACCGGGCAGCATGAGCTGCACTTAAGAACCGCTTCGGATTAAATTCAGGTTGTTGCTCGGAACCGCTTCCTGCAACCATCTTCTGTTTCTTTCCACCAGTGACTTTGGTTTTTGGCAGCATCTGAAAAATTGGAAGACACAAAGCAAAGGAATTGTTGTCTAATGTCAGCAAAATCCAAACACCAAACAAATTCAAAATAGAAACTAAAACACCTAAAAAAATAAGACATATGTGCAAAACAGAACAGAAAAATAATAAAAAATAATAATAAAAAAAATGCCATTCGCCCCAAGCTCGCCAGGTGACTACCTGGCGACCTCTCGCGACACACTCGCCTGGCGAGTGACTGGCGATTTCTACAAAATGCAAAAAGAATTCAACATGCAGAGGGGAGTGTTTTTCAATTTCACAGCAGGCCAACAACAATCCAACATCAGCTATTTAATAACACTATCATTTAAGCATTTCTCTAGGGTTTCAACAACATTCTAACAATTGTGAAACTAAACCCTAATCTGACCTAGTTGAACAAATTAAGCAAAAAAAAAACAGAATTAAGAACAAGAATTAAAATGCCAGCATACCTTAAATGGGGGTGAAGGTGATGGAGGAAAGGTTTAGAGTGGAAGGGTTGTGAGAGGAGAAGTGAGAGTGAGAGTGAAAGAGGGAAAATGAGAGGAAAAGTGAAAGAAAATGAAAGATAAGGAAAATGAAAGGTGTGGTTCCTAGTGGACCCTAATAAAATAATATTTTAATTAATTAAAAAAACATTTCTTTTTTTTTTCTCCTTTCTGCAGACAAAGAACACAAGTCACGCCAAATTCGCCAGGCGAATGTGTGGCGAGTGACTGGCGAAATTGAATTCGCCAGGCGAATTACACCAGAAGCAGAATGCTCAGCTGTCAATGGTGTAATGCAGAATTTTCCAAAACCTTATAAAATCACTACCAATATCACACAATTCATAAATTAAAACAACAACGATTAAATATTTACAATGTTAGGGTGCCTCCCAACAAGCGCTTGTTTAATATCGGCTAAGCTCGACGGTCCGGAGACTAGACGCCTCGAACACAAAAGCCAAAGAATTTGCAACCGAAACGAACACACTACACGACACAAACTCATCCGTTATCGTGCCCAGTTTTTGGTCTCATTTTCTTTAAAAACGACCAATCCCAGCACGAATTCATCAAGGCTACCTTTGCATCTTCATTCTTCTTCTTTTCAAATGCTTCACTTTCCAACTTCTCTTTTTTCACGTCTTTATCTTTTTGCACGACTTCATCCATTTGATTCACAAACATCACTCCTTTGAACAATGTAAAACAAGCTTCTTCCTCCATACCACTTTCCTTGATCCGCACTTTCATTAAGCCTTCATCAACGTCCACCAACATTTTGGCAGTTTTCATGAATGGTCGGCCCAATATAATCGGCGTATCTTCATCCTCATCCATTTCAACAATCACAAAATCAACAAGAAAGAAGAATTTATCGACTTTTACTAGCACATCCTCCACAACACCATACAGATAATTTCTCGACTTATCCTAAAGTTGTAAGGTCATGGTTGTTGATTTTATGGTCATATTATCAAGTCTTTTCACCACCGACAAGGGAATGAGATTGATGCTCGCACCCATGTCAACTAAAGCTTTGCATTGAAAATCATTACCTATTGTAATAGGTAAAGCTACTCTTCCCGGATCTTGTTATTTCCGCGGAAGCACACATTGGATGACGGCACTACACTCGACATTAAGATCAATGTTGTTTTTGTCAGTGCACCTCTTATCTTTCATGAGTATGTCTTTCATGAACTTGACATACCTAGGCATTTGTTCAAGAGCTTCAGAGAAAGGTACGGTTACTTGTAACCGACTAAATAACTCCAAAAACCTTGCGTAATGCCTATCATTCTCTTTTTTTTTCCGGAGTAGGAGGATACTGTAATCGTCTTTGTAAAACTTCCTTCTCAAACTCCTTTCTTTCTTTTTCTTTTTTCTTCCTCAATTCTTGTTCATTCTTTTCAACTACCCCATTTTCATCATTTTTTTCGACTTCCTCCAACACAATATCATTTTCCTTTTCAACTACCACCTCATGCTCAACATCTCTTCCAATTGTTCTCCCACTTCTTGTGAAAATGGCTTTACACTCCCCTTTGGGATTTGGTTGAGTGGTAGCGGAGAAGGATGGCCCCGGTTGGTTTTCAGCTAATTGCTTGGCAAGTTGCCCTACTTGCGATTCAAGATTTTTAATCATAGCTTCTGTACTCTTTTGAGTTGCCATTGATAATTGCATGAATTTGGTGAAAGTCTCCTCCATTCTTGAACTTCCACTTTGCTCTTGGGGTGGTTGGTAAGGATTTTGTCTCCATCCTTGTTGATTTTGGTAGTTGCTTCGAGGTTGATAGCCTTGTTGATTTTGGTACGGTGGTTGAGCACTTTGGTACGGAGGTCGTCCTTGATAACCTTGAGTCGGATTTCCAGCATAGTTTACCTCCTCCACAACCGGAGGACAATATCCGGTAGGATGATCTCCCCTACACAATTCACAACAAGCTACTTGTACACTCTTTCTCGGAGAATCATGAATCTCTTTAAATTGTTGCGGAAGTTTAGACATTTGTTTCGTCAACAACTCAACTTGCTGGGATAATAACTTGTTTTGAGCAAGTATAGCATCGTTGGTTCCCAGTTCCAAAACTCCAGGAGTCCTTTGAGAAGGGCTACAGTTATGACTTCCCTGATGATCATTCAACGCCATCTTGTCAATAATGGCAGTGGCTTCTTCAGCAGTTTTGCTCATTAAGGATCCACCAGCGGTGGCATCCAACAAGGTTTTATGCACAAGTTGAAGTCCATTTAGAAAAATATGAATTTGAGACAATTCATCAAAGCCATGCCCCTTGCATTTCCTCAACATAGATTTGAATCTCTCCCATGCTTCATTGAGAGATTCGTTGGCACCTTGTGTGAACACTGCGATTGCGGTCTTTGCCTCTATAAAACGATTATGTGGGAAAAATCGCTCCAAAAATTTTTCTTCAAGTGAATTCCAATCTATCATTATTGTCGTCGACTGATCAAGATACCATTCCTTGGCCTTCCCAATGAGGGAATGCGGGAATAGTCTCTTAAACAGAGATTCCTCTTCAGCTTCGGGCGCACCAGTTGCTCCCGCAATCTCATAGAACTTCGTCAGATGTGTAAAAGGATCATCATGATCCATACCAGTAAAAGGACTTTGATATAGCAGTTGGAGAATACCAGTCTTCATTTCTGAATGACGACCGTTCTGCGCATTACGAGCAAACTGTACATTGTGTCTCAGACTGTTGGTGCATGGTCTAGAAGCAGGTGGTGGTGGTGGTGGTGGATGTTCCATAACTGGAAGTAATTGTGGAAATGGTGGTGGTATAGAAGTCGAACTTCCCTCTTGTTCTTGCTTTTGTCTCGCTAGTTGCAATGCTTAAAACAACACAACTATTGCAATGCTTGCAATATCAATGAACAATCCCCGACAACGGCGCCATTTTGTTGAAACAGTATTAGGGGGTGTTTTTATCGTCTCCACATGGATTGTCGATATTAGATGCTTGCTGTTCAATAGTTACAATGTTTTAAGTTCAAGAGTTTCAGATGGTTCTCGATTTCGGTTAACATTAATTGGTAGCAAAGAGTAAATTTGTAGCAAAGAGTTTGTAAGGGTTTTTAGAAAAGCATGTCAAGGTTAGGTTTCGCTAATCCTTTTCACATATATCCGATTAATCAAGCATATGAACTTAGTTTCCGACCAATACAACCGCGTATCCCCCCGACTAAGTTTATGTCTAAAGCAAAGTCGTGAGTATCGTTGTTTAGACCGTTAGATGATGTCTCACGCTAACAATCAAAACAACAATCGTTAAGATCAACACAAAGCGAATAACAAATCCCAAATCTATGTCTAGAGTTTGGTTTTTAAGAGATGAAATTATTAGGTCATGATTTGCAAAATCTATGTCTAGAGCAATACAAACCACACATGAATCATTAAGAGCAAATAACTTCATCTATATTGATCAATAACTTTGTTCATATACAAAAGATCAAAAGAAATACATATGATCAAGATCAACTACATCTAACCTTAACACAAAAGTGTTTAGCTACTCATTCTCATGTTAGCTTGGATGACAAGTTAAGTTGCAAAGCTTTTGGAGCATCAATCTTCAAAGGTTCAAGGATTGAAGCATAAAAGCTTTGGAACTAAGAAAATTAATAAAAGATGAAGTTTTTTATATCTCAAGAGTTTTCTAGGTTACCAAGATTGTTTCTCCAAGTGTTTTTTTTCAAGTCCCCCTCAAAAATATCTAACCAACACACTAAATAGCACTTTCTGCCCAGACAAATTCGCCAGGCGAGCTACAAAATTCGCCTTGTGAAACCTTTAAGTACAGCCCACGTGCCAGAACAGTGCAAAGAAGCCTGAGAAAAAAACTTGAATTCGCCAGGCGAATTCCAGACTCGCCAGGCGAGTTAATTTCGCCACCTAGTCGCCTGGTGAATGTTGCAGCGAATCACTTCCAGAAGCCACTCAATTTGAAGATCCATTCGCCAGCTGACTCGCCAGGCACTCGCCTGGCGAATTTCTCCTTCCGCCACCCATTCGCCAGGCGAATTCACTGTTTGTTGCAAACACGCGATGTTGCTCATTTCATTGTGTTTTCTTCTAATTTTTGTCGCGTCCTTTTTACGAAAAATGCTGCAAAACTAACAAAAACATCAAATAGGCCAAAATAAAACATTGATTAAAAAATCACTTAAAAATAAGCTATTTCGCATTTAAGGCATTTGGAAAAGAGCTTAAAAATGCATAAAATTAATCTAAAATTCATTTACAATCAGATACTTATCAGGGACCCAGGATATTTGTTCCCCATTGTGTAGCATGCGATTTTTTTTGGTGACGCGACCACCTTATCGCCATGGGTTTTGCTCACTGCAATGGTAGGAGTGGGGTGCTACTTTCTGATTTCTTATTTATCCCGTGAAGCTGGAAGGGAAAGGAAAGCTATCTAAAACTAACCTTGCACGCGAATGTTTAACTGAACAAACACTTAAGAGATTCAGGGAGTTCGGGGTCAGGTTATACAATGGGGAGTTGTCAATTACTCATCCTATATGTGGTTATCCACAGGTTGTCAGTAATAGGTTCTGCTTTGTACTTGATGGTGTTTATCTGTTGTGGGTTGGGAAAGTTTCTCCTTTGGGAGGTTTTTGAGAGAGAGAGAGAGAAAGTTTTTACTGATTTTGGGTGACTGATTATAAAGGAGAATTACTGTTGCGGTGAGAATCGGATTTGTATCACAAAACTTTGAATTCACAATCGAATTTGATTTATCCAAAGGAAAGGTTCAAGATCGAGAAAAACCTAAAGGGGGGAGATCTAAGGTTCGGGGGTTGGTTATACTAAGGGAAGGTATTAGCACCCTTAATATCTGTAGTACTCTACAGGAACCTCTTGTTTAAGTTTGTGTTATGTTATGTTTGCTTGCTAAGGTAAATTCTAAAGGTAAAGACCTAGGGGTATGTACACTAAGTTTGCTCGCCAAGACGTCGCATCTTGTGCCTACGTATCTGACTAAAGAATCAGAGCAACCATAGTTCACCTATCTAAGGGTGAAGGATAGGAACCATTGACTATGGCCAAAGTTCCAAGGGGAAATGAGTATAAGCTCATTTTAGAGTTCACGATAACTCTCTAAATCTAAGTTATAAAGGGGAAAGTGAGTTCTCATGATGATGAGAATCACATGGAGTTTAAGAACTCCAACCTACTTCTAAGTTGAGATTCCATGGCTCTTATGAGGCCAGGAAAAGGGAAAGGCTCTTAGGAGGCCTAGGTGGGATGATTTGTTTATTGACTTATGAGTCAACTGAGGGGAACTTTCCTTTGGAATAGGGGATGTGTCAAACGAAACAGGCAACCCGAATAGTAGTCCACAAGACTTTATCAGAAAATATGTACAGGTCTCGTCAAAGAGAGAAATGAAAAGTTAGTATTGAAATGAAATAGAAATAGTCTCGTCTTAATCATGATTTAATCGAGAAATCGATAATTAATGATTCTTGACTTTCATCGACTAAAAAGTAAATGAAACTGAAATAAAGAGAAAGTGGTCTCATATCGATCAAAGTTTTGTCGATTCAATGAAGTCGACTAAACCATGAAGTTTGTTATGTCATCGACCCAAATAAAGATAATGAAATCGAAGTGAAAAAAAGGGTTGGTCTCGTCTTAATCCAGATTTAAATCGATAAATCGATAATCTTAGATTTTTGACTTTCATCGACCAACAAGAATAAAAAAAAGGTGGCCTCATATTTATCAAGACTTTATTGATATAAAATAAATCAAAGTCAAGATTTGTGTAATGTCATTGGCCTAAAATAAAGAAAGTGGAATCGAAATGAACGATAAAGTTGGTCTCGTCTAAATCAAGATTTAATCGAGAAATCGATAATCTTAGATTTTTAACTTTCATTGACCAACCAAAAATAAGGAAATGAGCCTCATACATATCAAGACTTTTTGTCGTTTTGAATAAATCAACCAAGTCATGCTTTTTGTAATGACATTGGCCTAAATAAAAAATAGAATCGAAATGGAACTAAAGGTGGTCTCATCTAAATCAAGATTTAACTCGATAAAATCGATATTCTTTTTATTAGACTTTCATTGACCAACAAAATAGAAATGAAATGAGCCTCATACATATCAAGACTTTTAGTCATTTTGAATAAATCAACCAAGTCACGATTCTGTAATATCATTGGCCTAAAATGAAGGAAATGAACCCGAAATGAAAATAAAGTCGGTCTCGTCTTAATCAAGATTTAATCGAGAAATCGATAATCTTAGATTTTTGACTTTCATCGACCAACAAAAATAGATAAAAAAAGGTGGCCTCATATTTATTAAGACTTTTAGGTGATTTAGAATAAATCAACAAGTCATGATTTTTTGTATGTCATCGGCCCTAAACGCAAAATATAACTAAATTCAAAATTAAGTCTAAATCAAAGATTAATCCTAAATTAAATTGAGATTCTATTAAAACCTATTCCAAACATTATCTAATTTTTAAAAGTAATAAAAATGGAATAAAATTCTAAAAACCAAAATCTAAAGCTAATTAATAAACCAGAATTAATTAAACATGAATGGCTGCAATAGAAGTCCAAAGGTGTGGATAGTATCACCATTGGCCCGTAAGCCCAAAGCATTTTAACCTAAAAAACAAAGATTGGTTAATATTTAAAAGAAGTAAAATTGAAAAATAAAAACAAAACCTCAGAATTGTGTACAAGGTCTCGTATCATCTTCCACTTTGACTACACGATTTCCTCCCAGAACTCGTGTCATCTTCCATTTCTTCTCCCTCAAACGCAATCATCGTCGCAACAAACATCAACGCTTCTCACTTACCTTCTCAATTGCTTTCAATCCCTGGCCGTCCCCTCTATTTCTTTCTCACGGTGGTATCTTTGTGTGTCGCTCCCTCTCGTCTCTGCTTTCTCGCTTTCTCTTCATTCTGTCTTCACTGCGCTTTTCCTCCCCTGTTCTTACTCAACAACGATAAAACCTCATAACTTGAGTCGCGATGGCTATGAGCGAGATGAGAATCTAGTTTTGAATCTCTGTATCTTTAATACTTCTAGCGTTATCAATCATAGCGTGCAGAGAAGGTGTTTGATGTTTGGACCTCAGAGAAGATGGGCAGTTGTTGAAAGGAACAAGGTGCTTCGAAGGAAGTCACATAGCTGGTGCAGTTTGAAATTGTCTAAGGAAGATTGATGGGTGGTTGTTTGTGGTACGATTTTGTTTTATTACAAACGAGATGAATGATGTTGCTGTGGTTTTGAAAGAAGATTCAGTGGTGAGGTTTGAGGTTGATGAAAGGTGAGGTTTTGATCAGAGGGAGTTTGAGGGATGTTGAATTGAAGGGAAGGTTGGTGTAAAGAAGATTGGTGGAAAAAATTGAAAGGTTTGCGTGTGAAGTTATGAAGGTTGCTCGATGGTTTTGAGGAGAAGATTGAGTGATTGTTTTTGCAGAGAAAAGAAGGTCGAGTGAAGATGAGGTTTTTCCTTTTTCTCTGCCGTTTGGTTATACTACCTCCCTTCTTTTTTTACCTCGTTCTCCTTTTCCCTTTTTTATGTGGGTTGCAATTGTTGTACAGGGTGTGGTTGTGCCGTGTTGCAGAGTAGTGGCGTGTGTGAAGAGGTTTGTCGTAGCAGGGATGCGCAGCATCGTGTCGGGTTAATTTGTTCATACGACTTGATAGCAGGTTTTGTTGTTGTAGTGTAGCAGAAAGGTTGCAAAGCAAGTTGGTTTGTACAGAGATTCCTAGTTGTCTGGAGGTTTAGCAGGTTTACAGCAATTCTTTTTGTAGGTTATTGTTTATGGCGCAGGTTGTTGTGCAGGTTTTTGTTACACCAGTTGGGCAATGCGTGGGGGAAGGTTATGGCAAAGGTGGTACAGTCAAGGCGTGGTGTTATTGTGTGGCAAGAACAAATCGTATCATTATGGGATCCTTTTGTTTTTTTTTCATGGCAAATGGGCTTGGATGTGTTGAATTTGTGAAATGGACTTTGTGGATTTTTTAAAATGAATAATGAAAAGAAATAGTTAGAAATGGATAATTGCTAAAAGAAAATTAGGAATTGAAAGTGGATAATTGGTTTTCAAAATGATATGGGTCTAAACATGAATTTAAAATGGGTTAAATGGATAAAAAAAGGGAATTGGATTGATTAAAAAAAAGAGTGGTTTGAAAATGGTCAAATGGTTTGATGAATTTAAATTGAATAAAATGGATAATGAAATTGGAAATTGGACAAAGAAAGTGTGGATAAAAATAAATGGACTTATATTGTGAATGGACATGAAATTGGATTAAGATGGATATTGGATAATGAAGTGAATTGAATGATGGATTTTAGAAAAAGAAATAGAATTGATTTTACTGGACATGGAATAAAATGAAAAGGATAGTGAAATAGAAAATGGATATTGAATAAATTTTGAATTGAAAATTAAAAACTGGATTTAAAAATGGATAATGGATTGAGTAGTGGATTTGGAATATGGATAAAAAGAAATAGGTAACTAAATGAATTTGGATGTTTGTTTAAATGGTTATGGAGTGTTGAACGATTGAAATGCACAAAAATGGTTTAGAAATGGGTTGAGAAAGTGAACACGGGCTTTGGGATACACCTCCACCTCTGTACCACACTCAGAACTTGGCCATTAAACTTTACTGCCATAAATCCTGAACTACACGACCAAACAGTTGCACACAACTTGAAATGTACCAACTGCTCTGACCTCTTTGATAGCTCTGCAACCTCAATTGAACTGAAACAGTACTGCACACACCATGAACTATCTAGCCTTAAGAGACTCAAATGAATGATATTTGTCAACCATAAACTCCAAGGGTGAGGGCCCTAATCCTCGTGCCTTGAGTGCACACTTATGAAACAAATGACTGGATGAGGACCAAAACCCTGATTCAGAATTTCTGCCATAGCTTGATAACCTGATACTGATACAAGCCACTTGTTTGACCAAGATTAGGTCAAACTTCCACTAAATCTCAAACCACACCACACAGACCCTTTTCCTGATGACCTTTTCTGGTCCTTGAGGAAGAACTTTTGATGAAAATAAATCACATTGGATTATTGAGGAGAGGAGGTCTCTTGAAACAAAACCTGATTTACAAGTGAAACAAAACAAACAAAAACTGATAAAATGGTTAGTTAACAATGCATAGGTGATTGATCTATGATGCTCATGCAAAAGATGTTATGACATCTAAGGGGTAAAATTTGGGGTACAACAGTTGCCCCTATTTAAATAGCTTTACGGATGACACGAGGAATGGAAATCCTCGGGGCATCAAGGTGAAAGGTATTTAAATATAGCAAACCGAAAATTTTGCCCTTAGATGGAATACAGATGCTAAGGACAAGCAACAAACATGCAAATGCTGACATGCCATGAACTTCTAGTATGATGATATAATGTCATGGTAGTGCAAAGATGCAGACAAACAAGACACCGAAGGATAAAGAGCTACCAAACGCAGGTGAGCTTCACTGGGGAAGGATGAAGGTTAGTATCCACGACGAAGACTCAAAAGGGATACAGGCTGACCAACAAAAAAACAAGACTCACTGGGGAGACTCTGAGGCAACACTGGGGATAGAAAAAGAAAGGGGAAACCCTACAGATCCTCACTGGATATAGGAGCCAGAGAGGTGTTCTCCACTGGGGAAAGATCCAGGGAGATGGACGACAGGTTCATATGTGACCGGACGACACTGAGGAAAAGAAACACATTCTTATTGGGCATGAAACCAGAAAGAAGACATGATCTCCACTGGAGGATCAACTTGAAATAAAAGGATAGACATCCTACAAAAGAGTTTCTGGGGATTTCTTATATTGAAGAGTTCAAACGGGATCTTCAAGAAAAGCCAGAAAAGACAAAGACAAACTCTGCGTGTGCCAAATGATGATCAATCACAAGGACTTTCAAAGAGATATTGATAATGACCAAACTTATGTTGGGAACCAGATTAAAGTGCCAACAAGGATTGGACTCAGAAGTGATATGTCAGTATACACCAATTTGAGTTGGATAAGATAACAATTTGGATTATGAAGAATACCAGTATGAGCCGGATTTGGGTGTGCCAATATGAGTTGGACTTTGACTACCAGTATGAGCTGGATTTTGAATAACGGGTTCATATTTGACCTGGTTTTAAACAACGGGTTCACGATAACCTGAAGTTTAGGTTCACATCTGACCTGGTTTCGAGCAACGGGTTCCCGATAACCTGAAGTCGTGGTTTCAAACAACGGGTTCATATTTGACTCGAAGTTTAGGTTCATATTTGACCTGGGTTCAAACAACGGGTTCATATTTGACTCGAAGTTTAGGTTCATATTTGACCTGGGTTTAAGCAATACAGGTTCACGATAACCTGATACAAATAAACGGTTCACGATAACCGAGAATTTAGGTTCATGATAACCCGATACAAACAACTGGTTCACGATAACCAGAGGTTTAGGTTCACGATAACCTGATTTCAAATGACAGATTCACGATAATCTGAAGTTTAGGTTCATATTTGACCTGGGTTCAAACAACGAGTTCACGATAACTTGAAGTTTAGGTTCACGATAACCTGATTTCAAACAAAAGATTCACGATAATCTGAAGTTTAGGTTTATATTTGACCTGGTTTTAAACAACGGGTTCACGATAACCTGAAGTTTAGGTTCACGATAACCTGATACAAACAACTGGTTCACGATAACCAGAGGTTTAGGTTCACGATAACCTGGGTTCAAACAACAGATTCATGATAATCTGAATTTTAGGTTCATTTTTGACCTGGGTTCAAACAACGGGTTCACGATAACCTGAAGTTTAGGTTCATATTTGACCTGGTTAAACAATGCCAGCGATTACTGGACTTTAGGTATCCAAATGAGAAGATTAAGTATCAGATAGGTTAATACCGGGGTTGCATCAATGAAGATTAGACTTCCTGAGGAATACCCATTATGGTTGCAAAGAGGTTGAATAAAACCAGAGATAGATAAGTTTCTCATAAGAGACCGCCACTTATCGCCATAGAAAAACAAGCTTCTTCAAGCGAATACCACTGAAGGTATATTTGGAATTGAGGTTCACAACTGACCAAAGTTCACATGAGGTAGACTTTGAATTGAGGTTCACAACTGACCAAAGTTCACATCGTCAAAAAGGGCTGACGGCAAGGAACAAGACCTATAACATCATCCACGTCAAAGGATTGACGAAATGAAGAAATTGACTTCATCGAACATCATCCACGTCAAAGGATTGACGGAATGGAACAAATCACTAAAAAGTGGCATCATTAGAGGATAGATGGTAAAGACACTAAAATAAATGGTCACATCATCAAAGGATTGATGGAAAGAAAGCTGTCATCGTCAAAGGGATTGACGGAAAATAATTGGCTCACTAAAGAATGACATCATCCAAGGGTAGATGAAGAGGAAACTTTTCACTAAAGAGTGACATCATCAACAGGTTGACGGGGAAGATACCGACATAAATGATGACATCGTCAAAGAGTTGATAGAAATGAGAAGACATCAAATAAGAAACTCATCAAGGGATTGATGGAAATGTCTAATCGAGGGTAACACCATTGGTAACTGTAGAAGGGTGAATAAAACCAAGGACGGATAAGCTTCTCGGGAAAGAGATTGCTACTTATCGTTGTAGAGGTAATGATAGTAAAACAAGCTTCTCAAGGAGATTGCCACTTGTTGTTGGGTATAAATTCCAAAGAGATGTTGATATCACAACACTGTTGGAAAAAGACTTTTGTCCTCATGAGGATCTGTAAAAGATTCTCCCTGCGTGACATGGTGCAAAATAAATGCACATTCAAAAATAGGTTCGGAAACCACACCTGCCAGGGACCAAAGTTCAATCTAGGAACAAGCTAGAAAGAAACGGTCAAACAAGACTCCAATTGAGGAATGAACTCAAATAGGAACTTATCTTATCCACATGTGGAAAAGATAACTGAACCAACCATCATCCACGAGAATCAAACTCTGTGGGGAATTCAGAAAAGATGGGCACTTTATGCCTAGGGCTGACTTTCTATTGGAGTGAATAGACAAACCCAGTCACTTGGGGAGATAAACGCCAAAGTGAACAAAACAGGTAAGCACCAGAAAGGGAAGCAAAAGTGCTAAGATGCTATGAATATGAGTGCTTATGCCATACTTATGCTTATGCTGACAAAACAGACAAAAAGAAGTGAGACTAGAGATGAAATAAACATCTCGACAAGGATACCCAGCCAAACTCATCAGATTGGACCATCACTGGGGGTGAGTAAGTAGGATCAACAACTCTACTTCACTGGTGAAAAGAGTATTCCACTTGAGGTATAGCATCATGACTTCACTAGGATTGCCATCATGAGCTTGATTTCCTTACTGGAGGAGGAAAATCCATGGAGATTGGCCAAGCGCGACCGAAGTAACAATTTACTGGGAAGCTGGCAAAGGATATCACAAGAACAAGGTAATTCTATATCCTGACTTGTATGATGATCACCATGATAAACAACAGCTATTGCAACAGGTAATCTTCAAATCTTCTCTACCCCAGATTACATGGTATGTTGGGAGAAAATATCAAGAGGATTTTACAGAAGAATCGGCATGCGAAATGCCTCAATATCTTCAAACTCTTAGATTCATGAATCTCGGTGTAACTGCCCCAGATTAACTGCATTTGCACAACAAAGTATTTGAACTTGTTCTTCAGATGGGTTGATCCGTGAAGGAGGTGCCCCAGACTGATTGGCCCTTTAGATATTTGTCGAATCTTGACCTGACTATCCCTGATTAACTGATCTATGAGGATAAGCCATCAAAAGGATTTTACAGAAGAATTGGCATACGAAATGCTTCAATGTCTTCAAACTTTTGAAAAGAAATGAACCTGGACATAATTACCCCAGTTCAACTGTAATTGAAATATCAAGTCCTTTAGACTGTAGTAGAAACAACTGGGGAACAAACTTGCCCCTGCTGATGGGTCACTGGAGTCCACACCTTAAACTTGTCATAATATGACCTCAAGAAGGCTTGCCCCAATATTCTGAACCTTTGAAGAGTTCCGCCCCTTATTCAATAGCTCTTGGAATGGTGGATTGACAGATCCTCCGCTTGGTTGCCCCTGACTGAGCTTCCTTTATCAAGTCAAATTCCCTAGCTGGCTGCATTTGTTGGGATTTCTTTGACATTTAATTGTCTTTGCAAACAAGTATTGTTCATTTAAAATTGGCAATTTCAATACAAAATTCATGCAAGCATTTGAAAACAAAGTTTTATTGATGAAACACACACAGTGGAATGATTAAATTAAAAACAGAGTGAATCTAGTCATTTACGGAATGACAGATGAAGTGATCAACACACGCAATTAGCAAAGATTATTAGGAGTCAGGTTAATCGACCTTGCTGTAGTATGCCTTCAAAACAACATTACCTCAATTAGGTCTTTTAAGGGTTTTAACGTGGCCTGGTTCACGGTTTATAAAACAAAGGATAAAGGCTCAAAGTTTATTTGTCCCACCCCATCTTCATGATGAACTCCAATCCTACACTCAGTTAACTCAAGCTATACATTCAGGTTCCTCTAGGTTAGGAATGAATTGATGATAGTTGATGATGATTCAGACACCTTTGTAGTCATTACTCCCTTACAACATTTGGTTATCCTTTATTGCTGAGGTTTTGAGATCTTTTCTTGTCTTTGTTTGAGGTTTTGAGACCTCTTCTTTGCTTTGGTGAGGTTTTGAGACCTCTTATTGTCTTTTGAGGTTTTGAGACCTCTTCTTTGCTTTGGTGAGGTTTTGAGACCTCTTCTTGTCTTTTGAGGTTATGAGACCTCTTTTTTTGATTGTTGAGGTTTTGAGACCTCTTCTTTTCTTGATTGTTGTACAAACTTTCTTGTATAAGGCAAAGTTTTGGGCTTCCCATCTTTCTTGGCTTTTGCCTTGAAAGGGACTCGGCTTATTCTTCGATTAAGGATTTCTTGATGATCCTTCCTTATTTTTTGCTTCGGGAACAACTTGTACATTTATTCACCTGATTGGAGAGAGCTGACTGGTGTCTTACATGAAGCGCTCGCATTTGAATGCATAACCAAGTTAAACTGAGAACTACCCACCCCAAGGTTGAGATTTAAGGGTTTTTTGTATAAGGAAAACTCCTACTTCTAGGCTCAAGGGGTTAACGAGGGATTATCTTCCTTATTTCTCCAGTGTTTGGAAATTGAAACAATGCCTTACATCCTCGGCAAGGTTTAATCGAAAGCATACCACAGCTATTAGGGATGTAATGTTTTCGTCATCCTCCCCAATCTTTGCTTGAACAAAAGTTTGGAAAAAATATTTGTCTATTTTTTTTTTGTTTTTGTTTTTTTTTTTGTTTTATGATAGTAAATCAAAGATTAATCCTAAATTAAATTGAGATTCTATTAAAACCTATTCCAAACATTATCTAATTTTTAAAAGTAATAAAAATGGAATAAAATTCTAAAAACCAAAATCTAAAGCTAATTAATAAACCAGAATTAATTAAACATGAATGGCTGCAATAGAAGTCCAAAGGTGTGGATAGTATCACCATTGGCCCGTAAGCCCAAAGCATTTTAACCTAAAAAACAAAGGTTGGTTAATATTTAAAAGAAGTAAAATTGAAAAATAAAAACAAAACCTCAGAATTGTGTACAAGGTCTCGTATCATCTTCCACTTTGACTACACGATTTCCTCCCAGAACTCGTGTCATCTTCCATTTCTTCACCCTCAAACGCAATCATCGTCGCAACAAACATCAACGCTTCTCACTTACCTTGTCAATTGCTTTCAATCCCTGGCTGTCCCCACTATTTCTTTCTCACGGTGGTATCTTCGTGTGTCGCTCCCTCTCATCTCTGCTTTCTCGCTTTCTCTTCATTCCTTCTTCACTGTGCTTTTCCTCCCCTGTTCTTACTCAACAACGGTAAAACCTCATAACTTGAGTCGCGACGGCTATGAGCGAGATGAGAATCTAGTTTTGAATCTCTGTATCTTCAATACTTCTAGTGTTATCAGTCATAGCATGCAGAGAAGGTGTTTGATGTTTGGACCTCAGAGAAGATGGGCAGTTGTTGAAAGGAACAAGGTGCTTCGAAGGAAGTCACATAGCAGGTGCAGTTTGAAATTGTCTGAGGAACATTGATGGGTGGTTGTTTGTGGTATAATTTTGTTTTATTACAAACGAGATGAATGATGTTGCTGTGGTTTTGAAAGAAGATTTAATGGTGAGGTTTGAGGTTGATGAAAGGTGAGTTTTTTATCAGAGGGAGTTTGAGGGATGTTGAATTGAAGGGAAGGTTGGTGTAAAGAAGATTGGTGGAAAAAATTGAAAGGTTTGCGTGTGAAGTTATGAAGGTTGCTCGATGGTTTTGAGGAGAAGATTGAGTGATTGTTTTTGTAGAGAAAAGAAGGTCGAGTGAAGATGAGGTTTTTCCTTTTTCTCTGCCGTTTGGTTATACTACCTCCCTTCTTTTTTTACCTCGTTCTCCTTTTCCCTTTTTTATGTGGTTTGCAATTGTTGTACAGGCTGTGGTTGTGCCGTGTTGTAGAGTAGTTGCGTGTGTGAAGAGGTTTGTCGTAGCAGGGATGCGCAGCATCGTGTCGGGTTAATTTGTTCATACGACTTGATAGCAGGTTTTGTTGTTGTAGTGTAGCAGAAAGGTTGCAAAGCAAGTTGGTTTGTACAGAGATTCCTAGTTGTCTGGAGGTTTAGCAGGTTTACAGCAATTCTTTTTGTAGGTTATTGTTTATGGCGCAGGTTGTTGTGCAGGTTTTTGTTACACCAGTTGGGCAATGCGTGGGGGAAGGTTATGGCAAGGGTGGTACAGTCAAGGCGTGGTGTTATTGTGTGGCAAGAACAAATCGTATCATTATGGGATCCTTTTGTTTTTTTTTTCATGGCAAATGGGCTTGGATGGTTTGAATTTGTGAAATGGACTTTGTGGATTTTTTAAAATGAATAATGAAAAGAAATAGTTAGAAATGGATAATTGCTAAAAGAAAATTAGGAATTGAAAGTGGATAATTGGTTTTCAAAATGATATGGGTCTAAACATGAATTTAAAATGGGTTAAATGGATAAAAAAAGGGAATTGGATTGATTAAAAAAAAGAGTGGTTTGAAAATGGTCAAATGGTTTGATGAATTTAAATTGAATAAAATGGATAATGAAATTGGAAATTGGACAAAGAAAGTGTGGATAAAAATAAATGGACTTATATTGTGAATGGACATGAAATTGGATTAAGATGGATATTGGATAATGAAGTGAATTGAAAGATGGATTTTAGAATAAGAAACGGAATTGATTTTTCTGGACATGGAATAAAATGAAAAGGATAGTGAAATAGAAAATGGATATTGAATAAATTTTGAATTGAAAATTAAAAACTGGATTTAAAAATGGATAATGGATTGAGAAGTGGATTTGGAATATGGATAAAAAGAAATAGGTAACTAAATGAATTTGGATGTTTGTTTAAATGGTTATGGAGTGTTGAATGATTGAAATGCACAATAATGGTTTAGAAATGGGTTGAGAAAGTGAACACGGGCTTTGGGATACACCTCTACCTTTGTACCACACTCAGACCTTGGCCATTAAACTTGACTGCCATAAATCCTGAACTACACGACCAAACACTTGCACACAACTAGAAATGTACCAACTGCTCTGACCTCTTTGATAGCTCTGCAACCTCAATTGAACTGAAACAGTACTGCACACACCATGAACTAGCTAGCCTTAGGAGACTCAACTGAATGATATTTGTCAACAATAAACTCCAAGGGTGGGGAGCCCTAATCCTCGTGCCTTGAGTGCACACTTATGAAACAAATGACTGGATGAGGACCAAAACCCTGATTCAGAATTTCTGCTATAGCTTGATAACTGATACTGATACAAGCCACTTGTTTGACCAAGATTAGGTCAAACTTCCACTGAATCTCAAACCACACCACACAGACCCTTGTCCTGATGACCTTGTCTGGTCCTTGAGGAAGAACTTGTGATGAAAACAAATCACATTGGATTATTGAGGAGAGGAGGTCTCTTGAAACAAAACCTGATTTACAAGTGAAACAAAACAAACAAAAACTGATAAAATGGTTAGTTAACAATGCATAGGTGATTGATCTATGATGCTCATGCAAAAAGATGTTATGACATCTAAGGGGTAAAATTTGGGGTACAACAATTACTTTAACTGGAATATATGGAATCCAGCAATGCCATAATTTCCTTTATAGGGGATTTGTCCCGAAGGAGAAAAATTTAACTCAGTGTAGAGCAGTGCCATTTTTCCTTAGGAATCTTTCATGCTAAGAGAAGGACAGTAACGTGGATATAAATAATCCAGAGGCTTGCCACGATTGTCGGGTGACTGATTATAAAGGAGAATTACTTTAACTGGAATATATGGAATCCAGTAATGCCATAATTTCCTTTATAGGGGATTTGTCCTGAAGGAGAAAACTTTAACTCAGTGTAGAGCAATGCCATTTTTCCTTAGGAGTCTTTCATGTTAAGAGAAGGACAGTGGCGTGGATGTAAATAATCCAGAGGCTTGCCACTTACAACAATTAGATGAAAGAGGAATTTTACCAGGATAAGAGATGGACGACAGCTTGGATATTTGAATCAACAAGTCTGCCACTTATAGCAGTTATCTGGGGTTAAGGTTTGTTCGATTTATCTGTTTTAATGTGTGATATACAGAGAAGTATCTTCCTACAGAGAGATTTTGATTTCCTCTGAGGGGATTTGGGTTTTTGTGTGCCTTGATTAAAGCCCAAGGTTGAAGCTAAGAGATTGATTGACTCCACTGGGGAAGTCCTTATACAAAGCCTAGGAGGAGGCTAGAAAAGACTGACTGAACAAGAGAGTGTTTATCTGTCTTGTACAAAGCCCAAGATTGAGGACAAAAAGAGACTGACTCTTTAGGGGGATATCATTATACAAAGCTTAAGAGAAGGCTAAAAGTTGACTTTTCCGAGGGAATATTTTGTCTGTCTTGTACAAAGCCCAAGATTAAGGCTAAAAGGGGAAACTGACTCTATGGGTGAGAGGTTTTATCTGTCTTGTACAAACCCCAAGATTGAGGCTAAAAAGGATTGACTCTGCTGGAGAGATTTATACGGTGTCTTGTACAAAGCCTAAGATTGAGGCTAAAAAGGGGATTGACTCTGTTTAGGGAAATTTATATGTGTCTTGTACAAAGCCCAAGATTGAGGCTAAAGGATATTCACTCAACAAGATAGTGTTTTATTTATAGGTGTCTTGTACAAATCCCAAGATTGAGGCTGAACGATGTTGACTCTACTAAGGAGAGGATATTTATGGGTGTCTTGTACAAAGCCCAAGATTGAGGCTGAAAAGAGGATCGACTCCGCTTAGGGATATTAATTCTCAAAGCCTAAAAGAAGGTTGAGAGGAATTAACTCCGCTCGGGAAGATATTTGTCCCAAGCTTAAGAGAAGGTTATGAAGATTTTGACTTTGTTGGAGAAAGTTTATATATGTCTTGTACAAAGCGCAAGATTGAGGCTAAAAAAATGACTCAACAAGAGAGTACTATTTATGTTTTGTACCATTGACTCAACAAGAGAGTGTGGAAAGGTGATTGACTCAACAAGAAAGTACTTTGTTTGTCTTGTACAAAGCCCAAGATTGAGGCTGAAAAGAGTTAACTCAACAAGAAAGTGTTTTAAGAAAGAAGATGGACTCAACAAAAGGGTGTTGTTGGGGCTAATTCTGCTGAGGAAAATCATTATACAAAGCCTAAGAGGAGGCTGGCTTCTGCTGAGGATTATTGAGATCTAGAAGCATGTCCAAGTCGGGGGATCAACTCTTGCTGAGGGTTACAGAAGAGTTGAGGTATCAGATGACTTGAGGTTCTGATTTTGGATAGTGTTATACTGATGATAAGCTGACCCTGGCTGGGGAAATTTAAAGTGAGAGTTTAAAGATTGAGTTTTGAAAACCTATAGAGGTTTCAACTCTACTGGAGATTGGTTAAATGACCAGGATTTTTCCCGTATTTGTAGGGAACTTGAGAATGTCTTTGAGATCCAAGAGAAGATTAGACTGTCCAAGTCTACTGGCATGGAAGAGTTTATCTTTGTATGATGCCTAAGAGGAGGCTGATGTTTAAAGGGATGAGAATCAACCCTAAAATTGGTCGGAGGTTTTGACTCTTTAGAAAGACTGCTCTAACAAAGGATGACTAAGTTCTGTCCTATACCTTTAAGAGGTTTTTAGGGTCCTTGTATTAAGCCCAAGAGAAGGCATGAGAACTTCTAAGAAGCCGGAGGGTCCTTGTACAAAGCCCAAGAGGAGGCTGGGATGCTTTTAGGAAGCCAGTGGGTCAAAACATAAGAAGAGTTCAAGAAAAGTTTCACCGGGAATTATCTTTTCTTTAGTGAACAGTTCTAGGGTTTGAAGAAATTCAAGAGAGCTTTCACCGGGAATTAATCCTCTCTGGGGAAATGAACTTCTTTGACAATTTTTCTAATAGTGACAGTCTGAGAAAAGTTTCACCGGAAATAATGTCTTTCTCTTTGTTCCATATTGTATAAGCCCAAGAGAAGGCAAGACTGTATCTGGAATTCCTATGGGGAACTAGTTTTGACTGTTGAAAGAGTGACTGTTGGCTTTATCTAGTTCTAAACCTAATTGCCGGGGAAAACTCTAAGCAAGATAATATACAGGGATATATATACAGATGAAATATAGACTGTATGTAAAAGAGGGTAGGAGGACTTACAGGTGAGCAAGCTTCCAGCACAAACAAATATATATATATATATATATATATATATATATATATATATATATATATATATATATATATATATATATATATGCAAGTATGTAAGAGAAAGCTGATAAAACTTATAGGCGAGCAAGCTTCCATTGTAACAGCTGTATAGTTAGTTGTTCAAGAAATTAAAGAAAGTTTTGATAACAACTATGGATTTGAACCTAAATCAAAAGGGAAGTTGTTTTGAAAAGAAGATTGGGGATGAAAATTGTATCGGGACTTATACAATGACTGAGGCCAAAATTATTGTACTTACAAAGAGGTTGGGTCTTACACTCTGTTAGAGGCCCAAAATTTTATTTTTTGTACAAGAGATGGGGCTTACAACTCAAGGAGAGGCCCAGAAATAGCAGTGATCGCACCGTTGTTTTGAAAATTGTACTGGAACTTATACAATGACTGAGGTTGGGTCTTACACTCTATCAAGAGGCCCAAAGTGATTTAAAAAGAAGAAAAATGGGGCTTATAACTCAGGGAGAGGTCCAAATGGTTTTTTTTGTTTAAAAGGCGACGACCGCGCCGTGATTTTTAAAATCGTATCGGGACTTATACAATGATTGAGGCCCAAAAAGGCTTTTATTTACAAGGAATGGGTCTTACACTCTATTAGAGGCCCAAAAGTGTTTGAAAATTTAAAATCGAGAGGAAACCCTAATTTTAAATTAAAATGTCATTTTTCAAAGGAAAGTAAATGAAAAAAATGATATAAAATACCAAATATATTCAAAAACAAGTGGTACACTTTGAAAAGTATTTTGAAAAATAATGTTTTATTACATGAAAGTTGGACATTCAATTGGTTTTGAAAGATCAAAGTGGGAATTTCATTTAAAAATGTTTAAAACAAATAAAAATGAAATTTATTACAAAAATTCTAACTATATTAAAAAAATAATATAAATTGGATTTTTTTGTAAAATAAAATATTTAAACATTTTTGTGAATTTTGAGAAAAAAAAATCAATTCAAAAACACAAATATTCAGAGAGAAATTAATTTTTGAATCAATTAAACAAAATAACTAAAATTAAAAAATTTGAATTATGGCCCCAAGAACACTTGGTTCTTACCCGCGTCCCCTGTTTTTCCAGATTTACGTTTTCCCACTTTTCTCCATGATTTCTCAATAGTTTTGCACGATTCAAGTACCAATCTTATTCGTTTTTGAACAAGGATCACAACCATATAGTTTAATTGCATTTATATTAAGTATGGAGGAAGAAATCAACAGAAAACCTCAAGAACCCTAATTTTAGCATGAACACAATGAAATTCCATACACGATGGATTCATGGCAATTAATTGAGGGTTATTACTCTACAAACATGCATAAACAAGATGGTAACTCAAAAATTCATTTATGATGCATGGATTATAGAGTTTGAAGGGTTCAGGCCTACCTCTTGCAGCTGGTGATCGAGTTTGATGATTGAGGTGTTGCATCTAGGTTCCAATGATCTGGAGAACTTTCTTAGGTGCCAAGGAGTGTGTTTGAATGCTTGGAATGGATTGAAATGAGCTGGAACTGGTTGTGGTACCTCAACTGCAACTTTGTCAAGAACTTGAGCAATTGGCTGGTGATTTTGTGATTTTGATGTTCCAGATGTGATTTTGTGTTATAGATCACTCATACATGATGTTTATGAGGTGAGTATGTGATTGGTTTGGTTGGAATCACTCTCAATCTCAAAACCCGATAGTGACTTGAGTTAGAAGGCAAAATTGGAGTGAAAGGGAGATTTTGAGGAAAGCATCAGTTTGGGTGCTTTGGTGTACTCAAACTGATCACAAATGAGCTCTATTTATAGTGTGTCAAGTTTGTTTTGGCAGCAATAGTGTGTGGCAACTGCAGCAGGTCTGTGGCCAATGTGGATCAAATGGAATCTCAAGTCTCCTCTAGCCATTGACTTGAGGTTAGAGCACAGGCCTATGGTCTTTTGATTCAGAGATAAGGCTTGACTCATTCAGTTAAGTTTGCATCAGTTCATGCCACCTTGATGCATCCATTGAATGCATTGAAACAAAATTGGAGTCTTGGCACTTTTTAGCCTTTTTAGGATGACATAGCTATATGTAGATCCTTCGACTTGGGAGGCTTGGGGATTAGATCATTCCCCTTTGATTTCATCCTCTGGTTTGTACAAATGGATGACAAGGCTTGGAGTTGTCCAAATTTGCCAAATCGAGCAAAATGCCAAAATCTGCCTTGTACAAGACAGTTGGAAATGGTGGTTTTGAGGGGATCATATCTCCCTGCTCATGTTGAGTTATCGGAGGCTCTTGTGCTTTTTAGAGAGCCCTCGTATGATACAAAACATGTGTGATCATAGTTTGTTTTGAAACTATTTGGATCCAACTGAAAATCCTCATGAACATTGATGTCCAAGGCTTGTAACTTAGGCAGATTTTCACTAAGTGTTGGAAAAGAGTCATTTTCTTCATTTTTGTCATTTTGATCATTCCATAACTCAAAATCCATGAAGAATTGGAGTTTCTTGTAGTTGAAGCTTTTGTAGAATGTAGGAAGACCTACAAATCAGGCTTTGGATCACCCAAAATGGCTGCTTGGATCTCAAGTTATGATCCTTGGAAGTTGGTACCAAAATCACTTTTGTTCCATAACTTAGAAAAATTTTGGTTTCTTATAGTTGCCCCTTTTGCAAGAAATCTCACTTTTCTTGATTTTTCTTAATGAATGAGGATCAATACCATACATTAACATTATTTTTGACTTAGGGGAACCATATTTGTGAAAAATTCCAAAAAGTTAAACTTGATTTTGTGCATAGTTGACTTTTTATCGGATGAAATCCAAACTGTGCGATCCTTTGTGAAATCAAGTCTTTGACTTAAATCAAACCTAATGGATGGACTCCATAGGTGTTATAGGGTGTATTGAATCATATCCCAAGGTTTGGGAGAATGTCTTGGTCAAAAGTCAAAGACACAGTTGATTTTTCCTTCAAAACCCTAATTATGGTCCAGATGAAATTGAAACTTGTGAATCAAGCTTATTGGATTAATCCATTGTTACAAATGGATCAATGTGGTGTATTTGAGGCCCTCAAATCATGTCTTGAGGTCTTGGCTCATGTATTGCATCAGAAGTCAACTTAGGGGTAAATTATGTCAAGAAACCCTAATTCTTGATTTTTTTTATGAATGCATCCCCTGAGGATAAATTGACTTGATTATTGGGTCCATGAGGTCCCTTGGAGTATCTTGGGTTGTGCTTTGAAGCATTGGCTCATGCCCAGAGGAAAAATTCCATTTGGAGGCCTTGGTCGACCAAAACCCTAATTTGGTGACATTGGCGATCTTGAGACTTAATCCACTTGGAATGTTGCAAACTTGTGCTTGATTCTTGATGTGGGAGTTCTCTTGATCCTTTATAGGTGTTTGAGAGATTATACAATTTAAAGATCATGTTATTCCTTGATTGATCCTTTATCTAAGTGCTCTGAGATGGCTCAAAACCCTAATTCTTGATTGTGGTGAATGCTCAACAATCCTTGAAGAAATTGATGAGGCATAAAGGTACATCCATATTGTGGTGATGATCTTCACAATGATGGGAAATCTTGGTGGTCAAAATTTGGGGTATGACAAATTGATAGAATGACCATGGTGAAAACATGGAGTGCAACGCTTCTACAAGTGAATGGATAAAAGGAGCGAACACCTGACATTTCTCGCACCGACTTACAAACCGTGCAGAATCTTGCAACATGTTCGGCTAGTAATATCCCGCTCTAATTATTTTTCCTAAAAATGCCCTTCCTATGATGTGACTTCCCCAGATTTCTTCATGTACCTCTTTCATGACGAAAATTGTGTCTTCTTCCGAGAAGCATCTCAACATAGGAGTCAATCTACCCATTTTGTATAAGCGGTCAACCACGATGAGGTAACTTGCAGATATCCTTTTAACATGTTTTGCTTCTATTTCTTCTTCGGGAAACTCATTTCGAGTCAAATATCGAACGATAGGTGCCATCCAGCCTTTAGCCATACTCACTGTCATAACTTCTTCTACCTTTGTGCTCGATGCTTCTAAGGTTTCTTGAATCACTGTTTTGTTTAATCCATTACCCTTGGTGATATCTTAACATTCCAAGAGATTGACTCTTGTGTTTTATCCCCTAGGGATGCGGTTTATCTCAAATTATTCGAATGTCCGAAATATCTTGAGATCTTTTTGCAAATATCTGATCAACGCTAGATCATCTGTCTGAAACTCCGCCTTGACCTGGCTAGTAATCAGCCGCGAGTTAGTATGGACCAATAAGTGTGTCACTCCGACCTCTTTTGCTAACTTCATCCCTACAATTAAAGCTTCATATTCGGCCTGGTTGTTTCTAGCCTAAAAATTAAAACATAAATAATACTCAAGTATTAGGTCTCCCGGTTCTTCTAGCATTATCCATGCTTCACTTCCTTTGATATTAGAGGACCCGTCCACAGACAACATCCACCTGCATGACGATTCTTTTGAAACAAGGGCCCTTAATTCGTTTAAGAAATCGGCGAGGATTTGAGATTTAATGCTACTTCTTGGTACAAAATTTATTTCATATTCCGACAACTGTACTGCCCAAGCGACCATTCTTCCTTCGAAATCTAGTTTCTTCAAGACTTGTTTGATAGGATAGTTAGTTGTGACGATGATGGGGTGCCCCTGGAAGTAGTATTTCAACTTCCGAGCAGAATCACTACTGCCAATGCGAGATGTCCAATCTTCTGGTAACTTAATTCTGCTCCTCTTAGAACTTTACTAACAAAATACACCGGCTTTTCTCCTTCCTCGGTTTCCTTAACTAAATTCAAGCTCATGGCTTTGTCTGATATAACTAAGTATAAAATGAGCATTTATTTTCCTTTGGTCGCTCTAAGATGGGAGGCACAGATAAGAAGCACTTTACCTCCTTAAAAGCCTCATCGCATTCTTCTGTCCACTAGAACTTCGCCGATTTCCTCACGGCAACAGAGAAACTGATCGCCTTATCCCATGCACAAGTTAAAAAAACGGGATAGGGCGACTAAACGATTGTTTAACTGCTGTACCTCCTTCATTGTCGACGGACTCCTCATGTTAATGATTTCCTAACACTTATCCAGGTTTGCTTCTATTCCTCGATTGGTTAACATAAATGCGAGAAATTTCCCTGCTTGTACTCCAAACATACATTTATCTGGATTTAACCTCATATTATAACCTCTAATTGATGCAAATGACTCTTTCAAATCCTCGATGTGCTTCCTATTTTCTGGGGTTTTTACCACTATATCGTATACGTACACCTCTAGGTTCCGTCCTATTTGTGAGGCGAACACCATATCTATCAGTCTTTGGTAGGTAGCCCCTACATTTTTTAATCCAAAAGGCATTAATTCGTAGTAGTAATTGTTCATGTTTATCATGAATTCCATTTTGGGAGCGTCTAATGGATTCATTCTTATCTGATTATACCTTGACTAGGCATCCAAAAAACAAAGAAGACAAAAACCTGAAGCCTATCTATGAGCCGATCAATGTGAGGAAGCGAGTAGCGATCTATTGGATATGCCTTACTCAGGTTGGTGTAATCCAGACACATTCGCCATTTTCCTAATTTCTTTTTTACCATAACTATGTTAGCTAACCACGTCGGGTACCTGATTTCCTTAATAAAGCCGACGTTCATGAGCTTTCTGACTTCATCCTCCACAACCTTTCTCTTTTCTTCGCCTTCCTTCCGTTTTCTTTGTACCATTGACTTGATGGCCGAATCTAACGCTAAATGATGACAAACTATATTGGGGTCAGTTCCGGGCATATCAGCTGGCCTCCATGCGAATAGGTCTAAAATTTCAATCAATATTCTGACGACCTCGGTGTCATACCCCAATATTTTCCTCTTTTTTTTCAATTTTAATCTGGCTTTTTTCTCATTGCATCTGCATATCCACATGCCCTAATCACCCATTTATAGTTGCATGTTTTGAATAAGCATCCTTGATTCAAAGGTCTGTGGTATTTGTGACTAACACTAAGCTAGGATTTCTATGAGGATCCAACCTATGGAATTTGGTGACACATTCGACTTGGGAGGTGCATCTTTTGGGATTGAGGATTGTAGAACCCTAATTCCTGGGTTGTGGTACATATGGATCATTTGGTTTGCATCAGGGCATTCGCTTGGTTTTGGATTACATTTTAGGTCAACCTTGGTGGATGGAATCCAATTGATTGTTTTGGTTTTTGCATTAGTCTAACATTTTTTATTGGGATTCAAGGAAAAATATCATGTTTCGTGTTTCATTTCAAGGATAATATTCAAGCATTTAAATTCAAGAGCATTCAAATTGAAAATGGAGGCAAATTAGATTACTTTGATTACAAAGTCACAAATTACAAGTTACAAGTGTGCCAATGCATTACAAAGGTACCAAGATTGAAAATTACAAGGAAAATTGATGTTTGAACTATGGTTGACTTTTTGTTCAACTGTTGACTTTTGGTCAAACAGTTGACCAAAGTCAAACCTATGCCCTAGACCTATTTCTAAGCAATTCCAATTGTCTTCTAGCCTTGTGTCATGGTTGATCCTTCATGTTCTTCAAGTATGCCAAATTTCCATAAATCCTCCAAATTCTTCAAGAATCCTTCATGTTCCCTTGTGATGCTATGGTGCAAAGCTAGGCCTCCATCATTCCATCTCATGCATGTCATTCCTGCAGATAAATTTAAACACATACACATTAGCATTATCAATTTCCTATTCAATACTAACTTTAAATCAATTTTCTAACTAAATCATACAACAATAACAACTCAGTGCAATGGGTTTCATGTTTACATGAACAATCCTAACTATCAATGGCAGCTCAATGCCAGTCCATCAACTTATTTATAGCAAATATTTAACATAACAATTAGTATGACATATTTCATTCACCATTCAAACACTGCACCAGTTCCTTTCAATTCAATTAACCAACATTTTACCACAAGTAACATCTAACATTACCATCATTTAACCAAAGGAAAACAAAGAATATTAAATTTATAACAACTATATCCGTGCAATAAAGATTCCATTCACAAAAAGTTTGAACCTCACATAACATTTCTAAGAGTTATAATTTTTTCCTTCACTAACACTAAGCTAATTCAATAAGTTTCAAGTAGTTAACCAACTTTACATTTTTCTAAATTCCAATTAACATAACATGAACCAATTTCATCATTCATAACTAACTGAAGCTTAACAGTTAGCACATTGAGCTAACTTCACTAACCAGCTCATAACACTAACTGCAATCACCTAACAGAATTACAGAACTAAACCTAACTGAATTTCCTAACTAACTAACTGAACTTTTAACAGAGTTTTAACCGCAAACTAACTTTCACTATGAGATGCTAACTGAAATTAACAAAGTTAACATTTCCAATCACATTATATAATCACTCTTCAATCATTTATGATTCATTCAATCATTAGCACAGAAAAATTCATAAAATCTCAAGAAATTCTCTCTCACTCACATCACAATTCATCACAATTCAGTTTTAGAAAATTCATCCAATCTCAATCAAAATCACTCCTCAATCTCTCACGTGTACAACAAGAGCAATCATAACGATTGCATAGAAACTCTCAATCAAAGCTCTCTCGATATCAGGTTCTCACTCGCAAAGAAGGAGAAGAAGAGGAAATAGGCAGCAAGAACAGAGGAAGAAGACTCGCATACCTGAAAAAGAAGGAGCTCTGAGCTTGTTTTCCGTCGACGCCGACTTCGAAGATCCACCGCATCAGAGTTCTTCTTTGGTGCGTTTTATGCGGATTCTTGCATAGATTATTAACTTATGCTGCTTCTGAACATGTACTTAGCTATGCTCCCGTCCCAATTTCGCGTTTATAACGTGATTTTCTTGAGCGATTTCGAAATGATGATTACGACCTTCAAGTGTTGCGATATGGATCCATAGTTTAGGGTTTATGAAAACAATTGACGAATTCACATTTATGGGAAGGGATTGGTGAGAATCGCAGTGAACTTCGGTGAGCGTCGTAGTGTTTTGATGTGTTCTTGATCTTTTAGCATGAGGGAGAGGCTCGTGTAGTCTTTATGCTTGGTGTTTTTTCACATTTGTCAATAGCGTAACAGAGAGAGGCACGTGTAGTGTTTTCGGATGTTTTTTCATTTTTCCAATTGTGTAATGGGCATGGCGCCCCAGCCCAAGCAAGTTGCTGGCTCACACCATTTCCTTCACATAACTCAATCTCTTATCAGTTTCTCTTTCCCTTGAATTTTATTGATATATTTTTTTTTTGAATAAATAAAGTTCAGTGGCGAATTTGTTGTATTATCGAGCGTGCGACGCGCTTGTGTATTTTTCACGCCGCGACACTTGACTTCATCTTCAAGGGACAAGCCATAGCCGATCTAAGTAATTTGTGATGATCGGAGACCGATCTATACTGTCTTCACATCCTCCATATGTGTAAGACTATCTTCTACTAGATCTTCCATTGGATCTCTGTCAATCAAGTTTACTTTTCTGATTCTCTTCTTGAGTCTCAGACTATCTTCGTAACACTTTCTTGCTATCCCTTGATCACCTTTATTATTCCTTCTTGGCCATCTTCCAGAGGGCATTTTAGTGTGAGATACAGGATGGACAACGTTGCTTCTAAAGCATTAAAAGAGGGCCTACCAATAATAATATTGTAGTGAGATGCAACATTAATAACCAAGTACCCCACGTGGACGCTTTTCGCGTTTTCCCCATCACCGAAGGTGGTTATCATGGGCAAATACCCCAACATTTGTACATGTTCTCCTGAAAACCCGACTAACGTTCCCTTAAAGGATAACAACTTGGTGATATCAAAGTTCATGCCTTTGAATACTTCCCAATATAAAACGTCCGCTGAAATTCCTGGATCGACTAGAACTTGCTTCACATTCCAGTTTCGGATTTTCACTTTGATCACCATCGGGTCATCCTCATGGTTTATCATTCATACGACGTCTTTTTTAGAGAAAGTGATTGTGGCCTGGTTTTCCCTTCCTTCTAAATGTGACTTTTACCTGACGTGTATTATTGTCTTGAAATATCTTTTTCGAGCTGAATTGGTTTCTCCTCCCCCCGTGAATTCTATGACAATAGTATTCAATGTATGACGAGTCATCGGACTTCTCGGACTTCATTCGAGTTCTTTCCTTTCTTCTGTGTAGGGTTGTCTGATCTGATGCCTTCTCGGGGAGGACTTCTTTTCCTTGACTATCCTTCAGCATCTTTAACATAGGATAACAACTGACCTTTCTCTATTAAGGCTTCGATCTCTTTCTTCAATTGGTGACAATTTTTCGTATGATGTCCCCGGACTCTATGATATGCACACGATGCATTGCCATCATTTCTCATCACAACATAGACTCCTTTTGGTAGTCCAGGTATAGGAAGTAATTTGAGATGATACATTTCTCTTACGATATCTGCTCGCCTGGTATTTAATGATGTGTATCCAGCTTCTTTGTCAGCCGAACGTCGGGTTATTCTCATTATTGACCTGTCTCGGGGTCCAATTTTAGGATAATCATTTCTGTCGCACCCCAAGTTTTGCTCACCATTCATATATTTTCTAGTGTCACTATATTCCGAATAAATGAAATGGCACAATTGGTAAAAGAACATGTATAAGGAGTTGCAAGGGGGAAGGTCTTGAGTTCCAATCCCACTTTCCCCAATTTTAGAGTTTTTTTCTTCTCTTTTTTATGTTTTATTACCTTCATTTACATTATTTAATAATTAAAAATCGAACCTTTTTATTTTTTATTTAATATTTTCAGTTTTTTTATTAATTTATTTTTTAAAATTATTATAATATGGATTTTTCATGTATTTTAGTTTAAAAAATCAATATAAAATAAAAAAAAATCAAAGTCTTTTTACTATTACCTTTTTTACATTATTTACTACTATTATTATTATTATAAAAATCAATTTTTATTCAATTAATTCACAAAGGCCATGAATCCATCCAAATTCATTGACTTGGACATGAAGAAATAAACAAAATCAAATCACAAAATCATACCAAAATGGATGAACCACACTTAAATTCCAAACCCTAATTTTCATCAATAAATAGTCTCACTTTTTACACCAATTTCATCATCAATAATTCACAAATTCACTCCCTAAAAGTTGTTGCTCTTCACACAGAACAACAACAACTAAACCCTAGGTCTCCATTCCATCAACAAGACCTTGCAGCAAAGAACAAACAAAAGAAGAACAAGCAAAAGAAGAAGAAAGTCAGGAACAAAAAGCGTGAAGAAAGAGATATTAATAAGTGAGAAATTTTGCCTCTCTGATTACCAGGGAAATCCTTTAGGTTGGTCCTCCATCCTTATGTACCCTTTTTTTGGCATAAAATGTTGTTATTAAAAAACCTTGTTGTCTTAACTTATTATTGATGCTTGTTTTAATTGGGTGTTTGAGGTGTTTAAACTATTGTTATTATAAAATTTTGTTGTCTTAACTTGTTATTGGTGCTTGTTTTAATTGGGTGTTTGAGGTGTATTAAACTATTGTTATTATAAAATTTTGTTGTCTTAACTTGTAATTGGTGCTTGTTTCAATTGGGTGTTTGAGGTGTATTAAACTATTGTTATTATAAAATTTTGTTGCATTAACTTAATATTGGTGTTTGTTTTAATTGTGTTTGAGGTGTACTAAACTAGGTCATAAACAGTTTCAAATAAAAAAAAACTATTTTTAACTTTTTTAAATTTTAATTGAAAAAGATAGATAGAAGATTGTATATTATAATCAAATATAAATAGAGATATGTATAAGGAAAAAATCCAAAATAAACGTTGTTAAAATAAAAATAATAATAAAATATTTTTGATAAAAATCGATAAAGAGAAGACTTTCTTGTTGGAATAATCGGTTTCTTAGTTTTGGAGGGAGACTTACTTTGTTGAAATCGGTGTTATCAAGTTTATCGATCTTTATGCTTTCTTTATATAAAGCTCCGATCAAGGTGGCTAAAGAGATTACTAGGATCCAAAGTAATTTTCTTTGGGGGGTAAGGAGGATAGGAGGAAAATTCATTGGGTGAGTTGGAAGGAGGTGTGTTTACCGGTTGACAAAGGGGGGGCTTGATTTGAAATGGGTGGATGATTTTAATGTGGCGCTTCTTAATAAATGGAGATGGAGGATAGTGAATGAATCTAATGCATTGTGGTATAAAGTTCTAAAGGCAAGGTATGATGATATTAACTTAAAGGTGATGGAATATGGGAAATCTTTTAATAGATCCTCTAATTTTTCCTTTTGGTGGAGGGATGTGTATGGTTTGGATAAAGGTTTTTCGGAGAACTTATTTGCTTCGAATTGTATTGTTAAAATTAGAAATGGGTTTGCTACTTCTTTTTGGCATGCTCGTTGGATTGACGATTTATGTTTGAAGGATAAATTTCCTTGTATTTTCAATTTATCTGGTCTTAAGGATGTCTCGGTGGCTTGTATGGGTGGGTGGGAGGATGATGGATGGCATTGGGGGGACTTGGGAGTGAACCGAAATGCAGTCGAGGCTGCTGCCCCCGATCTGCAGCATTTACGGGCGCTTTTGGATGAGTATCAGATGGAGGGAGTCGGTCGAGATGAGCCGGTTTGGGCGCCGCACTCGGAAGATGGATTTTCGGTAAGAAATTTTTATGGAATTCTTAGTAGTTACCGTATTCCTTTCGGACCAGTTAATATTTTTTATGTTGCTTTTTCTTATATTTGGAAGTTGGTGGTTCCTTATAAGATTAAGGCCTTTGGTTGGAGGTGCTTCTTGAATAGGCTTCCCACTAAGGATGCCCTCCTTATTAGAGGGTGTTCTTTCCCGGATAGCGATTCGAAGTGTGTTTTTTGTCAAAATGTGAATGAATCCTTGGAGCATATTTTAATTAATTGTGTAGTGGCTAAGTTGGTGTGGAAGGAAGTGGTCGATTAAATTGGTTTTGTGGATTTTTTCTCTAGTAATATTAAAGAAAGTTTCTTAAAGTGGGCCAATTTTTGTAAGAGGAATAAGGTGTCGAAAGGGAAGGAAGGAAGTATTTGGTTGGCAACCTCTTGGTATATTTGGTCTTTGAGGAATGGAATTATTTTTAGGAACGATAGGTGAAATGTTTTGGATATGGTGTGGGATATCAAAGCATTGGTGTGGAGGTGGTCTTTTATCAGGAAAATTACTCGATCCAATTTTAATTTTTATGAGTTTAGCAAATTTCTTTTGTTATTCTTGTCCTAAGGCTTAATTGGTTTGTAATTTTCTTTTTCGAGCCTCGTCTCGTTCTTTTTCTGTAAGTGGGTTCGAGAACCCATTGTTCTCGCTGTTTATGAAATCTTGCTTATTGTAAAAAAAATGTACACCATTTCTCTAACTCTCACAACTCATTCAATATAATTAATTTAACTAATTCAATTTTTATTTAATATATTAGTCTAATTCAATTTTAGTCTAGTAATCAAAATACAAAAACATTTAGTTCATAAAAATTCAAAATACAATACATAAATAATATTTAATGCATTTTGTTTAGTTAATTTAAATAAATACAATTTTTTTAATATATTCAATGCTAGTTTGATTTGGTTGATATATTCATTTTATCTCACCGTTAATATATAAATAAATACACAATCTTTTCTTTATATTCAAGGCTAATTTGATTTGGCTAACTAAATTGTGATTATTAACAAAAAGAACGTGTTTATTTCTTTCATCTTGCTTTGTTAAGTATTTAATTAAAACATAAAAAATATTAAAGAAAAACCAGAAATATGTTTTATTTTCTAAAAAGAATATGCTTCCTTTTTCATTTAAATTCTGTAAAAATATTAAAAAAAAATTATAACAATAGTAAATACTATAAAAAAATACACAGCCCCTAGTTCTTGGCTTTTAATTTTTAATTTTAATTAAAATTATTTAAATATTATTTAGGTGGTTTTAATCAAAATCATTTAAGCTAATTATGCAATTACTTTAATTTAATTTAATTTCTCATCTAATTATCTTAGTTAGTTTATGTAAATTGATACTTTAGTTTTAATAATTTAATTGATTTAAAAAAAAAAATTATAAACCTAATTTAATTATTTAGGAAAAATTAGGTATAAAATATTTAATCTATATCATATTTTTAATCCATAGTTTAGATTTAAGAAGTACATTTAGTCATGTATTGGAATTTAGAAATAATAAGATTGAAATCCATATACATAAAACGCCATAAAAAAATTATAAATATTTCTCTATTTTGGTCTAGTTTAGTGTATTTTGTTGTTTTCTAAACTCCATTCAAAAATATATTTTTTCATTATGATTAAATATTCAAAAACAATAAAAATATTAATTATATATATAGCATACTTTATTTTTCTAAATAAAACTAAAAACATATTTTTTTGCCAGTCAAACAAATCAATTTAAAATCAATTCAAACACGCTCAAATCCCATTTTCTTTGCCCTTGTGTATTGAGACTTTTTTCAAACAAACTTTTCTCCGTCACCCGATGCGTTGAGACATTTTCAAAAGTAAAATAAAAAACACACAAACATTTTCTACGAACTACGAAGACTCTAACTTTTCTCATCATTCGATGAGAAATACATAGGCACGATGTTGCGAAATCAAGGTTTGTCCCCCAATTTAAAACTAATCTTTTTTCTGATTTTACCCTTATGTATATATCCATTACTTTGTAAATAATTAAAAGCAAGAAATAAGAATAAGAATGGCAAATATACCCTATAGCAAAAAATCAACCTTAGAATTAGAGAAGGTTCTCGTTGAGTACAAACAGAGGTGAGGGGTGCCTAACACCCCTTCCCCTCACTTAACTGACTCCCGAACCCATATTCGATTGTGATGACTTTGTTCCTTAGGAATGAATAAAATATGGTGGCAACTCTGTGATTTTTCCCACCGCGACAGCTAGCGACTCTGCTGGGGATCATTCCCTAAAGAGACTCTAGCCTACCGTTTAGTTCTAGAGTTGTTTATTTATATGTTATATTCTTATTTTTATTCTTTAACTTGTTGTTATTCTTTCTTGCATTATTTTATTTATTGTTATTTTCTCTATCATATGTATATCTTGTCATTAACATGCAAGGGTTTCATTTCTATTTGAGAGTAAGCTCTATACCCGAGCTCGAGGAAAAACATAAGTTAAGTAAGGGGTTGTCATTTTTCGGCCATTGTGGATTCTTATCTCATGATGTTCTTTAAAGATGACTCCTCATAGAGTAGATTAGTTCAAAGAGTTTGTCATGAGTTGGCTAGCACTTCTTCATGATAAAATTTTGAGCTTGATCCATGACTCTCGGGACCTCTTCTAGAACCCGAATGTGAGACTGTGTTTATGCGAAGGCTCCATAAACAGAGACCCTATGAGAGGGTTATGCCCTATCATGATGGAGTTCCACCTAGGGTCTATGACCTTGGGTTATGCCCTATAAATGAGAACGACCTCGCGAAGCGCAGTCACACGCCCGCGGGATGGACTTAACATAGTCGCCACCGATCTTTATTTATTCCATAGAGGGAAAGGGAAATATCGAATAAAACCCCTAAAAGAAAGGATAAGATATGGTCATCGCAACCAATGTCTGAGTTCGGGAGTCGGTTACGCAAGGGGAAGGTATTAGCACCCTCACGTCCGTTGTACTCAACGGGAACCATTTAGTTAGGGTTAAATGTATGTTAGCTTAAGGTTTGTTTCTAATCTTCTACTTGTGGAAAGGGAGAGAAATAATGTTTTTATATTTTTTATTAAAGAGAAAGGACCTAAAGGTTTTATTACTAGGGGGGCTCGACAAGACTTCGCAATCTCGTGCCTACGTATCCTCATAGTGCAATGAGGAACTCAGAGCCTTCGTAGTTCGGGGCTACGATGAAAAATGGAAAGGTGGAATTCAAGAAGGCATTGGAAGTAAAGGAAAAGGTGGAAGGTAAAAAAAAAGAAAAGGTGGAATCCAAGAAGGCATTGGATGTAAAGGAAAAGGTGGAATCCAAGAAGGCATTGGATGTAAAGGAAAACAGAGAAGGTAGAAAAAGAAAAGGTAAAATCCAAGAAGGCATTGGATGTAAAGGAAAAGGTAGAAAAAAGAAAAGGTGAAATCCAAGAAGGCATTGGATGTAAAGGAAAAGGTAGAAAAAAGAAAAAGTGAAATCCAAGAAGGCATTGGATGTAAAGGAAAAATAAAAAGGTGGAATCCGAGAAAGCATCAGATGTAAAGGAAACAAAAGAAAAAGAAAAAGGTGGCTCGCTAGGATCTCGCAATCCTATGCCTACGTATTCTCAAGATGAACTTGAGAAATCAGAGCGTCCGTAGTTCTGGGCCTACGGGTGAAAAGCTTGAAAGCAAAGCTTGTGAGGATTGGTTGTTTAGGATAAGAGATTAATGGCTATCTCTTATGAAAGGATTTGAATGAAGGGTTAAAGGTTGGTGAAGGAGAAAAGATTAATGGCTATCTCTTGTAAAGGTTAAAGGAAGGGTTAAAAAAAACCGCAAGAGATTAATGGCCATCTCTTGGAAAAGCTAGTGGCTTAAAAGTGGCTTGAATATTCTGTAAGAATGCCAAAGGGTTATGCCAGAGTACTAGACTCTAACAGTCCTTTTCATTCAAGATTGGTATGAAAAAAAAATGTTTAATGGACAGTGAACGCTTGATAGAAATTAATTGTTCAAGAGTTGCGCCAAGATGCTAGATCTCGACGGCTCTTATTCATCCAAGTTGAAATGAAAAATATTTGATGGACAATGAACGTTTGACAAAAATAATTGTTCAAAGAGTTGTGCCAAGATGCTAGATCCTGACGGCTCTTATTCGTCAGAGTTATGATTAAGATTATTATGAGGACAACAAGCTTTTGATGATAAAAAAAGCTCAAAAGGGTTATGTCAAGATGCTAGATCTTAACGGTCCTTATTTGTCCAAGTTGATATAAAAGTCGCTTATTGGACAATGAACGCTTGACGAGCATAAATTGTTCGAAGAGTTGTGCTAAGATGCTAGGTCTTGACGGCTCTTATTTGTCCAAATTAATTAAAGGTATTTTGAGGAGCGAAAGAATGAATGAATGGCTACCCCAAAGTGCGAGACTTGAGACCAATCGTTCGAGGTTTATGCTAGAATGCTAGATTCTAACGGTCCTCTTCTTTCGCATTTATTTAGAAACAGATTCTAACATTCTATTTTTAAAGTCACTCGATGCTTGATCGAGGTTTGATTCATAAGTTGAAAATAATTTGTGAAATGGTTTGAAATTGAAAATTGTTTAATGAAATGGAAATTGAAATGAAATCGAAATGGTCTTGTCTTAATCAAAGTTTAATCGAAAAATCGATAATTTATGATATTTGACTTTCATCGACCGATAAAAGAAAAATGAAATATGGTCTCATATTTATCAAGATTTTTAGTGATTTGAAATAAATCAACCAAGTCATGATTTTTGTAATATCATTGGCCAAAAAATAAAGAAAATGGAATCGAAATGAAAAAATAAAGTTAGAAATGAAAAGTAAGTCAAGAAATAAAATCTAAATAAAGTGATGACCCAAAATGTAATGAGAAAAGTTTGAGAAAATGACAATAATTTTTTAACAAAGTGATTAACAAAATATCTAATGAAATATTTAACAAAAATGTCTAATAAAAATATTGACAAAACATTATTAACCAAAATAATTAATAAAAATAATTAACACTAAAAAAAAAAGATTTAACAAAATAATAATAATTAACAAAATAGCTAATAAAATGTTTAAATAAAATAGTTAACTAAAATAATTAACAAAAAGGTTAGAAACTTGTTAAAAATAATGGTAGTAGAAATTAAAGGCTAAAAATTTAATAAATAACTAACAAGATTTTGAACTAAAAAAAATAGAAACAAGGCCCAAAAGGGCGCTCCATCTGGTAAAGAAAACGGGTCAAGAAAAACCCATTAACCCGGTTCGGTCAAGGAGGGTTATTGAAACCCTAAAATAACGTAAAACACGATCAATGAAGGGGAAAAACGGAACACACATCGTGAAAATATCGTTCAGAAACTTTCAACCGATCCCTCAATTAATCTCTCCCAATCTATCACTCTTTCACAAAATCATGTTCCAAACTTACTCATCCTCTCAATCGCTCACCTCTCTTGTTTTTTTCACTCTTTCTCGGCCGTTTCCGTCTCAGATTCAAGGTGTGATTTTGGATTCTGTTTTGGAAAAAGAAGCAGATTAAGGGATTGTTTGGAGAAGGATTTGGTAAAGGCGAAAGTGGCGATTACGAGTCGTTGTTGAAGCGGGGCTGAGATGCGGATATGGTGAGTTGAGAAGAGGGTTAAAAGAGAAAGTTTGAATTTTTTATTTGTTTCGTACGAGCTTCCCCTTCTTCTATTTCATTTTTTGCAACTTGGTTTGTGGTTGTGATGATGTTTTGAAAAGGGTAGTTTTTGGTTTATGTTATATGAAGAAGGTTGTGTTGTTCAAAGAAAGGATCTGGTCATGTGTTGTGCGAGCTCCTCTTCTTATTAATCAGAACCAAACTTCTTGGATAAGCTTTCAAGTACATCCAATTTGTTTTGTAGCTTTTGAGATGTCTTTTTCGTAGCAGGTTTGTGCTTCAGGCCTTGACGTCGTGGATGTGTTGCTGTCAAAGTGCAGTGAGCAGACTTGGCTTGGTATGGTTTATGATGCAGGATACGGATTGTAGTATGTGATGGCAGCAAGTACACAGGTGTAACAGGTTGTAGTTTTGGTGAAAACTTTGCCTTGTTTTGCGCAGGAGTTTGGTCAAAGGTTTGAAATTGGATGCAAGATTGGGTTGGACTCATAATAATAATAATAATCACAAATAAAATGTTAGTAATAAATAAATTAAAATGATAATAATAATAGTAAAAAAGTAAAAGTAGAAGTAATAATAAACAAATAAATAAACAATAATTTTAAATAAAAATAATAATAATTATTATTATAATAAAATAAAAATAAATAGAAATTTGAGACTAATATTTTTAATATTTTTTTTAACACAAGAAAATAATTAAGTGAAAACAAATTAGATTAACTAAATTAGATTAAACTTAAAAAATAAAAAAATAAACTATAATTAATGGACTAGATGACTGCAAGTGCACAAATGACTAGCTTAAAATGATGTGAAAAAAATGATTAGAGGATCTGAGGGTAAAATTTGGGGTATGACAGTTGCCCCTATTTAAATAGCTTTACCGGATGGCATGAGTAATGGTAGTCTTCATGAAATCATGGTGGAAGGTATTTAAATATAGATAACCGAAAATTTTGCCCTCAGATGCACCTACATGCAATGATATGGACAAAAGAAAGATAAACAAATGCTGACATGCTATGAACTCTAGCATGATGGAATGAAATGCAAAATGCAGACAAAGAAGAAAGCCACAGGGACAAAGTTCACACGATGAGCAAACACTCACTGAGGATGACAGTAACACTGGGGGAAGCTGAAGCAAACTGGGGAATAATCTAAGGTGATGAAGAAACTGGTTCAGGCATGACCGGTTGACACTTTAGAAAGAAAAGATAACACAAGGTCTTCAATGGAAATAGAACCGGAAAGACGGTCTCCATTGGGGAATCAAATAACAAAGACTCAATCTGGAAAAACATCAGAAAAAGAAAGGCACATCGGGAAGAGCATCAGATGGAAAAAGAAACTAGATATCCAATAATGGCTTTGAATGAAAGGTATAATCACAATATCTAATAATGGCTTTAGATAAAAGTGAACAAAGTAGGGATCCAAGAAAGCATTGGATGCAAAGAAACCAGTCATCCAATAATAACTTTGAATGAAAGGTACAAATCATAATATCTGAGAAGGCATCAGATGAGAATGATATAAAAAGGGTAATCCAAGAAGGCATTGGACACAAAGGAACCAGTCATCCAATAATGGCTTTGAAAGAAAGGTACACTCACAACATCTGATAATGGCTTCAGATGAAAGTGAACAAGGTAAAGAAACCAGACATCCAATAATGGCTTTGAATGAAAAGGCACAATCACAATATCTGAGAAGGCATTAGATGAAAGTGAACAAAGACTACATTCAAGAATGGCATTGAATGCAAAGGAACCAGTCATCCAGTAATGGCTTTGAATAAAAGGTAAAAATCACAATATCTAATAATGGATTTAGATAAAAGTGAATAAAGACTCGATCTGGAAAAACATAAAAAAAGATACACATCCGGAAAAGCATCAGATGGTAAAGAAACTAGACATCCAATAATGGCTTTGGATGAAAGGTATAAATCACAACATCTAATAATGGCTTTAGATGAGTGTGGACAAAGATTACATTCAAGAATGGCATTGAATGCAAAGAAATCAGTCACCCAATAATGGCTTTAGATGAATGGTATAAATCACAACATCCAATAATGGCTTTAGATGAGCGTGAACAGAGACTACATTCAAGAATGGCATTGAATGTAAAAAAAAACCAGACATCCAATAATGGCTTTGGATGAAAGGTATAAATCACAATATCTAATAATGGATTTAGATAAATGTGAACAGAGACTATATTCAAGAATGGAATTAAATGCAGAGAAACCAGTCATCCAATAATGGCTTTGAATGAAAGGTATGACTCAATAATATCTGAGAAGGCATCAGATGTAAATGAGATAAAACAATGTAATCCGAGAAGGCATCGGACACAAAGACACCAAACATCCAATAATGGCTTTAGATGAAGGGAAAACTCACAATATCTGAGAAGGCATTAGATGAAAGTGAACAAGATAGAAATCCAAGAAAGCATTGGACAAAAGGAACCACAGTATTCAAGACAGCATTGAATGAATGTGAACAAAGATATACCCAAGAAAGCATTGGATACAAAGAAAGAACAACGTCCAAGAAAGGATTGAACAAAGAAATACCCAAGAAAGCATTGGATAAGAGGAAAGAAACTTTCAGGAATGACACTGAAAGTAAAGGCAAATCACTATATTCAAGAATGACATCGAATGATAATGAGAAAGACATCCAGGAAAAGCACTGAATGAAAAGCAGAAAGCCCTACCAGGAATGGCACTGAATGAACAGATAAGACTTTCAAGATGACACCGAAAGATATCCAAGCAAATTTGACGGGGATTATAGAAGAGAGGCAAAACTTCCAGAAATAGCACTGGGAGAAACAAGAGGAATAAGATATCCAGGAATGGCACTGGAGATCAAAAGAGACAGACATCCAAGAATGGCACTGGAGTGAAGGAATATAAATATCCAGGAATAGCACTGGACGCACAAGGAAACGACAACATTCAGGAATGGCACTGAATGAAAGGACAAGTAACGTTTGGTAGGCGCCAAGTAAGTTGGACTTTGACCACAAGGTAAGACGCGGATAATGACACGACCTCGGGAGAAATGCAAATGAGGATGAAACACTCATGCCATGCATATGGTATAAATTATGCAGATGATATATGATCAAATGCAAATGCAAATGTAGATGTCGACGACACAACTCGACTCTTTAGAAAAGACAAGACTATAAGACTGATTCCTCAACACAGAGATCACTTCCATTCTGCTTGGGAACTAGAGAAGCTATTGCTGAACACATCTCTGCCACACTGGTAAACTGTATCCAAATTGATGATCCTTGTAGGAAGGATAAAGCGTTGCTTGGGGATTCTTCAGGTAAACTGCCCCAGACTAGCTGATTATTGTAGATGAGCTGATCATTGCTTCAGCTTGATTGATTCTGGAAATGACAGTTTCACGGCACACTTGAAAAGCTTGCCCCAGTCCGAGTCTTGAAAATGATTGTTTTACTGTACACTGGGAAAGCTTGCCCCAGCCTGAGTCTTGCAAAATCTTATGTATAAACCAATTCTGAGAAGTCGCCATTAAACCACAAATCTTGAACTGATTCTCAACAGGATATGGAAGGAACTTGCCCCTGATTGGATCACCGACCAAGGTTCTTAACTATTTGAAAATTCCTTAAGAGGAAGGCCAGGTTCCAAACAAAAGTATTTGTACAAACATGGTAAATGCAAAGTTCATGCAACTTTTGAAATCAAAATCATTTTGAAAGAGGGGCAAAGTATATGGGATACTGGTCAGAACACGGTGGTTCAAGACATTAAAGTGAAAAGTTTAAGCAAAGGGTGTAATGCCCAAAATAGATGATCTACAAAGATCTTTTGGAGTCAGTTTACGCAACCTTGCTGTAGTATGCTTTCAAAATAACCTTGCTTTAATTAGGTCTTTTGAGGGTTATAACGTGGCCTAGTTCACGGTTTAAGAAACAAAGGATAAAGGCTCAAAGTTTATTTGTGACCCACGTAATCTACGTGATGAACTTCAGTCATATGCTCAGCTAACTCAAACTATGCACTCAAATTCCCATAGGTTAGGAATTGAACTGATGATAGTAATGATGATGGTTCAAAATTCAATGGACTTGAGATGGCAGTAACTGCTTTCTTACTAAACTGTTTGCCATTGAGGACTTTCAGGATAAAGGATTTAAAGATTTCCTCCTTTGGTTGTCATACAAACTTTTGTTTCTTTTCCCTTTTTTTTAATGACTGCTTGGCTTAAGGATTACATTGAATCATCATTGGCGTTTGACTTAAAAGACTTCTTCGACACTTGCTTGTTGTGTGCGAAGGAACATTTGTGAACTTTGTTGAAAGCCGTCTTGCATGAAACTCTTGTATTTGAATGCATAATCAAGTTAACTGAGAACTACCCTGCCACAGGTTAAGATTGCGGGTTTTTATTTGTAAAGAAAAGAAACTCCTACTTCAAGGCTCAAAGGGGTTGACGAGGGATTAACTTCCTTATTTCTTCAGTGTTTAGGGATTGAAACAATGCCTTACATCGTCAGCAAAGTTTTGATTTGAAAGCATACTAACAGCAATTGTGAGTATAAAGTATCATCATCCTCCCTCCAATCTTTGCATAATCAAAAGAAAGTGAACAAGAGAATTTATTTTATTTTTCTTGAAAGAGAAAACATTAAGAAGTAAATAGCAAACACAAATGAATTGAATCAAAAAGTTGCAAATGCTTATTTCATTAACATGAAAGTACAAACATAATTTGGAAGCAAACAGCTAGTACAAAACAGAGGAAAATGCAAACAATAACTAACATGGTCTAGTGACTAATCAACAACATGGATGAGCTGGCCTGTCATTGGGAAATAGCTGGGCTGAAGTCGACTAAAGCTTCACTTGCCCTAACAGAGGGTTGTTCTTGACATTCTGCATCTAATGTTAGCTCTAGTCCTGTGTCGGTCTCGAGGAATCAACTTGACGACTCACAGACAACACTGGAAGATAGAGACAACTGGAAATGAGTAACTGGACAGATAGACGTATGCAATGAATCATGCAAAGATGCAAATGATATGCAACGTCATGCAGCACAGGATGCAGAAAGAAAATGCAATGTAGATATGGTTAGGATATGAGATAACACGAATAAATCAGAACATCCTATTAGGTAGGTCTCCCTATAACGGATAGTTCTAGATTATCTACCCATAACCCACTCACGGGATATTTTCTAGGTTTTTGATAAGGTTTCAGAGTCACGGACCTTAGTCATATCAACGTTATGCAACGGGCTGGCCATTTTACAATGAGAGTGACGAAAAGGTCTATTCTGATCGGGGCTTTCATATTGGTTGGAGCAAGGAGATGTCCTTGAAGTCCAATATTACGCAACCACAAAAAATAACACTGGTTCTAAATGCGGGACCTAGAGTCATGGACCCTTCAAGAATCAGCGTCATGCAACAGGCTAGCTGTTTTATAACGAGATCTACAAACAGGTCTACTCTAGAGGAGCCTTCATGTTAGTTGCTACAAGGAGCTTGCCCTCGTAGTCTAACACTACTAACTACCAAATCTAACCTTATGTTTTCTCTCTGCTTTTTCCAAAACTTGGGTGTAGAGCTTTATTCAAGATATCAGATACCCAAAGCCCGCACATGATGTACAGATACATATGTGTAAAGCAAGAGAAATAAAACATATAATCAAAGAAGGAAGAGAAACAAACAAAGCTAAACACACATACGAAAACCTAACTAAACTAGGCTTGACTCACTTAGGGATGAGTCCCCAGCAGAGTCTCCATCTGTCGTACCTCGAAAAAATGAGAACGACCTCGCGAAGCGCAATCGCACGCCCGCGGGATGGACTTAACAGAGTCGCCACCGATCTTTATTTATTCCATAGAGGGAAAGGGAAAATATCGAATAAAACCCCTAAAAGAAAGGATAAGATATAGTCATCGCAACCAATGTCTGAGTTCGGGAGTCGGTTACGCAAGGGGAAGGTATTAGCACCCCTCACGTCCGTTGTACTCAACGGGAACCATTTAGTTAGGGTTAAATGTATGTTAGCTTAAGGTTTGTTTCTAATCTTCTACTTGTGGAAAGGGAGAGAAATAATGTTTTTATATTTTTTATTAAAGAGAAAGGACCTAACGGTTTTATTACTAGGGGGCTCGACAAGACTTCGCAATCTCGTGCCTACGTATCCTCATAGTGCAATGAGGAACTCAGAGCCTTCGTAGTTCGGGGCTACGATAAAAATGGAAAGGTGGAATTCAAGAAGGCATTGGATGTAAAGGAAAAGGTGGAAGGTAAAAAAAAAAAGAAAAGGTGGAATCCAAGAAGGCATTGGATGTAAAGGAAAAGGTGGAATCCAAGAAGGCATTGGATGTAAAGGAAAACAGAGAAGGTAGAAAAAGAAAAGGTAAAATCCAAGAAGGCATTGGATGTAAAGGAAAAGGTAGAAAAAAGAAAAGGTGAAATCCAAGAAGGTATTGGATGTAAAGGAAAAGGTAGAAAAAAGAAAAGGTGAAATCCAAGAAGGCATTGGATGTAAAGGAAAAATAAAAAGGTGGAATCCGAGAAAGCATCGGATGTAAAGGAAACAAAAAAAAAAGAAAAAGGTGGCTCGCTAGGATCTCGCAATCCTATGGCTACGTATTCTCAAGATGAACTTAAGAAATCAGAGCGTCCGTGAAGGTTAAAGGAAGGGTTAAAAAAATCCCAAGAGATTAATGGCCATCTCTTGGAAAAGCTAGTGGCTTAAATGTGGCTTGAATATTCTGTAAGAATGCCAAAGGGTTATGTCAAAGTGCTAGACTCTAACAGTCATTTTCATTCAAGATTGGTATGAAAAAAAATGTTTAATGGACAGTGAACGCTTTATAGAAATCAATTGTTCAAGAGTTACGCCAAGATGCTAGATCTCGACGGCTCTTATTCATCCAAGTTTAAATGAAAAATATTTGATGGACAATGAACGTTTGACAAAAATCAATTGTTCAAAGAGTTGTGCCAAGATGCTAGATCCTGACGGCTCTTATTCGTCAGAGTTATGATTAAGATTTTTATGAGGACAACATGCTTTTGATGATAAAAAAAGATCAAAAGGGTTATGTCAAGATGCTAGATCTTAACGGTCCTTATTTGTCCAAGTTGATATAAAAGTCGCTTATTGGACAATGAACGCTTGACGAACATCAATTATTCTAAGAGTTGTGCTAAGATGCTAGATCTTGACGGCTCTTATTTGTCCAAATTAAGTAAAGGTATTTTGAGGAGCGAAAGAATGAATGAATGGCTACCCCAAAGTGCGAGACTTGAGACCAATCGTTCGAGGTTTCTGCTAGAATGCTAGATTCTAACGGTCCTATTCTTTCGCATTTATTTAGAAACAGATTCTAACATTCTATTTTTAAAGTCACTCGATGCTTGATCGAGGTTTGATTCATAAGTTGAAAATAATTTGTGAAATGGTTTGAAATTGAAAATTGTTTAATGAAATGGAAATTGAAATGAAATCGAAATGGTCTCGTCTTAATCAAAATTTTATCGAAAAATCGATAATCTATGATATTTGACTTTCATCGACCGATAAAAGAAAAATGAAATACGGTCTCATATTTATCAAGATTTTTAGTGATTCGAAATAAATCAACCAAGTCATGATTTTTGTAATATCATTGGCCCAAAAATAAAGAAAATGGAATCGAAATGAAAAAATAAAGTTAGAAATGAAAAGTAAGTCAAGAAATAAAATCTAAATAAAGTGATGACCCAAAATGTAATGAGAAAAGTTTGAGAAAATGACAATAATTTTTTAACAAAGTGATTAACAAAATATCTAATGAAATATTTAACAAAAATGTCTAATAAAAATATTGACAAAACATTATTAACCAAAATAATTAATAAAAATAATTAACACTAAAAAAAAGAAAAAAAGATTTAACAAAATAATAATAATGAACAAAATAGCTAATAAAATGTTTAAATAAAACAGTTAACTAAAATAATTAACAAAAAGGTTAGAAACTTGTTAAAAATAATGGTAGCAGAAATTAAACGCTAAAAATTTAATAGATAACTAACAAGATTTTGAACAAAAAAAAATAGAAGCAAGGCGCTCCATCTGGTAAAGAAAACGGGTCAAGAAAAACCCATTAGCCCGGTTCGGTCAAGGAGGGTTATTGAAACCCTAAAATAACGCAAAACACGATCAATGAAGGGGTAAAACGGAACACGCATCGTGAAAATATCGTTCAGAAACTTTCAACCGATCCCTCAATCAATCTCTCCCAATCTATCGCTCTTTCACAAAATCATGTTCCAAACTTACTCATCCTCTCAATCGCTCACCTCTCTTATTTTTTTTCACTCTTTCTCGGCTGTTTCCGTCTCAGATTCAAGGTGTGATTTTGGATTCTGTTTTGGAAAAAGAAGCAGATTAAGGGAGTGTTTGGAGAAGGATTTGGTAAAGGCGAAAGTGGCGATTACGAGTCGTTGTTGAAGCGGGGCTGAGATGCGGATAAGGTGAGTTGAGAAGGGGGTTAAAAGAGAAGGTTTGAATTTTTGATTTGATTCGTACGAGCTTCCCCTTCTTCTATTTCATTTTCTGCAACTTGGTTTATGGTTGTGATGATGATTTAAAAAGGGTAGTTTTTGGTTTATGTTATATGGAGAAGGTTGTGTTGTTCAAAGAAAGGATCTGGTCATGTGTTGTGCGAGTTCTTCTTCTTATTAATCAGAACCAAACTTCTTGGATAAGCTTTCAAGTACATCCAATTTGTTTTGTAGCTTTTGAGATGTCTTTTTTGTAGCAGGTTTGTGCTTCAAGCCTTGATGCAGTGGATGGGTTGCCGTCAAAGTGCAGTGAGCAGACTTGGCTTGGTATGGTTTATGATGCAGGATGTGGATTGTAGTATGTGATGGCAGCAAGTACACAGGTATAACAGGTTGTAGTTTTGGTGAAAACCTTGGCTTATTTTGCGCAGGAGTTTGGTCAAAGGTTTGAAATTGGATGTAAGATTGGGTTGGACTCATAATAATAATAATAATAATAATAATAATAATAATAATAATAATAATAATAATAATAATAAGATAACAATAATAATAATAATATGATAAAAATAATAATAAGATAAGAAATAATAATAATAATAATAATAACAAATAAAATGTTAGTAATAAATAAATGATAATAATAATAATAATAGTAAAAAAGTAAAAGTAGAAGTAATAATAAATAAATAAATAAACAATAATTTTAAATAAAAATAATTATTATTATTGTTATAATAAAATAAAAATAAATAGAAATTTGAGACCTATATTTTTAATGATTTTTTTTTAACACAAGAAAATAATTAAGTGAAAACAAATTAGATTAACTAAATTAGATTAAACTTAAAAAATAAAAAAATAAACTATAATTAATGGACTAGATGACTGCAAGTGCACAAATGACTAGCTTAAAATGATGTGAAAAAAATGATTAGAGGATCTGAGGGTAAAATTTGGGGTATGACACTTTCATATTACCTTAACTATTCCTAAACCTGTTTGGGTTTCCCATGCTGATCATTATCTCTATTGTCGCGACTAGAAAATTTACAGAGTTGCCATCATCATTTATTCATTCCTAAAAAATAGGGAAATAATGATAAAAACCTAATAACTAAGGGTGAGAGGCTAGGTTCGGGAGTCGTGTAAGTGAGAGGAAAGTACTAGACACCCTTCACCTCTATTGGACTCAATAGGACCCTCCTCTAATTTTTGGGTTATTGCTTGCCTAAGGGAATGCTTGCTTCATTATTTTCATAACCTAATTTTTAACTGTAAGACCCCACTTATCATTTGCATCTTTACACAAACAAGATCACACATTTGGTTCCTTCTCTCATCCTTTGGAGTTTTGATTTCAAGATCACCAAGCACCCTTTTTGTGTATTTTATCTTTATGTTTATATTCTTATTTTTTAACTAATCACTAATCAAAATTCAAAAAATATGTCTTGTTTCTTTAAAGTCATTGTGCAAGGTAGAGCATTTCATCAAGAGCACCAAGCTTGGTCCCTCAGCTAGGGTTTTGTTCCCTCAAGTCAAAGTGTGAACATCCATTGACTCCCAAGGACTTATTTCTCAAGATATAGCTTCTAATATCAAGGCATATGTTCTCAAGCATCATCCTGTATCATTTTGAGCAAGAATACCTCAAGATTTTGTAGCTTGTTTCTCAAGAAAGTCAGAGGTTCATGTGTTTATTTCCATGCTTTCTTCAACAAGTTATCTTAAGCCTTGGTCAATTTAATCAAAGGAAATTCAAGGACATATTATTTTTGGTTCATATGATCATCCATGTCCCTTGAAGTGCAAGAAAATCTCAAGTATGCAAGTTGATTCAAGAAGGTTTGACCAAAAAGTCAACATTTTCAAGTCAAAGTTCCAAAGACTGCAACTCCTTCAATTCTCCATATTTTTAGTGCTCCTTTTTCATATGACTCTTCTCAACATCCTCCACAACTTCTTTTTACATGACAAGATCCAATTATGTTTGGAGGACCATCAAAAATTTGAAGACATTATAGGCCATTTGTGGACTTAGTGAAATTTGACTGATTTTCAAGTGACATTTTCCCAACTTTCAAGGATCACAACTTATTTAATTTTTATCCTTTGAGGCTGATTTGTTTTGCACAATATCATTTACAACTCCCTCTACAAGTTTTCTTCAATGGTCAATATCAAATAATGCTTGGAAGGCCTTAGAATTCGTTGGAAAATTATAGGTCATCTTCTACCTCAAAGACTTAGAATTTTTCTAAGTATGGTGACTAGTTTTTTATGCCAACTTCAACACATCACAACTTTCTCCTCAGATTTCCAAATGAATACTTTCTTAGCACATTGTAAACTAGGCCATAAGGACTACACATTGCAAGAAGAATGGTGGAAAAAAGTCTCTTGAGTAAGATGCCCCATTGATGCAAACATGGTACCTTGAAATTGAAGAAAACTCCATGATAAATTTTTTTATTCATTCTAATTCTAATTAGAGGCCAAATTAAAGTCCAATTTCGTGCCTAATCAAGTTTAGCAAGTATCCAGAAGTTGTTTAGCACTTGAAACGCAAGTTTTGGTTGAGTTTTGATGACTTGAGAGTCACACTTTTGGAATGATGAGGGTATGCACGAACTCACTCAATGTCCACTCAATTCACCCCTCTCAACATTCCATCATCTTCAGCTATAAATAGAGGTTCATTCTACCTTCATTCCCAAGCTTTTGAGAGCCAAAAAACCCCTGTTCCACCTTCAATTTTTTTTTGCAAAAAAGTTAGCTATCGTGTTTTAATTTCTAACGACTCTCACTCTCATTTCTTGATTCCATAAGCTTCATCGTGTTCCTCTAAAGCTTCTGCAACAAATTCCAAGCTCTAAGAGTCCTTGAATTGCTCCAACCAAATATAGTTTCCGAGCTTCTCAGATCATTTTTGGACAAGGTAGTTTGAAGCTCCATTTTCACTCAAACAAGTTACCACAATGTATTCCTTTGCTTGTTGAACGTTTCCCCTAACCTAGCTGGTGTTGATTCTTCTTTTGCATTATTTAATTTTTGTGTTTCGTGTTCTTTTGATTTTCTCCAAAATTCTCTCTACTCCTTTTCAATAAATGAAAATAGAGAGTGAGGTTGATTTCGCCTTGATTAGACGGTCACAATGGCATTGGTCTCATGACTTATCTTTACCATTTGTGGATTCTCTGGTGAGAGCTCACCGGAGAAGATGACCGGAGAGGTGAAGAAGATGACCTGAGGTGGAGACACGCTGGCATTTTGAAATGTTTTAATTGGCTAGATTCAAACGTGTTCTGGTGTGTTTTCTGACTTAATTTCCACCATGAATTCTCACCTAGTGCGCGTTGGATCTCCCACGTCAATTAATGAGGCCATATTTAACGCGTGTGATTTTTTCTATTTTATTTTCTTTTTTGATTTTATTTTTAAATTGCATTTCATTTAAAAATTCATAGTAATTTCATTTTTTATCCAAAAAATACCAAAATAATTTCTAAAATTTTCTTTTATTTTTCTAATTCTCATGATATATTTTCCATATTTTTATTTTTTCATTTGATATTTTTCATTTGATATTTTTCATGATTTTTCTCTTTTTCCTTGCATTTTAAATTGTTTAAAAATATTTTTATGCATTTAAAATTTCTCAAAAACATTTCATAGCATTCTTGCATTGTTTTTGACTTTTTGGTTTTTTTCTTGTTCATTTGTGATCTTGTTTGCTGCATCATTTACATTTTCATGTTTATTTTCATTTTAAAATTTATTTTAAAAATCATTTTGATGCATATTAATTCATTTTATTGCATTTTTGTATTTGTTAACTGTTGTTGACTTCTGTTTGACTTGAATCTTGGTTGATTTGGTCAAGTTTCATACAACTCAATGGATCTTGTGTGTTGATGGGGTGAAAACCCTAATCCACCAAAATGGATGATTGATCTTGATGATAGCTTGATCAATCCTTAGATTCAATTTGTTGTGTTTGTTTCCTTGCTGCCTCTTCTTCATCTCCCTTCTTCTTTTTTCTTTTGGTTGATGAAAATCTTTAACATCATGGATTATTGATGATCAAAGATATTTGAACCATCATTACTTCAAACATGTTGTTGAAGTGATCATTTGTGTCATTCTGGCATATGCAGACATCAGATGTCCTAATACATGTCAAGACGTTGTGCTACATAGACATTTAAACATAGAGGCACAACAGCAGACTGATACCTTGAATGTCAGAACTGCATAATCACAGATGTTACGACATCTGATCCAACATGTTTATCATGAACCCTAACTGAAAATGTAAATCTGTAGAATGATAAAGAACACAACAATTGTTAACCCAGTTCGGTGCAACTCACCTACATCTAGGGGATACCAATCCAGGAAGAAGACTCCACTATCTGTAGAACTGTTACAAAGCTAAACTCCCATGTTTACAACTTTATACCTAACATCTACCCAATGAACATCTTTACTAGAGTTAAACTCCATCGTTTACAACTCTGATATGAGATACCCCACTCACTTCCCTTAATCACCAACTGTGATTTCTACATCATCCCTGTCAATACAGAAATCTGTCAAGCTTTCTTGATAAACAAGCTAACTCAGATTTGCTTAAAAGCTTCATCCAAGAACAATCCACAATCCAATACCTCAAGGCTTATGGATCTATGCGACACCTATATCTGCCACAATGCATCAACTGATACAAAGGGAGACTTACAACCTAGAGAGCCAACGAATCTCAAAACCCTAAACCCTTGTTTCTTACGCAAGAGAACTATGTTACAAAAGTCATACCGAAACCTAGGTCTAAGAGTTCTATTTATAGAGTCTTCTGCTTCCTTGGGCTTCAATCTTCTGTTTATTTCTTCCTTGGTCCATGTCTTGATTGCTCCTTAAATCTTGCAACATATTTAGAAACATCCTGCAATATTAGATAAAGATGTCGATGTCGCAACTACGAAAAAAACAACCGGCAGAAATAGAACAGAAGAGTCGCCACCGAACGTTATTTATCCTGGCGTAGGGAAAGGAAACGATCGAAGAAACCTCAAAAGGGAAAGACATGGTCACCGCAACCATAGTCCGGGTTCGGGAGTCGGTTACGCGAGGGGAAGGTATTAGCACCCCCACGCGTCCATCGTACTCAATGGGATCCACGCTTATTGTCTAATCAAAGGGTGAGTTATCTGAAGCCTACTGCTAAACAGAAACAGGAAGGGAAAAAACAAAGACGGACTCGCAAGGATCGTCGCAATCCTATGCCTACGTATCTTCGTGGACGAACGAAGAATCAGAGTCAACGTAGTTCGATGGACTACGCACTAAGGGGGGAGGTTGCTCGCCAAGACATCGCCGCCTTGTGCCTACGTATCCTCAATCAGACGAGAAAGAGGAAATCAGAGCAACCGTAGTTCGACATACGAGTCGAAAAGGTGGGAAGAGTACTCGCTAAGACATCGTCGTCTTGTGCCTACGTATCCTCAATCTAACCAGAGAGAGGAAATCAGAGCGTTCGTAGTTTGTGGTAACAACCACAATGGTTAAGTGTTTTTTATGAGCGACGTTAGGTTCGCGTCCGACAGTTAGGGTCGATGCCTGTTTGCGACAAAACGGAAGTAACATGCTCTTTTCTGAGAATGATTTGAAACCTAACAATCCCGAAGGATGAAAAAGATTTGAATTTGTTTTTGTGTTTTTTAGACTGAAATGGATTAAGTTAGTTCGTAACTTGCATTGTACTAAAGTCTATGACATAGGAACGAATGCGTCGCATATCGTCCCCAACAAGACGTATGCTAAACACCCTAGAAGAATGAAGGGAGACCCCGTATTCCTCATTTCCCATGTACTTAAGGCTCATGCATAATACGCGTTGCCTTTATTAAGTGTTTTAGACTTGTTAGGAGATGAGAGGAGAAGACTCAAAGAAAGAATAAAAACACTAAGGGAAATCTATCCTAATGTTGTCATGCAAAAGTGGCCCTAAGGTTGAGGTAAGAAGGGAAGATTCTACCTAAAGTTAGCATACATGGTTTGAATCCTAATGTCTACCCTACTCCAAGCTTAATCAAAGATTAAGTTGGACGAGGGAACCCTAAGGGAACATGCAAAAGTGAATCCAAGACTTAAGCAAGTCTTGAGATCTAAAGGGGAAGAAAAGAAGTGAGAGATGAAGAAGATAATGAAACATGAGATGAGAAACAAAGTAGGGCAGCAAGCACATCATGTATATCACATCCAATTCATACCACCAAACATGCTTCAAAATATCACACATTGAAGCTCAAGCAAGAAGATAGAAGCAAACAAGAATGAGCTCAAACAAACTTGCATTAGGATCATAATTGAACACCATTAATCATCACACAAAGGTAATGTGAACAATACAAGGTGAGAATGGAACAAAGTCATAACTCAAGTCATGTCATGATCATACAATTCAAACATGTAAGAAGGCTTCACATTAACATGCATCATGAACCAAAGTAGCAACAAACATTTGCTAATGAAATGCATCATGGAAATCAATCATCAATGACCAAAACAAGTGCAAACATGATGTGAATCCAAGTGGGCAGTAGCAAGAATCATCCATGAGCCACAATCAAACTCAAACCAATCACGAAGAATCATCAAGTATCATACTCAAAGCATGTATCAAAACTAGGCAAGTATGCAACAAGATTAAGTCCAAAAGGATTCACATGTTTCCATACAAGTAAGACAACACCAAAGGAAGGTCAATGCATCAAGAGCCAAGGCAAATCAGAACCTTAAACATGTCTTATCAATCCAAGAAAGATCACCAAGTGTAGCGAGCAATTTTTGTCGGTGACGCGACCACCTTATCGCTGGTTTTTGAATTTCTCCCCACAATGAGGAGGGGGTGCTACTTTCTGATTTCTTATTTATCCCGTGAAGCTGGAAGGCAAAGGGAAGCTATCTAAAACTAACCTTGCACGCGATTGTTTAACTGAACAAATGCTTTAAAGAGATTGGGGGGTCCGGGGTCAGGTTATACAATAGGAAGTTGTCAATTACCCATCCTATATGTGTTTATCCACATGATGTTAGCTTTAGGTTTCGCTTTATGCTTGATGGTGTTTATCTGTTAATGGGTTGGGAAAGTTTCTTGGGAAATATGAGTGAGTGAGTGAGTTTTTGTTGATGTTCGGGTGTTTTTGGTAAGGTACTGGACCTAAGTTTTGATTGATATGAAGGTACTGAACCTAGAGTGTTCGTATGGTATGAAGGTACTGGACCTAGAGTTTTTGATTAGTATGCTCACTAAGATTTCGCAATCTTATGCCTACGTCTTCCCGTTTAAATGAAACAGGAAAATCAGAGCAATCGTAGTTCCTCCTATTCTATGGGAGGAAAAGATATTTCGTGCCTTGTTCAAAGCCCAAGATTGAAGCTAAAAGGTTGATTTGTGTCTTGTTCAAAGCCCAAGATTTAAGCTAAAAGGTTTAACTGAGAGAGAATTTCTCATCTCTAAAGAGGGAGTGGACTTCCTTTGAGGAGATTGTTGATTTTTGTGTGCCTTGATCAAAGCCCAAGGTTGAAGCTAAGAGGTTGATTGACTTCACTTGGGAAGTCTTTATACAAAGCCTAAGAGTAGGCTGGAAGCTTGACTTTTTCGAGGAAAATGTTTTGTCTGTCTTGTACAAAGCCCAAGATTGAGGCTAAAAGGGATTTTGACTCCGTCAGGGAGGATTTGTATGTGTTATGTACAAAGCCCAAGATTGAGGCTGAAATGAAACTTACTCTGTGGGAAAGAAATCTTTATCTGTCTTGTACAAAGCCCAAGATTGAGGCTAAAGTGAGACTTTACTGACTCAGCTGAAGGTATTTTAAGTGTCTTGTACAAAGCCCAAGATTGAGGCTGAAAGGAGTTTGACTCTGCTGGAGCGCATTATCTGTCTTGTACAAAGCCCAAGATTGAGGCTGAAAAGGAGAGGATTGATTCTGTTTAGGGATATTATCTCTCAAAGCCTAAAAGTAGGCAGAGAGGAATTGACTCAGCTGGGGAAGATATTGGCCTAAGCTTAAGAGAAGGTTATGAAGATTTATGTCTTGTACAAAGCCCAAGATTGAGGCTAAAAAAGGGGTTGACTCAACAAGAGAGTGCTTTTATCTGTCCTGTACGAAGCCCAGGATCGTGGCTGAACAAGCTGGAGAAATCATTATACAAAGCCTAAGAGGAGGCTAACTTCTGCTAGGGGAAATCTTTATACCAGGCCTAAAAGGAGGCTGGAAAAAGATTGACTCAACAAGAGAGTCTTTTTATCTGTCTTGAACAAAGCCCAAGATTGAGGCTAAATGGGTTGACTCAACAAGAGAGTCTGAAAAGGTGATTGACTCAACAAGAGAGTCTGAAGAGTGATTGACTCAACAAGAGAGTCTGAAGAATGATTGACTCAACAAGAGAGTCTAAAAAGGTTAGCTCCGCTGGGGAGAATCATTGTATAAACCCTAAGAAGAGGCGGACTTCGCTGAGGAAGGATCATTATACAAAGCCTAAGAGGAGGCTATCTTTCTGCTGGGGATTATTGAGATCCCTAGGCAGGTCCAAGTGGGGAATCAACTCTTGCTGAGGGTTCCCGAAGAGTTGAGATATCAGATGCCTTGAAGCTCTGATTTAGGATAGTGTTATACTGATGATAAACTGACCTTAGTTGGGATTTTTAGGAGAGAGACTGGGTTTTAGAACCCAAGGGTTTTATCTCCCCTGTGTCATACCCCAAATTTGACCACTAATATTTCCCATCATTGTGCAAATCATCATCACAATATGAATGAACAATTAGTCTCCCCAAAGATGGGTGAGCATCCACTACAATCAGACTTAGGGTTTCAAGCCCTCTCAGAGCTCTTAGACAAAGGATCAATCAAGGAATGACATGATCTTCAACTTGTATAGCCTCTCAAACATCCATAATGGATCAAGAGGACTCCCACATCAAGGATCAAGCACAAGGTTGCAGCATTCCAAGTGGATTAAGCCTCGAGATCGCCAATGTCACCAAATTAGGGTTTGGTCAACCAGGGCCTCCAGATGAAAAATTTCCTCTGGGCATAAGACAATGCTTCAAAGCATAACCTATGATGCTCCAAGGTACATCATGGACCCAATCATTAAGTCAATCTAACCTCAGGGGATGCATTCACAAAAAATCAGGAATTAAGGTTTCTTGACCTAATTCACCCCTAAGTTGACTTTTGGGGCAAAGCATGAGCGAAGACCTCAAGACATGATTTGAGGGTCTCTAATACACCACATTTAGCCATTTGCAACAATGGATTGATCCAAGAAGCTTGAGCAACAAGTTTCAATTTCATCTGAACCACAGTTAGGGTTTCACGAGAAAAGTCAACTGTATCTTTGACTTTTGACCAGGACATGCTCCCAAACCCTAGGACATGATTTAATACACCCCATAACACCTATGAAATCAATCCATCAAGTTTTATTTAGGTCAAGGACTTGATTTCATAGAGGATCACACAGTTTGGAATTCATCTGATAAAAAGTCAACTGTGCACAAAAGTCAAACTTTGACTTTTTGAGATTTTTCAAAATTATGGTTTTTTAACCCTATAATGATGTTAATGTGTGATTAGAATCATCATTCATCAAGAAAAATCAAGAAAAGTGGGATAACTTGTAAAAGAGGTAACCATAAAAACTTAGAAATTTTTCTAAGTTATGGAACAAAGTGGCTAGGGTACCAACTTTGGAGGATCATAACTCCTAAACCACAAAGCCACTTTTCCCATTCAAAGCTGGATTTATAGCTCTCATGACCCTCTACAAAAGCTTCAACAACACCTCACTGCAATTCATTGTGGATTCTAAGTTATGATTGGGTCAAAATGACTAAAAACATGAAGGTACCACTTTTCCAACACTTGGATAAAATTCTGTCCAAGACAGATTTTGTTGAAAACACCAAAACTTGTGAGATTTTTTCACATAGTTGCAAGCCCTAATTTGTATTAGTTATTTAATATAATTAGTATTTTTGTGAATAAATTCCTTTTTAATTGTTTTTAAGCATTTAAAAGTGAATATTTACTATGAAAATCAAAACTAAATGAGTTTTAATTTATCTTGTGATAAAAACCTCATTTTTAAAACCCTCAACAAAAATCACAAGTGGTTTATTCAAACTTCTTTGGTATTTTTATCATTTTTATTTGATTTTCTTTAAATATTTCCTTTTAAAAGAAAACAAATTTAAGGTTTCCTTGATTTTCACTCAAACAAATCATTTTCAAACACTCACGGGCCTCTAATAGAGTGTAAGACCCAAGCTTTTTTGTAAATAAACTCATTGTGGGACTCACTTATTGTATAAGTCCCTCTGTGTATTTTCAAAACAATGGCACGATCGACGCCTTTTCATAAAAACCTTGGGCCTCTCCTCGAGCTGTAAGCCCCATTACTTGTATAAAAATAAACCCTTTGGGCCTCTTGAGAGAGTGTAAGACCCAATCCCCTTTTAACCAAAACAATTTTGGGCCTCAGATATTGTATAAGTCCCTCTGCGTTAAAAGAAAATCTTGGCGCGATCGCTAGTTTAAAAATCAAACCCTTGGGCCTACCCTCGTGTTATAAGCCCCATTCTTTAAAAATCATTAGGCCTCTAGTAGAGTGTAAGACCCAACCCTTTTTGAAAACCAAAATAATTTGGGCCTCACTTATTGTATAAGTCCCGATACCATCAAAAATTTCGACGCGATCGTCGCCTCTTAAAACAAAACTCTTTGGGCCTCTCCTTGAGCTGTAAGCCCCACCACTTGTACAAAAATAACCCTTTGGGCCTCTTGAGAGAGTGTAAGACCCATCCCTTTGTACAGAAAACCATTTTGGGCCTCAGTCACTTGTATAAGTCCCTGTACAATGTACAAAACAACAGTGCAATCACTGATAAAACCTTGGGCCTCTCCTTGAGCTGTAAGCCCAGACAATCTTTTCAAAACACTTTCTCCTTTGATTTTGAATATAATATTGTTATCAAAACTTTCTTTGTTGAACAAACTAACAAAACAGCATGGAAGCTCTACAACCGAGTAAGTGTTTAACCACTTTCTTTATCCGTTTTCATATATATAGCTGTATTGTGGGGCTGCTCACTGTAAGTCTTCTTTCACAAACTTTTATATACTTGTCAAATATCAACTCTTAAATACAAACAAAACTAGATCCCCATAGGATTACCAGACACAGTCTTCCCTCCTCTTGGGGTTAAACAATATGGAGACGTTAAAGGTAGCATTCTTGGTGAACCCTTTCTCAGACTGTCACCCTTAGAAATCGTCAAAGAGACTCTACTCCCCAGAGATGATCTTTTCTCCGTGAATGGTATCTCTTGAATTTCTTCTAAATTATCGGACTTTCCTGGCTTGATCTATTCTCGGTGAATGGCATGTCTTGAACCTCTTGGGGTTTGGGGACCCACAGGCTTCTTAAAAGCATTCCCGCCTCCTCTTGGGCGTTGTACAAGGACCCTTCGGCTTCTTAAAAGCTCTCATGCCTTCTCTTGGGCTTAGTACAAGGACCCAGAGACCTCTACAGGTATAGGAACCGAACCTAGTCATCAATTTGCTAGAGCTGTCTTTCTGAGTCAAGTGTCAGACCAGTTAATGGGTTGACCCTCATCCCTTAACATACCAGCCTTCTCTTGGGCATCATACAAAGATCATTCACTACCTGAGGATCGATTTCTCAAAACACCCGTAGACTTGAACAGTCTCCATACCTTTTTGGATTTCCCATTTCCTTAAAGAAATAAGAAATAACCCTGATCCTCCGATCAATCCCTGAGCACAACATTACCCATATAAGAACTGATTTTCTCTTTTAACCAACATACTGGACCTTTCACTAAACTGAAACAGTCACCAGCACAATAGTCTCCTCTTGGGCTTTGTACAATGATTCTCCCCAGCGGAGCTAACCTTTTTAGCCTCCATCTCGGGCTTCGTACGAGATACCAAATCACTCTCTTGTTGATTATAAAAGACTCTCTTGTTGATTCAAACCTTTTCAGCCTCCATCTCGGGCTTCGTACGGGATACAAAAACACTCTCTTGTTGAGTATAAAAGACTCTCTTGTTGAGTCAAACATTTTCAGACTCCATCTCGGGCTTCGTACGAGGTACAAAGACTCTCTTGTTGAGTCAAGCGCCTTTAGCCTCCGTCTTGGGCTTCGTACAAGACACATACAAAAGCACTCTCTTGTTGGGCCAACCCTTTTAGCCTCTCTCTTGGGCTTCGTACGAGACAATAAAAACACCCTCTTGTTGGGCTAATAGCCTCCTCTTAGGCTTTGTATAGGAAAACCCCGGTTGAGTCAATCAACCTTTTAGCATCAAAATCTGTGCCTTTCTCACAGTATACAAACATCAACAACTCCTTTTCCTTCATCTAAATTGCTGTAAGCGGCAAGCCTCTGGATTATTTACATCCACGCCACCGTCCCTCTTTTAACATGAGAAATTCCTAAGGAAAGATGACATTGCTCTAAACTGAGATCAAGTCTTCTCCTTCAGGTTAAAAAATCCCTATAAAAATAATTCTCCTTTATAATCAGTCACCCAACAGTTGTGACAAACAGACCCCCTTTAGAGATGACAAATTTTCTCTAAAGTCAAACCCCTTTAGCTTCACATCTTGGGCTTCGAAGAAGATACAAATAGACCCTTCAGCTTCACATCTTGGGCTTTGAACAAGATACAAACCACCTTTAGCTTCACGTCTTGGGCTTTGAACAAGACACCAAAACGACCTTTTTCCTCCCATAGAATAGGAGGAACTACGATCGCTCTGATTTCACTGTTTCGTTAAACAGGAATACGTAGGCAGAAGATTGAAAAATCTTAGCGAGCACACTAATTAAAAACCCAAAATCCCGTATCTTCATACATCAATCGAAAAGCATCAGTCCTAACATCCTACCAATAGCATAGTCCCGTCATTTCATTCTTAGCAAAATAAGCAGAGGCCCACAATCTAAACCGCATCTGTAAACCAACAGTCATCTGTTTAAACTCAGTATGCAAGCAGGGTTAATTGGAGACATCTATTTCCCTTCCTTCATCAGCTTCAATAGGATAAAAAATGAATCGACCTGTAGTACCCCAGAGTGACAGTGCTTAAGACCACGTCCAAAATCGCTCGCTGCAGAAAAATAGCGCCCACCGTGGGGCAGCATCTTGTCCCTCTTGTCTCTCTGGTTGAAACCTGAGTGCTCAAAATGTCACAGAAATGGCGACTCTGCTGGGGAGTCATTGTATGTATAGGATCATAAAACTAGAGGTCAAGGATGATTAAGACAAATATATATACTGCTTTTCCTAATTGATATCTGTGTTTATTTTTCTGCTAATGGGAATGCGTGTGATGCCGCATGTGAAAAGATTGAGTATACACCTAAGATAGGTAATGGAAATGCGGGTAATCTTACTGGGAGTGAATTCCAGTTAAGAGCCCCCGATCGACCATCAAACTCAGTGGAGACTCCCTTTACAGATGCATTGCCTATACGACTTCGGTTGTTGAAAGTAGTGTGGTTGACTGGGTTATTTGAAAAGCTGAGGTTTTTAGCAGACTTAAGCCATTTTGTAGTGCGGAAGCTATCAGAAATAGTTGTCACGCGATACTACCCTCATCTGAGATCACTCTAGGATACATCATCTCACTGGTGATACGCTTGTTGTTGTTATCCCAGAGGGGTCAATGATTTTGCGGACAGGTACAAAAAATCACCAGTATAAACCTTTGGGGGGGGGGGGGTAGAGCCTTGACTTCATGACACCGACCCTTTGACCCCATGTTTTTTCTATGTTTTTGTGTGCTGCATTCATACATTCATTTAAAAAACATTAAGACAAAGAAAATCTTCTCTTCCAGTCTCTCTTTTTCAAATTAAACTAAGACAATGATTACAAACATCAGAGAAAGGAGATTGCGCTAATGGATTTCGGTAGAAGGAAAACTCATAAGTACACCTTCAAGGTTCCAAAGTTAGAGGATTTGAGAGGTTTGGCGAGAATGATCACCAACCATGAGGCTTTCAAAGCCAAGTATGGAGGACTGCTGTCCTTGTTAAGGGTTCATGTAATCGAAGAAATCCTATCCACATTAATCCAGTTCTATGATCCGGTATATCACTATTTCACATTCCTGGATTATTAGCTTGCACCAACCCTGGAGGAGTACTCTCACCTGACTGATTTACATATTACTGATCAAGCTCCCTTTTCTGGACTGAAAGAAATTCCAAAGGATCAAACCATTGCAAGAGCAATTTATTTGGACAAGTCAGAAGTCAGGACTCACATTACCACTAAGGGTGGCATCCAAGGTTTGCCAGCCCAGTTCTTGACAAAGAAAGCCCTGTACTTTGCCAGTATAGGGAACGTGGCCGCTTTTGAGAGCATCTTTGTTTTGCTCACCTACGGGTTATTTTTGTTTCCCAACATCGATAACTTTGTAGATATCAACGCCATTAAGATTTTCCTGATTGGAAACCCCGTACCAACCGTACTCGCAGATGCATATCATTCGGTACACTTAAGGAATTTATACAGCGGAGGAATGATCACGTGCTGTGTACCCCTGCTATACAAATGGTTCACTTCCCATTTGCCCAAGTCTGCTAGATTTTGGGATCAAAAGAATACTTTACGTTGGTCGCAGAGAATCATGTCTCTTACCAACTCTGACATCGATTGGTACAATCGAATCTATGACGGGATCAGGAGAAGAGGTCTTGGAGGAATAAGTACCGTATTCTCAATGTGGAGTGTAAGAAAATACAACAACTGTTAAGAGAAAAAGATGCTCTGATTGAGATTTTAGAGCAACATGCTGTAGAAAATCAGGATGACCAAAGGAATTTGCTCGCTCCTTTAACTTGGCAAAGGAACAACAACCCGACAACGGCCCAAGAGCCCCGGTCAAAGAAAAGGAAAGCACCCGAACCAGCACTTAAGCTCTCTTCAGAGAGGACTCAGGATCCATTAGTTTAGATTTCCTTTTTCAGCACTTTGTAATCTACTGTATTTCCATTTCCGCAATCCTTTGAATTCAATAAAATAGGGTTTCCCCACTGTTTGATATTTGCAATCCAATTGTCGGAGTTTACTTTGAATAAACAAAAATAATTAATAATCATTGCATTCATCATTCTCGCATAACGCATTCTTCTTACCTACAAATCTCACGTTTGCGTCTCGATTCTAGAGTCAAACTGTCTCATTCGTACAATACTCGGGCCAATCGTCAGAAAAAGATGGATGATCTCGAGGAAGAGAACAGAGAGTTGAGAGAAGAGATCGACACTCTGAAAGAGGATCTGAGAAAGCTTCATAACGACATGCAAGCTCTAGTAGAAGCTCATATGCAACAACAAAGGACTGTGATCTCAGAGATCGTATCAACGCCCATAGTGGAGAAGTATGATCCTAGGTACAAAATGCCGAAAGATCGTCCCTGGGGCATGCCACTTAACTATATCCCGGAAGGATATGTTCCACCGATCGCTGAGGATCAGGGAACCGCAGCAGGAGCCGCTGGGCCTGAAGGTTACAAACTTCGGGAAAGCGAAGATGCCAGGGGCATGACAGCAACTCCTGAAGGTTACAAACTTCAGGAGGCACCGAGGGTCTCGGCCATAATGACTATACCACCACCCATGGTGCACACTGTCCCAGAAGGACAGATTCCACAGATACCTTATGGTGGAAACGAAAGCATGTTTGACAGAATGAATGAGTTCCAGGAACAATTCCTGGAGATGCAGAAAGAACTGCAGGCCCTTCGCGGTCAGGATCTATTTGGAAAGGACGCGCAGACCTCTGCTTGGTCCCCAATGTGAAAGTTCCACACAAGTTCCAAGTGCCCGACTTTGAAAAGTACAAGGGTAATTCTTGCCCCCAAAGTCATTTAGTGATGTACGCTCGGCGAATGTCAGCTCAGACAAAGAAACAGGAGCTACTAATTCATTACTTTCAGGATAGTTTAACCGGTGCCGCACTCAAATGGTACATGGGTTTAAACCACGCTACGATCAGCACATTCAAAGAACTTGGCACTACTTTCGTTCAGTAGTATAAATACAATTTGGATATGGCACCGGACAGAGATCAACTCAGATCGATGTCACAAAAGGACAAGGAAACCTTTAAGGAGTACGCTCAAAGATGGCGTGAAATTTCCGCTCAGATTTCTCCACCTCTGGAGGAAAAAGAGATGACAAAGATCTTCTTAAAGACCTTAAGCTCATTTTACTACGACAGAATGGTCGCCAGTGCGCCCAGTGACTTCACCGAGATGGTAGGCATGGGAGTTCGTCTTGAGGAAGTGGTCCGAGAAGGACGCCTAGTTAAAGACGCTGGATCATCAAGTAGTACAAAACGATACGGTAGTGCTCTCCCTAAGAAAAAAAAGCAAGATATTAGGAATATCTCTCTCGGAAAGCAAAGGCGACGATATCAACCAGTAGCAGCTGTAACTCTTGCTATCAACCCGGCGCCTATTCCTACATATCAACCTCAGGTTGCGCAGAGCCAACCTAATCAACAGCAATTCCAGCAAAGGACACAACAGTCTCTTTAGCAGACTCATCCTCCATACAACAACATCCGTACAACGCGACCACCAGGGTTTGACCCTATACCCATATTGTACGCCGAACTGTTTCCATTACTACTGGTCAAGGGGCACGTCCAAACTAAGTCTCCTCTTACAGTACCGGAAAATCCGCCTTTTTGGTTCAAAACGAATCAGACTTGTCCTTACCATCAAAAAGGGCCAGGGAATAACATAGAGAACTGTCTCAGTTTCAAATCCGATGTGCAAAAGCTTGTTAGGAGCGGGGTCTTATCTTCCAAGGATACAAATCCGAATGTTCTCACAAACCCGCTGCCTCAACACGAGAAAGCTGCAGTCAATTTGATAGAGAGAGAGTCTAACAACATCTATCAAATTCATGATGTACTCTTATTAAGGGCCAATTTGGTCAAGATGCATTGTAGACAGAGCGGATATGGCCATGTGCCACCTCATAACTATCACCAGTGTGATATCTGCTCTAAGAATAATCAGGGGTGTTCTGTGGTGCAATCAGCTCTACAGGAACAATTGGATCTCAGATGGATCCAAGAGCATCGAGTTCGTGGAGTCAGCATGACCTATACGAATTCCAACATCATTCAGAGCCACGACATCCGTACAATGAATGTCAACTTGGTGGCGATGCACTCAAGGCAAAGCCAGTATCATAATCTGTCACGGCACGATTACAATTCCTGCCTGACTTGCTCAGTAAACAAACAGGGATGCTCTTTTGTACAAGAAGCCCTCCAGCGTCAAATGGATCTTGGATGGATCCAGGACTACCATGATAGGAATCCTTATCAGATCAACATGATTCAAATCTTTGATATTCGTCTAATGAATACCAGCTTGGTGGAGTTGCATGCCAGGCAGGTCCAACTCAGTTTTTTCACTTCGTATGATTACTAGAACTGTAAAGGATGTTGTGAGAGTAACCAAGGATGCGCTCTCGTTCAAAGAACTTTACAATACTTGTTAAACCACTGGTGGCTTCCAATCTATATGGATGAATACACGCAACAAATCAGTGTGGTTGATGGGAACCCTACTCGGCATCGAAGTCAGGATGTCCGATCTATGGAAATAGATCTAGTGAGGTTACACTGCATTCAAAGCGGGCGTGGCCATGTGCCACCACACAACTATGAATGTTGTAGAGTCTGTTCGGAAAATAACCAAGGATGCTACCTCGTGCGAGCAGCCCTTCAAGGTCAGTTGGATCACAATGAGATTCACCCATACCTAGATTCGGGGTCAGTTGACTGGACGCCGGACTACTTCACAGATCAAATCAGAGACGTGGTTGTAATCTCTGACCCTGAGAGGAACAAGGATGTTTGTGCCATCATCCCTCAACTGGACGAATCAAAGGTTCTTAGCAAGGAACTGATTGAAGTTACTTACAACAGTCAAAAAAATCAGAAGGCTCATGTAGTTATCTATCTGCCGGGACCGTTACCGTATGAATCAGCTAAGGCGATCCCTTACAAATACGGTGCAACAATAATTGAGAATGGAAAGGAAATTCCATTAGCCTCCGTCGTGAATATTGCAGACATCAGTCGAGTAACACGGAGCGGTCGAATCTTCAACCGAGGGGTTGGAGAGCCTAATAAAGAAAAGGAACTTCTGACAGAAGCTCCTGATCCACCAGTCTGTCAATCCAGTAATCCCGACCTTTCAAAGAACGATGATGAGATGCTGAAGCTCATCCAAAGGAGTGAATACAACATTGTTGACCAACTGTTACAAACTCCTTCAAAGATCTCAGTGCTATCACTTTTACTCAGTTCCGAAGCCCACAGAGAGGCTCTACAGAAAGTCTTAGAGCAGGCCTTTGTGGAACAGGATGTGTCAATACGACAGTTCGATATCATCATCTCTAACATCACTTCATGCAACAACTTAGGATTCAGTGATGAGGATTTGCCAGAGGAGGGCAAACGCCATAACATGGTGCTCAATATCACAATTAACTGCCAGGACGATGCTTTAGCCAGCGTACTGGTAGACACAGGATCGGCCATCAACGTTATGCCAAAGTCCACTTTAATGCGACTATCATTAAAAGGATCCCCGATGAGGGGCAGTGAGGTCATCGTCAAAGCGTTTGACGGATCTCGGAAAGCAGTTATCGGCGAAGTCGACCTTCCCATAACTATCGGTCGTCACACTTTCCTAATTACTTTACAGGTCATGGACATCCGGGCAACATACAATTGTTTATTAGGAAGACCTTGGATACAACAGGCCGGGGCGGTCACTTTGACACTGCACCAAAAACTGAAGTTCGTCAAGAACGATCAACTCGTCACGGTTTGTGGAGAACAAGCCTTGATCGTGAGCAACTTGTCATTATCTACTTGTGTAGAACCCGAGGAGGTTGTTGGAACTCAGTTCCAAGCACTGTCGGTGAGCAATGATAATCAATCAGAAAAAGGAACTTCGATTTCCTCATACAGAGATGCTCTCAAAGTGATCGAGAATAACAATACAAAAGGATAGGGACAACTTGTCATTCCTAATGATAACAAAACAAAGAAGGGTCTTGGTTTTTCCTCAACATGTACCAAGACTGCTACTAACGATGAAAGTTTTCATCCCATTCAGGATTTCTTCCACAGTGGAGGTTTCCTTCACCCAGTGCCTCAAACAGTCCATATTATCAACGGGGGAGATTCCTCCGATACGGACGAGGAATAGAAGTCCTATCTCAACAAGGACAGTTATATGTCTCAGGAACAGGTGCCTACGCCCTTTTGCTATCCCGCACAGAGTCTGAGATTTATACCGAGGTCAGATGTCGAAATGATATATGGAGATTGTGATCCGGAAGGATGCCGTGCTCCACCAAACTCATTAGAGGAGGACACTTTGATGAAGGATAACTTTGACCACGACTATTACGGCCCAATGGATGGTCCGCCGATCTGGCAACTATACCCAGGAGACTTGGGGCAAGGAAGTCAGCCGAACAATGAAAATCAGTTGAGCGTCATTGAACAGAATACCTGCATCCCCACCATGTCATGGGATCAACACTCAGGTCATTCATAAAATATCCAGTATGACGATGAATTGGAAAAGCTTGCCAGACTAGAATTCATCAACTATGCTTTTCCCGAGGTCAACGTCATCGAAAGAGATGACTCCTCTAGTTCCAAAGAAGTGTGGGACACCTTAGGACAACCAAGTGGAAAATTTGACTTCATGGTCAAGTACACTGCTCCTGAAAGCTCTCGTATCAGGCTCGAAGAAATCCAGCCAACTGGATGGAGAGATTTTCCTGAGAGCACAAATACTATGCAAAATACAACAAAGGAATCCTCCTACGACAACTCTGCCTGGGAGACAGATTCCAATGATCCTGCTCCGCCAGAAATCAGCGTCATTTCTGAAGACAAATCAAGGAAGGTATCAGACTTTTTGATAGGGCTAACTTTCTGTAAATATCCCTCTTCGCTTCGCCCAAAGCGATAGTGTTTTGTTTTATAGGGCTATAGTTTCAAGAATCGACTTGTTCATAAATAAAATAACGTCGTTCTGTAATCTCCGCATTAATTGTTGTTTTCTCTTTTCGCTTTTTTCAGAAAATGGTAATCCTAAAAAACAACTCAATAATAAAAACAAGCAGTTTTCAAAGAAAAATACACTGCACACACTTGCATTTTCTCTATCTCTTCTAAACACAAATCATCACGTCATGCAGATTGCTTGTTTTAAACCCTATTGAAACATACGATCTGATGCCTTCTCCCGACTTTGAGTTCCCGGTATTTGGGGCTGAAGAAGAAGTTGACGACGAAATTCCAGAAGAGATCTCCTGATTACTCAGACTGGAGGAAAGGTCCATTGAACCTCACAAAGAGCCGTTGGAAACTGTCAACTTGGGCTCAGAAAAAGAGAGAAAAGAAATCAGGAATGGGGTACTGCTCAGTCCAACTGCCAAAGAGAGTTTGACAAAGCTTCTCAGAGAATTTCCCGATGTGTTTGCTTAGTCCTATCAGGACATGCCAGGGTTGGATACCAGCATCGTGGAACATCACTTACCGTTACGGTCAGAATGTCCGCCAGTAAAACAGAGGTTGAGACGGACTCACCCAGACATGGCCATCAAAATCAAAGAGGAGGTACATATACAGATTGACGCGGGTTTCCTCGCCACGTCAGAATACCCTCAATGGTTAGCCAACATAGTACCCGTTCCAAAAAACGACGGAAAAGTCAAAATGTGTGTCGACTACAGAGATCTAAACAAGGCTAGTCCAAAGGACGACTTTCCTTTACCACACATTAACATGCTGGTAGACAGTACAACAAAGTTCAAAGTTTTCTCCTTCATGAATGGATTCTCGGGCTATAATCAGATAAAAATGGCGCCGAAAGACATGGAGAAAACGTCGTTCATTACCCCATGGGGGACCTTTTGTTACAAGGTAATGCCATTCGGTTTGAAGAACGCCGGGGCAACCTATCAAAGGGCCATGACTACTCTGTTTCATGACATGATACACAAGGAAATTGAGGTATATGTCGATGATATGATTGCAAAATCTAAGACAGAAGAGGAGCATGTAACCCACCTGTCAAAACTATTTGAGTGGTTGAGAAAGTACAAACTCCACTTGAATCCCAACAAATGCACCTTTGGTGTCCGTTCAGGGAAACTTTTAGGGTTCATCGTCAGCCAGAAAGGAATTGAGGTTGATCCTGACAAGGTCAAGGCCATTCAAGAAATTTTTTCACCGAAAACTGAAAAACAAGTCAGAGGATTCCTGGGACGTTTGAACTACATCTCCAGATTCATATTCCTCATGACCGTGACATGTGCGCTGATTTTCAAGTTACTAAAAAAGAACCAGGACTACGTTTGGGCAGAAGATTGCCAAACCGCCTTCGGCAGTATTAAGGAATACCTGTTGAATCCGCCGATTCTATCACCTCTAGTGGAAGGAAGACCACTAATCATCAACCTCACAGTCCTAGAGGACTCCATAGGGTGTGTACTTGGCCAACAAGACGAAACCAAACGGTAGGAGTCTGCCATCTACTATTTGAGCAAGAAATTCACCGACTGCGAGACTCGGTACACTATGTTTGAGAAAACTTGTTGCGCTTTGGCTTGGGCAGCTAAACGTCTTCGCCAGTACATGATTCGTCACACTACTTGGTTAATCTCAGAAATGGATCCAATCAAGTACGTCTTTGAAAAACCTGCTCTCACGGGAAGAATCGCCCGTTGGCAGATGTTGTTATCAGAATATGACATAGAATACCACGCTTAGAAAGCCGTTAAAGGAAGTGTTTTAGCTGATCATTTGGCTCATCAACTGATTGACGATCAAGAATCAATCGGGTTTGACTTCCCAGACGAAGATGTCATGTATCTAAAAATGAAAGACTGCGATGAACCGCTACCCAGTGAAGGGCCAGAACCAGGTTCCCAATGGGGACTAATCTTTGACGGAGCTGTCAATCATTACGGAAATGGAATTGGGGCAATCATCATAACACCTCAAGGTACCCACATTCCTTTCATCTCCAGACTTACGTTCAAGTGTACAAATAACGAGGCCGAATATGAAGCTTGTATTATGGGTCTCGAAGAAGCGATCGATTTGAGAATCAAAAACTTGGATGTTTATGGCGACTCAGCCCTGGTTATCAATCAGATTAAAGGAGATTGGAACACATACCAATCCGGATTGATTCCTTACAAAGACTACGCAAGAAGATTGTTACCTTTCTTTGACAGAATCGAGTTTCATCATATCCCTCGTGAAGAGAATCACATGGCTGATGCCTTAGCCACCCTCTCTTCCATTATTAGTGTAGGTCAATGGACCGACTTACCTAAGATCGACATAATGCGCCTTAAACGGCCCGCTTACATCTTCACGATTGAAGCAGTCATAGACGACAAACCTTGGTATCACGATATCAAATGCTTCCTTCAGAAACAATAGTACCCACCTGGGGCATCCAAGAAAGACAGAAAAACCCTCAGAAGGCTGGCTGGCAACTTCTTCCTAAGCGGTGATACACTCTATAAGAGGAACTTTGACATGGTCTTGGTCCGATGTGTAGACAGACCAGAAGCAGACATGCTGATAAAAGAAATTAACGAAGGATCCTTTGGCACTCATACCAACGGACACACAATGGTGAGAAAAATTCTGAGAGCAGGGTACTATTGGTTGACCATGGAATCCGACTGCTACAAGTACATGAGGAGGTGTCACAAGTGTCAGATATACTCCGACAAAATCTATGTACCGCCAACGCATCTCAAAGTTCTTTCTTCCCCATGGCCTTTTTCCATATGGGGAATCGACATGATTGGCATGAATGAGCCCAAAGCATCAAACGGACATCGGTTCATTCTAGTAGCCATTGACTACTTTAGCAAGTGGGTCGAAGCAGTGTCATACGCCAATGTAACCCGACAAGTGGTGGTCCGATTTATCAAAAATAATATCATCTTCCATTATGGTGTTCCGAGCCAGATCATTACCGATAATGGATCTAACTTGAATAATAAGATGATAAAAGAGTTGTGTACTGAGTTCAAGATCGAACACCATAACTCATCTCCCTACCGACCCAAGATGAACGGAGCGGTAGAAGCGGCTAACAAGAACATCAAGAAGATTGTTCAAAAGATGGTTATAACCTACAAAGATTGGCACGAGATACTGCCCTATGCTCTTCACGGTTATCGCACATCTGTCCGCACTTCAACAGGGGCAACCCCTTTATCTCTAGTATATATCATGGAAGCAGTGCTCCCCATAGAAGTAGAGATCCCATAAATCTGGGTATTGATGGACGCTAAGCTAACAGAAGCTGAATGGTACCAAAATCGACACGACGAACTCAACCTGATCGAAGAGAAACGAATAACGGTACTATGCCATGGTCAGTTGTATCAGCAAAGAATGAAGAAGGCGTTCGACAAAAAGGTTCGACCTCGTGTCTTCAGAAAAGGGGACCTCATGCTCAAGAAGATACAATCATTCCTCACTGATTCCCGGGGCAAGTGGACCCCTAATTATGACGGCCCCTATGTGGTCAAGAAAGCATTCTCAGGCGGCGCCTTGAGACTTGCAACCATGGACGGAGAGGAATTTTCCTACCCCACAAATGTTGATGTAGTTAAGAAATACTTCGCTTAAACTAAAAAAAAATGTCTCGGTGGACTGAAAACCCGAAAGGGAGGTCCAGGCAAAAGTTAGAGACATAATAAAAAAAAATCATCCCGATAGATTGGAAACATCACAGTACAATCCAAGTAAAAGTTAGGGATAATGGAAAGTAACTATGTCCAACAGGGGCAAATTCCCTAGTAGCAGTCCTGCCATCCATCAAAAACTCCAGTCAAGGTCATCTTCGACAGAAGCTCAGGATGCCCAGAATTCAAGGTTGGTAGAAGGATAGTGGTCGTTATGTTTCAATGTAGCCCTTTTCCCTTAAATTACCATTTTCAAACTTTGTAAATACTCCATGGAATCACGCGTTTGGCTGATTTCCATCCTATCAATAAAATTTGAGCCCTTGTGCTTTTGTTTGCAATTCTTATTTGTTTTAGCTTTACAGAACGACATTTTAACATGATCAACGATTCTTGAAACGAAACAAAAATGAATTAACTTGTTAAACTTTTTCTCCTTTTAACATAATGATGACAATTTTTTTGACTGTTGAACATCGAAAGAACTTCAATCGCTTCTCTAGAAGTAAGCGAGCTTCAAAGTGCAGAATCAAAGTACTTCTTCTAAACCAGTACGCCTGAACGAAGGATCAACTGTGTCAGATGCGAATATTCCATCCGACACCATCGGCCGAGTTCTCATCTCCTAAGCCCGACCAATGGTTGTTCCCCCACAGGGACAACTTCTCCTAAGCAAGGCAGAATTCCTATCTTGAACCAGCGATACTTTTTATCCCCTGCAGTGGCCGAGTATCCAGTTGTGTTCATCTACTAGTCTGTATGTCACGTCAGTTTTGTCAGCATAAACATACATACATCATGCATTATTGATTTACATTCGCATTCATATTGCATCACTATCACTCTAGTCAGTCTTATCCCCTAGTGATAAAAGTCTTCACAATCGAGTTGTCGGTTATTTCCTCATCAGGAAATCTTTCGTCTGAACAATCTCTCCTCCATTTTATTTATGGGATGAAGTCGTTCCTCGACCGCTTTGATAACTTGAACCTCTGAGAAACAAGAAAAATTTCGACGGACGTCACTCTTCGCCATTGAAGATAATATCTTCGCTTTCCCGGATTAAGGAAAACCCCTGGAGAAAGCCTCTTAATCAAAGATTCGGCAGTACAGCAGTTTCTCTGGAAAGTTCGCTGACGAAAAGGTTGTCAGCACCTCAAAATTGGATTTCATCACAAGGAATTTCTCCGAGAAGATCTCGAAGAAAAGTATGATGTAATATCCCCAAGCACAAAGCAGTCTTTCAAGAGACTCGTTTACCCCAGTAGAGTAAACGAATGGCATCTCCAATAGAGAAGTTTGTACACCTCTACAACTCAGACAGATGGGTTCCCCAGCGAGTTTGACATCAAAAGTTTCTCCCATCAAATGGCATCTCCCCAGGAAAATTCGGCTAGAAGTTTGAGGAAAACCGCTACGAATAGCATCCTTTGTCAAGAAAGTTTATTGACAAAAGAAACCGAGACCAGTTCCTTGGTAGGAAACCAGAATCGAGGGGAAGTTTATTTTAGCAACTAGGACCAGTTCCTTGGTAGGAAACCAGGATCGAGGGGAAGTTTATTTCAGAAACTGAGACCAGTTCCTTGGATGAAGACCAGGATCGAGGGGAAGCTTTTACCTTTTCTGAGCATCATTGCTTAGCAAAAAAATAAGGATGAGTGAACTACCATTCTTAATCACCATCACAATTTCGGGTATTCCGATATTTAATCCTCTTGCACCCCGAATGCCCGAATACCTTCGCCATTCACACCTTCGGGTCCAAGAAGATTAAATAGGGGCATCTGTCATACCCCAAATTTTGACCACTAAGATTTCTCATCATTGTGCAAATCATCATCACAATATGGATGAACCATTAGTCTCCCCAAAGATGGGTGAGCATCCACTACAATCATACTTAGGGTTTCAAGCCATCTCAGAGCTCTTAGACAAAGGATCAATCAAGGAATTACATGATCTTCAACTTTTCTAGCCTCTCAAACATCCACAATGGATCAAGAGGACTCCCACATCAAGGATCAAGCACAAGGTTGCAGCATTCCAAGTGGATTAAGCCTCGAGATCGCCAGTGTCACCAAATTAGGGTTTGGTCAACCAGGGCCTCCAGATGGAAATTTTCCTCTGGGCATGAGCCAATGCTTCAAAGCATAACCTATGATGCTCTAAGGGACATCATGGACCCAATCATCAAGTCAATTTAACCTCAGGGGATGCATTCACAAAAAATCAGGAATTAGGGTTTCTTGACCTAATTCACCCCTAAGTTGACTTTTGGGGCAAAGCATGAGCCAAGACCTCAAGACATGATTTGAGGGTCTCTAATACACCACATTTACCCATTTGCAACAATGGATTGATCCAAGAAGCTTGAGCAACAAGTTTCAATTTCATCTGAACCACAGTAAGGGTTTCGTGAGAAAAGCCAACTGTATCTTTGACTTTTGACCAGGAGATGCTCCCAAACCCTAGGACATGATTCAATACACCCTATAACACCTATGAAATCAATCCATCAAGTTTTATTTAGGTCAAGGACTTGATTTTATAGAGGATAGCACATTTTGGAATTCATCTGATAAAAAGTCAACTGTGCACAAAAGTCAAACTTTGACTTTTTGAGATTTTTCACAATTATGGTTTTTTAACCCTAAAATGATGTTAATGTGTGATTGGAATCATCATTCATCAAGAAAAATCAAGAAAAGTGGGATTACTTGTAAAAGGGGTAACCATAAAAACTTAGAAATTTTTCTAAGTTATGGAACAAAGTGGCAAGGATACCAACTTTGGAGGATCATAACTCCTAAATCACAAGGCCACTTTTCCCCATTCAAAGATGGATTTATAGCTCTCATGGCCCTCTACAAAAGCTTCAACTACACCTCACTCCAATTCATTGTGGATTCTGAATTATGGTTGGGTCAAAATGACTAAAAACATGAAGGTACCACTTTTCCAACACTTAGACAAAATTCTGTCCAAGACAGATTTTGTTGAAAACACCAAAACTTGTGAGATTTTTTCACATAGTTGCAAGCTGAATCAAGTTCAAAGGTAAACATCAATGTTGTTGCATATGTTTCTAAGAATTCAAAGCGCTTATCAGCATGAATTGATTCAACTTGAGCCAAGAGAAATCCATGCCCAAAGCCATGTTGCTGCAGCTGTTTTGGAAAAATCAATTTGCACTTTTGCTTGCTTTACACGATTTCTGATTCAAGACCAAGGATCTTTATGTCACAGTCATCCAATCTAATACTAATCCAACTGTTAAAGCTAAGTCAAAAAGCTAAGGGATCTTCCAACTTGAGATTAATGCATTTTGGCACATTATGCCTTGAATTCAAAGGCATTCATGTGAAATAGGGCACTTTCAACAAAGCCACTCTTCTCAGTCAAGTTCTCTGATTAAACAACAGTTAAAACATCTGAAGAATGTGAATTTGGTCAAGACATAACCCTGCTCTTGGGAAGGGCTAGGTTGCCTTGCATGAGAAGAAATGCCACCAAGCCAAAGCCTTTGAATGTGATCTGATCCAGCAGCCATTCACTATTCCTCCAAGACAAGAATTGATCACCTATAAATAGAGGTTCCAATTAATCATTCAAATCACACCAAAGCAATTTACAGCACTGCTTTATCTCATTCTCTCTTAAGTACCAATTTTCTTTGTTTTCGAGCAACCACCATCGGGTTTTGAGTTGCAGCCTTAAGTAATCCATTCCAATTTCTCAAACACATCACATATGATGTATTTGAGGTGTCCAAACACTTAAACACCAACTGTAACACCTCTAGCTGAAAATCACTCTTCAACCAAGCCATTATGCCTCAATTATACAGCTGGAGTCCTCCAACTTGATCCAAAGGTTTTCAAAGTCTTCCAAAGCTTGCAACACACTCCACAACATCCATTGAAGCTGTAGGGATCATCAAACCACTTCTAGAACACCATCTGTGCAGAGTTCCATTTCAGCTTGCATCAAGGTAAGCCTCAAAACTACATCTTCATGATCCATGCATATTTCCTCGCATGATATTTTTGCCAATTGCTTGCCATATATGTTGAGTGTTTCCCCCAAAAAAATTTTGATCATAGCACTCACCACCATGTCTGCACGATTGCTTTTGTAAAATTAGGGTTCATACAGTCATGTTGATATAACTTGATATATACTGAAAATAAATGAAATCAAATATTGCCATCGCGATCCTTGTGAAAAAATGCATGAGTTTGGTATTTGAATCATGGTAAATGGTTGAGAAATGAGTGAGTCAGAGGGCTTCACGCATCTGAGCTTGAGGTTGAAGATGGCTATGGCGCCATGCTTGAGAAACCAACCAAGTTTGCCTTATATTTTTCCCTTGCCATGTTATTAATGAATTGGCATTGCACCCCAGTGGTTGATCAGCTGGTTTGTGTGTATTGGCAAGCGAGAGGTCTGGGGTTCGAATCCCCCTCGCCCAGACCTCTTTTTTATCACTTTTTCCTATTTTCTTATTTTTCATATTATTTTGTTAATGATTTGAAAAATTAATAACTCCCTCAATTTTAATTATTTTTTATTGGTTCTTTTTGCAAAAAATCACAAAAATGTTGAAATATTTTATTCCATAAAAAAATTAAATTTATATTAGTTATTTAATATAATTAGTATTTTTGTGAATAAATTCCTTTTTAATTGTTTTTAAGCATTTAAAAGTGAATACTTACTATGAAAATCAAAACTAAATGAGTTTTAATTTATCTTGTGATAAAAACCTCATTTTTCAAACCCTCAACAAAAATAACAAGTGGTTTATTCAAACTTATTTGGTATTTTTATCATTTTTATTTGATTTTCTTTAAATATTTCCTTTTAAAAGAAAACAAATTTAGGGTTTCCTTGATTTTCACTCAAACAAATCATTTTCAAACACTCATGGGCCTCTAATAGAGTGTAAGACCCAAGCCTTTTTGTAAATAAACTCATTGTGGGCCTCACTTATTGTATAAGTCCCTCTGTGTATTTTCAAAATAATGGCACGATCAACGCCTTTTCATAAAAACCTTGGGCCTCTCCTCGAGCTGTAAGCCCGATAACTTGTATAAAAATAAACCCTTTGGGCCTCTTGAGAGAGTTTAAGACCCAATCCCCTTTTAACCAAAATAAATTTGGGCCTCAGATATTGTATAAGTCCCTCTGCATTAAAAGAAAATCTCGGCGCGATTGCCAGTTCAAAAATCAAACCCTTGGGCCTACCCTCGTGTTATAAGCCCAATTCTTTAAAAATCATTGGGCCTATAGTAGAGTGTAATACCCAACCCTTTTAGAAAACCAAAATAATTTGGGCCTCACTTATTGTATAAGTCCCGATACCATCAAAAAGTTCGACGCGATCGTCGCCTCTTAAAACAAAACTCTTTGGGCCTCTCCTTGAGCTGTAAGCCCCACCACTTGTACAAAAATAACCCTTTGGGCCTCTTGAGATAGTGTAAGACCCATCCCTTTGTACAGAAAACCTTTTTGGGCCTCAGTCACTTGTATAAGTCCCTGTACAATGTACAAAACAATAGTGCAATCACTGATAAAACCTTGGGCCTCTCCTTGAGCTGTAAGCCGCAACAATCTTTTAAAAACACTTTCTCCTTTTATTTTGAATATAATATTGTTATCAAAGCTTTCTTTGTTGAACAAACAAACAAAACAACATGGAAGCTCTACAACCGAGTACGTGTTTACCCGCTTTCTTTATCCGCTTTCATATATATAACTGTATTGTGGGGTTGCTCACTGTATGTCTTCTTTCACAAAATCTTATATACTTGTCAAATATCAACTGTGTAATACTAGTATAGTTATTTAGAGTTTTCCCCGGCAACTACGTCTAGCACTAGGTAAAGCCCTATTGGTCACTCTTAAATACAAACAAAACTAGATCCCCATAGGATTACCATACATAGTCTTCCCTCCTCTTGGGGTTAAACAATATGGAGACGTGAAAGGCTGCATTCTCGGTGAACCCTTTCTCAGACTGTCACCCTGAGAAATCGTCAAAGAGACTCTACTCCCCAGAGATGATCTTTTCTCCATGAATGGCATCTCTTGAGTTTCTTCCAAATTCTAGGACTTTTCTGGCTTGATCTATTCTCGGTGAATGGCATGTCTTGAACTTATCGGGGTTTGGGGACCCAAAGGCTTGTTAAAAGCATCCCCGCCTCCTCTTAGGCGTTGTACAAGGACCCTTCGGGTTCTTAAAAGCTCTCATGCCTTCTCTTGGGCTTAGTACAAGGACCCAGAGACCTCTACAGGTATAGGAACAAAACCTAGTCATCAATTTGCTAGAGCTGTCTTTCGGAGTCAAGTGTCAGACCAGTTAATGGGTTGACCCTCATCCCTTAACATACCAGCCTTCGCTTGGGCATCATACAAAGATCATTCACTACCTGAGAATCGATTTCTCAAAACACCCGTATACTTGGACAGTCTCTATACCTTTTTGGATTTCCCATTTCCTTAAAGAAACAGGAAATAACCCCGATCCTCCGATCAATCCCTGAGCACAACATTACCCATATAAGAACTGATATTCTCTTTTAACCAACATATTGGACCTGTCACTAAACTAAAACAGTCACCAGTACAATAGCCTCCTCTTGGGCTTTGTACAATGATTCTCCCCAGCGGAGCTAACCTTTTTAGCCTCTATCTTAGGCTTCGTACGAGATACCAAATCACTCTCTTGTTGAGTATAAAAGACTCTCTTGTTGAGTCAAACGTTTTCAGCCTCTATCTCGGGCTTCGTACGGGATACAAAAACACTCTCTTGTTGAGTATAAAAGACTCTCTTGTTGAGTCAAACATTTTCAGCCTCCATCTCGGGCTTCGTACGAGGTACAAGGACTCTCTTGTTGAGTCAAGCGCATTTAGCCTCCGTCTTAGGCTTCGTACAAGACACATACAAAAGCACTCTCTTGTTGAGTCAACTCTTTAGCCTCTCTCTTGGGCTTCGTACGAGACACATAAAAACACCCTCTTGTTGGGCCAATAGCCTCCTCTTAGGCTTTGTATAAGAAAACCCCGGTTGAATCAATCAACCTTTTAGAATCAAAATTTGTGCCTTGCTCACAGTATATAAACCTCAACAACTCCTTTTCCTTCATCTAAATTGCTGTAAGAGGCAAGCCTCTAGATTATTTACATCCACGCCACTGTCCCTCTTTTAGCATGAGAAATTCCTAAGGAAAGATGGCATTGCTCTAAACTGAGTTAAAGACTTCTCCTTCAGGTTAAAAAATCCCTATAAAGGAAATTATGGCATTACTGGATTCACATATCCCAGTTAAAGTAATTCTCCTTTATAATCAGTCACCCAACAGTTGTGACAAACAGACCCCCTTTAGAGATGATAAATTCTCTCTAAAGTCAAACCCCTTTAGCTTCACATCTTGGGCTTCGAACAAGATCAAATAGACCCTTCAGCTTCACATCTTGGGCTTTGAACAAGATACAAACCACCTTTAGCTTCACGTCTTGGGCTTTGAACAAGACACCAAAACGACCTTTTTCCTCCCATAGAATAGGAGGAACTACGATCGCTCTGATTTCCCTGTTTCGTTAAACGGGAATACGTAGGCATAAAATTGAAAAATCTTAGCGAGCACACTAATTAAAAACCCAAAATCCCGTACCTTCATACATCAATTGAAAAACATCAGTCCTAACATCCTACCAATAGCATAGTCCTGTCATTTCATTCTTAGCAAAATAAGCAGAGAGAGGCCCACAATCTAAACCGCATCTATAAACCAACAGTTATCTGTTTAAACTCAGTATGCAAGCATGGTTAATTGGAGACATCTATTTCCCTTCCTTCATCAGCTTCAATAGGATAAAAAATGAATCGACCTGTAGTACCCTAGAGCGACAGTGCTTAAGAACCACGTCCAAAATCGCTCGCTACACACTAGAGATTGACCGGGGTTTCTCCTATGTTTGTAGGGAAGGATGACTAAGTTTTGTCTTATACATTTAAGAGGACTTCAGGGTCCTTATATTATGCCCAAGAGATGGCATGAGAAATTCTAAGAAGCCGAAGGGTCCTTGTACAAAGCCCAAGAGGAGGCGGGGATGCTTTTAGGAAGCCTGTGGGTCCCAAACCAAAGAAACGTTCAAGAAATGCTATTCACAGAGAATAGATCATTTAGTGAAAGTTCTGAGGTTTGAAGAAATTCAAAAGATTCCATTCACCGAGAATGGATCACCTCTGGGGAATAGAATTTCTTTGACAATTTCTATGGGTGACAGACTGAGAAAAGGTTCACCGAGAAAACTGCGTTTCTCTTTGTTCCATATTGTTTAAGCCCAAGAGAAGGCAAAACTGTATCTGGAAGTCCTATGGGGATCTAGTTTTGACCGTATTAAAGAGCGACCAACTGGATTTTCCTAGTTCTAGACCTAGTTGCCGGGGAAAACTCTAAATAACTATACTAGTATATATACAGTTGATATACGACAAGTATTTAAAAGGATATGAAAGAAGAACTTACAGAGGAGCAGCTTCCCACAATACAGTTATATATATTAAAGCATGTAAATGAAAGCTGATAAAACTTATAGGCGAGCAAGCTTCCATGCTGTATTGTTAGTTGTTTAGAGAAATTAAAGAAAGTTTTGATAACAAATGTATATTTAAACCTAAATCAAAAGAGATGTTGTTTTTGAAAAGATTGTTGGGGCTTATACTTAAAGAGAGGCCCAAAATGGTTTTGGTTAAGAAAGGGATTGGTTCTTACACTCCATTAGAGGCCCAAAGTTTTTTTTTGTACAAGAGATGAGGCTTACAACTCAAGGAGAGGCCCAGATGAAAAATAACGATCGCACCGTTATTTTGAGAATCGTATCGGGACTTATACAATGACTGAGGCCCAAAATTATTTATGTACAATAGAGGGTTGGGTCTTACACTCTATTAGAGGCCCAACGTGTTTGAAAAAGATTTGTTAGGGTGAAAATCAAAGAAACCCTAATTTCATTTTCTTTTAAAAGTAATCCTTTTAATAAAATGAATAAAAATGACAAAAATACCAAATAAGTCCAAATAAACTACTTGTGATTTTTTATTAAGGTTTGAAAAATGAGGTTTTAATCACAAGATGATTTAGGACTCATTTGATTTTGATTTTCAAGATGAATATTCATTTATGAAATGTTTAAAAACAATAAAAATGAATTTATTTACAAAAATATCAACTATAGTAAATAAATAATATAAATTTTATTTTTTTGTGAAATAAAATATTTCAACATTTTTGTGATTTTTTGCAAAAAGAATCAATAAAAAATAATTAAAATTGAGAGAGAAATTAATTTTCCAAATCATTTAAAATAATATGACAAATATTAAAATAATGGAAAAAAATGGTAAAAAAGAGGGTATGGGGCGAGGGGGATTCGAACCCCAGACCTCCAAGTTACAGTGCGCGCCTTCTACCACTGGGGTGGTGATACATCCGTGTATCTAAACCACCCCATGAATACATAAGGAATGCCTTGTTTTAGGTCTGGCTAAGGCAAGGCAAGGCAAGTTCTTGGGCTAAAAACGTAAAGGTTGTAACTTTCTCATTTCTCAATGGATTGGGACAAAATTTAGGTCTATCCTGCCTAGAATTTCACAAGGAATCCAATGGTGCCCTTGGTTTTTTCAGATGAGGTCCCTATTTTAAAACCCGATAATGGTTTTGAAATAGGCCACCATTTGTAATTTCTGTGCTACCTCATGGTACATGCAAGAATCGTGTGATGAATTGATTCAAACACAACATATACAACATGTATGAGATGTTTATGATCAGTGGACTTCAAAGCAATGCATATTTCAAAGAGTTCAAGTTGTGATGCTTACCACTTTGGGAGCTTTTTGTGCTATCTGCCAAGTTTCTTGTGCCAGAAGTAATTTGATGCTTTGGACACTCTCAATTGACCCCTTATAAGCTTTTAGACTGGTTAGAACCAACTGGAATCCTTAGGAACAAGTTTGAGCTCTTTCTTACAAAATGGGCAAAAGTGACCAATAGGGCAACTCTCTCAAATGGTGTTCCAGATGTGGGGAACCATTTGGGACAATTCAAGGATGATATTTGGAGTGTGTTTGAGGTTTTATCTAGTTTTGAAAGTGATTGAATCAAGACATGGCTTGAAAAATGCAAAAAAAAGTCCAATTTTGAGGTTTTGAAAGGGGACTTTGTGATTTTGGTGTTACAGGTCACATGTTAGAGTTTGAACAGCTTAGATACAACATATTAGAGGTGTTTGGATCATGAGCTATGATGGAATTGCTCTCTAACTCAAAAACTCATAAATACCTTGCAAAAGAAGGCATTTTGGCCTAAAGAGAGAGATTTTGAGGAAAACATCAATTTGGGTGCTTTGGTGTACTCAAACTGATCACAATTGATGTCTATTTATAGTGTGTCAAGTTTTTTTTGGCATCAATAGTGAATGGCAACTGCAGCAGGCCTTTGGCCAATGGTATGCAAAAGGAATCTCAAGTCTCCTCTAGCCATTGACTTGAGATTAGAGCACAGGTTTTGTAGCTTTGGTTCAGAGATAAGTTTGGACTGAATTCAGTTGGAATAGGCTCAGTTCATGCCACCTTGATGCATTCATTAAAGGCTTGGAAACAAAATTGGAGTCTTGGCATCTTTTAGCCTTTTTAGGTTTGGCATGGCTACTTATAGATTCTTGGACTTTGGAGGCTTGGGGATCAAATCATTCCCTTCTTGTTTTATCCTTAGATGTGTCCAAATGGATGACAAGGCCTGGATTTATCAGATTTGGACAAATCGAGCAAAATGCACAAATTCTGCCTTGTAAAAACCAGTTCATGATGCCATGTTCCAAGGGTTGTATCTCCTTGCTCAAATGGAATTTGGAGATGATCTGGTACTTGTTGGAAAGCCCTCATGGCATACTTCAACTTTGATGTCCACCCCTAGACATGGTTTGACTTGGATCAAAGTGAAAAATGTCCCTACATTTTGGAAAAAGTAAGGCAGATTCTGACTTAGTGAAAATTTCACTAAGTGTTGGAAATGTGTAATTTTCATGTTTTCAGCCATTTTGATCACTCCATAACTAAAAATCCATGAGGAATTGGAATGAGTTGTAGTTGAAGCTTTTGTAAAGTGTAGCAAGACCTACAAATCCAGCTTTGGATCACCCAAAATGGTTGCTTGGATCTCAAGTTATGCTCCTTGGAAGTTGGTACCCTAGCCACTTTGTTCCATAACTTAGAAAAATTCTAAGTTTTTTTATGGTTACCCCTTTTACAAGTTAACTCACTTTCTTTGATTTTTCTTGATGAATTATGATTCAAATCACATATTAACATTGTTTTAGGGTCAAGGAACCATAATTGTGAAAAATTCCAAAAAGTCAAACTTGATTTTGTGCACAGTTGACTTTTTATCGGATGAAATCCAAATTGTGCGATCCTTCGTGAAATCAAGTCCTTGACCTAAATAAAACCTAATGGATATATTCCATAGGTGTTATAGGGTGTATTGAATCATGTCCCAAGGTTTGGGAACATGTCTTGGTCAAAAGTCAAAGGTACAGTTGACTTTTTCCTCGAAACCCTAATTGTTGAAACTTGTGGATCAAGCTTCTTGGATCAATCCGTTGTTGCAAATGGATCAATGTAATGTATTGGAGACCCTCAAATCATGTATTGAGGTTTTGGCTCAGGTTTTGTCCCAAAAGTCAACTTAGGGGTGAATTAGGTCAAGAAACCCTAATTCCTGATTTTTTGATAAATGGACTTTCAATGTGATTTGGCCATGGTGGATGGGATCTTTAGATCCTTTTGAGCTTATTGGACCATACATTGAGGTGTTGGTTCATGCCCAGATGAAAATTTTCATCTGGAGGCCCCAGGCGATCTTGAGGCTTGATCCACTTGGGATGTTGCAACTTTGTGCTTAATTCTTGATGTGGGAGTCCCCTTGACCCTTTGTGGATGTTTGAGAGACTAGACAAGTTGAAGATCATGTAATTTCTTGATTGATCCTTTGTCTAAGTGCTCTGAGAAGGCTCAAAATCCTGCTTCTTGATTGTGGTGAATGCTCAATCATCTTTGAGGAGACTGATGAGGCATAAAAGTACATCCATATTGTGGTGATGATTTTCACAATGATGGGAAATCTTGGTGGTCAAAATTTGGGGTATGACACCAAGCATCAAAGAAGTCCATGTCATTCAAAGGCACACAATTAAGTCAAGAAGTGTGCATTAACATGCTTAAAACATCACCAAATGAAAGCAGCAACCAAAAATAGAAAAGTGATCTAATAAAATCCCAAAAAATATCCAAAGACAAGTTTAAACATCCAATTAACATGTACAAAAATATTGGAACAAAACTAGTTCAAGAGCATGTCCAAAAGTGATCCACAAGGCACAGTGTGCAAGTAATCGAGCATGAATCGAGGGCCAACAAAACTTGAATGGAAAGTCACTAAAAAGTAACTCAAACCAATCCCTAACCAGCATCAAATCATCCTTATATCAAGGCCTAAGTGTGGCTAAAAAATTAGCCTAAAAAATGAGCAACAAAATTCCTAACCCTAGATGAAGGGTATCCCTGGAAACATATTTTCTAATTAAATCCAAATAAAATAATAAAAATAAAATAAAAATAAAATAAAAATATTGAAAAATATGCCAAGACAATGAATAACCAGAAACATATTTTTGTTATTTTTAAAATGAATTTATCAATTAAAATAAAATTCAAATTGGAAATAAACATTAAAAAGAAAAAGAAACAAAAGACCAACCATGGGGGGTGCACTAGCAATATTGTTTCAAAAGTAATTCCACATGCCTGCGCATTGGGCCCCAGATTGGGGGTGTGGAAATGAAAATGTTAGGCCCAACCTTCATTATGCCATCAGTTTTTTTAAAACAAAAAAAAGAAGAAAAATAAAAATAAATGACGAATAAAAAAGGATCATGTAACATTTTCCAATCGGTCATCCCTCATTAAAACAGAAAAAGACAAAACAAGAGCCAGCCAATCAACACGTGCCAGGTGATCATCTTCTTCATAACACAAACCCTAAACTAAATGCATGCATTGTGAATTTACAGTAGCAAACGCAGCACAACATTCCAACTTCCACACTAGATTTCTCCATGGAATCTAAACCAAAATTGACAAAACAACATAGCAAATTGAAGCTCATGGATCATAGATCATCATGATGCCTTACATTTCTTGAAACACATACCCTAACATTGAGAAAAGTTAGGGATAAAACACGGGTACTACATCATGCTCAAAATTTCAAACAAATCATCATGCTCAGGCTTGAACATTGATCGTTGCACACATAATGCCTACTTAAGTAGGACTTCAGACACATGCCAAATGATTTGTGAACTTCATAGATTCAACAAGAGAAAGTTTAGATCCATTACCTAGTGGAGTTAAGTCCACTGCACCTTCAATGCTTCACACAAAATTACCACAAGCTGCAGAAAGCTCTCTTGAACCTTGTAGACCACAGATCGAAGCTCAAACAAATCAAAAATATTACTGCAATGCCTCTACCAGATCCAAGTTGATGATGAAGAGAAATGAAGTTGTAGAACCTCCAATGGTGGATTCAGAAGCTGAATCTTGCGTACAGAGGCAAGATATCTCTTAGTTGATGATGACTTTACCAAGAGAATCTCAAAAATTCTCAGAAAATGAAGAGCACGAAAATGAGGAAAATGAGAGAGAGAGAGTTGTGATTCAGATCTGGGAAAGATGGAGAGTGAGGTGATTTTGGAGTTGTTGAGCTTATATGTGGTACATTTAGGTTTGGAAAGTGGCTTGGATACAAAGTAGAGGTTTGGAAATTGGTTGTTGTGGTTTGGGAATTCAAAATCATGTGTGAAGGTGTAGGTTCGGGTAGGCTTGGTAAGGAAGGTTTTTGCCTTGATTTTGGGATTGGAATGAGGTATGTATCCATGTGATAATGGGCTGTTATTCTGCTAAATTCATATGGCCAGGTTTTGCATTTCCAAATGTGTCCAAACTTTGCTAATTCTCTCTTTCATGGCAGGTCGGATGTTGGTCCATTTTTGGCAACAAAGTAGCATGATTCGTGGCCCACAATATGAAAGAAGTAGGTTGCATGACCAATTTAGGTTATGTGTACCAAAATAAAAAGCTTGCAAATATGTTAAAATCCACCCGTGTGTGTCACTTAGAAACATCATAAATCCTTGAATTCCTTGCCAAACAATGAGCTCTTGGGCTCATTATAAAGCTAGCATGGAGAGTAATAAGATTGATGTTGAAGTCAGGTTGAGATACAACTTGGAAATGTGTGAAAAAATGCCTTGAAGTCATATCCTTGGAGCTGCCAAAATAACTTAGAGAAAATTCTAAGTTTTAGTCAAACCACAAGTTGAAAATGTTTCACTTTGTCCATCTATAACTCAATGAAAAATGATCTAAATGGCATGGTTCTTGTGCTCATTTTGAAGGGAATGTTTCACACTACAACTTTCATGTGGAAAGGATTTGCAAACATAGCCTTGATCATGCTGAAAATTGTACTTGAAAATGATTAAAAACTTGCCAAAAATAGTAAGTCTTTAAAAAACCTAACTTTCCAAATTTAGTAACTTTTCCAAATTCTTGATTTTTGATGAATCCTTGAACATTCCATGACTAAATCTCATCCATTGATCATATTTGACTTGAAAATCATTATGTTGACCTCAAAAAGTTAGGAGTTGACTTTTTCACTGCACAATTGACTTTATCCCCAATTCTCCTGATTTTAAATCTTTTGAACAATTGAAGCCCTTCTGAACCAAATTGATGGACAATATTCCACTTTTAGACACTTGGAGACTTAAGGAATACCATGGAATCAAGTCTTGCCCAAAAAATCAGAAATAGACTAATTTTATGGCAAACCCTAATTTTGGTACCTATGGTTTAGGAGAAATCGATCCATGCTCAAAACTCAAATTCTTCTGAATATGATGCGCATCCTCTGAAACAATGACGAGATGTGCCACTTGATGATGATAAAACCTAAAAAATCTTGCCCATTGGGGTGTTAAACTCAAGAATCCCAAAAACCCTAGTTTGAGAATACAAGCTAGGAGGATGTGATTCACTTGAAATCTCTTGCCAATTGCAATCATCTGATGAGGTGCTGGGCACATTAGGATACCCTGAGGTTTAAGAATCCATTGTAGCTCAAGTAATGATGACATTAGACCATCTCTCTTTTTGGTCTCTTAGACAATACACATGATCTCTTGCTTGAACCTCTGAGAAACACCTTCTCTTCTTGAGTTAACCTAGATACCTTGATCCCATGCTAAAAACCAATGAAATGCATAAATGACAATGCAAAATGAAATGAAACATAAACCAGTTAGAGTTAAAAACACGAGGGCAAATTTTGAGATGTTACAGTCGAGACATCTGTTAGGACATCATCTCTGACCAGTCTTCTTTCATCAGACTTCTTCATGTTTAAACATATCTTTTGACATTCTGTTTTTCCCAAAAATTTTCTCAAATCAGCAGAGCTTTCAATCTCCCCCTTTTGACAAATTTTTGGTTAAAACTCCTTAGGTAGAAAAAGAAAGTCCGGCGTTTGGTAGATATGATCGGAACACTTCTGAGACTATTTCTTATCCCTAAAATTCCCAACTGAATATTGGTGTACATGAGGAAGAGTGCATAGCACAATCCCCCTCAAACTTGTAGTTGACACGGAGGGATAAATCTTCCTCTTAAGAGGCATAAGAGAACCCGTAAGAAAGTTCAGTTGTATCATACATAACACTGAGTCCATAGAACATGTAACTCAGGTCACAAGACACAACCTGCTTCCTAACTCAGATTACAAGGAACAAAGGGAAAGACTCTGATAGAATGTTAGAACATCATCTCCAACATCCTTGCAAAGTAAGCACCAGAGATGTATGTAGAAAGACCCACCCACACAGCCATTCTCCCCCTTTTTAGCCAAAAATTGACAAAAGAAGCCAATGCAGTTCCATATCGAAAGAGATACATGATGAATCAACCCACAATCGGGAATGCCTCAAACAGGTGCACTCTTTAAATACCTAAACATTTCCACGGTCCAAAGAAGTTACCGCTGAATAATTCAAAGGAGAAATAAATTTAGGTAGGTAAATTCAACATTAATAACTGTGCACCGCCCAACTAGGATAAGACTATTCAAACTTTTAAGAGTAACCGTCCAAAAAGGAACGCTTGTAACAAAACACATGTTACCCATGCCATCTCTTAGGAAGCACTCCCCACCGTTCAAAATAGCCAGTTAGGACCCACCCTCAGGTCTTAAATAATATCCGGACATTTTGTCAGTCTTATTCAGTCAATCTGAATCACAGTCACCATCCTTTTGATAAGTCCCAAGAATAATCCTTTTAACTAGAAGAAGAATAGAACTGGCCAAGATGTTAAGATATTTCTTCAAACATCTCCCAGTTAGCACCCAAGATACTTCTGTATTGATCAAAAACTTCACAGTCTTAAGATCACAGTCTACAAAGAAAAATAAATTCTCCCAGAATCAACCAATGATGCTTAAGCATCCATTAAGAATCATGTAACTTGTACTGCCAAGTCTCCCCCAACTTGCAACAATATAAATGTCAAGACATCCTTCTTGACATCTCATCCTCCCAGGATGGAAACATAATCACAGCTTGCTTGACGCACAATACAAACTGGAACCTGAACTGCACCCCACAGTAATATATCTTAGATCAAGGAGCATCTCCCCCTATCTAAGATAACCAGTGCTCCTCCAATGAAAACTATGCTAATGAATGGAAAACATAAGACGCATCTTCATGTCTTCAAGAGCGCATCCTCAGTCCAACCTACATGCTGAACACAATCATCAACCACTTTTATTGCTTCTTTTGACAAGAACCAATAATCACTAACACATGAACACCATCATGCTACCTGTGAGGACATATCAATATCACCATCCTAACATAACAAACTCTTGGATTAAGATCAAAGCTCCATTGATCCCTCTCGTCCAGAAACTATCCATACACCACACGAATTCCTTCAGAATTCTCATGTATAGACCTCCTTGTTCCCTGAGATACAACCCAATTGAATCAGAATGCTTCACATTCCTCAAAGAGATGCACAGGGCCCCTTAGTTTGTTATAACGATGTCAGATATCGTATACATGCTCCAGAACTTCTCAGCTTGCCAAGCTGATCCACTACTAGCATGACTTGTAGCAAGGGGCAGTATCCCAATCACAAGATTTTCCACTGACCTTAACAAGGCCAACAACTGAGATAGACACCCCATAATCCAAGATAGTCATTCCTTCATCATTCTCCCATATGATAACCTGGAATACTTCTTATTTTCCTGGTGAATATCCACTTCTGAACGCATCAGAATCCAAACCTTCATGCAATTAGCCCGTGATCCACTCTAGTCTTACCAAAACCCTTACATCAGACTTCCAAGACAACATTTCTACTCCATCATTCTCCCATATGACAAGGTAGATACTTCTTAGACACGATGCAAGTGACCAGTTCCTCATAGAACCTGAAATCCTCCTCCAAGGATAACCAACCCAAAAATGTTCTAACATCAATTAGGACATCCTTCACACATCATAGACACCATACACCATGGTTCTTGATATGCTCCACCACTGGACTTACTATCTACATAGTAATCTAAATTGATGATCTTCACACAACACTGCGCCACCAGCTTGAACAAAAAGAACTTCAGAAACTGAGAGAGAAATAAACTCTCATCCACCAAAAGAAGACAATCTTTCATCAACTGAGAACTTCTGCCACAAGCTCCAAAATGAACTAGATCCTCCTTACGTTTTCAACTAACTACCCTTCTGCACAAGAGTAATCAGTTCCAAGCATCCTGCTTGAATGCACACTATAAAACCAATCAAATGCCACCTTTTGATTAATATCACTCTTCTTCAGAACTCCCACAAGATACACTGATCCACCAATGAAATCAGATCTTCAAGTTACATGAACTACTTGCTCCATAGTAAGACATCTTGGATCCACCAAGCCTCTAGACATGTAACATCTTCCCATCCACAGCTCCCACAAACTGCATGAGATAGACCTTTTTGAAGCATCCATAACTTCCATTCTCCTGTAGATCACCTTATCTTAAGCTGATGTGCCACATCACCAGCTGAGACTCTGATGTTAAACTAGATGTCAAAACATTTTAATACGACATCCAGCTGCTGAATTCAGCTCCTCCTTCTGCCACTTAGAAGAACCTCCTACCTATTATAGAACAACATTTCCATGCTCTCATAGACTTGATTCAACAACCAAGTTAGAATAGACAACCTCCATCCTGCATTGAAACTCAAAAGACTTCACACCTGCCACGTCTGAATCTTCAGAAGATAAAGTAGTCCTAGACTACACCATAGCCATACCAAATAATGTCACTTCCCTTAGTAGAGCAGACTGTAGAAAATCATAGATAACGACCACTTAACCTTGACCTTCAAACTGAGCAAGATCTCATGCTCCCACGTACCTAGATCAGAAATAAACTGATCCAAGTTGTGCCATCACTAGCACTCCATTCCTCCTAGATCAGAAATAAACTTATCCAAGAAGTAACCATCAAGATTATGATGTCTTCATCTTCTTCTTCAACAACACCAAAGTCCAGACCAGTTTCTTGCCAGGAAACTCTCTAGAGATCACATGCTTCTGTCACACCCGACTGAAGCAACTTCTTAGGTCACCATCTAAGATCAAAACAGATGCTAAAGCGTATGCAGTACCCCTCCCATGATTCTGCACAAACTCTGATGATGAGATGCTCCAACATCTTGTTGAACATCAGCAATATTGACTTTCATGGATAATCAATTAAATACTTGTGAATTTCACAAATAGCAATTGATCTTAAATCCTTGTCCAATAACCCTTCTTCACTATTGTAGCTAAGCTCCACAAGATCAATTCATGAACACTTATCAAGTATTCACTCTTTCGCAGGTATCTTCTTTGAAGAACAGTGTTGAGATACCAAGGCTGCCACCCTTGACTCAAGTAACTAAGATTATCTCTGAACGAATCCTATTTACCTCAACCATTCTGAAACCTCAAATCAGATTAGATCCACCCTTAGGGTTAAGAGAGATGAATCCTTCCTTGTTGTTTTGGATGGTGAAAATAAATCACCTCCACTTTCTTCAGATTGTGTTTCAAAGAAACACCTTCTAGTTAGAAGAATAACTAGAAGACTCCAAATGCAAGACTGAGACGTCTTTATGAGTGGACTTGAGATAATTCTCAAGTATCTTTGACAACCTAGTCGATCAATAATTTATCAAACTCCCAGAGCAAGAACTTGATAAACTTAAACTCAACTCCTCTCCTCTTCAACTAACTTCACACTGTACCATGAAACCAAGCTTCCAAGTACCAAGTCACCATAACAGACATCTTCCAATAACTCCCTTCATTACATCGCTCCCGACTTTGGAATAAAAGAATGAAGATATCTTCACAAATAGAGGCCGACGATTGAGATCTTCCACCAACTGTCTTCAGTAACAACTCCAGAATCCCATAATTCTAGAGCTCTTCCATCAGAAACACATGCAGCAGAACCACCAAGGAACAAATCCTGTTTTCCCTAATAAGATGTCAGAACATCTTATAAGACACCCCAACAAGAGAACTAGCCACTTCTCCTGCAGTTGTTGTAGAACCTCCTCAGCAACATGAACAACCTCTGGGTTGTTACCTTCGATCCAGAACATCTATCTCATCCATTAATACCCTTGAGTATGTCTGAGTTGATTGATTTGATCTTCAAAACTCCTCCTGTTTAAACGCCAGAATGTATCTCCCAAAGATCTCATCCAGAACCAGATAGGATGCCTGCTCTGATACCAATTGATATTCTGGCATATGCAGACAGTAGATGTCCTAACACATGTCAAGACATTGTGCTACATAGACATTTAAACATAGAGGCGCAACAACATACTGATACCTTGAATATAAGAACTGCATAATCACAGATGTTACGACATCTGATCCAACATGTTTATCATGAACCCTAACAGAAAACGTAAATCTGCAGAATGATAAAGAACACAACAATTGTTAACCCAGTTCGGTGCAACTCACCTACATCTGGGGGATACCAATCCAGAAAGAAGACTCCACTATCTGTAGAACTGTTACAAAGCTAAACTCCTCCGTTTACAACTTTATACCTAACATCTCCCCAATGAACATCTTTACCAAAGTTAAACTCCATCGTTTACAACTCCGATATGAGATACCCCACTCACTTCCCTCAATCACCAACTGTGATTTCTACATCATCCCTGTCAATACAAAAATCTATCAAGCTTTCTTGACAAACAAGCTAACTCAGATTTGCTTAAAAGCTTCATCCAAGAACAATCCACAATCCAATACCTCAAGGCTTATGGATCTATGTAACACCTATATCTGTCACAATGCATCAACTGATACAAAGAGAGACTTACAACCTAGAAAGCCAATGACTCTCAAAACCCTAAACCCTTGTTTCTTACGCAAGAGAACTAGGTTACAAAAGGCATACCGAAACCTAGGTCTAAGTCTTCTATTTATAGAGTCTTCTGCTTCCTTGGGATTCAATCTTCTGTTTATTTCTTCCTTGGTCCATGTCTTGATTGCTCCTTAAATCTTTCAACTGATTTAGAAACATCCTGCAATATCAGATAAAGATGTCGAGACATCTGTTAGGACATCATCTCTGACCAGTCTTCTTTCATCAGACTTCTTCATGTTTAAACTTATCTTTTGACATTCTATTTTTCCCAAAAATTTGCTCAAATCAGCAGAGCTTTCAATTTGGATCACTGAATTCACTTTGGAGTAGTGATATGTTGTCTTTGATCATTAATGGAAGTTCTTGATTAAGATGAGACCACTCCTCTTTTTTTTTGTGTGGAAAGCTTTAGGAGAATGACTTACATGTTATTTCTCTAGCTTGTATTAACATATAAATTTTCATTGACCCACCTCCCATAGTATGACCTTCCTTATAGGTTGTGCTACGATTGCTTAACATAGAGCTAAATTTGTCCCGAATGAGAAACTAAGTCATTTTTGTAAGTGAGATTGTCAGCCTCCAATTCTCCATGGTATTGTGTGAAATAGATTGGATCTTTTGTTAATTAAGAGAGCTAGTGGCATACTTGTTGATTTTATCCAAGTTGGAGCCCTTCTCTTAGTAATGTATAAGACCATGTTTTCATGCTTGTGGATGTCTAGTTGAGTGTTCTCCAAAAAAAATTGGCTTTTCTTTTCTAATCACTAACTTACTAACTTCTTTGTTTTATTTCTTTACTTTAAAGTCATTTATATTATGCTCTTTACTTATTGCAATTTACTTTATGCTTTTACTTTAGCATTGCATATCATATTATTATATTGCTTTTTCCTTTGTCCACTTGGACTTGTGTTTATGCTTATGCTCTTTTTATTTTGTCCACTTGGACTTCCTCTTAAGACATTAATAAATTTTAAAACTCCTTAAAATTTGGTTACTTTCATGGACTTGATGTTACTACCCTTTTCATTATTGAGGAGTTATGGGCTTAGAATCCAGACCTTGACCTTGGCTTGGAAGTACATCTGAAGACTTATTTGGATTCATTTGGTACCCTTGGCTTAAGGATTCTCTTGAAGAATCGTCCTGGTTATTATTGATTTCATTTAATGCTTGGATTGTTATTGCTCACTTGGCTTACTTGAGGCTTAATCCAAAGGAGGGAATTCTTGATTTACTTATGTCATGGGCTTACCATTTTCTCTTGGTTCGATCTTTCTTTGTCCCTAGTTTTTATTTTATGCTTTAGGATAGTCTCTTCATCTCTTCCCCATTCTTAAATTTTCAAAATCTCCCCTCTATTTCAAAATCTTCTTCTTTCAAACTAGAACCTTTTTCTTAATAAACCTTGACTTTATCAAGTTCATTTTCAAAATATTTTCTTTAATAAATGCTAAGACATCTTAAGCATATTAAACAATTTCAAAAGACATTAAAAAATACAAAAACTCATTCAAATCATTTTGTGCCTTTGGGCACTTTTTCTTTTAAAACTTTTTATAAAGTTTAGACATGAGTCATTTCCATAGTTGAGATGTAATTATCTTATCCCCATAGTATTGATGGTAATTCTTTTCCACTTGTGAGAGTTAGTGGCATACTTGTTGATCTTTATCCAAGTTGGAGTCCTTCTCCTTGTGATGCAAAGTTCTCATTACTTGTGGGTGATTAGTTATACTATTCTCCTTAAAATGACAACTTGTCTTTTCATTTAAAATGAACCAAACAAACCGTTTTATTATTTTTACCAGGAACTACGAGGTTTTGATCCTCCATTGCACTTTGTGAATACGTAGGCACGAGACTCAGAAAGTCTTGTCAAACACAAAAATTAATAAAAAAAAACTTCTTTTCTCACCTCCCTAATCTTTTACAAGCAAATCATTTTCAAACCAAAAAGCGTAGATTTTTCAAAGAGGTTTCTATAGAGTACTATAGACATTTTGGGTGGTAACACATCCCCTTTGCGTAACCAATCCCCTTACCCTCTCTTTATTTTTTATTAGTTTTGTTTTAAAACTTATTAGGGTTTTGTTTGTTCCTTTTCCCTTTCCTTTGGAAATAATAGAAGCACAGTGGCGACTCTTACTTTATGAGTTAAGTTAATTAATAGCTTATACTCACAATTTTTACCGCTACAATTATCTATTATTGCTTAATTACTTATTTATTTATTAATGAGTGTCATACCCCAATTTTGACCCTGAATTTTTGAATCAATACTATAACACTCCATTTAATTATTTAGTCGTTTGTGATTTATTTTGTGTGGTTGTTTTGTCACTGACTTAGTTAAGGGTATATGTGTAAGAGTGGGTGTGAGAATTTAGTGTAACATAAGTTAGTTAGAATGAAACTTAGAATAGTATTATTACGATAATAATGATATAAATATTAGTGGGGAATATCTTACTAATATTATTATTATAAATGTTATTATTATTATTACATGGAATATTATTCCTAATAATAATGGTAATAATATTATTATTATAAATAAAAGGAAATAAAACATAATTAGGAGAGATTAGTGGGAAGGTTACATTATTAGTTTTCACGTGAAAAGAGAAAGAGAAAAAGAAGCATAGCTAGGGCAAGTAGAGCAAGAGTTTTCCACCATTGTTGAAGAGAGGAAAAACTCGAAATTCAGGTAAGGGGGAGAATGAGTTCTTTAATGGAAGTCTGAACATGAGAGGGTAGTGAAGGTTCCTTTCCCTCTTAGGATTTATGTGCAGTTTTCTTCTTCTTCTTGATTGATTGCATGATTGTGTGATGATTATTGTAAATTCGTATCTGTGTAATGTTCTTATGTGAATTCATGTTGTATGCTGATATTGGATATGAAATTCATGTGAAATTCTGTACTGTTAATGTTGTGTTTTACCATTGAAACAGATCTGAAAATATGGGGTTTTGGGGTTAACAAAAATGGGTTTCAAATGGTAGAAAACTTGGATAAAATTATGAATTAATAAAGTAAAATCAGGACTCTAGGATTATAGTGATGCAAATGCTGTTTTCGGTCTGAAATAGGAGCTTGAAGGTGCTCCAATGGGGGAAAAATTGCACTGATGCGAAAAACCCATTTTCAGCAACAGACTGGCCATACGCGTATGTTAGGGGGCATTACACGTATGGGGGACTCACCAGGGGCACTACGCGTAGCATACACACCCCGTCCCCAGAGCCATCACGGCCCTCTGGTCGTACGCGTAAGGTACAAGTAAGGGGAAGTGGGTCATACGCGTATGGGCTAGCCATTACGCGTATGGGAGATTTTGATGGGAAATCCCCTCTAGTCATACGCGTAAGGCCTAGGGCAATACGCGTATGAAGCATGTGCGAACAAGGCCCTACGCGTATGGTACGCATTCTTGGGGCGAGGTAAAGTGGCCATACGCGTATGGGGCAGGGCCATACGCGTATGGGAAAGGCTGTAGTGCAATTTTCCTATTTTCGCGATTTCTTTCCCGATTTCGCGTGCGATGCAATTTCTCTTGATCCGTAAGACTAAAATGATATAATTGGACATAGGGGGACCGATAATGATAGCAAATATGATAAAACATGTAATCTTATGTGATTGTCTGTATGAGACATGTTTAATGCTTGTGCATCGAGATCGTCGTATGTGGACGTTCTTGGGCTGTGGTGGTAATTCCGGCGGGAATTATGGTGAATATGTGGCTCACGTGTGATAATTGAGGATCGTGAGTTATGCATGAATGGTTACTATATTGTGCATTATTGTGTGTCATGCATTTATGTCATCCTGTGGGGGGATGAGCTAGGTGGGAATCCATGATGGGTGCCTAGTCTCGTCCGGACTCCATGTGGGAGTCGAGTGGAGATAAGTTGTAATTTAGAGGAACATATACGAATTATCTGGATTTCAACGGGAATCGGGTTCAATGAATGAACTGTATGGATTGTGATGGTATCACATGCATTGTGTCTGGTGGAGATGAGCTAGGTGGGAATCCATGATGGGTGCCTAGTCTCGTCCGGGCTCCGTGTGGGAGTCGAGTGGAGATAAATTGTAGTTCAGAGGAACGTATACGACTTATCCGGATTTCGACGAGAATTGAGTTCAATGAATGAGCTGTATGGATTGTGTTGGTACCATATGCATTGTGTCGTGTCAGTTGAGTCACATTGCATATGTGTAAGATTGAATGTGAGCTGATTATGCCGAGTATTAATGTGACACTTGTATGTGCGTTGTGATTGTATGATTTGTGTGATTTGTGTGATAACTACTCCTTAGCATGTGATTTTCACCGTGTATTATTGAATGTAATTCTCACCCCTTTTTTGTTGTTGTGTCTGTGCTCCTTGGGGAGTACAGATAATCAGGTACCTGAGAAGTACTTGGAGCATGTGTTGCTATTGATCGAGTCTTAGGAGTCGCTCTGATACGTAACACGGGAAGGATGGGGATTTCGTTATTTATTATTTGTTATTTGTTAGTTGTCATTTGTTACGTATCTTGTTTTGATTAATGTTCTTGAACCACATATTTTTGTGGTAGTTTGATGTACTTAGAGCCTTAGTGCTAAACCATTTGAATTTTCCGCTGCTTAATCAATTAATTTATTTTATGAGGAAATAAGATATGAAGTTATTTGATACTTCGTGATGATATTTTTGTCGATGTGGCATCCTACGGGTGTAACTCTGATTAATTTCCGCAAACTATTTTTGCATTTTTAATTATTATACGAATGGGTAAAGTAGTGTGTTACAAATACAGTTATCATAGCATCTGCATAGCTTGACACGCATTTCATCTTGCACAATGCCCAAATTGTCAGCTAGAATTAATTTGTTGGATTTACAGACAGGTCGGTCAAACAGAATCTCAACTATGCATCAAATCAGTGGACAAAAAGTTTCAAAAATGAACCAGCAGACGTCCGTTATATTAATCTACGGTTCGTCTAATTTAACCTGACGTGCTCGTTTTAATTTTTGATGACTTTTCGACCACATTTTGATCAGTCTAAGCCTTTTTACCGTTCCAAATTTATTTCAAAATTTGACCAAATGCTGTATTTTTTCGAGTCGTTTATTTCGTCCTGATCATTTTAATGTATTTATTTTAATTTTTCGGACACTTTCGCGCCCGACTTTTATTTATTTATTTTGAGACCGTTAATTTTTATTTTTTTACAATAGGTCTGAAATAATTTAATAGATTTTCTATATTATAATTTCAATTTAATTTTATTTATTTAAAACAGCTTGATTTCTATTTTGATTTAGTTTTTAAAACTCATTTTTTACACTAAAACTTCTCACAAGGGCATTTGTGAAATAAAATATTTGCGTAAGCCGAACATGTCCATATAAATAGACTTAGTGGTTGCTGGGTGGGAGGAGAATCCGAGCCAAAGACCAAAACCCAGCCGCCACTTATACTCTTTCTTTCTCATTTCAAAAAATAAAAAGAGGGATCTCTATGTTTTGTAGAGAAAATGTTACTCCTCCGTCACACAATGAGTGATCTAATTAATTTTTCATACAGATTAAAAAAAATGAATAAATGAAAAAGAGAGAATGATATTTGTATTAAAGTACCCTTATGATGCTTTGAAAATGATGAAAGTAATATTAATTAGAAAATAAAATAAAAAAAATTGCATTGAAAATTAAAATTGGTCATACATTTTGAAACACTATTTTATTCTAAATGAATCACTCATTATGAGACGGATCAAGTAACATGGGAAGAAAAAACCAACAATGTCATCGTTATCAACCCTGATCATTTCTGCACATAAGCTCAATATATAAAGCCAACAACACCTTGCTAAAGCCAAAACTTCTTTCCGTCACTTCCAAACACACAGTAAAGTTTTTTTTAAAAATTTTCCTACCATCTCCCTTACACATATCAACTTACTACTCAAAATCCAACCTTTCTCTACATGATCCACATCTATTATATTGGTATTAAGTTTTCACAATTATCTATAGATACTTTTATTTATTTATTTTGGATTATGAGTTTTGTCAGCTTAAGTTATATATATATATATATATATATATATATATATATATATATATATATATATAGGGTTATGCTAATGTACACCCATGTAGGTGTGCATTAGCAACATACACCTTAGTGTATTTTTGTGTGGGACCTGCCAATTTTGAGTGGGACCCATATTAAAAAGATGAAGAAAAAAAAAAAAAGAAAATAGATGTAGTGTATTTTTGTATGACCCCCACCAATTTTAGATGTATGTTAGCATTTCCCATATATATATATATATATATATATATATATTTTGTTTTTTTTGTTAAGTTATAAATATATGATCTTTTTTTATTTTATAATACATACTGTTTATATATATATATATATATATATATATATATATATATATATATATATATATATATATATATATATATATGATGTGTTAATATTGTTTTCACATTTTAATTTACTTCGATTTTATAACAATGCGGACGTATTGTGGATAATGCGTGCATGTTTGTGTTTATCTTTCTATTTTCTATTACTCTAAGTTGATAAAAAAAACAGTGACACTACTGTAATAATAATAGTGTATTTTGGTTGTTGTTTGGTTATTTCATTACGCTGCGATCTCGGAGTTAAAATTCAATTTAACTTTCGAGAATCGTTTGGAGGCATAGATTTTGCTCGGCTTCTTATAGAGTGATCCTTACATGAATCCACTCTCTAAGTTAGTTTAAAATGCTAAATTCGTTGGTTTTGATTTCGGTTTATTTCTCAAGTCACGTGGCTTACCCATTTTCAAAATCAAATCAGACACAACTTTAAAACTTAAAAGAAGAGGACTGTTGGAATCTAGCATTCTAGCATAACCCTCGAATGATCGGTCTCGAGCCTCGCGCGTTAGGATAAGTGTTCATTCATTCTTTCATTTCTTAAAACACTTAATTATTAACTTGGACAAATAACGGTCGTTAAGATCTAGCATCTTGGTCTAACTCTTTGAAAAGTTGATTATTATCCAGCATTTGTTGTCCGTCAAACAATTTTCTCAATTAATCTTGAATGGAAAGAGCCGTTAGGATCTTGCATTCTGGCATAACTTTTTGAACAGTTGATTCTCATCAAACATTCGTCATTCACCTAAAATACATCCAACCCATCAAACTATTTTTCTCGCTGCTGTGCGATTAATCTTAAAAAACTTTTTCATAAACGTGAGATATTGTGTCTTGAGACGACGTAAAACATTGCTTCGTCCACAAACTATTTGAGTTGAGATAAGAGGCGTTTCCCGCGAATGTTGATTTGTAAATTCATTCTGTTGTGATGCAAACGTCCGCTCCTCACCTATTTTGGGTAAAACAATGTTTTCTGTCGAATGCGACTAAATATCTCTGTTTTGGGTAAAACAATGTTTTATGTCGAATGCGACTAAGTATCTTTCGCTAAAATCGACCAACAAACAAACTCTTTTTACTCAGAACTACAGACGCTCTGATTTCTCATTTTACAATGAGAATACGTAGGCACTAGGGCCCAAATCCTTGGCGAGCCACCTTTTCCCTTTTTCACCGTAGTGCCCTGAACTACGAAGGCTCAGAGTTTCTCATTGCACTTATGAGGATACGTAGGCACGAGATTGCGAAGTCTTGTCGAGCCCCCTAGTAATAAAAACCCTTAGGTCCCCTTTCTCTTTAATAAAAAATCCAAAAATATTTCTCTTTTCTATCCCAAATAAGCAAGAAGATTAGAAACTAACATAAGCTAACATCATTCGAGGTACAATTGCGCTTGCGAGTGTGCGACTGCGCTTCGCGAGGTCGTTCTCATTTTTCGAGGTATGATAACGGGAAATTAGATAATTAAGAAAAAGTATTATAATAACAAATGGACAAAGAATATGTTTTGGTCATTGTACTCGCTAGAGTGCTACGATTTTATGCCTACATATCCTCATGTTTAATGAAGGATCAGAGCACCGCAGTTCTTCGAAAAAATAATTGTTTGTTTTTTTTATTTTATAGTTTGAAAAGGTTCTCAATGAATCAGTGGCGGAGAAGTATTTGTTTTTGAAAAATGACTCAATGCACAAGGGCAGAAGACTTAATATTCAAGTGTGAGAAGTTGATTTTAATTTACTGGTTGATTGCAAAAATATAATAATCATTTTAATTTTAGAAAGTAGACTAATAATAATATTATAAATGTTTAAAAATATATTAAAAGGTCAATTATATAAAACAAAATATCATATCCCTTATCCCTAATTATTTATCCCTAAAACCCTAAAATTACCCTAGAAATTTATCCCCATTATTATCCCAAAATTATCTCAAAGGTTAACCCTAATTCCTTAATTAAGTAGAATTCACTAATTAATCATATTTTTTGTTCTTTTTTATTACTTATATTAAAGGTGAAATATTAATCATTAAAAATAATTAATAATCTAATTTGTTAGACGATAAGCTTTGATCTAGAGGGGCTGAATAGATCACAAATTTAAAACCAAAAACTCTTGGCAAAAATTTGTTTTGAAAAATATATGGCACAACGGAAACAACCCGAATCGAGTCGTCTAGCCGAAGGTACTATCGAAAAGCTCGGATATGCGTAACGTAAACTGATGGAATGATAATGAACACAAATTATTCAACAATGATTAATTCATTAATCAATCAAATACAATGCTATTCGTAAAGCTTATTTCCAATGAACACAAAGCGATAAAAATACTCAAAGACAATTTATCGAACACTTTGTGTGCGATTGATCACGTTTGGAAATTCTATTTGTTTTGTTAATGTTAAAAGGCAATCACAATCAAAGTGATTGTGATTATATCAACAACAACACTTTGAAAGATGGTTAAAAACAATTTCCAATCAAATTAATCGAAACAACACGAAATTGATAATTTTCAAGAAAAACAATTAAATAGAGATAAAGCAATAAAGATAAAGAGACACAGAGATTTGTTTAGCCAGTTCCCCAATCGGCCTCACTATGGGTACGTCTGCCCTTAATTCGAAATCGAATTGAGATACTTGCAATCAACCTTATCTTTGCAAAAATGTTTATATAATGTGAGGGAAAGGTTCCTCTCATTTGAGCTTTATTTTAATGATGTCAAAATGTATGTGAGGGCTAGTAGTTTGTAATTTGGACGGTGTCATCTCATTGGTGTCAGCATTCCAATTTTGCATTGCATAATCATGAGTCTAAATACATGGTGGAGTCTTGCATATCCATTAAATATGGGTGATCATGATATTAGTATTTTGAATGCATAAACTGTGCCTATATAGATAAAATTGTGCCGAAAAATCAATTTTTGGGTGTTTTTGAAGCTTTAGTCGACCTAAGTTGAGGTCCGGCCGACTTACAATGTGTTGGCAATGTGTGTGTCTCGCTCGGGTAAGCGCACGCCTACCCTGCGGGCGACGCACGCTTCTAGAATTTCAGATTGTGCATTTTTCCCAGCCATGCGTCGACGCATGGTCCCTGTAGCGGTCGACGCATGGTCTTCCAACATGCGCAGATTACTCCACAGGTCAGCGCAGGCTGACCCTCTTCAAGGATTGGTCGACTGCTCGCTATAAGTGATCAATTTTTCTGTTTTTTCTCTTTGTTCAAAATGTTGTTATTATTTTCTATTGGTCTTTGCATCATATATATAGTTGGTTCCTCATTTTTTTCAATATGAACAAGAACAAGTGAAAGAAATACATTGAAACTTTTTCTCTCATCACTTTCATCTTCATCTTGCACCTTTTTCATCAAATACACTGTCATACCCCAAATTTTGACCACCAAGATTCCCATCATTGTGAGGATCATTACCACAATATGGATGTGCCATCATGCCTCATCAATTTCCTCAAGGATTGTTGAGCTTTCACTACAACCAAGAATTAGGGTTTTGAGCCCTCTCAGAGCACTTAGACAAAAGATCAATCAAGAAATGACATAATCTTCAAATTATCTAACTTCTAAAACACCCTTAAGGGATCAAGAGGACTCCCATATCAAGAATCAAGCACAAAGTTGCAACATTCCAAGTGGATCAAGCCTCAAGATCGCCAGTGTCACCAAATTAGGGTTTTTTCGACCAAGGCCTCCAGATGAAATGTTTCCTCTGGGCATGAGCCAATGCTTTAAATCATAACCCAAGATACTCCAAGGAACCTTATGAGTCCCATCATCAAGTCAAAATAGCCTCAGGGGATGCATTCATAAAAAAATCAGGAATTAGGGTTTCTTGACCTAATTCACCCCTAAGTTGACTTTTGGAGCAAAGCATGAGCCAAGACCTTAAGAAATGATTTGAGGGCCTCAAATATACTACATTGATCCATTTACAACAATGGATTGATCCAAGAAGCTTGATTCACAAGTTTCAATTTCATCAGGACCACAATTAAGGTTTTGAAGAAAAAGTCAACTGTGCCTTTGACTTTGGACCAAGACATGCTCCCAAACCTTGGGACATGATTCAATACACCCTAAAATACCTATGGAATCCATCCATTAGGTTTGAATTAGGTCAAAAACTTAATTGCACAAAGGATCACACAGTTTGGATTTCATCTGACAAAAAGTCAACTGTGGCCATAATCAAGTTTGACTTTTTGGAATTTTTCACAAATATGGTTCCCCTAAGTCCAAAACAATGTTAATATATGGTTTTGATCATCATTCATCAAGAAAAATCAAGAAAAGTGAGGTAACTTGCAAAAGGGGCAACCTTAGAAAACTTAAATTTTTCTAAGTTATGGAACAAAATGGCATTGGTACCAACTTTGCAAGGTCATAACTCCCAAACCCTAAGGCCTTTTTCTTCCATCTAAAGCTCAAATGAAAGTTCACATGACATACTTCAAAAGTTTCAACTACAAAAGATTCCAAATCCTCATGGATTTTGAGTTATGGATTGATCAAAATCACAAAAAGTGGAAATGACCACTTTTTCCAACACTTAGTAAAAATTTTCAACAAGTCAGAATCTGTTTCACTTTTTCCAAACTTTGAGGCCACTTTTCACCTTGATCCAAGATGAACCAGGTCCATTTGTGAACATCAAAGTTAAAGTATGTCATGAGAGCTTTCCAACAAGTACCGGATCATCTCCAAATTCAATTTGAGTAGGGAGTTACAACCCTTGGAACATGGCATCAAAGACTGGTTTCTTCCCAAGGAAGATTATGGGTCATTTTCTCAAATTAGCTAAATCAGACAATTACAAGTCTTGTTATCTATTTGGACACCTCAAGGGATAACATCTAAGAGACAATGTCTGATCCACAAGCCTCCCAAGTCCAAGGATCTACATGTAGCTATGTGTTCCCTAAAAAGGCTAAAAATCTCAAAGACTCCAATTTTGTTTCAAAGCAATCAATGGATTCACAAGGTGGCAAGCATCAATACATTGCTAGCTAAATTGAGTCAAGTCTTATCTCTTAACCAAAGCTACAATAACCTGCTGCACTGAGCCAAGTCAATGGCTATAGAAGATTTGGATTCCTTTATGCAACCATTGGCCAAAGACCTGTACCAGTTGCCATTCACTATTGCTTGAAAAACAAATTTGCTCTACTATAAATAGAGCTCATTTGTGATCAGCTTGAGTACACCAAAGCACACAAACTGATGCTTTCCTCAAAATCACTCTCAAAAAACCAGATTTGCCTTCTATTTCAAGTCACAATCAAATTTTGAAATAGGAAGTAATTCAAACCAAACCAATCATGCCAACACCTCATATACATCATATATGACTGATCCATGACCCTGAAGCACATATGAAACATCAGAATCAAAAAATCACTCTCAAGCTTTTGGTATGTTTGCAGTTGAGGTGCCACAACAAGTTTTGGGCTGATTCAATCCATTCCAAGCATTCAAACACATTACTTGAGGTCCATTGAAGCTATCCAGATCATTACATAACATCTGTAACACCTCCAACATCAAATTCGATCACCAGTTGCAAGAGGTAAGCCTGAAGCATTCAAACTCCATATTACATGCATCATAAATGAATTTTTGAGTTACCATCTTGTTTCTGCATGTATATAGAGTGTTAACCCTCAATCAATTGCTATGTATGAATCGTGTATGGAATTTCATAGTGTTCATGCTGAAACTAGGGTTCTTGAATTCATCCTCTGATTTCTCACTCCATACTTAATATAAATGCAATTAATCTATATGGTTGTGATCCTTGTTCAAAAACGAGCAAGATTGGTGTTTGAATCGTGCAAAATCATTGAGTAATCAGAGAGAAAAGTGAGAAAATACAAATCTGGGAAAAACAGAGTCGCGCGTGTTCTTCCATTGTTCTTGGCGCCTTTTTCAAATTTTCAAATATTTGAATTTTTGATATTTTATTTAATTGATTTCAAAAATTAATTTCTCTCTCATTTTTTATTGGTTATTTTTTTAAAAAGTCATAAAAATCTTAAATTATTTTAGGCTTAAATGCACTTTTAGTCCCCCTATTTACATATTTTTAACTTTTAAGCCCCCTTATTATTTTTTCAGCTTTTTGGTCCCTTTAGTTGTAAATTTTTTGGATTTTTTGAAATCCCCCTCATATTTTGATTATGTGGCTCTATTCAGGCTGAGTTGGCATGAAACCTCATTTGCCGTGTCATTTATATATTTTAATAAAACATTAATATTTTAAAAAACAAAAATTAATATTTGATTAAAAATTAAGTTGCTTATTTCTGTGTCTATTTTGGCGATTGGAATCTACCAGCTGGTTTGGAGTTAGATTGTTTTAGCCTCTGAAAGCTTTCCTTGGTTGTGGTGTTGGTTCTTTTGGTATTAGGGATTTCTGGTGTGCAGAAAAATGATCAAAAACACAAGAAACTGATAAAAAACACAACAGAAAAATGAATCAAGAAAGATTCTTAAAACCGATTGAAAATCAATTTTTAAAACAAACCCAATTGCATTTAGGGAAAAACAAGAACAACCCAGATCATGAATTTTGTTGGAAATAATGAAAAAAGTATATACTATCATACCTTGTTTATAGAAAAAAGAAAATGGATGACTCTTGAGAAGAAAGAAAATGGTGTGAGAAAAAGTGTATAAGAAGAAAGTGAAAATTATGAATGGGTTAAGGGACAACTAGAAAAGAACGTGGAAGCAAGTGTTGTTTAAGTAACTTTCTTCACTGCGTTTGTTTGTTGAAGAATCCAGAGAGAGAAATGAATCCAGAGAGATTAAATGAATCCAGAGAGAGAACATGGCTGGGTTTCTTCCAGCGAGAGAAATGAATCCAGAGAGAGAACCCCGCAACCGATTATTTTGATGTTTAGTTTATGAATATAATCAAAGTTCATGTAAATGTATCTTTAGTAATTATCTTACCTTTTTTGTGAGGATTTGTTATTCTTAATTTGATTTCTTCAAAAATTTCTGGAGAAGAAGAAAGGGAAAAACAAGATTTTCTAGAGAACAAGAAAGGGAAGAAGAAGATGCAATTTAGGGTTCATTATTAAATTTTTAATCAAATATTAATTTTTGTTTTTTAAAATATTAATGTTTTATTAAAATATATAAGTGACATGGCAAATGAGGTTTCATGCCAACTCAGCTTGAAAAAAATAATAGGGGGACTTAAAAGTTAAAAATATGTAAATAGAAGGACTAAAAGGGCATTTAAGCCATTATTTTATTTTATAAAAAAAAATCCAATTTATATTATTTATTTAATATAGTTAGAATTTTTGTAATTAATTTCACTTTTATTTGTTTTAAACATTTTAAAATGAAATTCCCACTTTGATCTTTTCATTCCAAATGAATTTCAATCTTTCATGTGATTAAACATGATTTTAAAAAATATTTTTCAAAGTTTACAACTTGTTTTTAAATATATTTGATATTTTACATCATTTTTTATTTAATTTCCTTTGAAAATTATATCTTTTAAATTCAAAATTAGGGTTTCCTCTAAATTTTGATTTTTCAAACTTCACATAAACACTTTGGGCCTCTAATAGAGTGTAAGACCCATCCCTTGTCACATAAAACCTTTTTTGGACCTCAGTCATTGTATAAGTCCCGATACGATTTCAAAAATCTCGACGCGATCGCCGCTTTCGAAACAATAAACTCTTGGGCCTCTCCCTGAGTTATAAGCCCCATTCTCTTTCTTTTTAAAAAAAACCTTTTGGGCCTCTAATAGAGTGTAAGACCCATCCCTTGTTGTACAAAATAAAATTGGGCCTCAGTCATTGTATAAGTCCCGATACGATTTTCAAAAATGACGGTGAGATCACTGTTATTCATCTGGGTCTCTCCTTGAATTGTAAGTCCCATTTTTCTTTCTTTTTTAAAAACTTTTTGGGCCTCTAATAGAGTGTAAGAACCAACCCCCCCTTTTGTACATAAATAATTTGGGTCTCAGTCATTGTATAAGTCCCAGTACAGTTTTCAAAATAATAGTGCAATCGTTGTTTTTCATTTGGGCCTCTCCTTGAGTTGTAAGCCCCATCTCTTGTATAAAAATATACTTTGGGCCTCTAATAGAGTGTAAGGCCCAGCTCTTTTTTAAGTACAATAATTTGGGCCTCAGTCATTGTATAAGTCCGTCTGTGGTTTTCGAAACTATTGCGCGATCGTCGCCTTATCAAAAGAATTCTTTTGGGCCTCTCCTTGAGTATAAACCCCAATATTCTTTTTAAAACAAATTTCCTTTTGATTTAGATTCAAAAATTGTTATCAAAACTTTCTTTAATTCTTGAATAACTAACCATGCAGCTGTGTTTATAACACTGGAAGCTTGCTCACCTGTAAGTTCTACCAGCTTTCTTTTACATATTTGCTTATATATATATATATATATATATATATATATATATATATATATATATATATATATATATATATATATATATATATATATATATGCTTGTATATACTTGCTTAGAGTTTTCCCCGAAAATTAGGTCTAGGATTAGATCAAACCAGTGGTCACTCTTTCAACACAGTCAAAACTAGTTCCCCGTAGGAAATTCCAGATACAGTCTTGCCTCCTTTTGGGCTTATACAATATGGAACAGAGAAAGGCATTATTCCCGGTGAAACTTTTCTCAAGACTATCACTACTAGAAATTTGTATAAGAAATTCATTTCCCCAGAGAGGATTAATTCCTGGTGAAACCTCTTCTGAATTTCTTCAAACCCTAGAACTGTTCACTAAGAAAGGATTATTCCCGGTGAAACCTTTCTTGAACTTTTCTTAGGTTTGGACCCACAGGCTTCCTAAAAGCATCCCCAGCCTCCTCTTGGGCTTTGTACAAGGACCCTCAAGCTTCTTAGAAGTTCTCAGCCTCCTCTTGGGCTCAGTACAAGGACTCGAAGACATCCTACATGTATAGGACATAACTTAGTCATCCTTTGATAGTTCAATCCTCCAGAGAGTCAGAGTCAAAACATCAGACCAGTTTAGGGTTGATTCTCATCCTTTAAAACATCAGCCTTCTCTTGGGCATCATACAAAGATCAACTTTCTCACACAGTAGACTTGGACAATCTCATCTCCTCTTGGATCTCAAAGAAACCCTTAAGTTTCCTAAATACACAGGAAAAACCCTGATCAATCACCAACAGAGTAAAAACCTCCACATGTTTCAAAACTCAATCTTTAAACTCTTACTTTAAAATTTCCCCAGCTAGGGTCAAGTTACTCCCAATAAAACCCCCAGAAAACTCAGAACCTCATGGTCTCTGATATTTCAACTCTTCTGCAATCCCCAGCAAGAGTTGATTCCCCAATTTGGACCTGTCTCTGGATCTCAATAATCCTCAGCAGAAGCTAGCATCCTCTTAAGCTTTGTATAATGATCATCCCTCAGCACTTTTAGCCTCAATCTTGGGCTTTGTACAAGACAGATAAAACCTCTCCCCAGTGGAGTCAACTTCTTTTAGCCTTAATCTTGAGCTTTGTACAAAATAGATAAAATATTTTCCAGCTGAGTCATTAACCTTTTGCATCAATCTTGGGATTTGTACAAGACAGACTAAATGTTCCCCAAAAAAGAGTCAGTATTTTCTTTTTAGCTTCAATCTTGGGCTTTGTACAAGACAAATAAAACACTCTCTTGTTGAGTCAGTATTCTTCAGCTTTAATCTTGGGCTTTGTACAAGACAGATATAAAACTCTCTAAACAGAGTCAACCTTTTAGCTTCAACCTTGGGCTTTGATCAAGGCACACAAAAAAACCAGCATCCCCTCAGAGGAAATCAAAATCTCTCTGTAGGAAGGCATTTCTCTGTACAATCATATATCAAAACCAAAAATTAAATAAACCTTAAACCCAGATAACTGCTGTAAGTGGCACACTTGTTGATTCAAAAATCCAAGCTGTGGTCCCTCTTTATCCTGGTAAAACCCTCTTTCATCTAATTGCTATAAGTGGCAAGCCTCTGGATTATTTACATCCAAGCCAATGTCCCTCTCTTAGCATGAAAGATTCCTAAGGAATTATGGCATTACTCTACACTGAGTTAAAGTTTTCTCCTTCAGGACAAATCCCTTATAAAGGAAATTATGGCATTGCTGGATTCCATACATTCTAGTTACCCAACAATTGTGATAAACAAATGAGATATCTCCCTTTAGAGACGACAAATTCTCTCTAAGTCAAAACCTTTAGCTTCAATCTCGGGCTTTGAACAAGACACAAAAAACCTTTAGCTTCAATCTTGGGCTTTGAACAAGACACAAATAACCTTTAGCTTCAATCTTGGGCTTTGAACAAGACACCAAAACATCTTTTTCCTCCCATAGAATAGGAGGAACTACGATTGCTCTAATTTCCCTGTTTTCTTTAACGAGAATACGTAGGCATAAGATTGAGAGATCTTAGTGAGCACACACTAATCAAACACCTTAGGTCCAGTACCTTACCAAAAACATCGAAAAACCTGAAAACAACAAAATTACTCTCTCAAATTTTCCCAAAGGAGAAACGTTCCCAACCCACGACAGATAAACACCCATAAGTAGATAACAGTAGAAAATGCCAAACAATCTATGGATAACCATATATAGGATGGGTAATTGACAACTCCCCATTGTATAACCTGACCCTGGACCCCCCAATCTCTTAGAATTTGTTAAAGAAAATATTTGCGTGCAAGGTTAGTTTTAGATAGCTTCCCTTTCCTTTCCAGCTTCATAGGATAAATAAGAAATCAGAAAGTAGCACCCAATTCTAACCAATTACAGTAAGGTGGTCGCGTCACCGACAAAAATCGCATGCTACATACACATAATCATTTTTGTTGATTTTCTGCATCATGAAGTGATAACGTCAAAACATAGAGTTGTATCTTGGTTTGGGGTGAGTGTTTCAATGGGTTTGTTCTTGAATAAAACCTCTAGGGTTTTGTCCTCCAAGATCAATTGGATTTGGGGGTTTTCTGATCAGATCTTGTGTGCATTGAATTCAGCCGAGCGAATGTGATCGAAGAACGGAGGGTTTTGTCAATCTAGTAGCGTTAACCGGAGGATTGTGCAACAAGGTTTGAGGATCGAACTGTGTATGGATCAGAATCAGCCTAGTGAAGGTGATTAAATACTTGTGTGTTCTTGCAATCTAGTAACGGTAAATGAAGGTTCTTCCAACAAGTTCGAGGCACTTGATTCGACTCGAATCAAGGGAAGAGAAGACAAAGTATCTGCATCAACGAAGTTTCTTGAGTGTGGGATAGCTAAGTTTTCTCTTGTAAAAACATTTGCAAACAAGTTATAGATATCTCAATTCTAGTTTTTAGAATTGGGGGCAGACGTACCCCAAGCGAGGACGAAAGGTGAACTGCCTAAACAAACCTGGTGTCGTTTCCTTTTCCTTATCTAATTTATATTTCAAATTTTTTACGTTTGTAATTGTTTAATCGATCAAAAAATAATGGTAAAGTTTAGTGCAGAAAATTAATTTGAAAATCTCTGCACAATCATTTTGGGATTGTGCTTTGTGAAAATTCTGCATCAACTATTATAGAAGGTTAAGCTTGGAGTTTTGTGCACTCCAAGTGCTCGATAGATTGAACGCTTGCAAGGTGTTTGATATATTGTCAAGTTTGGTTTATTTTTTGACTGCTCATTGGAGATTGCACCTTATTAAGTGCTTTTGGAAAATTGATTAATTGTTAAGTTGCGATTCTAATTTTTCTATTTGAAGCCTTTCATTCCATTTGGCTTATGATCGCGACTTTATGAGTCGAATGGGGGTTACTGCAAGTATACAGTTGTATCGCGTAGTTTTAAAAGATTATCGATCCCACAGAGACTAGAAATCGAACGCACCGTTATCTATCGTTACTATGTTTATCTAAGGCTAATCAGAATTTGGTTTTTAGTTCAAACGGGCAATTAAAGGGAAATTAAAATTTGGGAATACTAGTTATGATTAAGTTATCGGTATATAATTCAGTAACCTATGTGGAATTAACTAAACCTAAGCCTATACACATTTATCACCCTATTCATCTGTAGGAAAAACCGGTTTAAAAGCCCTCAACTCACACTCCCGTGGTTATTGCTTCGGACTATACTTCTAAGTCAATACGTCTGCTCTCGCTAGCCCGTATGAGGTTAAAAATACTTTTTGAAAACTAATTAAGCCTAATTAACTTTAAAGCGCTTCCACTGTTTTTAAAACTAATGCCCGATTTCAGCTATCCGGGTAAAGCCTCACACTCCCGTGGTCTCGACTTTAACCTATGTTACTTTTTTACTCTCGTAATAAAAGTTGGGTTTTAAATTAAGAAATCGAAGCCAGAAGAAGGGTTGATTATTGGTTTTAGCTTAGAGAAAATTTATTCAATTTAGTTACTTCATTACATACCGATAAGATCGGTTTAGCTCGACATAATTAGGAAATTAAACGCAAAGGCAAGGAAATAAATAAACACAGACATAATTAAGAAAGAAATAAAAAATGCTTTGAATTAAATAACGGAAACCTGGAATTCAGTAATAACAGCAACAGCAATCCCTCCACAAGCTGGTAGGTTCTTGCTTGAATGAAATAAATTGCAAATGTGGAAGGCAATGAAACAAAAACTAAAACTAAGTCGTAATAGTTCCTCAGTGTGAGAAACTATTACTTTGTTTGGTAATGGTTGACAAGGAAATGGAAATGCAAAGTAAAAGAAATGAAACTAAAGCTCTAGAAACAATTTGGCAGTAAGACAGTATACTTGATAAGAGAATTTTGCCACCCTTTGTTCTTCGCAATGACTGGTATTTATAGGCTCAGTTGAGGTAAAGGTTGGAGAGAATTTAGCCACTCACACTGACGATTACACCACTTTGGACCTAGCAATCTTCGGAGGAAAATAACATCGTGTGAAAACTGCTCTCTGAAAATTCGTAGACACGTTTCTCCTTCAGTGTGTAATATTGGGCGCATGACGATCGTGATAAAGTGTGACGGTCGTGATACATTTTGAGGCTGCCACGGTCGTGGCATATCCATGACGATCGTGATATCAGCAATTTTTGGATTTTTCAGTTTTTCTTCTCTTTTCTGCTCTTTTCTTGCATGTTTTGGTTCTTTTCCACACTTAGCATACTTTGACTTATAAAGTATGATTACCTGCAAAAACACTTAAATAATCTCGAGAAAATCGGATATTAGATGAAAATCGGAATAAGAAAATGAGATAAATCGAAGTAAAAATATGATATAAATTCGTGTTATCAAACTCTCCCACACTTGAATCTTTGCTTGTCCTCAAGCAATCAATCTATTAAAACGGACAAACTTCATCAAATGCACATACCTGGCATACCAATGGATATGAAAAAGAGTTTCTTGTTAGTTAGACGGGTACTAGTGTAAAACACTAAGGATACAATAACGACACAAAGCAACAAGCTTGTCATAGACCTCTCTTTTATTCAATCCAGTTCTAATCATTATATTATAGTTCAACCATAAGTTTTCATATCTATTTCACCCGGTTTCATTCTAACGCAATCACATTAAGCCCTTTGCCTTATTCACGCACGTAGTGGAGTAACCGGTTAGTGACTTTGATCCCATTTTCTCGCACGGGGCCTGATACACAAATGTGGTAACCCTTTATACATCCCATTCGTAGATTGCGGGGGATCGAACAGTAGTTCGCCCTACCAAGTTCAGAATCAGGTACCTCTGAACCAATCAACAACGGATTTTCTTTCTTTTCTTACACATTATCACAACTGTGAGAGTTGTTGCATATTCTATTTTTTTCTCGGCATATAGATAAGAAAGATTTTTTTTTCTTTTCTTGATTGGGCATCAAACACTTATATTCATCGGTTCCCCACGTGGTTTGTGATTTAGACGGTGCTGACTGCTAATATAAACTACTAAGGGTTACTTTAGGACTGAACTCAAGGTATCGTATAATAAGTGTTGAAACTGATATCGCATACGCAAGAGGTCTAAGATGTCAAGACGGTATCGATCTTGTTGGAACTTTCCCAGCTTCCTAACATAGTTTAAAGCTTGGTATGTCATGATGTGCATTAATCGTAAAATTTTGTTCGTTATGGCTGGATAAAGTGAGGAAATCGGATTACTGAACGAAAATATTCATATATTACTTTGATAAGGAAAAAGAAAGTACAAGAAAGGGAAATAAACGGAAATAAATCTAACTCTCCCACACTATATCGGACATTGTCCTCAATGTTGCGATATAAAAGGGATTAACATGGAAAACTAAAAAGAGAAACAAAATAGAAAAACAAAATAAAATCAAGGTGGACCACGTCCTTTGCCTCTAGAGTGTCCTCTTCCATGCTGCGCTACGTGATCAGGAATGCCCACGTGATGGATGTACTCGTGTAAACTCTGCACTCGCAATGTCAATGCACCCATCTCCTCGACGACACCGTCAAGCCTTTGACCTTGGTCAACTTACCCTTGCTGAATTTTACGCATAAGTGTCATCATTTCATTCTGTTGCTGGGTTTGTTGCCATATAGTCCTCAGGATTTCGTCGTTAGTAACCGGGTCTTGGTCAGGGCGGCGACGACGTCTGGAGGTTGAAGGAGCATCATTGGCTGGTGGTGGTTGGTTTTCAGGGGCGTTATCCATTTCTTGCTCCATCTCATCAACAGGTCCATGTTCTTGATCATCAAGGGCAGGCGCATTTTACTCAGGAGCATTCAGATCAAAAAGCCAATTGGCCATGTTTTGAGGGTCAATGCGACTCCTGCAGGGCATGATGATACTTCTTACGGTTTTGGCGCGGACCATAGGATGGTATTTCCCATCTCGTCGTAACTTGATGAGCTGAGAGTTTCTGCAATAATCTATATCAAGGAATACTAGAGGCAAGGAGGGTAGTCTAGCAAGGTCGTTTTCCAAATTCAAACTGAGTGCAATAGAGGTGACAATCCCTCCAAAATAAAAGGGTTTGGAGCCTCTAGCACAGTTTGACTGTATGTGTGCTAGTAAAAATGGTGCGGCATTGATTGGTTCTGGATGAAACACACAATGAAGGAAAAACAACTCTTTAGAATTCACCTTATGGTTACTATCTCATGCAAAGATGGTGCTTCCAAGTGCGCGGTGGACGTATCTGACGGCTGGGTTGTGGATAAATGTTGCGTTAAGGCTATCCCAGCTGTCAACTGTGGTTCCTGTTAACCGATTCCATAATTGAAAAGCCGCTTGAAAGAAAGTTTCTTGTGGTACGCGGCGGTGCACATCCTCACCATGGTGGAAACCGAGCATTCCGGCAAGTTGCTCTTGTTCAATTGAGTACTCTTTGCCAAACATGCGAAACTTTGCGACTCCGGTTAATTGGTTCGTTTCTCCCGGAGGGGTTATGTAGGTGAAGGAGCCGAGGAACTCTAAAGTTAGGTCTTCGTAAGTGGGCCAGCTCTGAGTGTAAAGCTACCAGAGACCGGCATTCTGTAACATCCATTGAACTCCCTCAAGAATTCCAAGTTCTTCTAAGCATGCAACGTCAATGTAGCGGGTCGGTTGAACGGAACGGCGATAGAAATCGATATACCGAGCTCTTTGGCGTTCTCCTGCCTCTCCATCTCGGAAGTTTAATGTGGATAAATCTGGAATTTGACGTGCCATTTTTAGGTTAAAGAGGATTTTGGAAAGGAAGTAGGTTATGGAATTTGAGGGTTTGTGAAAAGAAGTGGCGTGTGGTGTGATTATATAGTGCAATGGTAAGTTGAATGGTTACAGAAATGATTAATGTGGGTCAAATGTGTGTATGTGGAATGGTTGTGGAAGTGCAGAAGGTAGTGGGACGACTGGGGTTTAAATGAGAGAAAGAAGAGGGAACGAGTGAAACAATTCTGTTTTAACGCAGAATCTGTTTCAAACCCGCGTGACGGTCGTCACGGGGTCGTCACAATCGTGACGTTCACAAAATCTGGGTGGTTAATCTGTTTTATGACAGACACAATTCCAAATACAATAATTCAATAGCTGGTCATGGGAAGCATATGAAAATAGCAGTATATCGCATACACAGAGATAATAACATTACATCATACATTAAAATAGAAAAAGAAAAACAGGAACGAAATTGAAATCACAAAGATTTAATAGCAGCAGCAAATGAAATTATTCCTTAAAACCAAAAAGGTGCTAGTTAAATTACTAGCAATGTATCAAAACTGTATGAAATCAAATTATTCCCGACATGAAAAATGAAAACTGAAATAAATGTAAAATTATTCTAAAGTAAAATGCATAAAAAGTCTTGAAAATAAGGTGCTTCATAAATCTAGCCAAGGCGTTTCTTCAAAGATGCGATGGCTTGATTTAAATGATCAAATTGTTCAACGATCATGTCCATAAGTCCAACAATATTTTGACGCACAGTGTTAAGCTCATCCTTTACTGAAGTGATTTCTTTATGATATTCATCCATAGTCTTTAAAATAGAATTCAGATTAGAAGCATAGTTAGTGGCATCAGCTGTGGGAATGTCCATGTTCTCTTGGAATTCCATATAGTCAAGATCATGGTAATGAGGGGGTGTTTTTGGGTCGATCTCAGGTTCAGGAAAGGTTTCTTCTGGTTCAGGTACGGGTTCATCAAGGTTATATAGCCAATTATGTTGATCATGCACACTTGTGCGTTCATGATTTGGAAGTGTAAAGTGTGGTACGACAACATTGTTAATTAAAAGCTGGAAATGGTTCGGACCTTGGTCCCTAATCATAGCCCTATTGAAGCAAAAGGTGATATTCATGGGTCTAAATTCTCCAAAGGGGTTAATCTTAGAAAGTCGGGTTCTGAATCCCATAACATCAGCTATCTTAGTAACTAGGCTACCTATCAAAATTGGACTGTTATCATTATTGATAAGTTTGCAAAAGTTATTCAGTATAAAAGTGAGTCCATTAACCTCTCTAGACTGAGAAGCACAAAACATAATAAAAAGCTCATCCATCAAAACAGTGTTATCATTCTCAGGTTTACCAAATAGGGTATAGGCCAGGATCATATGAAAGTAACGGAAAGCGGGGTTATGTATTTCTGTTGAAAGCATAGGGTCCATGTCAAAATCAGGTTTCCCTGAAATTCTACCCCAAAAATCACTCAGCTCTCCAACCAACACTAAGTCCTCTTGAACCACAGAGAAAACACGGGGTCCTTCAGGAAATCCCAAAAGATCCGACAGTTCCTTTATGGTGAATTGGAAGCTGTATCCAAATAATCTAAAGGTAATTCTTCCCCTGGTTAAACCTTTTCCACAGTGAGGGTTATAACTTAAAGAGCTCAGGAATTCTAGAGTCATCCTACGGTAGCACTTATGTTTCTTATTGGCAAAACCCTCCTAACCTAATTGGCTAAACAGAAAGTCTACGCTCTCACCTACACCTAAGGCGGTCATGGTGGGTCTGTGGGCGAATTTTGTCAGGGCAAAAGGTCTAAGAGACAAAGCCTCATAGCGATGCCACTGTGCTCCATCTCTGAATTCTACTGGCATGTTATCCTCGTTTGCCATTAGTTAGTACTTTTTGCAAAAATGTAAGCAGAAGAGGAGAACATAAAGCGTAGGGAGACTTTATAATCCTGTAGTTTTTTCAATTTTAAAGATCAGCACAATATTTTCAAATTAAATTAAATTTAAAACGATATAAATGAAACTGAAAATTTGCAAAATAAATACAAAACATAAGAAACATAAAGAAGTAACAAATATAAAGCATGAAAAACAAAAATCATGGGTTGCCTCCCATTAAGCGCTATTTTTAACGTCTAAAGCCTGACGAATTCAATTAGATGTTTAGTTAGGGGTTTCGGTGGGCAACTCTAAAAGTCTTAGGCAGTTCAAATAATCTCTATTTTCAATGCTGTGATAGTGTTTTAGACGTTGTCCATTGACTAAAAATGGATTACTATTCCTCCCCTTTATTTCTATCGCTCCACTTTGTAGAATTTTTGTAATCTCGAAAGGACCGGACCATCTAGACCTTAATTTCCTAGGAAAGAGTTTTAATCTTGAGTTAAATAGGAGTACAACGTCTCCCACACTAAATTCTTTTCTAGATAAGCGCTTATCGTGCCATCTTTTAGTTCGTTCTTTATATATTTTAGCATTTTCGTAAGCGTCTAATCTTAACTCTTCTAGTTCATGCAGATCTAGGATACGTTTTTCACCTACGGAATCATACCTTAAGTTCAATGTTTTAATAGCCCAATAGGCTTTATGTTCTAATTCCACTGGTAGATGGAAAGACTTACCATAGACAAGCTTGAAAGGTGTGGTTCCGATTGGTGTTTTGTAGGCCGTCCTATATGCCCATAAAGCTTCATTGAATTTTGATGACCAGTCTTTCCTAGAGGTGGCTACGGTCTTTTCTAGAATTTGTTTTATTTCTCGATTCGAGACCTCAACCTGTCCACTTGTTTATGGATGATATGGTGTTACTACGCTGTGTCTTACTCCATACTTCGATAGTAATTTGTCAAATATTTTCGATATGAAATGAGAACCACCGTCACTTATGACAAGTCTCGGCACACCAAATCTGGGAAAGATTGTGTTTTTAAAGAGCTTTATAACTACTCGTGCGTCATTTATAGGAGAAGCTATTGCCTCAATCCATTTTAAAACATAATCGACAGCTACGAGTATTTATTTATTTCCAAAGGATGACGGAAAGGGTCCCATAAAGTCAATCCCCTATACATCAAAGACTTCTACTTCTAATATACCTTTTTGAGGCATCTCATCGCGTCTTGATATGTTACCAGTGCGTTGGCACCGGTCGCAGTTTAGTATTGCAATGTGGACATCCTTCCAAAGGTTGGGCCAGAATAGGCCGAATTGCAAGATCTTAGGACATGTCTTTGAGGTACTAGCATGTCCTCTATAAGGAGCAGAATGACATTGAGAGATGATGTTTTCTATTTCTTCTTCTGGGACGCAACGACGGAAGATACCGTCGACTCCTCTCTTAAACAGCAAAGGTTCATCCCAATAATAGTGTTTTAGATCAGGAAAGAATTTTTTCTTTTGTTGATAAGATAAGTCTGGTGGAAGTACTCCAGCTGCTAAGTAGTTGACTATGTCAGCATACCATGGTAGGGTTGTGTGTATGTTAATTTCTTCCACGACTTCTTCCATCTTTGGGTCATTCAACTGTAGAGTAGACATATCACTTTCTAGTTGGGCTATGAGTCGTTCATATGGGAAATCCTCATTAATGGGTACTGGCTCTGGTTTAATGCCCTCTAATCGAGATAAGTGGTCTGCTACTACGTTTTTGGATCCTTTCTTATCTTTGATCTCTAAATCAAATTCTTGTAAAAGTAGGATCCACCTTAGCAGTCTAGGTTTTTCATCCTTTTTGTTAAGTAAATATCTAATAGCAGCGTGGTCTGTATAAATGATGATCCTAGCTCCCACTAGGTAGGAACGGAATTTGTCAAGGGCAAAGATCACGGCTAAAAGTTCTTTTTCTGTGGTAGTGTAGTTCATTTGGGCGGAATCTAAGGTTCTACTTGCATAGTAAATGGCATGAAGTTTTCTATCCCTCCTCTGTCCTAAAACTGCACCTACAGCATAATCACTTGCATCACACATGATTTCGAAAGGTAATCTCCAATCTGGTGGTTGCATGATAGGTGCGGTAATAAAAGCTGTTTTCAGCTGTTCAAACGCTTTTAGGCATTTCTCATCAAAGATAAATTTAGCGTCTTTCATTAATAGACCAGTAAGAGGTTTAGTGATTTTCGAGAAATCCTTTATGAATCGTCGGTACAAACTAGCGTGTCCTAAGAAACTTCGTATTTCTCGTACGGTTTTCGGAGGTTGAAGATCTTTTATAATTTCTATCTTGGCTTTATCAACTTCAATTCCTCTATCGGACACAACGTGTCCAAGTACAATTCCTTCATTTACCATAAAATGGCATTTCTCCCAGTTTAATACGAGATTGACTTTTACGCATCTTTCCAATACCATTTCTAGGTTCGATAGACATCCTTCGAAACTCTGCCCACATACAGAAAAGTCATCCATAAACACTTCCATAATGTCATCTATAAAATCAGCAAAGATTGACATCATGCATCTTTGGAATGTGGCAGGTGCGTTACATAGTCCAAACGGCATTCGTCGATAAGCAAATGTACCATAGGGACATGTGAAGGTCGTCTTTTCTTGGTCATCAGGATGAATTAGAATTTGAAAGAATCCTGAATAACCGTCTAAATAGCAGAAGTATGAGTGTTTAGCCAATCTTTCCAACATTTGGTCAATAAAAGGCAATGGGAAATGGTCTTTACGAGTGGCTTTATTTAACTTCCTATAATCGATGCACATTCTACTTCCAGTTACAACCCTTTTTGTTATAGATTCACCTTTTTCGTTCTTAACAACTGTAACACCTCCCTTCTTTGGAATGACATGTACCGGGCTAACCCATTTACTGTCTGATATCGGGTATATAATTCCTGCTTCTAAAAGTTTTTTCACTTCGCCCTTGACTATAGTACTCAAGATCGGGTTAATCCTTCTCTGATGTTCCCTAGAGGATTTACAGTCTTCCTCCAGCATAATGCGGTGCATACAAATAGAAGGACTTATTCCTTTAAGGTCGGCGATGTTATAGCCTAACGCAGTTGGATATTTTCTTAAGACGTCCAATAGTTTCTTCGTTTCGGTCTGTCCTAAGTCTGCATTGACTATTACAGGTCCTTCGAGAGCTTCGTCTAGGAATTCATACCTTAAATTTTTGGGTAATGTTTTCAGTTCTAGGGTTGGGTTCTTTGGGCAAGGTAGATGATCTGGTGTAAGTGCTAAGCATTCGCTTAGGCTATCGTCTTGATAAGGTTCACGCCAGTTATCATCTTCGAAAATCGGAGGTATAGGAATTTTTAGAATATCGGAATATATGGTCGGTTCCATCTCTATTTCTCTTACGCACTCATCTATGACATCTAGTAGATAACATGTGTCGTCTATAGCTGGAGCTTGCAAGAATTGTGTCAAAATGAATTCAACCTTCTCTTCACCAACTTCAAAAGTTAGTCTGCCTCTCTTTACATCTATAATTGCTCCAGCAGCAGCTAGGAATGGCCTTCCTAATATGATAGGAGTAGTAGAGTCTTCTGTAATATCCATGATTATGCAATCAGTAGGGATATAAAATTGTCCTATACAAACTGGAATATTTTCTAGTATACCAACTGGGTATTTGACAGAGCGGTCAGCTAATTGTACAGACATCTTAGTTAGTCTTAATTCTCCCATATCAAGCTTCTTGCAAATGGATAAGGGCATAACACTAATACTGGCTCCTAAGTCGCATAGAGCTTTGTCTATGACGAACTTCCCAATTACACAAGGTATTGAAAAACTACCTGGGTATTTTAGCTTAGGAGGCATTTTGTTTTGAATTATTGCGCTACACTCAGCAGTAAGCGTAACTGTTTCGTTTTCCTCAATCTTTTTCTTATTGGATAGGATTTCTTTTAGGAAAGCATATGAGGGCATCTGGGTGATGACTTATGTAAAAGGTATCGTGATGTTTAATTGTTTCAGAAGTTCAACAAATTTCTTAAATTGCCCTGCAGTTTTGGAATTTTTCAATCTTTGAGGATACGGGATAGGTGGCTTATAAGGTGGTGGAGGCACATAAGGTTTTTCTTCGTTTACAGCCTCTTGGTCATTATCTTCCTTTTCCTTGGGTTCATTCTCCTTCTCAGTTGTTTGGTCGTTAGCAGAATTTTGGTACATGGCTGGATTTTGAAGTCCTGGGTCAATGGGTCCATCTAATTCTTTTCCACTTCTCAGTATAACAGCGTTTGCATGTCCTTTAGGATTAGGTTGTGGCTGTCCAGGAAATGTTCCAGCAGGAGCAGCAGTAGGTGCTTGTTGTTGAGCCACTTGGGAAATTTGTGTTTCAAGCATTTTTTTGTGAGTGGCCAAAGCATCTACTTTGTTTGCTAACTGCTTAATCTGTTCACTAGTGTGTACGTTTTGATTCAGGAACTCTTTTTTTGTCTGAGTTTGGGTAGCTATAAAGTTTTCTATCATCAACTCAAGGTTAGACTTCCTAGGAACACTTGGAGCAGCTGTTGCAGCCTTTTGATAACCTGGTGGTGCAGCAGGTGCTTGACCAGGTGCATACAATGCATTGTTGTTTTTGTAAGAGAAGTTGGGGTGATTCTTCCAACCAGGATTGTAGGTATTTGCATAAGGGTTTGCTTGAGCATAATTCACTTGATCTGTAGAGGCTCCTGCTAAAACTTGGCATTCAGGGGCAGCGTGTCCAGCTGTTCCACATAATTCGCAGTTTGGCGCTACAGCAGCCACAGTGGCTGTGGGTGTCATGGTCAAGTTGTCTATCTTTTGAGCGATTGCATCAACCTTAGCACGGACGTGATCTAGGATAGAAACTTCGTACATTCCTCCTTTTGGTTGGGATTTCTCCACTTGAGTTCTTTCACCTCCCCATTGGTAGTGATTCTGAGCCATACTCTCGATGAGTTGTTGGGCTTCATCATAGGGTTTATCCATGAGTGTACCACCTGCGGCGGTATCTATTGTCAATCTTGTATTGTACAAGATACCATTGTAAAACGCGTGGATAATTAACTAATCCTCAAGACCATGATGCGGGCATATCCTCCTCATATCTTTGTATCTTTCCCAAGCATCATATAAAGACTCGTTGTCTTTTTGTCTGAAGCTGTTGATTTGGGCTCTCAGCATAGCTGTTTTGCTTGGCGGAAAATATCGTGCCAGAAAGACCTTCTTTAAATCTTCCCAAGAAGTAATAGAATTTGATGGCAAGGATTGTAACCAAGCCCAAGCTCTATCTCTTAATGAGAAAGGGAAAAGACGTAGTCTTATGGCATCTGCGGTTACACCATTCGCTTTCACTGTGTCTGCGTACTGCACAAACTTGGTCAGACGTTCGTTCGGATCTTCTGTTGGGTTTCCAGAAAATTGATTTTGTTACACAGCAGATAACAGCGAGGGTTTCAACTCGAAATCGTTTCGGTTGATAGCTGGAGCGACAATGCTGTTGTGAGGTTCTTGTTGAGATGCGGCAGCATAATACTTAAGAGGTCGGTTTTGTGGTAGATCATCCATGTCTGGTTCTAATTCAGAATCTGATTCGGATTCAAGTTCAGGATCTGATTGGGATTCAGGTTCTGATAAAGGAAAAGGGATATTGTGAGCTAAGCAGTATTCTTGGATACGTCTTTTTATGGTAAGAAGATGTTCAGGTTCGTCTGTTGGTCATCCGAGGTCTTCGCCAGAAGAGCGAGTACTTGGCATACAATCAACAGAAAGGGAATTTTGGTTTTTTTTTGCCTTAGTCTATACGACGTAACAAAGGAATTATGATGTCGACTTAATTAGTCCCCGGCAACGGCGCCAAAAACTTGATCGCGACTTTATGAGTCGAATGGGGGTTACTGCAAGTATACAGTTGTATCGCGTAGTTTTAAAAGATTATCGATCCCACAGAGACTAGAAATCAAACGCACCGTTATCTATCGTTACTATGTTTATCTAAGGCTAATCAGAATTTGGTTTTTAGTTCAAACGGGCAATTAAAGGGAAATTAAAATTTGGGAATACTAGTTATGATTAAGTTATCGGTATATAATTCAGTAACCTATGTGGAATTAATTAAACCTAAGCCTATAGAGATTTATCACCCTATTCATCTGTAGGAAAAACCAGTTTAAAAGCCCTCAACTCACACTCACGTGGTTATTGCTTCGGACTATACTTCTAAGTCAATACGTCTGCTCTCGCTAGCCCGTATGAGGTTAAAAATACTTTTTGAAAACTAATTAAGCCTAAGAAAAACCAGTTTAAAAGCCCTCAACTCACACTCACGTGGTTATTGCTTCGGACTATACTTCTAAGTCAATACGTCTGCTCTCGCTAGCCCGTATGAGGTTAAAAATACTTTTTGAAAACTAATTAAGCCTAATTAACTTTAAAGCGCTTCCGCTGTTTTTAAAACTAATGCCCGATTTCAGCTATCTGGGTAAAGCCTCACACTCCCGTGGTCTCGACTTTAACCTATGTTACTTTTTTACTCTCGTAATAAAAGTCGGGTTTTAAATTAAGAAATCGAAGCCAGAAGAAGGGTTGATTATTGGTTTTAGCTTAGAGAAAATTTATTCAATTTAGTTACTTCATTACATACCGATAAGATTGGTTTAGCTCGACATAATTAGGAAATTAAACGCAAAGGCAAGGAAATAAATAAACACAGACATAATTAAGAAAGAAATAAAAAATGCTTTGAATTAAATAACGGAAACCTGGAATTCAGTAATAACAGCAACAGCAATCCCTCCACAAGCTGGTAGGTTCTTGCTTGAATGAAATAAATTGCAAATGTGGAAGGCAATGAAACAAAAACTAAAACTAAGTCATAATAGTTCCTCAGTGTGAGAAACTATTACTTTGTTTGGTAATGGTTGACAAGGAAATGGAAATGCAAAGTAAAAGAAATGAAACTAAAGCTCTAGAAACAATTTGGCAGCAAGACAGTATACTTGATAAGAGAATTTTGCCACCCTTTGTTCTTCGCAATGACTGGTATTTATAGGCTCAGTTGAGGTAGAGGTTGGAGAGAATTTAGCCACTCACACTGACGGTTACACCACTTTGGAACTAGCAATCTTCGGAGGAAAATAACATCGTGTGAAAACTGCTCTCTGAAAATTCGTAGACACGTTTCTCCTTCAGTGTGTAATATTGAGCGCATGACGATCGTGATAAAGTGTGACGGTCGTGATACATTTTGAGGCTGCCACGGTCGTGGCATATCCATGACGATCGTGATATCAGCAATTTTTGGATTTTTCAGTTTTTCTTCTCTTTTCTGCTCTTTTCTTGCATGTTTTGGTTCTTTTCCACACTTAGCATACTTTGACTTATAAAGTGTGATTACCTGCAAAAACACTTAAATAATCTCGAGAAAATCAGATATTAGATGAAAATCGGAATAAGAAAATGACATAAATCGAAGTAAAAATATGATATAAATTCTTGTTATTAGCTTACGTATATCCAATCCTCTCAGTAACTCGGTTCATGTAGACGAATTATCCTTGGCCACTACCGCAAAATAATTTTAAAAACAAATTTTAGCGCCGACTCGCATTTAAAAAGAAGTTATCTATTCAACCCCCCATCTATATCAATTGCCTTTGTCTAACAAGTGGTATCAGAGCCTGGTTAATTCTAGTACTTCAAGTATAACTGTTTAGAAAATGGCAAACGAATCGAAAGGGGCTTATAATAGAGCACCTGTTTTTAATGGTGAGAATTCTAGTTACTAGAAGGATTGTATGCTTGTTCACATCAATTCTATTGACAGAAAGGTATAGAGCGTTATCCAAAAGGGTCCAATGGAAATAACCATGACCGATGCGAATAACGTGGTAGTACCAAAGCCTGAAGCACAATGGAATGAAGAAGACGAGAAAAAGTACAACTACGATTGGAAGGCTAGAAATATTCTGATCTCCTCATTGGGAGTTGACGAATATTATAGAGTTTCACATTGTACGAGTGCTAAAGCTATGTGGGGCGTGTTACAAGTTGCCCATGAGGGTACTAACGATGTCAAGCTAGCTAGAATCAATACATTGACTCAAGAGTTCGACCTCTTTTGTAACACCCTTTTCTACCCCACAATTAAATACGACAAAAATACACAATTCATCAGAGTAAAATCAGAACCACCTCAAAGGGTGCACATTTCTCAATAAACTCAAATAAAACAATTGCTCCGTAAACACGAGTTTTCCTCAATTTATTCAAAAATCCATCAAATAGCAGCGGAACCACCATAACCACGATAATCCAAATCCAAAAGGTTTTAAAATAAAACCATAGTCATCAAATAACAACAAAATGTAAACATAATATGTTTCGACTCAACGACCCAACCCGATGTTACACTATCAGAGCAAGACCCTCTACTTCGACCAAAAGCACTAAGAACTCCAAAAGTCCTCAAAGGCATCCACAGCTAAGCATGATCACCTACACGTTATCCACGTAACAGGTAGGGTGAGTAATCACAATTCATTATAATCAATATAAAAACAGGATATGCATAGAATGTCGTCATCATCATATACAACATCATCAGCATCATCACAAAGGAAAACATCGAAATCACGATATCATAAATCACATCAATGCCAATTAAATGCAATGCACAACAAGACTCATGCATGTGGTACCAATCGTCACAGTCGATGGACACTAGGCCATCACCCTCCAAAGATCCCCGTCATTAGGATCGATTCTACACAAGAACCGGAGCACGTCAAAATACCTCACATCCACACAATGGGATGGAAGCCACCATAGACCGAAGCCTAACTCACTGGACCGAAGTCCTATAATACTATGAATGCATGATGCACAACGTCAATATCATCATCATCAACAAAAGTCATTACGTGCATCATCATTCATCAAAATCTCATATCAATCATATCGTCATTTATTCATCAAAATATCATGAATCATAATCTTATAATCACCAATATCACTCATTCTAAATCACATCAAAATAGTCATATATCATCATATCTTAATCATTCATATAACCCATGGTCATTCACATCATCATTTAATCATCAATATACTTGTGGTAATTCATACCTTCAATTAATCATCAAACATCATGTATAAACAGCTCATAATCATAAATATAAATCATGGTAATTCATATCATCAATTAATCATCAAACATCATGTATAAACAGCTCATAATCATCAATATACATCATGGTAATTCATATTATCAATTAATCATCAAACATCAAATATACATAGCTCATAATCGTCAATATACTCATGGTAATTCATATCATCAATTAATCATCAAACATCATATATACACAGCTCATAATCATCAATATATTCATGGTAATTCATATCATCAATTAATCATCAAACATCATATATACACAGCTCATAATCATCAATATACATCATGGTTATTCATCAAAATAATCACAGCTCAAAACACCAAAAGAGCACAAGAATCATAAAAAAAATTCGCGAACAGCAGGCGTTCGCTACAAAGTTCGCCGTGCGAACCTGTTCACTGGGGTGTTCGCTTTGCGAGCTTCCAGCGAACCCCCAAATCCCATACAAAAACCAGAGAAACCCCATTATATCTCTCCTCGCCACCCTCATTCGCCTAGCGAGCTATTCGCTGGAAAGTTCGTTGTGCGAACTAAAGATCATCCTTCACATTTCATCCCAGAATCTCAAATAACATTATCGCACATTCGCTGCGCTATTCGCCCAACGAGTCTAGGGCGAATGTTCGCCTTGCGAATAATTCATTCGATGTGCGAACTTGCGATTTCCTGCAATCGCTGCTACGCATCAGTAGCACAACAGAACTCAAAACTCTTACGGGTTCAACTTCAATTACCCCAAAAACATCCCCAAAACATTCCTAAGGAATTATGGTAATCAAAGGCACAAAACCCACGACTATTAGGTCGATTCATTACACTATCCTAAACCTCAAAATCCCCTAAACCTTTACAAACTCCAAAGATTCTCATAACTCCCATAAATCCCTTTCTTTACAAGATCCCACATATCATCAACAAAAGGTTTAGCCTCGAAGGCCTACTTTTATCCGAATCAATTCAATCCTTCACCTTCATCAGCAATCCACAAAAATACCCCTAAATCACCAATTTAATCATAAATCCACAAACCCTCATAAATCAGCTTTAAACACATCGAATTTCTATATTGAAAACAATGAAAGGCAATACTCCCCATACCATAGATTGTCGATTCCGAGCTTTCTCTCTCGAGTCTTTGGAAACCTTCTCGAATCCTAGCCTCTTCCGTTTTTCCTCAGAGCTCTCACATTTTCCTTCTTTTCCACGGTCTAACAAAATGAATCTTATTCTCAAATTATCCTTTTTGCTAAACCTAACTCTTGGCTTCTAAAATGGGCTTTCCCCATAATACCCTCACTAATCCTTCTCAAAAGTCCATCTTACCCTTAATTCCTCTAATATTATTTAAATTAATAATAATACTAATATATTTCATATTATATACTATTATTTAATTAAATAACCAAAACTCCACAAAATTCCACACAATGCCCAAAACACCAAAACTCACCAAAAATCACGAATATTATATTTAAATAAATTAAATAAATATTCTTACAAATTTGGGGTGTTACAACTCTCCCCCACTTAAAGAATTTTCGTCCTCAAAAATTACCTCAAGGAAATAGAGTCGGATACGACCCCCTCATCTGATCTTCACATCTCAAGTCCAATTTTCCTCCTTTTTGGATCGTCTTAATCTTCTTGGACATCTCTTGCACAATTCCAGGTCCGAGTACCACACTCTCGCATGATTCATACCAACACAATGGAGTCCTACACCTTCTTCCACACAAAGCTTCATACAGCGTCATCCCAATACTAGCATGAAAACTATTGTCGTAGGTAAACTCGATCAACGGCAAATGACTATCCCACGATCCACCTTGATCCAACACACAAGCTCTCAGCAAATCCTCTAAGGATTGGATAGTCCTTTCTGTCTGACCGTCCGTCTGCGGATGATAGGCAGAACTCATCCTCTACTTAGTACCCAAAGCATCTTGCAAACTCTTCCAGAACCTAGATGTAAATCTCGGATCTCTATCCGACACAATACTCGAAGGTATCCCATCTAACTTCACAATCTCCTCAATGTACATCTCGGCTAACTTCTGCATAGAATGATTAATCTTCATCGGCAAGAAATGAGCCAATTTAGTTAATCTATCCATGATCACCCAAATAGAATCATTCCCTTTTTCAGTCTTCGGCAATCCCGACACAAAATCCATGGAAATACTATCCCAATTCCATTCCAGAATGTTCAATGGCTGCATCATACCTAAAGGCTTCTGACGCTCAACCTTCGACTTCTGACAAGTCAAACACGCATAAACAAACTCCGCAATATCCTTCTTCATACCTGGCCACCAAAACAACTTTTTCAAATCCTGGTACATCTTCATAGCACCGGGATTAGTACTCAATCTGCTTGATGTCCTTCTTCCAAGATGCTTTTCTTAATTTCTGGAACATTTGGAACACACACTCTATCTCGAAACCTCATCACACCATTCTCATTAATCCGAAATTCACCTCTGTCACCTTGGTTAATTAAGGTCAATTGGTCCACCAACTTCAAATCCACTTGCTGACCCACTCTGATTTCCTCCAAAATACCACTTGTGAGCTTCAACATTCCTAACTTCATACTGGTAAGAGTCTCTTCACACACCAAACTCAAATCTCGAAATTGTTCGATTACTCCCAATTCTCTCACTATAAGCGTCAACATATGCAATGACTTTCTGCTCAACGCGTCGGCCACTACATTTGCTTTTCCTGGATGGTAACTCAAATCATGGTCATAATCCTCTAGTAATATCAACCACCTTCTCTGCCTCATATTCACTTCCTTCCGGTCGAACAAGTACCCCAAATTCTTATGATCACTGAACACTTCGAATTTAGAGCCAAACAGACAAGTCTCCAAATCTTCAAGACAACCACCACGGCGGCCAACTCTAAGTAATGCGTAGGATAATTCCTCTCATGAACTCTCAATTGTCTCGAAGCATAGGCAATAACTTGTCCATTTTGCATCACTACTCCACCAAGACCCATCTTCAACGCATCACAATACATCACAAAAGATTCGCTCGGATTAGGAAAAATCAACACTGGAGCGATCGTCAACCTCTTCTTCAATTCCACAAACTCTCTTCGCAAGTTACATCCCATACAAAAGCTTGACCCTTTCGAGTCAACTGAGTCAAAGGTAATGCCAACTTAGAAAAGCCTTCTATAAACTTGCGGTAATAACCCGCCAATCCCAAAAAACTTCGGATCTCAGTAGCGGACTTTGGAGTCTCCCACTGCAATACAACATCAATCTTAGAAGGATCAACAGTAATTCCGCCACTTAAAATCACATGGCCAAGGAAACTCACTTCCTTCAACCAAAACTCACCGTTCGACAATTTCACATACAACTCCTTCTCTTTCAACACTTGCAACATAATCCTCAAATGCTCAGCATGGTCTTCTTCAGGTTTTGAGCATATCAGAACATCATCAATAAAACCCACCACAAACTTATCCAAATACTCATGAAAAATACGATTCCTATACACCATGAACACCAGGTGCATTAGATACACCAAACGACATCGCAGTATACTCATAGTCACCATACCTCGTCCGGAAAGCTGTCTTCGGAATATCACCAGGCTTAACACGAATCTGATGATAACCAGACCTCAAATCATCCTTGCTAAAACACAAGCACCCACCTATTGATCCCTCAAATCATCAATCCTCGGAAGTGGATACTTATCCTTGATCGTCACTTTATTCAATCGTCTATAATCCACACACAACCTCATAGTACCATCTTTCTTCTTCACCGATAACACAAAAGCACCCCACAGAGAAACACTCAGTCGAACAACTTCATCCCAAGCAAATCTTCCAATTGTTTCTTTAATTCTCCCAACTCAGATGCAGACATCCGGTAAGGAGCCATTGACACCGGACGCATACCTGGTATCAAATCTGTTGCAACCTCTACCTCACGCTCTGAAGGCAAATCACTTACGTCATCAGGAAACACTTCCGAAATTTTATAAACAAAAGGAAAAACACCCACTTCTCCACCTTCACTGATACTCAAAGTTACCCTCAACATAAACATCTCAGCACCATCCTACACCGACTCATCAAAACCACCTGTATGCACTTGGCTTAAACAATTCACTGCGCACACCACTTAAGCTCGCAAGACACGTCTATCCCATCCAACATGATCCCGTCTATTATGAACAAGATATTGAGGGTGATCAGTTCCTCAATTTGTCAATAACAACCGACTATCATGAGGCGGTACAAACTATCTTTACCAAACTATCGTAGCATCTAACACCGCAATTAGCCATCGCTCCACACTTGAAGCAACTTGGAGAAGCACCATCTTCTCCCTCACTTGTTTCATTCCCAACATGCAAATGGAAAACAAAACAAGCATCGACAATGTTTTCACACACATGTCGCACACTAGGGAATAAACAACATTAGACAACCTAGCCGGACGGACCGACCTGCTCTGATACCACTAATGTAACACCTTTTTCTACCCCACAAATAAATACGACAAAATACACAATTCATCAGAGTAAAATCAGAACCACCTCAAAGGGTGCACATTTCCCAATAAACTCAAATAAAATAATTGCTCCGTAAACACGGGTTTTCCTCAATTTATTCAAAAAGCCATCAAATAGCAGCGGAACCACCATAACCACGATAATCCAAATCCAAAAGGTTTTAAAATAAAACCATAGTCATCAAATAACAACAAAATCAAAACATAATATGTTTCGACTCAACGACCCAACCCGATGTTACACTATCAGAGCAAGACCCTCTACTTCGACCAAATGCACTAAGAACTCCAAAAGTCCTCGAAGGCATCCACAACTAAGCCTGATCACCTGCACATTACCCACGTGGAGGCAACATTCAAACAGGCAGGGTGAATAATCACAATTCATTATAATCAATATAAAAACAGGATATGCATAAAATGGCGTCATCATCATATACAACATCATCAGGATCATCACAAAGGAAAACATCGAAATCACGATATCATAAATCAAATCAATGCCAATTAAATGCAATGCACAACAAGACTCATGCATGTGGTACCAATCATCACAGTCGATGGACACTAGGCCATCACCCTCCAAAGATCCCCGTCATTAGGATCGATTCTACACAAGAACCGGAGCACGTCAAAATACCTCACATCCACACAATGGGATGGAAGCCACCATAGACCGAAGCCTAACTCACTGGACCGAAGTCCTATAATGCTATGAATGCATGATGCACAACGTCAATATCATCATCATCAACAAAAGTCATTACGTGCATCATCATTCATCAAAATCTCATATCAATCATATCGTCATTTATTCATCAAAATATCATGAATCATCATCTTATAATCACCAATATCAGTTATGGTAAATCACATCAAAATAGTCATGTATCATCATCTCTTAATCATTCATATAACCCATGGTCATTCACATCATCATTTAATCATCAATATACTCATGGTAATTCATACCTTTAATTAATCATCAAACATCATGTATAAACAGCTCATAATCATCAATATACATCATGGTAATTCATATCATCAATTAATCATCAAACATCATGTATAAACAACTCATAATCATCAATATACATCATGGTAATTCATATCATCAATTAATCATCAAACATCAAATATACACAGCTCATAATCGTCAATATACTCATGGTAAGTCATATCATCAATTAATCATCAAAAATCATATATACACAGCTCATAATCGTCAATATATTCATGGTAATTCATATCATCAATTAATCATCAAAAATCATATATACACACCTCATAATCATCAATATACCTCATGGTAATTCATCAGAATAATCACAGCTCAAATCACCACGAAAGTTCAAGAATCATAAAACAAATTCGCGAATAGCAGGCGTTCACTACAAAGTTCGCCGTGCGAACCTGTCCGCTGGGGTGTTCACTTTGCGAGCTTCTAGCGACCCCCCAAATCCCATACAAAAACCAGAGAAACCTCATTCTATCTCACCTCTCCACCCACATTCGCCTAGCGAGCTAGTCGCTGGAAAGTTCGCTGTACGAACTAAAGATCATCCTTCACATTTCATCCCAGAATCTCAAATAACATTATCGCCCATTCGCTGCGCTATTCGCCCAGCGAGTCTGGGGCGAATGTTCGCCTTGCGAATAATTCATTTGCTGTGCAAACTTGCGATTTCCTGCAATCGCTGCTACGCATCAGTAGCACAACAGACCTCAAAACTCTTACGGGTTCAACTTTAATTACCCCAAAAACATCCCCAAAACATTCCTAAGGCATTATGGCAATCAAAGGCACAAAACGACGACTATTAGGTCGATTCATTACACTATCCTAAACCTCAAAATCTCCTAAACCTTCATAAACCCCAAAGATTCTCATAACTCCCATCAATCCCTTTCTCTACAAGATCCCACATATCATCAACAGAAGGTTTAGCCCCGAAGGCCTACTTTTATCCGAATCAATTCAACCCTTCACCTTTGTAACGAGCGATTTTGGACGCGGTTCTTAAGCGCTGGTCGCTCTCTGCGGTTTGAGCTTAAACTACAAGTCGATTCATTTTTTATCCTATTGTGAGCTGAATAAGGAAGGGAAATAAATGTCTCCAATTAACCCTGCTTGTATACTGAGTTTAAACCGCGGTCTGTTAGGTTACGAATGCTATCAATGTGGGGGGCCTTTCTTGTGTTATTTTGACTGAATGGTTTCTGGCGGGGAACAAGGATTAGGATGTTAGGACTGATGTTTTGAATTACTGCTTTTGATTGATGGAGATATGGGATTTTGGGTTTTTGTTTAGTGTGCTCGCTAAGATTTTTCTTTCAATCTTATGCCTACGTATTCCCATTTACCGAAACAGGGAAATCAGAGCGTTCGTAGTTCCTCCTATTCTATGGGAGGAAATGGTTGTTTTGGTGTCTTGTTCAAAGCCCAAGACGTGAAGCGAAAAAGGTGATATGTATCTTGTTTAAAGCCCAAGATATGAAGCTGAAGGTCCTGACTTTAGAGAGAATTTGTCATCTCTAAAGGGGGTCTGTTTGTCACAACTGTTTATAAAGGAGAATTACTTTAACCGGGATATGTGAATCCGACAATGCCATAATTTCCTTTATAGGGGATTTTAACCTGAAGGAGAAGACTTTAACTCAGTGTAGAGTAATGCCATCTTTCCTTAGGAATTTCTCATGCTAAAAGAGGGACAGTGGCATGGATGTAGATGATCCAGAGGCTTGCTGCTTACAACGATTAGATGGAAGGGGAAGGAGTTGTTGATGTTTGTGTACTGTGAACGAGGCACAGTTTTGATGCTAAAAGGTTGATTGGATCAACCAGTGGTTTTCTTATACAAAGCCTAAGAGGAGGCTGATATGTGTCTCGTACAAAGCCCGAGAGAGAGGCTAAAAGGTTTTGACTCAATGAGGGAATCTTTTGGTATCTCGTTTGAAGCCCGAGATGGAGGCGGAAATTCGTTTGGCTCAGGAAGAACCCTTTTGAATCTCGTATAAAGCCCGAGATGGAGGCGAAAGGGTGATTGACTCAACTAGGGAGTCCCTTATGTGTCTCGTACAAAGCCCGAGAGAGAGGCTAAACTTTGTTTGACTCTATTGGGGAGGATCATTGTACAAAGCCCAAGAGGGAGGCTATGGTTACTGTTTCAGTTGAGTGACAGGTCCAGTATACTGATTTTAAAGAGAAAATCAGTTCTTATATGAGTAACACTGTACTCATGGATTTGATTCAAGGATCCGGGTTATTCCTGATCTTTAAGGAAGCGGGAAATCCAAAGGGTATTGAGACTGTCCGAGTCTGCGGGTTTCCTTCCTATTTAACGAAGGGGTCACTTGAGAATGTCTTGGAGACTCAAGGAGATTAGACTGTCCAAGTCTAGAGTGTCATCTTTTGTACTATGCTTTGAGAAACAGTAGTAGACTCTATGAAATGACTGTTCTATGAAGATGATTAAGTTTTATTCCTATACCTCTAGGAGGTCGCCAGGACAATTTGTACGAAGCCCAAGAGGAGGCTGAAAGCTTTTAAGAAGCCGATCGGTCCTTGTACTAAGCCCAAGAGGAGGCTATCATTCCCGGAGGAAGAGATCATTATACGAAGCCTAAGAGGAGGCTATGAATACTTCTAAGAAGCCGTAGGGTCCTTGTACTAAGCCCAAAAGGAGGCAGGGGTTTCTTTTAGGAAGCCTGTGGGTCCTTGTATGATGCCCAAGAGGAGGCTGATGCTTTTAAGAAGCCCGTGGGTCCCCAAACCCCGAGAAATTCAAGGCAAGCTATTCACAAGGAATAGATCAAGTTAGGAAAGTTCGAGAATTTGGAAGAAACTCAAAGATGCCATTCACGGAGAATACATTCATCTCTGGGAGTAGAGTTTCTTGACAATTCCTAATGAGGACAGCCGAAGAGAAGACTGTATCTGGTGATCCTATTGGGGATCTAGTTGTCTATTTCTACGAACAAACAAAACGGCGTCACCTAGTTCTAGACGTAATTTCCGGGGAAACTCGAAATATCTATACTATTATTACACAGTTGATACGAGTTTATGAAAGAAGACTTACAGTGAAACAGCCCCACAATACAGTTATATGTATATGAAAGCAGTAAATGAAAGCAATAACCATTTACTCGGTTGTAGAGCTTCCATGCTGTTTGGTTAGTTGTTCAACAAAGATAGATTGAAAACAACAGTATATTCAAAATCAAAGGAGAAAGTGCTTAGAAAAAGAAAGATTTGGGGCTTACAGCTCAAGGAGAGGCCCAGGGTTTTATCAGTGAGCGCACTGTTTGAATTTGTACAGAGGGACTTATACAAGTGACTGAGGCCCAAAATGTTTTTCTGTACAAAGGGATGGGTCTTACACTCTTTCAATAGGCCCAAATGTTTTAAAGAAAAAGAGTGGGGCTTATAACACGAGGGTAGGCCCAGATGATTTTTCCGTTTAAAATGGCGATCGCGTCGAGGTTTTCTTTTAACGCAGAGGGACTTACACAATAAGTGAGGCCCAAAATGTTTTGGTTAAAAGGGGATTGGGTCTTACACTCTATTAGAGGCCCAAAAGAGTTTTGAATGGGTCTTATAGCTCGAGGAGAGGCCCAAAAGGTTATTTTTCAAAAGGCGACGATCGCGCCATTTGTTTTTGACGGTATCGGGACTTATACAATACACTGAGGCCCAAAAATGATTTGTTCAAAAAAAGGATTGGGTCTTACACTCTATTAGAGGCCCAAAAGTTTTGAATGGGTCTTATAGCTCGAGGAGAGGCCCAAAAGGTTATTTTTCAAAAGGCGACGATCGCGCCATTTGTTTTTGACGGTATCGGGACTTATACAATACATTGAGGCCCAAAAATGGTTTGGTCAAAAAAGGATTGGGTCTTACACTCTATTAGAGGCCCAAAGTGTTTTGAAAATGATTTATGAGGGTTGAATTAATCCAAAAACCCTAATTTGTTTTCAAAAATGTATTTAATTGAATAAAAATTCAATTAAAATGATCAAAATTGTTTAACATATGGAAAACAAATTGTGATCTTGGATTAATGCTTCAAAAATTAAGTATTGACCTACAAAATAATTAGAAAGCATTAAAAGTTGCAAAATCAATGTGGAAAAAATATTTAAAATGTCAAAAACAATTAAAATATTAATTCTTTGCAAAAATATCAATTATATGAAATAAATAATATTTTTGGGATTTTTTGGGAAAATAAAATATTTTAACATTTTTGTGAATTATTAAAAAAAGAATCAACTCAAAATCATTAAAACTCAGAGAGAAATTAATTTTTGAATCAATTAAAGAAAATCACAAAATTCAAATATTCAAATATTCAAAAAAGGCGCCAAGAACAGCTGAAGAACACGCGTGTGTTCTGGGTTTGGCTGATTTGCATTTTCTATCCAATCTCCCTGAATACTTGATTATAACATGCAATCCACATATCATTATGCTCGTCTCAACCTCACGATCATGTCTATGTCCATTAATTTCATTTAAATTAAACATATAACAAGAAATCATGAAAAATCCTCAAGAACCCTAATTTCTGCATGAAGGCTAGGATTTTTGATACACGATTCAAACAATGCAATTAATTGAGGGAAAACATTCCATGCATGATTATGAACATATGGCCAATTTATTGTGCGAGGAAATATGCATAGATTGAGAGATGACCAAGTGTATGCTTACCTCTAGGCCGTGACAGCAAGTGCAATGTGATTTTTGATTTGGAGGTGTTACAGATGAGTGGTGATGATCTGAACAGCTTCCTTACACCCTATGGAGTGTGTTTGAATGCCTGGACTTGATTGAAAATGGCTGGAACGATTTGTGGTACCTCAGCTGCAACTTGATTGAAAGTTTGAGCAACCAGCTGGTGATTTTGTGAAATCTGTGTTCTAGATGTTATGTGAGTGTTTGGATCACTTCTATATGATGTATGTGAGGTGTGTGAGTGATTGGTTTGATTGGAAAAGCTATCAAACTCAAAACCCGATAGCTACCTTGCTAAGAAAGGCATGTTTGCCAAGAGAAAGAGATTTTGAGGAAAGCATCTGTTAGATGGCTTTGGTGTACTCAAACTGATCACAATTGAGCTCTATTTATAGTAGAGCAAGTTTGTTTTGCAAGGAATAGTGAATGACAACTGGTAAGTAGGTTTGGCCAATGTTGGCAAATGAAAATCCAAGTCTCCTCTGGCCATTGACTAGAGGTTAGGGCACAGAGCTTTGGTTCCCTTGGTCTTGGATAAGTCTTGACTGATTTCAGATGAGAATGGCTCAGTCCATGCCACCTTGATGCTTCCATTGAATGCTTCAATCCAAATTTGGAGTCTTGTCCCTATTTTGGCCATTCTAGGTTCAACATGCTATTTCTTGTTCCATGGACTTTGGAGGCTTGGCTCAGTGATTGTCCCCTTTAGATTCAATCCTCAGATGTGTCCAAGTGGATAGGAGCATTTGAATTTGGCTGATTTTGGCAAATCGAGCAAAATTGTAAATTCTGCCTTGCCCTCGACAGATTTCAGCAAGGCAACTTGCCAGTGTCATATCTCATGGTGTAAGTTGAATTTGGTAATGTTCTTGACCATTTTGGAAAGCCCTTACATAATACAACAACTGTTTGAACATGTTTGGTTTTGATCTCTTTTGAATCCAAGTGAAAAATCCCCCTACATTTGGCAAAAAGTGAAGGCAGATTCTGACTTAGTGAAAATTTCACTAAGTGTTGGAAAAAGTGACATTTTCACTTTTCAGCCATTTTGATCACTCCATAACTCCAAATCCTTAATGAATTGGACTTAGGTCTAGTTGAAGTTTTTGTAGAGGGTAATGAGGGCTACAAATCCATCTTTGGATGAAAAAAAATGGCTTTGTGGTTTAGGAGTTATGCTCCTTCAAAGTTGGTGCCCTTATCACTTTATTTTTAACTTAGAAAATTTTCCAAGTTTTTATGGTTACCCCTTTTACAAGTTATCCAACTTTTCTTGATTTTTCTTGATGAATGATGATTCAAATCATACATTAACATCATTTTAGGGTTAAAAAACTATTTTGGTGAAAAATCTCAAAAAGTCAAAGTTGACTTTTATGCACAGTTGACTTTTTATCAGATGAATTCCAAACTGTGCAATTCTTCAGGAAATCATGTCCTTGACCTAAATCAAACTTGATGGACATGTTCCATGGGTGTCATAGGGCATATTGAATCATGTCTTAGGGCTTGGGAGCATGTCCTGGTTAAAAGTCAAAGTTACAGTTGACTTTTTCCTTAAAACCCTAATTGTTGTGCAGATGAAATTGAGACTTGTTGCTCAAGCTTCTTGGATTAATCCATTGTCCAAATGGATCAATATAGTTCATTAGAGACCCTCAAACCCTCTCTTGAGGTCTTGGTTCATGATTTGTCCCAAAAGTCAACTTAGGGGTGAATTAGGTCAAGAAACCCTAATTCCTGATTTTTGATGAGTGCAACCCCTGAGGCAAAATTGACTTGATGAATGGGTCCATGAGGTTCCATGGAGTACATTAGGTTGTGTTTTGGATCATTGGCTCATGCCCAGATGAAAAATTTCCATCTGGAGGCCCTGGTCGACCAAAACCCTAATTTGGTGACACTGTCGATCTTGAGGCCTGATCCACCTAGAAGGGAGCATCCTTGTGCTTAATCTTTGGAGTGGGAGTCCTTTTGATCCTTTGTGGATGCTTGAGAGGTTAGACAAGTTGAAGATCATGTTATTCCTTGACTGATCCTTTGCCTAAGCACTCAGAGAGGGCTTGAAACCCTAGTTTTGATTGTAGCGAATGCTCACCCATCTTTGGGGAGACTGATGAAGTATGATGGTTCTTCCATATTGTGATGATGATTTTCACAATGATGGGAAATCTTAGTGGTCAAAATTTGGGGTATGACAACCTTCATCATCAATCCCAAAAATACCACTAAATCACCAATTTGTTCATAAACCCACAAACCCTCATAAATCAGCTTTAAACACATCGAATTCCTATATTGAAAACAATGAAAGGCAATACTCCTCATACCTTAGATTTTCGATTCCGAGCTTTCTCTCTTGAGTCTTTGGAAACCTTCTCGAATCCTAGCCTTTTCCCTTTTTCCTCAGAGCTCTCGCCTTTTCCTTTTTTTCCACTGTCTAACAAAGTGAATCCTATTCTAAAATTCTCCTTTTTGTTAAACCTAACTCTTGGGCTACTAAAACGGACTTTCCCCATAATACCGTCACTAATCCTCCTCAAAAGTCCATCTTACCCTTAATTACTCTAATATTATTTAAATTAATAACAATACTAATATATTCCATATTATATACTATTATTTAATTAAATAACCTAATCTCCACAAAATTCCACACAATGCACAAAACACCAAAACTCACCAAAAATCACGAATATTATATTTAAATAAATTAAATAAATATTCTTACAAATTTGGGGTGTTACATCTTTCACATGAAGCAAGAGGAAACCATTGCCGACATGCAAAAGAGGTTCACTCATTTAATCAATAGACTTCATTCACCTGGTAGGCTAATTTCCAGTGAGGTTGCTACTAACAAAATCTTGAGGTATTTGACTAGGGATTGGCAACCGAAGGTGACCACCATCAAAGAAGCCAACGACCTAATAACATTAGACATCACAACGTTGTTTGGGAAGCTCAAGGAACATGAGCAAATGCTCATAAGCTTAGACCAATTTGAGAAAAGAGAGAGGAAGGAAAAGAGCAAGACCAAAGAAGCAGAAAAGAAGTCGATAGCTCTAAAGACTTCTAGTTCAAAGTCCTCTGCATACGAGCTGAGCGAGAGTGAATCCGGTGATGACGAGGAAGAGGGTTCGAATGAAGACATGGAATTATTTGTGAAGTGATACAATCGCTATATCAAGAAAAATGGTATCCAACATTAAGAGAAAAACCTCGTCAACTTTCGTAAACAATCAAAGTCTTCCAAGAATGAAGACAATGAAATTCTGGCCTATGCAGACAACAGATGTCCTAACACATGTCAAGACATTGTGCTACATAATCATTTAAACTCAGAGGCGCAACAGCAGACTGATACCTTGAATATCAGAACTGTACACTTACAGATGTCACGACATCTGATCCAACATGTTTATCATAAACTCTAACAGAAAATGTAAATCTGCATAATGATAAAGAACACAGTAATTGTTAACCCAGTTAGGTGCAACTCACCTACATCTGGGGGATACAGGAAGAAGACTCCACTATCTGTAGACTGTTACAAAGTTAAACTCCCCCGTTTACAACTTCATACCTAACATCTACCCAATGAACATCTTTACCAAGGCTAAACTCAAACGTTTACAACCCTGATACGAGATACCCCACTCACTTCCCTTAATCACCAACTGTGATTTCTACATCATCCCTATCAATACATAAATCTGTCAAGCTTTCTTGACAAACAAGCTAACTCGGATTAGCATAAAAGCTTCATCCAAGAACAATACACAATCTAATACCTCAAGGCTTATGGATCTGTGCAACACCTATATCTACCACAGTGTATCAACTGATACAAAGGGAGACTTACAACCTAGAGAGCCAACGACTCTCAAAACCCTAAACGCTTGTTTCATACGTAAGAAAGCAAGGTTACAAAAGGCGTACTAAGGCATATCAAAACCTAGGTCTAAGTCTTCTATTTATAGGCTTCTGCTTCCTTGGGCTTCAATCTTCAGTCCTTGATCCGTGCAGCAATTTCTCCATAAGTGTTGCAGCAGTTTAAAAACTAACTTAAGCCATTCAGTCCAGGATGTCAAGATGCATGTTAAGACATCTTGTTCGACATCACGTCTTCAGCAGAATTATTTTGCTTGATCTCATTGTTGAGTTAACAATTATGTTTTACCAAAATTTGTTCAAAAACTCAGAGCTTTCAATCTCCCCCTTTTTCTCAAATTTTGGCTAAAACACATATGCACGGTAAGCTCTAGATCGATGGTGCATGCAGTGAGGACTCCAAATAATTTCAAGGCCTATACCTTACCCGTGATGGAGTACATGAGAAAGAAGATGCAAGACGCTCCCCCTCAACCCATGAGCCAATACTTGTCACGAAAGGATAAATCTTCCTCTTAAGAGGCATAAGAAAACCATTAGGAAAAAGCAGTAGCAATACCCTTAGTAGTAAAGTACTTCCTTGGGTAACTCAGAACACGGGACATGACTGTGTTCATAGCTCAGATCACAAGACACAAAAGTCCATTTGAGAGCTGAGACCAAGAATGTTGTAACATCCTGTTGAGCATTTTGACAAGCTGCTTTATCAGACGTCAGATTCTCATGAGAAGATCAGAACATTTCTCCCCCTTTTTAGACACAATTTGACAAATATTACCAAGGTATATCCAGATCCAAAGAGTGCTCACCCAAAACCTTATATACGCCATAAAGACAACAGTAAGAGTGATACAACGATGAGTAAGATGAATTTTGAGATCCTCTTATTTGAATTGTATCAACCACTACCCGGTCTTTATGTATTTATTCATTTTTGGACAGATTCTTGCTGAAGTACAAGTTCCAACACATGTGAATGTATATTCAAGGACAAGATTTTACACGTCATTCTGACAAGTATACACCCTAAGCGTTTTCCTAAGACGGAATCAATACTTCTGTCATCAGACTGTCAGAGATTCTCCAGACACTCTTCACTGCTATAACGTCCTCGACTAAGTCACACCCAACAATGTTAAAGAAAATATTTGTATTGAATAAAATCTTCATAGTTTTGTGATCACAGCCTGCAGAGAAAAAAAATTCCCCCAGACTCAACCAATGATTCTCAAGCATCCAATAAAAACCATTTCACATGCACTGCCAAGTCTCCCCCAACTTGCAACAATACAAAAAAATGTCAAGACATCCTCTTTGACATCTCAGCTTGCTTGATGCACAAATGCAAACTGGAACTTCAACTGCATCCTCGCAGTAATTCATCTTAGATCAATGGGCATCTCCCTCTATCTAAGGTAACCAGTGCTCCTCCACAGAACACCTAAGCTAATGAATAGAAAACATAAGACGCATCTTCATGTCTTCAAGAGCGCACCCTCAGTTCAACTTACCAACTGAACACAATCATCAACTCTCTTATTGCTTCCTTTGATAAGAAACAATAATCAATCACACATGATCACCATCATGCTACCCGTGAGGAAATGTATACCAACCATAACAAACTCTTGGCTTGAGATCAAAGTCCCATTGATCCCCCCATCCTGCAACCATCTATACACCACATGAACTCCTCTTGAATTCTGATGTATAGACCTTTAGCTGCTTGAGGCACAAACCAATTGAATCAGAATGCTTCACATTCCTCAAATAGACGCACAGGTGCTAAACTGATCCACTACTAGCATGACTTGCAGCCAGGGCAACACCCCATTGGCAAGATATTCCACTGACCTTACCCATCCAACAATAGAGATATACACCACACAATCTAAGACAATCATTCCTTAACATTCTCCCGTATGATAACCTGGAATACTTCTGATTTTCCGGTGAATATCCACTTCTGAACGCATCAGAAACCAGACCTTTATGCAATCAATATATGATCCACTTCAGTCTTCCAAAAACCTTACATCAGACCTCCAAGACAGTTCTTCTACTCCTTCATTCTCCCATATGACAATGTAGATACTTCTTAGACACGATGCAAGTAACCAGTTCCTCACAGAACCTGAAATTCTTCACCAAGGATAACCAACCCAAAGATGTTCTAACATCAGTTATGACATCTTCCACACATCAGAGACACCGCACACCATGGTTCTTGATATGCTCCACCACTGGACTTACTATCAGCATAGTAATCCACACTGAAGATCTTTACATAACACTGCGCCAGCAGCTTGAATAAAGAAAACTTCAGAAACCCAGAGAGAAATAAACTCTCATCCACCAAAAGAGGGTTTGCTTCCATCCTCAACCTAGAACTTCTGCCACAAGCTCCCAGAGAACCAGAACCTCCTTACAGTTTTAACTAGTGTTGTGGTGAAAATTGGATAACAAGCTATTAATTAACTCGCATCATTTTTCTTTTACAACCGACTTTGATTTATCCAAAGGAAAGGTTCAAGATCGTTAGAAAAATCTAAAGGGGGGAGATCTAAGGTTCGGGGGTTGGTTACGCCTAGGGAAGGTATTATCACCCTAAACGTCCGAAGTACTCTACGGGAGCCTCTTGTTTTAATGTTATCTTATGTTTGCTAAAGGTTCTATGCTAAAGGTTGAAACCCTAGGGGGTAGTATCTAAGTATACTCGACAAAGCATCGTACTTTGCGCCTACGTATCCTCGGGTATAGAATCAGAGTATGCGTAGTTCTACTTCTACTGAATGATTGACTGTGGTCAATATTCAGAGGGGAAATGAGTGTGAACTCATTGTAGAGTATAAGAACTCTCTAAGTCTAGTTATGATGGTCCTATGTTGAAGTTTTAGTCAATAGGGAAGGTGAGTATTCATTAGGATGAATATCACCAAGAGTGTAAGAACTCTCTCCTAAGGCTAGTTATAACTTATTGGCTCTCAGGAGGCCAAGAAGCGAAAGTCATCTCCTAAGAGGCTACTAAGGTAAGATGGGGGCTATGACTTTAAGAGTCAACATTAATCACCTTCCTTTGGAATGGGGAAAAAGATAGTTGTAAAAATCCTAGAAGCTAACAAGTTAATAATTCAAATAAGATGATGCAAGAAGATATGGATAAAATAATGATGTGAAATAAAGTCAAGATGTTAGTGCAAAGTGGAATCATACATATATTAGACAAAGATCAATCATGATATGTAGACAACATAGTATGAGGAATAAGAAAGTGCAATTAAAAATCCTAATAAACACTTATGATCTAATCATGCATAAAGGCCTTAAAAATTATTATATTTACTAATTTCTTTTTATATCCATAAAATAGACATGTTAAGGAGCATTTTGCAAAAAGAATGGATTAAAAAGAGTGAAAAACAAGCAAGTTATGATATTTTGAAAATGGAGCATAAACTTTAAAAATAAGAAAAACAACAAGTGCTAAAAAAATGAGGAAATGCCACACCTAGGGGTTGAACCCAGGTCCTCACGTGTACAACCCAAAACAAGGACCAACCAAGCTATGCGTGCGCGTTGAACAATGATGGAAACGCAAATATATATTGTAAACCAGACGAAATTCAGCAAAATAAATAAAAGACCGGGGAGAGGGGATTCGAACCCCAGTCCTTTAGGTTCAAGGCGCGGCTTACATACCACTGGGGTGGCTATACATCCAATGTATACGCCCACCCCAATACTAAATAATACAAGCTTTGTATCAAAACGCTATTCTTAAAACCACATGAAAATGTAATACTGCACTTAATAAAACCGGTCAACTAGTATTTAAGTCACTAAATGCCAAACACACTTGGACCAATCATGCTGTCCTATGCTCCTTCACACATGCGGACGCACAACAACCAAATTACAATGCAAATATGCAAGCACCTATAGCAATATATTAAGATACACACACGATATTATACACACAGATTATACAATTATTTACGCACACTGTAGAACAAAAACCTTATAATGTCGTGAGATTACACAAACAGATCCTCATGGCTAAACCTCTCTCGTTCGAGCCTCTTCTACTTCTCAACCAAAAACAAGGAAAAAGAAGCAACATTCCATCGTATCCAAAACGTAGGGCCATAAGATCCTTAAACCAAGGCCAAACAACAACCAAAATGTGAATGGAAACCAAATAAAAGGAAACACACACAGACCACACACAGCCAAAAATATGCAGTAACGTAAACCACAACCTGTACCTATAATGGTGACACGAACACATACAAGCCGGCATAAACGATACGTGAACTAAGCTTTGTAACTGAACATGGTGACACATATACTAACTATGCCTTATCATTAGAACGATAAACACAACAAGCTGACATAATGAATCATTAACGAAGGGAACACATGAATTATATATTATTGTTAGCCTACCATGATGATATATAAATATGAAACATAAGGGAACAAACAACATGAAGGACTATAATCAGTAGGAAATCACATGAACATGTTATCACTTAACCAAGAACATACAGGAGTCATGGAAATAACACATATGAGAGGGTGAAGAGTAATACGGATACCCCTATTTGCAGCACGTAGCGTTGTGGTCGAAAACCTCGTGACCGTCGAACTTGTATGCCGGCTGTGATGTTAGTGGCTTGGATGGAAATGGAGTGTTTATGATGTGAATGGAAATAGTGGTATGTGGATGGTGATAAGCAGCATGAACAGTTGTTCTGTCGTGTGTAAGGTCGATCCGCAGCATATGCGAGGGTGAGAAGATAGGGGTAAGGTTTTTATACAAAAAGGAAAGAAAAGTTGATGCTGTTGTTTCGAATTTCACAGCAGGGTGGTGTGTTGTTCTTCATGCGTTGGTGTTGGTCCCTCCCTTGTTAGTGAATGGTTCTCTCTATTTATGCTTCAACACAAGGTAAGCTTTCAAATACTACCGTTAGCTTGTGAGATTTGAAATGAAAGAGCCGTTCTGATTCGCAAGGACATGTTGGTAAGCATGAAAAGAGGAGGAGAGTGCAGCCAGGAAGCATGGGTTGTCATTGTGTTACAGAGGTTTTCGTACGGTTTTTGAACAAGGTCACAACAACTTACAACAACTTGCACTTTATTTGAATTGATTTTACATGATGGGCTTGGTACAAAAAAACGTGAAATGGGCTTATGGTTTGGCTTGGAAACTTGGCTAAACTTGGTTTTGTGTGTGTTTGCTTTGAAATTAACCAATTATGATTCAAAAATTGCACACGGTGGACCAATTGGTGAGAAATGGAAATGTTTCTTTTTCTTAATTTTGAATTAATAAAATGATTGATAATAACAATAATAAACTAATTAATATTCTAAATTAAAATTAGTTAGAAAAATAAACTAAATGAATAATTAATCTAATTAATTAAAACTAATTATTAAAATTAACTTAAATTAAGATTAATTTAAATTAATAAAAATAAAACAACTTAAATATAAATGAAATAAAAATAGGCCATATTGAAATTAAACTAACATAAAAACAAATAAAAGCTAAGATAATTATTAAATTAAAATATAGAGAAAGATAATAAAACATCAACTAGCAGAAAAATGAGGGTAAAAATTTGGGGTACAACAGTTGCCCCTATTTAAATATCTTCACCTGATGACATGAGAGATGAAGATCCTCATGTAATCAACAGTGAAAGATATTTAAATACAGATGACCGAAAATTTTGCCCTCAGATGCACACATATGCAATGCAACAATCATGATGCCAAGAAGATGCAAAGATGCAGACACAACAAGACACCAAAGAAGGAAGAGCTGCCAACACAGAGGGAAGCTTCACTGGGGAAGCAAAGAAGGTTAGTATCCACAAGGAACAATTCCTTGGGATGCGAGGTAACCAACAAAAGAGACTCACTGGGGAGACTCCAAAGAAACACTGGGGAAAAGACCATAGGCAATCTCCACTGGGGAAAAAACCGGGGAGATAGACTATTGGGAATTAAACAAACCCACACTCTTCCTGGGCATGAAACCAGAAAGAAAATCCTGATCTGGGGCTCAGCCCAAAAAGACAGACAACCAAGCAAAGACTTCCTGGGGATTCTTATACCGAAGAGTTCAAGATGGGATCTTCAAGAAAAGCCAGAAAGACAGAGACAAACTCTGCGCACCAGATAGGAGTCTTATAAGGTTGAAGAAATTTGTTCCAAGAAGCTTAGCTTAAAGCAAGTTTTCAAAAATCCAAGGTAAGGGTTCAATGTCCGACACGATTCGAACAAGAACAAGTTTTAAAACACAAGACAATGCTTGACACGATTCAAACAAAGTCCAAGTTCAAATTTAACATGATTCAAACAAGAACAAGTTTTAAGACACAAGACAATGCTTGACACGATTCAAACAAAGTCCAAGTTCAAGTTTGACACGATTCAAACAAGAACAAGTTTTAAAACACAAGACAATGCTTGACACGATTCAAACAAAGTCCAAGTTCAAGTTTGACACGATTCAAACAAGAACAAGTTTTAAAAATCTTTAATGTTAAACTTCTTGGGGAACAGCAAAAGGTTTAAAGATTCAAATCTGGCGCGCAAAGGTCAAGACCGAACAAGCACGACGCAAACAAAGAAAGCCGATAATGTCTTTACTTCGTTGGGGAAATAAAGACAAACACAAACAACAGACCACAAGCAAAACGGAGCACAAAGAGTCAAAATCTGGCACTCAAAGGTGGTGACCGAACGTAAGCCTAACTTAGGCAAAGATTTTGGACGTACCGGGAATGTTTTTACTCCACTGGGGAAGTAAAGGTTCACATCGTCAAAGGATAGACGGTAAGGGATAATTGAATCGAAGGTTTACATCACCAAAGGATTGATGGAAGAAAAAACGGGCATCGTCAAAGGATTGACGGAAAAAGCAGTTGATCAAAATGCGACATCACAAAAGGGTTGATGGAGAAAACAATTGATTCAATAAAGAATGACATCATCAAAGGGGTTGATGGAAGAAAAAAAACTGGCATCGTCAAAGGATTGACGGAAAACACAGTTGATCAAAAACAAAGATTGACATCATCAAAAGGGTTGATGGAAAGAAACTGACATCGTCAAAGAATTGACGGAAAAAGCTGACATCGTCAAAGGATTAACGGAGAAAAAATTTGATTGAAGGTAAAATCAAGGACGGATAAGCTTCTCGTGAGAGAGATTGCCACTAATTGTTGGGTATAAATTCCAAAGATATGTTGGTATTACAACACTGCTGGAGAAATAAGTTTGTCCTCAATGGGGATTTGAAAAAGAATCTTCCTGCGAGACAACGTGCAAAATAAATGTACAATCAAAAGTAGGTTCGGAAACCACACCTGCCGGGGACCAAAGTTCAATCTAGGAACAAACTAGAAAGAAACGGCCAAACAAGACCCCAATTGAGGAATGAACTCAAATGGGGATTTATCTTATCCAAATGTGGAAAAGATAACTGAAACAACCATCATCTGCGAGGATATAACTCTGTGGGGATTTCAAGAATGGATGGGCATTTTATGCCTAGGGTTGACAACTCTATTGGAGAGAATAGACAAACCCCGTCACTTGGGGAGATAAACACCAAAGTGAACCAAAACAAGTAAACACCAGAAAAAGAAGCAGAAATGCTAAGATGATAAGATGCTATGCACATGAGTGCTTATGCCATGCTTATGCTCATGCTGACAAAACAGACAGAAAGCGAAACTGGAGAGGAAAACGTCTCGACAAAGGACACCCAGCCAAACTCAACAGGTTTGACCAATACTGGGGATGAAGAAGAATCAACAACTTCACTGGTGAAAAGGGTATCCCACTTGAGGTATAACATCATGAGGATTGCCATCGTGAGCTTGATCTCTTTTCATGGAGAATTATTAAGATTAGTTGAAGTAATAGCTTATTGGGGAGCTAGCAAGGAATATCACAAGAACAAAGTAGTTCTGCATCCTACTAGCGTAATGACCATCTTCAAATCTTATCTGCCCTAGGCTATATGGTTTGTCAGAAGAGGATAACAAGAGGATTTTATAAAAGAATTGGCATACAAGGTGTTTCAATATCTTCAAACTCTTGGAGAGATCTTGGCGTAACTGCCCCAGATTAACTGCATTCACACAACAAGGTCCTTGAACTTGCTTCAGACCGGTGCTTGACGATTTAGGGAACAAACTTGCCCCTGTCAACTTGGTTGATCTATGAAAATGTCGTTGACTTTTAGAGATTTGCCTGAATCTCGACCTGATTGCCCCTGATTAACTGATAGGTAATCAAAAGGATTTTACAGAAGAACTGGTACACCAGATGCTTCAAACTTTTGAAAAGGTTTATGAGCCTTGACATAACTACCTCTGTTCAACTGTATTCGTAATACTCAAACTGTAGTAGAAATGACTAGGGAACAAAACTTGCCCCTGCTGATGGGTCACTGGAGTCCACACTTGTCATAAGATGACTTGGAGAATACTTGTTCTAGTATCTTGAACTTTGACGAGCTCTGCCGCTAATTCGGTAGATTGGCAAATCCTTCCGCTTGGTTGCCCCTGATTGAGCCTCCTTTATCAAGTCAAATCCCTAGCTGACTACATTTGTTGGGATTTCTTTGATATCGAATTGTTTTTACAAACAAGTATTGTTCATTTAAAATTGGCAATTTCAATGCAAAATTCATACAAGCTTTTGAAAACAACTTTTATTTGATGAAACACATGCGGTGGAATGATTAAATCAAAAACAAAGATGGACCTAGTCAGAGGAAGTGATCAACACACGCAAATAACAAAGATTATTAGGAGTCAGGTTAATCAACCTTGCTGTAGTATGCTTTTCAAAACAACCTTACCTCAATTAGGTCTTTTAGGGGTTGTAATGTGGCCTGGTTCACGGTTTTATGAAACAAAGGATAAAGGCTCAAAGTTTATTTGTCCCCACCCAATCTTCGTGATGAACTCCGATCCTACACTCAGTTAACTCAAGCTATACATTCAAGTTTCCAAAGGTTAGGAAGTCACTTGATTTGAGAGTTGACTGGCGTTTTACACGAAGCGCCTGCATTTGATTGCATAACCAAGTTAAACTGAGAACTACCTGCCCCAATGTTGAGATTTAAATTTTTTTTTTGTGTAAGGAAAGAAAACTCCTACTTCTAGGCTCGAAGGATTAACGAGGGATTATCTTCCTTATTTCTCCAGTATTCGGGAATTGAAACAATGCTTTATATCATCGGCAAGGTTTAATTGGCAGCATACCACAGCAATTATGAACACGAGGTTTTCATCATCCTCCCCAATCTTTGTTTAAACAAACAGTTGAATAAAGGGAGTGAAACAAGGTGAAGGTATATTTTGTATTTTTGTATGGCGATAAAAATATATGAGTGAAACGAATGGACTTAATCAAAAAGATGCACAAACATTTCATTAACCTCGCCAATTTGAAAATACAACACAGCTTATAAGCAAAAACAGATTCAAATACGCAAAGAAAATACAACAAAAAAGCTGAAACAGTCTAAAGTTTACCAGCCTCAGGGAACTGGGCTTTCCTTCTCGACTTGCCAAACTGAGATAGTCATCTTCAAAACTGATTGTCGAAATCCGTCTGAGAATTATCTTCACATCCACTCTCGCCAATTTCTTCCTCTTCAGGGTCTGATGAATCTGCTCGATTAGGTAAATGACTGTTGATTTGAATTCCTTGAGGCGTGAATGAGATCATCTCAGAATCAAGCAGCATCTGAACCTTGCTTCTGAGTACCTTACAGTCTTCGGTCGAATGCCCCTGTGCCCCAGCGTGGTAGTCACATCGGGCATTGGCATCAAAGCCTGGTGGGTATGGAGGGATCACTGGATCTATCCCTTTTGGCACTATCAATCCCCCTTTGATTAAATATGGCAGGAACTGACTGTATGGTATTGGCAACGGAGTGAAATTCCTCTCTGGCTTCTTTGGCCTTTGTCGTGCATGCTGACGTGGCTGACGGCGGTAGGACCGTTGATACAGAGGGGGTCTTCGATTTGTAGAAGAATATTGTCCATGTGGAGAGATTGGTGTCTGATACAAAGACCCAAAAGGTTGCTGACGCTGAACACTTGAGTTGTAGAAGCGCTGAGGTATTTGGGATTCCCATATAGAATTACTTTCCTTCTCCCATTCTGCTTGAGAACTGACAACAGATTTATTCTCACCGGCCGGGATATTCGGGATGCCTCGGATCTTTCCTTTCTAGAGACCACTCTCAATGTGTTCTCCAACTTTTACCAATTCAGAAAAGTTTGATGTCACAGTGCTAAACAACTTTTCTCGGTATATACCTTGCAAAGTATCCACGAACCAGTCAACCAATTCCTTGTCCGAAAGTGGTGGTTGAACACGAGTAGCTACTTCTCTCCACCTCTGAGCATACTTTCTGAAGGACTTATTTTATTCTTGAGATAAGTCTAGCAAATGTAGGCAGCTGGGAGCCAAATCAAGATTGTAGTTGTATTGCTTCACAAAGGCACTAGCTAGGTCTGACCATGATTGGACATGACTACTCTCTAGCTGCATATACCAATTCAGTGATGCTCTATTTAGACTGTTTTGGAAACAATGGATCATGATTTTGTCATTACGGACATGTAAAGTCATTTTTCTACAAAACATCACCAAATGCTGCTTTGGACAACTATCCCCTTTATACTTCTCAAACTTCGGCGTTTTGAACTTAGGAGGTATCACGAGGTCGGGTACCAAACACATGTCCAAAGCATTCAGATCAACAGTGTCGCGACTTTCAATGGCATCAAGTTTCTTTTCCAAGGCACGACATTTTTCCATTAGCTCAATGTCTCGTGGATCCTGGGTTTTCATCACAGGGACCACTTCTTGGGAATCTGACTCGGAGAATGCAAAACTGCGATATTCCATAGCATCAATAGAAGAAGAATATCCATCTTGGACAATGGCATATTCTTGTATAAACTGGTTCTCAACAGGAATCTGCACAGGTTGAGCTTGGGCAACATTGTTCACAAACATACCCTGAATATTGGCATCTCTTTTTGCCAAGGCTGCCATAATCTGATCCAACTGGCTTCTTAACAAGTCGAAATCCGCTCTGGTCACAAACTGGTTCTGCTCCTCCGAATTCATGATCCCTTAAAAGCTTTTTCAAGTCCAATGCTGGCTTCAGGAGGTCAGCTGGGTTACAGACAAAGGATGGATGAGACTCAAAACTGAGAAATGCAAATGCAAGCCAAATGGCTTCAAGGAACTCAAAGGCGAGCTGCAAACATGTTCGGGAAAACTGAAAAGTTTTGTTTTAAAATCTAAGATCCCGATTGATCTTTGAAAAGAAAAGAACGTCTGAGTTCATTGAAACCAAATGGTTATCATGAGATGTATGCAATGCACAAAACACGGGCACACAAAAACACAAACACATGCACACACAACAGCACCCAAGTCCTAGGTTTAGGGGTTACGAGCATGGAGTCAAAGGTCTACCCATCCCAAAGGTATGTACTATGGTTTTCACCTGCCGAACAAGGTTCTAAAAGGTTCCCAGAGTCTACGATCCATCTTTCGGATATTATCAACTTTCCAAATACTTGGTAATCAACAATATTCTCAAGAGAATCTCGTCTGAGTGTAGTATCGCGTAGCAACTAATTCAAAAATAGACTTTTTCATAGTCCCCGCACTACATCTAAAAGGCTAAGTGGGGGTAAGGGTAACTAAAGGTCATAAGTATCCCTAGCACCAAGGTCGAAGTGGCAACGCCTTCACGATTGCTCGTTCAACATATACCAACTCCGAGAGGGCCTCAACTGAGTGTGGAATCTCAAGTCAACTCTTTTGGGAATCGACTCCCTCAAAGTCTCCTTGACTATATCCACTATCCTATCATAAGTGCACTCAAGTCCGGGTTAGGACTTATCTCACCACTCAATAGTAGCACCCTGCACACAGAAGATCCCAAGCAAAACAGGTATACAGATATGTTCAAGCATAGTAAACAAACATAAATAACACAAGTAAAACAAGGTGGGCTTAACCCTCAAAAGTAAGCTTATATCCCCAGTGAAGTCGCCATTTCTGTTGCGGTGAAAATCGGATAACAAGCTATTAATTAACTCGCATCATTTTTCTTTTACAACCGACTTTGATTTATCCAAAGGAAAGGTTCAAGATCATTAGAGAAACCTAAAGGGGGGAGATCTAAGGTTCGGGGGTTGGTTACGCCTAGGGAAGGTATTAGCACCCTAAACATCCGTAATACTCTACGGGAGCCTCTTGTTTTAATGTTATCTTATGTTTGCTAAAGGTTGTATGCTAAAGGTTGATACCCTAGGGGGTAGTATCTAAGTATACTCGACAAAGCATCGTACTTTGCGCCTACGTATCCTCGGGTATAGAATCAGAGTATGCGTAGTTCTACTTCTACTGAATGATTTACTGTGGTCAATATTCAGAGGGGAAATGAGTGTGAACTCATTGTAGAGTATAAGAACTCTCTAAGTCTAGTTATGATGGTCCTATGTTGAAGTTTTAGTCAATAGGGAAGGTGAGTATTCATTAGGATGAATATCACCAAGAGTGTAAGAACTCTCTCCTAAGGCTAGTTATAACTTATTGGTTCTCAGGAGGCCAAGAAGCGAAAGTCATCTCCTAAGAGGCTACTAAGGTAAGATGGGGGCTATGACTTTAAGAGTCAACATTAATCACCTTCCTTTGGAATGGGGAAAAAGATAGTTGTAAAAATCCTAGAAGCTAACAAGTTAATAATTCAAATAAGATGATGTAAGAAGATATGGATAAGATAATGATGCGAAATAAAGTCAAGATGTTAGTGCAAAGTTGAATCATACATATATTAGACAAAGATCAATCATGATATGTAGACAACATAGTATGAGGAATAAGAAAGTGCAATTAAAAATCCTAATAAACACTTATGATCTAATCATGCATAAAGGCCTTAAAAAATTAATATTTTTACTAATTTCTTTTTATATCCATAAAATAGACATGTTAAGGAGCATTTTGCAAAAAGAATGGATTAAAAAGAGTGAAAAACAAACAAGTTAAGATATTTTGAAAATGGAGCATAAACTTTAAAAATAAGAAAAACAACAAGTGCTAAAAAAAATGAGGAAATGCCACACCTAGGGGTTGAACCCAGGTCCTCACGTGTACAACCCAAAACAAGGACCAACCAAGCTATGCGCGCGCGTTGAACAATGATGGAAACGCAAATATATATTGTAAACCAGGCGAAATTCACCAAAATAAATAAAAGACCGGGGCGAGGGGATTCGAACCCCAGTCCTTTAGGTTCAAGGCGCGGCTTACATACCGCTGGGGTGGCTATACATCCAATGTATACGCCCACCCCAATACTATATAATACAAGCTTTGTATCAAAACGCTATTCTTAAAACCACATGAAAATGTAATACTGCACTTAATAAAACCGGTCAACTAGTATTTAAGTCACTAAATGCCAAACACACTTGGACCAATCATGCTGTCCTATGCTCCTTCACACATGCAGACGCACAACAACCAAATTACAATGCAAATACGCAAGCACCTGTAGCAATATATTAAGATACACACACGATATTATACACACAGATTATACAATTATTTGCGCACTCTGTAGAACAAAAACCTTATAATGTCGTGAGATTACACAAACGGATCCCCATGGCTAAACCTCTCTCGTTCGACCCTCTTCAACTTCTCTACCAAAAACAAGGAAAAAGAAGCAACATTCCATCATATCCAAAACGTAGGGCCATAAGATCCTTAAACCAAGGCCAGGCAACAACCAAAATGTGAATGGAAACCAAATAAAAGGAAACACACACAGGCCATACACTGCCAAAAATATGCAGTAACGTAAACCACAACCTGTACCTATAATGGTGGCACGAACACATACAAGCCGGCATAAACGATACGTGAACTAAGCTTTGTAACTGAACATGGTGACACACATACTAACTATGCCTTATCATTAGAACGATAAACACAATAAGCTGACATAATGAATCATTAACGAAGGGAACACATGAATTATATATTATTGTTAGCCTACCATGATGATATATAAATATGAAACATAAGGGAACAAACAACATTAAGGACTATAATCAGTAGGAAATCACATGAACATGTTATCACTTAACCAAGAACATACAGGAGTCATGGAAATAACACATATGAGAGGGTGAAGAGTAATACGGATACCCCTATTTGCAGCACGTAGCGTTGTGGTCGAAAACCTCGTGACCGTCGAACTTGTATGCCGGCTGTGATGTTGGTGGCTTGGATGGAAATAGAGTGTTTATGATGTGAATGGAAACAGTGGTATGTGGATGGTGATAAGCAGCATGAACAGTTGTTGTGTCGTGTGTAAGGTCGATCCGCAGCATATGCGAGGGAGAGAAGATAGGGGTAAGGTTTTTATACAAAAAGGAAAGAAAAGTTGATGCTGTTGTTTCGAATTTCACAGCAGGGTGGTGTGTTGTTCTTCATGCGTTGGTGTTGGTCCCTCCCTTGTTAGTGAATGGTTCTCTCTATTTATGCTTCAACACAAGGTAAGCTTTCAAATACTACCGTTAGCTTGTGAGATTTGAAATGAAAGAGTCGTTCTGATTCGCAAGGACATGTTGGTAAGCATGAAAAGAGGAGGAGAGTGCAGCCAGGAAGCATGGGTTGTCATTGTGTTACAGAGGTTTTCGTACGGTTTTTGAACAAGGTCACAACAACTTACAACAACTTGCACTTTATTTGAATTGATTTTACATGATGGGCTTGGTACAAAAAAACGTGAAATGGGCTTATGGTTTGGCTTGGAAACTTGGCTAAACTTGGTTTTTTGTGTGTTTGCTTTGAAATTAACCAATTATGATTCAAAAATTGCACACGGTGGACCAATTGGTGAGAAATGGAAATGTTTCTTTTTCTTAATTTTGAATTAATAAAATGATTGATAATAACAATAATAAACTAATTAATATTCTAAATTAAAATTAGTTAGAAAAATAAACTAAATGAATAATTAATCTAATTAATTAAAACTAATTATTAAAATTAACTTAAATTAAGATTAATTTAAATTAATAAAAATAAAACAACTTAAATATAAATGAAATAAAAATAGGCCATATTGAAATTAAACTAACATAAAAACAAATAAAAGCTAAGATAATTATTAAATTAAAATATAGAGAAAGATAATAAAACATCAACTAGCAGAAAAATGAGGGTAAAAATTTGGGGTACAACAATTGCCCCTATTTATATATCTTCACCTGATGACATGAGAGATGAAGATCCTCATGTAATCAACAGTGAAAGATATTTAAATACAGATGACCGAAAATTTTGCCCTCAGATGCACACATATGCAATGCAACAATCATGATGCCAAGAAGATGCAAAGATGCAGACACAACAAGACACCAAAGAAGGAAGAGCTGCCAACACAGAGGGAAGCTTCACTGGGGAAGCAAAGAAGGTTAGTATCCACAAGGAACAATTCCTTGGGATGCGAGGTAACCAACAAAAGAGACTCACTGGGGAGACTCCAAAGAAACACTAGGGAAAAGACCATAGGCAATCTCCACTGGGGAAAAAACCGGGGAGATAGACTATTGGGAATTAAACAAACCCACACTCTTCCTGGGCATGAAACCAGAAAGAAAATCCTGATCTGGGGCTCAGCCCAAAAAGACAGACAACCAAGCAAAGACTTCCTGGGGATTCTTATACCGAAGAGTTCAAGATGGGATCTTCAAGAAAAGCCAGAAAGACAGAGACAAACTCTGCGCACCAGATAGGAGTCTTATAAGGTTGAAGAAATTTGTTCCAAGAAGCTTAGCTTAAAGCAAGTTTTCAAAAATCCAAGGTAAGGGTTCAATGTCCGACACGATTCGAACAAGAACAAGTTTTAAAACACAAGACAATGCTTGACACGATTCAAACAAAGTCCAAGTTCAAATTTGACATGATTCAAACAAGAACAAGTTTTAAAACACAAGACAATGCTTGACACGATTCAAACAAAGTCCAAGTTCAAGTTTGACACGATTCAAACAAGAACAAGTTTTAAAACACAAGACAATGCTTGACACGATTCAAACAAAGTCCAAGTTCAAGTTTGACACGATTCAAACAAGAACAAGTTTTAAAAATCTTTAATGTTAAACTTCTTGGGGAACAGCAAAAGGTTTAAAGATTCAAATTTGGCGCGCAAAGGTCAAGACCGAACAAGCACGACGCAAACAAAGAAAGCCGATAATGTCTTTACTTCGTTGGGGAAATAAAGACAAACACAAACAACAGACCACAAGCAAAACGGAGCACAAAGAGTCAAAATCTGGCACTCAAAGGTGGTGACCGAACGTAAGCCTAACTTAGGCAAAGATTTTGGACGTACCGGGAATGTTTTTACTCCACTGGGGAAGTAAAGGTTCACATCGTCAAAGGATAGACGGTAAGGGATAATTGAATCGAAGGTTTACATCACCAAAGGATTGATGGAAGAAAAAACGGGCATCGTCAAAGGATTGATGGAAAAAGCAGTTGATCAAAATGCGACATCACAAAAGGGTTGATGGAGAAAACAATTGATTCAATAAAGAATGACATCATCAAAGGGGTTGATGGAAGAAAAAAAACTGGCATCGTCAAAGGATTGACGGAAAACACAGTTGATCAAAAACAAAGATTGACATCATCAAAAGGGTTGATGGAAAGAAACTGACATCGTCAAAGAATTGACGGAAAAAGCTGACATCGTCAAAGGATTAACGGAGAAAAAATTTGATTGAAGGTAAAATCAAGGACGGATAAGCTTCTCGTGAGAGAGATTGCCACTAATTGTTGGGTATAAATTCCAAAGATATGTTGGTATTACAACACTGCTGGAGAAATAAGTTTGTCCTCAATGGGGATTTGAAAAAGAATCTTCCTGCGAGACAACGTGCAAAATAAATGTACAATCAAAAGTAGGTTCGGAAACCACACCTGCCGGGGACCAAAGTTCAATCTAGGAACAAACTAGAAAGAAACGGCCAAACAAGACCCCAATTGAGGAATGAACTCAAATGGGGATTTATCTTATCCAAATGTGGAAAAGATAACTGAAACAACCATCATCTGCGAGGATATAACTCTGTGGGGATTTCAAGAATGGATGGGCATTTTATGCCTAGGGTTGACAACTCTATTGGAGAGAATAGACAAACCCCGTCACTTGGGGAGATAAACACCAAAGTGAACCAAAACAAGTAAACACCAGAAAAAGAAGCAGAAATGCTAAGATGATAAGATGCTATGCACATGAGTGCTTATGCCATGCTTATGCTCATGCTGACAAAACAGACAGAAAGCGAAACTGGAGAGGAAAACGTCTCGACAAAGGACACCCAGCCAAACTCAACAGGTTTGACCAATACTGGGGATGAAGAAGAATCAACAACTTCACTGGTGTAAAGGGTATCCCACTTGAGGTATAACATCATGAGGATTGCCATCGTGAGCTTGATCTCTTTTCATGGAGAATTATTAAGATTAGTTGAAGTAATAGCTTATTGGGGAGCTAGCAAGGAATATCACAAGAACAAAGTAGTTCTGCATCCTACTAGCGTAATGATCATCTTCAAATCTTATCTGCCCCAGGCTATATTGTTTTTCAGAAGAGGATAACAAGAGGATTTTATAAAAGAATTGGCATACAAGGTGTTTCAATATCTTCAAACTCTTGGAGAGATCTTGGCGTAACTGCCCCAGATTAACTGCATTCACACAACAAGGTCCTTGAACTTGCTTCAGACCGGTGCTTGACGATTTAGGGAACAAACTTGCCCCTGTCAACTTGGTTGATCTATGAAAATGTCGTTAACTTTTAGAGATTTGCCTGAATCTCGACCTGATTGCCCCTGATTAACTGATAGGTAATCAAAAGGATTTTACAGAAGAACTGGTACACCAGATGCTTCAAACTTTTGAAAAGGTTTATGAGCCTTGACATAACTACCTCTGTTCAACTGTATTCGTAATACTCAAACTGTAGTAGAAATGACTAGGGAACAAAACTTGCCCCTGCTGATGGGTCACTGGAGTCCACACTTGTCATAAGATGACTTGGAGAATACTTGTTCTAGTATCTTGAACTTTGACGAGCTCTGCCGCTAATTCGGTAGATTGGCAAATCCTTCCGCTTGGTTGCCCCTGATTGAGCCTCCTTTATCAAGTCAAATCCCTAGCTGACTACATTTGTTGGGATTTCTTTGATATCGAATTGTTTTTACAAACAAGTATTGTTCATTTAAAATTGGAAATTTCAATGCAAAATTCATACAAGCTTTTGAAAACAACTTTTATTTGATGAAACACACGCGGTGGAATGATTAAATCAAAAACAAAGATGGACCTAGTCAGAGGAAGTGATCAACACACGCAAATAACAAAGATTATTAGGAGTCAGGTTAATCAACCTTGCTGTAGTATGCTTTTCAAAACAACCTTACCTCAATTAGGTCTTTTAGGGGTTGTAATGTGGCCTGGTTCACGGTTTTATGAAACAAAGGATAAAGGCTCAAAGTTTATTTGTCCCCACCCAATCTTCGTGATGAACTCCGATCCTACACTCAGTTAACTCAAGCTATACATTCAAGTTTCCAAAGGTTAGGAAGTCACTTGATTTGAGAGCTGACTGGCGTTTTACACGAAGCGCCTGCATTTGATTGCATAACCAAGTTAAACTGAGAACTACCTGCCCCAATGTTGAGATTTAAGGTTTTTTTTTGTGTAAGGAAAGAAAACTCCTACTTCTAGGCTCGAAGGATTAACGAGGGATTATCTTCCTTATTTCTCCAGTATTCAGGAATTGAAACAATGCTTTATATCATCGGCAAGGTTTAATTGGCAGCATACCACAGCAATTATGAACACGAGGTTTTCATCATCCTCCCCAATCTTTGTTTAAACAAACAGTTGAATAAAGGGAGTGAAACAAGGTGAAGGTATATTTTGTATTTTTGTATGGCGATAAAAATATATGAGTGAAACGAATGGACTTAATCAAAAAGATGCACAAACATTTCATTAACCTCGCCAATTTGAAAATACAACACAGCTTATAAGCAAAAACAGATTCAAATACGCAAAGAAAATACAACAAAAAAGCTGAAACAGTCTAAAGTTTGCCAGCCTCAGGGAACTGGGCTTTCCTTCTCGACTTGCCAAACTGAGATAGTCATCTTCAAAACTGATTGTCGAAATCCGTCTGAGAATTATCTTCACATCCACTCTCGACAATTTCTTCCTCTTCAGGGTCTGATGAATCTGCTCGATTAGGTAAATGACTGTTGATTTGAATTCCTTGAGGCGTGAATGAGATCATCTCAGAATCAAGCAGCATCTGAACCTTGCTTCTGAGTACCTTACAGTCTTCGGTCGAATGCCCCTGTGCCCCAGCGTGGTAGTCACATCGGGCGTTGGCATCAAAGCCTGGTGGGTATGGAGGGATCACTGGATCTATCCCTTTTGGCACTATCAATCCCCCTTTGATTAAATATGGCAGGAACTGACTGTATGGTATTGGCAACGGAGTGAAATTCCTCTCTGGCTTCTTTGGCCTTTGTCGTGCATGCTGACGTGGCTGACAGCGGTAGGACCGTTGATACAGAGGGGGTCTTCGATTTGTAGAAGAATATTGTCCACGTGGAGAGATTGGTGTCTGATGCAAAGACCCAAAAGGTTGCTGACGCTGAACACTTGAGTTGTAGAAGCGCTGAGGTATTTGGGATTCCCATATAGAATTACTTTCCTTCTCCCATTCTGCTTGAGAACTGACAACAGATTTATTCTCACCGGCCGGGATATTCGGGATGCCTCGGATCTTTCCTTTCTAGAGACCACTCTCAATGTGTTCTCCAACTTTTACCAATTCAGAAAAGTTTGATGTCACAGTGCTAAACAACTTTTCTCGGTATATACCTTGCAAAGTATCCACGAACCAGTCAACCAATTCCTTGTCCGAAAGTGGTGATTGAACACGAGTAGCTACTTCTCTCCACCTCTGAGCATACTTTCTGAAGGACTTATTTTATTCTTGAGATAAGTCTAGCAAATGTAGGCAGCTGGGAGCCAAATCAAGATTGTAGTTGTATTGCTTCACAAAGGCACTAGCTAGGTCTGACCATGATTGGACATGACTACTCTCTAGCTGCATATACCAATTCAGTGATGCTCTATTTAGACTGTTTTGGAAACAATGGATCATGATTTTGTCATTACGGACATGTAAAGTCATTTTTCTACAAAACATCACCAAATGCTGCTTTGGACAACTATCCCCTTTATACTTCTCAAACTTCGGCGTTTTGAACTTAGGAGGTATCACGAGGTCGGGTACCAAACACATGTCCAAAGCATTCAGATCAACAGCGTCGCGACTTTCAATGGCATCAAGTTTCTTTTCCAAGGCACGACATTTTTCCATTAGCTCAATGTCTCGTGGATCCTGGGTTTTCATCACAGGGACCACTTCTTGGGAATCTGACTCGGAGAATGCAAAACTGCGATATTCCATAGCATCAATAGAAGAAGAATGTCCATCTTGGACAATGGCATATTCTTGTATAAACTGGTTCTCAACAGGAATCTGCACAGGTTGAGCTTGGGCAACATTGTTCACAAACATACCCTGAATATTGGCATCTCTTTTTGCCAAGGCTGCCATAATCTGATCCAACTGGCTTCTTAACAAGTCGAAATCCGCTCTGGTCACAAACTGGTTCTGCTCCTCCGAATTCATGATCCCTTAAAATCTTTTTCAAGTCCAATGCTGGCTTCAGGAGGTCAGCTGGGTTACAGACAAAGGATGGATGAGACTCAAGACTGAGAAATGCAAATTCAAGCCAAATGGCTTCAAGAAACTCAAAGGCGAGCTGCAAACATGTTCGGGAAAACTGAAAAGTTTTGTTTTAAAATCTAAGATCCCGATTGATCTTTGCAAAGAAAAGAACGTCTGAGTTCATTGAAACCAAATGGTTATCATGAGATGTATGCAATGCACAAAACACGGGCACACAAAAACACAAACACATGCATACACAACAGCACCCAAGTCCTAGGTTTAGGGGTTACGAGCATGGAGTCAAAGGTTTACCCATCCCAAAGGTATGTACTATGGTTTTCACCTACCGAACAAGGTTCTAAAAGGTTCCCAGAGTCTACGATCCATCTTTCGGATATTATCAACTTTCCAAATACTTGGTAATCAACAATATTCTCAAGAGAATCTCGTATGAGTGTAGTATCGCGTAGCAACTAATTCAAAAATAAACTTTTTCATAGTCCCCGCACTACATCTAAAAGGCTAAGTGGGGGTAAGGGTAACTAAAGGTCATCAGTATCCCTAGCACCAAGGTCGAAGTGGCAACGCCTTCACGATTGCTCGTTCAACATATACCAACTCCGAGAGGGCCTCAACTGAGTGTGGAATCTCAAGTCAACTCTTTTGGGAATCGACTCCCTCAAAGTCTCCTTGATTATATCCACTATCCTATCATAAGTGCACTCAAGTCCGAGTTAGGACTTATCTCACCACTCAATAGTAGCACCCTGCACACAGAAGATCCCAAGCAAAACAGGTATACAGATATGTTCAAGCATAGTAAACAAACATAAATAACACAAGTAAAACAAGGCGGGCTTAACCCTCAAAAGTAAGCTTATATCCCCAGTGAAGTCGCCATTTCTGTTGCGGTGAAAATCGGATAACAAGCTATTAATTAACTCGCATCATTTTTCTTTTACAACCGACTTTGATTTATCCAAAGGAAAGGTTCAAGATCATTAGAAAAACCTAAAGGGGGGAGATCTAAGGTTCGGGGGTTGGTTACGCCTAGGGAAGGTATTAGCACCCTAAACATCCGTAGTACTCTACGGGAGCCTCTTGTTTTAATGTTATCTTATGTTTGCTAAAGGTTGTATGCTAAAGGTTGATACCCTAGGGGGTAGTATCTAAGTATACTCGACAAAGCATCGTACTTTGCGCCTACGTATCCTCGGGTATAGAATCAGAGTATGTGTAGTTCTACTTCTACTGAATGATTTACTGTGGTCAATATTCAGAGGGGAAATGAGTGTGAACTCATTGTAGAGTATAAGAACTCTCTAAGTCTAGTTATGATGGTCCTATGTTGAAGTTTTAGTCAATAGGGAAGGTGAGTATTCATTAGGATGAATATCACCAAGAGTGTAAGAACTCTCTCCTAAGGCTAGTTATAACTTATTGGTTCTCAGGAGGCCAAGAAGCGAAAGTCATCTCCTAAGAGGCTACTAAGGTAAGATGGGGGCTATGACTTTAAGAGTCAACATTAATCACCTTCCTTTGGAATGGGGAAAAAGATAGTTGTAAAAATCCTAGAAGCTAACAAGTTAATAATTCAAATAAGATGATGTAAGAAGATATGGATAAGATAATGATGCGAAATAAAGTCAAGATGTTAGTGCAAAGTTGAATCATACATATATTAGACAAAGATCAATCATGATATGTAGACAACATAGTATGAGGAATAAGAAAGTGCAATTAAAAATCCTAATAAACACTTATGATCTAATCATGCATAAAGGCCTTAAAAAATTAATATTTTTACTAATTTCTTTTTATATCCATAAAATAGACATGTTAAGGAGCATTTTACAAAAAGAATGGATTAAAAAGAGTGAAAAACAAACAAGTTAAGATATTTTGAAAATGGAGCATAAACTTTAAAAATAAGAAAAACAACAAGTGCTAAAAAAAATGAGGAAATGCCACACCTAGGGGTTGAACCCAGGTCCTCACGTGTACAACCCAAAACAAGGACCAACCAAGCTATGCGCGCACGTTGAACAATGATGGAAACGCAAATATATATTGTAAACCAGGCAAAATTCAGCAAAATAAATAAAAGACCGGGGCGAGGGGATTCGAACCCCAGTCCTTTAGGTTCAAGGCGCGGCTTACATACCGCTGGGGTGGCTATACATCCAATGTATACACCCACCCCAATACTATATAATACAAGCTTTGTATCAAAACGCTATTCTTAAAACCACATGAAAATGTAATACTGCACTTAATAAAACCGGTCAACTAGTATTTAAGTCACTAAATGCCAAACACACTTGGACCAATCATGCTGTCCTATGCTCCTTCACACATGCAGACGCACAACAACCAAATTACAATGCAAATACGCAAGCACCTGTAGCAATATATTAAGATACACACACGATATTATACACACAGATTATACAATTATTTGCGCACTTTGTAGAACAAAAACCTTATAATGTCGTGAGATTACACAAACGGATCCCCATGGCTAAACCTCTCTCGTTCGACCCTCTTCAACTTCTCTACCAAAAACAAGGAAAAAGAAGCAACATTCCATCATATCCAAAACGTAGGGCCATAAGATCCTTAAACCAAGGCCAGGCAACAACCAAAATGTGAATGGAAACCAAATAAAAGGAAACACACACAGGCCATACACTGCCAAAAATATGCAGTAACGTAAACCACAACCTGTACCTATAATGGTGGCACGAACACATACAAGCCGGCATAAACGATACGTGAACTAAGCTTTGTAACTGAACATGGTGACACACATACTAACTATGCCTTATCATTAGAACGATAAACACAATAAGCTGACATAATGAATCATTAACGAAGGGAACACATGAATTATATATTATTGTTAGCCTACCATGATGATATATAAATATGAAACATAAGGGAACAAACAACATTAAGGACTATAATCAGTAGGAAATCACATGAACATGTTATCACTTAACCAAGAACATACAGGAGTCATGGAAATAACACATATGAGAGGGTGAAGAGTAATACGGATACCCCTATTTGCAGCACGTAGCGTTGTGGTCGAAAACCTCGTGACCGTCGAACTTGTATGCCGGCTGTGATGTTGGTGGCTTGGATGGAAATAGAGTGTTTATGATGTGAATGGAAACAGTGGTATGTGGATGGTGATAAGCAGCATGAACAGTTGTTGTGTCGTGTGTAAGGTCGATCCGCAGCATATGCGAGGGAGAGAAGATAGGGGTAAGGTTTTTATGCAAAAAGGAAAGAAAAGTTGATGTTGTTGTTTCGAGTTTCACAGCAGGGTGGTGTGTTGTTCTTCATGCGTTGGTGTTGGTCCCTCCCTTGTTAGTGAATGGTTCTCTCTATTTATGCTTCAACACAAGGTAAGCTTTCAAATACTACCGTTAGCTTGTGAGATTTGAAATGAAAGAGCCGTTCTGATTCGCAAGGACATGTTGGTAAGCATGAAAAGAGGAGCAGAGTGCAGCCTGGAAGCATGGGTTGTCATTGTGTTACAGAGGTTTTCGTACGGTTTTTGAACAAGGTCACAACAACTTACAACAACTTGCACTTTATTTGAATTGATTTTACATGATGGGCTTGGTACAAAAAAACGTGAAATGGGCTTATGGTTTGGCTTGGAAACTTGGCTAAACTTGGTTTTTTGTGTGTTTGGTTTGAAATTAACCAATTATGATTCAAAGATTGCACACGGTGGACCAATTGGTGAGAAATGGAAATGTTTCTTTTTCTTAATTTTGAATTAATAAAATGATTGATAATAACAATAATAAACTAATTAATATTCTAAATTAAAATTAGTTAGAAAAATAAACTAAATGAATAATTAATCTAATTAATTAAAACTAATTATTAAAATTAACTTAAATTAAGATTAATTTAAATTAATAAAAATAAAACAACTTAAATATAAATGAAATAAAAATAGGCCATATTGAAATTAAACTAACATAAAAACAAATAAAAGCTAAAATAATTATTCAATTAAAATATAGAGAAAGATAATAAAACAACAACTAGCAGAAAAATGAGGGTAAAAATTTGGGGTACAACAACTAGCTACTTTTCTGTTCAAGAGCAATCAGTTTCAAGCATCCTACTTGAATGCACATTGTGAAACCAACCAATTGCCACCTTTTGATTTACCTCACTCATCTTCAGAACTCCCACAAGATACACTGGTCCACCAAAGAAAACAGATCTTCAAGTCACATGAACTACTTGCCCCATAGCAAGGCATCTTGGATCCACCAAGTCTCTTAGTCATGTAACATCTTCCCATCCACAACTCCCGCAAACTGCATGAGATAGACCTTTTGAAGCATCCATAACTTCCATTCTCCTGTAGATCACCTTATCTTAAGCTGATGTGCCACATCACCAACTGAGACTTCTGATGTTAAGCTAGATGTCAGAACATTCTGATATGACATCCAACTGTTGAATTCAGCTTCTCCTTCTGCCACTTAGAAGAACCTCCTCCCATCGCAGAACAAGAGTTCCATGCTCTCATAGACTTGATTCAACAACCAAGTTTGAGTAGACAACCTCCATCCTTCTTTGAAACTCCAAAGACTTCACACATGCCACGTCTGAATCTTCAGAAAATAAGTAGTCCAAGACTACACCATAGCCATACCAAATAATGCTACTTTCCTCAGTAGAGCAGACTGTAGAAAGTCAGAGATAACTGCCACTTAACTTTGACTTTCAACAAAAAGAGCAAGATCCATGCTCCAAAGCACCTAGATCAGAAATAAACTGATCCAAGCTGTAACCATCAAGATTATGATGTCTTCATCTTCATCTTCAACAGCATCAAAGTCCAGACTAGTTTCTTGTCAGGAAACTCTCCAGAGAACACATGCTTCTGTCACACCCGACTGAAGCCATTTCTTAGGTCACCACCTAAGACTAAAACAGATGCTAAAGGGTTTGCAGTACCCCTCCCATGATTCTGCACAAACTCTGATGATGAGATGTTCCAACATCTTGTTGAACATCGGCAATCTTGACTTTCAAGGATAATCAATTAAATACTTGTGGATTCCACAAATAGCAATTGATCTTGAATCCTTGTACAATAACCCTTCTTCACTGTTGTAGCTGAGCTCCACCAGATCATGTCATGAACACTTATAAAGTATTCAATCTTTTTGCAAGTATCTTCTTCAAGGACAATGTTGAGATACCAAGGCTGCCACCCTTGACTCAAGTAACTAAGACTTTATCTGAACAAATCTTATTTACCTCAACAATTCTTCAATCATATTGGATCCACTCTTAGGGTCAAGAGATATGAATCCTTCCTTGCTATTTTGGGATGGTGAAAATAAATCACCTCCACTTTCTTCAGATTGTGTTTCAAAGAAACACCTTCTAGTCAGAAGAGTAACGAGAAGACTCCAGATACACGACATAGATGCCTTTATGGGTGGACTTGTGAAAATTCTCAAGTATCTTTGACAACCTAGTCGGCCAATAATTTATCAAACTCCTAGAGCAAGAACCTAATAAACTTAAACTCAACTCCTCTCCTCTTTAACTGACTTCAACTCCACCAAGAAACCAAGCTTCCAAGTACCAAGTCATCATACCAGATATCTAACCACAACTCCTTTCACTCCATCGCTCCTGACTTTGGAATAAAAGAATGCAGATATCTTCAAATATAGAGGCCGACGATTGAGTAACAACTCCAGAATCCCATAATTCTAGAGCTCTTCCATCAGAAACACATGCAGCGGAACCACCAAGGAACAGATCAGGCTTGCCCTAATAAGATGTCATAACATCTTATAAGACACACCAACAAGAGAACTAGCCACTTCTCCTGTAGTTGTTGTAGAATTTCCTCAGCAACATGAACAACCTTCGGGTTGCTCCCTTAGATCCCGAACATCCATCTCATCCATTAATACCCTTGAGTATGTCTGAGTTGATTAATCTGATCTTAAAAACTCCGCCATGTTTAATGGCCAGAAAGTATCTCACAAAGATCTCATCCAGAACCAGACATGATGCCTGCTCTGATACCAATTGAAATTCTGGCCTATGCAGACAGCAGATGTCCTAACACATGTTAAGACATTGTGCTACATAATCATTTAAACTCAGAGGCGCAACAACAGACTGATACCTTGAATATCTGAACTACACACTTACAAATGTCACAACATCTGATCCAACATGTTTATCATAAACTCTAACAAAAAACATAAATCTGCAGAATGATAAATAACACAGTAATTTTTAACCCAGTTCGGTGCAACTCACCTACATCTGGGGGATACCAATCCAGGAAGAAGACTCCACTATCTGTAGACTGTTGCAAAGTTAAAATCCCCCGTTTAAAACTTCATACCTAACAACTACCCAATGAACATCTTTACCAAGGCTAAACCCAAATGTTTACAACCCTGATATGAGATACCCCACTCACTTCCCTTAATCACCAACTGTGATTTCTACATCATCCCTATCAATACAGAAATCTGTCAAGCTTTCTTGACAAACAAGCTAACTTGAATTTGCTTAAAAGCTTCATCCAAGAACAATACATAATCCAACACCTCAAGGCTTATGGATCTGTGCGACACCTATATCTACCACAGCGTATCAACTGATGCAAAGGGAGACTTACAACCTAGAGAGCCAACGACTCTCAAAACCCTAAACCCTTGTTTCTTACACAAGAAAGCAAGGTTACAAAAGGCGTACTAAGGCATATCAAAACCTAGTTCTAAGTCTTCTATTTATAGGCTTCTGCTTCCTTGGGCTTCAATCTTCAGTCCTTGATTCGTGCACCAATTTCTCCTTGAGTGTTGCAGCAGTTTAAAAACTAACTTAAGCCATTCAGTCCAGGATGTCAAGATGCATGTTAAGACATCTTGTTCGACATCACGTCTTCAGCAGAATTATTTAGCTTGATCTCATTGTTGAGTTAACAATTATGTTTTACCAAAATTTGTTCAAAAACCCAGAGCTTTCAGATAAAAAGAGTGGAAAAACTAAGGGTTCTTGCTATAACTGTGGGAAAGTCGGTCACTATAAGCCGGATTGTCCATTGTTGAAGAAGGACAAAGGTAAGGACAAAAGTCATCACGGGAAGAAACAATCAAAACCAAGAAGAGCCTATATCGCTTGGGAAAGCGATAGTGAATCATCTAGTGCTGAAAGTTCAAGTGACAAAGGAGAATTCGTCAATCTTTGCCTTTCCGCTCACCAAAGGAAAAAGAACAAAAAGGTAAGACACTCTAAGTACGATAACTCTAATTTAATGTCTTATTCTGAACTACAACGTGTGTTTGATACTCTACACTATGAGGCCATGGAAGCCTTTAAACGGTTAGCTTCAAATAAACAAATATTTTCTCATTTGGAGCAAAAGGTCTCCGATTTCGAAAAGGAATTAGAGGCTCTCAAAAAGTCCATGGTGGAAGTAACAAAGGTAGATGTTGTGGAAGACAAAAGTAAGTGGTTAAGTTTTGGTTGCGATACTTGTCACATATGGCAAAAAGAGGTTAGAACTCTTAAGGCCAAGCTTGACAAGGCTCTAGAACCAAAAATGACTTTTGCTATTGATAAATCACACTTTAAGAAAAGCATGATTAATCCATATCAAAAATTTTATGTGATTAGAAATCAACCTAGCAAAAGTGATTCTCATGTTAACCTCACTTGCTTATATTGTTGCAAAAGGGGTCATACCATTGCTAAGTGTCGCTTTAGGAGGTTTTTGGTTCCTGAAGGCGTTTATCAATGGTTTCCCAAATGCAATCCTATTTTAACTCACAACCAAGGACCCAATAAGAATTGGGCACCTATTTCCCTTGATTGACTATGTAGGTACAACGTCTTGAGACCACGGAAAGAAGATGGGTTCTGGATAATGGTGGTTCAAGACATATGACAGGAGACATATCTCTTTTCATCGACTTTGTGTCGAAGAAAAAGGGGTTTGTTACCTACGAAGACAACAACAAGGGACAAATACTTGGCAAAGGTAGTGTAGGTAACCCCTCATCTACTACTATCTCTGATGTGCTTCTTGTTGAGGGCCTTAAACATAACTTTTTAAGCATTAGTCAATTATGTGACAAGGACTATAAAGTATCTTTTTCCAAGGATTGTTGCATAATTAAGAATAGTGATAAAAAAAGATGTGTTTAAGGCTTGAGGGTGAATAACGTCTATATGCTAGACTTGAATGAGGTATCATTAAGTAGCGACCAGTGTCTAGTCACCATGAGTAAAGATTCATGGTTATGGCATAGACGGTTGGTGCATGTCAATTTTGATTTGCTTAATAAAATAGTTTCTAAAGACCTAGAGATCGGTTTGCCCAAAATCAAATTCACAAAGGATCACTTATGTGATGCGTGTCAAATGGGGAAGCAAACAAGGATCTCATTTAAATCTAAAAACATTGTTTCAACTATGAGACCCCTTGAGCTCCTCCATATGGACCTCTTTGGACCATCTAGGATTAAAAGCCTAGGTGGTAACTATCTCGGTTTTGCTGGACTATTTTCTTAGCAAGCAAGAGCGATACTTTTTTGGCCTTTGAAAGATTTACCAAGTTATCCCAAAACAAATTAAACATAAACATTATATCAATTAGAAGTGATCATGGGGGTGAGTTTGAAAATCATCTTTTTGAAGCATTTAGTGAAAGCCATGGGATTGATCATAATTTTTCCGCACCATGCACCCCTCAACAAAACGAGGTTGTGGAACGCAAAAACAGAATTTTGGAAGAATTAGGAAGAACTATGATCAATGAGAGTGGACTTCCAAAATACTTTTGGGCCGATGCCATAAGTACAGCTTGTTACGTTTTGAATAGGGTGCTCATCTGTTCTATTCTAAACAAGACACCGTATGATCTTTTAAAAGGGAGAAAGCCCAATGTATCTCACCTTCACTTTTTTGGTTGTAAGTGTTTCGTGTTGAATAATGGTAAAGAGACACTTGGTAAGTTTGATGCTAAGGCCGGCGTGGGTATTTTTCTTGGATATTCTCAGTCTAGTAAGACATATAGGGTTTACAATAAGAGGTTACTTACTGTTGAGGAGTCGGTTCATGTTACTTTTTATGAGTCTTATCCGAAAAATGTCGGAAAAGGTAGTTCTTTTCATGGTGCAGGTGTATCTTCTGAAGACAGACTCAAGGACACAAATAAAGGGACTGATCAACCTGAAGCAGTGCATGTTGAGGAGGAAAAAATCACCAACCAGTGAAGAGTGAGGAGGAACATCCGTCTAATAAAGATGACCTTCCTCCAGCTTGGAAGTCTTCCAAAGACCACCCCATCGTCAACATTCTCGGTGCCATCTCAAAGGGAGTAACAACTCATTCCAAGCTTAGTAACTTCTGTTATTACTCCGCTTTCGTTTCGCAAGTTGAGCCTAAAAACTCAAAAGAGGCCTTACTCGATGAACATTGGCTTTTGTCAATGCAAGAGGAGTTGAATCAATTTAAAAGAAATGAGGTTTGGAACCTTGTCCCTCCTCCGCGAGGCCATCGAGTAATCGGCACCTGATGGGTGTTTAGGAACAAGCTTGACGAAAATGGAGTTATAACTAGAAATAAAGTGCGGTTGGTTGCGCAAGGGTATAACTAATAGGAAGGCATAAACTATGAGGAAAGTTATGCGCTTGTTGCCCGACTCGAGGCTATGCGCCTATTGCTTGCCTATGCATGTGCGAAAAACTTCAAATTATTTCAAATGGATGTAAAAAGTGCATTCCTTTACGGTTATATTAATGAAGAGGTTTATGTTGCCCAACCTCCCGGATTTAAGTCCCATGAGTATCTCGATCACGTGTACAAATTAAAACGTGCTTTGTACGGTCTCAAACAAGCCCCTAGAGCTTGGTATGAACGTCTTAGCAAATTTCTACTTGATCAAGGGTACTCTAGAGGAAAGGTTGACACAATTCTTTTCATTAAACGTCAAGGAAAACACTAAATTTTGGTACAAGTATATGTAGACGATATTATATTTGGTTCTACTAACACAAATATGGTCAATGAGCTTTCTAAGTTAATGCAGGGAGAGTTCGAGATGAGCATGATGGGGGAGCTCAACTATTTCCTCGGATTGCAAATCAAACAACTTGATGGAGGGACGTTCGTGAGCCAGACGAAGTATTGTCTTGAGTTACTCAAGCGCTTCGACATGGCTACGTGTGTCAACTTGAGTTGAGATGAAACGGGTAAGGATGTAGATGTCAAGAGATATAGAGGTATGATTGGCTCTCTACTTTACCTTACTGCATCACGACCAGATATCATGTTTAGTGTCTACATGTGTGCTAGGTACCAATCGTGTCCTAAGGAGTCTCATTTAAAAGCTGTAAAGCGCATACTTAGGTATCTATGTGGTACTCCAAAGTATGGGCTTTGGTACTCCAAAGGAAGCGATTGCTCTTTGGTTGGCTATTCCGATTCCGACTTTGCCGGTTGCAAATCGGATAGGAAAAGTACTAGTGGTACTTGTTACTTTTTCTCGAATTCCTTAGTGAGTTGGCATAGTAAAAACCAAGTTTCCGTTGCTTTGTCAACAACCGAGGCAGAATACGTTGCTGCCGGTAGTTGTTACGCTCAAGTCTTATAGCTTAAGCAACAATTACTCGACTACAATGTTCAACTTGAACGTATTCCTATTTTGTGTGACAATACAAGTGCCATTAACCTAACCAAAAACCCGATATTACATTCTCGCACAAAACATATAGAAGTAAGGCATCATTTTCTTAGGGATCATGTAGAGAAATGTGATGTGGTATTTGAGCATGTTGATTCTAAGAATCAACTTGCGGACATTTTCACTAAACCTCTCGCGACAGAGCCTTTCTTTAATATCCGTAGGGAACTTGGTGTTCTCGATATCTCGGATCGAGTTTGATTATGTGATTGCATGCTCTATTCCTTTGCTTGTTTTTATTTCTTCTAACTAACAGTAAGTGATAAGATTAAGCTGTATGTGAGGGCATCCATCATCAATCGTCGGAGGTAATATCTTTCCTTCTTAGAAATTCTATTCTTGAGCAATTATGTTTGTGAATTATTATGACCAAAATATGGTTTGAATTGATGTTTTATTCATGATTAAATGTATTTTTGATCCATTTTTTAGTATTGGCATGTGTATGGTGTGTTATTTATCATTACTTGTTGCATAAGTAGCTCAAAATATGCATTTTTCCATGTTATGCTGGTTTGAGTCAACCAAAACATGGCATGGGTCGACTCAAGAAATGTCATTTTTCTCAAATGTGGGCGCGGGTCAGGGCACGCCGACCTATGGTCGACGCATCCCGTTAAAATTTTGAAATTGTCAAAATTCGCTCAGCGTGTGCCGACGCATGACCTATTTCGGTCGACGCATCACTGACGAATTCTGATTCTCTTTTCCTCGGGAAGACGCGCGTCGTTTCATATTGAGCAAATTGACTACATTAATATTTTTTGTTTCATTTTCCAATTGCAAGTCATAACACTTTGATTCTATTGTCTCCTCATCTCTCTCTTCTCATCTCCTTAAAATCTCAAACCCTAAAAACCCATTGCCACAACTATCTTCAATTCCAACAAATCTTACAATCCAAGAGGTGTTCAAAGGTTTTATCTACATAAGAACCAAGGTTTTTCAGTCTAGTCATCTTGATCATCAAGATTCCATACTGTTCATCTTCCTCTAAAAAATGAGTATTGTTCACCCGAGTTCACAGATTGCTCATCAATGGCTTCACAAAGAGTTACAGGAAAGAGGACCTCCAGAGCTTCAACCTCAAGGGTTGGTTCATCGACAATGCCGGTAAATGCTCTTTCATTACTGTTTGATGATTTATGTGAAACATTCAACAAAGATTTTCAAAACTGCTCTGTGATTAAGCAATTTGTGTACTATCCATTGAGGGTTGAAGATTATCACCTATCTGAAATTATAGAAATCCTAAATGTTCAACAGTTTGATGAATTTCTAGAATGTGATACCAAGTATAATGAAGACTTGGTCAAGCTATTTTACACTAGGATTTTGGGCAAGTTTGAAGGTACGAACTTTCAATATATGATTGGTGGTAAGAAGTACTCGGTCAATGCATCTGTTTGGAACAGTCAGGTAAAAATTGAAACTGCAGGTCTTCCTAAGGTAACAGACACTGTATTTGTTGACGACTATGAGTTTAAGGCTGCTTTGAACTCAATGCTACGAGACCCTTTCTCGGAGAGCATTGTGAATAGCAACCTATTTCCTAAAACTGTCACAACGGGATTGTTGAAACCAGTTGATCGTATTCTTTAATAGATTATCGCTCACATCTTACGACCTAAGAAATGAGGGTACTCTCAGGTCGATCAAGCAGAAGTCCATTTCATCTATCTGCTGAAAAACAAAAAGCGCATTAACTGGCCGCATTATTTCACATATCGGATGTTTGTACTTCGCGATTCTACTAGAGGTACGACTTTGTGTTACGCCTCTTTTATTCAGTGTCTCTTGAAAAAGGCTGAGGTAACGGTCCCAGGTATTCCTTATATGACCTTTACCACTGATCAAGAGTTTACTCAGAAGACTCTGACTATGATGGGTTACTTTTAGGACTCTGAAGACGAGGAATACAAATTCAAGCACCGTGCAACATACCAAGATCTTCAGAATGATGTTCCAAATGAAGAAGAGGATGCAGAAGAGAATGTACAAGAAGGACAAATTGGTAACAACATGCAAACTGAAGTAAAGATGGTGGAAGATGACAATGTTGAATGGATGCGATACTCTCCACCTCAAGATCTATATGAAAATCAGGGTTGGGGTGAATGGCAGCACACGGGATGAACCTCACTTAGTTCATCCTATGTTCCTCCAAATCATGGTTGGCAACAACATGAAGAATATGAATGGCACCAGCCTGAATATTCGATTCCTATACCTACACTGCCACCACAACAGAGCAACGAGGAAATCCTCGACATGTTACGATCAATGCAGCTGCAGCAAGAAACGTTTATGACCACACAATAAGAGAGGTATACAACTCTTTCAAACCAGCAAGAGGCACAAAATCAAACCTTCAACAGGTTTTCTACTGCTGTCATGACTCGTTTTGACAAGTTGGATACTGCTGCCGATGGTCAGACATGCTGTGTGACGAATGGTATCAACACACTCAACATGGTTGTATTGGAACTGAATGAGCGGTTGGAAGAACAACCTCTTCCTCCCCCTCAAGACCCCTATTTCAGAGGATGAGGTCACCACTTTAGGGGGAGGAGACCCTGAGAGATAGGATCATAGTTTGATGCATGTTATATCTAGTTTTTTGGCTTGTATGACTTGTTATTTGCTTGCATTTTGATTATGTACTTGGTTTGCTTTTGGATTATGTTGACATTTGAGCTATTATGGAATGTATGTTGAGTCTATATGTATGCATCTCTTGTGCCTTATTTATCCATCTAATTTTTTGCATTATCATTATTCTATGTGAATGTTTGTTAATGTATCTTGTTTGTAAGATGTTGAGTGTATCCATAAGTATATGATATGTTTCTTTGACCATCGTCTTGTTCTCTTTTTGATGTTGTCAAAGGGGGAGAAGGACATTTACAAGCAGCAAAAGATTGAATCTTAGAGGAATTCACACAGTTAGGGGGAGGATGAGATTCAAATTACAAAACAAGCTGATGATTTTGCCATCATAAAAAGGGGGAGTATGTGAGGGCAAGGCGCCTCTCATTTGAGCTTTATTTTAATGATGTCAAAATGTATGTGAGGGCTAGTAGTTTGTAATTTGGATGGTGTCATCTCATTGGTGTCGGCATTCCAATTTTGCATTGCATAATCATGAGTTTAAATACATGGTGGAGTCTTGCATATTCATTAAATATGGGCGATCATGATATTAGTGTTAGGAATGCATAAACTGTGCCTATATAGATAAAACTGTGTCGAAAAATCAATTTTTGTGTGTTTTTGAAGCTTGAGTCGACCTAAGCTGAGGTCCTGTCGACTCACAATGTGTTGGTAATGTGTGCGTCTCGCTCGGGTAAGCGCACGCCTACCCTGCGGTCGATGTACGCTTCTGGAATTTTATATTGTACATTTTTCCCAGCCATGCGTCGACGCATGGTCCCTGTAGCAGTCGACGCATGGTCTTCCAACATGTGCAGATTGCTCCACGGGTCAGCACAGGCTGACCCTCTTCAAAGAGTGGTTGACCGCTCGCTCTAAGTGATCAATTTTTCTATTTTTTCTCTTTATTCAAAATACTGTTATTATTTTTTTATTATATAGTTGGTTCCTCATTATTTTCAATATGAACAAGAAAAAGTGAAAGAAATACATTGAAACTTTTTCTCTCATCACTTTCATCTTCATCTTGCACCTTTTTTGACAAATACACATAATCATTTTTGTTGATTTTCTGCATCATGAAGTGATAACGTCCAAAGCATAGAGTTGTATCTTGGTTTGGGGTGAGTGTTTCAGTGGGTTTGTTCTCGAATAAAACATATAGGGTTTTGTCCTCCAAGATCAATTGGATTTGGGGGTTTTTGGATCAGATCTTGTGTGCATTGAATTCAGCCGGGCGAAGGCGATCGAAGAACGGAGGTTTTTTTCGATCTAGTAGCGTTAACCAGAGGATTGTACAATAAGGTTTGAGGATCGAACTGTGTGTGGATCAAAATCATCCGAGTGAAGGTGATTGAAGACCTATGTGCTCTTGCAATCTAGTAACGGTAAACGGAGGTTCTTCCAACAAGTTCGAGGCACTTGATTCGACTCGAATCAAGGGAAGAGAAGACAAAGTGTCTGCATCAACGAAGTTTCTTGAGTGCGGGATAGCTAAATTTTCTCTTGTAAAAACATTTGCAAACAAGTTATAGATATCTCAATTCTAGTTTTTAGAATTGGGGGCAGACGTACCCGAAGCGAGGACGAAAGGGGAACTGCCTAAACAAACCTGGTGTCATTTCCTTTTCCTCACCTCATTTATAATTCGAACTGTTTACGTTTGTAATTGTTCAATCGAACAAAAAATTCTGGTATAGTTTAGTGCAGAAAATTAATTTGAAAATCTCTGCACAGTCATTTTGGGATTGTGCTTTGTGAAAATTCTGCATCAACTATTATAGAAGGTTAAGCTTGGAGTTTTGTGCACTCCAAGTGCTCGATAGATTGAACGCTTACAAGGTGTTTGATATATTGTTAAGTTTGGTTTATTTTTTGACTGCTCATTGGATATTGCACCTTATTAAGTGCTTTTGGAAAATTGATTAATTGTTAAGTTGCGATTCTAATTTTTCTCTTTGAAGCCTTTCATTCCATTTGGCTTACGTATATTGGATCCTCTCAGTAACTCGGTTCGTGTAGACGAATTATCCTCGGCCGCTTCCCCAAAATAATTTTAAAAACAAATTTTAGCGCCGACTCGCATTTAAATAGAAGTGATCTATTCAACCCCCCTTCTAGATCAATTGTCTTCGTCTAACATATAAGAGGTGAAGAACTCGAACCCCACAAACCTTATGGTTTGTTGTTGATTCAACCACCTCCAAACCCTTGATCTAAGCTTGATCAAGTCACCAATAATGCGGCTACAATCAACTGATTATCCCGAGGACGCATTTGTTGAACCCAAGACTCCCAAACACGATTCACCGTCTCGCGCTACTCCCTGTGAAGGAAACCACCTTGTCCCAAGGCGTTCACTCCGTCAAATCCGTGTTGACGTGGCCTTGTCAAAAACCTTCAAATCCCAATGATCATGAAGGAAAACCCCCACCTTGGTTTTCTTATTTGAAACACACAAAGATCCAAACCTAATATTTTGGGTTACACCAACCTAATTGGACGTTATCAACCCTAATCTAGACGGTCACTTAATCGAAAAATTATTATGTGTAGTTCAATTGTGTGTATGCATAGAAGAAAGGTTGAAGATGATGGGAATGCTTTGTAATCTGGTTTCAGTTAGGTTTTACACTATTAACTTACTAGAAAAATGTGCATGTATGAGTTTATATATGTGTATGTGGAAATAGTCAAAGAGGATAGAAGAAAAAGTAAGATTCAAAACAAAATTTAAGTTTTTGAAAGTTACAGGTCGACCTATGAAAGCAGTAGGTTGGCCTGAGTGAAGCGACATATGGACAGAATCAACAGGCTTTAATATTGATTCGTGGAGGTAGGCCTTTAAGAGCTATGTGCCGACCTGTAATGAAGCAAAAGCTTCTATAGGTCGGCCTGAGATCAAATGTGTCGGCCTGTGCAAGAATGTTCGCACCTAAGACATAGTTTTTGTTGTATGAAGAATGCCTAGACATTTCCAATCATTTTCAAAACCATTTGTATACATCCTAAGGCTAAAACGATTCAATGCACATCTAGACTTTAGTTTATACCGCCCAATGTACAAAAACGCTAAGTCACACTCTTAGTTTTGACATCATTCAAAACATGGCTAAATTGAAAAATGCACTCACGTAATTAGGCTTAATTATTCTAATAAAATTAACCCTAGTTCTAATTTAAACCCCTAATTATATTTTACATTTCATTCCATGTTGATTATAATTATCTAAATAATTATCAAATTATTTTTATTAACCCAATTAGTATGTTAATTAAACCCCTAAATTGTTAATTATCCCAATTAATCTAACTTATAATCCCAATTAGTAATTATTATAAAATAAAAACATGCTAATTAAAATTCATCCTAAATATACTAATTAATTAAATTATATTCCTAATTATTAATTAGATTATCTAAATAATAAAATAAAAATAAATAAAAGAGATTGGGGGTGTGACTTCAACTGAACTTACAATTGGGCTGTATTGAGGTGTGTGGATAGCAATGGGTTAAGCCCATTTGCCGCTCAAACCCACGTGTGAGATGGGAGTCCTCAGTGAGAGAGTCAATGATTAACTCTCTCTGGACCTCTTGATCTAGATCATACGGATTGGATAGGGATTAGACCATGGTCTTTGATGTTGATTACTGGTCAACGTATGCAAATCGTGTGGTTAAGATGCTAAGTCAACAGAAGCATTAGGTGAGTGTATGTGTGTGTGTGTGTGTGTGTGTTTGTATCAGGATTGAGTTGAGTCAGCAAAATGATTGGCCATGAGCAAGCCACACAAGCGTGATGTGGTAGTTGAGTATAGGGGTATATATTCCATTTCTCTCTAGAACCCAAGCATTTCTTCCATTTCACCCTCTCTTCTCTCGCTCTCGCTCTCTTGTCTCTCCTTTTTATTCCCTCAGGACACCGTTTCCACATGAACACTGCCCCATCAAACACCCTTGAACCTAGTTTCTGGTTGAAGTTCAACCGAAAACTTTAACCTCCCAAGAACCCTACCCAGATACCCACCAAATGAAGAACCCTAACCCCGAAGAAGATAAATCTGCATCTTCTTCCTTCATCCAAACCCTAACCCAACCCATATCAAATCTAAAAATACCCAAAATCAACCCAAACATTCATCAAATCATAGATCCTGATCCCCTCATCCTCAATCCACAATCAAAACACAAATCAAACTGTAAAAACATAAACCTTAAATCCCTATATTCTGAACCCTAACCCCTTTCAATCCCAAGTTCTAACCCCAATCAACATGCAAACACAACAAAGGAAACATTAAACAACAAAAATAAGCAAGAATCAGAGCTCTACCAACCTACGGAGAAGAGGTTTTCTCTAGTTAAAAGGTGATGGTCTTTAACTTGTTTTCCTTTAATATGCTCCTTCTGTCTTTCCCATCTTCTTTCTCTAACCTCTTAGTTTCTTTTCCTTGTTATTATGTGAGGTCCTTTGGATCAGAATGGTGGTTGAGCTCAAAGAAATTAAGGTTTTAATGTGAAACCCTAATCACTATGTAATCAGAGCTTTAGTGGAGGTTCGGGGTTACAGAAGCAATAAATTGTTAGTGTTTTCTTCCTTTCCTTCCTTTAATCATGTTTTAGGCTTAGCTATTTATAGAATTAGGATTAGGTCTAGGTAATTAATCTAATTTATTGTAATTGGAAATTTTGTATTTGATTGCCTTGTAATTGATTGTAGATTAAGATTTGACTTAGAATTAGAATTAGGGTTTTGAGATCTGACAGTATCTAGTCTGAATTTGCTTGTAAATTATACTTTGTAATGTATATGTGAATAAAAATAAAAGGTTTTGATTGAATTTAAAATTGCAAATTTCGATCCTATTGATTTCCTTGTCTGTGCGAGTTTAGGGTTTCTGACTATGGGGATGATAGGGATGAACACAGGTCATATGTTTGACTCGGTTCAGGTGATGGACACGGGTCTTGCCTGACCCAATTGGGTTATAGACTTGGGTTATTTGTTTGATCTAATTGGATTAGGACCTAGAGTGGGCTAGGTAAATACCTTTAATTAAAACACTATAAACTAATCTAATCACTTGATTAACTTACCCTAAATGATTTTCAAAAATCCAATTAACTAATCACCATTTTGCTAATTTAATTAATCAATCATCTAATTACATTATTATATAACTAGTGGGATACCCGTGCGGACGCACGGGTACTGTTGTGGACCACGGAATTGTAACCAGTTTGTCATAAAAATTCAAACTAAATAAAAAATAAAAAATTATTATTGGAAAACTATTAAACACATAGTTGAGAAAAAACAATTGAGAAATAATTAGTGACAGACATAAATATTACAAATAAGAAAACTAATATTGGTAAGGTTTAAAATAAAAAACAAAATTGAAAAGTCAGTACTACAGCCGATATAAACCATAGACGTAATTTATTTAAATGTAAAAAACTAAATATTGGTACGTTTAAACTGCGGGCGTGTGTTACCCGTGCAGACGCACGGGTACCATTGGGGTGTGCGAAATTGTCACCGGTTTATCATAAAAAGTCGAAGAAATTATAAAAGTTGAAAATGTTATTGGAAAAACAAAAAAAATATAAAATCTATATTGGGACATAATTGTATGACAAATTTAAATGCTCATTATCCAAATCTTTTTCTAGGGTCTATATAAGTTATTAAAAGTTAATTCTATAGGTTTATATATAATTGTATAAGTTAATTATATACTTGTTCCCGTCACTATTATTGTTACATAGCCAAGTATGTATCAAGCATATATCATAGAAATTCTACATATAAGAAATGAGTAGATTTGTATTGAAAATAGCTACGTGCCATAAAGATAAAGTTGAAAACACCATATGGCAATAAATCATCAGTGGCTCCTCATAATACGTATAAAATTATATTAAGTTTAGAAACAGATCACTACAAACACTGATGTGCAGTACATTAGGAAGACGAAAAACATATTAAATTAGCCGACAAGAATTCAAAAGAAATTTTGCAAACTTAATCACTAAATCTAAAACTCCTCGCTGTCAAAAAGTTATCCCAGGTGTAGTCTTGCTAATCGTCATCATCATAATCAAAGATTTGATAGTCCGGTTCTTCATCATCATCTGAATCAAATTTTCGTACCCTTCTACCCATTGTTCCTGATCTCTTGATTATTCTCCTCTTCCGTCTTTGTCGCACAGCAGGGGCCTGAGGTACCTGTTAAAAAAAGCAGTAAATGAGTATTGTCAAGAACATGAACAGAATATGTCATTTGACAGCGAGGCGAATAAGGTGTATTCGCATTAACATAGGCGAATAAGGTTGATGCAGTATAAGAAAGGGCAAAAAGAACCAGGATAAAACAGAATCGTACCTGGTGGACCTTCTGAGGTTGTTGAACATGGGGAGGTTGTTGGTGCGGTAGAGGGTGGTGGTAGTCGGTAGGTGGTTGAAGCTCCGGAAGTGGTTGGATGTTAGCAGCTGGTGTTACCCGGATAGCTGGTTCGACATTTTGTTGCGTCTGTTGATGTAATAAAAAAATTGATTGAAAGTGGAAGAAAGAAAAATGGAGAGATGTATGTAGTTATTGAAAAATGAAGTAGGTAATGTAGGATCCGAACCTGTTGAAGTTGTTGGACCTCAGATGGCTGTTGCAAGGCCGTAGATGGTTGTATCTCAACCACCGTCTGTACCTCAGAAGGCTGTGTAACCTGGACTACGTTGTTGGTCGCCATAGAAATGGTGCTAGGTTTCTGATGTTTTGTTTGTGTTGGTGAGAAAAGGGGGCAGGTTTATATAGTTTGGCATGAGACTCTTAAGCTTCTCCCTTATTTTGGTAATGCAAATCCATTAATTATCTTGAAACTGTAATAGGGGAACATAGGGAGGCAAAATAATAATTAGTGATGATGGTCAAGATTATCAATAAGTTGGAAATACGGTGTTTGATAAGGTTGGGCATTAAAGCCAGAGGGAACTGACCTTGAAAAACCGAAAAGCATATAGTGAATCAGCAATTAAACCCCTGTGATTGACTTTGTCGTATCCTACTTCATCAACCATACCAATAACATCTGTACAACAAAAAAGTAGAAAAGGAATTAAAAGAGAATGCCGACTCAAAAGCCTATTTATTGCACTATAAAGATCAGACAAGTAACTGACCTGAAACAAAAAATACCAAAGGAGGTGCACTTCATAACATGATGCAACAATCGATAGCAATATGTGTCATACCCCAAATTTTGACCACAAAGATTTCCCATCATTGTGAAAATCATCATCACAATATGGAGAAACCATCATACTTCATCAGTCTCCCCAAAGATGGGCGGGCATCCACTACAATCAAAATTAGGGTTTCAAGCCCTCTCAGAGCCTTAGACAAAGGATCAATCAAGGAATGACATGATATTCAACTTGTCTAACCTCTCAAACATCCACAATGGATCAAAAGGACTCCCACTTCAAGGATCAAGCACAAGGCTGCTCCATTCTATGTGGATCAAGTCTCAAGATCGACAGTGTCACCAAATTAGGGTTTTGGTCGACCAGGGCCTCCAGATGGAAATTTTTCATTTGGGCATAAGCCAATGATCCAAAACATAACCTAATATACTTCATGGGACCTCATGGACCCAATCATCAAGTCAATTTTGCCTCAGGGGATGCATTCATCAAAAATCAGGAATTAGGGTTTCTTGACCTAATTCACCCCTAAGTTGACTTTTAGGGTAAATCATGAGCCAAGACCTCAAGAGAGGGTTTGAGGGTCTCTAATGAACTATATTGATTCATTTGGAACAATGGATTAATCCAAGAAGCTTGAGAAACAAATCTCAATTTCATCTGCACCACAATTAGGGTTTCGCGAGGAAAGTCAACTGTAACTTTGACTTTTGACCAGGACATGCTCCCAAACCCTAAGACATGATTCAATATACCCTATGACACCCATGGAACATGTCCATCAAGTTTGATTTAGGTCAAGGACATGATTTCATGAAGAATTGCACAGTTTAGAATTCATCTGATAAAAAGTCAACTGTGCACAAAAGTCAACTTTGACTTATTGAGATTTTTCACCAAAATGGATTTTTAACCCTAAAATGATGTTAATGTATGATTTGAATCATCATTCATCAAGAAAAATCAAAGAAAGTGGGATAACTTGTAAAAGGAGTAACCATAAAAACTTAGAAAAATTTCTAAGTTATGGAAAAAGTGACACTAATGTGCCAACTTTGGAGGACCATAACTCCTAAACCACAAGGCCATTGTTCCCCATTCAAAGCTTGATTTGTAGATCTAATTGCCCTCTACAAAGGCTTCATACTGACCTATGTCCAAATTCCTTATGAATTTTGAGTTATGGAGTGATCAAAATCAAGAAAAGTCACTTTGTTCCAACACTTGTGAAAATTTCACTAAGTCAGATTTTACCTGACTTTTTGCCAAATGTAGGGGGATTTTTCACTTGGATTCAAAAGAGATCAAAACCAAACATGTTCAAACAGTTGTTGTAGCATGTAAGGGCTTTCCAAAATGGCCAAGAACATTACCAAATTCAATTTGAGTCATGAGATATGACATTGGCAAGTTGCCTTGCTGAAATCTGCCAAGGCAAGGCAGATTTTTACACTTTTGGTCGATTTGCCAAAATCAGCCAAATCCAAATGCTCCTATCCACTTGGACACCTATGAGGATTGAATCTAAAGGGGACAATCACTGAGCCAAGCCTCCAAAGTCTTTGGAATAAGAAATAGCATGTTGAACCTATAATTGCCAAAATAGGGACAAGACTCCAATTTTGGATTGGAGCATTCAATGGAAGCATCAAGGTGGCATGGACTGAGCCATTCTCAACTGAATTCAGTCAAGACTTATCCAAGACTAAGGGAACCAACAGCCTGTGCCCTAACCTTTAGTCAATGGCTAGAGGAGACTTGGATTTTCATTTGCCAACATTGGCCAAACCTACTCAGCAATTGCCATTCACTATTCCTTGCAAAACAAACTTGCTCTACTATAAATAGAGCTCAATTGTGATCAGTTTGAGTACACCAAAGCCATCAAACAGATGCTTTCCTCAAAATCTCTTCTTTCACTCCAATTTTGCCTTCTAAGGCAAGTCATTATCAGGTTTTGAGTTTGAGAGCTTTTCCAATCAAACCAATCACACACACACACCTCATATACATCATATAGAAGTGATCCAAACACTCACATAACATCTGGAACACAGATTTCACAAAATCACCAGCCAATTGCTCAAGTTCTTGACAGATTTGCAGTTGGGGTACCATCTCAAGTTCCAAATCATTTCAATCCATTCCAAGCATTCACACACACTCCATGGCACCTAGGGAAGCTATCCAGATCATTCGAACCTAGCTGTAACACCTCCAACACAAATCACGATCACCAGCTGCAAGTGGTAAGCATGAGCTCTTTAACTCTATGATCCATGCAATTTTTGCTGCACAATAATTTGGCCATATGTTCATAATCATGCATGGAATGTTTCCCCTCAATTAATTGCATTGTTTGAATCGTGTATCAAAAATCCTAGCCTTCATGCAGAAATTAGGGTTCTTGAGGATTTTTCGTGATTTCTTGTTTTATGCTTAATTTAAATGAAATTAATTGTGATAGACATGATCGTGAGGTTGAAACGAGTTGATTGGTATGTGGATTGCATGATATAATCAAGTATTCAGTGAGATTGAAGAGAAAATGCAAATCTGGGAAAACCCAGAACACGCGCGTGTTCTTGGTGTGTTCTTGGCGCCATTTTTTGAAAATTCAAATATTTGAATTTTGTGATTTTATTTAATTGATTCAAAAATTAATTTCTCTCTGAGTTTTAATGATTTTGAGTTGATTCTTTTTTTAATAATTCACAAAAATGTTAAAATATTTTATTTTCCCAAAAAATCCCAAAAATATTATTTATTTTGTATAATTGATATTTTTGCAAAGAATTAATGTTTTAATTGTTTTTAACATTTAAAATATTTTTTCCACCTTGATTTTGCAACTTTTAATGCTTTCTAATTATTTTGTAGGTCAATACTTAATTTTTGAAGCATTAATCCAAGATCACAATTTGTTTTCCATATGTTAAACAATTTTGATCATTTTAATTGAATTTTTATTCAATTAAATACATTTTTGAAAACAAATTAGGGTTTTGGATTAATTCAACCCTCATAAATCATTTTCAAAACTTTTGGGCCTCTAATAGAGTGTAAGACCCAATCCTTTTTTTTGACCAAGTCATTTTTTGGGCCTCAGTGTATTGTATAAGTCCCGACACCATAAAAAACAAAAGGCACGATCGTCGCCTTTTGAAAAATAACCTTCTGGGCCTCTCCTCGAGCTATAAGCCCCATTCAAAACTTTTGGGCCTCTAATAGAGTGTAAGACTCAACCCCCTTTTAAACAAAACAATTTTGGGCCTCACTTATTGAATAAGTCCCTCTGCGTTAAAAGAAAACCTCGGCGTGATCGCCATTTTTAAACGAAAAATCAATTGGGCCTACCCTCGTGTTATAAGCCCCACTCTTTTTCTTTAAAACCTTTTGGGCCTCTTGAGAAAGTGTAAGACCCATCCCTTTGTACAGAAAAAACATTTAGGCCTCAGTCACTTGTATAAGTCCCTCCGTACAAATTCAAACAGTGCGCTCAGTGATAAAACCCTGGGCCTCTCCTTGAGCTGTAAGCCCCAAATCTTTCTTTTTCAAAGCACTTTCTCCATTGATTTTGAATATACTGTTGTTTTCAATCTTTCTTTGTTGAACAACTAACCAACAGCATGAAAGCTCTACAACCGAGTAAGTGTTTATATGCTTTCATTTACCGCTTTCATATACATATAACTGTATTGTGGGGCTGTTTCGCTGTAAGTCTTCTTTCATAAACTCATATCAACTGTGTAATAATAGTATAGATATTTAGAGTTTCTCCGGCAACTACGTCTAGCATTAAGCCCGTTGATCACTCTTAGAAATAGTCAAAACTAGATCCCCATAGGATTACCAGACACAGTCTTCCCTCCTCTTGGGGTTAAACAATATGGAGATATGAAAGGCAGCATTCTCTGTGAACCCTTTCATAGACTGTCACTCATAGAAGTTGTCAAAGAAACTCTACTCCCCAGAGATGATCTTTTCTCCGTGAATGGCATCTCTTGAGTTTCTTCCAAATTCTCGGACTTTCCTGGCTTGATCTATTCCTTGTGAATGACCTGTCTTGAATTTCTCGGGGTTTGGGGACCCACAGGCTTCTTAAAAGCACTTGTCATGAAACTCTATTCCCCAGAGATGATCTTTTCTCCGTGAATGGCATCTCTTGAATTTCTTCCAAATTCTCGAACTTTCCTGGCTAGATCTATTCTCGGTGAATGGCATGTCTTGAATTTCTCAGGGTTTGGGGACCCACGGGCTTCTTAAAAGCATCCGCCTCCTCTTGGGCATCGTACAAGGACCCACAGGCTTCGTAAAAGCAACCCCGCCTCCTATTGGGCTTAGTACAAGGACCCGCCGGCTTCTTAGAAGTATTCACAGCCTCCTCTTAGGCTTCGTATAATGATTCTTCCTCCGGGAATGATAACTTCCTCTTGGACTTCATACAAGGACCACTCGGCTTCTTAAAAGTTTCCAGCCTCCTCTTGGGCTTCGTACAAATTGTCCCGACGACCTCCTAGAGGTATAGGAACAGAACTTAGTCATCTTCATAGAACAGTCCTTTTCAAGAGTCTACTACTGTTTCTCAAAGCAAAGTACAAAAGACGAAACTCTAGACACGGACAGTCTAACATCCTTGAGTCTCAAAGACAATCTCAAGTGACCCCTTCAAAAATAGGAAGGAACGTCGTGGACTCGGACAACCTCAATACCCTTTGGGTTTCTCACTTCCTTAAAGAACAGGAAATATCCCTGATCCTCGAATCAAAATCCCTGAGTCCAAACATTACTCATATAAGAACTGATTTTCTCTTTCAAAAACAATATACTGGACCTGTCACTCAACTGAAACAGTTACAATAGGCTTCTCTTGGGCTTTGTACAATGATTCTCCCCAGCGGAGCTAACAATTTTAGCCTCCATCTCAGGCTTCGTACGAGATACCAGAGACTCCCTCGTTGAGTCAATCACCCCTTTCGCCTCCATCTCGGGCTTTGTACGAGATACAAAAACTCTTGTTAAGTCAAATAGCCTCCATCTCGGGCTTTATACGAGATACCAAAAGATTCCCTCGTTGAGTCAAAACCTTTTAGCCTCTCTCTGGGGCTTTGTACGAGACACATATTAGCCTCCTCTTAGGCTTTGTATAAGAAAACCACTGGTTGATCCAATCAACCTTTTAGCATCAAAATTGTGCCTCGTTCACAGTACACAAACATCAACAACTTCTTCCCTGTCATCTAATCGCTGTAAGCGGCAAGCCTCTGGATCATCTATATCCATGCCCCTGTCCCTCTTTTAGCATGAGAAATTCATAAGGAAAGATAGCATTGCTCTACACTGAGTTAAAGTCTTCTCCTTCAGGTTAAAATACCCTATAAAGGAAATTATGGCATTGCCGGATTCACACATCCTGGTTAAAGTAATTATCCTTTATAAACGGTTGTGACAAACAAACCCCTCTTTAGAGATGACAAATTCTCTCTAAAGTTGAGACCTTTCAGCTTCACATCTTGGGCTTTGAACAAGATACAAATAGACCATTCAGCTTCACATCTTGGGCTTTGAACAAGATATAGATCACCTTTCGCTTCACGTCTTGGGCTTTGGACAAGACACCAAAACAACCATTTCCTCCCATAGAATAGGAGGAACTACGAACGCTCTGATTTCCCTATTTCGGTAAACGGGAATATGTAGGCATAAGATTGAAAGAAAAATCTTAGCGAGCACACTAAACAAAAACCCAAAATCCCATACTCTCACATATCTATCAAGAAGCATCCGTCCTAACATCCTAACATCCCACCAATCGACCGAACACCACTTTTAAAAAAATACACCCAATAGAGACCCCGAATCTTTGTAGCATCTGTAACCTAACAGACCGCTGTTTAACCTCAGTTTACAAGCAGGGTTAATTTGAGACATCTATTTCCCTTCCTTCATCAGCTTTAATAGGATAAAAAATGAATCGAGCTGTAGACACCAAAGAGCGATAGCACTTCGCAACCCCGTCCAAAATCGCTCGCTACAGGAAAAATGGCGACTTCACTGAGGACTATGGCGACTCTGCTGGGGATCTGTCATTAGGATCTATCTCACCTTTGTAGTAGGATCTTGTTTTCTTCTCATCTATTAGGTAGAAACTTTATAAGTGGCGCCCACCGTGGGGCTCTTCTACCCTTTTTTCTTTTCTCTTGTATGAAACCACAGATTGAGGCTTCCGTCGGGGAACCCATTTTCTGTCAGGAACATAGAATTCATAGCTTTAAAGGTCTAGGGTGTTTAGGACAAATATATACTGCTTTTCCTAATTGTTATACCTGTTTATTTTTCTGCTAATGGGAATGCGTGTGATGCCGCATGTGGAAAGATTGAGTATACACTTAACATAAGTGATGGCAACGAGGTCGACCATCAACCTCAGTGGAGGCTGACCAATGCAACCCATTCCCTCTCTTAGGCAATGGGCCGATTGTGATGTCTGAGAAGCTGAGGAGCCAAACCCTTTTGTAGTGCGGAAACTATCGGAAATAGTTGTCACGCGATACTACCCTCATTTGAGGCTGGTGATCTATTCTCGGTGAATGGCACTTACTCTAAGATTGCTCTACAACTCGCTGGCGATCCGCTTGTTGTTTTACTTTCCTGGGAGGAACTGATTATAATGAGTACAGGTACAAAAATCACCTTAGTATAAACCTTTGGGGATGGGTAGAGCCTTGACTTCATGACAACGACCCTTTGACCCCATGTTTTTTCTATGTTTTTGTATGCAGCATTCATGCATTCATCTAAAAAAACATTAAAACATTCAAAAAATTTCTCTTCTAGTCTCTCTGTTTTTCAAAATAAACTAAGACTGTGATTGCAAATATCAGAGAAAAGGATTGTGCTAATGGATTTCGGTAGAAGGAGAACTCATAAGTACACCTTCAAGGTTCCAAAACTAGAGGATTTGAGAGGTTTGGCGAGAATGATCACAAACCAAGAGGCTTTCAGAGCCAAGTACGGAGGTCTGCTACCTCTATTAAGGGTCCATGTGATTGAGGGAATCATGGACGCGATCGTTCAATTCTACGACCCATTTTATCACTGCTTCACATTCCCGGATTACCAGCTCGCACCAACGCTGGAGGATTATTCTCATATGATCGATTTACATATCACTGATCGAGCTCCATTTTCTAGACTGGAAGAAATTCCAAAGAATCAGACTATTGCAAGAGCAATTCATTTGGACGAGTCTGAGGTCAGGACTCACATGACCACTAAGGGGGGCATCCAAGGTTTGCCAGCCCAATTCTTGACAAAGAAAGCCCTGTATTTTACCAGTATAGGAAACGTGACTGCTTTTGAAAGCATCTTTGTCTTGCTCACCTACGGGTTATTCTTGTTGCCCAACATTAATAACTTCGTCGATATCAACTCCATTAAGGTTTTTCTCATTGGAAACCCTGTTCCGACTTTGCTCGCTGATGCGTATCATTCTGTACACTTGGGAAATTTGTACAGTGGAGGGGAGATCACATGTTGGGTACCTTTGCTTTACAAATGGTTTATCTCCCACCTGCCTAATTCTGCTGCTTTCTGGGATCATAAGATTGCCGTACGTTGGTCATAGAAAATCATGTCCCTCACCAACTCTGACATAGATTGGTGCAATAGGATGGGATCAGGATCATTGACCGTTGTGGAAACTTCCCCAACATACCCCTTATAGGAACTAAGGGAGGAATCAACTATTATCCGATATTGGTTCGCCGTCAGTTTGGATACCCGATGAGGCACGTCCCACGGAATGTTCATCTGGAAGGTCTTTTCTTCAAGGAAGGAGAAAGTGACAGGGCACTAAAGATGGAAATAGTGCATGCATGGAAACATGTTCATAAGAAGGGACGGTAGTCTCTTGGAAAACCGGACTTTGTCTCGGTGGAGCCTTATCTCCACTGGGTACAAACTAGAGCTCTCAAGCTAAAGATGCCTTATCCGCGTCACGGAATTCTTCTGCCGAGAGAATCTGTCATGTACTTCATGACGGAAACTGAAAAGCTTCAGGTTACTCTCAACAAAGTTCAAAGGGAGAGGAGGTCTTGGAAGAACAAGTACCGCACCCTTGACATAGAGTGTATCAAAATACAGCAATTACTGAAAGATAAGGACACTCTGATTGAAATTTTGGAGCAACATGCTGTGGATAATCAAGATTACCAAAGGAATTTGCTCGCTCCTTTCACCTGGAAAAGGAATGACAACCCGACAACGGCCCAAGAGCCCCGGTCAAAGAAAAGGAAAATACCAGAGTCAGCACCCGATTTCTCTTCAGAGAGGACTCGGGACGCATTAGCTTAGGTTTCTGTTTTCGCACCTTGTAATCTACTGTATTTCATTTCCGCAATCCTTTGAATTCAATAAAAAGGGGTTTCCCCACTGTTTGATATTTGCAATCTAATTGTCGAAGTTTATATTAATTAAACCAAAAAACAATTAATATAATCATTGCATTCATCATTCTCACATCGCGTATTCTTCTTACCTATGAATCTCACGTTTGTGTCTCGGTTCTAGAGTCAAACTGTCTCATTCGTACAATACTCAGGCTAATCGTCAGAAAAAGATGGATGATCTTGAGGAAGAAAATAGAGAGTTGAAAGAAAAGATCGACGCTCTGAGAGAGGATATGAGAAAGCTTCATAACCTCATGCAAGCCATGGCAGAAGCTCAGATACAAAGGACTATGATCTCAGAGATCACCTCAACGCCCATAGTGGAGAAGTATGATCCTAGGTATCAAATGCCGAAAGATCATCCTTGGGGCATGCCTGTTAACTATATCCCGGAAGGATATGTTCCGCCGATCACTAAAGATCAGGGAATCATAATAGAAGCCGCTGGGCCTGAAGGTTACAAACTTCGGGAAAGCGAAGATGCCAGAGGCATACTGAAGACTCCTGAAGGTTACAAACTTTGGGAAACGCCAAGATTCACTGCCGTAGTCACGGTACCACCCCCTGTGGTGCACACTGTCCCGGAAGGACAGATTCCACCGATCCCTTATGATAAGAAGGAAACTATGTTCGATAAAATGGATGAATTCCAGGAACAGTTCCTGGAAATGCAGAAGGAACTACAAGCCATTCGCGGTCAGGATTTATTTGGAAAGGACGCCGCAGACCTTTGTCTGGTCCCCAATGTGAAAGTTCCGCACAAGTTCCAAGTGCCTGACTTTGAAAAGTACAAGGGTAACTCTTGCCCTCAAAGTCACTTGGTGATGTACGCTCGGCGAATGTCAGCTCAGACGGAGAATCAGGACCTACTGATTCACTACTTCCAGGATAGTTTAACCAGCGCCACATTAAAATGGTACATAGGTTTAAACCGTGCCACGATCAGTACTTTCAGAGATCTTGGCACTTCCTTCATCCAACAATACAAATACAATTTGGACATGGCACCGGACAGAGATCAACTCAGATCAATGTCACAAAAGGACAAGGAAACCTTTAAGGAGTATGCTCAAAGGTGGCATGAAATCGCCGCTCAAATTTGTCCACCTCTTGAGGAAAAAGAGATGACACAGATCTTCTTAAAGACCTTAAGCTCATTTTACTATGACCGAATGGTTTCCAGTGCGCCCAGTGACTTCACCAAAATGGTCGGCATGGGCGTACGTCTTGAGGAAGCCATCCAAGAAGGACGTTTGGCAAAAGACGCTGGACCATCAAGTAGTACAAAAAGATACGGTAGTGCTCTCCCTAAGAAAAAAGAGCAAGATATTGGGAATATCTCTCTCGGAAAGCAAAGGCGACGGTACCAACCGGTAGCGGCTATAATTCCTGCTATCAGCCCTGCGCCTATTCCTACTTATCAACCTCAGGTTGCGCAGAGCCAACCTAATCAGCAAAGGACACAACAGCCTCTTCAGCAGGCTCGTCCTCCATATAACAACAACCGTACAATGCGACCATCAGGGTTTGATCCTATACCCATGTTGTACGCAGAACTATTTCCATTACTACTGGTTAAGGGGCACATTCAGACTAAATCTCCTCTTACAGTACCAGAAAATCCGCCTTTCTGGTTTAAGGTGGATCAAACTTGCCCTTATCATCAAGGAGGTCTAGGGCATAACATTGAGAATTATCTCAATTTCAAATCCGACGTGCAAAAACTTGTAAGGAGCGGGGTCTTATCCTTCAAGGCTACAAATTCTAATGTTCTTACGAACCCGCTGCCTCAACACGAGAAGGCTGCAGTCAATTTAATAGAAGGAGAATTTAACAATGTCTATCAAATTCACGATGTACTCTTGTTGAGGGCCAATCTGGTCAAGATGCATTGTAGACAAAGTGGATATGGCCATGTGCCACCTCATAATTATCATCAATGTGATGTCTGCTCTAAAAACAATCAAGGATGTTCTTTAGTGCAAACAGCTCTACAGGAACAGATGGATCTCGGATGGATCGGAGAGCACCGAGTTCGTGGAGTTAATATGGTCTATACGAATTCCAACGTCATTTAGAACCACGACATCTGTGCAATGAATGCCAACTTGGTGGCGATGCACTCAAGGCAAAGCTAGTATCATAATCTACCATGACACGATAATAGTTCCTGTCTGACTTGCTCGGTAAACAAACAAGGATGCTCTTTCATACAAGAGGCCCTCCAGCGTCAGATGGATCTTGGATGGATCCAAGACTACCATGATAAGAACCCTTATCAGATCAACATGGTTCAGATCTTTGATATTCGCGTGATGAATACCAACCTGGTAGAGTTACATGCTGAACAGGTTCGACTCGGATTCCTGGTGTCACATAATTATCACGGCTGTAAGGCGGGTTGCAAAAATGATCGAGGTTGTACCCTTGTCCAGGAGGCACTTCAGCACTTGTTAAATCATTGGTGGATGCCAATCTACATGGATGAAGATACTCAGCAGATTAGTATCAATAACAGGAATCCCACTCGGCGTCAAAGTCAGGATGTCCGATCTGTGGAAGCTAACCTAGTGAGGTTACATTGTATTCAAAGTGGGCGTGGCCAGGTGCCACCACACAATTATGATCGTTGTAGCGTCTGTTCGGAAAGTAACCAAGGGTGTTACCTTGTGAGAGCAGCTCTTCAAGGTCAGGTGGATCGTGGAGAGATTCGCCCATATCCGGGTTCTGGACCCATCAATTAGTCGCCAGACTACCTTGCCAATCAAGTCGAGGATGTTGTCACAATCTCTGGTCGTAACCAGACCAGGGATGTTTTTTCCATCATCCCTCTACTTGACGAATCTAGAATTCCCAACCGGGAACGGATCGAGATTACTTATGATGGTCAGAAAAATCAGAAGGTTCCCATAGTCATCTATCTACTGGGACCACTACCGTATGAATCAACTAAGGTTATCCCTTACAAATACGGTGCAACGACAATTGAAAATGGAAAGGAAATTCCATTACCCTCTGTCGTGAATATTGCAGACATCAGTCGTGTAACACGGAGTGGTCGAATCTTCAACCGAGGGGTTGGGGAACCTACCAAAGAAAAGAAACTTCAGACGGAAGCTCCTGATCTACCAGTCGGTCAATCCAGTAATCCCGACCTTTCGAAAAATGATGATGAGATGCTCAAGCTCATCCAAAGGAGTGAATATAACATTGTTGATCAGCTGTTACAGACTCCTTCAAAGATCTCAGTATTATCACTGTTACTCAGTTCAGAAGCCCACAGGGAGGCTCTACAGAAAGTCTTGGAACAAGCCTTTATGGAACAGGATGTAACAATTAGACAGTTCGATAGCATTGTCTCTAACATCACTTCCTGCAATAATTTAGGATTTAGTGATGAGGAATTACCCGAAGAGGGTTGCCGTCATAACATGGCGCTCAATATCACAGTTAACTGCTAGGACGATGCTTTAGCCAGCGTACTGGTAGACACAGGGTCATCCCTGAATGTTATGCCGAAGTCCACTTTGAAGCAATTATCATTCAAAGGCCCTCCGATGAGAGTCAGCGAGGTTGTCGTCAAAGCATTCGACGGATCCCGAAAAACGGTTATCGGTGAAGTCGATCTTCCCATAACTATCGGTCCTCACACATTCCAAGTCACTTTCCAGGTCATGGACATCTAGGCAACGTACAGTTGTTTATTAGGAAGACCTTGGATACATTAAGCTGGAGCGGTTACTTCCACCCTCCACCAAAAGCTAAAGTTCGTCAAGAACGATCAACTTGTCATAGTTTGTGGGGAACAAGCCTTGCTTGTGAGTAGCTTATCATCATCTACTGGTATAGAACCCGAGGAGGTTATTGGAACTCAGTTCCAAGCGCTGTCGGTGGGCAAGGACAATCAATCCCAAGGAGGAACTTCGATTTCCTCATACAAAGATGCTATCAAATCGGTCGAGAGTGCCGATACAACCGGATGGGGACAGCTTGTCATTCCTATTGACAATAAAACAAAGAAGGGTCTTGGTTTTTCTGCAACCTGTACCCATACAGCTGCCAGCGATGAAAGTCTTCATCCCATTCAGAACTTCTTCCACAGTGGAGGTTTTCTTCACCCAGTCCCCAAGAAGTCCATGCTATCAATGAGGAAGATCCCTCTGACACAGAGGAAGAGTGGGAGTCCTATCTTAACAAGGACGGTTATATGTCTCAGGAAGAAACGTAAACTCCTTTTTGCTTTCCTACAGAGAGTCCGAGATTTATACCCAGGTCATACATCGAAATGATATACGGGGATTGTGATCCGGAAGGATGCCGTGCTCCGCCAAATTCATTAGAGGAAGACACTCCGATGAAAGACAATTTTGACTACACCTACTATGGCCCAATGGATGGTCTGCCAATGTGGCAACCTTATCCAGGAGATTTGGGGCAAGAGAGTCAGCCGAACAATGAAAATCAGCTGACCGTCATTGAACAGAATACCTGTGTCCCCACCATGTCATGGGATCAACACTCAGGTCATTCAGAAACTACTCAACATGACGATGAATTTGCAACGTTTGCCAGACTGAAATTCATCAACTATGCTTTTCCCGAGGTCAAGGTCATCGAGAGGGATGACCCCTCCAGTTCCAGGAAAGTATGGGACACCCTGGGACAATCAAGTGGAAAATTTGACTATATGGTCAAGTACACCGCTCCCGAAAGCTCTCGTATCAGGCTCGAAGATATCCAGCTAACTGGATGGGGAGATACAACTAAGAGCACCAATGCTATGCAAAATACAACAGAGGAATTCTCCTACGACAATTCTGCCTGGGAGACAGATTCCAATGATCCTACTCCACCAGAAATCAGTGTTATTTCTGAAGACAAATCAAGGAAGGTACCATACTTTGTGATTCACCGAGGAGTTCCCCGCCAATGGGTTGTCGTCGAGGTTCCAAAGACCGTTCATCAGTCAAAGAAATTGCCATCTTTAACCTTTCACCCTGCCCAGGTGAAACAGATGTTTTGATAGGGTTCGCTTTCTGTAAATTTCCCTCTTCGCTTTGCCCAAAGCGACAGAGTTTTGTTTTATAGGGCTGTAGTTTCAAGAATCGACTTGTTCATTAATAAAATAACGTTGTTATGTAATTTCCGCATTAATTGCTGTTTTCTTTTCGCTTTTTTTAGAAAATGGTAATCCTAAAAAACAATTCAAATAAAAACAAGCAGTAAAATAAATACACTGCACACACTTGCATTTTCTCTATCTCTTCTAAACACGAATCATCACGTCATGCAGATTGCTTGTTTTAAACCCCGTTGAAACATACGATCCGATGCCTTCTCCCAACTTTGAATTCCCGGTATTTGGGGCTGAAGAAGAAGTTGACGACAAAATTCCAGAAGAGATCTCCCGATTACTCAGACAAGAGGAAAGGTCCATTGAACCTCACAAAGAGCCGTTGGAAACAATTAATGTGGGTTCGGAAAAAGAGAGAAAAGAAATCAGGATTGGGGCACTGCTCAGTCCAACTGCCAAAGAGAGTTTGATAAAGCTTCTCAGAGAATTTCCCGATGTATTCGCTTGGTCCTATCAGGATATGCCAGGGTTGGATACCAGCGTTGTGGAACATCACTTACCGTTAAGATCAGAATGTCCGCCAGTAAAGCAGAGGTTGAGACGCACTCACCCGGACATGGCCATCAAAATCAAAGAGGAGGTACGGAAACAGATTGACGCGGGTTTCCTCGCTACATCTGAATATCCTCAATGGTTAGCCAACATCGTACCCGTTCTGAAAAAGGACGGAAAAGTCAGAATGTGTGTCAACTACATAGACCTGAACAAGGCAAGTCCAAAGGACGACTTTCCTTTACCACACATTGACATGCTGGTAGACAGTACAACAAAGTTCAAAGTCTTCTCCTTCATGGATGGATTCTCGGGCTATAACCAGATCAAAATGGCGCCGAAAGACATGGAGAAAACTTTGTTCATCACCCCTGGGGTACCTTTTGTTACAAGGTAATGTCGTTCGGTTTGAAGAACGTCGGGGCAACCTATCAAAGGGCCATGACTACACTGTTTCATGACATGATACACAAAGAAATCGAGGTATATGTCGATAATATGATTATAAAATCAAAAACAGAGAGTGAGCACGTTGAACATCTGTCAAAATTGTTCGAGCGTTTGCAAAAGTACAAACTCCGCTTGAATCCTAACAAGTGCACCTTCGGTGTCCGTTCAGGGAAACTCTTAGGGTTCATCGTCAGCCAGAAAGGAATTGAGGTTGATCCTGACAAGGTCAAGGCCATTCAAGAAATGCCTTCTCCAAAAACTAAAAAACAAGTCAGAGGATTCCTGGGACGTTTGAACTACATTTCCAGATTCATATTCCTCATGACCGCAACCTGCGCGCCAATTTTCAAATTACTCAAAAAGAAACAGGACTGCATTTGGACAGAGGACTGCCAAACCGCCTTCAACAGTATCAAGGAATACCTGTTGAACCCACCGATTCTATCACCTCCAGCGGAAGGAAGACCACTGATCATTTACCTCACATTCTTGGAAGACTTAATGGGATGTGTACTTGGCCAACAGGACGAAACCAAAAGGAAGAAGTCTGCCACCTACTATCTGAGCAAGAAGTTCACTGACTGCGAGACTCGGTACACGATGCTTGAGAAAACTTGGTGCGCTCTGGCTTGGGTAGCCAAACGTCTTCGCCAATACATGATTCGTCATACTACTTGGTTGGTTTCCGAGATGGATCCAATCAAGTATGTCTTCGAAAAGCCTGCTCTCACGGGAAGAATTGCCCGTTGGCAGATGTTGTTATCAGAATATGACATAGAGTACCACGCTTAGAAGGTCGTTAAAGGAAGTATTTTAGCCGATCATTTGGCTCATCAACCGATTGACGATCAAGAATCAACCGGGTTTGACTTCCCAGACGAAGATGTCATGTATCTAAAAATGAAAGACTGCGATGAACCGCTACCCAGTGAAGGGCCAGAACCAGGTTTCCAATGGGGACTTATCTTTGATGGAGTAGTTAATCATTATGGAAATGGAATTGGGGCAATCATTTTTACCCCTCAGGGTACCCACATTCCTTTCACCGCTCGACTTACGTTCAAATGTACGAACAACGAGGCCGAATACGAAGCATGTATCATGGGTCTCGAAGAAGTGATTGATTTAAGGATCAAAAACTTGGACGTATATGGCGACTCAACCTTGGTTATCAATCAGATAAAAGGAGATTGGAACACATACCAATCAGGATTGATTCCTTACAAAGACTACGCAAGAAGGTTGCTACCTTTCTTCAACAGAGTTGAGTTTCATCACATCCCTCGTGAGGAGAATCACATGGCTGATGCATTAGCCACCCTCTCTTCTGTGATTAGTGTAGGTCAATGGAACGACCTACCTAAGATCGACATAATGCGCCTTGAACGGCCCGCTTACATCTTCACGATTGAAGCAGTCCTAGACGACAGACCTTGGTATCACGATATCAAATGCTTCCTTCAGAAACAAGAGTACCCACCTAGGGCATCCAGGAAAGACAGAAAAACCCTTAGAAGATTGGCTGGAAACTTCTTCCTGAGCGGTGACACTCTCTATAAGAGAAATTTTGACATGGTTTTGCTCCGATGCGTAGACAGACCAGAAGCAGACATGCTTATGATAGAAATTCATGAAGGATCCTTTGGCACTCATGCCAACGGACACACAATGGCGAGAAAAATTCTCAGAGCAGGGTACTATTGGTTGGCAATGGAATCCGACTGCTACAAGTACACGAGGAGGTGTCACAAATGTCAGATATACTCCGACAAAATTCATGTACCTCCATCGTATCTCAAAGTTCTCTCTTCCCCGTGGCCTTTTTCCATATGGGGAATCGACATGATTGGCTTGATCGAACCTAAGGCTTCAATCGGACATCGGTTCATCCTGGTAGCCATTGAATATTTCACCAAGTGGGTCGAAGCAGCGTCGTACGCCAATGTAACCCGACAAGTGGTGGTCCGATTTATCAAAAACAATATCATCTGCCGTTATGGTGTTCAAAGCGAGATCATTACTGATAATGGATCTAACTTGAACAACAAGATAATGAAAGAGTTGTGTGCAGAGTTCAAGATCGAACACCATAACTCATCTCCCTACCGACCCAAGATGAACGGGGCGGTAGAAACGGCCAATAAGAACATCAAGAAGATCGTTCAAAAGATGGTTGTAACCTACAAAGACTAGCACGAGATGTTACCCTTTGCTCTTCACGGTTATCGCACATCTTCCCGCACTTCAATAGGGGCAACCCCTTTCTCTCTAGTGTATGGCATGGAAGCTGTGCTCCCCATAGAAGTAGAGATCCCGTCAATCTGAGTATTGATGGAAGCTAAGCTCACCGAAGCTGAATGGTGTCAAAGCCGACACGACGAACTGAATCTGATAGAAGAAAAGAGAATAACGGCACTATGCCATGGTCAGTTGTATCAGCAGTGAATGAAGAAGGCATTCGACAAAAAGGTCTGACCTCCCATCTTCAGAAAAGGAGACCTCGTGCTCAAGAAGATACAATCGTTTCTCACTGACTCTAGGGGCAAATGGACCCCAAATTATGATGGCCCCTATGTGGTCACGAAAGCTTTCTCAGGCGGTGCCTTGAGACTTGCAACCATGAACGGAGAGGAATTTGCCTATCCCACGAATGTTGATGTAGTCAAGAAATACTTTGCCTAAACTAAAAAAAAAGGTCTCGGTGGATTGAAAACCCGAAAGAGCGGTTCAGGAAAAAGTTAGAGACAAAAAAAATATCCCGATGGATTGGAAACATCATAGTACAATCCAGGAAAAAATTAGGGATAATGGCAAGCGATTACATCATCCGGAGGAAAACTCCAGTCAAGGTCATCTTCGACAGAAGCTCAGGATGTCCCAAATTCAAAGTTGGTAGAAGGATAGTGGTCGTTATGTTTCAACGTAGCCCTTTTCCCTGTAAATTACCATTTTCTAACTTTGTAAATAATTTTTGGAATCACGGGTTTGGCTGATCTCCACTTTATCAATAAATTTTGAGCCTTTGTGCTTTCGTTTGTAATTCTTATTTGTTTTAGCTTTACAGAACGACGTTGTTAACATGATTAACGATTCTTGAAATAAAACAAAAATGAATTTACTTGTTAAAACTTTTTCTGCTTTTTAATAAAGTTGGCAATTTCTTTTGACTGTTGAACATCAAAGGAACATCAACCGCTTCTCCAGAAGTAAGCAAACTTCAAAGTGCAGAATCAAAGTACTCCTTCTAGGCCAGTACGCCTGAACGAAGGATCAACTATATGAGATGTGGCTTTCCCATCTGATACCCTCGGCCGAGTTCTCATCTCCTAAGCCTGACCAACATAGTTCCCCGCGAGGACTACTTTTCCTAAGCAAGGTAGAATTGCTACTTTTGGACCAGCGATACTTTTTCGCCCCGTGATGGCCGCATATCCAGTCATGTTCATCTTTTAGTTTGTGTGTCGTGTCAGTTTTGTCAGCATATACATACATACATCATGCATTATTGATTTGCATTCACATTTCATATTGCATCACTATCACTCTAGTCGGTCTTGTCCCCTAGTGATAGAAGTTCTCTCAATCGAGTTGTCAGTTCTTGCCTCGTCAGGAAACGTTGCGTTTGAACAACCTCGCCTCCAGTTTATTTCTGGAAGGAACTTTCAGTCAGCATCACTCTTTTCCATTGAAGATGATATCCTTACTTTCCTGGATTAAGGAAAATCCACAGAGAAAGCCTCGTAATCAGAGATTCGGCAGCATGCCAGTTTCGCTCCAAAAAGACCGCTGATGAAAAGGTCATCGGCACCTCAAAATTGACCCCATCATATGGCATTTCTCCGGGAAGTATGATGTAAGATCCCACGCAGAAGCAGTCTCTCAAGGGACTCGCATTCCCCAAATAGAGTCAACAAATGGCATCTCCAACAGAGAAGTTTGTACACGTCTACAACTCAGACGACTGGGTTCCCCAGCAAGTCTGGCATCAAAACTTTTTCCATCAAATGGCATCTCCCCAGGAAAATTCGGCGAGAAGTTTGAGGAGAACCGCTACAAATAGCGTCCCTTGTCAATAAAGTTTATTGACAAAAGAAATTTAGACCAGTTCCTCGGTAGGAAACCAGGATCGAGGGGAAGTTAACAAGAGAAACTAAGACCAGTTCCTTGGTAGGAAACCAAGATCGAGGGGAGGTTTATCCCAGAAGGAAACTGAGACCAGTTCCTTGGCTGAAGACCAGGATCGAGGGGAAGTTTACCTTTTCTAAGCATCATTGCTTAGCTAAAGAAGATGAATGCTTAAGCTACCATTCATAACCGCCATCAAAATTTCGGGTATTCCAATATTTAATCCTCTTGCCCCCCGAATGCGCGAATACCTTCGTCATTCACACCTTCGTGTCCAAGAAAATTAAATAGGGGCATCTGTCATACCCCAAATTTTGACCACTAAGATTTCCCATCATTGTGAAATTCATCATCACAATATGGAGAAACCATCATACTTCATCAGTCTCCCCAAAGATGGGTGAGCATCCACTACAATCAAAATTAGGGTTTCAAGCCCTGTCAGAGCTTTAGACAAAGGATCAATCAAGGAATGACATGATCTTCAACTTGTCTAACCTCTCAAACATCCACAATGGATCAAAAGGACTCCCACTTCAAGGATCAAGCACAAGGCTGCTCCCTTCTAGGTGGATCAAGTCTCAAGATCGACAGTGTCACCAAATTAGGGTTTTGGTCGACCAGGGCCTCCAGATGGAAATTTTTCATCTGGGCACAAGCCAATGATCCAAAACATAACCTAATATACTTCATGGGACCTCATGGACCAATTCATCAAGTCAATTTTGCCTCAGGGGATGCATTCATCAAAAATCAGGAATTAGGGTTTCTTGACCTAATTCACCCCTAAGTTGACTTTTAGGGAAAATCGTGAGCCAAGACCTCAAGAGAGGGTTTGAGGGTCTCTAATGAACTATATTGATCCATTTGGAACAATGGATTAATCCAAGAAGCTTGAGCAACAAGTCTCAATTTCATCTGCACCACAATTAGGGTTTCGCGAGGAAAGTCAACTGTAACTTTGACTTTTGACCAGGACATGCTCCCAAGCCCTAAGACATGATTCAATATACCCTATGACACCCATGGAACATGTCCATCAGGTTTGATTTAGGTCAAGGACATGATTTCATGAAGAATTGCACAGTTTGGAATTCATCTGATAAAAAGTCAACTGTGCACAAAAGTCAACTTTGACTTTTTGAGATTTTTCACCAAAATGGATTTTTAACCCTAAAATGATGTTAATGTATGATTTGAATCATCATTCATCAAGAAAAATCAAAGAAAGTGGGATAACTTGTAAAAGGGGTAACCATAAAAACTTAGAAAAATTTCTAAGTTATGGAAAAAGTGACACTAATGTGCCACCTTTGGAGGACCATAACTCCTAAACCACAAGGCCATTGTTCCCCATTCAAAGCTTGATTTGTAGATCTCATTGCCCTCTACAAAAGCTTTATACTGACCTATGTCCAAATTCCTCATGGATTTGATTGTTGGAGTGATCAAAATCAAGAAAAGTCACTTTGTTCCAACACTTAGTGAAAATTTCACTAAGTCAGATTTTACCTTACTTTTTGCCAAATGTAGGGGGATTTTTCACTTGGATTCAAAAGAGATCAAAACCAAACATGTTCAAACAGTTGTTGTATCATGTAAGGGCTTTCCAAAATGGCCAAGAACATTACCAAATTCAATTTGAGTCATGAGATATGACATTGGCAAGTTGCCTTGCTGAAATCTGCCAAGGCAAGGCAGATTTTTACACTTTTGGTCGATTTGCCAAAATCAGCCAAATCCAAATGCTCCTATCCACTTGGACACCTCTAAGGATTGAATCTAAAGGGGACAATCACTGAGCCAAGCCTCCAAAGTCTTTGGAACAAGAAATAGCATGTTGAACCTAGAATTGCCAAAATAGGGACAAGACTCCAATTTTGGATTGGAACATTCAATGGAAGCATCAAGGTGGCATGGACTGAGCCATTCTCAACTGATTTCAGTCAAGACTTATCCAAGACCAAGGGAACCAGCAGCCTGTGCCTTAACCTCTAGTCAATGGCTAGAGGAGACTTGGATTTTCATTTGCCAACATTGGCCAAACCTACTCAGCAGTTGCCATTCACTATTCCTTGCAAAGCAAACTTGCTCTACTATAAATAGAGCACAATTGTGATCAGTTTGAGTACACCAAAGCCATCAAACAGATGCTTTCCTCAAAATCTCTTCTTTCACTCCAATTTTGCCTTCTAAAGCAAGTCACTATCGGGTTTTGAGTTTGAGAGCTTTTCCAGTCAAACCAATCACACACACACACACCTCATATACATCATATAGAAGTGATCCAAACACTCACATAACATCTGGAACACAGATTTCACAAAATCACCATCCAATTGCTCAAGTTCTTGACAGATTTGCAATTGGGGTACCATCTCAAGTTCCAGATCATTTCAATCCATTCCAAGCATTCATACACACTCCATGGCACCTAGGGAAGCCATCCAGATCATTGGAACCTAGCTGTAACACCTCCAACACAAATCACGATCACCAGCTACAAGTGGTAAGCATGACCTCTTCTAACTCTATGATCCATGCAATTTTTGCTACACAATAATTTGGCCATATGTTCATAATCATGCATAGAATGTTTCACCTCAATTAATTGCATTTTTGAATCGTGTATCAAAAATCCTAGCCTTCATGCAGAAATTAGGGTTCTTGAGGATTTTTCGTGATTTCTTGTTTTATGCTTAATTTAAATGAAATTAATTGTCATAGACATGATCGTGAGGTTGAAACGAGTTGATTGGTATGTGGATTGCATGATATAATCAAGTATTCAGTGAAATTGAAGAGAAAATGCAAATCTGGGAAAACCCAGAACACGCGCGTGTTCTTGGTGTGTTCTTGGAGCCATTTTTTGAAAATTCAAATATTTGAATTTTGTGATTTTATTTAATTGATTCAAAAATTAATTTCTCTCTGAGTTTTAATGATTTTGAGTTGACTCTTTTTTTAATAATTCACAAAAATGTTAAAATATTTTATTTTCCCAAAAAATCCCAAAAATATTATTTATTTTGTATAATTGATAATTTTGCAAAGAATTAATGTTTTAATTGTTTTTAACATTTAAAATATTTTTTCCACCTTGATTTTGCAACTTTTAATGCTTTCTAATTATTTTGTAGGTCAATACTTAATTTTTGAAGCATTAATCCAAGATCACAATTTGTTTTCCATATGTTAAACAATTTTGATCATTTTAATTGAATTTTTATTCAATTAAATACATTTTTGAAAACAAATTAGGGTTTTGGATTAATTCAACCCTCATAAATCATTTTCAAAACTTTTGGGCCTCTAATAGAGTGTAAGACCCAATCCTTTTTTTTGACCAAATCATTTTTTGGGCCTCAGTGTATTGTATAAGTCCCGACACCGTCAAAAATAAACGGCACGATCGTCGGCTTTTGAAAAATAACCTTCTGGGCCTCTCCTCAAGCTATAAGACCCATTCAAAACTTTTGGGCCTCTAATAGAGTGTAAGACCCAACCCCCTTTTAACCAAAACAATTTTGGGCCTCACTTATTGTATAAGTCCCTCTGCGTTAAAAGAAAACCTCGGCGCGATCGCCATTTTTAAACGAAAAATCAATTTGGCCTACCCTCGTGTTATAAGCCCCACTCTTTTTCTTTAAAACCTTTCGGGCCTCTTGAGAAAGTGTAAGACCCATCCCTTTGTACAGAAAACAATGTTTGGGCCTCAGTCACTTATATAAGTCCCTCTGTACAAATTCAAACAATGCGCTCACTGATAAAACCCTGGGCCTCTCCTTGAGCTGTAAGCCCCAAATCTTTCTTTTTCAAAGGAATTTCTCCTTTGATTTTGAATATACTGTTGTTTTCAATCTTTCTTTGTTGAACAACTAACCAAACAGCATGGAAGCTCTACAACCGAGTAAGTGTTTATATGTTTTCATTTACCGCTTTCATATACATATAACTGTATTGTGGGGGCTATTTCGCTGTAAGTCTTCTTTCATAAACTCATATCAACTGTGTAATAATAGTATAGATATTTAGAGTTTCCTCGGCAACTATGTCTAGCATTAAGCCCGTTGATCACTCTTAGAAATAGTCAAAACTAAACCCCTATAGGATTACCAGACACAGTCTTCCCTCCTCTTGGGGTTAAACAATATGGAGATATGAAAGGCAGCATTCTCTATGAACCCTTTCATAGACTGTCACTCGTAGAAGTTGTCAAAGAAACTCTACTCCCCAGAGATGATCTTTTCTCCGTGAATGGCATCTCTTGAGTTTCTACTAAATTCTCGGACTTTCCTGGCTTGATCTATTCCTTGTGAATGGCCTGTCTTGAATTTCTCGGGGTTTGGGGACCCACAGGCTTCTTAAAAGCACTTGTCAAGAAACTCTATTCCCTAGAGATGATCTTTTCTCCGTGAATGGCATCTCTTGAGTTTCTTCCAAATTCTCGAACTTTCCTGGCTTGATCTATTCTCGGTGAATGGCATGTCTTGAATTTCTCGGGGTTTGGAGACCCATGGGCTTCTTAAAAGCATCTTCCTCCTCTTGGGCATCGTACAAGGACCCACAGGCTTCGTAAAAGCAACCTCGCCTCCTCTTGGGCTTAGTACAAGGACCCACCGGTTTCTTAGAAGTATTCACAGCCTCCTCTTAGGCTTCGTATAATGATTCTTCCTCCGGGAATGATAGCCTCCTCTTGGGCTTCATACAAGGACCACTCGGCTTCTTAAAAGTTTCCAGCCTCCTCTTGGGCTTCGTACAAATTGTCCCAACGACCTCCTAGAGGTATAGGAACAGAACTTAGTCATCTTCATAGAACTGTCCTTTCCAAGAGTCTACTATTGTTTCTTAAAGCATAGTACAAAAGATGAAACTCTAGACACGGACAATCTAACATCCTTGAGTCTCAAAGACATTCTCAAGTGACCCCTTCAAAAATAGGAAGGAACCCCATGGACTTGGACAACCTCAATACCCTTTGGATTTCCCACTTCCTTAAAGAACAGGAAATATCTCTGATCCTCGAATCAAAATCCCTGAGTGCAAACATTACTCATATAAGAACTGATTTTCTCTTTTAAAATCAGTATACTGGACCTGTCACTCAACTGAAACAGTTACAATAGCCTCCTCTTGGGCTTTGTACAATTATTTTCCCTAGCGGAGCTAACAATTTTAGCCTCCATCTCGGGCTTCGTACGAGATACCAGAGACTCCCTCGTTAAGTCAATCACCCATTTCGCCTCCATCTCGGGCTTTGTACGAGATACAAAAACTCTTGTTGAGTCAAATAGCCTCCATCTCGGGCTTTATACGAGATACCAAAAGATTCCCTCGTTGAGTCAAAACCTTTTAGCCTCTCTCTCGGGCTTTGTACGAGACACATATTAGCCTCCTCTTAGGCTCTGTATAAGAAAACCATTGGTTGATCCAATCAACCTTTTAGCATCAAAACTGTGCCTCATTCACAGTACACAAACATCAACAACTTCTTCCCCGTCATCTAATCGCTGTAAGCGGCAAGCCTCTGGATCATCTATATCCATGCCCCTGTCCCTCTTTTAGCATGAGAAATTCATAAGGAAAGATAGCATTGCTCTACACTGAGTTAAAGTCTTCTCCTTCAGGTTAAAATACCCTATAAAGGAAATTATGGCATTGCCGGATTCACACATCCTGGTTAAAGTAATTATCCTTTATAAACGGTTGTGACAAACAAACCCCTCTTTAGAGATGACAAATTCTCTCTAAAGTTGAGACCTTTCAGCTTCACATCTTGGGCTTTGAACAAGATACAAATAGACCATTCAGCTTCACATCTTGGGCTTTGAACAAGATATAGATCACCTTTCGCTTCACGTCTTGGGCTTTGGACAAGACACCAAAACAACCATTTCCTCCCATAGAATAGGAGGAACTACGAACGCTCTGATTTCCCTGTTTCGGTAAACAGGGAATACGTAGGCATAAGATTGAAAGAAAAATCTTAGCGAGCACACTAAACAAAAACCCAAAATCCCATACTCTCACATATCTATCAAGAAGCATCCGTCCTAACATCCTAACATCCCACCAATCGACCGAACACCACTTTTAAAAAAATACACCCAATAGAGACCCCAAATCTTTGTAGCATCTGTAACCTAATAGACCGCTGTTTAACCTCAGTTTGCAAGCGGGGTTAATTTGAGACATCTATTTCCCTTCCTTCATCAGCTTTAATAGGATAAAAAATGAATCGAGCTGTAGACACCAAAGAGCGATAGCGCTTCGCAACCGCGTCCAAAATCGCTCGCTACAATACGAAACCTGCAACGCAAACAAAGAAAGGTCTAAATGCACCACAACATAGCTGCTGATTAGAAAATAGTAAAGCACCATACAATATTCTACTAAAGTTTTGAATACTAATTTCAGAAAAAAAAAACTAACCCAATCTAAAAACATAACCAAGAATCCTTCTGACAAGGAAGTGTATTTATGCATATAATTAATGTTGTAAGAGTAACATACCATAGAGGATCCCTTGGAGGAGGAATGTCAAAAGCAATAAACCCATAAATACAGACTTGTTTAATGCCTTTAGAGTTGTGTATTGCATTCTACTACTGACTCTCCATTTGGACTTGGCAAGCTTGTGCACAGCTGCAAATTATCATGTTGTGAGATAATATAAGAAATATATACTTGGTTTTCAACTGTAAACCAACTAAATTCAACTGTAGACCTAGCAAATTCATGAGCTTCTATAAGTTTTGTGTGTGTAAAGCGAGTTCCTTCGGGCAAAAGAGCCAACCAAAAAGGCACCAGATTATGCACTTGCTGCTCAAAACCTGTCTCTCAACAAAAGTCAAGATATATATATATATATATATATATATATATATATATATATATATATATATATATATATATATATATATATAAAATTTTGATATAAACATTCTGTTAAATACATATATGTATATTAGGATGCTTTATTTTGATTAACCTTCAGTGTTTGTTCGTCTTAAGCGAACTATTGAAACTATTATTTATTTTAACAGGTAAGCCTGAGTTTTTATGATAGTTCAGCGAACTCCTTTAAAACATAAGCAAAAGACAGCAATCCAAGTAGCTGAGTTAAACCTGAGTAATAAAGTCCTTAATCTCACGTATGTGAAGTTAATTTGAAAATGTTTTGAACATCTTTCCTCATGTCTGCAAAAAGCATATTAAAAACAATAAAAAATAATGGAAAACAAAAGACCATTTGAAGCATTCAACTTTGGTATTGACCCCACCATAAAAGACAGCAACCTTGTAAATGAGTAAAATCTTTGGTAAACCTTCAAACAAAACCTTCAGGTGCATAACAAAGCCTGGAACAACACTTTAAGCTGCATAATGAATAGTTCAATATCAAGTTTCAAAACTCTCTTCATACATTCAACCATTTCTGCCTTTATTAGTTCAGCTAGTGTTTTTCAAACACTAACTATTTGACAGCGTAAATATTAGAGCAAAAATTCAAAGAAAGTAGTAAAAATATCATTTCAAAAGGTGAGTTGGTAAGAAAAAGTATTATTTAGACAAAAATTGCCCCTAAATTGATTAAGTAGCATTTTCTAAGGTAAGGGCAATGTTGGTTTTTCCACAGCCAACCTAACAACATACCTATTGGAAGACTATAATGTATTGTACATTTTCAGGTTGTGCAGAAGTGGACCCCCCTGAAAAAATGTAAGAACTGCAAATCAATGGTTGCTATACTAATAATCATAAATGTTGGAAAAGCTCAACATAGAACCTATAAATATATAAACTATTAACCGATCATACATTACCCGACATTGAAAATTAGATGTCCTTAACATCACATGTTTTTTCGAATATAGATATCATGAGACAGCAGCAACAACATCGAATGGTATGGACTAAATTGCGTATGAGCTGAAACAAAGCATGATACAATAGTAGACAGAAGAGTTAAATACAAAATTGGGAAAAAATCCAAAGTAATATAAAAAACTATCCCTGGATCATCATCTGAATATCATGAATGGGAATAAACAGACGACACATTATAAGGGTTTGAAAATCTAACCTCTTTAACATCAGTTTTTGCATCGAATTCCAATATCCTGCCACATCAGCAACACTACTGAAAATGCATGTCCATATCCGCCTATAAGCTCAAAAAAGGCACCATTAAGTATAACAACTAAAGATTTGAATACTAATTTGAGAAAAATAAACCAATCCAAGCTCAAAACCTAACCATGGATCATCTTCTGAAGAGCATCAATGGCGAGGATTGTGAGGAATCGTCTCTCTTTACTCAAAAGCGACAAACCCAATTTCAGTTGTATAAACCCTAACCACAAAATAACCCCTTTTCATTATCAATAGCAAAGAATGAAACCCAAATAAATATAGAATTCGAAACTACAGGAGCTACACATTGTTTTTGTAACACTTAAGGCCATACCTTGAAACATCTACTGCTTGGCTATGCATCAAATTGTCCACGACAGCAATCAATCTCTATGTATCAAAAGTTTTTGGAGATATCAATAACACGCGTTAGAAACAATGCAAGGAGCTGCAGGAGAAGTCAATAACCAGCAATGAGATGTGCATAACTAAAATTCAGAGGTCTTTCAATTTAATTTTGCTACCTTATCAAATTTCAGGTGAATTTTGACATCATTTAACAGAGCAGAAGTCAAACACATTTCTACGAAAGTATTTTTTATTTCTAATTATAGTAGATTAGACAGCTAGCATATGGTTATAATAGAATCATGTAAAGTCTTATTATGAACTTAAATTGCATCAAAATAGATTTCATCAAAATTAATAGATTACACAACCAATACCTCTCACATTTCAAACGACTTCACTCTAAACGCCACCAGAATGCCCGATAAACTCAACAACCCTTCGCCTCTGAGGAATAACCCGTTCTATGCTCAAACAATCTCCAGATAACCAATAGCAATTACAGTAACCTCCAGCAGCATAGGAACAATACCACCAATGTACATCCATCTCAGTCATGGATTGTGAGGATTGTTTCAACCACCTGTTAGTGTTTAACAATTCATAAAGATAGGAAGATATAAGTGGTTGTTATGATATACTATAATTTAAAAAAAATTACAACATTAAATATTCCTCAAATCCATCACAACATTCACAAAATCTTCAATTTTTACTCAAAATCATCAAACCCAATTTCAATTCTATAAGCCCTAAACAGAAATGAACCCGTGTTCATTATCAACACCAAAGAAATCCAAACCCTAACTTTCCCAATTCGTTCATAGATTGTTCCTCACAAAAAAGGCACCTTTCTCTTCTATTTTCACGATTTACACAACATAAGGAAGTGCTAACCTGAATCAGGGCCTGAAGCCCTCAGAAAACGCACCACTGGCGAATCTCACCCCTAACGCGTGAACCAACATCACGAAACCTGAAACAAAAAACACTTAATTAAAATCAAAATCAAAAGTGAGAGAAGACGAATAAATCGGATGCCCAATGAAGTTGGGAGTCAGAAGATGAGTGAAAGAGATAACAAAAGGAGAAGTTGTGGTAGAGAGGAGCAACGGGCACAAAATATTTGAATACTAATTTGAGAAAAATAAACCAAACCAAGCTAAAAATCTAACCATGGATCATCTTCTGAGGAGCATCAATGGCGAGAATTATGAGGATTTGTTTCTACTACCGGTTAAATATACCAGAATCAAAATAAAAAATAATACACCAAATTTTCCACAAATCCATCACAATGTTTAGAAATTCGTCTATCTTTACTCAAAAGCATCAAACCCAATTTCAGTTCTATAAACCCTAAACACAAAATAACCCCTTTTCATTATCAACAGCAAAGAAACCCATACCGTAACTTTCCCAAATCATTTATGTGTGTGACATCTGTAACACCCCAGAAATCTAAATTAATTATTTAATTAGTTATTTAATTGATTTAGCGTAAAGTGTGAGTTTATATGACGTTGGGATGGTTATGAGTCATGATGATATGAAATATGAGGATAAATTCTAAGTTATTACTTACTTAAGATTATTTAGATTTATTAGAGGATTAATCTAAATAATTAGATAAATAATCATTTTAGAAATTTAAAGGGTAAAGTGGTAAAATTAGATGGAATAAGTGAAGGTAAGAATGGAATAGCATAATGAGGTCTAAGGGGTAAGAATGACAAAAACAAATAACTGAGTAGGGGAGAATCATTCTGATCGATCATGTTTTGTGAAAAGTGCTCTGAGGAACAGAAGAGGGAGAAGCTAAGGCACAGGGAATTCTTGAAGAACTCAAAGGGGAGAATCAAGATTTTTGCATCTAAGGTATGGGGAGTATAGCCTTCATTATAATTGTTATAGAGTTAGGATGTATGTGGAATAGTTTGGAGTTTAAGAGGTTTTAGGGATTTATGATGAGTTCTTGATGAATTAGGTAGAAAGTGATGAAATTGAGGCGTATTTTTGATTTAGAATGATGTATGTATTACATAAACTTATGTGGTGTGGTTGTATATGATTTCATGATGAATTGATGGGGTTTTGGGGCTGTATAGAATTGAACCTGTAGGGAAAATTGGAGGTTTTTGGTGAAAAATTCGTAAAACAGCAGAAATTTGCTTCTGTCACGTTGTTAACCGGTTAACGCATGGGTAGCAACCGGTTAACACGTTAAAAATTGACGTTTTTGGGCATATTTCAACTGTGTAACAGGTTACGGCATATGTGCTAACCGGTTACCACTGAAACATACAGTTTTTGGAAAACTTGAAAATTCATAACTTTCAAACCGTGTATTTGTTTGATGCGCTGTTCGAAGCGTTTAAGAGCTGACATTATGAAATTTAATTTTTTAAAATAAAATTAGTAAAATTAGTCATTTTCCAGTATTGAATTTAGGGAAACGTCAGATTAATCTTTGGGGTAATTTCGGGTTGGCTTATATGTTGATTACTTTGATGTTGTGATGACTGTTCTGGTGTTATTATGATGTTTATGTTGCTGTAAGATGTTTAAGGTGCTGCTATGATATGCATTGATGTTGGAGTGTGTGTAACTGTATGAGAACCAATGATGTTTTGTTGTAAATGATGATATTTGTTGTAAATGATTATACTTACGCGGTGTTGCTTCTATGTTACTGTGATGTTATTGATGATGCTGTGGTAATGTTATTGATGATGCTGTGATGATGTTTCTATGATGTATATATATATATATATATATATATATATATATATATATATATATATATATATGATGAATAAGATGAATGAGTACATGGATGATGATGCAAGCTTGATGACTTATGTTGAGGACTATGATGACGTTTTGCATCGTGCATTCATGGCATATTAGGACTTCGGTCCAGTGATGATGATATGACTTCAGTCTAGTGATGATGATAGGACTTCGGTCCAGTGATGGTGATAGGACTTCGGTCCAGTGATAATGATAGGACTTCAGTCTAGGGATGATGATAGGACTTTGGTCTAGTGAAGATGATAAGACTTCAGTCCAAGGTGGCTTCAATCCCATTGTGTGGATTGAGGTAATTATGACGTGTTCCCTTGTGGAGGGTTAATGGACCAGTGTCCATTTTATGACGATTGGTACCACATGCATATCCCGATGATGTTGCATTTCATACTAAGTGGCATTGCATGTGAATGAGTGAATTGTGAATTATTATGTGTGTCTGTTGATGATGAAATAAAGATGTTGTTGCTGTCCCGTTTATATCTTTTTCTTTATACCTTTTATAATGAATTGTGAATACTCACCCTGCCTGTTTGAATGTTGCCTCCACGTGGGTAACGTGCAGTTGATTAGGTTTAGCTATGGATGTCTTGAGGACCTTGAAGTTTATTGCTTTTGGTCGATTTAGAGGGTCTTGCTCTGATAGTGTAACATCGGGTTGGGGTCCTTTGAGTCGAGCTATGTTGTTTCCTTATTTTTGTTGTTATTTGACGATATGGTTTTATTTGACTATTATGACGTTTGTCGAAAAACCTTTTTATTTAAAAAATTGAGGTTCGCCGCCATTGAAGGCTTTTTTTTGTGTGAAACTTTAAGAAAACCCTTTTGTTTACAGGGTAATTTGTGTTATTTTGATTTAATGAGAATCGTGCACCCTTTTAGGTGATTTTTATGCCTTACTCTGATTATTTAAGTTGTTTTTGCTGCAACATTATTGAGGGTAGAAAAGGGTGTTACATTAGTGGTATCAGAGCAGGTCGGTCCGTCCAGCCAAGTTGTCTAATGTTGTTTGTTTCCCTAGTGTGCGACATGTGCGTAAAAACACTGTCAATGCTTGTTTTGTTTTCCATTTACAGGTTGGGAATGAAACAAGTGGGGGAGAATATGGTGCTTCTCCAAGGTGTTTCGAGTGTGGAGCGTTGGCTAAGTGTGGTGTGAGCGCTGCGATAGTTGGTGGAGATAGTTTATACCGCCTCATGATATCGGCTGTTATTGACAAATTGAGGAACTGATCACCCTTAATCTCTTGTTGATAATAGACGGGATTATGTTAGGTGGGATAGACGTGTCTTGCGAACTTGAGTAGTGTGTGCAGTGAATTGTTGGGGTTAAGCCGAGTGGTTGCAGATTGTTTTGTTGAGTCGATGCAGACTATTAGATTTGAAGAGGAGGCGAACTAAAGTTTCTTGCCTGGCGGTCAAGTTGGGATATCTTGAGGAGAACAATCAGGTATTGTTGATGTCTGCTTTTAAGGGATAGAGAACAGGGTGGTGGCTAGTGATATACCGATGGTTTGTAATTCCTGACGATCACCTGAATCTAATTTCGACAAAGGTGAAGAGTTGGTTGTTGTGTGAAGCAAGTGGGTGAGTCTGTGAAAGATAGTGCAAAGGTGTTATGATGTTGGATTATTGGAAGGAATAAGGGATGTGGTGGTGTGTGTCTATTTGGAGGTGTTCCCATGAGATACCAGTGATTTACCACTGTAGCGAGGGGTGTAACTTGCTATCGACCTGGTACTCGATGCAAGCTCGATGTCGGTGTTTGCATACAGAATGTATGTTTTTGAATAAGTGAATTAAAGGAATAGTTGGAGGAATTGTTTGAGAGGAAGTTGTTCGATCGAGTGTTTTTCTGTGAGGTGCCCCTGTGATGTAGGTGAAGGAGAAAGATGGAAGTATGAGGTTGTGTGTTGATTATCGACAGTTGAATAAAGTGATGATCTAGAATAAGTGTCTGCTTCCGAGGATTGAGGAATTGATGGATCAGTTAGTAGATGCTTATGTGTTTAGCAAGATTGATTTAAGGTCTGGTTATCATCAAATTTGTGTAAGCTTGATGATATTCTGAAGACAGCTTTCGGGACGAGGTATAGTGACTATGAGTATACTGTGATGTCGTTTGGTGTGTCCAATGCACCTGGTGTGTTCATGGAGTACAAGAATCGGATTTTCCATGAGTATTTAGATAAGTTTGTGGCGGTGTTTATCGATGATATCTTGATATATTCTCAATCGGAAGAAGAACATGCCGAGCATTTGAGGACTGTGTTGCAAGTGTTGAGGGAGAAGAAGTTGTATGCAAAGTTGTCCAAGTGTGAGTTCTGGTTGAAGGAAGTGGAATTGCTATTGATCCTTCAAAGATTGATGTTGTGTTACAGTGGGAGACTCCAAAGTCTGCTACTGAGATACGAAGTTTCCTGGGGTTAGCAGGTTATTACTGCAAGTTTATTAAAGGTTTTTATAAGAAGGCGTTACCTTTGACTCAGTTGACTCGAAAGGGTCAAGCTTTTGTGTGGGATGTAGCTTGTGAAGAGACTTTTGTAGAATTGAAGAAGAAGTTGACGACTGCTCCAGTATTGATTTTTCCCAATCCGAGTGAATCATTTGTGATGTACTGCGATGCGTCAAAGATGGGTCTTGGTGGAGTATTAGTGCAAAATGGACAAGTTGTTGCTTATGCTTCGAGACAATTGCGAGTTCATGAGAGGAATTGTCCTACACATGACTTGGAATTAGCTGCGGTGGTGTTTGTATTGAAGATTTGGAGACATTATCTGTTTGGCTCCAAATTTGAAGTGGTCAGTGATCATAAGAGTTTGAAGTACTTGTTTGATCAGAGGAATTGAATATGAGGCAGAGAAGGTGGTTAGAGCTGTTGAAGGATTTCGATTTTGATTTGAGTTATCATCTGGGCAAAGCAAGTGTGGTGGCCGATGCATTGAGCAGAAAGTCGTTAGATATATCGATGCGTATGGTGAAAGAATTGGAATTAATTGAACAATTCAGAGATTTGAGTTTGGTATGTGATGCGACTCCTGACAGTGTGAAGTTGGGAATGTTGAAGTTGACTAGTAGTATTCTGGAAGAAATCAGAGTGGGACAGCACTCTGATTTAATGTTGGTTGACCAATTGACTTTGATTAACCAAGGTAACGTAGGTGACTTCCGGATTGACGAGAAGGGTTTAATGATGTGCAGAGACAGGGTGTGTGTTCCAGATGTCCCAGATATTAAGAAGAGAATTCTTGAAGAAGGACATCGAAGTGGGTTGAGTATTCATCCCGGTGCTACAAAGAGATACCAAGATTTGAAAAAGTTATTTTGGTGGCCAGGTATGAAGTAGGATGTTGCAGAGTTTATTTATGCATGTTGACTTATCAGAAGTCGAAGGTTGAGCATCAGAAGCCTTTAGGTATGATGTAGCCGCTGAGAATTCCAGAATGGAAATGGGATAGTATTTCCATGGATTTTATGGTGGGATTGCCGAAGACTGCTAAGGGAAATGATTCAATTTGGGTGATCGTGGATAGATTAACTAAGTCGACTCATTTCTTGTCGATGAAGAATAATCGCTCTATGCAGAAGTTAGCCGAGATGTATATTAAGGAGATTGTGAAGTTACATGGGGTACCTTCGAATATTGTGTTGGATAGAGATCCGAGGTTTACATTCAGGTTTTGGAAGGGGTTACAAGATGCTTTGGGTACTAAGTTGAGGTTGAGTTCTGCTTATCATCCGCAGACAGATGGATATACTGAGAGGACTATCCAATCTTTGGAAGATTTGTTAAGAGCTTGCGTGTTAGACCAAGGAGGAGCTTGGGATGGCCATTTACCTTTGACTGAATTTACTTACAATAATAGTTTTCACCCAAGTATCGGTATGGCACCCTATGAAGCTTTGTATGGGAGAAGGTGTAGGACTCCGTTGTGTTGGTATGAATCGGGCGAGAGTGCTGTACTCGGACCTGAAATTGTGCAAGAGACGACTGAGAAGATTAAGAAGATCCAAGAGAGGATGAAAGTTTCGCAGAGTCGTCAGAAGAACTACCATGATAAGAGGAGGAAAGCACTTGAATTCCAAGAGGGAGATCGTGTCTTTTTGAGAGTGACGCTAGTGACTGGTGTGGGTCGAGCTTTGAAGTCTAGGAAGCTCACTCCACATTTTGTTGGTCCATATCAGATATCGCAGAGGATAGGAGAGGTAGCCTATCGAATTGCTTTACCGCCGTCACTTGCAAATTTGCATGACGTGTTCCATGTGTCTCAGTTGAGGTAGTACATTCCGGATCCGTCGCATCTGATTCAGATGGATGATGTACAAGTTAGGGATAATCTGACTGTGGAAGCATTGCCTGTGCGTGTTGATGGTCAAGAGATGAAGCAGTTGCGGGGTAAAGACATTGCCTTGGTGAAGGTGTTGTGGGGTGGGCCAGCTGGCGAAAGTTGAACTTGGGAACGTGAAGATCAGATGAGGGAGTCGTATCCGACTCTGTTTCCTTGAGGTAATTTTCGAGGGCGAAAATTCTTTAAGTGGGGGAGAGTTGTAACACCCCGAAAATCTAAATTAATTATTTAATTGATTTAGCGTAAATTGTGAGTTTATATGGCGTTGGGATGGTTATGAGGCATGATGATATGAAATATGAGGATAAATTCTAAGTTGTTATTTACTTAAGATTATTTAGATTTATTAGAAGATTAATCTAAATAATTAGATAAATAATCATTTTAGAGATTTAAAGGGTAAAGTGGTAGAATTAGATGGAATAAGTGAGGGTAAGAATGGAATAGCATAATGAGGTCTAAGGGGTAAGAATGACAAAAACAAATAACTGAGTTGGGGAGAATCATTCTGATCGATAGTGTTTTGTGAAAAGTGCTCTGAGGAACAGAAGAGGGAGAAGCTAGGGCTCAGGGAATTCTTGAAGAACTCAAAGGGGAGAATCAAGATTTTTGCATCTAACGTATGGGGAGTATAGCCTTCTTTATAATTGTTATAGAGTTAGGATGTATGTGGAATAGTTTGGAGTTTAAGAGGTTTTAGGGATTTATGATGAGTTCTTGATGAATTAGGTAGAAAGTGATGAAATTGAGACGTATTTTTGATTTAGAATGATGTATGTGTTGCATAAACTGATGTGGTGTGCTTGTATATGATTTCATGATGAATTAATGGGGTTTTGGGGCTGTATAGAATTGAACCCGTAGGGAAAATTGGAGGTTTTTGGTGAAAAATTTGTAAAACAGCAGAAATTTGCTTTTGTCACTTTGTTAACCGGTTAACGCATGGGTAGTAACCGGTTGACACGTTAAAAATTGACGTTTTTGGGCATTTTTCAACTGTGTAACCGGTTACGGCATATGTGCTAACCGGTTACCAATGAAACATACAGTTTTTGGAAAACTTGAAAAATTCATAACTTTCAAACCGTGTATTTGTTTGATGCGCTGTTCGAAGCGTTTAAGAGCTGACATTATGAAATTTAACTTTTTAAAATAAAATTAGTAAAATTAGTCATTTTCCAGTATTGAATTTAGGGAAACGTCAGATTAATCTTTGGGGTAATTCCGGGTTGGCTTATATGTTGATTACTTTGATGTTGTGATGACTGTTCTGGTGTTATTATGATGTTTATGTTGCTGTAAGATGTTTAAGGTGCTGCTATGATATGCATTGATGTTGGAGTGTGTGTAACTGTATGAGAACCAATGATGTTTTGTTGTAAATGATGATATTTGTTGTAAATGATTATACTTACGCGGTGTTGCTTCTATGTTACTGTGATGTTATTGATGATGCTGTGATGATGTTTCTATGATATATATATATATATATATGATGAATAAGATGAATGAGTACATGGATGATGATGCAAGCTTGATGACTTATGTTGAGGACTATGATGACGTTTTGCATCGTGCATTCATGGCATATTAGGACTTCGGTCCAGTGATGATGATATGACTTCAGTCTAGTGATGATGATAGGACTTCGGTCCAGTGATGGTGATAGGACTTCGGTCCAGTGATAATGATAGGACTTCAGTCTAGGGATGATGATAGGACTTTGGTCTAGTGAAGATGATAAGACTTCAGTCCAAGGTGGCTTCAATCCCATTGTGTGGATTGAGGTAATTATGACGTGTTCCCTTGTGGAGGGTTAATGGACCAGTGTCCATTTTATGACGATTGGTACCACATGCATATCCCGATGATGTTGCATTTCATACTAAGTGGCATTGCATGTGAATGAGTGAATTGTGAATTATTATGTGTGTCTGTTGATGATGAAATAAAGATGTTGTTGCTGTCCCGTTTATATCTTTTTCTTTATACCTTTTATAATGAATTGTGAATACTCACCCTGCCTGTTTGAATGTTGCCTCCACGTGGGTAACGTGCAGTTGATCAGGTTTAGCTATGGATGTCTTGAGGACCTTGAAGTTTATTGCTTTTGGTCGATTTAGAGGGTCTTGCTCTGATAGTGTAACATCGGGTTGGGGTCCTTTGAGTCGAGCTATGTTGTTTCCTTATTTTTGTTGTTATTTGACGATATGGTTTTATTTGACTATTATGACGTTTGTCGAAAAACCTTTTTATTTAAAAAATTGAGGTTCGCCGCCATTGAAGGCTTTTTTTTGTGTGAAACTTTAAGAAAACCCTTTTGTTTACAGGGTAATTTGTGTTATTTTGATTTAATGAGAATCGTGCACCCTTTTAGGTGATTTTTATGCCTTACTCTGATTATTTAAGTTGTTTTTGCTGCAACATTATTGAGGGTAGAAAAGGGTGTTACATTAGTGGTATCAGAGCAGGTCGGTCCGTCCAGCCAAGTTGTCTAATGTTGTTTGTTTCCCTAGTGTGCGACATGTGCGTAAAAACACTGTCAATGCTTGTTTTGTTTTCCATTTACAGGTTGGGAATGAAACAAGTGGGGGAGAATATGGTGCTTCTCCAAGGTGTTTCGAGTGTGGAGCGTTGGCTAAGTGTGGTGTGAGCGCTGCGATAGTTGGTGGAGATAGTTTATACCGCCTCATGATATCGGCTGTTATTGACAAATTGAGGAACTGATCACCCTTAATCTCTTGTTGATAATAGACGGGATTATGTTAGGTGGGATAGACGTGTCTTGCGAACTTGAGTAGTGTGTGCAGTGAATTGTTGGGGTTAAGCCGAGTGGTTGCAGATTGTTTTGTTGAGTCGATGCAGACTATTAGATTTGAAGAGGAGGCGAACTAAAGTTTCTTGCCTGGCGGTCAAGTTGGGATATCTTGAGGAGAACAATCAGGTATTGTTGATGTCTGCTTTTAAGGGATAGAGAACAGGGTGGTGGCTAGTGATATACCGATGGTTTGTAATTCCTGACGATCACCTGAATCTAATTTCGACAAAGGTGAAGAGTTGGTTGTTGTGTGAAGCAAGTGGGTGAGTCTGTGAAAGATAGTGCAAAGGTGTTATGATGTTGGATTATTGGAAGGAATAAGGGATGTGGTGGTGTGTGTCTATTTGGAGGTGTTCCCATGAGATACCAGTGATTTACCACTGTAGCGAGGGGTGTAACTTGCTATCGACCTGGTACTCGATGCAAGCTCGATGTCGGTGTTTGCATACAGAATGTATGTTTTTGAATAAGTGAATTAAAGGAATAGTTGGAGGAATTGTTTGAGAGGAAGTTGTTCGATCGAGTGTTTTTCTGTGAGGTGCCCCTGTGATGTAGGTGAAGGAGAAAGATGGAAGTATGAGGTTGTGTGTTGATTATCGACAGTTGAATAAAGTGATGATCTAGAATAAGTGTCTGCTTCCGAGGATTGAGGAATTGATGGATCAGTTAGTAGATGCTTATGTGTTTAGCAAGATTGATTTAAGGTCTGGTTATCATCAAATTTGTGTAAGCTTGATGATATTCTGAAGACGGCTTTCGGGACGAGGTATGGTGACTATGAGTATACTGTGATGTCGTTTGGTGTGTCCAATGCACCTGGTGTGTTCATGGAGTACAAGAATCGGATTTTCCATGAGTATTTAGATAAGTTTGTGGCGGTGTTTATCGATGATATCTTGATATATTCTCAATCGGAAGAAGAACATGCCGAGCATTTGAGGACTGTGTTGCAAGTGTTGAGGGAGAAGAAGTTGTATGCAAAGTTGTCCAAGTGTGAGTTCTGGTTGAAGGAAGTGGAATTGCTATTGATCCTTCAAAGATTGATGTTGTGTTACAGTGGGAGACTCCAAAGTCTGCTACTGAGATACGAAGTTTCCTGGGGTTAGCAGGTTATTACTGCAAGTTTATTAAAGGTTTTTATAAGAAGGCGTTACCTTTGACTCAGTTGACTCGAAAGGGTCAAGCTTTTGTGTGGGATGTAGCTTGTGAAGAGACTTTTGTAGAATTGAAGAAGAAGTTGACGACTGCTCCAGTATTGATTTTTCCCAATTCGAGTGAATCATTTGTGATGTACTGCGATGCGTCAAAGATGGGTCTTGGTGGAGTATTAGTGCAAAATGGACAAGTTGTTGCTTATGCTTCGAGACAATTGCGAGTTCATGAGAGGAATTGTCCTACACATGACTTGGAATTAGCTGCGGTGGTGTTTGTATTGAAGATTTGGAGACATTATCTGTTTGGCTCCAAATTTGAAGTGGTCAGTGATCATAAGAGTTTGAAGTACTTGTTTGATCAGAGGAATTGAATATGAGGCAGAGAAGGTGGTTAGAGCTGTTGAAGGATTTTGATTTTGATTTGAGTTATCATCTGGGCAAAGCAAGTGTGGTGGCCGATGCATTGAGCAGAAAGTCGTTAGATATATCGATGCGTATGGTGAAAGAATTGGAATTAATTGAACAATTCAGAGATTTGAGTTTGGTATGTGATGCGACTCCTGACAGTGTGAAGTTGGGAATGTTGAAGTTGACTAGTAGTATTCTGGAAGAAATCAGAGTGGGACAGCACTCTGATTTAATGTTGGTTGACCAATTGACTTTGATTAACCAAGGTAACGTAGGTGACTTCCGGATTGACGAGAAGGGTTTAATGATGTGCAGAGACAGGGTGTGTGTTCCAGATGTCCCAGATATTAAGAAGAGAATTCTTGAAGAAGGACATCGAAGTGGGTTGAGTATTCATCCCGGTGCTACAAAGAGATACCAAGATTTGAAAAAGTTGTTTTGGTGGCCAGGTATGAAGTAGGATGTTGCAGAGTTTATTTATGCATGTTGACTTATCAGAAGTCGAAGGTTGAGCATCAGAAGCCTTTAGGTATGATGTAGCCGCTGAGAATTCCAGAATGGAAATGGGATAGTATTTCCATGGATTTTATGGTGGGATTGCCGAAGACTGCTAAGGGAAATGATTCAATTTGGGTGATCGTGGATAGATTAACTAAGTCGACTCATTTCTTGTCGATGAAGAATAATCGCTCTATGCAGAAGTTAGCCGAGATGTATATTAAGGAGATTGTGAAGTTACATGGGGTACCTTCGAATATTGTGTTGGATAGAGATCCGAGGTTTACATTCAGGTTTTGGAAGGGGTTACAAGATGCTTTGGGTACTAAGTTGAGGTTGAGTTCTGCTTATCATCCGCAGACAGATGGATATACTGAGAGGACTATCCAATCTTTGGAAGATTTGTTAAGAGCTTGCGTGTTAGACCAAGGAGGAGCTTGGGATGGCCATTTACCTTTGACTGAATTTACTTACAATAATAGTTTTCACCCAAGTATCGGTATGGCACCCTATGAAGCTTTGTATGGGAGAAGGTGTAGGACTCCGTTGTGTTGGTATGAATCGGGCGAGAGTGCTGTACTCGGACCTGAAATTGTGCAAGAGACGACTGAGAAGATTAAGAAGATCCAAGAGAGGATGAAAGTTTCGCAGAGTCGTCAGAAGAACTACCATGATAAGAGGAGGAAAGCACTTGAATTCCAAGAGGGAGATCGTGTCTTTTTGAGAGTGACGCTAGTGACTGGTGTGGGTCGAGCTTTGAAGTCTAGGAAGCTCACTCCACATTTTGTTGGTCCATATCAGATATCGCAGAGGATAGGAGAGGTAGCCTATCGAATTGCTTTACCGCCGTCACTTGCAAATTTGCATGACGTGTTCCATGTGTCTCAGTTGAGGTAGTACATTCCGGATCCGTCGCATCTGATTCAGATGGATGATGTACAAGTTAGGGATAATCTGACTGTGGAAGCATTGCCTGTGCGTGTTGATGGTCAAGAGATGAAGCAGTTGCGGGGTAAAGACATTGCCTTGGTGAAGGTGTTGTGGGGTGGGCCAGCTGGCGAAAGTTGAACTTGGGAACGTGAAGATCAGATGAGGGAGTCGTATCCGACTCTGTTTCCTTGAGGTAATTTTCGAGGGCGAAAATTCTTTAAGTGGGGGAGAGTTGTAACACCCCGAAAATCTAAATTAATTATTTAATTGATTTAGCGTAAATTGTGAGTTTATATGGCGTTGGGATGGTTATGAGGCATGATGATATGAAATATGAGGATAAATTCTAAGTTGTTATTTACTTAAGATTATTTAGATTTATTAGAAGATTAATCTAAATAATTAGATAAATAATCATTTTAGAGATTTAAAGGGTAAAGTGGTAGAATTAGATGGAATAAGTGAGGGTAAGAATGGAATAGCATAATGAGGTCTAAGGGGTAAGAATGACAAAAACAAATAACTGAGTTGGGGAGAATCATTCTGATCGATAGTGTTTTGTGAAAAGTGCTCTGAGGAACAGAAGAGGGAGAAGCTAGGGCTCAGGGAATTCTTGAAGAACTCAAAGGGGAGAATCAAGATTTTTGCATCTAACGTATGGGGAGTATAGCCTTCTTTATAATTGTTATAGAGTTAGGATGTATGTGGAATAGTTTGGAGTTTAAGAGGTTTTAGGGATTTATGATGAGTTCTTGATGAATTAGGTAGAAAGTGATGAAATTGAGACGTATTTTTGATTTAGAATGATGTATGTGTTGCATAAACTGATGTGGTGTGCTTGTATATGATTTCATGATGAATTAATGGGGTTTTGGGGCTGTATAGAATTGAACCCGTAGGGAAAATTGGAGGTTTTTGGTGAAAAATTTGTAAAACAGCAGAAATTTGCTTTTGTCACTTTGTTAACCGGTTAACGCATGGGTAGTAACCGGTTGACACGTTAAAAATTGACGTTTTTGGGCATTTTTCAACTGTGTAACCGGTTACGGCATATGTGCTAACCGGTTACCAATGAAACATACAGTTTTTGGAAAACTTGAAAAATTCATAACTTTCAAACCGTGTATTTGTTTGATGCGCTGTTCGAAGCGTTTAAGAGCTGACATTATGAAATTTAACTTTTTAAAATAAAATTAGTAAAATTAGTCATTTTCCAGTATTGAATTTAGGGAAACGTCAGATTAATCTTTGGGGTAATTCCGGGTTGGCTTATATGTTGATTACTTTGATGTTGTGATGACTGTTCTGGTGTTATTATGATGTTTATGTTGCTGTAAGATGTTTAAGGTGCTGCTATGATATGCATTGATGTTGGAGTGTGTGTAACTGTATGAGAACCAATGATGTTTTGTTGTAAATGATGATATTTGTTGTAAATGATTATACTTACGCGGTGTTGCTTCTATGTTACTGTGATGTTATTGATGATGCTGTGATGATGTTTCTATGATATATATATATATATATATATGATGAATAAGATGAATGAGTACATGGATGATGATGCAAGCTTGATGACTTATGTTGAGGACTATGATGACGTTTTGCATCGTGCATTCATGGCATATTAGGACTTCGGTCCAGTGATGATGATATGACTTCAGTCTAGTGATGATGATAGGACTTCGGTCCAGTGATGGTGATAGGACTTCGGTCCAGTGATAATGATAGGACTTCAGTCTAGGGATGATGATAGGACTTTGGTCTAGTGAAGATGATAAGACTTCAGTCCAAGGTGGCTTCAATCCCATTGTGTGGATTGAGGTAATTATGACGTGTTCCCTTGTGGAGGGTTAATGGACCAGTGTCCATTTTATGACGATTGGTACCACATGCATATCCCGATGATGTTGCATTTCATACTAAGTGGCATTGCATGTGAATGAGTGAATTGTGAATTATTATGTGTGTCTGTTGATGATGAAATAAAGATGTTGTTGCTGTCCCGTTTATATCTTTTTCTTTATACCTTTTATAATGAATTGTGAATACTCACCCTGCCTGTTTGAATGTTGCCTCCACGTGGGTAACGTGCAGTTGATCAGGTTTAGCTATGGATGTCTTGAGGACCTTGAAGTTTATTGCTTTTGGTCGATTTAGAGGGTCTTGCTCTGATAGTGTAACATCGGGTTGGGGTCCTTTGAGTCGAGCTATGTTGTTTCCTTATTTTTGTTGTTATTTGACGATATGGTTTTATTTGACTATTATGACGTTTGTCGAAAAACCTTTTTATTTAAAAAATTGAGGTTCGCCGCCATTGAAGGCTTTTTTTTGTGTGAAACTTTAAGAAAACCCTTTTGTTTACAGGGTAATTTGTGTTATTTTGATTTAATGAGAATCGTGCACCCTTTTAGGTGATTTTTATGCCTTACTCTGATTATTTAAGTTGTTTTTGCTGCAACATTATTGAGGGTAGAAAAGGGTGTTACATTAGTGGTATCAGAGCAGGTCGGTCCGTCCAGCCAAGTTGTCTAATGTTGTTTGTTTCCCTAGTGTGCGACATGTGCGTAAAAACACTGTCAATGCTTGTTTTGTTTTCCATTTACAGGTTGGGAATGAAACAAGTGGGGGAGAATATGGTGCTTCTCCAAGGTGTTTCGAGTGTGGAGCGTTGGCTAAGTGTGGTGTGAGCGCTGCGATAGTTGGTGGAGATAGTTTATACCGCCTCATGATATCGGCTGTTATTGACAAATTGAGGAACTGATCACCCTTAATCTCTTGTTGATAATAGACGGGATTATGTTAGGTGGGATAGACGTGTCTTGCGAACTTGAGTAGTGTGTGCAGTGAATTGTTGGGGTTAAGCCGAGTGGTTGCAGATTGTTTTGTTGAGTCGATGCAGACTATTAGATTTGAAGAGGAGGCGAACTAAAGTTTCTTGCCTGGCGGTCAAGTTGGGATATCTTGAGGAGAACAATCAGGTATTGTTGATGTCTGCTTTTAAGGGATAGAGAACAGGGTGGTGGCTAGTGATATACCGATGGTTTGTAATTCCTGACGATCACCTGAATCTAATTTCGACAAAGGTGAAGAGTTGGTTGTTGTGTGAAGCAAGTGGGTGAGTCTGTGAAAGATAGTGCAAAGGTGTTATGATGTTGGATTATTGGAAGGAATAAGGGATGTGGTGGTGTGTGTCTATTTGGAGGTGTTCCCATGAGATACCAGTGATTTACCACTGTAGCGAGGGGTGTAACTTGCTATCGACCTGGTACTCGATGCAAGCTCGATGTCGGTGTTTGCATACAGAATGTATGTTTTTGAATAAGTGAATTAAAGGAATAGTTGGAGGAATTGTTTGAGAGGAAGTTGTTCGATCGAGTGTTTTTCTGTGAGGTGCCCCTGTGATGTAGGTGAAGGAGAAAGATGGAAGTATGAGGTTGTGTGTTGATTATCGACAGTTGAATAAAGTGATGATCTAGAATAAGTGTCTGCTTCCGAGGATTGAGGAATTGATGGATCAGTTAGTAGATGCTTATGTGTTTAGCAAGATTGATTTAAGGTCTGGTTATCATCAAATTTGTGTAAGCTTGATGATATTCTGAAGACGGCTTTCGGGACGAGGTATGGTGACTATGAGTATACTGTGATGTCGTTTGGTGTGTCCAATGCACCTGGTGTGTTCATGGAGTACAAGAATCGGATTTTCCATGAGTATTTAGATAAGTTTGTGGCGGTGTTTATCGATGATATCTTGATATATTCTCAATCGGAAGAAGAACATGCCGAGCATTTGAGGACTGTGTTGCAAGTGTTGAGGGAGAAGAAGTTGTATGCAAAGTTGTCCAAGTGTGAGTTCTGGTTGAAGGAAGTGGAATTGCTATTGATCCTTCAAAGATTGATGTTGTGTTACAGTGGGAGACTCCAAAGTCTGCTACTGAGATACGAAGTTTCCTGGGGTTAGCAGGTTATTACTGCAAGTTTATTAAAGGTTTTTATAAGAAGGCGTTACCTTTGACTCAGTTGACTCGAAAGGGTCAAGCTTTTGTGTGGGATGTAGCTTGTGAAGAGACTTTTGTAGAATTGAAGAAGAAGTTGACGACTGCTCCAGTATTGATTTTTCCCAATTCGAGTGAATCATTTGTGATGTACTGCGATGCGTCAAAGATGGGTCTTGGTGGAGTATTAGTGCAAAATGGACAAGTTGTTGCTTATGCTTCGAGACAATTGCGAGTTCATGAGAGGAATTGTCCTACACATGACTTGGAATTAGCTGCGGTGGTGTTTGTATTGAAGATTTGGAGACATTATCTGTTTGGCTCCAAATTTGAAGTGGTCAGTGATCATAAGAGTTTGAAGTACTTGTTTGATCAGAGGAATTGAATATGAGGCAGAGAAGGTGGTTAGAGCTGTTGAAGGATTTCGATTTTGATTTGAGTTATCATCTGGGCAAAGCAAGTGTGGTGGCCGATGCATTGAGCAGAAAGTCGTTAGATATATCGATGCGTATGGTGAAAGAATTGGAATTAATTGAACAATTCAGAGATTTGAGTTTGGTATGTGATGCGACTCCTGACAGTGTGAAGTTGGGAATGTTGAAGTTGACTAGTAGTATTCTGGAAGAAATCAGAGTGGGACAGCACTCTGATTTAATGTTGGTTGACCAATTGACTTTGATTAACCAAGGTAACGTAGGTGACTTCCGGATTGACGAGAAGGGTTTAATGATGTGCAGAGACAGGGTGTGTGTTCCAGATGTCCCAGATATTAAGAAGAGAATTCTTGAAGAAGGACATCGAAGTGGGTTGAGTATTCATCCCGGTGCTACAAAGAGATACCAAGATTTGAAAAAGTTGTTTTGGTGGCCAGGTATGAAGTAGGATGTTGCAGAGTTTATTTATGCATGTTGACTTATCAGAAGTCGAAGGTTGAGCATCAGAAGCCTTTAGGTATGATGTAGCCGCTGAGAATTCCAGAATGGAAATGGGATAGTATTTCCATGGATTTTATGGTGGGATTGCCGAAGACTGCTAAGGGAAATGATTCAATTTGGGTGATCGTGGATAGATTAACTAAGTCGACTCATTTCTTGTCGATGAAGAATAATCGCTCTATGCAGAAGTTAGCCGAGATGTATATTAAGGAGATTGTGAAGTTACATGGGGTACCTTCGAATATTGTGTTGGATAGAGATCCGAGGTTTACATTCAGGTTTTGGAAGGGGTTACAAGATGCTTTGGGTACTAAGTTGAGGTTGAGTTCTGCTTATCATCCGCAGACAGATGGATATACTGAGAGGACTATCCAATCTTTGGAAGATTTGTTAAGAGCTTGCGTGTTAGACCAAGGAGGAGCTTGGGATGGCCATTTACCTTTGACTGAATTTACTTACAATAATAGTTTTCACGCAAGTATCAGTATGGCACCCTATGAAGCTTTGTATGGGAGAAGGTGTAGGACTCCGTTGTGTTGGTATGAATCGGGCGAGAGTGCTGTACTCGGACCTGAAATTGTGCAAGAGACGACTGAGAAGATTAAGAAGATCCAAGAGAGGATGAAAGTTTCGCAGAGTCGTCAGAAGAACTACCATGATAAGAGGAGGAAAGCACTTGAATTCCAAGAGGGAGATCGTGTCTTTTTGAGAGTGACGCTAGTGACTGGTGTGGGTCGAGCTTTGAAGTCTAGGAAGCTCACTCCACATTTTGTTGGTCCATATCAGATATCGCAGAGGATAGGAGAGGTAGCCTATCGAATTGCTTTACCGCCGTCACTTGCAAATTTGCATGACGTGTTCCATGTGTCTCAGTTGAGGTAGTACATTCCGGATCCGTCGCATCTGATTCAGATGGATGATGTACAAGTTAGGGATAATCTGACTGTGGAAGCATTGCCTGTGCGTGTTGATGGTCAAGAGATGAAGCAGTTGCGGGGTAAAGACATTGCCTTGGTGAAGGTGTTGTGGGGTGGGCCAGCTGGCGAAAGTTGAACTTGGGAACGTGAAGATCAGATGAGGGAGTCGTATCCGACTCTGTTTCCTTGAGGTAATTTTCGAGGGCGAAAATTCTTTAAGTGGGGGAGAGTTGTAACACCCCGAAAATCTAAATTAATTATTTAATTGATTTAGCGTAAATTGTGAGTTTATATGGCGTTGGGATGGTTATGAGGCATGATGATATGAAATATGAGGATAAATTCTAAGTTATTATTTACTTAAGATTATTTAGATTTATTAGAAGATTAATCTAAATAATTAGATAAATAATCATTTTAGAGATTTAAAGGGTAAAGTGGTAGAATTAGATGGAATAAGTGAGGGTAAGAATGGAATAGCATAATGAGGTCTAAGGGGTAAGAATGACAAAAACAAATAACTGAGTTGGGGAGAATCATTCTGATCGATAGTGTTTTGTGAAAAGTGCTCTGAGGAACAGAAGAGGGAGAAGCTAGGGCTTAGGGAATTCTTGAAGAACTCAAAGGGGAGAATCAAGATTTTTGCATCTAACGTATGGGGAGTATAGCCTTCTTTATAATTGTTATAGAGTTAGGATGTATGTGGAATAGTTTGGAGTTTAAGAGGTTTTAGGGATTTATGATGAGTTCTTGATGAATTAGGTAGAAAGTGATGAAATTGAGACGTATTTTTGATTTAGAATGATGTATGTGTTGCATAAACTGATGTGGTGTGCTTGTATATGATTTCATGATGAATTAATGGGGTTTTGGGGCTGTATAGAATTGAACCCGTAGGGAAAATTGGAGGTTTTTGGTGAAAAATTTGTAAAACAGCAGAAATTTGCTTTTGTCACTTTGTTAACCGGTTAACGCATGGGTAGTAACCGGTTGACACGTTAAAAATTGACGTTTTTGGGCATTTTTCAACTGTGTAACCGGTTACGGCATATGTGTTAACCGGTTACCAATGAAACATACAGTTTTTGGAAAACTTGAAAAATTCATAAATTTCAAACCGTGTATCTGTTTGAAGCGTCGTTCAAAGCGATGGAGAGATGACATTATGAAATTTAATTTGGTAAAATAAAATTAGTAAAATTAATCATTTTTCGAGTATTGAATTTAGGGAAACGTCGGATTAATCTTCGGGGTAATTCCGGGTTGGCTTATATGTTGATTACTTTGATGTTGTGATGACTGTTCTGGTGTTATTATGATGTATATGTTGCTGTAAGATGTTTAAGGTACTGCTATGATATGCATTGATGTTGGAGTGTGTGTAATTGTATGAGAACCAATGATGTTTTGTTGTAAATGATGATATTTGTTGTAAATGATTATACTTACGCGGTGTTGCTTCTATGTTACTGTGATGTTATTGATGATGATGTGGTAATGTTATTGATGATGTTGTGATGATGTTTCTATGATGTGCATATTTGGTATATATATATATATATATATATATATATATATATATATATATATATATATATATATAAGCTATATGATGAATAAGATGAATGAGTACATGGATGATGATGCAAGCTTGATGACTTATGTTGAGGACTATAATGGCGTTTTGCATCGTGCATTCATGGCATATTAGGACTTCGGTCCAGTGATGATGATATGACTTCAGTCCAGTGATGATGATAGGACTTCGGTCCAGTGATGGCGATAGGACTTTGGTCCAGTGATAATGATAGGACTTCAGTCCAGTGATGATGATAGGACTTTGGTCCAGTGAAGATGATAAGACTTCAGTCCAAGGTGGCTTCAATCCCATTGTGTGGATTGAGGTAATTATGACGTGTTCCCTTGTGGAGGGTTAATGGCCCAGTGTCCATTTTATGACGATTGGTACCACATGCATATCCCGATGATGTTGCATTTCATACTAAGTGGCATTCCATGTGAATGAGTGAATTGTGAATTATTATGTGTGTCTGTTGATGATAAAATGAAGATGTTGTTGCTGTCCCGTTTATATCTTTTTCTTTATAACTTTTATAATGAATTGTGAATACTCACCCTGCCTGTTTGAATGTTGCCTCCACGTGGGTAACGTGCAGGTGATCAGGTTTAGCCGTGGATGTGTTAAGGCCTTGAAGTTTATTGCTTTTGGTCGATTTAGAGGGTCTTGCTCTGATAGTGTAACATCGGGTTGGGGTCCTTTGAGTCGAGCTATGCTGTTTCCTTATTTTTGTTGTTATTTGACGATATGGTTTTATTTGACTATTATGAAGTTTGTCGAAAAACCTTTTTATTTAAAAATTTGAGTTCCGCTGCCTTTGAAGGCTTTTTTTTTTTTGTGAAACTTTGAGAAAACCCTTTTGTTTACAGGGTAATTTGTGTTATTTTGATTTAATGAGAACCGTGCACCCTTTGAGGTGATTTTTATGCCTTACTCTGATTATTTAAGTTGTTTCTGCTGCAACATTATTGGGGGTAGAAAAGGGTGTTACAACATCCCCCGAACGCGCGAGCAAAAAACACCAAACCTGAAACAAAAAAATAGCAAATTAAAACCCAAATCAAAATAGGGTTTAACATAGTGTGAAAGAGAGAGCAGAAGGAGAAGTTAGGGCAGAGAGGAGTGATGGGTAGAGAAGGTGAAGGCGTGCAGAAACGGATGAAGTAGCTTGGATGTGATGGGAAGCAGGTGTAGCAGAAGAAGAAGTCGTGAATGAACGTGACGAAACAGTCGTTGTAGAGGTAGCAGTAGATGAAGATTTTGTTTGAGTTTGAAATTTTTGGTCAACAGTCGTCGTGGAACATGTAGCGGTTAAATCGTGAGTGTAAGCTATTGATTAACTTAACTAAAAAATAAGCAAGAGTCGCCACCGCACTTTTATTTTATCCACGAAAGGAAAGCAAAAAGAGAGAACAAAACCTAAAGAGTTCTAAAATAACAAGAACAAACAGAGAATAGGTAAGGGGGATTGGTTACGCAATGGGAAGGTGTTAGCACCCAAAACGTCTATAGTACTCTATAGGAGCCCTTTGAAACATCTATCGCTTTTTGGTTTGAAAATGGTTTGCTTGTAAAGAGATTGAGGAGATGAGAGGAGAATTATTTTTTAAGATTTTTGTGTTTGGAGAGACTTATCGCCACATGCCTACGTACCCACGATGTGCAATGTAGGATAAAAACCCCATAGTTTGTGGTACAAAGAACAAAAATTTGTTTGTTTTGGTTGATTTTAAGTGTAAAGACAAATCGTCATTTCTAAACGAATAATTCCACTTAAAGAAATGAATCATGTCTAAACTTATGAAAAAGTTAAAGGAAAAAGTGCACGAGGGCACAAAAAGAGAGTTTGATGAGTTTGATGTTTTTTAAAGTCTTTTAAAAAAAGTGTCAATATGCTTATGTGGTTTAGCATTTGTTAAGAAATGAAAAGAAAAGAGTAAAATCACTTGACAAAGTTAAGGTTTGATTATGAAAGAGGTGATAGTTTGAAATCAAGAAAGTTTTGAAAAAGAGAGAGAGTTTTGAAAATTGAAGAACTGGTGGAGAAGAAGTGGCTATCCTAAAGCATAAAGTAAAAGCTAGGGAAAAGAAGGATCTAACCAAAATGTAGCCACTTCAAAGCAATATTAAAAGAGTTCCATCCTTAAGCAAATTAGCCAAGTAAAGGCAAGTCTTCAATCAATACTCCAAGCAAAGGGATAAGAAGTCCTAATTCTTGGTCCATAAGTCCAATATTACTTCAAAAGAGGTCCATAAAGAGATCACTCCAAAGCATAGGATAGTAACCAATAGTCCAAGATGAGGAGAATTAAGTTTTGTATGGTTTAAGCCTTTATTAATGTTTTTGAGTCCAAATGCACAAAGAAAAAAAAAAGCATAAGCATAAACATGTGTTCAACGGAAAAAGGAAAAATTGCGGAAGCATAAACATGATATGAAATGAAGCATAAAAAATAAAAGAGATAGGGAGCGAGAAGGAAACATAAACAAAATTAATATAAAATAATGTTAGTAAGTTAGTGATTAGTTGTTAGTGTTAATGATCAATAACAATTGAATAATTGCACTTAGGTCAAGGTTGATGAAACTCATTAGAGGATTGATAAGCAATCACCGAGTAATTTACGAAGTAATTACCCTACAATGAGGCCGGTCAATAGCTCTTTGTGCTAATGTATGCTAGATGAACGATATATAGATCGTCATCCGAAAGCAATACCGCACGAAAAGAAAAGTGGTAACGATCTAGTCTTGATCGAAATTCAACAACAGAATTCCAAGATCTTTTAGACTTTCATCGATCAAATAAAAAGAGAATTAGATGAAGAGGAAGCCAAATTAAACCATACAATTATGTGATCTAAGGCTAAGAACAAAGGAAGAGGGAAGAAAATGGCAAAAGAACCAAAACAGTCCCAAAACAGAACCAAAATAGTATTCCGGACACTGGTTAATCGGCTAACACATTGGTTAATCGGTTAACCAGTGCAAATTTTGAATTTCTGTACAAAACAGGGTGTTAATCGGTTAACCAATTTACACTGTGTTTGGTTAATCGGTTAACACTGTACCAGAAGCAAAAAAAATGTGCAAAATTCAGCATGATCTTCTTTCAAAACATTTTTCAAACACCTTGTGATCATGAAGTGAATTTGCACGAATTTTAAAGTAAAAATAAACAGAGAAACCTGCAATCAAACAACAATATACGATCCAAAGCATCAACAACAAAAAACACCAAGGATCTACATCTTTAATGATGAATATGAAGCTTTAACAATGGTGGAAAGTGAATTACCACCCCAAATCAGAAAATCCTTCCAAATTGCAGCAAGATCTACACTCCAAAGCCTTGATCTATGAACAAAACAAGAATGGATGAAGGTTTAGCTCTAAATTAGTAAGAATCAATGTGAATTCTTACTAACTTATGAAAGAAGAAATTGAGCTTTTGGTGAGTTTTGGTAGTTGGGGAGTGAATTTACAAGGGGTTTATTGGCTATCAAAAGCTTGTGAAATGAGTGAAATGAAGCCTCTATTTATAGAGTTTAGGCTTGGGAATTTGGTGGTTTGGAATTAGGCTTGTGTGATCAAAATTAGGATTGGAATTCAAATTTGGAGGGAAATCAAAAGAGTGGTGATTAGTGGAGGTGTATGATAAGAATTAATATTGATGATGTAGGGAATAAAACTGAGATGGAATATTCCAAAATGATGAAAATTGGTGCCAATTGCTGAAAATTTGAATTTGCTGCCATGTTTTTCAAAATTCGCACGCGTTAACCGATTAACGAATGTGTTAATCGATTAACACAGTGAAAATTTGGCTTTTTGATGTCCTGTCTTGACTCCGGCTCGATTTTTCTTGCTTGTCAAAGAAGGCATGGAAATAAACACATGAACCTTGGAATCTCTTGAATAAAAATCAGTTAAATCTTGGAGACTCTTGATCAGATGAATTTTTGAATTGTTTGCAGATTAACTTTGACTTTATTCAGGTGAAATCCATTCGAGCTGCAGGACTATTTTTTTTTTGTATTTTTAACCTATTCTTCCCCTGAAAATGTTAGTGAAAGAAAACAAAATATTTTTGGATTTTAATTAATGGTTAGTAAACATAAACAATTAAACAATGAAACAACTAACATACACACACAAACCCCAAAGATCCCTGCAAGGCACAATCCTATAGAAGAGGGAACCAATGTGTGATCTTGTTTGTGGTATGAAATGCAAAAGAAAAGCAAAGAATCTTAGGGACAAAAATTAGGGTATTACAGCTGCCCCTATTTAAGTTTCTTCTATTCGGAGATATGGAGATGGGCATCTTTGTCTCAATTAGATAGAAGAGACTTAAATATAACAACAAACCAAATTTTTGGCCCTAAGAGACCACAAAATGATATGATCATGCAAATGATATGCAGACACGAGACCACTGTGGGGAAAAAATACCACAGGAGAAAAACAAACTGGGGAGCAAAGAGAAAAGACTCCACCGGGGGAAAACAAAAGAGGGAAAAACACATCCCAACAGGGAGGGAAACAAATATCCACTGGGGAAGAGAAAGGAGTAAGATCCCAACTAAGGGAAAATTACCGACACCAGAAACACCAGAGGAAAAAACCGTCCCAACATGGAGAGAAAACTCTTCGTTGGGGAACAGATCATCTAATACCAGACATCCGGTAATAGCATGATCAAAGGAAAGATTGCCAACTACCAACCAAGTGATAGCTACAACAAGGCAGTCAATCAAAAGGATACGAGAAGAATTACCTACTACCAACACAGGGCAGGACGACAAAGGTAACGATCTCACAAAGAGGATAAAGTTACCAGCTATCAACCAAGTGACAACTATAACAAGGCAACTAAACTGGGCTATATTACCTACTACCAACAAAGGGTAGGACGACAAAGATAATAAGCTGGCTATATCACCTACTACCAACAAAGGGCAGGACGAAAAAGGTAATAAGCCAAAATAAGGATTACCAACTATCAACCAAGTGATAGTTACAACGAGGCAATTAATCCAAGGGTGTGAGAAAAATTACCTACTACCAACAAAGGGGTAGGACGACAAAGGTAATAACCTCAAAAGGGGTCGAGAAGTATCACCTACTACAAACAAAGGGCAGGACGACAAAGGTGATAAATTTGAGCAAAGAAGGGAGAGATTACCAACTATCAAATGAGTGATAGCTACAACAAGGTAATCAAACTCGGCTATATTACCTAATACCAACATAGGGCAGGACGACAAAGGTAATAAACCGGCTATATCACCTATTACCAACAAAAGGAAGGACGACAAAGGTGATAAGCCCAAAGCAAGGGACCAAAATTCAATCCAGGAATAAACCAGACAGAAAAGGTCAAACAAGACTCATCTCGAGGAGGAAATATCTCGACTGGGGATTACTTCCATCCTGACAAATGAACTGGGGAGGAAACTGAATCAAAATCTTCCATGGGAAACAAACTCAGTGGGGAATTAACAAAGATATGCATTTTTTGCTTACGGGTCGACACTCTAATGGATGGAGGACACACACGCTCTGCAGGGATAACAACACCAGAGAGCTAAGAAACACCAGCACAAATGCAAAAATGCACAATGCAACACAGCATGCTATGCACAACAAAAGAATACGTATGAGTATGAATATGCTGACAAAACAGACATAAAGGGTAAACAGAGGGTGGAAAAACATCACAACACCACCGAATACTCGGCTAATCTCAACAAGATAGAGATACCATTAGCAACTCTGCTAGGCATTCGTCTAAAGGAATCCTGCAAGAGATAAACAAAAGCCATAAAAGGAAAATAAATCCTACTACAAGGCTCAAATCTTGCTGGAGAAAGGAAAATACTCCTTGGGGAAAAACCCTAAATATCAATCTTTTAACATCATTGATCCACAAAGAGGTTAAAACATAAACTCTGCTTTGAGGATGGAAGGAAAGCTGTTGGGGAATCATAACAACCCAAATCTTTCGGACATTTCCTGGGGTTCATAAAGAATTCACAAGAACTTCCATTCCAAAAGATGAAGAGATCTGCTGCGAAGAAATAATGCATCTGCTGGGGATCTGTAGACATATAAACATCTACGCCAAATCCATCAGAAATACCAGGCAGATCTGCTGGAGACACAAGAGAAAAGCTCTCTGAAGATTAACCAATTCTGAGCAAAATAACCTGGACTTGTTGAGGAAAACAGCAACAAGGTCAAACTGTGGGGGATTTTAGATCAATACTCATCATGAATGAGAGAAAACCCAACAGGTGACTAGTATATCAATATTCCTCGAATAGAGATATCATCGGCAACTTCACTGGGGAACACCCGAAATAGTGATGCACAACTTTCTCTGAAAACAAACAATCTGAAGAGAAATACGTCCTGGACTTGCCGGGGAAGATACACCTAGAAGGTAAAACACTAATCGGAGATTCCGCATATGATTTCTGCTAGGGACAACGCAAACGAATCTCTGCGTGGGGACCACCATTAAGGAGAAAGGGATCTCAAAACTACTCTAGTGTCTGACCATAACATAATCAGCTGGAGAGGATTCGAATCAAAACCTAGCTGGGGAAAAACCAAACAGCATTGACCCTTATGAATTCAACGCATCATAACACAACCTTGAAGGGACCTATCATCTTGTCAACAACTGATCACATTCATAGGAACAAACTCTGCTGAGGAAATATCAACAAACTCTACTGGGGAATATCGACAAACTCTACCGGGGAGCTGTCAATAAATTTTGCCAAAGAGGCGAGAACGAACCTTGCTGAGGAAAACATTGATCCTACCAGTCTTGGAATAACCGTTGATGTTCCTTTTTGCATTCATAAATTAAAGGGAAATGTTTTTATGATTTTCAAAAATTTAATCAATTATTTGCATTTTGTTTAAAAAATCATCATAAAAAATAAATGAAAATTTGCAAACAGAAACAAAATAAGAATTGCAAACAAAGGGACAAAGGCCCAAATTTTATTAATAGAATGGAAGTCCGCAAATGGCGTAACTCCATAGATCATAACAAAGTTTGAAAAATGGTAAATACATGGAAAGGGTTACATTGAAATACAATGATCACTATTCTCCCTAACAACTTTGAATTCCGCTGTGCTCAAAACTTCAGTTGAGGATGATTGAAGCAGAATCCTTGATGGACAATGTTGCTTTCAAATGATCAAGACTGGCCAGATGCAGTTACTTGCCATAATCCCTAACTTTTGCCTAGATTACCCTTTCATGTTTTCAATCTACCGGGATGATTATTTCTGTTTTTGTCTCTAATTTTTTCCTGGAACGCCCTTTCGGGTTTTCAGCCCACCGAGACGCTCATTTTTGCCTAAGCCGCCCTTTCGGATTTTCAACTTAGCGAGTTGTTCTTTTATATTTTAGGCGAAGTATTTCTTGACTACATCGGCATTCACAGGACGAGTGAACTCTTCACTATCCATAGTTGCAAGAAGTAATGCACCGCCAGATAAGGCTCTCTTAACAACATATGGGCCTTCATAATTAGGAGTCCACTTGCCCCTAGAATCACTGGTAAAAGTCGAGATCCTTTTGAGCACGAGGTCTCCTTCTCTGAACACACGAGGTCGAACCTTCTTATCAAAAGCTTTATTCATTCTCTGTTGATACAATTGGCCATGACACAAGGCCGTCATTCTTTTCTCTTCAATCAAATTCAACTGATCATATCTACTCTGACACCATTCAGCCTCAGACAATTCAGCTTCCATCAAAACTCTCATAGAAGGGATTTTAACCTCTACCGGGAGCACTACTTCCATACCATACACAAGAGAGAAAGGGGTTGCCCCTGTTAAAGTGCGGACGGATGTACGATACCCATGCAAAGCAAAAGGGAGCATCTCATGCCAATCCTTGTAAGTAACAACCATCTTCTGAACAATCTTCTTGATATTCTTATTAGCAGCTTCAACAGCCCACCATAATGACTCATCATCATTTCTTCTTCTTCTTCTTCTTCTTTTTTTCTTCATTTTTTGCAGACATTCTGGCATCAGTGGCAATCTATGCTCCACAATATCAGTATCAAGCCCAGGCATGTCTTGATAGGACCAAGCAAACACGTCAACATATTCTCTAAGAAGCTCCACAATCCTCTTCTTAACATCTGACTGAAGCAGTGCCCCAATCTTGACTTCTTTTATATCGTCATCTGAACCCAAATTAACCAATCCCACCGGCTCTTCATGAGGCTGAATAACTTTTTCCTCGTGCTCAAGCAAACGAGAAATTTCATCTGGAATCTCTTCAATATCCTCTTCTTCAGCTCCAAACAAAGGGAACTCAAAGTTGGGAGAGGGCATAGGGTCATTGTTTTCAATGGGTTTAACAATCAATCTGCACAATGGTTTATGTTTGATTTTAGAATATGAACAAAAGTTCAAGTACCATGCAGATAAAAGTAATTATCACATTATTATTATTTTTTGGTTTTTTATGTTACCATTTTTCAGAAATAAAGCAAAAAGGGAAAACATAACACGGATAAACAAAATAACATTTTATTGATGATGATAAAATTTGAAACAAAGCCCTCACAAATTCACTTTCACCTTGGGCAGAGTGAAAGGATTTTTGAAAGAAACAAAAAACAAATTACTTTGAAATATGAACAACAGTACGAACATCAACTGCTATCCAATTCTGGCAAACTTGTCCATGTGTCACAAAATTGGGAAGCTCTTCCTCTTCATCATCCTCAATGATGGCACTGACTTCATATTTAGGTTCCTTAAACTTCATCCGAGGGGAATAAAAAGGCACATATGCATCCTCTGGGGACATATAGCCGGGGTCTTCCAAATAAGGCTCCCAATCTTCAGCAGGAATGACATCATCTTAAGAACCAAATGGGATGTAACCTACAGAGTCATCTTCAAGAATTGCAGCCGTATGAAGATTTTCACTAAGGCAAGCTTGAACCATATTGACAGACGCCTTGCCGTGATTAGGCAGCGGATTTGATTGTACATTAGGGTTGGAATCTTCGAAAGAAAAAATACCACTCCTAGCCAACCTTTGAACTTCCATCTTCAATGGATAACAGTTCTCAGTGTCATGCTCCACTCCTCCCTGATGGAAAGCGCAATGAGCTTCGGGCTTATACCACCATGGCAAATCTTTTGGAACCACAGGTGGTGCACGGGTCTGAACAAGATTCTTCTGAATTAAGCAAGGAAGTAAATCTGTATAGGTCATCGGAATCAGGTCAAAATCTTTCTGAAAACGGCCCCGTTGATTATTCTGTTGATTAGAACATTGTTGCTGCACAAGAGCTGTATGACCAATAGGAGCTGAAGTGATAATAGGAGTAACAGATGAAACATGTTGCTGACACTGATTATTCTTACTGTAACTCTTTTTGCGCCTGTAGTGAGCGAAACTGGACGTGTTTCTTAAGCACTGGCGCTCTTTTGGGGGTACTACAGGTCGATTCACTTTTTATCCTATTGACCTGACTAAGGACGGGAAATATATTTCTCCAATTAACCCTGCTTGCATACCGAGTTTAAACAGTGGTCTGTTAGGTTACGGATGCGATATGGAAGTGGGGCCGCTTTCTTCTTTCTTTGTTTAGAACTGAACACCGGGAATGTTCATGGGTAGGGGGTTAGGATTGATACTTTTTAATTAAAGTATGTGGGTATGGGATTGTGCATTTTTGTTGAGTGTGCTCGCTAAGATTTTTCTTTCAATCTTGTGCCTACATATTCCCGTTTACCGAAACAGGGAAATCAGAGCGATCGTAGTTCCTCCTATTCTATGGGAGGAAATGGTGTTTTGGTGTCTTGTTCAAAGCCCAAGACATGAAGCTAAAAAGGCGGTTTGTATCTTGTTCAAAGCCCAAGATATGAAGCTAAAGAGTGTATTTGTATCTTGTTCGAAGCCCAAGATGTGAAGCTAAAAGGGTGTTGACTTTAGAGAGAATTTGTCATCTCTAAAGGGGTTTGTTTGTCACAATTGTTGGGTGACTGGTTTATAAAGGAGGATTACTTTAACTGGGATATGTGAATCCAGCAATGCCATAATTTCCTTTATAAGGGTTTTTGACCCGAAGGAGAAGACTTTAACTCAGTGTAGAAAAATTCCATCTTTCCTTAGGAGTTTCTAATGCAAAAAGAGGGACAGTGGCATAGATGTAGATGATTCAGAGGCTTGCCGCTTATAGCAATTAGATGAAGGAGTTGTTGATGTTTGTATACTGTGAACGAGGCACAACTTTGATGCTAAAAGGTTGATTGGTTCAACCGGGGTTTTCTTATACAAAGCCTAAGAGGAGGCTATCGACCCAACAAGAGGGTGATTTTTGTGTGTCTCGTACGAAGCCTGAGAGAGAGGCTAAAAGGGTTGACTCTACAGGAGAGTGCTTTTGTATCTCGTACGAAGCCCGAGATGGAGGCTAAAGGTGATCGACTCAACAAGAGAGTCTTTTATACTTAACAAGAGAGTGTTTTTGTATCTCATACAAAGCCCGAGATGGAGGCTACAAAGGTTTTGACTCAACAAGAGAGTCTTTTATACTCAACAAGAGAGTGTTTTTGTATCTCGTACAAAGCCCGAGATGGAGGCTACAAAGGTTTGACTCAACAAGAGAGTCTTTTATACTCAACAAGAGAGTGTGAATAGGTTAGCTCCGCTGGGGAGAATCGTTGTATCAAGCCCAAGAGGAGGCTACTGTAACTGTTTCAGTTTAGTGACAGGTCCAATATATTGGATAAAGAGAAAATTAGTTCTTATATGAGTACTGTTTGCACTCAGGGATTTGATTCAAGGATCAGGGTTATTTCCTGTTCTTTAAGGAAATGGGAAATCCAAAGGGTATTGAGACTATCCGAGTCTACGGGTTTCCTATCCTAGTTTTGAAAGGAACTTGAGAATGTCCTTGAGACTCAAGGGAATTAGACTGTCCAAGTCTAGAGTTTCATCTTTTGTACTACGTTTAAGAAACAGCAGTAGCAAGATCTAGACTTTTTGAAAGACTGTTCTATTAGGATGACTAATTTTTGTTCCTATTCCTCTAGGAGGTCGTCGGGATAATTTGTACGAAGCCCAAGAGGAGGCTGGAAACTTTTAAGAAGCCGAGGGACAATTTGTACGAAGCCCAAGAGGAGGCTATCATTCTCAGAGGAAGAAATCATTTATACGAAGCCTAAGAGGAGGCTGTGAATACTTCTAAGAAGCCGACGGGTCCTTATACAATGCCCAAGAGGAGGCGAGGATGCTTTTAAAAAGCCTGTGGGTCCCCAAACCCCGAGAAATTCAGGACAGGCTATTCACAGAGAATAGATCAAGCCAGGAAAGTTCGAGAATTTGGAAGAAACTCAAGAGATGCCATTCACGGAGAAAAGATCATCTCTCGGGAATAGAGTTTCTTTGACGATTTCTAAAGGTGACAGTCTGTGAAAGGGTTCACCGAGAATGCTGCCTTTCACGTCTCCATATTGTTTAACCCCAAAAGGAGGGAAGACTGTATCTGGTAATCCTATGGGGATCTAGTTTTGTCTATTTTAAGAGTAATCAACAGGGCTTAGTGCTAGACGTAGTTGCCGGGGAAACTCTAAATATCTATACTATTATTACACAGTCGATATGAGTTTATGAAAGAAGACTTACAGTGAAACAGCCCCACAATACAGTTATATGTATATGAAAGCGGATAAAGAAAGCATATAACCACTTACTCGGTTGTAGAGCTTCCATGTTGTTTGGTTAGTTGTTCAACAAAGAAAGATTGAAAATAACAGTATATTCAAGATCAAAGAAGAAAGTGCTTTGAAAGAAAAATTAGGGCTTACAGCTCAAGGAGAGGCCCAGGTTTTTTATCAATGATCGCACTATCGTTTTGTACAGAGGGACTTATACTAGTGACTGAGGCCCGAGAAAGATTTTCTGTACAAAGGGATGGGTCTTACACTCTCTCAAGAGGCCCAAAAGGTTTAAAGAAAAAGAGTGGGGCTTATAACACGAGGGTAGGCCCAGATGATTTTTCGTTTGAAATGGCGATTGCGCCGAGATTTTTGAAAATGTAGTGGGTCTTATACAATGACTGAGGCCCAAGATAATTTGGTTTTCAAAAGGGGTTGGGTCTTATACTCTAATAGAGGCCTAAAAGTTTTGAATGTGTCTTATAGCTCGAGGAGAGGCCCAGTTGGTTTATTTTAAACGGGCGACGATTGCGCCGAACTTTTCTTTTAACGCAGAGGGACTTATACAATATCTGAGGCCCAAAATTGTTTTGGTTAAAAGGGGATTGGGTCTTACACTCTAATAGAGGCCCATGAGTGTTTGAAAATGATTTGTGAGGGTGAAAATCAAAGAAACCCTAATTTGTTTTCTTTTAAAAGTAAATATTAAAAGAAAATCAATGAAAAATACCAAATGAATTTGAATAAACCACTTGTGATTTTTGTTTAAGGTTTGAAAAATGAAGTTTTAATCACAAGAAATATTAAAACCCATTTGGTCTTGATTTTTCAAGATGAATGTTCATTTTAAAATATTTAAAAACAAATAAAAATGAATTTATTCACAAAAATACTAATTATATTAAATAAATAATATAAACTTAATTTTTTTGTGAAATAAAATATTTCAACATTTTGTGATTTTTTACAAAAAGAACCAATAAAAAATAATTAAAATTGAGTGAGTTATTAATTTTCCAATTAATTAATAAAACATGGAATATTGGAAAAAATGGTAAAATGTGAAAAAACACAAAATGGCATGGGTGGGGTTTGAACCCACGACCTCAAGGTCACAAGGCGCGCGCCTTACCACTGGGGTGGTGATACATCCATTGTTTTGAGTGAAAACACAAATATACAAGTTATGCCTTGGTTTTAGGCCTGGCCCAAGGCAAGGCAAGGCAAGTTTTGGCTCAGAAACGTGAAGGTTATAACTTTCTCAATTCTTAATGGTTTGATACAAAATTTATATGCATCTGGACCAGAATTTCACAAGGAATCTAATGGTGGTGGTATTTTTTTCAGATCACACTCCCTCCTCAAAACCCGATAGTGGTTTTGAAAAAGGCCTATAATTGCATTTTCTATGCTACACTTTGATACAGGCATGAATTACATGATCAATTGTTTCAAACACAACATATATAACATGTATGAGGTGTGCATGATCAGTGGACTTCAAAGCATTGCATATTTTGGAAAGTTCAAGTCATGAGGCTTACCTCTTTTTGAGCTTTTTGGAGTTTTTGTGCAATCTGTCAAGCCTCTTGTTCCAAAAATGATTTGATGCTTTAGACACACTCAAATGATCCCTTGGAAGCTTTTAGGATGCTTGGAATCAGCTGGTACCTGCAAAAACACAAACTGGCCCTTTCTTGCAAAAGGGGTTAAAAGTGACAAAAATAGAAACTCTCTCAAATGGTGTTCCAAATGTGTGGCACCATTTGGGACAATTCAAGGATGATATTTGGAGTGTGTTTGAGGTTTTATCTGGTTTGGAAAGTGACTGAATCAAGACATGGCTTGAAAAATGCACAAAAAGCCTATTTTGAGGTTTTGAGAGGTGACTTTGTGATTTTGTGATTACAGGTCACTTGTGAGAGTTTGGATCACCTACATATGATGTTTATGAGGTGTGTGTGTGACTAATTTGATTGAAAAAGCTCTCAAACTCAAAAACTCAGAGTTACCTTGCTAAAGCAGGCATTTTTGCCAAGAGAAAGGGATTTTGAGGAAAGCATCTGTTTGATGGCTTTGGTGTCCTCAAACTGAGCACAAATGAGCTCTATTTATAGTAGAGCAAGTTTGTTTTGGGATCAATAGTGAATGGCAACTGCAACAGAGGTTTGGCCAATGTTGGCAAATGAAAATCCAAGTCTCCTCTAGCCATTGACTAGAGGTTAGAGCACAGAGCTTTGGTTCCCTACTTGTTGGAGGAATCTTGACTGAATTCAGTTGCAAATGTGTCAGTCCATACCACCTCTAAGCATCTATTAAATGCTCTAATCCAATATTGGAGTCTCGTCCCTCTTTTAGGCAATTCTAGTTTTGGCATGCTACTTCTTGTTCCAAAGACTTTGGAGGCTTGGCTCAGTGATTGTCCCCTTTAGATTTGATTCTCAGATGTGTCCAAGATGATGACAAGGCTTGAAATTGGCTGATTTTGGCAAATCGACCAAAAATGCAAAATTCTGCCTTGCCTTGGCAGTTTTCAGCAAGGCATTTTGCCACTACCATAACTCTTAGCTCAAATTGAATTTGGTGATGTTCTTGGCCATTTTGAAAAGCCCTTATATGATACAACAACTGTTTGATCATATTTGGTTTTGATACTTTTTGGATACAAGTGAAAAATGTCCCTACATTTGGAAAAAAGTGAAGGCAGATTCTTACTTAGTGAAAATTTCACTAAGTGTTGGAAAAAAGTGACATTTTCACTTTTTGTGATTTTGATCAATCCATAACTCAAAATCCATGAAGAATTGGAATGAGGTCTAGTTGAAGTTTTTGTAGAGGGCCATGAGATCTACAAATCAAGCTTTGGATGGGGAAAATGGCTTTGTGGTTTAGGAGTTATGATCCTCCAAAGTTGGTACCCTTGCCACTTTGTTCATAACTTAGAAAATTTTCTAAGTTTTTATGGTTACCCCTTTTACAAGTTATCCCACTTTATTTGATTTTTATTGATGAGTGATGATTCAAATCCTACATTAACATCATTTTAGGGTTAAAAATCCATAATTGTGAAAAATCTCAAAAAGTCAAAGTTGACTTTTGTGCACAGTTGACTTTTTATCTGATGAATTCCAAACTGTGCAATCCTTCAGGAAATCAAGTCCTTGACCTAAATCAAACTTGATGGACATGTTCCATGGGTGTTATAGGGTGTATTGAATCATGTCTTAGGGTTTGGGAGCATGTCCTGGTCAAAATTCAAAGTTATAGTTGACTTTTCTCGCGAAACCCTAACTGTGGTTCAGATGAAATTTAGACTTATTGCTCAAGCTTCCTGGATCAATCCATTATTGCAAATGGATCAATGTGGTGTATTAGAGACCCTAAAATCCTCGCTTGAGGTCTTGGCTCATGATTTGTCCCAAAAGTCAACTTAGGGGTGAATTAGGTCAAGAAACCCTAATTCCCGATTTTTGATGTATGCATCCCCTGAGGTCAAATTGACTTGATACTTGGGCCCATGAGGTTCCATGGAGTATATTAGGTTATGCTTTGAAGCATTGGCTCATGCCCAGAGAAAAATTTCCAACTGGAGGCCCTAGTAGACCAAAACCCTAATTTGGTGACACTGGCGATCTTGAGGCTTGATCCACCTAGAAGGGAGCAACCTTGTGCTTAATCCTTGATGTGGTAATCCTCTTGATCCATTGTGGATGTTTGAGAGGTTTAGACAATTTGAAGATTATGGCATTCCTTGATTGATCCTTTGTCTAAGAACTCTTAGAGGGCTTGAAACCCTAAGTTTGATGGCAGTGGATGTTCACCCATCTTCGGGGAGACTGATGAAGCATAATGATACACCCATATTATGATCATGATTTGCACAATGATGGGAATCTTAGTGGTCAAAATTTGGGGTATGACAGCGCCCTCCATGGGAAATAGCATAAGTCTCACCCTCTTTCTTCTTAGCAAATCCTCCGCCATACTTCTTGGAATTACCAGCAGAATTATCATCTTTTGACAAACGTCCCTCACAGACACCTTCTTCTAATCTCATCCCCATATTAACCATCTCAGTGAAATCACTTGGGGAACTAGCAATCATACGCTCATAATAGAAAGGACTCAGAGTTTTCAGAAAAATCTTAATCATCTCCTTTTCTTCCAAAGAAGGGTTGATCTGAGCAGCAATCTCACGCCACCTCTGCGCGTATTCTTTGAATGTCTCCTTATCTTTCTGAGCCATTGCCCGAAGATGGTCACGATCAGGAGCCATATCCACATTATACTTATACTGTTTCACAAACGCCTCGCCCAAGTCTTCAAAAGTGCGAACTCGAGTACCGTCAAGTCCCATGTACCATTTCAAGGCTGCACCAGACAAACTTTCATGAAAGTAGTGAATGAGAAGCTGATCATTATCCTTTTAAGCTGACATCTTACGAGCATACATAGTCAAATAACTCATCGGGCAAGAGTTACCCTTATACTTTTCAAAGTCAGGGACTTTGAACTTATGCGGGATCTTCACACTAGGAACCAAGCATAACTCATGAGCATTCTTTCCAAATAGCTCTTTACCTCTCAGAGCTTTGATCTCTTTCTGAATTTCAGCAAACTGGTCTTGAATCTCTTTCATTCTATCATAAGCACTGGCATTTTCACTTAGAGCAGTATGGAAAATCTGTTCTTCACCAAAAGGAATAGTATGAACCACATGCGGTGGTACAGTCATCACAGGTTGAACGGTAGGAACAAATAGAACTTCAGGAGGTGGTGGTGGTTGATAACCCTCAGGAAAAAAGTTATGAGGCATGCGCTAGGGGAAACCAGGAGGCATGGAGTATTGAGGAACAATAGCATGCGCCACAGAGATGGGCGTGGAGACAACCTCTGAAATGACTATCCTTTGCACAGGAGTTGAAAGCGGAGGAGGAGGAGGAGGTGGTGGCTGATTCTGAGCAGCCACCAGAGCTTCCATCATAGCAGTGAGTGTTTCCAAACCATCCTTCAGAGTCGTCACTTATTCACGAAGCTCGCGGTTCTCTTGTTGCAACTGATCCATCTTATTCTTCAGATTAGCTCGAGTATTATACTGGTGCGACAGCTTGGCTGAATAAAGACCAAAGGGAAATAATAAGACACCTGAAAAAGGCAAGAAATAATGCAGAATGATGCTTGATATGCAAGATGCAAATGTAAAGTTTCAAGGAATTATAAGGTATATTGTAAACATTGTTATTTGAAATACCAAAATCTCGTTCATTAATGATGGAAAATATTACATCTCGGAAGTACAAATTCAAGAATCCTAAAACAAAAGAGAATAACGAAAACTAGATCCCTAGAGAATCCTATGAGAAGAAGTCCCAGCTCTATCTTCCAGCTTCTTGATGTGGGCCTGCGTCTGAGTCTTCTCAATCAGCAACTGATCAACGATCAACTTCCAAGGAGATTCTGAACTCTTCGGAATATCAGAAACTAGCTAAATGCGATAGGAAAATAAATCCTCTTGCACCTTTCTCTATCTTGTTGGCAACTTCATCTTCATTCTTCCTCTTGAAGTGCTCTTGAAGTCTTGCATTCTCTAACTCGACGATCTGATACTTGTTTTTCCAAACATCTCTCTCTTGTTGCATCTCGGCCAAAGTGATCTGAAGCTTCTCTGTATCTTCCATAAAGTAGAGAATAGGCTTCTTATCAGTTAGAGATAAAGTCTTTTGACGCGCATAAGGCATCTTCAAAGTAATAGCTCTATTTTTAACCCACTGGAGGTAAGGTTCCGAAGAGACACAATTCGGATTTCCCAAACTTTCCTTTCCTTTTCTACGAATATTGCACCAAGCTTCCATAATTTCTCTCTTGAGAGCAACCAGAGATTCTTCTTCCTTGAAAAATAAACCGGCCAAATGAATGTTCTTCGGTACCTCTCGCAAAGGATATCCCAACTGACGACGGGCCAACACTGGATTGTAGCTGATTGCACCCTTTGTACCAAGAAGAGGCACGTTGGGAAAATCACCACAACTGTCAATAATCATCGCTCTAGAAGGAACACGGCTATACCAATCAATATCAGAATGAGTGAGAGACATTATTTTCCGCGACCAATACAAACCATCCTTGAGATTCCAGAAAGTTGCAGACTTTGGCAAGTGAGAAATAAACCACTTGTAAAGCAAAGGTGCACAACAGATAATCATCCCTTCACCATGGAAATTCCTGAGGTGAATAGAATGGTAAGCATCGACAAGCAAAGTGGGAATTGGATTCCCAATCAAGAAGATCTGAATAGCATTGATGTCGACAAAGTTCTCAACATTCGGGAAGAGGAACAATCCATAAATAAGCAAGGCAAGAATAGCCTCAAAAGCAACTGTGTTCTTCACACTAGCAAAGTGATGAGCTCTATCCATCAAGAACTTAGCGGGTAACCCAAGAATCTTTCCTTTGGTATCCATGCGAGGCTTAATCTCAGAAACCTTCAAGTGAGTAGCCTTCGCAATAACATGATGCTCGGGGACGGGATCCAAACCAGAGAAAATCCAACCATAAACAGGAAAACCGAGCAGGAGAGAATACTCCTCTAGCGTAGGTACCAACTGATAATCAGGAAAGGTGAAACAATGCAGCAAAGGGTCATAGAACTGAACCAAAGTTGTAAGCAATCCTTCAGCCATATCAACCTTCAAGAGAGATAAAAGCCTTCCATGTTTGGACTCGAACTTCTTGGTATCAGCAACCAAAGATCCTAGCTCTCTCAAACCTCCTAACTTAGGACTCTTGAAAGTGTACTTCTTGGTACTTCTCCTTCCAAAATCCATAACAAAAGTTCCTGCAATGTTTGAAATAACACCTTTAAGTTCCTTGAAACCTTCCAAAAGAATGCTCATGAATGTATGAGTGCATGAATGCAACACCCACAAACAAGATCACACAAAGCACACGGGTCAAGGTTCAAGTCACGATCATGAAGCCACTGGTAAGAACCAATTCCACAAAGGTATGTACTACGGTTTTGTCTTCATTGTATCTGCAAAAAACAGCGGTTCTAACAAAGTGCCAAGGGTCCACACTATCAGACACACCAACACACTGATTTGCTCGAAGGTTAGTAGTTATTCTCAAGAGAATCTAACCTGAGTGTAGCATCGCGTGACAGCTAAGTCAGATTTGCATCTTTATAGCTTCTGCGCTATGATCCTAAAAAGGCTAAGATGGGTTAAGGGTTACTACGGTTCTCAGTGTTATAGGCTTCTATGGAAAAAGTAATGCCTTCTCGATTGCTCGATCGACATTAGTAATTCCAAAGAGGCAACCACCGAGTGGATAGATTCTCAAGTTCTTCTTTTTCAGGATTCGACTCCTTCAAAGTTCCCTTGACTATACTACCATCCTATCTCAAAGTGCACTCTGGTCCAGGTATAGGACATATCTCACACACAGAGGAACTCCCAAACAGAACAAACAAATAACAAGAAAATCAGACAAAAAGCAGTAAATAAATCAAAGTAGGCTAAACCCCTCAAGGGAACCAGAGTCCCCAGCAGAGTCGCCACTTTTCTGTAGCGGTTAAATCGTGAGTGTAAGCTATTGATTAACTTAACTAAAAAATAAGCAAGAGTCGCCACCGCACTTTTATTTTATCCACGAAGGGAAAGGAAAAAGAGAGAACAAAACCTAAAGAGTTCTAAAACAACAAGAACAAACAGAGAATGGGTAAGGGGGATTGGTTACGCAATGGGAAGGTGTTAGCTCCCAAAATGCCTATAGTACTCTATAGGAGCCCTTTTAAACATCTATCGCTTTTTGGTCTGAAAATGGTTTGCTTGTAAAGAGATTGAGGAGATGAGAGGAGAATTATTTTTTAAGATTTTTGTGTTTGGAGAGACTTATCGCCTCATGCCTACGTACCCACGATGTGCAATGTAGGATCAAAACCCCATAGTTTGTGGTACAAAGAACAAAAATTTGTTTGTTTTGGTTGATTTTAAGTGTAAAGACAAATCATCATTTCTAAACGAATAATTCCGCTTAAATAAATGAATCATGTCTAAACTTATGAAAAAGTTAAAGGAAAAAGTGCACGAGGGCACAAAAAGAGAGTTTGATGAGTTTGATGTTTTTTAAAGTCTTTTAAAAAAAGTGTCAATATGCTTATGTGGTTTAGCATTTGTTAAGAAATGAAAATAAAAGAGTAAAATCTCTTGACAAAGTCAAGGTTTGATTATGAAAGAGGTGATAGTTTGAAATCAAGAAAGTTTTGAAAAAGAGAAAGAGAGTTTTGAAAATTGAAGAATGGGTGGAGAATAAGTGGCTATCCTAAAGCATAAAGTAAAAGCTAGGGAAAATAAGGATCTAACCAAAATGGAGCCACTTCAAAGCAATATTAAAAGAGTTTCATCCTTAAGCAAATTAGCCAAGTAAAGGAAAGTCTTCAATCAATACTCTAAGCAAAGGGATAAGAAGTCCTAATTCTAGGTCCATAAGTCCAATATTACTTCAAAAGAGGTCCATAAAGAGATCACTCCAAAGCATATGATAGTAACCAATAGTCCAAGATGAGGAGAATTAAGTTTTTTATGGTTTAAGCCTTTATTAATGTTTTTGAGTCCAAATGGACAAAGAAAAAAAAGCATAAGCATAAACATGTGTCCAACGGACAAAGGAAAAATTGCGGAAGCATAAACATGATATGAAATGAAGCATAAAAAATAAAAGAGATAGGGAGCGAGATGGAAACATAAACAAAATTAATACAAAATAATGTTAGTAAGTTAGTGATTAGTTGTTAGTGTTAATGATCAATAACAATTGAATAATTGCACTTAGGTCAAGGTTGATGAAACTCATTAGAGGATTGATAAGACCAAAGCCTCCTAACAACAAGTTTCATGAGTTTTGAACCATAAGACAAGTAATCAACCATTCTTGATAGTTTTCCGATACGGGACAAATATTGCGCTATGTTAAGCAATCGCCGAGTAATTTACGAAGTAATTACCCTACAATGAGGCCGGTCAATAGCTCTTTGTACTAATGTATGCTAGATGAACGATATATAGATCGTCATCTGAAAGCAATACCGCACGAAAAGAAAAGTGGTAACGATCTAGTCTTGATCGAAATTCAAAAACGGAATTCCAAGATCTTTTAGACTTTCATCGATAAAAATAAAAGATAATTAGATAAAGAGGAAGCCAAATTAAACCACAGAATTATGTGATCTAAGGCTAAGAACAAAGGAAGAGGGACGAAAAATGGCAAAAGAACCAAAGCAGTCCCAAAACAGAATCAAAATAGCATTCTGGACACTGGTTAATCGGTTAACACATTGGTTAATCGATTAACCAGTGCAGATTTTGAATTTCTGCGCAAAACAGGGTGTTAATCGGTTAACCAATTTACACTGTGTTTGGTTAATCGGTTAACACTGCACCAGAAGCAAAAAAATGTGCAAAATTCAACATGGTCTTCTTTCAAAACATTTTTCAAACACCTTGTGATCATGAATTGAATTTGCACGAATTTTAAAGTAAAAATAAACAGAGAAACCTGCAATCAAACAACAATATACGATCCAAAGGGTCAACAACAAGCAACACCAAGGATCTACATCTTTAATGATGAATATGAAGCTTTAACAATGGTTGAAAGTGAATTACCACTCTAAATCAGAAAATCCTTCCAAATTGCAGCAAGATCAACACTCCAAAGCCTTGATCTATGAACAAAACAAGAATGGATGAAGGTTTTGCTCTAAATTAGTAAGAATCAATGTGAATTCTTACTAACTTATGAAAGAAGAAATTGAGCTTTTAGTGAGTTTTGGTAGTTAGGGAGAGAATTTGTAAGAGGTTTATTGGCTATCAAAAGCTTGTGAAATGAGTGAAATGAAGCCTCTATTTATAGAGTTTAGGCTTGGGAATTTGGTGGATTGGAATTAGGCTTGGGTGATCAAAATTAGGATTGGAATTCAAATTTGGAGGGAAATCAAAAAAGTGGTGATTAGTGGAGGTGTATGATAAGAATTAATATTGATGATGTAGGGAATAAAACTGAGATGGAATATTCCAAAATGATGAAAATTGGTGCCAATTGCTGAAAATTTGAATTTGCTGCCATGTTTTTCAAAATTCGCACGCGTTAACCGATTAACCAATGTGTTAATCGATTAACACAGTAAAAATTTGGGAAATTTGGCTTTTTGATGTGTTGTCTTGACTCCGGCTCGATTTTTCTTGCTTGTCAAAGAAGGCATGGAAATAAACACATGAACCTTGGAATCTCTTGAATAAAAATCAGTTAAATCTTGGAGACTCTTGATCAGATGAATTTTTGAATTGTTTGCAGATTAACTTTGACTTTATTCAGGTGAAATCCATTCGAGCTGCGGGACTGATTTTTTTGTATTTTTAACCTATTCTTCCCCTGAAAATGTTAGTGAAAGAAAACCAACTATTTTTGGATTTTAATTAATGGTTAGTAAACATAAACAATTAAACAATAAAATAACTAACAGACACACACAAACCCTAAAGATCCCTGCAAGGCACAATCCTATAGAAGAGGGAACCAATGTGTGATCTTGTTTGTGGTATGAAATGCAAAAGAAAAGCAAAGAATCTTAGGGGCAAAAATTAGGGTATTACAGAACATAGTGTATGATATGTAACCAAGTAGTTTGAAATGAAATAAATACATTTTTAGTTAGGAAAGGATAATGAAAAGACACATTTTGTGGCAAAAGGGCTAATGTGACATTAGGAGAAGAAGGGTTAAATAGGGTATTTCCACAACCAATTATTTTCTTATATGATAGATATAAACTAATATAATATAACTAACCCATTAAACTAATCTAAATAACTTAATTAGAAATCAATCTAAACTAATTAATTTATTTAGTAACATAAATTAATCAACGTTTCATTAATTTAATTATAAGTTAATAAAAATCCATTTAATTTTATATTTAATATTAGTTAATATTTAATTAATTTAATAAAATTAATCTACTATTAATGAAAACCCCTAAATTATAATTTCTTAAGTAGAGAAAATAATTCTTACTAATCTTAATGGTTTATAACTAAAGGCTCTAAAGCCAAGCAAAATGTTATATTAAACTAAACCCTGGATTATCCTGAATTAGTAGTTAATTAGAAACTTTAAAAAGTCAAAATAGTCACCCTTTGACTTTTTTTTAGGTCATTGGGGTTAACCAGATGACAAGTTTGCTCTGGACGTGTTAGTGTCAGCTGAAAATGAAAAGGAAAAAGGTGGTCAAAATTTGGGGTACGACAATTGCCCCTAATTAATCAACTTTAAACCGAGGGGATGATGACGATGAGCCTTCATCTTCTCATGGTGGAAGATGATTAAATATAGATAGGAACCCTGATTTTGACCACATAGGTAGTAGATTTTGGGAATACGCAAGGATTGAACAATTTTTGATGCTCTATTGGTATCCATACCAACCTTTGATGGAACCCCAATAATACCTTGGTGATTAGTGTCAACCCATCTGGGTGAAATTTACATAAAATTCCTGTTGGTTCTTGGATTGGCTAGAATTTTGGTAAAACAAAGTGTTTAATGTCTAATGGTTGATGTCATAACATTGAGTCTTAACATTGGTTTATGTTAAGTGTTTAGCTTGTTGAAGTTTTGATGTCTGATGTCACATGCGATGTTGTGACATCAGGTCTGCAGAAGATTAATAACATCAGGTTTAGTGATGTTTTTAGGGTTTGCGTTTTAGCTAGATTTTGGAAGAGCTGGCAGAGTAATTGGATGCGAATATCTTGGAAGAGATATTTTCTGTTACAAACAGATTTGATGCAGATTTGTAGGAGTGTTTAAAGGCTGAAGATTTAAGAAGATTTTGAGAGAGAAAATCTGTCGAAGATTCAGTTTTAAATAACAAATCAGGTCAGATATTGTAGCAGGTCCAAGACCAGATCAAATTGCTATTTAAAGCGCATCAATCCTTTGAAGAAAGTAACGAAGAAAGAGTGCCAAAGACTGAGAGTCATTTGAGTCTTCGTGTTTCTATTGTAAACCATTCTAGTGTGAATTGGTGTTGCTGTTTTGAGTTGTTCTTGATCAAAGTTGTGAAGCAGAATCAAGTTGAGTTTTTCAAAGTGTGTGATCTTTGAATTATATCACTGAAGTGATTTAGGTATTGAGTAGTGTTCTCATACCTAAGTGGTCTCTTAGGTAGAAGGTTCATTAAGTAAAGATTAAGTTTAGGAGATTGTCAACTAGGTTGTTGAGTCTGTAAATTAAATCTACAAGTAGTGAATTTCATCCCTGGCTTGGTAGCCCCCAGACGTAGGTAGTTAGACCGAACTGGATGAACAATTCTTTGTGTACTCTTCTGTTGTTTTACTTTGTCCATTGCAGAGTGTGTTGTTGTGACATCACACGTAACATCACATATCTGGTACCAGAATTTCAATTGGTATCTGAGCAGGCATCCTGCTCTGCATCTGGGTGAGATCTAGGGCTGATACTTTTTGGTAAGATGGACAAGGAAGTTGGTGGATTTGTGAATAGACCCTCTATTTTGGATGGCTCTAATTATGATTATTGGAAACCAAGGATGATCACCTTTTTGAAATCCTTGGACAACAGGGCTTGGAAGGTTATCATAAAAGAATGGAAAGCACCTGTTGTGTTTGAGAAAGATGATGCTGGGAAAGATAAAGAGGGCACCTCAAGGCTGAAGCCTGAAGAAGAATGGACCAAGGAAGAAGATGAGCTTGCCCTTGGTAACTCTAAAGCCCTAAATGCTATCTTCAATGGAGTTGATAAGAACATCTTCGGGTTGATCAACTCATGTGAAGTTGCTAAGGAAGCATGGGATATTTTGAAGGCAACACATGAAGGATCATCTAGAGTTAAGATGTCAAGACTTCAGCTTCTAACATCAAAGTTTGAAAGTCTAAAGATGAAGGAAGATGAGACTATCCATGACTTCCACATGAGTATTCTTGAGCTGTCCAATGCATCCAGTGCTCTTGGAGAAAAGTTGTCAGAAGAAAAGCTTGTAAGGAAAATCCTTAGGTCCCTTCCTAAGAGGTACAAGATGAAGGTGACTGACATTGAAGAAGCACAAGACATCAGCCAGATGAGGGTTGATGAGCTCATTGGATCTCTTCAAACTTTTGAGCTTGGGTTGAATGAGGAAGAACCTGAAAAGAAGCCAAAGAGTATAGCCTTGGTTTCCAGTTCTGATGAAGCCAAGAAAGGGAAAGAGGATGATTCTCAGGAGGAGCTATCTCAGGCTATTACTATGGTAGGAAGACAGTTTAACAAAGTGTTCAAGAGAATGGATAGAAACTACAAACCCAATGTTAAGACATCTCCTCTGACATCAGCAAGGATGAAGAGAAGACTGCTCAAGACAAAGGGATTTAATGCTTTGAGTGTGAAGGTTATGGACATGTCAAGAAAGAATGTCCTACATTCCTTAAGAAGCAGAAGAAGGGTATGACAGTTTCCTGGTCTGATATTGACAGTGAAAGTAAAGAAGAGTCAGCCAAGCATGTCAGAGCGTTAACAGGGACATGTGTGTCTGATGGAGAATCAAGTGATGAGGAACTGACTTTTGAGGAGTTAGCAGCCTCCTATCATGAGTTATGTCTGAAGAGTGCAAATATATGTCAAGAAAGTGAAAAATAGAAGAAACAGATTGTTCAGCTTGAGACTGTCAAAGCTGATCTTGAAAATGAAGTCTTGTTGGTTAAATCTCAACTTGATCAAATGACCAAATCTGTTAGGATGCTGAACAGTGGTACAGACACACTTGACAAGATCCTTCAGACAGAAAAGGTTGCTGGAGATAAGTTAGGCATAGGATTTGTGGTTGAGGAAAAGGTATCTGCTGAAGCAAGCACTTCAGGAACCAAGAAGGAGATGTCTCAACCAATGTCTCAACATCACACAAAGAGACAGGATCCTAAACCTAAGCAGGTAGCTCATCCACAACCTCAAAATGATGGGAAGAGGCATGCTCATGGTCCTCATCAAAGGAAGGCACATGTTTCTGGAGCTAGGCAGTATATGCCTCCACAATATCATAAGAGCATGCAGGCTCAACATCAGGGAAACATGTATGGCTATGGATATAATAATGTTGTGCCTTATTATTTTGGAAGAAGGAAGCCTCATCACCATAGAAGACAGCCAAAAGGACATCATCCTTACCATAGAAGACAGTCAAACTATGGGAGAAGAAGACAACATTATGGGTGGCAGCCACTGCAGTATCATCATCAAGGTGGCAGAAGGTTTAACCACTTCAGAGAAGACAGAGCTAGGTGTTTTTACTGTGACAGATTTGGACACATGCAGTCTTCTTGTTTCAAGCTACATGGTTATCCCAAATCTAACCCTCAACCCAGACAGAAGGTGAGCAGGCCCAAGGTTGTTAAGCAGTGGGTTCCTAAAGAAGAGGTTAAATGTCTATTGGCTCACACCTCAGATGAACATTTTGCTAAGGATGGATGGTACTTTGATAGTGGATGTTCAAAGCACATGACTGGATTCAAAAACCAATTCGTGGATGTCAATTCTTGCCCCTCAATTGATGTTACTTTTGGAAATGGAGAGAAAGGGGTGGTAAAAGGTGTTGGAAAAGTGAAGTGTCATGATGGACCTGATCTTGACAATGTGTTACTTGTCAAAGGTTTGAGTGCTAACCTGATTAGCATAAGTTAGCTCTATGATGATGGATGTAAGGTCAGCTACACCAAAGATGAGTGTGTGGTGACAAATGAGCAGAATGAGGTAGTGATGAAGGGAATAAGATCCAGAGATAATTGCCTTCAATGGGTACCTCAAGTGGACAGCTTATCTGGTGATGTTAAGGTTGATGTTGTAACATCAGATTGTGACAACAAGTGGGAAAGTCTGCTGAAAGGAAAATTAGGGTTAATTACTCTTAATGTGAATCCTTTTAAATTTTTAAAATGAAAGTTAATTTGGAGGGAGAAACTCATTGATTGGTCTTTAAGGGATACACAAAATCAGGCGCCATACCTTAGACCATCATTCCCTATTATAGCAATATCACGTTTCATCAAAGCTCATATCTCCCGACTGTTCATCTCCTTCAACAAGAAGAATCATCTGTCTCAAGGGAACCATGTCAAAATAGATGTCTTCTCCATCAAAGAAATCTGCCTCACAAAGTTCATCGCGAGATAAAGCTAGGGTTTCTACAGAAGATTGCTCTGCAGAAGAAGCTTTGAAAGTAGAACCCATCTCCATGATGGTTCCTGATTTTGTAAAGACAAGACCTGAGAAGTATCAACCTAAGAGACCATCAAAAGGTAATACGTCTAATCAATCTGCGAGTAGTAAATTTGATGATAGCGAAAGTAGGGCCTTTGTCACTAGTGTGTTGTTTGGAGTTAACCCTACTCCTAGGACTATCACCCCTCTTCCTCAAGCTGTTTAAGAAAGGGTAGATGTGGACAAGAGCATTGATCAGATTGTCACAAAAATATTTGAGAAAGGGATCCATGTGAAGGGAATATCTAGACCTCTGAGTCAAAGGCCTGCTGAATCTGTTAGAGAAGAAGGTGACGTTGAGACTTCTGAGACAAATTTTCATAGATTAGCTGTTTCAGTCATTGAAGATGCTGAGATTGAAGATGAAGGTGAAGCTGAAGCAGAAAGAGAAAGGGATACTCATGCTGAAGATGAAGTTGACGTTGGACAGGATGTTGAAACATCACCTGCTAGGGATGCTACTCCTAGTCCCAAAGGGAAGAAGGATGCTGATGTGGTGGATGTTATTGACTTATCTGATAATGAAGTAATTGGTAATGCAGTTCCTGGGATTGCCAATAGATTGAAGACAAGAAAAGGAAACACTGTGGAATCTTCTCCTAAGATGACAGCTGAAGGCAAGAAGAAAAAGACATATGTTGTTGGTCCAACTAAATCTTGGAGAAAGGTGACTGTGTCCTCCAAAAAGAGGAAGGTTAGAGAAGAATCTGAATCTGAGGATGATGTTGAGGAAGATGTTCAAGACATCATACCTGTCAGAAAATCCATTTTGAAGAGGATTTCTGATAAGGTTCCTGAAGTGCCAGTAGACAACATATCTTTTCATTATGCTAGCAGTGCTTCTATGTGGAAATTTGTGTGCCAAAGGAGATTAGCTTTGGAAAGAGAGTTGGGCAAAGATGCATTGGAGATGAAAGAAATTATGGAGCTCATTCATGCTGCTGGGCTGTTGAAGACTGTGACAAAATTCTCTAAGTGCTATGGTGGACTTGTTAAGGAATTTGTTGTTAACATTCCCATAGACATTGCTGATAAAAGAAGTGGGGACTTCATGAAGGTGTTTGTTAGAGGTAAGTGCATTAATTTCTCTCCTAGTACCATCAATAAGTATCTGGGAAGAGATGATCAAGAGGGGTGTGAACTGGAAGTGACTGATAATGATGTTTGTAAAGAGATCTTAGCCACTCATGTAGAGGTTTGGCCACTGAAAGGTAAATTGACCGCTAGCAAACTCAATATCAAGTATGCTATTTTACACAGAATTGGAGCTGCTAACTGGATGCCTACTAATCACAAAACCACCATAGCTGTGGGATTAGGAAGGTTCATTTATGCTGTTGGGAAAAAGGTCAAGTTCAATTATGGGAATTACATATTTGAGCAAGTTGTGAAGCATGGTGCCACTAATGCTATCAAGATACCTATAGCTTTCCCTTCCCTTGTCTGTGGAATAATCTTAGATCAACATCCTGGAATTCTAACCAGTTCAGATGTAGCATGTAAGAGAGAGTCAGCTCTATCCTTGCATCCCAAGCTGTTTGTTAGGAATCATGTTCCAGACATTGTTGTAACATCAAGTTCTGGTGTTAAAAAGGCCAGTACTAAAGCTGAGTTGATTGAAGAATTAAAGGTAACATGCAAGGATCTTGATGTGGTTATCAGTACTAGCACTGCTAGAAAGTTGAGAATTGAGAAGATGATCAAATCCTTGGAACAAGGTGAAGATGATGTGAGTGCCAACGTTGAAGATTCAGGTTCAGAGGAAGATGAGGAGAATGGTGAAGATGGGTCTAGCTCAGATGAAGATTAAATTTCTTTTGCTATTTCTGCTAGACAGTAGTTTTTTTTGCTTTTTTTGTTTTGTTCTGCACTTGATGTGCTTATATATGTAAGTTGAATATTGTGGCTGTTTAAGCACTATTTACGTTCTATGATTTGTTTTGTCACTTATTGCTGACTTTTGACTGATAATGAGAGCTAGCTTAGGACTAACTGGTAGTTAGTAGGTGGTTGTCCAATTATGGCTAAAAAGGGGGAGAGTTAGCCTAGGCGTGTGGGTGTATCCTATCTGAGATCTAGTGTGATGCTGAAATGCAGATATTGAGGGGGAGAGTTGTTGAACTGTTGCTGGTATGCTGATTCTTGCTTTGAGGGGGAGTTTACCCAATGCTGCTACTAGCAGAGTATTGGAGTGTGTGCAGCATGCTGAAAGCATTGTGAAGTTGTTATGAAGAAATGCTGCTGCAAAGGTTGGTAAAACATTCATGTTTATCCGCTCCTGAAGTCTCTGATGTTGCAGAGAGTGTTTTAGCCAAAATTAGCCAAAGGGGGAGATTGTTGGTTCTTGGATTGGCTAGAATTTTGGTAAAACAAAGTGTTCAATGTCAGATGGTTGATGTCATAACATTGAGTCTTAACATTGGTTTATGTTAAGTGTTTAGCTTGTTGAAGTTTTGATGTCTGATGTGACATGCGATGTTGTGACATCAGGTCTGCAGAAGATTAATAACATCAGGTTTAGTGATGGTTTTAGGGTTTGCGTTTTAGCTGGATTTTGGAAGAGCTGGCATAGTAATTGGATGCGAATATCTTGGAAGAGATATTTTCTGTTACAAATAGATTTGATGCAGATTTGTAGGAGTGTTTAAAGGCTGAAGATTTAAGAAGATTTTGAGAGAGAAAATCTGTCGAAGATTCAGTTTTAAATAACAAATCAGGTCAGATATTGTAGCAGGTCCAAGACCAGATCAAATTGCTATTTAAAGCGCATCAATCCTTTGAAGAAAGTAACGAAGAAAGAGTGTCAAAGACTGAGAGTCGTTTGAGTCTTCGTGTTTGTATTGTAAACCATTCTAGTGTGAATTGGTGTTGTTGTTTTGAGTTGTTCATGATCAAAGCTGTGTTGCATAATCAAGTTGAGTTTTTCAAAGTGTGCGATCTTTGAATTATATCACTGAAGTGATTTAGGGATTGAGTAGTGTTCTCATACCTAAGTGGTCTCTTAGGTAGAAGGTTCATTAAGTAGAGATTAAGTTTAGGAGATTGTCAACTAGGTTGTCGAGTCTGTAAATTAATTCTACAAGTAGTGAATTTCATCCCTGGCTTGGTAGCCCCCAGATGTAGGTAGTTAGACCGAACTGGGTGAACAATTCTTTGTGTACTCTTCTGTTGTTTTACTTTGTCCATTGCAGAGTGTGTTGTTGTGACATCACACGTAACATCACATATCTGGTACCAGAATTTCAATTCCCATGAGCATCTGATCATGTTAGTGGTGTTCTAGCCATAAATGGTTAGACCATCAAAAGTGATAGTTCTCCTTATTCTAGACAAGGAGAGCTACACTGTCTATACTATAAAGTACGTTTGGGCATTTGAGAGCTATACAGGTATTGTATATTGTTTCAAGATGGATGTGTCTTGCTTAACCCTCATATGGGAGTCCCTTTTATAGCCTTCTTCTACCTTCATTTAAGCTAGGCCATTAAGAGAAGCCTCTTGGCCTTCAGACGTTGCATGGCCATCATTGTATTAGCTATTCTTTATGAATGCACGCTTTGAAGACAGGATAATGCATGCATTGATGCGCCACCGCCGTTACAACTGTTGGAGTGACGCAGGTTGAGCTCATGACCGGTATTGGTGTCGGGTTGGTGGGGTATGGTACCCGGCCTTGTATGAACTCAGCTGATGGGAGTCGGGCTCCCTGACCAGGCGGGGTTGTGTATGATGCTTGTCTAGCTCTTTACATTGTACAATCTTTCCTGCTACCACAGTCCAGTCCGTGCTTACCTTTATTCGACTACTCAACTCAGCATCAAATATATTTGATATGTACAAGTGGAATCAGGTAGGACTCTGGCAATCCTTCAGTCATTGCAGATGAGACCCATAATTAAACCCCTGGTGAAACGCTAATAAAATCCCTTGATGAAACCCTGATGAAATCCCTTGATGAAACCCTGGTGAAACACTAATTTATCTTTATGTCATTTACTTTTATGCACCTTTATCTTTATGCCATTTACTTTCTTGCTCCTTATATATATATTGCTTTATTGTTATCATTACATATCATATTGCTATTTTTTATGTTTATCCCTTTTTTCTTTGTCCACTTGGACTTTTCTTTTTCTTTTTCTTAAGACATTAATAAAGGCTAAACACTAAAAGACTTAATGTTCCATTGGACTATTTGGTTACTATTCCTTGCTTGGATGTTGGACTTATAGACTTAGAATTAGGTTCTTGATCCTATCCTTTGGAGTTGAGGCTTGAGACCTTTGAATTCATCTGATACCTTGACTTTGAGTGGACTTTTGGAAGTCTAGGCTCTGTTACTTCATCTTTGGCATTGGCTTTAGTTCTTCTTTATCTGATCACTACTACATAAATACCAATTAACAAAGGTTGGGAAAGGTATATACTGACGATGGCGCATGCGTTGTTATGTAGAGTGTTGTTATAAAATGATACTTATAATCACGGCCCATTAACCGTTGTAATAACCTGTAAACAATGCACTATATCACAACGGTTATTCAAACGAACCGTTGTGATAAATATAATGGTCCTTGGTTCGACTCCCAGCTGCGCCATTTTGATATTTATTTTTTCTGTGCAGCGCGCGAGATATTATGACGGTTATATTATATAACCATCGTTATATATTCTGCAGACACAAATATACAACCATGGCTAGGTTTTGTAACCGCTGTCAAAATTTCCTATGTTTTAAATATGCATTTCTCAGCAATTCAAATTCATCCCATTTTTGAACCTGTAACCATTTTAACCATAACATATAAGGTATGCATGCTTAAAGAGCATAAAATACATCTAACATTGTTCATTTGTAAGTACTATAACTATTATAACCATATTTACATAGCTATTATAACCATAACCATAAAATACAGCTAACAGATAAGGTATACATTCTGTAAGTATTGTAACTAATATAACCATATTCACTTAATCAATCAGAAGGACCCTTAAGAACATTGTGGATATATGACCAACGTTTACGAAGATCTACGAAGTCCTCAATGGGGGATGGGGTTTCGTCGTTAAACATCTACATAAGAAAGAGGCAATAACATGTATGATAATAATTCAATAGTCAACTTATGTATTAATATATGTAAACATTTTATGGCATGTATACCTTATCCCATGAATCAACAATGCCGACAAGGACAGTGTTTAACATGTGTTTCATGACATAATAACCACACTGGTAAGTCCCGGGATATTTCCTTGTCTACAAATTTAAGCAAAAATGACATGAATACAACCGCACATGAATGTAAATGAAAGAAACATGTAATCGGGCCACTTACTTTAGGACAGATCCATCTGGGCTTTCTTCTAACATTGTTCATCATATTCACTTGCTCCACAACACTGTACATTGAATTTGAATTAAACATATTACATGATAAACTAATTACAATGTCAAAGAAAATGAATTAAGCATACACTTACGAATTAATAATATCTTTCATTTTGTTTTCCAGTGGATCATGCAAGGAACACAGAAAAGTTATCGTATTTGTCCTAAATGATATGATGATCAATTGTCAATGACCACTAAATAAACAAGAGCATATATACGTTAATGGTATTTGCTAAAACAAAACTAAATATAGAATACATGAACATCAATTCCAAAAATACTTACGAACAGAGGAATGGTGCTAAGTAACATTCTTTTCCTCCCTCATTTAACTGTGTTTTCAAGTACTCTCGGATATCTTTTAGTTCATTAAAAGCCCAACAAATAAAAAGTGGACCCAAGATTCCGTAAGTACTCGATTTATTCAACTCTATACAAAGACGGTGAATGTACCTAAATGGTTAAATAAAATGAATAAATTAGGGGTGATGTTCTATAAATGATAATGTTCTATAATGACATGTATATTCAACTATATACTTACGTGCACCAAACTTGCAATATCCCGATGTCCAGCCACTTATACCACCAAGAAAATTCCTTACATCTTCAGGACTATAATAGAATAAATCCAAATGTGGACAATGTTCTAGCGGGAGAAGTTGCCTTTCATTTATCATCGCAACTTTCAAGTATAACATTGTGATTGCATTTAGATTAAGGTCCATTATATCATTGCGGTTATCCGCAGAGGGATGGGCTGAGCAATTACTTCCTTTTGTAGAAGCATGACGTACAACACTTCTACTAGAAGTTCGATCATTATCATCACCATCAACATTACAGTGATCTTCATTTGTATGTTGTTCAAGGTTTTCACTTAATCTCTACATCATAATATTCAATTAAAACATAAAACAAAAATAAGCACAATATATATCATACATTTCCGATAAAACACTAACATCTCAAGTAAAGTACATACCAAATATAACTCTTGAAACCTTTCCATATCTTTCTCGTTTGTTCTTTCTCCTCTTCTAACATTCTTCGTTGTTCTTCTAATTTCTTCTAAAAAATTTCAATCTTTTGTCTTTATGCAATAATTTTCAGGCTTTCGGTACTTTTTCTTTGAGACCCAAAGAATGACCTTAAGCCGACACCTTCTCCAACAGCACAGACACGCTTGAAGATGGCTGGTTTATACCTGAGTGAATCGCACACTCAAAGATACAACAGAGTCGCCACCGAACTTTATTTAACCCAAAGGGAAAATATCGATAAAACCCAAGGGGAAGAGAAACGGGAACGGGGTCGGTTATGCAAAAGGAAAGTACTAGCACCTAACGCATCCTCCGTACTCGACGGGAGCCATTTCGCTTGCTTCTAAGCTTGGATAGGTTATCTATCTAAAGGCTTCTAGCTAAAAGAAGAGGAGAGAGAAGAAGAAGATAAAGAAGAAAGAATAGTGCTCGCGGAGGATCAGGGCCCTCGTGCCTATGTACCCCTATAGTGCAATGAGGAAATCAGAGCGTCGTAGTTCATGGAACCAGGGAAAGAGAAGAAGAATGGAAGAAGGTGGAAGTGTGGAAGGGTGGAAGGGTGCTCGCCAAGATCATCGCAATCTCGTGCCTACATATCATACATTCGAAGGAATGCAGAATCAGAGCTTCCGTAGTTCGGGGAACTAAGACGAAAAAGGAAAAGAAAAGCAGTGTCAAAACCAAGAACGAAAAGAAAGAAAGAAACTCCGCTGGGGATTCCAAAGAAATGGTGTCAAAACCAAGAAAGAAATGCAAAGGAAAGACAGTAACTGTGCTGTGGATAAAATGTAAGAATGGTATCGAAACCAAGAAAATAAAGGAACAAAAGGAAAAGAAGAGACTCCACTGGGGAGAAGAAAGCAATGAATTGTGCTAGGGACCAGAGGGTAAGCGAACCTACTGGGGAAAACAAAAAAAGGAATGGTGTTGAAACCAGGAGAACAAGAGTTCGGTATGTTAACTGACTGGTAGTGGTTAACCGAAAGAGATAACGACTCTGGTGGGCAAAAAGAGTTTGGTGTCAACAGACAGGCTGTGATGAACCAAAAGAAAAAGTGTTGAACCAAGAGAAGGTGTTTGACTCTGAAGGGATTTCGGTATATTACCTAATAAACAGTGGTTAACCGAAAGAAACGGGTGTAGAACCAAGCGAAGGTTGCGACCCACTACGGATGTTGGTACTGACTGAACAAGCAATACTTGACCGACACAAAGGGTATTAAGCCAAAAGAGGTTGCCAACCACTGAGGACTCGGTGTTAATAGAGAAACTGTGATTAACCGAAAAGAAAATGAGTGATTAACCAAGAGAAGGTGATTAACTTAAAAGGGGCTCAGTGTTTTAACAGAGAAGATGTGGTTAACTGAAAAATGGGTGATTAACCAAGCGAAGGTGATTAACCCAAGTGGGACTCAGTGTTTTAACAACTAAACTGTGGTTAACTGAGGGGAAGTGCAAATTGGTGTTTTAACTGACCAGCAGTGATTAACCAAATAAAGGGAGAAGAACCAAGAGAAGGTTACGAACTCCGCAAGAGTTTCGGTGTTTAACAGGAAGACTGTGTTTGACCGAAGAAAAGGGAATGAGACTCTCTTGGGGAATCAAAAGACGATGATCGACCACAAGAAAAGAAAAAATGAGGCAAGAGGTAGGTGTTAACCCAAGACAATGATCTTTAACCAAAAGGATGGTGATTGATCAAAAGAGAGGTAGAAAGAGGCACGAGTGATCAGAGATCGACTCAACTGGGGAAGGATATACGCTACCGCCTAGAGATAAAGGTGACTAAGCCAGGCACATGGTCATTCGTCCCCTACCTGAAGTAGTCAGAACGAGAGTAGGAATTCTACATTCTCATTCCCTCTCTAACATACACGGTGTAGTGCAAAAGTTGAAACAGACAACGTGACAACTCCAAGTTGTACAGTGCTCTAGTGTCGCGCGAAACTCTGATTCCGCGGGGGAAAGAGAGAGAGAAAGCTCTAAAGGAAGCCTAAAGAGAAGTGCCAATGGGAAGATTAATAATCGAAATGAAATTTTGATCAAAGGGAGGTATATGCTAATAACTTTCCAAAGTGAATTGAAAAATTATTAAAGCAAAGGGTACATTATTGATTATACAAGATTAAGCTTATCCCTTGAAGAACAAACTTAATTCAAACATGAATGGAAAGTGAAAAACAGTACCAAATGACCATTCAAAATGGAACACCAAATCATGTTATCATGTGAATAGAATTTGTGCAAGAATGATCATGTTCATACAATGCTAAGAATGAGCACAATTATGAAATTGAAAGATCGAGCATTGGAAAAATCACAAGCATGCTTCAAACTGGAGAGAAACAGCACCTAAAACATCCATAAAAATCAATCATAATATCCATGGAAGTTAGAAGGAGGGAGCATGGTTAACACACTTGAAAAGAAGCAAAAAACACATTTCTGTACAGTGGTAATCAGTTACTCTAAAATGAGTAACCGGTTACTTGCTTGAAAAAAGACGTTGCTGGTGAAATTTGTTCAGAGTAATCGGTTACTCTCTTTTGAGTAATCGATTACTCAGTTGAAAAAAGCAGCACTGGTGTAGAGTTTGTGCAGAGTAATCGGTTACTCTCTTTTGAGTAATCGGTTACCACTGTAACAATGGCAAAAATAGCTTTTCAAAAAGCACTTTAAACACCTAAATCACTTGTTCAAACTACCACATGCTAGGGTACGAATTTATGCACGAAAATCAAGCTTAATAACAGCAATGAAATTAACACATCAAGATCATGGATCAAGCAATGGCATAATCAATTCCCACACAAAAAAGTATCGAACTACATCGCGAATGATACGAAAACGTTCGAAATAGTAAAAATGAATGAGATCTACCAACCTACAAGCCGAAGACTTGGCTTGGTGATTGTTGCAAAGGATTCTTGACGAAGATAATAAAAAAAAACCAGATGAATCTTCAATTGTAGCCGAATCGTACCGAAACTGAGCAAATTGCGACGAAACTCCAAAATAGGAATTTGAACCGTAGAATCTTGAAGCAAACACTTGAGATGAATCCAAAAGCCAATAGAACTCCAGAAAATCAAGTCTAATTGCAAGGTGATGAAGGTTAAGCTCAATAAATAATCACTTCCAATGTAGAAGTGATTAATCTTCAATTGTGAAGAGCTATGGTGAGGTTTGGGAAGAAAATGTAGATGAAGATGAAGAAGTTGCAAAAAAATTCAGAGAGAATGTGAGAGAATTGGGAGTGAAGTGTGAGAAATGTGTATGAAATGGTCGATTCCTAGAAAAATGATTGAAGGTTTGTTTATATAGAGTTTTGGTTTGGAGTGTGAGAGGTTTTGAATTAGGCTAGGAGCTAGCTTTGGGTGGTTTGGAATTAAGCCATGAGTTAGTTACATCTAACTCACTAAGTTAGAGGATAACTCAGTTAGTTATTTGTTAACTCAGTAGGAACATCCCAATGTAAGCTTCACATCCAAAGGTTCACATCTTAGGAGAATAGGGTGCATGGTAGTATTGAGTGGAAATGATGCATTGTAGCAAATGCCAATGAATTACTTGAAGAGTCTAGAATATTCCACATGCTGCTAGAACTCTGTAGAATCAAAGACCAAAGAGTGTGCATAGTTGTTGTCCAAAAAATAGCTTAGATTTGCAAACTGACATAGAGTAATCGGTTACCCTATATTGAGTAACCGGTTACTCTAGCCAATTTTTCCCAAATTTGCTTAGAACAAGTGATTTGGCCCCGGTTTTGATTTTCCACCTCTTGTTTTGATGAATAATCATGGAAACTCTTATTTTGTGCTTGTTTTGATGATGTGATGATCTTGTGCAGATGTGATTAATCGGGCTAAAAAACCTGAATATTCCCGCAACAAAGAAGACACAGCGAAAAGTGCGAATGCGTATGCCAGCGATGCGAATGCACATGCCTTTGCAAAAGGTAAAAAAAGAGGTCAAATTTTGGGTTACGACAGCTGCCCCTATTTAATCCTCTTGGACCTGAATGTTCGAATTGCGCCAGCTTTTTGATGATTTGAGGTAGAAGGGGATTAAATAAAAGAGTAGCTCGAAAATTTAGCCGACGGCGACAAAAAAAAAGATGCAAGTTTGGATGAATATTTGTTGGGAAGATGAATTAGGGTAAGAAGAAAGGGAGTATGCTCGATGTATATGCCATGTATGTGTTCTACATGATGCTTGATATCATGCAATGCAAAGGTGCAGGTCGAGGTATTGCGCGGTGGTTAGGCAGAGATTGTAGCGAAACGAACTCGACATCCTCGGTTAGGGAGAGAACCACAGATGAAGACAGATTCTGCTGGGGAAAGGGCCCTAAATGGTGACGACCCCGCTGGGGAAGAAACTGAGAAGTCTCAAATTTCTAGACTATCACCATTACTACTGTCGGGGACCAGGTCGACCTTCACGCAGTGACTGACTCTAACTAGGGAATGAAACCAGAAAACTCCGATTTCTAAGCTGCCACTGACTCTGCTGCAGGGAATTACCAAGGTCCGAAGGATCTTCTTTGCTTGGGGAAGACTTGGAACCATGTCGTACCACTGCTGGTGTGTGACAGTTTCGATATGCTGAGAATGATGCACGACCCGTGTTGGGGAAAGAACAATCATGTCTCTTCTTGGGGTACATCATGAAATCTTTACTGGAGACATTATGGATCCGTTGGGGAAATGGAAGGTAATCAACCTTTTTGGAGAACCATAATTATGATTGCCGAGGAAATAATGGCTCTGCTGAGGAAATAACACTTCTTCAAAGAACCATCACAGTGTTGGTCGGGTATTAGGCTTACCAATGGATATTACCGATTATCCTGCAGGGATTACGAGTAAAATATGCAATGCATAATGCTTTCTCAATTGATTTAGTTTTTTATTGTTTTCAACGCTTTATAGTATTATGTGATCACGAATAATCGTTTATTTTGCAAACAAAATACCAGGAAGAAAACAATTGAGAAATCAAAGGGTGCACTTTTATTGAAATGTGAAAACATGTACATAAGATGTGTACAAGGATGCAAAACTCCCTGATGAGGAAGTTTGCAATAAAATTGAAAAACAAATGTAAATGGCAAAGGGAAATCATGTTTTCCATTGATTACGACATTGTATACCATCCACTGTAAGTCTAGGTTCCAACGCCTTGCACCAGTTGATGACGATTTGACTGCTCTGTTACCGTCTGAGGTCCATCTATGACAAAGAGAGGCTCAAGTGTTCACAGTCAAATGCCTTTATCTCTAATTTTTGCCTGGACATTTCTTTTTTTTTCCTTCCACCGGGATACCTATTTTTGCCTAAGTCTCCCTTTCGGGTTTTCAACTTAGCAAGTTTTTTTGTTTTTTTTTCATTGTCCCTAACTTTTGCATGGGCATTTCTTTGTTTGGTCCATCGGGACGCCCATTTTTGCCTAGATTGTCCTTGCGGATGTCAATCTAACGGGCTCTTTATCCTTTTTTTTTCAGGCATAATATTTTTTTGACTACATCGGAGTTCACAGGAAATGACAATTCCTCCCCATCTATGGTGGTGAGGATCAGGGCTCCGCCTGAGAAGGCCTTCTTAACAACAAAGGGTCATTCGTAATTAGGAGTCCACTTGCCACGTGGATCCGAGTGAACAGGTGAATACCTCTTGAGCACGAGTTCGCCTTCATGGAACGCTCGAGGGAGAAATTTCTTGTCAAAAGCTCGCTTGAGGCGTCTCTGATACAATTGACCATGAAAAAAAGCTGTGAGGCGCTTCTCTTCTATGAGATTCAGCTGGTCATATCTAGATTGGACCCATTCAGCTTCATCTAGACTTGCTTCCATGATGACTCTGAGCGAAGGACTCTCGACCTTAATAGGTAGAACAAGCTTCATTCCATACACAAGTGAATACGGAGTTGCCCCAGTAGATGTACGAACTGAAGTTCTGTAACCATGTAGTGCAAAAGAAAGCATTTGCTGCTTCGACGACACCGTTCGTCTTAGGCCTATATGGTGAAGAGTTGTGGTGCTCGATCTTAAATTATTGACATAACTAATTAATCATCTTGTAGTTTAGGTTGCTTGCATTGTCAGTGATAATGTTGCTAGGAATACCATAGCGACAGATTATCTCTTTCTTGATGAATCTTGCAACCACTTTGAAAGCTCTGATGATTTGAGCAAATTTTGAGGAAAATCAGAATGTCAAAAGATAGGTCTAAACATGAAGAAGTCTGATCAGAGATAATGTCCCAATGGATGTCTCGACATCTTTATCAGATATTGCATGATGTTTCTAAATCTGCTACAAGATTTAAGGAGCAATCAAGACATGGATCAAGGAAGAAATAAACAGAAGATTCGAAGCCCAAGAAGACTGAAGACTATAAATAGAAGGCTTAGACCTAGGATTTCATATGCCTTTTGTAACCAGTTCTCTTGCGTAAGAACTAAGGGTTTAGGGTTTTGAGAGTCGTTGGCTCTCTAGGTTATAAGTTTCCCTTTGTATCAGTTGATGCATTGTGGCAGATATTGGATTGTGTATTGTTCTTGGATGAAGCTTTTAAGCAAATCCGAGTTAGCTTGTTTGTCAAGAAAGCTCGACAGATTTTTGTATTGACAGGGATGATGTAGAAATCACAGTTGGAGATAAAGGGAAGTGAGTTGGGTATCTCATATCAGAGTTGTAAACATTGGAGTTTAACTTTGGTAAAGATGTTTATTGGATAGATGTTAGGATAAAGTTGTAAACAGGGGAGTTTAGCTTTGTAACAGTTCTACAGATAGTGAAGTCTTCTTCCTGGATTGGTATCCCCTAGATGTAGGTGAATTGCATCAAATTGGGTTAACAATTGCTGTGTTCTTTATCATTCTGAAGATTTACGTTTTCTGTTAGGGTTCATGATAAACATATTGTATCAGATGTCGTAACATTTGTAATTTTGCAGTTCTGATATTCAAGGTATCAGTCTGCTGTTGCGCCTCTGTGTTTAAATGTTTATGTAGCACAATGTCTTGACATGTGTTAGGACATCTGCTGTCTGCGTATGCCAGAATTTCAATTGGTATCAGAGCAGGCATCCTGTCTGGTTCTGGATGAGATCTTTGGGAGATACTTTCTGGCATTTAAACAAGGAGGAGTTTTAAAGATCAGATCAATCAACTCAGACATACTCAAGGGTATTAATGGATGAGATGGATGTTCTGGATTGAAGGTAACAACCCAGAGGTTATTCTTGTTGCTGAGGAGGTTCTATAACAACTGCAGGAGAAGTGGCTAGTTCTCTTGTTGGGGTGTCTTGTAAGATGTTCTGACATCTTATTAGGGCAAGCAGGATATGTTCCTTGGTGGTTCCGCTGCTTGAGTTTATGATGGAAGAGCTCTAGAATTATGGGATTCTGGAGTTGTTACTGAAGACAGTTGGTGGAAGATCTCAATCGTCGGCCTCTATACGTGAAGATATATGCATTCTTTTATTCCAAATTCGGGAGCGATGGAATGAAGGGAGTTGTTGGAAGATATCTGGTATGGTGACTTGGTACTTGGAAGCTTGGTTTCTTGGTGCAGTTGAAGTCAGTTGAAGAGGAGAGGAGTTGAGTTTAAGTTTATCAAGTTCTTGCTCTGGGAGTTTAATAAATTACTGATCTGCTAGGTTGTCAAAGATACTTGAGAACTCTCTCAAGTCCACTCATAAAGGCGTCTCAATCGTGCATTTGGAGTCTTCTAGTTATTCTTCTAACTAGAAGATGTTTCTTTGAAACACAATCTGAAGAAAGTGGAGGTGATTTATTTTCACCATCCAAAACAACAGGGAAGGATTCATCTTTCTTAACCCTAAGGGTGCATCTAATCTGATTGGAGCTTTCGGAATTGTTGAGGTAAATAAGATTCGTTCAGAGAGAATCTTAGTTACTTGAGTCAAGGGTGGCAGCCTTGGTATCTCAACATTGTTCTTCAAAGAAGATACTTGCAAAAGATTGAATACTTGATAAGTGTTCATGAAGTGATCTGGTGGAGCTTAGCTACAAAAGTGAAGAAGGGTTATTAGACAAGGATTTAAGATCAATTGCTTTTTATGGAATTCACAAGTATTTAATTGATTATCCTTGAAAGTCAAGATTGTTGATGTTCAACAAGATGTTGGAACATCTCATCATCAGAGTTTGTGAAAAATCATGGGAGGGGTACTGCATACGCTTTAGCATCTGTTTTGATCTTAGGTGGTGCCTAAGAATATGCTTCAGTCGGGTGTGACAGAAGCATGTGTTCTCTGGAGAGTTTCCTGGCAAGAAACTGGTCTGGACCTTGATGCTGTTGAAGATGAAGATGAAGACATCATAATCTTTGTGGTTACTTCTTGGATCAGTTTATTTCTGATCTAGGAGGGTTTGAGTGCTGGTGACGGCACAACTTGGATTAGTTTATTTCTGATCTAGGTACTTTTGAGCATAGGATCTTGCTCTTCTTGGAAGTCAAAGTTAAGTCGCAGTTATCTCTGACTTTCTGCAAACTGCTCTACTAAGGAAAGTGGCATTCTTTGGTATGGCTATGGTGTAGTCTAGGACTACTTTTTCATCTGAAGATTCAGACATGACAGGTATGAATTCTTTGGAGTTTCAAAGCAGGATGGAGGTTGTCTACTCAAACTCTGTTGTTGAATCAAGTCTATGAGAGCATGGAACTCTTGTTCTGTAATAGGGAGGAGGTTCTTCTAAGTGGAAGAAGGAGGAGCTAAATTCAGCAGCTGGATGTCGTATCAGAATGTTCTGACATCTAGCTTAACATCAAAATCTCAGCTGGTGATGTGGCACATCAACTTTAGATAAGGTGATCTATAAGAGAATGGAAGTTATGGATGTTTCAAAAAGGTCTATCTCATGCAGTTTTGCGGGAGCTGTGGATGAGAAGATGTTACATGACTAGAGGCTTGGTGGATCCAAGATGACTTGCTATGGTGCAAGTAGTTCATGTGACTTGAAGATCTGATTTCATTGGTGGATCAGTGTATCTTGTGGGAGTTCTGAAGAAGAGTGATATCAATCAAAAGGTGGCATTTGGTTGGTTTCATAGTGTACATTCAAGCAGGATGCTTGAAACTGATTGCTCTTGTGCAGAAGGGTAGTTAGCTGAAAACGTAAGGAGGTTCTGGTTCTCTTGGAGATTGTGGTAGATGTTCTAGGTTGAGGATGGAAGTATACCTTCTTTTGGTGGATGAGAGTTTATTTCTCTTTGGGTTTCTGAAGTTCTCTTTGTTCAAGCTGGTGGCGCAGTGTTGTTTGAAGATCTTCAGTTTGGATTACTATGCAGATAGTAAGTCCAGTGGTGGAACATATCAAGAATCATAGTGTGTGGTGTCTGTGATGTGTAAATGATGTCTTAACTGATGTTAGAACATTATCCAGGTTGGTTTTCCTTGGTGGAGGATTCTTAAGTTCTGGTCTAGGAACTTGTTGCCTACATCGTGTCTAAGGAGTATCTATCTTGTCATACGGGAGAATGATGGAGTAGAAGAACTGCCTTGGAAGGATGGTGTAGAGAAGACTGAAGTGGGTCATGTGTTGATTGTATGGAAGTCTGAATATGGATATTCACCAGTTAATCAGAAGTATTCTAGGTTATTATACGGGAGAATGATGAAGGAATTCCTATCTTGGATTATGGGGTGTATATCTTAGTTGCTGGCCTTGCTAAGGTCAGTGGAAAATCTTGTGAAGGGGATACTGCCCCTTGCTACAATTCATTTTAGTAGTGGATCAACTTGGCAAGCTAAGAAGTTCTGGAGCATGTATACAATATCTGATATCATTATAACAAACTAAGGGGCCATGTGCGTCTCTTTGAGGAATGTGGATCATTCCAGATCAATTGGGTTGTATCTCAGGGAACAAGGAGGTCTATACATGAGAATTCAGGAGGAATTCGTGTGGTGTATGGATAGTTTCTGGACGAGAGGGATCAATGGAGCTTTGATCTCAATCCAAGAGTTTGTTATGTTAGAACGGTGATCCTGATATGTCCTCACGGGTAGCATGATGGTGGTTGTGTGAGTGATTGTTGGTTCTTGTCAGAAGAAGCAATAAGAGGGGTTGATGATTGTGTTCTGCAGGTAAGTTAGACTGAGGGTGCACTCTTGAAGACATGAAGATATGTCTTATGTTTTCAATTCATCAGCATAGTGTTCATTGGAGGAACACTGGTTATCTTAAATAGGGGGAGTTGCTCCTTGATCTAAGATATATTACTGCGCGGGTGCAGTTCAGTTTCTAGTTTATATTGTGCGTCAAGCAAGCTGTGATTATGGTTCCATCCTGGGAGGATGAGATGTCAAGAAGGATGTCTTGACATTTTTATTGTTGCAAGTTAGGGGACACTTGGCAGTGCAAATAACATGGTTCTTAATGGATGCTTAAGAATCATTGGTTGAGTCTGGGAGAGTTTATTTTTCTCTGTAGACTGTGATCTTAAGACTGTGAAGTTATCAATACAGAAGTATCTTGGGTGCTAACAGGGAAATGTTTGAAGAAATGTCTTAACTTCTTGGTCTGTTCTATTGTTCTTTTGGTTAAAAGGATTATCCTTGGGACTCATCAATAGGATGGTGACTATGATAGACTGAACAAGACTGGCAAAATGTCAGCATATTATTTAAGACCTGCGGGTGGGTCCTAAATGGCTGTTTTGAACGGTGGGGAGTGAGTCCTAAGAGAAGGCATGGGTAACATGTGTTTTGTTACAAGTGTTTTTTTTTGGACTGTTACTCTTAAAAGTTTGAACAATCTTATCCTAGTTGGGTGGTGCACTGTTATTAATGTTGAATTTACTACCTAAATTTATTTCTCCTATGAATTGTTCAGCGGTAACTTCTTTGGACCATATATATCTAGAGAAAACATTTAAGTAATTAAAGAGTGCATCTGTTTGAGGAATTCCAGATTATGGGTTGATTCATCATGTCTTTCATTCGTGTTTGGATAAGTAACATATGGATATGGAACTGCATTGGCTTCTTTTGTCAATTTTTGGCTAAAATGGGGGAGAATGGATGTATGGGTGGGTCTTTTAACATCTATCTCTGGTACTTTTTTTGCAAGGATCTTGGAGAGGATGTTCTAACATTATATTAGAGTCTTTCCCTTTGTGCCTTGTGATCTGAGTTAGGAAACAGGTTGTGTCTCGTAACCTAAGTTACATGTTTTATGGACTCAGTGTTACACATGATACAACTGAACTTTCTTACGGGTTCTCTTATGCCTCTCAAGAGGAAGATTTCTCCGTCCGTGGCAAGTACAAGTTTGAGGTGGAGTGTGCTACGCACTCTTCCTCATGTACACCAATATTCAGCTAGGAATTTCAGGGATAAGAAACAGTCTCAGAAGTGTTCCGATCATATCTACCAAACGTCAGACTTTCTTTTTCTGGCCAAAGGAGTTTTAACCAAAAATTTGTCAAAAGGGGGAGATTGAAAGCTCTGCTGATTTGAGAAAATTTTTGGAAAATCAGAATGTCAAAAGATAGGTCTAAATATGAAGAAATCTGATCAGAGATGATGTCCCAACGGATGTCTTAACATCTTTATCTGATATAGCAGGATGTTTCTAAATCTGCTGCAAGATTTAAGGAGCAATCAAGACATGGATCAAGGAAGAAATAAACAGAAGATTCGAAGCCCAAGAAGACAGAAGAATAAAAATAGAAGACTTAGACCTAGGATTTCATATGCCTTTTGTAACCTAGTTAACTTGTTAGTCAAGGATGCTTGACTGAATTTTGTATTGGATGGGGTGTATTTCAATAGGGTAGATACAGTTATGGTGCAGTAACTGTTAGATAATCACAGGTTGTGATTTAGGAAATGAGAGGGGGTTCTCTTATCATTTAGATGCCACTTCTAATGATAAAGTCTTCATTGGGTAGTGATAGGTTAGTGTGGGTGCTTTCTGTAAACCTGAGGTTGTTTATATAAAACTATACTACCGATAGTGATTACTTCTTCCTGGATTGGTATCCCCCAGATGTAGGTGAGTTGCACCTAACTGGGTCATCATATTCTGTGTTGCTTATCATTCTGCATTTTCAATTCAGTCATGATTGACATGTTGGATCAGATGTCGTGACATCTGTGAGTGGGCAGTTCTGATATTCATGGTATCAGTCTGCTGTTGCGCCTCTGAGTTTAAAGGATTATGAAGCACAATGTTTTGACATGTGTTTGGACATCTGTTGTCTGCATAGGTCAGAATTTCAATTGGTATCAGAGCAGGCATCCTGTCTGGTTCTGGATGAGATCTTTGGGAGATACTTTTTGGCGTTTAAATAAGGAGGAGTTTTGAAGATCAGATCAATGAACTCAGACATACTCAAGGGTATTAATAGATGAGATGGATGTTCTGGATCGAAGGGAACAACTCGGAGGTTGTTCATGTTGCTGAGGAGGTTCTACAACAACTGCAGGAGAAGTGGCTAGTTCTCTTGTTGGGGTGTCTTATTAGATGTTCTGACATCTTATTAGGGCAAGCAGGATTTGTTCCTTGGTGGTTCCGCTGTATGTGTTTCTGATGGAAGAGCTCTAGAATTATGGGATTCTGGAGTCGTTACTGAAGACAGTTGGTGGAAGATCTAAATCGTTGGCCTCTATATGTGAAGATATCTGTTTTCTTTTAATCCAAAGTCGGGAGCGATGGAATGAAGGGAGTTGTTGGTAGATATCTAGTGTGGTGACTTGGTACTTGGAAGCTTGGTTTCTTGGTGCAGTTGAAGTCAGTTGAAGAGGAGAGTTGAATTTAAGTTTATCAAGTTCTCGCTCTGGGAGTTTGATAAATTATTGATCGGCTAGGTTGTCAAAGATACTTGAGAATTCTCTCAAGTCCACTCATAAAGGCATATCAGTCGTATATCTGGAGTCTTCTAGTTATTCTTCTGACTAGAAGGTGTTTCTTTGAAACACAATCTGAAGAAAGTGGAGGTGATTTATTTTCAACATCCAAAAATAGCAAGGAACAATTCATCTCTCTTGACCCTAAGGGTGGATCTAATCTGATTGAAGCTTTCAAAATTGTTAAGGTAAATAAGGTTCGTTCAGAGAGAATCTTAGTTACTTAAGTCAAGGGTGGCAGCCTTGGTATCTCAACATTGTTCTTCAAAGAAGATACTTGCAATAGATTGAATACTTGATAAGTGTTCATGAAGTGGTCTGGTGGATCTTAGCTACAACAGTTAAGAAGGGTCATTAGACAAGGATTTAAGATCAATTGCTATTTGTGGAGTCCACAAGTATTTAATTGATTATCCTTGAAAGTCAAGATTGCTGATGTTCAACAAGATGTTGGAATATCTCATCATCAGATTTTGTGCAGAATCATGAGAGGGGTACTGCATATGCTTTAGAATCTGTTTAGTCTTAGGTGTTGACCTAAGAATGGGCTTCAATGGGGTGTGACAGAAGCATGTGTTCTCTGGAGAGTTTCCTGGCAAGAAACTAGTCTGGACTTTGATGCTGTTGAAGATGTAGATGAAGACATCATAATCTTGATGGTTACAGCTTGGATTAGTTTATTTCTGATCTAGGTGCTTTGGAGCATGGATCTTGCTCTTCTTGGAGGTCAAAGTTAAGTGGCAGTTATCTCTTAATTTCTACAGTCTGCTATACTAAGGAAAGTGGCATTCTTTGGTATGGCTATGGTGTAGTCTTGGACTACTTATCTTCTGAAGATTCAGACGTGGCAGGTGTGAAGTCTTTGGAGTTGTAAAGCATGATGAAGGTTGTCTACTCAAACTTGGTTGTTGAATCAAGTCTATGAGAGCATGGAACTCTTGTTCTGCAAAGGAGGAGGTTCTTCTAAGTGGCAGAAGGAGGAGCTGAATTTAGCAGTTGAATGTTGTATCAGAATGTTCTGACATCTAGCTTAACATCAGAGTCTCAGCTGGTGATGTGGCACATCAGCTTAAGATAAGGTGATCTATAGGAGAATGGAAGTTATGGATGCTTCAAAAAGGTCTATCTCATGCAGTTTGCGGGAGCTGTGGATGGGAAGATGTTACATACCTAAGAGGCTTGGTGGATCCAAGATGTCTTGCTATGGAGCAAGTAGTTCATGTGACTTGAAGATCTGATTTCATTGATGGATCAGTGTATCTTGTGGGAATTCTGAAGAAGAGTGATATCGATCAAAAGGTGGCATTTGGTTGGTTTCATAGTGTGCATTCAAGCAGGATGCTTGAAACTGATTTCTCTTGTGCAGAAGAGTAGTTAGTTGGAACGTAAGGAGGTTCTGGTTCTCTTGGAGCCTGTGGCAGAAGTTCTGGGTTGAGGATGGAAGTATACCTTGTTTTGGTGGATGAGAGTTTATTTCTCTCTAGGTTGCTGAAGTTCTCTTTGTTCAAGCTAGTGGCGCAGTGTTCTGTGAATATCTTCAGTTTAGATTACTATGCTGATAGTAAGTCCAGTGGTGGAGTATATCAAGAACCATGGTGTGTGGTGTCTATGATGTGTGGAAGATGTCCTAACTGATGTTAGAACATTTTTGGGTTAGTGATCCTTGGTGGAGGATTCTTAAGTTCTGGTCTAGGAACTTGTTTGGTACATCATGTCTAAGGAGTATCTATCTTGTCATATGGGAGAATGATGAAGTAGAAGAACTTCCTTGGGAGGATGGTGTGGAGAAGACTGGAGTGGATCACGGGTTGATTGCATGAAGGTCTGGTTTCTGATGCGTTCAGAAGTGGATATTCACCAGAAAATCAGAAGTATTCCAAGTTATCATACGGGAGAATGATAAGGAATAACTGTCTTGGATTAAGGGGTGTCTATCTCTGTTGCTGGCCTTGGTAAGGTCAGTGGAAAATCTTGCGAAGGGGATACTTCCCCTGGTTGCAAGTCATGCTAGTAGTGGATCAGTTTGGCAGTTGTGAAGTTCTGGAGCATGCATACGATATCTGACATCGTTATAACAAACTAAGGGGCCCTGTCCATCTCTTTGAGGAATGTGGATCATTCCAGATCAATTGGGTTGTATCTCAGGGAACAAGGAGATCTATACATGAGAATTCAGGAGGAATTCGTGTGGTGTATGGATAGTTTCTGGATGAGAGGGATCAATGGAGCTTTGATCTCAATCCAAGAGTTTGTTATGTTAGAACGGTGATCCTGATATGTCCTCACGGGTAGCATGATGGTGGTCATGTGTGAGTGATTGTTGGTTCTTGTCAGAAGAAGCAATAAGAGGGGTTGATGATTGTGTTCTGCAGGTAGGTTAGACTGAGGGTGCACTCTTGAAGACATGAAGATATGTCTTATGTTTTCAATTCATCAGCATAGTGTTCATTGGAGGAACACTGGTTATCTTAAATAGGGGGAGTTGCTCCTTGATCTAAGATATATTACTGCGCGGGTGCAGTTCAGGTTCTAGTTTATATTGTACGTCAAGCAAGCTGTGATTATGGTTCCATCCTGGGAGGATGAGATGTCAAGAAGGATGTCTTGACATTTTTATTGTTGCAAGTTAGGGGAGACTTGGCAGTGCAAATAACATGGTTCTTAATGGATGCTTAAGAATCATTGGTTGAGTCTGGGAGAGTTTATTTTTCTCTATAGACTGTGATCTTAAGACTGTGAAGTTATCGATCAATACAGAAGTATCTTGGGTGCTAACAGGGAAATGTTTGAAGAAATGTCTTAACTTCTTGGTCTGTTCTATTTTTCTTTTGGTTAAAAGGATTATCCTTGGGACTCATCAATAGGATGGTGACTATGATAGACTGAACAAGACTGGCAAAATGTCAGCATATTATTTAAGACCTGCGGGTGGGTCCTAAATGGCTGTTTTGAACGGTGGGGAGTGAGTTCTAAGAGAAGGCATGGGTAACATGTGTTTTGTTACAAGTGTTTTGTTTTGGACTGTTACTCTTAAAAGTTTGAACAATCTTATCCTAGTTGGGTGGTGCACTGTTATTAATGTTGAATTTACTACCTAAATTTATTTCTCCTCTGAATTGTTCAGTGGTAACTTCTTTGGACCATATATATCTAGAGAAAACATTTAAGTAATTAAAGAGTGCATCTGTTTGAGGAATTCCAGATTATGGGTTGATTCATCATGTCTTTCATTCGTGTTTGGATAAGTAACATATGGATATGGAACTGCATTGGCTTCTTTTGTCAATTTTTGGCTAAAAATAGGGAGAATGGATGTATGGGTGGGTCTTTTAACATCTATCTCTGGTACTTTTTTTGCAAGGATCTTGGAGAGGATGTTCTAACATTATATTAGAGTCTTTCCCTTTGTGCCTTGTGATCTGAGTTAGGAAACAGGTTGTGTCTCGTAACCTAAGTTACATGTTTTATGGACTCAGTGTTACACATGATACAACTGAACTTTCTTACGGGTTCTCTTATGCCTCTCAAGAGGAAGATTTATCCCTCCGTGGCAAGTACAAGGTTGAGGCGGAGTGTGCTACGCACTCTTCCTCATGTACACCAATATTCAGCTAGGAATTTCAGGGATAAGGAACAGTCTCAGAAGTGTTCTGATCATATCTACCAAACGTCAGACTTTCTTTTTCTGGCCAAAGGAGTTTTAACCAAAAATTTGTCAAAAGGGGGAGATTGAAAGCTCTGCTGATTTGAGAAAATTTTTGGAAAATCAGAATGTCAAAAGATAGGTCTAAACATGAAGAAATCTGATCAGAGATGATGTCCCAATGGATGTCTCAACATCTTTATCTGATATAGCAGGATGTTTCTAAATCTGCTGCAAGATTTAAGGAGCAATCAAGACATGGATCAAGGAAGAAATAAACAGAAGATTCGAAGCCCAAGAAGACAGAAGAATAAAAATAGAAGACTTAGACCTAGGATTTCATATGCCTTTTGTAACCTAGTTAACTTGTTAGTCAAGGATGCTTGACTGAAATTTGTATTGGAAGGGGTGTATTTCAATTGGGTAGATACAGTTATGGTGTAGTAACTGTTAGATAATCACAGGTTGTGATTTAGGAAATGAGAGGGGGTTCTCTTATCATTTAGATGCCACTTCTAATGATAAAGTCTTCATTGGGTAGTGATAGGTTAGTGTGGGTGCTTTCCGTAAACCTGAGGTTGTTTATATAAAACTATACTACCGATAGTGATTACTTCTTCCTGGATTGGTATCCCCCAGATGTAGGTGAGTTGCACCTAACTGGGTCATCATATTCTGTGTTGCTTATCATTCTGCATTTTCAATTCAGTCATGATTGACATGTTGGATCAGATGTCGTGACATCTGTGAGTGGGCAGTTCTGATATTCAAGGTATCAGTCTGCTGTTGCGCCTCTGAGTTTAAAGGATTATGAAGCACAATGTTTTGACATGTGTTTGGACATCTGTTGTCTGTATAGGTCAGAATTTCAATTGGTATCAGAGCAGGCATCCTGTCTGGTTCTGGATGAGATCTTTGGGAGATACTTTTTGGCGTTTAAATAAGGAGGAGTTTTGAAGATCAGATCAATGAACTCAGACATACTCAAGGGTATTAATAGATGAGATGGATGTTCTGGATCAAAGGGAACAACCCGGAGGTTGTTCATGTTGCTGAGGAGGTTCTACAACAACTGCAGGAGAAGTGGCTAGTTCTCTTGTTGGGGTGTCTTATTAGTTGTTCTGACATCTTATTAGGGCAAGCAGGATTTGTTCCTTGGTGGTTGCGCTGTATGTGTTTCTGATGGAAGAGCTCTAGAATTATGGGATTCTGGAGTCGTTACTGAAGACAGTTGGTGGAAGATCTAAATCGTTGGCCTCTATATGTAAAGATATCTATTTTCTTTTAATCCAAAGTCGGGAGCGATGGAATGAAGGGAGTTGTTGGTAGATATCTAGTTTGGTGACTTGGTACTTGGAAGCTTGGTTTCTTGGTAAAGTTGAAGTCAGTTGAAGAGGAGAGTTGAGTTTAAGTTTATCAAGTTCTTGCTCTGGGAGTTTGATAAATTATTGATCGGCTAGGTTGTCAAAGATACTTGAGAATTCTCTCAAGTCCACTCATAAAGGCATATCAGTCGTATATCTGGAGTCTTCTAGTTATTCTTCTGACTAGAAGGTGTTTCTTTGAAACACAATCTGAAGAAAGTGGAGGTGATTTATTTTCAACATCCAAAAATAGCAAGGAACAATTCATCTCTCTTGACCCTAAGGGTGGATCTAATCTGATTGAAGCTTTCAAAATTGTTAAGGTAAATAAGGTTTGTTCAGAGAGAATCTTAGTTACTTAAGTCAAGGGTGGCAGCCTTGGTATCTCAACATTGTTCTTCAAAGAAGATACTTACAATAGATTGAATACTTGATAAGTGTTCATGAAGTGGTCTGGTGGATCTTAGCTACAACAGTTAAGAAGGGTCATTAGACAAGGATTTAAGATTAATTGCTATTTGTGGAGTCCATAAGTATTTAATTGATTATCCTTGAAAGTCAAGATTGCTGATGTTTAACAAGATGTTGGAATATCTCATCATCAGATTTTGTGCAGAATCATGAGAGGGGTACTGCATATGCTTTAGAATCTGTTTAGTCTTAGGTGTTGACCTAAGAATGGGCTTCAATGGGGTGTGACAGAAGCATGTGTTCTCTGGAGAGTTTCCTGGCAAGAAACTGGTCTGGACTTTGATGTTGTTGAAGATGTAGATGAAGACATCATAATCTTGATGGTTACAGCTTGGATTAGTTTATTTCTGATCTAGGTGCTTTGGAGCATGGATCTTGCTCTTCTTGGAGGTCAAAGTTAAGTGGCAGTTATCTCTTAATTTCTACAGTCTTCTATACTAAGGAAAGTGGCATTCTTTGGTATGGCTATGGTGTAGTCTTGGACTACTTATCTTCTGAAGATTCAGACGTGGCAGGTGTGAAGTCTTTGGAGTTGTAAAGCATGATGAAGGTTGTCTACTCAAACTTGGTTGTTGAATCAAGTCTATGAGAGCATGGAACTCTTGTTCTGCAAAGGAGGAGGTTCTTCTAAGTGGCAGAAGGAGGAGCTGAATGTTGTATCAGAATGTTCTGACATCTAGCCTAACATCAGAGTCTCAGCTGGTGATGTGGCACATCAGCTTAAGATAAGGTGATCTATAGGAGAATGGAAGTTATGGATGCTTCAAAAAGGTCTATCTCATGCAGTTTGCGGGAGCTGTGGATGGGAAGATGTTACATGCCTAAGAGGCTTGGTGGATCCAAGATGTCTTGCTATGGAGCAAGTAGTTCATGTGACTTGAAGATCTGATTTCATTGATGGATTAGTGTATCTTGTGGGAATTCTGAAGAAGAGTGATATCGATCAAAAGGTGGCATTTGGTTGGTTTCATAGTGTGCATTCAAGCAGGATGCTTGAAACTGATTTCTCTTGTGCAGAAGAGTAGTTAGTTGGAACGTAAGGAGGTTCTGGTTCTCTTGGAGCCTGTGGCAGAAGTTCTGGGTTGAGGATGGAAGTATACCTTGTTTTGGTGGATGAGAGTTTATTTCTCTCTAGGTTGCTGAAGTTCTCTTTGTTCAAGCTAGTGGCGCAGTGTTCTGTGAATATCTTCAGTTTAGATTACTATGCTGATAGTAAGTCCAGTGGTGGAGTATATCAAGAACCATGGTGTGTGGTGTCTAGGATGTGTGGAAGATGTCCTAACTGATGTTAGAACATTTTTGGGTTAGTGATCCTTGGTGGAGGATTCTTAAGTTCTGGTCTAGGAACTTGTTTGGTACATCATGTCTAAGGAGTATCTATCTTGTCATATGGGAGAATGATGAAGTAGAAGAACTTCCTTGGGAGGATGGTGTGGAGAAGACTGGAGTGGATCACGGGTTGATTGCATGAAGGTCTGGTTTCTGATGCGTTCAGAAGTGGATATTCACCAGAAAATCAGAAGTATTCCAAGTTATCATACGGGAGAATGATAAGGAATAACTGTCTTGGATTAAGGGGTGTCTATCTCTGTTGCTGGCCTTGGTAAGGTCAGTGGAAAATCTTGCGAAGGGGATACTTCCCCTGGCTGCAAGTCATGCTAGTAGTGGATCAGTTTGGCAGTTGTGAAGTTCTGGAGCATGCATACGATATCTGACATCGTTATAACAAACTAAGGGGCCCTGTCCGTCTCTTTGAGGAATGTGGATCATTCCAGATCAATTGGGTTGTATCTCAGGGAACAAGGAGGTCTATACATGAGAATTCAGGAGGAATTCGTGTGGTGTATGGATAGTTTCTGGATGAGAGGGATCAATGGAGCTTTGATCTCAATCCAAGAGTTTGTTATGTTAGGACGGTGATCCTGATATGTCCTCACGGGTAGCATGATGGTGGTCATGTGTGAGTGATTGTTGGTTCTTGTCAGAAGAAGCAATAAGAGGGGTTGATGATTGTGTTCTGCAGGTAGGTTAGACTGAGGGTGCACTCTTGAAGACATGAAGTTGTATCTTGTGTTTTTCATTCATCAGCATAGTGCTCAGTGGAGGAGCACTGGTTATCTTAGATAGGGGTAGTTGCTCCTTGATCTAAGATGGTTTGTTGCAGTGGTGCAGATTTCCTATCACGATTGTTTGTGGCCTCAAGCAGTTTGTGATAGATGGCCTCAACTGTGGTTGAGATGTCAGGCGAGATATCATGACATTGCACTACTAGTACAAGTTTTTTTGAAATTGTCTTGGCTGCTATCTGGAAGAAATTGGTTTTCTGCGAATGGAAAGGTAGATAAACAAATGCTGTTGTAATCAATCTGGACTAAGAAAATCCTAGCGGTGGGGACCATAACCCTGACAAATGCAGGGTAGGCATCAGAACACTGTTCATAAGTGGTTTCAAGGACAAGTCAGAAAAGGTGGAATCTCTCGAAACTAACTTGAGCAGCAGTTATTGCACTCCTTGACTAGTCTTCTGTCTGGATTTGCTCTACCCACATAACTTCTTCATATTTAAGGAAGATCGAGCTAGAACATCTTACTTAGGGTAAGATCAAATGAGTTTTGTTTGTGTGTGGGTAAGCATTATTTGGGTCTGGGTTTGCATGAGCCATTTTTGTCAATTTTCGGCTAAAAAGGGGGTTAATGGCTTGTTACTGCTGAGAAGTGTATAGTGTATGTGTATTTGTACTACTGATCTGCAAAAATGTCTCAAAGGATGTCTCGACATTCTTGGTATATGCATATTTGTGTTTTGTGATCAGAGTTAGGAAGCAAGTTGTGTCTTGTGATCTGAGTTACATCCTCTATGCATTCGATATCACAAGGGAATGGAGAAGGTAACCATATCTTATCTTCTTCCTCTTCCTTAGCACTTGCTTCAAGTACTTTTACACTGCACGCACCATCAGGCTGAAGGATGTTTTAGCCAAAATTTGTCAAAAGGGGGAGATTGAAAGCTCTGAGTGTTTGACTAAATTTTGGTAAAACATAAATGTTGTGAAAGATGTTTCAACATGGAGGTTTTCAGCCCCAGACTAAAGATATCGAGTAAAATGTCATAACATGAAGATTTGACATCATGACTGTTACAGTAGGTTTTGGTTTTAAATCTGTTCCAAGATTCAAGGTGATTGGCAGTGGATCAAGGATCAAAGATATGAAGCCCAACTCAGCAGAAAACTATAAAAGAAGACCAAGACCTAGAAAGAGAAAAAAGAGGAGATGTCATAGACTTAGGAATCCTATTTTGTAAAGTAGGGTTTAGGTTTGAGAGTTGTAGGTTTCTCTTGTAAGTCTCCCTCTGTATCGAATTGATGCAATGTGGTAGACATAGGAACTTGTACAGATTCAGAAGCCCATAGGCAATGAATCGTGAGTGTTATTGGATGAAGCTTTGAAGCAAATCCAAGTTAACTTGTTAGTCAAGGATGCTTGACTGAATTTTGTATTGGAAGGGGTGTCTTTCAATAGGGTAGATATAGTTATGGTGTAGTAACTGTTAGATAATCACAGGTTGTGATTTAGGAAGTGAGGGGGGTTCTCTTATCATTTAGATGTGACTTCTAATGATAAAGTCTTCATTGGGTAGTGATAGGTTAGCGTGGGTGCTTTCTGTAAACCTGAGGTTGTTTATATAAAACTATACTACTGATAGTGATTACTTCTTCTTGGATTAGTATCCCCTAGATGTAGGGGAGTTGCACCAAACTGGGTCATCATATTCCGTGTTGTTTATTATTCTGCATTTTCAGTTCAGTCCTGATTGACATGTTGGATCAGATGTCGTGACATCTGTGAGTGTGCAGTTCTGATATTCAAGGTATCTGTTTGTTGTTGCGCCTCTGAGTTTAAATGATTATGTAGCACAATGTCTTGACATGTGTTAGGACATCTGCTATCTGCATAGGCCATAATTTCAGGCTCTCTAGGTTGTAAGTCTCCCTTTGTATCAGTTGATGCATTGTGGCAGATATAGGTGTCACACAGATCCATAAGCCTTGTGGTATTGGATTGTGTATTGTTCTTGGATGAAGCTTTTAAGCAAATTCGAGTTAGCTTGTTTGTCAAGAAAGCTTGACAGATTTCTATATTGACAGGGATGATGTAGAAATCACAGTTGGTGATTAAGGGAAGTGAGTGGGGTATCTCATATCAGAGTTGTAAACGTTGGAGTTTAACTTTGGTAAAGATGTTCATTGGGTAGATATTAGGATAAAGTTGTAAACGAGGGAGTTTAGCTCTGTAGCAGTTCTACAGATAGTGAAGTCTTCTTCTTGGATTGGTATCCCCCAAATGTAGGTGAATTGCACCGAACTGGGTTAACAATTGCTGTGTTCTTTATCATTCTGCAGATTTACGTTTTCTGTTAGGGTTCATGATAAACATGTTGGATAAGATGTTGTAACATCTGTGATTTTGCAGTTCTGATATTCAACGTATCAGTCTATTGTTGCGCCTCTGTGTTTAAATGTCTATGTAGCACAATATCTTGACATGTGTTAGGACATCTACTGTCTGCATAAGCCAAAATTTCACACTTGGCGTGTAACATTTGCGTAAGAAGTAGCTTCAACCCACTTAGTGAAGTAGTCGATAACGACTAGAATGAATCGATGACCGTTGGAAGCCTTTGGCTCGATCATTCAATCATATCTATACCCCACATAGAGAATGGCCAAGGTGAAGTCAAAACATTCAATTGAGTTGGAGGCACATGGATCTTTTCTCCGTAGATTTGGGACTTGTGACATCTTTTGGCCAAGTTGTAACAATCTACCTCCATTGTTGTCCAGTAATACCCAGCTTGAAGGATCTTCTTAGCCATAGCTGGGGACCTTTGGCATATACACCCTCGCAACCCTCATGTATGGACCTTATGATCGTTTTTGCTTCGTGTCTATCCACGCATCTGTGCAACAAGAAATCATAATTCCTCTTGTACAGTACACCACCACTTAAGAAGAATTTGGCGCAAATCCGCCTAACAGCTATCTTGTCAGTGATAGTGATACCCTCGGGATATTCTTGTTTTTCCAGATATCTTTTAATGTCGTAGAACCAAGGCTTGTCATCAAACCCGTCCTCGATTACTAAATAGTGTGCTGGTTCGTTCAAATGATCAATGCGGATAGAAGGAGCTTCATTCTTCCACTTGACCTTGAACATGGATGCTAAAGTGGAAATTGCATTAGCTAGTTGATTTTCCTCTCTAGGGATATGATGAAAATAGATATCATCAAAGTAGGGAATCAATTTCGCTATGTGCTTTTGGTACGGAACCAACTTGGAATCCCGAGTCACAAAGTTCCCTCTAACTTGACCAATGACCAAAGCAGAATCTCCATAGACCTCAAGAATCTTGATTCTCATGTTGATTGTCGCTTTAATACCGAAGATACATGCTTCGTATTCAGCCATATTGTTGGTGAATGCAAAGCATAATCTGGAAGTGAAGGGAAGGTGAAAACCTGTTGGAGAGATGAGGAAAGCACCAATTCCACGAACTTTAGAATTGGAGGCGCCATCGAACACGAACGTCCATCGCACCCCTGGTTCGGGTCCTATGTCAGGGTCTGGAGTCTCATAGTCACTGATAAATAGAACATCCTAATCGGGAAAGTCAAACTTCATTTGTAGGGGTGACAAACGGGCATGCCCGCCCCATTTAGGCCCGCCCCGCAAATGCCCGCAAAAAAAGGGGTCGGGAGGGGCGGTCATAGTTGAGGATGCGGGCTAAAACCTAGGCCCACCTCGCAAAAAAGTGAGGGCGGGGTGGGGAAAGCCCACGAGCACTATACCTTTTAAGCCTAAAAATGGAAAATTTTATGTAAATGCTTGTGCCCACAAAAACCTGCGAAGAAAATGGGGCGGGGCGGGGCGGGCACATTAGAGGGTGAGGGCCTAAACCCTTGGTCCACCCCGCACTAAAGTGCGGGTAAAACGGGCATGCCCAACGGGCCAGGCCCATTTTGTCACCCCTATTCATTTGTTGATAGCCCTCTACAGGTTGATGAGCAAGGTAGTCAGACAAGACGCTCCCTTTTATTGCTTTCTGGATATCATACTCAGTTAACAGCATCTGCCACCGAGAAATCCTTCCAGAGACAACAATCTTTTCGAATATGTACTTTATCGGACCATTTTGGATATCAACATAGTAGTATGGAAAATCATGTATTGTCTTAGGCGTCGAGCAGCCCATACCAGAGCACAACAAGTTTTCTCTAAGAGTGAGTATCTGGTCTCACAATCAGTGAACATCTTGCTCAGATAGTAGATTGCATGTTCTTTTCTGCCAGTTTCGTCATGTTGACCCAATATACATCCCATCGATTCATCAGAACAGTGCGATACAGGATTAAAGGCCTCCAGGAACCGATGGTACTAAGATCGGTGGTTCTTGCAAGTATTGTTTTATTTTGTCAAATGCTTCTTGACAATCATTGTTCCATTCGACCGATTGATTTTTTCTTATTAATTAGAACATCGGTTCACAGGTAGCCGTTGTCATACCCCAAATTTTTACCACAAATATTTCCCATCATTGTACAAATCATCATCACCATATGGATGTACTTTCATGCCTCATCAATCTCCTCAAAGAGGATTGAGCATTCACTACAATCAAGAAGCCGGGTTTTGAGCCCTCTCAGAGCACTTAGACAAAGGATTAATCACGAAATGACATGATCTTCAATTTGTATAGATTCTCAAACATCCATGAAGGATCAAGGGGTCTCCCACATCAAGAATCAAGCACAAGGTTGCAACATTCCAAGTGGAATAAGCCTCAGGATTGCATGCGTCACCAAATTAGGGTTTGGTCGACCAGGGTCCCCAGATGAAAATTTCCATCGGAGCATGAGCCAATTCCTTAATGTATGGTCCAATAAGCTCAAAAGTATCTCAAGAGCCCATCCACAATGGCAAAATCACCTTGAAGGTCCATCTATCAAAAAATCAGGAATTAGGGTTTTGACCTAATTCAACCCTGGAGTAAACTTGTGAAGTGAGGCATGGCTTGAAGCATCAAAATGAACTTCAAGGACCTCAAATACGTCATATTGACATGTTTACAAGATTTGATTGACTCAAATAGCTCAAATCATAATCCACAAGAACTCAAAACCATCTGATCACAAATTAGGGTTTCTAATGGAAAAAGTCAACCCTATCCTTGACTGTTGGCCTACCCTTGATCTCAAACCTTGGGGAGGGGTCCAAGACAAATACCCTTGGAGGCCACCCATGAATTTTAATTAAGCCCAAGGATTGATTTCACAAAAGGATCACAAAGTCAAAATTTCAACTGATGAAAAAGTCAACTGTACAAAAATCCAAGTTTGACTTTTTGGATTTTTTATCAACCAAGGCTCCTTAACCCTAAAACAATGTTAATATGCGATTTGAATCATCATTCATCAATAATAATCAGAGAAAGTGAGTTAACTTGCTAAAGGGGTAACCATAAAAAAACTTAGAATTTTTCTAAGTTATGGAACAAAGTGGCTAGGGTACCAACTTTTCAAGGCCATATCTCCCAAACCCTAAGGCCTTTTTCTCCCATTCAAAGCTCAGAGGGAAGCCCTCATTACATACTTCAAAAGTGTCAACTACAAGAGTTTCCAGTTCTTTATGGATTCTGAGTTATGGTTGGATCAAAATGACAAAAACTTGGAATTTACCACTTTTTCAACACTTAGACAAAATTCTGTCTGAGTCAGAAAAACAAGTGAAACACCAAAACTTGGAGGGCTGTTTCACATAGTTCTAGGCTGAATCAATTCAAGATGTAAACATCAAATTTGTTATGCATATTGCCTACAATCCAAGGAACTCATTGGCATGAAACAACTTAGCTTGAGCCAAGAGTTATGGCTGCTGCAAGACACCATGGCACAACTGTCTTGAAAAATCAGTTTGTGTGATTTCTTGCCATACACAATTTTGAGCCAAAAAGCAATGATCATTATGCCACATTCATCTAATCTGATCCTAATACATCTGATCCAACCTTCAAACTTGGACTGAAATGCCAAGAGCTTATCCATGAGAATTGATGAGTTTTTGGCATATATGCCTTGAATTCAAAGGGCATTAATGTGGAATAGTGCATATTCAAGATTATCACTCTCCTCAATCAAGTTCTCTGATTAAAAAACAATTAAAAGGATTGAAGAGAGTGATTTTAGTCAAGGCATAGCTGATCTATTTGGGACAGCTGTTGCACTTAGTGCAAGAGGCATTTATGCCAAGCCAAGACCATTGAACCATACCCTTATCCTCTGAGCTTCAAGAGAACCACTTCAACACAACTCCTCTACTATAAATAGAGGTCCTAACTGATCATTCAAACTACACCAAAGCTCATTACAACAAGGCTTTCTCTCTTTCACTCCCTAGGCCTAAAAACTTCATTTCTTGAGATGTTACTATCGGGTTTTGAGTTGGAGATCAATACCACTCAAACCATTAATTCAGACACATCACATACAATATATAGAAGGTGTCTGAACACTCACCTCCCATCTGTAACATCAAAATCACCAAATGGTCATCCAATTGCACAAAACTCATGACTTACTGCTGAAGGAATCTGGTTGATCAATCTAAAGGGCTCTCAATCACACCAAGCATTCAAACACTTTCCTTAAGGTACAAGGAAGCTGTCCAAAGCATTAGAACTCAACTGTAACACCTCCATCATCAAATTCGATTCTCACCTGCAGAGGTAAGCCTCAAACTGTCAAATTCATTGAATCATGCATCATAAATATATTTTGTGATTACCATTGTGTTTCTGAATGTTTGTAGATCATTTACCATCAATCAATTGTTGTTTACAGTTTGTGTATAGGATTTCATTGAATTCATGCCAATTTTACGGTTCATAAGGCTTTGTCACGATATATTGCGATTCACTTAATTTCAATAAAATTGAGTATTGCCATTGTGTTCCTTGTCTGAAAATGCATGATTTTCATTTTTGGATCATGTGAAATGGTTGAGAAATGAGGGAGATAGGACGCTTCACGTATTTGAGCTTGAGGATGAAGATGGCCATGGCGCCATTCTTCAGAAATTCAACTTGTTTTACTATATATTTATCACTTGCCCTATTATAATTGAATTGGCATTGCGCCCTAGTGGAAACACTAGTATGTTTGTGCGTGTGAGCGAGTGAGAGGTCTGGGGTTCGAATCCCCCTCGCCCCAGACCTTTTGATAATTTTTTTTCAATCATTTTCAAAGGCATTTTACACATATTATTATCCCTTGCCATTCTCTATCAGCCCACGCAAGTGGCTCAGTTGGCAAATTTTGAGCCATCCTCCCCAAAGACGTGAGTTCAAACCTTAGGGGGGCAATTTCTAATTTTTTTACCACTTAATTTTATCATTTTTTCACCAATCTTTTAATAACTTTGAAAATTAATTTCTCATTCATTTTTCATCATTTTTTATTGGTTCTTTTTTCAAAAATTCACAAAATTGATAAAATATTTTATTCTACAAAAATCTCACACAAAAAATATTATTTGTCTATATTTAATATTTTTCATAAAGAACTTATTTATTTGTTTTTTTAACATTTGAAAATATTTCCTTTCTCTTGATATTTTCAAAATCAAATGAGTTCTAAATCATCTTGTGATTAAAACCTCATTTTCAAACCTTAACCTAAAATCACAAGTGGTTTATTTAAACTCATTTGGTATTTTTATCATTTTATTAATTTTCTTTAAAGAATTACTTTTAAAAGAAAATGAAATTAGGGTTTCTTTGATTTTTTATCATTATCAAACATTTTTAAACACTCATGGGCCTCTTGATAGAGTGTAAGTCCCATCCCTTTGTAAATAAATAATTTTTGGGCCTCAGTCGTTGTATAAGTCCCGACACAATTTTCAAATTTCTGGGCCTCTCCTTCAGCTGTAAGCCCCATCACTTGTACAAAAATAAACTCATGGGCCTCTAATAGAGTGTAAGACCCAACCCTTTTGTACATAAATAATTTTGGGCCTTAGTCATTGAATGAGTCCCACTGTGTTTAGAAAATCTCAGCGCGATCGCCATTTCAAAACAAAATCAACTGGGCCTACCCTTGTGTTGTAAGTCCCATTTCTCTTCTTTTTTCAAACATCTGGGCCTCTCCCTGAGTATAAGCCCCAACAATCTTTTCAAAAACAACTTCTCTTTTGATTTAGGTTCAAATATACAGTTGTTATCAAAACTTTCTTTAATTTCTTGAACAACTAACAATACAGCTATGGAAGCTTGCTCACCTGTAAGTTTTTATCAGCTTTCTTTTATCAGCTTATATATATATATATAACTGTATTGTGGGAAGCTTGCTCACCTGTAAGTCCTTCTTTCACATCCTTTTAAATACTTGTCATATATCAACTGTATATATACTAGTATATCTGCTTAGAGTTTTCCCCGGCAACTAGGTCTAGAACTAGATAAAGCCAGTTGGTCACTCTTTAATACAGTAAAAATTAGATCCCCATAAGATTTCCAGATACAGTCTTGCCTTCTCTTGGGCTTAAACAATATGGAACAAAGGGAAAGACATTATTCTCGGTGAAACTTTTCTCAGACTGTCACTATTAGAAATTGTTAAAGAAGTTCATTTCCCCAGAGAGGATTAATTCCCGGTGAAACCTCTCTTGAATTTCTTCAAACCCTAGAACTGTTCACTAAAGAAAAGATTATTCCCGGTGAAACTTTTTTTGGACTCTTCTTAAGTTTGTACCCACAGGCTTCCTAAAAGCATCCTCGCCTCCTCTTGGGCTTTGTACAAGGACCCTCCGGCTTCTTAGAAGTTCTCATTCCTTCTCTTGGGCTTATTACAAGGACCCGACGACCTCTTAAAGGTATAGGAACAAAACTTAGTCCTCCTTTGCTAGAGCAGTCTTTTCTGTGTCAAATCTCAGACCAATTTAGGGTTGATTCTCTTCCCTTAAAACACCTGCCTCCACTTGGGCATCATACAAAGATAAATACCAGTAGACTTGGATAGTCTAATCCCCTCTCGGATCTCAAAGACATTCTCAAGTACCTTACAAACATAGGAGAAACCCCGGTCATTTTTTATCAATCTCCAGCAGAGTTAAAACCCATGGGTTCTAAAACCCAATCTCTCTCCTAAAATTCCCCAGTCAGGGTCAATTTATCATCAGTATAACACTATCCCAAATTAGAACCTCAAGGTATCTGATACCTCAACTCTTCTGTAACCCTCAGCAAGAGTTGATTCCCCATTTGGACCTGCCTCGGGATCTCAATAATCCCCAGTAGAAGCTAGCCTCCTCTTAGGCTTTGTATAATGATCCTTCCTTTCCTCACCATAGTCAGACTCCTCTTGGGCTTTGCACAATGATTCTCCCTTAGCAGAGCTAACCTTTTCAGACTCTCCTGTTGAGTCAATCACCTTTTCAGACTCTCATGTTGAGTCAATAACCTTTTCGAACTCTCTTGTTGAGTCAATCACCTTTCAATACTCTACTTTTGAGTCAACCCTTTTTTAGCCTCAATCTTGGGCTTTGTACAAGACAGATAAATCCATTTCTCTTATTGAGACAATCTTTTTCAGCCTCCTCTTAGGCTTGGTATAAAGATTTCCCCTAGCAGAAGTTAGCCTCCTCTCTGGCTTTGTATAATGATTTCTCCAGCTTGTTCAGCCACAATCCTGGGCTTTGTACAGGACAGATAAAAGCACTCTCTTGTTGAGTCATTTTCTTTTTAGCCTCAATCTGGGGCTTTGTACAAGACACCATATAAATTTCCCTAAGGAGAGTCAATCCTCTTTTTCAGCCTCAATCTTGGGCTTTATACAAGACAGATAATACTCTCTGGGAAAGTCAAACTCATTTTAGCCTCAATCTTGGGCTTTGTAAAAGACACCTAAAATATCCTCAGTCGAGTCGGTAAAGTCTCATTTTAGCCTCAATCTTGGGCTTCGTACAAGACAGATAAAAATTTCTTTCCCACAGAGTCAGTCTCTTTTCAGCCTCAAATCTTGGGCCTTGTACAAGACACATACAAACCCTCCCCGGCGGAGTCAAAATCCCTTTTAGCCTCCTCTTAGGCTTTGTATAATGATATCCCCAAAAGAGTCAGCCTCTTTTAGCCTCAATCTTGGGATTTGTATAAGACATATATAAACACTCTCTTGTTGAGTTAGTCTTTCTAGCCTCTTCTTAGGCTTTGTATAAGGACTTCCCTAGTGGAGTCAATCAACCTCTTAGCTTCAACCTTGGGCTTTGATCAAGGCACACAAAAATCAACATCCCCTTAGAGGAAATCAAAATCTCTCTGTAGGAAGTCATTACTCTGTTTATCACTTATCAAAACAGACATTAAAAAAACCCTAATCCCCGATAAATATTGTAAGTGGCACACTTGTGGATTCAAATATCCAAGCTGTTGTCCATCTTTTATCCTGGTAAAACCTCCATTTCATCTAACTGCTGTAAGCGGCAAACCTCTGTATTATTTACATCCATGTCATTGTCCCTCTCTTATAAAACTATATCGAATCCATGGATGAGCAAGACCGCTCTTAGGTCTCCTAATGGAGTCAGCCATGAGTTGTGCCTTAAATCCCCTCCAACGAGTACCAGCATATGATATCCACTTTTTTTCAAATTTGAGTCATCGGTAAACTCAAAATTTAACTACATTTAAATCAATATATAAGTATGTATTAGAAATTATAGATATTGATATCGGTGATATATGAAAATTATAGTATGTAATACCTTAACGTCAATCCATATGCTTTCTTTGACGTTATCATCAACTTGTTTCCAATCATCAATCAATACACTGACCTTGCTATGTGCAAGGAACGAAACATAACTCTTAAAAGTAGAGTAATGTTCACAATCCACTACTCTGTACAACGAATCAAACTGGATAGGAATTTTCTCACCTGAGGAGTTTCGGATTGATGTGAATTCGAGCATCATTGTGACACCTCTTTGTGATCTTTTCGTTTGACTTTCAATTGTTTGAGTTTCATTGACTAACCTCTCATTTGTTTGACTTTCTTCGCTGGTTTCTGATGTAGAACTCGACAAGGTCGACATCTAAGTTCAAAAACAACAATAACAACATGAACAACAAGAACATAAACTTCAACCAAAAAATAAAACAACAACAACCACAACAATGGCAAATGAAGTTTACTGTAGATGCATGTGGGGAAATATTTTACGTACCCTAAACGTGATGACTAAGTAAATGATATTGGTGTTGGTGATGATGTTGTCTTCCTTCCTTGTGGTGATGGCAGTGTTGTTGTTGTTTTCCTTCTAGACGGTAACAACTTGGTTGATCGTGATGGTCTTGTCAACTTGGTTGACGATTGTCATACCCCAAATTTTGACCACAAGATTTCCCATCATTGTGCAAAACATTGCCACAATATGGATGTACCATCATGCCTCATCAATCTTCTCAAAGATTGTTGAGCTTTTACGATAATCAAGAATTAGGGTTTTGAGCCCTCTCAGAGCACTTAGACAAAGGATCAATCAAGAAATTACATGATCTTCAACTTGTCTAGCCTCTCAAACACCCATAAAGGATCAAGAGGTCTCCCACATCAAGAATAAAGCACAAGGTTGCAACATTCTAAGTGGATCAAGCCTCAAGATCGCCAGTGTCACCAAATTAGGGTTTTGGTTGACCAAGGCCTCCAAATGGAAATTTTCTTCTAGGCATGATCCAATCATTAAAAACATGATCCAAAATTCTCAACGGGACCTCATGGATCCAATCATCAAGTCAAAATAGCCTCAGGGGAAGCATTCATAAAAAATCAGGAATTAGGGTTTCTTGACCTAATTCACCCCTAAGTTGACTTTTGAGGAAATACATGAACCAAGACCTCAAGACATGATTTGAGGGCCTCAAATACACCACATTGATCCGTTTACAATGATGGATTGATCCAAGAAGCTTGATTCACAAGTTTCAATTTCATCTGGACCACAAGTAGGGTTTTGAAGAAAAAGTCAACTGTACCTTTGACATTGGACCAAGACATGCTCCCAAACCTTGGGACATGATTCAAGACACCCTAAAACACCTATGGAATCCATCCATTAGGTTTAAATTAAGTCAAACACTTGATTGCATAGAGGATCACACAGTTTGGAATTCATCTGACAAAAAGTCAACTGTATCAAAAAGTCAAGTTTGACTTTTTGAAATTCTTGACAAACAAGGCTTCCCTAAGTAAAAAACAATGTTAAAGTATGGTTTAGATCATCATTCATCAAGAAAAATCAAGAAAAGTGAGGTGAAATTCTGGCCTATGCAGACAGCAGATGTCCTAACACATGTCAAGACATTGTGCTACATAATCATTTAAACTTGGAGGTGCAACAGCAGACTGATACCTTGAATATCAGAACTGCACCATCACAGATGTCACGACATCTGATCCAACATGTTCATCATGAACCCTAACAGAAATGTAAATCTGCAGAATGATAAAGAACACAGTAATTGTTAACCTAGTTTGGTGCAACTCACCTACATCTAGGGGATACCAATCCAAGAAGAAGACTTCACTATTGTGTAGACTATTACAAAGTTAAACTCCCACGTTTACAACTTTACTCCTAACATCTACTCCATGAACATCTTTACCAAGGTTAAACTCAAACTTTTAGAACCCTAATACGAGATACCCCACTCACTTCCCTTACTCACCAACTGTGATTTCTACATCATCACTATCAATACAGAAATCTATCAAGCATACTTGACAAACAAGCTAACTCAGATTTGCTTAAAAGCTTCATCCAAGAACAATAATCAATCCAGTACCTCAAGGCTTATGGATCTGTGTGACACCTATATCTACCACAGTGTATCAACTGATACAAAGGGAGACTTACAACCTAGAAAGCCAACGACTCTCAAAACCCTAAACCCTTGTTTCTTACGCAAGAAAACAAGGTTACAATAAGCGTACTAAGGCATATCAAAACCTAGGTCTAAGTCTTCTATTTATAGGCTTCTGCTTCTTTGGGCTTCAATCTCCAGTCCTTGATTCATGCACATTATTCACTTGCTTAATCGGTGCAGTACTTCAGGATGTCATGACTTTAGGTTATGACATCTTCTTCGACATATTTGTTCAGTCCAGATTTATTCATCTTTATCATCAATGTGTTTTACCAAAATTTATCAAACCAATAGGTGCTTTCAATCTCCCCCTTTTGACAAATTTTGGCTAAAACGCATATTGAACGCCTCTTCACCCTTAGTGGCGGCTATGATTGGAATACTGTGCAAACCGAGTTTGTGTTGGTGTACATAAGGAAGAAGATAACTCTGGCTCCCCTTTAACCAATGAACGGTACTGCCACTCTTGAGGAAAGTAGTAAACCAGGATGGGTGAATTTGATATAACTGTCCAGGCAATAGAAACTTCTAAAGAAGTTTGTAAAAACTTTGAGACCAGAAGACATAGGACATCTTTTTCAAATACACCCCCCTCTAGAGATCAGATGTAGTCTTCTTGAATCTGAGCATATAAAGTATGTAACTCAGGTCACAAGACACAACTTGATTCTTAACTCAAGTCACAAGACACAAAGGAAGAAAACACACAGACAGGATGTTAGAACATCCTGTTTATCATCCTTACAAGGCAACTGCAAGAACAACCTTTGAAACCCTTGACCTAGTGACTCATACTCCTCCTTTTTAGCCAAAAATTGGCAAAAGAAACCAAGACATTCCCATACCCAACCAACACAAAACCAGACTTGAACAAAATACATCTTGACTGAAGAAGTACCACAATCTGAGGAAACTTGCTTCAGAAACTTCCTTAAATAACCAAGAATTTTCCTTTGAATGTAACGATCTATTGAAATTCAATGCAGTTATTATTCTAAGGTTGTAACTTTCCCTATTCCCAATGTGCACCGGCTAAGAATATTTTGACTGTTTATTTTTCAAGGAAACCGTCCAACAATAATGCAAGTAACGATGAACATGTTTAGCACGTGCAAGACCCACCTGCCAAAAGACCTATTACCCATCGAGCATGTCCTTAACAATGTTCTGACATCATGTCAGACATTGTCCCTCAAGAGAACTTCTGTATTGACGAACAACTTCACAATTTTGTGACTACAATCTGCAGAGAAAAATAAATTCTCCCAGACTCATCAATGATTCTTAAGTATCCAATAAGAACCATCCCTAATACAAATGTACTGCCAAGTTTCCCACAACTTGTAACAATACAAAATGTCAAGACATCATCCTTGACATCTCAGTTTGCTTGACACACAAATGCAAACTGGAATTTCCACAATAATGTCAAGCCATCCTCCTTGACATCTCAATTTGCTTGATGCACAAATGCAAACTGGAACTTCAACAATAATGTCAAGCCATCCTCCTTGACATCTCAGTTTTCTTGACGCACAAATGCAAACTGGAACTTCAACAATAATGTCAAGCCATCCTCCTTGACATCTCAGTTTGCTTGACGCACAAATGCAAACTGGAAGTTCATCTCAGATCAAGAGGCCTCTCCCCCTAACCGAGGTAACTAGTGCTCCTCCACTGAACACCCAAGCTAATGACTGAAAAACATAAGACACATCTTCATGTCTTCAAGAGTGCACCCTCTGTTCAACACACCTGCTGAACACAACCATTAACTCTCTTATTGTCCCCTCTGACAAGAAACAATAATCACTCACACATGATCACCATCATGCTACCCGTGAGGAAGTGTATACCAACCATAACAAACTCTTGGCTTAAGATCAAAGTCCCATTGATCCCCCTCATCCTGCAACCATCTACACACCACACGAACTCATCTTGAATTCTCATGTATAGACCTCCAGCTGCTTGAGGCACAAACCAATTGAATCAGAATGCCTCACATACCTCAAAGAGACGCACAGGGCCCCTTAGTTTGTTATAACGATGTCAGCTATCGGATACATGCTCCAGAACTTCACAGCTGCTAAACTGATCCACTAATAGCATGACTTGCTCCAAGGGCTCCAATGTCATATGCAATATTTTCCACTGACCTCACCAGGCTAGCATTTGAGACAAACACCCCGCAATCCAAGACAGTCATTCCTATCATTATCCCGTATGATAACCTGGAATAATTCTGATTTATGGTGAATCTCTACTTCTGAACGCATTCAGGAAACAGACTTCCATGCAATCAACACATGATCCACTTCAGTCTTCACAAACACTTACATCCTCCTTCCAAGGAACCCTTCTACTCCATCATTCTCCCGGATGATCATGTAGATACTTCTTGGAAATGATGCAAGTAACCAGTTCATCACAGAACCTGAAATATTTCACCAAGGATAAATAACCCAAGGATGTTCTAACATTTTTTAGGACATCTTTAGCACATCACAGACACCACACACCATGGTTCTTGGTATGCTCCACCACTGGACTTACTATCAGCATAGTAATCCACACTGAAGATCTTCAAACAACACTGCGCCACCAGCTTGAACAAAGAAAACTTCAGAAACCCAGAGAGAAATAAACTCTCATCCACCAAGAAGGTATACTTCCATTATCAACCCAAAACCTTTGCCACAAGCTTCCAGAGAACCAGAACCTCCTTACAATTTCAACTAAAAACTCTTGTGCACAAGAGCCATCAGTTTCAAGCATCCTGCTTGAACGCACTTTGTGAAACCAATCAAATGCCACCTTTTGATTGACCTCACTCATCTTCAGAATTCCCACAAGATACCCTGATCTACTAATTAAATCAGATCTTCAAGTCACATGAACTACTTGCCCTATAGCAAGACATCTTGGATCCACCAAGCCTCTTAGTCATGTAACATCTTCTCATCCACAGGTCCCGCAAACTGCATGAGATAGACCTTTTTGAAGAATACATCACTCCCATTCTCCTGTAGATCACCTTATCTTAAGCTGATGTGCCACATCACTAGCTGAGACTTCTGATGTTAAGCTAGATATCAAAACATTATGACATCCAACTGTTGAATTCAGCTCTTCCTTTTGCCACTTAGAAGAACCTCCTCCCTTTACAGAAACAGATTTCCATGCTCTCACATACTTGATTCATCAACCAAGTTTGAGTAGACAACCTCCATCCTTCTTTGAAACTCCAAAGAGTTCAAACCTGCCACGTCTGAATCTTCAGAAAATAAGTAGTCCAAGACTACCCCATAACAATACCAAAGAATGCCACTTCCCTTAGTAGAGCCGTCAGTAGAAAGCCAGAGATAACTGCCACTTATCCTCGACCTTCACAACCAGAGCAAACACTATGCTCCAAAGCACCTGGATCAGAAATAAACTGACCCAAGCTGTAACCATCAAGATTATGATGTATTCATAGTCTTCCATCTCCATCTTCAATAGCATCACCATCTGGACAAGTCATTCACAATACTTTCCAGGAACAGATGCTAAGCCAATAATCCCAGGTCAAAACCTAGGAGACTTTTGAGTGAATGCAGAACCCCTCCCATGATTCTCCAAGCCTCTGATGAAAAGATGTTAGAACATCTGACAGAACATCCTCAATCTTGACTTTCAAGGATACTTGTGGATTCCATAGGTAGCAATTGATCTTAAATCCTTGTATAATAAACCCTCTTCACTGTTATAGCTGAGCTCCACCAGATCATTTCATGAACACTTATACAGTATTCAATATTTTTGTAAGTATCTTCTTCAATGACAATGTTGAGATACCAAGGCTGCCACCCTTGGCTCAAGTAACTAAGACTTTCTCTGAACAAGTCTTATTTACCTCAACAAATCTTCAATCAGATTGGATTAACTCTTAGGGTCAAGAGAGATGAATCCTTCCTTGCTATTTTTGGATGGTGAAAATAAATCACCTCCACATTCTTCAGATTGTGTCTCAAGGAAACACCTTCTAGTCAGAAGAGTAACTAGAAGACTCCAGATACACGACATAGATGCCTTTATGAGTGGACTTGAGAGAATTCTCAAGTATCTTTGACAACCTAGCCGGCCAAACATTTATCAAACTCCTAGAGCAAGAACCTGTTAAACTTTAGCTCAACTCCTCTCCTCTTCAACTGACTCCAAAATGCACTAAGAAACCAAGCTTCCAAGTACCAAGTCATCATACCAGATATCTGACCACAACTTCTTTCACTCCATCGCTCCCAACTTTGGAATAAAGAATGCAGATATCTTCAAATATAGAGGTCGACGATTGAGACCTTCCACCAACTGTCTTTAGTAACAACTCCAGAATCCCATAATTCTAGAGTTCTTCCATCAGAAACACATGCAGTGGAACCACCAAGGAACATATCCTGCTTGCCCTAATAAGATGTCAGAACATCTTATAAGAGACACCAACAAGAGAACTAGCCACTTCTCCTGTAGTTGTTGTAGAATCTCCTCAGCAACATGAACAACCTCCGGGTTGTTCCCTTCAATCTAGAACATCCATCTCATCCATTAATACCATTGGGTATGTTTGAGTTGATTGATCTGATCTTCAAAACTCCTCCTTGTTTAAACGCCATAAAGTATCTCCCAAAGATGTCATCCAGAACCAGACAGGATGCTTGCTCTGATACCAATTGAAATTCTGGCCTATGCAGACAGCAGATGTCCTAACACATGTCAAGAAATTGTGCTACATAATCATTTAAACTTGGAGGTGCAACAGTAGACTGATACCTTGAATATCAGAACTGTACCATCACAGATGTCACGACATCTGATCCAACATGTTCATCATAAACCCTAACAGAAACGTAAATATGCAGAATGATAAAGAACACAGTTATTGTTAACCCAGTTCGGTGCAACTCACCTACATCTGAGGGATACCAATCCAGGAAGAAGACTTCACTATTGTGTAGACTGTTACAAAGTTAAACTCCCACATTTACAACTTTACTCCTAACATCTACCCCATGAACATCTTTACCAAGGTTAAACTCAAACGTTTAGAACCCTGATACGAGATACCTCATTCACTTCCCTTACACACCGACTGTGATTTCTACATCATCCCTATCAATACAGAAATCTGTCAAGCATACTTGACAAACAAGCTAACTCATATTTGCTTAAAAGCTTCATCCAAGAACAATACACAATCCAATACCTCAAGGCTTATGGATATGTGTGACACCTATATCTACCACAGTGTATCAACTGATACAAAGGGAGACTTACAACCTAGAAAGCCAACGACTCTCAAAACCCTAAACCCTTGTTTCTTACGCAAGAAAACAAGGTTACAATAGGCGTACTAAGGCATATCAAAACATAGGTCTAAGTCTTCTATTTATAGGCTTCTGCTTCTTTGGGCTTTAATCTTCAGTCCTTGATCCATGCACATTATTCACTTGCTAAATCAGTGCGGTACTTCAGGATGTCATGACTTTAGGTTATGACATCTTCTTAGACATCTTTGTTCAGTCCAGATTTATTCATCTTTATCATCAATGTGTTTTACCAAAATTTATCAAACCAATAGGTGCTTTCAAGAGGTTTCTTGCAAAAGGGGCAACCATAAGAAACTTAAGTTTTTCTAAGTTATGGAACAAAATGGATTTGGTACCAACTTTGCAAGGTCATAACTCCCAAACCCTACGGCCTTTTTCTTCCATCCAAAGCTCAAATGAACGTTCACATGACATTGTCATACCCCAAATTTTGACCACTAAGATTTCCCATCATTGTGCAAATCATCATCACAATATGGATGAACCATTAGTCTCCCCAAAGATGGGTGAGCATCCACTACAATCAGACTTAGGGTTTCAAGCCCTCTCAGAGCTCTTAGACAAAGGATAAATCAAGGAATGACATGATCTTCAACTTTTATAGCCTCTCAAACATCCACAATGGATCAAGAGGACTCCCACATCAAGGATCAAGCACAAGGTTGCAGCATTCCAAGTGGATTAAGCCTCGAGATCGCCAGTGTCACCAAATTAGGGTTTGGTCAACCAAGGCCTCCAGATGAAAATTTTCCTTTGGGCATGAGCCAATGCTTCAAAGCATAACCTATGATGCTCCAAGGGACCTCATGGACCCAATCATCAAGTCAATTTAACCTCAGGGGATGCATTCACAAAAAAAATCTGGAATTAGGGTTTCTTGACCTAATTTACCCCTAAGTTGACTTTTGGGGAAAAGCATGAGCCAATACCTCAAGACATGATTTGAGGGTCTCTAATACACCACATTGATCCATTTGCAATAATGGATTGATCCAAGAATCTTGAGCAACAAGTTTCAATTTCATCTGAACCACAGTTAGGGTTTCGCGAGAAAAGTCAACTGTATCTTTGACTTTTGACCAGGACATGCTCCCAAACCCTAGGGCATGATTCAATACACCCTATAACACCTATGAAATCAATCCATCAAGTTTGATTTAGGTCAAGGATTTGATTTCATATAGGATCGCACAGTTTGGAATTCATCTGATATAAAGTCAACTGTGCACAAAAGTCAAACTTTAACTTTTTGAGATTTTTCACAATTATGGTTTTTTAACCCTAAAATGATGTTAATGCGTGATGGGATCATCATTCATAAAGAAAAATCAAGAAAAGTGGGATAACTTGTAAAACGGGTAACCATAAAAACTTAGAAATTTTTCTAAGTTATGGAACAAAGTGGCTAGGGTACCAACTTTGGAAGATCATAACTCCTAAACCACAAGGCCACTTTTCCCCATTCAAAGATGGATTTATAGCTCTCATGGCCCTCTACAAAAGCTTCAACTACACCTCACTCCAATTCATTGTGGATTCTGAGTTATGATTGGGTCAAAATGACTAAAAACATGAAGGTACCACTTTTCCAACACTTAGACAAAATTCTGTCCAAGACAGATTTTGTTGAAAACACCAAAACTTGTGAGATTTTTTCACATAGTTGCAAGCTGAATCAAGTCCAAAGGTAAACATAAATGTTGTTGCAAATGTTGCTAAGAATTCAAAGAGCTTATCAGCATGAATTGATTCAACTTGAGCCAAGAGAAATCCATGCCCAAAGCCATGTTGCTGCAGCTGTTTTGGAAAAATCAGTTTGCACTTTTGCTTACTTTACACGACTTCTGATTCAAGACCAAGGATCTCTATGTCACAGTCATCCAATCTGATCCTAATCCAACTGATCCAACTGTTAAAGCTAAGTAAAAAAGCTAAGGGATCTTCCAACTTGAGATTAATGCATTTTGGCACATTATGCCTTGAATTCAAAGGCATTTATGTGAAATAGGGTACTTTCAACAAAGCCACTCTTCTCAGTCAAGTTCTCTGATTAAACAACAATTAAAACATCTGAAGAATGTGAATTTGGTCAAGACATAGCCCTGCTCTTGGGAAGGGCTAGGTTGCCTTGCATGAGAAGAAATGCCACCAAGCCAAAGCCTTTGAATGTGATCTGATCCAGCATCCATTCACTATTCCTCCAAGAAAAGAATTGATCACCTATAAATAGAGGTTCCAATTGATCATTCAAATCACACCAAAGCAATTTACAACACTGCTTTCTCTCATTCTCTCTTAAGTACCAATTTTCTTTGTTTTTGAGCAACCACCATCGGGTTTTGAGTTGCAGCCTTAAGCAATCCATTCCAATTGCTCAAACACATCACATATGATGTATTTGAGGTGTCCAAACACTTAAACACCAACTGTAACATCTCTATCTCAAAATCACTCTTCAACCAAGCCATTATGACTCAATTATGCAGCTGGAGTCCTCCAACTTGATCCAAAGGTTTTCAAAGTGTTCCAAAGTTTGCAACACACTCAACAATATCCTTTGAAGCTGTAGGGATCATCAAACCACTTCTAGAACACCATCTGTGCAGAGTTCTATTTCAGCTTGCATCAAGGTAAGCCTCAAAACTACATCTTCATGATCCATGCATATTTCCTCGCATGATATTTTTGCCAATTGCTTGCCATCATATGTTGCATGTTTCCCCTCAAAAAATTTGATCATATCACTCACCACCATGTCTACACGATTGCTTTTGCAAAATTAGGGTTCATACGGTCATGTTGATATAACTTGCTATACACTGAAAATAAATGAAATCAAATATTGCCATCGTGATCCTTGTGAAAAAACGCATGAGTTTGGTATTTGAATCATGTCAAATGGTTGAGAAATGAGTGAGTTAGAGGGCTTCACGCATCTGAGCTTGAGGTTGAAGATGGCCATGGCGCCATGCTTGAGAAACCAACCAAGTTTGCCTTATATTTTTCTCTTGCCATATTATTAATGAATTGGCATTGCGCCCCAGTGGTTGATCAGCTGGTTTATGTGTATTGGCAAGCGAGAGGTCTGGGGTTCGAATCCCCCTCGCCCCAGACCTCTTTTTTATCACTTTTTCCTATTTTCTTATTTTACATATTATTTTGTTAATGATTTGAAAAATTAATAACTCCCTCAATTATAACTATTTTTGATTGGTTCTTTTTGCAAAAAATCACAAAAATGTTGAAATATTTTATTCCACAAAAAAATTAAATTTATATTAGTCAATTAATATAATTAGTATTTTTGTGAATAAATTCCTTTTTAATTGTTTTTAAGCATTTAAAAGTGAATATTTACTATGAAAATCAAAACTAAATGAGTTTTAATTTATCTTGTGATAAAAATCTCATTTATCAAACCCTCAACAAAAATCACAAGTGGTTTATTCAAACTTATTTGGTATTTTTATCATTTTTATTTGATTTTCTTTAAATATTTCCTTTTAAAAGAAAACAAATTTAGGGTTTCCTTGATTTTCACTCAAACAAATTATTTTCAAACACTCATGAGCCTCTAATAGAGTGTAAGACCCAAGCCTTTTTGTAAATAAACTCATTGTGGGCCTCACTTATTGTATAAGTCCCTCTGTGTATTTTCAAAACAATGGCACGATCGGCGCCTTTTCATAAAAACCTTGGGCCTCTCCTCGAGCTGTAAGCCCCATCACTTGTATAAAAATAAATCATTGGGCCTCTAATAGAGTGTAAAACCTAATCCCCTTTTAACCAAAAAATTTTTGGGCCTCAGATATTGTATAAGTCCCTCTGTGTTAAAAGAAAATCTCGGCGCGATCGCCAGTTCAAAAATCAAACCATTGGGCCTACCCTCGTGTTATAAGCCCCATTCTTTAAAAATCACTGGGCCTCCAGTAGAGTGTAAGACCCAAACCTTTTTGAAAACCAAAATAATTTGGGCCTTAGTGTATTGTATAAGTCCCGATACCATCAAAAAGTTCGGCACGATCGTCGCCTTTTTAAACAAAACTTTTGGGCCTCTCTTTGAGCTGTAAGCCCCACCACTTGTACAAAAATAACCCTTTGGGCCACTTGAGAGAGTGTAAGACCCATCCCTTTGTACAGAAAACCTTTTTGGGCCTCAGTCACCTGTATAAGTCCCTGTACAATTTACAAAACAACAGTGCAATCACTGATAAAACCTTGGGCCTCTCCTTCAGCTAAAAGCCCAAACAATCTTTTCAAAACACTTTCTCCTTTGATTTTGAATATAATATTGTTATCAAAGTATTCTTTGTTGAACAACTAACCAAACAGCATGGAAGCTCTACAACCGAGTAAGTGTTTACCCGCTTTCATATATATAATTGTATTGTGGGGCTGCTCACTGTAAGTCTTCTTTCACAAACTTTTATATACTTGTCAAATATCAACTGTGTAATACTAGTATAGTTATTTAGAGTTTTCCCCAGCAACTACGTCTAGCACTAGGTAAAGCCCTATTGGTCACTCTTAAATACAAACAAAACTAGATCCCCATAGGATTACTAGACACAGTCTTCCCTCCTCTTTGGGTTAAACAATATGGAGACGTGAAAGGCAGCATTCTCGGTGAACCCTTTCTCAGACTGTCACCCTTAGAAATCGTCAAAGAAACTCTACTCCCTAGAGATGATCTTTTCTCCATGAATGGCATCTCTTGAGTTTCTTCCAAATTCTCGGACTTTCCTGGCTTGATCTATTCTCGGTGAATGGCATGTCTTGAACTTCTCAGGGTTTGGGGACCCACAGGCTTCTTAAAAGCATCCCCGCCTCCTCTTGGGCGTTGTACAGGGACCCTTCGGCTTCTTAAAAGCTCTCATTCCTTCTCTTGAGCTTAGTACAAGGACCCAGAGACCTCTACAAGTATAGGAACAGAACCTAGTCATCAATTTGCTAGAGCTGTCTTTCTAAGTCAAGTGTCAGACCAGTTAATGGGTTGACCCTCATCCCTTGACATACCAGCCTTCTCTTGGGCATCATACAAAGATCATTCACTACCTGAGAATCGATTTCTCAAAACACCCGTAGACTTGGACAGTCTCAATACCCTTTGGATTTTCCATTTCCTTAAAGAACAGGAAATCTCCCCGATCCTCTGATCAATCTCAAAGTACCACATTACCCATATAAGAACTGATTTTCTCTTTTAACCAACATACTGGACCTGTCACTAAACTGAAACAGTCACCAGCACCCTAGCCTCCTCTTGGGCTTTGTACATTGATTCTCCGCAGCTGAGCTAACCTTTTTAGCCTCCATCTCGAGCTTCGTACGAGATACAAAATCACTCTCTTGTTGAGTATAAAAGGCTCTCTTGTTGAGTCAACCCCCTTTTAGCCTCCATCTCGGGCTTCGTACGAGATACAAAAACACTCTCTTGGTGAGTATAAAAGACTCTCTTGTTGAGTCAAACACCTTTAGCCTCCATCTTGGGCTTCGTACAAGACACATACAAAAACACTCTCTTGTTGAGTATAAAAGACTCTCTTGTTAAGTCAAACATTTTCAGCCTCCATCTCGGGCTTCGTACGAGGTACAAAGACTCTCTTGTTGAGTCAAGCGCCTTTAGCCTCCGTCTCGGGCTTCGTACAAGACACATACAAAAGCACTCTCTTGTTGAGTCAACCCTTTTAGCATCTCTCTCGGGCTTCGTACGAGACACATAAAAACACCCTCTTGTTGGGCCAATAGCCTCCTCTTAGGCTTTGTATAAGGAAACCCCAGTTGAGTCAATCAACCTTTTAGAATCAAAATTTGTGCCTCGTTCATAGTATACAAACATCAACAACTCCTTTTACCCTCATCTAATTGTTGTAAGCGAAAAGCCTCTGGATTATTTACATCCACGCCACTGTCCCTCTTTTAGCATAAGAAATTCCTAAGGAAAGATGGCATTGCTCTAAACTGAGTTAAAGTCTTATCCTTCAGGTTAAAAATCCCCTATAAAGGAAATTATGGCATTGCTGGATTCACATATCCCAGTTAAAGTAATTCTCCTTGATAACCAGTCACCCAACAGTTGTGACAAACAGACCCCCTTTAGAGATGACAAATTCTCTCTAAAGTCAAAACCCTTTAGCTTCACATCTTGGGCTTCGAACAAGATACAAATAGACCCTTCAGCTTCACATCTTGGGCTTTGAACAAGATATAAACCACCTTTAGCTTCACGTCTTGGGCATTGAACAAGACACCAAAACTACCTTTTTCCTCCTATTTACGATCGCTTTGATTTCCCTATTTCGTTAAATGGGAATACGTAGGCATAAGATTGCAAAATAATCTTAGCGAGCACACTAGTTAAAAACCCAAAATCCCGTACCTTCATACATCAATCGAAAAGCATTAGTCCTAACATCCTACCAATAGCATAGTCCCGTCATTTCATTCTTAGCAAAATAAGCAGAGAGAGGCCCCACTTCCACATAGCATCTATAACCTAACAGACCGCTGTTCAAACTCAGTATGCAAGCAGGGTTAATTGGAGACATCTATTTCCCTTCCTTAGTCAGCTTCAATAGGATAAAAAATGAATTGACCTGTAGTACCCCAGAGCGACAGTGCTTAAGAACCACGTCCAAAATCGCTCGCTACAGAAAAATGGCGCCCATCGTGGGGCCACGAAGGGTTTTGTCCTCTTATCTCTCTGGTTGAAACCCTAAATTCATGTCACACAAATGACGACTCTGCTGGGGAGCCATTGTCTTTATAGGATCATAAGACTAGAGGTCTAGGATGATTAAGACAAATATATATACTGCTTTTCCTAATTGATATTTGTGTTTATTTTTCTGCTAATGGGAATGCGAGTGATGTCTCATGTGGAAAGATTGAGTATACACCTAAGATAGGTGATGGCAATGCGGGTAATCTTACTGGGAGTGAATTCCAGTTAAGAGCCCCCGATCAACCATCAAACTCAGTGGAGACTCCCTTTACAGATACATTGCCTATACGACTTCGGTTGTTGAAAGTAGTGTGGTCGACTGGGTTATCTGAGAAGCTGAGGTTTTTAGTAGACTTAAGCCATTTTGTAGTGTGGAAGCTATCGGAAATAGTTGTCACGCGATACTACCCTCATCTGAGATCACTCTAGGATACATCAGCTCGCAGGCGATCCGCTTGCTGTTGTTATCTGTCATACCCCAAATTTTGACCACTAGGATTTCCCATCATTGTGCAAATCATCATCACAATATGGATGGGCCATCATACTTCATCAGTCTACCCAAAGATGGGTAAGCATTTACTACAATCAAAATTAGGGTTTCAAGCCCTCTCTGAGTGCTTAGACAAAGGATCAATCAAGGAATGACATGATCTTCAACTTGTCTAACCTCTCTAACATCCACAATGGATCAAAAGGACTCCCACTTCAAGGATTAAGCACAAGGTTGCTCCCTTCTAGGTGGATCAAGTTTCAAGATCGACAGTGTCACCAAATTAGGGTTTTGGTCGACCAGGGCCTCCAGATAGAAATTTTTCATCTGGGTACAAGCCAATGATCAAAAACATAACCTAATATACTTCATGGGACCTCATGGACCCAATCATTAAGTCAATTTTGCCTCAGGGGATGCATTCATCAAAAATCAGGAATTAGGGTTTCTTGACCTAATTCACCCCTAAGTTGACTTTTAGGGTAAATCATGAGCCAAGACTTCAAGAGAGGGTTTGAGGGTCTCTAATGAACTATATTGATCCATTTGCAACAATGGATTAATCCAAGAAGCTTGAGCAACAAGTCTCAATTTCATCTACACCACAGTTAGGGTTTTAAGGAAAAAGTCAATTGTAACTTTAACTTTTGACCAGGACATGCTCCCAAGCCCTATGACATGCATCAATATACCCTATGACACCCATGGAACATGTCCATCAAGTTTGATTTAGGTCAAGGACATGATTTCCTGAAGAATTGCACAGTTTGAATTTCATCTGATAAAAAGTCAACTGCGCACAAAAGTCAACTTTGACTTTTTGAGATTTTTCACCAAAATGGATTTTTAGCCCTAAAATGATGTTAATGTATTATTTGAATCATAATTCATCAAGAAAAATCAAGAAAAGTTGGGTAACTTGTAAAAGGGGTAACCATAAAAAACTTAGAAAATTTTCTAAGTTAAAAATAAAGTGGCTAGGGTACTAACTTTGGAGGGTCATAACTCCTAAACCACAAATCCATTTTCTCCCATCCAAGGCTTGATTTGTAGATCTCATTGCCCTCTACAAAAACTTCAACTAGACCTAATTCCAATGCATCGTGGATTTTGAGTTATGGAGTGATCCAAATCAAGAAAAGTCACTTTGTTCCAACACTTAGTGAAAATTTCACTAAGTCAGATTTTACCCTACTTTTTGCCAAATGTAGGGGGATTTTTCACTTGGATACAAAAGAGATCAAAATCAAATATGTTGAAACAGTTGTTGTATCATGTAAGGGTTTTCCAAAATGACCAAGAACATTACCAAATTCAATTTGAGTCATGAGATATGACATTGGAAAGTTGCCTTGCTGAAATCTGCCAAGGCAAGGCAGAATTTGCATTTTTTCTCGATTTGCCAAAATCAGCCAAATCCAAATGCTCCTATCCACTTGGACACCTCTGAGGATTGAATCTAAAGGGGACAACCACTGATCCAAGCCTCCAAAGTCTTTGGAACAAGAAATAGCATGTTGAACCTAGAATGGCCAAAATAGGGACAAGACTCCAATTTTGGATTGGAGCATTCAATGGAAGCATCAAGGTGGCATGGACTGAGCCATTTGCAACTGAATTCAGTCAAGACTTATCCAAGACCATGGGAACCACATCCTTGTGCCCTAACCTCTAGTCAATGGCTAGAGGAGACTTGGATTTCCATTGGCCAACATTGAACAAACACCTGCTGCAGTTGCCATTCACTATGGATCCCAAAACAAACTTGCTCTACCATAAATAGAGCTCAATTGTGATCAGTTTAAGTACACAAAAGCCATCAAACAGATGCTTTCCTCAAAGCCTCTTTCTCTTGGCAAAAATGCCTTCTTTAGCAAGGCAACTTTGAGTTTTTGAGCTTGAGAGCTTTTTCATCACAATCAATCACACACACACCTCATATATATCATATGTAAGCTTGCAAACTATCACAAGTGACCTGTAATCACAAAATCACAAAGTCACCTCTCAAAACCTCAAAATAGGCTTTGTTTGCATTTTTCAAGCCATGTCTTGATTCAGTCACTTTCCAAACCAGATAAAACCTCAAACACACTCCAAATATCATCCTTGAAATGTCCCAAATGGTTCCCCTAATCTGGAACACCATTTGAGAGAGTTGTTATTTTGATCACTTTTAACCCCTTTTGCAAGAAAGGGACTATTTGTGTTTTTGTAGGTACCCGTCAATTCCAATCATCCTAAAAGCTTCTAAGGGATCATTTGAGTGTGTCTAAAGCATCAAATCATTTCTGGACCAAGAGGTTTGACAGATTGCACAAAAGCTCCAAAATCTCAAAAAAGAGGTAAGCCTCACAACTTGGAATCTTTGAAACATGCAATGCTTTGAAGTCCACTAATCATAAACATCTCATACATGTTGTATATGTTGTGTTTGAGCTAATTCACCATGTAATCCATGCTTGTACCAAGTTGTAGCATAGAAAATGCAATTATAGGTCATTTTCAAAACCACTATCGGGTTTTGAGGAGGGACTGTGATCTGAAAAAAAACTACCACCACCATTGGATTCCTTATGAAATTCTAGTCCAGATGCATATAAATTTTGTCTCAAACCATTAAGAATTGAGAAAGTTATGACCTTCACGTTTCTGAGCCAAAACTTGCCAAAACTTGCCTTGGGCCAGGCCTAAAACCAAGGCATGACTTGTATATTTGTTGTTTTGTTTCAAACAATGGATGTATCACCACCCCAGTGGTAACTTGTAACTTTGAGGTCTTGGGTTCAAACCCCACCTATGCCATTTTGTGTTTTTTCACATTTTGTCATTTTTTCCAATATTTTCATGGTTTATTAATTAATTGGAAAATTAATAACTCTTTCAATTTTAATTATTTTTTATTGGTTCTTTCTGCAAAAAATACAAAAATGTTGAAATATTTTATTCCACAAAAAAATTGAGTTTATATTATTTATTTAATATAATTAGTATTTTTGTGAATAAATTCACTTTTATTTGTTTTTAAACATTTTAAAATGAGTATTCATCTTGAAAAATCAAGACCAAATGAGTTTTAATATCTCTTGTGATTTATACCTCATTTTTCAAACCTTAAACAAAAATCACAAGTGGTTTATTCAAACCTATTTGGTATTTTTCATTGATTTTCTTTAAATATTTACTTTTAAAGAATAAAATTAGGGTTTCTTTGATTTTCACTCAAACAAATCATTGTCAAACACTCATGGGCCTCTAATAGAGTGTAAGACCCAATCATTTTTTGACCAAATCATTTTTGGGCCTCAGTGTATTGTATAAGTCCCGATACCGTCAAAAACAAACGGCGCGATCATCGCCTTTTGAAAAATAACCTTTTGGGCCTCTCCTCGAGCTATAAGACCCATTCAAAACTTTTTGGGCCTCTAATAGAGTGTAAGACCCAACCCCCTTTTAACCAAAACATTTTGGGCCCCACTTATTATATAAGTCCCTATGCGTTAAAAGAAAACCTCGGCGCGATCGCCATTTCAAACGGAAAAATCAACTGGGCCTACCCTCGCGTTATAAGCCCCACTCTTTTTCTTTAAACCTTTTGGGCCTCTAGAGAGAGTGTAAGACCCATCCCTTTGTACAGAAAACAATTTTTGGGCCACAGTCACTTGTATAAGTCCCTCTGTACAAATTCAAACAGTGCGCTCACTAATAAAACCCTGGGCCTCTCCTTGAGCTGTAAGCCCCAAATCTTTCTTTTTCAAAACACTTCCGCCTTTGATTTTGAATATACTGTTGTTTTCAATCTTTCTTTGTTGAACAACTAACCAAACAGCATGGAAGCTCTATAACCGAGTAAGTATTTATACGCTTTCGTTTACTGCTTTCGTATACATATAACTGTATTGTGGGGCTGCTCACTGTAAGTATCCTTTCATAAACTCATATCAACTGTGTAATAATAGTATAGATATTTAGAGTTTCCCCGGCAACTACGTCTAGCATTAAGCCCGTTGATCACTCTTAAATAGTCAAAACTAGATCCCCATAGGATTACCAGACACAGTCTTCCCTCCTCTTGGGGTTAAACAATATGGAGATATGAAAGGCAACATTCTCTGTGAACCCTTTCATAGACTGACACTCGTAGAAGTTGTCAAAGAAACTCTACTCCCCAAAGATGATCTTTTCTCCGTGAATGGCATCTCTTGAGTTTCTTCCAAATTCTCGAACTTTCCTGGCTTGATCTATTCTCGGTGAATGGCAAGTCTTGAATTTCTCAGGGTTTGGGGACCCACAGGCTTCTTAAAAGCACCGGCCTCCTCTTGGGCATCGTACAAGGACCCACAGGCTTCCTAAAAGCAACCCTAGCCTCCTCTTGGGCTTAGTACATGGACCCGCCGGCTTCTTAGAAGTATTCACAGCCTCCTCTTAGGCTTCGTATAATGATCTCTTCCTCCGGGAATGATAGCCTCCTCTTAGGCATCGTACAAGGACCCGTCGGCTTCTTAAAAGTTTCCAGCCTCCTCTTGGGCTTCATACAAACTGTCCCGACGACCTCCTAGAGGTATAGGAACAGAACTTAGTCATCTGCATAGAACAGTCCTTTCATAGAGTCTACTACTGTTTCTCAAAGCACAGTACAAAAGATGACACTCTAGACTTGGACAGTCTAATTTCCTTGAGTCTCAAAGACATTCTCAAGTGACCCCTCCGTTAAATAGGAGATGAAACCCGTAGACTTGGACAGTCTCAATACCCTTCAGATTTCCCGCTTCCTTAAAGAACAGGAATAACCCGGATCCTCAAATCAAATCCTCGAGTACAGTGTTGCTCATATAAGAACTGATTTTCTCTTTAAATCAGCATATTGGACCTGTCACTTAACTGAACAGTCGCCACAGCCTCCTCTTAGGCTTTGTATAATGATCCTTCTCCAGTTACAATAGCCTCTCTCTTGGGCTTTATACAATGATTCTCCCCAGCGGAGTCAAACCTTTTAGCCTCTCTCTCGGGTTTTGTACGAGACACATAAGAGACTCCCTCATTGAGTCAATCACCCTTTCACCTCTATCTCGGGCTTCGTACGAGATACAAAAAACTCTTTTGTCGAGTCAAATAGCCTCCATCTCGGGCTTTATACGAGATACCAAAAGATTCCCTCGTTGAGTCAAAACCTTTTAGCCTCTCTCTTGGGCTTTGTACGAGACACGTAATAGCCTCCTCTTAGGCTTTGTATAAGAAAACCACTGGTTGATCCAATTAACCTTTTAGCATCAAAGCTGTGCCTCGTTCACAGTACACAAACATCAATAACTCCTTCCCCTCCATCTAATCGCTGTAAGCGGCAAGCCTCTAGATCATCTACATCCATGCCAATGTCCCTCTTTTAGTATGAGAAATTCCTAAGGAAAGATGGTATTACTCTACACTGAGTTAAAGTCTTCTCCTTCAGGTTAAAATCCCCTATAAAGGAAATTATGGCATTGCCGGATTCACAAATCTCGGTTGAAGTAATTCTCCTTTGTAAACAGTCGTAACAAATAAACCCTTCAGCTTCACATCTTGGGCTTTGAACAAGATACAAATCACCTTTCGCTTCACGTCTTGGGCTTTGAACAAGACACCAAAACACCCATTTCCTCCCATAGAATAGGAGGAACTACGAACGCTCTGATTTCCCTGTGTCGGTAAACGGGAATACGTAGGCATAAGATTGAAAGAAAAATCTTAGCGAGCACACTAAACAAAAACCCAAAACCCCATACTTTCATATATATCCGTCCTAACATCTCAACCGATAGCCTATAACACCCCTCGTCAACAAAATAAACTTAGGAGAAACCCCGAATCTTTGTAGCATCTGTAAACCAACAGTTTTGACTGTTTAATCTCAGTATGCAAGCAGGGTTAATTGGAGACATCTATTTCCCTTCCTTCATCAGCTTTAATAGGATAAAAAATGAATCGAACTGTAGTACCAGAGCGATCGTGCTTCGCAACCACATCCAAAAATCACTCGCAACAGAAAAATGGCGACTCTGCTGGGGAGAATCTAAGGATCTTGTTCTCTTCTCGTCTCCTAGGTAGAAACCTTGACGTCACTAGGATCTTAGGTCAAAACGCCGTTAATTTGAAATGAAACCACAGATTGGTGACTCCGCCGGGAAACCATTTTCTGTCAGGAACTTAAGATTCTTAGCTTTTAAAAGTCTAGGATGATTAGGACAAATATATATACTGCTTTTCCTAATTGCTATACGTGTTTATTTTTCTGCTAATGGGAATGCGTGTGATGCCGCATGTGGAAAGATCGAGTATACATTTAAGATAAGTGATGGCGACGAGGTCGACCATCAACCTCAGTGGAGGCTGACCAATGCAACCCATTCTCTCACCTAGACAATGGGCCGATTGTGATGTCTGAGAAGATGAGGAGCCAAACCCTTTTGTAGTGCAGAAGCTATCGCGAATAGTTGTTACGCGATACTACCCTCATTTGAGGCTGGTGATCTATTCTCAGTGAATGACACTTACTTTAAGATTGCTCTACAACTCGCTGGCGATCCACTTATTGTTTTGCTTTCCTGGGAGGAGCTGATGATAATGAGTACAGGTACAAAAATAACCCTAGTATAAACCTTTGGGGATGGGTAGAGCCTTGACTTCATGACAACGACCCTTTGACCCCATGTTTTTTCTATGTTTTTGTGTGCTGCATTCATGCATTCATTAAAAAAAAAACATTCAAAACATTCAAAAGATTTTTCTCTTCTAGTCTCTCTGTTTTTCAAATTAAACTGAGACTGTGATTGCAAATATCAGAGAAAAGGATTGCACTAATGGATTTCGGTAGAAGGAGAACTCATAGTTACACCTTCAAGGTTCCAAAGCTAGAGGATTTGAGAAGGTTAGCGAGGATGATCACTAACCCAGAGGCTTTCAGAGCCAAGCTCGGAGGTTTGCTACCACTGCTAAGGGTCCATGTGATTGAGGGAATCATGGATGCACTCATTCAGTTTTATGATCCAGTTTATCACTACTTTACATTCCCGGATTACCAGCTCACACCAACGCTGGAGGAGTATTCTCATCTGATTGATCTACACATTACTGATCGAGCTCCATTTTCTGGACTGGAATAAATTCCAAAGAATCAACATGGTTCAGATTTTTGATATTCGCGTGATGAATACCGACCTGGCAGAGTTACATGCTGAGCAGGTCCGACTCGGATTCTTAACATCACATGACTATCAAAGCTGTAAAGCAGGTTGTAAAAACGATCGAGGTTGTACCCTTGTCCAGGAGGCACTTCAGCACTTGTTAAATCACTGGTGGATGCCAATTTATATGGATGAAGATACTCAGCAGATTAGTATCAATAACAGAAACCCCACTCGGCGTCAGAGTCAGGATGTCCGATCTGTGGAAGCTAACCTAGCGAGGTTACATTGTATTCAAAGTGGGCGTGGCCTGGTGCCACCACACAACTATGAGCGTTGCGGCGTCTATTCGGAAAGTAACCAAGGGTGTTACTTTGTGAGAGAAGCTCTTCAGGGTCAGGTAGATCGTGGAGAGATTCGCCCATATCTGGGTTCTGGACCCATCAACTGGATGCCGAACTACCTTGCCGAGCAAGTTGATGATGTTGTCATTATCTCTGGTCATCACAGGACCAGGGATGTTTTTGCCATTATCCCTCTACTTGACGAATCTAAAGTTCCCAACCGGGAATGGATCGAGATTAATTTTGATGGTTAGAAAAATCATAAGGCTCCTGTAGTTATCTATCTACCAGGACCGTTACCATATGAGTTAGCTAAGGCTATCCCTTACAAATACGGTGCAACAACAATTGAAAATGGAAAGGAAATTCCATTACCCTCCGTCGTGAATATTGCAGACATCAGTCGTGTAACACGGAGTGGTAGAATCTTCAACCGAGGAGTTGGAGAACCTAACAAGGAAAAGGAACTTCAGACGGAAACTCCTGATCCACCAGTCGGTCAATCCAGTAATCCCGACCTTTCGAAAAATAATGATGAGATGCTAAAGCTCATCCAAAGGAGTGAATACAACATTGTCGATCAACTGTTACAAACTCCTTCAAAGATCTCTGTGTTATCACTGTTACTCAGTTCAGAAGCCCACAGGGAGGCTCTACAGAAAGTCTTGGAGCAAGCCTTTGTGGAACAGGATGTAACAATCAGACAGTTTGATAGCATTATTTCTAACATCACTTCCTGCAATAATTTGGGATTTAGTGATGAGGAATTACCCGAAGAGGGTCGTCGTCATAACATGGCGCTCAACATTACAGTTAATTGCCAAGATGATGCTTTAGCCAGCGTACTGGTAGACACAGGGTCAGCCCTGAATGTTATGCCGAAGTCCACTTTGATGCAATTATCATTCAAAGGCCCTCCGATGAGAATCAGCGAGGTCGTCGTCAAAGCGTTCGACGGATCCAGAAAAACAATTATCGGCGAAGTTGATCTTCCAATAACTATTAGTCCTCACACTTTCCAAGTCACTTTCCAGGTCATGGACATCCGGGCAACGTACAGTTGTTTATTAGGAAGACCTTGGATACACCAGGCTGGAGCGGTCACTTCGACCCTCCACCAAAAGCTAAAGTTCATCAAGAACGATCAACTTGTCACAGTTTGTGGGGAGCAAGCCTTGCTTGTAAGCAACTTGTCATCATCTATTGGCATAGAACCCGAGGAGGTTATTGGAACTCAGTTCCAAGCACTATCGGTAAGCAAGAACAATCAGTTCAGAGGAGGAACCTCGATTTCCTCATACAAAGATGCTATCAAAGCGGTCGAGAGTACCGATACAACAGGATGGGGACGGCTTGTCATTCCTATTGACAATAAAACAAAGAAGGGTATTGGTTTTTCTACAACCTGTACCCAGACAGCTGCCAACAATGAAAGTTTTCATCCCTTTCAAAACTTCTTCCACAGTGGAGGTTTTCTTCACCCAGTGTCTCAAGTAGTACATGCTATCAATGAGGAAGATCCCTCCGACACAGATGAAGAATGGAAGTCCTATCTGAACGAGGACGGTTATATGTCTCAGGAAGAGGTGCCTACGCCATTTTGCTATCCCGCACAGAGTCCTAGATTTATACCACGGTCAGATGTCGAAATGATATATGGAGATTGTGATCCGGAAGGATGTCGTGCTCCGCAAAATTCATTAGAGGAAGACACTCTAATGAAAGACAACTTTGACTACAACTACTATGGCCCAATGGATGGTCTGCCAATGTGGCAACCTTATCCAGGAGATTTGGGGCAAGAGAGTCAGTCGAATAATGAAAATCAGCTGAGTCTCATTGAACAGAATACCTGTGTCCCCACCATGTCATGGGATCAACACTCAGGTCATTCAGAAACTACTCAACATGAAGATGAATTTGCAACGTTTGCAGGACTTGAATTCATCAACTATGCTTTTCCTGAGGTCAACGTCATCAAGAGAGATGACTCCTCCAGTTCCAGAGAAGTGTGGGACACCTTGGGACAACCGAGTGGGAAATACAAGTATATGGTCAAGTACACCGCTCCCGAAAGCTCTCGTATCAGGCTCGAAGGCATCTAGCCTACTTGATGGGGAGATACAGCTGAGAGCACGAATACTCTGCATAATACAACAGAGGAATCCTCCTACGACAATTCTGCCTCGGAGACAGATTCCAATGATCCCACTCCACCAGAAATCAGCGTTATTTCTGAAGACAAATCAAGGAAGGTGCCAGACTTTGTGATTCACCAAGGAGTTCGCCGCCAATGGGTTGCCGTCGAGGTTCCGAAGATCGTTCATCAGTCAAAGTAATTGCCATCTTAAACCTTTCACCCTGCCCAGGTGAAACGGATGTTTTGATAGGGCTCGCTTTCGGTAAATTTTCCCTCTTCGCTTCGCCCAAAGCGACAGAGTTTTGTTTTATAGGGCTGTAGTTTCAAGGATCGACTTGTTCATTAATAAAATAACGTCGTTCTGTAATTTTTGCATTAATTGTTGTTTTCTCTTTTTGCTTTTTGAGAAAATGGTAATCCTAAAAAATAATTAAAAATAAAAACAAGCAGTAAAATAAAATACTGCACACACTTGCATTTTCTCTATCTCTTCTAAACACGAATCATCACGTCATGCAGATTGCTTGTTTTAAACCCCGTTGAAACATACGATCCGATGCCTTCTCCCAACTTTGAGTTCCCGGTATTTGGGGCTGAAGAAGAAAATGACGACAAAATTCCAGAAGAGATCTCTCGACTACTCAGACACGAGGAAAGGTCCATTGAACCTCACAAAGAGCCGTTGGAAACGGTAAACTTGGGTTCAGAAAAAGAGAGAAAAGAAATCAGGATTGGGGCACTGCTCAGTCCAACTGCCAAAGAGAGTTTGATAAAGCTTCTCAAAGAATTTCCCGATGTATTCGCTTGGTCCTATCAGGATATGCCAGGGTTGGATACCAGCATCGTGGAACATCATTTACCGTTGAGATCGGAATGTCTGCCAGTAAAGCAGAGGTTGAGACAGACTCACCCAAACATGGCCATCAAAATCAAGGAGGAGGTACAGAAACAGATTGACGCGGGTTTCCTCGCTACATATGAATATCCTCAATGGTTAGCCAACATCGTACCCGTTCCCAAAAAGGACGGAAAGGTCAGAATGTGTGTTGATTACAGGGATCTGAACAAGGCAAGTCCAAAGGACGACTTTCCTTTACCACACATTGACATGCTGGTAGACAGCACAACAAAGTTCAAAATTTTCTCCTTCATGGATGGATTCTCGGGCTATAACCAGATCAAAATGGCGCCGAAAGACATGGAGAAAACTTCATTCATTACCCCATGGGGCACCTTTTGTTACAAGGTGATGCCGTTCGGTTTAAAGAACGCCGGGGCAACCTATCAAAGGGCCATGACTACTCTTTTTCATGACATGATACACAAAGAAATCAAAGTGTATGTCGATGATATGATTGCAAAATCTAAAACAAAGAGTGAGCACGTTGAACATCTGTCAAAATTGTTCGAACGTCTAAGAAAATTCAAGTTCTGCTTGAATCCCAACAAGTGCACCTTCGGTGTCCGTTCACGGAAACTACTAGGGTTCATCGTCAGCCAGAAAGGAATTGAGGTTTATCCTGACAAGGTCAAGGCTATTAAAGAAATGCCTTCTCCGAAAACTGAAAAACAAGGCAGAGAATTCTTGGGACGTTTGAACTACATCTCCAGATTCATATTCCTCATGACCGCCACGTGTGCACCGATTTTCAAATTACTCAAAAAGAACCTGGATTGCGTTTGGACAGAAGATTGTCAAACCGCCTTCGACAGTATCAAGGAATATCTGTTGAATCCGCCGATTCTATCACCTCCAGTGGAAGGAAGGCACTGATCATTTACCTCACAGTCCTGGAAGACTCAATGGGATGTGTACTTGGCCAACAAGACGAAACCAAAAGGAAAGAGTCTGCCATTTACTATTTGAACAAGAAATTCACCGACTGCGAAACTCGGTACACGATGCTTGAGAAAACTTGTTGCGCTTTGGCTTGGGCAGCCAAACGTCTTCGCCAATACATGATTCGTCATACTACTTGGTTGGTCTCCGAAATGGATCCAATTAAGTACGTCTTCGAAAAACCTGCTCTCACGGGAAGGATTGCCCGTTGGCAGATGCTGTTATCAGAATATGACATGGAGTACCACGCTGAGAAAGTCGTTAAGGGAAGTATTTTAGCCGATCATTTGGCTCATCAACCGATTGACGATCAGGAATCAATCGGGTTTGACTTCCCAGACGAAGATATCATGTATCTAAAGATGAAAGACTGCGGTGAACCGTTACCCAGTGAAGGGCTAGAACCAGGTTCCCAATGGGGACTAATCTTTGATGGAGCAGTTAATCATTATGGAAACGGAATTGGGGCAATCATTGTTACCCCTCAGGGTACCCACATTCCTTTCACCACTCGACTTACGTTCAAGGGTACAAACAACGAGGCCGAATACGAAGCTTGTATCATGGGTCTCGAAGAAGCAATTGATTTAAGGATCAAAAACTTGGACGTATATGGCGACTCAGCTCAGGTTATCAATCAGATAAAAGGAGATTGGAACACATACCAATCAGGATTGATTCCTTACAAAGACTATGCAAGAAGGTTGTTACCCTTCTTTAACAGAGTCGAGTTTCATCATATCCCTCGTGAGGAGAATCACATGGCTGATGCATTAGCCACCATCTCTTCCATGATTAGTGTAGGTCAATGGAACGACCTACCTAAGATCGACATAATGCGCCTTGAACGGCCCGCTTACATCTTCACGATTGAAGCAGTCATAGATGATAAACCTTGGTATCACGATATCAAATGCTTCCTTCAGAAACAAGAGTACCCATATGGGACACTCAGAAAAGACAGAAAAACCCTCAGAAGATTGGCGGGAAACTTCTTCCAGAGCGGTGACATTCTTTATAAAAGGAATTTTGACTTGGTCTTGCTCCGATGCGTAGACAGACCAGAAGCAGACATGTTTATGAAAGAAATTCATGAAGGATCCTTTGGCACTCATGCCAACGGACATACAATGGCGAGAAAAATTCTAAGAGCAGGGTACTATTGGTTGACCATGGAATCTGACTGCTACAAGTACATGAGGAGGTGTCACAAGTGTCAGATATACTCCGACAAAATTCATGTACCGCCATCACATCTCAAATTTCTTTCTTCCCCATTGCCTTTTTCCATATGGGGAATCGACATGATTGGAATGATTGAGCCCAAGGCTTCAAACGGACATCGGTTCATCCTGGTAGCCATTGACTATTTCACCAAGTGGGTCGAAGCAGCGTCATTCACCAATGTAACCCGACAAGTGGTGGTCCGATTTATCAAAAATAATATCATCTGCCGTTATGGTGTTCCGAGCCAGATCATTACTGATAATGGATCTAACTTGAACAACAAGATGATGAAGGAGTTGTGTGCAGAGTTCAAGATCGAACACCATAACTCATCTCCCTACCGACCCAAGATGAACGGAACGGTAGAAGCGGCTAACAAGAACATCAAGAAAATTGTTCAAAAGATGGTTGTAACCTACAAAGATTGGCACGAGATGCTACCCTTTGCTCTTCACGGTTATCAAACATCTGTCCACACTTCAACAGGGGCAACCCCTTTCTCTCTAGTGTATGGCATGGAAGTAGTGCTCCCCATAGAAGTAGAGATCCCGTCAATCCGAGTATTGATGGAAGCTAAGCTCACCGAAGCTGAATGGTGTCAAAGCCGACACGATGAATTAAACCTGATCGAAGAGAAACGAATCACGGCACTATGCCATGGTCAGCTGTATCAACAGAGAATGAAGAGGGCGTTTGACAAAAAGGTCCGACCTCGTGTCTTCAGAAAAGTAAACCTCGTGCTCAAGAAGATACAATCATTTCTCACTGACTCCCGGGGCAAGTGGACTCCGAATTATGATGGCCCATATGTGGTCACGAAAGCTTTCTCAGGCGGCGCCTTGAGACTTGCAACCATGGACGGAGAGGAATTTGCCTACCTCACGAATGTTGATGTAGTCAAGAAATACTTCGCCTAAACTAAAATAAAAAAAAAAACGTCTCGGTGGATTGAAAACCCGAAAGGGAGGTCCAGGAAAAAGTTAGAGACATAAAAAAAATCATCCAGGTGGATTGGAAACATCACAGTACAATCCAGGCAAAAGTTAGGGATAATGGCAAGTAACTATGTTCAACAGAGGCAGGTCCCTCAGCAGCAGTTACACCATCCATCGGAGGAAAACTCCAGTCAAAGGCATCTTCGACAGAAGCTCTGGATGCCCCGAATTCAAAGTTGGTTGAAGGATAGTGGTGGTGATGTTACAACGTAGCCCTTTTCCCTGTAAATTACCATTTTCTAACTTTGTAAATACTCAATGGAATCACGCGTTTGGCTGATCTCCATTTTATCAATAAAATTTGAGCCCTTGTGCTTTTGTTTGTAATTCTTATTTGTTTTAGCTTTACAGAACGACGTTGTTAACATGATTAACGATTCTTGAAATAAAACAAAAATGAATTTACTTGTTAAATCTTTTTCTACTTTTAAATTAAAGACGACAATTTTTTTTTACTGTTGAACATCAGAAGAACATCGGTTGCTTCTCCAGAAGTAATCGAACCTCAAAGTGCAGAATCAAAGTACTCATTCTAACCCAGTACGCCTGAATGAAGGGATCAACTGTGTCAGAGACCTTGTTTCGTCTGACACGCCTCGGCCGAGTTCTTATCTCCTAAGCCCGATCAACGGTATTCCCCGCAGGAACTATCTCTCCTAAGCAAGGTGGAATTGCTATTCTGAACCAACGGTACTTCTTCGCCCCGCGATGGCCGAGTATCCAGTCGTGTTCACTTGTCAGTTTGTATGTCGCGTCAGTTTGTCAGCATAAACATACATGTATCATTGCATTATTAATTTACATTCACATTTCATATTGCATCACTATCACTCTAGTCGGCCTTGTCCCCTAGTGATAAAAGTCCTCTCAATCGAGTTGTCAGCCCTTTCCTCGTCAGGAAGTGTTGCGTCTGAACATTCTCTCTCCTCCAGTTTTATTTCTGGATTGAAGTGGGGTTCTCGACCGCTTTGATAACTTGAACCTCTGAAAGACCAGAGAGCCCTCAGTTAACATCACTCTTCGCCATTGAAGATGATATCCTTATTTTCCCGGATTAAAGAAAATCCCGAGAGAAAGCCTCCTAAATCGGAGATTCGGCAGTACGGCAGTTTTTCTCCGAAAAACCCACTGATGAAAAAGTCATCGGCACCTCAAAATTGGATCACATCATATGGAATTTCTCCGAGAAGATCTCCGAGAAAAGTATGATGTAAAGACCCCAAGCGAATGCAGTCTCTCAAGGGACTCGCATTCCCCATGTAGAGTCAACAAATGGCATCTCCAACAGAGAAGTTTGTACACCTCTACAACTCAGACGACGGGGTTCCCCAGCAAGTCTGACATCAAAAATTTTTCCACTCAAATGGCATCTCCCCAGGAAAATTCGGCGAGAAGTTTTAGGGAAAGCCGCTACGAATAGCGTCCCTTGTCAGTAAAGTTTATTGACGAAAGAAACTAAGACCAGTTCCTTGGTAGGAAACCAGGATCGAGGGGAAGTTTATTTTAGAAACTAAGACCAGTTCCTCGTTAGGAAACCAGGATCGAGGGGAAGTTTAAATCAGAAACTAAGACCAGTTCCTTGGTAGGAAACCAGGATCGAGGGGAAGTTTAAATCAGAAACTAAGACCAGTTCCTTGGTAGTAAACCAGGATCGAGGGGAAGTTTATTTTAGAAACTGAGACCAGTTCCTTGGCTGAAGACCAGGATCGAGGGTAAGTTTACCTTTTCTAAGCATCATTGCTTAGCTAAAGAAGATGAATGCGTAAGCTACCATTCATAACCACCATCAAAATTTCGGGTATTCCGATATTTAATCCTCATGCACCCCGAATGCCCGAAGACCTTCGTCATTCACACCTTCGTGTCCAAGAAGATTAAATAGGGGCATCTGTCATACCCCAAAATTTGACCACTAGGCTTTCCCATCATTGTGCAAATCATCATCACAATATGGATGGGCCATCATACTTCATCAGTCTCCCCAAAGATGGGTGAGCATTCACTACAATCAAAATTAGGGTTTCAAGCCCTCTCTGAGTGCTTAGACAAAGGATCAATCAAGGAATGACATGATCTTCAACTTATATAACCTCTCTAACATCCACAATGGATCAAAAGGACTCCCACTTCAAGGATTAAGCACAAGGTTGCTCCCTTCTTGGTGGATCAAGTCTCAAGATCGACAATGTCACCAAATTAGGGTTTTGGTCGACCAGGGCCTCCAGATGGAAATTTTTCATCTGGGAACAAGCCAATGATCCAAAACATAACCTAATATACTTCATGGGACCTCATGGACCCAATCATCAAGTCAATTTTGCCTCAGGGGATGCATTCATCAAAAATCAGGAATTAGGGTTTCTTGACCTAATTCACCCCTAAGTTGACTTTTAGGGTAAATCATGAGCCAAGACCTCAAGATAGGGTTTGAGGGTCTATAATGAACTATATTGATCCATTTGCAACAATGGATTAATCTAAGAAGCTTGAGCAACAAGTCTTAATTTCATCTGCACCACAGTTAGGGTTTTAAGGAAAAAGTCAACTGTAACTTTGACTTTTGACCAGGACATGCTCCCAAGCCCTATGACATGCATCAATATACCCTATGACACCCATGGAACATGTCCATCAAGTTTGATTTAGGTCAAGGACATGATTTCCTGAAGAATTGCACAGTTTGGAATTCATCTGATAAAAAGTCAACTGTGCACAAAAGTCAACTTTGACTTTTTGAGATTTTTCACCAAAATGGATTTTTAACCCTAAAATGATGTTAATGTATGATTTGAATCATCATTCATCAAGAAAAATCAAGAAAAGTTGGGTAACTTGTAAAAGGGGTAACCATAAAAAACTTAGAAAATTTTCTAAGTTAAAAATAAAGTGTCTATGGTACTAACTTTGGAGGGTCATAACTCCTAAACCACAAAGCCATTTTCTCCCATACAAGGGTTGATTTTTAGATCTCATTGCCCTCTACAAAAACTTCAACTAGACCTAATTCCAATTCATTGTGGATTTTGAGTTATGGAGTGATCAAAATCAAGAAAAGTCACTTTGTTCCAACACTTAGTGAAAATTTCACTAAGTCAAATTTTACCCTACTTTTTGCCAAATGTAGGGGGATTTTTCACTTGGATTCAAAAGCGATCAAAACCAAATATGTTCAAACAGTTTTTGTATCATGTAAGGGCTTTCCAAAATGACCAAGAACATTACCAAATTCAATTTGAGTCATGAGATATGACATTGGAAAGTTGCCTTGCTGAAATCTGCCAAGGCAAGGCAGAATTTGCATTTTTGCTCGATTTGCCAAAATCAGCCAAATCCAAATGCTCCTATCCACTTGGACACCTCTAAGGATTGAATTTAAAGGGGACAACCACTGAGCCAAGCCTCCAAAGTCTTTGGAACAAGAAATAGCATGTTGAACCTAGAATGGCCAAAATAGGGACAAGACTCTAATTTTGGATTGGAGCATTCAATGGAAGCATCAAGGGGGCATGGACCAAGCCATTTGCAACTGAATTCAGTCAAGACTTATCCAAGACCAATGGAACCACATCCCTGTGCCCTAACCTCTAGTCAATGGCTAGAGGAGACTTGGATTTTCATTGGCCAACATTGAACAAACACCTGCTGCAGTTGCCATTCATTGTGGATCCCAAAACAAACTTACTCTACTATAAATAGAGCTCAATTGTGATCAGTTTGAGTACACAAAAGCCATCAAACAGATGCTTTCCTCAAAACCTCTTTCTCTTGGCAAAAATGCCTTCTTTAGCAAGGCAACTTTGAGTTTTTGAGCTTGAGAGCTTTTTCATCACAATCAATCACACACACCTCGTATATATCATATGTAAGCTGTGCAAACTATCACAAGTGACCTGTAATCACAAAATCACAAAATCACCTCTCAAAACCTCAAAATAGGCTTTGTTTGCATTTTTCAAGCCATGTCTTGATTCAGTCACTTTCCAAACCAGATAAAACCTCAAACACACTCTAAATATCATCCTTGAACTGTCCCAAATGGTTCCTCTCATCTGGAACACCATTTGAGAGAGTTGCTATTTTAGTCACTTTTAACCCCTTTTGCAAGAAAGGGACTGTTTGTGTTTTTGCAGGTACCAGTCAATTCCAATCATCCTAGAAACTTCTAAGGGATCATTTGAGTGTGTCTAAAGCATCAAATCATTTCTGGAAGAAGAGGTTTGACAGATTACACAAAAGCTCCAAAATCTCAAAAAAGAGGTAAGCCTCACAACTTGGAATCTTTGAAACATGCAATGCTTTGAAGTCTACTGATCATAAACATATCATACATGTTGTATATGTTGTGTTTGAGCTAATTCACCATGTAATCCAAACTTGTACCAAGTTGTAGCATAGAAAATGCAATTATAGGTCATTTTCAAAATCACTATCTGGTTTTGAGGAGGGAGTGTGATCTGAAAAAACTACCACCACCATTGGATTCCTTATGAAATTCTGGTCCAGATGCATATAAATTTTGTCTCAAACCATTAAGAATTGAAAAAGTTATGACCTTCACGTTTCTGAGCCAAAACTTGCCTTGGGCCAGGCCTAAAACCAAGGCATGACTTGTATATTTGTTGTTTTGTTTCAAACAATGGATGTATCACCACCCCAGTGGTAAGGCGCGCGCCTTGTAACCTTGAGGTCTTGGGTTCAAACCCCACCTATGCCATTTTGTGTTTTTTCACATTTTGCCATTTTTTCCAATATTTTCATGGTTCATTAATTAATTGGAAAATTAATAACTCTTTCAATTTTAATTATTTTTTATTGGTTCTTTTTGTAAAAAATCACAAAAATGTTGAAATATTTTATTCCACAAAATAATTGAGTTTATATTATTTATTTAATATAATTAGTATTTTTATGAATAAATTCACTTTTATTTATTTTTAAACATTTTAAAATGAGTATTCATCTTGAAAAATCAAGACCAAATGAGTTTTAATATCTCTTGTGATTTATACCTCATTTTTCAAACCTTAAACAAAAATCACAAGTGGTTTATTCAGACCTATTTGGTATTTTTCATTGATTTTCTTTAAATATTTACTTTTAAAAAATAAAATTAGGGTTTCTTTGATTTTCACTCAAACAAATCATTGTCAAACACTCATGGGCCTCTAATAGAGTGTAAGACCCAATCCTTTTTTTACCAAATCATTTTTGGGCCTCAGTGTATTGTATAAGTCCCAATACCGTAAAAAACAAATGGCGCGATCGTCGCCTTTTGAAAAATAACCTTTTGGGCCTCTCCTCGAGCTATAAGACCCATTCAAAACTTTTTGGGCCTCAAATAGAGTGTAAGACCCAACCCCCTTTTAACTAAAACATTTTGGGCCCCACTTATTGTATAAGTCCCTCTGCGTTAAATGAAAACCTCGGCGCGATCGCCATTTCAAACGGAAAAATCAACTGGGCCTACCCTCGCGTTATAAGCTCCACTCTTTTTCTTTAAACCTTTTGGGCCTCTTGAGAGAGTGTAAGACCCATCCCTTTGTACAGAAAACAAATTTTGGGCCACAGTCACTTGTATAAGTCCCTCTGTACAAATTCAAACAGTGCGCTCAGTGATAAAACCCTGGGCCTCTCCTTGAGCTGTAAGCCCCAAATCTTTCTTTTGTAAAACACTTTCTCCTTTGATTTTGAATATACTGTTGTTTTCAATCTTTCTTTGTTGAACAACTAACCAAACAGCATGGAAGCTCTACAACTGAGTAAGTATTTATACGCTTTCGTTTACTGCTTTCGTATACATATAACTGTATTGTGGGGCTGCTCACTGTAAGTATCCTTTCATAAACTCATATCAACTGTGTAATAATAGTATAGATATTTAGAGTTTCCCCGGCAACTACGTCTAACATTAAGCCCGTTGATCACTCTTAAATAGTCAAAACTAGATCCCCATAGGATTACCAGACACAGTCTTCCCTCCTCTTGGGGTTAAACAATATGGAGATATGAAAGGCAGCATTCTCTGTGAACCCTTTCATAGACTGTCCCTCGTAGAAGTTGTCAAAGAAACTCTACTCCCCAGAGATGATCTTTTCTCCGTGAATGGCATCTCTTGAGTTTCTTCCAAATTCTTGAACTTTCCTGGCTTGATCTATTCTCGGTGAAGGGATGTCTTGAATTTCTCGGGGTTTGGGGACCCACGGGCTTCTTAAAAGCATCGGCCTCCTCTTGGGCATCGTACAAGGACCCACAGGCTTCCTAAAAGCAACCCTAGCCTCCTCTTGGGCTTAGTACAAGGACCCACCGACTTCTTAGAAGTATTCACAGTCTCCTCTTAGGCTTCGTATAATGATCTCTTCCTCCGGGAATGATAGCCTCCTCTTGGGCATCGTAAAAGGACCCGTCGGCTTCTTAAAAGTTTCTAGCCTCCTCTTGGGCTTCATACAAACTGTCCCGATGACCTCCTAGAGGTATAGGAACAGAACTTAGTCATCTGCATAGAACAGTCCTTTCATAGAGTCTACTACTGTTTCTCAAAGCACAGTACAAAAGATGACACTCTAGACTTGGACAGTCTAATTTCCTTGAGTCTCAAAGACATTCTCAAGTGACCCCTCTGTTAAATAGGAGATGAAACCCGTAGAATTAGACAGTCTCAATACCCTTCAGATTTCCCACTTCCTTAAAGAACAGGAATAACCCGGATCCTCGAATCAAATCCTCGAGTACAGTGTTGCTCATATAAGAACTGATTTTCTCTTTAAATCAGCATACTGGACGTGTCACTTAACTGAACAGTTGCCACAGCCTCCTCTTAGGCTTTGTATAATGATCCTTCTCCAGTTACAATAGCCTCTCTCTTGGGCTTTATACAATGATTCTCCCCAGCAGAGTCAAACCTTTTAGCCTCTCTCTCGGGCTTTGTACGAGACACATAAGAGACTCCCTCATTGAGTCAATCACCCTTTCGCCTCTATGTTGGGCTTCGTACGAGATACAAAAAACTCTCTTGTCGAGTCAAATAGTCTCCATCTCGGGCTTTATGCGAGATACCAAAAGATTCCCTCGTTGAGTCAAAACCTTTTAGCCTTTCTCTCGGGCTTTGTACGAGACACGTAATAGCCTCCTCTTAGGCTTTGTATAAGAAAACCACTGGTTGATCCAATTAACCTTTTAGCATCAAAGCTGTGCCTCGTTCACAGTACACAAACATCAACAACTCCTTCCCCTCCATCTAATCGCTGTAAGCGGCAAGCCTCTGGATCATCTACATCCATGCCAATGTCCCTCTTTTAGTATGAGAAATTCCTAAGGAAAGATGGCATTACTATACACTGAGTTAAAGTCTTCTCCTTCAGGTTAAAATCCCCTATAAAGGAAATTATGGCATTGCCGGATTCACAAATCCCGGTTGAAGTAATTCTTCTTTATAAACAGTCGTAACAAATAAACCCTCAGCATCACATCTTGGGCTTTGAACAAGATACAAATCACCTTTTGCTTCACGTCTTGGGCTTTGAACAAGACACCAAAACACCCATTTCCTCCCATAGAATAGGAGGAACTACGAACGCTCTGATTTCCCTTTGTCGGTAAACGGGAATGCGTAGGCATAAGATTGAAAGAAAAATCTTAGCGAGCACACTAAACAAAATCCCAAAATCCCATACTTTCATATATATCCGTCCTAACATCTCAACCGATAGCCTATAGCACCCCTCGTCAACAAAATAAACTTAGGAGAAACCCCGAATCTTTGTAGCATCTGTAAACCAACAGTTTTGACTGTTTAATCTCAGTATGCAAGCAGGGTTAATTGGAGACATCTATTTCCCTTCCTTCATCAGCTTTAATAGGATCAAAAATTAATCGAACTATAGTACCAGAGCGATCGTGCTTCGCAACCACATCCAAAAATCACTCGCTACATTATCCCAGAGGGGTCAATGATTTTGCGGACAGGTACAAAAAATACCAGTATAAACCTTTGGGGGGGGGGGGTAGAGCCTTGACTTCATGACACCGACCCTTTGACCCCATGTTTTTTCTATGTTTTTGTGTGCTGCATTCATGCATTCATTTAAAAAACTTTAAACAAAGGAAAATCTTCTCTTCTAGTCTCTCTTTTTCAAATTAAACTAAGGCAATGATTGCAAATATCAGAGAATGGAGATTGTGCTAATGGATTTCGGTATAAGGAAAACTCATAAGTATGTATACCTTTAAAGTTCCAAAGTTAGAGGATTTGAGAGGTCTGGCGAGAATAATCACCAACCATGAGGCTTTCAGAGCCAAGTATGGAGGAATGTTGTCCTTGTTAAGGGTTCATGTAATCGAAGGAATCCTGTCCACACTATTCCAGTTCTACGATCCGGTATATCACTGTTTCACATTCCCAGATTATCAGCTTGCACCAATGCTGGAGGAGTACTCTCACCTGACTGATTTACATATTACTGATCAAGCTCCCTTTTCTGGACTGGAAGAAATTCCAAAGGATCAAACCATTGTAAGAGCAATTTATTTGGACGAGTCAGAAGTCAGGACTCACATAACCACTAAGGGTGGAATCCAGGGTTTGCCAGCCCAGTTCTTGACAAAGAAAGCTCTATACTTTGCCAGTATAGGGAACGTGGCCGCTTTCGAGAGCATCTTTGTTTTGCTCACCTACGGGTTATTTTTGTTTCCCAACATCGATAACTTTGTAGATATCAACGCCATTAAGATTTTCCTGATTGGAAACCCCGTACCAACCTTACTCGCAGATGCGTATCATTCGGTGCACTTAAGGAATTTATACAGTGGAGGAATGATCACGTACTGTGTACCCCTACTATACAAATGGTTCACTTCTCATTTGCCCAAGTCTGCTGCATTTTGGGATCAAAAGAATACTTTACGCTGGTCGCAGAGAATCATGTCTCGTACCAACTCTGACATTGATTGGTACAATCGAATCTATGACGGGATCAGGATCATTGACCGTTGTGGAAATTTTCCAAATGTACCCCTTATAGGAACTAAGGGGGAATCAATTATCATCCAATTCTCGTTCGTCGTCAATTCGGATACCCGATGAGGCACATCCCACGGAATGCTCATCTGGAAGGTATTTTCTTCAAGGAAGGAGAAAAAGACAGAGCACTAAAGACGTAAATAGTGCATGCTTGGAAACACGTTCATAGGAAAGGACGAGAGTCTCTAGGAAAACCAGACTGTGTCTCAGTGGAGCCTTATCTCCACTAGGTACAAACCAGAGCTCTCAAGTTGAGGATGCCTTACGCTCGTCAGGAAGTTCTTCCATTAAGGGACTCTGCCCTTTATTTCATGTCTGAAACGGAAAAACTTCAGGTTACTCTAAGCAAAGTTCAGCATGAGAAGAGGTCTTAGAGGAACAAGTACCGTATTCTCAATGTGGAGTGTAAGAAAATACAGCAACTGTTAAGAGAAAAATATGCTCTGATTAAGATTTTAGAGCAACATGCTGTGGAAAATCAGGATGACCAAAGGAATTTGCTCGCTCCTTTCACTTGCAAAGGAATGACATCCCGACAACGGCCCAAAAGCTCCGGTCAAAGAAAAGGAAAGCACCCGAACCAGCACTTGAGCTCTCTTCAGAGAGGACTCAGGATCCATTAGTATAGATTTCCTTTTTCAGCACTTTGTAATCTACTGTATTTCCATTTCCGCAATCCTTTGAATTCAATAAAATGGGGTTTCCCCACTATTTGATATTTGCAATCCAATTGTCGGAATTTACTTTGAATAAACAAAAATAATTAATAATCATTGCATTCATCATTCTCGCATAACGCATTCTTCTTACCTACGAATCTCACATTTGCGTCTCGATTCTAGAGTCAAACTGTCTCATTCGTATAATACTTGGGCCAATCGTCAGAAAAATATGGATGATCTCGAGGAAGAGAACAGAGGGTTGAGAGAAGAGATCGACACTTTGAAAGAGGATCTGAGAAAGCTTCATAATGACATGCAAGCTCTAGTAGAAGCTCAGATGCAACAACAAAGGACTGTGATCTCAGATATCACATCAATACCCATAGTGGAGAAGTATGATCCTAGGTACAAAATGCCGAAAGATCATTCCTGGGGCATGCCACTTAACTATATCCCGGAAGTATATGTTCCACCGATCGCTGAGAATCAGGGAACCACAGCAGGAGCCGCTGGGCCTGAAGGTTACAAACTTCGGGAAAGCAATGATGCCAGGGGCATGACAGTAGCTCCTGAAGGTTACAAACTTTGGGAGGCACCGAGGGTCTCGGCCATAATGACCATACCACCGCCCGTGGTACACACTGTCCCGGAAGGACAGATTCCACAGATACCTTCTGGTGGAAACGACAGCATGTTCGACAGAATGAATGAATTCCAGGAACAGTTCCTGGAAATGCAGAAAGAACTGCAGGCCCTTTGCAGTCAGGATCTATTTGGAAAGGACGCCGCAGACCTTTTCTTGGTCCCTAATATGAAAGTTCCACACAAGTTCCAAGTGCCCGAATTTGAAAAATACAATGGTAACTCTTGCCCTCAGAGTCATTTAGTGATGTACGCTCGGCGAATGTCAGCTAAGACAAAGAACCAGGAGCTACTAATTCATTACTTTCAGGATAGTTTAACCAGTGTCGCACTCAAATGGTACATGGGTTTAAACCGTGCTACGATCGGCACATTCAGAGATCTTGGCGCTGCTTTCGTTCAGCAGTATAAATACAATTTGTACATGGCACCGGACAGAGATCAACTCAGATCGATGTCACAAAAAGGACAAGGAAATCTTTAAGGAGTACGCTCATAGATGTCATGAAATTGCCGCTCAGATTTCTCCACCTCAGGAGGAAAAAGAGATGACAAATATCTTCTTAAAGACCTTAAGCTCAGTTTACTACGAAAGAATGGTCGCCAGTGCGCCTAGTGACTGTAGTGTGCGATTTTGGACGTGGTTCTTAAGCACTGACACTCCTTGGGGTTACTATACGTCGATTCATTTTTTATCCTATTAAAGCTGATGAAGGAAGGGAAATAGATGTCTCCAATTAACCCTGCTTGCATACTGAGTTTAAAAAGCGTTCTGTTAGGTTACAGATGCTATGTGGTAGTGGGGCCTCTCTTATGTTTATTTTGACAGAATGACGGATTTATTTTATGGACAGGAAGTTAGGACTGATGTTTTTCAATTGATATGAGATTTAGGATTTTTGTTTAGTGTGCTCGCTAAGATTTTTCTTTCAATCTTATGCCTATGTATTCCCGTTTTTCCGAAACAGGGAAATCAGAGCGATCGTAGTTCCTCCTATTCTATGGGAGGAAATTGTATTTTGGTGTCTTGTTTGAAGCCCAAGATGTGAAGCGAAAAAGGTGATCTGTATCTTGTTCAAAGCCCAAGATGTGAAGCTGAAAGGTCTTTTTGTATCTTGTTCAAAGCCCAAGATGTGAAGCTAAAAGGTGTTGTCTTTAGAGAGAATTTGTCATCTCTAAAGAGGGTCTGTTTGTCACAACTGTTTATAAAGGAGAATTACTTTAACCGGGATATGTGAATCCGACAATGACATAATTTCCTTTATAGGGGATTTCCAACCTGAAGGAGAAGACTTTAACTCAGTGTAGAGCAATGTTATCTTTCCTTAGGAATTTTTCATGCTAAAAGAGGGACAGTGGCATGGATGTAAATAATCCAGAGGCTTGCCGCTTACAGCGATTAGATGAAGGGGAAGGAGTTGTTGATGTTTGTGTACTGTGAACGAGGCACAACTTTAATGCTAAAAGGTTGATTGACTCAACCAGTGGTTTTCTTATACAAAGCCTAAGAGGAGGCTATTGGCCCAACAAGAGGGAGTTTTTATGTGTCTCGTACGAAGCCCGAGAGAGAGAGGCTAAAAGGGTTGACTTAACAGGAGAATCTTTTATACTCAACAAGAGAGTGTTTTTGTATCTCGTACGAAGCCCGAGATGAAGGCTAAAAAAAGAGATTGGCTCAATAAGAGAGCCTATGTATCTCGTACGAAACCCGAGATGGAGGCAAAAAGGTTCTGTTTCAGTTGAGTGACAGGTCCAGTATGTTGGTTAAGAGAAAATCAGTTCTTATATGAGTAACACTGTACTCATGGGTTTGATCTGAGAATCGGGATTGTTTCTTGTTCTTTCACGAAATGGGGAATCCAAAGGGTATTGAGACTGTGGGTCCTTGTACAATGCCCAAGCGGAGGCCGATGCTTTTAAGAAGCCCGTGGGTCCCCAAACCCCGAGAAATTCAAGACAGGCTATTCACAGAGAATAGATCGAGCCAGGAAAGTTCGAAAATTTGGAAGAGACTCAAGAGATGCAATTCACGGAGAAGAGATCATCTCCGGGGAGTAGAGTTTCTTGACAATTCCTAAGGAGGACATCCGAAGAGAAGACTGTATCTGGTGTTCCTATGGGGATCTAGTTTTGTCTATTTCTATGAATAATCGAAACGGCTTCACCTAGTGCTAGACGTAGTTGTCGGAGAAACTCTAAATATCTATACTATTATTACACAGTCGGTATGAGTTTATGAAAGAAGACTTACAGTGAAACAGCCCCACAATACAATTATATGTATATGAAAGCGGTAAATGAAAGCGAATTAACACTTACTCGGTTGTAGAGCTTCCATACTGTATTGTTAGTTGTTCAGCAAAGAAAGATTGAAAACAACAGTATATTTCAAAATCAAATGAGAAAGTGCTTTGAAAAAGATGTTGGGGCTTACAGTTTGAGGAGAGGCCCAGATGATTTTTCGTTTGAAATGGCGATCACGCCGAGATTTTCTTTTAACGCAAAGGGGCTTATACAATATCTGAGGCCCAAAGTTGTTTTGGTTAAAAGGAGATTGGTTCTTACACTCTATTAGAGGCCCAAAAGGTTTTGAATGGGTCTTATAGCTCAAGGAGAGGCCCAGTTGATTTTTTCTTAAAAGGCAACGATCGTGCCATTTACTTGTACAGAGGGACTTATACAATAAGTGAGGCCCAAAATTGTTTGTACAAAGGGGGTTTTGGGTCTTACACTCTCTCAAGAGGCCCAAAAGGTTTTAAAAAAAAGTTGTGAGGGTTGAATTAATCAAAAACCCTAATTTATTTCCAAAATGTATTTTAATTGAATAAAAAATCAATTAAAATGATTAAAAATTGTTTAACATGTGGGAAACAAATTATGATCTTGGATTAATGCTTCAAAAATCATGTTTTGCCCTACAAAATGATTAGAAGTCATTAAAATTTACAAAATCAAGAGGGAAAAAATATTTTAAATGTAAAAAACAATTAAAATATTAATTCTTTGCAAAAATATCAATTATATGAAATAAATAATATTTTTGGGATTTTTTGTTAAAATAAAATATTTTAACATTTTTGTGAATTATTAAAAAAAGAATCAACTCAAAATCATTAAAACTCAGAGAGAAATTAATTTTTGAATTACTTAAATAAAATCACAAAATTCAAATATTTGAATTTGAGAGAAATGGTGCCAAGAACAGCTGAAGAACACGCGTGTATTTCAGCTTTGCCCAGATTTGCATTTTCTATCCAATCTCACTGAATACTTGATTATATCATGCAATCCACATATCAATATGCTCGTCTCAACCTCACGATCATGTTTATGACAATTAATTTCATTTAAATTAAGCATAAAATAAGAAATCACGATAAATCCTCAAGAACCCTAATTTCTGCATGAAGGTTGGGATTTTTGATACACGATTCAAACAAAGTAATTAATTGAGGGGAAACATTCCATGCATGATTATGAACATTTGGCAAAAGTATTGTGCGAGGAAATATGCATAGATTGAGAGATGACCAAGTTTAGGCTTACCTCTAGGTCCTGACAGCAAGTTCAAAATGATTTCTGAGTAGGAGGTGTTACAAATGAGTTGTGATGATCTGAACAGCTTCCCTACACCCTATGGAGTGTGTTTGAATGCTTGGACTTGATGGAAATTGGTTGGATCACTTCATGGCATCTCAACTGTAACTTGGTTAAAACCTTGAACAATTGATTGGTGATTCTGAGAAATCAGTGTTCCAGGTGTTGTTTAAGTGTTTGATCAGCTAACATATGATGTATGTGAGGTGTGTGTGTGATTGGTTTGGTTAGAAAAGATCTCAAACTCAAAACCCGATAGTGACTTGCCTTAGAAGGCAAAATTGGAGTGAAAGAAGAGATTTTGAGGAAAGCATCTGTTTGATGGCTTTGGTGTACTCAAACTGATCACAATTGAGCTCTATTTATAGTAGAGCAAGTTTGTTTTGCAAGGAATAGTGAATGGCAACTGCTGAGTAGGGTTGGCCAATGTTGGCAAATGAAAATCCAAGTCTCCTCTAGCCATTGACTAGAGGTTAGAGCACAGAGTTTTGGTTCCCTTGGTCTTGGATAAGTCTTGACTGAATTCAGTTGCCAATAGCTCAGTCCATGCCACCTTGGTGCTTCCATTGAATGCTCCAATCCAAAATTGGAGTCTTGTCCCTATTTTAGGCAATTCTAGGTTTGGCATGCTATTTCTTGTTCCAAAGACTTTGGAGGCTTGGCTCAGTGATTGTCCCCTTTAGATTCAATCCTCAGATGTGTCCAAAGTGATGACAAGGCTTGGAATTGGCTGATTTTGGTAAATCGACCAAAAGTGCAAAAATCTACCTTGCTTTGGCAGATTTCAGCAAGGCATCTTCCCAATGTCATATCTAATGGCTCAAGTTGAATTTGGTGATGTTATTGGTCATTTTGGAAAGCCCTTATATGATACAACAACTGTTTGATCATATTTGGTTTTGATACTTTTTGGATCCAAGTGAAAAATGCCCCTACATTTGGAAAAAAGTAAGGCAAATTCTTACTTAGTGAAATTTTCACTAAGTGTTGGAACAAAGTGACTTTTCTTGATTTTGATCACTCCATAACTCAAAATCCATGAGGAATTTGGACATAGATCAGCATGAAGCTTTTGTAGAGGGCAATGAGATCTATAAATCAAGCTTTGGATGGGGAAAAATGGCTTTGTGGTTTAGGAGTTATGATCCTCCAAAGTTGGTACCTTTGTCACTTTATTTCATAACTTAGAAAATTTTCTAAGTTTTTATGGTTACCCCTTTTACAAGTTATCCCACTTTCCTTGATTTTTCATGATGAATGATGATTCAAATCATACATTAACATCAATTTAGGGTTAAAAATCCAATTTTGTGAAAAATCTCAAAAAGTCAAGTTGACTTTTGTGCACAGTTGACTTTTTGTCAGATGAATTCCAAACTGTGCAATTCTTCAGGAAATCATGTCCTTGACCTAAATCAAACTGATGGACATGTTCCCTGGGTGTTATAGGGTATATTGAATCATGTCCTAGGGTTTGGGAGCATGTCCTGGTCAATAGTCAAAGCTACAGTTGATTTTTCTTGCAAAACCCTAACTGTGGTTCAGATGAAATTGAAACTTGTTGCTCAAGCTTCTTGGATCAATCCATTGTTCCAAATGGATCAATATGGTATATTAGAGACCCTCAAATCATGTCTTGAGGTCTTGGTTCATGATTTGTCCCAAAAGCCAACTTAGGGGTGAATTAGGTCAAGAAACCCTAATTCCTTATTTTTGATGTATGCATCCCTTGAGGCAAAATTGACTTGATGATTGGGTCCATGAGATTCCATGGAGTATATTAGGTTATGTTTTGGATCATTGGCTCATTCCCAGAGAAAAATTTCCATCTGGAGGCCCTGGTCGGCCAAAACCCTAATTTGGTGACACTGGCGATCTTGAAGCTTGATCCACTTAGAAGGGAGCAACCTTGTGCTTAATCCTTGAAGTGGAAGTCCTCTTGATCCATTTTGGATGTTTGAAAGGTTAGACAAGTTGAAGATCATGTCATTCCTTGATTGACCCTTTGTCTAAGCACTCAGAGAGGGCTTGAAACCCTAATTTTGATCGTGTTGAATGCTCAACAATTCCTTGACGAGATTGATTAGGCACAAAGGTACATCCATATTGTGATGATGATTTGCAAAAAGATGGGAAATCTTAGTGGTCAAAATTTGGGGTATGACAGATGCCCCTATTTAATCTTCTTGGACACGAAGGTGTGAATGGCGAAGGTATTCGGGCATTCGAGGTGCAAGAGGATTAAATATCGGAATATCCAAAATTTTGACGGCGTCTATGAATGGTAATTTATGCATTCATCTTCTTTCGCTAAGCAATGATGTTTAGAAAAGGTAAACTTCCTCTCGATCCTGGTCTTAGTTTCTGAAATAAACCTCCCCTCGATCCTGGTTTCCTACCAAGGAACTGGTCTTAGTTTCTGAAATAAACTTCCCCTCGTTCTTGGTTTCCTACCAAGGAACTGGTCTTAGTTTTTGAAATAAACTTCCCCTCGTTCTTGGTTTCCTACCAATGAACTGGTCTTAGTTTCTGAAATAAACTTCCCCTCATTCTTGGTTTCCTACCAATGAACTGGTCTAAGTTTCTTTTGTCAATAAACCTTATTGACAAGGGAAGTTACTCTTTGCGGTTTTCCTCAAACTTCTCGCTGAATTTTCCTGGGGAGATGCCATTTGACGAAAAAAGTTTTGATGTCAGACTGGATGGGGAACCCAATCATCTGAGTTGTAGAGGTGCACAAACTTCTCAGTTGGAGACGCCATTTGTTTCTACTGGGGAAAACGAGTATCTTGAGAGACTGCCTTCGTTTGGGTAATTACATCATACTTTTCTCGGGGATCTTCTCGGAGAAATTCCATATGATGGGATCCAATTTTGAGGTGCCGATGACCTTTTCATTAGTGGTTTTTTCGAAGAAAAACTGTTGTATTGTCGAATCTTTTGATTAGGAGGCTTTCTCTCGGGATTTTCCTTAATCCGGGGAAGCAAGGATATCATCTTCAATGGCGAAGAGTGATGTTGACTGAGGGCTCTCTGGTTTTTCAGAGGTTCAAGTTATCGAAGTGGTCGAGGAGCCAACTTCATTCCAGAAATAAACTGGAGGAGAGAGATTGTTCAGACGTAGCATTTCCTGACGAGGACCAACTGACAACTCGATTGAGATGACTTTTTTTTTATCACCAGGGGATAAGACCGACTAGAGTGATAGTGATGCAATATGAAATGTGAATGCAAATCAATAATGCATGATGTATGTATGTTTATGCTGACTGATGCGACATACAAACTAAAAGATGAACATGACTGGATACTCGGCCATCGCAGGGCGAAGAAGTACCGTTGGTCCAAAAGGTAGCAATTCTATTTTGCTTAGGAGAAGTAGTCCTCGCGGGGAGCTATGTTGGTCGAGCTTAGGAGATAAGAACTCGGACGAGGCGTGTCAGATGAAACAAGGTCTCTGACACAGTTGATCCCTTCATTCAGGCGTACTAGGTTAGAAGGAGTACTTTGATTCTGCACTTTGAAGTTCAATTGCTTTCGGGGAAGCAGTCGATGTTTTTTCGATGTTCAATAGTCAAAAGAAATTGCCATCTTTATTTTAAAGCAGAAAAAGTTTTACAAGTAAATTCATTTTTGTTTTATTTCAAGAATCGTTAATCATATTAAAATGTCATTCTGTAAAGCTAAAACAAATGAGAATTACAAACAAAAGCACAAGGGCTCAAATTTTATTGATAAGATGGAGATCAGCCAAACGCGTGATTCCAAAGAGTATTTACAAAGTTAGAAAATGGTAATTTACAGGGAAAAGGGCTACATTGAAAAATAACAACCACTATCCTTCTACCAACTTTGAATTCGGGACATCCTGAGCTTCTGTCGAAGATGACCTTGACTGGAGTTTTCTTCCGATGGATGATGTAACTGCTGCTAAGGGACTTGCCTCTGTTGAACATAGTTACTTGCCATTATCCCTAACTTTTGCCTGGATTGTACTGTGATGTTTCCAATCCACCGGGATGATTTTTTTTATTTTGTCTCTAACTTTTGCCTGGACCGCCCTTTCGGGTTTTCAATCCACCGAGACGTTTTTTTTAGGCGAAGTATTTCTTGTCTGCATCGACATTTGTAGGGTAGGCAACTTCCTCTCCGTCCATGGTTGCGAGTCTCAATGCGCCGCCTGAGAAAGCTTTCGTGACCACATAGGGGCCATCATATTTCGGGGTCCACTTGCCACGAGAATCAGTGAGAAATGATTGTATCTTTTTTAGGACAATGTCTCCTTTCCTGAAGACACGGGGACGAACCTTTTTGTCGAACGCCCTCTTCATTCTTTGTTGATACAACTGACCGTGGCATAGTGCCATTATCCTTTTTTCTTCGATCAGATTCAGTTCGTCGTGTCGACTTTGACACCATTCAGCCTCTGTAAGCTTAGCTTCCATCAATACCCGTATTGATGGGATCTCTACCTCGATGGGGAGCACTGCCTCCATGCCATACACTAGAGAGAAAGGGGTTGCCCCTGTTGAAGTGCGGACGGATGTGAGATAACCATTAAGAGCAAAAGGTAGCATCTCGTGCCAGTCTTTGTAGGTTACGACCGTCTTCTGAATAATCTTCTTGATGTTCTTGTTAGCCGCTTCTACTGCTCCGTTCATCTTTGGTCGGTAGGGAGATGAGTTATGGGGTTCGATCTTGAACTCTGTGCACAACTCTTTCACCATCTTATTGTTCAAGTTAGATCCATTATCAGTAATGATCTGGCTCAGAACACCATAACGGCAGACGATATTATTTTTGATAAATCGGACCACCACTTGTCGGGTTACATTAGCGCATGGCGCTGCTTCGACCCACTTAGTGAAGTAATCAATGGCTACCAGAATGAACTGATGTCCGTTCGAAGCTTTGGGTTCAATCATGCCAATCATGTTGATTCCCCAAATGGAAAAAGGCCATGGGGAAGAAAGAACTTTGAGATGTGTAGGCGGTACATGGATTTTGTCTGAGTATATCTGACACTTGTGACATCTCCTTATGTACTTGTAGCAGTCGGATTCCATGGTCAACCAATAGTACACTGATCTTAGAATTTTTCTCGCCATTGTGTGTCCGTTGGCATGAGTGCCAAAGGATCCTTCGTGAATTTCTTTCATCCGCATGTCTGCTTCTAGTCTGTCTACGCATCAGAGCAAGACCATGTCAAAGTTCCTCTTATAGAGAGTATCACCGCTCAGGAAGAAGCTGCTTGCTAGTCTTCTGAGGGTCTTTCTATCCTTCCTTAGTGCCCCAGGAGGGTACTCTTGTTTTTGAAGGAACCATTTGATATCGTGATACCAAGGTTTGTCGTCTATGACTGCTTCAATCGTGAAGATGTAAACGGGCCGTTCAAGGCGCATAATGTCAATTTTAGGTAGGTCATTCCATTGACATACATTAATCATGGAAGAGAGAGTGGCTAAGGCGTCAGCCATGTGATTCTCATCACGAGGGATGTGATGAAACTCGATTCTGTTGAAGAAAGGTAACAACCTTCTTGCATAATCTTTGTAAGGAATCAGTCCTGATTGGTATGTGTTCCAATCTCCTTTTATCTGATTGATAACCAAGGCTGAGTCACCATATACGTCCAAGTTTTTGATCCTTAAATCAATTGCTTCTTCGAGACCCATAATACAAGCTTCGTATTTGGCCTCGTTGTTTGTATATTTGAACGTAAGTCTGGCAGTGAAAGGAATGTGGGTACCCTGAGGGGTAACAATGATTGCCCCAATTCCGTTTCCATAATGATTAACTGCTCCGTCAAAGATAAGTCCCCACTGGGAACCTGGTTCTGGCCCTTCACTGGGTAGCGGTTCATCGCAATCTTTCATCTTTAGATACAGACATCTTTGTCTGGGAAGTCGAACCCGATTGATTCTTGATTGTCAATCGGTTGATGAGCCAAATGATCGGCTAAAATACTTCCTTTAACGGCTTTTTGAGCATGGTACTCTATGTCATATTCTGATAACAACATCTGCCAATGGGAGATTCTTCCCGTGAGAGCAGGTTTTTCAAATACATACTTGATTGGATCCATCTCAGAGACTAACCAATTAGTGTGACGAATCATGTACTGGCGCAGACATTTGGCTGCCCAAGCCAAAGCACAACAAGTTTTCTCGAGCATCGTGTACCGAGTTTCACAGTCGGTGAACTTCTTGCTTAGATAGTAAATGGCAGACTCTTTCCTTTTGGTTTCGTCTTGTTGGCCAAGTACACACCCCATTGAATCTTCCAAGATAGTTAAGTAGATGATCAGTGGCCTTCCTTCCACTGGAGGTGATAGAATCGGAGGATTCAACAGATATTCCTTAATACTGTCGAAGGCAGTTTGGCAGTCTTCTGTCCAAACGCAGTCCTGGTTCTTTTTTAGTAGTTTGAAGATCGGCGCACACGTGGCGGTCATGAGGAATATGAATCTGGAGATGTAGTTCAAACGTCCCAGGAATCCTCTAACTTGTTTTTTAGTTTTCGGAGAAGGCATTTCTTGAATGGCCTTGACCTTGTCAGGATCAACCTCAATTCCTTTCTGGCTGACGATGAACCCTAAGAGTTTCCCTGAACGGACACCGAACGTGCACTTATTGGGATTCAAGCAGAGTTTGTACTTTCTCAGCCGCTCGAATAGTTTTGACAGGTGGGTCACATGCTCCTCTTCTGTCTTGGATTTTGCAATCATATCATCGACATATACCTCGATTTCCTTGTGTATCATGTCATGAAACAGAGTAGTCATGGCCCTTTGATACGTTGCCCCGGCGTTCTTCAAACCGAACGACATTGCCTTGTAACAAAAGGTACCCCATGGGGTAATGAACGAAGTTTTCTCCACGTCTTTCGACACCATTTTGATTTGGTTATAGCCCGAGAATCCATCCATGAAGGAGAAAACTTTGAACTTTGCTGTACTGTCAAACAAGATGTCAATGTGTGGTAAAGGAAAGTCGTCCTTTGGACTAGCCTTGTTCAGATCCCTGTAATCAACACGCATTCTGACTTTTCCGTCCTTTTTCGGAATAGGTACTATGTTGGCTAACCATTGAGGATATTCAGATGTAGTGAGGAAACCCGCGTTAATCTGTTTCTGTACCTCCTCTTTGATTTTGATGGCCATGTCTGGGTGAGTCCGTCTCAACCTCTGTTTTACAGGCGGACATTCAGATCTTAACGGTAAGTGATGTTCCACGATGCTGGTATCCAACCCTGGCATATCCTGATAGGACCAAGCAAATACATAGGGGAATTCTTTGAGAAGCTTTGTCAAACTCTCTTTAGCAGTTGGACTGAGCAGTGCCCCAATCCTGATTTCTTTTCTCTCTTTTTCTAAACCTAAGTTTACCATTTCCAACGGCTCTTTATGAGGTTCAATGGACCTTTCCTCTTGTCTGAGTAATCGGGAGATCTCTTCTGGAATTTCGTTGTCAACTTCTTCTTCAGCCCCAAATACCGGGAACTCAAAGTCGGGAGAAGGCATCGGATCGTATGTTTCAACGGGGTTTAAAACAAACAATTTGCATGACGTGATGATTCGTGTTTAGAAAAGATAGATAAAATGCAAAAGTGTGTACAGTGTATTTTTTTTATTACTGCTTGTTTTTATTATTGATTTGTTCTTTAGGATTACCATTTTCTAAGAAAAAGCAAAAAGAGAGAACAACAATTAATGCAGAAATTACAGAACGACGTTATTTTATTCATGAACAAGTCGATTCTTGAAATTACAGCCCTATAAAACAAAACTCCGACACTTTGGGCAAAGCGAAGAGGGAAATTTACAGAAAGCGAGTCCTATCAAAACATCCGTTTCACCTGGGCAGGGTGAGAGGTTAAAGATGGAAATTACTTTGACTGGTGAACGACCTTCGGAACATCGACATCAACCTATTGGCGGCGAACTCCTTGGTGAATCACAAAGTCTGGCACCTTCCTTGATTTTTCTTCATAAATAACACTGATTTCTGGTGGAGCAGGATCATTGGAATCTGTCTCCCAGGCAGAGTTGTCGTAGGAGGATTCCTCTGTTGCCTTTTGCATAGCATTTGTGCTCTCAGGTGTATCTCCCCATCTAGTTGGCTGGATGTCTTCGAGTCTGATACGAGAGCTTTCAGGAGCGTTGTATTTAACCATGAAGTCAAATTTTCCACTTGGTTGTCCCAGGGTGTCCCACACTTCTTTGGAACTGGAGAAGTCATCCCTCTCGATGACGTTGACCTCAGGAAAAGCATAGTTGATGAATTCCAGTCCTGCAAACGTTGCAAATTCATCGTCATGTTGAGTAGTTTCTGAATGACCTGAGTGTTGATCCCATGACATGGTGGGGACATAGGTATTCTATTCAATGATGCTCAGCTAAGTTTCATTACTCAGTTGACTTTCTGGCCCCAAGTCTCCTGGGTAAGGCTGCCACATTGGCAGGCCATCCATCGGGCCATTGTGGTCAAAGTTGTCTTTCATCAGAGTGTCTTCCTCTAATGAATTTGGTGGAGCGCGGCATCCTTCAGGATCACAATCTCCATATATCATTTCAACATCTGACCGTGGTATTAATCTCGGACTCTGTGCGGGATAGCAAAATGGCATAGGAACCTCTTCCTGGGACATATAACCGTCCTCGTTAAGATAGGACTTCCATTCCTCCTCTGTGTCAGAGGAATCATCTTTATTGATGGTGTGCACTTCTTGAGGCACTGGGTGAAGGAAACCTCCACTGTGGAAGAAATTCTAAATGGGATGAAGACTTTCATCGGTAGCAGCTGTTTGGGTGCAGGTTGCAGAAAAACCAAGACCCTTCTTTGTTTTATTGTCAGTAGGAATGACTAGCTATCCCCATCTTGTTGTATTGGTACTCTCGACCGCTTTAATAGCATCTTTGTATGAGGAAATCGAAGTTCCTCCTCTTGATTGATTGTCCTTGCTCACCGACAATGCTTGGAACTGAGTTCCAATAACCTCCTCGGGTTCTATACCAGTAGATGATGATAAGCTACTCACGAGCAAGGCCTGCTCCCCGCAGACTGTGACGAGTTGGCCGTTCTGGATGAACTTTAGCTTTTGGTGGAGGGTTGAAGTGACCGCTCCAGCCTGATGTATCCAAGGTCTTCCTAATAAACAACTGTACGTTGCCCGGATGTCCATAACCTAGAAAGTGATTAGGAAAGTGTGAGGACTAATAGTTATAGGAAGATCAACTTCGCCGATAACCATTTTTCTGGATCCGTCGAACGCTTTGACGAAGACCTCGCTGGTTCTCATCGGAGGGCCTTTGAATGATAATTGCATCAAAGTGGACTTCGACATAACATTCAGGGCTAACCCTGTGTCTACCAGTACGCTGGCTAAAGCATCGTCCTGGCAGTTGACTGTGATATTGAGTGCCATGTTATGACGACGACCCTCTTCTGGTAATTCCTCATTACTAAATCCCAAATTATTGCAAGAAGTGATGTTAGAGACAATGCTATCGAACTGTCTGATTGTTACATCCTGTTCCACAAAGGCTTGCTCCAAGACTTTCTGTAAAGCCTCCCTGTGTGCTTCTGAATTGAGTAAAAGTGACAGCACAGAGATCTTTGAAGGAGTTTGTAATAGCTGATCAACAATGTTGTATTCACTCCTTTGGATGAGCTTCAGCATCTCATCATCATTTTTCGAACGGTCGGTATTACTGGATTGACCAACTGGTGGATTGGGAACTTCTGTCTGAGGTTTCTTTTTTTTTTATAGGTTCTCCAACCCCTCGGTTGAAGATTCGACCACTCTGTGTTACTCACCCGATGTCTGCAATATTTACGACGGAGGGTAATGGAATTTCCTTTCCATTCTCGACTGTTGTTGCACCGTATTTGTAAGGGATAACCTTAGTTGATTCATACGGTCATGGTCCCAGTAGATAGATGACTATGGGAGCCTTCTGATTTTTCCGACCATCGTAAACAATTTCGATCCGCTCCTGGTTGGGAACTCTCGATTCGTCAAGTAGAGGGATGATGGTACAAACATCCCTAGCCCTCTGATGATCAGAGATTAAGACAACGTCCTCAATTTGATCAGCGAGGTAGTCCGGTGCCCAGTTGATTGGTCCAGAACCCGGATATGGGCGAATCTCTCTACGATCCACCTGACCCTGAAGAGCTGCTCGCACAAGGTAGAACCCTTGGTTACCTTCCGAACAGACTCCACAACGTTCATAGTTGTGTGGTGGCACCTGGCCACGCCCGCTTTGAATGCAATGTAACCTCACTAGGTTAGCTTCTACAGATTGAACATCTTGACTTTAATGCTGAGTAGGATTCTTGTTATTAATACTAATTTGCTGAGTATCCTCATCCATATAGATTGGCATCCACCAGTGATTTAACAAGTGTTGAAGTGCCTCCTGGACAAGGGTACAACCTCGATCATTTTCGCAACCCGCTTTACAGCTTTGGTAATTATGTGATATCAAGAATCCGAGGCGGACCTGCTCAGCATGTAAATCTACCAGGTTGGTATTCATTAAGCGAATATCGAAGATCTGAACCATGTTAATTTGATAGGGATTTCTATCAAGGTAGTCCTGGATCCATCCAAGATCCATCTGACGCTGGAGGGCCTCTTGTACAAAAGAGCATCTCTGTTTGTTTACCGAGTAAGTCAGACAAGAACTGTAATCATGCCGCGACAGATTATGATATTGGCTTTGCCTTGAGTGCATTGCCACCAGGTTGACATTCATCGCACGGATGTCGTGGTTCTGAATGATGTTGGAATTCGTATAGGCCATGTGAACTCTACGAACTCGGTGCTCTTGGATCCATCCGAGATCCATCTGTTCCTGTAGAGCTGATTGTACCACAGAACATCCTTGATTGCTTTTAGAGCATATATCACATTGATGATAATCATGAGGTGGCACATGGCCATATTCACTCTGTCTACAATGCATCTTGACCAGATTGGTCCTTAACGAGAGTACATCATGAATTTGATAGACGTTGTTAATTTCTTTCTCAATCAGGTTGACTGCAGCTTTCTCATGTTGAGGCAGCGGGTTTGTGAGAACATTGGGATTCGTATCTTTGAAAGATAAGAGCCCGCTCCTAACAAGTTTTTGCACGTCGGATTTGAAATTGAGACAGTTCTCTATGTTATGCCCCGATCCTCCTTGATGATAAGGCCATGTCTGATCCACCTTAAACCAAAAAGGCAGATATTCCAGCACTGTGAGAGGAGACTTAGTCTGGATGTGCCCCTTAGCCAGTAGTAACGGAAATAGTTCTGCGTACAGAATTGAGTATAGGATCAAAACCCGGTGGCCGCGTTGTACGATTGTTATTGTATGGAGGACGAGCCTGCTTAAGAGGCTGTTGTGTCCTTTGCTGATTAGGTTGGCTCTCCGCAACCTGAGGTTGATACGCAGAAATAGGCGCAGGATTAATAGTAGGAGTAACAGCCGCTACTGGTTGGTACCGTCGCCTTTGCTTTCTGAGAGAGATATTCCCAATATCTTGCTCTTTTTTCTTAGGGGGAGCACTACCGTATCGCTTTGTACTACTCGATGATCCAGCGTCTTTTACCAAACGTCCTTCTTGGACGACTTCCTCAAGACGAACTCCCATACCGACCATCTCGGTGAAATCTTTGGGCGCACTGGCAACCATTCTATCATAGTAAAATGAGCTTAAGGTCTTTAAGAAGATCTTTGTCATCTCTTTTTCCTCAAGAGGTGGACAAATATGAGCGATAATTTCACGTCATCTCTAAGCGTACTCCTTAAAGGTTTCCTTGTCCTTTTGTGACATCGATCTGAGTTGATCTCTGTCTGGTGCCATGTCTAGATTGTATTTATATTGTTGGATGAAGGCAGTGCTAAGATCTCTGAAAGTGCTAATCGTGGCACGGTTTAAACCCATGTACCATTTGAGTGCGGCACCGGTTAAACTATCCTGAAAGTAGTGAATCAGTAGGTCCTGATTCTCCGTCTGAGCTGACATTCACTGAGCGTACATCACCAGATGGCTCTGAGGGCAAGAGTTACCCCTGTATTTTTCAAAGTCGGGCACTTGGAACTTGTGCGGAACTTTCACATTGGGGACCAAGCAGAGGTCTGCGGCGTCCTTTCCAAATAAATCCTGACCGCGAATGGCTTGCAGTTCCTTCTGCATTTCCAGGAACTGTTCTTGGAACTCATCCATTCGGTCAAACATAGTTTCCTTCTTACCAGAAGGGATCGGTGGAATCTGTCCTTCCGGGACAGTGTGCACCACAGGGGGTGGTACCGTGACTAGGGCAGTGAATCTTGGCGTTTCTCGAAGTTTGTAACCTTCAGGAGTCTTCAATATGCCTCTGGCATCTTCGCTTTCCCGAAGTTTGTAACCTTCAGGCCCTGCGGCTTCAGTTATGATTCCCTGATCTTCAGTGATCGGCAGAATATATCCTTCTGGGATATAGTTAACAGGCATACCCCAGGGATGATCTTTCGGCATTTGATACCTAGGATCATACTTCTCCACTATGGGCATTGAGGTGATCTCTGAGATCACAGTCCTTTGTAGCTGAGCTTTTGCCATGGCTTGCATGTCGTTACGAAGCTTTCTCATATCCTCTCTCAGAGCGTCGATCTCTTCTTTCAACTCTCTGTTTTCTTCCTCAAGATCATCCATCTTTTTCTGACGATTGGCCCGAGTATTGTACGAATGAGACAGTTTGACTCTAGAACCGAGACACAAACGTGAGATTCGTAGGTAAGAAGAATACGCGATGTGAGAATGATGAATGCAATGATTATATTAATTGCTTTTTGGTTTAATCAAAATAAACTTCGACAATTAGATTGCAAATATCAAATAGTGGGGAAACCCTTTTTTATTGAATTCAAAGGATTACAGAAATGGAAATACAGTAGATTACAAGGTACAGAAACAGAAACCTAAGCTAAAGGGTCTCGAGTCCTCTCTGAAGAGATATCGGGTGCTAACTCTGGTACTTTCCTTTTCTTTGACCGGGGCTCTTGAGCCATTGTCGGGTTGTCATTCCTTTGCCAGGTGAAAGGAGTGAGCAAATTCCTTTGGTCATCTTGATTCTCTACAGCATGCTGCTCCAAAATTTCAATCAGAGCGTCCTTATCTTTCAGTAGTTGCTGTATTTTGATGCATTCCACATTGAGGATGTGGTACTTGTTCTTCCAAGACCTCCTCTCCTGCTGGACTTTGTTAAGAGTAACCAGGAGCTTTTCCGTTTCGGTCATGAAGTACATGACAGATTCCCTTGGCGGAAGAACTCCGTGACGAGGATAAGGCATTTTTAGCTTGAGAGTTCTAGTTTGCACCCAGTGGAGATAAGGCTCCACCGAGACACAATCGGGTTTTCCTAGAGACTCTCGTCCTTTCTTATGAACATGTTTCCAAGCATGCATTATTTTCGTCTTTAGTGCTATGTCATTTTCTCCTTCCTTGAAGAAAAGACCTTCCAGATGAGCATTCCGTGGGACATGCCTCATTGGGTATCCAAATTGACGATGAACCAATATCGGATGGTAGTTGATTCCTCCCTTAGTTCCTATAAGGGGTACGTTGGGGAAGTTTCCACAACGATCAATGATCCTTATTCCATCATAAATCCTATTGCACCAATCAATGTCAGAGTTGGTGAGAGACATGATTTTCTGCGACCAGCGTAAGGCACTCTTATGATCCCAAAAAGCAGCAGATTTAGGCAAATGGGAGATAAACCATTTGTAAAGCAAAGGTACACAACATGTGATCTCCCCTCCGCTGTACATATTTCCTAAGTGTACAGAATGATACGCATCCGCGAGCAAAGTTGGCACAGGGTTTCCAATGAGAAAAACCTCAATGGCGTTGATATCGACGAAGTTATTAATGTTGGGCAACAGAAATAATCCGTAGGTGAGTAAAACAAAGATGCTTTCAAAAGCAGCAACGTTCCCGATACTGGCGAAGTACATGGCTTTCTTTGTCAAGAACTGGGCTGGAAAACCTTGTATGCCACCCTTAGTGGTCATGTGAGTCCTGACCTCAGACTCATCCAAATGAATTGCTCTTGCAATGGTCTGATTCTTTGGAATTTCTTCCAGTACAGAAAATGGAGCTCGATCAGTAATGTGTAGATTAGTCAGGTGAGAGTACTCCTCCAGCGTTGGTGCTAATTGGTAATCCGGGAATGTAAAACAGTGATAAACCGGATCATAGAACTGAACGAGTGCATCCATGATTCCTTCAATCGCATGGATTCTTAGCAGAGGTAGCAGACCTCCGTACTTGGCTCTGAATGCCTCTTGGTTTGTGATCATCCTCGCCAAACCTCTTAAATCCTCTAGTTTTGGAACCTTGAAGATGTACTTATGAGTTCTGCTTCTACCAAAATCCATTGGCGTAATCCTTTTCTCTGATATTTGCAATCACATTCTTAGTTTAATTTGAAAAAACAGAGAGAGTAGAAGAGAAAATTTTTCTTTGTTTTAATGTTTTTTAGATGAATGCATGAATGCAGCACACAAAAACATAGAAAAAACATGGGGTCAAAGGGTCGGTGTCATGGAGTCAAGGCTCTACCCATCCCAAAGGTTTACTAGTGATTTTTGTACCTGTCTCTCTTCATCATTAACTCTTGTCAAGAAAACACCAGTGGGCCAGGAGTCGTGCTAGGTGGTGTTTTTTTAAGATTCCTCAGAAGAAGGTGGCATCGCATGACAACTATTTCCGATAGCCTCTGCGCCACTAAAGGGGTTTTTCCTAGGTGTATACTCAATCTTTCCACATGGGGCATCACACGCATTCCCATTAGTGGAAAAATAAACACACATATCATTTAGGAAAAGCAGTATATATATTTGTCCTAATGTCCTAGACTTTTAAAGCTATGAATCCTACGTTCCTGACAGATAATGGCTCCCCGACGGAAACGCCATTATGTGGTTTCGACACAAGAGATGAAAAGAAAGAAGAAAATAGAGAGGGGCCCCACGGTGGGCGCCGTTTTTCTGTAGCGAGCGATTTTGGACGTGGTTCTTAAGCACTGTCGCTCCTTGGGGTTACTACAGGTCGATTCATTTTTTATCCTATTAAAGCTGATGAAGGAAGGGAAATAGATGTCTCCAATTAACCCTGCTTGCATACTGAGTTTAAACAGCGGTCTATTAGGTTACGGATGCTATGTGATAGTGGGGCCTCTCTCATGTTTAATTTGACAGAATGACGGATTTATTCTATGGACAGGAAGTTAGGACTGATGTTTTTCAATTGATATGGGATTTAGGATTTTTGTTTAGTGTGCTCGCTAAGATTTTTCTTTCAATCTTATGCCTACGTATTCCCGTTTTTTCGAAACAGGGAAATCAGAGCGATCGTAGTTCCTCCTATTCTATGGGAGGAAATGGTGTTTTGGTGTCTTGTTTGAAGCCTAAGACGTGAAACGAAAAAGGTGATTTGTATCTTGTTCAAAGCCCAAGATGTGAAGCTGAAAGGTCTTTTTGTATCTTATTCAAAGCCCAAGATGTGAAGCTAAAAGGTGTTATCTTTAGAGAGAATTTGTCATCTCTAAAGAGGGTCTGTTTGTCACAACTGTTTATAAAGGAGAATTACTTTAACCGGGATATGTGAATCCGGCAATGCCATAATTTCCTTTATAGGGGATTTCCAACCTGAAGGAGAAGACTTTAACTCAGTGTAGAGCAATGTTATCTTTCCTTATAAATTTTTCATGCTAAAAGAGGGACAGTGGCATGGATGTAAATAATCCAGAGGCTTGCCGCTTACAGTGATTAGATGAAGGGGAAGGAGTTGTTGATGTTTGTGTACTGTGAACGAGGCACAACTTTAATGCTAAAAGGTTGATTGACTCAACCAGTGGTTTTTGTAAGTTCTGAGTTGGCAGCATTTTTTACAAAACATGTTGCTCAGGAAAATGTCATGAAGAATGTCTTGACATAAGAGTAGAACATCACTGCAGGATGTGTTAATGTCAGAACAAATGATGATCTATAACAAGTGGTACAAGATGTCAGATCAGAAGTCTTGACATGGTTGCTCAGACATCACTACAGATGCTGAACCTGATGTTGAAACATCTTCAACTATCATGACAGTATTGATGTCATGTGTTACAATAGATGTCATGACATCTGGGTCCAGTACAGCAGGTTGTGGAAATGTCAAGTGAGATGTCTTGACATGTTGTGTTGCACCTAACTAGTATGAGTGTATGGCTGTAATGGTGTGACATGTTGAAGGAGATGGCATGACATCTTAGTTGGGTATAGCAGGTGTTGTTAATGATGTCATGTGTCTGATGTCTTAACATTGAGTCATAACATTAGTAAATATTAAGGTGTTGAAGAGTTAAAGTGCTGAAGAGTGATGTCACATGCGATGTCTTGACATCACTATACCAGAACATTAAAACATCAGGTTGTGATGTTTTTAGGGCTGCGCGCATTAGTTTGATTTGAGGAGATCTGTTAGTTAGATTGGATGCGAATTTCTTGGTGAAGATATATTCTGGTGCAATTATATTTAGAGCAGATCTTGTTGCTATTTTCATGCAAAAAGATATGGAGAATAATTAGATTTAATTATGAAGATTTGATTGAAGATTTGATTGAAGATTTAATTGAAGATCTATTTAGTAGCAGAATCTTTTGCAGATTTGGAGCAGAAGATTGGTGGTGATTTGAAGGCCCAAATCCAGTTGGGTATAGGTTATAAATAGGGTCTTTGTAACCTAGAAAAAAAAAAGAGAAGCCAGCCATCATGTAGATTGTTAGGGCTGTGTTGGTTGATGAACCACCCGGTTTGTGGGATGGTCATCGTGTTTATCTCGAAGCCTATAGGTAAGAGATGTATTGTTCTTGGAGGAAGCTGTTAAGCAACTCTAAGTATTGTTCTTAGTCATGTGTGTCATGTCTAGGTATTGTCATGGAAGTGTGTCTTCTACTTTTTTGTGATTGAAGAGTTTTTGGAAATCAAGCTGTTGATGCAGTGACTGAGATGTTAACTGCTAGACATTATTGTGATGATTGGGAGTGAGATGGAGTCTCTTATCTAAGGAGGACTTAGATAGAAGGGTCATTGGGTAGTGTTTAAATTAGGTAGATTGTCAACTGGTTTGTTGAGTCTGTAATTTGATACTACTAATAGTGGACTTCCTTTCTGGCTTGGTATACCCCCAGATGTAGGTTGTTAGACCGAACTGGGTGAACAATCCTTGTGTGTTATTCAATGCTTTTATTGTCTTGCTCATACTACAGATATTGATGTTGTTACATCACACTTAACATCACATATCTGATACCAGAATTTCAATTGGTATCAGAGCAGGCATCCTGTCTGTTTCTGGATGAGATCTAGGGAAGATACTTTCTGATTCATGAGCAAGGAAGATAGTTTTGCTGAGTTATGGACTAGGTCAGTTCATATAGTTGTTTGTTTGATCCCTTGAAGTGAAGGGTGGACTATTCATGACAGAGTATGTATTGGACCTGTCTGTTATTATCAGGTGTGTAGCTTTGGTGGAGAACTGTTGTTGAGGAGTTGTTGTGTGTTCCGCTGCAAGGTATCTGATGTAACCCTGGTTGTTTCTTGTGTCTCTGGTGGTGAGACTTTAGGAAGGTATTCTCTTAGAAAGACTTTAGAGTTTGGTCTCCTCAGCAGAAGAAGAATATATTTCAAATCAGGTATTGAAGACCAATCTGTCCAGAACATTGATGATGAAAGAAGAGGGTGGAGCCAAAGCAAAAGAGTATCACTGTCAAATCTTTCATGCGGGAGTGAAGATCTTTTTAAGTTATCTCTTAAGCGTATTTATGGTGACCTAATTAGGAGATCTTCCTGGTTATGGTGTCCAATGTAGTTCTGGTATATCTGAAGATGAATTCTCTTGTGAAGATACATGAACTGGAGGAAGTTTTATCAAGAGAGAAGCTGAGCTTAATATGTCAATTCTAATGTCTCGACATCGCGCTACACATCAGCAGTTTATGGTAAATGCTAAGTCAAAGACCTTTTAGATTGTAGCTGTTTTGAAGGATCACTGAAGCTATGAAGTTGAACAATTTTTGAGATGCTGTTCATAATGTCATAGCATTTCAGTTGGAGCTGGTTGAAGAAAAGGTAGTTATCTTGATAGCAAAAGAGAAGGAAATGATCCTTGTTTAAACTAAAATGTCTGAGGACAATTTTATAGGGAAAATGCTTCCAAGAGTTTGTGTGTAAGTCAGCCTGTGGTCAATTGGTGTTTGCATGAGCTCTTTCAGTTTTGTGGCTTGAAGGATTGGAAGTAGCAAATTGTCTATGGCTTGTTTATGCAGAAATATGGCAGTTATCACTCTTAAGTTAGACAAGAGGTCTGAACCTTGTGCTTATAAGAAGAAGCTTCTGGAAGAGTGTGTTATGCAAGTTACTGTAGTTTTGTTGGTCTGATCTTGGAAGTTGATTAGATGTTGATATGTTCTCGTGTGTTCGCTGCAAGAGTTATGTGTGGATTACTATGTTCTTTGCTCAGGGTGGAGTAAAAGATCAAGACACTGACCTAACCTGGAAGGCTTTTGTGGTATGAATGGTTGTGAAGGTCGAGGATAAGTGGCAGTTATCTCTGGCTTTCTACTGACGGCTCTACTAAGGGAAGTGACTTTCTTTAGTATTGCTATGGGGTACTCTTGGACTACTTATTTTCTGAAGATTCAGATGTGGTAGGTTTGAAGTCTTTGGAGTTTCTAAGCAGGATGGAGGTTGTCTACTCAAACTTGATTGTTGAATCAAGTCTATGAGAGCATGGAAATCTGTTTCTGCAAAGGGAGGAGGTTCTTCTGAGTGGCAGAAGGTAGAGCTGAATTCAACAGTTGGATGACATAATGTTCTGATATCTAGCTTAACATCAGGAGTCTCAGATGGTGATGTGGCACATCCGCTAATGATAGGGTGATCTACAGGAATGGACAATAGTATGCTTCAAAAAGATCGTTCTCATGGCAGTTTGCGGGAGCTTCAGGAAGGAGAAGATGTTACATGACCATGGCTTAGGGAGTCTAAGTGTGTTTGCTTTTGAGCAAGTGGAACATGTGACTTGAAGATCAAGTTTCCTTGGTGGATCAAGATATCTTTGTGAGAGTTCTGACAAACCTGAAAAAGGTCAAAATGTGGCATTTGGTTGTTTTCATATGAGGATTCATGAATGAGGTGATCAAACTGTGGCATTTGGTTGATCTCAGAAATGGATTCGAAGAATCAAGATAATCAGAGTGTGGCAGCTGGTTATTATTAAGGATTGTCTTGGAACAAGTTACTCTTGGGTAGAAGGGTGATGAGTTGAAGACTCAAGGAGATTATTCTTCTTGAAGGTGGATGAGAGTTTAATTCTCTAGTTCTTTGGATTACTATGCAATAGTAAGTCCAGTTGTTGGAGCATATCAAGAATCATGGTGATGGTATCTTGGTGTGTGGCAAATGTTCTAACTTGTGTTGGGACATTATCTGGTTGAATATCCTTGGTGAAGGATGATTTTGTTGTGGTTCTGAAGCTTGGTGCATACATTATTCCTAAGGAGCGTCTACATAGTCATACAGGAGAATGATGAAGTAGAAGGTCTGCCTTGGATGGAGAATGTAGAGAAGACTGAAGTAGATCAGGTATTGATTGATTGGAAGATGAAGAGTATGATAGGGAATGACTGCCTTTGGAGAAAGGGACAATGGTACCAAAATGCATGTGCTCAGCCAGTGTGCTCAAATGTTCATCTTCATCTAGAGCATTAGTTAACCATGACTGAGGGAGTAATTGTCTATGGATTTTGCTGCTAAGGTACATATATTGTGAAGATTGCATGCTGATCAAGATTGTGAAGATTGGTTGAATCTTATGAGGATATAATGTCAGATAACATGTTATGACATTAGGCTATTGGATGACATGTTGGTGTGGACATGAATGGTTCTAGCCATGTGGAGCTAATTGTTTGAATCATATACGCACATGCTTCTGAGGAGAAGTCTGAAGGACAACTTTGGTTGTGTATGGGAGAATTTATTTTTCTCTGCAGATTTTGGAAGAGCTTTGTGAGGGTCCTTGTTGATGGGAGATGTCACACTTGTCTTGGTGTGTGTAAGACGAGTTTATTTAGAGTTCAGTGGAAGGCATTGTGTGTGTGCTTCAGAACTTGTGGATGATTGTGTGAAGCATTCCTGACTTGATGAATGAAGACTATGTCTGGATTTTCCAAATATTATGATATACTGGTCAAGGAGCACCATGTGTGAAATATAATGGGAGAACTTCTGTCTGTACTAGTGTGGTACTTGGATTGTTTGAGGATTAAGCATTATGTGAATGCGTTCAGCAGGTGTGTTGAACAGAGGGTGAGCTCTTGAAGACATGAAGATGAGTCTTATGTTTTCCATTTATTTAAGGTTTTCTTCTTGTAAAGAAGCACATGTTGTCCTTGATAGGGGAGAGTGTTACAATTTTGTGTAGCTGGAATTGTGGGGTTAAGGGGGAGCAGTGTTCTTATTGGTGTTCTAGCTGGTGCATGTCGTTTGTTTGGTTTGCTTCTATTATGACTAAAAAGGGGGAGAATTAAGAAACATCAGGTGTCCCTTGGTTGAGGAGGACCTGGATGGGTGTTCAAAGAAGAAGTGTTTAGCCAAAATATGCCAAAGGGGGAGATTGATAGTTCTGCAGTTTTTGGTGATTGATATATGCTTAAAAAGATGTTCTGACTTTTGTTTTCTGCGGCTTCATTTTCCTTTAATATGATATGTATGATCAAATTATGTTTTGGCCAAAAATTTGCCAAAGGGGGAGATTGTAAGCTCGGAGTTGGCAGCAATTTTTGCAAAACATGTTGCTCAGGAAAATGTTATGAAGAATGTCTTGACATAAGAGTAGAACATCACTGCAGGATGTGTTAATGTCAGAACAGATGATGATCTTAACAAGTGGTACAAGATGTCAGATCAGAACTCCTGACATGGTTGCTCAGACATCACTACATATGCTGAACCTGATGGTGAAACATCTTCAACTGTCATGACAGTATTGCTGTCATGTGTTACAACAGATGTCATGACATCTGGGTCCAGTACAGCAGGTTGTGGAAATGTCAAGTGAGATGTCTTGACATGTTGTGCTGCACCTAACTAGTATGAGTGCATGGTTGTAATGGTGTGACATGTTGAAGGAGATGGCATGACATCTTAGTTGGGTATAGCAGGTGTTGTTAATGATGTCATGTGTCTGATGTCTTAACATTGAGTCATAACATTAGTAAATGTTAAGGTGTTGAAGAGATAAAGTGCTGAAGAGTGATGTCACATGCGATGTCTTGACATCACTATACCAGAACATTAAAACATCAGGTTGTGATGTTTTTAGGGCTGCGCGCATTAGTTTGATTTGAGGAGATCTGTTAGTTAGATTGGATGTGAATTTCTTGGTGAAGATATATTCTGGTGCAATCATATTTAGAGCAGATCTTGTTGCTATTTTCATGCAAAAATATATGGAGAATAATTAGATTTAATTATGAAGATTTGATTGAAGATTTGATTGAAGATTTAATTGAAGATCTATTTAGTAGCAGAATCTTTTGCAGATTTGGAGCAGAAGATTGGTGGTGATTTGGTGGCCCAAATCCAGTTGGGTATAGGTTATAAATAGGGTCTTTGTAACCTAGAAAAAAAAAGAGAAGCCAGCCATCATGTAGATTGTTAGGGTTGTGTTGGTTGATGAACCACCCGGTTTGTGGGATGGTCATCGTGTTTATCTCGAAGCCTGTAGGTAAGAGATGTATTGTTCTTGGAGGAAGCTGTTAAGCAACTCTAAGTATTATTCTTAGTCATGTGTGTCATGTCTAGGTATTGTCATGGAAGTGTGTCTTCTACTTTTCTGTGATTGAAGAGTTTTTGGAAATCAAGTTGTTGATGCAGTGACTAAGATGTTGACTGCTAGACATCATTGCGATGATTGGGATGAGATGGAGTCTCTTATCTAAGGAGGACTTAGATAGAAGGGTCATTGGGTAGTGTTTAAATTAGGTAGATTGTCAACTGGTTTATTGAGTCTGTAATTTGATAATGCTAATAGTGGACTTCCTTCCTGGCTTGGTATGCCCCCAGATGTAGGTTGTTAGACCGAACTGGGTGAACAATCCTTGTGTGTTATTCAGTGCTTTTATTTTCTTGCTCATACTGCAGATATTGATGTTGTGACATCAAACTTAACATCACATATCTGATACCAGAATTTCAGTTTTCTTATACAAAGCCTAAGAGGAGGCTATTGGCCCAACAAGAGGGAGTTTTTATGTGTCTCGTACGAAGCTCGAGAGAGAGAGAGGCTAAAAGGGTTGACTTAACAGGAGAATCTTTTATACTCAACAAGAGAGTGTTTTTGTATCTCGTACGAAGCCCAGGATGAAGGCTAAAAAAAGAGATTGGCTCAACAAGAGAGCCTATGTATCTCGTACGAAGCCCGAGATGGAGGCAAAATGGTTCTATTTCAGTTGAGTGACAGGTCCAGTATGTTGGTTAAGAGAAAATCAGTTCTTATATGAGTAACACTGTACTCATGGGTTTGATATGAGAATCGGGATTGTTTCCTGTTCTTTAAGGAAACGAGGAACCCAAAGGGTATTGAGACTGTCCAAGTCTGCGGGTTTCTTCCTATTTTTGAAAGGGACTTGAGAATGTCTTTAAGACTCAAGAAAATTAGACTGTCCAAGTCTAGAGTTTTATCTTTTGTACTATGCTTAAAGAAACAGTAGTAGATTCTTGGAAAGACTATTCTATTAAGATGACTGATTTCTGTTCCTATACCTTTAGGAGGTCGTCGGGACAATTTGTACGAAGCCCAAGAGGAGGCTGGAAACTTTTAAGTAGCCAGGAAGTCCTTGTACGAAGCCCAAGAGGAGGCTCTCTTCCCGAAGGAAGAATCCTTATACGAAGCCTAAGAGGAGGCTGTGAATACTTCTAAGAAGCCGTAGGGTCCTTGTACAACACCCAAGAGGAGGCGGGATGCTTTTTAGGAAGCCTGTGGGTCCTTGTACAATGCCCAAGCGGAGGCCGATGCTTTTAAGAAGCCCGTGGGTCCCCAAACCCCGAGAAATTCAAGACAGGCTATTCACAGAGAATAGATCGAGCCAGGAAAGTTCGAGAATTTGGAAGAAACTCAAGAGATACAATTCACGGAGAAGAGATCATCTCTGGGGAGTAGAGTTTCTTGACAATTCCTAAGGAGGACAGCCGAAGAGAAGACTGTATCTGGTACTCCTATGGGGATCTAGTTTTGTCTATTTCTACGAATAATCAAAACGGCTTCACCTAGTGGTAGACGTAGTTGCCGGGGAAACTCTAAATATCTATACTATTATTACACAGTTGATATGAGTTTATGAAAGAAGACTTACAGCGAAACAGCCCCACAATACAGTTATATGTATATGAAAGCGGTAAATGAAAGCGTATAAACACTTACTCGGTTGTAGAGCTTCCATACTGTATTGTTAGTTGTTCAACAAAGAAAGATTGAAAACAGCAGTATATTTCAAAATCAAAGGAGAAAGTGCTTTGAAAAAGATGTTGGGGCTTACCGCTCGAGGAGAGGCCCAGATGATTTTTCGTTTGAAATGGCGATCACGCCGAGATTTTCCTTTAACGCAAAGGGGCTTATACAATATCTGAGGCCCAAAGTTGTTTTGGTTAAAAGGGGATTGGGTCTTACACTCTATTAGAGGCCCAAAAGGTTTTGAATGGGTCTTATAGCTCAAGGAGAGGCCCAGTTGATTTTTTCTTAAAAGGCGACGATCGCGCCGTTTACTTGTACAGAGGGACTTATACAATAAGTGAGGCCCAAAATTTTTTGTACAAAGGGGGTTTTGGATCTTACACTCTCTCAAGAGGCCCAAAAGGTTTTAAAAAAAGTTGTGAGGGTTGAATTAATCAAAAACCCTAATTTATTTCCAAAATGTGTTTTAATTGAATAAAAATTCAATTAAAATGATCAAAAATTGTTTAACATGTGGGAAACAAATTATGATCTTGGATTAATGCTTCAAAAATCATGTTTTGCCCTACAAAATGATTAGAAGTCAATAAAATTTACAAAATCAAGAGGGAAAAAATATTTTAAATGTCAAAAACAATTAAAATATTAATTCTTTGCAAAAATATCAATTATATGAAATAAATAATATTTTTGGGATTTTTTGGTAAAATAAAATATTTTAACATTTTTATGAATTATTAAAAAAAGAATCAACTCAAAATCATTAAAACTCAGAGAGAAATTAATTTTGAATCAATTAAATAAAATCACAAAATTCAAATATTTGAATTTGAGAGAAATGGTGCCAAGAACAGCTGAAGAACACACATGTTTTTCAGCTTTGACCAGATTTGCATTTTCTATCCAATCTCACTGAATACTTGATTATATCATGCAATCCACATATCAATACGCTCGTCTCAACCTCACGATCATGTTTATGACAATTAATTTCATTTAAATTAAGCATAAAACAAGAAATCACGACAAATCTTCAAGAACCCTAATTTCTGCATGAAGGTTGGGATTTTTGATACACGATTCAAACAAAGCAATTAATTGAGGGGAAACATTCCATGCATGATTATGAACATTTGGCAAAAGTATTGTGCGAGGAAATATGCATAGATTGAGAGATAGCCAAGTTTAGGCTTACCTCTAGGTCGTGACAGCAAGTTCAAAATGATTTCTGAGTAGGAGGTGTTACAGATGAGTTGTGATGATCTGAACAGCTCCCTACACCCTATGGAGTGTGTTTGAATGCTTGGACTTGATGGAAATTGGCTGGATCACTTCATGGCATCTCAACTGCAACTTGGTTAAAACCTTGAGCAATTGATTGGTGATTCTGAGAAATCAGTGTTCCAGGTGTTGTTTAATTGTTTGATCAGCTCACATATGATGTATGTGAGGTGTGTGTGTGATTGGTTTGGTTGGAAAAGCTCTCAAACTCAAAACCCGATAGTGACTTGCCTTAGAAGGCAAAATTGGAGTGAAAGAAGAGATTTTGAGGAAAACATCTGTTTGATGGCTTTGGTGTACTCAAACTGATCACAATTGAGCTCTATTTATAGTAGAGCAAGTTTGTTTTGCAAGGAATAGTGAATGGCAACTGCTGAGTAGGGTTGGCCAATGTTGGAAAATGAAAATCCAAGTCCCCTCTAGCCATTGACTAGAGGTTAGAGCAGAGAGCTTTGGTTCCCTTGGTCTTGGATAAGTCTTGACTGAATTCAGTTGCCAATAGCTCAGTCCATGCCACCTTCGTGCTTCCATTGAATGCTCCAATCCAAAATTGGAGTCTTGTCCCTATTTTAGGCAATTCTAGGTTTGGCATGCTATTTCTTGTTCCAAAGACTTTGGAGGCTTGGCTCAATGATTGTCCCCTTTAGATTCAATCCTCAGATGTGTCCAAAGTGATGACAAGGCTTGGAATTGGCTGATTTTGGAAAATCGACCAAAAGTACAAAAATCTGCCTTGCTTTGGCAGATTTCAGCAAGGCATCTTGCCAATGTCATATCTCATGGCTCAAGTTGAATTTGGTGATGTTCTTGGTCAGTTTGGAAAGCCCTTATATGATACAACAACTATTTGATCATATTTGGTTTTGATACTCTTTGGATCCAAGTGAAAAATGTCCCTACATTTGGAAAAAAGTAAGGCAAATTCTGACTTAGTGAAATTTTCACTAAGTGTTGGAACAAAGTGACTTTTCTTGATTTTGATCACTCCATAACTCAAAATCCATGAGGAATTTGGACATAGATCAGTATGAAGCTTTTGTAGAGGGCAATGAGATCTATAAATCAAGCTTTGGATGGGGAAAAATGGCTTTGTGGTTTAGGAGTTATGATCCTCCAAAGTTGGTACCTTTGTCACTTTATTTCATAACTTAGAAAATTTTCTAAGTTTTTATGGTTACCCCTTTTACAAGTTATCCCACTTTCCTTGATTTTTCTTGATGAATGATGATTCAAATCATACATTAACATCAATTTAGGGTTAAAAATCCAATTTTGTGAAAAATCTGAAAAAGTCAAAGTTGACTTTTGTGCACAGTTGACTTTTTGTCAGATGAATTCCAAACTGTGCAATTCTTCAGGAAATCATGTCCTTGACCTAAATCAAACTTTATGGACATGTTCCCTAGGTGTTATAGGGTATATTGAATCATGTCCTAGGGTTTGGGAGCATGTCCTGGTCAATAGTCAAAGCTACAGTTGACTTTTCTTGCAAAACCCTAACTGTGGTTCAGATGAAATTGAAACTTGTTGCTCAAGCTTCTTGGAATAATCCATTGTTCCAAATGGATCAATATGGTATATTAGAGACCCTCAAATCATGTCTTGAGGTCTTGGTTCATGATTTGTCCCAAAAGCCAACTTAGGGGTGAATTTGGTCAAGAAATCCTAATTCCTGATTTTTTATGTATGCATCCCTTGAGGCAAAATTGACTTGATGATTGGGTCCATGAGGTTCCATGGAGTATATTAGGTTATGTTTTGGATCATTGGCTCATGCCCAGAGGAAAATTTCCATCTGGAGGCCTTGGTCGACCAAAACCCTAATTTGGTGACACTGGCGATCTTGAAGCTTGATCCATTTAGAAGGGAGCAACCTTGTGCTTAATCCTTGAAGTGGGAGTCCTCTTGATCCATTATGGATGTTTGAGAGGTTAGACAAGTTGAAGATCATGTCATTCCTTGATTGACCCTTTGTCTAAGCACTCAGAGAGGGCTTGAAACCCTAATTTTGATCGTGGTGAATGCTCAACAATTCCTTGAGGAGATTGATGAGCCACAAAGGTACATCCATATTGTGATGATGATTTGCACAATGATGGAAAATCTTAGTGGTCAAAATTTAGGGTATGACAGTGACTTCACCGAGATGGTAGGCATGGGAGTTCGTCTTGAGGAAGCGGTCCGAGAAGGATGCCTAGTTAAAGACGCTGGATCATTAAGTAGTACAAAACGAAACGGTAGTGCTCTCCCTAAGAAAAAAGAGCAAGATATTGGAAATATCTCTCTCAAAAAGCAAAGGCGACGAAATTAACCAGTAGCAGCTATAACTCCTGCTATCAACCCGGCGCCTGTTCCTACGTATCAACCTCAGGTTGCGCAGAGCCAACCTAATCAATAGCAATTTCAGCAAAGGACACAACAGTCTCTTCAGTAGACTCGTCCTCCATACAACAACAACCGTACAACACGACCACCAGGGTTTGACCCTATACCCATGTTGTACACCGAACTGTTTCCATTACTACTGGTCAAGGGGCACGTCCAAACTAAGTCTCCTCTTACAGTACCTGAAAATCCGCCTTTTTGGTTCAAAACGGATCAGACTTGTCCTTACCATCAAGGAGGACCAGGGCATAACATAGAGAACTGTCTCAGTTTCAAATCCGATGTGCAAAAGCTTATTAGGATAGGGGTCTTATCTTTCAAGGATACGAATCCTAATGTTCTCACAAACCCGCTGCCTCAACATGAGAAAGCTGTAGTCAATTTGATAGAGAGAGAGTCTAACAACATCTATCAAATTCATGATGTACTCTTATTAAGGGCCAATTTGGTCAAGATACATTATAGACAGAGCGGATATGGCCATGTGGCACCTCATAATTATCACTAGTGTGATATGTGCTCTAAGAACAATCAGGGATGTTCTATTGTGCAATCAGCTCTACAGGAACAATTGGATCTCGTATGGATCCAAGAGCATAGAGTTCGTGGAGTCAGCATGACCTATACGAATTCCAACATCATTTAGAGCCACGACATCCGTACAATGAATGTCAACTTGGTGGCGATGCACTCAAGGCAAAGCCAGTATCATAATCTGCCGCGGCACGATTACAATTCCTGCCTGACTTGCTCGGTAAATAAATAGGGATGCTCTTTTGTACAAGAGGCCCTCCAGTATCAGATGGATCTTGGATGGATCCAGGACTACCATGATAGAAATCCTTATCAGATCAACATGGTTCAAATCTTTGATATTCATTTGATGAATACCAACTTGGTGGAGTTACACGCCAGGCAAGTCCAACTTGGTTTTCTCACTTTGCATGATTACCAGAACTGTAAAGGATGTTGTGAGAGTAACCAAGGGTGCACTCTCATTCAAAGAACTTTACAACACTTGTTAAACCACTGGTGGCTTCCAATCTATATGGATGAAGACACGCAACAAATCAGTGTGGTTTATGGGAACCCTACTCGGCATCGAAGTCAGGATGTCCGATCTACGGAAACAGATCTAGTGAGGTTACACTGCATTCAAAGCGGGCGTGGCCAGGTGCCACCACAAAACTTTGAACGTTGTAGAGTCTATTTGGAAAATAACCAAGGATGCTACCTCGTGCAAGCAGCCCTTCAAGGTAAGTTGGATCGCAAGGAGATTCACCCATACCTAGCTTCGGGGTCCGTTGACTGGACGCCGGACTACTTCGCAGATCAAATCAGAGACGTTGTTGTAATCTCTAACCCTGAGAGGAACAAGGATGTTTGTGCCATCATCCCTCTACTGGACGAATCAAAGGCCTTATCAAGGAACTGATTGAAGTCACTTACGACAGTCAGAAAAATCAGAAGGCTCCTGTAGTTATCTATCTGCCAGGACCGTTACCGTATGAATCAGCTAAGGCGATCCCTTACAAATATGATGCAACAATAATTGAGAATGGAAAGGAAATTCCATTGCCCTCCGTCGTGAATATTGCAGACATCAGTCGAGTAACACGGAGCGGTCGAATCTTCAACCGAGGGGTTGGAGAGCCTAACAAAGAAAAGGAACTTCCGACAGAAGCTCCTGATCCACCAGTCAGTTAATCCAGTAATTCCGACCTTTCAAAGAACGACGATGAGATGCTGAAGCTCATCCAAAGGAGTGAATATAACATTGTTGACCAACTGTTATAAACTCCTTCAAAGATCTCAGTGCTATCACTTTTACTCAGTTCTAAAGCCCACAGAGAGGGTCTACAGAAAGTCTTAGAGCAGGCCTTTGTGGAACAGGATGTGTCAATACGACAGTTCGATAACATCATCTCTAACACCACTTCCTGTAACAACTTAAGATTAAGTGATGAGGATTTGCCAGAGGGGGGAAAAAGCCACAACATGGCGCTCAATATCACAGTTAACTGCCAGGACGATGCATTAGCTTGCGTACTGGTAGACACAGGATAGGCCATCAACGTTATGCCGAAGTCCACTTTAATGCAACATTCATTCAAAGGACCCCCGATGAGGGGTAATGAGGTCATCGTCAAAGCATTTGATGGGTCTCGGAAAGCAGTTATCGGCGAAGTCGACCTTCCCATAACTATTGGTCCTCACACTTTCCTAATCACTTTCCAGGTCATGGACGTCCTGGCAGCGTACAGCTGTTTATTAGAAAGACCTTGGATACACCAGGTTGGGGAGGTCACTTTGACACTGCACCAAAAACTAAAGTTCGTCAAGAACGATCAACTCGTCGCGGTTTGTGGAGAACAAGCCTTGCTCGTGAGTAACTTATGGTTATCTGCTTGTGTAGAACCTGAGGAGGTTGTTGGAACTCTGTTCCAAGCACTGTCGATGAGCAATGAGAATCAATCAGAAAAAGGAACCTCAATTTCCTCATACAGAGATGCTCTCGAAGTGATAAAAAATAACAGTGCAAAAGGATGGGGACAGCTTGTCATTCCTACTGATAATAAAACAAAGAAGGGTTTTGGTTTTTCTGCAACCTGATCCCAGGCTAATACTAACGATGAAAGTCTTCATCCCATTTAGGACTTCTTCCACAGTGGAGGTTTCCTTCACCCAATGCATCAAGCAGTCCATACCATCAACGAGGAGGATCCCTCCGATACGGATGGGGAATAGAAGTCCTATCTCAACGAGGACGGTTATATGTCTCAGGAAGAGGTGCCTACACCCTTTTGCTATCCCGCACAGAGTCCGAGATTTATACCAAGGTCAGATGTCGAAATGATATACGGAGATTGTGATCCGGAAGGATGTCATGCTCCACCAAACTCATTAGAGGAGGACACTCTGATGAAGGATAACTTTGACCACGACTATTATGGCCCAATGGATGGTCTGCCTATCTAGCAGCCGTACCCAGGAGACTTGGGGCAAGAAAGTCAGCCGAACAGTGAAAATGAACTGAGCTTCATTGAACAAAATACCTGCGTCCCCACCATGTCATGGGATTAACACTCAGGTCATTTAGAAAATATCCAGTACGACGATGAATTGGCAAAGCTTTCCGGACTAGAATTCATCAACTATGCTTTTCCTGAGGTCAACGTCATCGAGAGAGATGACCCCTCCAGTTCCAAACAAGTGTGGGATACCTTGGGACAACCAAGTGGAAAATTTGACTTCATGGTCAAGTACACTGCTCCTAAAAGCTCTCGTATCAGGCTCGAAGACATCCAGCCAACTGGATGGGGAGATTTTCCTGAGAGCACAAATACTATGCAAAATACAACAGAGGAATCCTCATACAACAACTCTGCTTGGGAGGCAGATTCCAATGATCCTGCTCCGCCAGAAATCAGCGTCATTTCTGAAGGCAAATCAAGGAAGGTACCAGACTTTATGATTCACCGAGGAGTTCCCGCTAATAGGTTGCTGTCGATGTTCCGAAGATTGTTCATAAGTCAAAGTAATTTTTGTCTTTAACATTTCACCCTGCCCAGGTGAAACAGATGTTTTGATAGGGATCGCTTTCTGTAAATTTCCCTCTTCGCTTCGCCCAAAGCGACCGAGTTTGTTTTATAGGGCTGTAGTTTCAAGAATCGACTTGTTCATAAATAAAATCACGTCGTTCTGTAATCTCCGCATTAATTATTGTTTTCTCTTTTCGCTTTTTTCGGAAAATCGTAATCCTAAAAAACAACTCAATAATAAAAACAAGCAGTTTTCAAAGAAAAATAGACTGCACACACTTGCATTTTCTCTATCTCTTCTAAACACAAATCATCACGTCATGCAGATTGCTTGTTTTAAACCCCATTGAAACATACGATCCGATGCTTTCTCCCGACTTTGAGTTCCCGGTATTTGGGGCTGAAGAAGAAGTTGACGACGAAATTCCAGAAGAGATCTCCCGATTACTCAGACTGGAGGAAAGGTCTATTGAACCTCACAAAGAGCCGTTGGAAACTGTCAACTTGGTCTCAGAAAAAGAGAGAAAAGAAATCAGGATTGGGGCACTGCTCAGTCCAACTGCCAAAGAGAGTTTGACAAAGCTTCTCAGAGAATTTCCCGATGTGTTCGCTTGATCCTATCAGGACATGCCAGGGTTGGATACCAGCATCGTGGAACAGAAGAGGAAATTGAGGTATATGTCGATGATATGATTGCCAAATCTAAAACAGAAGAGGAGCATGTGACCCACCTGTCAAAACTATTCGAGCGGCTGAGAATGTACAAACTCCGCTTGAATCCTAACAAATGGACCTTCGGTGTCCGTTCAAGGAAACTTTTAGGGTTCATTGTCAGCCAGAAAGGAATTGAGGTTGATCCTGACAAGGTCAAGGCCATTCAAGAAATGCCTTCTTCGAAAACTGAAAAACAAGTCAGAGGATTCCTGGGACGTTTGAACTACATCTCCAGATTCATATTCCTTATGACCGCGACATGTGCGCTGATTTTAAAATTACTCAAAAAGAACCAGGATTGCGTTTGGACAGAAGATTGCCAAACTGCCTTCGACAATATTAAGGCATACCTGTTGAATCCGCCAATTCTATCACCTCCAGTGGAAGGAAGACCACTAATCATCTACCTCACAGTCCTAGAGGACTCCATGGGGTGTGTACTTGGCCAACAAGACGAAACCAAATGGAAGGAGTCTTCCATCTACTATTTGAGCAAGAAATTCACCGACTGCGAGACTCAGTACACTATGCTTGAGAAAACTTGCTGCGCTTTGGCTTGGGCAGCCAAACGTCTTTCCAATCAAGTACGACTTTGAAAAACCTGCTCTCAGAAATAGATCCAAACGTCTTGTCACACTACTTGATTAATCTTAGAAATAGATCCAATCAAGTACGTCTTTGAAAAACCTGCTCTCACGGGAAGAATTGGTCGTGTGCAGATGTTGTTATCAGAATATGACATAGAATACCACGCTCAGAAAGCCGTTAAAGGAAGTGTTTTAGCCGATCATTTGGCCCATCAACTGATTGACGATCAAGAATCAGTCGGGTTTGACTTCCCAGACGAAGATTTCAGGTATCTAAAAATGAAAGACTGCGATGAACCGCTACCCAGTGAAGGGCCAGAACCAGGTTCCCAATGGGGACTAATCTTTGACGGAGCTGTCAATCATTACGGACACGGAATTGGGGCAATCATCATAACACCTCAGGGTACCCACATTCCTTTCACCGCCAGACTTACGTTCATGTGTACAAATAACGAGGCCGAATACGAAGCTTGTATTATGGGTCTCGAAGAAGCGATCGATTTGAGAATCAAAAACTTGGATGTTTATGGCGACTCAGCCTTGGTTATCAATCAGATTAAAGGAGATTGGAATACATGCCAATCTAGATTGATTCCTTACAAAGAGTACGCGAGAAGATTGTTACCTTTCTTCGACAGAATCGAGTTTCATCATATCCACGTGAAGAGAATCACATGGGTGATGCCTTAGCCACCCTCTCTTCCATGATTAGTGTAGGTCAATGGACCGAATTACCTAAGATCTACATAATGCGCCTTGAACGGCCCGCTTACATCTTCGCGATCGAAGCAGTCATAGACGACAAACCTTGGTATCAAGATATCAAATGCTTCCTTCAGAAACAAGAGTACCTACCTGGGGCACTAAGAAAAGACAGGAAAACCCTCAGAAGGCTGGCTGGCAGCTTCTTCCTGAGCAGTGACACACTATATAAGAGAAATTTCGACATGGTCTTGCTCCGATGCGTAGACAGACCAGAAGCAAACATGCTGATAAAAGAAATTAATGAAGGATCCTTGGGAACTCATGCCAATGGACATACAATGGCGAGAAAAATTCTGAGAGCAGGGTACTACTGGTTGACCATCTGATTGCTACAAGAACATGAGGAAGTGTCACAAGTGTCAGATATACTCAGACAAAATCCATGTACCGCCAACGCATCTCAAAGTTCTCTCTTCCCCATGGCCTTTTTCCATATGGGGAATCGACATGATTGGCATGATCGAACCTAAAGCTTCGAAAGAACATCAGTTCATCCTGGTAGCCATTGATTACTTCACCAAGTGGGTCGAAGCATCATCGTACGCCAATGTAACCCGACAAGTGGTGGTCCGATTTATAAAAAACAATATCATCTGTTGTTATGGTGTTCCGAGCTAGATCATTACCTATAATGGATCTAACTTGAATAATAAGATGATGAAGGAGTTGTGTAATGAGTTCAAGATCGAACACCATAACTCATCTCCCTACTGACCCAAGATGAACGGAGCTGTAGAAACGGCTAACTAGAACATCAAGAAGATCATTCAAAAGATGGTTATAACCTATAAAGACTGGCATGAAATGCTACCCTTTGCTCTTCATGGTTATCGCACATCTGTCCGCACTTCAACAAGGGCAACCCCTTTCTCTCTAGTATAACGCATGGCGGCAGTACTCCCCATAGAAGTAGAGATCCCGTCAATCAGGGTATTGATGGAAGCTAAGCTAACAGAAGCTGAATGGTGCCAAAGTCGGCACGACGAACTAAATTTGATTGAGGAAAAGCGAATCACGACACTATGCCACGGTCAATTGTATCAGCAAAGAATGAAGAAGGCGTTTGACAAAAAGGTTTGACCTCGTGTCTTCGGGAAAGGAGACCTCGTTCTAAAAAAGATACAATCATTTCTCACAGATTCCCGGGGTAAATGGACTCCGAATTATGACAGCCCCTATGTGTTCAAGAAAGCTTTCTTAGGCGGCGCCTTGAGACTTGCAACCATGGACGGAGAGGAATTTACCTACCCCACAAATGTTGATGTATTTGATGCGTTGTATTCACAAGTGCACGAATCGCGTCAGAGTAATATAAAAAGTTATCGTATCCACAGAGACCAAATGTCGATCTAACGAATTTTGTTTGTTACAGTGCTTATCTAAGGCAGTTCAATTCAGGGTTTACTAATGCAGAGGAAAATAAATAAAAGTAAATGACGAGGTAATAAAATTCAGACAAAACAATAGGCTTGAATGTAACTCTCATAACCGATAATATTTCTATATTCATCAACAGAACTACTTACGGGCAATATCTTCTATTTTAAGAAAAGAATTTAATTTAATAGGAACTGCCGCTTTCGCGTAGTCAGAACCAAGTCTACCCTCTAAACTAACCCCTTTATTGTCACTTATAAAAAGGCGCGCATTGCGTTAGACTCATGGAAAACTTACTTTTAAGAAATGTAAATTCTAAACTAAACAGAAAAGTATTTTGACCTGAAATCTCTAAACTAAAGAGGTTCAAAATGAACCAGATTCTAATCCCACTAACGCGTCCGAAAATAGTTTTAAAATCTCTTTTCTAAAGTGTTAAAAATCCCTACTCAACTGAGCAAAGTGCTTTCGCTGTATTTGATCAGTTGAGAACTAAACAAGTTCACGAATGGTTGGACGACTTTCGATCTTACCCAACATAGCTTTTAAGTACAGAAAACTTGTGTTAAAGATTAAAACAGTCCTTAAGTATTTCTATCAACATATAGACGTATTACGGTGATTATGGTCTTTACATTCTTACCTATCTAAGACTTAGCCAGCCATGGTAGTTATAACAGTCATATTAATTCTTATCATGTATGGAATTAAGTCTTTTGAAAAGTAAAGTATTGAAAAGTAAGGCAAGACAATAAATAAACAAAATAAAGCAAGTGCGAGAAATAAATGGAAGTAAGTGCGATTAAAATAAAACCTGCTCCAAAGCGGAGTCTTTAAATCTGGTACAAGGTGCGGAAAAGAAAATGCTGGCAGGATTACTTCTACCAAAAGTGCTCCAACTTGATTACAGACACTCCAAGACTTGATTACAAACTCGATCACACACAGTGCAATAACTCCTCGATGTGAGAAGATTACTGCTTTACAAGAGTGAAATTTATGCCTAGGGTGAAGTAAACTAAGATTGGATGATCCTAAAGTTCGAGTTCTACAAGTATTTATAGGCAAAGTTGGCGTGGTGTAAGGACAAAAACGACCTTGGTTTGAAAATGGGCGGGAACACAATTTGCATGGTCGCGCCCGCGACAGGACCATCGCGCCTGCGACAAGAAGAAAGTGGCAAAGGAGAGTGCTGATCGTGGGAACGTGGCAGTTGAGTTGAGGAGATCATGGGACACATCGTCGCCTACCCTGGGGCGTCCGCGACAAGAGAAGAGACAAGAGCAATTTGCTGCCAAACTAGAATTCTTGCTCCTTTTGCATCCTTTTCCGTCTGGGACCTCGATTTTATTGAAAACCTGAAAACAAAGGAAAACATAACAATAACAAAGCATAAAAATAGAAAAAGACTAATATGCTTGTGAAATCAGAGTCGAAAATACAGTATAATTTAGTGTCATCAAATTCTCCCACACTTAGACCTTTGCTTGTCCTCAAGCAAAACATTTAAAGCTCAGAAGAAAAATCAGTGTCGATCGAGGATTTTGGACAAAAAGGGCTTCTAAGTCCGAGTCTGGATGCAGCGGTCGGTACTAACTGAGTGAACCAAGGGCATCGTGATGACACTATACCCGAAAATACGGACATAAACTTCGCTCCTATACTAATCTACCCATTATATCCCACAATACTTAGGCCTTCCTTTTCCATCTCTTTTGAGTCCTTTTCATTCAAGCGCAATCACATTAAGCCCGTTTTCCGTACATGCTTCATGGTAGAGTGACCTGCTAGTGATTCTGATCTTTTCATACCGGATTTCTGGCACAGGGAACTGTGTAAAATCCTTTTATTCTTCTCAAGTGCAGTTGTGGCGGATCGGATCGTAATCCGCCCTACCGAGTTCAGTGCCAGATACCTCTGAACCAACTGAAATGAGCAAGTTAAACATCTTATATTTTGTTTTTCTCTTTTTGTTTTTGTAGCAATTTTTTCTTTTTTTTTTCTTTTTTTTCTTTTTCTTGCACTCAGATCAGTCACTTATATTCGTCGGTCTCCTACTTAGAACATGTTTAGGCCGGAGCTGATTGCTGAAATAAACTACTAAGGATGATTTTGAAATGAAATTAGGGCCATGGTACAAGGGGTTTCAGGTATGATTCTTATATTTATGAAGTTCATGGTGTAAGGACGATACTGATGTTTCAAAGGTTCTCCCAAGTCACCGCATCCTAACCCGAACCTGTCTTAAAGTCCAAAAAAAAAAAAAATTCAGAACGACACTTTTTTCTAGAAAAAAATTTATTTATTGGGGCTAAAAATGTGGAAAAAATGAAGGTGAACCAAAAACATACTTATACTAGTGACTCTTCAAACACATGCATTTCCTAAAACAGAAACAAAAGTAAATAACTGAAGGGAAATAAAAATAAACTACTAGAATGATGGAAATAAAGAAATGAAAATAAAGAACGATAAAATCTCCTCCCACACTTAAATCAAACACTGTCCCCAATGTTTCGAAGTAAGCTAAGGAGAAAGGAACCTGGCAAAACTAGTGAGGACCGTTGGTGCCCTCACCGCCCTGTGCTGGATGCTCGGAACGACGGGATCTGCTACGGTGACGGTCTCGCTAGTCCATCCTAGCCATCAAGTCTGTCTGAGCAGCTTTCACCTCACGAAGGTTACCTAAGATGGAACCCTGAGTGGCCTCCATAAGCTGAAAGTGCTGATGATTATACTGTTGTTGACGGGACTGCTCATTGGTGATCGCAAGCAGAGTACGGGAGATGGTCTCGTAAGATTGGTCCGCTCTCCGCCGCGATTCCTGCATAAAGCTCATCTGGTCCGCCATCTGTTGCTGAATGGAAGAGAGCAGGTCTTCATGCCGTGCTTCTCTAGCCATATGGTCTCGCCACATCTCCTCCGTAATATAAAATCCGGGAGCAGCTCCTGCAAAAGTGATAGAAGCAGATGGTGCGGTGTGTGATTGTGTAGGACGGGGGGGGACACATGCTCTCTATGGTCATATTCATCATCTGTGTCGGGCCCCTCGTTGTCATGGTCATTAGGAGGAATTGGACCTAGAAAAGGTGGTGCAGTAAGGTCATAGGTCCAGTTCCTCTCGAATCGTACATCTGTACGTCTACTGCACGACATAACAATCGATTCGATGGCTACCCCGTGAATCATCAACTCATAACCACCAGCCCTCCTTGATCGGCATAATTTCATGTCCTTCAGAAATTTTAAATTAATTGTGCGAGGGGGCAGTGGTTCCAAGGTAGCTATCTCATCATTTAAATTCAGTGCCCGAGCAATAGACGTAATCAATCCGCCAAAAACTATCGGTCCACCCTTATTTACCGTTAAGCACATGTGGGCGATCATAAATGGGACCGGATTGATTCTAATATTTGTGAGGCATCCTTGCAAGAACAAAAGTTCTTTGCTATTAATTTTGTTTTGATTCTCCCGGCCAAAAATAGAGCATGCCAAAAGATATCTGAAAATTCTTATGGTCGGGTTATGAATGGTCGAGGCGAGTAATCCCTTAAAGGAATCAGCAATAGTATCTGACAACCTGCGCCAGAAGGCGAATACCTCGACTGACCATTCAGCACTAGAAGGAGCCTCACAAACAGTACCCTCCCCATGAGGGAATCCCAATAGACCTGCTAGTTCATCGGTACTGAACTCATACTCAACAGCAAACAGTCTAAAATGCACAGTACCGACTGTGCTAGCAGTGTCGGGACGGACGATATAAACCAATGAACTCAAAAACTCAACCGTCATCCTCTCATAGGTGGGTTCTTTTGCGGTGAAAATAGTGCCTAAACCTACAGAGTCTAACAAATGAAAAATGCTATGATGAACCCCTAAAGCGTGCAAACAAGAATCGTCGACATACCTCGTCGAGAGAATTTCTCGATCCTGAAGCTTTTGAAGTTGTCTCCTCTGCCTATTCCCGGCTTTTCCTTCACGAAGAGTGATTCCGTTGAACTCCATTGATGAAGATGGTGAAGAGGGTGGAAAAATGGGTATAATAAAGGTTGAATTTTTTTTGGGTTTTTGTTGATGGAATTTGAAATGGAAGGGTAAAAGATGATGGTTGAATGTTAGAGATGTGAAATCAATGGGGATTTATAGGGAATTTTCGGAGGAAAAAATGGGTTTGGAGAAGTTAGAGGTTCAAAAATGGTGAAAATGGAAGTTCTGCCCCAAATTTACAGGGACGCCGTCGCGGGCGCGACAGGTAGGTCGCGGGCGCGACAAGGCAAATCCACTGATGGGCCTTTGTCATTTTGAATGGGCCTTTGTGTCTTTCATTTGGCCTTGGGGGGCCTCTTTAGCATTCCACATTTCCTAAAAATGTAGTTTTTGCATAAAATTTTCCACAAAGTATATATATATATTTTTTTATAATAATTTTTTTCTATATATTTTGTCAAAGAAAAATAAAACGAAAGAAAATATTAGCATATAGGCATAAAATAAAAAAAACTCAATTATAAATCGGAAATAAATCAAATGCAAATAGTAGGAAATATGTCTGGGTGATACTGGAAGTAAATAAATGCATAAGAAATATAGTAAATAATACGAAAATGAAAATCAAGGTGTCTGGTCATCAGTCTGGTCATCTCCACGGAGTCTCGCTATCTCACGACGGAGCTCCGCCATGTCCTCATACAGCACATCGTACTCAGTAGCGTGGGTCAGCTCTGACACTTCCATCCCTAGGTGTAGGTCAGTAAGAGTCTGTCGGAGATCTGCAATCTCTTGGCGCATCATCGCCATCTGGGTCTGCATATCTGGAGTACCTAATGAATTATTATTTGACCATACCGTGGTCCTGTCAGCTGGTGGAGCTGGAATGTATTCTGGCTCTGGGCAGGGTCGTGGTGCGTCTACCGTCTCAACGTGTCCTTCTAAGGCATATGTCCAGTTTGCTGGGTCATGGACACTGGTCATAACAGGATCTGGCAAACTGAAGTGATGTATGGTCTCACCATCGATCAAGAGTCTGAACTAAGAGGGATTAAAGGAGTTCCTTCTCATCAGCCCCCGATCTAAACAAAAATCAACATCCATGGTGGTATGGCTGCAGTAGGGAGTCAAATGAAATAGCTTTCGGCCAAGGCCTAGAGCAGCAGCAATCTCAGTCACATTACCTCCTACGTGTATAGGTTCTCCTGCCCAGGTGGCAACACCACTAAAAGAGTACAACATAAAATTACCACAAGCTAAACGACGCGGCTGATTCGCACAAAACATGAAAAATATGTCCTCCTCAGTAACGTGGTCATCAGTATCTGCTCTCCCAAAGAATGTATAGGCAATGATCATCTGAAAGTATCGGAGAGCTGGGTTACGGATAACCTGTGAAATGTGAGTATCAGGGTCAGGGCCTCCACCTCCAGAGATGTCACTCCAAAATTTCTCCACGTCTCTATTCATGAAGTAACCCATGGGCAGCTCAGGGATAGCGCCAACTCCAGTCTCAAATCCAAGAAGATCATCGAACTCAGTATGGGTGAACGAATACTCTGTGCCAAATAACCTGAAGCTAGTGTGGCCATCTGGTCCTAAGTACAGATCATAGGAAAAAGAGCTGAGGAACTCCAGAGTGAGGTTCCTATAGGTGGGATGCAAATCATCAGCGTACTGGTCCCATTTGAGCTGGTGGGCCAAGTATCGGACACTGGGCTCTATGCCCAAAGCTTCCATGCAATCACTGTCTGGGTAGCGAGTGGGTGCCATGGGTCTGAGTGAAAGCATCGCATAACGCTCTCTCTGAGCGTCGTCTCTAAAGGTCACGTGCATGTCGTCAACTGGTGGCATCCTGAAAGAAAAGGTTAGGAGAAATGAGTCCTGAAATCAAACACACAAAACAAGTTAGACGTATATGTACAAGCAAACAAACGTAAATCAAAACAAACAGAAAGGAAATAAATACGAAAGAAAAGAACCATGGGTTGCCTCCCATGCAGCGCTTATTTAACGTCGTTAGCTCGACGAGTTCAAGTCATGTATCTGGTGCGAGGATAGGTGGGTCTGTTAACGTGAACCTGGAGTAGTATGCTGGAATGTCGCCTCGTTCATAATGCTTAAGCCTTTGTCCATTTACAATGAACGGACTGCAAGATTTGTTCTTAATTTCCACTGCCCCGGATTTTAGGACTTTGGAAACTTCAAACGGGCTCGTCCATCTAGATCAAAGCTTACCTGGAAAAAGTCGCAGTCTTGAATTGTATAGAAGAACAGGGTCACCTATGTTGAAGTCTTTCTTAATAATCTTCTTGTTATGCCATGCTTTGGTTCTCTCTTTATATATGATGGCATTCTCATAGGCTGATTGTCGGAGCTCTTCTAACTTATGTGCTAGCTCATCATAGGTGACTTCTCCATCACTATCATCATCAGATTCAACAATTCCTGTCAAAGCTGTAACATGCTTTGCTGACTCACTTTCATCTTCGCTATCAGTGTCAGACCAAGAAATTGTCAAGCCTTTATTCTGCTTCTTCAAGAATGTGGGACACTCTTTCTTGACATGTCCATACCCTTCACATTCAAAGCACTGAACACCTTTATCTTGGACAGTCTTCTCTTCATCTTTCTCTTTTGACTTACTGATGTCAGAGGAGATATTCTTGACATTAGGCCTGTAGTTATAGTTCATCTTCTTGAACACTTTGTTGAATTGCCTTCCCAACATAACTATAGCCTGAGTCAGATCCTCCTGGGACTCATCATCTTTAGCTGCTGCAGGAGTGGAGACTAAGGCTATACTCTTGGGCTTCTTTTCTGGTTCTTCCTCATTCAGCCCAAGTTCAAATGTTTGAAGAGATCCAATAAGCTCATCAACTCTCATCTTGCTGATGTCTTGAGATTCTTCAATGGCTGTTACCTTCATCTTATACTTCTTAGGGAGGGACCTAAGAATCTTTCTTACCAGCTTCTCTTCTGTCATCTTCTCACCAAGAGCACTTGATGCATTTGACAGCTCAAGAACACTCATATGGAAGTCATGAATAGTTTCCTCTTCCTTCATCTTCAAGCTTTCAAACTTAGATGTTAAAAGCTGAAGTCTTGACATCTTCACTCTAGATGTACCTTCATGAGTAGCCTTCAAAATATCCTAAGCAGCCTTAGCAGTTTCACATGAGTTGATCAGCCTGAATATGTTCTTGTCAACCCCATTGAAGATAGCATTTAGGGCTTTTGAATTCCCAAGGGCAAGCTCATCTTCTTCCTTGGACCATTCTTCTTCAGGCTTTCGCTTAGAGGTGCCTTCTTTATCCTTGCCAGCATCTTTTTCACACACAACGGGAGCTTCCCACTCTTTAATGACAGCCTTCCAAGCTCTGCTGTCTAATGACTTTAAAAAGGTAGTCATTTTAGGCTTCCAATACTCATAGTTTGAGCCATCCAATATAGGGGGTCTGTTGACAAATCCTCCAACCTCTTTGTCCATCTTTCACAAGAAAGTACTTCCCTAGATCTCACCCAGAGACAGACAGGATGCCTGCTCTGATACCAATTGAAATTCTGGTACCAGACGTGTGATGTTAAGGTGCGATGTCACAACAACACACTCTGCAATAATGGACAGAATAAGCAACAGGAAAACACAAGGAATTATTCACCCAGTTCGGTCTAACTACCTACGTCTGGGGGCTACCAAGCCAGGGATGAAATTCACTACTTGTAGATATAATTTACAGACTCAACACACCAGTTGACAATCTCCTAAACTTATACTCTACTAGTGACTTTCTACCTAAGAAACCACTTAGATATGAGAACACTACTCAATCCCCTAAAACACTCAAAGAACAACCTCTTTGAGATCCCTTGATCTTGCTTCCTAGCTTCGATCAATCAACAGCTCTCTATTGCTTCACAGCTTCTAGAGAGGACAGAAAATTCAACACCTATTCAACCTAGAATAGTGTGATTACAAGTACTCTAAACAAACCCTAGACTCTAAGCCTCCAGCTCTTGATCTTCAATCTGTTTTCTGTACCTTCTTCCTTGGTCTTGTGCGCTTTATATAGCTCCTTGAATTTGGATTGGATTTGTCACAATATTTGATCAGATTTGTTAATTAAAAACTGAATCTTTTAAAACAGATTTTATCCCCAAAATCTTTTTAAATCTTCCACCTTTTAATTCTCCAACAAACCTGCAATCAAATCTCCCATGTAACAGAAAATATCTAGCCCAAGATATTCTCATCCAACGAGTCAACACTCTCCACAATTCCAGCTAATACGCGACCCTAATAACAACAAGCCCATGCTGTCATTAGCTTCAGTTCTGCAGGTCTGATGTTACAACATCACCTATGTGACATCAGACATCCACTTCAGCAACTAGCAACCTTAACACAGCCCAGTGTTAAGTGCAATGTTATGACATCAAGCCCATGACATCAAACATAGTTAACCTTCACAACTTAGTACAGCCCAGTACTAAGACTCAATGCTGCAACATCAACACCATGACATCAGCATTGAACACCTTGTTGTTTTACCAAAATTCCAGCCAATCCAGGAACTTACATTATGTATGTCTAAGATGCGTTTCTCACCAGCTGCTAGGTAGTCAAAATTTAAGGTTCTGATGGCCCAATATGCTTTGTGTTCCAATTCAAAGGGTAAGTGACATGATTTTCCGTAAACTAGTTGGTAAGGGGTTGTTCCAATGGGAGTCTTGTAGGCTGTCCTGTAGGCCCACAGTGCTTCTGAAAGCTTCTGTGACCAATCCTTTCTGGATATCGAGACAGTTTTTTCTAAGATATGCTTAATTTCTCTATTGGATACTTCTACTTGCCCACTGGTTTGCGGGTGGTAAGGTGTGGCTACTCTATGTTTAACTCCATACTTCCTCAATAGTTTGTCAAAAATCCTAGATATAAAATGTGATCCTCCATCACTTATGACTAGTCTGGGAACTCCGAATCTAGGGAATATATTCTGCTTGAACATCTTAATCACCACTCGAGTGTCGTTTGTGGGTGCAGCTATAGCTTCAATCCACTTGGACACGTAATCGACAGTGACTAAAATATATTTGTTTCATAAGGATGACGGAAAAGGCCCCATAAAGTCGTTTCCCAAAACATCAAAAAGTTCTACTTCTTGAATGTTTCTTAATGGCATTTCATTTCTCCTCGAGATATTTCCGGAGCGTTGACACGGGTCACACTTGGTTATATATGTATGAACATCACGCCATATAGTTGGCCAATAAAGACCAGCTTGTAAGATTTTAGCGTGAGTCTTAGATGTGCTTGCGTGTCCTCCGTAGGGTGCTGAGTGACAATGTTCTATGATATGGTGCACTTCTTCCTCTGGAACACACCGGCGAAAGATTCCGTCAGTGCCTCTCTTAAAGAGGAGTGGTTCATCCCAATAGAAATGTTTAACGTCATTGAAGAACTTCTTTTTCTGCTGATAGCTGAGGTCAGGAGGTATTATATCTGCAGCAAGATAGTTAACAAAATCTGCATACCAAGGTACATTATTTACCGCTAAGGATTTTTCAGAATCTTCTAGGGTTTCTAAACTTATATCTCCAATGGCTTCTAGCTTAGCGATTAACCTGTCATAAGCAAAGTCATCATTTATGGGAACTACATCAGGTTTCAAGAACTCAAGCCTGGAAAGGTGATCGACAACTACATTCTCGGTGCCTTTCTTATCTCTGATATCAAGGTCAAATTCTTGCAATAAAAGTATCCACCGGAGTAACCTAGGTTTAGCATCCTTTTTATTCAAAAGGTATCGGATGGCGGCATGATCAGTGTAAACAATTATTTTGGCCCCCACCAAATAGGATCTAAATTTGTCTATGGCGAAAACTACGGCTAGGAGTTCTTTTTCTGTGGTTGCATAGTTTAGCTGAGCGGCATCTAGAGTTCTACTGGCATAGTAAATCACATGTAACTTCTTATCAGATCTTTGCCCTAGCACTGCTCCTACAGCGTAATCACTAGCATCACACATGATTTCAAAAGGTTTTGTCCAATCTGGTGGTTGCATAATGGGTGCTGAAATTAAAGCTTGTTTTAAAAGGTTGAATGCTTCGTTGCATTTTTCATCAAAAATGAACTCGGCATCTTTCATCAGAAGACCTGTCAAAGGTTTAGTGATCTTAGAGAAATTTTTAATGAAACGCCGATAAAATCCGGCATGTCCAAGAAAACTTCGAACTTCTCTAATTATTTTGGGTGGTTTAAGATTCTCTATCACCTCGATCTTAGCTTTATCAACTTCAATGCCTTTTTCAGAAACGATATGTCCTAGAACTATACCTTCAGTGACCATGAAGTGACATTTCTCCCAATTTAATACCAGGTTTACTTCGACACATCTCTTCAAGATCTTTTCAAGGTTGACTAGACAGTTATTGAAATCAAATCCGCAGACTGAGAAATCGTCCATGAATACTTCCATAATTCCATCAAGATAATCAGCGAAGATTGACATCATGCAACGCTGAAAAGTTGTTGGGGCATTACAGAGTCCGAAAGGCATACGTCTATAGGCAAAAGTTCCATATGGGCATGTGAAGGTTGTTTTCTCTTGGTCATCAGGGTGTATAGGAATTTGGAAAAAACCTGAATATCCGTCGAGGTAACAGAAGTATGAATATCTAGCTAGACATTCCAACATCTGATCTATAAAAGGTAATGGGAAATGGTCTTTCCTAGTGGCTTTGTTTAATTTTCTGTAATCTATGCATATACGCCAACCTCCTTCTATCTGTTTTGTAACGTGCTCACCTTTTTCGTTTTGAACCACGGTGATGCCTCCCTTTTTAGGTACTACATGCACAGGGCTCACCCATTTACTGTCCGAGATCTGATATATTATCCCTGCTTCCAACAACTTAAGAACTTCCTTCTTAACTACCTCACTCATTATAGGATTAATCCTCCTTTGGTGTTCTCTCGAAGGTTTAGCATCTTCCTCAAGTGAAATCCGGTGCATGCACACGGATGGACTTATTCCTTTAAGATCTGAGATGTTGTACCCTAGTGCTGAGGGATATCTTCGCAAGACATCTAAGAGTTGGTTTGTTTCATTTTGGTTCAGAACGGCACTGACTATAACTGGTCTGTCCATTTCTTTGTCTAAAAACTCATATCTTAGATTCTTGGGTAATTCTTTTAATTCTAAGGTTGGTTTGCTGGGGCTTTGTATAGGATATGGAGTTAAGGATAGACATTCAAAAAGGCTGTCATCTATGTAGGGTTCCATACTGTCATCATCTTTCTCAATGGGCGTTGAAGGTAGTTTTATTCTTCTATTGGCTCTTCCTGATTAAGTTCACGGACACATTCATCAATAACATCAACTGCATAACATGCATCTCCTATTACTGGTGCCGCGAGAAACTTTGCTAGGACAAACTCTATTTTTTCGTTACCTACCTCAAAAGTCAATTTTCCTTTCTTGACATCTATTATGGCTCCTGCAGTTGATAGGAAGGGTCTACCTAGGAGGATTGGGATATCTTTATCTTCTTTGATGTCCATTACGACGAAGTCGGTGGGAATGAACAACTTGCCTATTCTAACTGGGATGTCTTCTAATACGCCTACAGGGTATTTTATAGATCTGTCAGGTAATTGGAGAGACATCTTAGTAGGTTGCAAATCTCCTAGTTTCAATCGTTCACAAACTGCAAGGGGCATTAGGCTTACACTGGCTCCTAAGTCCAGATAGGCTTTATCTATGACATGATTCCCCAAAATACAAGGTATGGAGAAATTCCCCGGATCTTTGTCTTTTTTGGCAAGTTTATTCTCGGAAATGGAATTACACTCCACTGGTTTTGGATCGTCAAGTCTACGTTTATTGGTGAGGATGTCCTTCAGGAATTTAGTATAAGATGGTATTTGGGTGATGGCTTCTGTAAAAGGAATCTCTACATGAAGTTTTTCTATAACTTTAACAACCTTTTGGAATTGGTCATTGATCTTAGTTTGTTTAAGTCTTTGTGGATAGGGAATTGGTGGTTTGTATGGCTGAGGGGGTGCTGAAGCTTTGTCTGTAACTTCTCCTTTATCTCTGTCTTTTGGTTTCTCAATCTCTACGGGCTCCTCACCTTCGGGGGTAGCATCCTTTTTGGAAACTTCGGAGTCACTCAATGTCGGGTTTTTAGGCCCTTCATAAGTGGTTCCACTTCGCAAGGTAACATCGTTAGCTTGCCCTCGAGGGTTCTGTTGAGGTTGTCCGGGAAATTGTCCTCCAGGAGCAGTTTGGGGTGCTTGCTTTAAGGCTACCTGAGAGATCTGGGTTTCAAGCATTTTGCTGTGGGTGGCCATTTGATCCATTTTGGTTCCTAGTTGGGTAAGCAGCTCATTCACATGAATATTCTGATTTAGGAACTCTTTGTTTTGCTGGGCTTGTGCTGTCATAAAATCATTTAGCACTTTTTTGAAATTTGGCTTAGGTGGCACTGCTTGCATAGGTTGGTTTTATCTAGGTGCTTGATTGTTGGTTGATCTCGGAGGTGCTTGGTTTTGGATAGGGTTATTGTTTTTGTAGGAAAAATTAGGGTGATTCCTCCATCCAGGGTTGTAAGTATTTGAGAACGGGTTTCCTTGGGCATAGTTGACTGGGTCTGGGTTAGTCTCGTTTAACAGATGGCAGTCAGCTGATTGATGACCTTTTGTTCCACAAAGTTCGCAATCCTACACTACTGCTGCTGCAGCGGTTGGTTGTGCGTACATTTGATCGATCTTGAGGGCCATAGCATCCATTTTGGCTTGCATCATGTCTATAGAGCTTACCTCATGTTTACCTCCTTGGGCTTCTTTCTTTTCCACTGTTGCTCTTTCGTTTCCCCATTGATGATGGTTTTGAGCCATATCTTCAATGAGACTACAAGCGTCAGGATAGGGTTTGTTCATCAGGGCACCGCCAGCGGCAGCGTCGATGTACATCTTTGTGTTATAATGAAGTCCGTGGTAAAAGGTATGTATAATCAACCATTTCTCCAAACCGTGGTGTGGACAAGCCCTTAGAAGGTCTTTATACCTCTCCCAAGCTTCAAATAGCGATTCTCCTTGGTTTTGGGTAAATCTTGTTATTTGGTTTCGGAGAACGGCTGTTTTGCTTGGGGGAAAGTATCTAGCAAGGAATGTTCTCCTAAGGTCTTCCCATGTTGTTATAGAATTGGCTGGAAGGGAATCTAACTAAGTTAGGGCTTTGTCTCTAAGGGAAAAGGGAAATAGTCTTAAACGAATCGCCTCAGGACTAGCACCATTGGTCTTAAAGGTGTTTGACAACTGGACAAAGGTTTTTCGATGTTGGTTTGGGTTTTCAGATGGTAGTCCTGCGAATTGGTTTTGTTGAACTAGTTGTAATAGGGACGGTTTTAGTTCAAAATTATTGGCAGGTGTGGTAGGGTTAACTATACTAGAGCTCGGTTCTTCGTCAGCAGGCTGAGTGAATTCCTTAAGAGGTCTTTGGTTACGATCTTCGGCCATAGCTTGCTTAATTCGACGAAGCCAAAGTCGTGCGCGAGCGTAACGTTCTGGTTCCACTAAAGGATCTATTACACTACTGGAGCTGTGAGATCTTCGCATCGACCAGTTCGTACGGCCCTAGTCTAAACGGTGATAACAAACGAAATTTGAAATTCGGCGAAATTGGTCCCCGGCAACGGCGCCAAAAACTTGATGCGTTGTATTCCCAAGTGCACGATTCGCGTCAGAGTAATATAAAAAGTTATCGTATCCATAGAGACCAAATGTCGATCTAACGAATTTTGTTTGTTACAGTGCTTATCTAAGGCAGTTTAATTCAGGGTTTACTAATGCAGAGGAAAATAAATAAAAGTAAATGACGAGGTAATAAATTCAGACAAAACAATAGGCTTGAATGTAATTCTCATAACCGATAATATTTCTATATTCATCAACAGAACTACTTACGGGCAATATCTTTTATTTTAAGAAAAGAATTTAATTTAACAGGAACTGTCGCTTTCGCGTAGTCAGAACCAAGTCTACCCTCTAAACTAACCCCTTTATTGTCACTTATAAAAAGGCGCGCATTGCGTTAGACTCATGGAAAACTTACTTTTAAGAAATGTAAATTCTAAACTAAACAGAAAAGTATTTTGACCTTAAATCTCTAAACTAAAGAGGTTCAAAATGAACCAGATTCTAATCCCACTAACGCATCCGAAAATAGTTTTAAAATCTCTTTTCTAAAGTGTTAAAAATCCCTACTCAACTGAGCAAAGCGCTTTCGCTGTATTTGATCAGTTGAGAACTAAACAAGTTCACGAATGGTTGGACGACTTTCAATCTTACCCAACATAGCTTTTAAGTACAGAAAACTTGTGTTAAAGATTAAAACAGTCCTTAAGTATTTCTATCAACATATAGACGTATTACGGTGATTATGGTCTTTACATTCTTACCTATCTAAGACTTAGCCAGCCATGGTAGTTATAACAGTCATATTAATTCTTATCATGTATGGAATTAAGTCTTTTGAAAAGTAAGGCAAGACAATAAATAAACAAAATAAAGCAAGTGCGAGAAATAAATGGAAGTAAGTGCGATTAAAATAAAACCTGCTCCAAAGCGGAGTCTTTAAATCTGGTACAAGGTGCGGAAAAGAAAATGCTGGCAGGATTACTTCTACCAAAAGTGCTCCAACTTGATTACAGACACTCCAAGACTTGATTACAAACTCGATCACACACAGTGCAATAACTCCTCGATGTGAGAAGATTACTGCTTTGCAAGAGTGAAATTTATGCCTAGGGTGAAGTAAACTAAGATTGGATGATCCTAAAGTTCGAGTTCTACAAGTATTTATAGGCAAATTTGGCGTGGTGTAAGGACAAAAACGACCTTGGTTTTAAAATGGGCGGGAACACAATTTGCCTGGTCACGCCCGCGACAGGACCATCGCGCCCGCGACAAGAAGAAAGTGGCAAAGGAGAGTGCTGATCGTGGGAACATGGCAGTTGAGTTGAGGAGATCATGGGACACGTCGTCACCTACCCTGGGGCGTCCGCGACAAGAGAAGCGACAAGAGCAATTTGCTGCCAAACTAGAATTCTTGCTCCTTTTGCATCCTTTTCCGTATGGGACCTCGATTTTATTGAAAACCTGAAAACAAAGGAAAACATAACAATAATAAAGCATAAAAATAGAAAAAGGACTAATATGCATGTGAAATCAGAGTCGAAAATACAGTATAATTTAGTGTCATCAGTATTCAAGAAATACTTCGCCTAAACTAAAAAAAAAACGTCTCGGTGGATTGAAAACCCGAAAGGGGCGGTCCAGGAAAAAATTAGAGACATAATAAAAAAAAATCATCCCGGTGGATTGGAAATCTCAAAGTACAATCCAGGCAAAAGTTAGGGATAATGGCAAGTAACTACGTCCAACAGGGGCAAATCCCCTACTAGCAGTCCTGCCATCCATCAAAAAACTCCAGTCAAGGTCATCTTCGACAAAAGCTCAGGATGCCCAGAATTCAAATTTGGTAGAAGGATAGTGGTCGTTATGTTTCAATGTAGCCCTTTTCCCTTAAATTACCATTTTCTAACTTTGTAAATACTCTATGGAATCACGCGTTTGGCTGATTTCCATCTTATCAATAAAATTTGAGCCATTGTGCTTTTGTTTGCAGTTCTTATTTGTTTTAGCTTTACAGAAGGATGTTTTTAACATGATCAACGATTCTTGAAATAAAAGAAAAATGAATTTACTTGTTAAACTTTTTCTGCTTTTAACATAAAGATGGCAATTCTTTTGACTGTTGAACATCGAAAGAACATCAATCGCTTGTCCAGGAGTAAGCGAGCTTCAAAGTGTAGAATCAAAGTACTTCTTCTAAACCAGTACGCCTGAACGAAGGATCAACTGTGTCAGATGCGAATATTCCGTCCGACACCATCGGCCGAGTTCTCATCTCCTAAGCCCGACCAACGGTTGTTCCCCCACAGGGACTACTTCTCCTAAACAAGGCAAAATTCCTATCTTGAACCAGCGATACTTTTTATCTCCCACTGTGGCCGAGTATCCAGTCGTGTTCATCTACTAGTCTGTATGTCGTGTCAGTTTTGTCAGCATAAACATACATACATCATGCATTATTGATTTACATTCGCAATCATATTGCATCACTATCACTCTAGTCGGTCTTATCCCCTAGTGATAAAAGTCTTCACAATCGAGTTGTCGGTTCTTTCCTCGTCAGAAAATATTGCGTCTGAACAATCTCTCCTCCAGTTTATTTCTGGGATGAAGCCGGTCCTCGACCGCTTTGATAACTTGAACCTCTGAAAAACAAGAAAACTTTCGACGGACGTCACTCTTCGCCATTGAAGATGATATCTCCGCTTTCCCGGATTAAGTAAAACCCCCGAAGAAAGCCTCTTAATCAAAGATTTGGCAATACAGCAGTTTCTCCAGAAAGTTCGCTGACGAAAAGCTTGTCAGCACCTCAAAATTGGATTTCATCACATGGCATTTCTCCGAGAAGATCTCGAAGAAAAGTATGATGTAATATCCCCAAGCAGGAAGCAGTCTCTCAAGAGACTCGTTTACCCCAGTAGAGTCAACGAATGGCATCTCCAACAGAGAAGTTTGTACACCTCTACAAATCAGACAGATGGGTTCCCCAGCAAGTATGACATCAAAAATTTTTCCATCAAATGGCATATCCCCAGGAAAATTCGGCGAGAAGTTTGAGGAAAACCGCTACGAATAGCGTTCCTTGTCAAGAAAGTTTATTGACAAAAGAAACCGAGACCAGTTCCTTGGTAAGAAACCAGGATCTAGGGGAAGTTTATATCAAAAGAAACTAAGACCAGTTCCTTGGTAGGAAACCAGGATTGAGGGGAAGTTTATTTCAGAAACTTAGAGCAGTTCCTTGGCTGAAGACCAGGATCGAGGGGAAGTTTACCTTTTCTAAGCATCATTGCTTAGCAAAAGAAGAAGGATGCGTGAACTACCATTCTTAATCACCATCAAAATTTCGGGTATTCCGATATTTAATCCTCTTGCACCCTGAATGCCCGAATACCTTCGCCATTCACACCTTCGGGTCCAAGAAGAATAAATAGGGGCATCTTGTAACACCCTTCTACCCCACATACAATTTTAGGAAAAACACTAAATATTATCAGAGTAAAATCAGCAAGAAAGGTGCCACATATATTCAAACAACATTCACAATCATTGTCCTGTCCCGTAACACGGGTAACTCATTCATCATTAACATAAATTAACAACTACGCAGCGGAATCAAACTTTTAGTTCAGGTCAGCAAAATACTTCATAGATAAAAGCCTCCAATTCAAAATGGCATCAACGATGTAAAAATAAATTCCAACATACAACCAAAGGGAAACACAAGATTCACAACTAATCCCAACCCGATGTTACATGACACAGAGCAGGACACCGCTTAAAACACGACTAAAACGACCAAAGGACACTCCGAGACTCAATCCTCCAGCACCGCACGCCTACTCTTGGTTATCTGCAAGTTACCCACATAAGAGGCAACATTTTCAAGCAGGCAGGGTGAGAAATCACAATTCATTATAATAATATAAGGATGTGGAAAATAAACAGACTAAGCAACAACAACATCATAGCATCATCAACATATATCTCCACCACAATTACAATTACTTCATTCATACGCAATGTCAACTATAATGAAATGCAAAGAATGCATGTGGTACCGATTCAACGTGGATGGACACTGGCCATCAACCCTCCAAAAGGAGCACAACATAATCAACATATCACTTCAATTCGCACAATGTGATTGAAGCTACCAATGGACCGAAGCCCCAACATAGAAATGCTATGAAATGCAATGATGCTAATACTTCTCAATTCAACAAAAATCAACGTGTGCATCATTCATTTCATATTCAACAAGTATTTACCATACAATCATGTGTTATCATCCATACAACAGCAAAAAATAACAAGACAGCAAAAAAAATCAGCAAGAGAAAACGTCAAAAACAGCAAAATAGTTGCCTGACACGGCCGCCCGTGTCCTGTGACACGGTCCGTGTCAGAAGGCCTGTAACAAAAATTTTATTTTCGCCCAATCAGTAAGCTGACACGGGTGCCCGTGTTGTGTGACACGGCCCGTGTCAGGATGCGACAAAACCCCGATTTTCCAAAAGTGATTTTTCTGCTGCGATTTTGACTCAAAATACCCTAAAATTCAATGTTGTCCAATACGAAATTTGACCAAAAGACTCACATAATACACATACATCAAATACACCAATTTGTTTCACTCGTTCTCATCACAACACTCACTCCTAACACAATCTATATCATCAAACACCACAATTACTCAAGAATCCACAAAACCTAATCTATTCATAAACCAATTCCTATAAAATTATAATAAACCGTGAAAACTCCTCATACCTTAGAGAAATTCAGTAGTTTTCCTCCTTCTCTATAATTCTTCAGCAACCTTCAAGTCCTAGGGTTCTTCTCCTTCTCTTCTCTTCTTCAGCGTTCTTCACAAAACATGATCAGTTAGAAAAGTAATCGGTCATCTCCTCTTTAGACAAAATATTCATGTTAATGAACTTCCAACTCTACCCTTACCTCTTTTCCTTTATGACCACCTTGTCCCTTTTCTTATTATTTTTAATTATAATACTAATAGTATAAATAATACACTGATTATTCATTCTATTAAATTATTAAAACAAATACTCTTTTGATCCAAAATTCTCCAAAATTACCAAAACTCCTTACTTCCTTCTAAATTAAATAAATAAATGATTAATTTAGATTTTTGGGGCGTTACACATCTGTCATACCCTTAATTTTGACTACTAAGATTTCCCATCATTGTGCAAATCATCATCACAATATGGATGAACCATTAGTCTCCCCAAAGATAGGTGAGCATCCACTACAATCAGACTTAGGGTTTCAAGCCCTCTCAGAGCTCTTAGACAAAGGATCAATCAAGGAATGACATGATCTTCAAATTGTCTAACCTCTCAAATATCCACAATGGATCAAGAGGACTCCCACATCAAGGATCAAGCACAAGGTTGCATAATTCCAAGTAGATTAAGCCTCGAGATCGCCAGTGTCACCAAATTAGGGTTTGGTCAACCAGGGCCTCCAGATGGAAATTTTCCTCTGGGCATGAGCCAATGCTTCAAAGCATAACCTATGATGCTCCAAGGGACATCATGGACCCAATCATCAAGTCAATTTAACCTCAGGGGATGCATTCACAAAAAAATCAGGAATTAGGGTTTCTTGAACTAATTCACCCCTAAGTTGACTTTTGGGGCAAAGCATGAGCCAAGACCTCAAGACATGATTTGAGGGTCTCTAATACACCACATTGATCCATTTGCAACAATGTGTTGATCCAAGAAGCTTGAGCAATAAGTTTCAATTCATCTGAACCATAGTTAGGGTTTCGCGAGAAAACTCAACTGTATCTTTGACTTTTGACTAGGACATGCTCCCAAACCCTAGGACATGATTCAATACACCCTATAACACCTATGAAATCAATCCATCAAGTTTGATTTAGGTCAAGGACTTCATTTCATAGAGTATCGCACAGTTTGGAATTCATCTGATAAAAAGTCAATTGTCCACAAAAGTCAAACTTTGACTTTTTGAGATTTTTCACAATTATGGTTTTTTAACCCTAAAATGATGTTAATGTGTGATTGGAATCATCATTCATCAAGAAAAATCAAGAAAAGTGGGATAACTTGTAAAAGGGGTAACCATAAAAACTTAGAAATTTTTCTAAGTTATGGAACAAAGTGGCTAGGGTACCAACTTTGGAGGATCATAACTCCTAAACCACAAGGCCACTTTTCCCCATTCAAAGCTGGATTTATAGCTCTCATGGCCCTCTACAAAAGCTTCAACAACACATCACTCCAATTCATTGTGTATTCTGAGTTATGATTGGGTCAAAATGACTAAAAACATGAAGGTACCACTTTTCCAACACTTAGACAAAATTCTGTCCAAGACAGATTTTGTTGAAAACACCAAAACTTGTGAGATTTTTTCACATAGTTGCAAGCTGAATCAAGTCCAAAGGTAAACATCAATGTTGTTGCATATGTTGCTAAGAATTCAAAGAGCTTATCAGCATGAATTGATTAAACTTAAGCCAAGAGAAATCCATGCCCAAAGCCATGTTGCTGCAGCTGTTTTGGAAAAATCAGTTTGCACTTTTGCTTGCTTTACACGATTTCTGATTCAAGACCAAGGATCTCTATGTCACAGTCATCCAATCTGATCCTAATCCAACTGATCCAACTGTTAAAGCTAAGTCAAAAAGCTAAGGGATCTTCCAACTTGATATTAATGCATTTTGGCACATTATGCCTTGAATTCAAAGACATTTATGTGAAATAGGGCACTTTCAACAAAGCCACTCTTCTCAGTCAAATTCTCTGATTAAACAACAATTAAAACATCTGAAGAATGTGAATTTGGTCAAGACATAGCCCTGCTCTTGGGAAGGGCTAGGTTACCTTGCATGAGAAGAAATGCCACCAAGCCAAAGCCTTTGAATGTGATCTGATCCAGCAGCCATTCACTATTCCTCCAAGACAAGAATTGATCACCTATAAATAAATGTTCCAATTGATCATTCAAATCACACCAAAGCAATTTACAGCACTGCTTTCTCTCATTCTCTCTTAAGTACCAATTTTCTTTGTTTTTGAGCAACCACCATCGGGTTTTGAGTTGCAGCCTTAAGCAATCCATTCCAATTGCTCAAACATATAACATATCATGTATTTGAGGTGTCCAAACACTTAAACACCAACTGTAACACCTCTAGCTCAAAATCACTCTTCAACCAAGCCATTATGCCTCAATTATGCAGCTGGAGTCCTCCAACTTGATCCAAAGGTTTTCAAAGTGTTCCAAAGCTTGCAACAAACTCCACAACATCCATTGAAGCTGTAGGGATCATCATACCACTTCTGGAACACCATCTGTGCAAAGCCTCAAAACTACATCTTCATGATCCATGCATATTTCCTCGCATGATATTTTTGCCAATTGCTTGCTATCATATGTTGAGTGTTTCCCCTCAAAAAATTTGATCATAACACTCACCACCATGTCTGTACGATTGCTTTTGCAAAATTAGGGTTCATACGGTTATGTTGATATAACTTGATATACACTGAAAATAAATGAAATCAAATATTGTCATCGTGATCCTTGTGAAAAAACGCATGAGTTTGGTATTTGAATCATGTCAAATGGTTGAGAAATGAGTGAGTTAGAGGGCATCACGCATCTGAGCTTGAGGTTGAAGATGACCATGGCGCCATACTTAAGAAACAACCAAGTTTGCCTTATATGTTTCCCTTGCCATGTTATTAATGAATTGGCATTGCGCCCCAATGGTTAATCATCTGGTTTGTGTGTATTGGCAAGCGAGAGGTCTGGGGTTCGAATCCCCCTCGCCCCAAACCTCTTTTTTATCACTTTTTCCTATTTTCTTATTTTTCATATTATTTTGTTAATGATTTGAAAAATTAATAACTCCCTCAATTTTAATTATTTTTTATTGGTTCTTTTTGCAAAAAATCACAAAAATGTTGAAATATTTTATTCAACAACAAAATTAAATTTATATTAGTTATTTAATATAATTAGTATTTTTGTGAATAACTTCCTTTTTAATTGTTTTTAAGCATTTAAAAGTGAATATTTACTATGAAAATCAAAAGTAAATGAGTTTTAATTTATCTTGTGATAAAAACCTCATTTTTCAAACCCTCAACAAAAATCACAAGTGGTTTATTCAAACTTATTTGGTATTTTTATCATTTTTATTGGATTTTCTTTAAATATTTCCTTTTAAAAGAAAACAAATTTAGGGTTTCCTTGATTTTCACTCAGACAAATCATTTTCAAACACTCATGGGCCTCTAATAGAGTGTAAGACCCAAGCCTTTTTGTAAATAAACTCATTGTGGGCCTCACTTATTGTATAAGTCCCTCTGTGTATTTTCAAAATAATGGCACGATCGACGCCTTTTCATAAAAACCTTGGGCCTCTCCTCGAGCTATAAGCCCCATCACTTGTATAAAAATAAATAATTGGGCCTCTAATAGAGTGTAAGACCCAACCCTTTTTGAAAACCAAAATAATTTGGGCCTCAGTGTATTGTATAAGTCCCGATACCATCAAAAAGTTCGGCGCGATCGTCGCCTTTTTAAACAAAACTTTTGGGCCTCTCCTTGTGCTGTAAGACCCACCACTTGTACAAAAATATTCCTTTGGGCCTCTTGAGAGAGTGTAAGACCCATCCCTTTGTACAGAAAACCTTTTTGGGCCTCAGTCACTTGTATAAGTCCCTGTACAATGTACAAAACAACAGTGCAATCACTGATAAAACCTTGGGCCTCTCCTTGAGCTGTAAGCCCCAACGATCTTTTCAAAACACTTTCTCCTTTGATTTTGAATATAATATTGTTATCAAAGTTTTCTTTGTTGAACAACTAACCAAACAACATGGAAGCTCTACAACTGAGTAAGTGTTTACCCGCTTTCATATATATAACTGTATTGTGGGACTGCTCACTGTAAGTCTTCTTTCACAAACTTTTATAAACTTGTCAAATATCAACTCTGTAATACTAGGATAGTTATTTAGAGTTTTCCCCGGCAACTACGTCTAGCACTAGGTAAAACCCTGTTGGTCACTCTTAAATACAAACAAAACTAGATCCCCATAGGATTACCAGACACAGTCTTCCCTCCTCTTGGGGTTAAACAATATGGAGATGTGAAAGGCAACATTCTCGGTGAACCCTTTCTCAGACTGCCACCCTTAGAAATCGTCAAAGAAACTCTACTCCCTAGAGATGATCTTTTCTACATGAATGGCATCTCTTGAGTTTCTTCCGAATTCTCGGACTTTCCTGGCTTGATCTATTCTCGGTGAATGGTATGTCTTGAACTTCTCAGGGTTTGGGGACCTATAGGCTTCTTAAAAGCATCCCCGCCTCCTCTTGGGCATTGTACAAGGACCCTTCGGCTTCTTAAAAGCTCTAATGCCTTCTCTTGGGCTTAGTACAAGGACCCAGAGACCTCTACAGGTATAGGAACAGAACCTAGTCATCAATTTGCTAGAGCTATCTTTCTGAGTCAAGTGTCAGACCAGTTAATGGGTTGACCCTCATCCCTTAACATACCAGCCTTTTCTTGGGCATCATACAAAGATCATTCACTACCTGAGAATCGATTTCTCAAAACACCCGTAGACTTGGACAGTCTTAATATCCTTTGGATTTTCCATTTCCTTAAAGAACAGGAAATCTCTCTGATCCTCTGATCAATCTCAAAGTACCACATTACCCATATAAGAACTTATTTTCTCTTTTAACCAACATACTGTACCTGTCACTAAACTGAAACAGTCACCAGTACCCTAGCCTCCTCTTGGGCTTTGTACAATGATTCTCCCCAGCGGAGCTAACCTTTTTAGCCTCCATCTCGGGCTTCGTACGAGATACAAAATCACTCTCTTATTGAGTATAAAAGGCTCTCTTGTTGAGTCAACCCCCTTTTAGCCTCCATCTCGGGCTTCGTACGAGATACAAAAACACTCTCTTGTTGAGTATAAAAGACTCTCTTGTTAATTCAAACACCTTTAGCCTCCGTCTTGGGCTTCATACAAGACATACAAAAACACTCTCTTGTTGAGTATAAAAGATTCTCTAGTTGAGTCAAACATTTTCAGACTCCATCTCGGGCTTCGTACGAGGTACAAAGACTCTCTTGTTGAGTCAAGCGCCTTTAGCCTCCGTCTTGGGCTTCGTAGAAGACACATACAAAAGTACTCTCTTGTTGAGTTAACCCTTTTAGCCTCTCTCTCGGGCTTCGTACGAGACACATAAAAACACCCTCTTATTGGGCCAATAGCCTCCTCTTAGGCTTTGTATAAGGAAACCCCGGTTGAGTCAATCAACCTTTTAGCATCAAAATATGTGCCTCGTTCACAGTATACAAACATCAACAACTCCTTTTCCCCCATCTAATTGATGTAAGTGGCAAGCCTCTGGATTATTTACATCCACGCCACTGTCCCTCTTTTAGCATGAGAAATTCCTAAGGAAAGATGGCATTGCTCTAAACTGAGTTAAAGTCTTCTCCTTCAGGTTAAAAATCCCCTATAAAGGAAATTATGGCATTCCTGGATTCACATATCCCAGTTAAAGTAATTCTCCTTTATAATCAGACACCCAACAGTTGTGACAAACAGACCCCCTTTAGAGATAACAAATTCTCTCTAAAGTCAAAACCCTTTAACTTCACATCTTGGGCTTCGAATAAGATACAAATAGACCCTTCAGCTTCACATCTTGGGCTTTGAACAAGATACAAACCACATTTTGCTTCACATCTTGGGCTTTGAACAAGACACCAAAACGACCTTTTTCCTCCCATAGAATAGGAGGAACTACGATTGCTCTTGTTAGTTCTTTAATTTTAAGGGTTGGCATTAATTTTGTAAAACAAATAACAGCAGCAATATGTTAGATAGGATAATTTATCTTGCTAAAGAAGAACAGGTTGAGCAAGAAGTCCTAGTGTGCATTGGAACATGTTGAGCTGAAGTAGTTTCAAAATATGGAACAACATGTCGTATCAAGATGTCACATGCAGGTTCATTCGACATCGCGCTAGAACTGAAGAGAATTTAGAATTCTGTTATGCCTTAACATATGCAGAAGATTCAGGAAATAATATGCAATGTCTATGTGGGGCTGAATTAAAAGGTCTAAAGATTCAAGTCTGAAATTGAGAAGAATATTGGAAAATATACACTTTCTAAATATAGAGATATTTTAGGAAGTTATAGATTGAAGTCCTAATTTATAGCAGAAGTTTCTGCTGACTTGTAGCAGCTCATTTGCTGTGTTTGTAGGCCCAAATCCAAGTGGGAATAGGTTATATATAGACACATTGTAACCTAGTTTTGTAACGCAACCAAAGATGTAAAAGTTCTAGCATTAGGGTTAGTTCCTGTACCACTCGACCTGTGAGTTGGACAGTTTGTTAGTGTGATCCTCGAAGCTGTTAAGTAAGAGGAGTATTATTCTTGGAGGAAGCTTTTAAGTAACTCTAAGTTGTGTCTTGGAAGGGTGTCTTCCTTGTTGAACTGTTGTATAGGTAAAGAGTCGTTGATGCAGTGGCGGATGGTCGACTGCTAGACATCATTACGATGATTGGGAGTGAGAAGAGTTTCTCATGGCTAGAGAGAATCTAGTTAGAAGGGTCATTGGGTAGTGATTGAGTGATAAGCTGTAAATGGAGAGTTTAGCTTTGAATTGATACTACTGATAGTGGACTTCATCCCTGGCTTGGTAGCCCCCAGAGTAGGTGTGTTAAACCAAACTGGGTTAACAATTCTGTGTGTCTTGCTTTTATCTTTTCAGTACCATGATTATTGCTATATACCTTGCCCTTTGTGATCATGTCAGACCAGATGTCGAACGACATGTTCTAGGACATCTGAATTCTGCACATGTACCAGAATTTCAATTGGTATCAGAGCAGGTCATTCTGTTCTGTATCTGGATGAGATCCGAGGGAAGATACTTTCTGGTTCTTGGTCAAGGTAGAAGCCTTCTACTGAAAAGGTCATATAGGTGTGAGAATGGTCCCTAGAAGTGGAGGATGGACCGTTCATGATAGGCAGTGGCTTGTGCTGAAGGCTTGAAGGTTTAGTTGAAAAGCTGCTGTGGTGTGGTTATGTTAGGTTTGATTTATTTTCAAACCTGTGGTATTATGGTGTCACCTGGATTATGATGCTAGGGCTCATATGTGAACCTGAAGGTTTTGAGGAGTTTGTGTTTTGATCCGCTGCGTATCTATCTGAAAAATCCTGAGGTTGCAATTGAGAAGGTTGTACTTCTCTAAATGTATATACTATGGCGATGGGATATATGCAAGACTGCTTCAACTTACTTTGTCAATGATACTTGAAGATTATTGTTCAAGTCCACTCATAAAGGCATTGATAAGTGAAGTTGTAAGGAAGAGAAGTAATTTACTTTTGCCTCTATTCCTAAAAGGGCTAATCTCCAGTCTTTGATCTCTTGATGTGTCCATTGGTATGATGTCCTATCTTGTGTTAGAACATAACGTCAGAATTGTTCTGAATTCTGTTGTCTGAAGGAATGGCATAGCAGATGCTCTGGGTGCTAAACTAATGTGATTTGATCACATGAGTTTGGAACCTACTCCTGATCTGGAAGAGGAGGCATCTGGGTGGTATGTCTAAGAAGGTTCTGGCCCTGGAACTTATCTTATATGTGTGAGTTGGTCAAGGTGGGATCAACATGTTATTTACTCCTGAGGTCAGTTTTTTTTTGGTCCTTGCTGCAGGAGTGGAGAACCTAAGATTTCAAGAAGTATTTTCGCTAGCAGACTTCTTGGACATGAAGGTCAAAGATCAGAGAGGCATGATTTATGTCTGGAAGTATCATCTGTATGATCGTGTGAAGCTAGTCTAGTACTGACTGTATGTGATTCAATCATAGCCTGTGCTGCTGTTAGAAGTGATTGATTACAGATTGGAGAGTTAGATGAGAGAATACTACTCTCATGCTTCTGTGATGTGATGGTTGAGTCTGGTCCCGAGGCTTAAAGAGGGAAGTTTGGTGATTCGGTTTTGGAATATGGTGTTTTTCTTAGTGCACTGGACTCTGCTCATGATGTCAAGACTGATGTCTTAACATCTGTTGACAGAACATTCTGTTCATAATGTTTTGGTGTGTGTCTCCTGAGATCACAAGTCTCTACCTGATTTATGTACTGATGTAAGGGTCAAGCAGTAGGTGAATGTGTTCAGCAAGTGTGTTGAACAGAGAGTGCGCTCTTGAAGACATGAAGATGAGTCTCATGTTCTCCATTCATTTAAGGTATTCTCCTTGCAAAGGAGTAATGGTGGTCTTAGATAGAGAAAAGTTGATCAGATTGGGATCATGTGAATATTGGTACAAGTGATTATTGTGTTCAACTTGTGAGTTGAACAAAGAGTGAGCTCTTTAAGACATGAAGATGCGTCTTATGTTTTCCTTTCTTCAAGGTATGAAGAAGCACATGTTATTCTTGATAGGGGGAGAGTGTTATATTTTTATGCAGCTGGACGTGTGATGTAAAGGGGGAGATAGATAATTCTGCAGCCTTTAGTGTTGACACTTATTTTGAAGCAAACTAGTATTTTGCATACATGAGGATTAAGTGTGCTATGATATGTGTTGTGCAGTTGTGATCCTTATCACATTTGTATAGTTTAATGGAACAGAATTAAAACAGAAATTTATTGAATTTTTGAAAGCATACAAGATTAGTAAAAAACACCAAACAAAGGATCTAAAGGCTATCCCAACCCCCCGAATCAAGAAAAGTTTTCCAATCTTCATCCCATTCATCATCAGAAGCTTGAAGCTGCACTTGGTTCTTCTTGATTGTCTTCATCCTTGTCTCTGATGTCTTTCTTGTTTTCTTTGCTCCTGAAATTGTACCAGTGGTGGACAATGTTTGGTCCTTCAACCTCTGTGGATCTGGTTTCTCGACTTCTTGCATGTGATTCCTTTTTGCATCCTTACTAGACTGACTCATGGCTCTATCTGTGATACGATGTTAGAATCTAGGAAGCTTGGTTTTTATACTGCATGAAGAGACCTTGTTTGTATCACCTGACCAGTCAAAGTAGTCTTTGGTGTGGGAATCTGTCTTTCACATTGGATACCAGAACTTCGTGTTTGGTGCCTTGGTAGAGGTTGTTTTTTTTAAAAGGATGAGCCTAGGTCTGGTTTAGTTGTCTGATGTGATTCCCTTTAGTTTGCCTTCGGTATAGCTGCTGGTGCTGGTTGTGATCAAGTGGTGTGTACTTTTGTCTTATGCTGATGTCCTAAATAACGTTGCAACATCATTGTTTATTGTGTTCCATGCTTGTGGAGTTGGAAGAAGCAGCATTATCGTCTGAAGTGGCAGTTCTGACATAATGTGGATTAGAGTGGGCAAATTCTGATCTTGATGGTAAGTAGTTCTGGTAATACATGACTACTCTCATGGTGAAGACTCAATTAGGGTGTTATGAATGTAAGGACAGAAGGTTATTGCCAGTGGTGCAATCTGATCAGAATGGCTGAAGATAAGGAGGTTCCTTTCTCAATACAAGTAAAAGGTGGTGGCAGTCCTTATCTTATGTTGCAAGACATTTGTTATGGAATATGTGAGAAATTTCAAATCAAGTGGGCTTTTGTTTTTCTGGAATTGGCAGATCATGTTTCCAAAATCAACATGGTGAGGTCTAGCTCAACATATACCAGATTGTGGCAATATCGTTGTGATAGCATAAAGAGCATTGAATGTTAAGGCTGTTGTCTATACCCTATTGCTGCAAGTGTACTGATTTCTATGTAGCATGTGTGCTGGTCAAGTTTGTGCAGTGTGATGTCAAACATCATGATGGGACATATCATAGCGGTGTGAAGATAGTGCTTATGCAGGAGAGGTCTGAAAAGCAAAATTGGTGTATCTGGGTGACTTTATTTTTCTCTGCTGTTGTGAGAAGTCGTCTCAATATCCATTAGATAAGAAGATGTGCTTGTATAAGTTTCTGTGGAGTCTTGGGTTGATAAGTTTATGAGCTAGCCAACAACTGTTTTGGTAAGATGTCAGAACATGGTACATGACATGTTTCTCTTGATCCAAACAAGGAATTATTCTGGTCGGTAGTGCAAGGATAAGGTGAAACACGTGTCTCTGCCTATGCATGGAGCGTTATTGGCTCAATTTATGGTAAGATTCAGTTGAGAAACATTTAAGGCAGTCAAGGCAGTTTTTGGAAGGTAGGCATTGAATATTGATACCTTATCAAGTATTATGGAGTTTGTTCGTATTTGGGTAAGCATCACTTGGGTCTAGTTCTGTGAGGGCCTTCTTTGCCAATTTTTGGCTAAAAAGGGGGAGAAAGGGTGTGTGAAATGGGTTGTGCAGATGCCTTGTCTGGAGTCTGGAGTTCCAATGTGCAGAGATGTAGAAGAGGGTGTCCCTTCCTTGAGTTGGTGTTGAGTTCCTTGTGACTTGTGTCCTGAGATATGAACACAGTTGAGACTTGTGTTCTGAGTTACCTGGGTTGATAGATTGATACTTCTTAAGTTTCATCTTATGCCACAGGTCGACTGGGGGCATCTGATCAAGTAAGGTGTGCAGAAATCTCTTATGCCACCATCGGTCCTTTGTGTCAAGACAGACGTTTCTTTTCTGGAGGAGTCTTCTACAATTATCCAGGTTTGAGCTGGAAGGGAAAAGGAATGTGTGGTATAAAGGGGGAGTCAGATATCTTCTTCCTCATGTACACCAAATATCTTCTTCCTCATGTGCACCAAATGACTTCAGGACTTTCTACTCCTAAGGTCCTAATGTGCTGCCTGAAGTTATTGTCCTGTGGTGCCCGAAGGTGATGCTTGAAGATTTGTCAAACATGATGTCCTAACATCATTCAAGTATTCCCATGAAGATGATTCTCCTTGTTTGCTGTAGCTACTGATGGCTACTATTAGGTTCAGTAGTTGCTGATGACTACTGTCAGTAGTATAGAATTGTGATTGCTGCTGTAATCTGAGTTGTAATGTTTATGTATTTGTTTTAGCCAAAATTTGCCAAAGGGGGAGAATGTTAGTTCTTTAATTTTAAGGGTTGGCATTAATTTTGTAAAATAAATAATAGCAGCAATATGTTAGATAGGATAGTTTATCTTGCTAAAGAAGAACAGGTTGAGCAAGAAGTCCTAGTGTGCATTGGAACATGTTGAGCTGAAGTAGTTTCAAAATCTGGAATAACATGTCGTATCAAGATGTCCCATGCAGGTTCTTCGACATCGCGCCAGAACTGAAGAGAATTTAGAATTCTGTTATGCCTTAACAGATGCAGAAGATTCAGGAAATAATATGCAATGTCTATGTGGGGCTGAATTAAAAGGTCTGAAGATTCAAGTCTGAAATTGAGAAGAATATTGGAAAATATACACTTTCTAAATATGGAGATAGTTTAGGAAGTTATAGATTGAAGTCCTAATTTGTAGCAGAAGTTTCTGCTGACTTGTAGCAGCTCATTTGCTGTGTTTGTAGGCCCAAATCCAAGTGGGAATAGGTTATATATAGACACATTGTAACCTAGTTTTGTAATGCAACCAAAGATGTAAAAGTTCTAGTATTAGGGTTGGTTCCTGTACCACTCGACCTGTGAGTTGGACAATTTGTTAGAGTGATCCTCGAAGCTGTTAAGTAAGAGGAGTATTATTCTTGGAGGAAGCTTTTAAGTAACTCTAAGTTGTGTCTTGGAAGGGTGTCTTCCTTGTTGAACTGTTGTATAGGTAAAGAGCCGTTGATGCAGTGGCGGATGGTCGACTGCTAGACATCATTGCGATGATTGGGAGTGAGAAGAGTTTCTCATGGCTAGAGAGGATCTAGTTAGAAGGGTCATTGGGTAGTGATTGAGTGATAAGCTGTAAACGGAGAGTTTAGCTTTGAATTGATACTACTGATAGTGGACTTCATCCCTGGCTTGGTAGTCCCCCAGAGTAGGTGTGTTAAACCGAACTGGGTTAACAATTCTGTGTGTCTTGCTTTTATCTTTTCAGTACCATGATTATTGCCATATACCTTGCCCTTTGTGATCATGTCAGACCAGATGTCGAACGGCATGTTCTAGGACATCTGAATTCTACACATGTACCAGAATTTCAGCTCTGATTTCCCTATTTCGTTAAACGGGAATACGTAGGCATAAGATTGCAAAACAACTTAGCGAGCACACTAGTCAAAAACCCAAAATCCCATACCTTCATACATCAATCGAAAAGCATCAGTCCTAACATCCTACCAATAGCATAGTCCCGTCATTTCATTCTTAGCAAAATAAGCAGAGAGAGGCCCCACATCCACATAGCATCTGTAACCTAACAGACCGCTGTTCAAACTCAGTATGCAAGCAGGGTTAATTGGAGACATCTATTTCCCTTCCTTAGTCAGCTTCAATAGGATAAAAAATGAATCGACCTGTAGTACCCCAGAGCGACAGTGCTTAAGAACCACGTCCAAAATTGCTCGCTACAGACATACTTCAAAAGTGTCAACTACATCAAATTCCAAATCCTCATGGATTTTGAGTTATGGATTGATCAAAATCACAAAAAGTGAAAATGACCACTTTTTCCAACACAGTGAAATTTTCAAAAAGTCGAATCTGTTTCATTTTTACCAACTTTGAGGTTATTTTTCACCTTGATCCAAGCTGAACCAGGTCCATTTGTGGACATAAAAGTTAAAGTATGTCATGAGAGCTTTCCAAAGAGTACAAGAACTCCCATTAATCCAACTTAATCAAGGAGTTTTGAACCTCATAACATGCCTTGCTCAAACTGATTTCCAAGACAGATTTTGTGCATTACTTGTGGCAAACAATTCTTGAATCCAATTTTGGTGACTATGCAAGACTGATCCTCATCCAAATTCAACAAGAATCTCAGTCAATCACGAAAAACCTGCAAGCTTGGACCCTAAGGCAAGAATCCCATCACTTTGGCATGTGATCATCAATGTTGCAAATCCAAAACCAAGCTTTGCCATTTGGAATTGATGTGGAGCATTGAGCTGTCATGAACCAAGCCATATCAGTCAAATTGAGTCAATATTGACTCAAAACTCAAAAGACCTAGAGCTACAAAGATCAGATCTAGTCAATGGCCAAGTGAAGACTTGGTACCTTGGCATTTAAGAAAGTGATACATGGGCATGTCCATTAGATAATAGAGTGATCTCTCATCCAACATTATTCCATCAAAAACAAAACTCCTCTACTATAAATAGAGGTCATTTTTGTGTTTCGAACCACACCAAAACATTACCAAAGCCTTGTTTTCTCACTCTCCCTCTCTTACTTCAATTTCAAGTCACATTGGAGCAATTTGGGAATTCTTGAAACCAGAGCAGAAACCACTCAAATAACCATCCAAACATATCATAAATCATCCATTGGAGGTGTTCAAACCTTCATCCACATTGTACAACCTCAAAATCAGAAAGTCAACCTCCAAAACCTCGAATTTTTACTTTTCTGTATTTTTCAAGCCATGTCTTGATCCAATCACTTTCAAGATCAGCTAACCCTTCAAATACTCTCCAAATATCATCCTTAAACTGTCCCAACAGGTTTCCCTCAACTATAACACCATTTGAGTGAGTTACCATTTTGGTCATTTTTGCCACTTTTGCAAGAAAGAGCCAATTCTTAGTCCTGAGGTTTCCAGCCGGTTTTGATCATCCTAAAAGCTTCTAAGGGATGAATCAAGAGTGTCGAAAACATTGGATTACTTCTGGCACAAGCATCTTGACAGTTAGCACAATGAGCTTCAAGAGGTAAGTGCATCACAACTTGAACTCTTAAAATATGCATTGCTTTGATGTCCATTGATCATAAACATGTCATATATATCAAATGTGTTGTGTTTGAACCAATTTACCATGCTATTGTTGCTTGTATGATAAGATAGCATAGAACTTGTAAATCTTGGCCTATTTTGAAACCACTATCGGGTTTTAAAATAGAAGCATATTTAGAAAATTCTAAAAGCATCATTGGATTCCTCATGAAATTCTAGGCAGGATCCATCTTGCAAATCATCAAAACTTTGTTTTTTTGCCTTGGTCAGGCCTAAAATCCAGGGCACCCTTATGTATTCATGGGGTGGTTTTGATACACGGATGTATCACCACCCCAGTGGTAGAAGCGCGCTTGTGTTTGGTTGGAGGTCGTGGGTTCAAGACCCACCCAGGCCATTTTTGTTATTTCTCTCATTTTGCTATTTTTCTCATTTTTCATGATTTTATTAATTAATCTCAAAATTAATTTCTCTCTCAATTTTAATTATTTTTTATTGGTTCTTTTTTTGAAAATTCACAAAAATACAGAAATATTTTATTCCAAAAAAAAATTTGAATTTATATTATTTATTTAATATAGTTTGAATTTTTGTAATTAATTTCATTTCTTTATTTTCAAACATTTAAAAAATGAAATTTCCACCTTGATCTTTCAAAACCAATTGGATTTCAAGCCTTCATGTGATTAAACATGATTTTCCATAATATTTTTCAAAGCTTACAACTTGTTTTTTAATATATTTGGTATTTTATATTTAATTTCCTTTGAAAATAAAATTATATTAATTAAAATTAGGGTTTCCCTCAATTTTAATTTTTCAAACTTCATTTGAACCACTTTTGGGCCTCTTGGTAGAGTGTAAGTCCCATCCCTTTGTAAATAAACCTTTTTGGGCCTCAGTCATTGTATAAGTCCCGATACGATTTTAAAAATCTCAGCGCGATCGCCATTTTCAAAACAATTTTCATCTGGGCCTTCCCTTATGTTGTAAGCCCCATCTTTCTTCTTCTCAATCACTTTTGGGCCTCTAATATAGTGTAAGACCCACCTCTTTTGTAAAATAAGTTGGGCCTCAGTCATTGTATAAGTCCCTCTGTGTTTTCAAAACTGCCGACGCGATCGTCGCTTTTTCAAAAGAGATCATCTGGGCCTCTCCTTGAGTATAAGCCCCAAACTTCCTCTAACAAACTTTCTTTTTTGATTTAGATTCAAATCTTAAGTTTCATCAAAACTTTCTTCAATTTCTTGAATAACTAACCATACAGCTGTAGTTGTTATGCTTGGGCTTGCACACCTGTAAGTTCCACTATCTCTTCAATATACTTGTTATATATTTCATCCGTATATGTATGCCTGAATATGCTTGCTTAGAGTTTTCCCCAATAACTAGGTCTAGGTTTAGATCAAACCAGTGGTTACTCTTTCAACACAGTCAAAACTAGTTCCCCATTGGAAATTCCAGATACAGTCTTGCCTCCTCTTGGGCTTATATAATATGGAACAGAGAAAGGCATTATTCCCGGTGAAACTTTTCTCAAGACTGTCACAACTTAGAAATGTCTGTACAAGAAATTCATTTCCCCATAGAGCATTATTCCCAGTGAAACCTCTTTTGAATTTATTCCAACCCTAGAATTGTTCACTAAAGGAATGATTATTACCGGTGAAACCTTTCTTGAACTTTTCTCAGGTTTGGACCCACAGGCTTCCTAAAAGCATCCCCAGCCTCCTCTTGGGCTTTGTACAAGGACTCTCAGGCTTCTTAGAAGTTCTCAGCCTCCTCTTGGGCTTCATACAAGGACCCAAAGACCTCCTACAGGTATAGGACAGAACTTAGTCATCCCTAATAGTTCAATCCTCCAGAGAGTCAGAATTCCAGAATATCAAACCATTCTAGGGTTGATTCTCATCCCTTAAAACATCAGCCTCCTCTTGGGCATCATGCAAAGATCATTCTCCAGTTAAGAGTAAACCTCTTCATACCAGTAGACTTGGAAAGTCTCATTTTCTCTTAAATCTCAAAGAAACCCTCAAGTTTCCTAAAAGCACAGGAAAAACCCTGATCATTTCACCAATCACCAGCAGAGTTAAAACCTCCATAGGTTTTAAAACTCAATCTTTAAACTTTCATTCTAAATTCCCCAGCTAGGGTCAATTTACCACCAATAAACCCTCAAAAAAATCAGAACCTCAATGCATCTGATATTTCAACTCTTCTATACTCAACAAGAGTTGATTCCACAATTTGGACCTGTCTCTGGATCTCAACAATCCTCAGCAGAAGCTAGCCTCCTCTTAGGCTTCATATAAGAATTTCCCCAAACCAGCCTCCTCTTATGCTTTGTATAATGATTTTTCCTCAGCTGAGTTAGCCTCAATCTTGGGCTTTGCAGATCATATTCTCCAGCTGAGTCAATCAATTCTTTTAGCCTCAATCTTGGGCTTTGTACAAGACAAATAAAATCTCTCCCCGGAAGAGTCAATTCCTTTTTTAGCCTCAATCTTGGCCTTTATACAAAACATACATAAAACTCCCCTAGTAGAGTCAACCTTTTAGCTTCAACCTTGGGCTTTGATTAAGGCACATAAAACCAATATCCCCTCAGAGGAAATTAAAAGTTCTCTCCTCAGTAGCCAGCATATCAAAATACATTTCCTATGATTGTTTCATTGAATTGCAAAACATATTTAAAAACAAAATGACCCTTAACCTATTTGCATGCAACTACTTCGTATGTTATCAAAAACACATATATTGTAAAATATCAACAAATGGGTTGAAATAATCTACCCCACAGGTTTGGATCAAATCCACAAATAGATTGATGATATCCAACACATTAGGTTTCGCCTCACCACATGCATGCAATGTAACATTAAGTAGTGTTGTAATACAAGAGACTAAGAGACATATTAATAAACCGTGTGTTTTGAAAAGCATTACGGAGACATTATTATATATAGATAGATTACAAATAATTACATGATATAGTCGATGTGGGACTATTCTATATACAAATATTCTTAACACTATATATATTTACAAATATCAACACTCCCCCTCAAGCTTGAGCATATAAGTCAAATGCACCAAGCTTGTTACATATATAGTTAGTTCTGGGGCTTCGTAGAGATTTTGTAAACACATCTGCCAATTGATCATTAGAGTTGACAAAGCTTGTGACGATGTCGCCTGACTCGATCTTCTCTCTGACAAAGTGACAATCTATCTCAATATGTTTGGTCCTCTCATGGAAGACTGGATTTGAAGCAATGTGCAATGCAGCTTGACTATCACAAATAAGTGTCATTGGTCTTGCTTCTTCAATTTGAAGTTCCTTGAGCAACTGTTTTAACCAAATAAGTTCACATGTTGCCATTGCCATGGCCCTATACTCTGCCTCGGCACTTGATCTTGCAACTACATTTTGTTTCTTACTTTTCCAGGATATAAGGTTTCCTCCAACAAGTATACAATACCCAGAGGTGGATCGTCTATCAATGGGTGACCCTGCCCAATCAACATCGGAGTATCCAACTATCTGGGTATGTCCTTTATCCTCATACACAAGACCATTTCCTGGAGCACATTTGATGTATCTCAGAATCTGGATAACATCATCCATGTGTTCCTGACAAGGGGAATTTAAGAACTGGCTTACCACACTGACTGCAAAAGAAATGTTCGGACGAGTGACTGTGAGATAATTCAACTTTCCAACCAATCTCATATACCTTCCTGAGTCAGATAAAGGCTCCCCCTGATTGGGTAGAAGTTTAGCACTTGGATCCATTGGAGTATCGGCAAGTTTAGCATTTAACAAACCTGTTTCTTCCAAGATATCCATAGTATATTTTCGCTGAGAAATCACTAAACCATCTTTAGATTGGGCTACTTCAGTACCCAAGAAATAGCGGAGTTTACCAAGATCTTTTGTCTGAAATTGTTTTGAGAGATTTTGTTTCAACTGGAGTATTCCCTGCTGATCACTACCAGTTATAAGAATGTCATCTACATACACAATAAGATAAATACACCCTTGGGGTGAGTGATGATAAAAAAAAATTGGTCAGCTTCACTACGGATCATACCAAACTGTTGTACTACAGTGCTGAATCTGCCAAACCAAGCTCTCGGAGATTGCTTAAGACCATAAAGAGACCTGTGTAGCCTACAAACCATATTCGGTGACTCCCCCTGAGCAACAAACCCAGGTGGTTGCTCCACATATACTTCCTCTTCAAGATCACCATGTAAGAATGCATTTTTGATGTCAAGTTGATGAAGAGACCAATGTCGAATGGCTGCAATGGCTAGAAGAAGTCTAACAGATGCCATCTTGGCTACAGGAGAAAAGGTATCACTATAATCCAACCCAAAAATCTGAGTGTATCCAAGCGAGCTTTAAATCGATCAATCTTACCATCTAGAACAACCTTCACTGTATAAAGCCAATCACAAGCTACTAAAGATTTCACATGGGGTAGAGGAACCAGTTCCCAGGTACCACTGCTTTGAAGAGCACACATTTCATCAATCATTGCTTGTCTCCACTCAGGGTGAGATAATGCTTCACATGGAGTTTTAGGAATAGAAACAGAAGACAAAGAAGACAAACAAGTATACTGCAAAGGGGAAAGACGATGATAACATAAATTAATATAATGTGGAGAAGGATTTCGTGTTTGACGTATACCTTTTCGAAGGGCAATCGGAATATCAGATTCAGGTTGCAGGATCGGATCAGGTGATGGCGAGAGTGTCGGAGGAGAGTCCGTAGTGACCTCAGGGATAGGTACGACTTCAGGGACAGGTACGACTTCAGGGACAGATACGACTTCAGGGACATGTATGATAGACGTTGGGCGACGACGCTGATATGTTTGAAATGGTTGAAAAGTGAGAGGCAAACCGGAGTAACAACACGGTTTGCAAAAAAAATAAAAAAAAAGTAAATTTCTTACCGGAAGACAGTGGGTCAACCAGATAAAACACGGCGAAAAAAAAAAGAATTGCCTCTTAGCAGGCTCTGATACCATGTTGAAATACAAGAGACTAAGAGACATATGAATAAACCGTGTGTTTTGAAAAGCACTACGGAATTATTATTATATATAGATAGATTACAACTAATTACATGATATAGTCGATGTGAGACTATTCTATATACAAATATTCTTAACACTATATATATATATATATATATTTACAAATATCAACAAGTAGTTTCATTTTTATAGTTCATTTGACTGAAACTCATGAAATAATAATCGAAGAATCAAACCTCAGAGAAGTCTCTTCTTTCTGCGCCATGGCTTTGCGATTTGAGCGCCCTTCAACGTTTTCGCTGGCGTTGTTCTTGAGACCTTCCATGGGTGTGAAACGTTTCCTTCAACCGCTGCTTTTCAGTTTCTAGGTGTGATGAGTGAATGACAACAACTTTACTTTACCATCTAACATGACCACTTCATTTACAAAACATTGGTCATAATGTTGGAATAGTAACGGACGTGTTACTTTTTACATTCTTACTCTTTCTATTTTGTTTAACAAATAACTTACAGGTCTATTTAATACTCTATTTAATATTTATATCTATTTACATAACATTTTCTTATTTTAATGGATGGAATTAAATGTTTTATTAAGTATTTACTATTTTTTTTTATTTTGGTTTAACAAAACAAAAATGGTGCAATTTAGGCTTCTCGAATTAGAACCCGTGCGGACGTACGGGTTTCCCACTAGTTGTTGTTTATGTGAGCATCTTGACTGAAAAGATTACCTTTGTTGAATGCGTACTATTGCACATAAATGCCTTTGAATTCAAGGCATAATGTGACAAAATCCATTAATCTAATTGAGATATATCTTGACCCTTTGGCCTAATTCTGAAGGTTTGTTATGACTTAACCTGATCACATTGAATTAGCTTAGCAACATGATCATTGCACTTAACAAAACAGTCGTGTACCATAAGAAATGGCCAATATAATCTTGGCAAAACAGCTGCAGAAAGATGTCTTGCAACCTCTATAATTCTTTGCTCAAGTGGAGATTTCTCATGCTCTTGGGCTCTTTGTAAATCTAGGATAATGTACTTCAACTTTGATGTTCATAATTGGACTAGATTCATCTTGGATCATGGTGAAAAATCCCTCCACATTTTGATGTTTTGACAGATTTTACTTTAGGCAGATTTTCACTAAGTGTTGAAGTTCATTTCATACTTTTCTTGATTTTGATCACTTCATAACCTATGGATTTTGATCCCAAATTTTGACCACTAAGATTTCCCATAATTGTGCAAATCATCATCACAATATGGATGAACCATTAGTCTCCCCAAAGATGGGTGAGCATCCACTACAATCAGACTTAGGGTTTCAAGCCCTCTCAGAGCTCTTAGACAAAGGATCAATCAAGGAATGACATGATCTTCAACTTGTCTAGCCTCTCAAACATCCACAATGGATCAAGAGGACTCCCACATCAAGGATCAAGCACAAGGTTGCAGCATTCCAAGTGGATTAAGCCTCGAGATCGCAAGTGTCACCAAATTAGGGTTTGGTCAACCAGGGCCTCCAGATGGAAATTTTCCTCTGGGCATGAGCCAATGCTTCAAAGCATAACCTATGATGCTCCAATGTACATCATGGACCCAATCCTCAAGTCAATTTAACCTCAGGGGATGCATTCACAAAAAATCAGGAATTAGGGTTTCTTGACCTAATTCACCCCTAAGTTGACTTTTGGGGCAAAGCATGAGCCAAGACCTCAAGACATGATTTGAGGGTCTCTAATACACCACATTGATCCATTTACAACAATGGATTGATCCAATAAGCTTGAGCAACAAGTTTCAATTTCATCTGAACCACAGTTAGGGTTTCGTGAGAAAAGTCAACTGTATCTTTGACTTTTGACCAGGACATGCTCCCAAACCTAGGACATGATTCAATACACCATATAACACCTATGAAATCAATCCATCAAGTCTGATTTAGGTCAAGGACTTGATTTCATAGAGGATCGCACAGTTTGGAATTCATCTGATAAAAAGTCAACTGTGCACAAAAGTCAAACTTTGACTTTTTGAGATTTTTCACAATTATGGTTTTTTAACCCTAAAATGATGTTAATGTGTGATTGGAATCATAATTCATCAAGAAAAATCAATAAAAGTGGGATAACTTGTAAAAAGGGTAACCATAAAAACTTAGAAATTTTTCTAAGTTATGGAACAAAGTGGCTAGGGTACCAACTTTGGAGGATCATAACTCCTAAACCACAAGGCCACTTTTCCCGCATTCAAAGCTGGATTTATAGATCTCATGGTCCTCTACAAAAGCTTCAACTAGACCTCACTCCAATTCATTGTGGATTCTGAGTTATGATTGGGTCAAAATGACAAAAAACATGAAGGTACCACTTTTCCAACACTTAGACAAAATTTTGTCCAAGACAGATTTTGTTGAAAACACCAAAACTTGTGAGATTTTTTCACATAGTTACAAGCTGAATCAAGTCCAAAGGTAAACATCAATGTTGTTGCATATGTTGCTAAGAATTCAAAGAGCTTATCAGCATGAATTGATTCAACTTGAGCCAAGAGAAATCCATGCCCAAAGCCATGTTGCTGCAGCTGTTTTGGAAAAATCAGTTTGCACTTTTGCTTGCTTTACACGATTTCTGATTCAAGACCAAGGATCTCTATGTAACAGTCATCCAATCTGATCCTAATCCAACTGATCCAACTGTTAAAGCTAAGTCAAAAAGCTAAGGGATCTTCCAACTTGAGATTAATGCATTTTGGCACATTATGCCTTGAATTCAAAGGCATTTATGTGAAATAGGGCACTTTCAACAAAGCCAATTTTCTCAGTCAAGTTATCTGATTAAACAACAATTAAAACATCTGAAGAATGTGAATTTGGTCAAGACATAGCCCTGCTCTTGGGAAGGGCTAGGTTGCCTTGCTTGAGAAGAAATGCCACCAAGCCAAAGCCTTTGAATGTGATCTGATCCAGCAGCCATTCACTATTCCTCCAAGACAAGAATTGATCACCTATAAATTGAGGTTCCAATTGATCATTCAAATCACACCAAAGCAATTTACAACACTTCTTTCTCTCATTCTCTCTTAAGTACCAATTTTCTTTCTTTTTGAGCAACCACCATCGGGTTTTGAGTTGCAGCTTTAAGCAATCCATTCCAATTGCTCAAACACATCACACATGATGTATTTGATGTGTCCAATTACTTAAACACCAACTGTAACACCTCTAGCTCAAAATCACTCTTCAACCAAGTCGTTATGCCTCAATTATGCAGCTGGAGTCCTCCAACTTGATCCAAAGGTTTTCAAAGTGTTCCAAAGCTTGGAACGCACTCCACAACTACCATTGAAGCTTTAGGGATCATCAAACCACTTCTGGAACACCATCTGTGCAGAGTTCCATTTCAGCTTGCATCAAGGTAAGCCTCAAAACTACATCTTCATGATCCATGCATATTTCCTCACATGATATTTTTGCCAATTGCTTGCCATCATATGTTGAGTGTTTCCCCTCAAAAAATTTGATCATAGCACTCACCACCATGTCTGCACGATTGCTTTTGCAAAATTAGGGTTCATACGGTCATGTTGATATAACTTGATGTACACTGAAAATAAATGAAATCAAATAATGCCATCGTGATCCTTGTGAAAAAACGCATGAGTTTGGTATTTGAATCATGTCAAATGGTTGAGAAATGAGTGAGTTAGAGGGCTTCACGCATCTGAGCTTCAGGTTGAAGATGGCCATGACGCCATGCTTGAGAAACCAACCAAGTTTGCCTTATATTTTTCCCTTGCTATGTTATTAATGAATTGGCATTGCGCCCCAGTGGTTGATCAGCTAGTTTGTGTGTATTGGCAAGCGAGAGGTCTGGGGTTCGAATCCCCCTCACCCAGACCTCTTTTTTATCACTTTTTCCTAATTTCTTATTTTTCATATTATTTTGTTAATGATTTGAAAAATTAATAACTCCCTCAATTTTAATTATTTTTTATTGGTTCTTTTTGCAAAAAAATCGCAAAAATGTTGAAATATTTTATTCCACAAAAAAATTAAATTTATATTAGTTATTTAATATAATTAGTATTTTTGTGAATAAATTCCTTTTTAATTGTTTTTAAGCATTTAAAAGTGAATATTTACTATGAAAATCAAAACTAAATGAGTTTTAATTTATCTTGTGATAAAAACCTCATTTTTCAAACCCTCAACAAAAATCACAAGTGGTTTATTCAAACTTATTTGGTATTTTTATCATTTTTATTTGATTTTCTTTAAATATTTCCTTTTAAAGGAGAACAAATTTAGGTTTTCCTTGATTTTCACTCAAACAAATCATTTTCAAACACTCATGGGCCTCTAATAGAGTGTAAGACCCAAGCCTTTTTGTAAATAAACTCATTGTGGGCCTCACTTATTATATAAGTCCCTTTGTGTATTTTCAAAACAATGGCACGATCGACGCCTTTTCATAAAAACCTTGGGTCTTTCCTCGAGCTGTAAGGCCCATCACTTGTATAAAAATAAATCATTGGGCCTCTTATAGAGTGTAAGACCCAATCCCCTTTTAACCAAAACAATTTTGGACCTCAGATATTGTATAAATCCCTCTGCGTTAAAGGAAAATCTCGGCGCGAATCAAACCCTTGGGCCTACCCTCGTGTTTTAAGCCTCATTCCTTAAAATAAACCTTCGGGCCTCAAGTAGAGTGTAAGACCCAACCCTTTTTGAAAACCAAAATGATTTGGGCCTCAGTGTATTGTATAAGTCCCGATACCATCAAAAAGTTCGGCGCGATCGTCATTTTCAAAACAAAACTTTTGGGCCTCTCCTTGAGCTGTAAGCCCCACCACTTGTACAAAAATAAACCTTTGGGCCTCTTGAGAGAGTGTAAGACCCATCCCTTTGTACATAAAACCTTTTTGGGCCTCAGTCACTTGTATAAGTCCCTGTACAATGTACAAAACAACAGTGCAATCACTGATAAAACCTTGGGCCTCTCCTTGAGCTGTAAGCCCCAACAATATTTTGAAAACACTTTCTCCTTTGATTTTGAATATAATATTGTTATCAAAGCTTTCTTTTTTGAACAAACTAACAAAACAGCATGGAAGCTCTACAACCGAGTAAGTGTTTACCCGCTTTCTTTATCAACTTTCACATATATAACTGTATTGTGGGGCTGCTCACTGTAAGTATTCTTTCACAAACTTTTATATACTTGTCAAATATCAACTGTGTAATACTAGTATAGTTATTTAGAGTTTTCCCCGGCAACTACGTCTAGCACTAGGTAAAGCCCTGTTGGTCACTCTTAAATACAAACAAAACTAGATCCCCATAGGATTACCAGACACAGTCTTCCCTCCTCTTGGGGTTAAACAATATGGAGACGTGAAAGGTAGCATTCTCGGTGAACCCTTTCTCAGACTGTCACCCTTAGAAATCGTCAAAGAAACTCTACTCCCCAGAGATGATCTTTTCTCCGTGAATGGCATCTCTTGAGTTTCTTCAAAATTCTCGAACTTTCCTGGCTTGATCTTTTCTCGATGAATGGCTTGTCTTGAACTTCTCGGGGTTTGGGGGCCCACAGGCTTCTTAAAAGCATCCCCGCCTTCTCTTCGGCGTTGTACAAGGACCTTTCGGCTTCTTAAAAGCTCTCATGCCTTCTCTTGGGCTTAGTACAAGGACCCAGAGACCTCTACAGGTATAGGAACTGAACCTAGTCATCAATTTGCTAGAGCTGTCTTTCTGAGTCAAGTGTCAAACCAGTTAATGGGTTGACCTTCATCCCTTAACAAACCAGCCTTCTCTTGGGCATCGTACAAAGATCATTCACTACCTGAGAATAAATTTCTCAAGACACCCGTAGACTTGGACAGTCTCAATACCCTTTGGCTATTCCATTTCCTTAAAGAACATGAAATCTCCCTGATCCTCTGATCAATCTCAAAGTACAACATTACCCATATAAGAACTGATTTTCTCTTTTAACCAACATACAAGACCTGTCACTAAACTGAAACAGTCACCAGCATAATAGCCTCCTCTTGGGCTTTGTACAATGATTCTCCCCAACGGAGCCTACCTTTTTAGCCTCCATTTCGGGCTTCATACAAGATACCAAATCACTCTCTTGTTTAGTATAAAAGACTCTCTTGTTGAGTCAAACCTTTTCAGCCTACATCTCGGGCTTCGTACGAGATATAAAAACACTCTCTTGTTGAGTATAAAAGACTCTCGTTGAGTCAAACCTTTTCAGCCTCTATCTCGGGCTTCGTACGGGATACAAAAACACTATCTTGTTGAGTATAAAAGACTCTCTTGTTGAGTCAAACATTTTCAGCCTCCATCTCGGGCTTGGTACGAGGTACAAAGACTCTCTTGTTGAGTCAAGCGCCTTTAGCCTCCGTCTTGGGCTTCGTACAAGACACATACAAAAGCTTTCTCTTGTTGAGTCAACCCTTTTAGCCTCTCTCTCTCGGGCTTCGTACGAGACACATAAAAACACCCTCTTGTTGGGTCAATAGCCTCCACTTAGGCTTTGTATAAGGAAACCCTGGTTGAGTCAATCAACCTTTTAGCATCAAAATCTGTGCCTCTTTCACACTATACAAACATCAACAACTCCTTTTCCCCCCATCTAATTGATGTAAGCGGCAAGCCTCTGGATTATTTACATCCATGCCACTGTCCCTCTTTTAGCATGAGAAATTCCTAAGGAAAGATGGCATTGCTCTAAACTGAGTTAAAGTCTTCTCCTTCAGGTTAAAAAATCCCTATAAAGGAAATTATGGCATTGCTAGATTCACATATCCCAGTTAAAGTAATTCTCCTTTATAATCAGTCACCCAACAGTTGTGACAAACATACCCCCTTTAGAGATGACAAATTCTCTCTAAAGTCAAACCCCTTTAGCTTCCCATCTTGGGCTTCGAACAAGATACAAATAGACCCTTCAGCTTCACATCTTGGGCTTTGAACAAGATACACACCACCTTTAGCTTCACGTCTTGGGCTTTGGACAAGACACCAAAACGACCTTTTTCCTCCCATAAAATAGGAAGAACTACGATCACTCTGATTTCCCAGTTTCGTTAAACGGGAATACGTAGGCATAAGGTTGCAAAAAAATCTTAGCGAGCACACTATTCTCAAATGTGTCCCCTTTAGATTCAATCCTCAAATGTGTCCAAAGTGATGACAAGGCTTGGAATTGGCTGATTTTGGCAAATTGACCAAAAGTGCAAAAATCTTCCTTGCCTTGGCAGATTTCAATAAAGGCATCTTGCCAATGTCATATCTCATAGCTCAAATTGAATTTGGTAATGTTCTTGGCCATTTTGGAAAGCCCTTACATGATACAACAACTGCTTGAACATGTTTGGTTTTGATCTCTTTTGAATCCAAGTGAAAAATCCCCCTACATTTGGAAAAAAGTAAAGGCAGATTCTGACTTAGTGAAATTTTCACTAAGTGTTGGAACAAAGTGACTTTTCTTGATTTTGATCACTCCATAACTCAAAATCCATGAGGAATTTGGACATAGGTCAGTATGAAGCTTTTGTAGAGGGCAATGTGGTCTACAAATCAAGCTTTGAATGGGGAACAATGGCCTTGCGGTTTAGGAGTTATGGTCTTCCAAAGTTGGTACATTAGTGTCACTTTTTCCATAACTTTGAAATTTTTCTAAGTTTTTATGGTTACCCCCTTTTACAAGTTATCCCACTTTCTTTGATTTTTCTTGATGAATGATGATTCAAATCATACATTAACATCATTTTAGGGTTAAAAATCCATTTTGGTGAAAAATCTCAAAAAGTCAAAGTTGACTTTTGTGCACAGTTGACTTTTTATCAGATGAATTCCAAACTGTGCAATTCTTCAGGAAATCATGTCCTTGACCTAAATCAAACTTGATGGACATGTTCCATGGGTGTCATAGGGTATATTGAATCATGTCTTAGGGTTTGGGAGCATGTCCTGGTCAAAGGTCAAAGTTACAGTTGGCTTTCCTCACGAAACCCTAATTGTGGTGCAGATGAAATTGAAACTTGTTGCTCAAGCTTCTTGGATAAATCCATTGTTCCAAATGGATCAATATGGCCTATTGGAGACCCTCAAATCCTCTCTTGAGGTCTTGGCTCATGATTTGTCCCAAAAGTCAACTTAGGGGTGAATTAGGTCAAGAAACCCTAATTCCTGATTTTTGATGTATGCATCCCCTGAGGTCAAATTGACTTGATGCTTGGGTCCATGAGATTCCATGGAGTATATTAGGTTATGTTTTGGATCATTGTCTTGTGCCCGGATGAAAAATTTCCATCTGGAGGCCCTGGTCGACCAAAACCCTAATTTGGTGACACTGTCGATCTTTGAGACTTGATCCACCTAGAAGGGAGCAACCTTGTGCTTAATCCTTGAAGTGGGAGTCCTTTTTGATCCTGTATATTTGAGAGTGTAGACAAGTTAAAGATCATGTCATTCCTTGATTGATCCTTTGTCTAAGGCTCTGAAAGGGCTTAAAACCCTAATTTTGATTGTAGTGAATGCTCAACAACCCTTGAGGCATTTGATGAGGCATGATGGTTCATCCATATTGTGATGATGATTGACACAATGATGGGAATCTTAGTGGTCAAAATTTGGGGTATGACAATCGGCATGATCGAACCTAAAGCTTCGAAAGAATATCAGTTCATCCTGGTAGCCATTGATTACTTCACCTAATGGGTCGAAGCAACGTCATACGCTAATGTAACCCGAGAAGTGGTGGTCTGATTTATCAAAAATAATATCATCTGCCGTTATGGTGTTCCGAGCCAGATCATTACCGATAATGGATCTAACTTGAATAATAAGATGATAAAAGAGTTGTGCGCTGAGTTCAAGATCGAACACCATAACTCATCTCCCTACCGACCCAAGATGAACGGAGCGGTAGAAGCGGCTAAAAAGAACATCAAGAAGATTGTTCAAAAGATGGTTGTAACCTACAAAGACTGGCATGAGATGCTACCCTTTGCTCTTCACGGTTATCGCACATCTGTCCGTACTTCAACAAGGGTAACCCCTTTCTCTCTAGTATATGGTATGGAAGCAGTGCTCCCCATAGAAGTAGAGATCCCATCAATCTGGGTATTGATGGAAGCTAAGCCAACAGAAGCTGAATGGTGCCAAAATCGACATGCCGAACTCAACCTGATCAAAGAGAAATGAATAACGGCACTATGCCATGGTCAGTTGTATCAGCAAAGAATGAAGAAAACGTTTGACAAAAAGGCCTGACCCCGCGTCTTCAGGAAAGGAGACCTCGTGCTCAAGAAGATACAATCATTTCTCATTGATTCCCGGGGCAAGTGGACTCCGAATTATGACGGCCCATATGTGGTCAAGAAAGCTTTCTCAGGCGGTACCTTGAGACTTGCAACCATGGACTTAGAGGAATTTGCCTAGCCCACAAATGTTGATGTAGTCAAGAAATACTTCGCCTAAAAAAAATAAACGTCTCGGTGGATTGAAAACCCGAAAGGGCGGTCCAAGAAAAAATTAGAGACAAAATAAAAAAAAAAACATCCCGGTGGATTGGAAATCTCAAAGTACAATCCAGGCAAAAGTTAGGGATAATGGCAAGTAACTACGTCCAACAGGGACAAATCCTCTAGTAGTAGTCCTGCCATCCGTCAAAAAACTCCAGTCAAGGTTATCTTCTACAGAAGCTCAGGATGCCCAGAATTCAAAGTTGGTAGAAGAATAGTGGTCGTTATGTTTCAATGTAGCCCTTTTCCCTTAAATTACCATTTTCTAACTTTGTAAATACTCTATGGAATCACGCGTTTGGCTGATTTCCATCCTATAAATAAAATTTGAGCCCTTGTTCTTTTGTTTGCAATTCTTATTTGTTTTAGCTTTACAGAACGATGTTTTTAACATGATCAACGATTCTTGAAATAAAACAAAAATGAATTTATTTGTCAAAAATTTTCTACTTTTCAAAATAAAGATGGCAATTTCTTTTGACTGTTGAACATCGAAAGAATGTCGATCGCTTCTCCAGAAGTAATCGAACTTCAAAGTGTAGAATCAAAGTACTCCTTCTAAGCCAGTGCGCCTGAATGAAGGATCAGCTGTGTCAGATGCAAATGTTTTGTCCGACATCCTCGACCTAGTTCTCATCTCCTAAGCCCGACCAACGGTTGTTCCCCCACAGGGACTACTTCTCCTAAGCAAGGCAAAATTCCTATCTTGAACCAGCGATACTTTTTATCTCCCACTGTGGCCGAGTATCCAATCGTGTTCATCTACTAGTCTGTATGTCGTGTCAGTTTTGTCAGCATAAACATACATACATCATGCATTATTGGTTTACATTCGCATTCATATTATATCACTATCACTCTAGTCGGTCTTATCCCCTAGTGATAAAAGTCTTCACAATCGAGTTGTCGGTTCTTTCCTCGTCAAGAAATGTTGCGTCTGAACAATCTCTCCTCCAGTTTATTTCTGGGATGAAGCCGGTCCTCGACCGCTTTGATAACTTGAGCCTCTGAAAAACAAGAAAATTTTCAACAGACGTCACTCTTCGCCATTGAAGATGATATCTCCGCTTTCCCGGATTAAGGAAAACCCCCGGAGAAAGCCTCTTAATCAAAGATTTGGCAGTACAGCAGTTTCTTCGAAAAGTTCGCTGACGAAAAGGTTGTCAGCACCTCAAACTTGGATTTCATCACATGGCATTTCTCCGAGAAGATCTCGAAGAAAAGTATGATGTAATATCCCCAAGCCGGAAGCAGTCTCTCAAGAGACTCGTTTTCCCCAGTAGAATCAACAAATGACGTCTCCAAACAGAGAAGTTTGTGCACCTCTACCGCTCAGACGATGGGTTTCCCCATCAAGTCTGACATCAAACCTTTTTCCATCAAATGGCATCTCCCTAGGAAAATTCGGCGAGGAGTTTGAGGAAAACCGCTACGAATAGCGTCCCTTGTCAAGTAAGTTTATTGACAAAAGAAACCGAGACCAGTTCCTTGGTAGGAAACCAGGATCGAGGGGAAGTTTATTTCAAAAGAAACCAAGACCAGTTCCTTGGTAGGAAACCAAGATCTAGGGGAAGTTTATTTCAGAAACTTAGATCAGTTCCTTGGCTGAAGACCGGGATCGAGAGGAAGTTTACCTTTTCTAAGCATCATTGCTTAGCAAAATAAGAAGGATGCGTAAACTACCATTCATAATCACCATCCAAATTTTGGGTATTCCGATATTTAATCCTCTTGCACCCCGAATGCCCGACTACCTTCGCCATTCACACCTTCGGGTCCAAGAAGATTAAATAGGGGCATCTGTCATACCCCAAATTTTGACCACTAATATTTCCCATCATTGTGCAAATCATCATCACATAATGGATGAACCATTAGTCTCCCCAAAGATGGGTGAGCATCCACTACAATCAGACTTAGGGTTTCAAGCCCTCTTAGAGCTCTAAGACAAAGGATCAATCAAGGAATGACATGATCTTCAACTTGTCTAGCCTCTCAAACATCCACAATGGATCAAGAGGACTCCCACATCAAGGATCAAGCACAAGGTTGCAGCATTCCAAGTGGATTAAGCCTCGAGATCGCTAGCGTCACCAAATTAGGGTTTGGTCAACCAGGGCCTCCAGATGGAAATTTTCCTCTGGGCATGAGCCAATGCTTCAAAGCATAACCTATGATGCTCCAAGGGACATCATGGACCCAATCATCAAGTCAATTTAACCTCAGGGGATGCATTCACAAAAAACCAGGAATTAGGGTTTCTTGACCTAATCCACCCCTAAGTTGACTTTTGGAGCAAAGCATGAGCCAAGACCTCAAGAAATGATTTGAGGGTCTCTAATACACCACATTTATCCATTTGCAACAATGGATTTATCCAAGAAGCTTGAGCAACAAGTTTCAATTTCATCTGAACCACAGTTAGGGTTTTGCGAGAAAAGTCAAATGTATCTTTGACTTTTGACCAGGACATGCTCCCAAACCCTAGGACATGATTCAATACACCCTATAACACCTATGAAATCAATCCATTAAGTTTGATTTAGGTCAAGGACTTGATTTCATAGAGGATCTCACAGTTTGGAATTCATCTGATAAAAAGTCAAGTGTGCACCAAAGTCAAACTTTGACTTTTTGAGATTTTTCACAATTATGGTTTTTTAACCCTAAAATGATGTTAATATGTGATTGGAATCATCATTCATCAAGAAAAATCAAGAAAAGTGGGATAACTTGTAAAAGGGGTAACCATAAAAACTTAGAAATTTTTCTAAGTTATGGAACAAAGTGGCTAGGGTACCAACTTTGGAGGATCATAACTCCTAAACCACAAGGCCACTTTTCCCCATTCAAAGTTGGATTTATAGCTCTCATGGCCCTCTACAAATGCATCAACTACACCTCACTCCAATTCATTGTGGATTCTGAGTTATGATTGGGTCAAAATGATTAAAAACATTAAGGTACCACTTTTCCAACACTTAGAAAAAATTCTATCCAAGACAGATTTTGTTGAAAACACCAAAACTTGTGAGATTTTTTCACATAGTTGCAAGCTGAATCAAGTCCAAAGGTAAACATCAATGTTGTTGCGTATGTTGCTAAGAATTCAAAGAGCTTATCAGCATGAATTGATTCAACTTGAGCCAAGAGAAATCCATGCCCAAAGCCATGTTGCTGCAGCTGTTTTGGAAAAATCAGATTACACTTTTGCTTGCTTTACATGATTTCTAATTCAAGACCAAGGATCTCTATGTCACAGTCATCCAATCTGATCCTAATCTAACTAATCCAACTGTTAAAGCTAAGTCAAAAAGCTAAGGGATCTTCCAACTTGAGAATAATGCATTTTGGCACATTATGCCTTGAATTCAAAGGCATTTATGTGAAATAGGGCACTTTCAACAAAGCCACTCTTCTCAGTCAAGTTCTCTGATTAAATAACAATTAAAACATCTGAAGAATGTGAATTTGGTCAAGACATAGACCTGCTCTTGGGAAGGGCTAGGTTTCCTTGCATGAGAAGAAATGCCACCAAGCCAAAGCCTTTGAATATGATATGATCCAGCAACCATTCACTATTCCTCCAAGACAAGAATTGATCACCTATAAATAGAGGTTCCAATTGATCATTCAAATCACACCAAAGCAATTTACAGCACTGCTTTCTCTCATTCTCTCTTAAGTACCAATTTTATTTGTTTTTGAGCAACCACCATCGGGTTTTGAGTTGCAGCCTTAAGCAATCCATTCCAATTGCTCAAACACATAACATATGATGTATTTGAGGTGTTCAAACACTTAAACACCAACTGTAACACCTCTAGCTCAAAATCACTCTTCAACCAAACCATTATGCCTCAATTATGCAGCTGGAGTCCTCCAACTTGATCCAAAAGTTTTAAAAGTGTTCCAAAGCTTGCAACACACTCCACAACATCCATTGAAGCAGTAGGGATCATCAAACCACTTATGGAACACCATCTGTGCAGAGTTCCATTTCAGCTTGCATCAAGGTAAGCCTCAAAACTACATCTTCATGATCCATGCATATTTCCTCACATGATATTTTTGCCAATTGCTTGCCATCATATGTTGAGTGTTTCCCCTCAAAAAATTTGATCATAACACTCACCACCATGTCTGCACGATTGGTTTTGCAAAATTAGGGTTCATACGGTCATGTTGATATAACTTGCTATACACTGGAAATAAATGAAATCAAATATTGCCATCGTGATCCTTGTGAAAAAACGCATGAGTTTAGTATTTGAATCATGTCAAATGGTTGAGAAATGAGTGAGTTAGAGGGCTTCACGCATTTGAGCTTGAGGTTGAAGATGGCCATGACGCCATGCTTGAGAAACCAACCAAGTTTGCCTTATATTTTTCCCTTGCCATGTTATTAATGAATTGGCATTGTGCCCCAGTGGTTGATCAGCTGGTTTGTGTGTATTGGCAAGCGAGAGGTCTGAGGTTCGAATCCCCCTCGCCCCAGACATCTTTTTTATCACTTTTTCCTATTTTCTTATTTTTCATATTATTTTGTTAATGATTTGAAAAATCAATTTTAATTATTTTTTATTGGTTCTTTTTGTAAAAAAATCACAAAAATGTTGAAATATTTTATTCCACAAAAAAATTAAATTTATATTAGATATTTAATATAATTAGTATTTTTGTGAATAAATTCCTTTTTAATTGTTTTTAAGCATTTAAAAGTGAATATTTACTATGAAAATCAAAACTAAATGAATTTTAATTTATCTTGTGATAAAAACCTCATTTTTCAAACCCTCAACAAAAATCACAAGTGGTTTATTCAAACTTATTTGGTATTTTTATCATTTTTATTTGATTTTTTTTAAATATGTCCTTTTAAAAGAAAACAAATTTAGGGTTTCCTTGATTTTCACTCAAAACAAATCATTTTCAAACACTCACGGGTCTCTAATATAGTGTAAGACCCAAGCCATTTTGTAAATAAACTCATTGTGGGCCTCACTTATTGTATAAGTCCCTTTGTGTATTTTCAAAACAATGGCACGATCGACGCCTTTTCATAAAAACCTTGGACCTCTCCTCGAGCTGTAAGCCCCATCACTTGTATAAAAATAAATCATTGGGCCTCTTATAGAGTGTAAGACCCAATCCCCTTTTAACCAAAACAATTTTGGGCCTCAGATATTGCATAAGTCCCTCTGAGTTAAAAGAAAATCTCTGCGCGATTGCCAGTTCAAAAATCAAACCCTTGGGCCTACCCTTGTGTTATAAGCCCCATTCCTTAAAATAAACCTTTGGGCCTCTAGTAGAGTGTAAGACCCAACCGTTTTTGAAAACCAAAATGATTTGGGCCTCAGTGTATAGTATAAGTTCCGATACCATCAAAAAGTTCGGCGCGATCGTCATTTTCAAAAAAAAACTTTTGGGCCTCTCCTTGAGCTGTAAGCCCCACCACTTGTACAAAAATAAACCTTTGGGCCTCTTGAGAGAGTGTAAGACCCATCCCTTTGTACAAAAAACCTTTTTGGGCCTCAGTCACTTGTATAAGTCCCTGTACAATGTACAAAACAACAGTGCAACCACTGATAAAACCTTGGGCCTCTCCTTGAGCTGTAAGCCCCAACAATCTTTTTAAAACACTTTCTCCTTTGATTTTGAATATAATATTGTTATCAAAGCTTTCTTTGTTGAACAAACTAACAAAACAGCATGGAAGCTCTACAACCGAGTAAGTGTTTACCCACTGTAAGTCTTCTTTCACAAACTTTTATATACTTGTCAAATATCAACTGTGTAATACTAGTATAGTTATTTAGAGTTTTCCCCGGCAACTACGTCTAGCACTAGGTAAAGCCCTGTTGGTCATTCTTAAATACAAACAAAACTATATCCCCATAGGATTATCAGACACAGTCTTCCCTCCTCTTGGGGTTAAACAATATTGAGACGTGAAAGGCAGCATTCTCGGTGAACCCTTTCTCAGACTGTCACCCTTAGAAATCATCAAAGAAACTCTACTCCCCAGAGATGATCTTTTCTCCGTGAATGGCATTTCTTGGGTTTCTTCCAAATTCTCGGACTTTCCTGGCTTGATCTATTCTCGGTTAATGGCTTGTCTTGAACTTCTCGGGGTTTGGGGACCCACAGGCTTCTTAAAAGCATCCCCGCCTCCTCTTGGGCGTTGTACAAGGACACTTTGGCTTCTTAAAAGCTCTCATGCCTTCTCTTGGGCTTAGTACAAGGACCCAGAGACCTCTACTGGTATAGGAACAGAACCTAGTCATCAATTTGCTAGAGCTGTCTTTCTGAGTCAAGTGTCAGACAAGTTAATGGGTTGACCTTCATCCCTTAACAAACCAGCCTTCTCTTGGGCATCGTACAAAGATCATTCACTACCTGAGAATCGATTTCTCAAGACACCCGTAGACTTGGACAATCTCAATACCCTTTGGATTTTCCATTTCCTTAAAGAACAGGAAATCTCCCTGATCCTCTGATCAATCTCAAAGTACAACATTACCCATATAAGAACTGATTTTCTCTTTTAACCAACATACTGGACCTGTCACTAAATTGAAACAGTCACCAGCACAATAGCCTCCTCTTGGGATTTGTACAATGATTCTCCCTAGCGGAGCTAACCTTTTTAGCCTCCATCTCGGGCTTCGTACGAGATACCAAATCACTCTCTTGTTGAGTATAAAAGACTCTCTTGTTGAGTCAAACCTTTTCAGCCTCCATCTCGGGCTTCGTACGAGATACAAAAACACTTTCTTGTTGAGTATAAAAGACTCTCTTGTTGAGTCAAACCTTTTCAGCCTCCATCTCGGGCTTCGTACGGGATACAAAAACACTCTCTTGTTGAGTATAAAAGACTCTCTTGTTGAGTCAAACATTTTCAGCCTCCTTCTCGGGCTTCGTACGAGGTACAAAGACTCTCTTGTTGAGTCAAGCGCCTTTAGCCTACGCCTTGGGCTTTGTACCAGACACACACAAAAGAACTCTTTTGTTGAGTCAACCCTTTTAGCCTCTCTCTCGGGCTTCGTATGAGACACATAAAAACACCCTCTTGTTGGGTCAATAGCCTCCTCTTAAGCTTTGTATAAGGAAACCCCGGTTGAGTCAATCAACCTTTTAGCATCAAAATCTGTGCCTCATTCATAGTATACAAACATCAATAACTCCTTTCCCCCCATCTAATTGCTGTAAGCGGCAAGCCTCAGGATTATTTACATCCACGCCACTGTCCCTCTTTTAGCATGAGAAATTCCTAAGGAAAGATGGCATTGCTTTAAACTGAATTAAAGTCTTCTCCTTCAGGTTAAAAAATCCCTATAAAGGAAATTATGGCATTGCTAGATTCACATATCCCAGTTAAAGTAATTCTCCTTTATAATCAGTCACCCAACAGTTGTGACAAATAGACCCCCTTTAGAGATGACAAATTATCTCTAAAGTCAAATCCCTTTAGCTTCACATCTTGGGCTTCGAACAAGATACAAATAGACCCTTCAGCTTCACATCTCAGGCTTTGAACAAGATACAAACCACCTTTATCTTCACGTCTTGGGCTTTGGACAAGACACCAAAACGACCTTTTTCCTCCCATAGAATAGGAGGAACTACGATCGCTCTAATTTCCCTGTTTTGTTAAACGGGAATACGTAGGCATAAGATTGCAAAAGAATCTTAGCGAGCAGAATAATCAAAAACCCAAAATCCCGTACCTTCATACATCAATCGAAAAGCATCAGTCCTAACATCCTACCAATAGCATAGTCCCGTCATTTCATTCTTAGCAAAATAAGCAGAGAGAGGCCCACAATCTAAACCACATATGTAAACCAACAGTCATTGTTTAGACTCAGTATACAAGCAGGGTTAATTGGAGACATCTATTTCCCTTCATTAGTCAGCTTCAATAGGATAAAAAATAAATTGACCTGTAGTACCCTAGAGCGACAATGCTTAAGAACCAAGTCGAAAATCGCTCGCTACACATGGCTTAGTTTATCACTTTTGTAGTATGTGATGAGATCTATCATTTGAGCTTTGGAGTGTAAAAAATGGTTGCTTGGGTAACAAGTTATGGCCTTTGGAAGTTGGGTACTTAAACACTTTTTTCCATAACTTAGTGAAATTTTAACTTTCTCAACATTGCCCTTTTTACAAGTAACATTAATTTCTTGGATCAAATCTTGTTCAAATACAACAATGGATCATATTTTCTTGTATAATGGTTCATGATGAACATTTTTGGCCAAAAAGGCAAGCTTTGACTTTGGGTCTCAGATGAATTTTGTGCAGAGAAACCCTAATTCCTGATTTTCATTGAATGGATGTCCCAAGTTAATTTTAAACTTATGAATGGACTTCAATGGTACATTTTAGTGTCTTGAATCATATCCCAAGGTTTGAGATCATGTCTTGGCCAAAAGTCAAATGTATGGTTAACTTTTCATCAAAACCCTAGTTTGTGGCTCAGATGGATTTGAATTCTTGCATTGTTTGTGAATAAAGTTCTTTGAATTAATCCAATTATATGGATGAACTAATATGATGTATTTGAGGTTCTTTAAACATATCTTGAGGTCTTGACTCATGCCCAGATGAAAATTTCCCTCTGGAAGCCTTGGTTGACCAAAACCCTAATTTGGTGACACTGATGATCTTGAGACTTGATCAACTAGGAATGATGCAATCTTGTGCTTGATTCTTGATGTCGAGGACCTATTTTCCTCCATTAATAATTGAGAGGCTTGATAAGTTGAAGACCATGTCTATTTTTTATTGATCTTTTGCCTTAATCCTCTGTAAGGCTTAAAAAAATCCCTAATTCTTGGTCAAGGTGAACACTCAATAATCTTTGAAAGGATTAGTGAGGTATGAAGGTACATCCATATTGTGGTGATGATTTTCACAATGATGTGAAGTCTTAGGGTCAAAATTTAGGGTATGACATATGCCCCTATTTAATCTTCTTGGACCTGAAGGTGTGAATGACGAAGACATTCAGACGTTTGAGGTAAAAGAGGATTAAATATCAGAATAACTGAAATTTTGATTGTGGATGTGAATGATAGCTGTTTGCTCATCCATCTTCTTTTACTAAGTAATGCCACTTAGAAACGGATGAAACTTCCTCTCGATCCTGGTCTTCAGCCACGGAACTGGTCTCAGTTTCTTTTTTGAAATAAACCTCCCCTCGACCCTGGTCTTCAGCCATGGAACTGGTCTCAGTTTATTTTTTGAAATAAACCTCCCCTTGATCCTGGTCTTCAGCCATGGAACTGGTCTCAGTTTCTTTTTTGAAATAATCCTCCCCTCGCTCCTGGTCTTCAGCCATGGAACTGGTATAAGTTTCTTTTTTGAAATAAACCTCCCCTAGATCCTGGTCTTCAGCCATGGAAGTGGTCTCAATTTCTTTTTTGAAATAAACCTCCCCTCGATCCTAGTCTTCAGCCATGGAACTGGTCTCAGTTTCTTCTTATCAAGTTCTTCTCTTGACAAGGAATGCTATCTGTGAGGGTTTTCATCAAACTTCTCACTGAGATTTTACTAGGGAGATGTCGTTTGATGGAAAAACATGCTCCATCATATTTATCTTCGAGACTTCTTTGGAGAGATGCTATAGAATGTGTAAAGATTTGATGTCAGACTTGCTGGGAGGACCATTTGTCTGAGCTGCAGAGGTGTGAAAACTTCTCTGTTGGAGATTCCATTTGCTGGAGAAATTACATCATACTTCCTTTCGAGACTTCTTTAGAGAGATTCCATGTGATGTAATTCATTTTTGAGGTGCTAGATACGTCCTTAAAAGTATGACAAACTGCTCGGGGAGAGACTGCCATTTGTCGACTTATTGAGAATTTATGGGGCAAAAACATACTTATTTGTTTGCCGATCGGTAGAGATTTCTTGGGGGATGTGATATCCATATTGCCAAGAGTCTTTTGTTGAAAAGCTTCCGCGTGGGGATTTTCCTTAATCTGGGAAAGCAAAATATTCACTTCAATGGAGAAGAGTGAAGTTCCAAAGGTGTATAACCAAATGTCTGCTTGCCTTTCAGAGGTTCAGGTTACCAAAGTGGTCGAGTACCGATTTCAATAACAGGAATAAACTAGAGAGATATTGTTTAGACGAGACATTTCCCGATGAAGAAACTCCTCAAATTGGGATTTTATCCTATCCAAGTGCGGAAAGGAAAACTGAAGGAAAATCTTACACGAGGATCAAACTCAGTGCGGATTTAGAAAGAATACATCCTTTTTTCCTAAGGCTGATAACTCTAATAGATACAGGACATTTATCACTTAGGGATAAACGTGACCAAAGTGATTGAAATATGAGAGGCAAAATGAATACGAATATGAATCAATGATGCATGATGTATGTATGAAATGCTTATGCTGACAAAACTGACATGGCATACGGACTGGTGATGAGCACAACTGGATACTCGGCCACTTTGGGGAATAAAAAGTATCACTGGTCTGTTGACGGAACAAATTCCTGCTACTGAACTTTTCATATTCTTGGTAGTAACAAAATACGACTCCTGGGGAGTGACAACTTTTTATCGGTGTTTTCTAAAGGTGGCAGCCTGTTGGAGGAAGGGATTCTTATTTCTATCTTTATTCCTGGAAATAATACTCTACCGAGGATAGAATCCTGATCTTGATTCCAATGTTTGTTTGAGGGGATATGAAAACTCGACCCTTACTAGGGGTGATAGATGGGATGCTCCAACTTATCAATCTGAAGTAATTGATCCTCCACTCGGGATATACTGATCATAAGGAATATTTTGATTCTGCATTTTGAAGTTTGATTACTTTTGGAGAAGCTGTCGATGTTCCTTCTTATGTTCATCAATCAAAAGGAAATTGCCATCTTTATTTTAAAAGCAGAAGTAGATTCAAAATTTCCATTTTGAAAACAAAAGTAAATTCATTTTTGGGTTTCAAGAATGTTAATCATATCAAAATGTCATCTTGCAAAGCAGAATAAATGAGAATTACAAATAAAGGGCATAAGGGCTCAAATTTTTATTGATAGAATGGTAATCAGCCTAATGTGTGATTCCATGGAGCATTACAAAGTTTTAGAAAATGGTAATTTAAAGGGAAAGGGGCTACATTGGAACATAATGACCACTATCCTTCTACCAACTTTAAATTCTGAGTATTATCGAGCTTCCGTTGAAGGTGACTTCGTTTGAGGATTTCTTGACAGATGACGTTGCTTCTGAGGATCCAGTCTTGCGGATGCAGTTACTTGCCATAAATCTCTAATTTCTGCCTAGATTTTCCTTCAATCTATCGGGATGATTTTTTTCTTTTTTATGTCTCTAATTTTTTCCTGGACCACCCTTTCGGGTTTTCAGTCCATGAGACGCTCTTTTTTTATTTAGGCGAAGTACTTCTTGACTGCATCAACATTTGTGGGGTAGGTAAACTCTTCTCCATCGATGGTTGTGAGTATCAAGGCACCGCCTGAGAAGGCTTTCTTAACAACATAGGGGCCATCATAATTTGGAGTCCATTTTCCCTTGGAATTAGTGAGAAATGATTGGATCATTTTGAGCACGAGGTCGCCTTTTCTGAATATTCGAGGTCGGACCTTTTTGTCAAAAGCTTTCTTCATCCTTTATTGATATAACTAACTATGGCATAAAGTCGTCATTCTTTTTTCTTCGATTAGATTTAGTTCATCGTATCTGCTTTGACACCATTCAACTTCTGTTAGCTTGGCTTCCATCAAGACTCTTATTGATGGTATCTCTACTTTTATGGGGAGCACTGCTTCCATGCCATATACGAGAGAGAAAAGGGTTGCCCCTGTTGAAGTGCGGGCGGATGTGCGATAACCGTGAAGAGAAAATGGTAGAATCTCATGCCAATCATTGTAGGTCACAACCATCTTTTGAATGATCTCCTTGATATTTTTGTTAGCTGCTTCTAACACTCCATTCATCTTAGAACTGTAGGGAGACGAGTTATGGTGTTTAATTTTGAACTTAACACATAATTCTTTCATTATTTTGTTGTTCAGTTTTGACCCATTATCAGTAATGATCAGGCTTGGAACACCATAACGGCAAATGAGATTGTTCTTGATAAATCGGACCACCACTTGTCTGGTCACATTGGCGTATGATGCTGCTTCGACCCATTTGGTGAAGTAATCAATGGCTACCAAGATGAACCAATGTCCGTTTGAGGCTTTGGGTTCAATCATGCCAATCATGTAGATTCTCCATATAGAAAAAGGCCATGGAGAAGAAAGAACTTTGAGATGCGTCGGCGGTACATGAATTTTGTCAGCGTATATCTGACACTTGTGACACTTCCTTGTGTACTTGTCGCAATCAGATTCCATTGTCAGCCCATAATATCCTGCTCTTAGAATTTTTCTTGACATTGTATGTCCATTGGCATGAGTTCCAAAGGAGCCTTCATGAATTTATTTCATTAGTATGTTTGCTTTGTGTCTATCCACGCATATGAGCAAAACCATGTCGAAGTTACCAGCTAGTCTTCGGAGAGTCTTCCGATCTTTTCTGGATGCCCCGGGTGGGTTTTCTTGTCTTTGAAAGAGCATTTGATATCAAGATACCATGGTTTGTCATCGATGACGGCTTCCACTACAAATATGTAAGCGGGACTATCAAGGCGTATTATGTCAATCTTGGGTACATCGTTCCATTGATTCACACTAATCATGGAGGATAAGGTAGCTAGTGCATCAGCCATGTGGTTTTCTTCAGAAGGAATGTGATGAAAATTAATCTTGTTGAAGAAGGGTATAAACCTTCTTGCGTAGTCTTTGTAAGGAATCAATCCAAGTTAACGTGTGTCCCACTCTCCTTTGATCTGATTTATAACCAGGGTTGAGTCTCCATACACATCCAACTTCTTTATCCTTAACTCGATAGCTTCTTCGAGACCCATGATGCAAGCCTCATATTCAGCCTCATTGTTTTTACACTTGAATGCCAATCTGGCGGTGAAAGGAATATGGGCACCCTGAGGTGTAACAACGATTGCCCCAATTCCATTTCCATAAGCGTTGATAGCTCAGTCGAATATTAGTCCTCATTGGGATCCTGGATCTGGCCCTTTGTCTAGTAGCTGTTCATTGCAATCTTTCATCTTTAGGTACATCACATCCTCGTATGGGAAGTCGAATCTAATTGATTCATTATTGTCAATTGGTTAGTGAGCCAGATGATCGGCTAAAACACTTCCTTTGACGGCTTTCTGAGCATGGTACTCAATTTCGTATTCTGATAACAACATCTGCCAATGGGAAATCCTTCCCGTTAAAGAAGGCTTTTCAAAGACATACTTCATCGAATCCATTTTGGAGATTAACCAAGTAGTGTGACAAATCATGTACCGTGAAGACGTTTAGCTGCCCAAGCTAGAGCCCAGCAGGTTTTCTCGAGCATCTTGTATCGAATTTCACAGTCCATGAACTTCTTGATTAAGTAATAAATGGCATACTCTTTTCTTTTTGTTTCATCTTGTTGGCAAAGCACACAGCCCATGGAGTCTTCCAAGACTGTTAAGTAGATGATCAGTGGTCTTCCTTCCACTGGAGGAGACAAAATAGGCGGTTTTAGCAGATATTCTTTGATGCTGTCAAAAGCTTTTTGGCAATCCTCTGTCCATATACAGCTTTGGTTTTTTCTAAGTAGTTTGAAAATTGGCGCGCATGTCGCAGTCATGAGGAATATGAATCTCAAGATGTAATTCAGACGTCCCAAAAACCCTCTTACTTGTTTTTCAGTCTTCAGAGAAGATATCTCTTGAATGACCTTGACTTTGTCAGGATCAACCTCAATTCCTTTTTGGCTGACAATGAATCCCAAGAGCTTTCCTGAACAAACACCGAATGTGCATTTATTGGGATTCAAGCGGGGTTTGTATTTTCTCAGACGTCGCAATAACTTTGATATGCAATCATGTTATCGACGTACACTTCTATTTCTTTGTGCATCATGTCGTGAAACAGAGTTGTCATAGCCCTTTGATAAGTTGCTCCTGCGTTCTTCAAACCGAATGACATTACTTTGTAGCAAAAGGTGCCACATGGGGTGACGAATGAAGTTTTCTCCATATCTTCTGATGCCATTTTGATTTGATTATAGCCCGAGAATCCATCCATGAAGGAGAAGACTTTGAATTTTGTTGTTCTGTCAACTAACATGTCAATGTGTGGTAGGGGAAATCATCCTTTGGACTTGCTTTGTTTAAATCCCTATAGTCTACACACATTCTGACTTTTCTGTCTTTCTTGGGAACTAGAACTATGTTGGCTAGCCATTGAGGATATTCTTAGGTGGAAAGGAAACCTGCATCAATCTGTTTCTGCACTTCTTCCTTAATTTTGATGGCATATTTGGGCGAGTCCTTCTCAATTTTTGTTTAATCGGAGGACATTCTAGCTTCAGTGGTAAGTGATGTTCCACGATGTTGTTATCTAACCCTGGCATGTCTTGGTAGGACCATGCAAAAACATCTGAAGATTCTTTGAGCAGTTCTATCATGCCTTCTTTGACAATTGGACTGAGTAGTGCTCTAATTTTAACTACTTTTCTCTCCTCTTCTGAACCCAAATTGACTATTTCCAATGGTTCTTTGTAAGGTTGAATGGACTTCTCCTCATGTCTGAGTAATCGAGAGATATCATCAGGAATTTCTTCTTCCTCTTCTACTTCAGCTTCAAATACTGGGAACTTAATGTTGGGAGAAGGCATTAGATCATAAGTTTCAATGGGGGTTTAAAACAAATAATCTGCATAATGTGATGATTCTTTTTTTAGAAAAGACAGAGAGAATGAAAAAGTGTGTGCAGTGTATTTTGAAAAACGTTTATTTTTATTTTGGATTGTTTCTTTTTTAGGATTACCATTTTCTGACAAAAGCAAGAAGTGAAAATAACAATAAATGCAGAATCCATAATGACATTCTTATTTATGATTTGTCAATTCTTGAAACACAAATCCCATAAAACAAAACTCTTTCGCTCTGGGCGAAACGAAGAGGGATATTTACAGAAAAGCAAGCCCTATAAAATATCCCTTTTACCCGGGCAAAGTGAAAGGTCAAAACAAAGACGAGGCAAATACTTTGAAACATGGACACCATCTGGGATATCAACAGCGACCCAGTTGCAATGAACTCCTATGTGGATCACAAAGTCTGGTACTTTCCTTTCAGGATTGTCTTTAGTGATAGTACTGATTTCTAGCGGAGTTTGATCAGTGGAGTCTTTTTCCCATACAGAGTTACCGTTAGAGGTCTTTTCTGTTATCTTTTCATTAGTATCTTCATTTTTAGGGGAATCTCCCCATCCAGTGGGTTGGATATCTTTATATCTGACGCGAGAACTTTTCGGAGCAGTGTACTTAACTAGAAAGTCGTATTTGCCGCTTGGCTGCCCTAAATATCCCAAGTTTCTGAGGGGATAGATGAATCATCTTTTTCAATGACATTGACTTCAGGAAATGCAAAGTTGATGAATTCTTGTCCAGCGATTCTTGCAACTTCATCAACATGATGTTTGGCATCTTCAGAATTTTCCTGGTAAGGTTTCCACGACTCTAGGAGAACAGGTGGATTTTTCTCAAGGTCATTCAGCAGATATGCATTCTCTGGCTGACTCTTATGCCTTGAATCTTCCATGTAAGGCTTCCAAATAGGCAAATCATCTATGGGATCATATGAGTTGTAATCAAAGTTGTCTTTCATTAGAGTATCTTCTTCCAATGAGTTGGGTGGAGCATGACATCCTTCGGGATCGTAATCTCCCTAGATCATTCTGACATCTGATCTTGGTATATATCTGGGACTTTGCTTCGGAGAGAAAAATGGCATGTATGTTCCTTCCTGAGATATATATCCTTCATTGTTGAAATATGATTTCCATTCTTCATTTGTATCGGAAGAATCATTTTCCTCGATGGTGTGAACTTCTTGAGAAAATGGGTGGATGAAGCCTCCACTGCGGAAGAAATCTTGAATAGGTCGAGTGGCCTTATCTTTCTTTGTAGTGTTGGTAAATTCTGGAGAAAAACCGAGACCTTTTATTGTCTTGTTATCAACAGGAACTATAACTTGTCCCCATCCTTTTATGTCGCTGCTTCCCATTACTTGGAGAGCGTCTTTGTATGAGGAAATTGGCGTTCCTTTCTCTTGATGATTCTCATTGCTCACAGAGAGTGCTTGAAATTGAGTTCCAATGACTTCTTCTGGCTCTAAATATGAGAATGACGATAGTTTACTTACAATTAAAGCCTGTTCACTGCATACTGTGACCAACTTGTTGTTCTTTACAAACTTCAGCTTTTGGTGAAGTGTTGAAGTAACTGCTCCTGCTTCATGTATCCAAGGTCGTCCCAATAAACAACTTTATGCCACTCGGATGTCCATGACTTGGAAGGTGACTTAGAAAGTGTGGGGACCAATGGTTATAGGAAGGTCGACTTAGCCGATAACTGTCTTCCTGGATTCGTCAAAAGCTTTGGCTATGATCTCACTGCCTCTCATATGGGTGTCTTGAAAAGATAATCGTACCAGAGTTGACCTTGGCTTAATGCTCAAGGATGAACTTTTATCTACGAGCACACAGGCTAAAGCATCATCCTGGTAATTGACTATGATGTTGAGTGCCATGTTATGATTCTTTCCTTCCTCTGGAAGTTCATCGTCGTTGAAACCCAAATTGTTACAAGAAGTGATGTTGGAAATAATGTTGTCAAACTGACCCACTGTTACATCTTGTTCTACAAAGGCTTGTTGCAAGACTTTCTGTAGAGCTTCTTTGTGAGCTTCTGAACTGAGCAGGAGAGATAACACAGATATCCAAGAAGGAGTTTGAAATAGTTGATCCACAATGTTGTATTCACTTCTGTGGATGAGTTTTAAAATTTCATTGTTATTTTTCATAGGCTCTGTGATGCTTGATTGACCTACTTGCTGGTTAGGAACTTCAGTTTGAGGTTCCTTTTCTTTTGCAGGCTCTCCAACTCCTCTATTAAAGATTCGACCACTTTGGGTGACCCGACTGATATCAGCAATGTTGACAATGGATGGCAGTAGAACTTCCTTTCCATCTTCTATTTTGGTCTCACCGTATTTATACGGAATAGCTTTTTTCTGACTCGTATGGCACCGGGCCCGACAAGTAGATTACCAAAGGGGTTATCTGGGTTTTTTTATTGTCATAAGTAACCTTAATTGGTTCTAGCTCGTGGATGTTGGAAATTTTTTCACTATCGAAAGGGATTTCCAAACACTTGGGATCATTGAGCAGAGGAATTATGGTGAGAACATCCTCGTTAATTCCATAATTAACAGGCTCTCTTATATTGAAAACTATGATGGTTCTTTTGTCCAACAGTTCTTGAATGTCATTTTGGACAAGGAGGAAACCATGTCAGCTTCAACGACATTTTCTACAAGTTGAGTGATCATGGTGACTTGGACCAAAATAGTTAAGTCTGGACAGGCATTTGTGAATTTTGACCAATGATGTTTCAATGTTTTTAATGTCATAAATTGCATGCTGCCCTGGGCCACTTCGCACCATATTGATTGACTGAGAATTTAGGCATAGTTGGGTTTCCCCTTGGTCTATTTGATTCAAAAGAGTTGCTCGCACGAGGTAGCGCCCTTGGCTATTTTCTGAACATATTCGACAGTGTTCATAATTATGAGGTGGCAAACGGCCGTATCCACTCTGTATGCAGTGCATCTTTACCAAATATGTTTCCCGCAATTGGATGTCACAACTTTGGTGTCTATTCGGATTTCCATTGGTTATGCTATATTGATGTGTGTTTTCATCCTGGTAGATTGGAAGCCACCAATGGTCCAACAGATGTTGAAGAGTTCTTTGTACAACTGCGCAACCTTGATCATTTTCGGAGCAATCTTTGTAATTTTGATAATTATGTGATGACAGATAACCAAGTCTGACTTGTTTAGCATGTAGTTCTACCAAGTTGGTATTCATTAAACGAATGTCAAAAATCTGAATCATGTTGACCTGGTAATTATCCCTTCCATGGTAGTCTTGGATCCATCCTAGATCCATTTGACGCTGGAGGGCATTTTCCACAAAGGAACATCCTTGATTGTCTTTTGAGCAAATCGGGCAAGCGTTGTAGTCGTGCAGCAGAAAATTATGATACTAACTTTGTCTTGAGTGCATTGCCACTAGATTGAAATTCATTGCACGGATGTCATGATTTTTAACAATGTCTGGGCGTCCATATACCATATTTATTCCACGAATCATGTGATCTTAGATCCAGCCTAGATCCATCTGTTCTTGAAGAGCTACTTGTACAATGATGCACCCTTGATTGTTCTTGGAACAAATGTCGCATTGATGATAATTGTGAGATGGCATATGGCTATACCTGCAATGCATTTTTACCAGATTTGTTTCTAGTAGGCGTATATCGTGAATTTGATAACTGCTGCCAAGTCCTTCATCTATCAAGTTTACTGAAGCTTTTTCATGTTTTGGCAATGGGTTTGTTTGAACATTCGGATTTTTATCTTTGAAAGATGAAACTCTGTTTTTGAGGAGCCTTTATACCTCAGATTTGAAGCTGAGACAATTCTCAATGCTATGCCCAGGTCCTCCTTGATGATAAACGCAAGATTGATCAACTTTGAACCAATAAGGGGGATTGTCCGGCACTGTAAAAGGAGTCCTAGTTTAAACGTGTCCCTTTGTAGCAAAAGTGGGAATAGTTCTGCATATAACATTGGTATGGGGTCAAACCCTGGCGATCGGGGAAAACGATTGTTGTTATTGTATTGCGGACAAGCCTGGTGAAGAGGATGTTGCTGCCTTTGCTGATTCGGTTGTTGATTTGGCTGGCTCTGAGCAATCTGTGGTTTATATGCCTGGACCGGCACTGGGTTGATAATAGGAGATACCGTTGCTACTTGTCGAGGTTGATACCTTCGTCTTTGCTTACCCTGCGAGATATTACTGATATCTTGCTCTTTCTTCTTTTGGAAAGCACTCCTGTATCTCTTACTACTACTAGATGGTTATGCGTCCTTAACCAATCGACCTTCTCGGACTGCTTCCTCAAGGTGTACCCCCATGTTTACCATCTCGGTAAAGTCACTAGGTGCACTGGCTACCATTCGGTCATAATAAAATGAGCTTAATGTTTTCAAGAATATTTTCATCATTTCTTTCTCCTCGAGAGGAGGACAAATCTTGGTGGCAATTTCACGTCATCTTTGAGCGTACTCCTTGAAGGTTTCTTTATCTTTTTGGGACATAGCTCTGAGTTAATCTCTGTCGGGTGCCATATCCAAATTGTACTTGTACTGCTAAACAAAAGCTGCCCCAAGATCTTCGAAGGTACTGATCTTTGTACGGTTTAACCCCATGTACCATTTGAGTGTGGCACCGGTTAAACTGTCTTGAAAGTAGTGGATTAGTAGCTGTTGGTTTTCTGTCTGGGTAGACATCTTCCGGGAGTACATTACCAAGTGACTTTGAGGGCAAGAGTTTCCTTTGTACTTCTCAAAGTCGGGCAGCTTAAACTTGTGTGGTATTTTAACATTTGGGACTAAACAGAGGTCAATGACATCATTGCCAAACAAGTCCTGTCCATGAATGGCATGCAGTTCTTCCTGCATTTCCAAGAATTGTTCTTGGAGTTCATTCATTCTTTTGTATACTTCTTCATCCTTGCCAGGGGTGGTCTGAAGAATCTGTTCCTCTAGGATAGTATATATCACAGGTTGTGGTATAGACATTACTGCGGCAACTCTTGGTACTTTGGTGACCTGAAGTTTGTAACCTTTAGGTATAAGAGTCTCTGTCGTAGCCCTTGCGTCTTCATTCACCTGAAGTTTGTAACCTTCAGGTCTGGAGGTTCCGGCTGTGACTCCTAGGTCTTCAGTGACCGGAGGTATATATCCCTCAGGTATAAAATTGAAAGGCATGACCCAGGGAAAACCCTTAGGCATGTTTTACTGAGGAAGACTAACGGGTATCTCAAATGTTGGTGTAGACACAATATCAAAGATCGCAGTTCTTTGAGGTGGTTGATCCTGAGCTACTTTCAGAGATTCAATCATGCCATTGAGTCTTTCCAGACTTTCCTTCAGAGTGCTAACTTCCTCTCTTAGCTCTCTGTTTTCCTCCTCAAGATCGTTCATTTTCTTTTGCCGATTGACCCGAGTATTGTACGAATGAGACAGTTTGATTCTAAAGTGCGACACATGTGTGAGACTTTATGACAAATATGTGTAATGCAAGAATGATGAATGATATGCAAAGAATGAGAATGATCTTTTTGTTTGGTTTCAGAAGAACTCTTAACAATTGTGTTGCAAATATCATATAGTAGTGGAAACTTTTAATTGAAGTCAAAGGATTACAATATCTTACAGGGAAAAGTACATTATTTTACAAAGTGCAGGAAGGAAAACTAGGCTTATGAATCCTAAGGAATCTCCGACAAAGGTCCAGATGCTGGCCGCTGACTCTTTTTTTCCTTCTTTGATCGGGCCTCCTCAACTGTTGTCGGGTCGATGATCCTTTGCCAGGTGAAAGGAGAGAGTAAACTCCTCTGTTCCTCTTGACTTTCTACAGCATGCTGCTCTAGTATCTCAATCAAAGCATCTTTCTCTTTTAGTAACTCTTGCATCTTTGTGCACTCAAGGCAAACAATCTGATACTTATTTCTCCAAGAGTTCTTTTCACGTTGAGTTTTGTTAAAAACGACATGCAGTTTCTCTGTATCGTTCATGAAGTAGAGGATATATTATTTTAAAGGAAATACTTCCTGACGAGGGTAAGGCATTTTTAACATGATGGCTCTAGTTTGTACCCATTGGAGATAAGGCTCTGCGGGGATGCAGTTTGGTTTTTCCAGAGACTCTCTTCCTTTCCTATGAATATGATGCCAGACATGCATAATTTCTTCCTTGAGTGCTCTGTCATTTTCTCCTCCCTTGAAGAAAAGACCTTCCAGATGAATGTTGTAAGGTATATCCCTCATCGAGTATCCAAGCTGACGACGAGCTAAAACTGGGTGATAATTGATCCCTCCTTTAGTACCAATGAGGGGTACATTAAGGATGCTTCCACATTTGTCAATGATCTTTATTCCGTTATAGACTCGATTGTACCAATCTATGTCGGAGTGAGTCAGGGACATAATCTTTTACGACCATCGCATACCACTTTTGAGATCCCAAAAAGCAACAGATTTGGGTAAGTGAGAAATAAACCATTAGTAGAGTAATGGTATACAACATGTAATCATCCCTCCATTGTAAAAGTTCCTTAAATGCACTGAGTGGTAAGCATCTTCCAGCAAAGTTGGGACTGGGTTCCCAATTAAGAATGTCTTGTTAGCGTTGATGTCGACGAAATTGTCAATGTTAGAGAAAAGGAATAATCCATAAGTGAGTAGATCAAAGTTATCCTCAAAAGAAACTATGTTTCCTATGCTGGAAAAGTATAGGGCATTTTCCAATAGAAACCTAGCTGGTAGACCTTGAATTCCTCCCTTGGTGGTCATGTGAGTTTTGATATCAGATATTTACAAAGAGGTGACTCTTGTAATGATTTTATCTTTGGGAATTTCTTCCAATCTAGAGAATGGATCTTGATCAGTGATAGGTAAATCAATCAATTGAGAGTATTCTTCCAATGTTGGTGTGAGCTGATAATCTGGAAACACGAAGCAGTGGTACACTGGATCATAAAACTGAACCAATGTAGATAGGACTCGTTCCACCATGTTGACCTTTAAAAGGGATAAGAGTCCCTCATACTTAGCTCTGAAAGCTTCTGAATTAGTAATCAACCTTCCCAATCTTCCCAGGTCTTCAAGTTTTGGACTTCTGAAGGTGTACTTCTGAGTTTTTCTTCTATCAAAATCCATAACACGGTTTCTGATATTTGCAACACCCTGTTTTTTTAGTTCTTTTGAAAAATTTTAAGAAAATTTTGGAAAGTTTTTTATGAATGCATGAATGCAGCAAACATAAATATATGAAAACATGGGTTTAAGGGTTTATCGTCACGAGCATGGAGCCACGAATCTACCCATCCCAAAGGTATGTACTAGGGGTTCTTTTTTGTACCTGTAAAACGGGTTCTAACAAGGTTCCCAAAATCATTGACCCCTCTTAAGAATATTACCAGCAAACCGACTGACTCATGAGAGCTGTAATATCCCTAAGACGGATCTCATTCTAGTGTAGTATCGCGTATCGACTATTCCCGATAGTCACCGCACTACGTCCAAAAATGGCTGAATGGTTAAGGGTTTACTAATCCTCAATTTCACGGGTGCCCAGTGGAAAAGTAATGTTTTCACGACTTGCTCGCTTAACATCAGTAATTCCAAAAGGGTACCTCTACTGATTTGGTGGAATTTCAAGTTAGCTTGGTCGGGATTCAGTCCCTATAAGCCTTCTTGAGTCTGCCACCTTCTATCTTAAATTATGCTCTCAAGCCCACTGAGGACTTTTTGACTTACCACATGTGTATTAATCACATTCCCAGATTAAAAAAAACAATTTAAACAAATATGGTAGATAAGCAGGTAGTATGATGGAAAACAAAAAATGAGAAAAAATGAGAAAGCAAATAAAAATAGCAAAAATATGCAATGTAAGGTTTAACTCTCTTAGGAGATGGGAAAGTCCCCAACAGAGTCGCCATTTTTCTGTAGCTCCGGTTTTTTTGTGACGCGACCACTACCACTTTTAGTGCTACTTTCTGATTTCTATATTTATCCTATGAAGATTAAAAGGAAGGGGAAGATATATTAAACTAACCCTGCACACAAGTGTTTTCCTTTACAAATGCGAAGAGATCTGGAATCGGGGGTTGGTTATACAAAGGGAAGCTGTTAACACCCTAAGTATCTATAGTAATCTATAGGAACCTTTATTTTGCATATGTTTCTACTGTTGAATCATTCGGTTGCTTAAGTTCATTTGTTGTTGGATAGGGAAATTTTCTCCTTTGTGAAAGTTGAGGAGATGTTTTTGTTGTTTTAGGGTTTTCTATTGTTTTTGGGAAGGTACTTGACCTAAGTTTTTTTTATTAGTGTGCTTGCTAAGATTTCGCAATCTTATGCCTACGTATTCCCATAACAAGACTTTGGGAAATCATAGTATTCGTAGTTCCTCCTATAGAAATTGTTTGGTGTCTTGTTCAAAGCCCAAGATTGAAGCTAAAAGAGTATTTGAGTCTTGTTTAAAGCCCAAGATTGAAGCTAAAAGTATATTTGTGTCTTGTTCAAACCCCAAGATTGAAGCTAAAAGTTTGACTGAGAGAGAATTTGTCATCTCTAAAGGAAGATATCTCACCTATTCATCACAAACATTGAAGAATTGATTTATAAAGGGAAGTTGCTTTAACTGGGATGTGTGGAATCCAGCAATGCCACATCTTCCTTTATAGGAGAAGTGAAATGTCATGAAGGAAAAAGCTTTAACTCAGTGCAGAGCAATGCAACTTTTCCTTTATGAATCTTTTCATGCTAAGAGAGGGACATTGACTTGGATGTGTAGAATCCAGAGGTTTGCCACTTACATCACTTAGATGAAAGAGAACTTTAGCCATGATAAGGGAGGGACTCCAGCTTGGATTTTGAATCAACAAGTGTGCCACTTAAATCAATTATCTAAAAAAAGTTTTAATTGTTTGTTTTGAAATGTGATGTATAAAAGAGTTATCCTCCTACAGAGAGGACTCATAGTCTCATCTGTAGGGATGTTAAATTTTGTGCCTTGATCAAAGCCCAAGGTTGAAACTAAAAAAAAAGTTGAAAACTGGCTCAACTGGGGGAGTGTTATATCTATCTTGTACAAAGCCCAAGATTGAGGCTGACTGGGGAAATCATTATATGAAGCCTAAGAGGAGGCTGGGGGAATTTAAGTGGAGATTGACTCTTGCTGAGGAAATTTAAATCCAAGAGAAGGTTCAAACTACTCTGAGGAATCAAAAGGGAAACTAACTCTTGCTTAAATTAGAAGAGAGTTGAATTATTAAATGCCACTGTTGTACCCCAAATTTTACCTCTTAGATGTCATAACATCTTGCATAGACATTTAGGATCAATCATATATGCATTATTTAACTAACCCACATCTTGCAAGTTTGTTTCTCTTATATTGAAACCAGGGTTTACACAGAGAAATTAAAGGCCTCCTAAGGCATTCTCTGGCTCTATACAAACATCACAAAGCCTCACTAGTTGTTTGGAACCAAAATCTCAAGACTTTGAATCAACTCAAGTCAACAGAAGATCATCAGTCCAAAATGTGGAATTAGGGTTTCAATCTGAGGAATCACTGAAGGATTTTTCCCTATCAAGTCAAGATTTGTTTGGTTCATCAACCATTTGAGTTTACCTATATCCAAGAGGTCTCACTCAACAAGAATTCAAGGTCATCTGGATCTCATCATGAGTAGTTTGAGCCTCAGTTTCACCCTGCCTCCAAATTAGGGTTTTGTCAAGACAAGTGGATCATTGGCCCTAATTCTGATCAAGAATTATCCTCAAACCCTAGGACATGACTCCATGAGATAATAGACATCCCTAAAGATCATCTATGAGCTTTAGATGTGATGGAGGAAGCAAGATCATAAGAGATTATCCCCGTGCATTCACCGTGAAATTAGGGTTTTAACTGAAACCCTAATCTTTGAGATTTTGATCCAAAAAGGGAACCTCCAAGGCCTCAACCCATCATGACATGTCTTATTGATGATTTAAAGTATTTGGGATCAAGTTTCAAGAATTTTCTGGCATAGGAAGCAAGGTTTGGTTCATGAAACTTTTCATGTGGAAATTTCCCCTCTTGTGCAAAATTGAAATAGTCATAACTTCCAAACCACATATCCAAATTGAGTGACTCAAAGCCCAAATGGAAGCTCTTTCCAAGTTCTTCAAAGTGTTAAATATGACTTTTCTCCTAAAAATGCATGTTTTGTGAGTTATGAAGCTTGGAAGCCAAACTGCCCCAAGACTTAGTGAAATTTTAGCTTGTTTTCCTTTAATTTACACACGACTTTAACCCAGTTTTTCATAAAGTTCCAGGCCTCAACTCAAAATCTCTGGACATGAAAGTTGTATAGGGCATTGAGGGCTTTCCAAAAAGTACTAGAACTCCTCCATTCATTGAGTGAGCTAGGAGTTTCGAAGATCCAAAGTTGGAGGTTTCATTCCTTAAAGTTCAAGAAACCAAGTTTTGTGTAATAACTCAAACCTCCCTTTAATCACCAAAACCACTTGTTTTTGAGTTTTAATGATGAATTTAACCCTAATCCAATCCTTGGCCATGAAATTCAACTTGTCTTGCATTAAAATATGAATTTGTGTCTTGTTTGTGCAAGTGAGAGGGAGAGAGAAACTTTACAAAAGCAAGAAAACAATAGTTTATTCCTTGAGACATGAACCAATCACTTCTCACCAGTTGTGCTCAGAGGTTCAGAGATTTTTGGAAGATTTTGCCCAGCAAGTGCATAATTCACACAAAAGGAAAGGGCAATGTTGGCATTTTTGGCAAGTTTGACCATACCTTGAATCCTCATGATCCTCCTATAAATAGCAGGCCTTCTTCCTTCATTTTTCACCAACATCCTTCACAAATACACCTTAAAATAGTTCTGAGCTTAAAGTATTGCAAGTGAGGAAGAAGGAGGAAACACTTGGAGAGCTGGCTACTAGTTCAAAAGAAGGGGAATACCTCAGTGTTGAAGTTGCAGTGGACATATTCCACTTGGTAAGCACTTTCTTCCTACTCATTGTTTAGGCTCATATACATTATCATTATCATATTTATGTTGCAAATACTCTCCTCATGAATGTTATGTAATGCCTTCTGGCTTCATTTCCTTTTATCCATGATGAGAGTCATGTTGTTTGTCCATACCATTTATCCATGAACAGCCATCAAGAGGTAAGATGATGTCCATTTGTTTTGCTGGTATGCTAAGGTAGATGTTTTGTTCTTGTTGCTATGCTTAAGTTATTAAATAATGATAGTACACATTGTTTTGTTCATCATCTGTTTGTTAAGTTTGTGTTGATTTCCTTTATGTGTAACTTTGCCAACAGTTGAATGAAAATAAGGTTCATGGACTTATGACTATTTTTGGTACTATCACAAAAAGAAATAAGATCATTGACCTGTTGACCTAAGATATTTGAAATGTTTGAATCCTGTATTAAACTATTTGCCTCCACTGTGGTTTTGATTCCATATATGTAACATTGGTCATAACTGCGTTAACTAAAACAAACCTAGTTGTTTTCCACTAAGGGCAAACTAAAGTCATTGCAGTCAGCATCAACGTATCAGTCAGTTTGTGTGTGTTTGGATGCATGTCATTGCCTTGTGTCCATAAAGTGGTGGCACCATATCTGTGTTATGTCCAAATCATGTGAAACTGGTTTGATTGCTGCTTGGATATATGTTTTTGCCTTGACATAACAGGTTTCTTATGTGTTAAGTTATTGTTGATTATTGTCTCTAAAAATGAAAATTGATTGTGAACTCTTTTTGTCATAGTATTGCAATCAAGCACTTTCTCATTTCCTGATATGCACAAGCCATGACATGTTGGTTTTGAACTAAGTTAATTCATGTATTTGAGACTGAGGTGTGAAATGCTAATTTCTTGAAGTTTCTGCCTGCTACCATCATGCCTACTATGTATTCAATATGTGTGCAAAGTGTGTGAAATAATATTGTTCAGTCTCACAAATATCAGACTATTCATGTGTTGTTTGTTCTTTTGAGTTTGTCTCTAGGGACAAAAAGTTTGTGGAAGATTCATTTTTATGATGTTGCATCCATTTAGTTTTCTCATACATACTAACCATATCATGCTATGCCACTTACCATGTCCTTATCTGGTTGTTTTACTTGCATTAAGTGCCTTGTTTGACCTAAACTAATTGAACATGTTGGTAGCTCTTAAAACCAAGGCCTGAACTTTGCTAAGCCTCCTAGACTTGCATGGTAGGGTATCCATGTCTCATTTGTTTCTTTCTGTTTCTAATTATACTATTGCTATAGCCATGTGTATAGTCATTTTTTTGAATTCACCTTGCACTATCCTGACTCAAGTTTGTTCCTACATGCCTAACTGCTATTTGATATGAATGCTATTGACAAGTACATTCCATGATAATACACAAATCATGATGCATCCATAATTTCATGTTAAACTTTGTGTACCTAAAATGCCATAGTACAGTTAAATGTTAGGAGTGGCATAAGTGATTGATAAACCGCAATGGTGCATTTTTGCTTATATCATGCCTTGATCCTATATTTTCCACGCTTACCTTGTTTGAAGTGTGCATTTGTTTAGTCCATAGGAGCCCTGGTGAACACTAGCTTAAGTTGTTTATCATTTGAAACACCATGTATGTCTTTGTCCTGATCTCTGCTTGTACATTGCCAACTGATGATCTGCATTTTTGAACCTCTCTGTTGATATGTGTAGATTAAATGATGTTTGTGAGTCTCCACACTTGAAGTTGACATGTTCTTTTTCATAGTTTGAACTTATGTACTACTATGTATGTATTGGTTTTGCATTCATCTCAGTTATTGTTCTGTTGATAATGTTGTGACTGGTTTCAAACAGCAATGACCATTTGTTCTTCATTGTTTTTGATCTGTCAACATTCTTATTTGAGTTTCTTATAATGATCAACCCTCATGTCCATTTGTAACGCCCCAGTTTTGTTAGTTTTATTTAATCGAGTCGATTTAATTATTTTTATTATTATATTATTTTATTATTGACTTTTATGTGATAATATATTATTTTTCATTGTTGCTATATTTTATCGCGTTTTGGGAACGTTTGCGAGATATTTCAGTGTAGGGGTATTTTGGTCATTTCACTTTATTTTTCTTAAGTTAATAAATATAGAAAATAGAAAGAGAGAAAATTAGAGAGAAAGAAAAAGAGAAGAAGGAAAAGGGAAAGAAAAGAGAAGGAAGAGAAGAAAAAGAGAGAAAACTTGGAAAGGAAGAAAATCGATCAACCGACTATTGAAAACACGATTAAATCGGGTAAGGGTGCGAAACTCGATTATCTTATACTTGTGTATGATTATGTATGTTTGGATTTGGTTGTTTTTGGATTGAAATTGGATATTGCACAAAAACCATAATATGTTGAGATTGTTAGAATTCGATTAAATTGTGTCGGAAATCATGTTTTTAGGTTCCTTATTGTTGATACATGTTAGATATATGTTGTTGTGCAATCTATTGGCAATTTTCTGGTGTTTAGGTGAAAATTTGAGGGGTTTTTGGTTGAATTTCGTCGAAAAAATTCTGCAGAAAAATTCTGGGTTTCCTCTGCCATTACGCGTATCAGGCATGTCCATACGCGTATTGGCTTGGGCAATACGCGTATGGGAGGTGCATTTGAGGGAAATACGCATAATGAATTTCATTTTTCTCGGCCTTCTATTGAAACGCGTAATGGTACGCGTATGAGTTTGGGCAATACACGTATGGCTCAGGGCAATACGCGTATGGCCAGCAAGAGTGCAAAATGTTGTGTTTTCGCGATTCCTTTTATTTTTGGTTCCGTAACTTGGGTTCCGATTATCCGCTTTGAACATACTTGGTATCGTTGGAAAGCTATTGAGCTGTACTTTCTTACTAAAATGGTTTTGAGATTGTTGGCTGATTTAGTTATGTCAGGAATTTGGAAATGTGTCGTTTTGTCGACTTTTACCGTTGTAGTTATGTGCAATTGATGTGTATCATGCAATGTGCTATTGATATGGATATTGTATGACTTGTGTGCTGTTGTGTGATGAAAATGCACGTGATAAAATGTTGTGAAGATGGTTTGTGGCCTAAGGGCAAGAAAATGCAATGTGTTGTATTTGTTTATATATGCATGATTATGGATGTGTATATGTGTGCATTTGAATGTCATGAGTCATTGTAGGCCAAGCATCATGATATGCATTCTTGTGATGTCGTGTGCCCTAGTGGGTGTGAGTGACGAATCGGTTCCAGAGGGAATCCGCTATAACATCGTGTGCCTTATACAAAGAGGTGTGAGCGATGATTATAGACGATTGTGTGCCTTATACAAAGAGGTTTGAGTGATCGGGTCGTGTGCCTTATACAAAGAGGTGTGAGCGATCCATAAACGTCGTGTTCCTTATACAAAGAGGTGTGAGCGACGGGGAACATCGTTTGCCCGACGGGGAGTTACATTAAGTAACAAGCGATGGTTCCAATAGTTCCTGAGTGAACTAATAATGAGATTGACGGATGGATGGTACCGCATTTGCATAGAGTCGTTGTGTCGGTCTCTTTGCATTTGCATAAATCATGAATGGATTGATTTTGTGTGGAATTGTGAATGGAATTGATGAGTTGAGATACATATATATATATATATATATATATATATATATCGTGTGCCTTATACAAAGAGGTTTGAGTGATCGGGTCGTGTGCCTTATACAAAGAGGTGTGAGCGATCCATAAACGTCGTGTTCCTTATACAAAGAGGTGTGAGCGACGAGGAACATCGTTTGCTCGACGGGGAGTTACATTAAGTAACAAGTGATGGTTCCAATAGTTCCTGAGTGAACTAATAATGAGATTGATGGATAGAAGGTACCGCATTTGCATAGAGTCGTTGTGTCGGTCTCTTTGCATTTGCATAAATCATGAATGGATTGATTTTGTGTGGAATTGTGAATGGAATTGATGAGTTGAGATATATATATATATATATATATATATATATATATGTTGTTGATAAATGCATTGAGCATGATTGATATGCCTTGGTGATGGATATATGAGATATACAATGGGTTGTTTTGTGTTTGAATTCTGGTGTAAGTTGTGGTGAGAAAATTTTTTACATGTGTATTTTTGGTGTTATTATATAATTGTATGCAATTATATTATGATTGTGTTTCTCACCCTTCTGCTGTTTTGAATGCTCTATGAGGCATTGCAGATTAGATGCTGGAGGTCTTTTTGCGAAGCTTAGGTCTTCATTCTTTTGTCAGTCGGTTCTGATATGTAGCACCGGGTAGTCGGGGAGATCGTTGTGATTTATTGTGTATATGTATATATATCTTTTGGATTGTACCTGTATGACTCTGTATATGACAGACAAACTTTTTATGTGATATATATGTGAGATTCAGTTGCAGATTTTCTGCTTTTATTCTGTATTTGAATTGTGGGTAGTAGGAACTAAGTTCCTCTGTTATTTGCTACCTGATTGTTGCATATCTTTATGAGCAGGTTTATTGTGTTTTGTCTCAATTGATGTGACGCCTCGTTCTATGCCATGAATGTTTTAATTATACTCTGATGAATTTTTTTATCGCTTTGTCTAATTGGGGGTATAGATTAGGGGTGTTACATTAAGTGGTATCAGAGCCAATCCATGTCAGTTTGTGTCAGTCCTTGTTGGTCGTTGTGTTTGGGTGAGCTGTTTGTTTAACCATAGTTGCTGTTATTGGAAATGAACAGAATATGGATGGTAGGAATGATGCTGCTTTGGCTGCTGCTATGTAAGCTATGGCTCGGGCTATGCAGGGTGCACCTAATGCTGGTGGAAATGATGAGTTCAGGAAAAACAAACCGCCTGTCTTCAAAAGGAGACATGATCCTGATGGTGCACAGATTTGGCTTAAAGAGATTGAAAGAATCTTTCGGGTGATGGACTGTGCTGAGGAACATAAGGTGAGACTGGGTACTCACATGTTGCAGGAGGAAGCTGATGATTGGTGGGTTAGTGCACGTCATGTGTGGGAAGCTACAGGTGAAGTGGTCACTTGGGCTTTGTTTAGCAGGGAGTTTTTGAGGAAGTATTTTCCTGAAGATGTTAGAGGAAAGAAAGAAATAGAGTTCTTGGAATTAAAACAAGGTAACATGTCTGTTGTTGATTACACTGCTAGGTTTGTGGAACTTGTTCAGTTTTATCCACATTATGCTGAAGCTACTGCAGAGTTTTCCAAGTGTGTGAAGTTTGAGAACGGATTACTTCCTGAGATCAAGCAGGCGATCGGTTATCAAAGGATTAGAAGGTTTTTGGATTTGGTGGATTGTTGTAGGATTTATGAGGAAGATAGCAAAGCTCGTTCTACTCACTATAAGAGTGTGAACGAAAGGAAAGGGAAGCAACCGTTTCGTGGTGGTCCTTATGTGACACCAGCTGACAAGGGTAAGCAAAGGGGTAATTTTGAGAAAAGGCCAAGTGGGGGAGGTATGTCTAATCCTCTGAGATGTTATAGGTGTGGTGACTTAGGACATCGTCAGTTTGAATGCAGGAATGATATGAGAAAGTGTTCCAATTGTGGAGGTTTAGGACATATCGCAGCTGATTGTAAAAGGAATGTGGTGAAGTGTTTCAACTGTGTTGAACCTGGTCATATTAGCACGAAGTGTCCGAAACTAAAGCAAGCTCCAGCTGGTGGGAAAGTATTTGCATTAGCAAGGACTCAGACTACAAGTGCAAACCGTCTGATCAGAGGTACTTGTTTTATTAATAGTATGCCTTTAGTTGCTATTATTGATACTGGAACGACTCATTCGTTTATTTCGTTTGAGTGCGTGAAGCGTTTGAATCTTTTGTTGTCTTCGATGGGTGGAGAGATGGTTATTGATACTCCAGCAATGGGGTCGATAACTACTTCTTTGGTTTGTTTAAGTTGTCCTTTGACCATTTATGGTAAAGACTTTGAGATGGATTTGGTGTGTTTGCCGTTGGAGGGTTTAGATGTGGTTCTGGGAATGAATTGGTTGCAGTTCAATCAGGTGCATATTGATTGTTATCTTAAGCTGGTAAGATTCACTTCTCTTGAAGAAGACGAGGAATCTAGTTTCTTGTCTACCAAAGAGTTAAAGAAACTTTTGCCAGATGAAGCTCAGTTGTTCGGGTTATTTGCATCGTTGACTGTGGAGAGTCAAGTTGTACTTGATGTGTTTCCAGTTGTGTGTGAATTTCCAGAGGATATTTCGGACTTGCCGCCAGAGAGAGAGGTGGAGTTTTCTATAGATCTAGTTCCTGGTACTAGACCTGTATCTATGGCACCTTATCGTATATCGGCATCTGAGTTGGTTGAGCTAAAGAAGCAGTTGAATGAATTGTTAGAAAAGAGGTTTGTGAGGCCAAGTGTATCGCCTTGGGGTGCTCCAGTTCTTTTGGTGAAAAAGAAAGATGGAAATATGCGATTGTGTATTGATTATCGCCAGCTGAATAAGGTGACAATTAAGAATAAGTATCCTCTTCAGAGAATTGATGATTTGATGGCCAGTTGGTAGGTGCTTGTGTGTTTAGTAAGATTGATTTGAGGTCAGGGTATCATCAGATTAGAGTGAAAAAAGAAGATATTCAGAAGACGGCTTTTAGGACACGATATGGTCATTACGAATATTCTGTGATGCCGTTTGGGGTTTCCAATGCGCCGGGTGTGTTTATGAAGTATATGAATCGCATTTTCCATGAGCATTTGGATAAATTTGTTGTTGTGTTTATTGATGATATCTTGATTTATTCTAAGTCCCGAGAGGAACATGCGGCGCATTTACGAATTGTGTTGCAAATTTTGAAGGAAAGGAAACTTTTTGCCAAGTTGTCCAAGTGTGAGTTCTGGTTGTCAGAAGTGAGTTTTCTTGGGCATGTGATTTCAGGTAATGGTATTGTTGTGGATCCATCTAAAGTAGATGCAGTTCTACAATGGGAGGCTCCTATATCTGTTACTGAAATTAGAAGCTTTTTGGGTTTAGCTGGATATTATCGAAGATTCATTGAAGGCTTTTCCAAGTTAGCACTTCCTTTGACCCAGTTGACTTGTAAAGGTAAAGCGTTCATTTGGGATATTCAGTGTGAGGAAAGTTTTAGTGAGCTGAAGAGAAGATTGACTACAGCTCCGATTTTGGTCTTACCGAATCATAGTGAACCGTTTGTGGTGTATTGTGATGCGTCTTTGATTGGTTTAGGTGGAGTGTTGATGCAAAAAGGTAAGGTTGTGGCTTATGCTTCGAGGCAATTGAGGATTCATGAGAAGAATTACCCTACTCATGATTTGGAATTAGCGGCAGTGGTTTTTGTACTGAAAATTTGGAGGCATTATCTCTATGGTGCAAGATTCGAAGTCTTTAGTGATCATAAAAGTTTGAAATACTTGTTTGATCAAAAAGAGTTGAATATGAGGCAACGAAGATGGTTGGAATTTTTTAAGGACTATGATTTTAGCTTGAATTACCATCCTGGTAAAGCTAATGTGGTAGCCGATGTGTTGAGTCGGAAGTCTTTGCATATGTCTGTTTTGATGGTTAAAGAGTGGGAACTTTTGGAAGCTTTTAGAGATTTGAGTTTGGTGTGTGAATTGACATCTGACAGCGTGAGGCTTGGAATGTTAAAGGTCACTAACGATTTTCTGTTAACCGTTAGCGAGAAATAGAAGTTGGATGTGAAATTTGTTGATTTGTTGATGGTTGGAGATCAGAGTGTGAATGGTGACTTTAAAGTGGATGATAAGGGTGTTTTGAGATTTCGTGGTAGAATTTGTATCCCTGATGATTCGGACTTGAAAAAGATGATTTTAGAGGAAGGACACCGGAGTAATTTGAGTATATATCTGGGAGCTAATAAGATGTATCAAGATTTGAAGAAGATCTTTTGGTGGTATGGATTAAAGAGAGATGTGGCTCAGTTTGTTTATGCGTGTTTGACGTGTCAGAAGTCTAAGGTAGAACATCAGAAGCCGAGTGGATTGTTGCAACCGTTGGATATTCCTGAGTGGAAATGGGACAACATTTCTATGGATTTTGTGACAGGGTTGCCGAATACACAGAGGGGACAAAATGCCACTTGGGTGATTGTGGATAGGCTGACTAAATCGGCGCATTTCATTTCGATTGACATCAGTTTTTCTTTGGAGAGGTTGGCTGAGATTTATATCAGTGTGATTGTGAAATTGCATGGTGTTCTGCTGAGTATTATTTCAGATCGAGATTCAAGGTTTACTTCCAGATTTTGGGAAAGTTTGCAAAAGGCGTTGGGTTCCAAGTTGAGATTGAGTTCTGCTTATCATCCGCAGACGGATGGTCAGACCGAGAGAACTATTCAGTCGTTGGAAGATTTGTTGCGAGCTTGTGTTCTTGAGCAAGGTGGTGTTTGGGATAATTATCTTGCGTTGGTGGAATTCACGTATAACAACAGTTTCCATTCAAGTATTGAAATGGCACCTTTTGAAGCGTTGTATGGGAGAAGATGTCAAACACCTTTGTGTTGGCATGAATCTGGTGAGAGTTCGGTGGTTGGACCGGAGTTGGTGCAACAGACTATGGAAAAGGTGAAACTTATTCGTGAGAAAATGAAGGCTTCTCAGAGCAGGCAAAAGAGTTATCATGATCGAAGGAGGAAAGATCTTGAGTTTCAAGAGGGCGATCACATATTTTTGAGAGTTACGCCGGTGACAGGTGTTGGTCGTGCATTGAAGTCGAAGAAGCTTACTTCTCGGTTTATTGGTCCTTACCAGATATCCGCGAGAGTGGGTGTTGTGGCTTATCGGGTGGCGTTGCCGCCGAGTCTTTCGAATTTTCACGATGTGTCCCATGTTTCACAGCTTCGGAAGTATGTTCCGGATCTGTCGTATGTGATTCCGATGGATGAAGTTGAGGTAAGGGAGAACCTTACGGTTGAGGCATTACCAGTGAGAATTTTGGATCGCGAGTTGAAGCGGTTAAGAGGCAAGGATATTGCGCTTGTGAAAGTAGCGTGGGGAGGCGCTGCTGAGGGCAATTTGACTTGGGAGTTGGAGAGTCGGATGCGGGAGTCGTATCCGGAGTTGTTCGTCTCAGGTAATATTTTCGAGGACAAAAATCTCTAAGTGGGGGAGAGTTGTAACGCCCCAGTTTTGTTAGATTTTTTTAATCGAGTCGATTAAATTATTTTTATTATTATATTATTTTATTTTTGACTTTTATGTGATAATATATTATTTTTCATTGTTGTTATGTTTTATCGCGTTTTGGGAACGTTTGCGAGATATTTCAGTGTAGGGGTATTTTGGTCATTTCACTTTATTTTTCTTAAGTTAGTAAAAATAGAAAATAGAAAGAGAGAAAATTTGAGAGAATGAAAAAGAGAAGAAGGAAAAGGGAAAGAAAAGAGAAAGAAGATAAGAAAAAGAGAGAAAACTTGAAAAGGAAGAAAATCGATCAACCGACTATTGAAAATACGATTAAATCGGGTAAGGGTGCGAAACTCGATTATCTTATACTTGTGTATGATTATGTATGTTTGTATTTGGTTGTTTTTGGATTGAAATTGGATATTGCACAAAAACTATAATATGTTGAGATTGTTAGAATTTGATTAAATTGTGTCGGAAATCATGTTTTCCGGTTCCTCATTGTTGATACATGTTAGATATATGTTGTTGTGTAATCTATTGGCAATTTTCTGGTGTTTAGGTGAAAATTTGAGGGGTTTTTGGTTGAATTTCACAGAAAAAATTCTGCAGAAAAATTATGGGTTTCCTCTGACGTTACGCGTATCAGGCATGTCCATACGCGTATTGGCTTGGGCAATACGCGTATGGGAGGTGCATTTGAGGGAAATACGCGTAATAAATTTCATTTTTTGGCCATCTGCTGAAACGCGTAATGGTACGCGTATGAGTTTGGACCATACGCGTATGGCTCAGGGCAATACGCGTATGGCCAGCAAGAGTGCAAAATGTTGTGTTTTCGCGATTCCTTTTCTTTTTGGTTCCGTAACTTGGGTTCCGATTATCCGTTTTGAACATACTTGGTATTGTTGGAAAGCTATTGAGATGTACTTTCTTACTAAAATGGTTTTGAGATTGTTGGCCGATTTAATTATGTCAGGAATTTGGAAATGTGTCGTTTTGTCGACTTTTACCGTTGTAGTTATGTGCAATTGATGTGTATCATGCAATGTGCTGTTGATATGAATATTGTATGACTTGTGTGTTGTTGTGTGATGAAAATGCATGTGATAAAATGTTATGAAGATGGTTTGTGGCCTAAGGGTAAGAAAATGCAATGTGTTGTATTTGTTTATATATGCATGATTATGGATGTGTATATGTGTGCATTTGAATGTCATGAGTCATTGTATGCCAAGCATCATGATATGCATTCTTGTGATGTCGTGTGCCATAGTGGGTGTGAGCGACGAATCGGTTCCAGAGGGAATCCGCTATAACATCGTGTACCTTATACAAAGAGGTGTGAGCAATGATTATAGACGATCGTGTGCCTTATACAAAGAGGTGTGAGTGATCGGGTCGTGTGCCTTATAGCTCAAGGAGAAGCCCAAAGATTTTTGTTTAAAAACGGCGATCGCGCCGAGGTTTTTGAAAACACAGTGGATTTTATACAATATCTGAGGCCCAAATCATTTTGGTTTCAAAAAGGGGTTGGGTCTTACACTCTATTAGAGGCCCAAAGATTATTTTGAAAAGAAAAATGGGACTTACAACACAAGGGTAGGCCCAGATGATTTTGTTAAAAAGGCGACGATCGCGCTGTTGTTTTTGAAAATACAGTGGGACTTATACAATGTCTGAGGCCCAAAAAGTGGGGTATTTACAAAGGGGATGGGTCTTAAACTCTAAAAGAGGCCCATGAGTGTTTGAAAATGAATTGTTTGAGTGAAAATCAAGGAAACCCTAAATTTGTTTTCTTTTAAAAGGAAATATTTAAAGAAAATCAAATAAAAATGATAAAAAATACCAAATAAGTTTGAATAAATCACTTGTGATTTTTGTTGAGGGTTTGAAAAATGAGGTTTTTATCACAAGATAAATTAAAACTCATTTAGTTTTGATTTTCATAGTAAATATTCACTTTTAAATGCTTAAAAACAATTAAAAAGGAATTTATTCACAAAAATACTAATTATATTAAATAACTAATATAAATTTAATTTTTTTGTGGAATAAAATATTTCAACATTTTTGTATTTTTTTGCAAAAAGAACCAATAAAAAATAATTAAAATTGAGGGAGTTATTAATTTTCCAAATCATTAAAAATAATAAGAAAAACAATAAAAAAAGTGGAAAAAATAGCAATAAGAGAATCTGGGGTGAGGGGGATTCGAACCCCAGACCTCTTGTGTATAGGGCGCGTGCCTTACCATTGGGGTGGTGATACATCCGTTAATAGAAACACAACCACAAATATACAAGGCTTGCCTTGTTTTTGGCCTGGCCCAAGGCAAGGCAAAGCAAGATTTTGGTTGAAAACGTGAAGGCCATAACTTTCTCATTTCTCCATGGATTAGGACAAAATTTAGGTCTATCCTGCCTAGAATTTCACAAGGAATCCAATGGTGGTGGTATTTTTTTCAAATCATGCTCCTATTGAAAAACCCGATAGTGGTTTTGAAATAGGCCATGATTTGCATTTTCTATGCCATCTCTTGGTACAAGCATGAATTACATTATAAATTGGTGCAAACACGACACATATAACATGTATAAGAGATGCATGATCAGTGGACATCAAAAGAAAGCATGATTCAAAGAATCCAAGTTGTGATGCTTACCTCTTTTTGGAGCTTTTGTGCAATCTGCCAAGCCACTTGTTCCAGAAATGATTTGATGCTTTGATCAACCTCAAATGATCTCTTAGAAGCTTTTAGGGTGGTTGGAATCAGCTGGAAACCTCAGGAACAAGTTTGAGCTCTTTCTTGCAAAAGGGGCAAAAGTGGCCAAAATAACAACTCTCTCAAATGGTGTTCCAGATGAGGGGAACCATTTGGGACAGTTCAAGGATGATATTTGGAGTGTGTTTGAGGTTTTATCTGGTTTGAAAAGTGACTGAATCAAGACATGGCTTTAAAAATGCACAAAAGTCCTATTTTGAGGTTTTGAGAGGTGACTTTGTGATTTTTGTGTTACAGGTCACTTGTGAGAGTTTGGACAGCTTAGATATGACATATTGGATGTGTTTGGATCATGAGCTGTGGTGGAATTGTTCTCTAACTCAAAAACTTAGAGTTACCTTGCTAAAGAAGGTATTTTTGCCTAGAGAAAGAGATGTTGAGGAAAGCAAGTGTTGTAGTGCTTTGGTGTACTGAAACTAAACACAATTGAGCTCTATTTATAGTATAGCAAGTTTGTTTTGGCTGCAATAGTGAATGGCAACTGCAGCAAAGGTTTAGCTAATATTGAGCAATGAGAATCCAAGTCTCCTCTAGCCATTGACTAGAGGTTAGGGCACAGGCTGCTGGTCCCCTTGGTCTTGGATAAGTCTTGACTGAATTCAGTTGGAAATGGCTCAGTCCATGCTACCTTGGTGCATCCATTGAATGCTCCAATCCAAAATTGGAGTCTTGTCCCTCTTTTGCGCATTTCTAGGTTTGGCATGCTATTTTTGGTTCCAAAGACTTGGGAGGCTTGGGATCAAAGTTGGTTCCTCCTTGGTCCCCCCTTGAGGTGTTCAGATGGATAGAGTTGCTTGCCCTTTGCAAAATTTGAGCAAATCGACCAAAACTCCAAAATCTGCCTTGCCATGACAGTTTGTAGCAAGGCATATTGGCATTGTCATATCTCATGGCTCAAGTGGACTTTGATGGAGTTCTTGACCATTTTGGAAAGCCCTCATATGATACAACAACTCTTTGATCATAATTGGTTTTGATACTTTTTGGATCTAAGTGAAAAATGCCCCTACATTTGGATAAAAGTAAGGCAGATTCTGACTTAATGAAAATTTCACTAAGTGTTGGAAAAAAGTGACATTTTCACTTTTTGTGATTTTGATCATTCCATAACTTAAAATCCATGAGGAATTGGAATGAGTTATGTTTGAAGCTTTTGTAGAGGCCCATGAGAGCTACAAATCCAGCTTTGGATGGGGAAAAATGGCCTTGTGGTTTAGGAGTTATGATCCTCCAAAGTTGGTACCCTAGCCACTTTGTTCCATAACTTAGAAAAATTTCTAAGTTTTTATGGTTACCCCTTTTACAAGTTATCCCACTTTTCTTGATTTTTCTTGATGAATGATGATTCCAATCACACATTAACATCATTTTAGGGTTAAAAAACCATAATTGTGAAAAATCTCAAAAAGTCAAAGTTTGACTTTTGTGCACAGTTGACTTTTTATCAGATGAATTCCAAACTGTGCGATCCTCTATGAAATCAAGTCCTTGACCTAGGTCAAACTTGATGGATTGATTTCATAGGTGTTATAGGGTGTATTGAATCATGTCCTAGGGTTTGGGAGTATGTCCTGGTCAAAAGTCAAAGATACAGTTGACTTTTCTCGCGAAACCCTAATTGTGGTTCAGATGAAATTGACACTAGTTGCTCAAGCTTCTTAGATTAATCCATTGTTGCAAATGGATCAATGTGGTGTATTAGAGACCCTTAAATCATGTCTTGAGGTCTTGGCTCATGCTTTGCCCCTTAAATCATGTTTTGTGAATGCATCCCCTGAGGTTAAATTGACTTGATGATTGGGTCCATGATGTCCCTTGGAGCATCATAGGTTATGCTTTGAAGCATTGGCTCATGCCCAGAGGAAAATTTCCATCTGGAGGCCCTGGTTGACCAAACCTTAATTTGGTGACACTAGCGATCTCGATGCTTAATCCACTTGGAATGCTGCAACCTTGTACTTGATCCTTGATGTGGGAGTCCTCTTGATCCATTGTGGATGTTTGAGAGGATAGACAAGTTGAAGATCATGTCATTCCTTGATTAATCCTTTGTCTAAGGCTCAGAGAGGGCTTGAAACCCTAAGTCTGATTGTAGTGGATGCTCACCCATCTTTGGGGAGACTAATGAGGTATGATGGCCCATCCATATTGTGATGATGATTTGCACAATGATGGGAAATCTTAGTGGTAAAAATTTGGGGTATGACAGATGCCCCTATTTAATCTTCTTGGACCCGAAGGTATGAATGGCGAAGGTATTCAGGCATTCAGGGTGCAAGAGGATTAAATATCAGAATACCTGAAATTTTGATGGTGATTAAGAATGGCAGTTCACGCATCCTTCTTCTTTTGCTAAGCAATAATGCTTAGAAAAGGTAAACTTCCCCTCGATCCTGGTCTTCAGCCAAGGAACTGGTCTAAGTTTCTGAAATAAACTTCCCCTCGATCCTGGTTTCCTACCAAGGAACTGGTCTTAGTTTCTGAAATAAATTTCCCCTCGATCCTGGTTTCCTACCAAGGAACTGGTCTTAGTTTCTGAAATAAACTTCCCCTCGATCCTAGTTTCCTACCAAGGAACTGGTCTCGGTTTCTTTTGTCAATAAACTTTCTTGACAAGGGACGCTATTCATAGCGGTTTTCCCTCAAACTTCTCGCCGAATTTTCCTGGGGAGATGCCATTTGATGGGAAAAACTTTTGATGTTAGACTCGTTGGGGAACCCATCTGTTTGAGTTGTAGAGGTGTACAAACTTCTCTGTTGGAGATGCCATTCGTTGACTCTACTGGGGGAGAACGAGTCTCTTGAGAGACTGCCTTCGCTTGGAGATATTACATCATACTTTTCTCAGAGATCTTCTCGGAGAAATGTTATATGATGTGATCCAATTTTGAGGTGCTAATGACTTCATTAACACCAACTCTCCGGAGAGCAAAATCAACGTGTTGCTGAAAGTCTTTAGTTATGAGGATTCCTCTGGAGATTTTCCTTAATCCGGGAAAGCGACGATATCATCTTCAATGGCGAAGAGTGACATTTGTCGAACGTTTTCTCTGGTCTTTCAAAGGTTCATGTTATCAAAGTGGTCAAGGGTCGACTTCATCCCAGAAATAAACTGGAGGAGAGAGAGTGTGCAGACGCAACATTTCCTGACGAGGAAAGAACTGACAACTCGATTGAGGGGACTTTTATCACTAGGGGATAAGACCGACTAGAGTGATAGTGATGCAATATGAATGCGAATGTAAATCAATAATGCATGATGTATGTATGTTTATGCTGACAAAACTGACGCGACATACAAACTGACGGATGAACACGACGGGATACGTGCCACTGTGGGGGATAAAAAGTATCAATGGTTCACTATAGCAATTCTGCCTTGCTTAGGAGAGATAGTCCCTGCGGGGACAACCGTTGGTCGGGCTTATAAGGCAAGAGCTCTGTCGGGGATGTCAGATAGAGTATTCGCATCTGACATAACTGATCCTTCGTTCAGGCGCACTGTTTTAGAAGGAGTACTTTGATTCTGCCCTTTGAAGCTCGCTTACTTCTGGAGAAGCGATTGATGTTCTTTCAATGTTCAACAGTCAAAAGAATTGCCATCATTAATTTAAAAGCAGAAAAGTTTGAACAAGTAAATTCATTTTTTGTTTTATTTCAAGAATCCTTGATCATATTAAAATGTCTTCTATAAAGCTAAAACAAATAAGAATTGCAAACAAAAGCACAAGGGCTCAAATTTTATTGATATGATGGAAATCAGCCAAACGCGTGATTCCATAGAGTATTTACAAAGTTAGAAAATGGTAATTTAAGGGAAAAGGGCTACATTGAAACATAACGACCACTATCCTTCTACCATCTTTGAATTCGGGACATCCTAAGCTTTTGTCGAAGATGACCTTGACTGGAGTTTTTTGATGGATGGCAGGACTGCTACTAGGGGATTTGCCCATGTTGGACGTAGTTACTTGCCATTATCCCTAACTTTTGCCTGAATTGTACTTTGAGATTTCCAATCCACCAGGATGATTTTTTTTATTATGTCTCTAATTTTTGTTTGGACCGCCCTTTCGGGTTTTCAATCCACCGAGACATTTTTTTTAGGCGAAGTATTTCTTGACTACATCAACATTTGTGGGGTAGGCAAATTCCTCTCCGTCCATGGTCGCAAGTCTCAAGGTGCCGCCTGAGAAAGCTTTCTTGACCACATAGGGCCGTCATAATTTGAAGTCCATTTACCCCGAGAATCAGTGAGAAATGATTGTATCTTCTTGAGCACGAGGTCTTCTTTCCTGAAGACGCGAGGTCGGACCATTTTGTCAAACACCCTCTTCATTCTTTGCTGATATAACTGATCGTGGCATAGTGCCCTTATCCGTTTTTCCTCAATCAGATTTAGTTCATCGTGCCGACTTTGGCACCATTCAGCTTCTGTTAGCTTAGCTTCCATCAATACCCGGATCGATGGGATCTCTACTTCGATGGGGAGCACTGTTTCCATGCCATAAACTAGAGAGAAAGGCGTTGCCCCTGTTGAAGTGAGGACAAATGTTCGATAACCGTGAAGAGCAAAGGGTAGCATTTCGTGTCAGTCTTTGTAGGTTACAACCATCTTTTGAACAATCTTCTTGATGTTCTTGTTAGCCGCTTCTACCGCTCCGTTCATCTTGGGTCAGTAGGGAGATGAGTTATGGTGTTCAATCTTGAACTCAGTGCACAACTCTTTCATTATCTTATTGTTCAAGTTAGACCCATTATCAGTAATGATCTGGCTAGGAACACCATAACGGCAAATGATATTATTTTTGATAAACAGGACCACCACTTGTCGGGTTACATTAGCGAATGACGCTGCTTCGACCCACTTGGTGAAGTAATCAATGGCTACCAGGATGAACCGATGTCCGTTTGAAGCCTTGGGTTCAATCATGCCAATCATGTCAATTCCCCATATAGAAAAAGGACACGGGGAAGAGAGAACTTTGAGATGCGTTGGCGGTACATGAATTTTGTCAGAGTATATCTGACACTTGTGACATCTCCTCATGTACTTGTAGCGGTCGGATTCCATGGTCAACCAGTAGTATCCTGCTCTCAGAATTTTTCTCGCCATTGTGTGTTCGTTGGCATGAGTGCCAAAAGATCCTTCGTGAATTTCTTTTATCAGCATGTCTGCTTCTGGTCTGTCTACACATCGGAGCAAGACCATGTCAAAGTTTCTCTTATAGAGTGTATCACCGCTCAGGAAGAAACTGCCAGCCAACCTTCTGAGGGTTTTTCTGTCTTTCCTGGATGCCCCAGGTGGGTACTCTTATTTCTGAAGGAAGCATTTGATATCGTGATACCAAGGTTTGTCATCTATGACTGCTTCAATCGCGAAGATGTAATCGGGTCGTTCAAGGTGCATTATGTCGATCTTAGGTAAGTCGGTCCATTGACCTACACCAATCATGGAAGAGATGGTGGCTAAGGCACCAGCCATGTGATTCTCTTCACGAGGGATATGATGAAACTCGATTCTGTTGAAGAATGGTAACAACCTTCTCGCATAGTCTTTGTAAGGAATCAATCAGGATTGGTATGTGTTCCAATCTCCTTTGATCTGATTGACGACCAAAGTTGAGTCACCATATACATCCAAGTTCTTGATCCTCAAATCAATCGCTTCCTTGAGACCCATAATACAAGCTTCGTATTCGGCCTCGTTATTTGTACACTTGAACGTAAGTCTGGTAGTGAAAGGAATGTGGGTACCCTGAGGTGTTATAATGGTTGCCCCAATTCCGTTTCCGTAATGATTGACAGCTCCGTCAAAGATTAGTCCCCATTGGGAACCTGGTTCTGGCCCTTCACTGGGTAATGGTCCATTGCAGTCTCTCATTTTCAGATACATGACATCTTCATCTGGGAAGTCAAACCCAATTGATTCTTGATCGTCGATCGGTTGATGAGCCAAATGATCGGCTAAATACTCCCTTTAACGGCTTTTTGAGCGTGGTATTCGATGTCGTATTCTGATAACAACATCTGCCAACGGGCAATCCTTCCCGTGAGAGCAGGTTTTTCAAATACGTACTTGATTGGATCCATTTCTGAGATTAACCAAGTAGTGTGACGAATCATGTACTGGCGAAGACGTTTGGCTACCCAAGCCAAAGCCCGGCAAGTTTTCTCAAGCATAGTGTACCGAGTCTCGTAGTCGGTGAATTTCTTGCTCAAATAGTAGATGGCAGACTCCTTCCGTTTGGTTTCGTCTTGTTGGCCAAGTACACGCCCCATGGAGTCCTATAGGAATGTGAGGTATAGGATTAGTGGTCTTCCTTCCACTGGAGGTGATAGAATCGGCGGATTCAACAGGTATTCCTTAATACTGTCGAAGGCGGTTTGGCAATCTTCTGTCCAAACGCAGTCCTGGTTCTTTTTGAGTAATTTAAAAATCGGCGCACATGTCGCAGTCATGAGGAATATGAATCTGGAGATGTAGTTCAAACGTCCCAGGAATCCTCTGACTTGTTTTTTAGTTTTCGGAGAAGGCATTTCTTGAATGGCCTTGACCTTGTCAGGATCAACCTTAATTCCTTTCTGGCTAACAATGAACCCTAAAAGTTTCCCTAAACGGACACCGAAGGTGCACTTGTTGGGATTCAAGCGGAGTTTGTACTTTCTCAACCACTCGAATAGTTTTGACAGGTGGGTCACATGCTCCTCTTCTGTTTTAGATTTGGCAATCATGTCATCGACATATACCTCGATTTCCTTGTGTATCATGTCATGAAACAGAGTAGTTATGGTCCTTTGATAGGTTGCCCCAGCGTTCTTCAAACCGAACGACATTACCTTGTAACAAAAGGTACCCCATGAGGTAATGAACGAAGTTTTCTCCATGTCTTTCGGCGCCATTTTTATCTGATTATAGCCTGAGAATCCATCCATGAAGGAGAAAACTTTGAACTCTATTGTACTGTCTACCAGCATGTCTATGTGTGGTAAAGGAAAGTCGTCCTTTGGACTAGCCTTATTTAGATCTCTGTAATCCACACACATTCTGACCTTTCCGTCTTTTTTCGGTACGGGTACGATGTTGGCTAACCATTGAGGGTATTCTGACGTGGCGAGGAAACCCGCGTCAATCTGTTTCTGTACCTCCTCGTTGATTTTGATGGCCATGTCTGGGTGAGTCCGTCTCAACCTCTGTTTTACTGGCGGACATTCTGATTTTAACGGTAGATGATGTTCCACGATGCTGGTATCCAACCCTGGCATGTCCTGATAGGACCAAGCAAACACATCGGAAAATTCTCTGAGAAGCTTTGTCAAACTCTCTTTGGAAGTTGGACTGAGTAGTGCCCCAATCCTAATTTCTTTTCTCTCTTTTTCTGAGCCCAAGTTGACAGTTTCCAACGGCTCTTTATGAGGTTCAATGGACCTTTCCTCCTGTCGGAGTAATTGGGAGATCTCTTTTGGAATTTCGTCGTCAACTTCTTCTTCAGCCCCAATTGCCGGGAACTCAAAGTTGGGAGAAGGCATCAGATCGTATGTTTCAATGGGGTTTAAAACAAGCAATCTGCATGACGTGATGGTTTAGAAGAGATAGAGAAAATGCAAGTGTGTGCAGTGTATTTTTTTGAAAAACTGCTTGTTTTTATTATTTGAGATGTTTTTTAGGATTACCATTTTCTGAGAAAAGCAAAAAGAGAAAACAGCAATTAATGCGGAAATTACAGAACGACGTTATTTTATTTATGAATAAGTCGATTCTTGAAACTACATGCCTATAAAACAAAACTCTGTCGCTTTGGGCGGGGTGAAAGGTTAAAAGACGGCAATTACTTTGACTTATGAACAATCTTCAGAACATCGACAGCAACCCATTGGCGGCAAACTCCTCGGTGAATCACAAAGTCAGGTACCTTCCTTAATTTGTCTTCAGAAATAACGTTGATTTCTGGTGGAGCAGGATCATTGGAATCTGTCTCCCAGGCAGAGTTGTCGTAGGAGGATTCCTCTTTTGTATTTTGTATAGTATTTGTGCTCTCGGGAAAATTTCCCCATCCAGTTGGATGGATGTCTTCGAACCTAGTACGAGAGCTTTCGGGAGCGGTGTACTTGACCATGAAGTCAAATTTTCCACTTGGTTGTCCCAAGGTGTCCGACACTTCTTTGGAACTGGAGGAGTCATCCCTTTCGATGACGTTGACCTCGGGAAAAGCATAATTGATGAATTCTAGTTCGGCAAGCTTTGCCAATTCATCGTCGTACTAGATAGCTTCTGAATGACCTGAGTGTTGATCCCATGACATGGTGGGGACGCAAGATATTTTTCCAATGACGCTCAGCTGATTTTCATTGTTCGGCTGATTTTCTTGCCCCAAGTCTCCTAGGTAAGGCTGCCAGATAGGCAGACCATTCATTGGGCCATAATAGTCGTGGTCAAAGTTGTTCTTCATCAGAGTGTCTTTCTCTAATGAGTTTGGCGGAGCACAGCATCCTTCCGGATCACAATCTTCATATATCATTTCGACATCTGACCTCAGTATAAATTTCAGACTCTGTGTGGGATAGCAAAAGGGCGTAGGCACCTCTTCCTGAGACATATAACCGTCCTCGTTGACATAGGACTTCCAATCCTCATCCGTATCGAAGGGATCTCCCTCGTTGATGGTATAGACTATTTGAGACACTGGGTGAAGGATACCTCCACTGTGGAAGAAGTCCTGAATGGGATGAAGACTTTCATCGTTAGTAGCTGTCTGGGTACAGGTTGCGGAAAAACCAAGACGCTTCTTTGTTTTGTTATCAGTGGGAATGACAAGCTGTCCCCATCCTTTTGCATTGTTATTTTCGATCACTTCGAGAGCATCTCTGTATGAGGAAATCGAGGTTCCTTTCTCTGATTGATTCTCATTGCTCACGGAAAGTGCTTGGAACTGAGTTCCAACAACCTCCTCGGGTTCTACACACGTAGATAATGACAAGTTGCTCATGAGCAAGGCTTGTTCTCCACAAACTGTGACGAGTTGATTGTTCTTGATGAACTTCAGTTTTTGGTGTAGTGTCGAAGTGACCGCCCCAGCATGATGTATCCAAGGTCTTCCTAATAAACAGTTGTATGTTGCCCGGACGTCCATGACCTGGAAAGTGATTAGGAAAGTGTGAGGACTGATAGTTATGGGAAGGTCGACTTCGCCGATAACTGCTTTCCGAGATCCGTCAAAGGCTTTGACGATGACCTCACTGCCCCTCATCGGGGGTTCTTTGAATGATAGTCGCATTAAAGTGGACTTTGGGATAATGTTGATGGCTGATCCTGTGTCTACCAGTACGCTGGCTAAAGCATCGTCCTGGCAGTTAACTGTGATATTGAGCGCCATATTGTGGCTTTTGCCCCCCTCTGGCAAGTCCTCGTCACTGAATCCTAAGTTGTTGCAGGAAGTGATGTTAGAGATGATGCTATCGAACTGTCGTATTGACACATCCTGTTCCACAAAGGCCTGCTCTAAGACTTTCTGTAGGGCCTCTCTGTGGGCTTTGGATCTGAGTAAAAGTGATAGCACTGAGACCTTTGAAGGAGTTTGTAACAGTTGATCAACAATGTTGTATTCACTCCTTTGGATGAGCTTTAGCATCTCATCGTTGTTTTTTGAGAGGTCGGTATCACTGGATTGACCGACTGGTGGAGCGGGAGCTTTTGTCGGAAGTTCCTTTTCTTTGTTAGGTTCTCCAACCCCTCGGTTGAAGATTCGACAGCTCCGTGTTACTCGACTGATGTTTGCAATATTCACAATGGAGGGCAATGGAATTTCCTTTCCATTCTCAATTTTTGTTGTACCGTATTTGTAAGGGATCGCCTTAGCTGATTCATACGGTACTGGTCCCGGCAGATATATAACTACAGGAGCCTTCTGATTTTTTTGACTGTCGTAATTAACTTCAATCAGTTCCTTGCTAAGAACCTTTGATTCGTCTAGTAGAGGGATGATGGCATAAACATCCTTGTTCCTCTCAGGGTCAGAGATTACAACCACGTCTCTAATTTGATCTGCGAAGTAGTCTGGCGTCCAGTCAACGGACCCCGAAGCTAGGTATGGGTGAATCTCCTTGCGATCTAACTGGCTCTGAAGGGCTGCTCGCACGAGGTAATATCCTTGGTTATTCTCCGAACAGACTCTACAACGTTCATAGTTGTGTGGTGGCACCTGGCCACGTCCGCTTTGAATGCAGTACAACCTCACTAGATCTGTTTCCGTAGATCGGACATCCTGACTTCGATGCCGAGTAGGGTTCCCGTCAACCACACTGATTTGTTGCGTGTCTTCATCCATATAGATTGGAAGCCACCAGTGGTTTAACAAGTGTTGTAAAGTTCTTTGAACGAGAGCGCACCCTTAGTTACCCTCACAACATCCTTTACAGTTCTGGTAATCATGCGAAGTGAGAAAACCAAGTTGGACTTGCCTAGCATGTAACTCCACCAAGCTGGTATTCATTAGACGAATATCAAAGATTTGAACCATGTTGATCTGATAGGGATTCCTATCATGGTAGTCCTGGATCCATTCAAGATCCATCTGACGTTGGAGGGCCTCTTGTACAAAAGAGCATGCCTATTTGTTTATCGAGCAAGTCAGACAGGAATTATAATTGTGCAGCGGCAGATTATGATACTGGCTTTGCCTTGAGTGCATTTCCACAAGGTTGACATTCATTGTACGGATGTCATTGTTCTGAATGACGTTGGAATTCGTATAGGTCATGCTGACTCCACGAACTCGATGCTCTTGGAGCCATTCGAGATCCAATTGTTCCTGTAGAGATGATTGCACCACAGAACATCCCTGATTGTTTTTAGAGCAAATATCACACTGGTGATAGTTATGAGGTGGCACATGGCCATATCCGATCTGTCTACAATGCATCTTGACCAAATTGGCCCTTAATAAGAGTACATCATGAATTTGATAGATGTTGTTAGACTCTCCCTCTATCAAATTGAGTGCAGCTTTCTCATGTTGAGGCAGCGGGTTTGTGAGAACATTAGGATTCGTATCCTTGAAAGATAAGACCCCGCTCCTAACAAGCTTTTGCACATCGGATTTGAAACTGAGACAGTTCTCTATGTTATTCCATGGTCCTCCTTGATGGTAAGGACAAGTCTGATCCGCTTTGAACCAAAAAGGCGGATTTTCCAGTACTGTAAGAGGAGACTTAGTCTGGACGTGCCCCTTGACCAGTAGTAATGGAAACAGTTCGGCGTACAACATGGGTATAGGTTCGAACCCTAGTGGTCGCGTTGTATGGTTGTTGTTGTATGGAGGACGAGTCTGCTGAAGAGACTGTTGTGTCATTTGCTAAAATTGATGTTGATTAGGTTGGCTCTGTGCAACCTGAGGTTGATACGTAGGAACAGGCGCAGGATTGATAGCAGGAGTTACCGCCGCTCCTGGTTGATATCGTCGCCTTTGCTTTCCGAGAGAGATATTCCCGATATCTTGCTCTTTTTTCTTAGGGAGAGCACTACCGTATCGTTTTGTACTACTTGATGATCCAGCATCTTTTACTAAACGTCCTTCTCGGATGGCCTCCTCAAGACGAACTCCCATGCCTACCATCTCGGTGAAGTCACTGGGCGCACTGGAGACCATTCGGTCGTAGTAAAATGAGCTTAAGGTCTTTAAGAAGATCTTTGTCATCTCTTTTTCCTCAAGAGGTGGACAAATCTGGGCGGCAATTTCACGCCATCTATGAGCATATTCTTTAAAGGTTTCCTTATCCTTTTGTGACATTGATCTGAGTTGATCTATGTCCGGTGCCATGTCCAAAATGTATTTATATTGTTGAACGAAAGCAGCATCGAGATCTCTGAATGTGCCGATCGTAGCGCGGTTTAAACCCATGTACCATTTTAATGCGGCACCGGTTAAACTATCCTGAAAGTAATGAATTAGTAGCTCCTAGTTCTTTGTCTGAGCTGACATTCGCCGAGCGTACATCACTAAATGACTCTGAGGGCAAGAATTACCCTTGTATTTTTCAAAGTCGGGCACTTGGAACTTGTGTGGAACTTTCACATTGGGGACCAAGAAAAGGTCTGCGGCATCCTTTCCAAATAGATCCTGACTGCGAAGGGCCTGCAGTTCTTTCTGCATCTCTAGGAACTGTTCGTAGAACTCATTCATTATGTCGAACATGCTTTCATTTCCACCAGAAGGTATCTGTGGAATATGTCCTTCCGGCACAGAGTGTACCACGAGTGGTGGTATAGTCATTAGGGGCGAGACCCTCGGTGCCTCCCAAAGTTTGTAACCTTCAGGAGTTGCTGTCATGCCCCTAGCATCTTCGCTTTCCCGAAGTTTGTAACCTTTAGGCCCAGTAGCTCCTGCTGTGGTTCCTTGATCCTCAGAGATCGGCGGAACATATCCTTCCGGGATATAGTTAAGTGGCATGCCCTAGGGGCGATCTTTCGGCATCTTGTACCTAGGATCATACTTTTCCACTATGGGTGTAGATGTGATCTCCGAGATCACTGTCCTTTGTTGTTGCATATGAGCTTCTACTAGAGCTTGCATGTCGTTATGAAGCTTTCTCAGATCCTCTTTTAGAGTGTCGATCTCTTCTCTCAACTCTTTATTCTCTTCCTCGAGATCATCCATCTTTTTCTGACAATTGGCCCGAGTATTGTACGAAAGAGATAGTTTGACTCTAGAATCGAGACGCAAACGTGAGATTCGTAGGTAAGAAGAATGCGTTTATGAGAATGATGAAAGCAATGATTATTAATTATTTTTGTTTATTCAAAGTAAACTTTGACAATTAGATTGCAAATATCAAACAGTGGGGAAACCCCGTTTTATTGAATTCAAAGGATTGCGGAAATGGAAATACAGTAGATTACAAGGTGCTGGAACAGGAAATCTAAACTAATGGATCCTGAGTCCTCTCTGAAGAGAGCTCAAGTGCTGGTTCGGGTGCTTTCCTTTTCTTTGACCGGGGCTCTTGGACCGTTGTCGGGTTGTCATTCCTTTGCCAAGTGAAAGGAGCGAGCAAATTCCTTTGGTCATCCTGATTTTATACAGCATGTTGCTCTAAAATCTCAATCAGAGCATCTTTTTCTCTTAACAGTTGCTGTATTTTCTTACATTCCACATTGAGAATACGGTACTTGTTCCTCCAAGACCTCTTCTCCTGCTGAACTTTGCTGAGAGTAACATGAAGTTTTTCCGTCTCAGACATGAAATAAAGGGCAGAGTCCCTTAATGGAAGAACTTCCTGACGAGGGTAAGGCATCCTCAGCTTGAGAGCTCTAGTTTGTACCCAATGGAGATAAGGCTTCATCGAGACACAGTCTGGTTTTCCTAGAGACTCTCGTCCTTTCCTATGAACGTGTTTCCAAGCGTGCACTATTTCCATCTTTAGTGCCTGTCATTTTCTCCTTCCTTGAAGAAAAGACCTTCCAGATGAGCATTCCGTGGGACGTGACTCATCGGGTATCCGAATTGACGACGAACGAGAATTAGATGATAGTTGATTCCCCCCTTAGTTCCTATAAGGGGTACATTTGGGAAATTTCCACAACGGTCAATGATCCTGATCCCGCCATTGATTCAATTGTACCAATTGATGTCAGAGTTGGTAAGAGACATGATTCTCTGCGACCAACGTAAAGTATTCTTTTGATCCCAAAATGCAGCAGACTTGGGCAAATGGGAAGTGAACCATTTGTATAGCAGGGGTACACAGTACGTGATCATTCCTCCGCTGTATAAATTCCTTAAGTGTACCGAATGATACGCATCTGCGAGTAAGGTCCGTACGGGGTTTCTAATCAGGAAAATCTTAATGGCGTTGATATCTACAAAGTTATCGATGTTGGGAAACAAAAATAACCCGTAGGTGACCAAAACAAAGATGCTCTCGAAAGCGGCCACGTTCCATATACTAGCAAAGTACAGAGCTTTCTTTGTCAAGAAATGGGCTGGCAAACCCTGGATGCCACCCTTAGTGGTTATGTGAGTCCTGATTTCTGACTCGTCCAAATAAATTGCTCTTGCAATGGTTTGATCCTTTGGAATTTCTTCCAGTCCAGAAAAGGGAGCTTGATCAGTAATATGTAAATTAGTCAGGTGAGAGTACTACTCCAGCGTTGGTGCAAGATGATAATCTGGGAATGTGAAACAGTGATAGACCAGATCGTAGAACTGGATTAGTGTGGATAGGATTCCTTAAATTACATGGACCCTTAACAAGTACAACAGTCCTCCATACTTGGCTCTGAAAGCCTCATGGTTGGTGATCATTCTCGCCAGACCTCTCAAATCCTCTAGTTTTGGAACCTTGAAGGTGTACTTATGAGTTTTCCTTCTACCGAAATCCATTAGCGCAATCTCTTTTCTCTGATATTTGCAATCATTGTCTTAGTTTAATTTGAAAAAGAGAGACTAGAAGAGAAGATTTTCTTTGTCTTAATGTTTTTTAAATGAATGTATGAATGCAGCACACAAAAACATAGAAAAAACATGGGGTCAAAGGGTCGGTGTCATGAAATCAAGGCTCTACCCCCCCCCCCCCAAAGGTTTATACTGGTGATTTTTTGTACCTGTCTCTCAAAATCATTGATTCCCTTAGAGATAGGTGATGTATCTTAGAGCAATCTCAGATGAGGGTAGTATCGCGTGACAACTATTTCCGATAGCTTCCGCACTACAAAATGGCTTAAGTATACTAAAAACCTCAGCTTCTCAGATAACCCAATCGACCACACTACTTTCAACAACCGAAGTCGTATAGGCAATGTATCTACAAAGGGAGTCTCCACATTATCTTAGGTGTATACTCAATCTTTCCACATGCGGCATTACACGCATTACCATTAGCAGAAAAATAAACACAGATATCAATTAGGAAAAGCAGTATATATATTTATCTTAATCATCCTAGACCTCTAGTCTTATGATCCTATACAGACAATGACTCCCCAGCAGAGTCGTTATTTCTGTGACATTTTGAGCACTCAGGTTTCAACCATAGAGATAAGAGGGACAAGATGTCCTGCGTGGCCCCACGGTGGGCGCCATTTTTCTATAGCGAACGATTTTGGACGTGGTTCTTAAGCACTGTCGCTCTGGGGTACTACAGGTCGATTCATTTTTTATCCTATTGAAGCTGATGAAGGAAGGGAAATAGATGTCTCCAATTAACCCTGCTTGCATACTGAGTTTAAACAGACGACTGTTGGTTTACATATGCGGTTTAGATTGTGGGCCTCTCTCTGCTTATTTTGCTAAGAATGAAATGACGGGACTATGTTATTGGTAGGATGTTAGGACTGATGCTTTTCGATTGATGTATGAAGGTACAGGATTTTTGGTTTTTGATTAGTGTGCTCGCTAAGATTCTTTTGCAATCTTATGCCTACGTATTCTCGTTTAACGAAACAGGGAAATCAGAGCGATAGTAGTTCCTCCTATTCTATGGGAGGAAAAAGGTCGTTTTGGTGTCTTGTTCAAAGCCCAAGACGTGAAGCTAAAGGTGGTTTATATCTTGTTCAAAGCCCAAGATGTGAAGCTGAAGGGTCTATTTGTATCTTGTTCGAAGCCCAAGATGTGAAGCTAAAGGGTTTTGACTTTAGAGAGAATTTGTCATCTCTAAAGGGGGTTTGTTTGTCACAGCTGTTGGGTGACTGATTATAAAGGAGAATTACTTTAACTGGGATATGTGAATCCAGCAATGCCATAATTTCCTTTATAGGGGATTTTTAACCTGAAGGAGAAAACTTTAACTCAGTTTAGAGCAATGACATCTTTCCTTAGGAATTTCTCATGCTAAAAGAAGGACAGTGGCATGGATGTAAATAATCCAGAGGCTTGCCGCTTACAGCAATTAGATGGGGGAAAAGGAGTTGTTTATGTTTGTATACTGTGAACGAGGCACATATTTTGATGCTAAAAGGTGGATTGACTCAACCGGGGTTTCCTTATACAAAGCCTAAGAGGAGGCTATTGACCCAACAAGAGGGTGTGTTTATGTGTCTCGTACGAAGCCCGAGAGAGAGGCTAAAAGGGTTGACTCAACAAGAGAGTGCTTTTGTATGTGTCTTGTACGAAGCCCAAGACGGAGGCTAAAGGCTCTTGACTCAACAAGAGAGTCTTTGTACCTCGTACGAAGCCCAAGATGGAGGCTGAAAATGTTTGACTTAACAAGAGAGTCTTTTATACTCAACAAGAGAGTGTTTTTGTATCTCGTACGAACTCGAGGTGGAGGCTAAAGGGGGTTGACTCAACAAGAGAGCCTTTTATACTCAACAAGAGAGTGATTTGGTATCTCGTACGAAGCCCGAGATGGAGGCTAAAAAGGTTAGCTCCGCTGGGGAGAATCATTGTACAAAGCCCAAGAGGAGGCTAGGGTGCTGGTGACTATTTCAGTTTAGTGACAGGTCCAGTATGTTGGTTAAAAGAGAAAATCAGTTCTTATATGGGTAATGTTGTACTTTGAGATTGATCAGAGGATCCGGGAGATTTCATGTTCTTTAAGGAAGTGGAAAATCCAAAGGGTATTGAGATTGTCCAAGTCTACGGGTGTTTTGAGAAATCGATTCTCAGGTAGTGAATGATCTTTGTATGATGCCCAAGAGAAGGCTAGTATGTTAAGGGATGAAGGTCAAACCATTAACTGGTCTGAAACTTGACTCAGAAAGACAGCTCTAGCAAATTGATGACTATATTCTGTTCCTATACCTGTAGAGGTCTCTGGGTCCTTGTACTAAGCCCAAGAGAAGGCATGAGAGCTTTTAAGAAGCTGAAGGGTCCTTGTACAACGCCCAAGAGGAGGCGGGGATGCTTTTAGGAAGCCTGTGGGTCCCCAAACCCCAAGAAGTTCAAGACATGCCATTCACCGAGAATAGATCAAGCCAGGAAAGTTCGAGAATTTGGAAGAAACTCAAGAGATGCCATTCACGGAGAAAAGATCATCTCTGGGGAGTAGAGTTTCTTTGACGATTTCTAAGGGTGACAGTCTGAGAAAGGGTTCACCGAGAATGCTGCCTTTCACGTCTCCATATTTTTTAACCCCAAGAGGAGGGAAGACTGTGTCAGATAATCCTATGGGGATCTAGTTTTGTTTGTATTTAAGAGTGACCAACAGGGCTTTACCTAGTGCTAGACGTAGTTGCCGGGGAAAACTCTAAATAACTATACTAGTATTACACAGTTACTATTTGACAGGTATATAAAAGTTTGTGAAAGAAGACTTACAGTGAGCAGCCCCACAATGCAGTTATATATATGAAAGCGGATAAAGAAAGCGGGTAAACACTTACTCGGTTGTAGAGCTTCCATGCTGTTTGGTTAGTTTGTTCAACAAATAAAGCTTTGATAACAATATTATATTCAAAATCAAAGGAGAAAGTGCTTTGAAAAGATTGTTGGGGCTTACAGCTCAAGGAGAGGCCCAAGGTTTTATCAGTGATTGCACTGTTGTTTTGTACAGGGACTTATACAAGTGACTGAGGCTGAAAAAGGTTTTCTGTACAAAGGGATGGGTCTTACACTCTCTCAAGCGGCCCAAAGGTTTACTTTTGTACAAATGGTGGGGCTTACAACTCAAGGAGAGGCCCAAAGAGTTTTGTTTTAAAAGGCGACGATCGCGTCGAACTTTTTGATGGTATCGGGACTTATACAATACACTGAGGCCCAAATTATTTTGGTTTTCAAAAAGGGTTGGGTCTTACACTCTACTAGAGGCCCAATGATTTTTAAAGAGTGGGGCTTATAACACGAGGGTAGCCCCAAAGGGTTTGATTTTTGAACTGGCGATCACGCCGAGATTTTCTTTTAATGCAGAGAGACTTATACAATATCTGAGGCCCAAAAAGTTTTGGTTAAAAGGGGGTTGGGTATTACACTCTATTAGAGGCCCAATAAGTTTGAAAATAAATAAATATGGGTCTTATAGCTCAAGGAAAAGCCCATAGATTTTTGTTTGAAAACGGCGATCGCGCCGAGGTTTTTGAAAACACAGTGGGTTTTATACAACATCTGAGGCCCAAATCATTTTGGTTTCAAAAAGGGGTTAGGTCTTACACTCTATTAGAGGCCCAAAGATTATTTTGAAAAGAAAAAAGGGACTTACAACACAAGGGTAGGCCCAGATGATTTTGTTAAAAAGGCGACGATCGCGCCGTTATTTTTGAAAATACCGTGGGACTTATACAATGTCTGAGGCCCAAAAAGTGGGGTATTTACAAAGGGGATGGGTCTTACACTCTAAAAGAGGCCCATGAGTGTTGGAAAATGATTTGTTTGAGTGAAAATCAAGGAAACCCTAAATTTGTTTTCTTTTAAAAGGAAATATTTAAAGAAAATCCAATAAAAATGATAAAAAATACCAAATAAGTTTGAATAAACCACTTGTGATTTTTGTTAAGGGTTTGAAAAATGAGGTTTTTATCACAAGATAAATTAAAACTCATTTAGTTTTGATTTTCATAGTAAATATTCACTTTTAAATGCTTAAAAACAATTAAAAAGGAATTTATTCACAAAAATACTAATTATATTAAATAACTAATATAAATTTAATTTTTTTGTGGAATAAAATATTTCAACATTTTTGTGATTTTTTTCAAAAAGAACCAATAAAAAATAATTAAAATTGAGGGAGTTATTAATTTTTCAAATCATTAAAAATAATGAGAAAAACAATAAAAAAGTGGAAAAAAATAGCAAAAAGAGGATCTAGGGCGAGGGGGATTCGAACCCCAGACCTTTTGTGTATAGGGCGCGTGCCTTACCACTGGGGTGGTGATACATCCGTTGATAGAAACACAACCACAAATATACAAGGCATGCCTTGTTTTTGGTCTGGCCCAAGGCAAGGCAAGGTAAGATTTTGGTTGAAAACGTGAAGGCCATAACTTTCTCATTTCTCCGTGGATTGGGACAAAATTTAGGTCTATCCTGCCTAGAATTTCACAAGGAATCCAATGGTGGTGGTACTTTTTTCAGATCATGCTCCTATTGAAAAACCCGATAGTGGTTTTGAAATAGGCCATGATTTGTATTTTCTATGCCATCTCTTGGTACAAGCATGAATTACATGATAAATTGGTGCAAACACAACACATATAACATGTATAAGAGATGCATGATCAGTGGACATCAAAAGAAGCATGATTCAAAGAATCCAAGTTGTGATGCTTACCTCTTTTTTGAGCTTTTGTGCAATCTGCCAAGCCACTTGTTCCAGAAATGATTTGATGCTTTGAACAACCTTAAATGATCTCTTAGAAGCTTTTAGGATGGTTGGAATCAGCTAGAAACCTCAGGAACAAGTTTGAGCTCTTTCTTTCAAAAGTGGCCAAAATAACAACTCTCTCAAATGGTGTTCCAGATGGGGGGAACCATTTGGGACAGATCAAGGATGATATTTGGAGTGTGTTTGAGGTTTTATTTGGTTTGGAAAGTGACTGAATCAAGACATGGCTTGAAAAATTCACAAAAGTCCTATTTTGAGGTTTTGAGAGGTGACTTTGTGATTTTGGTGTTACAAGTCACTTGTGAGAGTTTGGACAACTTAGATATGACATATTGGATGTGTTTCGATCATGAGTTGTGGTGGAATTGCTCTCTAACTCAAAAACTCAAAGTTACCTTGCTAAAGAAGGTATTTTGGCCTAGAGAAAGATATTTTGAGGAAAGCAAGTGTTGTAGTGTTTTGGTGTACTCAAACTGAACACAATTGAGCTCTATTTATAGTAGAGCAAGTTTGTTTTGGCTGCAATAGTGAATGGCAACTGCAGCAGAGGTTTGGCCAATGTTGAGCAATGAGAATGCAAGTCTCCTCTAGCCATTGACTAGAGGTTAGGGCACAGGCTGCTGGTCCCCTTGGTCTTGGATAAGTCTTGACTGAATTCAGTTGGAAATGGCTCAGTCCATGCCACCTTGGTGCATCCATTGAATGCTCCAATCCAAAATTGGAGTCTTGTCCCTTTTTTAGGCATTTCTAGGTTTGGCATGCTATTTTTGGTTCCAAAGACTTGGGAGGCTTGGTATCAGAGTTGGTTCCTCCTTGGTCCCCCTTGAGATAGTCAGATGGATAGAGTTGCTTTCCCTTTGCAAAATTTGAGCAAATCGAGCAAAACTCCAAAATCTGCCTTGCCATGACAGTTTGCAGCAAGTCATATTGGCATTGTCATATCTCATGGCTCAAGTGGACTTTGATGGAGTTCTTAGCCATTTTGGAAAGCCCTCATATGATACAACAACTCTTTGATCATAATTGGTTTTGATACTTTTTGGATCCAAGTGAAAAATGCCCCTACATTTGGAAAAAAGTAAGGCAGATTCTGACTTAGTGAAAATTTCACTAAGTGTTGGAAAAAAGTGACATTTTCACTTTTTGTGATTTTGATCATTCCATAACTTAAAATCCATGAGGAATTAGAATGAGTTATGTTTGAAGGTTTTGTAGAGGGCTATGAGAGCTACAAATCCAGCTTTGGATGGGGAAAAATGGCCTTGTGGTTTAGGAGTTATGATCCTTCAAAGTTGGTACCCTAGCCACTTTGTTCCATAACTTAGAAAAATTTCTAAGTTTTTATGGTTACCCCTTTTACAAGTTATCCCACTTTTATTGATTTTTCTTGATGAATGATGATTCCAATCACACATTAACATCATTTTAGGGTTAAAAAACCATAATTGTGAAAAATCTCAAAAAGTCAAAGTTTGACTTTTGTGCACAGTTGAATTTTTATCAGATGAATTCCAAATTGTGTGATCCTCTTTGAAATCAAGTCCTTGACCTAAATCAAACTTGATGGATTGATTTCATAGATGTTATAGGGTGTATTGAATCATGTCCTAGGGTTTGGGAGTATGTCTTGATCAAAAGTCAAAGATACAGTTGACTTTTCTCGCGAAACCCTAACAGTGGTTCAGATGAATTGAAACTTGTTGCTCAAGCTTCTTGGATCTATCCATTGTTTCAAATGGATCAATGTGGTGTATTAGAGACTCTCAAATAATGCCTTGAGGTCTTGGCTCATGGTTTTCCCCAAAAGTCAACTTAGGGGTGAATTAGGTCAAGAAACCCTAATTCCTGATTTTTTGTGAATGCATCCCCTGAGGTTAAATTGACATGATGATTGGGTCCATGATGTCCCTTGGAGCATCATAGGTTATGCTTTGAAGCATTGGCTCATGCCTAGAGGAAAATTTCCATCTGGAGGCCCTGGTTGACCAAACCCTAATTTGGTGACACTAGCGATCTCGAGGCTTAAACCACTTGGAATGCTGCAACCTTGTGCTTGATCCTTGATGTGGGAGTCATCTTGATCCATTGTAGATGTTTGAGAGGCTAGACAAGTTGAAGATCATGTCATTCCTTGATTGATCCTTTGTCTAAGGCTTAGAGAGGGATTGAAACCCTAAGTCCGATTGTAGTGGATGCTCACCCATCTTTGGGGAGACTAATGAGGTATGATGGCCCATCTATATTGTGATGATGATTTGCACAATGATGGGAAATCTTAGTGGTCAAAATTTGGGGTATGACAGCTATGTCACAAAAGAAGAAGGAAACTTTTAAGGAATATGCCCAAAGGTGGCGTTAAATTACCGCACAAATTAGTCCTTCGTTGGAAGAAAAGGAGATGACCAAGATTTTTCTAAAGACTTTGAGCTCATTTTACTATGAAAGAATGGTGGCCAGTGCGCCCGGTGACTTTACTGATATGGTAAACATGGGTATGCGCTTGGAAGAAGGGGTTCGTGAAGGACGATTGAACAAAGAAGGTAATTCTGCTATAAGTGCTAAGAAGTATGGTAGTGTGATTTCTAAGAAGAAGGATAGAGAAGCCAATGCCATTTCCCAAGAGAGGTCTAGAAGACACAGAGGAAGAAATAACAATCATCATCAGCAACAAGTAGCTTCAGTTACACCTGTCATCAATGTTTCCCCAACCACTCGAGCTACTTCAAACTATCAACCACAATTTTAACAAAGAACACATTAACAACAAAATCAACATAACTGCACCCAAAAGAAATCTTAATTTGATCCAATTCTGATGCCTTATGTTGAACAGTACTCTGCCTTGGTACAAAAGAACCTTGTACATACTAGAGACCCACCAGCCCTGCCAAAAGTGATCCCATGGTGGTATAAATCTGATCATTTCTGTGCCCATCATCAAGGGGCACCCGACCATGATATCGAGAACTGTTTTGCTTTGAAAACTAAGGTTCAGAGATTAATCCAAAGTGGAATTCTGTCATTTAAGGATCTTGGACCCAATGTTCAAGCCAATCCTTTGCCTAAACCTGGTAATGCCAGTGTGAATATCGTAGAAGGCTGCCCTGACCCCAATCGTATCTTTGATGTAAATTTGATCAGAGGTTCCTTAGTTGATATGCACATGAGTTTATATAGGTTAGGCTTTTAGGAGCATGATCATGTTGTGTTCGTATTTGTTCAAGAAGTCCCAAGGATGCTCTGTAGTCAAAAAGACCTTCAGGAAATGCTAGATCAAAGGCTTATTCAAATTACGCGCTCGAGGTATGTTGTTGACCATGGAGTGAATGTTATTGTTCCTCACTTCAATATGCCTGAGCCAGTTGAAATTTCTTATAATAGCCAGAAGTCGTATGTTACTCCATTGGTTATTTGTCTACCTAGTCCTACTTCTTATGAATCCGATAAAGTTGTGTCGTACTGATATAATGCCATAATGTTTGAAGATGGAAAAGTGGGGCCTATTCCCTCTCTTTCTTCTGTTGTGAATATTGCTGACATTAGTAGGGTGACCCGGAGTGGTCATGTGTTTGCTGCTGCACCTTCTAAGAAGGATGATGATATCCTTGTTAACAAGCCAATTGTGTTTGAGACGCTTGTGATACAATCTGAATTTGGATTTGTAACTGGCCAATCTAGTGGTACAAGCTAGAATGCTGATGGTGAAGTGTTAAAATTGATTAAGAAGAGTGAATATTAAATTGTGGATCAGTTGTTGCAAACTTCATCCAAGATTTATGTATTATCTTTGTTGATGAACTCTGTGTTTCATAGAAAAGCCTTGCAGAAAGTGTTAGAACAAACATATTAGACCATGACGTGACCGTTGATCAATTCGATGGTATTATTGTTGGTAACGTAACTACTTGTAACAACCTGAGCTTTAGTGATGAAGTGCTTCTAGAAGAAGGAAGAAGTCATAATATGGATTTACACATTTCTATGAATTGTCAAGAAGACGTTATGTCTATTGTGTTGGTCGATATTGGTTCATCTCTGAATGTAATACCTAAATCTACCTTGTCAAGGCTGTCATATCAGGGCACTCCAATGAGATTCACTGGTGTTGTTGTTAAAGCTTTTGATGGTTCAAGAAAAACAGTGATATGGGAAGTTGATCTCCCGATGAAAATAGGCCCACAACCTTTCATGATCACATTCCAAGTTATGGACATTCATCCCGCATACAATTATTTTTTAGGTAGACCGTGGATTCACGAGGCTGGAGCTGTCACTTCGACTCTCCACCAGAAGTTAAAATTTGTGAAGAATGGAAAGCTAGTTGTGGTAGGTGGTGAACAAGCTATGCTAGTCATTTGTCATCTTTCTCCTATTTTGATGTTGACAAGGCTGTAGGAACTGTAAGAACAAGAGTTGGTTCTGCATTAATACCTCTGAGTTTTGATGATATCAAACAAGTATATTTGTATGAACAATTTTATAAGTCTAATGTTTGTTATTTGTGATAATCTAATAAACAGGTTCTGCTTCCGTTAAAAGGCGTGAATATGTTGCTAAAAGAAAATACTTCGCCTATGCGTTACACTTGATGTGCTATATAACAGAAATTGCTTGTGAAGAATCTCCAGATTGCAAGACTCTGATATAATACGTAAAGAGAACAAGCTTTGAAGATCTGAAGACTGAGGTTCTGATGAACGAAGTTCAGATGCTGGAGATTTATGCTCTTTAGACAAAGGTTCTGAAGACTCAACCATAGTCTTTACTCATGCTTCAACTAAATACCATCAGAAGCCTCTGAAGATATGATGACAACATTCTAAGCGAACAAGGTTCTGAAGATCAAGTGCTAAAGACTCCGAAGGCGCAACTCTGAGGACTCCAAGACTTGAAGATCTTAAGAACCAATCTAAGTCTTCACTTCTTACTCATGCTCGCAGAAGCCTCTGAAGTTAAGAAGATTAGAAGACTAAGCAACGAAGTTCAAATGAAGATATCTTGGTAACTGTGCAAAAGTTCAAATGAAGATATCTTGGTAACAGTACAAAACGAAGATATACTGACAAAATAGGACACAAAAGGTTTTATCTGTCCTCACGTTTCTACCAAACCGTCGTCAATAGTCATGGTTACTTTGTAACAGTTACTTTTACTCGGCTATAAAAGGACTTGAAGACTCAAAGAATGATAACAACTTCTCCGATTCCAATACGCTCTATTTTGCTACTATCTTTCAAAAAAGTCATTTTCTATGCTGTAAAATAGTTTACATATTTAGCTTGTGCTAGAAGAAATACCTTGTAAACAAAACCTTTTCAAACTGTTATTTGAAGTTCCTTGAGAAAAACCTAGTGAGGTTAGATTTCTTGAGAAGTCTACGACTAGTGAGAGTCTTAGAGGTTGTTCCTTAAGAGAGACCAGTGTGGTTAGATCTCTTGAGAAGTCTAGAACTTGAAAGTTTTAGAGGTTGTTGTTAGTTACCTGCAGTTAGGCTTATGCATCTATAATCTATGTTTAATTAGTAGATTAAGACTCGATTGAGAGAGGCGAAATCACCTTGGCGGGTGGACTAGATTAACTTGAGAAATTCTCAAGTTAACTAGTATAAACATACTATGTTATCTCTTTCAAGCGTCATTAAGATTATCACTCATAAGTTAAAGAGTTGTTAAAAAGGGGTTAGTATAAAAAAGGAAAATTTTATTATGAAAAACCAATTCAAACCCCCCTTTCTTGTGTTTTTCACACCTTCAATTGGCATCAGAGCTCCGGTTCTGAGGTGATAAATAGGTTGAATTTTTATCAAGCACTTAACAGTGTTCAGTACTGATCCAACTGTGAAAAACAATGGTTGCACCTGAATTAAATGTTACTGCAAATGAAAGAGATTCTTATAGTGTGTCGCTCCCAGGATTTTCATCCAGGTACAAACGCGAAAGTGGCGCGGAAACAGAGTCGCCAGCAATGTGTATTTATCCCAAGAGAGGGAAAGGAAACACTGCGTAAACCTGAGGGAAGGATAAAGCATGGTCTCGCGACCAAGAGAAACAGGTAAGGGAGTCGGTTACATGGGGGAAGGTGTTAGCACCCCACGCGTCCATCGTACTCGATGGGATCCACGCTTGTTGTCTCGATCAAAGGGTGTCGTCATCTGGAGCTCCGCTGCTACTGGAAAGGAGAAGGGACGAGAACGGAAAAGAACGAAGAAACGAAGAAGAAGAGAAAAAGAAGCGACTGGATAGGACATCGTCGTCCTATGCCTACGTATTCCCTCGTGCAATGGGAAAGTCAGAGTCAACGTAGTTCAGACACGAACTAAGGGGAAGGTTGCTCGCCAAGACATCATCGTCTCGTGCCTATGTATCCTCAATCTAACCAGAGAGAGGAAATCAGAACAGTCGTAGTTCGACCTACGGGTCGAAAAGAGACAAAGATGTGATAAAGAAAGGTTGTGCTCAGGGAGATCTCGCACGATCTCCTGCCTACGTATCTCCATTAACCAATGAAGAATCAGAGCGACGTAGTTCCCCTAACTAGGGAAGGCTTGTTTTGTTTGTGTTTCTTATGAGCGACGTTAGATTCGCGTCCGACAGTTAGGGTCGATGCCTGTTTGCGACAAAACGGAAAATAATGTGCTCTTTTCTGAAGAAAAAAAAAAGAGGTTTGAAACTTAACGATCCCGAAGGATAAAAAGGTTTGAGTTTGTTTTATTTTTTTAGACAGAAATGGATTGAAGTTAGTTTGTAACTAGCATTGCACCCAAGTCTACAACATAGGAACGAATACGTCGCGTATCGTCCCCAACAGGACGTACACTAAGCATCCTAGGGGAATGAAGGGAGACCCCCCATTCTTCATGTTAGTTCTACAGCTATGCAGTATGTATGTTGGCTAAATTTTGTTAAAACCATTATGTTAGCTCTTATGTCACTGAAGGTGTTTTAACATGTTGTATGTGTATCTGCCATAACAGATTAGTTGCAGGTTGTGAAATGTCAAGTATGATGTCTTGACATGTTGTTCTGCACTAACTGGTTATGTTTAGTTTCTGTCATATTAGTTAAATGTCAAGTGTGATGTCTTGACATGTTGTGTTGCATCTACCTAGTATGAGTACATGGTTGTAATGGTGTGACAGATATGTCATGAGCACTTCACTGAACCTGAATGGTTAAGGTTATGTGACGTGGCTGTTTTTGGAATGTCATGACAAAACATCTTGATCTGGTACTGCTGCTCTGTGATGGTTAATCAAGATGTTAAAGGAGATGTCACAACATCATTGTCTGTTACAGCAGGTGCTGCTATTGTATATCTCTTGACAGATTTGATTTGATCTGATGAGATCTTTTTGGATATACCTCATCATTATACACAGGTCAAGGAGATTAATTAGGAACAAAGTGCATATTTAATTGGATTTCATAAAAAGGATCTTGGAGACTTTTTAGGAAACTATTTGGAGATTTGTTCCTATTTTTATGGAAAAGATCTTGTAGCTGGAGTAAAAAGTGAAGATTTAAAAGATACATAATATCCTGGAAATATTATGTAGTTGATTTATAGGTCTGGAAGATTCAAGTCAGAATCAAGAAGAATATTGAAGTGTAATGACTTTCTAATTATGGAGATAAATTAGGAAGGATTTGATTGAAGACCTATTTTGTAGGAGAATCTTTTGCAGATTTGTAGCAGCTGATATGCTGTGATTTGAAGCCCAAATCTAGTTGGGTATAGGTTATAAATAGAAGCATTGTAACCTAGGAAAAGTAAGCCAGACGTCATGTAAATTATAAGGGTTGTGTTGGTCGATGAACCACTCGGTTCGTGGGATGGTCATCGTGTTTATCTTTAAGCATGTAGGTAAGAGATGTATTGTTCTTGGAGGGAGCTTTTAAGCAACTCCAAGATGGTGTTCTCAGTCAAGAGTCTTGGCTGAGTATAGGCATAGAAGTGTGTCTTTTTTTTTATGTGATTGAAGAGTTGTTGGAAATCAAACTGTTGATGCAGTAGCTGAGGTGTTGACTGCTAGACATCATTGCGATGATTGGAAGTGAGATAGAGTCGCTTATCTAGGGAGGACTTAGGTAGAAGGGTCATTGGGTAGTGATTAAGTGAGTAGATCATCAACGGGTGTGTTGCTTGTGGGGTCTATGAATTGATACTGCTGATAGTGAACTTCCTTCCTGGCTTGGTATGCCCCCAGATGTAGGGTCAATATCTTGTATATATTGTTGATAACAGACCAGATGTCTCGACATTTTATGTGACATCTGGGTCTGTCATACCAGAATTTTAATTTGTATCAGAGCAGGTATCCGGTTTGTTTTTCTGGGTGAGATCCTAGGGAAGATACTTTCTGGTTCATGTGCAAGGAAAATAGTTTTGCTGAGAAGTTGTATGGACTTGGTCAGTTCATATGTTGTTTGAATGGTCCCTTGAAGTGGAGGATGGACTATTCATGATAGGGTGTGTATTGGCTCTGTTTGAAGTTGCCAGGCGTGTAGCTTTGGTAGTGAGCTGCTTTGTGGGGTGATTTAGTTTCAACCTATGCTGACCTATTGCACCTGGAGTGTACTTTTTGTGCAAAGGTTATTAAGGTTTTTCTGAAGGTTGTAGAGGGGTTTTCTTTATTTGTGTTCCGCTGCATATGTATCTGTCAGAAAACTCCTTGTGGTTTTGTGTGTTAAGGCTGCAACACTCTGTTCTCCTCTGAAGGTGTATCACTTGGTGTGGTGATACTTGAGGTTATCTTCAACTAGCTTGTTAGAGTTGTCAAAGATACTTGAGGTTCATCCCAAGTCCACTCATAAAGGAACTTTTATATGAGCTTGTTGAAAAGAGATCTGAAGAAAGTTAGAAGCAATGTATTCTTGCTTCCAACCCTACAAGGCCAATCTCTGGGCTTTGATAAAGGATCTCTTGGTGTGTTTCTTGAGAAGGGAACTTATGTCCTACCAGATGTTGGAACATAAAACCAGCAGATTGTGCAGAATCTTGTTGGATAAAGGTATGGCATAACAGATGCTTGAGGGCTAAACAAATGTGTATTGATCACATCTGTTTGGAACCTACTCCTGGCTTGGAAGAGGAGGCATCTGGGTTGTGTGTCTAAGAAGTTTCTTTCAAGAAATTTGTCTTAGATAAGTGTGCTGGTCAAGAGATGATCAACATAGTGTCACTCATTAGATTAGTGTATTTCTGATCCAAGTGAGTAGGAGTACAAAGGCTGGTTGTTTTTGTGGAGGTCAAGCTCAAATGTCAAGGACATTTTCTCTGAAATCTGAAAGTTCCTTCTGATCAAAGCAGCCAGAAGTATGTAATCTTGTTTATGGCCATAGAGCAAATTGTCGTTGAAAGGAGTTCTATGTGTGGATGTGCAGCTATTGGAGGGGAGAATGAATAATTCCCTTAAGAGTTCTTAGCAGTTAATAAGGAGGAGTTGGTGTTTTTTTTGGGACCAAAGGATTATGGTTCCCTGGTACTTGCATGAGAAGTTTCTTCTTAAGCTGGAGTTCAGTTATGTGGTGTCCTCACATAATGGAACATTTTTTTTGCAAGGATTTAAGAGCATCCTTGTAGGTTGAAGTGTTGGGAGAAGCATATTTTTTTGGATGACCAGTCATTTTTTTTTATGCTCCAGACACCTGTTAGAGGGAATCTCCTCTTTAGGTGCAGAAGGATGGCATCCAACATCTCAAAGTCAGACAGGGGGTCTGTACATTAGAAGTTTGAGAAGAAGATTCTTGAGATGTAGAGTATGCAGGTTCTTACATGTGTGTATGATCTGGTTTTGAAGGTTGATCAGATACTGATGGTCGATCCTCTTGTGTCCCTTGCAAGAGATGTGTGTGGATTACTGTGGTTGTTGTCTCAAAAGCCATAGTAGATGTTTAATGTGATTTAGACTGATGTCGAAACTGATGTTGAAACATTATTTTAGCCAAGGGAGTTTGTTTAGCTCAGGGTGGAGTGAAAGGTCAAGACACTGACCTAATCTGAATTGTTTCTGTGGTATGAATGGTTTTCATGATGGTCTGTCGTGAAGAAGAATCAACAGATGTCTAATGTGTGCGAAAGAAGAATGTCAGACCAATTGTCCTACCTTGTGTGAGAAGATAGTCTTATCTTACCAATGATAAATACTTTGACGGGAGCTAAGTATTTGTCTGATGCGAGTATGCAAGTCTGCAGCCTGAACTCTTTGCTTCAGAGAGGGGTGCTAGTTTATTTCTCTCTATGGTGTTCAGGTGTTTATGTTAACCTGAATAAGCTACTCTGGCTGTGTTTTATTGGGAGCTTCTTGAAGGACTTCTATGTGCAATGAGTCCATTGAATGGTGATGGGAAGCTGATGTCCCAAATGATGATTGTAACATCATGATTGTTGATGGTTATATTTGGAAGATGATTGAGATTGTGCACTTGGAGTTGGATGATCAAGAATTTTTGTCAGAAGAGGTGTTTCTGACTATGTGGTTTAGAATGTGGAGATTCTGATCTTGTTTTTAGTAGTATGTTCTGGAAAAGCATGACTACTATTTTTGAAGACCTCACTAGTGTCAACAACTACTAGTGGATGTAATGGCAGTGGAATTGCGTCAGATGAGGTTATTTGATCAGGAAGTTTTGTTTAAGAGTTGTTATTTCTCTTGAAGAGATTAGATCTCAGTAAAGCTTTTAAGTAAGCTGAGAATTCGTGGAGTTTGTGAGCAGTGTTAAACCAGTCAGGATAATTGGATGTGTTCTCTAGGAGTGAGAGTACAGTATGTGAATGTGCTCAGCAAATGTGTGAAGATCTGGTGCTCAAATGTTAATCTCCATCTAGAGCATTGGTTATCCATGACAGGGGGAGTACTTGTCTATGGATTTCGCTGCAAAGGTGCATATATTGTGAAGCTTGCATGCTGATTAAGCTTGTGGAGATTGGTTACCTCTTATGAGGATATAATATCAGATAATATGCTATGACATTAGGCTGTTGGATGGCGTTTTGGTGTGTTCTTAATAGGACATGTATGGTTCTAGCCATGTGAAGCTAATTGTTTGAATCATGTGAGCACATGCTTCTGAGGAGGAGTCTGAAGGACAATTTTGTTTGTGTCTGGGAGAATTTATTTTTCTCTGCAGTTTTTGGAAGAACTCTGTAGGGGTCTTTGTTGATGGGAGATGTCACACTTGTCTTGGTGTGTGTTATTAATTCAAAGTAAGAGGAATTTACTTAGAGTGTAGTGGAAGGCAGTGTGTTTGTGCTTCAGAACTTGTGGTTGATTGTGTGAAGCATTCCTAATTCAATTGGATTGTATCTCAAGGAACAAGAATGTCTATGGCTGTAAAATTCAAGGTGGAGTTGTACAGGGTATGGATGGTTTCTGGATGAGAGGGATCAATGGTGATTTTGGTCTCAATCTAAGAGTTTGTTGGTTGTAGTACAAGGATGTGATCCTGGTACTCTCTTGCTATGGGATCATAAAGGTGTCATGGGATATCATTGGTGATTTTGTGGTGGTTCTTGTTGAAGGAGCAACTTCTTTCAATTAAATGTACTAGTGTTGTTTGAGGATCAAGCAGTAAGTGAATGCGTTCAGCAGGTGTGTTAAACAGAGGGAGCACTCTTGAAGACATGAAGATGAGTCTTATGTTTTCCATTCATTTAATGTGGTCTTCTTGCAAAGGTGCACTGGTTATCTTAGATAGGGGGAGAGTAGTGTAGTAGTTGTTTTGCTGGTTTTGCAGATGGTTTTGGAGATGGTTGGTTCCTTGGTTGTTTCCTTGAGGGGGAGCTGGTTGTGTTATCCAACGGTTGTATGGATATTGCTCTGGTGTGCTATTGCTTTGTCAAATATGGCAAAAAAGGGGGAGAGTGTGTGATTGCATGATGTGCTGATATCTGATGCCACTAACTGATGATATGCTAACTGGTGAGCTAGTGTGAGTGGCTGTGTGAGGTTGTGATTGTGTGCAGATGTAGTGTTGATCTGTTGTTGTGAAGTTGCTGTTGTGTGATAAATGTTTTTATCTGCTAATGTGTGTGTGACTATGCTAACAATCTGTGACTGTCATCTGATGCTGGTATCTCTGATTGTTGGTTTTAGCCAAAATTTGCCAAAGGGGGAGTTTGTTAGTTCTGCAGCTATGCAGTATGTATGTTGGCTAAATTTTGTTAAAACCTTTATGTTAGCTCTTATGTCACTAAAGGTGTTTTAACATGTTGTATGTGTATCTGCCATAACAGATTAGTTGCAGGTTGTGAAATGTCAAGTAGGATGTCTTGACATGTTGTTCTGCACTAACTAGTTATGTTCAGTTTCTGTCATATTAGTTAAATGTCAAGTGTGATGTCTTGACATATTGTGCTACACCTACCTAGTATGAGTGCATGGTTGTAATGGTGTGACAGATATGTCATGAGCACTTCACTGAACCTGAATGGTTAAGGTTATGTGACGTGGCTGTTTTTGGAATGTCATGACAAAACATCTTGATCTGGTACTGCTGCTCTGTGATGGTTAATCAAGATGTTAAAGGAGATGTCACAACATCATTGTCTGTTACAGCAGGTGTTGCTATTGTATATCTCTTGACAGATTTGATTTGATCTGATGAGATCTTTTTGGATATACCTCATCATTATACACAGGTCAAGGAGATTAATTAGGAACAAAGTGCAGATTTAATTGGATTTCATAAAAAGGATCTTGGAGACTTTTTAGGAAACTATTTGGAGATTTGTTCCTAATTTTATGGGGAAGATCTTGCAGCTGGAGTAAAAAGTGAAGATTTAAAAGATACATAATATCCTGGAAATATTATGTAGTTGATTTATAGGTCTGGAAGATTCAAGTCAGAATCAAGAAGAATATTGAAGTGTAATGAATTTCTAATTATGGAGATAAAGTAGGAAGGATTTGATTGAAGACCTATTTTGTAGGAGAATCTTTTGCAGATTTGTAGCAGCTGATATGCTGTGATTTGAAGCCCAAATCCAGTTGGGTATAGGTTATAAATAGAAGCATTGTAACCTAGAAAAAGTAAGCCAGTCGTCATGTAAATTATAAGGGTTGTGTTGGTCAATGAACCACTCGGTTTGTGGGATGGTCATCGTGTTTATCTCTAAGCCTGTAGGTAAGATATGTATTGTTCTTGGAGGGAGCTTTTAAGCAACTCCAAGATGGTGTTCTCAGTCAAGAGTCTTGGCTGAGTATAGGCATAGAAGTGTGTCTTCTATTTTTATGTGATTGAAGAGTTGTTGGAAATCAAGTTGTTGATGCAATGGCTGAGGTGTTGACTGCTAGACATCATTGCGATTATTGGAAGTGAGATGGAGTCTCTTATCTAGGGAGGACTTAGGTAGAAGGGTCATTGGGTAGTGATTAAGTGAGTAGATCATCAACGGGTGTGTTGATTGTATAGTCTATGAATTGATACTGCTGATAGTGAACTTCCTTCCTGGCTTGGTATGCCCCCAGATGTAGGTTGTTAGACCGAACTAGGTAAACAATTCTTGTGTGCACTTTACTCTTCCTTCAACCACTTTAATTGTCTATATCTTGTATATGTTGTTGATAACAGACCAGATGTCTCGACATGTTATGTGACATCTGGGTCTGTCATACCAGAATTTCACTTCACATCCCATATATAAGGCTCGTGCGCAATACACGTTAACCTTTGTTAAGTGTTTTAGAAGGGTTATAAGATGAGAAGAGAAGACTTAAAGAAAAGAAAACACTAAGGGGAATTCTATCCCAGAGTTATCATGCAAAAGTGGCCCTAAGGTTGAGGTAAAGGGAAAACATCTACCTAAGTTAGCATGCAAAGCGAAAGCCTAATGCTAATCCTACTCCAAGCTTAATCAAAGATTAAGTTGGACTAGGGAGCCCTAAGGGAGCAAATCCAAGACTTAAACAAGTCTTGAGATTCAAGGGAAGAGAAGAAGTGAAAGAGATGAAGAAGGAGATGAATAAAAAAACAGCGGCTACAACAGCGCTTCAGCATCTGCACAGCGGTAAAAGGCAGCATACATACAAGATAACTCTCAATAGCACACACACAAGACAGCTTTCAACAGCACACATTCATCACAAAAAGGGGGTTTAAAAGCCAAACAGCAGCACATATACAATTCAGAACAGCAGCTGTAAAAGAGCAGGGCAGCATGCATCCAAATAAGTAACCATGCAAGAAATGATTGCAAATGAACACGCATAACGAGGCAAACCAAGCATAGAGGTTGCAAACATAAAAAATGAACCAACATGATTATGTTAACAACTCAAGAACACGTATGCTTAACAAAATTGCACAATTCAAACATTGATCAAAAACATCATGCACAAGCAACCATGGAGACAAACAACAATCATGCATCATATGTCCAGCGAGTTGAGCATTAACCAAGAATTAACATGATTTGAATGTGTGTGCAACATGTTCATCGCATCAAGTATTCAACAACGCAAACATAAATATTCATCAATGAAAACCAAGAATCGTGTGTCGAAGAATCGTGTTCATGCAATGGTGTGAGGTGAAGCAGCTCAAGAATAATCCACAAATCAACAACATATTAATCCATGAAGTTTAGACATGCAAAGGATCTCAAACAAACAAGAAAATACAAGAAAATCACATTCTGCAGTAGTGGTAACCGGTTACCCTATGGGCGCTAACCGGTTACTTTGTTCAAAATCAGACAAATTACGCAAAAATAGAAAGGAGTAACTGGTTAACGCATGGTGAGTAACCGGATACTCTGGGACAGTAGTCAAAAAAACCAGTTTCAAAAGCACTTTTCAGCAGCAAATCACTTCTCCAAACATCCAAATAATTATGCAATCAAATAGTCACGAAATTCACATCAAATAACAGCAATCAAACACCAATTAAATCCAATAATCATCAACATCAAGAACCATATTCAAGCAAAACGGATCCAAATAAAAAATCACCAAAGATCTACATTGAATAAGTTATAAATAAGCTAAAACAAGTATAGATCTAAAGAAAACCAACCTACAAAGCTGAGATTTACTTTGGTGATTGTTGCAAACGAAAATTGATGGATCCAAGCAAGAAATCCAAGATCTATGCAAGAAACTTCAAGATCCTAGCAAGAAATTCAAGATCCAAACAATGTGGTGGTTTTGCTTTAAGCTTCCTCCAAAATCAGTTCCAAAAGCTAAAATCCAAGAGTGAAACAGTAGCAAATTCAAGATCCTTTCAAGAATTGGTGAATGAGTCAAGGTTTAGTTCCAAGATCAACAAATTTCAATGCAAAATTTGTTGAACTTTGATGAAGGAACTTTGAGTAAGGGTTTTGAAATGAGAGAAGAGTTGAGGGGAAATTGGAGTGAGAAGTGTAGAAAATTCAGAAAATGGATCCAGGTTTTTTGAGGTTTGGAATGAATTGATTTAAATAGAAGCTAGGTTAGGAATTCAAATGTGGTTTGGAGTGTGGGTTAATGAGTGGAATGGAGATTAAGAATGGAATTTGAAAGAAAGAGTGTGGAATTAGAGTGGAAAGTGAAGGAGGGAATTTGAATTTTGGGTGGAAAATGATGAGAATGAATCAATTCTAGATCCTTCCCACACATGCACAAGCCAAGCACATGATGCAAATTTAATTTTTCAAACTGTGCTCAGAGTAACCGATTAACGTGTGGTGAGTAACCGGTTACTTAGTTCAAATTTGCTGAGGATGCACAGAAAAATAATGGAGTAACCGGTTACCCTGTGGTGAGTAACCGGTTACTCAGTTCAAATTTTGAATTTTGGCCCCTTTTGGTGGGAAACTTGGAAAAGTAACTTCTAGCAATTGTTTTGAACCCGATAAGCCTCTGAAACTCAAAACTTGATATTGCTACTGAGTAACACCTGGAATAAAACACAAATTCTTGCTGACACCTCAGAATTTCCTACTGAATTAACAACGTCTGATACCAGATTGCTTTATCAGAAAATGACTGTTGACGCTTCAAAATAAAAGCTCCAAAAGACCTTGAAAATTATCTGCTTGGCTATGAATACTACTGAAAATAGTACTGGAATTGATAACGCCATGAGCTGCTGGAAAATACCTTGATCCCATGCCCAAAAGAAACAATGATATGCAAAGATGATAATGCAAGAATGAAATGAAACATAAGCCAGTTAGTGTTAAAAGTATGAGGGCAAATTTTGAGGTGTTACATAGTGCAAAACCTCCTATCTTTGATGGGGAAAATTTTGACTATTGGAAAGACATGATAGTTCCTGGATTGGCTGGAATTTTGGTAAAACAAAGTATATTCAATGTTGATGTCAAGGTGCTGATGTTGCAACATTGAAGTCTTAACACTGGGCTGTGTTAAGTAGTTAAGTGCTGAAGTTGGATGTCTGATGTCACACAGGTGATGTTGTAACATCAGACCTGCAGAATTAACAACAGCAGGACATGTTATTAGGGCACGCGTATTAGCTGGAATTGTGGAGAGTGGTTGACTCATTGGATGAGAATATCTTGGGATAGATATTTTCTGTTACATGGGAGATTTGATTGCAGATCTGTTGGAGAATTAAAAGGTTGAAGATTTAAAAAGATTTTGGGGATAAAATCTGTTTTGAAGATTCAGTTTTAATTAACAAATCTGATCAAATATTGTGACAAGTCCAAGCCCAATTCAGGAGCTATATAAAGCGTACAAGGTCAAAGGAAAAAGTACATAAAACATTCAAAAGATCAAGAGCAGAAGGCTTCGTGTCTAGAGTTTGTTTAAAGTGCTTGTATTTACATTATTCTAGGGTTTGAATAGGTGTTGAGTTTCTGTCCTCTCTAAAGCTGTGAAGCAAAGAGAGTTGTGTGATTTGATCGAAGCTGTGAAGTAAGATCAAGGGTACTCAAAGTGGTTTCTTGGAGTGTTTGTAAGGGATTGAGTGGTGTTCTCATACCTAAGTGGTTTCTTAGGTAGGAAGTAATTAGTAGAGTATAAGTTTAGGAGATTGTCAATGGGTCGTTGAGTCTGTAAATTATATCTACAAGTAGTGAATTACATCCCTGGCTTGGTAGCCCCCAGAGTAGGTTGGTTGTAACCAAACTGGGTCAACAATTCTTGGTGTTATTTTACTGTTATTACTGTCCATTGTGCAGAGTGTGTTGTTGTGACATCATACCTTAACATCACACGTCTGATACCAGAATTTCAAGACAGAATTGAAAGTTATTTTCTGGCTTTTGACTTAGACCTATGGGATCTGGTAGTTGATGGCTACAGTTACCCTGTAGATTCTGAAGGCAAAAAGATTGCCAGAAGTGCATTAACAGATGCTCAAAAGAAGATTTACAAGAATCATCACAGAGCAAGAACGATTTTATTAAATGCAATTTCATATACGGAATACGAAAAGATCACAAATAAAGAAACTGTAAAGTATATTTTTGACTCTCTTTGAATGACTCATGAAGGCAACGCTCAAGTCAATGAGACAAAGACTCTTGCACTAATCCAGAAATATGAAGTCTTCAGGATGGAAGACGATGAATCTGTGGAAACTATGTTTTCAAGATTCCAGATGCTTGTTGCAGGACTCAAAGTTCTGGACAGAGGTTATTCTATTGCTGATCATGTCAAGAAGATTATCAGAAGTCTGCATGTCAAATGGAGACCAGTGGTAACAGCCTTGAAACTAGCAAAGGATTTAAACAACATAAGTCTTGAGGAACTAATTAGTTCTTTAAGGAGTCATGAAATAGAACTTCAAGAAGATGAACCTCAGAAGAAGGGTAAATCTATTGCTCTAAAGGCTAAGTTTGAAAAGAAAAAGGCTTATCAAGCAGAGGAAGAATCTGGAGAATCTGAAGAAGATTCAGACGAAGATGATATATCTCTCATACCAAGGAAGATAAGTCAACTATGGAAATACAGAAAGAATAAGTTCAAAGGACCAAGAAGAAGATCTGAGTCTACACATGGTTAAAAGAAAAATTATGGAAGAGAAGTTAGATGTTTTGAATGCAAGGAGCCTGGATATATCAAGAATGATTGTCCAAAGTTCAAGAAAGATGGAAGACCTAAGAAAGCTAAAAAGGGTCTTATGGCAACATGGGATGATTCAGAGTCAGAAGAAGATTTTGATGGAGAACATGCCAATGTGGCATTCATGGCTAAGACCAACACAAACGATGTCCTATTAGAAGGAGAACTATCAGACTCCGATGACGAAAGAGATGTACTTTCTTCCTTATCTCGTTCTGAACATGAAATAGGATTATCAGAACTTATGGAAAGATATCAACTCCTTCTAAGAAAACACAAAACTCTGAAAAAGACTTTTGTGGTTCCTTCAGAGGACCTTACTAAAAGTAAGCAAACTATTTCTGAATTAAATGAAAAATTATTTCTCTTAGAAAACTCAAATTCTGCCCTAAAAAGTAAAGTCTTTAAGTTAGAAGAAGAGATAACTTCCAACATAACCAACACTAATGAAGTAGTTAGATATGATAGAGCTTTTCAACACTTCCTTGCTAAAAGCATAGATAGAAGTAAAATGGCTTAAATGATCTATGGAGTTAGCAGAAATCGAAGTAGAGGTCTAGGATATTCAGGACCATCACAACCATATGATGAAACCAAGAATATCAAACTAATACCTCTATCTAAACATTTTGTGCGTGCTGACACTAAACTAAAATGTCCAGAACCAAAAGGTTCTAAATCTATTGCAACACAAACACAGACACGGAAGAAAACTTCTAAGCTTAAATATTATGCACAAATTCCACACTATTATTCTGCTGCACGGAAATCCAAAGGTGTCAGAGCCTCTGGAAAGGCTAATGTGAAAGGACCCACAAAATGGGTACCTAAGAATAAGATCATTTATGTTGCAGATATCCTTAATGGCGCCACTGAAACACCAGTCATGGTACCTGGACAGTGGATGCTCGCGACACATGACAGGAGAAAGGCATATGTTCCAAGATCTAAAACTTAAGCTTGGAGGCGTCGTCGGTTTCTGAGGAAATCAGAAGGGAAGAATCATTGGCTCCAGAACTGTTGGTAATGGTAAACTTCCCTCTATAACTAATGTTCTTTTAGTTGAAGGTCTAATGCATAATTTGTTGTCAATTAGCCAACTTAGTGACAATGGTTATGACGTTATTTTCAATCAAACATCTTGTAAGGCTGTTAGTCAAAAGGATGGATCTGTTATGTTCAATGGTAAAAGGAAGAACAATACTTACAAAATTAAATTATCAGATTTAAAACATCAAAATGTAAAATATCTTCTATCTGTCAATGAAGGGCAATGGGTTTGGGACAGACGTCTAGGTCATGTTAGCTTGAGAAGAATCTCACAGCTAAACAAGCTTAGACTTGTCAGAGGTTTGCCAAATCTGAAGTACTCTTCAGATGCTCTTTGTGAAGCATGTCAGAAAGGCAAGTTTTCAAAAACTTCTTTTAAAGCAAAGAATATTGTTTCTACCTCCAGACCATTGGAACTTCTTCATATTGATCTATTTGAACCAGTGAAAACTGCTTCTATCAATGGTAAGAAATATGGACTAGTCATCGTTGATGATTACAGTCGTTGGACATGGGTAAAATTCTTAAGACACAAGGATGAGCACATTCTATGTTTTCTTCTTTCTGCACCCTAGTGCAAAACGAAAAGAATTGCAAAATCGTCAAGGTCTGAAGTGATCATGGTGGAGAATTTGAAAACAAAGATTTTGAAAAACTTTTTGATTCACATGGGATATCTCATGATTTTTCTTGTCCTAGAACTCCACAACAAAATGGAGTTGTAGAAAGAAAGAACAGAACTTTACAAGAAATGGCTCGCACTATGATCTAAGAAACTGACATGGCTAAGCATTTTTGGGCAGAGGCAGTTAACACAACATGTTATATTCAAAATAGAATCTCCATAAAACCTATTTTGAGTAAAACTCCCTATGAATTGTGGAAGAATAAAATTCCCAACATTTCTTATTTTCACCCTTTTGGGTGTATTTGTTTTATGTTGAAAACTAAAGAGAATATTGGCAAGTTTGATTCCAAAGCACAGAAGTGTCTGCTGTTAGGATACTCTGAACACTCAAGAGGCTACAGAGTTTATATAACAGAATCACAGATTGTGGAAGAATCAATTCATGTCAGATTCAATGATAAGGTTGACCCTGAAAAGTCAAAGCTAGTTGAAAAGTTTGCAGATTTGGAAATCAGCTTTTCAGAACCTAAAGAAAAGGCAGAAGAAGTTAAACTCCAGAAGTTCCTACTCTCGATGTCACTGATGTATCGTCTAACACTCCACAACAAAAGAAAAGGAGAATCTCAACTTCACACCCTGAAGAACTAATTCTGGGTAGCAAGGACGCTCCCATCAGAACCAAATCAGCATTCAAACCCTCTGAAGAAATGCTTCTGGGATTGGTGTCGTTAATTGAGCCAACAACAGTTGATGAAGGTCTTATGGACAAGGACTAGGTTCTGGCAATGGAAGAAGAACTTAACCAGTTTTCAAAGAACGATGTATGGGATCTTGTCCCAAAACCTAAAGATGTCCATATAATTGGGACTAAATGGGTATTCAGAAACAAACTCAATGAAAAGGGAGAAGTCGTCAGAAACAAGGCACAACTTGTTGCACAAGGTTACCGTCAACAAGAAGGGATAGATTACAATGAAACCTTTGCTCCAGTCGCCAGACTAGAAGCTATACGCCTGCTAATTTCATTTTTAGTAAATCATAACATCATCTTATATCAAATGGATGTTAAAAGTGCATTTTTGAATGGTTATATATCAGAAGAAGTTTATGTCAAACAACCTCCTGGATTTGAAAACTCGGAAAAATTAGATTTTGTTTTTAAACTCAAAAAATCTCTCTATGGTCTGAAACAAGTTCCCAGAGCTTGGTACGACAGATTGAGCAGTTTTCTTTTAGAAAATAACTTCACCAGAGGCAAGGTTGACACCACTCTATTCTGTAAATCGTACAAAAATGATATACTCATAGTTCAGATTTATGTTGATGATATTATTTTTGGTTCTGCTAATCCCTCTCTATGCGAGGAGTTTTCAAAATTGATGCAAGCAGAATTTGAAATGAGTCTTATGGGTGAGTTGAAGTTCTTTCTGGGAATTCAAATTGATCAAAAACCATAAGCTACTTACATTCATCAAAGTAAGTACACTAAAGAACTTCTGAAGAGATTCAACATGATAGATTGTAAGATAGTAAAAACTCCAATGCACCCAACATGGGTCATGGAGAAAGCAGAAACAAGTGGTAAAGTTTGTCAGAAGACCTATCGTGGTATGATAGGGTCTCTTTTGTATTTAACTGCTTCTAGACCTGATATTTTATTTAGCGTTCATCTGTGTGCTAGATTTCAATCAGATCCTAGAGAATCTCATTTAACTGCTGTTAAAAGAACTCTAAGGTATCTGCAAGGAACTACTAACCTGGGCTTGATTTATGAGAAAACATCAATGTACACTCTATCTGGTTACTGTGATACAGACTATGCTGGAGATAGATTGGAAAGAAAAAGCACATCTGGAAACTGTCTGTTTTTGGGGAAAAATCTGATCTCATGGTCAAGCAAGAGGCAAACTACAATCGCTCTATCTACAACAGAAGCAGAGTACATTTCCGCTTCTCTATGCAGTACGCAGATGCTCTGGATAAAAATCAGCTAGAAGATTATCAGATACATGAGAGTAACATCCCTATCTATTGTGATAATACTGCTGCTATCTGTTTAAGTAAAAATCCAATCTTGCATTCCAGGGCTAAGCACATAGAAATTAAACATCACTTTATTAGAGACTATGTTCAGAAGGGAACTCTATGTTTAAAATTCATTGATACATACCATCAATGGGCTGACATTTTTACAAAACCCTTGGCTAAAGATAGATTTCAATTTAATCTGACGCATCTGAAAATGGATTTTTGTCCAGAGTAAGATCGTATCAGAATCAGATGTGTTTAGTTAGAATCTGAAGAAATTAGATTTTTTTTTTCGGATACACTTGTTTAATCTCAGTTATCAGAAGCTACTTCGGTCAGAATTGTCTCTGATCAGATGGAAACTCTTAAGTTGTCCAGATTATGAGAATATCAAAACGTGTCACTTGAATTAGAAGATGATTAACGTGTGTAACCTCGGTTATATCCAAATCATTACATCTATTTTAAAGTACACAATGAACAGTAATCTTTCTTGAAATTGATTTAAAATCATAATTATGTTCATTATTTAACTCCCAACACATTATTTTAAACTTTTAAAATTTCAAAAACACTTTATAAATCTACTCACACTACCTCACATTCACTCCCACACTTTAAGAAACCCTAAAGCCCTAAATTGCTTCTCTCTCTCTCTCTCTCAACTGCTCATCTATTGTTCTTATCTCGATCAATCACAAACTTCATCATGATGAATCACATTCAAAAAGAAACCGTCAAAGACTCCGAAGAATTGGAAGCATCTTTGAATCCATCGAAAGGGTTATCTTCTTCATCAGTTGTGCCTGCTACCACCTCCACAACCACTGCAACTGTTGGGTCGACTTTATCGTCTCCTCCTGAGATTGATGAAAACCACGTTACTCAAAGAAATGCAGCTGTTACGTGTGTACATCCTGCGGACGAACTAACAGTTCTCAAGGAACTGCATGTGGATTTCTAGAATCTTGCAAACAATGGGGTTGATCTTTCTGCTGAACTCGAATGTCAAGGATGGAATAACTACTTTGAAAGGCTTAGAGGTCCTATCTATGAATCCCTTGCAAAAGACTTCTGGAGAATAGTCGATACTGACGATTTTCATGTCGTCTCTTTTGTTATGGAAAAGAGGATTATCATTACTGAAAAGTCGATTTCAGATCTTCTAGGAATAACGTTCTTGGAGGGGAAACGAGTCTATGGAAAGCTCGAAAAATCTGACATTGCCATCAGCAAAGAAATCTTTATGAACTATCAATCTAAGAAAATAGATTATAAAAGTGTAGACCTGCATGATAAACTTAGAATGTGGCACAAGATCATTCTTGGTTGTATCAACCCAAGACCCCTGAAGAGTTCCGCAGACTACTTCAATACTACTCAAAGGAACATGCTGTACTGTTTGCATAAAAAGAAGAAAATGAATTTTCCCTTCATCCTGTTTTCCTATCTAAGAGACAAAGTGCGCAAGTCCAGAACAACGGCTTCACCTACAAAGAAGATTCCAACCTATATTCCTTTCGGGAGATTGCTCTCTGACATTTTTGTTGAAAGCAGCCTAGTGGATTATCTGATTAAAGAAACCAGATATACAGAATATTTGGTTGCAAGCATTGGAGAGTCTTTAAATGCCACTACCCTGAAACATATGAAAATAATCAAAGATGTTCAACTTAAACCTATGGTTATCCCTCATGAAAATGTGATACAAAGTAGAATTCAGGTGAAAAACTATCCCTCTTTTGACAGCTGTGAAAACAAGGTAGTTATTGTTGCACTTATTGCTATAATGGAAAAAGAAGAACAAGACGTGTCTAAGGTCAGAATTGAAGAAGTTGAGCCCAGTAAAGGAAAAAGAAAGCTAATTGAAAAGGATCCTGAACCCAAGAAAAAGAAGAAGGCTAACAAGTCAGAGACCTCCAAGATTTCTGCTCAAGATTCTAACTCTAAAATAGCTAGTAAGTCTGCCATCACTTCTTCTGTTTCAATAGTTAATGCTGAACCTGTCATTGTTTCATCATCGTCTCAACAAACTACCTACATTCCCACTTCAAATCCATAAGTCAGCTTCAAGTCACCATCTTTTTCAATTCCACCACCAACAATCTCAATTCCTGTAATTGAAACAACTACTATTCCACAAATTTCCTTTCCATCAATCAGTACACCTATCCAACCCGAAGCCATTCCTACATACACTTCATCAACAACCACCTCACTCATCCAACCAGATATATTTGTCTCACCAATGTTCTACACTTTTCATCAGAAAATCATTGTTGAATCTTCAATCCAACACTTTGATCCTCCATCTCAAAATCGTGAACCAGCATCTAAAGAAACGAGTGTTAAATCCCTTGAGATTGCCACTTCTGAATCTCCTTCAGAAGTAGAAACTTTTGAGCTCTCTTCTCATACTACTGAAACCAATTCACAAAATCCTGAACCCACTCAACCTGAAATTACTTCATCTACTGAACCCAACCTTTCTGAAACAAGTCCTGCTGAATCCAACCTGGCCTTGGTCATCTATGAAAGACCCCCTCCAAAAACAATTGATGAATGTATTAGCAAATTTCATGAAAAGGCGATGGAGAAAGTAGCAAAGCTACTAGCAAAGGCCAGGACAAGTGTCAAGCCTGTGGAGCTTATAAATTCTTGTGATGCATTTCAGAAGTGGTTAGACTCTAAATTTACAAAGATGTCTACATTCTCTGAAGTTGCTAAAGCTGCGAGAGTTGAACTGGTGAAGGCAAGAGAAGAGGCTGAGGAAAGGATAAGAAAATTCAATCTTCTGATGACTAAGCAAAGAGAGGATGAAGAAAAGGCTGCTGAAGAAGAGAGACTTCTTGCAGAAGAAGAAGCCAAGCTTGCAAAAGAAGCTGAAGCTATAGAAAAAACTAAGCAAGATGCCTTAGTTGTTTCCTCAACTGAACCTGATGTGGTACGTTTGGAAAACGCAATTAAAGAAATCAGAGTTGAACAACAGATTTTCAGAGAAAACTTTGCAGAACAGAAGGTTGTCAATACAAATGTTCAGAACCTGCTTCAAAAGATTTTGGACAAAATGTCCTATGGAAGTACCTAACCTTTTCCTTGTTTTGTTCTGTTTCTATGACTTTAGGATTTAGGATTTTGTTTTTCACCCTTTGTTCACAAAACTTTTTGATAATGACAAAAAGGGGGAGAAGTAATGAATGCGTATTTTTGGTTCTTATAGTCAGTCTCTGAATAACAAGTTGTTTACAGTATAACCAGTAAATTACTATTTCTGTTAGATGGTTTTTTTTGTCCCTCTTTTCAGGAATTCTGATCTAATTAGTCATCATAAAGTCGATAAAGAAATCAAAAATCAAGCAAATCAGAACTTTTCATGGCAAGTTCGTGTCGAACTCTGAAGGATCAAGTTTATAGTTGAATCAAGTCTATGAAGATTTCAGTATCTGACCCTTTGGAATCAGGGTGAGTCCATCTCGAAAAAAGTTCAAGTCAGGATATTTAATCTTCACCCAGTCTGATAATCAGGGGGAGTATCTCATGTGAAGGATAAGTATTTCTTAACCTTCTTATTTCGATTACCCTTGTGTTATGAACAAAATTGTGTCATCAAAATACATAGTTTTGTCATCATCAAAAAGGGGGAGATTGTAAGAACAAGAGTTGGTTCTGCATTAATACCTCTGAGTTTTGATGATATCAAACAAGTATGTTTGTATGAACAATTTTATAAGTCTAATGTTTGTTATTTGTGAGAATCTAACAAACAGGTTCTGCTTCCGTTAAAAGGCGTGAATATGTTGCTAAAAGAAAATACTTCGCCTATGCGTTACACTTGATGTGCTATATAACAAAAATTGCTTGTGAAGAATCTGAAGATTGCAAGACTCTGATATAATACGTAAGAGAACAAGCTCTGAAGATCTAAAGACTGAGGTTCTGATGAACGAAGTTCAGATGCTGGAGATTTACGCTCTTTAGACAAAGGTTCTGAAGACTCAACCATAGTATTTACTCATGCTTCAACTAAATAACATCAGAAGCCTCTGAAGATATGATGACAACATTCTAAGTGAACAAGGTTCTGAAGATCAAGTGCTAAAGATTCCGAAGGCGTAGCTTTGAGGACTCCAAGACTTGAAGATCTTAAAAACCAAGCTAAGTCTTCCCTTCTTACTCATGCTCGCAGAAGCCTCTGAAGTTAAGAAGATAAGAAGACTAAGCAACGAAGTTCAAACAAAGATATCTTGGTAACTGTTCAAAAGTTAAAACGAAGATATCTTGGTAACAGTGCAAAACAAAGATATACTGACAAAACAGGACACAAAAGGTTTTATTTGTCCTCACGTTTCTACCAAACTGTCCTCAATAGTCATGATTACTTTGCAACGGTTACTTTTACTCGGCTATAAAAGGACTTGAAGACTCAAAGAATGATAACAACTTCTCTGATTCCAATACGCTCTATTTTGCTACTATCATTCAAAAAAGTCATTTTCTGTGCTGTAAAATAGTTTACTTATTAAGCTTGTGCTATAAGCAATACCTTGTAAACAAAACCTTTTCAAACTGTTGTTTGAAGTTCCTTGAGAAAAACCTAGTGAGGTTAGATTTCTTGAGATGTCTAGGACTAGTGAGAGTCTTAGAGGTCGTTCCTTAAGAGAGACCGGTGTGGTTAGATATCTTGAGAAGTCTAGAACTTGAAAGTTTTAGAGGTTGTTGTTAGTCACCAGCAGTTATGCTTGTGCATCTGTAATCTATGTTTGGTTAGTGGATTAAGACCTCGATTGAGAGAGGCGAAATCACCTTGGCGGGTGGACTAGATTAACTTGAGAAATTCTCAAGTGAACTAGTATAAACATACTGTGTTATCTCTTTCAAGCTTCATTAAGATTATCATTCATAAGTTAAAGAGTTGTTAAAAAGGGGTTATTATAAAAAAAAAAAGAAAAAAATTATTGTGAAAAACCAATTCAAACCCCCCTTCTTGTGTTTTTCACACCTTCAGGAACTCCGTTCCAAGCCATATCCATTGTTGACAATGCTGGTAATAAGAGTGGGGCATCCATTTCTTCTCTGAAAGATGCACAACAAGTTGTTGAAAACGGTCAGTCTGTGGGCTGGGGCAGAATTGTTGAACTTGCCGAAAATAAGAATAGAGTTGGTCTGGGGTTTTCTCCTGCTATGACTAGAAGAAAATTAAAGTGCTATCAAGATATATTCCACAGTGCTGGGTTTATCCATTCTGGAGATCAAGTTGATGCCGCAATTATTGAAGATGATTCAGAAGAAGACATGCCAATCTTTGTGACTCACTGAGTGATCTACCAGAATTGGATAGCTGTTGAGATTCCTTCTATTGTTCATGCATCAAACTAATTTGTTTTTGTGTTTTTCAAATATCCTTTCACTCTTCCCAAGGTGAAAGTGAATTTGTGAGGGCTTTGTTTCAAACTTTAATATCATGAATAAAATATTATTTTGCTTATCCATGTGTGTTTTTATCTTTTTGCTTTTTCTGGAAAATGGTAACCTAAAAAAACCAAAAAATAAATAAATAAAAATGATTTCTATATCTGCATAATACTTGTGCATTTATTTGTTTCCTAAATTCAAGCATATATCGTTGTGCAGATTGATTGATAAACCCATTGAAAACAATGTCTTTATGCCCTCTCCCAACTTTAAATTCCTTGTATTTGAAGCTGAAGAAGAGAATGTTGAGGAAATTCCTGAAGAGATTTCTTGGTTTCTTAAGCACGGGGAGAAGACCATTATGCCTCATAAAGAGCCAATGGAAATAATTAACTTGGGTTCCAAGAAGGATAGAAAAGAAGTCAAGATTGAGGCACTGCTTTAGTCAAATGTTAAGAAGAGGATGGTAGAGCTTCTTAAAGAGTATGTGGATGTATTTGCTTGGTCTTATCAAGATATGCCAGGTCTTGATACTGATATTGTGAAGCATAGATTGTCGTTGAAGCCAAAATGTCCACCAGTTAAACAGAAATTGAGAAGGACTCATCCCGATATGGCTATTAAAATCAAAGAGGAGGTTCAGAAGCATATTGATGCTGGTTTTCTTGTTACTGCTGAGTATCCTCAACGGGTGGCCAATATTGTGCCGGTTCTAATGAAAGACGGTGAAATCTGTATGTGCGTTGATTACAGAGATTTGAATAAGACTAGTCCAAAAGATGATTTTCCATTACCACACATTGATAGGTTGGTAGATAATACGACTAAATCCAATATCTTTTCCTTTATAAACGATTTTTCCAGCTATAACCAAATAAAAATGGAACCTGAGTGTCATACCCCAAACTTTGACCACAAGATTTCCCATCATTGTGAAGATCATTACCACAATATTGATGTACCATCATACCTCATGAATCTCCTCAAGGATTGTTGAGCATTCACTATAATCAAGAATTAGGGTTTTGAGCCCTCTCAGAGCACTCAGACAAAGGATAAATCAAGAATTGACATGGTCTTCAATTTGTCAAGCCTCAAACATCCATGAAGGATCAAGAGGTCTCCCATATCAAGAATCAAGCACAAGAGTGCAACATCTCAAGTTGATCAAGCCTCGAGATCCCCAGTGTCACCAAATTAGGGTTTTGGTCGACCAAGGCCTCCAGAGGAAAATTTTCATCTGGGCATAAGCCAATACTTCAAAACATGATCCAAAATGCTCAAAGGGACCTTATGAGTCCAATCATTAAGTCAAAATAGCCTCAGAGGAAGCATTAATAAAAAATCAGGAATTAGGGTTTCTTGACCTAATTCACCCCTAAGTTTACTTTTGAGGCAAGACATGAACCAAGACCACAAGACATGATTTGAGGGCCTCAAATACACCAAATTGATCCATTTACAAAAATGGATTAATCCAAGAAGCTTGATTCACAAGTTTCAAATTCATCTGGATCACAATTAGGGTTTTGAAGAAAAAGTCAACTGTACCTTTGACTTTGGACCAAGACATGTTTCCAAACCTTGGGACATGATTCAAGACGCCCTAAAACACCTATGGAATCCATACATTAGGTTTGAATTAGGTCAAGAACTTAATTGCATAAAAGATCACACAGTTTGGAATTCATCTGACAAAAAGTCAACTGTGCCCAAAATCAAGTTTGAGTTTTTAAATTTTTTCACAAATGTCGCTCCCCTAAGTTAAAAAAAAATGTTAATGCATGGTTTTGATCATCATTCGTCAAGAAAAATCAAGAAAAATAGGATTACTTGCAAAAGGGGAAACCATAGGAAACTTAAAATTTTCTAAGTTATGGAACAAAAGTGGTTTGGTACCAACTTTGCAAGGTCATAACTTCCAAACCACAAGGCCTTTTTCTTCCATCCAAAGCTCAAATGAAAGTTCACATGACATACTTCAAAATTGTCAACTACAAAAGATTCCAAATCCTCATGGATTTTGAGTTATGAATTGATCAAAATCACAAAAACATGAAAATGACCACTTTTTCCAACACTTAGTGAAAATTTTGGACAGAATCTGTGTTGGTTTTTCACCAACTTTGAGGCCATTTTTCATTATGATCCAAGCTGAACCAGGACCAATGTTGACAACAAAGTTAAAGTATGTCATGAGGGCTGTGCAACAAGTACCAGATCATCTCCAAATTCAATTTGAGCAAGAAGTTACAACCCTTGGAACATAGCACTAAAAGTTGATTTCTTCCCAAGGCAGATTATAGGTCATTTGCTCGAATTGGCTAATTTGTGCAATTACAAGTCTTGTAATCCTTCTAGAAACATTAAGGATCAGATCAAAGCAAAAGATCTCTGAGCCACAAGTCTCCCAAGTTAAAAGATCATCATTTATGCATGTGACAATGATGCAAAAACCAAAACTTCAAAGTTGTCATGGAGCATTCAATGGATGCATCAAGGTGGCATGTACTGAGGCAAATACAACTGAATGAGTCAAGCCTTATCCCTCCAATAGAAGACCATAGGTCTGCAAGATTGACCCAAGTCAGTGGCTAGAGAAGACTTAAGATTCCTTTATGCAACCATTGGACAATGGACTGTACCAGCCACCATTCACTATTGCTGCCAAAACAAACTTGACACACTATAAATAGAGGTCATTTGTGATCAGTTTGAGTACAGCAAAGCTTGATAACATTTTCTTTCCTCAAAATCTCTTTCAAAAAACCAGAAATGCCTTATTTTGCAAGTCACCATCGAATTTTGAGTTCAGAGCAATTCTACCACAGCTTATGATCTAAACACATCCAATATATCATATATAAGCTGTTCAAACACTCATACTTCATCTGGAACACCAGAATCATAGACCTCAAAATTTACTTGAGGCTTATTTGCAGTTGAGATACTACAAGGTGATCCAAGCGTCTCCAATCAAGGCCAGGCATCTCAACACACTCCATAAGGTATAGTGAAGTTGTCCAAGTCCTCACAACGCATTTGTAACACCTCCAACACACAATTTGAAATCCTCTTGCACAAGCAATCACAAGTAAGCCTGAAACCTTCAAACTCTATACTACATGCATCATCGATTTATTTTGAAGTTACCAACTTGTTTCTGGTAGTTCATAGAGTGATAACCCTCAATCAATTGCCATGTTTCATTCGTGTTTAGGATTTCATGACAATTTTTGCAAATTCTAGGGTTTATGTGTTCATACATGATAACTCTCTCCACACTTTAAAAAAAAATGAAATTAAATAGTACCATCTTGTTCCTTGTTCAAAAACGAGTGAGATTGATGTTTGAATCGTGCAAAATCATTGAGTAATCAGGGACTTAGGAGAGTTTTTGCAAATCTGGGGAAGAAGAACACGCGCGAGCAAGAACAAGTGTTCTTGGCGCCTTTTTTGATTTTTTTAAGTTTTTAAATTTTTAGTTAATTTTATTAATTGATTCAGAAATTAATTTCTCTCTGGATTTTAATGTTTTTGAATTGATTATTTTTTCAAAATTCACAAAAATGTTAAAATAATTTATTCCATAAAAAATAAAAAAAATATTACTTGTTTAATATATTTTGAATTTTTACAAAGAATTTCTTGTTTATTTGTTTGAAGCATTTAAAAAACCTTTCTTTCACTTGATTTTTCAAACATAAATGAATTTCAAGTTATCATATGAATAAAACATAGTTTTTCAAACATTAATCCAAGGTCACAACTTTTTTTTCACACATGTTTGATAATTTTGATCATTTTAATTGATTTTTATTCAAATTAAAATGCATTTTTAAATCAAATTAGGGTTTTAATTGTTTTCACCCTCACATGTCTTTTTCAAAAATGTTTTGGGCCTCTAATAGAGTGTAAGACTCATCCCTTGTCACACACAAACTTTTTGGGCCTCAGTCATTGTATAAGTCCCGACATGATTTTAAAAATCTCGGCGCGATCGCCGTTTTCAAAACAATTTTCATCCGGGCCTCTCCTTGAGTTGTAAGTCCCATTTTTCTTCTTTTTTAATCACTTTTGGGCCTCTAATAGAGTGTAAGACCCAACCTCTTTTGTACATAAATAATTTGGGCCTCAGTCATTGTATAAGTCCCGACTCTTGTATAAAAATAACACTTTTTGGCCACTAATAGAGTGTAAGACCCATCCTCTTTATAAATACAATAATTTGGGCCTCAGTCATTGTATAAGTCCCTCTGTGGTTTTCAAAACTACGACGCGATCGTCGCCTTTTCAAAATATCATCTAGGCCTCCCTGTGAGTCTAAGCCCCAAATTTCCTTTTAAAAAAAATGTCTTTTTTATTTAGATTCAAATCCAAAGTTTTATCAAAACTTTCTTGAAAAACTAACCATGCAGTTATAGTTACTATGCTTGGGCTTGCACAATTGTAAGTTCCACTATCTCTTCAATACATACTTATTTATATATTTCATCTTTATATATATATATATATATATATATATATATATATATATATGCTTGTATATAGTTGCTTAGAGTTTTCCCCAGCAGTTAGGTCCAGGACTAGATCAAACCAGTGTTTACTCTTTCAACACAGTCAAAACTAGTTCCCCATAGGAAATTCCAGATACAGTCTTGCCTCCTCTTGGGCTTATATAATATGGAACAGAGAAAGGCATTATTCCCGGTGAAACTTTTCTCAAGACTGTCCCAAACTTAGAAATATATGTGTACAAGAAATTCATTTCCCCAGAGAGGATTAATTCCCGATGAAACCTCTTTTGAATTTCTTCAAACCTTAGAACTGTTCTGCAAAGAAAGGACTTATTCCCGGTGAAACCTTTCTTGAACTTTTCTTAGGCTTGGACCCACAACCTTCCTGAAAGCATCCCCAACCTCCTATTGGGCTTTGTACAAGGACCCTCAGGCTTCTTAGATGTTCTTAGCCTCCTCTTGGGCTTAGTACAAGGACCCGAAGACCTCCTACAGTTATAGGACAGAACTTAGTCATCTCCACTAGTTCAATCCTCTAGAGAGTCAGAATTCCAAAACATCAGACCATTCTATGGTTATTTCTCATCCCTCAAAACATCAGCCTCCTCTTGGGCATCATACAAGATTATTCTCCAATAAGAGTCAACCTCTTCATACCAATAGACTTGGAAAGTCTCATCTCTTCTTGGATCTCAAAGAAGCCCTCAAGTTTCCTAAAAGAATAGGAAAAAACCTGATCATTTCATCAATACACTAATCTTCAGCAGAGTTTGAAACCTCCTGAAAGCTCTAGTGTTTTGGACAAATTTTGGTAAAACATAAATGATAGCTCAACATGGAGATCAAGCTAAATAATTCTGCTGAAAATGTGATGTCGAACGAGATGTCCTAGCATGCATCTTGACATCCTGGACTGAGTGGTTTAAATTTATTTTAAATATGTTGTAACAATCAAGGAAGCAATCAGTGCATGGATCAAGGACAAAAGATTGAAGCCCAAGGAAACAGAAGCCTATAAATAGAAGACTTAGACCTAGGATTTCATATGCCTTTTGTACGCCTTTTGTAACCTTGTGTTCTTGCGTAAGAAATAAGGGTCTAGGGTTTTGAGAGTCGTTGGCTCTCTAGGTTGTAAGTATCCTTTTGTATCAGTTGATGCATTGTGGCAGATATAGGTGTCGCACAGATCCATAAGCCTTGAGGTATTGGATTGTATATTGTTCTTGGATAAAGCTTTTAAGCAAATCCGAGTTAGCTTGTTTGTCAAGAAAGCTTGACAGATTTCTATATTGACATAGATGATGTAGAAATCACAGTTGGTGATTAAGGGAAGTGAGTGGGGTATCTCATATCAGAGTTGTAAACGTTAGAGTTTAGCTTTGGTAAAGATGTTCATTGGGTAGATGTTAGGATAAAGTTGTAAACGGGGGAGTTTAGCTTTGTAACAGGTCTACAGATAGTGAAGTCTTCTTCTTGGATTGGTATCCCCCAGATGTAGGTGAGTTGCACCGAACTGGGTTAACAATTATTGTGTTCTTTATCATTCTACAGATTTACGTTTTCTGTTAGGGTTCATGATAAACATGTTGGATCAGATGCGGTGACATCTGTGAGTGTGTAATTCTGATATTCAATGTATCAATCTGCTCTTTCTCCTCTGAGTTTAAATGATTATGTAGCACAATGTCTTGACACGTGTTAGGACATCTGTTGTCAGCATAGGCCAGAATTTCACCTCCATAGGTTTTCAAACTCAAGGTTTAAACCTTCACCTTAAAAACCCCTAGATAGGGTCAATTTACCATCAATAAAACCCTAACAGAATCAGAGCCTCATGGTCTCTGATATTTCAACTCTTCTTCAAATCCCCATAAAGAGTAAAACCTTTGGATTCTCCAATACATATGGGACCTGCCTCTGGATTTCAACAATCCTCGGCAGAAGCTAGCCTCCTCTTAGGCTTCATATAAGAATTTCCCCCAGCCAGCCTCCTCTTAGGCTTTGTATAATGATTTCCTCAGTAAAGTCATCCTCAATCTTGGGCTTTGTACAAGACAGATAAAATCTCCCTAGTGGAGTCAATCTTTGAGCCTCAATCTTGGGCTTTGTACAAGACAGATAAAAACCTCTCCAACAGAGTCAATCTTCAAGCCTCAATCTTGGGCTTTGTACAAGACAGGTAAAACCTCCCCGGTGGAGTCCATCTCTTTTCAGCCTTAACCCTGGGCTTTGTATAAGACAGATCATACTCTCCAGTTGATTCAATCTCTTTTCAACCTAAATCTTGGGCTTTATACAAGACAAATATAAAACTCCCTAGTAGAGTCAACCTTTTAGCTTCAACCTTGGGCTTTGATCAAGGCATACAAAAATCAACATTCCCTCAGAGGATATCAAAAGTTCTCTCTGTAGGAAGACATTTCTCTGTACATCACATATCAAAACAGACAATAAAAAAACCCTAATTCCAGATAACTGCTGTAAGTGGCACACTTGTTGATTCAAAAATCCAAGTTGTGGTCCTTATCTTATCTTGGTCAAAAATCATCTTTCATCTAATTGTTGTAAGTGGTAAGCCTCTGGATTATTTACATCCAAGCCAATGTCTCTCTCTTAGCATGGAAGACTCCTAAGGAAAAATGACATTGCTCTACACTGAGTTAAAGTTTCTTCCTTCAGGACAATTCCCTTATAAAGGAAATTATGGCATTGCTGGATTCCATACATTCCAATTTAAAGTAATTCCCCTTTATAACCAATCATTCAATAACTGTGATGAATAGGTGAGATATCTCCCTTTAGAGATGACAAATTCTCTCTCAGTCAAACCTTTAGCTTCAATCTTGGGCTTTGAATAAGACACAAATAACCTTTAGCTTCAATCTTGGGCTTTGAACAAGACACAAATACTCAAAACAGTTTCAATCTTGGACCAAATATCTTTTCCTCCCATAGAATAGGAGGAACTACGATTGCTCTGATTTCACAATTATCTTTACGGGAATACGTAGGCATAAGATTGCGAAATCTTAGCGAGCACATAAAATAAAAAACGTTAGGTCCAGTACCTTCACAAAAACAACAGAAAAACCCAAAAACAACACAAACACTCTCTCAACACTCTCAAAGGAGAAACTTTCCCAACCCACAGCAGATAAACACCAGAACGTATTTAAACCAACAGAAAAACATGCCATAAAAGGTCTATGGATAACCATATATACACTGGGTGATTGACAACTTCCCTTTGTATAACCTGACCCCGAATCCCCCATCTCTTAGCATTTGTTAAAGAAAACATTTGCGTGCAAGGTTAGTTTTAGATACCTTCCCTTTCCTTTCCAGCTTCATAGGATAAATAAGAAATCAGAAAGTAGCACCCAATTCCAACCATTATGGTAAGGTGGTCGCGTCACTGACAAAAATCACACGCTATAGAAAAATGGCGACTCTGCTGGGGAGTTTTTAGGAATAGAGTTCCTAAGAGGTCTAGGCTTTGCTTGGCATTTATTTCTCTATTTACGTACTTTCTGCTATATATATCATTTACTGTCATATTACTTGATACCCGTGTTTAAATTTCTGTTAACTGGGAATGCGATTGATACGCATGTGGAAAGTTTGAGAGAACATTAAGATAAGTGGTGGCATATCTAGGAAACGCTTATAGGGAGTGAATCCCGAACAACCTAACTTGGCAGTCCACCGAATCAGGCGATGTACCCGTGTGGAAATATTGATGTTGAACGACCGATTGTAGTGAGAGCATCGTTTATCCCAGTGCGGTACCCATGACCCTGAGGATTTAATAGACATTTAACCATATGGCTATTTGGTAGTGCGGTGACTATCGGGAATAGTTGACACGCGATACTACACTCAAAAGAGATTCATCCTATGATATTACAGCTCGCTCGAGTGAATCAGCTTGCTGTTGATATCCCTATGAGGGATCAATGACTTTGGGAACCTTTTAGAACCCGTTCTACAGGTCCAAAAATTGACCAAAATAGTACAACCTTTGGGGATGGGTAGAGCCATGACTTCATGCTCGTGATGTTGAACCCTTAAACCCATGTTTTCAAATGTTTTTGTTTGCTGCATTCATACATTCATTAAAAAGCTCTTTTCAAGCAAGAAAAAAAAATCTTTTTTCAAAAAAAACTAAAACAATAATTGCAAATATCAGAGGTTGCGTTATGGATTTCGGTAGAAGAATAACGCACAAGTACACCTTTAAGGCTCCGAAACTAGAAGACTTAAGGAAATTGGGAAGGATGGTCACTAATCCCGAGGCTTTCAGAGCTAAGCATGGAGGACTGTTGTCCCTGTTAATGGTCAACATGGTTGAAGGGATCCTGTCTACGCTGGTACAGTTCTATGATCCGTTTTACCACTACTTCACTTTCCCGGATTACCAACTTGCACCGACATTGGAAGAGTACTTCCACCTGATTGATTTACCTATCACTGATCAAGCTCCATTTTCTGGACTGAAAGAAATTCCAAAATATCAAGCCATTGCAAGAGCAATCTCTTTGGATGAGTCAGAAGTTAGGACTCACATGACCACTAAAGGAGGAATCTGGGGTTTACCAGCTAAATTCCTGATGGAGAAAGCTCTATACTTTGCTAGTGTAGGAAACATAACTACCTTCGAAGACGTCTTTGTTCTGCTCATATATGGGTTATTCCTCTTTCCCAACATTGACAACTTCATCGATACCAATGTTGTTAAGATATTCTTAATAGGAAACCCCGTACCAACCTTGCTCACAGATGCTTATCATTCTGTACATATAAGGAATTTGTACAGTGGAGGACTAATCACATGTTGCGTACCTTTACTCTACAAATGGTTTATTTCCCATTTGCCCAAATCTGCTGCTTTTGGGGATCACAAAAGTGCTCTACGTTGGTCACAGAGGATTATGTCCTTTACCAACTCTGACATAGATTGGTACAATCGGATTTACGAAGGGATAGAGATCATCGACAAATATGGAAATTTCCCTAATGTACCCCTCATTGGAACTAAAGGAGGAATCAACTATCATCCAATTTTAGCCCGCCGTCAACTCGGATACCCGATGAAGAATATCCCACATAACGTTCATCTAGAAGGTCTTTTCTTCATGGAAGGAGAAAATGACAGGGAACTAAAAAAAGAAATAGTGCATGCCTAGCAACATATTCACGGGAAAGGGAGAGAGTCTCTGGGAAGACCAAACTATACCTCCATGGAACCTTATCTCCACTGGGTTAAAACTAGAGCCCTCAAGCTGAGGATGCCTTACCCTTGCCAAGAAGTTTTTCCATTAAAGGAATTTGTCCTTTATTTCATGTCTGATGTGGAAAAACTCCAGGTCGCTCTCAACAAAGTTCAATGTGAGAAGAACTCTTGGAAGAACAAATACCAAATCCTTAATTTGGAATGTACCAAGATTCAGGAACTGCTAAAGGAAAAGGATGCTCGGATTGAGATATTAGAGCAACATGCCATAGAAAGTCAGGAAGACCGAAGAAATTTACTCACTCCTTTCACTTGGCAAAGGATCGTCGACCCGACAACGGCTGAAGTGGCCCGATCAAAGAAAAGGAAAATACAGGAACCAGCATGTGAGCTCTCTTCAGAGAGAACTCAGGATCCATGAGCTTAGACATTTTTCCTTACAACACGTTGTAAAATACTGTACTTTTCTTTGTAAAATACTGAAATCTTTCAAATTCAATAAAAGGGGTCCCCCCCCCCCCCCCCCACTGTGTGATATTTGCAATCTATTTGTTGAAGTTTATTTTGAAGACAAAAACTAAAAAAAATATGCCATTGCATATCATTCATCATTCTCACATAACGCATTTTTTATCTTTGAGTCTCTGAGAATGACTCATGAAGGAAATGCTCAAGTTAATGAGACAAAGGCGCTGGCCCTAATCCAAAAATATTTGGTATTAAGAATGGAGGATGATGAAACAATTGAGACCATGTTTTCAAGGTTTCAAATGCTAGTCACAGGACTTAAAGTTCTGGACAAAGGTTACTCAACTGCTGATCATGTTAAAAAGATCATCAGAAGTCTTCCCAAGAAATGGAGACCTATGGTAACAGCTCTAAAGCTATCCAAGGATCTTAACAGCATAAGTCTTGAAGAACTTGTTAGTTCTTTAATAAGTCATGAGATAGAGTTGGAAGAAGATGAACCTCAGAAGAAAAGTAAATCTATTGCTCTTAAGTCTAAACCTGAAAAGGCAAAGGCTTATCAAGCTGTGGAAGAATCAGAAGATTCTGGTGAAGAATCAGAAGATGAGTTGTCGCTAATCTCCAAAAGGATCAACAAACTCTGGAAGCATAGGCAAGGAAACTTCAGAGGATCAAGAAGAAACAAAGGCCGCTCTGAGTCATCATCTGGACAGAACAAGCAGAATTCCAAAAAGGAAGTCATCTGCTATGAGTGTAATGAGTTAGGTCATTATAAGAACGAGTGTCCAAAGCTCAAGAAAGACAAGAAGCCTAAGAAGAACTTCTCCAAAGAGAATAAAGGATTGATGGAAACTTGGGACGACTCTAAATCTGAAGAAGAAGACTCTGATGAAGAACAAGCAAATGTTGCACTAGTAGCAACAATTGACGATGAAGTTTCTAGAGAACCAGAAGACAAAATATTATCAAAATCAGAATCTGACTCTGAATCTGACTCAGAGGTATTATCTAAACTCTCTCGTTGTGAATTAGAGTCATGTCTTTCGAAAATGCTGGAAAAGTATCAAACTCTTTAGAGTAAATACAAAGATCTTAAAAGATCACATGTAATTGCTTCATAGGAAAAAGATAAGCTTGAGCAGAATAATTCTTCTCTAAATGAAAACACTTTTTCTTTAAAAAATAGTAATTGTGCCCTTAAAATCAAAATTGCTAAATTAGAAGAAGAATTAATCTCCAATGTCTGTGATATAAGCTGTATCAACAAGTATGATAGAGCATTCCAGTATTTTCTAGCTAAAAGCATAGATAGAAGCAGAATAGCTTCCATGATCTATGGAGTTAGCAGAAATGGTAAGAAAGGTTTGGGATGTACAGAATCATCTGAAATTTACGAAAGTCAACTTGTTAAACCCAAACCTCTCTATGACCATTTTGTGCCTTTGGCACTGAGATTGTTTGTTCTGAGCTTGCACAAGAACCCCCACCGACACAGAAAACTATTTCTAAAGTTAAATATCATGCACAAATTCCACTTGATTATCCTGTTTCACAAAAGCCCAAAGTTGTTAAACACTCTGGGAAAACTAACAAGAGAGGACCCAGAAAGTGGGTTCCTAAGGACAAGATAATCTATGTTGTAGATATCCTTAGTAGCTCAGTTGAAACACCAATCATGGTACCAGGACAGTGGTTGCTCGCGACACATGATGGGAAGAAGGCATATGTTCCAAAGTTTAGAACTTAAGCCCGGAGGCTTCGTTGGTTTCGGAGGAAACTAGAAAGGAAAATTCATTGGCTCTAGAACCGATGGTAATGGTAACCTTCCTTTTATTACTGATGTTCTTTTAGTCGATGATTTGATGCATAACTTGTTGTCAATTAGTCAACTTAGTGACAATGGTTATGATATCATCTTTAATCAAAATTCCTGTAAGGCTGTAAGTCAGAAAGATGGTTCAATCCTATTTGTCGGAAAGAGGAAAAACAACATTTATAAGATTAGACTTTCTGATCTTCGTGAACAGAATATCAAATGCTTAATGTTTGTTAATGAAGAGCAACGGGTATGGCATAGACGTTTAGGCCATATTAGCATGGGGAGGATTTCTCAGCTAAATAAGCTTGAACTTGTCAGAGGCTTACCAAATCTGAAGTATTCTTCAGATGCTCTTTGTGAAGCATGTCAGAAAGGAAAGTTTTCTAAAACTTCCTTTAAAGCAAAGAATGTTGTGTCCACCTCTAGACCGTTAGAACTTCTACACATTGATTTATTTGGACCAGTGATAATTGCTTCAATCAGTGGAAAGAAGTATGGATTAGTAATCGTTGATGATTATAGTCGTTGGACATGGGTAAAATTCTTGAAACACAAGGATGAGTCTCATTCTGTGTTCTTTACCTTTTGCTCTCAAGTGCAAACAGAGAAGGATTGCAAAATAGTCAGAGTCAGAAGTGATCATGGCGGAGAATTTGAGAACAGATACTTTGAGAATATTTTTGATTCCCATGGCATTTCCCATGATTTCTCCTATCCCAGAACTGCACAACAAAATGGAGTAGTGGAAAGGAAGAATAGGACTTTGCAAGAAATGGCTCGTACCATGATCCAAGAAACTGACATGGCTAAGCACTTCTGGGCAGAGACAGTAAATGCAACATGTTACATTCACAATAGGGTTTCAATAAGACCTTTTCTGGGTAAGACTCCTTATAATTGTGGATGAATAGAAAACCCAACATTTCATATTTTCATCCTTTTGGCTGGATTTATTTTATGTTGAACACTAAAGAGAATCTTGGCAAGTTTGACTCCAAAGCTCAAAAGTGTTTACTATTAGGATACTCTGAATGCTCTAGAGGCTACAGAATCTATAACACAGAAACACGAATTGTTGAGGAATCAACTCATGTCAGATTCAATGATAGGCTTGACCCTGAAAAGTCAAAGCTAGCTGAAAAGTTTGCAGATCTGAAGATCACCTTATCAGAATCTAAAGAAGAAGAAGATTCAAGAGAAGTAGACAAAGATGCAGATTCTCCAGATTCAGATACAACCTTACCTGAAACTGAAAAATAACCCATCTCATTAGAAGAAGAATAGATTAAAGACTTCTCATTCTGAAGAATTGATTCTGGGAGATAAAGTTGATCCAGTCAGAACTCGTTCATCATTCAGACCTTTTGAAGAAACCCTTATGGGTTTGGTGTCTCTAATAGAGCCAAAATCAGTTGATGAAGCTCTTAAGGAAAATGAGTGGATTCTGGCTATGCAAGAAGAACTGAATCAATTCACCAGAAATGATGTCTGGGATCTTGTTCAGAAACCCAAAGGTGTCCACCTCATTGGAACTAAGTGGGTATTCAGAAACAAGTTAGATGAGAAAGGTGAGGTCGTAAGAAAAAAAGCACGACTGGTTGCACGAGGTTATAGTCAACAAGAAGGGATAGACTATACAGAAACTTTTGCACCAGTTTCCAGGTTAGAATCTATTCGCATTTTAATCTCATTTGTTGTAAATCATGACATTACTTTATATCAGATGGATGTAAAGAGTGCATTTTTAAATGGGTATATTTCTAAAGAAGTGTATGTGCACCAACCTCCTGGTTTTGAGAGTTCTGAAAACCCATATTTTGTTTTCAAACTTAAAAAATCATTATATGGTCTGAAACAGGCTCCCATAGCTTGGTATGAAAGGCTAAGTAACTTTCTTTTGGAAAATGACTTTACCAGAGGAAAAGTGGATACATCACTCTTTTGTAAGACCTTTAAAATGACATTTTGATTGTTCAAATCTAAGTTGATGATATTATATTTGGTTCTGCTAAAATTTCCTTGTACAAGGAATTTTCCAAGTTAATGCAAGCTGAATTTTAAATGAGTCTGATGGGAGAACTCAGATTCTTTCTAGGAATTCATATTGATCAATGTTCAGAAGGAACGTACATTCATTAGAGCAAGTATGCAAAAGAACTTCTGAAGAAATTCAACATGTCAGAAAGTAAATATGCTAAGACTCCTATGCATCCGACATGCATTCTAAGGCTTGTCAGAAGCTCTATCGTGGTATGATAGGCTCTCTTCTGTATTTGACAGCTTCTCGTCCAGATATTCTGTTCAGCGTATGTCTTTGTGCTCGTTTCCAATCAGATCCAAGGGAAACTCACTTAACTGCTATTAAGAGAATACCAAGGTATCAAAAAGGAACAACTAACCATGGCTTGATTTATAAGAAAACATTAGAGTACAAGCTTTCTGGTTACTGTGATGCAGATTATGCTGGAGACAGATTGGAAAGGAAAAGCACTTCTGGAAACTGTCATTTTTCTGGGAAGTAACCTTGTCTCCTGGGCAAGCAAAAGATAATCAACAATTGCTCTCTCAACTGCAGAAGCAGAATACATCTCAGCATCTCTGTACAGTACTCAGATACACTGGATGAAGAATCAACTTGAAGATTATCAGATACAAGAGTGTAACATTCCTATCTTCTATGATAATACTTCTGACATTTGTTTATCTAAGAATCCTATTCTACATTCTAGGGCAAAACATATTGAAATAAAACATCACTTTTTACGTGACTATGTTCAGAAGGGTACTTTTCAGTTAAAATTTGTGGATACAGATCACCAGTGGGCTGATATTTTCACAAAACCTCTTGCTGAAGATAGATTCGTATTCATTCTGGAAAACCTATTTATTAAACCTTGTCCAGAATGAGAAGATGACATTTTAATGTGTCAAGTCACCAGAACATCTGATATAAGATTTTGATGTTAAGTAAAGTGTGTTGTTGACCTTCTGATTCATGATACTTCTACAAGTTAGAAGATGTCCTGATCAGAAACTAGTCCAGTCAGATACCTCTTGGTATTCTTGACTTTGGGAAAATCAAACGTGCTCTCTTAAGAACAGACGACTATGATTATTTGTGACACGTGTCCAAAATCAAATCATACCTACTGTTGAAGAGACACCTCGAGCGTTGTGATTTCGTGAGACTAGGTTTCAAATAATTATTTCATATATATTCCCATAATCTTGTTTAACGCATTAGATTTGAAAATTTACTTGATAACTAAAGTTGTGTGTAAGACAAAGATTTATTGAAACCAAACACTCTCTTCCATACCTTTATTCTTTGTCAGATTCTGCCTTCCCACTTTCAAGTATACATTTATTTGTATTTATTGACTGATGTCAAGATTTAAATAACGTATACCTGATCTGTGATCTTTTGGAGACTGATACACTCATTTATCATTCTGTGTTCTTGTTTATATCCCTTGTATTAGAAATGATGAATTCCTCGCCTCAATTCATCTATTCTTTATTGCTATTTATTGTTATCACTCTTTGTTCTCTTTATATACCACACTTCTCCTCATAACTATTCATCTGTTTCTAGACTTGCTTTTCATTCCTATCTTTCGTAAATCACTATGTCTTCTAAAACCATTAAGGGAGAAATCTCTGGTTTAGATCTCTTGAAAGAATACTCTATTGATTTCAAGGCTCTTGTTGACAATGGACTTTCCAATATTCTCTCAGACATCATCAACCAAAACTGGGATAAATATCTTGAAATTATCAATGGACCTATCTATCCAGTTCTTGTAAAAGAGTTCTGGGCAAATGCTCGCATCCTTGAATATGAGTCCGATAATTGCTACATTCTGTCTACTGTGTCTAGCTTTCCCATCATGATTAACTCCATAATCGTCTCTCAAGCTATTGAATGTAAAGAGTATGGTGAATGTGTTAAATACTACAGAGGAAACAACTGGTTTGCTAAAGACATTCACATCATCTATCTTCACGAAGGACCTGCTGACAATCCCTCTTCTCTCACCCCTGAGGCTAAAGTGTGGTACCAAATCATGGGAACGAATCTTAGACCCAGAGAAAAGGGAACAGTAAGGCTCTCTGCATTGGATAGGCTCTTCATTTTCTTCTTAATCTCCAAGATTAAGATCAATCTGCCTCAATCCATATTCAACTTCTTGAAAGGAGAAATTCTTTCATCGAGAGCGGAGTTATCGTTTTAGATTCCCTACAATAGAGTTATTTCTCACATTCTTGATCTTCAAGGAGTTGTTGCTCACTTAAAACAAATTGGAATTAATGAGAAACTTGTTACTAAGTGGTGTTCTCCCATGAACTATTCTGAAACCATCATCAGGAAATAAGATAGCTGGTTGGCGGGTGTTTCTGTTGGTCTCTTGGTTGCTTGGTCTCTCTTTTTATCATTGTTGTTTCTGTCCGTTGTCCTTGTTGTTTGTTTGTTTTCTTGTTTTGTGTTCTGTTCCTATACTGTGCCCCTGGCATTTTGATTTTTTTTAATCAATGAAGAATTTTTCTTATTTACATCTATCTTATCTTACTACATTCCATTATGATTGCCATAGAAGGAGGAGAAGTACTGAATTTAACTTATCTAAATTCTCTCAAATCAAAAGGCTTACGTTAATCGTTGATTACCCTTTTTTATTATGACAAAAAGGGGGAGTATTTATATGGAAAGTTATTTTGATAAATATCTTGTCTCTAATCATAGCTCTAACATTCTAACACTTTAATTGCATATCCTTTTAGAATGGTTTTTAGGAAAAATATTTATATTGGCAAAATGACTCTGATATCAATCAGGCTCTGATTTACTTAATCAAGCTCTGTTATCAGAATATATCACCACTATAATTAAGCTCTGATATTATGGATCTGTCTAGATCTTTGCAATCAGACTCTGTATCCCAAATCTTATAAGATTTTGTTGAGTCTTAGATTCAGGGGGAGCTTGTTAAAGGGAAGTTTATTTTGAATTGATCTGATTCAATTCTTATTATCTTCGTACAAAATTGTGTTATCAAAATACATTGTTTTGTCATTATCAAAAAGGGGGAGATCGTTAGAACAAGATTTGGTTATGCAAGATATCTCTTTGTTTTGATAATAACAAAGTTGTATTTGTGTGAGAACAATTTTGGTACTCTAACGTTTGTTTTCTTAAGTATTTACAAACAAGTTCTGACTCTGATAAAGATAATTCTGTATCTGATAAAGATAACTCTGAATCAGATAGAGATCTTGTGAAACGTCACTTTCAAATTATCAAAAGTCGCTTCTGCGTCAAAGAAGCAACATTTCTTCTAATCTACTGTGCTTCAAAAATACTCTAAGAAGACAATATGTCGTTATTACAATGTTCTCTTGGATTTTGGCTCTGAATATAACTCTGATACTTATCTTCTGAAGACTAAGTGCTAACGACTCTGAATACCAGGTTCTGATGAACAACGTTCTGAAGACTCCGAAGACTTGAGTTTCTGAAGACCAAGTTTTGAAGACTCTGAAGACAAGGTTCTGCTGAACAATTTCTGAAGACTCTGAAGACTTATGTTTCTGATAACCAAGAGTTCTGAAGAAGGAGTACTGAAGACTCTAAAGACAAGGATCTGTTGAACAAGTTCTGAAGACTCTGAAGACTTAAGACTCTGAAGACCCAGTGATCCATTCTTCTGATCATGCTTCAACCATATCAATTTAGAAGCCTCTGATGAATAGAAGAAGATGAAACGTTTGCGAGGGAAAATAGTACATAGTACAGATCAAACACATTCTTTTCCACTACCATTCCACTACCCTGATTTGGTGGTACAAAGGACAAATTCAGTGTACGATCTTCATCCCAACATAACGACATTATTTCAAGTCGCCAGTAGTTTACTGATATTCCTGATCTGCCCTTCAACGGATCTTTTTCTGGCTATATAAATATTTGATCACTCTAAGAATCGTGTGCGACACCAAGTGTGAAAAAGATACATACAAAAACACTGATTCATACGAGAAAGAACTCAGAAATAGAGAAATCCATGAGTGAACAGTAAAGCAACACAATACAAAGAAGAAGATTGTTCTTACTGTATAGATTTTCTCTAAGTTAGTTTGAGCTAGAAATTGTGTTTATATCAGTTTATATAGAAGCATTTCATTGTAAACATTTTATTTGATCAAACAGTTGTTTGAATTCCTTAAGGGACCAATTGGGTCAGAATCCTTAAGAAGAGATGGTTAGTATGTGTATGTTAGTCACCAGGAGTTGCTAGTGCAGTTGTAATCAGTTTGGTTATAGTGGATTAAGTCCTTGTGTATAAGGCAAAATCACCTTGGCGGGTGGACTGGATTAACTTGATAGTTTTCAAGTGAACCAGGATATATCGTGTGTCTTTCTCTATTGTTAGTCTATTTGTGATCTTTGTTTGAGTTTCACAAAAAGCTTTCATTTTGAAAACCCAACTCAAACCCCTCTTTCTTGTGTTTTTTCTCACACCTTCACGAACCTCAAGTTAACGATTGGTGAAGACGAATTTGAAGACGTATATGAAGGTTGAAGTATGTTTAAAGAGTGATATGGATGTTAGGGTTATGTTATGAGAGAGAAGAGTGAAATATGTTAGGGTTTTCTTTTGAGAGAAACGGTTGTTATGTAATGAACAATAGATATTTTACTTATATACTAAAAAGTATCACTTTTCATCACGGTTAGAAAGAAAAACCGTGATGCAATTTTCAAATTTTACAACGGTTGTATTGTAAAACCTGTAGCGGCAAAATCGTGAGTGTAAGCTATTGATTAACTTAACTCAAAAAGCAAGAGTCGCCACCGCACTTTTATTTTATCCAAAAAGGAAAGGAAAAAGAGCGAACAAAACCTACACAAGCTCTACAACAAGAACAAGTGAAGAAAGACTGGATAAGGGGGGTTGGTTATGTTAAGGGAAGGTGTTAGCACCCAAAACGTCTATAGTACTCTATAGGAGCCCTTTGAAATATCTACTGCTTTTGGTCTGAAAATGTTTGTTTGAAAAGACAAGTCGTCATTTCCAAGCGAATAATTCCGCTTAAAGAAATGAATCATGTCTAAACTTATGAAAAAGTTAAAGGAAAAAGTGCACGAGGGCACAAAAAAGAGAGTGATGAGTTTGATGTTTTTTAAGGTCTTTTGAAAAAGGTGTCAATATGCTTATGTAGTTTAGCATTTGTTAAGAAATGAAAAGAAAAGAATAAAATCACTTGACAAAGTCAAGGTTTGATTATGAAAGAGGTGATAGTTTGAAATCAAGAAAGTTTAGAAATAGGGAGAGAGTTTTGAAAATTGAAGAATGGGGTGGAGAAGAAGTGACTATCCTAAAGCATAAAGTAAAAGCTAAGGATAAGAAAGATCTAACCACAAATGTAGTTGTTTTCACCATAAACCATGCAAAAGCACAAGTCTTCGAACCATAACTCCAAAGCAAAGGGAAAAGGTCCTAGTTCTAAGTCCAAGGTTCGAAGAATTGCATTAGATGTCCAAGGTCTAGGTCCAAGGATTCAAGAATAGCATTGAAGTCCAAGGTCTAAGTGCAAAACTCCATGTCCATTGCAAAGGATAGTAACCATAGTCCAAGATTAGAAGCACAAGTTTTTTAGAGGTTTTGGCCTTTATTAACGTTTTTGGTCCAAGTGGACAAAGAGAAAAAGGCATAAGCATAAACATGTGTCCAACGGACAAAGGAAAAATTGTGGAAGCATAAACATGTGTCCAACGGACAATGGAAAAATTGCGAAAGCATAAACATGATATGAAATGATAATAATGGAGCATAAAAGTAAAAGAGATAGGGAGCGAGAAGGAACTGTAAAGGATTAGTACAATAGTATTGTTAGTAAGTTAGTGATTAGTTGTTAGAGTTAGTGATCAATAATAATTGAATAATTGCACTTAGGCCAAGGTTGATGAAGACTTGTTATAAGATTGATAGAATCAAAGCCTCTACAATAACAAGCTTCATAGATTTTGAACCTAATACAAAAGATCAATCAACATTGAGTGGTTTTCCAATAAGGGACATAATGTTGCGCTATGTTAAGCAATCGCCGAGTAATTTACGGAGTAATTACCCTACCATGAGGCCGGTCAATAGCTCTTTGTGCTAATGCATGCTAGATGAACGATATGTAGATCGTCATCCGAAAGCAATACGGCACGAAAAGAAAAGAAAGTAACGATCTCGTCTTAATCAAAATTCAACAAATGAATTCTATGATCCATAAGACTTTCATCGATCAGAATAAAAGAAGAAATAGATGAAGAGAAAGCCATATTAAATCACACAATTATGTGATCTAAGGCTAAGAACAAAAGGAAAGGGAAGAAAATGGAAAAGGAACCAAAACAGTCCCAAAAACAAGCCAAAAACACAATTCTGCCTCTGTGCAGTCGATTGCACAAAAGGTCCAGTCGATTGCACACTGACAGATTTGCAAAAACAAGGCAAAAAACAGCACTGTGCAGTCTATTGCACGAAAATGCAAATCGATTGCACCCTGCTGTGACAGCAAAAATTCAGCAAAATTCAACATGATCATGATCTAAAACTTTCTTCAAACACCTCATGATAATGGAATCAAAAGTGCACGAAAATGCAAAGCAAATAGCAACCAATACAGTAATTAAACACAAATCGCAAGATCCAAAGATCAAGCAAACAAGATCAACAAAGATCTACATTTTGGATGATGAAATTGAAGCTTCAACAATGGTGAGAGATGAATTACCACTTCAAATCTGAAAATTCCTTCAAATTACTCCAAGATCCAAACTCCAAAGCCTTGATCTACAAGAATTGATGAAGAAAACAAGTTTGGATGAAGGTTTAGCTCAAAGTTGAACAAGATTCAATGTGAATTCTTGCTAACTTTCAAGAGAAGAAAAGTGAGCTTTAGTGAATTTTGTGGTTGGGAAGAGAATTTGCAAGAGGTTTGTTGGCTATCAAGAGCTTCAAGAGAAATTTTAGGAATGTTAATTTGGCTCTCAAAAGCTTCAAGGGAAATTTTAGCAAGGTGAATTTGGCTATAAAAAGCTTGAAGAATGAATGAAATGAGGGTTATATTTATAGAGTTTAGGCTTGGAAAATTTGGTGGATTGGAATTTGGTTTGGAAATGAAAATTAGGCTTGGAATTTGAATTTGGAGGGAAAATCACAAAAGAGTGGTGATTAGTGATGGTACATGGTGGGGAATGATCAAAATGATGTAGGGGAATTAAAATGAGGTGATCTAGAATATTCCACATGTGATCAATGGTTAAGATTGGTGCCAAATGCTTCAAAACTTGAAAAATGCCGATTTTGGCCAATTCTGTCCTTGTTCAGTCGATTGCACTATAGCGCGAATAGACTGCACTGCTGAAAACTTCAAAATCTAGGCAAAAAATGACTGGTGCAATCGATTGGACCAATAGTGCAATCGATTGCACAGTTGAAAAACTTGAAAAATGGCCTATTAGCTGGATTGTGATGGTTTTGGCTTGATTTTTTTGAGTCAAAGAAGGCATGGAAATAAACACATGAACCTTAGAGTCTCTTGAATAATAATTAATTAAATCTTGGAAACTCTTGATCAGATAATTTTGAATTATTTGCAGATCAACTTTGACTTTGTTCAGATGAAATTCATTCGAGCTGAGGGACTGTTTGATATCCTTGATTCCCTTCCTGAAAAATTTAGTGAAGACAAAAACAAACATATTTTTTGGATTTTGATTAAAGGTTAGTAAACATGAGCAAATAAAGGCAAATATGAAACACACAGATGCTCAGTGATCTCTGCAAGGCATAAACCCAAAGAAGAGAGGGATAAAGGAATCAAAGCATGATCTTGTTTGTGGTATAAGATGCAAAAATGAGATGTGAATGATATGTGGAATCTTAGGGGTCAAAAATTAGGGTCTTACAGCTGCCCCTATTTAAGTCTCTTCTATCGGGAGATATGAAGATACTTAAATACAAAAAGCGACATTTTTTATCCCTAAGATGCCACAAGATGATATGAATGCAAAGGATGAAACAGACTGCGGGGAAACTTGAAACAAGAGAGTTACGGTAAATTGAGTGAGACGACACAAAAAAACACGCCGGGGAACACAAGCTATTTCTAGATATCTGTCAAGGTGACAAGAAGTATCCATCAATAGTTGGAAAGAGAGGGACAAGACCCTGAGAAGACGAGTGGTGACATCCACGAATAGCATTGGATGGAAACTACAAACGAAACAAAAGTATGCTCATAGATATCCAAGAATGGCATTGGACAACAACAAGAAAGTTTCTGGTAAAAACAACAGCGTCATCCAAGAATAGAATTGGATGGAGGTGAAGAACATTCTATAAGATATCCAAGAATAGCATTGGATGAAAAGAACTACAACATTCAAGAATGGCATTGAATGGGGCAACAACAAGCATCAGAAACATCTAAGAGTGGCATTGGATGGAAACAAAACTTCCATTTAAAAACTTCACTGAGGACATCCAAGAATGGCATTGGATGGCAAGGTTAAATATCAAAAATATCCAAGAATAACATTGGACTTGGCTGGGGAAGAGATTTCCAAGAATGACATTGGATAAAACAGGATAAACATCAAAGATATCCAAGAATAGCATTGGACTCTGTTGAGGAAAAGATATGCAAGAATGGCATTGGACAGAAGAAATCACAACATCCAAGAATGGCATTGAATTAAGTGAGAAAAGTTCTGGAAAATACATCAGAATTATCCAAGAATGGCATTAGATAAAAAGGTTCACGATATCCAAGAATGGCATTGAATAAAGTGAGCAGGGACTTTCAAGAATGGCACTGAAAGGTAAAGGTAAATCACTTCATTCAAGAATGACATTGAATGATAATGAGAGAGACACCCAGGAATGGTACTGAATGCAAAGGAGAAAAATCATCTAGGAATGGCACTGAATGAACAGATAAAACTTTCAGGAATGGCACTGAAAGTAAAGGTAAAAAACTCATCCAGGAATGGCACTGAATGCAAGGAGAAAACTCATCCAGGAATGGCACTGAATGAACAGATAAGACTTTCAGGAATGACACTGAAAGATAAAGGTAAATCACTACATTCAAGAATGGCATTGAATGATAGTGAGAAATACATCCAGGAATGACACTGAATGCAAAGGAGAAAACTCATTCAGGAATGGCACTAAATGAACAGATAAAACTTTCAGGAATGACACTGAAAGATATCCAAGCAAATTATGATGGGGATTATAGAACAAAGGCAAAACTTCCAGGAATAGCACTGGGAGAAACAAGAGGAACAAGGTATCCAGGAATGGCACTGGAAATCAAAAGAGACGGACATCCAGGAATGGCACTGGAGAAAGAAAGCAAAGATCCAGGAATAGCACTGGAATGAAAGAAGACAAACATCTAATAACAGGACAAGATGCACAGGGAAACGATAATATCCAGGAATGGCACTGGAAAGAAAAAAGACAGGTAAACGACAATATTCAGGAATGGCACTAAATGAAAAGACAGGCAATGTTTGGGTAGGTGCCAAGTAAGTTGGACTTTGACCACAAGGTAAGATGTTGCAAGCAACAGGACCTCGAAAAATGCACATGAGCGCGAAGTACACTTCGAGCTATGAAAATCTTTCTATGTATGATATGTGAACGATTTATGTATGCAATGCATATGATAGGGACAACTGAGATAAACTCTTTTGTGAGGGAAGAATGGAACTCTGATTCCTCAACACAGGGAACATTGCCAACTCTGCTTGGAGAGAATATGTTAAACACATCTCTGTCACACTTATGAACTGTATCAGGCTGATGGTCTTTTGAGGAAAGACATCTTGAGGATTCTTGAAGAAGATTGCCCCAGATTGATTGACTGATGAGGATAAACTGATCATGGCTTCAGCTTGACTGTTGCAGGGGAAGAATGAACTGATCATGGCTTCAATTCTTGAGATGATTATTGAGAATACACTGATCATGGCTTCAGTTGTTGGGGGATGAACTGATCATGGCTTCAGTTCTTGAAATGACTATTGAGAAGGCTAAACTCGGTATGGGTCTTGAAAGAGATATTCTAGCTAACCAAATCTGAGAATAACTTGCACTGAGAAACAAATATTGAATTGATTCACAACAGGATCTGGAAGTAACGTGCCCCTGATAGGATCACTGACCAAGTTTCTCAACTGTTTGAAAATTCTTGATGAGGAAAGTTTGCCTGCAAATAGGTTTATTCAAACAAACATGGTAATTTTAATGCAAAGCTCAATGCAATTTTTGAAATCAAAAATCATTTTTGGAATGATATTATTGATGTAAAGAAAATGAATCACTTGTCAAAACACGGCGGTTTAGACGTTCAAAAAGAAAGAGAAAGCAAAGTAAAACATCAAAGCAAATTATTGGCAACAATCTTAGGAGTCAATTTACGCAACCTTGCTGTAGTATGCTTTCAAAAGAAACCTGGCTTCAATTAGGTCTTTTGAAGGTTGTAACGTGGTCTGGTTCACGGTTTTTGAATCAAAGGATATAGGCTCAAAATTTATTTGTACCCAACCCATTCTTCATGATGATCTCTAGTCCTATGCTCAGTTAATTCAAACTATGCCTTCAGGTTCTAGGAGATTTTGGAATAGCAACACTGTTATGATGATGATTCAAGAGGATTTTTGAGATGCCAATCACTCTCTTACAACATTTTGTTCTTTATGATGAGGACCTGAGTCAACTTGTTTTGTCTTTGGGGGTTTTGGTAACCTCTTGATTTTTCTGTTATCCCTAACTTTTGCCTGAACTGTGTCATTTGAGTTTACAGTCAGCGGGATGCCCCAATTTTTGCCTAAATCTCCTTCATAGGTTTTGACTTAGCGGGCTTTTCTTTTGATTTATTCATTCTTTTTTTTTAAAGATAGTGACTGCCTGGCTTAATGATTACGGTGAACCATCATTGGCTTTCAATTTGAAAGACATCTTCGACACTTCTTTGATGTGTGCGAAGGAAAGCTTGTAATTGCAACCTTTATTGAAAGGCGTCTTGAATGATTATCTTATGTTTAAATGCACAGCCAAATTAACTGAAAACTATCCATCCCCAGGTTAAAATTGCGGGTTTTTTCATACAGAAAGAAACTCTAACTTCTAGGCTCGAAGGGGTTGACAAGGGATTAACTTCCTTATTTCTCTAGTGTTTGGGAGTTGAAACAATGTCTGTACATCATCAGCCAAGTTTTAAATTGAAAGCATACAGTTCAACAATTTTAGGTATTTCGTTTTCATCATCCTCCCTCCAATCTTTGCATAAACAAAAGCTTAATAAAGAAAGTGAACAGGAAATGTATTTTAAATTTGTGAAAAAGAAAGCGTAAAGATGCACACAGTGGATATAAATGAATTGAATCAAAACATTGCAATGCTCATTTCATTGAAATTACAATGAAAGTACAAATAAAGTTCAAAAGCAAATAGTCAATACAATCAAAGAAAAATGCAAACAGAAAGAAACAAGGCCTAGTGACTAATCAGCAACAAGGATGGGTTGTCCTGTCTGAAACACTGGCTTTAGGAGATGATATGTCTAAACTGATTCAAACTTCATTTGGCATGCTCTGGCAAAGGATTGTTGACAACATTAGGATTATCATCAAGAAAAGTCATAATCTTTGAGTTCACCAATTCTTGTACTCTAGCTTTCAGTGCATAGCAACCTTCCAAGTTATGGCCTGCCCCACCTCGATGGAACTCACGGTGAAGATCAGCCATATAGCCGGCTGGGAGAGGATTTGGAGGATGAGGTAGATCCCTCGTTGTAATCAAACCTTTTTGAACAAGACATGGATACAACTCAGTGTAGGACATCGAGATAAGATCAAAGTTAACCCTATTGTGATTTTGATTCTGTCTAACAGTCTGACGAGGAGCTTGAACTTGTTGAGCATTGACAACAGGAGCGGCTGTAACTATATATTGTTGTTGTCTGCGATGAGGTTTACCTTCAACTGAAACAACATGGGTGTCACTATCCTTTTTCCTTTCTTGATACCTTCTTCTAGTCTTTCTCCGATAGTGACTAGGTCAGCAAAACCAGATGATACACTGCCTATCATCTTTTCCCAAAAGAGTGGCTGAAGAATGTCCATGAACAATCCAGTCAATTCTTTTTCAGCCAAGGGTGGCTCCACTTGAGCAGCTAGCTCTCTCCAGCGCTGAGCGTACTCCTTAAAGGATTCTTTTTCTTTTTTAGACATGTTTTGCAATTGATGGCGATCAGGTGCCATGTCCAGATTGTACTTATACTACTTTAAGAAAGCATCACCCAAGTCTTTCCAGCTTTGGATACGGTTCTTCTCAAGTCTCATATACCATTTCATTGAAGACCCACTCAAGCTGTCTTGGAAACAGTGAATGAGCAGTTTGTCATTTTTGGCATAGGCGGCCATCTTGCGGCAATACATCACCAAGTGGGTTCTAGGACAGGTGTGCCCCTTATATTTCTCAAAATCAGGAGTCTTGAATTTTGGAGGAATAACCAAGTCGTAAACCAAGCACATGTCCATTGTGGCAGTATTAAAGACATCACTTCCTTCCACGGCTCTTATCCTTTTGTCTAGAGTTTGCCATTGCTCTCTGACTTCTTCAATGTATCCTGGTTCTCCCTGACTTTTAGATTGTGGACCAGCAGTATGGTACACGAAAGGATTCTCAAGAATAGCTTGAGCAACATAATGCACAACAGGCTGAGGTTCAGTGAACAATGAAGCTGAAGATACTGGCGAGATAAACACAGGAGTAGTTGCAAAGGGTGGCAAGTAATTCGGAGGTAACCCAAATTCTGGTCAAGTAGAAGCTGGTTACTGAGTCAGTGCAGGGTCAACAGCAGCAGTTGAAGTTTCAACAATCACAGTCCTCTAAGGTGGTTCACCTCTAGCAATCAGAACTTGCAGCATTTCTGTGAGCTTGGTCATATCGGCCTTCAACTCATCAATTTCCATTCTGACTTCGGCGTTGTGTTATTCTTGGTTTTCCATTCTCAATCTGATAGCAGCTCTAGTTCCATAGTTGTGTTGAGGAAAAAACTTGACAGTGAACAGATAACTGAAGAAGAAGACAGTTAAAATGAGTTTCTGAGGTAACTAGGAAGAATGCATATGTATGTTCATGGATGCAAGAGTGCATGGATGCAACAACCACAACCAAGATCACTCAAAGCACACAGGTCCAAAGGTTCAAGTCACGAGCATGAAGTCAAGGTTAAGAACCAATCTCAAAAAGGTATGTGCTAAGGGTATAACACCTGCCGAACAAGGTTCTAAAGAAGTTCCTAGAGTCTACAACCCATCTTTCGGATATTATCAATTTCCCAACTGCTTGGCAGTCAATAATATTCTCAAGAGAGTCTCGTCTGAGTGTTGTATCGCGTAACAACTGATTCAAGTCTGCACCTGAATAGCCACCGCACCACGTCCTAATAAGGCCAAGATGGGTTAAAGGATTCTAAAGTTCTCAGCTTCGGGTCCTCGGATCAAGAAGCATAACGGGTTTGCCATTTCTGGTCTGCCATTATTGCCTCTTGGGAGGAGTGCCTCAACTGAGTCCTCAAGAATGGTCACCAGAGTCGACAGCTCTCTAGATCAACACCCCGAAATGCGCAAGACACGCACGTCAGAATATTGTAGCACCCTAAAATTTGCCCTCTTACTTTTAGCACTAACTGTCTTATGTTTCATTTCATTTTTGCATTATCATGTGTGCATATCATTGGTTCTTAGCATGGGGTCAAGGTGTCTGAGGCAGTTCAAGAGGAGAGGATGTTCTCCAAGGGGTAAAGCAAAAGTCCATGTATATTGTCCAAGAGATCCAGAGGAGAGCTGGGTATTGGTGCCACCATTATTTGAGTCACAAAGGGGCCTTGGGCCTCAGGAGATCCTAATTGGTCCATCACATCATCAGGAGATCACAATTGGCAAGAGATCTCAAGTGAATCACTCTCTCCTAACCAGTGTGTAGCGAGCGATTTTGGACGCGGTTCTTAAGCGCTGGTCGCTCTCTCCGGTTGAGTTTTAACTACAGGTCGATTCATTTTTTATCCTATTGTGAGCTGAATAAGGAAGGGAAATAGATGTCTCCAATTAACCCTGCTTTGCATACTGAGTTTAAACAGCGGTCTGTTAGGTTACGAATGCTATCAATGTGGGGGGGGCCTTTGTACTGGTTATTTGTATTTTTGCCAATACGGTTTTCTCTTCTCTTTCTAGGACTTTCTGGCGGGGAACAAGGATTAGGATGTTAGGACTGATGCTTTTGATAGATACATGAGAGTATGGGATTTTGGGTTTTTTGTTTAGTGTGCTTGCTAAGATTTTCTTTCAATCTTATACCTACGTATTCCCGTTTACCGAAATAGGGAAATCAGAGCGTTCGTAGTTCCTCCTCTTCTATGGGAGGAAATGGTTGTTTTTGGTGTCTTGTTTAAAGCCCAAGACGTGAAGCTAAAGGTGTTTGTATCTTGTTCAAAGCCCAAGATATGAATCTAAAAGGGTGTTGTCTTTAGAGAGAATTTGTCATCTCTAAAGGGGGTCTGTAAGTCACAACTGTTGGGTGACTGACTGTAAAGGAGGATTACTTTAACCGGGATTTGTGAATCTAGCAATGCCATAATTTCCTTTATAGGGGGTTTTAACCTGAAGGAGAAGACTTTAACTCAGTGTAGAGTAATGCCATCTTTCCTTAGGAATTTCTCATGCTAAAAGTGGGACAGTGGCGTGGATGTAGATGATCCAGAGGCTTGCCGCTTACAGCAGTTAGATGGAGGGGAAGGACTTATTGATGTTTATGTACTGTGAATGAGGCACAACTTTGATGCTAAAAGGTTAATTGGATTAACCAGTGGTTTTCTTATATAAATCCTAAGAGTAGGCTATTATGTGTCTCGTATAAAGCCCGAGAGAGAGGCTAAACGTTGTTTGACTCCACTGGGGGAGAATCTTTGTACAAAGCCCAAGAGGAAGGCTAATTTTACTGGAGAAAGATCTTTATACAAAGCCTAAGAGGAGGCTATGGTTACTGTTTTAGTTGAGTGACAAGCCCAGTATGATGATTTAAAGAGAAAATCAGTTCTTATATGAGCAACACTGTACTCATGGATTTGATTCAAGGATCCAGGTTATTCCTATTCTTTAAGGAAGTGGGAAATCCGAAGGGTATTGAGACTATCCGAGTCTACGGGTTTCCTTCCTATTTTGGGAAAAGGGGGGTCACTTTAGAATGTCTTTGAGACTCAAGGAGATTAGACTGTCCGTGTCTAGAGTTTCATCTTTTGTACTATGCTTTGAGAAACAGTAGTAGACTCTTTGAAATGACTGTTCTATAGAGATGATTAGGTTCTATTCCTATACCTCTAGGAGGTCGTCGGGACAATTTGTACGAAGCCCGAGAGGAGGCTGGAAACTTTTAAGAAGCCGATCGGTCCTTCTACAAAGCCCAAGAGGAGGCTATCATTCCCGGGGGAAGAGATCATTATACGAAGCCTAAGAAGAGGCTATGAATACTTCTAAGAAGCCGTAGGGTCCTTGTACTAAGCCCAAAAGGAGGCGGGGTTGCTTTTAGGAAGCCTGTGGGTCCTTGTACGATGCCCAAGAGGAAGCCGATTGCTTTTAAGAAGCCGATGGGTCCCCAAACTCCGAGAAATTCAAGGCAAGCTATTCACAAGGAATAGATCAAGTCAGGAAAGTTCGAGAATTTGGAAGAAACTCAAGAGATGCCATTCACGGAGAAAAGATCATCTCTGGGGAGTAGAGTTTCTTGACAAATGCTTTTAAGAAGCCTGTGGGTCCCCAAACCCCGAGAAGTTCAAGACATGCCATTCACTGAGAATAGATCAAGCCAGGAAAGTCCGAGAATTTGGAAGAAACTCAAGAGATGCCATTCACGGAGAAAAGATCATCTCTGGGGAATAGAGTTTCTTTGACAACTTCTACGAGTGACAGTCTATGAAAGGGTTCACCGAGAATGCTGCCTTTCATATCTCCATATTGTTTAACCCCAAGAGGAGGGAAGACTGTGTCTGGTAATCCTATGGGGATCTAGTTTAGACTATTTCTAAGAGTGATCAACGGGCTTAATACTAGACGTAGTTGTCAGGGAAGCTCTAAATATCTATACTATTATTAAACAGTTGATATGAGTTTATGAAAGAAGACTTACAGCGAAACAGCCCCACAATACACTTATATGTATATGAAAGCAGTAAATGAAAGCGTATAAACACTTACTCGATTGTAGAGCTTCCATGCTGTTTGGTTAGTTGTTCAACAAAGAAAGATTGAAAACAACAGTATATTCAAAATCAAAGGAGAAAGTGCTTTGAAAAAGAAAGATTTGGGGCTTACAGCTCAAGGAGAGGCCCAGGGTTTTATCAGTGAGCGCACTGTTTGAATTTGTACAGAGGGACTTATACAAGTGACTGAGGCCCAAAAAAGGTTTTCTGTACAAAGGGATGGGTCTTACACTCTCTTAAGAGGCCCAAAAAGTCTTAAAGAAAAAGAGTGGGGCTTATAACAAGAGGGTAGGCCCAATTGATTTTTCCGTTTGAAATGGCTATCGCGCCGAGATTTTCTTTTAACGCAGAGGGACTTATACAATAAGTGAGGCCCAAAATGTTTTGGTTAAAAGGGGATTGGGTCTTACACTCTATTTAGAGGCCCAAAAAGTTTTAAATGGGTCTTATAGCTCAAGGAGAGGCCCGAAAGGTTATTTTTCAAAAGGCGACGATCGCGCCGTTTGTTTTTGACGGTATCGGGACTTATACAATACACTGAGGCCCAAAAATGGTTTGGTCAAAAAAAGGATTGGGTCTTACACTCTATTAGAGGCCCAGAAAGTTTTAAATGATTTATGAGGGTTGAATTAATCCAAAAACCCTAATTTGTTTTCAAAAATGTATTTAATTGAATAAAAATTCAATTAAAATGATTAAAATTGTTTAACATAAGGAAAACAAATTGTGATCTTGGATTAATGCTTCAAAAATTAAGTATTGACCTACAAAATAATTAGAAAGCATTAAAAGTTGCAAAATCAATGTGGAAAAAATATTTCAAATGTCAAAAACAATTAAAAAATTAATTCTTTGCAAAAATATCAATTATATACAATAAATAATATTTTTGGGATTTTTTGCAAAAATAAAATATTTTAACATTTTTGTGAATTATTAAAAAAAGAATCAACTCAAAATCATTAAAACTCAGAGAGAAATTAATTTTTTAATCAATTAAATAAAATCACAAAATTCAAATATTTGAATTTGAAAGAAATGGCGCCAAGAACACACCAAGAACACGCGCGTGTTCTGGGTTTGGCCAGATTTGCATTTTCTATCCAATCTCACTGAATACTTGATTATATCATGCAATCCACATATCATTATGCTCGTCTCAACCTCACGATCATGTCTATGTCAATTAATTTCATTTAAATTAAACATATAACAAGAAATCACGAAAAATCCTCAAGAACCCTAATTTCTGCATGAAGGCTAGGATTTTTGATACACGATTCAAACAATGCAATTAATTGAGGGGAAATATTCCATGCATGATTATGAACATATGGCCAAATTATTGTGCGAGGAAATATGCATAGATTGAGAGCTGACCAAGTTTAAGCTTACCTCTAGGTCGTGACAGCAAGTGCAATGTGATTTTTGATTTGGAGGTGTTACAGATGAGTGGTGATGATCTTGACAGCTTCCCTACACCCTATGGAGTGTGTTTGAATGCTTAGACTTGATTGAAATTGGCTGGAACGATTTGTGGTACCTCAGCTGCAACTTGATTGAAAGTTTGAGCAACCAGCTGGTGATTTTGTGAAATTGGTGTTCCAGAAGTGATCTAAGTGTTTGATCAGCTCATATGTGATGTATGTGAGGTGTGTGAGTGATTGGTTTGAGTGGAATTGCCCTCTAATGAAAAACCCGATAGTGACTTGCTAAGAAAGGCATCTTTGAGAGTGAGAAGTGGTTTTTGAGAAAGGCAAGTGTTGTAGGCCTTTGGTGTACTTATACTGAACACAATTGAGCTCTATTTATAGTAGAGCAAGTTTGTTTTGCAAGGAATAGTGAATGGCAGCTGCTAAGTAGGTTTGGCCAATGTTGGCAAATGAAAATCCAAGTCTCCTCTAGCCATTGACTAGAGGTTAGGGCACAGAGCTTTGGTTCCATTGGTCTTGGATAAGTCTTGACTGATTTCAGATGAGAATGGCTCAGTCCATGCCACCTTGATGCTTCCATTGAATGCTTCAATCCAAATTTGGAGTCTTGTCCCTATTTTGGCCATTCTAGGTTCAACATGCTATTTCTTGTTCCATGGACTTTGGAGGCTTGGCTCAGTGATTGTCCCCTTTAGATTCAATCCTCAGATGTGTCCAAGTGGATATGAGCATTTGAATTTGGCTGATTTTGGCAAATCGAGCAAAATTGCAAATTCTGCCTTGCCTTTGACAGATTTCAGCAAGGCAACTTGCCAATGTCATATCTCATGGTGTAAGTTGAATTTGGTAATGTTCTTGACCATTTTGGAAAGCCCTTACATGATACAACAACTGTTTGAACATGTTTGGTTTTGATCTCTTTCGAATCCAAGTGAAAAATCCCCCTACATTTGGCAAAAAGTAAGGCAAAATCTGACTTAGTGAAATTTTCACTAAGTGTTGGAACAAAGTGTTTTCTCTTGATTTTGATCACTCCATAACTCAAAATCCATGAGGAATTTGGACATAGGTCAGTATGAAGCTTTTGTAGAGGGAAATGAGATCTACAAATCAAGCTTTGAATGGGGCACGATGGCCTTGTAGTTTAGGAGTTATGGTCCTCCAAAGTTGGTGCATTAGTGGCACTTTTTCATGACTTAGAAAAATTTCTAAGTTTTATGGTTACCCCTTTTACAAGTTATCCAACTTTTCTTGATTTTTCTTGATGAATGATGATTCAAATCATACATTAACATCATTTTAGGGTTAAAAATCGATTTTGGTGAAAAATCTCAAAAAGTCAAAGTTGACTTTTGTGCATAGTTAACTTTTTATCAGATGAATTCCAAACTGTGCAATTCTCCAGGAAATCATGTCCTTGACCTAAATCAAACTTGATGGACATATTCCATGGGTTTTATAGGGTATATTGGTGCATGTCATAGGGTTTGGGAGCATGTCCTGGTCAAAAGTCAAAGTTACAGTTGACTTTCCTCGCGAAACCCTAATTGTGGTGCAGATGAAATTGAGACTTTTTGCTCAAGCTTATTGGATTAATCCATTGTTCCAAGTGGATCAATATAGTTCTTTGGAGACCCTCAAACCCTCTCTTGAGGTTTTGGCTCATGACTTGCCCTAAAAGTCAACTTAGGAGTGAATTAGGTCAAGAAACCCTAATTCCTGTTTTTTGATTAATGCATCCCCTGAGGCAAAATTGACTTGATGATTGGGTCCATGAGGCTCCATGGAGTATATTAGGTTAGGTTTTGGATCATTGGCTTGTGCCCAGATGAAAAATTTCCATCTGGAGGCCCTGGTCGACCAAAACCCTAATTTGGTGACATTGTCGATCTTGAGACTTGATCCACCTAGAAGGGAGCAGCCTTGTGCTTGATCCTTGAAGTGGGAGTCCTTTTGATCCATTGTGGATGTTTGAGAGGTTAGACAAGTTGAAGATCATGTCATTCCTTGATTGACCCTTTGTCTAAGCACTCAGAGAGGGCTTAAAACCCTAATTCTTGATTGTAGTGGATGCTCACCCATCTTTGGGGAGACTGATGAAGTATGATGGTTCCTCCATATTGTGATGATGATTTTCACAATGATGGGAAATCCTAGTGGTCAAAATTTGGGGTATAACAGATGCCCCTATTTAATCTTCTTGGACACGAAGGTGTGAATGACGAAGGTATTCGGGCATTCGGGGTGCAAGAGGATTAAATATCGGAATACCCGAAATTTTGATGGTGGTTTTGAATGATAGCTTACGCATTCATCTTATTTTGCTAAGTAATGATGCTTAGAAAAGGTAAACTTCCCCTCGATCCTGGTCTTCAGCCAAGGAGCTGGTCTCAGTTTTATTTTGAAATAAACCTCCCCTCGATCCTGGTTTCCTACCAAGGAACTGGTCTTAGTTTCTGAAATAAACTTCCCCTCGATCCTGCTTTCCTACACAGGAACTGGCCTTAGTTTATGATGTAAACTTCCCCTCGATCCTGGTTTCCTACACAGGAACTGGTCTTAGTTTCTTTTGTCAATAAACTTAATTGACAAGGGACGCTATGCGTAGCGGTTTTCCTCAAACTTCTCGCCGAATTTTCCTGGGGAGATACCATTTGACGGAAACAGTTTTGATGTCAGACTTGCTGGGGAACCCAACCGTCTGAGTTGTAGAGTTGCACAAACTTCTCTGTTGGAGACGCCATTTGTTGACTCTACTCGGGGAATACGAGTCCCTTGAGAGACTGCATTCGTTTGGGGTCTTTACATAATACTTTTTGGGGTCTTTACATCATACTTTTCTCAGAGATCTTCTCGGAGAAATGCCATATGATGTGATCCAATTTTGAGGTGCCGATGACCTTTTCATCAGTGGGTTTTTCGGAGAAAAACTGCCGTACTGCCGAATCTTCGATTTAGGAGGCTTTCTCTCGGGATTTTCTTTAATCCGGGAAAGCAAGGATATCATCTTCAACAGCGAAGAGTGATGCTAATTGAGGGCTCTTTGGTCTTTCAGAGGTTCAAGTTATCAAAGTGGTCAAGGGCCAACTTCAATCCAGAAATAAAACGAGAGGAGAGAGAATGCTCAGATGCAGCGTTTCCTGACGAGGAAAGGGCTGACAACTCGATCGAGAGGACTTTTATCACTAGGGGACAAGGCCGACTAGAGTGATAGTGATGCAATATGAAATGTGAATGCAAATAAATAATGCAATGATGCATGATGTGTGTATGTTTATGCTGACAAAACTGACGCGACATACAAACTGACAGGTGAACACGACTGGATACTCGGCCAACGCGGGGCGAAGAAGTACCGTTGGTTCAGAATAGCAATTCCACCTTTCTTAGGAGAGATAGTCCCTGCGGGGAATACCGTTGATCGGGCTTAGGAGATAAGAACTCGGCTGAGGCGTGTCAGACGAAACAAGGTCTCTGACACAATTGATCCCTTCATTCAGGCATACTGGGTTAGAAGGAGTACTTTGATTCTGCACTTTGAGGTTCGATTACTTCTGGAGAAGCGGCCGATGTTCTTCTGATGTTCAACAATCAAAAGAAATTGTCGTCTTTAATTTAAAAGCAGAAAAATATTTAACAAGTAAATTCATTTTTGTTTTATTTCAAGAATCGTTAATCATGTTAACAACGTCGTTCTGTAAAGCTAAAACAAATAAGAATTACAAACAAAAGCACAAGGGCTCAAATTTTATTGATAAAATGGAGATCGGCCAAACGCGTGATTCCAAAGAGTATATACAAAGTTTGAAAATGGTAATTTACAGGGAAAAGGGCTACGTTGAAACATAACGACCACTATTCTTCTACCAACTTCGAATTCGGGACATCCTGAGCTTCTGTCGAAGATGACCTTGACTGGATTTTTCCTCCGATGGATGGTGTAACTGCTGCTGCTGAGGGACTTGCCTCTGTTGAACGTAGTTACTTGCCATTATCCCTAATTTTTGCCTGGATTGTACTGTGACATTTCCAATCCATCGGGATGATTTTTTTTTTTATGTCTCTAAATTTTGTCTGGACCGCCCTTTCAGGTTTTCAATCCACCGAGACGTTTTTTTTTTAGTTTAGGCGAAATATTTCTTGACTACATCAACATTTGTGGGGTAGGCAAATTCCTCTCCGTCCATGGTTGCAAGTCTCAAGGCGCCGCCTGATAAAGCTTTCGTGACCACATAGGGGCCATCATAATTCGGAGTCCATTTACCTCGCGAATCAGTGAGAAATGATTGTATCTTTTTGAGCACGAGGTCTCCTTTTCTAAAAACACGAGGTCGGACCTTTTTGTCAAACGCCTTCTTCATTCTCTGTTCATACAACTGACCGTGGCATAGTTCCGTGATTCGCTTCTCTTCGATCAGATTCAGTTCGTCGTGTCGACTTTGACACCATTCAGCTTCGGTGAGCTTAGCTTCCATCAATACTCAGATTGACGAGATCTTTACTTCTTTGGGGAGAACTGCTTCCATGCCATACACTAGAGAGAAAGGGGTTGCCCATGTTGAAGTGCGGACAGATGTGCGATAACCGTGAAGAGCAAAGGGTAGCATCTCGTGCCAGTCTTTGTAGGTTACAACCATCTTTTGAATAATCCTCTTGATGTTCTTGTTAGCCGCTTCTACCGCTCTGTTCATCTTGGGTCGGTAGGGAGATGAGTTATGGTGTTCAATCTTGAACTCTGCGCACAACTTTTTCATCATCTTATTGTTCAAGTTAGATCCATTATCAGTAATGATCTGGCTTGGAACACCATAACGGAAGATGATATTGTTTTTGATAAATCGGACCACCACTTGTCGGGTTACATTAGCGTACGACGCTGCTTCGACCCATTTGGTGAAATAGTCAATGGCTACTAGGATGAACCGATGTCCGTTTGAAGCCTTGGGCTCAATCATGCCAATCATGTCAATTCCCCATATAGAAAAAGGCCACGGGGAAGAAAGAGCTTTGAGATATGATGGCGGTACATGAATTTTGTCGGAGTATATCTGACACTTATGACACCTCCTCATGTACTTGTAGCAGTCGGATTCCATTGTCAACCAATAGTACCCTGCTCTTAAACTTTTTCTCGCCATTGTGTGTCCATTGGCATGAGTGCCAAAGGATCCTTCATGAATTTCTTTCATAAGCATGTCTGCTTCTGGTCTGTCTACGCATCGGAGCAAGACCATGTCAAAATTTCTCTTATAGAGAGTGCCACCGCACAAGAAGAAGTTTCCAGCCAATCTTCTGAGGGTTTTTCTCTCTTTTCTGAGTGCCCCAGATGGGTACTCCTGTTTCTGAAGGAAGCAGTTGATATCGTGATACCAAGGTTTGTCGTCTATGACTGCTTCAATCGTGAAGATGTAAGCGGGCCGTTCAAGGCACATTATGTCGATCTTAGGTAGGTTATTCCATTGACCTACACTAATCATAGAAGAAAGAGTGGCTAATGCATCCGCCATGTGATTCTCATCACGAGGGATATGATGAAACTCAACTCTGTTGAAGAAAGGTAGCAACCTTCTTGCGTAGTCTTTGTAAGGAATCAATCCTGATTGGTATGTGTTTCAATCTCCTTTTATCTGATTGATAACCAAGGCTAAATCGCCGTATACGTCCAAGTTTTTGATTAACAATGATTGCCCCAATTCTGTTTCCATAATGATTATCTGCTCCGTCAAAGATAAGTCCCCATTAGGAACCTGGTTCTGGCCCTTCACTGGGTAGCGGTTCATCGCAATCTTTCATTTTCAAATACATGACATCTTCGTCTGGGAAGTCAAACCCGATTGATTCTTGATCGTCAATCGGTTGATGAGCCAAATGATCGGCTAAAATACTTCCCTTAACGGCTTTTTGAGCATGGTACTCTATGTCATATTCTGATAACAGCATCTGCCAATGGGCAATTCTTCTCGTGAGAGCAGGCTTTTCGAAGACGTACTTGATTGGATCCATTTCGGTGATTAACCAAGTAGTATGATAAATCATGTATTGGCGAAGACGTTTGGCTGCCCAAGCCAAAGCGCAACAAGTTTTCTCAAGCATCGTGTACCGAGTTTCACAGTCGGTGAACTTCTTGCTCAGATAGTAGATGGCAGACTCTTTCCTTTTGGTTTCGTCTTGTTGGCCAAGTACACATCCCATTGAGTCCTCTAGGACTGTGAGGTAAATGATCAATGGTCTTCCTTCCACTGGAGGTGATAGAATCAGAGGATTCAACAGATATTCCTTGATACTGTCGAAGGCGAGTTGACAATCTTCTGTCCAAACGCAATCCTGGTTCTTTTTCAGTAATTTGAAAATCGGCCCACATGTGGCGGTCATGAGGAATATGAATCTGGAGATGTAGTTCAAACGTCCCAGGAATCCTCTGACTTGTTTTTCAGTTTTCGGAGAAGGCATTTCTTCAATGGCCTTGACCTTGTCAGGATCAACCTCAATTCCTTTCTGGCTGACGATGAACCCTAATAGTTTCCCTGAACGGACACCGAAGGTGCACTTGTTGGGATTCAAGCGGAGCTTGAATTTTCTTAGACGTTCGAACAATTTTGACAGATGTTCAACGTGTTCACTCTCTGTTTTTGATTTTGCAATCATATCATCAACATATACCTCAATTTCTTTGTGTATCATGTCATGAAAAAGAGTAGTCATGGCCCTTTGATAGGTTGCCCCGGCGTTCTTCAAACCGAACGACATTACCTTGTAATAAAAGGTGCCCCATGGTGTAATGAACGAAGTTTTCTCCATGTCTTTCGGCGCCATTTTGATCTGGTTATAGCCCGAGAATTCATCTATAAAGGAGAAAACTTTGAACTTTGTTGTGCTGTCTACTAGCATGTCAATGTGTGGTAAAGGAAAGTCGTCCTTTGGACTAGCCTTGTTTAGATCCCTGTAATCGACACACATTCTGACCTTTCCGTCCTTTTTGGGAACGGTTGGCTAACCATTGAGGATATTCTAACGTGGCGAGGAAACCCGCATCAATCTGTTTCTGTACCTCCTCTTTGATTTTGATGGCCATGTCCGGGTGAGTGCGTCTCAACCTTTGCTTTACTAGTGGACATTCCGATCTCAATGGTAAGTGATGTTCCATGATGCTGGTATCCAACCCTGACATATCCTGATAGGACCAAGCGAATACATCGGGGAATTCTTTGAGAAGCTTTATCAAACCCTCTCTGGAAGTTGGATCGAGCAGTGCCCCAATCCTAATTTCTTTTCTCTCTTGTTCTGAACCCAAGTTTACCGTTTCCAACGGTTCTTTGCGAGGTTCAATGGATCTTTCCTCTTGTCTGAGTAGTTGGGAGATCTCTTCTGGAATTTCGTTGTCAACTTCTTCTTCAGCCTCGAATACCGGGAACTCAAAGTTGGGAGAAGGCATTGCATCGTATGTTTCAACGGGGTGTAAAACAAGCAATCTGCATGACGTGATGATTCGTGTTTAAAAGAGATAGAGAAAATGCAAGTGTGTGCAGTGTATTTTTCTTTTACTGCTTATTTTTATTATTGAATTGTTTTTTAGGAATACCATTTTCTGAGAAAAAACAAAAAGAGAAAATAGCAATTAATGCGGAAATTGCAGAACGACGTTTTTTATTAATGAACAAGTTGATTCTTGAAACTACAGCCCTATAAAACAAAACTCTGTCGCTTTGGGCGAAGCGAAGAGGGAAAATTTACAGAAAGCGAGCCCTGTCAAAACATCTGTTTCACCTGGGCAGGGTGAAAGGTTTAAAGATGGCAATTACTTTGACTGGCGAACGACCTTCGGAACATCGACAGCAACCCACTGGTGGCGAACTCCTCGGTGAATCACAAAGTTTGGCACCTTCCTTGATTTGTCTTCAGAAATAACGCTGATTTCTGGTGGAGCAGGATCATTGGAATCTGTCTCCCAGGCAGAATTGTCGTAGGAGAATTCCTCAGTTGTATTTTTCATAGTATTTGTGCTCTCAGCTGTATCTCCCCATCCAGTAGGCTGGATGTCTTCGAGCCTGATACGAGAGCTTTCGGGAGCGGTGTACTTGACCATGAAGTCGTACTTTCCACTTGGTTGTCCCAGGGTGTCCCACACTTCTTTCGAACTGGAGGAGTCATCTCTCTCGATGACGTTAACCTCAGGAAAAGCATAGTTGATGAATTCTAGTCCTGCAAACGTTGCGAATTCATCTTCATGTTAAGTAGTTTTTGAATGACCTGAGTGTTGATCCCATGACATGGTGGGGACACAGGTATTCTGTTCAATGACGGTTAGCTGATTTTCATTGTTCGGCTGACTCTCTTGCCCCAAGTTTCCTGGGTAAGGTTGCCACATTGGCAAGCCATCCATTGGGCCATAGTAATTGTGGTCAAAGTTGTCTTTCATCAGAGTGTCTTCCTCTAATGAATTTGGCGGAGCACGGCATCCTTCTGGATCACAATCTCCATAGATAATTTTGACATCTGATCGTGGTATAAATCTCAGACTCTGTGCGGGAGAGCAAAATGGTGTAGGCACCTCTTCCTGAGACATATAACCGTCCTCATTAAGATAGGACTTCCACTCTTCATTTGTGTCAGAGGGAACTTCCTCATTGATAGCATGTACTGCTTGAGACACTGGGTGAAGAAAACCTCCACTGTGGAAGAAGTTTTGAAGGGGATGAAGACTTTCATCGTTGGCAGCTGTCTGGGTACAGGTTGCAGAAAATCCAAGACCCTTCTTTGTTGTATTGCTAGTAGGAATAACAAGCTGTCCCCATCCTATTGTATTGGTACTCTCGACCGCTTTAATGGCATCATTGTATGAGGAAATCGAAGTTCCTTCTTTGAACTGATTGTTCTTGCTTACCGACAGTGCTTGGAACTGAGTTCCAATAACCTCCTCGGGTTCTATGCCAGTAGATGATGACAAGTTGCTTACAAGCAAGGCTTGTTCCCTACAGACTGTGACAAGCTGGCCGTTCTGGACGAACTTTAGCTTTTGGTGGAGGGTTGAAGTGACCGCTCCAGCCTGATGTATCCAAGGTCTTCCTAATAAACAATTGTACGTTGCCCGGATGTCCATGACCTGGAAAGTGACTTGGAAAGTGTGAGGACCGATAGTTATGGGAAGATCAACTTCACCGATAACTGTTTTTCTGGATCCGTCGAACGCTTTGACGACGACCTCGCTGATTCTCATCGGAGGGCCTTTGAATGATAATTGCATCAAAGTGGACTTCAGCATAACATTTAGGGCTGACCCTGTGTCTACCAGTACGTTGGCTAAAGCATCGTCCTGGCAGTTAACTGTAATGTTGAGCGCCATTTTATGACGGCGACCCTCTTCGGGTAATTCCTCATCACTAAATCCCAAATTGTTGCAGGAAGTGATGTTAGAGACAATATTATCGAACTGTCTAATTGTTACATCCTATTCCATAAAGGCTTGCTCCTAGACTTTCTGTAGAGCCTCCCTGTGGGCTTCTGAACTGAGTAACAGTGATAATACTGAAATCTTTGAAGGAGTCTGTAACAGCTGATCAACAATGTTATATTCACTCCTTTGGATGAGCTTCAGCATCTCATCATTATTTTTAGAAAGGTCGGGATTACTGGATTGACCGACTAGTGGATCGGGAGCTTCCGTCTGAAGTTCCTTTTCTTTGTTATGTTCCCCAACCCCTCGGTTGAAGATTCTACCACTCCGTGTTACACGACTGATGTCTGCAATATTCACGACGGAGGGTAATGGAGTTTCCTTTCCATTCTCAATTGTTGTTGCACCGTATTTGTAAGGGATGGCCTTAGTTGATTCATACGGTGTTGGTCCCGGCAGATAGATGACTATGGGAACCTTCTGATTTTTCTGACCATCATAATTAATCTCGATCCGTTCCCGGTTGGGAACTTTAGATTCGTCAAGTAGAGGGATAATGGCAAAAACATCCCTGGTCCTGTGATGACCAGAGATCGTGACAACATCCTCAACTTGCTCGGAAAGGTAGTTCGGCATCCAGTTGATGGGTCCAGAACCTGGATATGGGCGAATCTCTCCACGATCCACCTGACCCTGAAGAGCTGCTCTCACAAAGTAACACCCTTGGTTACTTTCCGAACAGACACCTCAACGTTCATAGTTGTGTGGTGGAACCTGGCCACGCCCACTTTGAATACAATGTAACCTCACTAGGTTAGCTTCCACAGATCGGACATCCCGACTCTGACGTCGAGTAGGATTCCTGTTACTGATACTAGTCTGCTGAGTATCCTCATCCATATAGATTGGCATCCACCGGTGATTTAACAAGTGCTAAAGTGCCTCCTGGACAATGGTACAACCTCGATCATTTTCGCAACCTGCCTTACAGCTTTGATAGTCATGTGATATTAAGAATCCAAGTCGGACCTGTTCAGCATGTAACTCTACCAGGCTGGTATTCATCACGCGAATATCGAAGATCTGAACCATGTTGATTTGATAGGAGTTCCTATCATGGTAGTCTTGGATCCATCCAAGATCCATCTGACGCTGGAGGGCCTCCTGTATGAAAGAGCATCCCTGTTTGTTTACCGAGCAAGTCAGACAAGAATTGTAATTGTGTCGCGGCAGATTATGATACTGGCTTTGCCTTGAGTGCATCGCCACCAAGTTGACATTCATTGCACGGCTATCGTGGTTCTGAATGACGTTAGAATTTGTGTAAACCATGTTAACTCCACAAACTCGGTGCTCTTGGATCCATCTGAGATCCATTTGTTCCTGTAGAGATGCTTGCACTACAGAACATCCCTGGTTGTCTTTAGAGCAGACATCACACTGATGATAGTTATGAGGTGGCACATGGCCATATCCACTCTGTCTACAATGCATCTTGACCAGATTGGTTTTCAACAAGAGTACATCTTGAATTTGATAGACATCGTTAGTCTCTCCTTCTATCAAATTGACTGCAGCCTTCTCGTGTTGAGGCAGCGAGTTCGTGAGAACATTAGGATTCGTATCCTTGAAGGATAAGACCCCGCTCCTAACACGTTTTTGAACGTCGGACTTGAAATTGAGACAAGTCCCGATGTTATGCCCTGGACCTCCTTGGTGGTAAGGGCAAGTTTGATCCACCTTAAACCAAAAAGGCGGATTTTCTGGTACTGTAAGAGGAGATTTAGTCTGAATGTGCCCCTTAGCTAGTAGTAATGGAAACAACTCTGCGTATGTTATGGGTATAGGATCAAATCCTGGTGGCCGTGTTGTACGGTTGTTGTTATATGGAGGACGAGCCTGCTGAAGAGGTTGTTGTGTCCTTTGCTGATCAGGTTGGCTCTGCGCAACCTGAGGTTGATACGTAGGAATAGACGCAGGGTTGATAGCAGGAGTCACAGCTGCTACCGGTTGATAACGTTGCCTTTGCTTTCTGAGAGAGATATTCTCAATATCTTGCTCTTTTTTCTTAAGGAGAGCACTACCGTATTTTTTAGTACCGCTCGTCGATCCAGTGTCTTTTACCAAACGTCCTTCTCGAACGGTTTCCTCAAGACGTACGCCCATGCCCACCATCTCGGTGAAATCACTGGGTGCACTGGCAACCATTCGATCATAGTAAAATGAGGTTAAGGTCTTTAAGAAGATCTTTGTCATCTCTTTTTCCTCAAGAGGTGGACAAATTTGAGCGGCAATTTCACGCCACCTTTGAGCATACTCCTTAAAGGTTTCCTTGTCCTTTTGAGACATCGATCTGAGTTGATCTCTGTCGGGTGCCATGTCCAAATTGTATTTGTATTGTTGGACGAAGGTAGTACCAAGATCTCTGAATGTACTGATCGTAGTACGGTTTAAACCCATGTACCATTTGAGTGCGGCACCGGTTAAACTATCCTGAAAGTAGTGAATCAGTAGGTCCTGATTCTCCGTCTGAACTGACATCCGTCGAGCGTACATCACCAGATGGATTTGAGGGCAAGAGTTACCCTTGTATTTTTCAAAGTCGGGCACTTGGAACTTGTGCGGGACTTTCACATTGGGGACCAAGCAGGGTCTGCGGCGTCCTTTCCAAATAAATCCTGACCGCGAATGGCTTGCAGCTCCTTCTGCATTTCCAGGGACTGTTCCTGGAATTCATCCATTCGGTCAAACATAGTTTCCTTCTTACCAGAAGGTATTGGCGGAATCTGTCCTTCCGGGACAGTGTGCACCACAGGGGGTGGTACCGTGACTACGGTAGCGAATCTTGGCGTTTCCCGAAGTTTGTAACCTTCAGGAGTCTTCAGTATGCCCCTGGCATCTTCGCTTTCTCGAAGTTTGTAACCTTCAGGCCCAGCGGCTTCTGTTGTGATTCCCTGATCTTCAGTGATCGGCGGAACATATCCTTCCGGGATATAGTTAACAGGCATGCCCCAAGGACGATCTTTCGGTATTTGATACCTAGGATCATACTTTTCCACTATGGGCGTCGAGGTGATCTCTGAGATAACAGTCCTTTGTAACTGAGCTTGTGCCATGGCTTACATGTCGTTACGAAGCTTTCTCATATCCTCTCTCAGAGCGTCGATCTCTTCTTTCAACTCTCTGTTTTCTTCCTCAAGATCATCCATCTTTTTCTGACGATTAGCCCGAGTATTGTACGAATGAGACAGTTTGACTCTAGAACCGAGACACAAACGTGAGATTCATAGGAAAGAAGAATACGTGATGTGAGAATGATGAATGCAATGATTATATTAATTGTTCTTAGGTTTAATCAAAATAAACTTCGACAATTAGATTGCAAATATCAAACAGTGGGGAAACCCCTTTTTATTGAATTCAAAGGATTACAGAAATGGAAATACAGTAGATTACAAGGTGCAGAAACAGAAACCTAAGCTAATGGGTCCCGAGTCCTCTCTGAAGAGAAATCGGGTGCTGATTCTGGCACTTTCCTTTTCTTTGACCAGGGCTCTTGGGCCGTTGTCGGGTTGTCATTCCTTTGCCAAATGAAAGGAGCGAGCACATTCCTTTGGTCATCTTGATTCTCTACAGCATGTTGTTCCAAAATTTCAATTAGAGCATCTTTCTCTTTCACTAATTGCTGTATTTTGATGCACTCTATGTCGAGGGTGCGGTACTTGTTCTTCCAAGTCCTTCTCTCCTTTTGAACTTTGTTGAGAGTAACCTGAAGCTTTTCAGTTTCCGTCATGAAGTACATGACAAAATCCCTCGGCGGAAGAATTTCGTAACGAGGATAAGGCATCTTCAGCTTGAGAGCTCTAGTTTGTACCCAATGGAGATAAGGCTCCACCGAGACACAGTCCGATTTTCCTAGAGAATCTCGTCCTTTCTTATGAACGTGTTTCCAAGCGTGCACTATTTCCATCTTTATTGCTCTGTCGTTTTCTCCTTCTTTGAAGAAAAGACCTTCCAGATGAACACCCCGTGGGACGTGTCTCATCGGGTATCCAAACTTATGAAGAACCAATACTGGATGGTAATTTATTCCTCCCTTAGTTCCTATAAGGGGTACGTTGGGGAAGTTTCCACAATGATCAATGATCCTGATTCTATCATAAATCCTATTACACCAATCTATGTCAGAGTTGGTGAGGGACATGATCTTCTGTGACCAACGTAAGGCACTCTTGCAATCCCAAAAAGCAGCAGACTTGGGCAAGTGGGAGATAAACCATTTGTAAAGCAAAGGTACACAGCATGTGATCTCCCCTCCACTGTACAAATTTCCCGAGTGTACAGAATGATACGCATCTGCGAGAAAAGTCGGCATAGGATTTCCAATGAGAAAAACCTTAATGGAGTTGATATCGACAAAGTTATTGATGTTGGGAAACAAAAATAACCCGTAGGTGAGCAAGATAAAGATGCTTTCAAAAGCAGTCACGTTTCCTATACTGGCAAAATACAGGGCTTTCTTTGTCAAGAACTGGGCTGGCAAACCTTGGATGCCACCCTTAGCGGTCATGTGAGTCCTGACCTCAGACTCATCCAAATGAATTGCTCTTGCAATGGTCTAATTCTTTGGAATTTCTTCCAGTCCAGAAAATGGAGCTTGATCAGTAATGTGTAGATCAATCAGATGAGAATACTCCTCCAGCGTTGGTGCTAACTGGTAATCCGGGAATGTGAGACAGTGATAAACCGGATCGTAGAACTGAATGAGCGCATCCATGATTCCCTCAATCACATGGACTCTTAATAGTGGTAGCAAACCTCCGTGCTTGGCTGTGAAAGCCTCCTGGTTAGTGATCATCCTCGCTAACCTTCTCAAATCTTCTAACTTTGGAACCTTGAAGGTATAACTATGAGTTCTCCTTCTACCGAAATCCATTAGTGCAATCCTTTTCTCTGATATTTGCAATCACAGTCTTAGTTTAATTTGAAAAACAGAGAGACTAGAAGAGAAATTTTTTGAATGTTTTAATGTTTTTTAAATGAATGCATGAATGCAGCACACAAAAACATAGAAAAAACATGGGGTCAAAGGGTCGTTGTCATGAAGTCAAGGCTCTACCCATCCCTAAAGGTTTATACTAAGGTGATTTTTGTACATGTACTCATTATCATCAGCTCCTCCCAGGAAAGCAAAACAACAAGCGGATCGCCAGCGAGTTGTAGAGCAATCTTAGAGTAAGTGCCATTCACCGAGAATAGATCGCCAGCCTCAAATGAGGGTAGTATCGCGTAACAACTATTCCCGATAGTTTTCGCACTACAAAAGGGTTTGGCTTCTCAGCTTCTCATACTTAACAATCGGCCCATTGTCTAGGTGAGAGAATGGGTTGCATTGGTCAGCCTCCACTGAGGTTGATGGTCGACCTCATCGCCATCACTTATCTTAAGTGTATACTCAATCTTTCCACATGCGGCATCACACGCATTCCCATTAGCAGAAAAATAAACACGTATAGCAATTAGGAAAAGCAGTATATATATTTGTCCTAAACATCCTAGACCTTTAAAGCTATGAATCCTAAGTTCCTGACAGAAAATGGGTTCCCCCGGCGGAAGCCCCAATCTGTGGTATTCACACAAGAGATGAAAAGAAAGAAGAAAAACAGAGACGGGCCCCACGGTGGGCTTCATTTTTCTGTAAAAAATGGGGACGACCGTGCCTAGATCTAACTTTGAAAGGCCCCATGGTGGGTGCCATTTTTCTGTAGCGAGCGATTTTGGACGCAGTTCTTAAGCGCTGGTCGCTCTCTGCGGTTGAGTTTTAACTACAGGTCGATTCATTTTTTATCCTATTGTGAGGTGAATAAGGAAGGGAAATAGATGTCTCCAATTAACCCTGCTTTGCATACTGAGTTTAAACAGCGGCCTGTTAGGTTACGAATGCTATCAATGTGGGGGGCCTTTGTACTGGTTATTTGTATTTTCGCCAATACGGTTTCCCTTCTCTTTCTAGGACTTTCTGGCAGGGAACAAGGATTAGGATGTTAGGACTGATGCTTTTGATAGATACATGAGAGAATGAGATTTTGGGTTTTTTGTTTAGTGTGCTCGCTAAGATTTTTCTTTCAATCTTATGCCTACGTATTCCCGTTTACTGAAACAGGGAAATCAGAGCGTTCGTAGTTCCTCCTATTCTATGGGAGGAAATGGTTGTTTTTGGTGTCTTGTTCAAAGCCCAACACGTGAAGCTAAAGGTGTTTGTATCTTGTTCAAAGCCCAAGATATGAAACTAAAAGGGTGTTGTCTTTAGAGAGAATTTGTCATCTCTAAAGGGGGTCTGTATGTCACAACTGTTGGGTGACTGACTGTAAAGGAGGATTACTTTAACCGAGATTTGTGAATCCGGCAATGGCATAATTTCATTTATAGGGGGTTTTAACCTGAAGGAGAAGACTTTAACTCAGTGTAGAGTAATGTCATCTTTCCTTAGGAATTTCTCATGCTAAAAGAGGGACAGTGGCATGGATGTAGATGATCCAAAGGCTTGCCGCTTACAGCAGTTAGATGGAGGGGAAGGAGTTGTTGATGTATATGTACTGTGAACGAGGCACAGCTTTGATGCTAAAAGGTTAATTGGATTAACCAGTGGTTTTCTTATATAAAGCCTAAGAGTAGGCTATTATGTGTCTCGTACAAAGCCCGAGAGAGAGGCTAAAAGGTTTTGACTCAACGAGGGAATCTTTTGGTATCTCGTATAATGCCCGAGATGGAGGCTATTTGACTCAACAAGTGAGTTTTTTGTATCTCGTACGAAGCCTGAGATGGAGGTTGTTGTTTGTTTGGCTCAATAAGAACCTTTTTGTATCTCGTATAAAGCCCGAGATGGAGGCGAAAGAGATGATGGACTCAACGAGGGAGTCTCTTATGTGTCTCGTACAAAGCCCGAGAGAGAGGCTAAATGTTGTTTGACTCCACTGGGGGAGAATCTTTGTACAAAGCCCAAGAGGGAGGCTAATTTTACTGGAGAATAATCTTTATACAAAGCCTAAGAGGAGGCTATGGTTACTGTTTTAGTTGAGTGACAAGCCCAGTATGCTGATTTAAAGAGAAAATCAGTTCTTATATGAGCAACACTATACTCATGGATTTGATTCAAGGATCCGGGTTATTCCTATTCTTTAAGGAAGCGGGAAATCCGAAGGGTATTGAAACTATCCGAGTCTACGGGTTTCCTTCCTATTTTGGGAAAAGGGGGTCACTTTAGAATGTCTTTGAGACTCAAGGAGATTAGACTGTCCGTGTCTAGAGTTTCATCTTTTGTACTATACTTTGAGAAACAGTAGTAGACTCTTTGAAAGGACTGTTCTATGGAGATGATTAGGTTTTGTTCCTATACCTCTAGGAGGTCGTCGGGACAATTTGTACGAAGCCCAAGAGGAGGCTGGAAACTTTTAAGAAGCCGATCGGTCCTTGTACGAAGTCCAAGAGGCGGCTATCATTCCCGGGGGAAGAGATCATTATACGAAGCCTAAGAGGAGGCTATGAATACTTCTAAGAAGCCGTAGGGTCCTTGTACTAAGCCCAAAAGGAGGCGGGGTTGCTTTTAGGAAGCCTGTGGGTCCTTGTACGATGCCCAAGAGGAGGCCGATTGCTTTTAAGAAGCTGATGGGTCCCCAAACTCTGAGAAATTCAAGGCAAGCTATTCACAAGGAATAGAACAAGTCAGGAAAGTTCGAGAATTTGGAAGAAACTCAAGAGATGCCATTCACGGAGAAAAGATCATCTCTGGGGAGTAGAGTTTCTTGACAAATGCTTTTAAGAAGCCTGTGGGTCCCCAAACCCCGAGAAGTTCAAGACATGCCATTCACCGAGAATAGATCAAGCCAGGAAAGTCCGAGAATTTGGAAGAAACTCAAGAGATGCCATTCACGGAGAAAAGATCATCTCTGGGGAATAGAGTTTCTTTGACAACTTCTACGAGTGACAGTCTATGAAAGGGTTCACCGAGAATGCTGCCTTTCATATCTCCATATTGTTTAACCCCAAGAGGAGGGAAGAATGTGTCTGGTAATCCTATGGGGATCTAGTTTAGACTATTTCTAAGAGTGATCAATGGGCTTAATACTAGACGTAGTTACCGGGGAAACTCTAAATATCTATACTATTATTACACAGTTGATATGAGTTTATGAAAGAAGACTTACAGCGAAACAGCCCCACAATACAGTTATATGTATATGAAAGCGGTAAATGAAAGCGTATAAACACTTACTCGGTTATAGAGCTTCCATGCTGTTTGGTTAGTTGTTCAACAAAGAAAGATTGAAAACAACAGTATATTCAAAATCAAAGGAGAAAGAGCTTTAAAAAAGAAAGATTTAGGGCTTACAACTCAAGGAGAGGCCCAGGGTTTTATCAGTGTGCGCACTGTTTGAATTTGTACATAGGGACTTATACAAGTGACTGAGGCCCAAAAAAGGTTTTCTGTACAAAGGGATGGGTCTTACACTCTCTTAAGAGGCCCAAAAAGTCTTAAAGAAAAAGAGTTGGGCTTATAACACGAGGGTAGGCCCAATTGATTTTTCCGTTTGAAATGGCGATCGCGCCGAGATTTTCTTTTAACGCAGAGGGACTTATACAATAATCAGGAGAATTAGGGAAAGTCAACTGTGTAGAGGAAAAAGTCAACTTCTGACTTTTTGAGGTCAAATTCATGTTCCTCATCTCAAATATGTCCATTGATGAAGATTTGATCAAGAAATATCAAGGGATTCACCAAAAATCAAGAGATGTGAAAAGTTTTCAAAAATAGAAACTAGGGTTTCCATTTATGGCAAGTTTTGGCAAGTTGAGTACCCATCTTTGAAGCATTCTTTTTCTGTGATCCAAGCTCCAAAATTAAGGTTTATGGAGGCCCTTCAAAAGTTGATATTCCAAGCTTCAAAACCATACCAAGTACATCTCCATTGGATCAAAATTGAGTGAGATATGGTGGTTTAAAGTTTGAGGTTTCTAAGGCAAAATGACCAGCCAGGCAAGTCATGGGCGAGCTAGCACGCCCTCAATTTCACAAACACTTGGTGTGCATGTTTTATCCAACTTCAAGGGAAAATATCTCATTGATAGAGGCATCAAATGGAAAATTGTTCAACATCACTTTTGTTCCTCTCCATGTCCTCTACAACTCTTGTGTTGAAAGTTTTTTCATCTGATCAACTCATGGAGAGATATAAGGAGCTAAAGTGGGGGACCTCATACTGAAAATTTCACACGCACATGGCTAGGTCATGACCAGGTCAAGATGACATGCAAACTCAGTCCAACCAAGCAGCTTTGAGGTCTTATTTAGGTCCCTTAGAGGACTCCACTCCATTCACTCTCAACACCAAAGTTGTTGTCCACATTGCCCTCTATCCAAAGAACTCAAGAGTGCACCAAATGGACACGTGATCCTCAAGTTATGGACACCTAAAGTGTTGGGTCCAAAGCTTAATTTTCATGGCATGATGTGATCAGATACGATCAGAACTTTCCTTTCTTGTATCATGGGTAACTTAGCACGCTTCAGGCCCAAAATATCAACCCTAATGCACCTCATTCATGCTATAAAAAGGAGAGGAAGTGAACCCTAAAGGAGGTTGGTGACATTTGAGAAAAAACAAGCTTCGGCCACTGAATCTTTCTGAGCAAGCAGCAAGGGTTTCGTTACCTCTATTTGGCCAGCTAGAGTCATCAAAGATCAAGGATTCCACAAGCTTTCTTTTCCTTGGATCACAAGCATCAACAAACCGCAGGTATAACTCTTAACTCCAATGCATTATCTGGTTGTTTTTTATGAGTTTTTGCCTGTTTTAGAGTCCACTAGGGACCTGGTTTGATCTGGGTAGTAATAGACACCATAAGTGTGGAGTTCCAAAATTCTAGGGTAAACTTCATCCGTTCGAATCTCTGTATGTGTTGGGTATTTTTGAATTTGGGGATCACATTCTTAATCTTCGTGGAGAGAGGAAGAGAATGGTATAAATTTTATGCACTTCTGGGCACCTGAAAAATTTCCCACAGTGGAGACTCGCCGGAGAAGACGACCGGAGTCTTCTCCGACCACCTGAATCTGCGCCCTTGCCTGAACCCTAATTTATTTCCCAGAACATGTCATGGCCATGCGATCTGTTTTAATCCAATGATCATGGTTGTGACAACGCATTAATGAGAGAGGGTGGGGGTCACGTGTTTCTTTTTTTATTTTTTGATTTATTTAATGATTGTGTGGATGTGAAGCATCATAGGATAGTGTGTGCTTGCATTGTGATCTTTTAATTTCTTTTGTATGTGCATTTAGTCATGATACTTGCATTTTTATTATTTTTGTTTGGCAAGTTATAAATTGAATTTTCGCATGATCATTTATCCATGTTGACATGATACATTGAGGCATTCCATGCATTTTTTATAGATTTTTTAGGGCATTTCTTGTTGGCTTTTGAGTGCCATCTTTGAACAACTTGTTCGTGTGACTTGCATGAAATGTTGAGGCATCTTTGATCATGTTTGGTGATGGATTTTTACACACTCTATTGGCACATGTGTATACACTGGTTGCACTTCATATGACTTGCATCTTTCATTTTTCTCAAACTTTTGATATCACTTTTGATTCATGTTTTACATGTGTGTTTGTTAGTGAACTTGTGCTAGGGTTTTAATATGTTTTGAACTTGTTTCCTTGTGATGTTTGTTGAGATGTGTTGACATCATTTGCTAGGCATCTTATAGGTCATTCTCATCCATGTTGATTGACTTCTAATATCATCTTGCATTCCCTAATTTTCTCATCCTTCTAACATGTTTTTTGGATCCATCTTAAATGCATGTGAACTTGCATGAACTAGTTTGTTCTTTTTCTTCTATGTGTTTGCATACATGATTCACATGCCATCTCCATGATCATTCTTGCATCTTAAATATCATATCACATGTCATTTGCTTCTGGGTTTAGTGCTTGCATATGCATTGTTGCATGATCCATTTGTTTTTATTTCTCATAGTTAACACATAGCTTGCTTTTGCATTATCTGTTGGTGCATGTTTTAATTTAGGTGGACCTTTGTCTAGTACCCTAGCTTTAGTATGGTACATTGACATGTGCCTATTACCCTAGGAGGTTCCTTAGCTCTTAGGACCTTTCCCTTTTGGTTTGAGTTTGGTGTGTTTCTTAGTTTGCCATCTCAAGGCAAACTAGCTTGGTTGATTTATTTTTTTAATGCTTATATTCAGTATTTGTGTTGTACTAATCTTTTGTGCAGGGGCAGAGGTAAGACACTTGAGTGTGTGGATAGTCATCCATGTTCACACTCACTCTTTCTTTCTCTCATCTCTCCTTTTCTTTAGACTTAGGTTGTTCTCAAACCTCCCCTTAGGATCATCTTTGCATGATAACACTAGGATGGAATTCCCGTAGTTTTTCTTTTCTTTTGAGTCTCTCTTCTTATCTCATAACACTTCTAAGATACTTAATAAGGTCAACTTTCCTTGCACACAAGCCTTAAGCATAGGAAGTGAAGATTGAGGGGTCTCCCTTCATTCTTCTAGAGTGTTGAGCATACGTCCCATTGGGGGCGACCATGCAATGCATTCGTTCCCGCGTCATAGACTTTGGTGCAATGTAAGTTATGAACTAATTCAACTCACTTCTGTCTTAAAAAATATAAAACAAATTTCAAATCATTTTTGTCCTTCGGGATTGTCAAACTTAAGGCTATTTTCAAAAAGGGCACGTTACTTTCCGTTTTGTTGTAAACAGGCATCGACCCTAACTGCCGGACGCGAACTTAACGTCGCTCATAAAAAACACAAAAGACCTTGGTCCGAACTACGTTGACTCTGAATTTCCCATTGTACAAAGGGAGTACGTAGGCCTAGGACGACAATGTCCTACCGAGTCTGTCTTTGTTTTCCCCTCCCCCATTTTAGTACAGCCATAGATTTTAGGATAACTCACCCTTAGACTAGACAACAAGCGTGGATCCCATCGGGTACGATGGACGTGTGGGGATGCTAGTACCTTCCCCTCGCGTAATCGACTCCCGAACCCAGTTTATGGTTGCGATGACCATCCCTTTCCCTCCTCCTCAGGTTTACGCGGTGTTTCCTTTCCCCCTCTTGGGATAAATATACATTGCTGGCGACTCTGTTTTCCGTACCACGTTCGCATTTTTACCTGGATGAAAATCCCGGGAGCGACAGCTGGGGACTTCTGGTTCCCTAAGCGAGTCTATCCTAGCGCTTGTTTGTTTCTGTTCTCTTTGGGTGTTTATTGTTTTGCTTTATTTGTTGTATTTTATTTTTACCGCATTTACTGCATTGCATGTTATTATTATCTACTGCGCTGCACTATTTTTCTGTTTGGCGGTTGGGATTTCTGAGAGACAAGCCCAATACCCAGGCTTGAGCATACACTTAGGATTAGCGTGGAAAGTAGTGTGACTTGTGTGGCATTTGGCCATATGTAGTATACATGAAAACTCCACATCTGGACGAGGTTTTCTTTGGTAATTTTCTATCCTGCGCATTGGTGCAGACGATGGAATATAACCTGGAAAACTGTCGACTCTGGCGACCATTCCCGAGGACTCAGTAACAGCACTCCTCCCGAGATGTGATAATGGCAGACCAGAAATGGCAAACCCATTACACTTGTTGATCCGAGGACCCAATGCTGGGAACTTGCTATAGGATGACCTTTTTGAAAGAGAATCAGTGGAGGCGCTCCTCGATTGGCGATAGTACTGTACCCCGAGGGATGAATGTACTATTGTTTCTAGACCTCATTGCCAGAAGCTGAGGATCTTTCATTTTCTAGTACCCACATGTGAGAGGGGCAGGGTGTTTACAGGTTTGCAGGTAACCTTAACCTTCAACACGCCCGATTTTCTGGTCAGCAGATTTATCAGTGTGGTATTATGGTTATTATGGTATTCTGGGTATTTGGGCAGATCCTTGAGACTATTCAGTTTGTTCAGCGCATCGGTTGTCCAGACTGTGTGGCATCCTTGATCCCATGTGTGCATTTGCATCATCATTTCGCATTTTAACATGTTTATTCATTAGCAGGGTTGCATCTTAACCTTGATTCCGGTTTCTGAAGACTATTGAGAATGAGTACTGAGAAGAAAAAGAACATCATAGTGTACAAGTTCCCACCACTTATTCTGGATCCTGTTCACAAGATTGTGGCTATGGCAGAATCTGGGGTATTGGCAGACTTTATGGGAGAATATGGAAGAATTCTGAATTTTTCCCGCAACTTCACTGAATACGAGTATAGGGCTTTGCACACTCTGGTGCAATTCTGTGACCCTCACCTGCGATGTTTTCTATTCACTGATTATCTTTTGGCTCCGACATTGGAGGAGTTTGCTCTCATTCTGGATGTTTCTATCAAAGAAGAGACTCTTTTCTATCCTTCTAAAGAACTTCCTGATTTGGAAAAGGGTCTCCGAGGCTTTGCATTTGGATCTATCTTTGTTGGAAAACAACGTTGCTAGTAAGGGAGGGTGTAAAGGCTTTCACGTGAAATTTTTGGTAGAACAGGCTGCTGTGCATGCTAAGGCTAGATGTTGGTCGGTTTTCAACACCATCTTGGCTATGTGTGTCTATGGAACGGTGTTGTTCCCAAATGTGAAGGATTTTGTGGACATGCACGCTATCCGGATATTTACCATGAAGAATCTGGTACCTACTTTGCTTGGAGATCTGTACCACTCAGTGCATTATAAGAACGAGAAGAGGAGAGGAGGACCCCTTAATTGTTGTGCGCTAGTCTTTTACAAATGGTTTGCTGATCGTCTTCCCAAATCTGGGGCATTTGTAGATACTCAAGGAACATTGGATTGGTCCAAAAGATTAATGGGCTTGAGGGCAGATAATCTAGTTTGGGTTAACCGTGACTTGTTGGGCCAAGATATCATGATCAGTTGTGGAGGTCTCCCAAATGTGCCTCTAATAGGAAGGAAAGGGGGAATTAACTACAATCTTATTCTTGCTATTAGGCAATTCGGGTATGCCTTGAAAGAGCCACCAAAAGACGAGGATGTCCAAGAATCTATATATCTGAGTGGGGAAATCAATCCAGAACTGTTAAAAGAAGCTACAAGTACTTGGGAAGATCATCATAAGAAGGGGAAGACTTCTTTTGGGAAGAGCAACAACAGAACATTTCCTGCGTACGAGGATTGGATTCAGAAAAGGGTAGAGAAGGAACTTTTGCCATTCTCCAAAGAACCACCATCTTACCCCTTGCTGATTGAGCCTCCTACCACAGTTGAGATAGAGAAGTTTAATAAGTTGTGGGCTGAAAAGGAAATGCTGCGATAAGAGAACGTTGAGCTACAAAGAGAGATTTACCAGTTGAAACATGAGCGGGGTGAAGTTGTTCATGTCGCCAAGTTGAAGACAGAGCTTCTCGCTAGGAAAGAAAAGGAGCTAGCTGACGAGGTCACAACCAGACAAAGGGTAAGGCAAGCTCTAGAGGGTATCAGCAAGGTTCTCAAGTCTAAGAAAGAGGAATTGGCCAAGGCTTTGTTAAAAATTCACAAGTTCAATGCTCACCGAGACACTGGAATGGCTGATAATAAGCGAAAGGAAGATGATTATCTAGCTCAGATTGATCAATTGAAGTTGAAGCTCAAGAAAAAAGATGCGGAGATTCTATCAGGGGTATTCCAGAGACGAGCAGTCAAAGATCGACTCAATGAAGCCATAGCCTCCATAGAGGAGCTGAAGATCCAAGCTGAAGTGAAGAGACCTAGAAGTGAGGGCCCTAGCATGGATGTGTTTTTGGAGAAGACGCTTGGGAGTTGCATTGCCGATACTTGAAAGGGATCATGCATAGGAGAGATGTTCTCATTCAAGAGCTAATTCAGAGACCGAAGCATCCCGACACCAAAAAGTTGTTCAAGGAGATTCAGGAATGGAGCAAAGAGCATAATGGATGGGGGATTGGCACTTGTGGACTTTGATGACATGTCGTAGTTTTCTCTTTCTCTTTTATTGTATTTGGATCACCACCAGGCTTATTGGCTGGGATCTATGATTATTGTGTTCAGACTTATTATCTTGGGTTGTGATTGTTGACAATTGGTTATCCTCTGGTTTTCTTAATACATGAGCAGAAGTCCCGTTCTATTTTGTTGTTAAACTGGAATCAAGGAGTGGATCACCCTGCGAATATTCAAACATGTTCATTTGCATTTGCATATTCATAATCATTGTGCATAACAGGTGTTTATCTCTGGTGTTCTAATTTTGTTCTCAACCGCAGTACAGGATTGTAGATCAACACATTCACCGGTATTCTACCAGACAAAATCAGAAGAAAATCATGGATCAACTACAAGCTGAGATGACTGAGATGCGGACTCGCATGACTCAATTCATGGATTTAATGCAAGGTGTGGCTCAAGGCCAAGAGCAATTAAGGACTCTTATTCAGCCGCTGATTGCGAGAATTGATGAAAACAGTGTCCTTCATGGAGGGGTTCATACTGGTGTTACTGGTAATAATGTTCAAAATGACCCTTCGGGCGGAGGTATTCCTGTTTCTGGTATTATGATCCCTCTGGGCGGAGGAGAAAATGTTGTGGTTCCCTCTTTAGTGGGAGGAGGTAACAGTGTCTGCGCAATTCATGGCCGTCAGTATGATGATCTTCAGGAGGATGCATTCTCTATGCCAGGTGGGGATGCTGGTCCCCAGATTGACAACGATCAGAGATTCAGGATGATTGAGGAGCAATTGAAAGAGGTTGTGAATCAGAATTCCTGGGGCATGGATCTGGAGGATTTGGGGCTGGTTCCCGGTGTCAGGATTCCTCACAAGTTCCAGGTGCCTACCTTCGAGAAGTACAATGGTGTTACCTGTCCCAAGATTCATGTTTGGGCTTATGTAAGAAAAGTGGTTGCATACTCTGACGACGAAAAGTTATTAATGCATTTCTTCCAAGATAGCCTGTCTGGGGCATCTCTAGAGTGGTACATGCAGTTAGAGAGATGTCATGTTCGTAACTGACGGGAACTGGTGGAGGCCTTTGTCAAGCACTACCAGTATAACACTGATATGGCTCCAAACAGAACACAGCTGCAGAGTATGTCACAGAAGAACAATGAGAGCTTCAAGGAATACGCCCAGAGGTGGCGGGAATTGGCAGCGAGGGTTCAGCCTCCCATGTTGGAGCGAGAAATGATAAGTATGTTTATGGCCACCTTGCAGGGTCATTACTATGAAAAGCTGGTACCGTGCATGACTGGAAAGTTTGCTGATTTGATCTTAGTAGGAGAGATGGTGGAAAGCGGAATTAAGGCGGGAAAAATATCAGGCAGTGATGGGTCCTTATCTAGAGGAGGTAAAAAGCCATATGCTAGTGGTTACAAGAAGAATGAGGGAGATACAAACTCTGTGTTGTCGTACTGTGGTAGAGAAGGACCTCGTCAGAACTTCAATCAGCAGGTGGCTTCTGTAACTATCCCAGTAGCACCTCAGCAGCCAGCAGCACCGTAGCAACAAAATCAAGCTCCTCGCAGACCGCATCCTACGCCTAGGCGGGATAGGCATTTTGACACCCCACCTCTTCCTTACTCTCAATTATTTCAGCACTTGTTACAGTTACAATTAATTCAGAAGAGGACATTGGCTCCACCCACTGGCAATCCACCTCCCGGGTATGACGCCAACGCCCACTGTGAATTTCATTCTAGGCCACCCGGACATCATATTGAGAACTGTAAAGCTTTTAAGCATCAAGTCCAAGATTTGGTGGACTCAAAAGCCATCAATGATGCTCCAAATATGAATCAGAACCCGATGTCGAATCACGGTGGGCCAAGGGTTAATGCTATTATTAAAGACAGTGAAGACTTGAATTTGATTTCAGACGTGAACGAGGTATAAGCTCCTTTGGGTGTGGTGAAGGAAAGACTGTTGAAGGGAGGGGTATTTCCTGGTTGTGATGAAGGTTGTGCAGGGTGTGTGTCACAACCAGACGGTTGTGATTTACTAAAAGCAGGTGTCCAGAGAATGATCAATGAAGGGATATCACAGTTCGACAGGGGCTGTAAGCAGAGGAAAATTACTGACAGAAGGATTGATGTTGCCACAATAACAATTCCATTCAAGACAATAACCATATCAGCGCCGGTCATTATCACTGTTCCTGGGCCAGTCCCGTATGAGAGTACCAGGGCCATCCCGTGGAACTATGGGGTTGAGGTGTTTGTTGATGGCAAGAAGCAGGAGTTGGTAAGAACATTAGCTGTGAGTGCAGGGGTTGAAAATCTTGTTGAAGCAGGGGCTATCACTAGAAGTGGTAGAGTCTTTATTCCGTCTGAGGATCGAGGTGGCAGTTCGAAGTAAGACAAAGGGAAACAGGTGATGGATGAGTCTGTACAGAGACAGGAAGCGAATAATTCTATGACAAAGCAACTTGGGGATACTTTCTCAGAAGATGTAGAAAAGTTTATGAGATTGATCAGGAAAAGCGATTACAAGATTGTTGATCAACTTCACCAAACTCCATCGAAGATTTCCATCCTATCTTTACTGTTGTGCTCTGAGGCACACCGAAATGCATTGCTGAAGGTTTTGAATATGGCCTATGTACCGCAGGAAATATCTGTCAATCAGTTAGAAGGGGTTGTGGCTCATGTGAATACTGGTAATGGTTTGGGTTTTACCGATTTAGATCTGACTCCGGCTGGGAGGAATCACAACAACGCTCTGCATATTTCAGTGGAATATCGTGGTTCCTTAATGTCGCATGTGTTAGTTGACACTGGGTCGTCTTTGAATGTGTTGCCGAAGAAGGCTTTGATGAAGTTAGATACTCGTGGGTTGATTTATACGCCGAGTGACTTGGTGGTACGCGCTTTTGATGGTTCCAAGAGGTCAGTTTTTGGAGAGTTAGTTCTGCCGATCAAGGTGGGTCCTGAGATTTTTGACACCACCTTTTACATAATGGATATTCAGCCTGCTTATAGTTGTTTGTTGGGTCGCCCTTGGATCCATAGCGCTGGGGCAGTAACATCTACGCTGCATCAGAAGTTGAAATATATGGTGGATGGCCATGTTGTGACAGTTTGTGGTGAGGAAGAAATCATGGCCAGTCACCTATTGACCTTCAAGTATGTAGAGGTAGATGGTGAAGTAAAGGAAACTTTGTGCCAAGCCTTCAAAGCTGTGAAAATTCCCGAAGAGCCCCTAAAGGTAGCCAGACAGCCTGAGGTGGTTGTCCAACCCGAAGTTGTCAGACAGCCAGAGGTTTCGATGTCCTCTTTCAAGGAGGCGCGCGCTGTAGTTGAAGCTGGTGGTTCTCAGAGGTGGGGCCAAGTCATTGATGTTCAAAGGAAGCAGGATACCCATGGACTGGGGTACAAGCCACCTCGACGAGCTCAAGAGCCTCCCAAGTATGCTGGCCCGATTCGGTTCACAAGTGCTGGGGTTTTCTTTAATCAGGTTAATGCTATTGAGGATGAAGGAGATAGTGACTGTGACATGGATGAATGGATCCGTCCCTGCACCCTTGGTCAGAGTTTAGGCAACTGGTCTTCCGAGAAAGTCATCCAAGTGACTCGCCAGGAGTAATTTGCTTTTGTTTTCTGTTATGTTAAATCCTACGTTCTGCCCAAGACGTAGTGATATTTATTTATAGGGCTTTGATGTTTTATTTGCTACTTTTATCATCAATAAAGGACGTTTTTCATTCAAATATGTTGATCCCTATTTTTCTGTTTTTACTTTTTGCATTAACCCACATCAAAATGGCAATGTGTTTTCTTGTTTGTTGCACTCATAATAAACATAAAACATCCATCATGCAGGTTTCTTTGTTCAGATTCCACCCATCATGACTTAGCTATGGCTCGATATGATTTCGACAATCCCATCTATCAGGCCGAAGAAGAGACTGACGAAGACTGTGACTTACCAGAAGAATTAGCTAGGCTGCTGAAACAGGAGGAAAGGGTTATTCTACATTATCAGGAGGAAGTTGAGACTGTTAATCTGGGAACCGAGGATGTTAAGCGAGAAGTAAGGGTTGGGGCTGCTTTGGAAGACACTGTTAAGGGAAGATTGATTGAGTTGCTTCGAGAGTATGTGGATATCTTCGCCTGGTCTTACCAAGACATGCCCGGGCTTGACACTGACATTGTTGCACACCGGTTGCCGCTTAAAGAGGGTTGTACTCCAGTCAAGTAGAAACTGAGAAGGACGAAACCAGATATGGCTGTCAAGATCAAGGAAAAGGTTCAGAAACAGTTGGACGCCGGATTTCTCGCTGTGACAAATTATCCTCCGTGGGTTGCTAATATTGTACCTGTACCTAAGAAGGATGGGAAGGTCAGGATGTGTGTTGATTACCGATATTTGAATAGAGCGAGCCCGAAGGATTATTTCCCGCTCCCCCACATCGACGTGTTAGTGGACAACACTGCTCAATATTCTGTATTTTCCTTCATGGATGGCTTCTCTGGGTATAACCAAATCAAGATGGCCCCAGAGGACATGGAGAAGACGACGTTCATAACACCGTGGGGGAACATTTTGCTACAAGGTAATGCCCTTTGGGTTGAAGAATGCTGGAATAACCTATCAGCGGGCAATGGTGACTCTCTTTCATGATATGATTCACAAGGAGATTGAAGTCTATGTTGATGACATGATTGCGAAGTCACAGACAGAGGAAGAACACATGGTGAACCTTCAGAAGCTGTTTAAAAGGTTGAGGAAGTTCAGACTGAGATTGAATCCGAACAAGTGCACTTTCGGTGTGAGGTCTGGTAAATTGCTGGGGTTCATTGTTAGTGAAAGAGGTATCGAGGTTGATCCTGCAAAAATAAGAGCCATACAAGAGATGCCTGAGCCAAGAACAGAGAAAGAGGTTCGTGGTTTCTTGGGGAGGTTGAATTACATTGCTAGGTTCATCTCTCATCTTACAGCCACGTGTGAACCAATTTTCAAGTTGTTAAGAAAAGATCAGGAGGTCAGGTGGAACGAAAATTGTTAAGAGGCGTTTGAAAAAATAAAGGAGTATTTGCAGGAACCTCCAGTCCTTATCCCACCCGTGCCTGGGAGACCGTTAATTATATATCTTACAGTTCTTGAGAACTCGATGGGATGTGTGCTCGGTCATCATGATGAGATAGGTAGGAAAGAGCACGCCATTTACTACCTGAGTAAGAAGTTCACTGATTGTGAATCAAGATACTCTATGTTATGCACTCGCTTGGGCAGCTAAGCGTCTGAGGTAGTACATGTTAAACCACACAACCTTGTTGATTTCGAAGATGGATCCGATTAAATACGTGTTTGAAAAGCAAGCACTTTCTGGAAGGATAGCCCGTTGGCAGATGGTTTTGACATAATACGATATTCAATATGTTTCCCAGAAGGCCATTAAGGGAAGTATTCTGTCAGAATATCTTGCTGAACAGCCGATCGAGGATTATCAGCCAATGAAGTTTGAATTTCCAGACGAGCATGTTATGTTTCTGAAGATGAAAGATTGTGAAGAGCCTCTGCCTGACGAAGGACCTGAGATTGGGTCTCAATGGAAGCTAATTTTTTATGGAACTGTCAACTCATATGGTAATGGAATTGGGGCAATCATTACGACCCCAAAGGGTTCTCATATACCCTTCACTGCCCGGTTAGCGTTCGTGTGCACCAACAACGAGGCGGAGTATAAAGCATGCATCATGGGGTTAGAAGAAGCGATTGATTTGAGAATTAAGAACCTCGATGTTTATGGTGATTCCGCGTTGGTAGTTAATCAGATTATATGAGAATGGGAAACTCGTCAGGCGAATTTGGTGCCTTATAACAACTATGCCAGAAGGTTGTTACCTTTCTTTGACAGGGTGGATTTTCATCATGTGCCCCGAGATGAGAATCAGACTGCTGATGCGTTGGTGACATTGGCATCCATGAATAAGGTGAACCGTTGGAACGAAACTCCATCGATCAGAATCATGTGTCTGGATAGACCAGCTTTTGTGTTTACAATTGAAGATGTGTCAGCTGGCAAACCTTGGTATCATGATATTAAGGTTTTTCTGAAGAGTCAGGAGTATCCAGAGGGTGCATCCACCAAAGATAAGAAGACTCTGAGAAGGTTGGAAGGAAATTTATTTCTGAACAAGGACGATGTGTTATACAAGAGAAACTTTGACATGGTCTTGCTACGTTGTGTTGATGAGCACGAGGCAGGCTTGTTGATGGAGGAAGTTCACGAGGGTTCTTTCGGTACTCATTCCAGTGGACACGCCATGGCTAGAAAATTATTGAGGGCAGGATATTACTGGATGACTATGGAGTCTGATTGTTTCAAGTACGCCCAAAAGTGCCATAAATGCCAGATTTATGCAGATAAGATGCATGTACCGCCTACACCTCTAAACTTGTTGTCATCTCCTTGGCCTTTTGCAATTTGGGGCATAGATATGATTGGAAAGATTGAGCCCACTGCTTCCAATGGGCATCGTTTCATTTTGGTTGCCATTGACTATTTCACAAAGTGGGTGGAAGCAGCCTCGTACGCCAACGTCACCAAGCAAGTGGTAGCCCGATTCATAAAGAAGGACATCATCTATCGTTATGGGGTCCTAGAGAGAATCATTTCCGATAATGGCTCGAATTTGAATAATAAGATGATGAAGGAACTATGTCAGAATTTTAAGATCGAACATCATAATTCCTCTCCATATTGTCCGAAGATGAATGGTGCTGTTGAGGCAGCGAATAAGAATATCAAGAAGATTGTGCAGAAGATGGTGGTAACATATAAAGACTGGCATGAGATGCTACCATATGCCCTACATGGTTATCGTACTTCGGTACGTACGTCAACTGGGGCAACCCCTTTCTCATTGGTATATGGTATGGAAGCAGTTCTACCATTAGAGGTCGGGATTCCTTCTTTGAGAATTCTGGCAGACGTGAAGCTTGATGAAGCTGAGTGGGTGCGTTCCAGACTAGATCAGCTGAACCTTATTGAAGAGAAGAGATTGACAGCCATTGCACATGGTCAGTTGTATCAGAGTAGGATGAAGAAAGCTTTCGACCAGAAAGTGCGTCCTCGGAGTTTTCAGACAGGTGAATTGGTTTTGAAAAAGATCCTTCCTCCTTAAACAGATCACAGGGGCAAGTGGACTCCAAACTACGAAGGGCCATATGTAGTAAGACAGGTTTCCTCTGGTGGAGCCTTCTTACTCTCAACTATGGATGGCGAAGATTTTACGTCCCCTGTGAACGCAGACGTAGTCAAAAAATACTTCGCATAAAAGAGACCCGCTGGACACAAAAAGAAAGTCCAAGCAAAAAAGGGGCATCCTGGCGAACCATAAAAAGAAAAGGTTCGGGAAAAAATTAGGGATAAAAAGAAAAGAATAAACCTGCAAGGTTGAAAACTAGAAAAGGCAACTTTGGCAAAAATGGGTATCCCGATGGATTGAAAACCCGAAAAGGGCGATCCCGACAAAAGTTAGGGATTTGAAAGCGAAAGGCTATGGTCTGCGTTCGATCTGTGAGCACTTTCGATACCTGGGAATTCTGAAAGGAAGGAATCAGTACAGTTAGTCTCTTCAAAGGTCAAGATATTTGTGGATAAGAAGGACATATGGGTCATAGCTGAGTCGAATCATGGTGGATATCTGTTCCCACATTGCCGACATGTGTATTTTCTTTTTGCTTTTGCGCAATTACCTCTTTTCAGGAATTGCTTCTATTTGTAAATGCCTATTTACAGGCCACTTCTCTCAATAAAATTTTCATTTCACTCAAAGAGCTTTCCATTTTTTATCTTTACTGTTTTGTTTGCGAAAATGTCTGATATTTTGATAAACATTGCATATAAAACATTAAGCTTTGCAGAGCATAGTGGAAAACCATCGAATTTGTTTAGGCATTATATATGGTGGATGGTAACTGAGATAGTCATGTTGTGGCGTATTCTGTTTGTTGCTATCTGATTTGCAAGGCAACAGGATTGTACTTCCCCAATAGAGTTGCTCTCCCCAGTATTGAAATTGTACCTTCCTCGGTAGAGCAGGCTCTCCCCAACAAGGGCATGGAGGATTGTTGTCTCCGGCCAGAATCGTGGTCGTTTTATTACTCCTTAGTAAGCAGTTAGTAGCAGGGCACTCCAAGGAGGATGTTGTGGTGTCCCTAGCAGGAGACTTGGGGAAAATTTTCTCTGGACCAAGACGTTGTTTCCCCACAGAATTAGGGTGTCCACTTTCCCAATCCAGTCAGGAAGTGTACTTTCACCGATAACGTTATGCTCTAATCCCCAACAAGGCGAGGGTAAAGTCATTCTCCCCATCAGCAGGTTAAGTTCGACAATATCCCCAAGCAGGATGGTATTATGGACTGTTTTCCCCGAGCAGAGTCTGGTAGCAATCTGCGCCGCTGTTTGTGCAGCGGTGGTTGGCATCCCCAGCAGGTTCTAAGCCCAATTGTTATTGGCAATTTTCAGTAACAGACTTCTGGTTCCGTTATTGGCACTCATTCTTAATTCCCCCAGCAGAGGAGAAACCTTAGGTTTTGGATGTTACCTTCAGTAAAGGACATGTGTAATCCCCGGTAGAGTGGATATTCTTTTGGATTTCATCCCCAGCAGAAGTTGTTGATCAAAAGAGTCGGTCAGTGTGATCCTTCTCAGCAGAGTTCTTGGATTCAGAGGACAAATTATTTTGTCATCCCCCAGCGGAATTGGTCTCTTCTCTTCAGCATTTATTTTGCTGGAGAGACCCTTTTGCATATCATGAGCATTTGCATTGCATCCTCAAGCGCGTAGCATTTCCATTTCGTATGGAGCATTACGCCAAAAAATTTCAAACATATGTATTCGAAGCATAAGCCAGGTTTGATGCTTTCTTTGCCAGTTCTCTTTCTCAGCAGAGATGGCATAACTCAGGAGATTTTGGTTTATCCTCGGTGAGATCGTCGAGGGACATGTTCCTCCTACCTGTGCTCCTCGGCAGAGTCTTTTATTTAGACTTCTCCTTTCCTCAGCGGAGTCATCTTATCTGTGGTTTGTAAGTCCGTTGATTTCACCTCTCACCCTTTTGGTTCACGACTGTATCTTTGCTAGGAGCTTGCCTTTGGTTGGTCATTCTCTTTTGTGAAATCCAGTTCTCGCCTGGTAGTCAGTTCTCGCCTGACATATTTTGTTTTCCAGTTTCTCTTTCTCAGCAGAGGGCATAAATCCGAAGATTTTGTTTCACATTATCCCCAGCGAAGTCCACGTTCTGTCGATCTTCCTTTGTGTGTATGGTTGAGGCCATACTTGTATTATTTCTGTGGGTAGAACAGTTGCGGTCGATCTTCCTTTGTGAGTACGGTTGAGGTCCTACTTGTATTATGTTGTGGGTAGAGTGGTTGCGGTCAGTCTTCCTTTGTGAGTATGGTTGAGGTCGTACTTGTATTATTTCTGTGGGTAGAACGGTTGCGGTCGGTCTTCCTTTGTGAGTACGGTTGAGGTCGTGCTCGTATTATTTTTATGGGTAGAATGGTTGCGGTCAGTCTTCCTTTATGAGTACGGTTGAGGTCGTATTCGTATTATTTTGTGGGTAGAGTGGTTGCGGTCAGTCTTCCTTTATGAGTACGGTTGAGGTCGTTTCGTATTATTTTGTGGGTAGAGTGGTTGCAGATAGTCTTCCTTTGTGAGTATGGTTGAGGTCGTACTCGTACTATTTTTGTGGGTAGAACGGTTGCGGTCGGTCTTCCTTTGTGGGTATAGTTGAGGTCGTACTCGTTTTATTTTTGTGGTTAGAATGGTTGCAGAGTCTTCCTTTGTGAGTGCGGTTGAGGTCGTGCTCATTTTATTTTGTTGGTTAGAACGGTTGCGGTTGGTCTTCCTTTGTGAGTATGGTGGAGGTCGTACTCGTATTATTTTTGTGGGTAGAACGGTTGTGGTCGCTCTTCCTTCGTGAGTGCGGTTGAGGTCGTACTCGTTATTTTTTCAGCACGTTCTATTTCGTTGTCCCCGTCATTTGCAAATTTCAGGGTTCTTTCGGTATTCAATCCCCGTGTATCCTGGAATGTCTGAAAGCCGTCGCTATCATACCTTCAAGACTAAGTTGATTGAATAGGGGCAGCTGTAGCACCCCAAATTTTGCCCTCTTACTTTTAGCACTAACTGGCTTATGTTTAATTTCATTTTTGCATTATCATGTGTGCATATCATTGGTTCTTAGCATGGGGTCAAGGTGTCTGAGGATGTTCAAGAGGAGAGGATGTTCTCCAAGAGATCAAGAGGAGAGATGGGTATTGATGCCACCATTATTTGAGTCACAAAGGGGCCTTGGGCCTCAGGAGATCCTAATTGGTCCATCACATCATCAGGAGATCACAATTGGCAAGAGATCTCAAGTGAATCACTCTCTCCTAACCAGTGCAGAAATTAGGGTTTTGAGATTCTTGAGTTTATTGCTCCAATGGGCAAGCTCTTTGAGTTTTTATCATCACCAAATGGCACATCTCATCATTGTTAGAGAGGATACACATTATACTCATAGGAATTTGGATTTGGAGGATGAGTTGATTCCTCCTAGACTGAGGGTACCAAAATTAGGGTTTGCTATAAAATCAGTTTATTTCTGATTTTTTGGACAAGACTTGATTCTATGGTATTCCTTGGGTCCCCAAGTGTCAAATAATGGAAAATTGTCCATCAATTTGGTTCATAAGGGTTTCAATTGATCAAAAGACTGCAAATCAGGAGAATTGGGGAAAAGTCAACTATGCAGAGGAAAAAGTCAACTCCTGACTTTTTGAGGTCAAATTCATGTTCCTCATCTCAAATATGTCCATTGATGAAGATTTTATCAAGAAATATCAAGGGATTCACCAAAAATCAAGAGATGTGAAAAGTTTCCAAAAATAGAAACTAGGGTTTCCATTTATGGCAAGTTTTGGCAAGTTGAGTACCCATCTTTGGAGCATTCTTTTTCTATGATCCAAGCTCCAAACTTAAGGGTTATGGAGGCCTTTCAAAAGTTGATATTCCAAGCTTCAAAACCATACCAAGAACATCTCCATTGGATCAAAATTGAGTGAGATATGTTGGTTTAAAGTTTGAGGTTTCTAAGGCAAAATGACCAGCCAGGCAAGTCATGGGCGAGCCAGCACGCCCTCAATTTCACAAACACTTGGTGTGCATGTTTTGTCCAACTTCAAGGGAAAATATCTCATTGATAGAGGCATCAAATGGAAAATTGTTCAACATCACTTTTGTTCCTCTCCATGTCCTCTACAACTCTTGTGTTGGAAGTTTTTTCATCTGATCAACTCATGGAGAGATATAAGGAGCTAAAGTGGGGGACCTCATACTAAAAATTTCACACGCACATGGCTAGGTCATGACCAGGTCAAGATGACATGCAAACTCAGTCCAACCAAGCAACTTTGAGGTCTTATTTAGGTCCCTTAGAGGACTCCATTCCATTCACTCTCAATACCAAAGTTGTTGTCCACATTGCCCTCTATCCAAAGAACTCAAGAGTGCACCAAATGGACACGTGAACCTCAAGTTATGGACACCTAAAGTGTTGGGTCCAAAGCTAAATTTTCATGGCATGATGTGATCAGATACGATCAGAACTTTCCTTTCTTGTATCATGGGTAACTTAGCACGCTTCAGGCCCAAAATATCAACCCTAATGCACCTCATTCATGCTATAAAAAGGAGAGGAAGTGAACCCTAAAGGAGGTTGGAGACATTTGAGAAAAAATAAGGTTCGGCCACTGAATCTTTCTGAGCAAGCAGCAAGGGTTTCGTTACCTTTATTTGGCCAGCTAGAGTCATCAAAGATCTAGGATTCCACAAGCTTTCTTTTCCTTGGATCACAAGCATCAACAAACCGCATGTATAACTCTTAACTCCAATGCATTATCTGGTTGTTTTTTATGAGTTTTTGCTTGTTTTAGAGTCCACTATGGACCTGGTTTGATTTGGGTAGTAATAGACACCATAAGTGTGGAGTTCCAAAATTCTAGGGCAAACTTCATCCGTTCGAATCTGTGTATGTGTTGGGTATTTTTGAATTTGGGGATCACATTTTTAATCTGCGTGGAGAGAGGAAGAGAATGGTATAAATTTTATGCATTTCTGGGCACCTGAATCTGCGCCCTTGCCTGAACCCTAATTTGTTTCCCAGAACATGTCATGGTCGTGCGATCTGTTTTAATCCAACGATCATGGTTGTGACAGCGCATTAATGAGAGAGGGTGGGGGTCACGTGTTTCTTTTTTATTTTCTGATTTATTTAATGATTGTGTGCATGTGAAGCATCATAGGATAGTGTGTGCTTGCATTGTGATCCGTGCGTTGATATACTTTATATGATCATCTTGTTTGACCCTGATCCAAGGGCCTACATTGAGTCAATTGTTGACTGGCCACATGGTAAGTGCTGCAGACCTCCACGCGTGTGGGCTGGGTCTGTGTATTGTTGTTTGCACCCCCACTCTTTTTGGGCCCAATGATTTATAACTATGTTTTTACTTTCGTTGCACCCCCTGACCCTTTTATTTTGTTTTTTTTATTTCTTTTCATATACATTCAAAAATTCCTTTTTTTAAAAATACATCCAAGCATCATAAAATTAAAAAAAAATTCATGAAGCATCATCACTCATTTAAATAATTTTTTCATATTTTATTTTCTGATTTTTGCATATTTTATTATTTTATCTTGAATTTTCTTTTAATTTCTTTTGTATGTGCATTTAGTCATGATACTTGCATTTTTCTTATTTTTGTTTGGCATAGTTATAAATTGAATTTTCTCATGATCATTTATCCATGTTGACATGATACATTGAGGCATTCCATGCATTTTTTATAGATTTTTTAGGGCATTTCTTGTTGGCTTTTGAGTGCCATCTTTGAACAACTTGTTGGTGTGACTTGCATGAAATGTTGAGGCATCTTTGATCATGTTTGGTGTTGGATTTTTGCACACTCTGTTGGCACATGTTTATACACTGGTTTCACTTCATATGACTTGCATCTTTCATTTTTCTCAAACTTTTGATATCACTTTTGATTCATGTTTTGCATGTGTGTTTGTTAGTGAACTTGTGCTAGGGTTTTAATATGTTTTGAACTTGTTTCCTTGTGATGTTTGTTGAGATGTGTTGACATCATTTGCTAGGCATCTTATAGGTAATTCTCATCCATGTTGATTGACTTCTAATATCATCTTGCATTCCCTAATTTGCTCATCCTTCTAACATGTTTTTTGGATCCATCTTAAATGCATGTGAACTTGCATGAACTAGTTTGTTCTTTTTCTTCTATGTGTTTGCATACATGATTCACATGCCATCTCCATGATCATTCTTGCATCTTAAATATCATATCACATGTCATTTTCTTCTGGGTTTAGTGCTTGCATATGCATTGTTGCATGATCCATTTGTTTTTATTTCTCATAGTTAACACATAGCTTGCTTTTGCATGATCTGTTGGTGCATGTTTTAATTTAGGTGGACCTTTGTCTAGTACCTAGCTTTAGTATGGTACATTGACATGTGCCTATTACCCTAGGAGGTTCCTTAGCCCTTAGGACCTTTCCCTTTTGGTTTGAGTTTGGTGTGTTTCTTAGTTTGCCATCTCAAGGCAAACTAGCTTGGTTGATTTATTTTTTTAATGCTTATATTCAGTATTTGGGTTGTACTAATCTTTTGTGCAGGGGCAGAGGTAAGACACTTGAGTGTGTGGATATTCATCCATGTTCACACTCACTCTTTCTTTCTCTCATCTATCCTTTTCTTTAGACTTAGGTTGTTCTCGAACCTCCCCTTAGGGCCATCTTTGCATGATAACACTAGGATGGAATTCCCGTAGTTTTTCTTTTCTTTTGAGTCTCTCTTCTTATCTCATAACACTTCTAAGATACTTAATAAGGTCAACTTTCCTTGTACACAAGCCTTAAGCATAGGAAGTGAAGATTGAGGGGTCTCCCTTCATTCATCTAGAGTGTTGAGCATACGTCCCATTGGGGGCGACCATGCAATGCATTCGTTCCCGTGTCATAGACTTTGGTGCAATGTAAGTTATGAACTAATTCAACTCACTTCTGTCTTAAAAAATATAAAACAAATTTCAAATCATTTTTGTCCTTCGGGATTGTCAAACTTAAGGTTATTTTCAAAAAGGGCACGTTACTTTCCGTTTTGTCGTAAACAGGCATCGACCCTAACTGCCTGACGCGAACTTAACGTCGCTCATAAAAAACACAAAAGACCTTGGTCCGAACTACGTTGACTCTGAATTTCCCATTGCACAAAGGGAGTACGTAGGCCTAGGACGACGATGTCCTACCGAGTCTGTCTTTGTTTTCCCCTCCCCCGTTTCAGTACAGCCATAGATTTTTGGATAACTCACCCTTAGACTAGACAACAAGCGTGGATCCCATCGGGTACGATGGACGCGTGGGGGTGCTAGTACCTTCCCCTCGCGTAACCGAATCCCAAACCCAGGTTATGGTTGCGATGACCATCTCTTTCCCTCCTCCTCAGGTTTACGCGGTGTTTCCTTTCCCCCTCTTGGGATAAATATACATTGCTGGCGACTCTGTTTTCCGCGCCACATTCGCGTTTGTACCTGGATGAAAATCCTGAGAGCGACAAATATCTCCTAAGAAAACCTCGTCTGGATGTGAATTTTTTGAACACCAAACGTACCAAGACAGCACGTAGGTCCCACTACTTTCCACCCTAGTCTTAGGTGTACACTCAAGCTTGTGTATTGGGCTTATCTCACCACACAGAAGAATTCCCAAACAGAACACACAAGTAACAAGCAAATCAGGTAAAAAAGCAGTAAATAAATCAAAGTAGGCTAAAATCCTCAAGGGATGGACCAGCAAGAGGTCAATCTCTCCCTAGCAGAGTCGCCACTTTTCTGTAGCGGAAAAATCGTGAGTGTAAGCTATTGATTAACTTAACTCGAAAAGCAAGAGTCGCCACCGCACTTTTATTTTATCCAAAATGGAAAGGAAAAAGAGCGAACAAAACCTACACAAGCTCTACAACAAGAACAAGTTAAGAGAGACTGGATAAGGGGGTTGGTTACGTTAAGGGAAGGTGTTAGCACCCAAAACGTCTATAGTACTCTATAGGAGCCCTTTGAAATATCTACCGCTTTTGGTCTGAAAATGTTTGTTTGAAAAGTGATTGAGGAGATGAGAAGAGAAATTGTTTTAAAGATTTTTGTGTTTGGAGAAACTTGTCGTCTCATGCCTACGTACCCACGATGTGCAATGTAGCATCCAAACCTTGTAGTTCGTGGTACAAAGAATGAAAATTGTTAGTTTTGGTTGATTTCAAATGTAAAGACAAGTCGTCATTTCCAAGCGAATAATTCCGCTTAAAGAAACGAATCATGTCTAAACTTATGAAAAAGTTAAAGGAAAAAGTGCACGAGGACACAAAAAAGAGAGTGATGAGTTTGATGTTTTTTAAGGTCTTTTGAAAAAGGTGTCAATATGCTTATGTAGTTTAACATTTGTTAAGAAATGAAAAGAAAAGAATAAAATCACTTGACAAAGTCAAGGTTTGATTATGAAAGAGGTGATAGTTTGAAATCAAGAAAGTTTAGAAAAAGGGAGAGAGTTTTGAAAATTGAAGAATGGGGTGGAGAAGAAGTGACTATCCTAAAGCATAAAGTAAAAGCTAAGGATAAGAAAGATCTAACCACAAATGTAGTTGTTTTCACCATAAACCATGCAAAAGCACAAGTCTTCGAAGTCTTCGAACCATAATTCCAAAGCAAAGGGAAAAGGTCCTAGTTCTAAGTCCAAGGTTCCAAGAATTGCATTGGATGTCCAAGGTCTAGGTCTAAGGATTCAAGAATAGCATTGAAGTCCAAGGTCTAAGTGCAAAACTCCATGTCCATTGCAAAGGATAGTAACCATAGTCCAAGATTAGAAGCACAAGTTTTTTAGAGGTTTTGGCCTTTATTAATGTTTTTGGTCCAAGTGGACAAAGAGAAAAAGGCATAAGCATAAACATGTGTCCAACGAACAAAGAAAAACTGCGGAAGCATAAACATGTGTCCAACAGACAAAGGAAAAATTGCAGAAGCATAAACATGTGTCCAACGGACAAAGTAAAAATTGCGAAAGCATAAACATGATATGAAATGATAATAATGGAGCATAAAAGTAAAAGAGATAGGGAGCGAGAAGGAATTTTAAAGGATTAGTACAATAGTATTGTTAGTAAGTTAGTGATTAGTTGTTAGAGTTAGTGATCAATAATAATTGAATAATTGCACTTAGGCCAAGGTTGATGAAGACTTGTTAGAAGATTGATAGAATCAAAGTCTCTACAACAACAAGCTTCATAGATTTTGAACCTAATACAAAAGATCAATCAACATTGAGTGGTTTTCCGATAAGGGACATAATGTTGCGCTATGTTAAGCAATCGCCGAGTAATTTACGGAGTAATTACCCTACAATGAGGTCGGTCAATAGCTCTTTGTGTTAATGCATGCTAGATGAACGATATGTAGATCGTCATCCGAAAGCAATACCGCACGAAAAGAAAAGAAAGTAACGATCTCGTCTTGATCAAAATTCAACAAAGGAATTCTATGATCCATAAGACTTCATCGATCAGAATAAAAGAAGAAATAGATGAAGAGAAAGTCATATTAAATCACACAATTATGTGATCTAAGGCTAAGAACAAAAGGAAAGGGAAGAAAATGGAAAAGGAACCAAAACAGCCCCAAAAACAAGCCAAAACACAATTTTGTCTCTGTGCAGTCGATTGCACAAAAGGTCCAGTCGATTGCACACTGACAGATTTGCAAAAACAAGGTAAAAAACAGCACTGTGCAGTCTATTGCACGAAAATGCAAATCGATTGCACCCTGCTGTGACAGCAAAAATTCAGCAAAATTCAACATGATCATGATCTAAAACTTTCTTCAAACACCTCATGATCATGGAATCAAAAGTGCACGAAAATGCAAAGCAAATAGCAACCAATACAGTAATTAAACACAAATCGCAAGATCCAAAGATCAAGAAAACAAGATCAACAAAGATCTACATTGTGGATGATGAAATTGAAGCTTCAACAATGGTGAGAGATGAATTACCACTTCAAATCTGAAAATTCCTTCAAATTACTCCAAGATCCAAACTCCAAAGCCTTGATCTACAAGAATTGATGAAGAAAACAAGTTTGGATGAAGGTTTAGCTCAAAGTTGAACAAGATTCAATGTGAATTCTTGTTAACTTTCAAGAGAAGAAAAGTGAGCTTTAGTGAATTTTGTGGTTGGGAAGAGAATTTGCAATAGGTTTGTTGGTTGCACTGTAGCGCGAATAGACTGCACTGCTGAAAACTTCAAAATCTAGGCAAAAAATGACTGGTGCAATCGATTGGACCAATAGTGCAATCGATTGCACAGTTGAAAAACTTGAAAAATGGCCTATTAGCTGGATTGTGATGGTTCTGGCTCGATTTTTTTGATTTGTCAAAGAAGGCATGGAAATAAACACATGAACCTTAGAGTCTCTTGAATAATAATTAATTAAATCTTGGAAACTCTTGATCAAATAATTTTGAATTGTTTGCAGATCAACTTTGACTTTGTTCAGATGAAATTCATTCGAGCTGAGGGACTATTTGATATCCTTGATTCCCTTCCTGAAAAAGTTAGTGAAGACAAAAACAAACATATTTTTTGGATTTTGATTAAAGGTTAGTAAACATAAGCAAATAAAGGCAAATAAGAAACACACAGATGCTCAGTGATATCTGCAAGGCATAAACCCAAAGAAGAGAGGGATAAAGGAATCAAAGCATGATCTTATTTGTGGTATAAGATGCAAAAATGAGATGTGAATGATATGTGGAATCTTAGGGATCAAAAATTAGGGTCTTACAAAACCATGGTTAAATAACTTGGTTAAATAACTTTCAATTTTTTATTTATTTATAAACCGGTTGTATTTTTGTACAATACAATTTATAATTCCTCTAACAACGGTTGGTTTACTTCACCGTTGTAAAATAATTTACAATTTATTTTTTAAATAATGGACTTAAGTGACACACGCTTAATGTACTCTAAAAAATGGAAAAAATGTAGTTGCTGGGAATCGAAGCTTGCTACACATCATTTATTACTATGGTGTTTTAAGACAACCGTCATTAAATTACTGTTTATAAATCTAGCTAGTCATTGGGCGTAAACATTTTAACCTATTACTACGGTGTATATGAATCCGTTGTAAACATGGCGTTGTTGTTTGCGCATTTTGTAGTAGTGTTTAAAACTTTTGTGAGTTTTGTTTGTTCTTTTCCATATTCCTTTGGAAAAATAAAAGTGTGGTGACGACTCTTGCTTTATGAGTTAAGTTAATCAATAGCTTAATCTCAAATTTTCCCGCAACACTCAAGGGCTCTATTGTGAGGAAGGAGAAACCAATTGGATCATCATGAATATAACATCCATCAACATTCGAGGGTATGGCATGGCCATTAAAAGAAAGAGAATAACGCAATTGACCGTGAAGGGTAAAGTAGATTTAATCTTCATTCAGGAAACAAAAAAAACAAAATATGCTTGAAGCTTTTATCAAATACATGTGGGGGAATGTGGATATTTTATGGTCTTCCATGGATGCTGCTGGTCAGTCAGGAGGGATCATTACTATATGGAGGTGCGGGATCATTGAACCAATTATGAGTTTCAAAGGCAAAGGCTACTTAAGCATCCAGACACTTTTCAGAGGTAAACCTCTTTTCTTCCTTAACATATACTCCTCTTGTATTTTGGAATAAAAGAGACACATGTGGATGGAACTAGTTAATTGGAAAAAAAACTTGGTATTGGGGAGTGGATTATTGGGGAAGATTTTAATTCTATCAACATCATTTAGAGAGGGTGGGAATTAATGTTAGAATGAATACAATTGAGATAGAGGATTTCGCATCATTTATTGATTTCATGGAAGTTGTTGATCTACCCACTATAGAAAACCAATATACCTAGTTCAGATGGGAAAATAAAAATTAGATTAGATCGTTTTCTTGTGTCTGAAGGCATTATTGAATCATGGAATCTAGTTGCACAGGAAATTGTTGTAGGAATGTTTCTGACCATTGTCCAATATGGATTAAAGGAAGCCATTTAAACTGGGGGCCTATTCCATTTATGTCAAACAATTGTTGGTTTGACAACAAACAATTCTTGGCATTTGTGGAAGCCCAGTGGAAGTCATTTCATATTAATGGAAAGAAGGCTTTTGTCATGAATGAAAAACTTAAGTTATTAAAGACGGGCTTGAAGGAGTGGAACAAGGAGGTCTTTGGAATCCTTGACCTTAAGATTGAGAAGGAAATCGAGTAGCTTAATCTATTAGACGGCTCCATTGATTCTTCTTCTGACATAGCCATGATTGAGGAAAGGATGGAAGGTTCAACAACAAATTTGGAATAATTTGCATCTGAAGGAAAGATTGTTGAACCAGAAATCAAGGCAGAAATGGATCAAGGAGGGGGATCTAAACTCAAGATATTTCCATGGTATCTTAAACTTGAGGAGGAGAAGGAATAGCATTGTTGCTCTTGTAACTGACAGTGGGAGGGTGGAGGAGATGACCATGGTAAAAGCAGTTGCCAAAGACCACTTTCAGTCCAAGTTTTCTAAACAAGGGGGCAGCAGACCATTATTGGAAGGAATTGAATTTAACTATTTGTTTGAAGCTGAAAGGCTTAGTTTGGAAGAAGACTTCTCTAGAGATGAAATCAAGGATGTAGTATGGGGTTGTGATTGTGACAAAAGTCCTGGACCAAATGGATTTAACATCACTTATTTAAAGAAGTGTTAGAACATCTTGGATGAGGAAATCATTGGTGTTGCCCAAGAGTTCCATTCCACTGCTATTCTCCCTAAAGCAATAACTACCTATTTTTTTACTCTCATCCCAAAAATCCAAAACCCTCAAAAGATTAAAGATTTTAGGCCAATTTACCTAATAGGATATTTGTACAAAATTGTGTCTAAAATTCTGGCCAATAGACTCAGGAAAGTAATTGGCAGATGTTTGACGACGGCGACTTGTCTAGAGGGGGGTGAATAGACACCCAAGCCAAAATCACCAAATAAAATTTGGGTTTTAAAGTTATTTGAAAAAGAGAGCGTGCGCGAAAGGTTTTGGTATGGATCGACAAAAGTCGTCTATACGAACCTAGTTATTGGAACTCGAATATGCAAAGCCAATTATGGAATGACAAACACAATAATCGAATTTAACTTTTAATCGAGTATCACATTATTACTCGTTTAAACTAATTAACCAAGTAATGCTATCTCCAATGATAATAAGCAAAATTATTGAATTATGCAATTTATCAAACACTTGCTGTGCGAACGAATTTTCAGGATTTCCTTTGTGTTGTTGTTGAAATGAAAACTACTTATAATAAAAAATGATTATAAGCTCATCAAAAATAAAGTTAAAACAAAAAGATCATAGGAAAATTCTTACGAGTCGATCGATTGATCAATGCTATTTGACAAATTGCGTAATGAAAAATAAAGCGAGTAAAGAGATAATAGAGAGATCGACATGAGGATTTGTTCACACAGTTCCCCACTTTTGTCCTCGTGTGTGGGTACGTCTACGCCTAATTTCTAATGTGGAATTAGGAAACTTTCTTACTATGCAAAAAGTCGATATACAAGAAAAGTGTTCAAGAGCAACCATACAAACACTATTGGTTCTGATGTTGATTCAACCCCTTTTCTTCTTTTGATCTTGAGTAAGACCAAGACAACAATGGACGCTAATTGACTTGTCGATATTACTACTCCTTTGTGTTCTTTATCTCCAAACCTTTCGCGCACGATCAATTGCACCGCTTGTTCCACAAGACTTCAATTCAATTCGTCGTTCTCCGTTACTTCCTTTGCATTCTTTATCTCCAAAGGGTCCTTTGCATAATTTATCTCCAAACGCTTTCACAACGTCACAATCCTCTCTTGAACGTCTTGCACGAAAATGGATTAGGAGGATCATCAATGACAAAGAAGCCATTTGGAGTGGAGTCATTCTTTACAGATATGACAACATCATTAGAAGCTTGTGGCTGGATGAAAACAAGCATCATCCTTCTAAGCAATCCCTATGGTGGAGGGACCTTATGCTCATTCGTAAGAACTTGAAGGATAGTAGTGGTGACAAGGTATGAATCAGGCATCTAGCAAAATTGAAACTTGGAAATGGAGAAACAATCCCATTTTGGAAAGGATTATGGATTGGCGCAACACCTTTGGAACATGACTTTCCTCTTATGTTCAGTAATGCTGATAACAAAAATGTTGTGATAAGTGAGGTGGGTGTTTAGATTAATGGAATTTGGTAGTGGAAGCTAGAAGGGGATGGTTCTATTGGGGATCTAAATTATGCTGAGGAGTTGCATTTCATCAACTTAATTCTGGTAGAAATCTTTCCAAACAACACGGTGGTAGATTTAATCAATTGGGAGGCTGCTCATTTGCAACATTTTTCTGTCAACCTTTATTATGAATCTATACGGGGTCAAGGCCTGCAAATGGATGGAGTTGGCAACTTGAAATCACTGTGGAAAAAGATGTGGAAAATGAAAGTTTCGACTAAGGTGAAGGCATTCTGTTGGAGACTGTTACTCAATAGAATCTAGACAACAACTTCTTAAAATAAAAATCATTCATGATGCAGAATTGGCCAAACGTGTGTTCTGTAGTGATGAAGAAGAATCCTCTGATCATTTAATGCTTCGCTGCCCCATCACTCAACAATTTTGGATACTTTTTTAGGACAGGATTGGGTTGGTTAAACCAACATCATTTGATTGCATTATGGACTTCAAACAGGTGATGGAAACATTTAAAGGGAAGATAGGAAAACATGTAGAAGGTTTTATGTGGATGATAGCATGCTGGTGCATTTGGAACAAGCGTAACACTGTGATTTTTAAAGAAGATATCTGTCATGCAAGGGATATTGAATTTAATATCAAATTCCTTTCTTGGCTTTGACTTAGTCGTCTTAAAAAATTATATTGTTATAGTTTCTATGAATGATGTAAGACACCATTAGACCTGATTGTGTAATCACTTGTATAACATAGTTGGACAGTGGTTGATTCTATCATCTTTGTAGGATTGTGGGTTTCTCTTGTTTGTCATGGAGGATTGGGTACCTCTAAATCTCAATTATATGAATATTTTGCTAATAAAAAAAACATTGTATCATCTTTCATCTTGTAAATTAACTCGAATATATATATATATATATATATATATATATATATATATATATATATATATATATATATATATATATATATATATATAAGGTAGTATAGCGGAGGATAAGAATAGGTTTTTGTTAAAATAATAAGGATATAAATGGAAGAAAAAGTCATAAGTTAAAAACTATAAGTTCAAAAGCTATTTCAAATAGTTTTTTTGGTAAAATGCTAAAAGCTAGTAAATAAGCTACAAATTAAAAGCTAAAAGACACTTATCAAACATAATTTTTTTATTAATATGAGCTAAAAGCTAAAATCTCTTTTTTAGGTCTTATCAATCAGACTTTTAGTTCAATGTGATTGTGTGCATTCTTACCTATTTCTCCCATCTATGCAATATAGTAGGATTTTATTTAATTGATCCTTTAGTATTTTTTTTAGTAATGATATTCTTACACCCATAATATATACAAATACTTACATCAACATTGTTCATCAGATTTATACGGTGAATAGTGTTTTTATTTTTTTATAAATAAAAAAAAAGTATATTTATAAAAAATTATTTTATTTTTTAAAATTAATTTTATCATATACATATAAAATTTGTGATTAACCAATTTTATCATCATATTAACCACAAAAATATAGATTATTAACCACATATTTTACTTATAATTCATTAATCAAATTCTGATATTAAATTATGAAAGATAATAACCATTTTTACATTCTATTATATTTTATATTTTAATGTTAGAACTTGGTTAATGTTATGAATTTTACTGGTTAATGAAGTAGGAAATTTGGTTATTGAATTATAAATAAAATATGTAATTAATAACTTATATTTTTGTGTTTAGTCCAATAATAGAATTGGTTAGTAATAAACATTATATTTATGCATAAAATTAATTTAAAATATATATATATATATATATTTTTAAAAAAAAATTATTTATAAAAAAATAAAACACTGTTAACCATATTTATATGGTGAACAATATTTAATATTTGGTAGAAGTATTTGTATAGATATTATAACTATTTTAAAAGAAAAAGAATCATTTTTTTTTTATATTTTTTAGAAGATTCTTTTTCTTTAACATTAAAAACATAGAATTACCATTATTGTCCTAACAGGTATTTGAAATTTTTATTTGGCCTAATGATCAACATAATCAACTCTCATTATTATCATTTTTCATTTTCTTTTTTAAATAAATTAGTGATTCATCATAAAAATGAAAAATGTACACCACTAAGTCAAATTTTGTTTTTTGTTTATTTATGTTACAAATTTGCATACAGAAATTCTTAAAAGATATACTATAAAAACATTACAACACTTAGTCCACATGCTAAAGATATACTAAAAATAATAATTAATAATTTTTTTTTACTATAAACGATATAATATCATATATTCTGTTTGTCAGATTATCATTCATGTAAAATGTACACCCACTTAGACAAATTTATATTTTTAGTTTATTTATATCATAAATTTGTATACAAAATTCTTAAATAATATGCTATAAAGAATATTTTCCATTTAGCACCCTATATATGGACACATATTATCAACAACGATGACATAGTTTCACATTAAAATATTAAAAAAAAAAAAAGTGTCATTTTCAATGAATTATATATTGTAACTGCCATCATAATTCATAATGTAATTTAAATATTATCTTAACAACCTAAGAAGGTTTTGTCAAATTATTTAAATATAATCAAGTAGTCATATTTTTTATTTTAAAAGTACAACAGATAAACTCAAATAAACAAACTATTAAAAAAAACTACATAATTGTATTCAAACTTGTACCTATCTAACATATTAAATATTTACATTTAACATATAAATAAAAAATTAAATTTAGCTAGACAAGGTTCACATTTTAGAAAATAAAAAATTAATTTTTTAGCATTTACTTAACGCATTATTTTTTTTCTTTCTCTTTCAATCTGGTAGTTTATTAATTGGAACGCAGTCTTTAAAAATGAACAAATGAAATATCGTAAACTCAAACTCCAACACTGTATTTAATATTTTTGAAATTGCATACACATCTACCAAATAAGTTGCTTTAACATAAATTTTTCAATCATCTTTTATAAGAATGTTTAAATTATAAGTTATTTTAAAAAATTATAAATTATAAATTATAAATTATTTCAAAAGAAAAATAAAGGTTTCTATACTCTTATTTTATAAGAATGTTTAAAATATAAGTTTTTTTATTTTTTTTTATTTTAGCATTTATTATTTATTATTTTTATCATATCTTTTTTGGTCATTAATGTATTACTATACTCTTATAAATTAATGTAAAATTTATTTTTACAATATAAAATTAATTATATTTGTCCGTAAATCCTAAATCAGCTTACAAAAATTGATATTGTTAAGTTAGATATTAAAATCAATGTTCCAACTTTAGATTCAAGATTGTGTATAAGTTTATAATTGTGTGAATTTATATTTATGAATAAGACTCTTAATGCATACTCACTCTTTTCTCTTTTATAAACAAATTTTGATTTTTTAGATTAATTCAATAAATGATGTATTTGAACAATATATAGACTAAATATATTAATTATTTAATAATATAAAAAATTAAAATTTGCTTATAAAAGAGAATGAAGGGTGTATGTACTTAGTATTTTTATCATTGAAACAATAAAAAAAATATGTTTTTTATCATTAAATAATATTAATCTTAATTATTTGTGGGAACAAATATAAATTGATTGAATCACATATAAATTATTTATTAAAATTACCATTAGAATAAAATTGATTTAAATTATGTAATTTAAATTTAATGTGACAATCGATAACACACAAAATAGTTCAAACAATCCAAAATTAAATCTCCTATTAAAGATGAAGACTTTATAATTTGTGACCAACAATCTATAAGGGAAAGACAAGGGTAAGATTGTCATGAAAGGAATATATTTATGTTTATTAGTATAAAAAATAGTTCTCATTCGTTGACCCTTAGAATTCCATTGGCGGCCCCTACGCCGTTGGCCTTGCTCTTAATCTCTCTCTGTCTCCCTCCATCTGTCTCCAAACAAAGCCACCTCTTCCCAACTTCCCTTCTCTCGCCCTCTCTCTCTTCCTCTAGTATTAAAACCCCACGCCACTAACAACCAACATAACCAAATCAGATAAGATCACCAAACCCAAAAGCCCAAACCCAAACCCAAAAGCCTCCCTCCACTCTTCATACTCCATTCTAAGCACAAAATAAAATAAAACAAAACTTCTTCTTTCTTCTGTCTTATAAGTTATAACACTACAGACAACAACAACAATTCAATATCAGTTTCAAACATCATGAAAGAACTCTTGTCTTGGCTTAAACTCCTCTCTTTTTCTTTCATCTTTCTTCTTTTAGTCCTCAAACTAACAGTGTTACTCTGGTGGAGACCAAGAAAAATCGAAGGCTATTTCTCTAAACAAGGAATCAGAGGACCCCCTTATCGTTTCTTCATTGGAAACGTTAAGGAACTTGTTGGTATGATGTTGAAAGCCTCCTCTCAACCCATGCCTAATTTCTCTCACAACATTCTCCCCAGAGTCCTTTCTTTCTACCATCACTGGAAGAAAATTTACGGTAATTGTTCTTCCTTCCCTTAATTTCAACAAAACAAAAAAATGCGTTTTGTTTTAGAGTCTTGACCATCATCATTAAAGTTCCCGCAGTGGCATGATGATGATTATGATGTTTCTTTTTCCAGTTTTGTGTTACTGAATTTGAGACTTTTAAAGCCTTCAAAAACTTGTTCCAGAGTTAGTGTGCTTCTTTTTTTTTACAACTTTTTTCAGCCTTTCTTTTTCTGAGCTACTTCCTCCTAGCTCTTTGATGCATGATGTTGAAGTTCCATGTTAATTAATTTGGACTTTACCTTAATTTCCCTCTTTTTTTTCTTTCACTTTTCTTTCAATTCATCATTGATCTCTCAACTTTTTTTCTTTCTTTTTAGCATCAAACAAAATATCTAATCCAACAAAACTTTGCCTTCAGTTTTGATGTGTAATGTTATCAGACATTTGTTTCATACTGACTGCTCTGTAAGGTTGTCAGTAATACAAACATTGTCCATATTCTTACTTTAATTTAACTACATGTTTTTTATGCAGAAATAAATATTACTATTTAATAAAAAAAATAAGTGTAATTTGTTGGCATTGGCATCGAGTTGTCATGTATTGTTTTGTTTTTGTATGAGAAGGATCGAATTCAATTTCGACAATGTAGTTGTATATGTTTGGTAACCGTTTTAAAATTGACTTGTCTTCTTCTTCCCACCTCCACCTGCTGTTCCTGTAGGGTCACCACTACACACTATCCATCCTCCGTCTCTGATAACTAATGGCTGTCATGTTTCCTGCTCCTTTCCTATTTTTGTTAACTTCACACTTACTACTTGAGGATTCTGATCTTTCCAACTTTATGTAAAAATATAATTATTTATCATTAATATTAATTCGATTTGATTATGAATAAATTGTAAAAGTTGACAGCTAACAATTATATGATTTTAATGTTTTGATCAAAGGTGGAACGTTCCTAGTTTGGTTCGGACCCACTGTTCGACTCACAGTGTCTGATCCAGACCTTATAAGGGAAATCTTCACATCCAAGTCAGAATTTTATGAAAAAAACGAAGCTCCACCACTTGTGAAGCAGCTGGAAGGTGATGGACTTCTTAGCCTTAAAGGAGAAAAATGGGCTCACCACCGTAGAATTATCTCTCCCACTTTTCACATGGAAAATCTCAAAGTAATTAACTCATCCTACCCCATTTTTTAATATATTTTAATAATGTTTATTAATAAATAGGATTTCGTGTCGTGTCGTGTTGAATATTTTTAGTTGCTGATACCGGTGATGGCAACAAGCGTGGTTGAGATGTTGGAAAATTGGTCGGAAATGAGTCATAAAGGTGAGGTGGAAATCGAAGTTTCCGAATGCTTTCAAACCCTAACAGAAGATGTTATTACTAAGACCGCGTTTGGAAGTAGCTATCAAGATGGAAAAGCTATTTTCCGGTTACAAGCTCAACAGATGGTCTTGGCTGCTGATGCCTTCCAAAAAGTTTTCATTCCCGGTTACAGGTAAATAAATATATTATAAATATTTTTCGATAAATAAATAAGATGTCGCAGCGCTTATTCATTATTGTTTGAGATAATATTAATATATTATTATGATAATATGAACAAAATTTGTATTTTATAGATTCTTTCCAACAAGAAGGAACATAAAATCTTGGAAACTAGACAAGCAAATAAAGAAATCGTTGGTGAAGTTAATAGAAAGAAGGAGAGAGAATTCAAATGAGAGAATTGAAAAAGGGCCAAAAGATTTACTTGGATTAATGATACAAGCCTCTAGCAAAACAAATGTGACAGTAGATGATATCGTGGGAGAGTGCAAGAGCTTTTTTTTTGCAGGCAAACAGACCACATCCAACTTGCTGACGTGGACGACCATACTCTTGGCAATGCACCCACAATGGCAGGTACAGGCACGTGACGAGGTCCTTAAGATGTGTGGGTCACGTGACATTCCAACTAAAGATCATGTTGTAAAGCTCAAGACGGTAAGCCAAAGGCAGCCCCTCCCCACCCATCAACACTTTTATGCTACATAAGATTAATATTTGGACCCCAAATAAAAATCATGTTTTGTCTCCTAGTCCTTCTGTTTTTCTTTGTTTCTTTCCCAACTAAAACATTGTTGCCACCTTTTGCTTCCTCTTACCCCTTGTGAAGGGAACATGGTGCCAAACACTGCTCATTTACACCTCCCCAACTGGCAATTCTCTATTTTGAAAACAACAATTTCAAAAAAAAATTTTAATCTCAAAATATAATATCAATATTTGATGAAATAGGGAAAAATCTCTTCCAACTTAATTAGAGATGATGAACAAATTTTTTTTAAAAAAAATTCACAGTAGAAAAAAATTAGTCTATGGAGACATAGAAAATACCCAAATTTATATATATTTCAGTATAAATATTCATCTTTTGATTAGATTATTAGTATTCGTTTCACATTTGCATTTATAATATCTTTATGGGATATTGTCCTATCCTCCACCATGAATTTTTTATAGTTTTATCTAAATTTTTGTGTTATAATCTCCTGCAGCTGAACATGATAGTTAACGAATCTCTACGGCTATACCCACCTACGATCGCAACAATCCGACGGGCGAAAACAGATGTTGAATTAGGAGGCTACAAGATACCGCGCGGGACAGAGCTTTTAATTCCAATCCTAGCCGTTCATCACGATCAAGCAATATGGGGCAACGATGTAAACGAATTCAATCCTGGCCGTTTCTCCGAAGGTGTAGCCCGCGCGGCGAAACATCCAGTGGCGTTCATACCTTTTGGTCTCGGTGTGCGCACATGTATAGGACAAAACCTCGCAGTGCTACAAACAAAATTGGCACTAGTAATGATACTGCAGCGTTTTAGTTTCAGGTTGGCCCCTAGTTATCAACATGCACCAACGGTTCTGATGCTACTTTATCCTCAGTATGGTGCACCAATCATATTCAAACATTTGTCCACACCGGATAATAGCTCTCAAGGGTCCTCTTCATAAGGGATTAGCAAGTTTGTGTAGAGTATGTATATGGACCAAAATACCCCTCCGTTATGGCTGTTGAATTAAAATCTATAAAAAGTATATAGAGAGATGTGTGATGAGTAAAATTACGGTGGTGCCCTTTCGTTTTGTCTGCAGATATTTTTATCTCTGTGTTTTCTTTTTTTTGGTTCCTCGTTCGAACATACTGACTCTAGCATGTGAGGTTTGGTTTGGTTCTTTTGCCGATTGCAATGTGGTTGTTATTATCGTAGGAATAGATAAGTAGATGGCTAACAATTTGCTAGACAGGTGTTTCACTTGTGTATGTTATTGTGTATATTTTTTTACGAGATTTGTAATTTTTTCAATGCAATTTTTTTGGCCCCTTGATTGTGTAACAATTGTTGTTTCCTGCTTTCCTTACTCTTATTTTCCTGCATAGCCATTTTTAGTGCAATAAATATTACTAAAAAGTAAATTTTTAGTACATTTGATTTGTCTAATCTCGATCCAACGACTATAAATATTGTGATTACATAAATGCAACATTTGCTAACTGCTCTGAATCCACTTTCGGGTTGGGAGTACCATTTACTCTCTAAATATGTAATGCAACTAAAATTAAGAATATAAAGTTGGATTGATGATTGGAGTGAGAAAGTTCAAGATTTGCAACATGATTATCATCCTTCATGAATGAGTCCACATAAATTGTCTTGTTTCTTCATGAATGTGATGGATGATATTTTGTAAGCAATTGTAGTGGTGAGTGTGGCGGCACCCATTTGTGATAAGAGAGATGACAAGTAAAGCGTATAATTTGAATAAATTTAGATCTGATGATAGCTTTGAGTCCACACAATTTTCAAGCCATGGAAAATACCCCAATCCTCTGTTTTCTACAACTAAACAAGCTACCACCTGAGTTGCAATAGTATAGAGGAAATCATTGTGTATGTTCTCAAAAACTATTTCCACAAGAAACACTATCTCAATAATTCATCATTAACTCATCTATATTACGAGTATTAAAAAAAAAATCTCAAATCTCATATTGATTGCATTGAGTTTAAAAAATATTTATATACTCCCTCCGTCCCATAATGAGTGACCCAGTTGACTTTTCACACAGATTAAAAAAAAAAATAAATGAAAGAGAGAGAATGATATTTTTACTAAAGTACCCTTATAATGTATTGGGAATGATGAAAGTAATATTAATTAGAGAGTAAAATATGAAAAATTGCATTGAAAATTAAAATAGATCATATATTTTTGGACACCTTTTTATTCCAAATGGGTCACTCATTGTAGAACTGAGGGAGTAAAATGATACATTTCATTTTATAACTCAGTTTAGTAAAAATGAGTTAAGGTTTAAATCTAATTCTAATAAAAAGTAAAGTCAGTGCAGGCGGAAGTTTGTCAATCGATACCTTTGAGATATTCCTATAACTATGAGATAAAAATATAGAAAATATTTTAAGTATTTAAAGTGATATAACAAGAATTCTAATGAATCTTTTAAATTTGATCATTTAGCTTGACTCTTGGCTTAATTAACTTCATCATAGTCCAACATTTGTCTATCAATATTTTTCTTTGATCACCATTGTCTTCATCAATCTTAATCATGATCAAACATCTTGAGTTAAGCTTCAAAATTGACAAGCATTCATCTTGTGAATTGTTATGCTCTTTCTTCTTTGATTGTCTTCATCAATTTTTGTTTTCACCAAAACTACATTTCGTAGAAAATGAATATCTTTTTCACAGTCTCCCTTTTTTTTATTATAACAAAATATATGGATGAGAGGTTTTCGTTTGACATTTGATACACCCCATATCTTGTATGTCTCCCCATTTGTTTTGAGATTCAAACTTTGGTATTCTCAAATAGTATGAAAAAAACAACTATACTTTTTCTCCACCTTTTGACATTATCAAAAAGAAAAAAATGAATATAATCCAAAACAAAGTAATATAAGAAAAGATGCATCATCATAGATGAAGTGATTAGATGAAAGAATATAATAGCATATATTTAGACACTTGTCTTATTCGCAATGCTCTTTGAGAGTGTCAATCTTTTCAATTCATCTTCAACCAATTAACATTTTTAATCTTACCGTATCATATGGTTTCCTTGTATCGTGAACACCCAATCTTTTATTTTACAATTTTAGCATATGGTTTCCGAGCATATACCTACAAAAGAGAATTAATAATTCTTTCTAGATATCTAATTTTCTTTGGGTCTTTTGGGTTCTTTCCTTTCTCAACTCATGCATAATTGCCACTAGGTATACAAATATTTCATATGCATGAGAATTATGACATTTACAATTGCAATAAAAACAAGTTTGTTTTTATTTGTCATATTAGGCATTTTCTTATGATCATAGAAATAATCTTTGTTATATGTCTTTCTAGGATGCACATTATGATATACTTTTCTAGATTGAAAATTGTTACTATCATTGCTAAATTTGACAAAGATAGTCCATTTTATTTGACTAGAATTTGCAAATTTGAAATATCTTAATTCACTCTTATCACTAACATATCTTTACCTACTTAGAACATTATCTAATCCTTTTTTGCCTTTTTCAAAAGTGCATTACTTGATTAAGATCAATAATTTTGATTTCAATAGATACACATTTATCACTTGTTAGAAAATCAATTTGAGTATTTAATGTAGATTTGTCTTTGTCTAACTTTTCTTGCATGCTTATAAATTTCTTTCTAAAGATAAATTTATTTTCTTTTACTTAGCACATAATGTAGAAAGCTTCAAACATTCATCATGTAAGTCATTAAAAGCATAATGTAATTCATTATAAGAAGGTTTATCATTAATAACTTCATCATCATCATCATCGGAGTGATGTGAAACCATGAAGGATATATGTGTTTGTTCTTCATTTTTGAAGCTTGTACTCACATCATTGTCTTCCCAAGCAATGTATGCTCTTCTTGACTTGTTATCCTTCTTGTTGTTAACACTGTTCTAATTTTGAAGTGTAGGGAAATCACTTTTTACATGTCATTTTCTTCCACATTCAAAACAAGTATTTTTCTTTCTTGAAGTTGATGCTTCTTTTTAACCAATTTTATTTGTCTTTTCACTTTTCAAGAATTTTTAAATTTCTTGATTAATATATCATATTCATCATCATTGTCACTATCAGATTGAGATTCTTCTTTTTGGTCACTATCATAATCTTTGACTTTAGTTATTAAGGCAAGTGTTAGGAAAAAATCAAGCATAGAGAAAAAAAAAAGGAACACAATCACAACACAAGAACATAACGTGGAAACTCCAAAACCGGAGAAAAACCACGACCGTTGTCAATAGACAACCAGAGAATAACACTATGTGAAAATTGTTACAACACATAATATACCCTCAACTAACCCAGGCCTCATGTACACCCACACTCTCCAAAACTAATATTTAACTACATCTCACAACACTCTAGTACAAGAGCATAAGAGAACAAAGAAAGTCAAATACAAGCTTAAAGTGCTTTTGACTGGTGCATCTGGGAATGAAGAACGTGAATCATATATATAGCCTTGGACTCGCTCTTCCTTCACAAAACTAAGCGATGTGGGACTTCAAAAAACTTGTATCCTACATATAGCCTTGAACTCCCTCTTCATTCACAAAACCATGCAATGTGGGACTTCTTCAACATGTATATTTTCAACCAACCCCAACAATCTCCACCTTGATTGAAAATAATACATAAGCATTCATTGTCTTCACCGACAATCATACTCCACCATAAAGAGTACCAACATGTATATTTTCAACCAACCCCAACAGCAAGAGATTTCACTTTATGCCCATATCATTCATGCTTCTTCAATCGTTCAAGTTCCAATTCATGTTCTTGAAGTTTTCCAAACAATGTAGCCAATGACATTTTAAAAAGATTATTCTTTTTGGATATTGTTGTCACTTTTGCCATGCTCTAACCAATGATCTAGGAAATAAGTTTAATTCATCATTGGTGAGAAATTTTCAAAGAGCGGTCAAGTGATCTGTCAAGACAGTGAACCTTTTTTGCATATCTAGAATATTTTCATGGGGTAGCATTATGAACATTCCATATTCTTATGATAAAGTGTTCGATTTGGATCTCTTAACTTCTTCTATTCCTTCCTATGTGACTTGCAAGTTATCTCAAATTTCTTTTGTTGTTTGACAATTGGATACTCTAAAAAATTCATTCATTCCTAATGAAGATGCTAATATATTTTTGACTTTCTTATCATGAATAATTTTCTTGTTATCTTCATCATCCCATGTATCTTTGGGTTTTACAGAACTTACACCATTAATAACTAATGTTGGAATATATGGACCATTTTTAACAGATTTCCATATCTCAACATCTTGTGACTTCGGAAACATTTGCATCCTTATTTTCCAAAAGTCATAATGTTCACCAATAAAGCAAGGAGGTCTATTTACGCTGCCACCTTCTCCTCATAACGCCTTTGCGGAAGACATTTTTACCCAAATCTAAGAGCAAGTTATCTAAATCTTGCTCTTATACCAATTGTAACTATGATATGAAAATATATGAAATATTTTGAGAATCTAAAGTGATACAATATGAATTGTAATGAACCTTTTAAATTTGATCATTTAGCTTGGCTCTTAGCTAGATTAGTTTTATCATAGTTCAACACTTGTCCATCAATATTTCTTCTTTGATCACCATTATCTTCATCAATCTTAATCATGATCAAACATCTCATTTTAACTTTCCAAATTGGAAATCATTCATCATGTGACTTTTTAAGCTCTTTATTTTTAGATAGTCTTCATCAAAACTACATTTAAAAAAGAATTCAACTAATTTGCAAGGTGATTTTGTGAAATATTAAAGATTATTGGACACTTGAATTCTTGAAAAAAAAGTTCCTACTCCACCAAATATTATCATCTATAGCACCAAAAACAAAGTTACATTTTGTTGGCGCAACATAAGAGACTATGCATAGAAAGTGAATGGAAATGTTAATGAATGAGAGTGGAGAAAATGCAATATGTATTGATCGGAGAAATGTGTTTTCTCATTAAGTAAATAAAGTAAAAGAATGTACCATTACAATTTGTATAGCTAGTACCTTATAATTAAGCAACCAATTTAACTAGGAGTAACTAATTAAGAGTTAGTAACTAACTAATAATTATTAACAAATTAATTGAATTATGGGGATTAAAACTCAACACACCTCCTTAACTTATAAGGCTCTGTTTGGCACAAACATTTTTGAGCTTATAATTTATAGTTTATAGCTTATAAACTCGTATGACAATAAAAGACCTATTTGATAACAGTTTTTTCATCTCGAGCTTATAGCTTAATTTACTAGCTTATAGCTTATTTTCCAAATGCTATTTTAAATAGCGTTTTAACTTATAGTTTATAGCTTATCATTTTTTTCTTCCATTTTTGTCCTTATTATTGTAATTAAAATCCACTAATATCCTTTATAATATAGTTTAATTTAAATTAAACAATTATATATTAAATGCTTTTATGTCATTTTAATTTATCAACTAATTGAATCGTTAATTTTAACAAACACTTCAATTAGCTTATCAGTTATAAGTCATTAGTCATCAGCTATAAGTTATAAACTATCGGTCATCAACCATCAGTCATAAGTTATAAGCTATTAGCTAGTTTATCAACCAACCGCTATTTTTAACAAACAGAGCCTAAATCTAGAAAGACGTTATCTATGATTTCTCCTTTAGGAACAGAAATATGTCAATCTTCATAGCTTTTGTAAATATATCAGCTAGTGAAAAATTAGTATCCTCCGTCCCATAATGAGTGATCCAGTTGATTATTTCATACAAATTAAAAAAAAATGAAATAGAAAAAATGATATTTTTACTAAAGTATCCTTATCATGTATTGAGAATGATGAAAGTAATATTAATTAGAGGGTAAAATTGAAAAAAAAAGTATTGTACATTGAAATGAATCATTCATTTTAGGACACTTTTTTGTTCTAAATAGACCACTCATTGTAGGACGGAGGGAATTAATGAGTATACAACATCAATCCTTTCATTAATAGCCTATTCTCTAATAAAAAATATAATTTCAATGTGTTTTGCTTCTACTATGTGAAACTGGATTTTTTGACAAGGTTAATAGTTGATACATTGTGAAATCCTTCATTCATCACTTGTTCACTTTAACTAATGTTACCATTGCGAGACATAGAGAGATGAAATTGAGTGAATAAGTTGTTCACATTTTTTAATCATACACTGAGTGTACCCCTCCCCTCTCCCCCTAAATAGTTACAATTCTTTTTTGTTCCGGACTGGCCCAATGGCTAGGCATGACACAATTCACTTCTACTCCTAGAACGACCCAATTGCCTAAGTCCAGCCAATTTAAGACAGCATTTACCTTTCTGCCCCCTACCGGGAAAGGATGGTCAGTTGACCTCCGGGGTCAGCTGCCCCTCCTCAGCAGTTCCTTCCCGTCATGCACGGTTCCACCATCCAGAAACAGTCACGACGCCCGTGCCAACAACTGCGTCTCTGCTAGTGGCTAGTTTTGGGCACCCATGTCCGTCCTAACGGCTAGTTTCTGGTAGTTACCTATTCTTTGGGGAACGGTTATTTCGCCCCGAAAATAGGGACCAATGGCCAAGCGCTGGGGGAGGGTCAGGTATTCGAAATCATCCTACGAAACACATACTTTGTATTTGCCTTTTTTTCTCCCGATCCTTACTTTAGCATCGGAGTGCCTTGCAGGTACACCCCCTTCTCATATTTCACACCCAGCATCGTAAATGTGACGCCCCCGATCTATACCCCCACTTAACACGCAATTAAAGCGGTAAAAAGAAAATTCGAAAATTGATCAGAGTATATTTGAAACATCATGGCATAGAAAGGGAGAATCACATCAAAGTAACCAAACACATAACATGCAACACCTGCTCATTTAGATATGCAACGTGGGGCAACAATCATACAGAGGAATCTTTGTTCCTCACACCCACTTTTCAAAAATTAGAATTAAAGCGGAAAATCTAAAATCTGAACACATATATACATATATACATATAAACATGTCTGTCATACATCAAGTTATAAATGTACAACCAAAATATATCATCAGATATACAAAACAATCACAAACGGCCACCCTATGCTACCCGGAGTCACATATCAGAGCCGACCGACAAAAGAATGAAGACGCAACGCTTCACAAAAGAATACCTCCAGCAACTCTAATCTGCAACGCCTCATAGAGAGTTATAAAACAGCAGAAGGGTGAGAAAAACAACCATAATATAATTGCATAAGATTATATATTAACACCAAAAATGCACAAGTAACGTATTCTCACCACCAAAACACACAGATCAATTATAACAACACACAGTACAATTCACAGGTATTAAATACCACTACCCATCAATCATTCACAATACAATCACACATATTCCATCTCATTAAATCACATTCACAAATTCATGCACAAATGACTCATGATGAATGCAAATGCACAGAGACCGACACCACGACTCTATGCACATGCCATGCGGTACCAACTTCCTTTGTCACGTCATGTCACGTCATTAGTCCACTCAGGAACTATTGGAACCATCGCTCGTTACTGAGAATCTCAAGTAACTCCCTGTCGGGCCTACGATGTTCACCCGTCGCTTTAAGTCCTCAGGCATCGCCTCGTATTTTCGAGGCCCACGACGTTAAGGATTGCTTTATGTCTCCAGAGGAGCCCACAATCGTCTATACCCATCGCTTTAAGTCCTCAGGCAGCGCCTCATATTTTCGAGGCCCACGATGTTATAGAGGATTCCCTCAGGAACCAAATCGTCACTCAGGACGTTTCAACAATGCATTTCATGATGCTTGGCATACAATGACTCATGACATTCACATTGCATGCACACACACATCCACAATCATGCATATATCATCAAATACCACACTTAGCATTTTCTTGCCTTTCGGCCACAAATCATCATCACAACATTTCATCAAAAACAACTATTCACGATTAATCGGTAAAGTCGGCCAAAAGTCGGATAAAAATAATATTTTTCTTCACCAAATCATAGAACATATTTTTAGCTTCACATCCATATAAAGAACACTTAAATCGGATAAACAACGAAGAAGATATGAATATTTCAAATAACGCAAAAACATAAACCGGAGAATCGACACTACGATACGGTTTGAAAATACTGTTCTAATTGGACCAGGTTCAGACCTCAAAACCATTTTTCCTAGAAATAACATCTCGTTAGCTTCCCAACGCTTCAAACGGGGGTCAAAACCGACTTACGGTTCAAGAGATATGAATTTCCGAAGTTTTCCCGACAAACCATAATTTTCTGGTTCAGCACAGTATGTATCAATACATAGGCTTATGTATCGATACAAAAAGGCCACATGTATCGATACATAGAACGCATGTGTCGACGCATGTGTCGACGCATGTGTCGACGCATGCTGTAGTGAAAATGCTGTTTTCTCAAATTTCTACAGTATGTATCGATGCATAAGGGTTATGTATCGATACATAAACCATTTCGTATCAATACATAGCTGTTATGTATCGATTCATAACTCTGTTTTTCTCAAAAACCAGATTTCTCAAATTACACCCTTGCTGCCATTTTTCCGAAATGCCCGGAAACTCGACTAAATCGAACATTTTCACCGAAACAAACATATACGCACAACCACCAAATACATAAGAACAATTTAGAACACATAAATGAAATTTCTACGACGTTCGATTTTTCGATTAAATTTCAACCTTTCAAAAAAAACAGAATTTTTGAACATCACTGAATCGAATAAAAAGCACGCTACACGACGACCTAACCTTACTCGATACAACTACGTAATTTATTTCGAATTCTAACCGTGAAAACATCGGTTTCTATCGATTTCCTACAATTCGACCTAAACGGACAAAACAACGAAAACATAACGAAAACTAACCAAAAACATAACCAAACTTCATGAAACTTTAAACAGAAGCTCACATACATATAACCAACCAACACATGTATTTATACGACTTTTCGACCGTAAAAACATCGGTTTCTATCGATTTCGTCCATACGGCATAAACGGAAACATATGGAAAACCAACCAAAACATCCACACAAAACATACATAATCATACACAATCACAGTATAATCGAGTTTCGCACCCTTACCCGATAAATTCGCGTTTGAAAAGTCGGTTGAATCGGTTCCTATATCCCCAAGTTTGTCCTCTTTTTTCTTCTTCTCTTTCTCTTCTCTTCTTTTCTTCTCCTCTTTCTCTTTATTTTTCTGGTTTTTCTTTCTTTTCTCTCTTTCTTACTACTTTTCTATTTTTTATACAAAATCAAAATATCTAGCCACCCAAAAAGACCAAAATACCCCTACACTCAAATTTCTCGCAAACGATCCCAAAACGCGATAAAATATATTCACGAAGAAAAATAACATATTTTCACATAAAAGTCAGAAATGAAATAAAATAATAATAAAATAATCCAAAAAGACTCAATAAAATAAAACTGGCAAAAACTGGGGCGTTACAATTCTCCCCCACTTAGAAATTTTCGTCCTCGAAAATAATACCTGATACAAACAACTCTGGATACGACTCCCGCATCCTACTCTCCAATTCCCACGTCAAATTACCCTCAGCAGCGCCTCCCCACGCTACTTTCACAAGTCCAATCTCTTTACCCCTTAACCGCTTCACCTCGCGATCCAAAATCCTAACTGGTAATGCCTCGACCGTAAGGTTATCCCTTACCTCAACCTCGTCCATAGGAATCACATGTGAAGGGTCCGGAACATACTTCCGAAGCTGTGAAACATGAAAAACATCATGCAAGTTCGACAGATTCGGCGGTAACGCCACACGATACGCTACAGCACCAACTCTCGCAGATATCTGGTAAGGACCAATAAATCGAGAAGTAAGCTTCTTAGATTTTAAAGCACGACTAACACCCGTTACCGGCGTAACTCTCAGAAATACGTGATCACCCTCTTGAAACTCAAGATTCTTACGTCTCCGATCATGATAACTCTTTTGTCTACTCTGAGAAGCCTTCATTTTCTCACGAATAAACTTTACCTTTTCTGTCGTCTGTTGCACCAATTCTGGTCCAACTACAGAACTCTCACCTGTTTCGTGCCAACACAACGGCGTTCGACATCTTCGCCTATATAAAGCCTCAAAAGGTGCCATTCCAATACTAGAATGGAAACTGTTATTATACGTGAACTCAATCAAAGCAAGATAACTGTCCCACGCACCACCTTGTTCCAAAACACACGACCTCAACAAATCCTCCAAAGACTGAATCGTTCTTTCGGTCTGACCATCCGTCTGCGGATGATAAGCCGAACTCAACCTCAATCTAGAACCCAATGCCTTCTGTAAACTTTCCCAAAATCTCGATGTAAACCTAGGATCTCGATCAGAAACAATACTTAAAGGAACCCCATGCAATTTCACAACCACACTGATATAGATCTCAGCTAACCGTTCCACAGAAAAACTGATGTCAATCAGAATAAAATGCGCCGATTTAATCAGCCTGTCCACAATCACCCAAATAGTATTATGCCCACGCTGAGTGTTCGGTAATCCCGTTACAAAATCCATCGAAATGCTATCCCATTTCCACTCAGGAATCTCCAACGGTTGCAACAAACCACTAGGTCTCAAATGTTCCACTTTCGATTTCTGACAAGTCAAACATGCATACACAAACTGAGCCACATCTCTTTTCAAACCAGACCACCAGAAAATCTTTTTCAAATCTTGGTACATCTTATTCGCTCCCGGATGAATACTTAAATTACTTCGGTGTCCTTCCTCCAAAATCATTCTTTTCAACTCCGCATCATCAGGAATACAAATACGACCACGAAATCTCAAAACACCAAAATTATCCACCTTGAAATCCACATTCTCATTCATCATCAATTCAACAAATTTCAAATCCAGCTTTTGTTTCTCACTAACCGACAACAAAAATTCATTAGTAACTTTCAACATACCAAGCCTCACACTAACCGATGTCACTTCACATACCAAACTCAAATCTCTAAACGATTCCAAAAGTTCCCACTCTTTCACCATCAATGCGGACATATGCAACGATTTACGGCTCAATGCATCGGCTACCACATTAGCTTTACCAGGATGGTAATTCAAGCCAAAGTCGTAGTCTTTCAAGAATTCCAACCATCTCCGTTGCCTCATGTTCAACTCTTTCTGATCAAATAAATATTTCAAGCTTTTATGATCACTAAAGACCTCGAACCTCGCACCATAGAGATAATGCCTCCATATCTTCAACACAAAAACCACAGCCGCTAATTCAAGATCATGAGTAGGATAGTTTTTCTCATGAACTCTTAACTGCCTTGAAGCGTAAGCCAAAACATTACCTTCCTGCATCAGAACACCACCCAAACCAATTAAGGACGCATCACAATATACCACAAATGACTCATTAGGATTAGGTAAAATAAGAATCGAAGCTGTCGTCAATCTTTTCTTCAGCTCACAAAAACTTTCTTCACACTGAATATCCCAAATGAATGCTTTGCCCTTACAAGTCAACTGCGTCAAAGGAAGTGCAAGTTTAGAAAAACCTTCAATGAACCTCCGATAATAACCAGCCAAACCTAGAAAGCTTCGAATTTCAGTAACGGATCTAGGAGCCTCCCATTGTAGAACTGCTTCTACTTTAGATGGATCCACAGCAATACCATTACCTGAAATTACGTGCCCAAGAAAACTCACCTCAGACAACCAGAATTCACACTTGGACAATTTGGCAAAAAGCTTCCTTTCCTTCAAAACCTGCAAAACAATACGCAAATGCTCTGCATGTTCTTCCCGAGACTTAGAATAGATTAAAATATCATCAATAAACACCACCACAAAACGATCCAAATGCTCGTGGAAAATCCGATTCATGTATTCCATAAACACACCAGGCGCATTAGAAACCCCGAACGGCATCACCGAATATTCATAATGACCGTACCGTGTTCTAAAGGTCGTCTTCTGAATATCCTCTTCTTTCACTCTTATTTGATGATAACCCGATCTCAAATCAATCTTACTAAATACACAAGCACCAACCAACTGATCCATTAGATCATCAATCCTTGGAAGCGGATATTTGTTCTTAATCGTCACTTTGTTTAACTGGCGATAATCAATACATAATCGCATACTCCCATCTTTCTTTTTCACTAACAAAACTGGAGCACCCCAAGGAGAAACACTTGGTCTCAAGAACCTCTTTTCCAACAACTCATTCAACTGCTTTTTCAACTCCACCAATTCAGATGCCGACATTCTATAAGGTGCCATAGAAACAGGTCTAGTACCAGGAACTAGATCTATCGAAAATTCCACCTCTCTCTCTGGCGGCACATCTGAAATATCCTCAGGAAACACCTCAGGAAATTCGCACACAACAGGAAACACATCAAGTGAAACTTGACTATCCACCGATAAAGATGCAAACAAACCAAACAACTGAGCTTCATCAGCCAAAAGTCTCTTCAACTCTTTGGTAGATAAGAAACTCGAGTCTTCATCTTCCTCAAGAGAAGGAAACCTTACAAGCTTATGATAACAATCAATGTGCACCCGGTTAAATTGCAACTAGTTCATTCCCAACACCACATCTAAACCTTCCAACGGTAAACACACTAAATCCATCACAAAGTCTTTACCATAAATGGATAAAGGACAACTTAGACAAACCAAAGAAGTAGTTACTGACCCCATCGCTGGAGTATCAATAACCATCTCAAAATCCATTACAGACAACACAAGATTCAAACTCTTCGCGCACTCAGACGAAATAAACGAATGAGTCGCTCCAGTATCAATAATAGCAATTAAAGGCGTATTATTAATAAAGCAAGTACCTCTTATCAGACGATCTGCCTTTGAAGTCTGAGTTCCCGCCAACGAAAACACTTTCCCACTAGTCTGAGCCTTCTTCGGATTAGGACACTTCGAACTAATGTGACCAGGTTCTCCACAATTGTAATATTTCACCACATTCTTCCTTTTACAATCAGCTAAGACATGCCCAATACCACCACAATTATAACACTTATTCACTTTCTTCCTACATTCATGCTGGCGATGACCCAATTCACCACATTTAAAACACCTAGGAGAATTAGACATACCACCTCCACCTGACCTACGATCAAAAGTACTCCTTTGTTTACCTTTATCAGCCGGTGACACATACGGTCCACCACGGAACTGTTGCTTCCCTTTCCTGTCACTTACACTTTTATAGTGAGCAGAACGGGCCTTACTATCTTCATCATAAATCCTACAGCATTCAACCAAATCAGCAAACCTTCGTATCCTCTGATAACCAATCGCCTGCTTTATCTCAGGACGCAAGCCACTTTCATACTTCACACACTTTGAAAATTCAGCTGTCGCTTCCACATAGTGTGGATAAAACTGCACAAGCTCCACAAACTTAGCAGTATATTCAACAACAGATAAGTTACCTTGTTTCAGTTCCAAAAACTCAATCTCCTTCTTTCCTCGGACATCTTTTGGAAAATACTTCCTTAGGAACTCTCGACTAAACACCTCCCAAGTAATCTCTTCTTCCTCCTCATCAGCTTCTAACACTTGACGAGTACTGATCCACCAGTCGTCAGCCTCTTCATGCAACATGTAAGTGCCCAACCTCACCTTATCCTCCTCGTCACAATCCATTACTCTGAAAATCCTCTCAATCTCTTTCAACCACAACTGCGCACCATCCGGATCATGTTTCCCTTTAAAGACCGGCGGCTTATTCTTTCTAAACTCATCATTTCCTGCCGCATTCGGTGCACCCTGCACAGCTCGTGCCATTGCCTCCATCACAACAGCCAAAGCAGCATCATTACGACCAGCCATATTCTGTTCGTCCAAATACAGAAACTATGGTTAACAACAACTCGTCCAACACATCTCGCCCAATATGCCAGATACAACTGACACAACAAACACAACAGACACAACTGACACGGACTGGCTCTGATACCACTTAATGTGACGCCCCCGATCTATACCCCCACTTAACACGCAATTAAAGCGGTAAAAAGAAAATTCGAAAATTGATCAGAGTATATTTGAAACATCATGGCATAGAAAGGGAGAATCACATCAAAGTAACCAAACACATAACATGCAACACCTGCTCATTTAGATATGCAACGTGGGGCAACAATCATACAGAGGAATCTTTGTTCCTCACACCCACTTTTCAGAAATTAGAATTAAAGCGGAAAATCTAAAATCTAAACACATATATACATATATACATATAAACATGTCTGTCATACATCAAGTTATAAATGTACAACCAAAATATATCATCAGATATACAAAACAATCACAAACGGCCACCCTATGCTACCCGGAGTCACATATCAGAGCCGACCGACAAAAGAATAAAGACGCACGCTTCACAAAAGAATACCTCCAGCAACTCTAATCTGCAACGCCTCATAGAGCATTATAAAACAGCAGAAGGGTGAGAAAAACAACCATAATATAATTGCATAAGATTATATATTAACACCAAAAATGCACAAGTAACGTATTCTCACCACCAAAACACACAGATCAATTATAACAACACACAGTACAATTCACAAGTATCAAATACCACTACCCATCAATCATTCACAATACAATCACACATATTCCATCTCATTAAATCACATTCACAAATTCATGCACAAATGACTCATGATGAATGCAAATGCACAGAGACCGACACCACGACTCTATGCACATGCCATGCGGTACCAACTTCCTTTGTCACGTCATGTCACGTCATTAGTCCACTCAGGAACTATTGGAACCATCGCTCGTTACTGAGAATCTCAAGTAACTCCCCGTCGGGCCTACGATGTTCACCCGTCGCTTTAAGTCCTCAGGCATCGCCTCGTATTTTTGAGGCCCACGACGTTAATGATTGCTTTAAGTCTCCAGAGGAGCCCACAATCGTCTATACCCATCGCTTTAAGTCCTCAGGCAGCGCCTCATATTTTCGAGGCCCACGATGTTATAGAGGATTCTCTCAGGAACCAAATCGTCACTCAGGACGTTTCAACAATGCATTTCATGATGCTTGGCATACAATGACTCATGACATTCACATTGCATGCACACACACATCCACAATCATGCATATATCATCAAATACCACACTTAGCATTTTCTTGCCTTTCGGCCACAAATCATCATCACAACATTTCATCAAAAATAACTATTCACGATTAATCGGTAAAGTCGGCCAAAAGTCGGCTAAAAATAATATTTTTCTTCACCAAATCATAGAACATATTTTTAGTTTCACATCCATATAAAGAACACTTAAATCGGATAAACAACGAAGAAGATATGAATATTTCAAAATAACGCAAAAACATAAACTGGAGAATCGACACTACGATACGGTTTGAAAATACTGTTCTAATTGGACTAGGTTCAGACCTCAAAACCATTTTTCCTAGAAAGAACATCTCGTTAGCTTCCCAACGCTTCAAACGGGGGTCAAAACCGACTTACGGTTCAAGAGATATGAATTTCCGAAGTTTTCCCGACAAACCAGAATTTTCTGGTTCAGCACAGTATGTATCAATACATAGGCTTATGTATCGATACAAAAAGGCCACATGTATCGATACATAGAACGCATGTGTCGACGCATGTGTCGACGCATGCTGTAGTGAAAAGGCTGTTTTCTCAAATTTCTACAGTATGTATCGATGCATAAGGGTTATGTATCGATACATAAACCATTTCGTATCGATACATAGCTGTTATGTATCGATTCATAACTCTGTTTTTCTCAAAAACCAGATTTCTCAAATTACACCCTTGCTGCCATTTTTCCGAAATGCCCGGAAACTCGACTAAATCGAACATTTTCACCGAAACAAACATATACGCACAACCACCAAATACATAAGAACAATTTATAACACATAAACGAAATTTCTACGACATTCGATTTTTCGATTAAATTTCAACCTTTCAAACAAAACAGAATTTTCGAACATCACCGAATCGAATAAAAAGCACGCTACAGGACGACCTAACCTTACTCGATACAACTACGTAATTTATTTCAAATTCTAACCGTGAAAACATCGGTTTCTATCGATTTCCTACAATTCGACCTAAACGGACAAAACAACGGAAACATAACGAAAACTAACCAAAAACATAACCAAACTTCATGAAACTTTAAACAGCAGCTCACATACATATAACCAACCAACACATTTATTTATACGACTTTTCGACCGTAAAAACATCGGTTTCTATCGATTTCGTCCAATACGGCATAAATGGAAACATATGGAAAACCAACCAAAACATCCACACAAAACATACATAATCATACACAATCACAGTATAATCGAGTTTCGCACCCTTACCCGATAAATTCGCGTTTGAAAAGTCGGTTGAATCGGTTCCTAAATCCCCAAATTTTTCCTCTTTTTTCTTCTTCTCTTTCTCTTATCTTCTTTTCTTCTCCTCTTTCTCTTTATTTTTCTGGTTTTTCTTTCTTTTCTCTCTTTCTTACTACTTTTCTAGTTTTTATACAAAATCAAAATATCTAGCCACCCAAAAAGACCAAAATACCCCTACACTCAAATTTCTCGCAAACGATCCCAAAATGCGATAAAATATATTCACGAAGAAAAATAACATATTTTCACATAAAAGTCGGAAATGAAATAAAATAATAATAAAATAATCCAAAAAGACTCAATAAAATAAAACTGGCAAAAACTGGGGCGTTACAGTAGACGTCATCTCTGCCCCACTTCAGGTTCTGATCAGCCGTCAAGATCAGTGGTGCCGTCTGTGGGAAACTCCATTATCCTTGTCTTTCTTTCTGAAATTCTGGTACCAGATATGTGATGTTACGTGTGATGTCACTACAACACACTCTGCAATGGACAATATAAAACAACAGTAGAGTACACAAAGAATTGTTCACCCAGTTCAGTTAAACAACTTACTCTAGGGGCTACCAAGTCAGGAAGGAATTTCACTATTAGTAGAATTAATTTACAGACTCAACAACCCAGTTGATATCTCCTAAACTTAATCTCTACCTAATGAACTTTCTACCTAAGAGACCACTTAGGTATGAGAACACTACTCACTTCCTAAGACACCTCAAAGATCACACTTTGAGAAACACCTTGATCCTGCTTACAAGCTTTGATCAAGTAACAACACTCACTTGCTTCACAGCTCTAGGAGAGTACACCTTACAACTCACCAATTCAACCTAGAATGGTTTACAAAATACTCGTACAAAGGCAATGATTGACACTCAGTCTATGCTCTCTATCTTCTATATTTTTCCTTTAGAAATGATGTGCTTTATATAGCTATTTAATTTGGGCTAGGACCTGCTACAATATCTGACCTGATTTGTTATTTAAATCTGAATCTTCAAAACAGATTTTTCTCTCAAAATCTTCTTAAATCTTCAGCCTTTAAACACTCCTACAAATCTGCATCAAATCTGTTTGCAACAGAAAATATCTCCTTCAAGATATTTGCATCCAATAACTCTAACAGCTCTGCCAAAATCCAGCTAATATGCTTAACCCTAAAAACATCTCAAACCTGATGTTTTAATGATCTGCATATCTGATGTCATGACATCGCATGTGACATCAGACTTCAAAACTTCAACAACTTAAAAATATAACATTAACCAATGTTAAGACTCAATGTTAAGACATCACCCATGTGACATCAGACTTGAACAAACAACTTTGTTTTACCAAAATTCTAGCCAATCCAAGAACTAACAATCTCCCCCTTTGGCTAATTTTGGCTAAAACAATCTCTGCAACATCAGAGACTTCAGTAGCGGATAAAAATTGAAAAATGTTAAAAACTCCTAGCAGCACTCCTTCAAAACATCTCCTACTTCAAAATACTGCACATACTCTATCAGCTCAGCAAAGGGTCAAGCTCCCCCTCACCAGAACCAGCATACAGCTGCACAAACACTCTCCCCTTCAACTTCTGCACCACATCAGAAACAGGATTCACAACCACACCTTGGCTTGGCTAACTCTCCCCCTTTTTAGCCATAATTGGACAAACACCTACTAACTACCATTTAGTCCTAAGCTAGCTCTCATTGTCAGTCTAAAGTCAGCATTCAAGACAAGACAAATCATAGAACAAAAACATAAAAAGTACTTAAAACATAATATTCAGGTTACAAACCAAACACATCAAGTACAAAACAACAAAAGCAAAAACAAAACTACTGTCTAGCTGAAACAACAAAAGAAACTTAATTTTCATCAGAGATAGGCCCATCTCCATCATCCTCATCATCTTCCTCAGAATTGACACCTTCAGCATCATCATTATCATCCTGTTCCAAGGACTGGATCAACTTCTCAATTTCCTTCTTTCTAGTCATGCTGGTACTAATCACAATATCCAGATCCTTGCAAGTAGCCTTCAATTCTGCAAGAAAAACAGCTTTAGTACTTTTCTTCTTGACACCAGCATCTGATGTTGAGACAATGTCTGGAACATGACTCCCAACAAACAATTTTGGATGCAGAGATAATGTAGACTCCCTCTTGCAGGCTGTGTCTGAACTTGTCAATATGCCAGGATGTTGTTTCAAAATTACTCCACAAATGAGAGATGGAAATGCTATAGGCATTTTGATAGCATTAGTGGTGACATGTTTCACAGTCTGTTAAAAAATATATGACCCATAGTCAAATTTCTTCTTAGTGCAACAACATAAATGAACCTTCCTAATCCCACTGCTGTTGTGGTTTTATGATTAGTAGGCACCCAATTTGCAGCTCCAATTCTGTGCAAGATAGCATACTTAATGAAATTCTAGTATAACAGATCCCAGATATCCTACACGATGTCGAGACATCTGGTCTGACATAAACAACAAGGCAATTATAGACATTTAAAGAAGTTACTGAAAAGTAAAGTGCACACAGAATTTGTTCACCCAGTTCAGTCTAACAACCTACATCTGGGGGCATACCAAGTCAGGAAGGAAGTCCATTATTAGCAGTATCAAATTACAGACTCAACAAACCAGTTGACAATCCACTAACTTAATCACTACCCAATGACCCTTCTATCTAAGTCCTCCCTAGATAAGAGACTCCATCTCACTCCCAATCATCGCAATGATGTCTAGCAGTCAACATCTCAGTCACTGCATCAACAACTTGATTTCCAAAAACTCTCCAAACACGTAGAAGACACACTCTTATAACAATACCTAGACATGACCCTCATGACTAAGAACAATACTTAGAGTTGCTTAACAGCTTCCTCTAAGAACAATGACCATCTCACAATCTGAGTGGTTCACATATACCAACTCTCCTAGAGAGTGGTTCACAAACTCAGCCCTTAGAATTTACATGATGGCTGGCTTCACTTAAACTAGGTTACAATGCTTCTATTTATAACCTTTTTCCCAACTGGATTTGGGCTTTAAATCTCAGCATATTAACTGCTACAAATCTGCAGAAGATTCTGCTACTAAATAGACCTTCAATTAAATCTTCAATCAAATCTTCAATTAAATCTTCAATTAAATCTTCATATCTTTTAGCCTTAAAAACAGCAACAAGATATGCTCCAAATCTGATTGCAACTGAATATATCTTTACCAAGATATTCGCCTACAATCTCTCACTCTCTTCTGCAGAATATCTCTCCAATAACAGAAACACGCAGCCCTAATAAAACAACTCAGACTGATGTTTTATCAACTGATGTCTTAACATCGGGTTTGACATCAGCACAGAATCTGCAACCATTTACAACTTAACACAACCAGAATGTTAGAAACTCATGTTGAAACATCAACCATGACATCCACATTGTTTTACCAAAATTGCAGCCAACTACAAGAACTAACACTTAACACTAAGTTTGCTAGTTGTCAATTTTCCTTTCAAGGGCCACAGCTTTACTTGACCAGCAATTATCTCCTTGCAGACATCATTATCAGTAACTTCTAACTCTATAAACTCTTCTTCTTTTGTTCCTAGGTAATTGTTGATAACCTCAGGAGAGAACTCAATACAGTTGCCTCTAACAAACACTTTCATGAAATCCACACTTCTTTTGTCAGAAATATTCATAGGAATGTTAACCATAAATTCCTTAACCAGACTGTCATAACACTTGGAGAGCCCACAAACAGTCTTCATCAATCCAACAACCTTTCTCACCTCTATGGCTTCTTTAATTTCCATACCCTCTTTACCAATCTCTCTTTCAAGAGCAAGTCTTCTTTGACAAACAAATTTCCACCTGGAAGCACTGCTTGCATAATGGAATGAAATGTTGTCAATAGGAACATCAGGTATCTTGTCTGCAATTCTCTTTAAGATTGACTTTCTCACAAGAGTGATGTCTTGAACATCATCCTCAACATCATACTCTAATTCAGATTCTTCCAACAGCTTCCTCTTTCTGGGATTCACAACAACTTTACTCCATGTTTTTGTTGGACCAACAACAGAAGTCTTTTTCTTCTTTCCTTCAGCTGACTTCTTAGGAGAAGATTCCACATTCTTTCCTTTTCTAGTTTTAAGTCTTTTGGCAAGACTAGGTACAACATTTCCAATCACTTCATCATCAGACAGGTCAACAACATTTACCACATCTTCATTCTTATTTCCACCAGGGTTAGTTTCAACATCCCTATCAGGCGATGTTCTGACATTTGTTTCAACATCAGCTTCCTCATGAACACCTTCTTCTTCAACACCTACTTCAGCATCTTCAATGACAGACATAGCCAGTCTGTGAAGATTTGTATCAGCACTTTGCATGTCCTCCTTTTCAGCAGGCATTTGTCTAAGGGGAATAGAAATGCCTTTTACAGATAAACCCTTATCCAAAATTTTGGTGGCAATCTGATTAAGACTGCGATCAACATCAAACCTCTCTTCAACAGCTTGAGGGGTGGAAGACCCAGATGCATATTTCTCTTTAAAAAGAATGCTAGTGACTAACCTTCTACTTTCATTATCATCAATTTTAGGTGTAGACCTTTTGGGTTGCATTTTGGAAGGTCTTGACTTACCAGATTCAGGAACCATCATGGAGATGGGTGCTACATTCAAAGTTTCTTCTGCAGAGCCCTCTTCTATAGAAACCCTAGCTTTTTCGCGCGATGAACTTTGTGAAGTAGATTTCTTAGATGGAGATGATATATGTTTTGACATTGTTCCTGTGAAGCACTTTAGATTCAGAGATGAATGGCAATTTCTCTTGAAGGAGAAGGAGATGAACAGATTAGGGATATGAAGTTTGATGAAGCGTGAGATGGCTATAATAGGAAATGATGGCCTAAAGTATGGAGCCTGATTATGAGTATCACTTAAAAGCCAATCAATGAGTTTCTCCCTCCAAAATAAATTTCCTTTTAAATTTTTAAAAGAATTCACACCATAAGTTATTAACCCTAATTGACCTTTCAACATGCTCAGACTTTCACACTTAATGTTACAGTCTGATGTCACAATATCAACCTTAACATCATTAGATGAGCTGACCTCTTGAGGTACCCATTGATAACAATTATCTCTGGATCTGACTCCCTTCATAACAACCTTATTCTTCTCATTAGTCACCAAACAATCATCTTTAGTGTAGCTGACGTTGTATCCTTCATCACAAAGCTGACTTATGCTAATCAAATTAGCACTCAAACCTTTGACAAGAAGCACATTGTCAAGCTCAGGTCCATCATGACACTTCAATTTTCCAACTCCTTTTACCTCCCCTTTCTCACCATTACCAAAAGTAACATCATTTAAGGAGCAAGAATTGATCTCCACCAAATGATTTTTGGACCCAATCATATGCTTTGAACATCCACTGTCAAAGTACCATCCATCCTTAGCAGAATGTCTATCTGATGTGTGAGCCAATAGACAAGTAACCTCAGCTTTAGGAACCCATTGTTTAACAACCTTAGTCCTGTTCTCCTTCTGTCTAGGTTGAGGGACAAATTTGGGATATCCATGCAGTTTAAAGTAAGAAAACTGCATATGACCAAATCTTCCACAATAGAAACACCTTACTCTCTCTTCTCTGAAGTTGTTAAACTTCTTGCCACCTTGATGATGAAACTGCTGTGGCTGCCATCCATAGTACTGGTGTTGTCTTCTTCCATAGTTTGCCTGTCTTCTGTAGTGAGGATTCTGTCTCTTAGGCTGTCTTCTATGATGATGTGGCTTCCTTCTACCATAAAAATGAGGCACATCATTATTATATCCAAAGCCATACATATTCCCCTGATGTTGGAACATGTTAAACCTAGGAGCCTGCATAACCTTCACATGCCCATAACCTTTACACTCAAAGCATTGGATCCCATTGTCTTGAGCAGTCTTCTCTTCATCCTTTTCTTTTGACTTGCTGATGTCAGAGGAGATGTTCTTAACATTAGGTTTATAGTTTCTATTCATTCTCTTGAACACCTTGTTGAACTGTCTTCCCAGCATAGCAATAGCCTGAGATAGCTCCTCCTGAGATTCAACACCATTCCCTTTCTTCTCTTCTTGAGTATTAGATACCAAGGCTATACTCTTGGTCTTCTTTTCAGGTTCCTCTTCATTCAACCCTAACTCAAAAGTTTGAAGAGATCCAATTAGCTCATCAACTCTCATTTTGCTGATGTCTTGAGCTTCTTCAATTGCAGTCACCTTCATCTTATATCTCTTGGGAAGGGACCTAAGGATTTTCCTCACCAGCTTTTCTTCAGTCATCTTTTCTCCAAGAGCACTAGTGGCATTAGACAACTCAAGAATACTCATATGAAAGTCATGAATAGTTTCATCTTCCTTCATCTTTAGACTTTCAAACTTTGATGTTAGAAGTTGAAGTCTTGACATCTTAACCTTTGAAGTTCCTTCATGAGTAGTCTTCAAGATGTCCCAAGCTTCCTTAGCAACTTCACAGGTATTGATCAACCTGAACATGTTCTTATCAACTCCATTGAAGATAGCATTTAAAGCTTTGGAATTACCAAGGGCAAGCTCATCTTCTTCCTTGGTCCATTCTTCTTCAGGTTTCAGTTTTGAGCTGCCTTCTTTTTCTTTCCCAGCATCATCTTTCTCAACAACAACAGGTGTTTTCCATTCTTTTATGATAGCCTTCCAAGCCCTGCTGTCCAAGGATTTCAAAAAGGTAATCATCCTTGGTTTCCAATAATCATAATTAGAGCCATCCAAAATAGGGGGTCTATTCACAAATCCACCAACTTCCTTGTCCATCTTTACTAGAAAGTATCAGCCCTAGATCTCACCCAGATGCAGAGCAGGATGCCTGCTCTGATACCAATTGAAATTCTGGTACCAGATATGTGATGTTACGTGTGATGTCACAACAACACACTCTGCATTGGACAATATAAAACAACAGAAGAGTACACAAAGAATTGTTCACCCAGTTCAGTTAAACAACTTACTCTGGGGGCTACTAAGCCAGGAAGGAATTTCACTATTAGTAGAATTAATTTACAGACTCAATAACCCAGTTGACATCTCCTAAACTTAATCTCTACCTAATGAACTTTCTACCTAAGAGACCACTTAGGTATGAGAACACTACTCACTTCCTAAGACACCTCAAAGATCACACTTTGAGAAACACCTTGATCCTGCTTACAAGCTTTGATCAAGTAACAACACTCTCTTGCTTCACAGCTCTAAGAGAGTACACCTTACAACTCACCAATTCAACCTAGAATGGTTTACAAAATACTCGTACAAAGACAATGATTGACACTCAGTCTATGCTCTCTATCTTCTGTACTTTTCCTTCAGAATTGATGCGCTTTATATAGCTATTTGATTTGGGCTAGGACCTGCTACAATATCTGACCTGATTTGTTATTTAAAACTGAATCTTCAAAATATATTTTTCTCTCAAAATCTTCTTAAATCTTCAGCCTTTAAACACTCCTACAAATCTGCATCAAATCTGTTTGCAACAGAAAATATTTCCTCCAAGATATTCACATCCAATAACTCTAACAGCTCTCCCAAAATCCAGCTAATACGCTTAACCCTAAAAACATCTCAAACCTGATGTTTTAATGATCTGCATATCTGATGTCATGACATCGCATGTGACATCAGACTTCAAAACTTCAACAACTTAAAAATATAACATTAACCAATGTTAAGACTCAATGTTAAGACATCACCCATGTGACATCAGACTTGAACAAACAACTTTGTTTTACCAAAATTCTAGCCAATCCAAGAACTAACACTTTCATCGTAGATTCAAGACCAAAACAGTTCTTCCAAGATTCCGATCATGGCCAGCCATGATAATGTCCTCGATGCACGCAACACTGCCTTCCTCTCCGTCAGCAAGACTGATACTAACGGAGCAGCCCCCTTTCTTGGGAGCGACATCCATCAGTTGAGAGATAGAGCCACTGCGTCTCCCTCCCCCGTTCACGCTGATCACACTGAAGTCCATCCTTCCTAGGACCACCAACTTGTCCCGGTTCTGCCCAGCACCGACCCGACCATGGCGGCCCTCCTCGAAGCCCTCAACAAGACCAACCTCCTAATCCTCCAACATAATGCGAGGATTAGAGCCCTAGAAGAGTCTAACTGGCCAAGATCCCCTACGCCAAGGAAAGAACGCTGAAGATACCGGAGTCTGCCTCCCCGGCATGAAAGAGACCATCAGGCACCACCTGAGCTAGAGTCTCAGGCAATCAGAAAGCGCGACCGTATCTCCCCTTGGAGCCAGAACTCCCCAGGAACCAAGAGGACCAGAAGAGACTAGCAAGTAGAGCCCCAGCGTTCGCCTCCGCCCAGATCCAAGGGTCGGCCACGAACCCAATCTCCCCACCGAGATCACCGTCTTACTCTTGGGTGAAACACCCTCTCCCCATCGTGGTCTAGCAGCAGCAGCGATGACGAGCCTCGTGGCCCGTTGTCCCAAGATATCATGGTCATGCGCCTGCCAAAGGGGCTAGAGAAACCACCGTCTTTGGGAACGTATGACGATACTACGGATCCTGACGAGCACATCAAGAATATTGATGCATTGCTCGACTACCGTGGCGTCTGGGGCGCTGTCAAATGTAGATTGTTCCCTACCACACTGAGGAAAGGAGCGATGACTTGGTACAAGAAGCTCCCCGACGAATCCTTCATATCATGGAGACAGTTGGGAAGAATGTTCTCCAAATACTTCACGGCCTCCCGTCGTCACCCAAAGACCGAAGCCTCCCTTGAGGCCATAATTCAAGGGAAAGACGAACCTGTTCGAGCCTATATCGAAAGTTTCAATAAAGAAGCAGTCTAGGTCTCAACGACCGATGATATGAAGAAGTTCTTGCTCGAGGGAGGACTTTGTCCCCATACAGAATTTGCCAAAGCAGTTGGCATCGAAACCCCGGCAATGCTTGACGCCGTCCTCCTCAAGGCGCAAGAGTACATCTAGTACGAGGAGAACGAAGCTGATAGTTCCGCCCAGGACTCAAGGCACCAAGAGAGTTCCAGGTTCTCCAAGCACGATGACCCCTCGACATCTCGTCGGGGAGATAGAAGACGCGAAGAACTCCCCCGGGAGTCCCGAGACAACAAAGGGCCCTCTAGCCACTTCCACGAGTATACGCCCCTGACCGTCTCTAGGAGAAAATCCTCTCCAAATGTGCCAACTCAGAGTTCTAACAAGCAGGGTTCCAATTCCCTAAACATATATCGTCCAAGTCAAATACTGACAAGTCAAAGTATTGCCGGTTCCACAAGAGCCACGACCATATGACCGACGACTGCATCCACCTGAAGGATGCCATTGAGATACTGATCAGGGATGATCACCTGAAACAGTTCACCAAGAAGAAGGATGCTCCACGGCTGGACGCCATGGAGTCTAAGAAGGTCGAGGAAGAGGTGCCTTCCTTGAAAGAGATAAGCCTTCAGGTCGCCATGAGCATCTCGCGGCCTGAGGACTTCTACATCCCCGAGGGACTCAACGTCCCCCCTTACTTTGTTGTGCAGAGCCCATGGGAAACCTTCCCCTCCATCATGGTCATCTTCGAAGGGGGCTTCAACAAGGTTACTGTGGGCTCCGTTATAAGGAAGTTTGAAATCTTCTCAGCACGAGCTCGAACCGGAGTGTAGTGGCAAAAATCGTGAGTGTGATTTATTGATTAACTTAACTCATAAAGCAAGAGTCGCCACCACACTTTTATTTTATCCAAAAGGAAAGGAAAAAGAGCGAACAAAACCTAAACAAGTTCTGAACAAGGACAAGTAAACAGAGACTGGGTAAGGGGGTTGGTTACGCTAAGGGAAGGTGTTAGCACCCAAAACGTCTATAGTACTCTATAGGAACCCTTTGAAATATCTACGCATTTTTGGTTTGAAAATGTTTGTTTGAAAAGAGATTGAGGAGATGAGAAAAGAAGTATATTTTAAGATTTTTGTGTTTTGAAAAACTTTTCGCCTCATGCCTACGTACCCATAAAGTGCAATATAGAATCAAAACCTCATAGTTCCTGGTACAAATAACAAAATTTGTTTGTTATGATTGATTTTTATGTAAAGACAAGTCGTCATTTCCAAGTGAATAATTCTGCTTAAAGAGATGAATCATGTCTAAACTTATGAAAAAGTTTTAAAGGAAAAGCGCATAAGGCACTAAAAGAGTTTGATGAGTTTGGTGTTTTTTAAAGTCTTTTGAAAAAGGTGTCAATAAGCTTATGTAGTTTAGCATTTATTAAGAAATGAAAAGAAAAGAGTAAAATCACTTGACAAAGTCAATGTTTGATTATGCAAGAAGTGATAGTTTGAAAACAAGAAGGTTTTGAAAAAGAGAGGAAATTTTGAAAATTAAAGAAGGGGTGGAGAAGAAGAGGTTATCCTAAAGCATAAAATAAAAGCTAAGGATAAGAAAGATCTAACCACAAATGTAGTTATCTTCACCATAAACCAAGCAAAAGCACGAAACTCCAAAGTCTTCAAACCATGATTCCAAAGAAAAGGGAACAGGTCCTAGTTCTAAGTTCAAGGATCCAAGAATAGCATTGAAGTCCAAGGTCTAAATTCAAAATTCCATGTCCAATGCAAAGGATAGTAGCCATAGTCCAAGATTAAGAGCACAAGTTTTTTAGAGGTTTTGGCCATTATTAATGTTTTTTTGTTTAAGTGGACAAAGAGAAGAAGGCATAAGCATAAACAAGTGGTCCAAGTGGACAAAGTGAAAATGACAGAAGCATAAACAATGATATGATATGATGACATAAAGCATAAAAAAATAAAGAAAGATAGGGAACAAGAAGGAAACATAAAGGTAAGGTTAGAAGTTAGTGATTAATTGTTAGAACAAATGATCAATAATGATTGAATAATGCACTTAGGTCACGGTTAATGAGAACTCATTAGAGGATTGATAAGACCAAAGCCTCCTAACAACAAGTCTCATAGGTATTGAGCCAAAAGACAAATAATCAACCATCCTTGGGCTTGCAAACATAAGTTTGGGCCACGAATGGTCATTTTTCGATGCGGGACACATGTAGCGTTATGTTAAGCAATCACCAAGTGACTTATATAGAAGTCGCCCTACTCGAGGCCGATCAAAATGATCTTTGTGCTAATGCATGCTAGATGAGCGATATACAGATCGTCATCCGAAAGCAATATCGTACGAAAAGAAAAAAAAGGTAATGATCTAGTCTTGATCAAGAATTCAACAAAGAAATTCTAAGATCCATAAGACTTTCATCGATCCAAATAAAAGAGAAATAGATGGAGAGAAAGCCAAATTAAATCACAAAATTATGTGATCTAAGGCTAAAAACAAAGGGAAGGGGTTAGGAAAGGAAAATGATCCAAAACAGTACCAAAAACAAGCAAAAATCACAATTCTGCTACTGGTTAACCGGTTAACCAAAATGAACTGCATTTGGTTAACCGGTTAACACTGACAGGACAACAACAAAATTTTGAAAAATTCCGCATTCATGATCCAATCATTTCTTCAAACACCTCATGATCATGGATGTAAATTAGCACGAAAATTAAAGTAAAACAACAGCAAATAACACCAATAAAACACAATTTGCAAGATCCAAAGATCAAGCAGCAAGAATCAATAATAGATCACATTGTGAAGGATGTATCAAGAACAACAATGGTGGATCAAGTGTTTACCACTTCAAATCTAAAAATTCCTTCAAATTGCTTCAAGATGCAAACTCCAAAGCCTTGATCTACAAGAATTGATGATGAAAAAGTGTTTGGATGAAGGTTTAGCTCAAAGTTGAACAAGATTCAATGTGAAAACTTGTTAACTTTCAAAAGAAGAAAAGTGAGCTTTGAGTGAATTTTGTGGTCGGGGAGAGAATTTGCAAGAGGTTTCTTGGCTACAAAAGCTTGAAAAATGAATGAAATGAGGCCTCTATTTATAGAATCTAGGCTTGGAAATTTTGGTGGCTTGGAGTTTGGTTTGGAGCCAAAGTTAGGATTGGAATTAGAATTTGGAGGCAAAATCAAGATCAAATGGTGATTAATGAGGGTGTATGATGGGAATTAATCATGATGAGGTAGGGGAATTATTTGGAAGTGATATAGAATGTTCTCATGATGAAACAATGTGAATTTGGTGCCAAAATGCCGCAGAATTTGAATTTGGCTCATTTTCTCAAAAATACGCACTGGTTAATCGGTTAACTGATTAACACAGCAAAAATTGTGAAAATTTGCTTTTTGATGTGCTGACTTGGCTCTTGCTCGATTCTTTTGCTTGTCAAAGAAGGCATGGAAATAAACTCATGATCCTTGGAGTCTCTTGAATAATAGTCAATTAAATCTTGAGAAACTCTTGATCGAATGATTTTGAATTGTTTGCAGATCAACTTTGACTTTGTTCAGATGAATTTCATTCGAGCTGAGGAACTGGTATTTGACATTCTTGATCCAAATCCTTCCTGAAAAAGGTAGTAAAGGGAAAATAAACATATTTTTTGGATTTTGATTAAAGGTTAATAAACATAAACAAATAATAAAGCAAGTAAGAAGAATATATAGAAACTCGGGAGAAACATAGATTGTGATCTTGTTTGTCGTATGAGATGCAAATGAGATGTGTGAAATCTTAGGGGTAAAAATTAGGGTACAACAGCTGCCCCTATTTAAGTTTCTTCCACCAAGAGATATGAAGGTTGAAAACTTCGTCTCGACAAGATTGAAGATACTTAAATACAGAAAACTATATTTTTAGCCCTAAGATGCCACAAGATGATATGAATGCAAAGGATAAGATACCCTGCAGGGAAACTTAAAATAAGGAATTTACAGTAAATTGAGTGAGATGACGCGAAAAGACACATTGGGGAACACAAGCTATTTTTGGAGATCTGTCAAAGTGACAAGAAGTATCCAGCAATAGTTGGAAAGAGAGAGATAAGACCCTGGGAAGAGGAGTAGTGACATCCAAGAATAGCATTGGATGGAAACTACGAACAAGACAAAAGGTATGTTAAAAGATGTCCAAGAATGACATTGGACAACAACAAGGAAGTTTCTGGTAAAAGCAATAACGTCGTCCAAGAATAGCATTGAATGGAGGTGAAAAAACACTCTTTTGGGGATAAGATATGCAAGAATGACATTGGATGAAATGAACTACAACATTCAAGAATAGCATTGAATGGGGCAACATCAAACATCAGAAAAATATCCAAGAATGGCATTGGACTTGGCTGGGGAAAAGGTGTCCAAGAATAGCATTGGATGACAAGGGATCACAACATTCAAGAATGGCAATTGAATGAAGTGAGAAAAGTTCTGGAAAATACATCATAATTATCCAAGAATGGCATTGGATAAAGAGAGTTCACGATATACAAGACGAGCATTGAATAAAGTGAGAAAGAGCTTTCAGGGAGGGCACTGAAAGTAAAGGTAAATCACTACATTCAGGAATGGCATTGAACGAGAAAGAAATTTCAGGAATGGCACTGAAAGTAAAGTTAAATCACTACATTCAAGAATGGCATTGAATGATAGTGAGAAAGACATCCAGGAATGACACTGAATGCAAAGGAGAAAACTCATCCAGGAATGACACTGAATGAACATATAAAACTTTCAGGAATGGCACTGAAAATTATCCTAGAAAGTCAGTTGGGGATTACAGAAGAGAGACGGAACTTCCAGGAATAGCACTGGGAGAAACAAGAGGAACAAGATATTCAGGAATGGCACAGGGGATCAAAAGAGACAGACATCCAGGAATGGCACTGGAGATCAAAAGAGATAGACATCCAGGAATGTCACTGGAGTGAAAGAAAAATACAAAGATCCAGGAATAACACTAGAATGAAAGAAGACAAAACATCTAACAACAGTACTAGATGCACAGGGAAATGACAACATTCAGGTAATCGTTTGGATAGACGCCAAGTAAGTTGGACTTCGATCACAAGGTAAGATGTTGATAGCAACAGGACCTCGGGAAATGCATATGAGCACGAAACATACTTCGTGCTATGCGAATCTTTCTATGTATGATATATGAATGATTTATGTATGCAATGCAGATGATAGGGACAACTGAGATAAACTCTTTTGTGAGGGAAGAATGGAACTCTGATTCCTCAATACAGGGAACACTGCCTACTCTGCTTGGAGAGAAGATGTTGCACATATCTTTGTCACTTATGAATTATATCAGGCTGATAGTCTTTTGAGGAAAGTCATCTTGAGGATTCTTGAAGAAGACTTCCCCGGATTGATTAACTGATGAGGATAAACTGATCATGGCTTCAGTTTGACTGTTGCGGGGGGAAATGAACTGATCATGACTTCAATTCTTGAGGATAAATTGATCATGGCTTCAATTCTTGAAATGATTATTGAGAAAAAATTGATCATGGCTTCAGTTTGACTATTGATGGGGATGAACTGATCATGGCTTCAGTTCTTGAAATGACTGTTGAGAATAAACTGATCATGGCATTAGTTCTTGAAATAAATATTGAGAAGACTAATTTGAGTATGGGTCTTGAAAGAGATCTTCTGGTTAACCAATTTGGAGAATAGCTTGCACTGAGCAACAAATCTTGGACTAATTCACAACAGGATTTGGAAGTAATGTGCCCCTGATAAGATCACTGACCAAGTTTCTCAACTGTTTGAAATTTCTTGATGAGGAAAGTTTGCCTGCAAATAAGATCATTCAAACATGGTAATTTTAATGCAAAGTTTATGAAATTTTGAAATCAAAAAAATCATTTTTGGAATGATATTATTAATGTATAGGAAATGAATCACTTGTCAAAACACGGTGGTTTAGACATTCAAAATGAAAGAGAAAGCAAAAGTATGACATCAAAACAAATGATTGGTAACAAACTTAGAAGTCAATTTATGAAACCTTGCTGTAGTATGCTTTCAAAAGAAACCTGGCTTCAATTAGGTCTTTTGAGGGTTGTAACGTGGTCTGGCTCACGGTTTTCGAAACAAAGGATATAGGCTCAAAGTTTATTTGTATCCAACCCATTCTTCGTGATGATCTTCAATCCTATGCTCAGTTAATTCAAAATACGCATTTAGGTTCCAAGCGATTTTGGAATTGCAACACTGTTATGATGATGACTCAAGAGCCAAGGTTTTTTTTTTAAATGGCAGTCACTTTTTCTTACAACATTTTGTTGTTTTTGATGAGGAACTTAGTCAACTCGTTTTGTCTTTGAAGATTTTGGTAACCTCTTGATTTATTTTTTTGTTATCCCTAACTTTTGCCTGAACTGTGTCATTTGAGCTTACAGTCAGCGGTATGCCCCAATTTTTGCCTAAGTCTCCTTCATAGATTTTGACTTAGCGAGCTTTTATTTTGATTTTTTCATTTTTTTTTCAGTTCATTTTTTTAATGATAGTGACTGTCTAGCTTAATGATTACGGTGAACCATCATTGGCTTTTGATTTGAAATACATCTTCGACACTTCTTTGATGTGTGCGAAGGAAAACTTGTGATTGCAACCTTTATTGGAAGGCGTCTTGCATGATTCTCTTGTGTTCAAATGCACAGTTAAATTAACATGAGAACTACCCATCCCTAGGTTAAGATTGCGGGTTTTTTTGTACGGAAAGAAACTCAAACTTCTAGGCTCAAAGGGGTTGACAAAGGATTAACTTCCTTATTTCTCCAGTGTTTGGGAGTTGAAACAATGCATGTACATCATCAGCCAGGTTTTATTTAAAAACATACAATTCAACAATTTTGGGTATTTCGTTTTCATCATCCTCCCTCCAATCTTTGCATAAACAAAAGCTTGATAAAGAGAGTGAACAGGGGATATATTTTGTTTTGTGAAAAAGAAAGCATAAAGATGGACACATTGGATGTAAATGAATTGAGTCAAAACATTTCAATGCTTATTTCATTAAAATTAACCATGAAAGTACAAATAAATTTGAAAGCCAACAGTCAATACAATCAAGGAAAAATGTAAACAGAAAGCAAACATGGCCTAGTGACTAATAAGTAATAAGGATGAGCTGTCATGTCTGAACCACTGGCTTTAGGAGATGATCTGTCTGAGCTGACTCAAACTTCACTTGGCATGCTCTAGTAAAGGATTGTTTACAACATTGGGATTATCATCAAGAAAGGTGAGGATCTTGTCTCTGATCAGCTCTTGCACTCTAGCCTTCATTGCATAGCAACCTTTTAAGTTATGTCCTGCCCCACCTTGATGGAACTCACAATGAAGATTATCCCTATAGCCGGCTGGAAGAGGATTTGGAGGAGGAGGTAGAGCCCTCGTTGTAATCAAACATTTCTGAACAAGACCTAGATATAACTCAGTGTAGGACATCGGGATAGGATCAAAGTTAACCCTATTGCGATTCTGATTTTGTCTAACAGTCTGGTGAGGAGCTTGAACTGGTTGAGCAACAACTGCAGCTACATATTGTTGTCGCCTGCGACGAGGTTTCCTTTCAACTGAAACAACATGGGTATTGTCATCCTTCTTCTTTTGAAAGTTCCTAGCGGACTTTCTAGCACCATTAAAGGTTTCAGCATTAGTAATCTTTCCCTTATTGATACCCCCTTCTAGTCTTTCTCCAATAGTGACTAGGTCAGCAAAACCAGATAATACACTGCCTATCATTTTTTCCCAAAAGAGTGGCTGAAGAGTGTCTATGAACAATCCAGTCAATTCTTTTTCTGCCAAGGGTGGCTCCACCTGAGCAGCTAACTCTCTACAGCGCTAAGCGTACTCCTTAAAGGATTCTTTTTATTTTTGAGACATACTTTGCAGTTGATTGCGATCAGGTGCCATGTCCAGATTGTACTTATATTGCTTCAAGAAAGCATCAGCCAAGTCCTTCCAGCTTTGGATACGGTTCTTCTCAAGTCCCATATACCATTTCAGTGAAGCCCCACTCAAGCTATCTTGGAAACAGTGAATGAGCAATTTGTCGTTGTTAGAATAGGCAGCCATCCTGTGGTAGTACATCACCAAGTGGCTTCTGGGACAGGTGTGCCCCTTGTATTTTTCAAATTCAGGGGTTTTGAATTTTGCAGGCATAACCAAGTCCGAAACAAAGCACATGTCCATTGTGGCAGCACCAAAGACATCGTTTCCTTCCACGACTCTTATCCTTTTTTCCAGAGTTTGCCACTGCTCTCCAACTTCTTCAATGTATCCAGGTTCTCCCTGACTTTTGGATTGTGGACCAGCAGCAAGGTACACGAAAGGAGGATTCTCAAGAGTAGCTTGAGCAGTAGAATGCACAACATGCTGAGGTTCAGTAAACAATGGAGCTGAAGATACTGGCAGTACAAACGGGACAACCATTGGAGTAGTTGCAAAGGGTAGCGAGTAATTCAGAGGTAACCCAAATTCTAGCCAAGTAGAAGCTGGTTGTTGGATTGGTGGAGGGTTAATAACAGCAATTAATATTTTAGAGATCATGGTCCTCTGAGGTGGTTCACCTCTAGAAATCAGAACTTGCATCATTTCTGTGAGTTTGGTCATGCTGGCCTTCAGTTCATTAATTTCCATTCTGACTTCGGCATTATGTTATTCTTGATTTTCCATTCTCAATCTGATAGCAGCTCTAGTTTCGTAGTTGGGTCGAGGAAACAGCTTGACGGTGAACAGATAACTGAAGAAAGAGATAGTTGAAATGAGTTCCTGTGGCAACTTGGATAAATGCAGATGTATGCTCATGGATGCAAGAGTGCATGGATGCAACAACCACAAACAAGATCACCCAAAGCACACATGTTTAAAGGTTCGAGTCACGAGCATGGAATCAAGGGACAAGAACCAACCCCTAATGGTGTGTACTAAGGTTTTATCAGCACCTATAGAAAAAGGTTCTAAAAATTTCCCAGAGTCCTCAATCCTCTTTCGGATATTACTAGCACGCCGATTACTCTGGAATCAGTAATATTCTCAAGAGAACCTCGTCTGAGTGTAGTATCGGGTATCAACAATTTTAGGTTTAAACCTTCATAGCCACCGCACTACGTCCTAATAGGCCAAGTGGGGTAAAAGGAATACTAAAGTCCTCAGTGTCATGGGCCTGAGGTCGGAAAAATTAATGTTTTTCGCGATTACTCACTAGACATCAGTAATTCCGAGGAAGCCTCGACTGAGCGGATGGATTCTCAATTCAGCTTGTTTGAGATTACTCCCTAGAAGCATCCTTGACTATACCATCCTCCTATCACAAGAGCTCTCAGATTCGGGTATAGGATCTATCTCACCTCTCAAGATCACCCAAACAGAACAACTAATAACAGTCAAATCAAACAGATAAAGCGTAAATTAATCAAAGTAGGCCGAACCCACTAAGAACCAGAGTTCCCAGAAGAGTCGCCACTTTTCTGTAGCGGCAAAAATCGTGAGTGTAAGTTATTGATTAACTTAACTCATAAAGCAAGAGTCGTCACCGCACTTTTATTTTATCCAAAAGGAAAGGAAAAAGAGCGAACAAAACCTAAACAAGTTCTGAACAAGAACAAGTAAACAGAGACTGGGTAAGGGGGTTGGTTACGCTAAGGGAAGGTGTTAGCACCCAAAACATCTATAGTGCTCTATATGATTTGAAATATCTACGCTTTTTATTTTGAAAAGGTTTGTTTGAAAAGAGATTGAGGAGATGAGAAGAGAAGTATTTTTTTTAAGATTTTTGTGTTTGGAGAGACTTGTCGCCTCATGCCTACGTACCCACAAAGTGCAATATAGGATCAAGACCTCGTAGTTAGTGGTACAAATAACAAATTTTTTTTGTTATGATTGATTTTTATGTAAAGACAAGCCGTTATTTCCAAGCGAATAATTCTGATTAAAGAGATGAATCATGTCTAAACTTATGAAAAAGTTTTAAAGGAAAAGTGCATAAGGCACGAAAAGAGTTTGACGAGTTTAGTGTTTTTTAAAGTCTTTTGAAAAAGGTGTCAATATGCTTATCTAGTTTAGCATTTATTAAGAAATGAAAAGAAAAGAGTAAAATCACTTGACAAAGTCAAGGTTTGATTATGAAAGAGGTGATAGTTTGAAAACAAGAAGGTTTTGAAAAAGAGAGGAGATTTTGAAAATTAAAGAAGGGGTGGAGAAGAAGAGGCTATCCTAAAGCATAAAGTAAAAGCTAAGGATAAGAAAGATATAACCATAAATGTAGCTATCTTCACCATAAACCAAGAAAAAGCATGAAGCTCCAAAGTCTTCAAACCATGATTCCGAAGCAAAGGGAAAAGGTCCTAGTTCTAAGTCCAAGGATCCAAGAATACCATTGAAGTCCAAGGACTAGGTTCAAAATTCCATGTCCAATGCCAAGGATAGTAGGCATAGTCCAATATTAAGAGTACACGTTTTCTAGAGGTTTTGGCCTTTATTAATGGGTTTTACTCTAAGTGGACAAAGAGAAAAAGGCATAAGCATAAACAAGTGGTCAAAGTGGACAAAGTGAAAATGACGGAAGCATAAACAATGATATGATATGATGACATAAAGCATAAAAAAATAAAGAGAGATAGGGAGCAAAAAGGAAACATAAAGGTAAGGTTAGAAGTTAGTGATTAGTTGTTAGAACAAATGATCAATAATGATTGAATAATGCACTTAGGTCAAGGATAATGAGAACTCATTAGCGGATTGATAAGACCAAAGCCTCCTAACAACAAGTCTCATAGGTATTGAGCCAAAAGACAAATAATCAACCATCCTTGGGCTTTCAAACATAAGTTTGGGCCACAAATGATGATTTTCCGATGCAGGACACATGCAGCGTTATGTTAAGCAATCGCCAAGTGACTTATATAGAAGTCGCCCTACTCGAGGCCGGTCAAAATGATCTTTGTGCTAATACATGCTAGATGAGCGATATGTAGATCGTCATCCGAAAGCAATATCGCACAAAAAGAAAAAAAAGGTAATGATCTAGTCTTGATCAAGAATTCAACAAAGAAATTCTAAGATCCATAAGACTTTCATCGATCCAAATAAAAGAGAAATAGATGGAGAGAAAGCCAAATTAAATCACAAAATTATGTGATGTAAGGCTAAGAACAAAGGGAAGGGGTTAGGAAAGGAAAATGAACCAAAACAGTCCCAAAAACAAGCAAAAATCACAATTCTGCTACTGGTTAACCGGTTAACCAAAATGAACTGCATTTGGTTAACCGGTTAACACTGACAGGACAACAACAAAATTTTGAAAAATTCAGCATTCATGATCCAATCATTTCTTCAAACACCTCATGATCATGGATGTAAATTAGCACGAAAATTCAAGTAAAACAACAACAAATAACACCAATAAAGCATAATTTGCAAGATCCAAAGATCAAGCAACAAGAATCAACAATAAATCACATTGTGAAGGATGTATCAAGAACAACAATGGTGGATCAAGTGTTTACCACTTCAAATCTAAAAATTCCTTCAAATTGCTTCAAGATGCAAACTCCAAAGCCTTGATCTGCAAGAATTGATGATGAAAAAGTGTTTGGATGAAGGTTTAGCTCAAAGTTGAACAAGATTCAATGTGAAAACTTGTTAACTTTCAAAAGAAGAAAAGTGAGCTTTGAGTGAATTTTGTGGTTGGGGAGAGAATTTGCAAGAGGTTTCTTGGCTACAAAAGCTTGAAAAATGAATGAAATGAGGCCTCTATTTATAGAATCTAGGCTTGGAAATTTTGGTGGCTTGGAGTTTGGTTTGGAGCCAAAGTTAGGATTGAAATTTGAATTTGGAGGCAAAATCAAGATCAAATGGTGATTAATGAGGGTGTATGATGGGAATTAATCATGATGAGGTAGGGGAATTATTTGGAAGTGATATAGAATATTCTCATGATGAAACAAAGTGAATTTGGTGCCAAAATGCCGCAGAATTTGAATTTGGCTCATTTTCTCAAAAAAACGCACTGGTTAATCGGTTAACCATATAGCGTTAACCGATTAACACAACAAAAATTGTGAAAATTTGCTTTTTGATATGTTGACTTGGCCCTTGCTCGATTCTTTTGCTTGTCAAAGAAGGCATGGAAATAAACACATGATCCTTGGAGTCTCTTAAATAATAGTCAATTAAATCTTGAGAAACTCTTGATCAAATGATTTTGAATTATTTTTAGATCAACTTTAACTTTGTTCAGATGAATCATTCGAGCTGAGGAACTGGTATTTGACATTCTTGATCCAAATCCTTCCTGAAAAAGTTAGTAAAGGGAAAACAAACATATTTTTTGGATTTTGATTAAAGTTAGTAAACATAAACAAATAATAAAGCAAGTAAGAATAATATACAGATACTCGGGAGAAACATAGATTGTGATCTTGTTTGTGGTATGAGATGAAAATGAGATGTGTGAAATCTTAGGGGTAAAAATTAGGGTACAACACGGAGTTCTTCTCTTGATAAAGTCTGGGGAGTTTCGGTCCCCATCACTTTCTACCGTGAGGAACTCCTCGGTGGGGCTCCCAACTCAAGCATTATGCTGCTCGTGAGAGCAAAAATGGCTAACTTCGATGTTTGATAGATCCTGGTCGATTAAGGAAGCTCGGTCGACATCATGTATTCCCAGCTATTCTCCACCCTCCAGCTGGATGAGACACACCTGACACCCTACGTAGGCTTTGACCTACAAGGCTTTAACGGACCAGTCACAAAGCCTTGTGGATACGTGGAACTAATCGTGACTTTTGGGTTTACAGAGATGGCCAGGTCTATCAAATTCCAGCTCCTGGTCATTGACTACCCATCCCTCTACCAGTGCATCTTTGGGCGGCCAACTTTGGCCGAATTGGTAGTTGTGCCCTCAACCTTGCACCTAAAGATGAAGTACTACACTTCTAAGGGTCTTGTCGCCAGTCTGCACGGGGACATTAAAGCAGTAAGGAGATGTTTCGAGGCAGCCTCCAAAGGGATGAACTCGATCGCCGCCAAGCCAAAGACTCATAGCAAGCCTGCTCTGCCCAACAGCTCCGAAGAGGCAAAGCCAAAGACTCATAGCAAACCCGCTACCCCGCGTCGACTCCATCGACCTTGACAGTCGCTTCTCTGAAGACGACGAGAGGGAGCAGAGAAGGAAAGAAAAGGAGATCCAACCATGTTTGAGCAGCCCTTCAGCTTCGATCAGCAGCGACGAGATCTCTCATCCGATGCACCCAATTTCGGATGGCGAGTTTGAACTTGTCCTGCTCGGTGATGAACCCCAGCGAGGAGTGAAGATCGGGACCGGACTCCCCGAACTAGCGAGGAAATAACTTAAAGCCTGCCTCCGGGGGAACGCATATCTGTTCGCGTGGAGCGCAGTGGAGATGCCCGGGCTAGATCCCGACGTGGCCTGCCACCAACTCACCATCGACCCCGCCACTAGGGCAATTGCTCAACGTAGACGAAAGTAGTCTCCGAAGAAAATGGAGGCTTCCGAACAGGCTGTAAAAGACCTCCTAGAGGCAAATTTTATTTCGGAGGCCAAATACACTACTTGGCTGTCCAATGTTGTACTCGTTAAAAAAGCAAATGGAAAATGGCGCATGTGTGTTGACTATACCGATCTTAATAGGGCCTGCCCTAAAGACGCATATCCCCTCCCCAACATAGACAAATTAGTTGATAATTCTGCTGGTTTTAAATTGTTATCTTTCATGGACGCGCATTCTGGCTATAACCAAATACCCATGGCAAAAAGCAACAAAAGGTACACAGCTTTGATGACCGAATCGGGCAACTATTACTACAATGTAATGCCATTCGGCTTGAAAAACATTGGCGCTACCTACAAAGGAATGATGAACAAGGTCTTCCGAGGAGAAATCGGGAATATGTTCGAAGTCTACATGGACGACATGATCGTGAAATCCCACGAGGAATCCGATCACACGATCCATTTGAAGAAAGTCTTCGAGCAGGCCAGGAACACCACAAGAAAATTGGAAAATTATGACGGTTCATTTTGGCATGTTACGACGGTTAGAACCTCCGCAATTTACATGTTACGACGGTTGCAGCACCGTCTTAGAAACGTGTGTCGCGAGGCTATATTGCGACGGTTTGTAAAACGGTGGCTCCAACTGTCGTAACATTTCGCGACGGTTTTGAAACTGCCTCCAATATATTATTGCGACGGTTGTAACCGCCATTATTGTATAATATATATTTCATTAAAATTAGCGATGGTTGTAACCGCCATAATTATATAATATATATTTTAATAAAAATAGCGACGGTTTAGAACCGCCTTTAATTGGATTTTTTTTTTAAAAATTAAAAGTTGTTACATTAGCAGAATAGCAATAATATTACAATATTCAATTCTAACAAAACAAATACCATGAAAAATTATAATTTTATTAAATAAAACAACTATCAAGATCCACAATAAGGTCAAGAACCTGTTTAAATTCACCATGATAAAATTTTAAAAATCAGAAAACTAACCGATTAACCACAAAACTATCAAGAGCATATGATGAATGTTCTACAGACTTCCATGGCCAAACAAAAGGCCATAACTTAGAGTATTAAACTTATTAACCAAATTAATACAGTAAGTTATAACAATCATAATATATAATCTTAGTTTGTAACACCTCGAACTGAGTTGTTTCCTTTGATTGACAGCTTCCAAAGGCCACCATGCCAACTAGACTCAACAACAATAACATCATGTCTTACATCGGTAGATTTCTTCCCTTCCAAATGTCTTATAAGGTAGCCATCTCCATCAGCATCATTACCTTCAACATCTTCATTACTCTCATCTGAAGAAATAGTTTTCACAATAGTTTCAGTTTCATCTTTGCATATATCTCTCACAAGCATAAGAATTCTAATATAAAAACAATCTCTAAATTCTTATGAGTTCTCAAAATATAATCATTCAATATATTCAATAAAACAAACTTGAAAACCTACGAATACTAGAATCAACCATCAACAATACAAGCAAAAAATCACAAGAAACAGAAAGCAATAGTGAAACACTAAAGAGAAATGAAAGAAATTAACTTACCACCATGATTCACAAGGTCATGCATGAGCACAAGAAAGAGAAACCATAATAAGCAAAAAAATCACAACAAAAATTGATGAAGAATTCACAACAAACTCAGGGAGGTATATAAGAGAGAAAAATATTAGAAATAATAATTTATATTCACAAACTTAGTCATTAAGTTTGTTAGAGGGTATTTTAGTATTTTGTTTGTTGCCTTTTGTAGCCCTAGTTTTTAGCTTATAAATAGACTAGTGGTAGATGTCATTGAGTGTGACCTTTTATCCTTTTGTAGCCGTCATTCTCTTTATAATATATTCTTCTTTTCATCCATTAATTCACCTTGTACACCAACAATTGGTATCTAGAGCTCCGGTTCGGATCCACGGGGAAACACGGGAAACACTAGTGAAACGTGAGGCGTTGTGTGATTGATTTTTGGTTCTTGAATTCGTGTTGAATCTTGAACAAAAATCTGAACAGAATCACATTTTCAGATTCTGTGGGATTGGGAAACACTGTTTGGTGAGATCTGAGTGACTGTACAACGTTGAAGATGAACGGAAACGGCGGTATGAACACCAAGCTTCCAGTATTTGATGGCAAAAACTGGACTCGTTGGATGATTCAGATGCGTGTACTGTTCGGTGCTCAAGATGTTCTGGATCTTGTCACTGAAGGTTACGTTCCTGTAGTAGCAGATGCAACGGATGAACAAAAAAACGCGCAGAAGGATACACGGAAGAAAGATCAGAAAGCATTGTTTTACATCCATCAGTGTGTGGATGCAAATGTGTTTGAGAAAATTGCTGATTCAACGACGGCAAAGGCTGTGTGGGACACACTGGTCAGATGTTACGGTGGTGACACATCAGTGAAGAAGGTGAAGCTTCAGTCTCTACGTAAGCAGTATGAGAATCTCAACATGAAGAACAATGAGAAAGTTTCTGAGTACATCTCCAGAGTGATTCTGATCACTAATGAGATGAAGGCGTGTGGAGAAACCCTTTCTGAACAAGTAATCATTGAGAAGATATTGAGATCCCTTACCCCTCAGTTTGATTACATTGTGGTAGCAATAGAACATTCTAAGGATCTGAGCACCATGAGAATTGAAGAGATGCAAAGCAGTCTAGAGGCGCAAGAGTTGCGTCTGACTGAGAGAACTTCTGAAAGGGAAGTAGAGCAGCAGGCTCTGAAAGCAATTTCTGATAAGAAGCATCAGAAGCAGTCTTGGTCAGAAGCCAGGAGAAGATCTGATGGTGGTCAGAAGTCAGAAACCTCAACTTCTGATAGGCAAAAGAATGCTCAGAAGGGAAAAGAGAAGTATGACAAGAAGAAGATCCAATGTTACTGTTGCAAGAAGTTTGGTCACTTTGCTAGAGATTGTTGGTCAAACAAAGAAAGGAAGTCAGAAGAAGCAAATATAGCCAGAAGTTCTGATGATGAATCTGTGCTACTGATGGCTTCTGAATCTGATGATATGAATTTGACAGACTGGTGGTATATGGATACTGGCTGCTCAAATGATCTTACTGGAAATAAGAAATGGCTGGTTGATTTTGACTCTGAAAAGAGGACAAAGATCAGATGTGCTAATGACAAATATCTTAACACTGAAGGTATGGGAAATGTCAGAGTCGTTCTGAACAATGGGAAAACAACATTGATTCAGAAAGTGTGGTATGTACCTGACATAAAAAGCAATCTGATGAGCGTGGGACAATTAATTGAGAAAGGTTTTTCAGTTACCATGAAGGACAATCTTCTGAAGATGTATGATTGTAATCAGAAGCTGATTATGGAGTCAGTACAGGGAAGGAATAGAACCTTCAAGGTGAATTTCAGAACTGTAGATTCTGAAGGCCTCAGTGCAACAAGTGTTGTGGAGGAAAGTGAGCTGTGGCACAGAAGATTTGGTCATCTTCAGAAGCTTAGGGCATCTAAATTCGAAGAAGCTGGTACATGGAATTCTTGCAATTAAGAAGCCTGAGAAGTCATGCAAAGTGTGCATGGAAGGAAAGCAACCAAGATTGCCATTTGCGTCAGAAGTAGCTCCAAGAGCAAAACATGCCTTGGGAGTAGTGCATTCTGATGTGTGTGGTCCATTTCCAGTAGCATCGATCGGAGGGAATAAATAGTTCGTGTCATTTGTTGATGAATTCACGATAATGACATGGGTATCCCTTATTAAGTTCAAACACGAGGTGTTTGCTGAATTCAAGAAGTTCAGAATGAAGGCTCAGAATCGATGGTGGGGGTGAGTATAACTCCAAAGAGTTTCAGAAGTTCTGTGAGGAGAATGGAATTGAGCATGAGGTTACTGCTCTTTATACTCCTCAACACAATGGTCTTGCTGAAAGAAGAAATCGTACTTTGCTTGATAAGACGAGAAGCATGCTGAAGGAGAAGAATCTTCCTCAGAACTTGTGGGGAGAAGCTGTTGCCACCGCAGCATATGTGCTCAACAGATGTCCAACGAAGAAGCTGAAGGAAATAGTTCATATTCAGAAGTGGACTGAAGAAAAGCAAAGCGTTAGTCATCTGAAGGTCTTTGGTTCTGTTTGTTACAAACATGTCCCAGAGGCCAGAAGACAGAAGCTGGATAATAGAAGCAAAGTAATGTTACTGGTGGGGTACCACAGTACAGGCGCGTACAAGCTTTATTGTCCAGAAACTAATAAAGTTGAATTCAGTAGAGACGTTATTGTGAAGGAATCAGAAGTTTGGAATTGGAATAAGTCTCAATCTGACTCTGATGTGAGAACTTCTGAAGAAAGGTCAGAACTAAGAGTTTCTGAAACTGATGGTGATTCTAACTCTGAAGGAGACTCAGAAGATGAAGGTGACTCTGATGATCCAGATTCCGATGATGATCCAGATTCTGGTGGTGATTCAGATTTTGGGAATATGCCAGACTCTGAAGATGGTCAAGGTTCTGGAGGAAGTCAACCTTCTGAAGGAGAAATTTATGGGGTTCAAGCATCCGAACGAGATTCTGACCAAGGTCAGAGGCCACAGAGAATCAGAAACATTCCGAGAAGATTTGCAGAGTTTGACATGCTGCAAGACACTGAAGTAGATTCTGAAGGAGAAATTATTCAGTGTGCCATGCTAGTAGACTCTGAATCCGTGAGTACAGAAGAGGATCTTAAGCAGAAAGTCTGGCTGAAGGCCATGAAAGAAGAACTTGATGCCATAGAGAGAAACAAGACCTGGAAGCTGACAGAACTTCCAAAGGACAAGAAAGCCATCAGCGTCAGATGGGTTTTCAAGCAAAAGCTAAAGCCAGATGGATCAATTGGCAAACATAAAGCGAGGTTAGTAGCAAGAGGATATTTGCAGAAACTTGGGCTGGATTATTCTGAAGTGTTTGCACCTGTAGCGAGACATGAAACAATCAGACTCGTGATTTCCATAGCTGCTAACAGGAATTGGCCTCTGATGCATTTAGATGTGAAATCTGCATTTCTGAACGGTCCATTACAAGAAGAAGTTTACGTGTCACAACCTCCTGGATTTGTGAAAAAGAATTAGGAAGGGATGGTGTACAGATTACATAAAGCTTTGAATGGATTGAAGCAAGCGCCCAGAGCCTGGAATCAGAAGATTGATTCATTTTTCAAGAAGCAGGGTTTTAAAAAATGTGAGATGGAATACGGTGTTTATGTTCAACATATCTCTGAAGGCAATATGATTCTGGTGTGTTTGTACGTTGATGACATACTGCTGACAGGAAGTTCTGAACAAGAACTAGCTATGTTTAAGAAGGTGCTAATGAATGAGTTTGAAATGACTGATCTCGGGAAAATGACATACTTTCTAGGGATAGAGTTCAGATACTCTAAAGAAGGTATCATTTTGCATCAGCTGAAGTATGAACGTGAGATTCTGAAGAGATTTAAGCTGCAGAATTGTAAGGCTGCTATCACACCTGCAGATACAAATCAGAAACTAGATTCTGATTCTGATGGTGAGGATGTGGATGCTACAACCTTCAAACAGTTGGTTGGTTCTCTGAGGTATTTGTGTAATACCAGACCTGATATCTGCTATGCAGTTGGAATGGTCAGTAGGTTCATGAGTAAACCCAAGTGGTCCCATTACCAAGCTGCTGTCAGGATTCTGAGGTATATCAAGGGGACTCTGAAGTATGAAGTGTTATTTCCTTCTGGAAGAAAGATTGAATCAGAACTTCTGAGTTATTCAGATTCTGATTGGTGTGGAGACAGAGTTGATAGAAGAAGTACGTCTGGGTACTTGTTCAAGTTCCTGGGAGGCCCTATTTCTTGGTGTTCTAAGAAGCAACCTGTTGTTGTGTTGTCAACCTGTGAAGCTGAATATATTGCAAGTGCTGTTACTGCATGCCAAGCTGTGTGGATTTTGAACTTGCTGCAGGATCTGAAGATCAAGGTAAACAAGCCTCTGAAGATGATGATTGATAACAAGTCTGCAATCAATCTTGCCAGAAACCCAGTGTTGCATGGGAGAAGCAAGCATATTGAGACCAAATATCATTTTCTAAGAAATCAGGTTCAGAGTGGAGTGTTAGAAGTTGAGCACTGTAGCACCCAGAAACAGTTGGCAGATGTTCTGACGATGGCTATCAAGACTGATCAATTTCTTCGCTTAAGAGATGGAATTGGTGTTGTTAGTTTTGAGGAAATATAAATTAAGGGATGATATTAGAAATAATAATTTATATTCACAAACTTAGTCATTAAGTTTGTTATAGGGTATTTTAGTATTTTGTTTGTTGCCTTTTGTAGCCCTAGTTTTTAGCTTATAAATAAACTAGTGGTAGATGTCATTGAGTGTGACCTTTTATCCTTTTGTAGTCGTCATTCTCTTTATAATATATTCTTCTTTTCATCCATTAATTCACCTTGTACACCAACAAAAAAGGTGAAGGGCATTGATGTACAATAGATACCTTTTTGCTTGTATTCATCAAACAAAATTGCATGACCAATTTAGTCGCGTCTTATATCATCTGGTATGCAAACGTAAACTTATGGAATAAATTTATTAAAACAAATTTTTTCCAAAATTCCTATAACATAATTCCAAAAGCTAAATATTATTTTAGGAAAAAATCCAGAAACAAATAATACTCAAAATAAAGTCTTTTGTTGAATTTATTAGAATCTAATTAGTTTATAAAAGATAGTTAAATGCATGAGGTAAGGGAAGTCTATCAGGTTATAGATTTACCGTATTGACAATTAGAAAGTAAACAAGTTAGGAAAATATCAAGATTGAAAAATAAGTTATTCAAGGACTTTCGAATTTAAAAAGAATTCTAGTAAAACGAATGCAAATCAAGTTAGAAAGTTAATAAAGAAAGAAAAAGAGGTAGATTTCAACAAACCTGGATAGCCTCTGGACTAGCATAAATTCGTGATAATTTCTAGTGATCAGCTCCCATTAGACAAAGCCTTGCATTGTCTGAGTATGACTCGAATTTTTTTCATCAACTGAATAGCATATGTGCGTAGTAGTGATCTAAAATATGAGTCTCAAATCAGAAGGGAGAAAAAATCTACAAAATTTATCAATAGCAGAAAATATTGAGAACTATACCTCACATCTTTCCTTCCAGAAGCAATCATCAAGATGAATAATTACAAACTCATCATCTTTGGTTTGCTCATAGTAATTACAACCAAATTCTCCTCCCATTCATAAAGCATGCCACTATGCAAAGGAGACCCTGCAACCATGAAGGGCCATTTGTTTCATTGTATCAACATAGAACTGCAGTAACAATTAGACTAAAAAATCAAATAACATCACATCAGCTTAATCAAAAGCAACTCCTAAGCAAAACATAAATTAGAATTAATTCGATAACTGAATTATACAGTCCAGTTTGAAGTGTTTTCTATTATACATTGTAGTTTTTACAATAATACTGAATTATAATACTGAATTATATAACAAAGAGAAAGACAATATTCTTCGTGAACCTTTTCTCAGGCTGTCACCCCTAGAAATTGTCAAAGAAATTCTACTCCCTGGAGTTGATCTATTCTCGGTGAATAGCATCTCTTGAGTTTCTTCAAACCTCTGAACTTTCACTAAATGATCTATTCTTGGTGAATAGAATTTCTTGAACTTTTCTTGGTTTGGGACCCACAGGCTTCCTAAAAGCATCCTCGTCTCCTCTTGGGCTTTGTACAAGGACCCTTCGGCTTCCTAGAAGTTCTCATGCCTTCTCTTGGGCTTAATACAAGGACCCTGAAGACCTCTTAAAGGTATAAGACAGAACTTAGTTATCCTTTGCTAGATCAATCTTTCTAGTGTCAAAACATCAGGCCAATTTAGGGTTGATTCTCATCCCTTAACACCCTCATTCTTTTAGGCATCATACAAAAGATAAAACTCTTCAACACCAGTAGACTTGGACAGTCTAAATCCTCTTGAGTCTCAAAGATATTCTCAAGTTCCCTACAAACGTAGGAGAAACCTTGATCATCCGATCAAATCTCCAGCCGAGTTAAAACCCGTGGGTTCTTAAACCCAGTCTCTCTCCTAAAAAATTCCCCTGCCAGGGTCAAAAGGCTGTTAATAACATTATCCCAAATCAGAACCTCAAGGCATCTGATACTTTAACTCTGTTGTAAACCCTCAGCAAGAGTTTATTTCCCCACTTGGACATGCCTCGGGATCTCAATAATCCCTAGCAGAAGATAGCCTCCTCCTAGGCTTTGTATAATGATCCTTCCTCAGCGAAGTTAGCCTCCTCTTGGGCTTTGTAAAAATGATTCTCCCCAGGGGAGCTAACCTTTTCAGACTCTCTTGTTGAGTCCACAAACTTTTCAGACTCTCTTGTTGAGTACTTTTCAGACTCTCTTATTGAGTCAATCAACTTTCCAGGCTCTCTTGTTGAGTCAATCACCTTTTCAGACTCTCTTGTTGAGTCGATCAACTTCCAGATCTCGGGCTTTGTACGAGATAGATAAAAATACTCTCTTGTTGAGTCAATCCTTTTAGCCTCAATCCTGGGCTTTGTACAGGACAGATAAAAACACTCTCTTGTTGAGTCAAACCATTTTAGCCTCAATCCTGGGCTTTGTACAAGACACAAATCTTCATCTCTTAAACTTGGGACATATATCTTCCCCAGCAGAGTCACTTCCTTTCAGCCTTCTTTTAGGCTTTGAGGAATGATTTCCCCAAGTAGAGTCAAACTCTTTTCAGCTTCCGTCTTGGACTTTGTACAAGATAGATAATACTCTCCAGCAGAGTTAAATTCTTTTAGCCTCCGTCTCAGGCTTTATACAAGACACATAAATATCCTCACCAGAGTCAGTTAAATATCCCATTTCAGCCTCCGTCTCGGGCATTGTACAAGACACATACAAATCTCCCAGGCGGAGTCAAAATCCCTTTTAGCCTCAGTATTGGGCTTTGTACAAGACATATAGAACATTTTCCCTGGAAAAGTCAAACTTTTAGCCTCCTCTTAGGCTTTGTATAATGATATCCCCAAAGAGTCATTCTCTTTTTTGCCTCAATCTATGGCTTTGTACAAGACACATAAGCACTCTCTTGTTGAGTCAATCAATTCCATCCTTCTCTTAGGCTTTGTATAAGGACTTCCCTAGTGGAGTCAATCAACCTCTTAGCTTCAACATTGGGATTTGATCAAGGCACACAAAAATAAACAATCCCTCCCTTTAGAGATGACAAATTCCCTCTCAATCAAACCTTTAGCTTCAATCTTGGGCTTTGAACAAGACATAAACAAACCTTTAGCTTCAATCTTGGGCTTTGAAAAAGACACCAAACTTTTTCCTCCCTTAGAATAGGGGGAACTATGATTGCTCTGATTTCCCTGTTTCGTGTAAACGGGAATACGTAGGCATAAGATTGAGAAATCTTAGCAAGCACACTAAACAAAAACTCTAGGTCCAGTACCTTCATACCAATCAAAACTTAGGTCTAGTACCTTACCAAAATAATCGGAATAACCCGAACATCAACAAAAACTCACTCACTCTCTCATATTTCCAAAGAAACTTTCCCAACCCATTAACGGATAAACACCATCAAGTATAAAGCAAAACCTAAAGCTAATATCCTGTGGATAACCACATATAGGATGGGTAATTGACAACTCCCCATTGTATAACCTGACCCTGGACCCCCCAATCTCGTTTAAGCGTTTGTTCAGTAAAACATTTGCGTGCAAGGTTTGTTTTAGATATCTTTCCTTTCCCTTTCAGCTTCACGTTATAAATAAGAAATCAGAAAGTAGCACCCATTCCTCCTCATTGCGGTGAGGAAAACCCAGCGATAAGGTGGTCGCGTCACCGATAAAAATCGCTCGCTACAGAAAAATGGCGACTCTGTTGGGGAGTCCTTAGAATGATCCTTGGGGCATCATCCCCATTTTCCAACAGAAAAATGGCGACTCTGCTGGGGAGTCATTTTGTTTGTATAGGCTTATAGACTAGAATTCTTAAGAGGTATAGGATGTTAGTTTTAGGAATATATATATATATATATATATATATATATATATATATATATATATATATATATATATATATATATATATATATATATATATATCGCTTTTCCTAATTGATATCCGTGTTTATTTTTCTACTAATGCGACTGCGGGTGATGCTGCATCTGGAAAGTTTGAGTGACACCTAAGATAAGTGATGGCACTAGATGGGTAATCTTACAGGGAGTGACTCCCAAATAAGAGATCCCGGTCGACCATCGAATCAGCGGAGAGACCCTTTGCGGATTCAATGCCTATACGACTTCGGTTGTTGAAAGCAGATTGTTCGATTGTGGTATTCTATGAAACTGAGGATTTAGTAGGCTAAGACCATGTTACTATTTTGTAGTGCGGAAGCTATCGAAAATAGTTGTCACGCGATACTACCCTCATTTGAGATTACTCTAAGATACATCAGCTCGCTCGGGTGAACCAGCCTGCTGTTGTTATCCCAAGAGGGGTCAATGATTTTGAGGACAGGTACAAAAAATCACTAGTATAACCTTTGGGGGATGGGTAGAGCCATAAATTCATGACACTGAACCTTTGACCCCATGTTTTTTCTATGTTTTTGTGTGCTGCACCCATGCATTAATTTCATTAAATAACTTTAAACAAAGAAAAATTTTCTCTTCTAGTCCCTCTTTTTCAAATTAAACTAAGACAATGATTGCAAATGTCATAGAAAAAAGATTGCGTTATGGATTTCGGTAGAAGGACGACTCACAAGTACACCTTCAAGGTTCCAAAACTAGAGGATTTGAGAGGTCTGGCAAGGATGATCACCAACGCTGATGCTTTTAGAGCTAAGTATGGAGGACTACTGTCTCTGTTAAGGGTCCATGTAATTGAGGGAATCCTGTCTACTCTGATTCAGTTCTACGATCCGGTCTATCACTGTTTCATATTCCCGGATTACCAATTGGCACCAACACTGGAGGAGTACTCTCACCTGACCGATTTACCCATCACTGATCAAGCTCCCTTTTCTGGAATGGAAGAAATTCCAAAGGATCAAACCATTGCAAGAGCAATCTATTTGGATGAGTTAGAAGTCAGGACTCACATGACCACTAAGGGTGGAATCCAAGGTTTACCATCCAAGTTTTTGATAAAGAAGGCTCTGTACTTTGCTAGTATAGGGAACGTGACTTCTTTTGAGAGCACCTTTGTTTTGCTCACCTACGGGTTATTTCTGTTTCCCAACATTGATGACTTCGTTGATATCAATACCATTAAGATTTTTCTAATTGGAAACCCTGTACCGACCTTGCTCGCAGACGCTGATCATTCGGTACACTTAATAAATTTGTACAGCAGAGGAATGATCACATGATGTGTACCCCTGATTTATAAATGGTTCACTTCCCATTTGCTAAAGTCTGTTGCATTTTGGGATCATAAGAGTACTTTACGTTGGTCGCAGAGAATCATGTCTCTTACCAACTCTGACATCGATTGGCACAATCAGATCTATGACGGGATAAGAATCATTGACCGTTGTGGAAATTTCCCTAATATACCCCTCATAGGAACTAAAGGAGGAATGAATTATCATCCAGTTTTAGTTCGTCATCAATTCGGATACCCGACGAGGCATGTTCCGCGTAATGTTCATCTGGAAGGTCTTTTCTTCAAGGAAGGAGAAAATGACAAGGCACTAAAGACAGAAATAGTGCATGCCTGGAAACATGTTCACGGGAAAGGTAAAGAGTCTCTAGGAAAACCAGATTGTGTCTCTGTGGAACCTTATCTCCACTGGGTACAAACTAGAGCTCTCAAGCTGAGGATACCTTACCCTCGTCAATAAGTTATTCCGTTAAAGGAATTTGTCCTTTATTTTATGTCTGATACGGAAAAGCTTCAGGTTACTCTCAACAAAGTTCAACAGGAGAAGAGGTCTTGGAAGAACAAGTACCGTATTCTCAACGTGGAGTGTAACAAAATACAGTAACTATTAAAAGAAAAAGACGCTCTGATCGAGATTTTAGAGCAACATGCTGTAGAAAATCAAGAAGACCAAAGGAATTTGCTCGCTCCTTTCACTTGGCAAAGGAATGACAACCCGACAACGGCTAAAGAGCCCCAGTCAAAGAAAAGGAAAGTAGCAGAACCAGCACTTCAGCCCTCCTCAGAGAGGACTCAGGGTCCATAAGTCTAGAATTTTCCTTTTACAGCACATTGTAAATTACTATATTTCCATTTCCGCAATCTTTAATTTCAATAAAACGGGGTTTCCCCATTGTATGATATTTGCAATCCAATTGTCGAAGTTTCTTTTGATTAAAAAAGAAAAATATAACTAATATAATCATTGCATATCATTCATCATTCTCGCATAACGCATTCTTCTTACCTACTTATCTCACGTTTGTGTCTCGATTCTAGAGTCAAACTATCTCATTCGTACAATACTCGGGTCAGTCAACAAAAGAAAATGGATAATCTCGAGGAAGAGAACAGAGAGTTGAGAGAAGAACTCGATGCTCTGAAAGAGGATCTGAGAAAGCTTCACAATGACATGCAAGCTCTGGCAGCAGCTCAGATACAACAATAAAGGATTGTGATCTCAGATATCACATCTACGCCCATAGTGGAAAAGTATGATCCTCGGTATAACATGCCTAAAGAACGTCCCTGGGGCATGCCACTTAACTATATCCCGGGAGGATATATTCCTCCGATCATGGAAGTTCCAGAAACCACAGCAGGAACCGCTGGGCCTGAAGGTTACAAACTTCTGGAAAGCGAAGATGCAAGGGGTATGACAGCAACTCCTGAAGGTTACAAACTTCGGGAGAGGGAAGCACCAAGAGTCACTGCCACAATGATTATACCACCACCTGTGGTACACACTGTCCCAGAAGGACAGATTCCACAGATACCTTTTGGTGGAAACGAAAGTATGTACGACAGAATGAATGAGTTCTAGGAACAATTATTGGAGATGCAGAAGGAACTGCAAGCCATTCGCGGTCAGGATCTATTCGGAAAGGACGCCGCAGACCTTTGTTTGGTCCCCAATGTGAAAGTTCCGCACAAGTTCATGGTGCCCGAATTTGAGAAATACAAGGGTAACTTTTGCCCTCAAAGCCATTTGGTGATGTACGCTCGGAGGATGTCAACTCAGACAAAAAACCAACAGCTATTGATCCACTATTTCCAAGATAGTTTAACTGGTGCCACACTCAAATGGTACATGGGTTTAAACCGCACCAAGATCGTCACTTTCAGAGATCTTGGCGCTTCCTTCGTTCAGCAGTATAAGTATAACGACATGGCACCAGACAGAGATCAACTCAGAGCCATGTCGCAGAAGGATAAGGAAACCTTTAAGGAATATGCTCAGAGATGGCGTGATATTTCCGCCCAGATTTGTCCACCTCTTGAGGAAAAAGAGATGACAAAGATCTTGTTGAAAACCTTGAGCTCATTTTACTATGAGAGAATAGTTGCCAGTGCGCCCAGTGACTTCACTGAGATGGTGGGCATGAGAGTTCGTCTTGAGGAAGCAGTTCGAGAAGGACGTTTAGTTAAAGACACTGGACCATCAAGCAGTACCAGAAGATACGGTAGTGCTCTCCCTAAGAAAAAGGAGCAAGATATTGGTAATATCTCTCTCGGAAAGCAAAGGCGACGGTACCAACCAGTAGCAGTTGTAACTCCTGCTATCAGCCCTGCGTCTGTTCCAATGTATAAACCTCAGGTTGCTCAGAGCCAACCGAATCAACAACAATATCAGCAAAGGACACAACAACCTCTTCAGCAGGCTCGTCCTCAGTACAACAACAATTGTACAACACGACCGCCAGGGTTCAACCCTATACCAATGTTGTACGCGGAACTATTTCCATTACTACTGGTCAAGGGGTACGTCCAAACCAGGTCTCCTCTTACAGTACCGAAAAATCCGCCTTGTTGGTTCAAAGCGGATCAGACTTGCCCTTACCATCAAGGAGGACCAGGGCATAACATAGAAAACTGTCTCAGCTTTAAATCGATGTGCAGAAGCTTGTCAGGAGCGGGGTCCTATCTTTCAAAGATACAAATCCAAACTTTCAGACGAACCCGTTGCCTCAACACAAGAAAGTTGCAGTAAATTTGATAGAAGAAGAGTCTAAGCACAGTTATCAAATTCATGATGTATTCTTATTGGGAACCAACCTGGTCAAGATGCATTGCAAACAGAGCAGATACGGACATATACCGTCTCATAACTATCACTAGTGTGATATCTGCTCTAAAAATAATCAAGGATGTTCTGTGGTGCAATCAGCTCTACAGGAACAGATGGATCTCAGATGGATCCAAGATTACCGAATTCGTGAAGTCAACATGACTTATACAAATTCTAACGTCATTCAGAACCATGACATCCGTGCGATGAATGTCAACTTGGTGGCAATGCACTCAAGGCAAAGCCAACATCATAATCTGCCACGGTAAGATTACGATTCCTGTCTGATTTGCTCAGTAAATAATCAGGGATGCTCTTTTGTACAAGAGGCCCTCCAGCGTCAGATGGATCTTGGGTGGATTCAGGATTACCGCGATAAAAGTCATTATTAAGTGAATATGATTCAAGTCTTTGATATTCGGTTGATGAATACCAGCTTGGTGGAACTACACGCTAAGCAAGTTCAGCTCGGTTTTCTGACTTCTCACGATTATCAGATCTGTAAAGGATGTCACGGGAATGACCAAGGATGTGCACTCGTTCGGAGACACTGCAACATTTGTTGAACTACTGGTTGCTTCAGATCTATTTAGATGAAGACGCATAACAAGTCAGTATGATTAATGGGAACCCTACTAGGCATAAAAATCAGGATGTTTGATCAATGGAGACAGACCTAGTGGGGTTACACTATGTTACGCCCCAGTTTTTTGTTAGATTTATTTAATCGAGTCGATTTAATTATTTTTGTTTTTATATTATTTTATTCTTGACTTTTATTTAGCAATATATTATTTTTCATTGTTATAATGTTTTATCACGTTTTGGGAGCGTCTGCGAGGTATTTGAGTGTAGGGGTATTTTGGTCTTTTGGTTGGGTAGATATTATGTTTGTTTTTAATAAGAGGGAAAATAGAGAGAAAATAGAGAGAAAATAGAGAGAAAAGAAAAAGAGAATAAGGAAAAGAGAAAGAAAAGAAGAGAAGAAAAAGAGGGAAAAACTTGGAGAGAAAGAAATTGATCCAACCGACTTTTCAAACACGATTGATCGGGTAAGGGTGTGAAACTCGATTATCTTATACTTGTGTATGGTTATGTATGTATGTATTTGTGTGATATTGGGTTGAAATTGGATATAAAACTAAAACCATAATATGTTGAGATTGTTAGAATTTGATTCAAATTGTGTCTGGAATCATGTTTTAATGTTCCTAATTGCTGAGACATGTTGGATAGATGTTGTTGTGCATTGAATTGGTAATTTTCGTGTGTTTAGATGAGATTTGGGAGTGTTTTTGGTTGATTTCGCAGCAGAAAATTATGCAGGAAAAATTCTGGGTTGTTGCTGCCGTTACGCGTATCAGGCAAGGCAATACGCGTATTGGGTTGGGCAATACATGTATTGGGTTGGGTAATACGCGTATGGCAGGTGCAAATTGAGGCAATACACGTATGGAAATACATTTTGTCGGCCATCTGTTGAAATACGTAATGGCACGCGTATGGGGCTGGGCATTACGCGTATGGCTCAGGGCAATACGCGTATGGCCAGCGAGGGTGTAGAATTTTGCCATTTTGCGATTTCTTTTCTTTTTAATTCCATAACTTATGTTCCGATTATCCGTTTTGAACATTCTTGGCACCGTTGGAGAGGTAATAAAATGTTCTTTCTTATTAAAATGGTTTTGAAATTTGTGGCCGATTTAATTATGTCGAGAATTTGGAAATGTGTCTTTTTGTCGACTTTTACCGTTTTAACTGTGGGTATTTGATGTGTTATCATGCAATGTGCTTTCGATATATATCATATGACTTATGTGTTGTGGTTTGATGTAAATGCATGCGATGAAATGTTGTGATGATGGTTTGTGGCCTAAGGGCAAGAAAATGCATTGTGTTGTTTCTGATTGTATATGCATGATTATGGATGTGTATATGTGTGCATTTGAATGTCATGAGTCATTGTATGCCAAGCATCATGATATGCATTCTTGTGATGTCATATGCCCTAGTGGGTGTGAGCGACAAAATGATTCTAGAGGGAATCCGCTATAACATCGTGAGCCTTATACCGAGAGGACCTAAAGCGATGATTATAGATGATCGTGAGCCTTATACAAAGAGGACCTAAAGCGATCAGATCGTGAGTCTTATACCAAGAGGACCTAAAGCGATCCATAAACGTCGTGAGCCTTATACCAAGAGGACCTAAAGCGACGGGGAACATCGTTTTCCCGACAGGGAGTTACACTAAGTAACTAGCGATGATTCCAATAGTTCCTGAGTGAACTGATGATGAGATTGATGGATGGATGGTACCGCATTTGCATAGAGTCGTTGTGCCGGTCTCTTTGCATTTGCATAAATCATGAATGGATTGATTATGTATGGAAAATCATGAATTTATTGAGCATGTGTTGAGATTTATGTTTGAATTGGTGAATTGATGTGCATATGTGATAAATGCATTGGTTGTGGATAATATGCTTTATGCATAGACATATGCTATGTGATGTGGTGGGGTGTTTCTATATGTTATGACTTTGGTGTGCCTTATGTGTGAATAGGTGATTATGTTGGTGTAATTGATATATGCTATGTGTATTAGTATGTGATGCTTGTGGTGAGAATGTTTTATAGGTGTATTTTGTGTTATTATATAATTGTATGCAATTATATTATAATTGTGTTTATCACCCTTCTGCTGTGGTTTGTTGCTCTATGAGGCAATTGCAGATTTGTGCCTTGGATGCTTTTGTGAAGATTAATTCTTCATCCTTTTGTCGGCCTGTCTGCTCTGATACGTAACACGGGAGTCGGGGAACATTTTTGTTATATATGTATACATTTGTTGAATATATTTTGTATTACATTTGTATATACATTTTGACGTTATAAAATAATTTATTTTGTAAAACAAGTCAGTTATGGATCTTTCCGCTTTATTCCATAATTGAACTTTCCTTTTATATGGAAAAAGTTGCCCTTTTACGTTTATTCCATTTTGTGTTATGTATCAAATAATTGAGCAGGGATTGTGTTTTCTTTCCTTAATTGTGGCATCCTTGTTTCTGTCGGAAAAATAAATTTTTATTTACTCGGATTTAGTTATGTATTATTTATTCGCGATGGGAATTGGGGTGTTACAAGAGTGGTATCAGAGAAGGTCGGTCTGTCCGACCAAGTTGTTGAGTCAATTGGTGTGACAGTTGAATACTGTCGATGTTGTTTGTTCCTTAGTATGTGATATGTGTGTGAAGCACTGTCAGTGCTTTCTGGTTTTCTAATCTTTGTCTTTAGGATTGAGAATGAGATAAGTGGGGGAGAAGTTGGTGCTTCTCCAAGTTGCTTCAGTTGTGGAGTGTTGACTCAGTGTGCCATTGGTTGCAAGATTGTAAGTGTTGTTTGGACAGTGTTGTTCCTGATTCCGGAGGGAATACGGAGGTAAGGTTTATGTCGACTAAGGATTTGTGCCTTCGGTAGTTTTGTGCACAAGATGCAAGGAATGCTATTATAGTTTGGTAAAGACGGTTTATGCCCCATCATGATTGTCGGGTGTCTATTGACAAATTGAGGAACTGATCACCCTTAATCTCTTGTGGATAGCAGATGGGAATTATGTTGGATGGAATAGACGTGTCTTTCAGGCTTTGATAGTGGGTGAAATGAATTGTTTGGAATTAAGGAAATGATTACGGATTGTTTTGTTGAGTCGATGAAGATTCTCATATCGGAAGATGAGGCAGATTAGAGGTTTTGGTATGTTGGTCCAGTTGGGAAGTCATTGAGAGAGAACGATTGGGTATCATTAATGGTTGTTCTCAGAGAGTAGAGTGTGAACTCAAATTTGACGAAGGGGAAGATTTGAGGTTTGGATCTGCCAAGTAAGTAGAAGAACTTTTAGGAAGTGAAACTCAGATTGAAAGAGCGGTTGGAAGATTTACTAGAAAAGGGATTCGTGAGACCAAGTGTGTCGTCTTAGAGAGCTCCAGCTTTGTTAGTAGCAAAAAGGAAGGATGATTGAATGGAATAACAAGCATGAAGTGTATAATGGTATTGAGACTATGGAAAGCAAACTTAGAGTTCTAGTGAGGTTTGGAGTCTTTGGAGTTTTAGAGCATTAATGGAAATCTTAAGAAAACCCTTATGTGTGGATGTAATATTGATATTAAGAGTTCTTTTTGGTTGGTTGTTGATACATGTTGGAATTTGTGGAATTGGACGGTCAAGAGAAGAAATTGTGTATGGATTACTAACAGTTGAATAGGGTAACGATTGAGAACAAGTGTCCACTTTCATGAACAGATGAATGGGATGGTTAGGTTGAGTTTGAGTGAAATTGTAATTGTTTGGAATGTTTGATAAGAGTAGTGAATTGTGTGAGTTGAAGCTTTGATCGATTTAATGTGACTGGTTATGTTTGTTGTCATCGGAATAGGCTGTTATTTACTCGGTTAAGCTTGTAGGTGAGTAACCAGTTACCTAGTGAAAAGTTTTGTAAAAGCTTTAAGAATTTATATCTTTTGGAATTTGGTTGGGCATTACAACGTACAGTGATGTTATTTGGTGTTAGTAATGCGTCTGTAATGTTTATGGAGTAGATGAATCATATCTTCCATATTTATTTAGATGAGTTCGTAGCGGTTTTGATTGAGGGTATTCGGATCTGTTATGAACTCAGAGGAAGAACAGGTAGAGTGTTTAAGAATTGAATTACAAGTGTTGAAAAGAGACGAAGTTTTATGCTAAGTTATTCGAGTGAGAATTTTGGTTGAAAAAGGTTAGTTTTCTTGGATATGTTATTTCGGATGAGAGTATGGTTATGGATCCATTAGAAGTAGATGCAGTTCTACAATGAGAGGCTCCGAAGTCGGTTAAGGAGATTAGAAATTTTTGGGCTTAGTTGGTTGTTACTGCAAGCTATGGAAGACTTTGCTAAGTTCGTACTTCTGGTATCTCAGTTGACTTGCAAAGGGTGAGTCATTTGTTTTGGATGTTCGTTGTGAGTAAGTTTTTGTGAGCTGAAGTAGAAGTTGTCTATGGCTCCAGTTTTGATTCTGCATGATCCTGATAAACCGGTTGTGAGGTATTGAGATGTGTTTTTGATGAGTTTAGTCTGTGTGGTAATGCAAGAGGGTAAAGTCGTGGCTTATGCTTTACGATAATTGAGGATTCATAAAAGGATCTATACTATTATGGATTTGGAATTGGTTGCGGTTGTATTGTGTTGGAATATTTGGAGGTATTATCCTTATGGTTCTAGGTTCGAGGTGTTTGGTAATCACAAGAGTTTAGATTACTTGTTTGGTCTGAAGGAATAGAGTATGAGACAGCGAGGATGGTTGTAATTTGTGATGAGTTATGACTTGAGCTGGAATTATCCTATTAGTGAAGTTAATGTCGTGCGTGATGAGTTAAGTCAAAAGTTTCTATACATGTCTGTTTTGATGGTCAGGGAGTTAAAATTATTTGAGCAGTTCAGAGACTTGTGTATGGTGTGTGAGATAACATAGTCGAGTGTGAGGTTGGGTATATTAACAGTGAATAGTGATTTTTGGTGAATATGAGGAAGAGTTAGACTTTGGATATGAAATTGGTGGATTTGATTGTTGTGAGTAATTAGAGTGCGCAGCGGAGGCGTGATGTGGCACATTTTGTATATGCGTATGGGACTTGTAAGAGTTCATAGGGTGAACATTGGGGACATGTAGGAATGATAAGACTATTGGACGTTTCAGAATGGAAGTGTTAGGTGAAAGGTTTAAATATTATTCATAGGCTACTATGTAGATGGATGTTTTGGTTACATGTTCGATTGGGGAATCGTAGCATTGTTGCGAGATTGTTGTGTGACAAGGATGTTGGTATTGTGGTTATGTAGAGGTTGTTGAAATGATGTTGGGTCGTGGAACTTGGGTTCTTGTTTGTGTTGTTGCCTCGTTCCTATTGTGTTGGGTCGAGTGCGAGTAGCTGATTCGCGTGTGTTCGTAACGTGGGTGTTCTTTGAGTTGTGAGTTGGTCGTCAAGTGCATTGTATGGGCACTGTATCTTGTCGTGGTAGTTGTCGTCGTTGTCGTGTCGTTGTTATAGCTATGGTTAGCGAGGTAGTTTGTCAGTTTGTGTTATTCGTGGTGTGCCTTTGGTTGGCATGTTGGTTTGTTAGTTGGATGCGAGAGTCGTATCCGGAGTTGTTCTTATCAGTTATATTTTCGAGGACGAAAATCTCTAAGTGGGGGAGAGTTGTAACGCCCCAGTTTTTGGTTAGATTTATTTAATCGAGTCGATTTAATTATTTTAGTTTTTATATTATTTTATTCTTGACTTTTATTTGGAAATATATTATTTTTCATCGTTATTATGTTTTATCGCGTTTTGGGAGCGTCTGCGAGGTATTTGAGTGTAGGGGTATTTTGGTCTTTTGGTTAGGTAGATATTATGTTTGTTTTTCATAAGAGGGAAAATAGAGAGAAAATAGAGAGAAAAGAAAAAGAGAAGAAGCAAAAGAGAAAGAAAAGAAGAGAAGAAAAAGAGGGAAAAACTTGGAGAGAAAGAAATTGATCCAACTGACTTTTCAAACACGATTAATCGGGTAAGGGTGTGAAACTCGATTATCTTATACTTGTGTATGATTATGTATGTATGTATTTGTGTGATATTGGGTTGAAATTGGATATAGAACTAAAACCATAATATGTTGAGATTGTTAGAATTTGATTCAAATTGTGTCTGAAATCATGTTTTAATGTTCCTAATTGCTGAGACATGTTGGATAGATGTTATTGTGCATTGAATTGGTAATTTTCTGGCGTTTAGATGAGATTTGGGAGTGTTTTTGGTTGATTTCGCAGCAGAAAATTATGCAGCAAAAATTCTGGGTTGTCTCTGCCGTTACGCGTATCAGGCAAGGTAATACGCGTATTGGGTTGGGCAATACGCGTATGGCAGGTGCAAATTGAGCCAATACGTGTATGGAAATCCATTTTTGTCGGCCATCTGTTGAAATGCGTAATGGTACGCGTATGGGGCTGGGCATTATGTGTATGGCTCAGGGAAATACGCGTATGGCAAGCGAGGGTGCATAATTTTGCCATTTCGCGATTTCTTTTCTTTGTAATTCCATAACTTGTGTTCCGATTATCCGTTTTGAACATTCTTGGTACCGTTGGAGAGCTAATAAAATGTTCTTTCTTATTAAAATGGTTTTGAAATTTGTGGCCGATTTAATTATGTCAGGAATTTGGAAATGTGTCGTTTTGTCGACTTTTACCGTTTTAACTGTGGGTATTTGATGTGTTATCATGCAATGTGCTTTCGATTTATATCATATGACTTATGTGTTGTGGTTTGATGTAAATGCATGTGATGAAATGTTGTGATGATGGTTTGTGGCCTAAGGGCAAGAAAATGCATTGTGTTGTTTCTGATTGTATATGCATGATTATGGATGTGTATATGTGTGCATTTGAATGTCATGAGTCATTGTATGCCAAACATCATGATATGCATTATTGTGATGTCGTGTGCCCCAGTGGGTGTGAGCGACGAAACGATTCCAGAGGGAATCCGCTATAACATCGTGAGCCTTATACCGAGAGGACCTAAAGCGATGATTATAGACGATCGTGAGCCTTATACAAAGAGGACCTAAAGCGATCAGATCGTGAGCCTTATACCAAGAGGACCTAAAGTGATCCATAAACGTCGTGAGCCTTATACCAAGAGGAACTAAAGCGACGGGGAACATCGTTTTCCCGACGGGGAGTTACACTAAGTAACAAGCGATGATTCCAATAGTTCCTGAGTGAACTGATGATGAGACTGATGGATGGATGGTACCGCATTTGCATAGAGTCGATGGTGTCGGTCTCTTTGCATTTGCATGAATCATGAATGGATTGATTATGTGTGGAAAATCATGAATTGATTGAGTATGTGTTGAGATTTATGTTTGAATTGGTGAATTGATGTGCATATGTGATAAATGCATTGGTTGTGGATAATATGTTTTATGCATAGACATATGCTATGTGATGTGGTGGGGTGTTTCCATATGTTATGGCTTTGGTGTGCCTTATGTGTGAATAGGTGATTATGTTGGTGTAATTGATATATGCTATGTGTATTAGTATGTGATGCTTGTGTTGAGAATGTTTTATAGGTGTATTTTGTGTTATTATATAATTGTATGCAATTATATTATAATTGTGTTTCTCACCCTTCTGCTATGGTTTGTTGCTCTATGAGGCAATTGCAGATTTGTGTCTTGGAGGCTTTTGTGAAGATTAATTCTTCATCCTTTTGTCGGTCTGTCTGCTCTGATACGTAACACGGGAGTCGGGGAACGTTTTTGTTATATATGTTTACATTTGTTGAATATATTTTATATTACGTTTGTATATATATTTTGACGTTATAAAACAATTTATTTTGTAAAACAAGTCAGTTATGGATATTTCCGCTTTATTCCATAATTGAACTTTCCTTTTATATGGAAAAAGTTGTCCTTTTACGTTTATTCCATTTTGTGTTATGTATCAAATAATTGAGCAGGGATTGTGTTTTCTTTCCTTAATTGTGGCATCCTTGTTTCTGTCAAAAAAATAAATTTTTATTTACTTTGATTTAGTTATGTATTATTTATTCGCGATGGGAATTGGGGTGTTACACACTGCATACAAAGCAGATGTGGCCGAGTGCCACCACACAACTTCGAGCGCTGTAGAGTTTACTCAGAGAATAATCAAGGATGCTACCTCGTGCGAGCAGCCCTTCAAAGTCAGTTGGACCACAAAGAGATTCAACCATGGTTAAGCTCTGGTTCAATATCAGACTATCATCATAATCAAGACAGAGATGTTGTTTTAATCCCTAAACGAGAAGTGGCCAAAGATGTGTGCGCCATAATCCCTCTACTCCATGAATCAAGAATTCCTCTTGATGGTGGAAGGATTCTCAACCTCGAACCAATCGAGGCCAGCTATGATGGTCAGAAAAATCAAAAGGCTCATGTAGTTATCTATCTGCTGGGACCAGTACCGTACAAATCCGATAAAGTTATCCCTTATAAATACGGTGCAACAATAATTGAGAAATGAAAAGAAACTCCATTACCCTCCTTCGTGAATATTGTAGACATCAGTCGAGTGACACGGAGCGGTCGAATCTTCAACCAAGGAGTTGGGGAACCCAACAAAGAAAAGGAACCTCAAACAGAAGTTCCTGATCAATCAGTCGGTCAGTCCAGTGATCCTGACCTTTTAAAGAACAACGATGAGATGCTGAAGCTCATCCAGAGGAGTGAGTACAACATTGTTGATCAACTGTTGAAAACTCCTTCAAAAATCTCTGTGATATCTCCTTTACTCAGTTTCGAAGCCCACAGAGAGGCTCTACAGAAAGTGTTAGAGCAGACCTTTAAGGAACAAGATGTAACAATAAGACAATTCGACAACATCATCTCCAACATCGCTTCCTGCAACAACTTGGGGTTTAGTGATGAGGAATTGCCAGAAGTAGGCAAAAGTCATAACATAGCGCTCAATATTACTGTCAACTGCCAGGGCGATGCTTTAGCCAGCGTACTGGTAGATGCCAGATCGGCTCTGAATGTTATGCCAAAGTCCACTCTAATGCGACTATCATGTAAAGGATCTCCGATGAAAGGCAATGAGGTCATCGTCAAAGCATTTGACGGATCCTAGAAAACAGTTATCGGCGAAGTCGACCTTCCCATAACTATTGGTCCTCACACTTTCCTAGTCACTTTCTAGGTCATGGACATCCGGGCAGCATACAACTGTTTGTTAGGAAGGCCTTGGATACACGAGGCTGGGGAAGTCACTTCGACACTTCACCAGAAGCTGAAGTTCGTCAAGAACGACCAATTAGTCACAGTCTGTGGAGAACAAGCCTTGATCGTGAGTAACTTATCATCATCCACTTGTGTAGAACCAGAAGAGGTTGTAGGAATCCAGTTCCAAGCACTTTCAGTGAGCAATGATAATCATTCAGAAAGGGGAACGTCGATTTCCTCATACAAAGATGCTCTCGAAGCGATCAAAAGTAACAACGTAAAAGGATGGGGACAGCTTGTCATTCCTACGGATAACAAGACAAAAAAAGGTCTTGGTTTCTCTTCAAACTGTATCCAGACTACTACTAACAATGAAAGTCTTCATCCCATTCAAGACTTCTTCCACAGTGGAGGTTTCCTTCACCCAGTGTCTCAAGAAGTACATACCATCAACGAGGGTGATTCCTCTGATACAGATGAAGAATGGAAATCCTATCTCAACGAGGACGGTTATATGTCTCAGGAAGAGATGCCTATGCCATTTTGCTATCTCGTAAGACTTCGAGATATAAACCAAGGTCAGATGTCAAGATGATATACGGAGATTGCGATCCAGAAGGATACCGTGCTCCACCAAACTCATTATAGGAGGACACTCTGATGAAAGACAACTTTGACCATGACTACTATGGCCCAATGGATGGCCTGCCTATCTGGCAGCCGTACCTAGGAGACTTGGGGCAAAAGAGTCAGCACAACGATGCATATCAGCTCAGCATCATTGAAAAGAATACCTGTGTCCCCACAGAATCATGGGATCATTATTCAGGGCATTCAGAGAATATCTAGTACGACAATGAATTTGAAAGAATTGCAGGACAAGAGTTCCTTAACTATGCTTTTCCTGAGGTCAACGTCATCGAAAGGGATGACTCCTTTGTTCCCAAAGAAGTGTGGGACACCCTGGGATAACCAAGTGGCAAATACGACTTCATGGTCAAGTACACCGCTCCTGAAAGCTCTCGTATCAGGATCGAAGACATCCAGCCAACTGGATGGGGAGATTTACCTGAGAGTATAAACACTGTGCAAGATACAATAGAAGAATCCTCTTATGACAACTCTGCCTGAAAGACAGATTCCAATGATCTTGCTCCACCAGAAATCAGCGTTGTTTCTGAAGACAAATCAAGAAGGAAAGTACCTGACTTTGTGATTCACCGAGAAGTTAGCCGCCAATGGGTTGTTGTGGATATCTCGAAGATTGTCCATAAGTCTAAGTAATTGCGTCTTTATTTTAACCTTTCACCCTGCCCAGGTGAAAAAGATGTTTTGATAGGGCTCACTTTCTGTAAATGTACCTCTTCGCTTTGCCCAAAGCGACTGATTTTTGTTTTATAGGGCTGTAGTTTCAAGAATCGACAAGATCATAAATAAAATAACGTCGTTCTGTAATTTCCGCATTTATTGTTGTTTTCTCTTTTCGCTTTTTCAGAAAATGGTAATCCTAAAAACAACTCAAATAATAAAAACAAGCATTTTTTCAGAAATTACACTGCACAACACTCTTGCATTCTCTCTATCTCTTCTAAAACAATCATCACGTCATGCAGATTGCTTGTTTTAAACCCCATTAAAACATACGATCCAATGCATTCTCCCAACTTTGAATTCCCGGTATTTGAGGCTGAAGAAGAAAATGACGAAGACATTCCTGAAAAGATCTCCCGATTACTCAGACAAGAGGAAAGGTCCATTGAACCTTGCAAAGAGTCGTTGGAAACAGTCAACTTGGGTTCAGAAGAAGAGAGAAAGGAAGTCAAGATTAGAGCACTGCTCAGTCCAACTGTCAAAGAAAGTTTGATAAAGCTTCTCAAAGAGTTTCCCGATGTATTCGCTTGGTCTTATCAGGATATGCCAGGGTTGGATACCAGCATCTTGGAGCATCATTTACCGTTAAGATCAGAATGTCCGCCGGTAAAACAAAGGCTGAGACAGACTCACCCGAACATGGCCATCAAAATCAAAGAGAAAGTACATAAATAGATTGACGCAGGTTTCCTCGCCACATCAGAATATCCACAATGGTTACCCAACATAGTACCAGTTCTGAAAAAGGACGAAAAGGTTAAAATGTGTGTAGATTACATGGATTTGAACAAAGTAAGTCCAAAGGATGACTTTCCCTTACCACACATTGACATGCTGGTAGACAGTACAACAAAGTTCAAAGTATTCTTCTTCATGGATGGATTCTCGGGCTATAATCAAATCAAAATGGCGCCGGAAGACATGGAGAAAACTTCATTCATCACCCCATGGGGCACCTTTTGGTACAAAGTAATGTCGTTCGGTTTAAAGAATGTCGGGGAAACTTATCAAAGGGCCATGACTACTCTATTCCACGACATGATACACAAAGAAATAGAAGTGTATGTCAATGATATGATTGCCAAATCTAAAATAAAAGAGGAGCATGTGACCCTCCTGTCAAAGTTATTCGAGCGTCTAAGGAAATACAACCTCCACTTGAATCCCAATAAGTGCACATTTGGTGTTCTCTCAGGGAAACTGCTAAGGTTCATCGTCAGCCAGAAAGGAATTGAGGTTGATCCTGACAAGGTCAAGGCAATTCAAGAAATGCCTTCTCGAAAGACTGAAAAACATGTTAGGGGATTCCTGGGACGTTTGAATTACATTTCCAGATTTATATTCCTCATGACCGCGACATGCGCACCAATCTTTAAATTACTCAAAAAGAATCAGGACCGCGTTTGGACAGAAGACTGTCAAACTGCCTTCGACAGTATCAAAGAGTACCTATTGAATCCACCTATCCTGTCACCTCTAGTAGAGGGAAGACCAATGATCATCTATTTAACAGTCTTGGAAGACTAGATGGGCTATGTACTTGGCCAATAAGACGAAACCAAAAGGAAAGAGTCTGCCATCTATTATTTGAGCAAGAAATTCACCGACTGCGAGACTCGGTACACTATGCTTGAGAAAACTTGCTCTGCTCTGGCTTGGGTAGCCAAACGTCTTCTCCAGTATATGATTCATCACACTACTTGGTTAATCTCAGAAATGGATCCAATCAAGTACGTCTTTGAGAAGCCTCCTCTCACGGGAAGGATTGCATGTTGGCAGATGTTGTTATCAGAATATGACATAGAATACCACGCTCAGAAAGCCGTTAAAGGAAGTATTTTAGCCGATCATTTGGCTCATCAACCGATTGATGATCAAGAATGAGTCGGATTTGACTTCCCAGATGAAGATGTCATGTATTTGAAAATGAAAGATTGCGATGAACCGCTACACAGTGAAGTGCCAGAACCGGGTTCCCAATAGGGACTAATCTTTAACGAAGCTGTCAACCATTATGGAAACGGAATTGGGGCAATCATCATAGCACCTTAGGGTACCCACATTCCTTTCACCGCCCGACTGACATTCAAGTGTGCCAACAACGAGGCTGAATACGAAGCTTGTATCATGGGTCTCGAAGAAGCAATCGACTTAAGGATTAAGAACTTGGATGTGTATGGAGACTCAGCCCTGGTTATCAATCAGATTAAAGGAGATTGGAACACATACCAATCAGGACTGATTCCTTACAAAGATTACGCGAGAAGGTTGTTACCATTCTTCAATAGAATCGAGTTTCATCACATCCCTCGTGAAGAGAATCACATGGCTGATGCCTTGGCCACTTTGTCTTCCATGATTAGTGTAGGTCAATGGAACGACGTACCTAAAATCGACATAATGAACCTTGAAAGGCACGCTTACATCTTCACGATTGAAGCAGTCAAAGACGATAAACCTTGGTATCACGATATCAAATGCTTCCTTCAGAAACAAGAGTACCCACCTGGGGCATCCAGAAAAGACAGAAAGACTCTCAGAAGATTGGTAGGCAGCTTCTTTCTGAGCGGTGATACACTTTATAAGAGAAACTTTGACATGGTCTTGCTCCGATGCATAGATAGACCAGAAGCAAACATGCTGATGAAAGAAATTCATGAAGGATCCTTTGGAACTCATGCCAACGGATACACAATGGCGAGAAAAATTCTGAGAGTCGGGTACTACTGGTTGACCATGGAATCCGATTGCTACAAGTACATGAAGAGATGTCACAAGTGTCAGATATACGCTGACAAAATCCATGTACCGCTAACATATCTCAAAGTTCTTTCTTCGCCATGGCCTTTTTCCATATAGGGAATCGACATGATTGGCAGGATTGAACCCAAGGCTTCAAACAGACATCGGTTCATCCTGGTAGCCATTGACTACTTCACCAAGTGGGTCGAAGCAGTGTCATACGCCAATGTAACCCGTCAAGTCGTGGTCTGCTTTATCAAAAACAATATCATCTGTCGTTATGGTGTTCCAAGCCAGATCATTACTTATAATGGATCCAACTTGAACAATAAGATGATGAAAGAGTTGTGTGCTGAGTTCAAGGTCGAACACCATAACTCATCTCCCTACCGACCCAAGATGAACGGAGCGGTAGAAGCGGATAATAAGAACATTAAGAAGATCGTTCAAAAGATGGTTGTAACCTACAAAGATTGGCACGAGATGCTACCCTTTGCTCTTCACGGTTATCGCACATCTGTCCGCACTTCAACAGGGGCAACCCCTTTCTCTCTAGTATATGGCATGGAGGCAGTGCTCTCCATAGAGGTAGAGATCCCGTCAATTTGGGTATTGATGGAAGCTAAGCTAACAGAGGCCGAATGGTGCCAAAGTCGGCACGACGAACTGAATCTGATCGAAGAAAAGCGAATAACGGCTCTGTGCCATGATCAGTTGTATCAGCAAAGAATGAAGAAATCGTTTGACAAAAAGGTTCGACCCCGTGTTTTCAGAAAATGAGACCTCGTGCTCAAGAAGATACAATCTTTTCTCACTGATTCCCGGGGCAAGTGGACTCCGAATTATGACAGCCCCTATGTGGTCAAGAAAGCATTCTCAGGCGGCGCCTTGAGACTCGCAACCATGGATGGAGAGGAATTTGCCTACCCCACAAATGTTGATGTAGTCAAGAAATACTTCTCCTAAATAAATAAAATAAAATAAAAAATGTCTCGGTGGATTGAAATCCCAAAAGGGCGGTCCTGGCAAAAATTAGAGACATAAGCAAAAATCATCCCGGTGGATTGGAAATCTCAAAGTAAAATCCAGGAAAAAATTAGGGATTAATGGCAAGTAACTACGTCCAGCAATGGGGCAAAGCCCCCAGCAGCAGTAATGCCATCCATCAGGAAAACTCTAGTCAATGTCATCTTCGACGGAAGCTCAGGATGTCCAGAATTCAAAGTTGGTAGAAGGATAGCGGTCGTTATGTTTCAATGTAGCCCTTTTCCCTTAAATTACCATTTTCTAACTTTGTAAATGCTCCATGGAATCACACGTTTGGCTGATTTCTATTCTATCAATAAAATTTGAGCTTTAGTGCTTTTGTTTGCAATTCTTATTTGATTTAGCTTTACAGAACGACATTTTAACATGATCAACAATTCTAGAAATAAAACACAAATGAATTTACTTGTCAATTTTTTTCTGCTTTTAAAATAAATATGGCAATTTTATTTGACTGTTGAACATCGAAAGAACATCGATCGCTTCTCCGAAAGTGATTGAGCTTCAAAGTGGAGAATCAAAGTGCTTCTTCTAAACCAGTGCGCCTGAATGAAGGATCAGCTGTGTCAGATGCGAGTGTTTCATCTGACATCCCCGGCAGAGTTCTTATCTCCTAAGCCCGACCAACATTGTTCCCCACAGGGACTATCTCTCCTAAGCAAGGCAGAATTGCTACTTTTGGACCAGTGATAGTTTTTATCCCCTGCAGTGGCTGAGTATTCAGTCGTGTTCATCCACTAGTCTGTATGTCGTGTCAGTTTTGTCAGCATAAACATACATACATCATGCATTATTGATTTACATTCATATTCATATTGCATCACTATCACTCTAGTTGGTCTTGTCCCCTAGTGATAAAAGTCCTCTCAATCGAGTCGTCAGTTCTTTCCTCGTCAGGCAATGTTGCGTCTGAACAATCTCTCTCCTAGTTTATTTCTGGATTAGAGACGGTCCTCGGCCACTTTCATAACTTGAACCTCTAAAAGGCAAGAAGGCATTCGACAAATATCACTCTTCGCCATTGAGGATGATATCTTTGCTTTCCCAGATTAAGGAAAATCCCCAGAGAAAGCCTCTTAATCAAAGATTCGGCAATACAACAGTTTTTTTTTTGGAAAATTCGCTGACGAAAAGGTCATCAGTACCTCCAAATTGGATTACATCACATGGCATTTCTCCAAAAAAAATCTCGAGGAAAGGTATGATGTAATATCCCCAAGCAGAAAACCGTCTTTCAAGAGACTCATTTTTCCCAGTAGAGTCAACAAATGGCGTCGCCAATAGAGAAGTTTGAACACCTCTACAGCTCAGACAAATGGGTTTCCCCCAGCAAGTCTGACATCAAAACCTTTTCCATCAAATGGCATCTCCCCAGGAAAATTCGGCGAGAAGTTTGAGGAAAACTGCTACAAATATCGTCCCTTGTCAAGAAAGTTTATTTCAAAAACTGAGACCAGTTCCTTGGTAGGAAACCAGGATCGAGGGGAAGTTTATTTCAGAAACTGATACCAGTTCCTTGGTAGGAAACTAGGATCGAGGGGAAGTTTATTTCAGAAACTGAGACCAGTTCTTTGGCTCAAGACCAGGATCGAGGGGAAGTTAATTTTAGAAACTTAGACCAGTTCCTTGGTAGGAAACCAGGACCGAGGGGAAGTTTATTGACAAAATAAACTAAGACCAGTTCCTTGGCTGAAGACCAGGATCGAGGGGAAGTTTTTACCTTTTCTAAGAATCATTGCTTAGCAAAAGAAGATGGATGAGCAAACTACCATTCATAACCACCATCAAAATTTCGGGTATTTTGATATTTAATCCTCTTGCACCCCGAATGCCCGAACACCTTCGCCATTCACACCTTAGGGTCCAAGAAGATTAAATAAGGGCATCTGTCATACCCCAAATTTTGACCACCAAGATTTCCCATCATTGTACAAACCATCATCACAATATGGATGTACCTTCATGCCTCATCAATCGCCTCAAGGATTGTTGAGCATTCAATACAATCAAGAATCCGGGTTTGGGCCTTCTCAAGACACTTAGGCAAAGTATCAATCAAGGAATGACATGATCTCCAACTTTTCTAGCCTCTCAAACACCAACAAAGGATCAAAAGGACTCCCACATCAGGGATCAAGCCTTAAGATCGCCAGTGTCACCAAACTAGGGTTTTGGTCGACTGAGGCCTCCAGATGGAAATTTTCCTCTGGGCATGAGCCATTGCTACAAATAACAACTTAAGATACTCCAAGGGACCTCATGGACCTAGTAATCAAGTCAATTTAACCTCAGGGGAAGCATTCATCAAAAAATCAGGAATTAGGGTTTCTTGACCTAATTCACCCCTAAGTTGACTTTTGGGACAAAACCTGAGCCAAGACCTCAAGACATGATTTGAGGGCCTCCAATACACTACATTGATCCATTTGCAACAATGGGTTGATCCAAGAAGCTTGATCCACAAGTTTCAATTTCATCAGGACCAAAATTAGGGTTTCAAGGGAAAAAGTCAACTGTACCTTTGACTTTTGATCCAGGCATGCTCCCAAAACTTGGGACATGATTTAATACACCCTACAACACCTATGGAATATATCCATTAGGTTTTATTTAGGTCAAGGACTTGATTTCACCAAGGATCGCACAGTTTGGATTTCATCCGATAAAAAGTCAAATGTGCACAAAATCAAGTTTGACTTTTTGGGATTTTTCACAATTTTGGTTCTTTGACCCTAAAACAATGTTAATATGTGATTTGAATCATCATTCATCAAGAAAAATAAAAGAAAGTGAGTTAACTTGTAAAAGGGGTAGCCATAAAAAACTTAGAAATTTTCTAAGTTATGGAACAAAGTGGCTAGGGTACCAACTTCCAAGGACCATAACTTGAGATCCAAGCAACCATTTTGGATGATCCAAAGATGGATCTGTAGCTCTTATGGCATACTTTAAAAGTGTCAACTACATCTCATTCCAATTCTCCATGGTTTTTTAGTTATGGAGTGATCAAAATGGCAAAAACATGAAAATTACATTTTTCCAACACTTAGTGAAATTTTCACCACGTCAGAATCTGCCTTATTTTTTCCAAAATGTAGAGGCATTTTTATTGTAATTCAGGTTGACTCAAAACCAAAGTTGGACATCATGTTGAAATAGGATATATCAGGTTTCCAAAATGACCAAGAACTCCATCAAACTCCCCTGAGCTAGGAGTTATGACAGCTGCAACATGCCTTGCTGCAAACTGTTTTGCAAGACAGATTTGTGCATAAGGGCTTGATTTGATTAAATTGTGCAATAAAAAGCATGGTTATCCATCTGCACACGTCAAGGGGGAACAAACAAGGGACAAACACTGATCTATCAGCCTTCAAAGTCCCCAAATCTACAAGTAGCATGCCAAACCTAAAAGAGCTAAAAAGGTGCCAAGACTCCAATTTTGTTTTGGAGCATTCAATGGATGCTTAGAGGTGACATGTATCAGGGCAAAGATGAACACTTCACTCAAGCCTTATCCTTGAATCAAAGAACCATAGGCCTGTGCTCTAACCTCAACTCAGAGGCTAGAGGAGACTTGAGATTCCATTTGATCCACATTGGCCAAAGGCCTGCTGCAGTTGCCATTCCCTATTGATGCCAAAACAAACTTGACACACTATAAATAGACCTTATTTTTTATCAGTTTGAGTACACCAAAGGCCTATAACACTTGGCTTTCTCAAAATCACACTCTCACTTCCAAAAATGCCTTCTAATGCAAGCTACTATCGGGTTTTGAATTAGAATGTGTTTCCAACCAAACCAATCGCTCACACACCTTATAAACATCATATGTGAGCTGATCAAACACTAAACCAACAACTGGAACACCAAATTCATGAAATCACCAGCCATCTGCACAAGCCTTTGACAGATTTGCAGTTGAGGTGCCAAATCAAGTTCCAGCTGAATTCAATCCACTCCAAGCATTCAAACACACTCCATATGGTGTAGGGAAGCTGTTCAGATCATCACAACTCATCTGTAACACCTCTAACTCAAAAATCAAATTGCTTTTGCTGCCACGACCTTCAAGTAAGCCTAAACTTGGTCATCTCATGATTTATGCATATTTCCTCGCACAATAATTTTGCCATATATTCATAATCATGTATGGAGTGTTTCCCCTCAATTAATTGTTTTGTATGAATCATGTATGGAATTTCTCAGCCTTCATGCAGAAATTAGGGTTCTTGAGGTTTCTCTTTGATTTCTTATTCCATGCTTAAAATAAATGAAGTTAAAGACCATAGACATGACCGTGAGTTGAAAACGAGCAGATTGATATCTGGATTGTGTGATTTCATCAAGTATTCAGTGAGATTGATGAAAAAACACAAATCTGGGAAAAACAGGGCACGCGGGCAAAACCAAGATGTTCTTGGCGCCCTTTTTCAAATATTTGAATTTTTGAATTTTTGTGATTTTATTTAATTGATTCAAAAATTAATTCTCTCTGAATTTTAATTATTTTGAGTTGATTCTTTTTTTAATAATTCACAAAAATGTTAAAATATTTTATTTTACAAAAATTCCCCAAAAATATTATTTATTTCACATATTTGATATTTTTGAAAAGAATTAATTTTTATTTGTTTTTTAACATTTTAAAAATTTTCTTTCTCTTGATTTTCGAAACTTGATTGGTTTTCAATAATTTTGTGGATAAAAACATAATTTTTGAGACATTGATCCAAAATCACCACTCATTTTTCACATGTTTTCAACGATTTTATTAATTTTTAATCAAAATTAATTCCATTTTTTAACAAAATTAGGGTTTCTTTGATTTTCACCCTAACAAATCTTTTTCAAACACTCATGGGCCTCTAATAGAGTGTAAGACTCAACCCCCTTTTAACCAAAACCATTTGGGGCCTCAGATATTGTATAAGTCCCTCTGCGTTAAAAGAAAAATCTCGGCACGGTCACCATTTCAAAACAAAAGATCATTTGGGCCTACCCTCGTGTTGTAAGTCCTGTTACCTTTTTTACATCCTTTGGGCCTCTAATAGAGTGTAAGACCCAAACTCCTTTGTAAATAAAATAATTCTGGGCCTCACATATTGTATAAGTCCCTCTGTACATTTTCAAAACAACGGTGCAATCACTGTTAAACCTTGGGCCTCTCCTTGAGTATAAGCCCCGACAATCTTTTCAAAACAATTTCCCTTTTGATTTAGATTCAAATATACATGTTGTTATCAAAACTTTCTTTAATGTCTTTGAACAACTAACAACACAGCATGGAAGCTTGCTCACCAGTAAGTTTTAACGACTTTCATTTACTCGCTTCCATATATATAACTGTATTGTGGGAAGCTGCACATGGTTAGTCTTCTTTCATACCCTTTTAAAATACTTGTCATATATCAACTGTATATATACTAGTATAGTTATTTAGAGTTTTCCCCGACAACTAGGTCTAGAACTAGGTAAAGCCAGTTGGTCGCTCTTTAAATATAATCAAACCCAGATCCCCATAGGATTACCAAATACAGTCTTGCCTTCTCTTAGGCTTAAACAACATGGAACAAAGAGAAAGGCAATATTCTTCGTGAACCTTTTCTCAGGCTGTCACCCCTAGAAATTGTCAAAGAAATTCTACTCCCCGGAGTTGATCTATTCTCAGTTAATAACATCTCTTGAGTCTCTTCAAACCTCCGAACTTTCACTAAATGATCTATTCTCGGTGAATAGCATTTCTTGAACTTTTCTTGGTTTGGGATCCACAAACTTCCTAAAAGCATCCCCGCCTCCTCTTGGCTTTGTACAAGGACCCACCGGCTTCCTAGAAATTCTCATGCCTTCTCTTGGGCTTAATACAAGGACCCTAAAGACCTCTTAAAGGTTTAAGACAAAACTTAGTCATCCTTTGCTAGAGCAGTCTTTCTAGTGTCAAAACATCAGACCAATTTAGGGTTGATTCTCATCCCTTAACACCCGCCTTCTTTTAGGCATCATACAAAAGATAAAACTCTTCAACACCAGTAGACTTGGACAGTCTAAATCCCCTTGAGTCTCAAAGACATTCTCAAGTTCCCTACGAATGTAGGAGAAACCTTAATCATCCGATCAAATCTCCAGCCGAGTTAAAACCCGTGGGTTCTAAAACCCAGTCTCTCTCCTAAAAAATTCCCCAGCCAGGGTCAAAAGGATGTTAATAACACTATCCCAAATCAGAACCTCAAGGCATCTGATACTTCAACTCTGCTGTTAACCCTCAGCAAGAGTTGATTTCCCCACTTGGAAATGCCTCGGGATCTCAATAATCCCTAGCAGAAGATAGCCTCCTCTTAGGCTTTGTATATGATCCTTCCTCAGCGAAGTTAGCCTCCTCTTGGGCTTTGTACAAATGATTCTCCCCAGTGGAGCTAACCTTTTCAGACTCTCTTGTTGAGTCCACCAACTTTTCAGACTCTCTTGTTGAGTCAATCACTTTTCAGACTCTCTTGTTGAGTCAATCAACTTTCTAGACTCTCTTGTTAATTCAATCACCTTTTCAGACTCTCTTGTTGAGTCGATCAACTTCCAGAGTCTCTTGTTGAGTCAATCACGTTCCAGACTCTTTTATTGAGTCAACCCTTTTAGCCTCAATCTCGGGTTTTGTACGAGACAGATAAAAAGGCTCTCTTGTTGAGTCAATCCTTTTAGCCTCAATCCTGGGCTTTGTACAAGACAGATAAAAGCACTCTCATTTTTTAGTCAAACCCTTTTAGCCTCAATCTTGGGCTTTGTACAAGACACAAATCTTTATCTCTTAAACTTGGGACAAATATCTTCCCCAGCAGAGTCACTTCCTCCCAGCCTTCTTTTAGGCTTTGAGGAATGATTTCCCCAAGCAGAGTCAAACTCTTTTTAGCTTCCGTCTTGGGCTTTGTACAAGTCAGATAATACTCTCCAATAGAATTAAATCCTTTTAGCCTCCGTCTCGGGCTTTATACAAGACACATAAATATCCTCACCAGAGTCAGTTAAATATCCTATTTCAGCCTCCGTCTCGAGCTTTGTACAAGACACATACAAATCACCCAGGCGAAGTCAAAATCCCTTTTAGCCTCAGTATTGGGCTTTGTACAAGACAGATAGAACATTTTCCCCTGAAAAGTCAAACTTTTAGCCTCCTCTTAGGCTTTGTATAATGATATCCCCAAAGAGTCGGTCTCTTTTTTGCCTCAATCTTGGGCTTTGTACAAGACACATAAGCACTCTCTTGTTGAGTTAATCAATTCCAGCCTCCTCTTAGGCTTTGTATAAGGACTTCCCTAGTGGAGTCAATCAACCTCTTGGCTTCAACCTTAGGCTTTGATCAAGGCACACAAAAATCAACAATCCCTCCCTTTAGAGATGACAAATTCCCTCTCAGTCAAACCTTTAGCTTCAATCTTGGGCTTTGAACAAGACATAAACAAACCTTTAGCTTCAATCTTGGGCTTTGAACAAGACACCAAACTTTTTCCTCCCTTAGAACAGGGGGAACTACGATTTCTCTGATTTCCCTGTTTCGTTTAAACGGGAATATGTAGGCGTAAGATTGCGAAATCTTAGTGAGCACACTAAACAAAAACTCTATGTCCAGTACCTTCATACCAATCAAAACTTAGGTCTAGTACCTTACCAAAAACAATCGGGAATAACCCGAACATCAACAAAAACTCACTCACTCTCTCATATTTCCCAAGAAACTTTCCCAACCCATTAACGGATAAACACCATAAAGTATAAAGTGAAACCTAAAGCTAATATCCTATGGATAACCACATATAGGATGGGTAATTGACAACTTCCCATTGTATGACCTGACCCCGGACCCCCAATCTCTTTTAAGCGTTTGTTTAGTTAAACATTCATGTGCAAGGTTAGTTTTAGATATCTTCCCTTTCCCTTTCAGCTTCACGGGATAAATAAGAAATTAGAAAGTAGTACCCACTCCTCCTCATTGCGGTGAGGAAAACCCAGAGATAAGGTGGTCACATCACAGACAAAAATCGCTCGTTACACTCCTCAACGGCCCTGGCCTGCTCCTCCTTGGACTTCTTCAACTTCTCTTCCAGGTCCGCATTCGTAACCTGGGCCTTCTTCAGCTTGGATTCATGGTGGGAGCCCTCCTCGGTGTAAACCACCGCCATTTCCAAGACCCTAATTAGGGCAGAAGCATCCTGAGCTAGCATTGTCCTTTTGCTCAGATGGTCCATCTCCTCGAGCTTCAGAGACTCTGCCCGAGGAATTGCCAAAGAGGAGCCTTCAAAGAATATTTTGTTATGGAGGCACGGGGGCAGCTCGAACCTACTCTTCCACCCCTCCTTGCTGAGGTCCATGATCTCACCCGTCCGTGTGCGCTTGGGCCTTGAATTTATGGGCACAAGGGATGTCTGGGCAGATGATGGGGCAGACGAGGAGTTCCCCAGCCCTGTTTGCGGATGAGGCCCTCGCTGGCTGAGGTGGCTCTTCCCGATTATTATGCCCTCTTGGCCTTCACCTTCACCTGAGCATTCTTCACCATCTGTTCGTGGGCGGAAGACATTTTACCTGCAAAAAATAACGTGCACATTAGTAAAAGGAGAGGATAATAATCCGAATAAACTATGAAAAAATAAAAGGCTACCCAGCAGTTCAAGATCCTTCTCACGAGTGCTACACTTGAGGAGCTCCTTCGTATTATTAAAACAGATCTCCACCTTGAGCCCCCCATCTTCCTCGTAAATTAGAGCCCGCTCTTAGTCACACATTGAGCAGGGGTGAAACTGTTGACAAAGCCCATTAGCTTCTCATAGTTGGCCTTGTCATCCTCGTTTAGCATGTCCAGGGTAGCGGTGTAACCATCTGTTCCCCGGGTGAAATGATCCCCGCTCCAGCAGAAGGGAAACCTCAACAACCTCCGCCTCTGTATCTTGCCCTCCTCGTCGACAATGTCCTCCCCATTCTCATCCTTCGAAACCTCCCAAACAAATGTGGAGTCTGTGGCCCTCTCTGACACGGGCTCGATAATATAAAACCTTTCCTTTAAAGTCATAATGGACTCAGAGAAAGGTTTAAGTAACTTCCTCCCCAGCTTCAGGGAGACCCATCTGAACTTCCTCCCTGAAACTTGGCGCTGGAGGTGGAAGACAGTAAAGAAGAGGGGGAAGGGTAGCTCCAATCTCCAAATAATCGCATGTCAGCTCGAATGCCCGTATTAAGGCAATCTATTAGGATGTAACTATGAGGACGTAAGATCCAAATGCACGAAGATTGACCTTTGAGAATCCGTAAAGGGCAACATCAACTTTATCTCCTTGAAGACGTATTCCTACATAGGGAACATCTCCCCGTACGTTGAGCAGATACGGTCATCCTCTCTGGGGGAAATGGACCTTCCACTCCCCATCAGCCCCACCGTCGTGAAGGCGTCTCTGGTGTAAGAGGCAAGGAGGGAGGCATGCTCCCCAGGTTCCACAACGGACCACTCTTCTGCGGTAGTCCTCATAGGAGGTGTTTCGCCAGCTTCCCGGGGAGTGGAGGTATCTTCAGTGTCACTATTCTCCGAGGAGCTCCCCTCGGCCAGATCTCTCAAAATTTCATCCTCGACTTCCCGTGCCATCTCCTTTACCTGAAAAACAGAGGACAAAAGTGAATTCTATGACAAAGTCAAATCCACCCTTCCACCGCTAGTCAAGTGAAAGGGCGCGCTAATACCCGAGGACAACGTCCCCGACCTAAGCCCTACTCAAATGGTACAACAACAGTGCGAGGGGATGCCTAAGGAAATCCCTCTAACGTACACGGGGAGATCCTCTCCGGTATGTTACCTAGAACTTCCGATGAAGATCCATCAGAAAACTCATGAGTACACCGTAAAATTCATAATTTACAGCAGTGATGAACGCCTTCGTCGTTGCAACGACGTCAAAATCAACTAAAAGGCCTAAGCCCCTAAGGTTCCAGCGATGTTGGTAGCAGCGGAAAATGGCCAAACCACCGCCAGCCACCAACAGTCACCAGAAAAAACCTAAGTTTGCCCTAACAGCATGCATTCTAAGGAAGCAGAAAGCAAAAAAATCTAAAACAAAGATCAGTTTAGGTACTTACGTGGTCGAGGAAGGAAGCTTTGGGGTCGAAGAACTCTAGTGGGTGTGCGTACGGTGGCTGAACGGTGTAGAACGATGGCAGATGGTAGAGCGCAGAACAGAGAACAAGGGAAGAGAGAGAAGCGAAAAGTGCAAATGAGTGGCTTCTCCCTCTATTTATAGACAGTCTGTGGGCATGCGCACGAGCACGCGCGGCTAGGGGCATCATCATGACCCTAGCCTGGCCATCATTACGCACTAAATGTGGCACGTAGCTCGAGGTACGTGTGGCACTTCACCTCTTCATATCACATCAACCGTTGGGCTCCCCGTAAGCCGGGCACGTTAGGCAACGTTACAGGTCCCCTGAGCACAGACTCCCTCGGGCACCCTAAAATAACCTCGCCTCGTTGACAAGCGACGACCATTTATGGACCTCCTCGAAACTGCGAGCTACCCTTAAGTCATCACTCCCATGCTCGGGAGCAACGACTTTGGGGGTTCCTGTTCTGGACTGGCCCAATGGCTAGGCATGGCCCAAACCACTTTTGCTCCCAGAACGGCCCAATTGCCTAAGTCCAGCCAATTTAGGGCAGCATTTATCTTTCTGGCCCTTGCCGGGCAAGGCTGGTCGATTGACCTCCAGGGTCAAGTGCCCCTCCTCAGCAGTTCCTTCCCGTCCTTCACGCACAACTCCACCATCCAGAAACAGTCACGCCGCCTGTGCCCGCAATTGCGCCTCTGCCCGTGGCAATGGCTAGTTTTGGGCACCCCTGCCCATCCTAACGGCTAGTTTCTAGCAGTTACCTATTGTTTGGGGAACTGTTATCTCGCCCAGAAAATAGGGACCAATGGCCAAGCGCTGGGGGCATTATAAAAACCCTCTCATTTGAGAGGGTCGGGTATTCAAAATCATCCTACGAAACAAATACTTTGTACTTGTGTTTCCTAGGAACCAATGGCCAGTGCCCAGAAAATAGGGACCAATGTCTCGCCCAGAAAATAGGGACCAATGGCCAAGCGCTGGGGGCATTATAAAAACCCTCTCATTTGAGAGGGCTGGGTATTCAAAATCATCCTACGAAACACATACTTTGTACTTGCCTTCTTTTCTCCCGATCTTTACTTTAGCATCAGAGTGTCTTGCAGGTACACCTCCTTCTCATCTTTCACACCCAACATCGCAGACGTCATCTTTGGCCCACTTAAGGTTTTGATCAACCGTCAAGATCACTTTTATTTTTCATTTTATTCAAACTAAATAAGTTATCATTTCTTTTAGGAATTAAAACAACCATTTTGGATATGCACTTAGAGATATTATTATTTAACAAAGATTTTGGTATATTTTCCAAATAACTATAAGTGGTTTGTAAATCCCTTAGGAATTAAAATAATCATTTTGGATATAAATTTAGAGATATTATTATTTAACAAAGATTTTGGTACATTTTCCAAATAACCATTAAGTGGTTTGTAAATCCCATACCAAGAAATTAGGACAACTCTTACAAGTCATTCAACTCAAAATAAACTAGAGTAATATTTAATTTAAATAATAATATAATAAAATATAGAGTTTAGAAAAATAGAAAGAGTTGGGTGTAAGAGAATTGAGAGGTGAGAGGAGATTATAATAAATTAGGATAAATAAATGGAGACAGTGAGGTAGAATTAGGATAAATAAATGGAGACAGTGAGGTAGAGTTTTGAACAATAAGTACAAAACTTGAAAAAAGACAAAGAGGTAGAACCTAAGAAGGAACTTTGGAGAGTGAGGAAAAATCCCAAAAGGGAAAAAGTCTTCGTTGATCTACAAATTCGAGGTAAGGGGAGATGATTCAAGTATGAGCGGCTAAACAAAGGGATAATGATGGATCCTTATGCTCATGCATTCTTCCTTCCTTTATCTGTATTTGATGATTGAGGAAAAAAAAAGTTTGGGCATAAGTTTTGAGGCGACTAATGATAATATTTTCCTTTTGATTCTGATGTGATATGTTATTATTATTGTTGAGTTCTGATCTATCTTTGACCAAGTATATTGGTGTATTTATGAGTTGATGTCTTTGATAAGGCGGAGTTGTTTGAGTATCGATGGTTACTCCATAAGGAAAAAATGTAAAATTTGGATAATTGTGTATGATTTGTCTGTGGTTGTTGATCTGTGCTTTTGAGCAAAAATCTTAAGAGTCAAAAAATCAAAATAAAAATAAAAAAATAAAAAATCAGAAAAAATTTGAGAAACGGTCAGACAAGAAATGCACGGTGCAAGGCCACAGCAGCGCGACAACGCACGTGACACGAAATTGCAGCGACACAAGCGCACAATGGCGTGCAGAATGGGCTGCAAAGAGATTGAGGTATCTGTGGAGAGCGGTGGCGCACGGTTGGGCCGCTAATCGATGAGCGGGTCAGCGCGACGGGTAGAAACGACGGGCGGTGGTTCGGCAATGGTAAGTTCGCGGTCAAATTCTGCGAGTTTTCAGCAGTTTATGATTTCTGTGACTTTTCGTTGCCTTTTGATGATCTTAGAGTCATATTTTTATTTGTTTCGAGTTCTTTGACAGGTTTAGTGTTGGATTTGAAGGTATATGATACACTAGAGTTGAGTTTGAAGTCTTTTGACCTTATATAGCTAATTTTTAAAGTATATTTTTATTTGTTTAAGGTTGTTAAGTCAAGAGGGTTAAATTTTAAGTTGATGAGAAATTTTGAGTAATGTTATTAAGTTGTTAGAGCTAAATTTGAGTAATCTGAAATGTTCAGAGTTGTGTTGATGAGTAGTGAGTGAAGGCCATAGTATGCTTGTAAAACTCTAACAAGTTATGAGTTAATCCTGTATAGGATGTGAAATTATGTGTCTATCCTATTGATAAATAAGTGTGAATATTTATATAATTATATTAAATTGAGTCGTAGTTATATAACATGTTGAGTTGAGTAGTCCAGAGAGGAACTAATGAATTGGCCTTACATTGGCAAATTTATGGTTTAGTGAGGAACCGTTGTTAAGTTTGTGTTTCGAATGTTATTTGTTGAGATTCATACATTCATGTGTATCGGAGATAGGTATGAGTTAGGTACAATGATGGTTAAGAGAGGATCTAATGACGGTCTCAGGTTCAGAGAGGAATCAGAAACATGGATAAATCAGTAACATAACTCTGACATCCAAACCTTGGTACTACATGCATTGAGAAGTATGGAAGAAATACATTCCATTTTATATTTGCATTGATAATATTCTAATTATTGTGAATTATTTTATGAGATTTTGAATGTTTTTGTTAAACAATCCTAATTGTTTACATACATAATTAACATTATGAACATATTTCTCACCCTTTTCTGTTTTGTTGTGTTGCTTTTTGTGATGATGGTACATATACCTAAGTAGACGAGCACTAGATTCTGTTTGTTCGAAGGATTAGTGTAGATGCCTAGTTCTTTATGTTTACCATTTTGAGTTTTAGTTTTCTGTGGTGTCGCTCTGATAATGTAACATCGGGACGGGTTTCAATTATTTGATGTTTTATGAGAATTGTTGACTTATTTGCTTATATTTAGATTAAGTCATTTGTTTTGATGAAGTATAAAATGTTTTCAGTTGGGATGATATGATTTGAATTTTCGTTGTGTTATAAAGTTTTTAAGAAGCATGTTTATGAGAGAGGTGTGACACTCTATGGTTGAAATAATCTGTTAATGCATGATTTAATTTTAAAAATATGCGCTGGTGTTTTTAGGGTGTTACATAGTTGGTATTAGAGCAGGTCGGTCCATTCGACCTAGGTTGTGACTAATTTGTACCCTTGTATGCGACATGTGTATGAACATTGTCAATGCTTTACAGGTATGTGCTCCACTAATTATAATTAGTTAACTTGTTTGATCTGGTTGTGTAGAGAGAAATGGCTAGCAGAAACAATTGTGCAATTGCTGATGCTTTAGAAGCAATGGCTTATGTGATGGGGCAGGTGAATCAGGCTTTGCAAGAAAATAAGAATTAACATGGTGTATCTTATGAATTCTTTCAGAAAGGGAGGTTTTAGAGGAACAACCCACTTACCTTTTGAAGGTGAGAAAAGTACACAAGAAGGGGGGATTGAATTGTGTTTTCCGTTTTCTTAAATCTGCGTCTGATCAGATTCTGATTATATTTAGCAGTGGTATTAACAGAAGCAAATAAATAATAACAGAAGACACAAAGATTTATACTGGTTCCTCTCCAACTGAGAGTAGTCCAATCCCCTTGCTTCACAAGAGATTTCCACAATAACCAAATCATGATTACAATCGCTTATGCATTCTACATAAGTCTTTTACACTACTCGGACCCTAGGTCTGAGACTTCCTGCTTAAGTCCTCTAGACTCAAGACTTCTGCTCCAAGTCCCATGAAACGAGCCTCCTTGCTTGAACCCCCAGGTTCAAGACTTACTGCCCCCAATTTCATGAACCGAGCCAACCTGCTCAAACCACACTGACCCAAGATTTCTTTGCTTGTATCCACGACACAAGACTTCTGCACAATCAATCTAGTTGATTAAGACTTTCATTGCTCAAGCACATAGCATGAGACTTACATGGCTCAAGCATCTTGGAGAGATACTTCCTTGCTTGTATCCCTATGATACAAGACTTTTGCTCAATCAATACACTTGATTAAGACTTTCAATGCTCAAGCACATAGCAAGAGACTTACATGGCTCAAGCATCTTGGCAAGAGACTTAATCTAAATTGCTAAACAAGTTCAGCAGAATAGAGAACAAGGTGTACATGATACTAATATCAGAGGTATGGGAAATCACCATAACAAAGACCTAAAGCTCTTAAGATTTCTAAGATATTCAATGTGTAAGAAATCTTAAGGCTTGTACAATTACAACCTACAACAGAAAGTCTGCATAAACAATAGAGTTGATAATTGTTGATCTTGTTACTCCTTCTTCTGGTTAGCCCTTGTTGAAGATTCAGTTTGAACCTTCAGCCACTTATATAAAAGTTGCAGCAGACTAGCCATTGGATGAGATAACTTGATCAGTGTCTTTTCTTTACTCCATAGTACAAGAGCCATTGAAGATAAATACACCAAAAGATCTTGATCCATTGTGTAACATGTTTAACCGTTGAGTCTTCAAGAAGATCCTATACTATAGAGTCGTTGGAGAGGATATCCGTAAAGCATGTCAACCTTTCGTGAGCCTTGTGAACTCAGACTCCAGCTAACAAACTGATTTGACAATGCAGTTTGCTTTGTAAAGTATGGACAACTTCAGCTTTATCACAAACTCTGAACGATACCAGAAGCCAATTTACATTCACCAAGTGTAAAGACAATTATGTTGCTTCTTCGGATTCTGAGACCTCTAGCTTCAGAGTCTATGCCATACATCACTTAACAATTGTTCTTCAGATCCTGTACCATCAGAAGCTATCAATTCAACTTCTCTCAGGTGTGCCTTTGTATATAAGATTTTGTATCCAAATATTTACAAGTATTAGAACATGCATACAAGAAACACACATCAAATTAAACCATTGTTCTTTAAATACTTTGTAATCATCAAAACCCACGGAATATATGTCATGAACAAATCTTGTTCTAACACTTTTAAGGGGAGGTACAATCCTGAGGATACTCAGAGTTGCCTTCAGGAAATCGAGAAAATCTTCCAGGTTATAGATTTCAAGGATGCTCAGAAGGTTATGTTCAGGACATATTTGCTGTTAGAGGAGGCTGAGTATTAGTTGGATAATTCCCGCTAAAGGTTGGAAGCTGCATGTACTAAGATTACCTAGGAGGACATCAAACGGGAGTTTTTGGAGAAGTACTTTCCAACTGATGTTCGTAGTAAGAAAGAGATTGAGTACCTTGAGCTGAAGTAGGGAAACATGATTGTGGCTGTTTATACAGTTAAATTCGAGGGGTTTACCATATTTTTACCTCATTACAGTAGGGTAGGTGTCGAAGGATCTAAGTTCGTTAAGTTTTATAGTGGCTTATATTCCAAGATTAGACAATTCATTGGATATCAAGAGATCTGTTAGTTCTCAGTGCTGGTCATCAAATGTATGATCTATGGTGAGGATAGTCGTGTCAAGTTTTCTCACTACAAGAGTGTTAGTGATAAGAAAAGCAACAATCAGAACCACAATAAACCTTATAGAGCTCCAAATGCTAAGGGTAAACAAAAGTTCCAACAGAAAACCGCTGGTGGGAAAGGAACAAGTGGGGGGTGCTCCTACTTCTGTTAAGTGTTTCAAGTGTGAAGGAATGGAACATTGTGCTTCAGAATTTGGTGCCATGAAGTGTTTCAAGTGTGGGAAAGTGGGTCATCCTGCTAATGAATGCAAGAGTGAGGTTGTGACATGTTTCGACTATGGAGAACAACATCATATCCGTACTCCGTGCCAGAAACTGAAGTAAGCTCAATCAGGTGGAAAAGTCATTTCTTTGAGTGGAGTAGAGACTTTTGGGTCTAATAACTTGATTCGAGGTATATATTGCATTAATGGTGTGTCTTTGATTGCTATTATTGATAATGGTATGTATAAAATTCGTTCATATCTATTGATTATGAGAAAAGGTTGAATCTTGAGGTGTCTTCTATTTATGGTAGTATGGTCATTGATACTTTAGCTAATGGTTCGGTGACTACTATGTTGGTTTGTCTGAATTGTCCTTTGACAATTTATGGTATGGACTTTGGGTTTGACTTAATCTGTTTTCCTTTGAGTCAACTTGACGTTATTTTGGGAATGAATTGGTTGGAGTTCAACCATGTCCATATCAATTGTTTCAATAAGTCAGTGTTGTTTCCTGAGTTTGACAAAGAGGGAGATTTGAGGTTTATATCTTCTAATCAAGTAGAGGAGTTATTGAAAAATGGTGCCCAAATGTTTGCGATGTTCTCTTCTTTGAAAGTAAAAAATGAAGCTGTGAATATTGATCTTCCAGTAGTGTGTGAGTTTCCAGATGTGTTCCCATATGACATTAGTGACTTGCCATCAAAGAGAAAAGTTTAGCTTGCCATAGATTTAGTACCTGGTACTAGACCCGTGTCGATGGCACCGTACAAAATGTTGTTAGAAAATAAATTCATCAGGCCTAGTGTATAGGGGTGGGGAGTGCTAGTTTTGTTGGTTAAGACGAAGGATGGTAGCATGATATTATGCGTTGATTATCGAAAGCTTAATAAGGTTACTAACAATAACAAGTATCATCTTCCCAGAATTGATGACCTTATGGATCAGTTGGTTAGAGCTTATTTATTTTGTAAGATTAATTTGAGACCAGACTATCATCATATTCGAGTGAAGGACGAAGATATTTCGAAGACTGCGTTTCAAACTTGATACGGTCACTATGAGTACTTAGTGATATTATTTGGTGTGTCTAATTCCTTAGGTGTGTTCATGGAGTATATGAATAGGATCTGAAATTCTGGCATAGCAGACAGCAGATGTCCTAACACATGTCAAGACATTGTTCTGCATAATTATTAAATAAGAAAGCAGAACAGCAGACTGAGACCTAGAATATCAGCCACAACAGAATCACAGATGTTTTGACATCTATTTCAACATGTTAATCAATATTGAACTGTAAATTACAGAATGATAAACAACACAGAATATGATGACCCAGTTCGGGGCAACTCACCTACATCTGGGGGATACCAATCCAGGATGAAGAATTCACTATCAGTAGTATAGTTTTATCTAAACAACCTCAGGTTTACAGTAAACACCCACGCTTACCTATCACTACCCAATGAAGACTTTATCATTAGAAGTCACATCTAATTGATAAGAGAAACCCATCTCACTCCTTAAATCACAACCTGTGATTATCTAACAGTTAATACCCCATAACTGTATCATCCCTATTGAAAGACACCCCTTCCAATACAAAGTTCAGTCAAGCATCCTTGACTAACAAGTTAACTTGGATTTGCTTCATAGCTTCATCCAAGAACAATACACGATTCATTACCTACGGGTTTCTGAATCTGTACAAGTACCTATGTCTACCACACTGCATCAAATCGATACAGAGGGAGACTTACAAGAAAGCCTACGACTCTCAAAACCCTAAACCCTATTTTCTACTTTACAAAAGTGTTACAATAGGTTCATTTACTCAGTCCTAGGTCTTGATATCCTTTTATAAGCTTCTGCTGCCTTGGGCTTCAATCTTCTGTTTGCTGATTCCTTGATCCACATTCTGATCGTTTCCTTAATTCTTGGACTAGACTTAGAAACAACCTGCTATATCAGTTTAAGATGTCATGACATTCGTTAGGACATCATGTCTTCTTCATGTTGGAACACTACAATCAACGCCTTGTTTTACCAAAAATTTGCTCAAATACGCAGAGCCTTCAATCTCCCCCTTTTGACTAATTTTTTGTTAAAAATCCTTCGGTAGAAAAAGAAAGACTGGCGTTTGGTGGATATGATTGGAACACCTCTGAGACTCTTTCTTACCTCTAAAATTCCTAGTTGTATGTTGGTATACATGAGTGTACATGAGTAAGAGTATATAACCCTCTCCCCCACAAACTAGTACTTGCCACGGAGGGATAAATCTTCCTCTTGAGGGGCATAAGAGAATCCACGAGAAGGTCCATAAAGAGCTTAAGAAGAAACAGTTGTATCATATGTAACATAGAGTCTATAGAGTATGTAACTCAGGTTACAAGATACAACCTGATTCATAACTCAGATCATAAGGCACAAGGGAAGAACTCAAGGATGACAAAACATCTCATCCAACACCCCTGCAGAAGAACGCTTGCACAAATGAGTATGTGTTGTAGAAACCAACACACAACTAAAATGAATCCATACCTCTTATCTCCCCCTTTTTATCCAAAAATTGGCAAAATTAGCCAGCTGTAACACCCCAAAATTTGCCTTCACTTTTCTAACCTCTAACTGGCTTATGCTTCATTCATTTGCATTTTAGCTAGTTCATGCATATCATTTGGTTCTGTAGTTATGGGATCAAGGTTCTTTGATATTCAACAGTTAGAACTGTCTCGGTATTTTCCTGCAACTTTTATGTTCGGCTCGGAAGCCAATTCATCAAGGGAAGTGGCAGAAATTAATTGTTTCTGGAATTTCGATTTTTGCTGGTTAACTATGCCGGTGGTGTTCAAAGATTACAACTTCTGATTGGATCAACATTTTAGAGCAATTCCTATGCCAAAAGTTTCGTCTTGATATCCTCTCCAACTTTCGTGTTTTGGCCGAAGGCTATTTCTTTGAGGAAGATCTCCGAATACGCGAATTCTCTTAGTCGATACAGCAGAAGAACATTGAAAAATAGTGCTGAACTGGTGTATTTCGGACTCTAAAAAATTTCATAACTCTCAGTTCGTTCGTCGGATTGATGCCATTCCGGTGCCTATAATTCCGTTTCAATGCCATCTTCGTCTCGAATGTTCAGTAGGAAATAGTTCCAAGCGGAAGGACTCCAAAATGCGAATTACCAGTGGAATTCATTGATGCGGTTCACTGTCAGTCAGATTTTGGAAAAATCATAACTCGGTCAATTTTGATCGGATTGTGTCCGTTCTCTAAGTGTCGGTTTACAAATTTTATCCTCTTCAAGTTCAAAGACAAGCTCGGGTTTGAACGGTGCTCCGAAGATCATCGTTTTGGTTTATTTCGCAAAACGGAAGTGCTGAACCGAAGAAAAAGGTTGAAAGTTGTTTCACGGAAAAATTCATATTTCACTCGTTTTTTGTCCGATCACTCTCGTCTTTTGACACGAGGTCACTGACTCGTAGATCTACAACTTTACTGACAAAGTCGAGTCGAGCTTCTGCTCTAAAAGACATGAGCTTGTCACCTTTCCGAGTAGCAAACGGTAAATAAGCTGAAAAAATGACTTTTGACAGTGACGTCTCACTGCTTAAATGTATCGAACTCATTCAATTTTGATCGAATGACGTCCGTTCTTTTTGCGTGGCGTTCGTGACTCAGACGCAGACAATTTCGTAAGAGGCTCAGAGTCAAAATTTTGCACCGAGCAAGGTGTTATTTCCACTTAAGCTGCCGATAAGCTTGAATTTTACCGTTTTACCTCATTTTTCCACCACACTATATATTCAAAACTCTCTCTCATTTCCCTCCAACTTCATTCATAATTCACAAACACCAAAAATTCTGATTTGACTCTCAAAAATCAAATCAAGTTCTCTCAACTTTTTCTTAAGAACACAACAACAACTTCATCAATCTTCAAGAACACTCAAGAACGCAAAGTCTCCGATCAAGCTCCGACCACCGCCGATCTACCGCGATTGCCTCCCCCACTCCAGCCGGACCACCGCGCCGACCTCCCTAGCTCCGGCCAGCCACCGCGCCATACTCCCTCCTCTCCACAAATTCTTCATCAATTGCTCCTCCGATCTACTTTTCGGTAACAATTCTTGAATCTTTCACTTCATTATTTGTTAATTGTTGAGGTTTGGGTTGAATTAAAGCTAGTTTGATATCGATTTGTGATAAGAATTCTTGAATTGCTATGATAATTGTGATGTAAATTCTTGATTTGCGATTCTTGAAGTGTAGGTGTTTGTTAAAATGCTTAATAGATAATTATGTCGAATTTTGGTGTTGTTGCATAATCCGAATTGTTGAGAACTTGTGAAGTTGTTCTGATGTAGGTGAATGCACGAGTTGACGTAATTGAGAATTCAAACCGAATACTTGATTCAATACTTTTTTCAATGCTAAAAAGCCGGTTCGGATCGACTTATGTCAACTTTTGAATCATGTTTGTTTGCTTGAGAAATAAATATTCGGTTGTGTAGGAACATTATCGTATCGTTTTCCCTTAAAAATGTGTTTTGGCCATAACTTCCTAACCGTGGCATGTTTTTGCGAATACGAATAATGTACCCCGACTTAGTTGATGATTCCGGAGCTGTTGTTGGACTTTTTAGTCGATTTCGGACAACTTTTTTCTACTGTTTCGCTACTGCCAGCCGACTAAATCGGCCTAAAAGTCCCACTTTCGAGCAGAGTTAATTCAAACCGAGTTCGTTTTTGAGCCCGTTGGCACGTTTACGGTCAACCATGCGATTTTCATTCAATTCTGAGTCGGTGATTTTTGATGCGTTTTTTCCGTTTTGAGGCTTTTAAGCTCCGCTTTGTGCGGATTTTGCTTGTCGACTTGCATTTGATATGTGCTTATGCTTACTTGTTCATGCATGATCATTTTACTTGCGTTTGTTTATTTTCGGATTGACTTGGTGCACGTTTTATGTTATTGCGTAGTTGCTGCCCCGTCTTGAAACACAAGTTTCGATGCATGTTTATTACTCATATGCTCATCATTGTGCTTGGTTTTGAGTTGCGATGCATAGGTGCAACGTTCGGTTGCACCTCCTTGTGGTTTCTAATGCTTCTGTTGAGTTTATGCAAGGTTTTCATGGAGATTCCGACGACGGTTATGCACTTGGTATTCCACTTTATTTTTGGGATACTGCATCGCATGTGACATAATTACTATGCTATATACCGTTTATTTGTCTGGATTATACTTTGTGCAGGTTACATTTGTGTAGCCGCATTCGACTAGCGCACTATGTGTGATTTATTTTCACACCGATGTTTTGACGCTTATGCTTGTACCGGATTTCTGACTCACTTTTGTTTGCATGATGATAGCTTGCTCTCCGGGTTTCTTGTTCTGCTTGCATGGCTACTTACGGAATGCTATCCGTGTGGTATAATTTCTTGAACCGATTTACTCTCTTTCCGTTTTTTTCTTTTGATGCCATGAGAAGTAGGATTGGGAGTCCGGGCCACTTGGCCGACAATTCTGGAAGTCCTCAAAGGAGGCCATGTTTGTGATTGTTTAATTTTGTGCCAAAGACCTCAAAAGAGGTGTCCCATCCCCGATCCCCCTGATAACTCCTTAGAGAAGGCAAGCGAAAAGGGGCCTGTAATCAGTCCCCGAACATTTTGTTGAGTCGTTCTTAGCTCGCGTTACACGTTGATGCTTTGAACATGTGCCCCCTGCTCTTGTTATCGAGTCGTCAAGTGGAAGAAGGGTTTAGCAATTAGACCCCCACACTTTGTTTAGCTCGCGTCGATCGACGCTGATGCTTTGTGCTCGTACGCACAATTTCCTTTTTCCCCGCACCTTCTGTCCTACCCGATGACATGATATCGTGGTTAGGCTCCCTTATTTCCTACAGCTTGCAAGCTTCGATGGCGTGATATCGTCGCTTTGCCTCCTCATCCTGCCCGATGGATTGATATCGTGGCTAGGCGTCCCTGTTGCTTTGTCCTGCTTCGATGATATGATATCGTTGCTAGGCATCTCCCTTTGCCACTGTGATGACATGAATCCACAGTCGGATGTGTGCTACTCGAGTGATGTGGATGCTCCTCGAGCTTGTTTGTTTTTGTTATGTTGTGGTCGTTACCACGAACTACAGACGCTCTGATTTTCTCTCTCTGGATAGATTGAGGATACATAGGCATGAGGCGGCGATGTCTCGACGAGCAACCTCCCCCCATCCACCCGTAGTCCTCCGAACTACATTGACTCTAAATTTCCCATTGCACGAGGGAATACGTAGGCCTAGGATGGCGATGTCCTATCGAGTCTCTTTTATCCTTTTTAGTTTTTTGTTTCCGTTCAGCTTAGACTTTTGACACACCCTTAGATATAGACAACAAGCGTGGATCCCATCGAGTACGATGGACGCATGGGGGTGCTAATACGTTCCCCTCGCGTAACCGACTCCCTTACCCGTTTCTCTTGGTCGCGATGACCATGCTTTTTCCTTCCCCTCAGGTTTACGCAGTGTTTCCTTTCCCTCTCTTGGGATAAATACACATTGCTGGCGACTCTGTTTCTGCGCCACTTTCGCGTTTGTACCTGGATGAAAATCCCGGGAGCGACAGTTGGCGACTCTGCTGGGGAAAAACTTGACCTCTTGCTGGTCCATCCCCTATGCGAGTCAATCCTAGCGCTTGTCTGTTTTTCTTTCATTGGGTATTTGCTATTTTGCTGTTTTACTGTATTACTGCATTACTGTATTTTACGGTATTTTTACTGCATTTGGATTACTGCCATCATATTGTTCTGTTGCTGTTGTTCTGTTGGGTGGGTTGGATCCATGAGAGAAAATCCCAATACCCAGGCTTGAGTATACACCTATGATTAGCGTGGAAAGTAGTGTGACTTGTTTGGCATTTGGCCAGACATAGTATACATGAAAACTCCACATCCAGACGAGGTTTTCTTTGGTAATATTTTATCCTACGTATTTGGGGCAGATGATGGAATGTAACCTAGGAAACTATCGACTCTGGTGACCATTTCTCGAGGACTCAGTTGCGGCACTCCTCCCGAGGCGTGATAATGGCAGACCAGAAATGGAAAACCCATTACACTTCTTGATCCGAGGACCCAATGCTGGGAAATTGCATAGGATGACCTTATTTTTGGGGAAATTCAGTGGACGACCTCTTTGTTTGGCGATAGTATTGTACCCCGAGGGATGAATGTACTATTGCTTCTCAAATCGAGAATCTGACGCCGAGGATCCTCAGTTTTCTAGAACCCACATGTGAGAAGGGATGGGTGTTTGCAGGTCTGCAGGTAACCGTAACCTTCAACCTACCGGGTATTCTGGATCTCTTATCAGTGTGAACTTATCAGCCTGGTATTCTGGCTATTCTAGTATTCTGATCACTCGGATAGCCTGGTATTCTGGTATTCTCTTCAGAGCAGACCTTTGAACTTATCCATTCAGTAGCACAGCAGTACAGAGCTTTGTGGAAGCCTTGATCCCATGTCTATTGCATCTTCATCATCATTTTTGCATACATGTTCTTGTATTTCCAAGGGATATTAACTTTGAGACTCGCTGTTAAGCATTTTCGTCTATTTCTTGTGGTTCGTTTGTCAAAAACTTGAATCAATGCAGAATGATTCCTTGGAAATATCCAAACATGGCATTTGCATTGCATTTCCATACTCATTTGCATAATAGGTGTTCGAGGCTAGTTATTCTTGTCCTAATCTGGTTCTCTCCGAATTTTAGTACTTAACTGCTCAAGCCATTCAGAAGTTGATCATGGAGTAAATTTAAGCGGAATTGAGGGAAGTGCGAAGCCAGATGGGACAATTTATGGGGAACATGCAAGCGTTTATTCAAGACCAGGGAATGCTGAAGGAAGAGGTCAATCAACTGAAGATGCAGATGAGCTTGGTTATGGAGGTCGTGAGAGGTGTGCTAAACAAAGATAATACTCCCATGCCTGAAGCTGCGACTGGAACTGTCTCTCCTCCCTTGTTTAAGGGGTCCCTCCCAAAGAGTGAGCAGATTGCCACTGTGACCATCCCGGCTGTATCTCCGCAACAGGGAAGTGCTCCTCGTCGGTGTCAGGATAGACCAAAGATGAACCAGCACTTCGAGACTCCACCAGTGCCGTATTCTCAGCTATTACAACATCTCCTTCAGTTGCAAATGGTACAGAAAAGGACTCTGGCTCCTCTTACTAGTATTCCCCCACCGGGTTATGATGCAAGAGCCCACTGTGATTTTCACTCTGGTGTGCCGGGGCATAATGTGGAAGATTGTAGGGCATTTTAGCATGCTGTCCAGGATCTGATCGATTCGAAGGTAATTGAATTCACGTTGGGCGGCGTAAGCATACAAGGTGGTCCCACTCTAGCTGTTGAAAAAAAAGTGGATATCCATGTTGCCTCTCCCAAAGCTACATCAAGTCAGGGGCATTTCTTGTAGTCCTTGGTCTTAGAATCCCCACATCCGTAACTGCTGCCTACTCCTCGATTAAGTCTGAGGGGAAAAGCGCCCGAGCGAGAGAAAGGCACAAATCAGCATCAGCAGGAGAAGTATCAGCGTCAAAATTAGCATAGGCCTTGCAACAACCTGGAAAGAAGAAATGCTCCTCTTCATCTGGTTCCTATGTCGTACGGTCAACTTCTTCCACATCTGGTTCGAAACTCATTGGTAGAGCCCAAGTCTCTGAGGCCTGTTCCGGAACCATACCCTCCTGGGTATAATCCTTATATGCAGTTTGGATATCATATAGGGTCCATGGGAAACTCAACTGAAGATTGCAAAGCATTCCAAGCCAAGGTACAACAGTTGATTGATAAGGGGTACATATCCTTTCCAGAGGGAAATTTGGTGGTGCATGTCAACCTCTCATCTATCTGAGCTTGAAGACTTCAAAGGACATCATCAGAAGAAACCAGTCCAGACGGAGTCAAGTCTCCTCAACAACGGTGGTCATCAGTTTCTTTACTGCATTTTCATGTGTAGCTTTCATTTGTTTTTTTTAACAGTGTCTGCATGTAAAAAACTTGTTTGTGTTGAATGATGATCTTAATGCAATGAATATGTTTTTTCTTGAAGTTTTTTATTCGTGTTCACTCATTTTAATGTTTGCATGCACTGCAATACCAACTTTCTTTCCTAAACTCTTGGAGGGAGGATGATGAAGTGAAAAACGCAAAAATCTCTAGTTGTATGTTTTTGGATAGAACTCTGTTAAGGATGTACATGCATTGTTTCAAATCCCTAAACACTGGAGATATAAGGGAGATAGACCCTCGTTAACCCCTTTGAGCCTTGAAGTAGGAGTTTCTTTCGTATGAAAAAACCCTCACACTTAACCCAAGGGCAGGGTAGGCGTCAGTTAGTTTGACCGAGCGTTCAAATTTCAAAAGGAGTGTGCATATGAGGATCCATTACTTTTATTCCACACCGTCAAGAGGTCAAAAGATGTGAAACCACAATGGTTATCCCTCAATGATCAAGGAGTGAGGCAGTCACAACCCTTTCAAACAAGTCAGACAAACCAGTGTCACACGATTTGTTCAAAGAAAAAATACATAAAGAAAGAAAGCCCGCTAAGTCAAAACTTGAAAACAAGCGACTTAGGCAAAAGTTAGGGCATCCTGTTGGACTTCAAAATCGAAAGATTAAAAAACAATCAGTCAAGGAAAAAATCAGGTAAACGAAAAAACAAAAGAACGAAAAGCGAAAAACAAAAAGGATTAAAAAAGAAAAATCCTCAAACAAGAACAAATTCGTGTGATTACAGACACAAAAGACAAGAGGGGTGATTGTTACTCCAAAACCTCATCAGGTGTCAAGCCATCAGTTGCATGGTTTCTTTAAAGATCATAACATCTTTTTGAGAGATGAGCGCTTGTGTGTGATTAGCTGAACATAGGACTGCAGAACATCACGAAGAGTGGGTGGGCACCGATAAACTTTGAGCCTTAAATCCTTTTTTCTCAAAACCGTGAACCAGGCTACGATACAACCCTCAAAAGTCCTAATTGAAACATGGTTTATTTCGAGAGCTTACTCCAATGAGATAGCGTTCCTGACTCCTATGAGTGGTGGTAAAAGGTTTTTATTGGTATTGCATGTGCGTATTGTTTTCCATTCAAAAATCAATGTCGTAACCAGTGATGTGTTCAAAAGGTTTGGCGATATCTTTTTAATAAAAACTTCGATATTAACATGCGTGTTGCATTAGATTTCTCATTCTCCGAATGAACATTTTCTGCTTGTATACATGTGCTTAAGCATCAGGGAAGCTTACATAATGAACGTCAGGCGAGAGGCTCGATCCTGCCAAGTTGAGATACTTGAAAACTCTGAAGGACAGCCATGTCAAGGGGCATGTGGCCAAGAGGTTGTGCGTAGCCCAGGCGTTCCCGGTGAATGGTGATAAGATACAGTCAATCTGGAACAGTCACATTGAAAATTTTCCTCGAAGCTGCTAAAAGGGGACAATCACGTCGAGATTCAACAAATCTCTCAAAGACCAGTCGGTCAGGGGCAAATTCACTTCAAGGCTCGTACTGGGGCAGGCCACCTCAAGAGCACGAGAAGTTATCCAATCTTGAAGACGGTCAATTGAAAGCATCTCGTCAAGGTACGAGATACCGGGGCAGAATATTTCCAGTCATTGCAAACCCTTTCGAGGCAAGTTACTTTGTAGATATGCAGTCTGGGGCAGTTATGTCGAGATCTGATGAATCTCTCCAAGAGTTTGAAGACCCTGGGGCAGTGTGAACGCTCGGTCTTCTATAAAATCCTCTTGAGATGATTTCTTCCATTAGACCCTGTGGTCTGGGGCAAGTGGAAAGTTCAAGGGACCGTTGGTCGGGTATGGAGACCAGTATGTACAACGTTGAAATTTCATCATCCCCAGTAGATTATTGCTCTCCCCATCCATAGTATAGAGTATTATTTCCCCAGCTAGAGTTGTGGTTGATTTATTACTCCCCCACCAAGCATTCAGGAGTTGATGTTGTTGTATCCCCAGCAGGAGACTTGTGGAATATCTTCTTTGGACAACGATGTTATCATCCCCACAGATTCTGAACACCCATTCTCCTCAGTCAGTCAGGAAATGTTTTTTCTCACCAGCAATGGTGTGATAGGATCCCCAACAGAAGAGTGAGCCCGATGTTATCCTCTAGCAGAGTCGATGTCGTCAAACACCGTTCTCCAAATAGATTTGTTGGTAGTGACTGGTGTTTCCCAAAAGGGTGAAGGTAAGGGCATCACCCAACAACAAGTTAAGTTCAGTAATATCCTTAAGCAGGTTCTCAATTATTGACTTGTCTCCCCAAGCATAGTTTGGTGGTTATCTTCGCAGTGGTTTGTTCAACAACGGTTGATATCCCCAGCAGGTTTTAAGTCCAATTGTTATTGGCATTTTTCAGATCCGGGTTCTGAGTTCTGTCTTCGGTAGAAATCATTGGTAATCCCTAGTGGAGGGAATTTCTCTTTGGGTTCCATCTCCAATATTCATTTTTTATCCATCTCCAACAGAGTGGAATTTCTCTCGGAGTTTTCATCTCCAGCAAAGTTGGTGATCAGGAAGTCGTTCAGTGAAATCTTCCTCAGCAGGGTCTTTTAATTCAGAGGACAATTTAGTTGTCATCCCCGGTGGAGTTGCCTTTGTCTTCAGCATTTATTTTGCTGGAGCGCCTCTTTTGCATTGCATAAGCATTCTTGCATGGCATCCTCCCAAATGCGTAGCATTTCCATTTTGTATGAAGCATTACGCCATAGAAAAATTCAAACATATGCATTCGAAGCATAAGCCAGGTTTGATATCTGTTACCAGTTTCCTTCCCCAGCAGAAAGAGATGTAATTCAGGAGATGTTGTTTAACATTACATTGCAACCAGTGGATTCGTCCTTCTTACTGTTGTTCCTTCCTATACTCCCATACAGAGTTATCTGTTTAGATTTATCTTTCCCCAGCAGAGTCATCTTTGTAGATCTGTTGATTCAACTTAGCTGTTTTTTGAAAGTCTACCTTCGGCTTAGTCTTTCTTTAAAAGTCCACCTTCGGCTTGGTCTTTCTTTTCGAGTTCGCCTTCGACCGTCCTCGTATTATGTTGTTTGAAAGTCTACCTTCGGCTTAGTCTTTCTTTGAAAGTCCACCTTTGGCTTGGTCTTTCTTTTCGATTTCGCCTTCGGCCGTCCTCGTATTATGTTGTTTGAAAGTCTACCTTCGGCTTAGTATTTCTTTGAAAGTCCACCTTCGGCTTGGTCTTTCTTTTCGAGTTCGCCTTCGGCCGTCCTCGTATTATGTTGTTTGAAAGTCTACCTTCGGCTTAGTATTTCTTTGAAAGTCCACCTTCGGGTTGGTCTTTCTTTTTGAGTTCACCTTCGGCCGTCCTCGTATTATGTTGTTTGAAAGTCTACCTTCGGCTTAGTCTTTCTTTGAAAGTCCACCTTCGGCTTGGTCTTTCTTTTTGAGTTCGCCTTCGGCCGTCCTCGTATTATGTTGTTTGAAAGTCTACCTTCGGCTTAGTCTTTCTTTGAAAGTCCACCTTCGGCTTGGTCTTTCTTTTCGAGCTCGCCTTCGGCCGTCCTCGTATTATGTTGTTTGAAAGTCTACCTCCGGCTTAGTCTTTCTTTGAAAGCCCACCTTCGGCTTGGTCTTTCTTTTCAAGTTCGCCTTCGGCCGTCCTCGTATTATCTTGTTTGAAAGTCTACCTCCGGCTTAGTCTTTCTTTGAAAGTCCACCTTCGGCTTGGTCTTTCTTTTTGAGTTCGCCTTCGGCCGTCCTCGTATTATGTTGTTTGAAAGTCTACCTTCGGCTTAGTCTTTCTTTGAAAGTCCACCTTCGGCTTGGTCTTTCTTTTCGAGTTCGCCTATGGCCGTCCTTGTATTATGTTGTTTGAAAGTCTACCTTCGGCTTAGTCTTTCTTTGAAAGTCCACCTTCGGCTTGGTCTTTCTTTTTGAGTTCACCTTCGGCCGTCCTCGTATTATGTTGTTTGAAAGTCTACCTTTGGCTTAGTCTTTCTTTGAAAGTCCACCTTCGGCTTGGTCTTTCTTTTCGAGTTCGCCTTCGGCCGTCCTCGTATTATGTTGTTTGAAAGTCTACCTTCGGCTTAGTCTTTCTTTGAAAGTCTACCTTCGGCTTGGTCTTTCTTTTTGAGTTCTCCTTCGGCCGTCCTCGTACCCTTTGTTTGAAAGTCTACCTTCGGCATAGTCTTTCTTTGAAAGTCTGCCTTCGGCTTGGTCTTTCTTTTCGAGTTCGCCTTCGGCCATCCTCGTACCCGTTGTTTGAAAGTCTACCTTCGGCATAGTCTTTCTTTGAAAGTCCACCTTTGGCTTGGTCTTTCTTTTCAAGTCCACCTTTGGCTTGGTCTCATATTCTTTTGTTGGTTAGCCCACCTTCGGCCGGTCTTGTCTTCCCAGCATTGTCCACCTTCGGCTGGCAAACACTATTTCATTATCCCCATAATTTGTAATTTTTTGGGTCCTTTTGGTATTCAATCTCTATGGACCTCAAATTTCTGAAAGCCATTGCTATCATCCTTTCAGGTCCAAGTTGATTGAATAGGGGTAGCTGTAGCACCCCAAAATTTGCCTTCACTTTTCTAACCTCTAACTGGCTTATGCTTCATTCATTTGCATTTTAGCTAGTTCATGCATATCATTTGGTTCTGTGGTTATGGGATCAAGGTTCTTTGATATTCAACAGTTAGAACTGTCTCGGTATTTTTTGTAACTTTTATGTTCGGCTCGAAAGCCAATTCATCAAGGGAAGTGGCGGAAATTAATTGTTTCTGGAATTTCGGTTTTTGCTGGTTAACTATGTCGGTGGTGTTCAAAGTTCAAAACTTCTGATTGGATCAACATTTTTGAGCAATTCCTATGCCAAAAGTTCCATCTTGATATCCTCTCCAACTTTCGTGTTTTGGCAGAAGGCTATTTCTTTGAGGAAGATCTCCGAATACGCGAATTCTCTGAGTCGATACAGCAAAAGAACAGTGAAAAATAGTGCTGAACCGGTGTATTTCGGACACTAAAAAATTTCATAACTCAGTTCGTTTGTCAGATTGATGCCATTCCGGTGTCTAAAATTCCGTTTCAATGCCATCTTCGTCTCGAATGTTCAGTAGGAAACAGTTTTGAGCGGAAGGACTCCGAAAGTGCGAATTACCAGTGGAATTCATTGATGTGATTCACTGTCTGTCAGATTTTGGAAAAATCATAATTCGGTCAATTTTTATCGGATTGTGTCCGTTCTCAAAGTTCTGGTTTACAAATTTTATCCTCTTCAAGTTCAAAGACAAGCTCGGGTTTGAACGGTGCTCCGAAGATCATCGTTTTGGTTTATTTCGCAAAACGGAAGTACTGAACCAAAGAAAAAGGTTGAAAGTTGTTTCACGGGAAAATTCATATCTCACTCGTTTTTTGTCCGATCGCTCTCATCTTTTGATACGAGGTCACTGACTCGTAGATCTACAACTTTACTGACAAAGTCGAATCGAGATTCTGCTCCAAAAGACATGAGCTTGTCACCTTTCAGAGTAGCAAACGGTAAAAAAGCTGAAAAAATGACTTTTGACAGTGATGTCTCGCTGCTTAAATGTATCGAACTCATTCAATTTTGATCGAATGACGTCCGTTCTTTTTGCGTGGCGTTCGTGACTCAGACGCAGACAATTTCGTAAGAGGCTCAGAGTCAAAATTTTGTACCGAGCAAGGTGTTATTTCCACTTAAGCTGCCGATAAGCTTGAATTTTACCGTTTTACCTCATTTTCCACCACACTATATATTCAAAACTCTCTCTCATTTCCCTCCAACTTCATTCATAATTCACAAACACCAAAATTTCTGATTTGACTCTCTCAAAAATCAAATCAAGTTCTCTCAACTTTTTCTTAAGAACACAACAATAACTTCATCAATCTTCAAGAACACTCAAGAACGCAAAGTCTCCGATCAAGCTTCGACCACCGCCGATCAACCGCGATCGCCTCCCCCACTCCAGCCGGACCACCGTGCCGACCTCCCTATCTCCGGCCAGCCACCGCGCCATACTCCCTCCTCTCCATGGATTCTTCATCAATTGCTCCTCCGATCTACTTTCCGGTAATAATTCTTGAATCTTTCGCTTCATTATTTGTTAATTGTTGAGGTTTGGGTTGAATTAAAGCGAGTTCGATATCGATTTGTGATAAGAATTCTTGAATTGCTATGATAATTGTGATGTAAATTCTTGAATTGAGATTATTGAAGTGTAGGTGTTTGTTAAAATGCCTAAGAGATAATTGTGTCGAATTTTGGTGTTGTTGCATAACCCGAATTGTTGAGAACTTGTGAAGTTGTTCTGATGTAGGTGAATGCACGAATTGACGTAATTGAGGATTCGAACCGAATAATTGATTCAATACTTTTTTCAATGCTAAAAAGCCGGTTCGGATCGACTTATGTCAACTTTTGAATCATGTTTGTTTGCTTGAAAAATAAAAGTTCGGTTGTGTAGGAACGTTATCGTGTCGCTTTCCCTTAAAAATGTGTTTTGGCCATAACTTCCTAACCGTGGCATGTTTTTGTGGATACGAATAATGTAACTCGACTTTGTTGATGATTCCGGAGCTGTTGGTGGACTTTTTAGTCGATTTCGGACAACTTTTTTCTACTGTTTCGCTACTGCCAGCCGACGAAATTGGCCTAAAAGTCCCACTTCCGAGCAGAATTAATTCAAACCGAGTTCGTTTTTGAGTCTGTTAGCACGTTTGCGGTCAACCATGCAATTTTCGTTTAATTCCGAGTCGGTGATTTTTGACGCATTTTTTCCGTTTTGAGGCTTTTATGCTCCGTTTTGTGCAGATTTTGCTTGTCGACTTGCATTTGATATGTGCTTATGCTTACTTGTTCATTCATGATCATTGTACTTGCGTTTGTTTATTTTCGGAATGACGGTGCACGTTTTATATTATTGCGTAGTTGTTGCCTCGGCCTGAAACACAAGTTCCGATGCATGTTTATTACTCGTATGCTCATCATTGTGCTTGGTTTTGAGTTGCGATGCATAGGTGCAACCTTCGGTTGCACCTCCTTGTGGTTTCTAATGCTTTTATTGAGTTTATACAAGGTTTTCATGGAGATTCCGACAACGGTTATGCACTTGGTATTCCACTTTATTTGTGGGATACCTCCTCACCTGTGATATAATTACTATGTTATATACCGTTTGTTTGTCTGGATTATACTTTGTACAGGTTGCATTTGTGTAGCCGCATTCGACTAGCGCACTATGTGTGATTTATTTTCACACCGATGTTTTGACGCTTATGCTTGTACCGGATTTCTGACTCGCTTTTGTTTGCATGATGATAGCTTGCTCTCCGGGTTTCTTGTTCTACTTGCATGGCTACTTACGGATTGTTATCCGTGTGGTATAGTTTCTCGAACTGATTTACTCTCTTTTCGTTTTTTTTCTTTTGATGACATGAGAAGTAGGATTGGGAGTCCGTGCCACTTGGCCGACAATTCTGGAAGTCCTCAAAGGAGGCCATGATTCTGATTGTTTACTTTTGTGCCAAAGACCTCAAAAGAGGCGTCCCATCCTCGATCCCCCTGATAACTCCTCAGAGAAGGCAAGTGAAAATGGACCTGTAATCAGTCCCCGCACATTCTGTTGAGTCGTTCTTAGCTCGCGTTACACGTTGATGCTTTGAACATGTGCCCGCTGCTCTTGTTATCGAGTCGTCAAGTGGAAGAAGGGTTTAGCAATCAAACCCCCACACTTTGTTTAGCTCGCGATGATCGACGCTGATGCTTTGTGCTCGTACGCACAATTTACTTTTTCCCCGCACCTTCTGTCCTACCTGATGATATGATATCGTGGTTAGGCTCCCTTATTTCCTACAGCTTGCAAGCTTCGATGGCGTGATATCGTCGCTTTGCCTCCTCATCCAGCCCAATGGATTGATATCGTGGCTAGGCGTCCCTGTTGCTTTGTCCTGCTTCGATGATATGATATCATTGCTAAGCATCTCCGTTTGCCACTGTGATGACATGAATCCACAGTCGGATGTGTGCTACTCGAGCGATGAGGATGCTCCTCGAGCTTGTTTGTTTTTGTTATGTTGTGGTCGTTACCACGAACTACAGATGCTCTGATTTCCTCTCTCTGGATAGATTGAGGATACGTAGGCACGAGGCGGCGATATCTCGGCGAGCAACCTCCCCCATCCACCCGTAGTCCTCCAAACTACGTTGACTATGAATTTTCCATTGCACGAGGGAATACGTAGGCCTAGGACGGCGATGTCCTATCGAGTCTCTTTTATCCTTTTTAGTTTTTTGTTTCCGTTTAGCTTAGACTTTTGACACACCCTTAGATATAGACAATAAGCGTGGATCCCATCGAGTACGATGGACGCATAGGGGTGCTAATACCTTCGCCTCATGTAACCGACTCCCTTACCCGTTTCTCTTGGTCACGATGACCATGCTCTTTCCTTCCCCTCAGGTTTACACAGTGTTTCCTTTCCCTCTCTTGGGATAAATACACATTACTGGAGACTCTGTTTTTACGCCACTTTCGCGTTTGTACCTGGATGAAAATCCCGGGAGCGACACTAGCGTAATTCCATACCCACATGATACTAATCCAGACCTTAACAAAAACCATGACTAGCTTGCCCAGAATACTAATTTTGAAAAACAGAAGCAGATTCCACCTTTTAACTACTCAAACATATTTATCTTGAAAATTATGGCCCATAGAAGTTCCCGCAGAGAAATTCATGTGGAGACATAAATTAGGGTAGGTAAACATAAATGACTGTGCACCGTCCAACTAAAGTTTGACTGATTCAACTTTATGAGAGACCGTCCAAAGAATGCACTAGCATCAAGACACATACTTAACACGTCTTCACTCTCTACCATCTAAAACAGCCAATCATGTCGTACCCATATTGTCCTGGCCCTTTGTCAGGCTTTATTTAGCAAAGTTATAGTTCCTGTGTTTTGTTTACAGGAAAATTCTTTTAAACAGAAGACCAAGAATAACTCACCAAGATGTTAAGACATTTCTTCAAACATCTTCCAGCTATCAGCAACAACTCTCAAGAACTCCTCCTGATTCAATCCATTGACACCCAACAACAGAATCAGAACAATATTATAAGTTCATCAAGAACTTATACCAGTAGGACAATGTCACAACATCTCGTCTGACATATCATCCTCTCCTGAGGCAATCTATCACAAACTGTTTGAAACCACAAACAATCTTGATAAATAATCTGCACCACTTCAGCCAAATATCCACAACTGAAGTCTAACTCCCCCTGTCGTAGATAACCCGTGCTCCTTTGCCAGAAGAACACCCTGTAGCGCGATTTTTGTGGTCCTGAATCACTATCGCTTGGGCACTACAGTTCGATTCATTTTTTATCCTGTTAAGCTGATTAAGGAAGGGAAATAGATGTCTCCAATTAATCCTGCTTGCATACTGAGTTTAAATAGTCAAAACTGTTGGTTTACAGATGCTATTAAGATGTGGGTCCCTCTTCGATTATTTTGTTAAGAATAGAATGTTTGGACCATTTGTGAGGTTTTTGGTACTGTGTTTAGATTTGATGCTTTTAGGTTGATATATGAAGGTACTGGATTTTGGGTTTTTGATTAGTGTGCTCGCTAAGATTTTTGCAATCTTATGGCTACATATTCCCGAAACAGGGAAATCAGAGTGATCGTAGTTCCTCCTATTCTAAGGGAGGAAAAAGGTGTTTTGGTGTCTTGTTCAAAGCCCAAGATTGAAGCTAAAGTGGTGATTTGTATCTTGTTCAAAGCCCAAGATGTGAAGCTAAAAGGTTGAGAGAGAATTTGTCATCTCTAAAAAGGAGTTGTTGATGTTCGTATGCTGTGAGCAAGGCACAACTTTGATGCTAAAAGGTTGATTGACTCAACCGGGGTTTTCTTTATACAAAGCCTAAGAGGAGGCGGGAAGTTTCACTTTTCAGGGGAAAATGTTCTTTCTGTCTTGTACAAAGCCCAAGATTGAGGCTAAAAGGGTTTGACTCAACAAGAGAGTCTGTCATACTCAACAAGAGAGTAATTTGGTGTCTCGTATGAAGCCCTAGACGGAGGCGAAAAAGGAATATGGACTCAACGAGAGACTCTGAAAAGGTGATTGACTCAACGAGAGAGTCTGGGAGTTTATTGACCCAACAAGAGAGTCTTTTTATACTCAACAAGAGAGTGTTTTGCTGTCTCGTACGAAGCCCGAGATAGAGGCTAAAAGGAAATTGACTCAACAAGAGAGTCTTTTATACTCAACAAGAGAGTGTTTTATATGTGTCTTGTATGAAGCCCAAGACGGAGGTTAAAAGTTGGTTGACTCAACAAGAGAGTCTTTTATACTCAATAAGAGATTGATTTTCTATGTCTTGTACAAAGCCCAAGACGGAGGCTAAACGTTGGTTGACTCAATAAGAGAGTCTTTTATACTCAACAACAGAGTGATTTTATATCTCGTACGAAGCCCGAGATGGAGGCTAAAAGTGGGCGACTCCAACTTGGATTCGGGAGATCCAGAGGCGGGTCCAAGTATGGGGAACTCTCATGAGAGAGACCGAGTTTCTTCCTATGTTTGAAAGGGAACTTGAGAATGTCTTTGAGACTTAAGGGTCTTAGACTGTCCACGTCTAGAGTTTTATCTTTTGTACAATGCCCAAGAGGAGGCACGGGCATTAAGGGATGAGTATCACCCTACAACGGCCAGTGTTTTTTGACGCTGGAAAGACTGCTCTAGCAAAGGATGACTAAGTTCTATCTTATACCTTTAAGAGGTCGTCAGGGTCCTTGTATGAAGCCCAAGAGAAGGCTTGAGAACTTCTAAGAAGCCGAAGGGTCCTTGTAAAATGCCCAAGAGGAGGCGGGGATGCTTTTAGGAAGCCTGTGGGTCCCCAAACCCTGATAAGTTCAAGACATGTTATTCACCAAGAATAGATCAAGGCATGAAAGTTCGAGAATTTGGAAGAAACTCAAGAGATGCCATTCATGGAGAAAAGATCGTCTCTGGGGAGTTAGAGTTTCTTTGACAATGTCTAAGGGTGACAGTCTGAGAAAGGGTTCACCGAGACTGCTGCCTTTCACGTCTTCATATTGTTTAACCCCAAGAGGAGGAAAGACTGTATCTGGAAATCCTATGGGGATCTAGTTTTGTTTGTAATTAAGAGTGACCAACAGGGATTTACCTAGTGCTAGAAGTAGTTGCCGGGGAAAACTCTAAATAACTATACTAGTATTACACAGTTGATATATGACAAGTATATAAAAGTTTGTTAAAAAAGACTTACAGTGAAACAGCCCCACAATACAGTTATATACATATGAAAGCGGTAAATTAAAGCGGATAAACACTTACCCGTTGTAGAGCTTCCATGCTGTTTTATTAGTTGTTCAACAAAGAAACCTTTGATAACAATATTATATTCAAAATCAAAGGAGAAAGTGCCTTGAAAATATTGTTGGGGCTTACAGCTCAAGGAAAGGCCCAAGGTTTTATCAGTGATTGCACTGTTGTTTTGAATTTGTACAGGGACTTATACAAGTGACTGAGGCCCAAAAGGTTTTCTGTACAAAGGGATGGGTCTTACACTCTCTCAAGAGGCCTAAAGGTGTTTAAAGAAAAGGAATGGGGCTTATAACACGAGGGTAGGCCCAGATGATTTGTTTTTGCACTGGCGATTGCACCGAGATTTTTGAAAGCACCGTGGGTCTTATACAATGACTGAGGCCCAAATAATTTTGGTTTCAAAAAGAGGTTGGGTCTTACACTCTATTAGATGCCCAAAGAGGTTATTTTTGTACAAGAGATGGGGCTTACAGCTCAAGGAGAGGCCCAAATAATTTTGTTAAAAAAGGCGACGATCGCGCCGAACTTTTTGATGGTGTCGGACTTATACAATACACTGAGGCCCAAATCATTTTGGTTTTCAAAAAGGGGTTGGATCTTACAGTCTATTAGAAGCCCAAAGATTTATTTAAAAGTTTTGTTTGGGTGAAAATCAAGGAAACCCTAATTTCATCATTTTAAAAGTAAATTCTCAAGGAAAATCAATAAAAAATGATAAAATACCAAATAAGTTTGAATAAACAACTTGTGATTTTTGGTTGAGATTTGGAAAATGATGTTTTAATCACAAGATGAATTAAAATTCATTTAGTTTTGATTTTGAACATGAGAATTAAATTTATAATGTTTAAAAAACAATTAAAAGTGAATTTATTCACAAAAATACCAACTATATTAAATAAATAATATAAACTAGATTTTTTTGTGGAATAAAATATTTTAATATTTTTGGGATTTTTTGCAAAAAGAACCAATAAAAAATAATTTAAATAGCAAAAAAAGGGTCTGGGGCGAGGGGGATTCGAACCCCAGCCCTCTTGTGTACAGCATGCGCGCATTACCACTGAGGTGGTGATACATCCATGTATTGAAACACAACCACAAATATACAAGGCTTGCCTTGTATTTGGCCTGACCAAGGCAAGGCAAGGCAAGATTTTTGGTCAGAAACGTGAAGGTCATAACTTTCTCATTTCTCCATGGATTGGGAAAAAATTTAGGTCTATCCTGCCTAGAATTTCACAAGGAATCCAATGGTGGTGGTGTTTTTTTTCAGATCATGCTCCTATTGAAAAACCCAATAGTGGTTTTGAAATAGGCCATGATTTGCATTTTCTGTGCTACCTCTTGGTACAGGTGTGAATTACATGATAAATTGGTGCAAACATAACACATATAACATGTATAAGATGTGCATGATCAGTGGACATCAAAGGAAAGCATGATTCAAAGAATTCAAGTTGTGAGGCTTACCTCTTTTTGGAGCTTTTGTGCAATCTGCCAAGTGCTTTGTTCCATAAATGATTTGATACTTTGGACACCCTCAAATGATCTTTTAGAAGCTTTTAGGATGGTTGGAATCAGCTGGAAACCTCGGGAACAAGTTTGAGCTCTTTCTTGCAAAAGGGGCAACAATGGCCAAAATAACAACTTTCTCAAATGGTGTTCCAGATGTGGGGAACCATTTTGGAGAGTTCAAGGTTGATATTTGGAGTGTGTTTGAGGTTTTATCTGGTTTGGAAAGTGACTGAATCAAGACATGGCTTGAAAAATGCACAAAAGTCCAATTTTTGAGGTTTTGAGAGGGGACTTTGTGATTTTGGTGTTACAGGTCAATTGTGAGAGTTTGGACAGCTTAGATATGACATATTGGATGTGTTTGGATCATGAGTTGTGATGGAATTGCTCCCTAACTCAAAAACTCAGAGTTACCTTGCTAAAGAAGGCATTTTTGCCAAGAGAAAGAGATTTTGAGGAAAACAAGTGTTGTAGTGCTTTGGTGTACTCAAACTGAGCACAAATGAGCTCTATTTATAGTAGAGCAAATTTGTTTTGGCTGCAATAGTGAACGGAAACTGCTGAAGAGGTTTGGCCAATGTTGATCAATAGGAATCCAAGTCTCCTCTAGCCATTGACTAGAGGTTAGGGCACAGGCTGCTGGTTCCCTAGTTCTTGGATCATCCTTGACTGAATTTAGTTGGAAGAGGCTCAGTCCATGCCACCTTGGTGCATCCATTAAATGCTCCAAAACAAAATTGGAGTCTTGTCCCTCTTTTAGGCATTTATAGGTTTGGCATGCTACTTTTGGTTCCAAAGACTTGGGAGGCTGATGGATCAGTGTTTGTCCCTCCTTGGTCCCTCCTTGAGGTGTTCAGATGGATAGATTTGCTTGCCCTTTGCAAAATTTGAGCAAATCGAGCAAAATGCACAAATCTGCCTTGCCATGACAGTTTGCAGCAAGGCATATTGGCATGCTCATATCTCATGGCTTAAGTGGAGTTTCATGGAGTTTTTGGCCATTTTGGAAAGCCCTCATATGATACAACATATGGGTGATCATAGTTGGTCTTGATACTTTTTGGATCCAAGTGAAAAATCCCCCTCATTTTGGAAAAAAAACAAGACAGATTCTGACTTAGTGAAAATTTCACTAAGTGTTGGAAAAAGTGACATTTCATGTTTTCAGCCATTTTGATCATTCCATAACTCAAAATCCATAATGAATTGGAATGAGGTGTAGTTGTAGAGGGCCATCTTTGTTCCATAACCTAGAAAATTTCTAAGTTTTTTATGGTTACCCCTTTTACAAGTTATCCCACTTTTCTTGATTTTTCTTGATGAATGATGATCCAAATCACACATTAACATCATTTTAGGGTCAAAGAACCATATTTGTGAAAAATCTCAGAAAGTCAAAGTTTGACTTTTGTGCACAGTTGACTTTTTGTCAGATGAATTCTAAACTGTGCGATCCTCTATGCAATCAAGTCCTTGACCTAAATCAAACTTGATGGACATGTTCCATGGGTGTTATAGGGTGTATTGAATCATGTACCAAGGTTTGGGAGCATGTCCTGGTCAAAAGTCAAAGGCACAGTTGACTTTTCTTGCGAAACCCTAATTGTGGTTCTGATGAACTTGAAACTTGTTACTCAAGCTTCTTGGATTAATCCATTATTGCAAATGAATCAATGTAGTGTGTTAGGGACCCTCAAATCATCTCTTGAGGTCTTGGCTCATGTTTTGTCCCAAAAGTCAACTTAGGGGTGAATTAGGTCAAAAAAACCCTAATTCCTGATTTTTTATAAATGCCTCCTCTGAGGCTAAATTGACTTGATGATTGGGTTTATGAGGCCCCTTAGAGTATTTTAGGTTGTGCTTTGAAGCATTGGATCATGCCCAGAGGAAAATTTCCATCTGGAGTCCCCAGTCGACCAAAACCTTAATTTGGTGAAACTGGCGATCCTGAGGCTTAATCCACTCAGAATGTTGCAGCCTTGGGCTTAGTCCTTGAGGTGGGAGTCCTCTTGATCCATTATGGATGTTTGATAGGTTTAGACAAGTTGAAGATCATGTCCTTCCTTGATTGATCCTTTGCCTAAAAGCTCTGAGAGGGCTTGAAACCCTAAATCTGATTGTAGTGGATGCTCACCCATCTTTGGGGAGACTGGTGAGGTATGATGGCACATCCATATTGTGATGATGATTTGTACAATGATGGGAATCTTAGTGGTCAAAATTTGGGGTATGACAGATGCTCCTATTTAATCTTCTTGGACCCGAAGGTGTGAATGGCGAAGGTATTCGGGCATTCGGGGTGCAAGAGGATTTAATATCGGAATACCCGAAATTTTGATGGTGGTTATGAATGGCAGCTTGCTAATCCATCTTCTTTTGCTAAGTGATGATGCTTAGAAAAGGTAAAACTTCCCCTCGATCCTGGTTTCCTACCAAGGAACTGGTCTCAGTTGCTGAAATGAACTTCCCCTCGATCCTGGTCTTCAACCATGGAACTGGTCTCAGTTTCTGATATAAACTTCCCCGAGTCTCTTGAGAGACTGCTTTCGCTTGGGGTTACTACATCATACTTTTCTCGGGATCTTCTCGGAGAAATGCCATATGATTTGATCCAATTTTGAGGTGCCGATGACTTTTTCGTCAGTGAATTTTTTGGAGAAAAACTGCTTTACTGCCGAATCTCTGATTAAGAGGCTTTCTCTGAGGATTTTCCTTAATCCGGGAAAGCGAAGATATCATCTTCAATGGCGAAGAGTGATGTTTTTCGGCAGCTCTCTGGCTCTTCAGAGGTTCAAGTTATCAAAGTGGTCAAAGGACCACCTTCAATCCAGAAATAAACTGGAGGAGAGATCGTTTATATGATTCATTTCCTGACGAGGAAAGAACTGACGACTCGGTTGGGGGGACTTTTATCACTAGGGAACAAGATCTACTATAGTGATAGTGATGCAATATAAGTATGAATGTAAATCAATAATGCATGATGTATGTATGTTTATGCTGACAAACTGACACGACATACATACTAACAGATTAACATGGCTGGATACTCGGCCACTGCGGGGGATGAAAAGTATCACTGGTCAAGAAGAAGCAATTCTGCCTTGCTTAGGAGAAAGATGGTCCCTGCGGGGAACAACGCTGATCGGGCTTAGGAGGTAAGAACTCTACCGGGGGTGTCTGATGAAATATTCACATCTAACACAGCTGGTCCTTTATTCAGGTGCACTAGTTTAGAAGGAGTACTTCGATTCTGCACTTTGAAGTTCAATTACTTCGGGAGAAGCGATCGATGTTCTTTCGATGTTCAACAGTCAAAAGAAATTGCCATCTTTATTTTAAAAGCAGAAAAAAAAGTTTGACAAGTAAATTCATTTTTGTTTTATTCCAAGAATCATTAATCGTGTTAAGATGTCGTTCTCTAAAGCTAAAACAAAATAAGAATTGCAAACAAAAGCACTAGGGCTCGAATTTTATTGATAGGATGGAAATCATCTAAGCGCGTGATTCCATAGAGTATTTACAAAGTTTAGAAAATGGTAATTTAAGGGAAAAGAGCTACATTGAAACATAACGACCGTTATCCATCTACCAACTTTGAATTCGGGACATCCTGAGCTTCTTTCGAAGATGACCTTGACTGGAGTTTTTCTGAGGGATGGTGTAACTGCTGCTGAGGGACTTGCCTCTTTGTTGGACGTAGTTACTTGCCATGAATCCCTAATTTTTGCCTGGATTGTACTTTGAGATTTCCAATCCACCGGGATGATTTTTTTATTATGTCTCTAATTTTTGCCTGGACCGCCCTTTCGGGTTTTCAATCCACCAAGACGTTTTTTTTCTCTTTTTTTTTTATTTAGGCGAAGTATTTCTTGACTGCGTCAACATTTGTGGGGTAGGCAAATTCCTCTCCGTCCATGGTTGCGAGTCTCAAGGCACCGCCTGAGAAGGCTTTCTTGACCATGTAGGGGTTGTCATAATTCAGAGTCCATTTGCCCCGGGAATCAGTGAGAAATGATTGTATATTCTTGAGCACGAGGTCTCCTTTCCTGAAGACGCGAGGTCGAACCTTTTTGTTAAACGCCTTCTTCATTTTCTGTTGATAGAACTGACCGTGGCATAGAGCTGTGATTCGTTTTTCTTCGATCAGATTCATTTCGTCGTGTCGACTTTGACACTATTCAGCTTCTGTTAGCTTAGCTTCCATCAATACCCGGATTGATGGGATCTCTACTTCTATGGGGAGCACTGCTTCCATGTCATATGCTAGAGAGAAAGGGGTTACCCATGTTGAAGTACGGACAGATGTGCGATAACCGTGAAGAGCAAAGGGAAGCATTTCGTGCCAGTCTTTGTAGGTTACAACCATTTTTTTAACAATCTTCTTGATGTTCTTGTTAGCCGCTTCTACCGCTCCGTTCATCTTGGGTCGGTAGGGAGATGAGTTATGGTGTTCGATTATTAACTCAGCACACAACTCTTACATCATCTTGTTGTTCAAGCTAGACCCATTATCAGTAATGATCTGGCTTGGAACACCATAACGAAAAATTTCATTGTTTTTGATAAATCGGACCACCACTTGTCGGGTTACATTAGCGTACGACGCTGCTTCGACCCACTTGGTGAAGTAATCAATGGCTACCAGGATGAACCGATGTCCGTTTGAAGCCTTGGGCTCAATCATGCTAATCATGTCGATTCCCCATATGGAAAAAGACCACGGGGATGAGAGAACTTTGAGATGCGTTGGCGGTACATGGATTTTGTCTGAGTATATCTGACAGTTATGACACTTCCTCATGTACTTGTAGCAATCAGATTCCATTGTCAACCAATAGTACCCCGCTCTTAGAATTTTTCTCGCCATTGTGTGTCCGTTGGCATGAGTGCCAAAGGATCCTTCGTGAATCTCCTTCATCAACATGTTTGCTTCTGGTCTGTCTACGCATCAGAGCAAGACCATGTCAAAATTTCTCTTATAGAGTGTATCACAGCTCAGGAAGAAGCTGCCTGCCAGTCTTTTGAGGGTTTTTCTGTCTTTCCTTAGTGCCCCAGGAGGGTACTCTTGTTTTTGATGGAAGCATTTGATATCGTGATACCAAGGTTTGTCGTCTATGAATGCTTCAATCGTGGAGATGTAAGCGGGCCTTTCGAGGCGCATTATGTCAATCTTAGGTAAGTCGTTCCATTGACCTACACTAATCAAGGAAGAGAGAGTGGCTAATGCATCAGCCATGTGATTCTCTTCACGAGGGATATGATGAAACTCGACTCTGTTGAAGAAGGGTAACAACCTTCTTGCGTAATATTTGTAAGGAATCAATCCTGATTAGTATGTGTTCCAATCTCCTTTAATCTGATTGATAACAAAGGCTGAGTCGCCATATACATCCAAGTTCTTAATCCTTAAGTCGATCGCTTCTTTGTGACCCATGATACAAGTTTCGTATTCGGCCTCATTGTTTGTGCACTTGAACGTAAGTCAGGCGGTGAAAGGAATATGGGTACCCTGAGGTGTTATGATAATTGCCCTAATTCCATTTCTGTAATGATTGACTGCTCTGTCAAAGATAAGTCCCCATTGGGAACCTGGTTCCGACCCTTCACTGGGTAGCGGTTCATCGCAGTCTTTCATTTTTAGATACATGACATCTTCGTCTGGGAAGTGAAATCCGATTGATTCTTGATCGTCAATCGGTTGATGAGCCAAATGATCGGCTAAAACACTTCCCTTAACGGCCATCTGAGCGTGGTATTCGATGTCATATTCTGATAACAACATCTGCCAACGGGTAATCCTTCCTGTGAGAGCAGTTTTTTCAAAGACGTACTTGATCTGATCCATTTCAGAGATTAACCAAGTAGTGTGACGAATCATGTACTGGCGAAGATGTTTGGCTGCCCAAGCCAGAGCACAGCAAGGTTTCTCGAGCATAGTTTACCGAGTCTCGCAGTCGGTGAATTTCTTGCTCAAATAGTAAATGCCAGACTCTTTCCTTTTGGTTTCTTCTTGTTGGCCAGGTACACAACCCATTTAGTCTTCCAAGACTATTAAGTAAATGATTAGGGGCCTTCCTTCCTCGGGAGGGGATAGAATCGGTGGGTTCAACAGGTATTCCTTGATACTGTCGAAGGCGGTTTGACAGTCTTCTGTCCAAATGCAGTCCTGGTTCTTTTTGAGGAATTTGAAAATCATCGCGCATGTCGCGGTCATAAGGAATATAAATCTGGAGATGTAGTTCAAACATCCCAAGAATCCTCTGACTTGTTTTTCAGTTTTAGGAGAAGGCATTTCTCGAATGGCCTTGACCTTGTCAGGATCAACCTCAATTCCTTTTTGGCTGTCGATGAACCCTAAAGGTTTCCCTGAGCAAACTCCAAATGTGCACTTATTGGGATTCAAGCTGAGTTTGTACTTTCTCAGACGCTCAAATAGCTTTGACATGTGGGTCACATGCTCCTCTTCTGTTTTAGATTTTGCAATCATATCATCGACATATACCTTGATTTCCTTGTGTATCATGTCAAGAAAAAGAGTAGTCATGGCCCTTTGATAGGTTGCCCTGGCGTTCTTCAGACCGAACGACATTACCTTGTAACAAAAGGTTCCCCATGGGGTGATAAATGAAGTTTTCTCTATGTCTTTCGGCACCATTTTTATATGATTATAGCCCGAGAATCCATCCATGAAGGAGAAAACTTTAAACTTCGTTGTACTGTCAACCAGCATGTCAATGTGTGGTAAAGGAAAGTCGTCCTTTGGACTAACCTTGTTTAGATCCCTGTAGTCGACACACATTCTGACCTTTTCGTCCTTTTCTGGAACTGGTACGATGTTGGCTAACCATTGAAGATATTCTGATGTGGCGAGGAAACCCACTTCAATTTGTTTCTGTACTTCCTTTTTTATTTTGATGGCCATGTCCGGGTGAGTCCGTCTCAACCTCTGTTTTACCGGAGGACATTCTGATTTCAACGGTAGATGATGTTCCACGATGCTTGTATCCAACCCTGGCATGTCCTGGTAGGACCAAGCGAATACATCGGGAAACTCTTTGAGAAGCTTTGTCAAACTTTCTTTGACAGTGGGACTGAGTAGTGCCTCAATCTTGACTTCTTTTCTCTCTTCCTCTGAACCCAAGTTGACCGTTTCCAACGGCTCTTTGTGAGGTTTAATGGCCCTTTCCTCTTGTCTGAGTAATCAGGAGACCTCTTCTGGAATTTCTTCGTCATCCTCTTCTTCAGCCCCAAATACCGGGAATTCAAAGTTGGGAGAAGGCATCGGATCGCGTGTTTCAACGGGGTTTAAGACAAGCAATCTGCATGACGTGATGATTTGTGTTTAGAAGAGATAGAGAAAATGCAAGAGTGTGTGCAATGTATATTTTTTACTGCTTATTTTTATTATTTGAACTATTTTTTAGGATTACCATTTTCTAAAAAAAACGAAAAGAGAAAACAGTAATTAATGCGGAAATTACAGAACGACGTTATTTATTTATTTATGATTTTGTCAATTCTTGAAACTACAGCCCTATAAAACAAAACTTTGTCGCTTTGGGCGAAGTGAAGAGGGATATTTATAGAAAGTGAGCCGTATCAAAACACCCGTTTCACCTGGGCAGGGTGAAAGGTTAAAGACGGCAATTACTTAGACTTGTGAACAATCTTCGAAACATCGACTGCAACCCATTGGCGGCGAACTCCTCGGTGAATCACAAAGTCTGGTACCTTCCTTGATTTGTCTTCAGAAATAACGCTGATTTCTGGTGGAGCAGGATCATTGGAATCTGTCTCCCAGGTAGATTTGTCATAGGAGGATTCCTCAGTTGTATTTTGCATAGTATTTGTGCTCTCAGGTGGATCTCCCCACCCAATTGGCTGAATGTCTTCGAGCCTGATGCGAGAGCTTTCAGGAGCAGTGTATTTGACCATGAAGTCATATTTACCACTCGGTTGTCCCAAGGTGTCCCACACTTCTTTGGAACTGGAGGAGTCATCCCTCTCGATGACACTGACCTCGGGAAAAGCATAGTTAATGAATTCTAATCTTGCAAAGTTTGCAAATTCATCGTCGTGATGGATATTTTCTGAATGACCTGAGTGTTGATCCCATGACATGGTGGAGACGCATGTATTCTTTTCAATGATGCTCAGCTGATTTTCATTGTTTAGCTGATTTTATTGCCCCAAGTCTCCTGGGTACGGCTGCCAGATAGACAGGCCATAGTAGTCATGGTCAAAGTTGTATTTCATAGGAGTGTCCTCCTCCAATGAGTTTGGCAGAGCACGGCATCCTTCCGGATCACAACCTTCGTATATCATTTCGACATCTGACCTTGGTATAAATCTTGGACTATATGCGGGATAGCAAAATGGCGTATGCACCTCTTCCTGAGACATATAACCGTCCTTATTAAGATAGGATTCCCATTCTTACTCTGCGTCGGAAGACTCTCCGTTGTTGATAGTGTGTACTTCTTGGGACAGTGGGTGAAGGAAACCTCCACTATGGAAGAAGTTCTGAACGGGTTGAAGACTTTCACTGTTAGTGGCATTCTGGGTATAGGTTGCAGAAAAACCAATACCCTTCTTTGTTTTATTATTAGTAGGAATGATAAGCTGTCCCCATCCCTTGGCATTGTTACTTTTGATCACCTCGAGAGCATCTTTGTACTAGGATATTGATGTTCCTTTTTCTGACTGATTATCATTGCTCACCGAAAGTGCTTGGAACTGAGTTCCAACGACCTCCTCTGGTTCTACACAAGTGGCCGTTGATAGGTTACTCACGATCAAGGCTTGTTCTCCACGGACCATGACGAGTTGATCGTTCTTGCGAACTTAGTTTCTGGTGAAGCGTCGAAGTGACTACCCCAGCCTGGTGTATCCAAGGTCTTCCTAATAAGTAATTGTATGTTGTCCGGATGTCCATGACCTGGAAAGTGACTAGGAAAGTGTGAGCACCGATAGTTATGGGAAGGTCGACTTCACCGATAACTGTTTTTCTAGACCCATCAAATGCTTTGACGACGACCTCACTTCCTCTCATCGGAGATCCTTTGAATGATAGTCGCATTAGGGTGGAATTCGGCATAACGTTGAGAGTTGATCCGGTGTCTACCAGTACACTGGCTAAAGCATCATCCTGGCAGTTAACTGTGATATTGAGCGCCATGTTGTGACTTTTGCCTTCTTCCGGCAATTCCTCATCACTAAACCCCAAGTTGTTGCTGGAAGTGATGTTAGTGACGATGTTGTCGAATTGTCTTATTGACACATCTTGTTCCACAAAGGCCTGCTCTAAGACATTCTGTAGAGCCTCTCTGTGGGCTTCGAAACTGAGTAAAAGTGATAGCACAGAGATCTTTGAAGGAGTTTGAAACAGCTGATTAACAATGTTGTATTAACTCCTTTGGATGAGCTTCAGCATCTCAGCATCATTCTTTGAAAGGTCGGGATCACTGGATTGACCGACTGGTGGATTAGGAACTTCTATTTGAGGTTCCTTTTCTCTGCTGGGTTTTCCAACTCCTCTGTTGAAGATTCTACCGCTCCGTGTTACTCGACTGATGTCTGCAATATTCACGACGGAGGGTAATGGAATTTATTTCCCATTCTCAACTGTTGTTGCACCGTATTTGTAAGGGATAGCCTTAGCTGATTCATACGGTAACGGTCCTGGCAGATAGATAACTACAGGATCCTTCTGACTTCTCTGACTGTCGTAAGTAACTTCAATCAATTCTTGGTCAAGAACCTTCGATTCGTCAAGTAGAGGGATGATGGCGCAAACATACTTGGTCCTTTCATGATCAAAGATCACAACAACATCCTTAATCTAATAAGCGAAATAGTCTGGCGTCCAGTTGATAGACCCCGAAATTGAATATTGTTGGATTTCTTTGCGGTCCAACTGACTCTGAAGGGCTGCTCGCACGAGGTAACATCCTTGATTATTTTTCGAACAGACTCTACAGCGCTCGTAATTGTGTGGTGGCACCTGGCCACGTCCGCTTTGAATGCAGTGTAACCTGACTAGATCTGTTTCCATAGATCGGACATCCTGACTTTGATGCCGAGTAGGGTTCCCGTCAACCACACTAATTTTTTGCGTGTCTTCATCCATATAGATTGGAAGCAACCAGTGGTTTAACAAGGGTTGTAAAGTTCTTTGAACGAGGGCGCACCCTTGTTTACTCTCACAACATACTTTACAGCTCAGATAATCATGTGAAGTGAGAAAACTTAGTTGGACTTGCTTGGCGTGTAACTCCACCAAGCTGGTATTCATCAAACGAATATCGAACATTTGAATCATGTTGATCTGATAGGGATTTCTATCACGGTAGTCCTGGATCCATCCAAGATCCATCTGACGCCAGAGGGCCTCTTGTACAAAAGAGCATCCCTGTTTGTTTACCGAGCAAGTCAGACAGGAATTGTAATCGTGCCGCGGTAGATTATGATACTGGCTTTGCCTTGAGTGCATTTCCACTAAGTTGACATTCATCGCACGGATGTCGTAGTTCTGAATGATGTTGGAATTCACATAAGTCATGTTAACCCCACGAACTCGATGCTCTTGGATCCATCCGAGATCCAACTGTTCTTGTAGAGCTGCTTGCACCACAGAACATCCTTGATTGTTTTTAGAGCAGATATCACACTGGTGATAATTATGAGGTGGCAAATGGCCATGCCCGCTCTGTCTATAATGCATCTTGACCAAATTAGCCCTTAATAAGAGTACATCGTGAATTTGATAGTTGTTATTGAATTCTCCCTCTATCAAATTTACGGAAACTTTCTCATGTTGAGGCAGCGGGTTCGTGAGAACATTAGGATTCGTATCTTTGAAAGATAAGACCCCGCTCCTAACAAGCTTTTGCACGTCGGATTTGAAACTGAGATAGTTTTCTGTGTTGTGCCCTGGTCCTCCTTGATGGTAAGGGCACGTCTGATCCGTCTTGAACCAAAAAGGCAGACTTTCCGGTACTGTAAGAGGAGACCTGGTTTGGACATGCCCCTTGACCAGTAGTAATGGAAATAGTTCCGCGTACAACACATGTATAGGATCAAACCCTGGAGGTCACGTTGCACTGTTATTGTTGTACGGAGGATGAGTCTGCTGAAGAGACTATTGTGTCCTTTGCTGAAGTTGCTGTTGATTAGGTTGGCTCTGAGTAACCTGAGGTTGATACGTAGGAACGGGCGCGGGATTGATAGCAGGAGTTACAGCTGCTACTGGTTGATATCTTCGCCTTTCCTTTCCGAGAGAGATATTCCCAATATCCTGCTCTTTTTCTTAGGGAAAGCACTACCGTATCATTTTGTAATGCTTGATGATCCAACGTCTTTTACTAAACATCCTTCTCGGACGGCTTCCTCAAGACGAACTCCCATGCCCACCATCTCGGTGAAGTCACTGGGCGCACTGGTGACCATTCTGTCATAGTAGAATGAGCTCAAGGTTTTTAAGAAGATCTTTGTCATCTCTTTTTCCTCAAGAGGTGGACAAATCTGGGTGGCAATTTCACGCCATCTCTGAGCGTACTCCTTAAAGGTTTCCTTGTCCTTTTGTGACATCGATCTGAGTTGATCCCTGTCCGGTGCCATGTCCAAATTGTATTTATATTGTTGAACGAAAGCGGAACCAAGATCTCTGAAAGTGGCAGTCTTAGTGCGGTTTAAAGCCATGTACCATTTTAATGTGGCATCGGTTAAACTATCCTGGAAATAGTGGATCAGTAGCTCCTGGTTCTTTGTCTGAGCTGACATTCGTCGAGCGTACATCACCAAATGGCTTTGAGGGCAAGAGTTACCCTTGTACTTTTCAAAATCGGGCACTTGGAATTTATGCGGGACTTTCACATTGGGGACCAAACAAAGGTCTGCGGCGTCCTTTCCAAATAAATCCTGAATGCGAAGGGCTTGCAGTTCTTTCTGCATCTCCAGGAATTGGTCCTGGAACTCATTCATTCTGTCGAACATACTTTTGTTTTCACCAGAGGGTATATGTGGAATCTGTCCTTCCGGGATAGTGTGTACCACGGGTGGTGGTATAGTCATTACGGAAGAGACTCTTGGTGCCTCCCGAAGTTTGTAACCTTCAGGCTCAGCGGCTCCTGCTGCAGTTCCTTGATCCTCATTGATCGGCGGAACATATCCTTTCGGGATATAGTTGATAGGCATGCCCCAGGGATGATCTTTCAGCATTTTGTACATAGGATCATACTTCTCCACTATGGGCGTTGATGCGATCTCTGAGATCACAGTCCTTAGTTGTTGCATCTGAGCTTCTGCTAGAGCTTGCATATCATTATGAAGCTTTCTTAGATCCTCTTTCAGAGTGTCGATCTCTTCCCTCAACTCTTTGTTCTCTTCCTCGAGATCATCTATCCTTTTCTGATGATTGGCCTGAGTATTGTACGAATGAGACACTTTGACTCTAGAACCGAGATGCAAACGTGAGATTCATAGGTAAGAAGAATGTGTTAAGTGAGAATGATGAATGATATGCAATGATTATATTAATTGTATATTTTTTTTTGTTCAAAGTAAACTTCATCACTTGGATTGCAAATATCAAACCGTGGGGAAACTCCTTTTATTAAATTCAAAGGATTGCAGAAATGGAAATATAGTAATTTACATAGTGTTGCGAAAGGAAATCTAAGCTAATGGGTCATGAGTCCTCTCTGAGGAGAGCTCAGGTGCTGGTTTTGGTACTTTCCTTTTCTTTGATCGGGGCCCTTGAGCCGTTGTCGGGTTGTCATTCCTTTGCCAAGTGAAAGGAGCGAGCAAATTCCTTTTGTCTTCTTGATTCTCTACAGCATGATGCTTTAAAATCTCAATTAGAGCATCCTTTTTCTTTTAACAGTTTATGTATTTTCTTGCACTCCACATTGAGAATACGGTACTTGTTCCTCCAATACCTCTTCTCCTGCTGAATTTTACTGAGAGTAACCTAAAGTTTTTCCATCTCAGACATAAAACAAAGGGCAGAGTCCCTTAATGGAAGAACTTCCTGGCGAGGCTAAGGCATCCTTAGCTTGAGAGCTCTAGTTTGTACCCAGTGGAGATAAGGCTCCACCGAGACACAGTCTGGTTTTCCTAGAGACTCTCTTCCTTTTCTATGAATGTGTTTCTAGGCATGCACTATTTCCGTCTTTAGTGCCCTGTCATTTTCTCCTTCCTTGAAGAAAAGACCTTCCAGATGAGCATTACATGGGATATGCCTCACCGGGTATCCAAATTGACGACGAACTAAACTTGGATAATAATTGATTCCTCCCTTAGTTCCTATAAGGGGTACATTTGGGAAATTTCCACAACGGTCAATGATTCTGATCCCGTCAAAGATTTGGTTGTACCAATCGATGTCAGAGTTGGTAAGAGACATGATTCTCTGCGACCAACGTAAAGTATTCTTTTGATCCCAAAATGTAGCAGACTAGGGCAAGTGAGAAGTGAACCATTTGTACAGTAGGGGTACACAACAGGTGATCATTCCTCCGCTATACAAATTCCTTAAGTGTACCGAATGATAAGCATCTGCGAGCAAAGTCGGTACAGGGTTTCCAATCAGGAAAATCTTAATGGCGTTGATATCTACAAAGTTATCGATGTTGGGAAACAAAAATAACCCGTCGATGAGCAAAACAAAGATGCTCTCGAAAGCGGCCACGTTCCCTATACTAGCAAAGTATAGAGCCTTCTTTGTCAAGAACTGGGTTGGCAAACCCTGGATTCCCCCCTTAGTGGTCATGTGAGTCCTAACCTCTGACTCATCCAAATAGATTGCTCTTGCAATGGTTTGATCTTTTAGAATCTCTTCTAGTCCAGAAAAGGGAGCCTGATCAGTGATATGTAAATCAGTTAGGTGAGAGTACTCCTCCAGCATTGGTGTTAGTTGATAATCCGGGAATGTGAAACAGTGATAGACCGGATCATAGAACTGGATTAGTGTGGACAGGATTCCTTCAATTACATGGACCCTTAATAAAGACAGCAGCCCTCCGTACTTGGCTCTGAAAGCCTCGTGGTTGGTGATCAATCTCACCAGACCTCTTAAATCCTCTAGTTTTGGAACCTTGAAGGTGTATTTATGAGTTTTCCTTCTACCGAAATCCATTAGCAATCTCCTTTCTCTGACATTTGCAATCATAGTCTTAGTTTAATTTGAAAAGGAGAGACTAGAAGAGAAGATTTTTTTTTTGTTTTAATGTTTTTTAGATGAATGCATGAATGCAGCACACAAAAACATAGAAAAAACATGGGGTCAAAAGGTCGGTGTCATGAAGTCAAGGCTCTACCCCCCCCCCCCCCCCCAAAGGTTTATACTGGTGATTTTTTGTACCTGTCTGTAAAATCATTGACCCCTCTTGGGATAACAACAGCAAGCAGATCGCCAGCGAGCTGATGTATCCTAGAGCGATCTTAGATGAGGGTAGTATCGCGTGACAACTATTTCCGATAGCTTCCGCACTAAAAAATGGTTTAAGTCTACTAAAAACCTCAGCTTCTCAGATAACCCGGTCGACCACACTACTTTCAACAACCGAAGTCGTATAGGCAATGTATATGCAAAGGGAGTCTCCACTGAGTTTGATGGTTGATCGGGGACTCTTAACTGTGATTCACTCACCACAAGATTACTCGCATTGCCATCACCTATCTTAGGTGTATACTCAATCTTTCCACATGCGGCATCACACACATTCCCATTAGCAGGAAAATAAACACAGATATCAATTAGGAAAAGCAGTATATATATTTGTCTTAATCATTATAGACCTCTAGTATTATGATCCTATACAGATAATGACTCCCCAGCAGAGTCGTCATTTCTGTGACATTTTGTTGAATTTAAAGGTTTTCACCCTAAAAGAGACTAGAAAGAATGCCTCCCACTGTGGTCACCATTTTTCTAAACTTAAAGTTTCTACCGAAGATTGTAAGAAAGAGAAAAGGGCCCAACGGTGGGCGTAATTTTTCTGTAGCGCGATTTTTGTGGTCCTGAATCACTATCACTTGGGCACTACAGTTTGATTCATTTTTTATCCTGTTAAGTTGATTAAGGAAAGGAAATAGATGTCTCCAATTAACCCTGCTTGCATACTGAGTTTAAACAGTCAAAACTGTTGGTTTACAAATGCTATTAAGATGTGGGCCCCTCTTCGGTTATTTTGTTAAGAATAGAATGTTTGGACCATTTGTGAGGTTTTTGGTAATGTGTTTAGATTTTATGCTTTTGGGTTGATATATGAAGGTACTGGATTTTGGGTTTTTGATTAGTGTGCTCGCTAAGATTTTTGCAATCTTATGCCTACGTATTCCCGAAACAGGGAAATCTGAGCGATCATAGTTCCTTCTATTCTAAGGGAGGAAAAAAGTGTTTTGGTGTCTTGTTCAAAGCCCAAGATTGAAGCTAAAGGGGTGATTTGTATCTTGTTCAAAGCCCAAGATGTGAAGCTAAAAGGTTGAGAGAGAATTTGTCATCTCTAAAGAGGAGTTGTTGATGTTCGTATGCTGTGAGCAAGGCACAACTTTGTTGCTAAAAGGTTGATTGACTCAACCGGGGTTTTCTTTATACAAAGCCTAAGAGGAGGCGGGAAGTTTGACTTTTCCAGGGAAAATGTTCTTTTTGTCTTGTACAAAGCCCAAGATTGAGGCTAAAAGGGTTTGACTCAACAAGAGAGTTTGTCATACTCAACAAGAGAGTAATTTGGTGTTTCGTATGAAGCCCGAGACATAGCCGAAAAGGGAAGATGGACTCAACGAGAGAGTATGAAAAGGTGATTGACTCAACGAGAGAGTCTGAGGGTTTATTGACCTAACAAGAGAGTCTTTTCATACTCAACAAGAGAGTGTTTTGTTGTCTCGTACGAAGCCCAAGATAGAGGCTAAAAGGAAATTGACTCAACAAGAGAGTCTTTTATACTCAACAAGAGAGTGTTTTATATGTGTCTTGTATGAAGCCCAAGACGGAGGCTAAAAGTTGGTTGACTCAACAAGAGAGTCTTTTATACTCAACAAGAGAGTGTTTTTCTATGTCTTGTACAAAGCCCAAGACAGAGGCTAAAATTTTTATGACTCAACAAGAGAGTCTTTTATACTCAACAAGAGAGTGATTTTCTATCTCGTACGAAGGCCGAGATGGAGGCTAAAAGTGGGTGACTCAACAAGAGAGTCTGAAAAGGTTAGCTCCACTGGGGAGAATCATTGTACAAAGCCCAAGAGGAGGCTATCTTAACACCGTGGATTCGGGAGATCCGGAGGCGAGTCCAAGTATGGGGAACTCTCATGAGAGAGACCGGGTTTCTGCCTATGTTTAAAAGGGAACTTGAGAATGCCTTTGAGACTCAAGGGTCTTAGACTGTCCACGTCTAGAGTTTTATCTTTTGTAAAATGCCCAAGAGGAGGCACGGGCATTAAGGGATGAGTATCAACCCTACAACGGCCGGAGTTTTTTGATACTGGAAAGACTGCTCTAGCAAAGGATGACTAAGTTCTATCTTATACCTTTAAGAGGTCGCCGGGGTCCTTGTATGAAGCCCAAGAGAAGGCATGAGAACTTCTAAGAAGCCCAAGGGTCCTTGTATAATGCCCAAGAAGAGGCGGGGATGCTTTTAGTAAGCCTGTGGGTCACCAAACCCCGATAAGTTCAAGACATGCTATTCACCGAGAATAGATCAAGCCAGGAAAGTCCGAGAATTTTGAAGAAACTCAAGAGATTCCATTCATAGAGAAAAGATCATCTCTGGGGAGTTAGAGTTTCTTTGACAATGTCTAAGGGTGACAATCTAAGAAAGGGTTCACCGAGAATGCTGCCTTTCACGTCTCCATATTGTTTAACCCCAAGAGGAGGGAAGACTGTATCTGGAAATCCTATGGGGATCTAGTTTTGTTTGTATTTAAGAGTGACCAACAGGGATTTACCTAGTGCTAGACGTAGTTGCCGGGGAAAACTCTAAATAAATATACTAGTATTACACAGTTGATATGTGACAAGTATATAAAAGTTTGTGAAAGAAGACTTACAGTGAAACAGCCCCACAATACAGTTATATACATATGAAAGCGGTAAATGAAAGCGGATAAACACTTACCCGTTTGTAGAGCTTCCATGTTGTTTTGTTAGTTGTTCAACAAAGAAAGCTTTGATAACAATATTATTTTCAAAATCAAAGGAGAAATTGCTTTGAAAAGATTGTTGGGGCTTACAGCTCAAGGAGAGGCCCAAGGTTTTATTAGTGATTGCACTGTTGTTTTGAATTTGTACAGGGACTTATACAAGTAACTGATGCCCAAAAAGGTTTTCTGTACAAAGGGATGGGTCTTACACTCTCTCAAGAGGCCCAGAGCTGTTTAAAGAAAAGGAATGGGGCTTATAACATGAGGGTAGGCCCAGATGATTTGTTTTTGCACTGGCGATTGCGCCGAGATTTTTGAAAGCACCGTGGGTCTTATAAAATGACTGAGGCCCAAAAAATTTTGGTTTCAAAAAGAGGTTGGGTCTTACACTCTATTAGAGGCCCAAAGGGGTTATTTTTTTACAAGAGATAGGGCTTACAGCTCAAGGAGAGGCCCAAATAATTTTGTTAAAAAAGGCGACGATTGCGCCGAACTTTTTGATGGTGTCGGGACTTATACAATACACTGAGGCCCAAATCATTTTGGTTTTCAAAAAGGGGTTAGGTCTTACACTTTATTAGAGGCCCAAAGATTTATTTAATAGTTTTGTTTGGGTGAAAATCAAGGAAACCCTAATTTCATCATTTTAAAAGTAAATTCTCAAGGAAAATCAATAAAAAATGATAAAATACCAAATAAGTTTGAATAAACAACTTGTGATTTTTGGTTGAGATTTGGAAAATGATGTTTTAATCACAAGATGAATTAAAATTCATTTAGTTTTGATTTTCAACATGAGAATTCAATTTTAAAATGTTTAAAAAACAATTAAAAGTGAATTTATTCACAAAAATACCAACTATATTAAATAAATAATATAAACTTGATTTTTTTTAGGAATAAAATATTTCAATATTTTTGGGATTTTTTGCAAAAAGAACCAATAAAAAATAATTAAAATTGAGGGAGTTATTAATTTTTCAAATCATTAAAAATAATATGAAAAATAGTAAAAAGTGGAAAAAAAAATAGCAAAAAGAGGGTCTGGGGCGAGGGGGATTTGAACCCCATACCTCTTGTGTACAGCATGCGCGCCTTACCACTGGGGTGGTGATACATCCGTGTATTGAAACACAACCACAAATATACAAGGCTTGCCTTGTATTTGGCCTGGCCAAGCAAAGGCAAAGCAAGGTTTTTGGTCAGAAACGTGAAGGCCATAACTTTCTCATTTCTCCATGGATTGGGACAAAATTTAGGTTTATCCTGCCTAGAATTTCACAAGGAATCCAATGGTGGTGGTGTTTTTTTCAGATCATGCTCCTATTGAAAAACCCGATAGTGGTTTTGAAATACGCCATGATTTGCATTTTCTGTGCTACCTCTTGGTACAGGTGTGAATTACATGATAAATTGGTGCAAACACAACACATATAACATGTATGAGACGTGCATGATCAGTGGACATCAAAGGAAAGCATGATTCAAAGAATTCAAGTTGTGAGGCTTACCTCTTTTTGGAGCTTTTGTGCAATCTGCCAAGTGCTTTGTTCCAGAAATGATTTGATGCTTTGGACACCCTCAAATGATCTCTTAGAAGCTTTTAGGATGTTGGAATCAGCTGAAAACCTCAGGAACAAGTTTGAGCTCTTTCTTGCAAAAGGGGCAAAAATGGCCAAAATAGAAACTCTCTCAAATGGTGTTCCAGATGTGGGGAACCATTTGGGAGAGTTCAAGATTGATATTTGGAGTGTGTTTGAGGTTTTATCTGGTTTGGAAAGTGACTGAATCAAGACATGGCTTGAAAAATGCACAAAAGTCCAATTTTTGAGGTTTTGAGAGGGGACTTTGTGATTTTGGTGTTACAGGTCACTTGTGAGAGTTTGGACAACTTAGATATGACATAGTGGATGTGTTTGGATCATGAGTTATGATGAAATTGCTCCCTAACTCAAAAACTCAGAGTTACCTTGCTAAAGAAGGCATTTTTACCAAGAGAAAGAGATTTTGAGGAAAACATTGTAGTGCTTTGGTGTACTCAAACTGAGCACAAATAAGCTCTATTTATAGTAAAGCAAGTTTGTTTTGGCTGCAATAGTGAATGGCAACTGCTGCAGAGGTTTGGCCAATGTTGATCAATAGGAATCCAAGTCTCCTCTAGCCATTGACTAGAGGTTAGGGCACAGGCTGCTGGTTCCCTAGTTCTTGGATCATCCTTGACTGAATTCAGTTGGAAGAGGCTCAGCCCATGCCACCTTGGTGCATCCATTAAATGCTCCAAAACAAAATTGGAGTCTTGTCCCTCTTTTAGGCATTTTTAGGTTTGGCATGCTACTTTTGGTTCCAAAGACTTGGGATTCTGATGGACCAGTGTTTGTCCCTCCTTGGTCCCCCCTTGAGGTGTTCAGATGGATAGATTTGCTTGCCCTTTGCAAAATTTGAGCAAATCGAGTAAAAATGCACAAATCTGCCTTGCCATGACAGTTTCCAGCAAGGCATATTGGCATGGTCATATCTCATGGCTTAAGTGGAGTTTCATGGAGTTCTTGGCCATTTTGGAAAGCCCTCATATGATACAACATATGGGTGATCATAGTTGGTCTTGATACTTTTTGGATCCAAGTGAAAAATCCCCCTACTTTTGAAAAAAAAAACAAGACAGATTCTGACTTAGTGAAAATTTCACTAAGTGTTGGAAAAAGTGACATTTCATGTTTTCAGCCATTTTGATCATTCCATAACTCAAAATCCATGATGAATTGGAATGAGGTGTAGTTGAAGCTTTTGTAGGGGCCATGAGAGCTACAAATCCAGCTTTGAATGGAAAAAAATGGCCTTGTGGTTTAAGAGATATGATCCTCCAAAGTTGGTACCCTGACCACTTTGTTCCATAACTTAGAAAATTTCTAAGTTTTTTATGGTTAGCCCTTTTACAAGTTATCCCACTTTTCTTGATTTTTCTTGATGAATGATGATCCAAATCACACATTAACATCATTTTGGGGTCAAAGAACCATATTTGTGAAAAATCTCAGAAAGTCAAAGTTTGACTTTTGTGCACAGTTGACTTTTTGTCAGATGAATTCCAAACTGGGCGATCCTCTATGAAATCAAGTCCTTGACCTAAATCAAACTTGATGAACATGTTCCATGGGTGTTATAGGGTGTATTGAATCATGTCCCAAGGTTTGGGAGCATGTCCTGGTCAAAAGTCAAAGACACAGTTGACTTTTCTCGCGAAACCCTAATTATGGTTCTGATGAACTTGAAACTTGTTGCTCAAGATTCTTAGATCAATCCATTGTTGTAAATGGATCAATGTAGTATTTTAGGGACCCTCAAATCATCTCTTGAGGTCTTGGCTCATGTTTTGTCCCAAAAGTCAACTTAGGGGTGAATTAGGTCAAAAAAACTCTAATTCCTGATTTTTTATGAATGTCTCCCCTGAGGCTAAATTGACTTGATGATTGGGTTTATGAGGTCCCTTAGAGTATTTTAGGTTGTGATTTGAAGCATTGGCTCATGCCCAGAGGAAAATTTCCATCTGGAGGCCCCAGTCGACCAAAACCCTAATTTGGTGACACTGGCGATCCTGAGGCTTAATCCACTCAGAATGTTGCAGCCTTGGGCTTAGTCCTTGAGGTGGGAGTCCTCTTGATCCATTATGGATGTTTGAGAGGTTTATACAAGTTGAAGATCATGTCATTCCTTGATTGATCCTTTGCCTAAAAGCTCTGAGAGGGCTTGAAACCCTAAATCTGATTGTAGTGGATGCTCACCCATCTTTGGGGAGACTGATGAGGTATGATGGTACATCCATATTGTGATGATGATTTGTACAATGATGGGAATCTTAGTGGTCAAAATTTGGGGTATGAAAGATGCCCTTATTTAATCTTCTTATACCCGAAGGTATGAATGGCGAAGGTATTCGGGCATTCGGGGTGCAAGTGGATTAAATATCGGAATACCCAAAATTTTGATGGTGGTTATGAATGGCAGCTTGCTCATCCATCTTCTTTTGGTAAGTGATGATTCTTAGAAAAGGTAAAACTTCCCCTTGATCCTGGTTTCCTACCAAGGAACTGGTCTCAGTTGCTAAAATGAACTTCCCCTCGATCCTGGTCTTCAACCAAGGAACTGGTCTCAATTTCTAATATAAACTTCCCCTCAATCCTGGCATTCAGCCAAGGAACTGGTCTCAGTTTCTTTTGTTAATAAACTTTCTTGACAAGGGATGCTGTTCGTAGCGGTTTACCTCAAACATCTCGCCAAATTTTCTTGGGGAGATGCCATTTGATGGAAAAAGATTTGATGTCAGACTTGCTGGGGAACCCATCCGTCTGAGCTGTAGAGGTGTACAAACTTCTCTGTTGAAGATGCCATTCGTTGACTCTACTGGGGGAAAACGAGTCTCTTGAGAGACTGATTTCGCTTGGGGTTACTACATCATACTTTTCTCCGGATCTTCTCGGAGAAATGCCATATGATGTGATCCAATTTTGAGGTGCCGATGTCTTTTTCAACAGTGAATTTTTTGGAGAAAAACTGTTGTACTGCCGAATCTCTTATTAAGAGGCTTTCTCTCGGGATTTTCCATAATCCGGGAAAGCGAAGATATCATCTTCAATGGCGAAGAGTGATGTTTTTCAGCAGCTCTCTGGCTCTTCAGAGGTTCAAGTTATCAAAGTGGTCAAAGAACCACCTTCAATCCAGAAATAAACTAAAGGAGAGATCGTTTATATGGTTAATTTCCTGACGAGGAAAGAACTGGCAACTCGGTTAGGGGGACTTTTTTATCACTAGGGAACAAGACCGACTAGAGTGATAGTGATGCAATATGAGTATGAATGTAAATCAATAATGCATGATGTATGTATATTTATGCTGACAAAACTGATGCGACATGCAGACTAACAGATGAACATGGTTGGATACTCGGCCACTGCGGGGGATGAAAAGTATCACTGGTCCAGAAGTAGCAATTCTGCCTTGCTTAGGAGAAAGATGGTCCCTGCGGGGAACAACGTTGTTCGGGCTTAGGAGGTAAGAACTCTGCTGGGGATGTCTGATGAAATATTTGCATCTGACACAGCTGGTCCTTCATTCAGGTGCACTGGTTTAGAAGGAGTACTTCGATTCTGCACTTTGAAGTTCGATTACTTCGGGAGAAGCGATCGATGTTCTTTCGATGTTCAACAGTCAACTGATTTTGACATCTTTATTTTAAAAGCAGAAAAAAAAGTTTGACAAGTAAATTCATTTTTGTTTTATTCCAAGAATCGTTAATCGTGTTAAGATGTCATTCTGTAAAGCTAAAACAAAATAAGAATTGCAAACAAAAGCACTAGGGCTCAAATTTTATTGATAGGATGGAAATCAGCCAAACGCGTGATTCCATAGAGTATTTACAAAGTTTAGAAAATGGTAATTTAAGGGAAAAGGGCTACATTGAAACATAACGACTGTTATCCTTCTACCAACTTTGAATTCGGGACATCATGAGCTTCTTTCGAAGATGACCTTGACTGGAGTTTTTCTGATGGATGGTGTAACTGCTGCTGAGGGACTTGCCCCTTTGTTGGACGTAGTTACTTGCCATGAATCCCTAATTTTTGCCTGGATTGTACTTTGAGATTTCCAATCCACTGGGATGATTTTTTGATTATGTCTCTAATTTTTGCCTAGACCGCCCTTTCGGGTTTTCAATCCACCAAGATGTTTTTTTTTCTCTTTTTTTTTTATTTAGGCAAAGTATTTCTTGACTACGTCAACATTTGTGGGGTAGGAAAATTCCTCTCCGTCCATGGTTGCGAGTCTCAAGGCGCCGCCTGAGAAGGCTTTCTTGACCACGTAGGGGCCGTCATAATTTGGAGTCCATTTGCCCCGGGAATCAGTGAGAAATGATTGTATCTTCTTGAGCACGAGGTCTCCTTTCCTAAAGACGCGAGGTCGGACCTTTTTGTCAAACGCCTTCTTTATTTTCTGTTGATACAACTGAACGTGGCATAGTGCCGTGATTCACTTTTCTTTGATCAGATTCATTTCAGCGTGTCGACTTTGACACCATTCAGCTTCTGTTAGCTTAGCTTCCATCAATACCCGGATTGATGGGATCTCTACTTCTATGGGGAGCACTGCTTCCATGCCATATGCTAGAGAGAAAGGGGTTACCCATGTTAAAGTGCGGACAGATGTGCGATAATCGTGAAGAGCAAAGGGCAGCATTTCGTGCCAGTCTTTGTAGGTTACAACCATTTTTTTAACAATCTTCTTGATGTTCTTGTTAGCCGCTTCTACCGTTCCGTTCATCTTGGGTCAGTAGGGAGATGAGTTATGGTGTTCGATTATTAACTCAGCACACAAGTCATACATCATCTTGTTGTTCAAGTTAGATCCATTATCAGTAATGATCTGGCTTGGAACACCATAACAAAAATTTTCATTGTTTTTGATAAATCAGACCACCACTTGTCGGGTTACATTAGCGTACGACACTGCTTCGACCCACTTGGTGAAGTAATCAATGGCTACCAGGATGAACCGATGTCCGTTTGAAGCCTTGGGCTCAATCATGCCAATCATGTCGATTCCCCATATGGAAAAAGGCCACGGGGATGAGAGAACTTTGAGATGCGTTGGCGGTACATGGATTTTGTCTGAGTATATCTGACACTTATGACACTTCCTCATGTACTTGTAGCAATCAAATTCCATTGTCAACCAATAGTACCCCGCTCTTAGAATTTTTCTCGCCATTGTGTGTCCGTTGGCATGAGTGCCAAAGGATCCTTCGTGAATCTCCTTCATCAACATGTTTGCTTCTAGTCTGTCTATGCATCGGAGCAAGACCATGTCAAAATTTCTCTTATAGAGTGTATCACAGCTCAGGAAGAAGCTGCCTGCCAGTCTTCTGAGGGGTTTTCTATCTTTCCTTAGTGCCCCAGGACGGTACTCTTGTTTCTGAAGAAAGCATTTGATATCGTGATACCAAGGTTTGTCTTCTATGACTACTTCAATAGTGAAGATGTATGCGGGCCTTTCGAGGCGCATTATGTCAATCTTAGGTAAGTCGTTCCATTGACCTACACTAATCATGGAAGAGAGAGTGGCGAATGCATCACCCATGTGATTCTCTTCACGAGGGATATGATGAAACTCGACTCTGTTGAAGAAGGGTAACAACCTTCTTGTGTAATCTTTGTAAGGAATCAATCCTGATTAGTATGTGTTCCAATATCCTTTGATCTGATTGATAACCAAGGCTGATTCGCCATATACATCAAAGTTCTTGATCCTTAAGTCGATCTCTTCTTCGAGACCCATGATACAGGCTTCGTATTCGGCCTCATTATTTGTGCACTTGAACGTAAGTCAGGCGGTGAAAGGAGTGTGGGTACCCTGAGGTGTTATGATAATTGCCCTAATTCCATTTCCGTAATGATTGACTGCTCCGTCAAAGATAAGTCCCCATTGGGAACCTGGTTCCGGCCCTTCACTGGGTAGCGGTTCATCGCAGTCTTTCATTTTTAGATACATTACATCTTCGTCTGGGAAGTCAAATCTAACTGATTCTTGATTGTCAATCGGTTGATGAGCCAAATGATTGGCTAAAACACTTCCCTTAATGGCCATCTGAGCGTGGTATTCGATGTCATATTCTGATAACAACATCTGCCAACGGGCAATCCTTCCCGTGAGAGCAGGTTTTTCAAAGACGTACTTGATCGGATCCATTTCAGAGATTAACCAAGTAGTGTGACGAATCATGTACTGGCGAAGACGTTTGGCTGCCCAAGCCAGAGCACAGCAAGGTTTCTCGAGCATAGTGTATCGAGTCTCGCAGTCGGTGAATTTATTGCTTAAATAGTAAATGGCAGACTCTTTCCTTTTGGTTTCGTCTTGTCGGCCAAGTACACAACACATTGAGTCTTCCAAGACTATTAAGTAAATGATTAGGGGACTTCCTTCCACGGGAGGGGATAGAATCGGTGGGTTCAACAAGTATTTCTTGATACTGTCGAAGGCGGTTTGACAGTCTTCTGTCCAAACGCAGTCCTGGTTCTTTTTTTGGAATTTGAAAATTGGCGCGCATGTCGCGGTCATAAGGAATATAAATCTGGAGATGTAGTTCAAACATCCTAGGAATCCTCTGACTTGTTTTTCAGTTTTCGGAGAAGGCATTTCTCGAATGGCCTTGACCTTGTCAGGATCAACCTCAATTCCTTTCTGGCTGACGATGAACCCTAAAGGTTTCCCTGAGCAAACGCCAAATGTGCACTTATTGGGATTCAAGCGGAGTTTGTACTTTCTCAGACACTCAAATAGCTTTGACAGGTGGGTCACATGCTCCTCATCTGTTTTAGATTTTGCAATCATATCATCGACATATACCTCGATTTCCTTGTGTATCATGTCATGAAAAGAGTAGTCATGGCCCTTTGATAGGTTGTCCCGGCGTTCTTCAAACCGAACGACATTACCTTGTAACAAAAGGTGCCCCATGGGGTGATAAATGAAGTTTTCTCCATGTCTTTCGGCACCATTTTTATCTGATTATAGCCTGAGAATCCATCCATGAAGGAGAAAACTTTGAACTTCGTTGTACTGTCAACCAGCATGTCAATGTGTGGTAAAGGAAACTTGGCTCATGTTTTGTCCCAAAAGTCAACTTAGGGGTGAATTAGGTCAAAAAACCCTAATTCCTGATTTTTTATGAATGCCTCCCCTGAGGCTAAATTGACTTGATGATTGGGTTTATGAGGTCCCTTATAGTATTTTAGGTTGTGCTTTGAAGCATTGGTTCATTCCCAGAGGAAAATTTCCATCTGGAGGCCCCAGTCGACCAATACCCTAATTTGGTGACACTGGCGATCCTGAGGCTTAATCCACTCAGAATGTTGCAGCCTTGGGCTTTGTCCTTAAGGTGGGAGTCCTCTTGATCCATTGTGAATGTTTGAGAGGTTTAGACAAGTTGAAGATTATGTCATTCCTTGATTGATCCTTTGCCTAAAAGCTCTGAGAGGGCTTGAAACCCTAAATCTGATTGTAGTGGATGCTCACCCATCTTTGGGGAGACGGATGAGGTATGATGGTACATCCATATTATGATGATGATTTGCACAATGATGGGAATCTTAGTGGTCAAAATTTGGGGTATGACACACCCTAAATGAATGGAAAACATAAGACGCATCTTCATGTCTTCAAGAGCGTACCCTTTGTTCAACACACCTGCTGAACGCATTCACCTACTGCTTGACCCTCAAGCAAACTATGTACCACACCAGTACATTAATCAGACAGAAGTTCTCCCCCTATCTTTCTCAACAGATGCTTCTTCAGCAAGAACCACCCAAAATCACCACATGATATCCCATGACACCTTCATGATCATATAGTGAGAGTACCAGGAATGCATCCTTGTACCATAACTAACAAACTCTTGGATTGAGACCAAAGCTCCATTGATCCCTCTCGTCCAAAAACCATCTATACACCACACAAATTCCTCCTGAATTCTCATGTATAGATCTCCTTGTTCCCTGAGATACAACCTAATTAAATTTGGAATACTTCTTATTCCACAAAGAGACACACAGGGCCCCTTAGTTTGCTAGCTCGCCCAGATGTTCTTCACACTTGAAGGACATCAAACACATGCTCCAGAAATCTTTAGCCCATTTTCTCCACAAGCACCAAACTGATCCATTTCTAGCATGTTCTATTCACATCAGACTTCCAAGACAATCCTTTACCCATCAATCTCCCGTATGAAAAGATAAACACCTCTTAGACAAGATGTGAACTCAGAATCCTACTCCAACGATAACTAACCCAGAAGATGTTCTAACATCATTTAGGACATCCTTCACATATCATAGACACCAATCAACATAGTTCAAGATACGCTCCACCACTGGACTTACTATCTGCATAGTAATCCAATTGAAGATCTTCAAACAACACTGCGCCACCAGCTTGATCAATAAGAACTCCAGTAACCAAAGAGAGAAATAAACTCTCATCCACCAAAGGAAGTAATCTTCCATATACTGAGAACTCCTGCCACAAGCTCCGAGATAGACCTGAACCAAAACCTCCTCACGTCTTCAACCAACTACCCTTCTGCCTAAGAGTAATTAGTTCCAAGCATCCTGCTTGAATGCACACTAAAGATCAACCAAATGCCACTGTTTGATTCATCTTAATTTTTTTTTCAGAACTCCCACAAGATACACTGATCCACCAATGAAATCTAATCTTCAACTTACATGAACTACTTGCTCCATAGCAAGACATCTTGGATCCACCAAGCCTTAGACATGTAACATCTTCTCCATCCATAGCTCCCACAAACTGCATGAGATAAACCTTTTTGAAGCATCCATAACTTCCATTCTCCTGTAAATCAACTTATCTTAAGTTGATGTGCCACAACACCAGCTGAGATCCTAATGTTATGCTTGATGTCAAAACATTCTGATATGACATCCAGCTGCTGAATTCAGATCCTCCTTCTGCCACTTAGAAGAACCTCCTCCCTTTAACAGAACAAGAGTTCCATGCTCTCACAGACTTGATTCAACAACTAAGTTAGAGTAGACAACCTCGATCCTGCTTAATCTTAACACAGGTATTCCTTTCAAGCTCACACCTTGATGAATATCTGCTTTTAAACTCCAAAGAATTCACACCTGCCACGTCTGAATCTTAAGAAGAGAAATAGTCATAGACTACACCATAGCCATACCAAAGAATGCCACTTTCCTTAGTAGAGCAGTCTGTAGAAAGTCAGAGATAACTGCCACTTAACCTTGACCTCCAAGATGAGCAAAATACCATGCTCCTAAGTACCTAGATAAAAAATAAACTGATCCAAGAACTATCCATCAAGACTATGATGTCTTCTTCTTTATCTTCCACATCACCATTGTTTAGACCAGTTTCTTGCCAGGAAACTCTCAAGAGATCAGATCCTTCTGCCACACCAACCTGAAGCAGATTCTTAGGTCAACACCTAAGAGAAATAGATCCAAAAGTTTATGCAGTACCACTCTCATGATTCTACACAAACTAGATGAAGAGATGTTCCAACATGCTATTGAACATCAACAATCTTGAACTTCACATTCAAGGTGTCGTACCCTAAATTTTGACCACCTTTCTATTTCTTTTTTCGCTTTTTTGTTTTCTTTATAAAAGATAATAATAGTAAGTAGTAAAGGGATTTTTTGGGTAGAATAAAGCATGATAGCGTTATCAGTTAAATAGGGTTAGATTACTATTATTTTTATTTTAATATATAGGGATTAATTAGGGTCATATTAATTTTTAATCGAATTATACTAGGGTCATAGTGAGGTTTTTAGAGGATTAATGTTAATATTAATATTATTATTAATATTAATATTATCATGGAATTATTATTAAATTTTTTTATTAAATACTCGCTAATGTTGTTTTATTTTGAATAAATAAAATGGTACAGTTGGTAACAAGGGGAGTATAGGGAGTTACAAGACGGAGAGGTTGTGAGTTCGAATCCCACCTTCCTCACTTTTAATGTTCTATTTGTTTTTCTTTACTACTAACTTTTTATATTCTATTTTTATATATTAAAAAAATCACAAAAATAGTTTTTTTTATTATTTAAATATTAATTTTCGTATTTTATTTAATGTATATTTTAAAATATTGATTTTTTTATTAAAATAATTATTTTATGAAAAAAAACTCAAAAAATCATAAAAATAAAAAAATAAATCTTTTGTCATCATTATTAGACTTTTTATTACTATTTAAATTAATTTGAAATTCACCAAGCCATGAATCCATCCAGATTCATTGGCTTGGGCCTTAAGAAATAGAGGAAATCAGGTCAGATAACATCCTTCCTAAATTAGACAATCACATTCAATTTTTTGACCTAATTCTACCCTATAAATTGAACCTTTTTTTTCTCATATTTTCTCACCCACAATTTACATATTCTTACCTCAAAGTTGTTGTTCTTCACATTGAAGAACAACAACAAATAAACCTTAGCCTACATCATCAACTGATCAAGAAAGATCGAAAGGGAAAAAGGAAGAATGCGAGGAATATGGAAATTTCGAAGGAAGAACGCGAGGAATAGGGAAAGATCGAAAGAGAAAAAGGAAGAACGCATGGAATAGGGAAAAATCGAAAGAAGAACGCAATGGAGTTCAAGAAAGATCAAAGAAGGAAAAGGCGAACGCAAGGAACGAAAAGAAAAGAAGGGAGGAAGTAGCTTAAGTGGGTCATGACAGTCCAGGTTAGTATCACAAAAATTATTGATTCTTCCTCATAGATATTTACCTTATTATCATTGGAATGTTGTCGTGAAATATATTATTATCGTTGGAATATTGTCGTGGAATGTATTGTTGTCGCTGGAATATTGTTAGCATTAAGCTTTAAAAATATATATTTAAAAACAAAAAAGGAAAAACTAATAATAATTAAGAATCAGAAATAAAATGTTTAATTAAAATATTTTGGATTAATTTAGGGGATTGTTAATTTATAAATTTTGGGGTTTTATAATTCATAATTAATAAAATTGGGGTTTATTCTTAACTTTGGTGTTTATAATGGGTGATTAACCAAGCGAAGGTGATTAGCTCAAAAAGGGCTTCAGTATTTTAATAGGCGGACTGTGGTTAACTGAAAAAAAGGGTGATTAACTAAGAATAAGTGATTAACCCAAGAGAACTCAGTATTTTAACAGACAGGCTGTGGTTAACTGAAGAAAAAGGTGATTAACCAAGAATAGGTGATTAACCCAACAAAGGAGAAGAACCAAGAGAAGGTTGCGAACTCCTGGGGAAAAATGGTCGGGACAGGAAAACTGTGTTGGACCAAAGAAAGAGAATTGAGACTCTTCAGGGAAATCAAAAAGCAATGATTGACCGCAAGAAAAGAATAGGGTATTGAAGCGAAGAAAGCTTGCTAACCCAATGAACAAAGGACCGTAACCAAGAAGGTGATTGATCAAGAGGGAGATCAAAAGAGATAAGAGTGATCGAGGATCGAAAGAGATTGCAAAGGGCAAAGAGTGATCAAGGATCGACTCGACTGGGGAAAGAAAGCACACTACCGCCTGGAGATAGAGGTGACTAAGCCAACCACAGGGTCATTCGTCCCCTACCTGAAGTAGTCAGAATGAGAGTAGGAATTCTCCCTTCTCATTCCTTCTCTAACACACAGGGTGTAGTGCAGAAATTGAACCGGACAGCCCAACAGCTCCAAGTTGAACAGTGCTCCTGCATTACAGCTTCAATTTATACAGGGCTCCGACGTAAGGCATAGCGCGAAACTCCAACTTCGCGGGGGAGCGAGAGAGAAAGCTCTAAAGGAAGCCTAAAGAGAGGAAAGGGGAAGATCAACTAATCAAAACATGGTTTTGATCAATTAATCAAAGGGAAAAACCATGCCAACAATTTTCCAAAGAGAATGAAAAATCATTAAGGCAAAAGGTGTGAATTATTGATTATACAAGATTAAGCTAATCCATGGAGAATGAACTTATTGCAAAACCAAGAAAGGGAGTACAAAACAGTACCACGTGATCAACAAAATGCAACACAAAATCATGTTATTTGTGATCAAAGAAAAATGCAAGAATGATTACATTCACATGATGCCAAAATATGAACAATTTGAATAATCGAAAGTGTGCAACAAAAGTTCATGAACAAGCTTCAATCAGAAGTTAAAAGACACTTAAAACATCCATAAAAATGAAGCACATTGATCCATGGAAGTTAGAAGAAGAAAGGATACCAAACAAGCTTGAAAAAACTTAAAATTGGCCATTCTGTTCAGTGGTAACCGGTTACAGCATATCTGCTAACCGGTTACATACTTGAAAATCAGCATATTTGTTGAAAATTGAACTGTGTAACCGGTTACAGCATAACTGCTAACCGGTTACCACTGAGACAGTGGCAAAAATAACAGCAAAACAACTTTTCAAAAGTAGTTTTCAATACATAATCACTTATGCCAACCACCACATGCTAGGAACTGAAATTATGCACGAAAATTGAACTTGAAAACAACAAATAAACAGTGATAGAATCAACTAACACAATAGGATCATGGATCAAACAAATGCAAAACCAAATCACACACAACAATTATCGACTACATTGCGAACGATACGAAAATGCGCGAAATGATAAAATTAGTTAGATCCACCAACCTACAAGCCGGAGATTTGGCTTGGTAAGTGTTGTAAATAGATTTTGATGCAGAAAATCAAAGAAAACCAGAGGATCCTTAATTTGTAGACGAAGCGCGTCGAAACCGATCAAAAACGTGAAAATGCACCAAAATCAAACTTGCACCAAATTGAAAGTTGTAGAACTCTTGGATTGAAGTAGAATAAGATGTAATTCCAGAAATTCAACCAAAGAATGCCAAATGTTGAAGGTTAAGCTCAAGAATTAATCACTTTCAATGTGAAAAGTGATTATCCTTCAAGATTAAGAGCTTTTGGTGAGGTTTTGGGATGAGAATTGAGATGAAGATGTAGAAGTTGCAGAAAAATGCAGAGGAGAATGAGAGAATTGAGAGTGAATTGTGAAGAATGATTGAAGGTCCTTGAAAAATGAATGAAGGTGAGTTTATATAGACTTTAGGTTTGGAGTATGAGAGGTTTGGACTTAGCTTTGGGTTTGGAGTTAGGGTTGGAGTTAGTTGGGCTTGACTCACTGAGACAAGGTGGTTAACTCGGTTAGTTAGAACCAACTCAGTAACAATCCCAATGTGAATTTCCATCATCCAACGGTTTGAATGCTTGTAAAACAAGAAACATAGTGCACTTAATTTGGAGTGAAGCATTAGAATAAATGCACTTGGATTGAATTGAATAGCCTTGAAATGTCTAGAGAAGTCTAGAATGTTCCACACACTGCTAGAATACTGTAGAATCAATGACCAAGGAGAGTGTATGGTGCTGTCCCAAAAATGCAGCAGAAACTGAAATTTTCCACTGAGTAACCGGTTACAACATATGTGCTAATCGGTTACATGCTTGAAAACTTGCGTTTTTTGGTGAAAAATACACTGAGTAACCGGTTATAGCATATGTGCTAACTGGTTACTTCAGCCAAATTTCCACAAATTTGCAAAAGGATGATGCTGAAGTCCTGATTCCGCTTTTCCATCTCTTGTCATGATAAATAAACATGGAAACCTTTATTTTGGGCTTGTTTTGGTGATGTGATGACTTTGTGAGGATTCAATTAATCGGGCTTGGAAAACCTGAAGATCCTGCAACAAGAAACACATAGAGAAAAATGTGAATGCGTATGTCGACTATGCTAATGCACATGCTTATGCAAAAGGCCAAAAGAGGGAGGTCAAATTTTGGGTCACGACAGCTGCCCCTATTTAATCCTCTTGGACCTGAATGTACGAATTGCGCTAGCTTTTCGATGATTCGAGGTAAAAGGGGATTAAATAAAAGAGTAGCTCGGGAATTTGGCCGACGGCGACAAACAGAGCGGTGCAAGGTAGAATAGATAAGTGCAAGGTTTGGCTGAAAATCTGCTAGGAGATAAGTCAGGAAAAAAGAGAGGGAGTATGATCGATGCATATGCTACGTATGCGTTTCTACATGATGCTTGATATCATGCGATGTAAAGGCGCAAGATAAGGCACATCGAGGCGGTTAGGCAGAAACCATAGCAAAACGACTTGGACACCCTTGACCGGGGAGAGGATCCGCAGATAAAGATAAACTCTGCTGGAGAATAGAGTTCACAAAGGATGATGATCCCGCCGGGGAAAGAAACTAAGAACATCTCAGGTTTCTAAATCACCATGGTTGTCTCTGTTGGGGATGAAAGAATTAAATCAATCCTTCCTACCAAGACTGGCTCTGCATGGGGAAAAGAAGTTTCTGAATCATGTTGACTCAGCTGAGGAGACCACAGCTGCTGGTGACAGATATTTCCAAATCATTGGAGACAATGCACAACCCTTGCTGGGGAAAAATGAGCAAAGCGTCTTTGTTGGGAACACTTCGGCAACCTGCCTAAAGACATTACAAATCTGTCGAAGAAACGATGTGTAAACAAGCTTTTCGACAAATCGTAATGGCGGTTGCTGTGGATAATGATGACGCTGCTGAGGAACTGCTGAGTAAACAACAACTTCTTCATAGAACCATCATTTTTCCGGCCAGGTGTTAGGCTTACCAATGGATATTACCGATTATCCTGCAGGAGTTACCAGTAACACATGCAATGCATAATGCTTTCTCGATTGGTTTAGCTTTTTATTGTTCTCAACGTTTTATTGTATTATGTGATCACAAATAATTGCTCATTTTGCAAACAAAATACTGGAATGAAAACAACTTGAGATGACAAAGAATGCATTTTATTGAATGTAAAATTTTGTACATAAAGTGTGTACAAGGATGCAAAATCCTTGATGAGGAAATTTGCAATGAAATTGAAAAACAAATGTAAATGGTAAAGGGAAATTATGTTTTGCATTTATTACAACATTGGCCACCATCCACTGTAAGTCTAGGTTCTAACGCTTTGCACCAGTTGATGATGATTCTACTGCTCTGTTACCATCTGAGGTCCAGCTGTGATGAAAAGAGGCCCAAGCGTTCACAGTCAAATGCCTTTATCCCTAATTTTTGCCTGGACATGTTTTCACATTTTTTTTGTCCACCGGGATGCCCATTTTTGCCTAAGTCACCCTTTCGGGTTTTCAACTTAGCGGGCTGTTATTGTTTTTTCCATTGTCCCTAACTTTTGCATGGACATCTCTTTTTTTCGGTCCATATGGACGTCCATTTTTCCCTAGATTGTCCTTGAAGATGTCAATCTAGTGGACTTTTATCCAATTTTTTTTTCACGCATAATATTTTTTTACTGTATCGGAGTTCACGGGCGATGGCAACTCCTCCCCATCCATTGTGGTGAGGATCAGGGCTCCGCCTGAGAAGGCTTTCTTGACAAAAAAAGGTCCTTCGTAATTGGGATTCCATTTGCCTCGTGGATCCGAGTGAACAGGTGAATATCTCTTGAGCACGAGTTCGCCTTCGCAGAATGTAACGCCCCAGTCAGTTTTGTCAGTTTTGTCTTTTTAATTAATTGAGTAGTTTTGAGTATTTTATTATTATATTATTTTATTTCTGACTTTTATGTGAAAATATGTTATTTTTCATCGAGATTATATTTTATCGCGTTTTGGGAGCGTTTGCGAGATATTTGAATGTAGGGGTATTTTGGGTCATTTTGCTTTATTTTGTTCAGTTAAGAATAGAAATAGAAAGAGAGAAAAATAGAGAGAAAGAAAAAGAGAAGAAGGAAAAGGGAAAGAAAAGAGAAGAAGAGAAGAAAAAGAGAGAAATTTGGAAATCAAGAAATCAATCTCCCGACTTTTCTACACACTATTTAATCGGGTAAGGGTGCAAAACTCGATTATACTATGTTTGTGTATGATTATGTATGTGTGTGTTTGGATGATTCTCTTGCTTTCCATGGTTTTTCACTTCTAGGTTGAAAATGATAGAATGATAGAAATCGAGGTTTTAACGGTTGAAATGTGATGTAAATGTAGTAGAATGCTTGTTGCCATGATTAGATTAGGTTCTGATGGATATATGTTGATTTGGAAATGTTTTGGTTGGAAAAAATATCATTTTGGGTTTTCAAACAGCGCTGAAAAATTCTGGGTTTTCCTAGGATCGCTTAGCGAACCTGGAGCGAAGGTGGTAGCGAATGGATTTTCGCGGGTTCGCCTAGCAAACCAATTAGCGAAGGTCAGCGAAGGTTCGCTAACGTTGTTCGCCTAGCGAAGGTGGTAGCGAATGCTCGCTAGAGGGTTCGCCTAGCGAAGTTTGCATGTTTTGGGTTCTGGTGGTTGCTGCCTTGGTTCGCCAAGGGGTTCACCTAGCGAACTTTGTGTATGTTTTTAGCTAGTAGTGGGTTCACTGGACATTCGCCTAGCAAAGGTGGTAGCGAATGCTCGCTAGAGGGTTCGCCTAGCGAACATGGCTGTTTGTGCAATTTTGTTTTCTTCATAACTTTTGATTTGTGGTTCGGTTTGAGGTGTGGTTTGATGCGTTAGAAAGCTTATAAAATGTTCTTGCTTATGATGATGGTTTTGATATTGTTGGCCGATTAAATTAGGTTGGGAATTAGAAAATATGTTGTTTTGTCGACTTTTGCCGTTTTAATTGTGTGAACTTGATGTGTATATGCAATATGCTGTTGGAGTGGATATTGTATGACCTGTGTACTATTGTGTGATGAAATTGCATGAAATACATATGGTGATGATGATTGGTGGCCTTAGGGCAAGAAAATGCAATGTGTGGTAATTGATGATATATGCATGATTATGGATGTGTATATGTGTGCATTTTAAATTTCAGAAGTCATTGTACGCCAAGCATCATGATATGCATTCTTGTGACGTCGTGAGTGACGGATTGATTCCAGAGGGAATCCGCTATAACATCGTGCGCCTTAAAAATAAGAGGACTGAAAACGATCTGATCGGATCGTGCGCCTTAAAAATAAGAGGACCGAAAGCGATGATTATAGACGATCGTGTGCCCATGTGGGGTGTGAGCGATCGGGTCGTGTGCCCGTGTGTGGTGTGAGCGATCCATAAACGTCGTGTGCCCGTGTGGGGTGTGAGCGAAGGGCAACATCGTATGCCCGACGGGGAGTTACACTAAGTAACGAGCGATGGTTCCAGCAGAGTTCCTGAGTGAACTAGTGATTAGAAATGTTGGAAGTCGGTACCGCATATGCATTGCATAAAGTCGTTGTGTCGGTCTCTGTGCATTTGCATAAATCATGGATTAATTGTGTATGGAATTATGAATGTGATTGATGAGATGGAATATGTGAAATTGTATTGATGATGAGTGTATTGTGTATGACTGATGTGCATTGGAATTGGATACCTGAGAATTGTACTGTGTTGTGTTGTATTTGATTGTGGTACATTTGTGGTGAGAATATTTTACGTGTGCATTTCAGTGTTAATATACAATTATATGCAACTGTATTATGATTGTGTTTCTCACCCTTCTGCTGTGGTTTATTGCTCTATGAGGCAATTGCAGATTAGTGTCTTGGAGGCTTTTGTGGAGATTAGTCCTCCATCCTATGTCGCCTGTCTGCTCTGATACATAGCACGGGAGTCGGGGAACGATTATGTTATATATGTATATAATTGTTGAATATATTTTGTATTACTTTTGTATGTGTACTTTGACGTTATAAAACAATTTATTTTGTAAAACAAGTCGGTTATGGATCTTCTGCTTTGTTCCATAATTGACCTTTCCTTTTATATGGAAAAAGTTTCTCCTTGAGGGTATTCACTTGTCTGTGTTATGTATCAAAAATTATGAGAAGGGATTGTATTTTCTTTCTTTAAGTGTGACATCCCTGTTTCCTATCGGAAAAATAAATTTTTAATTACTCTGATTTATATTTGTATTATTTATTTGCGAAGGGAATATGGGGTGTTACATTAGTGGTATCAGAGCAGGTCGGTCTGTCCGGCCAAGTCGTTGAGTCTGTGTGTGTGACAGTTGAATATTGTCGGTGTTGTTTGTTTCTTAGTACGTGATATGTGTGTGGAACACTGTCAGTACTTTCTGGTTTTTCTAGTCCTTTGTCTGTAGGATTTAGATTGAGATAAGTGGGGGAGAAGCTGGTGCTTCTCCATGTTGCTTCAGGTGTGGAGCGTTGGCTCAGTGTGTTGTAGATTGCAAGAGTGTAAGTGTTGTTTGGACAGTGTTGTTCCAGATTCTGGAGGGAATGCGGAGGTAAGGTTTATGTCAACTAAGGATTTGTGCCTGAGGTAGTTTTGTGCAAGAGATATAAGGACTGCTATTATAGTTTGGTAAAGAGGGTTTATGCCCCATCATGATTGTCAGCTGTCTATTGACAAATTGAGGAACTGATCACCCTTAATCTCTTGTTGATAGCAGATGGGAATTATGTTGGATAGAATAGACGTGTCTTTCCGGCTTTGATAGTGTGTGAAATGAGTTGTTTGGAATTTAAGGAAATGATTACGGATTGTTTTTATGAGTCGATGAAGATGCTAATATCGGAAGATGAAATGGATTAGAGGTTTTGGTATGTTGGTCAAGTTGGGAAGTCATGGAGAGAGAATGATTGGGTTTTATTTAATGACTGCTTCTCAGAGAGTAGAGATTGAACTTCATTGGACGAAGGTGAATAGTTGAGGCTTATATTTGCTAAGTAAGTAGGAAACTCTTAGTAAATGGGAATAAGATGTTTATTTTGTCTGCGATGGTAGTGTTCTGGAAATTGGCAGGAAGTCACAGTGATGTCCGTCAGTTGGGCATAGTTTTCAGATGTGTTTTTGGATGGAACATTAAGGTGTTGTCTTAGAGAGCTCCAGTATTGTTGGTAACAAAAGGAAGGATGATAGAATGGAATAACAAGTATAATGGTATTGAGACTATGGGAAGCAAAAACTTAGAGTTCTGGTGAGTTCGGAGTCTTTGGAGTTTTAAGGCATTAATAGAGATTGTGAGGAAACCCTTGTGGGTGGATGTAACATCGCGTTTGAGAATTCTTTTTGGTTGGTTGTTTATACAAGTTGGAATTTATGGAATTTGGACTGTTAAGAGAAGAAATTATGTATGGATTACTGACAGTTGAATAAGGTAACGATTGAGAATAAGTGTCCACTTTCAGGAATAGATAGCTGGAATGGTTTGGCTGAGTTTGAGTGAAATTGCAATTGTTTGGAATGTTTGATAAGAGTGGTGAATTGTGTGAGTTGAGGCTTTAATCGATTTAATGTGACTAGTTAGGTTTGTTATCCTCGGAATAGGTTGTTATTTACTTGGTTAAGCTTGTATGTGAGTAACTAGTTACCCAGTGAAAAGTTTTGCAAAAGCTTTAAGAATTTATATATTTTGGATTTTGGTTGGGAATTGCAACGTACAGTGATGGTATTCGGTGTTAGTAATGCGTCTCTAATGTTTACGGAGTAGAGGAATCGTGTCTTCCATATTTAATTGGATAAGTTCGTAGTGGTTTTGATTGAGGATATTCGGATCTGTTATGAACTCAGAGGAAGAACAGGTAGAGTGTTTGAGATTGGAATCGCAAGTGTTGAGAAGATACGAAGTTTTATGCTAAGTTACTCAAGTGAGAATTTTGGTTAAAAATGGTTAGTTTTCTTGGATATGTTATTTCATATGAGAGAATGGTTAGGGATCCATCGGAAGTAGATGTAGTTCTACAATGAGAGGCTCCGAAGTTGGTTAAGGAGATTAGAATCTTTCTGGGAATTAGTTGGTTGTTACTGCAGGCTAAGGAAGACTTTGCTAAGTTCATACTTCGGTTATCTCAGTTGACTTGCAAAGGGTGAGTCGTTTGTTTTGGATGTTCGTTGTGAGTAAGTTTTGGTGAGCTGAAGTAGAAGTTGTCTACGGTTTCAGTTTTGATTATGTGTGATCCTAATAAACCGTTCGCGAGGTATTGTGATGTGTCTTTGATGAGTTAGTCAGTGTGTTAATGCAAGAGGGTAAAGTCGTGGCTTATGCTTTACGACAATTGAGGATTCATAAAAGGGTCTATACTATTCTGGATTTGGAATTGGTTGTGGTTGTATTGTGTTGGAATATTTGGAGGTATTATCCTTATGGCTCTAGGTTCGCGGTGTTTGGTAATCACAAGAGTTTAGAGTATTTGTTTGGTCTGAAGGAATAGAGTATGAGACAACGAGGATGGTTAGAATTTGTGACGAGTTATGAATTTGGCTTGGATTATCCTTCGGGAGAAGCTAAGGTTGTGCCTGAAAAGTTAAGTCGAAAGTTGTTATGCATGTCTGTAATACCCCCAATCTATGCCCCCAATTAATAAAAAGCAGTAAAAGAAAATTCAAAATTTCGTCAGAGTATATTTAAATTATCATGGCATAGACCGGGAGGGTCACATTAATCTGAAAACAATTCATACAACACCTGCTCATAAAGATATGCAACAGTGGGGTAGCAATCAACAGAGGAACTTAGTTCCTTATACCCACATTTCAGAATTTAGAATAAAAGCGGAAAATCTAAAACTGAATATCATACATATATATATCATGAAAAGTTTGTCATACATCAGGTTATACATACACAAGCCAAAAGTTATACATATACATAATATACAATTATCACAAACGGCCTCCCTAACTACCCGGTGTCACATATCAGAGCCGACCGACAAAAGAATGAAGACGCAAAGCTTCACAAAAATACCTCCAGCAACTCTAATCTGCAATTCCTCATAGAGCATTATAAAACAGCAGAAGGGTGAGAAAAACAACCATAATATAATTGCATACAATTATATATATATAACACAAAAATACACATGTATACGGTTCTCACCACAACTCACACTATAATTCAAAACACAAGGCATTACAAGCCACAACACATAAATTTCCATCACCAACACATATCCACATATCCATTTACCCACAAATCCACACATAAACAACCATAGATGATTTATGCAAATGAAAGAGACCGACACAATGACTCTATGCATATGAACATGCGGTACCGACTTCCATTGTTTCTCATCACTAGTTCACTCAGGAACTCTGCTGGAACCATCGCTCGTTACATCACTGTAACTCCCCGTCGGGCCTACGATTTTCCCCACCGCTCACACCCCACACGGGCACATGGTGTTTATGGATCGCTCACACCCCACACGGGCACACGACCCGATCGCTCACACCCCACATGGGCACACGATCGTCTATAATCATCGCTCACACCCCACATGGGCACACGAAGTTATAGCAAATTCCCTCTGGAATCCAAACCGTCACTCAGGACGTTCAACAATGCATAGCATGATGCTTGGCATACAAAGACCCATGACGTTCAATATGCACACACACATATTCATTTACATCGATAAAATCACACTTTGCACTTATGCCCAAAACAATGCATTTAATTTCCATACGGCCACAAATCATCACAACACCATCTAAACACATACATTTACAGCATACAACAGCACCTTGCACAATACACATCACTTACGTACAAGTATAACGACAAAAGTCGACAACCGACACTATTCCCGACTTTCTGACATAATTTAATCGGCTAACAATTCCAAAATCATCATAACAAGAAAGTACAGTTCAATAGCTACACAACGATACCAAGAATGTAAAAATCGGATAAACGGATCAAAAGTTACGAACGAAAACGGAAAACGATATTTTGAAAAGTCACATTTTGCAAAAGTCCTGTCCATACGCGTATCACCATGAGCCATGCGCGTATGTGCAGAGATCTCATTTTTCTCAAAGTTCACGTGCAAATGACCGTACGCGTAATGCCCAAGCCCGTACGCGTATTGACCTAAAAAGCTACGCGTATCATACGCAAATGGGCAGATGGCCGAGAAAACAAGCAACCCATACGCGTATTGGCCCTATGGCTCGCCCACCATACGCGTATTGCCTAGGTTCATACGCGTATGACCTGGAAATCTCAGAAAAATTCTTCTGCATAATTGTTCATACGGGTTCCAATCCAAAACCCTCCAAATCATCACTCAATACCCAGAAAAACACCAATACACTTACTAACAACATGCATCTATCATATACCAACAATAAGGAACACTAACAACATAATTTTCAACACATTTAATCAATTTCTAATCAATTTTACCAAAAATGGGTTTACTAAAATATTTCCATTTCAATCCAACAAACATCACAAATATACATACATAATCATATACAAGTATACAATAATTGAATTTCGCACCCTTACCCGATTAAATCGATACTAGAAGTTGATTTCTCTTGATTTTTCCAAGTTTTCCACTATTTCTCTTCTTCTTCTCTTTTCTCTCCTTTTTCTTTCTTTTCCTTTCCTTTCTTTCTCTTTTTCTCTCTACTATTTTCTATTTTTTCTTACTTAATCAAAAATATCCTAAAATGACCAAAATACCCCCACACTCAAATATCTCACAAACGATCCCAAAACCCGATAAAATATCACAACATTGAAAAATAACATATTTTTAGATAAAAGTCGAAAATAAAATAAAATAATAATAAAATAATCAAACGACTCGATTAAATAAAACGCACACGAAAACTGGGTCGTTACAACTCTCCCCCACTTAGAAATTTTCGTCCTCGAAAATATACCTGAGACAAACAAATCTGGATACGACTCCCGCATCCGACTCTCCAACTCCCAAGTCAGATTGCCCTCAGCAGCGCCTCCCCACGTCACTTTCACAAGTGCAATCTCTTTGCCTCTCAACCTCTTCACCTCGCGATCCAAAACCCTAACTGGTAATGCCTCAACTATAAGGTTCTCCCTTACCTCAACCTCATCCATCGGAATCACATGCGACGGATCAGGAACATACTTCCGAAGCTGTGAAACATGAAACACATCGTGCAAATTCGACAGATTCGGCGGCAACCCCACCCTATAAGCCACAGCACCCACTCTCGCGGATATCTGGTAAGGACCAATAAACCGAGAAGTAAGTTTCTTCGATTTCAACGCACGACCCACACCTGTTACCGGCGTAACCCTCAGAAATACATGATCGCCTTCTTGGAACTCAAGATCCTTCCGTCTCCGATCATGATAACTCTTTTGTCTACTCTGAGAAGCCTTCATCTTCTCACGAATAAACTTCACTTTCTCTGTCGTCTGTTGCACCAACTCTGGTCCAACCACCGTTCTCTCACTAGATTCGTGCCAACACAAAGGTGTCCGACACCTTCGTCCATACAGTGCTTCAAACGGTGCCATCCCAATACTAGAATGGAAACTGTTATTATACGTAAACTCAATCAATGCAAGATAACTATTCCACGCACCACCTTATTCCAAAACACACGCTCTCAACAAATCCTCCAAAGACTGAATCGTCCTCTCCGTCTGACCATCCGTCTGCGGATGATAAGCCGAACTCAATCTCAATCTAGAAACCAAAGCCTTCTATAAACTTTCCCAAAATCTCGATGTAAACCTTGGATCTCGATCAAAAACAATACTCAATGGAACTCCATGCAACTTCACAATCACACTGATGTAAATCTCCGCTAACCGCTCCAAAGAAAAACTGATGTCAATTGGAATAAAATGAGCCGATTTAGTCAGCCTATCAACAATCACCCAAATAGCGTTATGCCCACGCTGAGTATTCGGTAACCCTGTTACAAAATCCATGGAAATACTATCCCATTTCCATTCCGGAATATCCAACGGTTGCAATAAACCACTAGGCCTCAGATGTTCCACCTTCGATTTCTGACAAGTCAAACATGTATAAACAAACTGAGCCACATCTCTTTTCAATCCAGACCACCAGAAAATCTTCTTCAAATCTTGGTACATCTTATTCGCTCCCGGATGTATACTCAAATTACTCCGGTGTCCTTCCTCCAAAATCATCCTTTTCAACTCTGCATCATCTGGAATACAAATCCTACCTCGGAACCTCAAAACACCATTAATATCCACTTGAAAATCACTACTCGCATCTTTTCCTCCAACCAACATCAAATCCACAAATTTCACATCCAGCTTTTGCTTCTCTCTTACCGTCATCAGAAAATCATTAGTAATCGTTAGCATACCAAGCCTAACACTATCCGACGTCACTTCGCAAACTAAACTCAAGTCTCTAAACGATTCCAAAAGTTCCCACTCCTTAACCATTAAAGCGGACATATGTAACGATTTTCGGCTCAATGCATCGGCTACCACGTTAGCTTTACCAGGATGGTAATTCAAGCCAAAGTCGTAATCCTTCAAGAATTCTAACCATCTACGTTGCCTCATATTTAGCTCTTTCTGATCAAACAAATATTTCAAACTTTTATGATCACTAAAGACTTCAAACCTGGCACCGTAGAGATAATGCCTCCAAATCTTCAACACAAACACCACAGCCGCTAACTCAAGATCATGAGTAGGATAATTCATCTCATGCACTCTTAACTGCCTTGAAGCATAAGCCACCACTTTACCTTCCTGCATCAGAACACCACCTAGACCAATCAAAGAAGCATCACAATAAACCACGAATAGTTCATTAGGATTCGGCAAAATCAAGATCGGAGCTGTCGTCAATCTTCTCTTCAGCTCAGTAAAACTCTCTTCGCACCGAATATCCCAAATGAACGCTTGCCCTTTACAAGTTAACTGGGTCAAAGGAAGTGCTAGCTTCAAAAAACCTTCAATAAACCTGCGATAATAACCAGCTAAACCCAAAAAGCTTCGAATTTCAGTAACAGATCTCGGAGCCTCCCATTGTAGAACTGCTTCTACTTTAGATGGATCCACATCAATACCATTACCTGAAATTACGTGTCCAAGAAAACTCACTTCTGATAACCAGAATTCACACTTGGATAGTTTAGCAAAAAGCTTCCTCTCCTTCAAAACCTGCAAAACAATACGTAAATGTTCTGCATGCTCCTCCCGAGACTTAGAATAAATTAAGATATCATCAATAAACACCACCACAAAACGATCCAGATGCTCGTGAAAAATATGATTCATGTATTCCATAAACACACCTGGCGCATTAGAAACCCCGAACGGCATCACAGAATATTCATAATGACCGTATCGTGTCCTAAAAGTCGTTTTCTGAATGTCTTCCTCCTTCACCCTTATCTGATGATACCCCGACCTCAAGTCAATCTTACTGAACACACAAGCACCAACCAACTGATCCATCAGATCATCAATCCTTGGAAGAGGATACTTATTCTTGATCGTCACCTTATTCAACTGGCGATAATCAATACATAACCTCATACTTCCATCCTTCTTTTTCACCAATAAAACTGGAGCACCCCAAGGAGAAACACTTGGTCTCACGAACCTCTTATCCAACAACTCATTCAACTGTTTCTTTAACTCAACCAACTCAGATGCCGACATACGATAAGGTGCCATAGAAACAGGTCTAGTACCAGGAACTAGATCTATAGAAAACTCCACCTCTCTCTCCGGCGGCAAGTCTGAAATATCCTCAGGAAACACTTCCAGAAATTCACACACAACAGGACACACCTCAAGTGAAACTTGACTATCCATAGTTAAAGATGCAAACAATCCAAACAACTGAGCTTCCTCCGCCAAAATTTTCTTCAACTCTTTGGTAGATAAGAAACTCAAGTCTTCGTCTTCCTCAAGAGAATGAAACCTTACCAGCTTATGATAACAATCAATATGAACTCGATTGAATTGCAACCAATTCATACCCAAAACCACATCTAAACCCTCCAACGGCAAACACACTAAATCCATCTCAAAGTCTTTACCATAAATGGTCAAAGGAAATCTTAGACAAACCAAAGACGTAGTTACTGACCCCATTACTGGAGTATCAATAACCATTCCACCACTCATCACAGACAACACAAGATTCAAACGCTTCGCGCACTCAGACGAAATAAACGAATGAGTCGCTCCAGTATCAATAATAGCAATCAAAGGAGTACTATTAATAAAACAAGTACCTCGAATCAGACGATCTGCACTCGAAGTCTGAGTCCCCGATAATGCAAACACTTTTCCACCAGCTGGAGCTTGTTTCGGTTTCGGACACTTCGTACTAATATGCCCAGGTTCACCACAGTTGTAACATTTCACCACATTCTTCCTTGCACAATCAGTAGCAACATGTCCTACACCTCCACAATTAGTACACTTCCTCAAATCTTTCCTGCACTCAAACTGACGATGCCCCAACTCACCACATTTATAACACCTCATAGGACCAGACATTCCTCCTCCACTTGACCTCTTCTCAAAATTCCCTCTTTGTTTACCTTTATCAGCTGGTGTCACATACGGACCACCACGGAACTTTTGTTTCCCTTTCCTCTCGCTCACACTCTTATAATGAGTAGAATGATCCTTACTGTCTTCTTCATAAATCCTACAGCAATCTACCATATTAGAAAACCTCCGAATCCTCTGATATCCAATCGCCTGCTTTATCTCATGACGCAAGCCATTCTCAAACTTCACACACTTAGAGAATTCAGCAGTAGTTTCAGCATAATGAGGATAAAACTGCACAAGTTCCACAAACTTAGCAGTATAATCAACTACAGACATATTACCTTGATTTAGCTCCAAGAACTCAATTTCCTTCTTCCCTCTCACATCTTCAGGAAAATACCTCCTCAAGAACTCCCGGCTAAAAACTTCCCAAGTAATTTCTTCCTCTTCTGCCGCTTCCAACACACGTCGAGTACTAACCTACCAGTCATCAGCTTCTTCCAATAACATGTGAGTACCTAGTCTCACCTTCTGATCCTCATCACAATCCATCACTCAGAAAATCCTTTCAATCTCTTTCAACCAAATCTGTGCACCATCCGGATCATATCTTCCTTTGAAGACAGGCGGTTTGTTCTTCCTGAACTCATCATTACCCGCAGCATTAGGTGCACCCTGCACAGCACGAGCCAAAGCTTGCATAGCCGCAGCAAAAGCAGCATCATTCCTACCAGCCATATTCTGTTCATTTCCAATAACAGAAACTATGGTTAAACAAATAGCTCATCCAACCACAACGACCAACAAGGACTGACACAACTGACACGGACTGACACAAACTGGCTCTGATACCACTTAATGTAACACCCCCAATCTATGCCCCCAATTAATAAAAAGCAGTAAAAGAAAATTCAAAATTTCATCGGAGTATATTTAAATTATCATGGCATAGACCGGGAGGGTCACATTAATCTGAAAATAATTCATACAACACCTGCTCATAAAGATATGCAACAGTGGGGTAGCAATCAACAGAGGAACTTAGTTCCTTATACCCACATTTCAGAATTTAGAATAAAAGCGAAAAATCTAAAACTGAATATCATACATATATATATCATGAAAAGTTTGTCATACATCAGGTTATACATACACAAGCCAAAAGTTATACATATACATAATATACAATTATCACAAACGGCCTCCCTAACTACCCGGTGTCACATATCAGAGCCGACCGATAAAAGAATGAAGACGCAAAGCTTCACAAAAATACCTCCAGCAACTCTAATCTACAATGCCTCATAGAGCATTATAAAACAGCAGAAGGGTGAGAAAAACAACCATAATATAATTGCATACAATTATATATATATAACACAAAAATACACATGTATACGGTTCTCACCACAACTCACACTATAATTCAAAACACAAGGCATTACAAGCCACAACACATAAATTTCCATCACCAACACATATCCACATATCCATTTACCCACAAATCCACACATAAACAACCATAGATGATTTATGCAAATGCAAGAGACCGACACAACGACTCTATGCATATGCACATGCGGTACCGACTTCCATTGTTTCTCATCACTAGTTCACTCAGGAACTCTGCTGGAACCATCGCTCGTTACATCACTGTAACTCCCCGTCGGGCCTACGATGTTCCCCACCGCTCACACCCCACACGGGCACACGATGTTTATGGATCGCTCACACCCCACACGGGCACATGACCCGATCGCTCACACCCCACATGGGCACACGATCGTCTATAATCATCGCTCACACCCCACATGGGCACACGAAGTTATAGCGAATTCCCTCTGGAATCCAAACCGTCACTCAGGACGTTCAACAATGCATATCATGATGCCTGGCATACAAAGACCCATGACGTTCAATATGCACACACACACATATTCATTTACATCGATAAAATCACACTTTACACTTATGCCCAAAACAATGCATTTAATTTCCATACGGCCACAAATCATCACAACACCATCTAAACACATACATTTACAGCATACAACAGCACCTTGCACAATACACATCACTTACGTACAAGTATAACGACAAAAGTCGACAACCAACACTATTCCCGACTTTCCGACATAATTTAATCGGCTAACAATTCCAAAATCATCATAACAAGAAAGTACAGTTCAATAGCTACACAACGATACCAAGAATGTAAAAATCGGATAAACGGATCAAAAGTTACGAACGAAAACGGAAAACGATATTTTGAAAAGTCACATTTTGCAAAAGTCCTGTCCATACGCGTATCACCATGAGCCATACGCGTATGAGCAGAGATCTCATATTTCTCAAAGTTCACGTGCAAATGACCGTACGCGTAATGCCCAAGCCCGTACGCGTATTGACCTAAAAAGCTACGCGTATCATACGCAAATGGGCAAATGGCCGAGAAAACAAGCAACCCATACCCGTATTGGCCCTATGGCTCGCCCACCATACGCGTATTGCCTAGGTTCATACGCGTATGAACATGCCCCATACGCGTATGACCTGGAAATCTCAGAAAAATTCTTCTGCATAATTGTTCATACGGGTTCCAATCCAAAACCCTCCAAATCATCACTCAATACCCAGAAAAACACCAATACACTTACTAACAACATGCATCTATCATATACCAACAATAAGGAACACTAACAACATAATTTTCAACACATTTAATCAATTTTACCAAAAATGGGTTTACTAAAATATTTCCATTTCAATCCAACAAACATCACAAATATACATACATAATCATATACAAGTATACAATAATTGAATTTCGCACCCTTACCCGATTAAATCGATACTAGAAGTTGATTTCTCTTGATTTTTCCAAGTTTTCCACTATTTCTCTTCTTCTTCTCTTTTCTCTCCTTTTTCTTTCTTTTCCTTTCCTTTCTTTCTCTTTTTCTCTCTACTATTTTCTATTTTTTCTTACTTAATCAAAAATATCCTAAAATGACCAAAATACCCCCACACTCAAATATCTCACAAACGATCCCAAAACCCGATAAAATATCACAACATTGAAAAATAACATATTTTCAGATAAAAGTCGAAAATAAAATAAAATAATAATAAAATAATCAAACGACTCGATTAAATAAAACGCACACGAAAACTGGGTCGTTACAATGTCTGTTTGGATGGCCAGAGAATTAGAATGATTTGAGCAGTTCAGAGACTTGTGTCTGGCGTGTGGGATAACACAGGAGAGTGTGAGGTTGGAAATATTAAAGTGAACAGTGATTTTTGGTGAATATGAGAAAGAGTTAGACGTTGGACGTGAGATTTATAGTTTTGATGGTTATGAGTAATCAGAGTGCGCAGTGGAAGCGTGATGTGGCATATTTTGTATTTGCGTGTGGGACTTGTAAGAGTTCATAGGTTGAACCTTGGGAACATGTAGGAGTGATAAGACTATTGGATGTTTCAGAATGGAAGTGGTAGGTGAAATGTTTAAATATTATTCATGGGCTACTATGTAGTTGGGTGTTTTAGTCGTATGTTCGATTGGTGAAGCGTAGCATTGTTGTAATATTGTTGGTATCATGGTAATGTAGAGGTTGTTGAAACGATGTTGGGTCGTGAAACTTTATGTTCTTGTTGTGTTTCGGGTCAAGAGTGAACCTGTGTGTGTGTTCGTAACTTGGGTATTCCTTGAGTCGTGAGTTGTTCGTCATGTGCATTGTATGGGCTTTACATTTTGTCGTTGTAGTTGTCGTCGTGTCGTCTTGTTGTAGTAGTTGTTGTTAGCGGGGTGGTTTGTCAGTTTGTGTTATTCGTGGGGTGCCTCTTGTTGGCATGTTAGTTTGTTGGTCGGATACGAGAGTCGTATCCGGAGTTGTTCGTCTCAGTTATATTTTCGAGGATGAAAATTTCTAAGTGGGGGAGAGTTGTAATGCCCCAGTCAGTTTTGTCAGTTTTGCCTTTTTAATTAATTGAGTCGTTTTGAGTATTTTATTATTATATTATTTTATTTCTGACTTTTATGTGAAAATATGTTATTTTTCATCGAGATTATATTTTATCGCGTTTTGGGAGCGTTTGCGAGATATTTGAGTGTAGGGGAATTTTGGGTCATTTTGCTTTATTTTGTTAAGTTAAGAATAGAAATAGAAAGAGAGAAAAATAGAGAGAAAGAAAAAGAGAAGAAGGAAAAGGGAAAGAAAAGAGAAGAAGAGAAGAAAAAGAGAGAAATTTGGAAATCAAGAAATCAATCTCCCGACTTTTCTACACGCTATTTAATCGGGTAAGGGTGTGAAACTCGATTATACTATGTTTGTGTATGATTATGTATGTGTGTGTTTGGATGATTCTCTTGCTTTCCATTGTTTTTCACTTCTAGGTTGAAAATGATAGAATGATAGAAATCGAGGTTTTAGCGGTTGAAATGTGATGTAAATGTAGTAGAATGCTATTTACCATGATTAGATTAGGTTCTGATGGATATATGTTGATTTGGAAATGTTTTGGTTGGAAAAAATATCATTTTGGGTTTTCAAACAGCGCTGAAAAATTATGGGTTTTCCTGGGTTCGCTTAGCGAACCTGGAGCGAAGGTGGTAGCGAATGGATTTTCGCGGGTTTGCCTAGCGAACCAATTAGCGAAGGTTCGCTAACGTTGTTCGCCTAGCGAAGGTGGTAGCGAATGCTCGCTAGAGGGTTCGCCTAGCGAAGTTTGCATGTTTTGGGTTCTGGTGGTTGCTGCCTTGGATCGCCAAGGGGTTCGCCAAGCGAACTTTGTGTCTGCTTTTAGCTGGTAGTGGGTTCACTGAACATTCGCCTAGCGAAGGTGGTAGCGAATGCTCGCTAGATGGTTCGCCTAGCGAACATGGCTGTTTGTGCAATTTTGTTTTCTTCATAACTTTTGATCTGTGGTTCGGTTTGAGGTGTGGTTTGATGCGTTAGAAAGCTTATAAAATTTTCTTGCTTATGATGATGGTTTTGATATTGTTGGCCGATTAAATTAGGTTGGGAATTAGAAAATATGTTGTTTTGTCTACTTTTGCCGTTTTAATTGTGTGAACTTGATGTGTATATGCAATATGCTGTTGGTGTGGATATTGTATGACCTGTGTACTGTTGTGTGATGAAATTGCATGAAATACATATGGTGATGATGATTGGTGGCCTTAGGGCAAGAAAATGCAATGTGTGGTAATTGATGATATATGCATGATTATGGATATGTATATGTGTGCATTTTAAATGTCAGGAGTCATTGTACGCCAAGCATCATGATATGCATTCTTGTGACGTCGTGAGTGACGAATTGATTCCAGAGGGAATCCGCTATAACATCGTGCGCCTTAAAAATAAGAGGACTTAAAGTGATCTGATCGGATCGTGCGCCTTAAAAATAAGAGGACCGAAAGCGATGATTATAGACGATCGTGTGCCCATGTGGGGTGTGAGCGATCGGGTCGTGTACCCGTGTGGGGTGTGAACGATCCATAAACGTCGTGTGCCCGTGTGGGGTGTGAGCGACGGGCAACATCGTATGCCCGACGGGGAGTTACGCTAAGTAACGAGCGATGGTTCCAGCAGAGTTCCTGAGTGATCTAGTGATGAGAAATGTTGGAAGTCGGTACCGCATATGCATTGCATAAAGTCGTTGTGTCGGTCTCTGTGCATTTGCATAAATCATGGATTAATTGTGTATGGAATTGTGAATGTGATTGATGAGATGGAATATGTGAAATTGTATTGATGATGAGTGTATTGTGTATGACTGATGTGCATTGGTATTGGATACCTGAGAATTGTACTGTGTTGTGTTGCATTTGATTGTGGTACATTTGTGGTGAGAATATTTTACGTGTGCATTTCAGTGTTAATATATAATTATATGCAACTGTATTATGATTGTGTTTCTCACCCTTCTGCTGTGGTTTATTGCTCTATGAGGCAATTGCAGATTAGTGTCTTGGAGGCTTTTGTGGAGATTAGTCCTCCGTCCTATGTCGTCTGTCTGCTCTGATACGTAGCACGGGAGTCGGGGAACGATTATGTTATACATGTATATAATTGTTGAATATATTTTGTATTACTTTTGTATGTGTACTTTGACGTTATAAAACAATTTATTTTGTAAAACAAGTCGGTTATGGATCTTCCGCTTTATTCCATAATTGACCTTTCCTTTTATATGGGAAAAGTTTCCCCTTGAGGGTCTTCACTTGTCTGTGTTATGTATCAAAAATTATAAGCAGGGATTGTATTTTCTTTCTTTAAGTGTGACATCCCTGTTTCCTGTCGGAAAAATAAATTTTTAATTACTCTGATTTATATTTGTATTATTTATTCGCGAAGGGAATATGGGGTGTTACACAGAACGTTCGAGGGATAACTTCTTGTCAAAAGCTCGCTTGAGGCGTCTCTGATACAATTGACCATGACAAACGGCTGTAAGGCGCTTCTCTTTGATGAGATTCAGCTGGTCGTATCTGGATTGAACCCATTCAGCTTCATCAAGACCTGCTTCCATAATGACTCTGAGCGAAGGAATTTCGACTTCGATGGGCAGAACAGCCTCCATACCATACATAAGTGAGTACGGAGCTGCCCCAGTGGAAGTGCGAAATGAAGTTATGTAGCCATGCAGTGCAAAGGGAAGCATTACATGCCAATCTTTGTAAGTTTTGACCATTTTCTGGACAATCCTCTTGATGTTTTTGTTTGCTGCTTCAACGGCGTCATTCATCTTGGGCCGATATGGTGAAGAGTTGTGGTGCTCGATCTTAAATTCTTAACACAACTCCTTCATCATATTGTTGTTCAGGTTGCTTGCATTGTCCGTGATAATGTTGCTAGGAATTCCATAGCGACAGATTATCTCTTTCTTGATAAATCTAGCAACCACTTGTCATGTAAGGTTTGTATAAGAAGCAGCTTCAACCCACTTGGTGAAGTAATCGATAGCAACTAGAATAAATCGATGACCCTTGGAAGCCTTCGGCTCGACCATTCCAATCATATCTATACCCCACATGGAAAATGGCCAAGGTGCAGTCAAGACATTCAATGGAGTTGGAGGCACATGGATCTTGTCTCCGTAGATTTGTCACTTGTGACATCTTTTGGCAAAGTTGTAACAATCTACCTCCATTGTTGTCCAGTAATACCCAGCCCGAAGGATCTTCTTGGCCATAGCGGGACCTTTAGCATGTACACCCTTGCAGCCCTCATGTATGGACCTTACGATCGTGTTTGCTTCGTGTCTATCCACGCATCTGAGCAGCACGGAATCATAATTCCTCTTGTACAGTATACCACCACTTAAGAAGAATTTGGCGCAAAGCCGCCTAAGAGCCTTCTTGTCAGTGATAGTGATACCCTCGGGATATTCCTGTTTTTCCAGATATCTTTTGATGTCGTAGAACCAAGGCTTGTCATCAGACTCATCCTCGATTGCCAAACAGTGTGCTGGTTCATTCAAGTGATCAATGCGGATATGAGGAGTTTCATTCTTCCACTTGACCTTGAACATGGAGGCTAAAGTTGCAAGAGCATCAACTAGTTGATTTTCCTCTCTGGGAATATGATGAAAAGTGATCTCATCAAATTAAGGAATCAACTTTGCTATGTGTTGTTGGTAGGGAACCAGCTTGGAATCCCGAGTCACAAAATTCCCTCTGACTTGACCGATGACCAAGGCAGAATCTCCATAGACCTCAAGAATCTTTATTCTCATGTCAATTGTCGCTTCAATACCGTAGATACATGCTTCGTACTCAGCCATATTGTTGGTGCATGCAAAGCATAATCTGGCAGTGAAGGGAAGGTGAAAACCTGTTGGAGAGATGAGGATAGCACCGATTCCACGACCTTTAGAATTGGAGGCACCGTCAAACACGAGTGTCCATCGTCCCCCTGGTTCGGGTCCTATATCAAGGTCTGGAGTCTCATAATCTCTGATAAACAGAACATCCTCATCGGGAAAGTTAAACTTCATTTGTTGATAACCCTCTACAGGTTGATGGGCCAGGTAGTCAGACAAGACGCTCCCTTTTATTGCTTTCTGGGTAACATGTTGGATATCATACTCAGTTAACAGCATCTACCACCGAGCAATCCTTCCAGAGACAGCAGGCTTCTCAAATGTGTACTTTATCGGATCCATTTTGGATATCAACAAAGTAGTATGGCAAATCATGTATTGTCGTAGGCGTCGAGCAACCCAGACCAGAGCACAACAAGTTTTCTCCAAGAGTGAGTATCTGGTCTCACAATCAGTGAACTTCTTGCTCAGATAGTAAATTGCATGTTCTTTTCTACCAGTGTCATCATGTTGACCCAATACACATCCCATTGATTCATCAAGAACGGTGAGATACATGATTAAAGGCCTACCAGGAACCGGCGGTACTAAGATCGGTGGTTCTTGCAAGTATTGTTTGATTTTGTCAAATGCTTCCTGACAATCATTATTCCATTCAACCGATTGATTTTTTCTTAGTAATTTGAACATTGGTTCACAGGTAGCCGTCAAATGAGAAATGAATCTTGAGATGTAATTGAGTCTGCCCAGAAATCCACGGACTTCTTTTTCTGTTTTGGGAGGCGGCATGTTCTGAATTGCCCGAACCTTATCAGGATCAACTTCAATGCCCTTCTGACTCACAATAAAGCCCAACAGTTTACCAGATCTAACTCCGAAGGTGCACTTCGCAGGATTCAACTGCAATCTAAACTTCCGAAGTCTGTCAAATAGTTTCTTTGGATGAACCAAGTGATCATCCTCAGTTTTGGATTTGGCAATCATATCGTCCACGTAAACCTCAATCTCTTTATGAATCATATCGTGAAAAAGGGTTTTCATGGCACGCTGGTATGTTGCCCTTGCATTCTTTAGACTGAATGGCATGACTTTGTAGCAATATGTACCCCATGGCGTGATAAAAGTAGTCTTCTCCATATCAGTTGGGGACATCTTGATCTGATTATATCCTGAAAAACCGTCCATGAAGGAAAAGACTGAGAACTGCGCAGTGTTGTCTACCAAGACATCAATATGAGGCAAAGGAAAATCATCCTTTGGGCTTGCTTTGTTGAGATCTCGATAATCCACACACATTCTGACTTTGTCGTCCTTCTTTGGAACTGGGACGATGTTGGAAATCCATTCAGGATACTCGGAAGTGGCGAGGAACCCAGCGTCAAGCTACTTCTTTACCTCTTCTCTGATTTTGAGTGCCATGTCGGGTCTAGTCTTCCTGAGCTTCTGCTTGATAGGAGGACATCCGGGCTTGAGTGGCAAGTGATGTTCAACGATGTTGGTATCCAACCCAGGCATATCTTGATAGGACCAGGCAAAGATATCATCATACTCTTTCAACAACTTGACCAACTCGGAGTGTACATGCTCTGGGAGGGATGCGCCAACCTTGACTTCTCTTCTGACCTCATCAGTACCAAGATTAACAACTTCCACTGGCTCTTTGTGTGGCTGAATCTCTCTACGCTCGTGCTCAATGAGCCTTGCCAGTTCAGTCGGTAATTCACAATCTTCCTCACCATCTTCTTCGGCTTGGTTAATTGGAATTCCAGAATTACAATGGATGTTTGCCATGTTGTTATCAATGCTTTTATTAGTTCTGCATGTTTATGAATATGTTTAGAATGAGCTATTTAAAAAGTGAAAAAGAAAAGAAACTTTTGCCATTTGTTTTGTGAAAAAGTAAAATAAAGAAAGAGAATAGAGCATGATTTTGAATGTAAAAAACTTTTATTTATTGATCACATAATATTGCAAAAGCGCGAGGCCCTTTACAAGCTATCCACTCGTCTCGGGCGAGGACGAGGGAATGAGAAAGCAAAATGAATTACATGTTGTATGGGAAAACCACAGGAATCATGGTTGATGTCCAATTATTGAGCTTGAAACCGGTGGACATTTGCGCACAAAGCTTGAAATCTGATTACTGGGACTAGCATCATCAGCAGCTGCCACGATGTCACCTTGCTGGAAACCCGCGCTATGTAACTTGATCAAGTTGCCCTGCTTCTGACCAGAGGAACCAGATTGACGACCAGGGAGATAACCCAATCCACAACTATTATGCTTCTCAACCACATCAATCACGTGCCCCCAACCTGACAAAGCGCCTTTCGGGATAGTCTCCTTAGCACTCTTAGCTGACGCTAAAGTCAAATGTGGTGATCTACTTTGACTAGTTGAAGCAGAGCTGACATCTTCGAACTCGAGACACTGCAACAGCACCTCAGCTATGCCTTCTTCGGTCTCGACGTATCGAAAAGATGATAACTCGCTTACAATCAAATCCTCTTCACCACAGACAATGAATAGCTGATCCTCAAACATGAACTTTAACTTCTGGTGTAAAGTGGATGTAACTGCCCCTGCCGCGTGGATCCATGGATGACCCAATAGGAAACTGTATGCCAGATTGATATCCATCACTTGGAAAGTAATGGTAAACAAATGTGGTCCAACCTTGATGGGTAAGTCCACTTCTCCGATGACTTGCCTTCAAGAACCATCAATGGCTCTGACAACTAAGGCACTTGGCCTCATCTAGTTTCCTTCCACCAGTAATTGACTCAATGTGCCCTTAGGCATCACATTGAGAGAAGAACCGGTATCCACTAGAACACGAGATAACAGGATGTCTACGCAGGTTACAGATATGTGCAGCGCTTTGTTGTGGGCATTTCCTTCAGGAGGCAATTCTGATTCATTAAAGCCCAAATACCGACTTGCAGTTATGTTGGCCACTACATCATCGAATTCGACGACGGATATATCTTGCATGACATGGGCACTGTTCAACACTTTTGACAAAGCTGATCTGTGCGCAGGCAAACTCATGAGTAAGGAAAAAATTGAGATCCTCGAGGGAATGTGACCCAGCTGATCCACAATTTTAAAGTCACTTTTCTTGATTAACTTAAGGAATTCTTGATCATCAAGGGTCTCCTTTCTTTTTGAAACATCCTCAGACGGGATAGTCGGTACTGGAACTGCGGCGGAAGATGCCCCTTGTTGAACAACAGGGGTTGTAGATGCAGGCGTTTCCTTGGGAGAAACAACAGTTGGAACTTGAGCAGGCTTTGTAGTGACCTTCGGAGCAAATACTCGTCCACTGCGATTCATGCCTCCACCAGCTGTAACATTCACGATCTCAGATTCGGCGAACCTTATCTCTTAACCTCCAGAAAACACGGTAGACCCGTACTTCCAAGGTACCTCCTTAGAATTCTGATACGGAAACGGCTTCGGCAGAAAAACCATGATGGGTTGCACCTTCTTCTACTTAGGGGATTCAACTGGAACCTTCCTATAGACGATGGTGAATGGCTCGATAGTGGCAACTTCCTCAACAGTTTTAGATCTGGAAAATTATACTTCGCCACGGTTCATCAGAATCTGGACACAACCCTTCAGCCTTCGACACTGGTTGGGATTATCGTCACAAATCTGACACTTAGCATACAAACCTTTCAACAACCCATGTTCCTTCAATTTCTTGAAAACCACAGTCATCGGGGTCTTTACCTCATCGACATCCATGATCAATTCAGCCTTTGGATTGTCCTCAATCATGTTAACTGCAGGTCCACTGTGGTTCAGCAACGGGTTACTCTGAATGTTAGGTCCTTCCTCAGCGAAAGTCAGAACCTTTTTATCAATGAGTTCCTGAACTTTGGTTTTGAAAACAAAGCAATCCTCTGTTGCATGTCCTATATATCTAGCATGATAAGTACAAGATGCATTTGGATTATGCTTCGGGCCAAATGGAGGAATCGCAGGTGCAATCTGTTTGGGGACAATTGCCCCTTGGTGAACCAGATAAGGAAATAATTCAGTGTATGACACCGGAATTCTATCAAAATTCGGACGCTTACAGTTTCCTTAACTGTTGTTGTTCTTACGGTTCTGATTCTGCTGATTTTTGTTATGTTGATTCTGTTGCAGATTCTGAGCATTCTGAACTGGTTGTTGCAGATGATACTGATATGGAGGTTGTTGATACTATGCAGCAACAATGTATGGATATGGATAATACGGCATGGGAGCCATGGGAGCTTGATACTGAGGAGAAACTTGAGTTATCACAGTGTTGGCTTCACCTTCCTTTTTCTTGGAATGACTGTTCTGAGATTTCCGAGTGGCCGGCTGCTGGGAAGCAGCTCCAGGAATTTTTCCAGTCTTCAACCTGTTTTCAATCCGTTCACCGATCGTCACAACATCAGCGAAGTTCGATGAAGAACTACCCACCATTTTCTCATAGTAAGATCCTTGCAATGTACCCATAAAGATGTCAACCAACTCATTGTCAGAGAGAGCCGGTCGCATATGAGATGCCATCTCACGCCATCTTTGTGCATACTCCTTGAATGTTTCAGCTGAGCGCTGAGACTGATTCTGCAATTACAATCTAGTTGGCGCCAGATCAAGGTTATATTTGTTGTTTCACGAATGCTTCAGACAAATCCCTCCAAGTACAGATTTTGCGGCGCTCCAAGCCCATGTACCAATCCAATGAAGCACCAGACAAACTATCTTGAAAACAATGAACAAGCAATTCATCGTTATCAATATGGGATGCCATCTTCCTGCAGTACATAGTGATGTGACTACGCGGGAAGCTTAAGCCTTTATACTTTGGCAAATCAGGTATCTTGAATTTCTGCGGTAGTACAACATTTGGAACCAAACACAAGTCTTTGGCTTCCATACCAAAAGCAGAGAACCCTTCAATAGATCTGATACGGTCTTCCAACAACTTGTAGTCAACTGATCTATTCTGATTAGTAGGCCTGACAAGAATCTGAGGATTTGGCAGCTGAGAAGCGGCAGGAGCATTCACTTGCGGAGTAGCAAACTGAGAAGGATACACCAAACCCAGATTAACCATCTGACCAGCATTCTGACCCATCGGAACACCATACAGATAATTTGGAGGAGGTGCCCCAGCGGCTGAGGAAGATGCCCCAGGGTAGAACATCCCAGGATGAATATTCGGAACAGCAGTTTGAGCAACTTGAGATAAAACCGGAACATGAATATGAGGTCCTATATACACATGCTCTTCTTCATTAGGAGTTTCAGTATCAACCAATCTGGCGGTTTGATGAGTTTGAGCTTGAGGATTCTCAAGATCATCATTCACCACTGGAGGCGGGACTGGAGTAGGCATAACCCATGGATAGGCGGCAGCATTCCCATTAGGCATGGGTGCAACAAAAGGCTGATATGGCATGAAGGCACTACCATTATTTGCAATCTGAGGAATGCCAGGAAAACCAGCGGGCATCCGGTTTAAACCGGGTTGAATAGCAAGCTGATTCACAGGCTCAACTGGCACTTCAACTCTAACAGGAGAAGGAACAACAAAACTAGGAGTAGCTGTAACAACAGGAGGAACAGTCACATGAGTGACAACAGTTGCATCGGTAGTAGTTGCAACAACAGTGGCAGCAGCGGCGTCCCTCTGGGCACGAAGGAGCTCCATAATGACATCCATGTTCGTCTGGAACTGATCCATCCGACCTTGGAATTGTGCCAGAGTTTCCTTGTACGCAGCGTTCTCAGCTTCGAAGTCAGCCATGATTCTAGATTTGCTTGAGTGAGTAAAATACTGATGTCGAGTCGTTGTCTTGCTACAAGGAAGGAGGACAAGGATGAGCAACAGTTTCGGATGAAGGGACGTGCATATGTGTGCAAATGAATGTATGATATGCATGCAAAAATAAATTTTTAAATTCCAGGAATTCTTAAACTTATCTTTGTTAACGATAATCATAAAGCATACAAGTAAAGGCGTGAAAGATAGGATTGATAAGAAACTGCATGCATTCAGCAATAAAGGAAAACAGTACAAGTCGAATTCAAATTAAATATCTGCCTTATGGGCTACAACAAAATCCGTACGAATCCTATCAAATACCACCCTACACACAGACAAGAAATGGAAAACAGCCCAAGGAAGCTGGTGTAGTAACGCATCAGCATATGCATCCCTCAACAGCCCAGGTAGGTCCTCCAATGCGTGCTCAGCGAATCTGGCTAAACGGCCATGCCTCTCACTCCAATACTTCGTATCCTTCATGAGGTTACACAACAAAGAATGATTAGGTCCCTGAAGCATGTCCTGAAGAAATGCCTCTTTCTGATCCAGGAGGTTCTGTAGATGACGACTTTGATGCTCCCAATGAATTCCCTCTGTGTTGAGCTGACTAATCTGCTCTTGACTCTAATGTGCTTGATCTTGCAGCTTCTGAATCTCACCGAAGACTTCGTCTAGCTGGGTTTGACATTGAGAAAGGTCCTTTGCTAACTGATTAGCACGGTCTTGCTCACTTTGTCACTTCGTCTTGAACTCGGATAACTTCCCTCGAAGCTCTTCAAGTTGCTTGTTGTAGCTCAGCTCCTCTTTGTAGGCTTGATAATGAGCATCGGCGAGTTGTCTCTTCTTTGAAGCAAGTCCCTCATAGGTGCTCTTCAAAGCATCACCCACCTTCCTACGCTTGTTCTGTTCAACCTCCACCTCTTTGAACATGCGCTCGCGGTTCTGATTGAGCTCAATCTGTAGGTTATCCTTCTCAGAAGTGACTCTATCAAGGTTGAGACGAAGATCAACATTCTCCTTCTTCAACTTTTCAACAATCAGCTTGAGTTGATCGACCTCAGATGGAGGAACAATGGCAAGTTCAGGAGGCTTGGCATTCATGGAAGGGTTAGGAGAGAATGGCAACAAGATCTATTTGACGCGCTCTTTGACCCAAAGTGTGTAAGCTTCCTTGGCTACACAATTCTTCTTACCCAAATCGACTCTTCCTTCGAGATGAATCTGAGTCCAAGCGGCACTAAACCTCTTCAGCAAACCCATGTCATCAACCCTTTCATGAAAGATGAACTCTTCCACTACCTCAGGATCAGGTTTGACAACTGTTGCACCCCAAATTTTACCCTCGTTTTTTTTCTGCTAATTGTTGTTATGCTATTTTTCTCTGTATTTTAATTTAATATTTATCTTAGCTTTTATTTGTTTTATGATTAGGTTAATTTCAATTTGGCCCATTTTATTTATATTTAAGTTGTTTTATTTTTATTAATTTAAATTAATCTTAATTTAAGTTAATTTTAATTAATTAGGTTAATTATTTATTTAGTTTTTCTAACCAATTCTTAATCTAAAATTTTTAGTAGTTTGTTTATTACTTTTCAACAACTATATTATTAAGAGCATGTGTTCAATAAGCCTACCGTGCCCAAATTTCATTTTGCAAATTTTGGACTCTTATTGCATTGTCATGGACCAATGAGAGCAAGATTGGTATGTGTTTGACTTTTCAACTCTTCCCTCAACCAATGAGAGCACGGCATGTGACATCAAGGAGACCAAAGTAAACCAAGCTTATTCTCCTCCCTTGTTCTTGCTGGCGAAATTCTGGATGATGAGGAGAAATTCAACGTGCTTTGGATCCGTTCAATTCTTTCAAACTCACTACGATTCAATCCGTTGGCGCGAGTCCTCGATTTGAATGCTCTAAGAAGTTGTCCCCTTTCAAGCTCTCCTCTGCTCAGTTCATCAAAAGTGGTTCTGAAGCATTGCCTATTTAAGCATTCACACTGCCATTTCCTACTTTCCCTGCAATCATCATAGCGCCATCTCTATCAATTTCCTTCTTTCAATACCTATCTACTTACCACCAGAAGTATAACTGAGAAGCAATGCCCATTCTAACATTTTGACCCTGCGAGCTCAGAGCATTGGTGCAGCATGGAGCGTATGTCTCCTCAAGGTTCAACGGTTGAATTCAAGTTTCAAAACCCTACCCGTTGCTTATGCCCACCAAGTGTTTGAGGAGTGAACCCGACCCAATATCTTTGCCTATATAAGAGGCTTAGGTTCAGCACATCGATTCACCAACAATCATTCAAAAACACTCAAAAATATCACCAACAAATCTCCTCACAAACACCTTCAAATTTCCCTGAAGTTCCATAAGAGCCTGGAGCTAGCAAATTGGGGGTCGGCATTTGGAGTTGCTTTGGAAAAGGCGTTCATCTTGCTTGAAGACAGTGCACCTTGCTTCACTTGGTATTGTATTTTCTTTCCCTGTTAATAAGTACGCTCATTTAATGCCATTATGCATGCATCTTGCTGTTGTTCTATACATGTGTGTGTCGGGCTAATACATACCTCAATATGTTGTTTACATGCTCACAGTTTGATTTCATGATGTTCTCCATTGATATGATACACATGTTGCTTTTTTTGTTAAGTCATAATGTCTCTGATTCTGTTCATGGAATGGCTGCAATATCATTGTGGTATTAAACTGTCAAGAACTGATGTTTAACCTAATATAATGAATGTACATGACCTATCTGCTAATTATGTACATACACAACATTAATTTTCAAGCATGGTTATCTTAGATTTCACAAACTCTACCTTAGACTTGCCTTGTCCATCTGCTGTTAAATACATGAATTTGCTGTCTTCAATATATGTTAGCTTTCCAATGTTTAAACTTGATGTATGCCTTGCTTTGAGTAGATTGTCAACTGTTGCTAAGTCCATAAATACCAGGATTTTGTTATTACTGTATACATGACTCATCATTTTAGTTATGTTTGATCCTTACTTATGTCGATAATGAGGTGTGTTTTTATGTTGATATCACAATGTATGCATTACTGTCTATTGATTTTAAAAAGCCATAATTTTATTGCCTTTTGCCATGATAATTTAGGTCTTCCATATTGAGCATGTTTAGCATAATACTTTGTGGTCCTTTGCTTGCCTACTATGTTAGATCAAAATTTTGATTGAACAAATGTGTTTTATCTTGTTTCTATGTCACATGCCACTACTTGTTATAACTTGTTTCCACTCGAGCACGTTTTTTGATCTCTATCTAATATTATCACCTTACACTTTGTATCCAGCATGTGTGTGGACTATTAGTACTCTATACTTACTATTGAGCTTTACTTGTTTTAAGTTGAGAGTATGCTTGCTGTAAACAAACTTATTGGTGATAAATATCTTTTCCAAACATGTTTTGTTCAGTCAATCTATCTTTGGTGCATGATATGTTATCTATGTTGCTGCCCCTGCTGATTTGTGACTCACAATTCATAACCTTGCATGCTCTGCTATCACTGAACCATATGTACATTTTGCTCTGCATTGCCATAACTCTCTGCTGCATTTAATTGTCTAACCATTGCCCTGTTCAATCCTGCTATGTTGTAACTTTGAATCCATGCCATGCTCAAACTGTTGCCATGTTCAAATCTGCCATCATGCCTTTACTTCTATTGCTTGTTGCCATGCTGATATTTCAAATGAATATTGTTGCTGTTTGGCTCTTGTGTTTGGTCTGATGTTAAAACAGTGCTGTTGTTTTCTTTAGTCATGTGTTTAGTCCCTGCTGTTCTTGAAACTCAAACCTTGCCTTTATAATGTCACGATTCTATATATGTTTGATGTATGTGCTTACTTGATTTTGCCTAATTTGTGGTATACTGCTATATGTATTAATGACACCGTTTGCTTGAATTTGGTCTTGAATGCCAAGATGTGTTCTAGTTCTATCTTGAATATGTATACTTGATTCGTGAATGCTTTTGACCACCATATTACTCATGTTGCTCTAAATCTGTAAACATTTGGTATGTTCATAAATTGATGTGTGAGACCCCCTTTGAGCATGTCTATTAATTGAAATCCATGATTCATACATTTGTTGTCAATCACACTGCAGAATCCCCTCTTTATCTTTGAAATTTATATATGGTACCTCAGTTTTGTGACTTGATTTATGCATATGCCTATTGTTGATTTCTGTGGGTTTATACTTTTAACCGGTTTCAAGAATCTTAGTTATGTTAATCAAACTTTGTAGTCCTCTTGTCATGCCTTGTTGTTATCAGTTTTGATTGTTGAATATATATGGATTGATTTTATATGCCCTGTTATGTATGAACATTGCCTTGAATGCCTTTTGGTATCACTCATGCTACCGTCGTCATTCGAATGCCTTGGTTTATTTGTTATTTCCCTAAAATTGTTTGTTGATAACCTTGCGTTTTAAATCTACAGTCCTTGTGTATTGGTTTGCGTTTTTCTCTTTCCATTTAGTTTTGATGCAGCACTGAATGTAATATGGCTGCTTGGATGTTTTAAATGCAATCTGTTTTTATATATGCGTATGTTATGTGTTATGTATTTATCAAGTCAAGTTTGTTAATGGACGTATTCCCGCCCCAGCGGATGGACTTGTGTGTGTTACTTTGCCGTGCCTATAAGGACTGGGGTTCGATCCCTACCCAGTCCTTTTGTTTTTCTGATTTTCTTTGCCTTGTTTCATATATATTGTTGTGTTTCCATTATATATTCAACACGCACGCGCTGGTCTAGTGGTCTTGCTTTTAGGCTGCAAACGTGAGGTCCTGGGTTCAACCCCTAGGAGCCTCATTTCCTTATATTTTTTATAACTTGTTTGTTTATACTTAATTTCAAAAATACTATAACTTGTTCAAATTTAATCCTTTTTGCCCCATTCTTTTTGCCATGTTTTTCTAACTAAACCTACTTTCCACCTTTGAAAGAGAAATGACAAAAATATTATTTTAAGACCTTTATGCATGAATGCTTTATTTCTCAAAATTTATATGTCATTGATTTATCTTTGACTTTTTATTATTTATTTTAAAGCATAATGCAAATCTTATGCTTATTTTCATTATCTTCATTCATCTTATATATGAAGCATAAAGCCATTATTATGCTTGTAACACTTACATTTTATCACTTTACCTTCACTTTTTTATCACTCAAGCATAAAGCCATTATTATGCTTGTAAATGTATTCATATTAATATCTTACACTTTATTACTTCACTTTCGCTTATCTTTATATCTGCTTTTATATCATGCTTTATCTTATATCTGCTTTTATATCATGCTTTATCTTATATCATTGCTTATCATGCTTTATCATGTAACCTTTATTTATCCTCCACATTCCAAAGGAAGGTTAATAATGTTGACTCTTAAAGTCATTGACCCCCATCTTAACCTAAGTAACCTCTTAGGAAGAAAAAATTGTTTCTTGGCTTCATCAAAGCCATAGAAACCATAACTAGCTTTAGGAAGAGTTCCTCAACTCTTAGTGACATTCGTCATAATGAATTTATCACTTCCCCTACTGACTAAACTTCAACATAGGTCCATTACAACTAGATTTAGAGAGTTCCTAAACTCTATAATGAGCTTGTACTCATTTCCCCTCTGAATATTGACCATAGTCAACCATTCAGTAGAAGTAGAACTACGCATACTCTGATTTTATTCCCGAGGATACGTAGGCGTAAAGTGCGATGCTTTATCGAGTATACTTAGATACTAACCCCTAAGGTTTTCAACCTTTAGCATAGAACATTAGCAACATAAGATAACATTAAAACAAGAGGTTCTCGTAGAGTACTATGGATATTAAGGGTGCTAATACCTTCCCTTAATATAACCAACCCCCAAACCTTAGATCTCTCCCCTTTAGGTTTTTCTAACGATCTTGAACCTTTCCTTTGGATAAATCAAAGTCGGTTGTAAAAGAAAATGATGCAAATTAATTAATAATTTGTTATCCGATTTTCACCGCAACAGAAATGGCGACTTCACTGGGGACAGTTAGACCAATTGTTGGTCCATTCCTAAGAGGGTTGAGCCTATCTTGCTTTTATGATTATTTATGTTTGCTTATTTGCTTGTATGTGCTTATGTATGTCATATTTGTTTATCTGTACATTTTGTTCTTGCTTGATCCTTGGGTTGACATGATATCTATGAGTGAGATAAGTCCTAACCCGGACTTGAGAGCACTTATGATAGGATCGTGGTGTAATCAATAGTCGGTTGTTGGCAGTAGTACCAATAATTTATGGCATATGATGACCACACTCAGATGAGGCCCTTTGGGATTGTTGATGTCTGATGTGAGAAGTCACATTGATATTACTTTTTCAATTGGGAGCCGTAGATTCTGAGGACCATAGTTACCTTTACCCCACTTGGCCTTTTAGGATGTAGTGTGGTGACTATGAGGGAGCCAGTCCTGAGTAGTTGTCACGCGATACTACACTCAGACGAGTTTATCTTGAGAATATTATTAACCCACATGAGTAGTCACGTAGGCCGATAATATCCGAAGGATTTACGTAGACTCTGGGAACTTTTTAGAACCCTATTCTACAGTTGATAAACCATAGTACACACCCTGTGGTTGGTGCTTTACCCAGACTCCATGCTGTGATCTCGAACCCTTGATCCTGTTGCATGTGTGTTTTGCATCCTGTTTGCATCTTGTATATCATTTGCATGTTTGCATGTTTCATTGCATGTGTCTGTTTGCCCAGTTCTTCATTTCCAGTTATCTCTATCTTCCAGATATTACTTGAGAGTTGTCAAGCTGATTCCTCGACACCGATACCGGACTATAGCTAACAACAGACGAAGGATGTCAGAGCAAGAGATACACAATGTCTAGGTCTGAATGGAGATCGACGAACTTAAGTCAAGCATGACTAAACTCACTGAGATGCTCCAAGTTTTGATTGCTAGGGGAGAGCCTCCCCAAAGGACAGTCGTCCAGGAAGTTTCAAGTGCTGATCCTCCACCCGTTCAGCTACCACCATCAACTTGGCCCGAGTTTGGTTTACCTCACAACTATTCTCCGCCTCTTGCATCTACTGCTATGGTCGGTCAAACTGCTATGCCTATTTTTCAAGCTCCTGTTTTCGCCGAGACTAGACCTGTGGTCCACGCCACTCCACAACCCGTTAGAGCTTCATTTGGGAACCCCCTCTTTGAGTACAATGCTACCAGCGCTCAGGGTGAAGAGCCTGAATATTTTGTTGAACCTGAAGTCGTCCATGAGCGTTTCCAAACCTTGGACAAAAGACTCAAGGCCATTGAGGGTAATGATTTCTTCAACTTGGATGCTGACAACTTGTGCTTGGTGTCTGACCTTGTTATGCCTGCAAAGTTCAAATTACCAGAATTTGTGAAGTACCAGGGGCATTCTTGTCCAAGGGCTCACTTGGTCATGTATCTTCGAAGAATGACCGCTTATGCTGATATTCAAAAGCTGCTTATCCATTGCTTTCAAGATAGTTTGAGTGGAGCTTCACTCAAATGGTACATGAATCTTGAACAGAATTCCATCCGCTGCTTTCAAGATCTTATTAATGCTTTCATGAAGCAATACAAGTATAACTTGGACATGGCTCCTGATCACCGTCAACTTCAGAATATGTTTCAGAAGGATAAGGAATCTTTCAAAGAATATGCTCAGCGCTGGAGAGAGCTCGCTTCTCAAGTTGAACCTCCTTTAGGCGAAAAAGAATTAACTGGTTTATTTATGGATACATTGACTCCATTTTATTGGGAGAAGATGATTGGAAGTGTTTCATCCAACTTCATTGATCTAGTTACTATTGGCCAAAGACTTGAGGAAGGCCTCAAGAAAGGAAAAGTATCTAGAGCCGCTGAACCCTCAAATGCTGTGAAAAAAACCTTTGGGAACTTCCATAAGAGGAAAGAGGATCAAGCCAACGCTGTGATGTTTGAAGTGAAAAGGCCTCGTCCCCAACCTCGATATAATATTCACCCTACTGTTGCTGCCGTCACCCCTGTGGTTACTGCTCCACGACAAGCTCAAGCTACCCAACGTCCACCTGCAGGATAGAACCAATACCGTAATAGGGGTCAATTTGATCCCATTCCCATGACATACACCGAACTTTATCCTAGCATGGTGAAGAAGGGGTTGATTACTACAAGACCTTTACCTCCTCCTCCAAATCCTCTTCCAGCTGGCTATAGGGCTGATCTCCATTGTGAATACCATCAAGGTGGTGCAGGTCACGATTTGGAAAATTGTTATGCACTGAAGGCTAGAGTACAAGAGTTGGTGAGAAGCAAAATCCTCTCCTTTAAGGATAACCCTAGTGTTCAGAATAACCCTCTGCCCGGGCACGCCAAGTGAAGCTTCAGTCGACTTCAACAGATTATGCTCCTAAAAGCCAGTGTTTCAGACAGGACAGCTCATCTTTGTTTCTGATTAGTCACTAGGCCTTTGTTTCTTGTTGTTTGCATTTTTTCTTTATAGCTGTTTTCCTTCAACTATGTCTGTACTTTCAAATTCAATGAAATGAGCGTTTTGCAACTTTTTGATTCAATCCAATTGCTATTTATTCTAAATACTTTCAAAATATACATTTTCTTTGCCACTCTATTCTGCAAAGATTGGAGAATGATGATTACCTCATATACATAATTGTCGTGATATGCTTTCAACTAAACCTTGCCAGTGATATAGGGCATTGTTTCAATTCCCAATTACTTCGAACCTAGAAGTAGGAACCTTTCTTTCATCACATAAAATACCCTCAAAATTTCAATGCTGGGGCAGGGTATTTCTCAATTTCAACTAAGACTATGATTGCAGTTCATCATAAATTCTGGGGTGGGCACCAATAAAACTTTGAGCCTATACTTTTTGCTTCATAAACCAGAAATCGAATCTCATTACAACCCTTCAAAAGACCTGATTGAGATAAGGTTACTTTGAAAGCATATTACAGCAAGGTTGTGTAACCTGACTCTTAAAAGTCTTTGCATTAAAACCTTTCACCTTAATGTCTTGAACCGCCATGTTCTGACTAATGATTCACTTTACTGTGCATCTTTTTCAAAATAATTTTTGATTTCAAAGTTGCATTCACCATGATTGTACAAGAACTTTTGTTTTCAAACTGGCTTTCCTGTCAAGGAATTTTTCAAAACACTAAAGAAACTTGGTCAGTGATTTAGTCAGGGGCAAGTTCCTATCATATCCTGTCAAGGATCAGTTCAAGACTTATGGTCTAATGACGACGTCTCAGATTTGGTTTATCCAGACAACTTTTCAAGATTCATACTGGGGCAGGCTTTCCCAGTGTACAACAAAACAATCATTTTTCAAAACTCAGACTGGGGCAAGCTTTCTAAGAGCACCATGGAACAGTCGTTTACAGAATCAATCAAAGCTGAAGCAATTATCAGTTCATCTACAACATTCAGCTAATCTGGGGCAGTTTACCTGAAGTACCCCCAAACAACTATTCATCATTTATACAAGTACTATCAATTTGATACAACTTACCAGTGTGACAGTAATCTCCGTGTTGAGGAATCAGTTTTCCAGTCTTGTCTTCCTACCAAGAGTTAAGCTGTGCATATTTATATACCTATCATGAGTGTTTCATCCTCATTTTGCACTTCTCGTGAGGTTGTGTTGTTGTCCACATCTTACAAAGTGTTACATATCATACTTATTCAGTGCCATTCCTGAAAGTTCACGTTTTATGTCCCATGCTTTCTTGGATTACTCTCTTATCTCATTCTCTTCTAATGATATTATGAGTTACATCCTTGTCTAAAGCCATTATTAGACATTGTGACTACCTCCATCCAAAGCCATTATTGGATGACTGACTTCTTTAACTCATCACCTTATCTAAAGCTATTATTAGATATTGTGATTCGTACCTTTTGTTCAAAGCTATTATTGGATAATTGATTCTTTCCATCTGATGCCTTTCCAGATGTATCTCTCTTTCTGATATTTTTCAGATCAAGTCTATGTTTGCTTTTATCTAAAGCCATTATTAGATATGAGGATTTCATTCACTTTCATCCAAAGCTATTATTGGATGATCGGTTCCCCCGCATTCAAAGCCATTATTGAATGTAATCTTTATCCACTCTTACCTAAAGCTATTATTAGGTATGGTGATATATTCACTTTCATTCAAATCCATTATTGAATGATTGTTTTCTCTGCATTCAAAGCCATTATTGAGTGTAGTCTTGCTCACATTCATCCAAAGCCATTATTGGGGGACTGATTTCTTTACCTCTCCACCTTATCTAAAGCCATTATTAGATATCGTGGTTTGCATTTCTCATCCAAAGCCGTTATTGGATGATTGGTTCCTTTTCATCTGATGCCTTTCCAGATGTGTCTCTTTCTGATGTTTTTCAGATCGAGTCTTTGTTCACCTTATCTAAAGCCGTTATTAGATTTTGTTACCTTTACCCTTCATTCAAAGCTATTATTGGAAGATCGGTTTCTTTGCATTCAGTGAATGTAGTCCTTTGTTCACTTTATCTAAGGCCATTATTAGATATCGTGGTTTGTACCCTTCATTCAAAGCCATTGTTGAACGACTGGTTTCTTTTTCCATATGTTGTTTTTCTAGAGGTGTCTTTGCTTTTATTCAACCTATGATCAGATTTTCTTTCTGGGTTTCATGCCCTGAGAAGTATGGGTTTGTCTTCCCAGTAGTCTATCTCCTCGGTTCTTTCCCCAGTCTCCCCAGTGAGTTGTTTCTCATGGATACTGACCTGTTTCCTTCCCCAGTGAAGCTCTCTGATCTTTTTTGCTTCCTGTTTACCCCTTGGTGTCTCGTTGTGTCTGCATTTTTGCATCTTCTTGACATCATGTTTGCTGCATTGCATTTGTGTGCATCTAGGGTAAAATTTTCGGTTATCTGTATTTAAATATCTCACACTGTTGATTACATAAGGATTTTCATCTCTCATGTCATCAGGCAAAGATATTTAAATAGGGGCAACTGTTGCACCCCAAATTTTACCCTCGTTTTTTTCTGCTAATTGTTGTTATGCTATTTTTCTCTGTATTTTAATTTAATATTTATCTTAGCTTTTATTTGTTTTATGATTAGGTTAATTTCATTTTGGCCCATTTTATTTATATTTAAGTTGTTTTATTTTTATTAATTTAAATTAATCTTAATTTAAGTTAATTTTAATTAATTAGGTTAATTATTTATTTAGTTTTTCTAACCAATTCTTAATCTAGAATTTTTAGTAGTTTGTTTATTACTTTTCAACAACTATATTATTAAGAGCATGTGTTCAATAAGCCTACCGTGCCCAAATTTCATTTTGCAAATTTTGGACTCTTATTGCATTGTCATGGACCAATGAGAGCAAGATTGGTATGTGTTTGACTTTTCAACTCTTCCCTCAACCAATGAGAGCACGGCATGTGACATCAAGGAGACCAAAGTAAACCAAGCTTATTCTCCTCCCTTGTTCTTGCTGGCGAAATTCTGGATGATGAGGAGAAATTCAACGTGCTTTGGATCCGTTTAATTCTTTCAAACTCACTACGATTCAATCCGTTGGCGCGAGTCCTCGATTTGAATGCTCTAAGAAGTTGTCCCCTTTCAAGCTCTCCTCTGCTCAGTTCATCAAAAGTGGTTCTGAAGCATTGCCTGTTTAAGCATTCACACTGCCATGTCCTGCTTTCCCTGCAATCATCATAGGGCCATCTCTATCAATTTCCTTCTTTCAATACCTATCTACTTACCACCAGAAGTATAACTGAGAAGCAATGCCCATTCTAACATTTTGACCCTGCGAGCTCAGAGCATTGGTGCAGCATGGAGCGTATGTCTCCTCAAGGTTCAATGGTTGAATTCAAGTTTCAAAACCCTACCCGTTGCTTATGCCCACCAAGTGTTTGAGGAGTGAACCCGACCCAATATCTTTGCCTATATAAGAGGCTTAGGTTCAGCACATCGATTCACCAACAATCATTCAAAAACACTCAAAAATATCACCAACAATTCTCCTCACAAACACCTTCAAATTTCCCTGAAGTTCCATAAGAGCCTGGAGCTAGAAAATTGGGGGTCGGCATTTGGAGTTGCTTTGGAAAAGGCGTTCATCTTGCTTGAAGACAGTGCACCTTGCTTCACTTGGTATTGTATTTTCTTTCCCTGTTAATAAGTATGCTCATTTAATGCCATTATGCATGCATCTTGCTGTTGTTCTATACATGTGTGTGTCGGGCTAATACATACCTCAATATGCTGTTTACATGCTCACAGTTTGATTTCATGATGTTCTCCATTGATATGATACACATGTTGCTTTTTTTGTTAAGTCATAATGTCTCTGATTCTGTTCATGGAATGGCTGCAATATCATTGTGGTATTAAACTGTCAAGAACTGATGTTTAACCTAATATAATGAATGTACATGACCTATCTGCTAATTATGTACATACACGACATTAATTTTCAAGCATGGTTATCTTAGATTTCACAAACTCTACCTTAGACTTGCCTTGTCCATCTGCTGTTAAATACATGAATTTGCTGTCTTCAATATATGTTAGTTTTCCAATGTTTAAACTTGATGTATGCCTTGCTTTGAGTGGATTGTCAACTTTTGCTAAGTCCATAAATACCAGGATTTTGTTATTACCGTATACATGACTCATCATTTTAGTTATGTTTGATCCTTACTTATGTCGATAATGAGGTGTATTTTTATGTTGATATCACAATGTATGCATTACTGTCTATTGATTTTAAAAAGCCATAATTCTATTGCCTTTTGCCATGATAATTTAGGTCTTCCATATTGAGCATGTTTAGCATAATACTTTGTGGTCCTTTGCTTGCCTACTATGTTAGATCAAAAGTTTGATTGAACAAATGTGTTTTATCTTGTTTCTATGTCACATGCCACTACTTGTTATAACTTGTTTCCACTCGAGCACGTTTTTTGATCTCTATCTAATATTATCACCTTACACTTTGTATGCAGCATGTGTGTGGACTATTAGTACTCTATACTTACTGTTGAGCTTTACTTGTTTTAAGTTGAGAGTATGCTTGCTGTAAACAAACTTATTGGTGATAAATATCTTTTCCAAACATGTTTTGTTCAGTCAATCTATATTTGGTGCATGATATGCTATCTATGTTGCTGCCCCTGCTGATTTGTGACTCACAATTCATAAACTTGCATGCTCTGCTATCACTGAACCATATGTACATTTTGCTCTGCATTGCCATAACTCTCTGCTGCATTTAATTGTCTAAACATTGCCCTGTTCAATCCTGCTATGCTGTAACTTTGAATCCATGCCATGCTCAAACTGTTGCCATGTTCAAATCTGCCATCATGCCTTTACTTCTATTGCTTGTTGCCATGCTGATATTTCAAATGAATATTGTTGCTGTTTGGCTCTTGTGTTTGGTCTGATGTTAAAACAGTGCTGTTGTTTTCTTTAGTCATGTGTTTAGTCCCGGCTGTTCTTGAAACTCAAACCTTGCCTTTATAATGTCATGATTCTATATATGTTTGATGTATGTGCTTACTTGATTTTGCCTAATTTGTGGTATACTGCTGTTTGTATTAATGACACCGTTTGCTTGAATTTGGTCTTGAATGCCAAGATGTGTTCTAGTTCTATCTTGAATATGTATACTTGATTCGTGAATGCTTTTGACCACCATATTACTCATGTTGCTCTAAATCTGCAAACGTTTGGTATGTTCATAAATTGATGTGTGAGACCCCCTTTGAGCATGTCTATTAATTGAAATCCATGATTCATACATTTGCTGTCAATCACACTGCAGAATCCCCTCTTTATCTTTGAAATTTATATATGGTACCTCAGTTTTGTGACTTGACTTATGCATATGCCTATTGTTGATTTGTGTGGGTTTATACTTTTAACCGGTTTCAAGAATCTTAGTTATGTTAATCAAACTTTGTAGTCCTCTTGTCATGCCTTGTTGTTATCAGTTTTGATTGTTGAATATATATGGATTGATTTTATATGCCCTGTTATGTATGAACATTGCCTTGAATGCCTTTTGGTATCACTCATGCTACCGTCGTCATTCGAATGCCTTGGTTTATTTGTTATTTCCCTAAAATCGTTTGTTGATAACCTTGCGTTTTAAATCTACAGTCCTTGTGTATTGGTTTGCGTTTTTCTCTTTCCATTTAGTTTTGATGCAGCACTGAATGTAATATGGCTGCTTGGATGTTTTAAATGCAATCTGTTTTTATATATGCGTATGTTATGTGTTATGTATTTATCAAGTCAAGTTTGTTAATGGACGTATTCCCGCCCCAGCGGATGGACTTGTGTGTGTTACTTTGCCGTGCCTATAAGGACTGGGGTTCGATCCCTACCCAGTCCTTTTGTTTTTCTGATTTTCTTTGCCTTGTTTCATATATATTGTTGTGTTTCCATTATATATTCAACACGCACGCGCTGGTCTAGTGGTCTTGCTTTTAGGCTGCAAACGTGAGGTCCTGGGTTCAACCCCTAGGAGCCTCATTTCCTTATATTTTTTATAACTTGTTTGTTTATACTTAATTTCAAAAATACTATAACTTGTTCAAATTTAATCCTTTTTGCCCCATTCTTTTTGCCATGTTTTTCTAACTAAACCTACTTTCCACCTTTGAAAGAGAAATGACAAAAATATTATTTTAAGACCTTTATGCATGAATGCTTTATTTCTCAAAATTTATATGTCATTGATTTATCTTTGACTTTTTATTATTTATTTTAAATCATAATGCAAATCTTATGCTTATTTTCATTATCTTCATTCATCTTATATATGAAGCATAAAGCCATTATTATGCTTGTAACACTTACATTTTATCACTTTACCTTCACTTTTTTATCACTCAAGCATAAAGCCATTATTATGCTTGTAAATGTATCCATATTAATATCTTACACTTTATTACTTCACTTTTGCTTATCTTTATATCTGCTTTTATATCATGATTTATCTTATATCTGCTTTTATATCATGCTTTATCTTATATCATTGCTTATCATGCTTTATCATGTAACCTTTATTTATCCTCCACATTCCAAAGGAAGGTTAATAATGTTGACTCTTAAAGTCATTGACCCCCATCTTAACCTAAGTAACCTCTTAGGAAGAAAAACTTGTTTCTTGGCTTCATCAGAGCCATAGAAACCATAACTAGCTTTAGGAAGAGTTCCTCAACTCTTAGTGATATTTGTCATAATGAATTTATCACTTCCCCTACTGACTAAACTTCAACATAGGTCCATTACAACTAGATTTAGAGAGTTCCTAAACTCTATAATGAGCTTGTACTCATTACCCCTCTGAATATTGACCATAGTCAACCATTCAGTAGAAGTAGAACTACGCATACTCTGATTTTATTCCCGAGGATACGTAGGCGTAAAGTGCGATGCTTTATCGAGTATACTTAGATACTAACCCCTAGGGTTTTCAACCTTTAGCATAGAACCTTAGCAACATAAGTTAACATTAAAACAAGAGGTTCCCGTAGAGTACTATGGATATTAAGGGTGCTAATACCTTCCCTTAATATAACTAACCCCTGAACCTTAGATCTCTCCCCTTTAGGTTTTTCTAACGATCTTGAACCTTTCCTTTGGATAAATCAAAGTCAGTTGTAAAATAAAATGATGCAAATTAATTAATAATTTGTTATCCGATTTTCACCGCAACATCAACCATAGGGTATCCCAACTGTCGGAAAGTCATTCTCGGATTGTAGTTAATTCCACCCTTTGTACCCAAGAAAGGCACATTGGAGAATTTCCCACAATGAAGAATGATCGTAATGTTGTCGAAGACTCGAGAATACCAAGAAATATCCTCAGCAGTAAGAGACATGATTCGTTGAGACCATTTGAGATTGCCCTTATTCTCAACAAAGGGACCCTTCTGTGGAAGGTGAGACATGAACCATTGGTACAACAAAGGAGCACAACAGACAATGGTTCCCTTCTTCTTTTCATTCCTGGAATGAATAAAATGATAGGTATCAGCAAGAAGCGTCGGAACAGGATTCTTGGACAAGAAGATACTGACGGCAGCCTGATCTACGAAATCCTCTATGTTCGGGAACAAGATAATCCCATATATCAGCAAAGCAAGAACGGCATTGAAAGCCTTCCAATTCTCATCCTTAGCAAAAGTAGTGGCCTTGTCAACCAAAAACTTCGAAGCAAACCCTCGAATACCCTTCCCTTTGGTCTTGAGATTATCCTCCACATCTTTCTTACTAATGCAAAGCGCATCAGCAATAAGATGAAACTTCGGACAACTGCTAGTGTAAACATAAGGAACCTGCTTCTTGATCTCAACCCCCAGAATATAAGCATACTCCTCAAGTGTAGGTGCTAGCTGATAATCCTGAAATGTGAAGCACCTATATGGAGGGTCGTAGAACTGAACCAGAGTATGAATAGCAGTGATGTTGACTTCAGTGTTAAGGATGGTTAACCGATTACCATAAGTACCTATGAAAACCCCTCTGTGATCTCCAACCAACAAAGATGCCAAATCTCTCAAAATACCCAGCTTAGGCTCCACAAACTTGTAACTGAAGATGCCACGATGACCAGTACTCATCTCTATGATAATGTCAACAAAAGATAAGCCTTCGAAAACCTGAAAATGCACATGCAAAAATTAATTTACATGATGAAATGATATGCAACACAACAACAAGAAGCCAGCACAGCCTGAACAATCCAATCTGAATAATCCAGATATCTGCATATAATCCGTGTTAGTGCAACATAATCTGATGTGTCGGTGAAGAAATTTGGCGTGTGTGAGAAAAAGGGTATGAAGTGGCTTGTTTTCCTGCAAAACCCATCCCCCTCACAGGTGTGATCTAGACACAACAAGGTGGTCCCTAGAAGGTCGCCCAAACCATAGGACTCAAGATGAAAATCCCCCGCCGTAGTGAATTCTCACAGGACAGAGGTATTCTCAAACGAATCACGATCTGGGATGTGGCTCTCGTGATAACCCAACGCGTAAAACGCAGGCCTCACGACTATCCACGTTCTAGCCCATGTGTATACTAGGCCCGATGTTAGGACCTTTCTCTCCAATAATATCTACCCATCCCAACAACAGCAGAAAATAGCAGAAATCCAGAATATGCAGCATATGAATATTCAAAGCAGTAAAGAAATGCGATAAATTAACATAAAGCTAAAGCATAAAAATAAAGCAAGTAAAGCGCTAAAGATAAACACCCAAATAAGCAAGAGAGAAAACAAAACTAGGAGAGACCCCTCAAGGGATGGACTAACAATAGGTCAATCTGTCCCCAGCAGAGTCGCCAGCTGAAGATGGTTGGTTTCTACCTGAGTGAATCGCACACTCAAAGATACAACAGAGTCGCCATCGAACTTTATTTAGTCCCAAAGGACAGGGAAAATATCGATAAAACCCAAGGGGAAGAGAAATGGGAACGGGGGGTAGGTTATGCGAAAGGAAGGTATTAGCACCTAACGCATCCGTCGTACTCGATGGGAACCATTTCGCTTGCTTCTAGGCTTGGATGGGTTATCTATCTAAAGGCTTCTAGCTAAAAGAAGGAGAGAGAGAAAGGGGAAAAAAATAAAAGAAAGAAAGAAAGTGCTCGCGGAGGAACGAAGTCCTCGTGCCTACGTACCCTCATAGTGCAATGAGGAAGTCAGAGCGTCGTAGTTCATGGAACCAGGGGACAAAGAAAAAAGAAGAAAGGGAGAAGGAAAGAAGGGTTGAAGTGTGCTCGCCAAGACATTGCGTCTCGTTCCTACGTATCTGACATTCAGAAGAATGCAGAATAAGAGCTTCCGTAGTTCGGGGAACTGAACGGAAACCAAAACAAGAAAGAAACAAGGAGATGAAATAAGTGGTGTCAAAACCAAGAGCAAGAGTGAAAGAAAAACTCTACTGGGGAAGACCCCGCAGTAAGAGTGATTGTACAAGAGCCTAGAAAAAGAATGGTGTCAAAACCAAGAATGAAAGAAACTCCGCTGGGGATAACAAAGAGAATTGGTGTCGAAACCAAGAAAGTAAGAGCAAGGAGAATAGGAAGGACTCCTCTAGGGATCCGAATAAAGGGATGGTGTCATAACCAAGAGAAAAAGGAGACTCGGTATATTAACTGGCTGGCAGTGGTTAACCGAAGAAAAGAGAATAGAAACCTGGCAGGGAAAAGAATTTGGTGTCAACAGACGGACTGTGATAAACCAAGATAGAGAGTGCTGAACAAAGAGAAAGTGTTTGACTCTGAAGGGCATCGATATATTAACTGATAAACAGTGGTTAACCGAGGACACAAGGATTGCAACTCTGTGGGGATAGAGAAGAATTGGTTTTAACATAGGAAACTGTGATTAACCAGAAGCACGGGTGTAGGACCGATCAAAGGTCATAACCCAAAAGGGGTGTTGGTAATGACTGAACAAACAGTACTTGACCAACGGAGAAGGGTATTGAACCAAAAGAGGTTACTAGCCCAAGGGTGCAAGTATTCGAACCAAGAAAGGTTGCCAACTGCAAGGGATTCGGTTTTAATAGGAGAGCTGTGATTAACCAAGAAAAATGAGTGATTAACCAAGCGAAGGTGATTAACTCAAAAAGGGCTTCAGTATTTTAACAGGCGGACTGTGGTTAACTGAAGAAAATTGTGATTAACCCAAGAGAAATCAGTATTTTAATAGATAGATTGTGGTTAACTGAAGAAAAAGGTAATTAACCAAGAATAGGTGATTAACCCAACAAAGGAGAAGAACCAAGAGAAGGTTGCAAACTCCTGGGGAAAAATGGTCGGGACGTGAAAATTGTGTTGGACCAAAGAAAGAGAATTGAGACTCTTCAGGGGAATCAAAAAGAAATGATTGACCGCAAGAAAAGAATAGGGCATTGAAGCAAAGAAAGCTTTCTAACCCAATGAACAAAGGACAGTAACTAAGAAGGTGATTGATCAAGAGGGAGATCGAAAGAGATAATAGTGATCGAGGATTGAAAGAGATTGCAAAGGGTGAAGAGTGATCAAGGATCGACTCGACTGGGGAAAGAAAGCACACTACCGCCTGGAGATAGAGGTGACTAAGCCAAGCACAGGGTCATTCGTCCCCTACCTGAAGTAATCAGAATGAGAGTAGGAATTCTCCCTGCTCATTCCTTCTCTAACACACAGGGTGTAGTGCAAAAATTGAATCGGGCGGCCCAACAACTCCAAGTTAAACAGTGCTCCTGCGTTACAGCTTCAATTTGTACAGGCCTCGGACGTAAGGCGTAGCGCGAAACTCCAACTTCGCGGGGGAGCGAGAGAGAAAGCTCTAAAGGAAACCTAACGAGAGGAAAGGGGAAGATCAACTAATCGAAACATGGTTTCGATCAATTAATCAAAGGGAAAAACCATGCCAACAATTTTCCAAAGAGAATGAAAAATCATTAAGGCAAAAGGTGTGAATTATTGATTATACAAGATTAAGCTCATCCATGAAGAATGAAATTAATGCAAAACCAAGAAAGGGAGTACAAAAAAGTACCACATGATCAACAAAATGCAACACAAAATCATGTTATTTGTGATCAAAGAAAAATGCAAGAATGATTACATTCACATGATGCCAAAATATGAACAATTTGAATAATCGAAAGTGTGCAACAAAAGTTCATGAACAAGCTTTAATCAGAAATTAAATGACACTTAAAACATCCATAAAAATGAAGCACATTGATCCATGGAAGTTAGAAGAAGAAAGGATACCAAACAAGCTTGAAAAAACTCAAAATTGGCCATTCTGTTCAGTGGTAACCGGTTACAGCATATCTGCTACCCGGTTACATACTTGAAAATCAGCGTATTTGTTGAAAATTGAACTGTGTAACCGGTTACAGCATAACTGTTAACCGGTTACCACTGAGACAGTGGCAAAAATAACAGCAAAAACAGCTTTTCAAAAGTAGTTTTCAATACATAATCACTTATGCCAACCACCACATGCTAGGAACTGAAATTGTGCACGAAAATTGAAGTTGAAAACAACAAATAAATAGTGATAGAATCAACTAACACAATAGGATCATGGATCAAACAAATGCAAAACCAAATCACACATAACAATTATCGACTACATTGCGAACGATACGAAAATGCGCGAAACGATAAAATTAGTTAGATCCACCAACCTACAAGCCGGAGATTTGGCTTGGTAAGTGTTGTAAAGAGATTTTGATGCAGAAAATCAAAGAAAACCAGAGGATCCTTAATTTGTAGACGAAACACGTCAAAACCGATCAAAAACGCGAAAATGCTTCGAAATCAAACTTGCACCAAATTGAAAGTTGTAGAACTCTTGGATTGAAGTAGAATAAGATGTAATTCTAGAAATCCAACCAAAGAATGCCAAATGATGAAGGTTAATCTCAAGAATTAATCACTTTCAATGTGAAAAGTGATTATCCTTCAAGAATAAGAGCTTTTGGTGAGGTTTTGGGATGAGAATTGAGATGAAGATGTAGAAGTTGCAGAAAAATGCAGAGGAGAATGAGAGAATTGAGAGTGAATTGTGAAGAATGGTTAAAGGTCCTTGAAAAATGAGTGAAGGTGAGTTTATATAGACTTTAGGATTGGATTATGGGAGGTTATGACTTAGCTTTGGACTTAGCTTTGGGTTTGGAGTTAGGGTTGGAGTTAGTTGGGCTTGACTCACTGAGTCAAGGTGGTTAACTCGGTTAGTTAGAACCTACTCTGTAACAATCCCAATTTGAATTTCCATCATCCAACGGTTGGCATGCTTGTAAAACAAGGAACATGGTGCACTTAATTTGGAGTGAAGCATTAGAATAAATGCACTTGGATTGAATTTAATAGCCTTGAAATGTCTAGAGAAGTCTATAATGTTCCACACACTGCTAGAATACTGTAGAATCAATGACCAAGGAGAGTGCATGGTGCTGTCCCAAAAATACAGCAGAAACTAAAATTTTCCACTGAGTAACCGGTTACAGCATATGTGCTAACCAGTTACATGCTTGAAAACTTGCGTTTTTTGGTGAAAAATACACTAAGTAACCGGTTACAGCATATGTGCTAACCGGTTACTTCAGCCAAATTTCCACAAATTTGCAAAAGGATGATGCTGAAGTCCTGATTCCGCTTTTCCATCTCTTTTCTTGATGGATAAACATAGAAACCTTTATTTTGGGCTTGTTTTGGTGATGTGATGACTTTGCGAGGATTCAATTAATCGGGCTTGGAAAACCTGAAGATCCTGCAACAAGAAACACATAGAGAAAAATGCGAATGCATATGTCGACTATGCTAATGCACATGCTTATGCAAAAGGCCAAAAGAGGGAGGTCAAATTTCGGGTTACGACAACTCCATTCAGATTGGATCCACCATTAGGATTAAGAGAGATGAATTCTTCCGTGGTGTTTTAAATGGTGAAAATAAATCACCTCCACTTTTTCAGGTTTGTGTTTCACAGAAACACCCTCTAGTCAGAAGAATAGCTAGAAGACTCCAGATGCACGACTGAGACGCCTTTATGAGTGGACTTGAGAGAATTCTCAAGTATCTTTGATAACTTAGCCGATCAATAATTTATCAAACTCCCAGAGCAAGAACTTGATAAACCTAAACTCAACTCCTCTCCTCTTCAACTGACTTCAAACTGCACCACGAAACTAAGCTTCCAAGTACCAAGTCACCATAATAGACATCTTCCAACAAATCTCTTCATTCCATCGCTCCCGACTTTGGAATAAAAAGATACATATATCTTCAAATATAGAGGCCGGCGATTGAGATCTTCCACCATATGTCTTTAGTAACAACTCCAGAATCCCATAATTCTAGAGCTCTTCCATCAGAAACATATGCAGCGGAACCACCAAGGAACAAATTCAATTTGACTTAATAAGATGTCAGAACATCTTATAAGACACCCCAACAAGAGAACTAGCAATTTCTCCTGCAGTTTTTGTAGAACCTCCTCAGTAACATGAACAACCACAGAGTTGTTACCTTCTATCCAGAAGATCCATCCTATCCATTAATACCCTAGAGTATGTCTGAGTTGATTGATCTGATCTTCAAAACTCCTCCTTGTTTAAACACCAGAAAGTATCTCCTAAAGATCTCATCCAGAACTAGACAGGATGCCTGCTCTGATACTAATTAAAATTCTGGAATAGCAGACAGCAGATGTCCTAACACATGTCAAGACATTGTTCTGCATAATTATTAAACAAGGAAGCAGAGCAGCAGACTGAGGCCTAGAATATCAGCCACTGCAGAATCACAGATGTTTCGACATTTGTTCTAACATGTTAATCAATACTGAACTGTAAATTGCAGAATGATAAATAACACAGAATATGATGACCCAGTTCGGTGTAACTCACCTACATTTGCGGGATACCAATTCAGGAAGAAGAATTTACTATCAGTAGTATAGTTTTATGTAAACAACCTCAGGCTTACAGTAAACACCCACACTTACCTATCACTACCCAATGAAGACTTTATCATTAGAAGTCACATCTAATTGATAAGAGAAACCCATCTCACTCCCTAATAATTAATACCCCATAATTGTATCATCCCTATTGAAAGATACCCATTCCAATACGAAGTTCAGTCAAGCATCCTTGACTAACAAGTTAACTTGGATTTGCTTCAAATCTTCATCCAAGAACAATACACGATTCATTACCTACGGGTTTCTGAATCTGTACAAGTACCTATGTCTACCACACTGCATCAAATCGATACAGAGGGAGACTTACAAGAAAGCCTACAACTCTCAAAACCCTAAACCATATTTTCTACTTTACAAAAGTGTTACAATAGGTTCAGTTACTCAGTCCTAGGTCTTGATCTCCTTTTATAAGCTTCTGCTGCCTTGGGATTCAATCTTCTATTTGCTGATTCCTTGATCCACGTTCTGATTGTTTCCTTAATTCTTGGACCAGACTTAGAAACAACCTGCTATATCAGTTTAAGATTTCAGGACATTCGTTAGGACATCATGTCTTCTTCATGTTGGAACACTACAATCAACACCTTGTTTTACCAAAAATTTGCACGAATCTGCAGAGCCTTCAGGATCTTCCATCCTTACTTGGATCAGTTAGTTATGGTGTTCATAGATGATAATTTGGTGTACCTTAAATCAGATGAAGAGCATGCAGAGCATCTATGAGTTATGTTGCAGACTTTGAATGAGAAGAAGTTGTATGCTAAGTTGTCAAAGTGTGAATTTAGATTCCGAGAAGTGAGTTTCCATGGTCATATAATCTCCATTGGTGGAATAGTGGTTGATCCGTCCAAGATAGACACAGTGCAGAAATGTGAGACTCTTATGTATGTCAGTTATAGAGATTAGAAGTTTTCTATGTTTGGCTAGTTACTACAGAAGATTTATTGAAGGATTTTCGAAAGTTAGCCTTTCCTTTGACTCAGTTGACTGGAAAGGTTCAAACTTATGTGTGGGATGTTCAGTGTGAGAAAAGTTTCTAAGAGCTGAAGAAGAGGTTGAAAAAGGCGCCGATTTTGATCTTACCAGATGCGAAAGAATCTTTCGTTGTGTATTGTGATGCTTCTAAGATGGGTTTTGGTGGTGTTCTTATGCAGAATCGTCATGTTATTGTGTATGCTTCGAGGAAACTGAGGATTCATGAGAGGAATTATTCTACCCGTGATTTAGAGTTAGCAATAGTGGTTTTTGTGCTTAAAGTTTGGAGGCATTATATGTATGGTTCTGGGTTTGAAGTTTTTCAGCAATCATAAGATTTTAAATTATTTGTTTGATCAGAAGGAGTTGAATATGAGGCAGAGGAGGTGGCTTAAATTTTTGAAGCACTATGATTTTGAGTTGAGTTACCATCTTGGTAAGGCTAATGTTGTAGTTGACGCTTTGAGTAGGAATTCCTTGCATTTGTCGACACTGATGGTTAGAGAGACATACTTGATCGAGAAATTTAGGGATCTTAGCTTGGTGTATGAGATAACGCCAGTTAGTGTGAAATTGGGTATGCTGAAGTTGACAAGCAACATTCTTGAGGAAATCAAAGATGGTCAGAAGCTAGATTTAGGGTTGATTGATTGTTTAATGTTGATTAATCAAGGTAAATAAGTGGACTTTAGAGTTTATGAGAATGGGATTATGAGATTCTAAGATAAAGTTTGTGTGTCGAATTGTCAGAGCTTAAGAAGAGAATTCTAGAAGAAAGTCACATGAGCAGTTTTAGTTTTCATCCCGAGCCACTAAGATGTACCAAGACCTTACGAAAATGCTTTGGTGGCCAGGTATGAAGAACGATATTGTTGAGTTTGTTTATGCTCGTTTGACTTCTCAAAAGTCAAAGTTTGATTATCACAAGCCATCTGGATTCATGTATCCGCTGAGTATTCTTGAATGGAAGTGGGATAATATCTCTATGGATTTCATGATAGGTTTTTCAAAGACCAATTAAGGGAGCATTTCGATTTGGGTTGTTTGGATAGACTGACTAAGTATGCTCATTTTGTTCCGATAAATATTAGTTATCCGTTGCATAAGTTGACATAGATCTACATCAGTGTGATTGTGAAGTTGTGTATGATTCTGTAGAGTATTGTTTCTAATAGATATCCAAGGTTCATATTAATGTTTTAGGATAACTTTCAGGAAGCTTTTGGAATTAAATTGAGGTTGAGTTCTTCCTATCATTCGTAAACGGGCGGTCAGACAAAAAAAAATCCAATCCTTGGAAGATTTGTTGATAGCTTGTCTCTTAGAGTCGGGAGCTAGTTGGAAAACTTACTTACCATTGATCCAGATTACTTATAATAGTTTCCATTCTAGTATTGGAATGGCTCCTTTTTAGGATTTGTATGGTAGGAGGTGCATGACACCTTTGTGTTGGTATGAATCCGTTGAAAGTGTTGTGCTTGGGCCATAGATTGTTCAGCATACTACGGAGAATGTTACGATAATTTAAGAGAAGACAAAGGCATCATAAAGCAGACAGAAGAGTTATCATAACAAGCGAAGAAAGGCACTTGAGTTCTAAGAGGGAGATCATGTGTTCTTGATAGTCACTCCAGTGACTAGTGTTGGCCGTGCGCTAAAGTATCGAAAGCGCATGCCTCGTTTTATTGGTCCTTATCAGATTATCCAATGATTCAAAACTATTACATATCGAGTATCCTTACCATTCTCTTGTTGGGGAGCCCGGGAGAGTCGAGAGCAACAATGAGACTAATTATCTAGGACACAAGAGAGGGAAACACCACATCTCAAACCAAAACCTTAAGATGTTAGGTACATGTGTTATCTCTCTTATAAATCCAACATTTTATCCATTCATAGACAATGTGGCACTTTAACCACTCACACTTGCACCCAACATTTTCCCCCACAAGTGTGAGTCCTCCACGTCCTATAATAGGATCCAACACCCGATCCAGCTCCCTCTCCCCCACCAAGCCGAACCACGACTATGATACCACTGTTGGGGAGTACGGGGGAGTCGGGAGCACCAATGAGACTAATTCTCTAGGACCACAAGAGAGTGAGACGCCACATCTCAACCTTAAACCTTAAGGTGCTAGGTAAATGAGTCATCTCTCTTATAAATCAAACATTTCCCCCATTCATAGGTAACATTGGACTTTAACCACTCACACTTGCACCCAACATTCTCCCCCACGAGTGTGAGTCTCCCACATACTATAACAGGATCCAACACGGGATCCATCTCCCGCTCCCCCACCAAGCCGAACCACGACTCTGATACCACTGTTGGGGAGTCTGGGAGAGTCGATGGGGGCCTAAGTTAGTTAAGGGTAGTCTATGTGTTGTAACAATTTTCACATAGTGTTATTCTCTGGTTGTCATTTGACAATGATCATGGTTTTTTCTCCGGTTTTTCTAGTTTACACGTTATGTTCTTGTGTTGTGATTGTGTTCCTCTTTTTTCTATATGATTTGTATGTTTTTTCTAAGAACTTGTATCAGAACTATTGGTTTGATTCGGGGATAAGTACTCTTAATATGCTATATGGTTGTAGTTTTGTCTGATCTTCCACATCAAAAAAAGAAGGGTAGTGTTGTGAAAGATTTGTTAAATTGCAGTAAAAAATTACGCTGTGCAGTTTGGGCTAGAGAAAATTGATGGAAATTTTTTTTACTTGTGGAAAGTTCAAGTCAAAGATGTGTTGATACAATCAAGATTATGTCGGTGGTTAAAGAGCTTCATGTCAACAAGGAAGTTGCACCATAATGTTTCAACCTGGTTTTCGACATGTGAAAATTCTTGAAGTGGTTTAGCTTTAAGTGAAGTATATTCTTATTTAGGTTGAGTATGATAGTTTTTTAAAATTATGATTGTCGGTTAAGATAATTTGAAATTCTTTGAGTGGTTTAGCTTCAAGTGAAATTTATTCTTCATGATAAAGTATATGATTGTCGATGATGACAATGTGAAATTGTTGAAGTGGTTTATCTTCAAGTGAAATATTTTTTTTCATGAGAGAGTATGATAGTTTTTAAAACTATGATTGTCAGTGAAGATAATGAAAGCTTCTGTATTATTTTTAATCAAGGTGGAGATAGTTGGGGTTGGTTGAAAATATACATGTTCAACAAGTCCTACATCGCTTAGTTTTATGAATGAAGAGAGAGTTCAAGGCAATATATAGGATACAAGTTCTTTGAAGTCACACATCGTTTAGTTTTGTGAAGGAAGAAATAGTCCAAGGCTATAGATAGGATTCAACTTCTTCATTACAAGAGGCACCAGTCAAAAGAACTTTAAGTTTGTACTTAACTTTCTTTGTTCTCTTATACCCTTGTTCTAAAAAACACTTTAAGCACTTTAAGGATGATATATGTATCTACCTCAAAATTGGTATGAGATTTCCCTAAGTCAACTCTGTGACTCTTTTCCTTGGGGAGGATCCAGTTCAACCAAGCGGGGTAGTTTTTACTATGGAAATTAAGGATCACAATAATGACTTTGGTCTAGCCCACTGGCTTCCTTTTATCTGAATAACGAGTTAATAGGCCAGAAGGATCACTCTTATGAGTGTCGACCCCTACCTCGCCTCTCTAGGCCTTCTTCTTTGCTAACAATGCCTTCCTCTTCGACATCGATAAAGGAGCCATTGTTTATGCAGAAAAGGAAAGAGGTTAGAGAAAAGGAAAACACATAAATAAATGTGGACACAGACAAACAAAGTGCACTTACATACGCAATTGTCAATGACTTTTTTATCCTCCTCATACTCCATCAACTCCTTAACATTCATAAAATAGAGCCATCCTAAAAAGTTAATTTTCTATGCCTTGCTAAGTTTATCATAATCTAAGCTCGATATCAACACTAGTTCACTCGCAATATAGAGGAAACCAATGGGCTCGGGTATTCTCAAAGATAAACATAGAAAATGTACCTTGTTTCGTACTCAAATGAAATTGTCTTCCAATTTTTTCTAATTTGACGAGTGTAAAGTAATTAAAACCTTATTGGGTAGAGAACTTATAAAAACCCATTTCCCTTGTCAACCCCTTTCGTACCATAAAATGAAAATAAAACTCCTACAATAGGCATGATCCCTAAAGCCCCACATAGGATTTCAAAACCTTTAATGAAAGCCCAATTATTCAGATGCGGTTGTGAAAGAGCGGGGTTAATTATTTTCAAGACATCTGCCTCAATGACGGTGAAGAGAATCCTCGTTCCTCGAGGATGCCTAGGCATCCTTTCATGCCCTCGACACATGGTTATATCAAAACATCGTCTTTTCTCCCATTCCTCGATATGTATAAACCTCTAGTACGATTTCACCTCATCATAGCTATTAAATAAGGAGTTAATGTTCACGACATCGTGTTTGAAATGGTTCACATTTGTAGTTCAACTATTGTTACCTTGGATTTTTCAACCTAACTATAACTGACATGTATTAATGAGAACGACCATAAATATGCCACGTGGAAGGTCAAGATAGGGTGAGTCCACATGAAGATCAATATGACTCAAGGTCAGAGGTCACATGAAGTGGTACCAGTCAAAGGTTGCAAGGTCGAAGGTTTAATACTATGCTATGTTGGCTAAGGTTGGAGCTCATCACTACAATGGAAGTGATGTCGACTCAGCCACCACATGTGGAATTCATCACTATAATGGAAACAATGTTGACTTGGATGCTACATGTGGAGTTCATTATTACAATGGATAATACGATAGAGTATGTTGCCTTATCATGGTCGATATCGAGGACCTCGACATGGCTAGTCAGTTTTTGGCGCTCAGCAAAACAGTTAAGATATTCAAATAATATTACAAGGCGGGAACTGAGTTAGCAACGACGGTTATTCAGATGCACGTAGGGGCTCGTCGAGAGAAACCACAGCACGAGTTTCAGACGTGTCACTATGGGAGTAGTCTACCATTCTTAGACAGTTGTTTTATAGTAGTATATAAGTAGACTTAAGTTCATTTCGTAAGGGGTCCGTAATTGTACACACATTTTTGCAAACTCAAAGTACCTGCGTGTTGAGAAACGAGTGAGGAAAGATGTACATATGTGTTCCACATTTTATACATTTCAAGCAATTTTACTTTAAATTCTTGGTTTATGCATAATGTTCATATTAGCGACGGATTTAGCGACGATCTTTTCGTCTCTATATTTTTAATTAATATAAAAATTAAAAAATGAAATACATTGTCACGTGACATCTACATCAGCATTTTTTGTCACACTAACATTGTCACGTGTATGCTCAGCAATTAAAAAAATTTCACGTGACATGTCACGTCAACTTATGTTAACGTCCGTTAACAGAAGGGACAAAAAATGTGGATGAAAAATATTATAAAGACTATTCTTTAAAAAGAATTTTCAAAATGACTAAAAAAACCATATTTAAAGGAATTAAAAACATATTTTTTTAACGTGTGTTAAACCCGTCGATGGAACCGTCATTGTGGGTAGGGGTGGCAAAACAGGTCGTGGCCCGCCGGGCCGGCCCGCCCACCCGCCAAAAAATGGGGGGTTGGGTTGGAATTTTGGGCCCGCCGCCCACCAACGCCCGCCCCGCTAAAGAACCCCACCCGCCAAAACCCGCCCCGCCAAAACCCGCCGCCCGCAAAAGCCCGCTGCACCTTTTTTATTAACATGGTTGGTATTTTATTTTCCAAATTATATACAGTATGAAATTTATATACAACCTTGCATCACATGAAAATTATATACTTTATGAAAATTATTTACTATGATAATCATTATTAAATTATTTACATTATGAAAATTATTTACTAGCCTTGCATCACATGAAAATTATATACAGTATGAAAATTGATATACAGTATGAAAATTTGGAGATTCTCCAATTTATTAGTCTTGCTCATATTTTATTTGCCTTGCGCAAAAAATTGCTCAGTAAGCCAATTTGTGCATGCTTTTATAAAAACACATAGTTTGTTTAATTTGTGCATGCTTTTATAAAAACACATAGTTTATATACATTGCTCAGTAGGCCAATTTTTATACAAAATTTATAAAAACACATGTTTTGTGCATGCTTTTAACAGGACTGTTTGAGAAATTTCTAAACCATATTTTTTCTTATTGAAAGGTAAAAAAAGACTTTTAATTTCTTTAAAAAATGAAGAAAAAAAAAGAAGGCGGGCAAGCCCGCCGCCCGCCAACCTGCCACCTTGGCGGGGTGGGCTTGAATTTCATACCCATTTAAACTTGGCGGGCATGCCGGCCCCGCTCTTTTTTTGGCGGGCATTAAGCGGGGCGGGGCTGGGCGGACGACCCGTTTTGACACCCCTAATTGTGGGATGATTAGTCTTTGAAAAGACTACATTATAGTCTAATAACTCAAGTATATATATATATATATTGCTGTAATTGTATCGAGTATTAAAATCTTTTAAAGTATGGAAGATATATGCTACATGAGGAATAAGGATGGTGAATTAGTATATATAATTTTAAAGTATAATTTTACCTTTATTTCTAACTCTTCAATATTCATTTTGATCTTATTTAAAAAATATTTTTAAAAATTTATTAAATAAGCAATGTATTATTCATTTAATGAATTTTAAAAATAAATTTTTGAGAGATAATATGTTTTAAATAATTTATGTGAGTGCAAAACCAATTACACACTAAGTCAATATTTAAAAATCGAATTTAATTGATCGATTAAAACGTTCAAATCGAAAATTGGGGAATTATCAATTTGTTATGATTTCTAAGTTGAATAAGTATTGAATTAGTGAAAATCAGCTAGAACCGACCAAAATAGGGGATTATTTTTTTAACAAAATAACGTTGTTTTAATAATTAAAAAAAAAATATAAGTAGATTTTGTTCAAAAGTTATTTAAAACAACTTTTCTTCTTTTAAATTAAATGTTTTTTTTTATAAGCTATTTGTATTAAAAGGGAGAAACAGGGATTCTCCAACCCATTACAAAAAGCCAATCAAAGGGAGAAGGGAAGAAAACAACCCTAAGAAAACTACAAGAAATCTAAAGGATGATACTTCCAATCATAAAAATTACATCTCTTACGCCCTATTTCTAACCATCTCCAAGAAATAGAAACAATACGGTTGAAAACTTCATCCTCATCCGAAACAAGGCCTTTGAAGATAATATTATTCCTCGTATTCCAAATACACCAAGATGAAACGATCCAAATAAAACAGCTCATATCTTCCTTCCCTTTATGAAAAAGGGCCAAAAACCATAACAACACATTGCTACTAATGTTATCCGCAATTATCGGTTGGACGCCTAACCAACTAGAAACTTTCAACCAAAGGGATTGAATTCTCGGACAATTTAAGAAAAGATGAAGAGCATCCTCTTCATCATGGGAACACAACACGCAATCCTTATGTTGAAAAGAAGAGATAACACTTCTAAACACCAGATTGGAACGAGTCGGCAATCTATCGCGAGCTAATCTCCAGGCAAAAATTTGAATCTTCAGAGGAACTTTAGTCTTCCAAATCACTTTCAAAAGCAAGGTCTCCGACTGTTGCAGAGGAGCGCCATGGACTGAATGAGACAAGAAATCGTAAGAACTTTTAACCGAAAATTCCTTGCTCTGATCATCTTTCCACTCCCAAGAATCCTTCACAATCCGTATCAATCTGCTACCATCAGCAAACACCTGCAGAAAAGTGCTCAAATCCTGATCGACAATGGACCCTTCCTTCTAACAATTATGAAGATTCCACAGCCAATGCCCTTCATGCCAAAAACCAAAGTCTGCAACCACTCCTTCTCGTTTCACAGCAGCATCGAACTGGTTTGGAAAAGAATGGTTCAACTGATGAGAACCACACCAGGTAGAATTCCAGAAAGGTATGTTACAACCATTACCTATCACCGGTTTAACGCACGAAGTAAAATTAGGAGAATCACCGCTGCTCTTGGCATAGAGAATGTCCCTCATCCATAAAGAAGCGTCCTTGGGATGATTATTCGGATCTGAATTCAACACCCAATAAGCAAGATTCCTATACCGAACAGCCATAAATTTTCGCCAGATTTCGTTACCGCCTTTCAAAAACTTCCACAACCACTTGGTAAGCAAGGCATTATTAAACAATCAGATGTTCTTTATACCAATCCCACCCTTGTCCTTGGGTTGACAAATATCACTCCATTTAATCCACGCTATCTTACTTTTATCCACCGTACCCGACCATAAGAACCTGCGCTGTATGGCAATAATTTCTCTAATAATTTTCGAGGGAGCCAAGAAGAAGGAGAGATGATGAATCGGTAAGTTTACCAAGACTGAGTTAATTAAAGTGACCCTTCCTCCAATAGACAAGTTTTTGCCAATCCAAGAGTTCAGCCTTTCCTTCAAACTGTCAATTATAGGCTTCCAAAACAAGGTTCTCCTTTGATTGCCTCCTATATGGATTCCCAGAAATTTCATAGGAAACACACCAGTCTTGCAAAAAAGGAAAGAAGCAGCAACATTTAAAAATTCCTCCTCGATACCAATACCATATAAGCAACTCTTGGAAAAATTAATTCTTAATCCGGACACCATTTCGAAACCTCGAAGAATAGACTTGATTGCCCAAAGATTATGATACCCACCATCGCTAAATATAAAGGTGTCGTCAGCGAATTGAAGCACATTAATAGTTTCGCCAATACCAAATCCAAATCCAGAAAACATATTCAATGCAGAAGCTCTTTTGATCAAAATAGCAAGGGAGTCAGCCACAAGAGTGAAAAGGAAAGGGGCGAGCGGGTCTCCCTGCTTCAAACCTCTAGAGGCCTTAAAATCTTTGGAAGGCGATCCATTAATCAAAACAGAAACTGAACTATTACAAATATTTCCTTCTATCCACCTAATCCAATTCTTACCAAAATTCATAGATTTGAGGACGTGTAACAGGAACTTCCAATCTACGCAGTCGTAGGCCTGAGCGAAACCAACCTTAAAGAGAAGGCAAGACTTCATATCCCTCCTAGCCATATCGATTACCTCATTGGCAAGCAAGACTCCATCCAATAGATTTCTGCCTGGGATGTACGCCGTTTGGATAGGAGAAATCAAGTTGGAAATCACGGAATAAATTCTAGTAGCCATAAGTTTGGAAATGACTTTAGAGACACAGCTCGCCAAGGAGATAGGTCTGTAATCTCCAAAACTTTGAGGGCTATCTTGTTTCGAGACAAGCGCCAAAAATGACGAAGAGAAAACCTTGGGGAGATTATCAGTCAGAGAAAAATGTAAAATACAATTGGAGAAGTCTGACCCTATGATATCCCAGTAGTCCTTAAAGAATTTAAACGAGAATCCGTCAGGACCGGGAGCTTTATTTCCATCACAGTCAAAGACAGCTCTCCTAATTTCTTCAAGAGTGAAAGGAGAATCCAGCCTGACCCTATCATCCTCTGATAGTTTGGCACAGTCAGAAAGATTGAAGTTTGGTCTCACACAATCATCCCTTTCGAATTTCTGCTTGTAGAACTGATACGCTGCCTCTTTAACCAACTCAGGACCTTCCAGCATCTCACCATCTAAGCCTTTTATGCTAATGAAATTCTGCCTGTTTCTGAACTTGAAAAAGGAGTGAAAAAATCTGCTGTTAACACCACCACCTTTGATCCAATTAAATCTAGACTTTTGATGAATAAAACTCTCTTTACGTCTTAAGTTACACCAGAATTTTTCCTGCTCCTCTCCTCGTTTTTTCAGTTGAGGCTCAGACAAGCCCTCTATACCCCCTTCTAACAATTCATCATAATCATTAAAATTCGCAGCGTGATGATCAATATTAAGATCTTACCAACCAAGGCTCTAAGTTTTTCTTTGAAAACAAAAGAAGGAGATCCATGAAAAGAGAAAGAATTCCATGAATCTCTAATGAAATTGTTACACTCCTTATGATCCATCCAGTTGTTAAAAAAATGAAAAGGCTTAGGACCCGAATCGCTGTTGTTAGATTTAAGCCAAACAGGGCGATGGTCGGAGACATCCCGCTTGCCAACAGATTGAGCCTTGAAATCCCAGCAATCAATCAAAGTCTCATTTACTAAGAAACGGTCAAGTTTACTACAAGACTTACCATTAGAATTAAACCAGGAATATTTGTTACCTACGAAGGGAAGGTCAACCAACTCCACGTCTCTAATAAAGGAGCAAAATTCATCGCATTCTCGAGTAGGAGAAGAACAGATGCCACACCTTTCATCCATACTTTTAACGGAGTTAAAATCTCCGCCCAATATCCATCGGCCCCCTGGATTCCTAGCTTTAAAAACGATAAGGTCCTCCCAAAGCTTACGTTTATCTCTTAATGAGCAAGGCGAATAAACATTGACCACATAAAGGGTGGTGTTGTTCCACGAAAACACAGAGCACAAAAAACCAGATCCTTTGTAAGAGCTTAAAGAATGGAAAATACCTTTCCTCCAAATTGTCAAAATACCTCCAGAAGCTCCATTTAAACAACTGGCTGACCATTTGTATCCTCCTTTACCCCATAAACTTCTGACTATAGAATCCTTCATGAGCTTGACCTTTGATTCTTGAATCAAGCATAAGTCTGCTTGCCCATCCAACAACGTTTTCCTAATTCTCCTCCTCTTAAGAGAAAGATTACACCCACGAACATTATAAGTTACAATAATCATGAAGCCAGATTGTCCACAGCCTTGCAACTAGCCATTTGAGATTTATCCCTATTCTCAAGGGTTCTGACCACTTTCTCCAAAGCCTCTATGTCTTCCTCAACTTCCAACCCCAAGAGTTTAACCGAATCCAAAATTTTCAAAGGAACTTTATCTAACCCAGCCTTGCATCTTGAATTATTTCTAACAACATCTGACTCATCAATAGAGTAAGAATCTTCCAGGGGAAAATGGTTCTCCTCTGACTCTAAAACAGGAGGAAGGGATAGATTGATATTCTTCTTGCCTAATGTTCTCTTCTTCTTCATGAAAAAATTCCTTCTGGGAGGAGGGGGGGGGGGGGGGGGGGGCGTTCCAGACGAATTTAATAATGTGGAGTAAAAAGAGGGAACAAAGGGGATTTGGAGACTATCGTAAATGTCAACCAAATCTTTCTTCTTTTTTATTTTGGAGCCTCCAAGAATACCAACTAGATCATCACTATTGAGTGCAGTAGGGTCCAGCCCAATTGCATTCGGCCCCCTCGACTTATCCACTCCATCTAACGGCCCCAACACTTGATGGGACCCCAAATCCGCACTGGCCCCTTTCTCATGAGGAGAATACAAAGTTTCCTCGACAATTGGAAAAACTGAAACAACTGCCTCATCTGTCAAAATCGCTTCAGGAGGTAAGGGGTCCACCAAGTTGACCTTAGCAGGAAAAGGCAACACTCCTACAACCTTTACACTGTCCTCCTTACTGGTTTCTTGGGAATTGCTAACATAGGATTGTGAAACGTCTCCTCTGCCATCAACATTATCAGAAAAAGTGCTTACTTCCCTGTGTCTATGCGCCACCCTAGAGTTCATAGAGCTGCCAGAACTAGGAACTCCTTCGTCCTCCTCAAAACCTTGAGACCAAGAGCTAATACTATCCTCTCCATCAGAAAGAGAAGTACCCTTCAAACGGTCAGAGGCCTCTTTCTGTAAATCCATGCCACTGAATGGTTTCGTGAGATCCTCCAACAACCTAACACTGAATATCAAACCATTAACCTCCACTTCAACGACTTTATTAATAATGTCCCTTCTTGTAGTTTTAATGATAAACCTAGCCTCGACAAAGTTAGTGTTCTTCAGCGTTTCATAGTCACATTTAATGAAATGGCTAAGCTCCTTTGAGATGCTACGAAACGACTCAGAATTCCATGCAAAACAAGGAAGACCGTACCATTTAATCCACACAAATCTATTACTATAAACAATGTCTAAACTCCAAGGTTGAACCTTGGCAAACCATTTATTATTACACTTATTTTGTTATTCGTTTATGTTGCAATTAAATTTTCTTCAAAATTTATTTGAATTAGTATTTTGTATTATTTTGTTTTCTGTAACTATGTTTAGAATTTGAAGGTAAAGGTTGAACTTGTGATATTTTAAAATTTTGAAATTTTATAAATGTAAAGATTATTTTAGGTTGAGTTATCTAATTTGACCAAGTTAATAATTACTATATAGTTTTGTTTTAAAAATTGGCTTATTCAACAAAGTTATACTACAATTTAATCAAATTTAGTTATGCAATTCGAATAATGATTCAATAGTTCGACCAATAAATTAATAAATTCAAAATCTACATTGACTTAATTTAATGATCAATCTGATTTTTAAAATATCTTAGTATTATAAACAAACAATGAGAATAGAAGTTGTAAACCACTCTTCCACTGACACCAAGCTTCACAATTGAGTACCATTGGCTGACCCCAAAGAAGTAGCATCGGTTAAGATTTGATCTCATAATTTCACCTTCCATGATGAAGAATTATTAGCTTTTTCAATGTCCTGTGTACTTTTATGATCTCTATACAAGTGTTTGCCGACTTTCTAGAACAGAACTCATGAGTAGCACAGCGTTAGTAACAAGTTTAGGACTGAACTCTATTGTCCTTCACTTTCCAAGAAAGACATGTCATCATATCCCTTTCTTGTTGCATTTGATATTTTCTTGAATTAAGATATTTAATGGTATACAGGTAAGAGATTCTAAAACCACATTGTTTGCTGTGTTTCTAAGTTTCTTCTTGTGACATTGTTTAAGCAGTTTAAGCTTGTGATCTGTGCAAAACCCCGTTTTCCAACACCCACGCATTCAATACAGTATGAGACATGTTTGTACTAACTTGCACACGAAACCAATGTAGTTAATGGAAACTAAGTTTGCTTTAAGATTTTTTTTTATCATTTTAATAATAATTACACCCTCTAATCACTATTATAACAAATAATTTTTTTTAATTCATTAAATATTTGATGTATCTGATAGGGTGACAATTGGATCAATTAAATAAAAATCTATCCAATCCATTTAATAAAAAATTTATTCAATCCATCCATTATTCATAAAATTAATTAATAGATTGGACTCAATCCATCCAATTAAATTCATGGATTGATCCAAACCATCCACTAAATTTTTCAAATCATTTTTACAATAAAAACTATTTTATTACTTTAAAAAATATATATCATAAAAAATAATTTTAAAAAACACAATTTTTCTTTCTCTTATATTTTCTAATTAAAATTATTATAATTTAAAAATAATCTTTCTCTTTTATTTTTTGAAAATAAAATTTATTCTAAAAATAATAGTTTCAAATATGTAATTTAATGCTTCAGTTTTACTGTTTTTAAATTTTGCTTTAGATGATTTTTTTAGTAGTATAATTTAAAATTTAACAATTAGAGTTTGTTAATATTTTTTCTATCGAAAAGTTAATTTTAATAACACAGAACAAATTAATAATTTTACTGTGTAAATTTTATTTAATAGGTGTTGAAACAATCTTTTCCGATTAACACGTTTTATCATTAGTTTATACTCCCTCCGTCCCAAATTATAAGACGCTTTGAGCTTTTCACACAAATTAAGAAACTTAATTATTACTTTATGGGAAAGACAAATTATGTATAACTTTACAGTAATGCCCCTCATAATTATATAGGAGAGAGAAATTAAAAGAGTTGAAAGAATAAATAATAATAAATATTTGAGGGTATATTGGGGAAGATGTCATTTATATTGCATTGGGAATATAAGGTGACTTATAATTTGGGACAAATTTTTTTGGCAAAGTGACTTATAATTTGGGACGGAGGGAGTACATATTCATTGCTCATTAGAATTCCTGCACATTAATTATTAATTAAGTTGTTATTTATTACTACTTTAGGTTAATGGTATTTTCTTATTATATTAGTATTTACATTAATTATTGATTACAGTTTCTTTTTAAGAAAGTGCATTATTATAATTGACTATTTTTTAGTTAAAGAGAAAAATTTAATTGATAGAATGAAAAATTAATAAAAAAAATTATTTAATAGACCATAGTTATAGATTTTGAGAGATAGAGAAATATCACTGAAAAAAATCACTGAAAATTCACTTATAATAAATAGTTTTTATAAATTTAAAATATACAACATTTTTTTTTTTATGGATGGATATCCATCCATTAAAAATAGGTTAGTAGATGAATTGGATGAATTTTATCTTTAATGGATGAATTGGATTTGTTTTTTTTTTAAAGAAGCTTTAGTAGATTGTTAATGGATTAAAGGATTGTTTTGATCAATCCACTAACAATTCAATCCATATCCATCAAATCCATCCATTTTGCCACCTCTAGTATTTGATATATAATAATGTTGAGATACATGATTTATTCAATAAATCTGAAAAGGTTTTTGTTGCTTATAAAAGTGACTGAAGGATGTATAGTATATTAGATATTTAAAAATTAATTTTTCTCATTATTACTTTTAAAATCTTACATATAAAGTAGTACTATTAATTGGATAACAAAATTTTACACGCATTACAATTAAACTTGTCATAAAAATTATGTGTTTTAATAATTATTTTTTAAAATTTATTGAATAATTTATGTATTTCACTACTATAAAATAGACAGTTCGTCACACTAAATTATAATTATTTGATTGTTAATCGTGATAATACTTCATTTTTGGACGCGCTTTGTTTATTTATATTTACGAAAATAAATTGTACTACGGTCATACTAATAAACCGTGATTATAAATTTATGGAGTGACAGAGTTCGAATCTCAACCCCAACAATTTTTTAGTTTTTCGTTACAATGAGTTGTTGTCATTATAATTATAATATATAAATTTAAATAACTATCAACACAGTTGTTAATGTGAACCGTTGTGAAAGTCATTACATTTCATCATGGTTTTTGAACACGACTATGGTGAAATTGTTTACTCATATATAATATAAACGAATTAGCTCTCGCTTCTTGACAGTATCATTATATCACAGCAAAACCCTAACACACATTTCCTTATTCTTTCTTTTTCATGTATGTTGTTGTTATGTTTCACATGATTTTCTTCTTTTTCGAGAGTTTATGGTTTTTTTGTCGTTGTATGTTGTTGTTTTATTTTGTTGTATGTTATTTTGAAAAAGGATTTCTCTTCTTGTTCTGATTTCAGATCCTTCTCTCAGATTTCAGATCCTTCTCTCAACATAAATAGTGGGAGCAACAAACTTATTCCCGAGATTCAGGTTAAAAATTAGGTTATTGATATGGTGGAGTCATGGTTGAACAAAGCAAATGAAGTTGAATCTGTTAGGGATCACATTACTGTTGTTGAACCGTCTGGTGGAACAGGTTATAAGAAGATTCTTTTTAAGAATCTTAACTCTGAAAAGATGAAAAAGATAGAGGCTATTATGAATGACCTAATAAATTTGGATGCAACTGATTCCGAATCAGATGAAAACCTTGAGAATTGTACAAATTCAACTAGGCATGAAGATTGAAGACCTTGTTATGTTTCACATGATATGTTGTTGGTTGTTATTGTTGACAAGTTTTTGTATGTTGTGTTTGTTGTTGCTTGTTATGTTACAATGTACTGCTAGGTTATATTAACATGCAGCTTTTTGTTGTGGCATGATTTACTTCTTTTTTGGGTCATGTTTCCGGCTATGTTAATGCTAGTTTATGTTTTCAAAACAGGTTAACATTCTGAAAGATGTTTATATTTCGAAATCTGGTTCAAGAGAACTCATACTATGGGTGTGGTTCAAAATAGGTTAACATTTTGAAATTTGTTTATATTCCAAATAAATTGTTGCTGCTGCTGGGTTTCGAACAAATGACCTAAATATATATCACAACGGTGGTTTAATATAAACGTTGTGATACGTAGCACACTACCTAGCTTATAACCACAGTCACACACCCGTTGTGGAAACCACCATACGCTACCTAAAAACGGACGTGAAACCGTCATTATATGTGTTTCACAACCGTCATTATATGTATTTTTTGTAGTAGTGTGATCTATATATAAATCAAACATATTAATTATTAAATAAATTAAAAAAATTGCTTATAATAACTAGAGTAATGAATGCCTTGAGAATTTTACATTGCATGCGGTTTAAACAGAGTTTATAGAAAATGTTGGGGCTGGTTTAAAAATACATGTTGAAGAAGTCTCATATTTCTAAGCTTTGTGAATGAAGAGATAATCCAATGCTATATACACGATACAAGTTCTTTGAAGTCTCACATTTCTTAGTTTTGTGAAGGAAGAGAGAGTCTAATGCTATATATAAGATTCAAGTTCTTCATTTCAAGAGGCACCCATCAAAAACACTTTAAGCTTGGATTTGACATTATTTTTTCTCTTATCCTCTTGTATTAGAGTGTTGTGAGATGTAGTTAAATATTTGTTTAGGAAGGTGTGAGTCTACTTAGGGCCTGGGTTAGTTGAGAAAATATTATGTGTTTAACAATTTTTACATAGTGTTATTCTCTGACTGTCTATTGACAACAACCGTGGTTTTTTCTTCGGTTTTGGAGTTTCCAGGTTATGTTTTTTGTGTTGTGATTATGTTCCTCTTTTTTCTCTATGTTTTGTTTATTTTTCCCAACAACTGGTTCAGAGCTTTTAGTTCGATCCAAGGATAAGTATTCTTAGTCAGCTCTATGGTTGTAGTTTTGTCTGATCTTCCATATCAAAAAAGAAGGGTAGTGTTGTGAAAGAGTTGTTGAGCTGCAATCACAAATTGCGATGTGCAGTTTAGGCTAGAGAAAACTGATTTAAGAATATTTTTGACTTATGGAAAGTTCAATTAAAAATGTGTTAATACAATCATGATTACACAAGGTGCAAGGTTATGTCGATGGTTGAAGAGCTTCCGACCAACATGGAAGTTGCACCATAAAGTTTCAATCTGGTTTTTGACATGTGCAAATTCTTGAAGTGGTTTAGCTTCAAGTGAATTATACTTTTCTTTAGGTAGAGTGTGATAGTTTTTTAAGACTATGATTCTTGATGAAGACAACATAAAAATTCTTGGAGTGATGTAACTTCAAGTGAATATACTCTTTATGGTGGAGTATGATTGTCGGTGAAGACAATGAAAATTAATATATTATTTTCAATTAAGGTAGAGATTGTTAGGGTTGTTGAAAATTTACATGTTGAAGAAGTTTCATATCGCTTAGTTTTGTGAATGAAAAGAGAGTCCAAGACTATATATAGGATACACGTTCTTTGAAGTCACATATCGTTTAGTTTTGTGAAGGAAGAAGGAGTCCAAAATTATATATAGGATTCAAGTTCTTCATTCTAAGAGGCATCAGTCAAAAACATTTTAACCTTGTATTTGACTTTTTTTCTTTCTCTTATACTCTTGTATTCGAGTGTCATAAGATGTAGTTAAATATTTGTTTTGGAGAGTCTGAGTGTACTAAAGATTTGAGTTTGTTGAGGATATATTATTTGTTATAATAATTTTCATTTAATATTATTTTCTGGTTGTAGAACTGTTATTTTTTTCTTAATTTTAGAATTTTCATATTATGTTTTTGTTTTTGTGTTTGTGTTGTGATTGTGTTTTTTTTTCTCTTAGAAAGAAAGAATCATCATAATTTTGAAATTTAGGATCAAAATGAGGCTTAAGGGTGTTATAAAAGCTCAATCAAATTTTAAAGGTTGTATTAAAAGCTCAATCAAATTTTAAAGATGGAGTATTAAAAACTATTACATTTTTTTTTTTCATTATCACAACACTCATATTAAGTCGCATAAATGTCAGACTTGAGATGTCCCATTCTGAGCTTAAATGAGTTTTTTTTTTATAACTAGAAAAAAATTTATAAACAAAGGTGTATTAGGAGTATTTAACCCAATTACAATATACAATCGATCAAAAACATAAAAGATGAATTTATAAAATTTATAACTAGAATCATCCTCATTTTAAAGATGAATTAAGTCTAGTATTAAAATTTAATATAGTATTTTAAAAAATATATAGTAATGAAGTTTATACAAATTTTATTGGACAACGTATTATAACCGAGCTCTTCACTTATGTTACAGTTGTTTATATTCTGTCATGCTTAAATAAATAATTTATTTGTAAGTTATAGCAAAAAGTTAAATAAAATAAATTTATTTCTTCTAAGTTATCTTATTTTTATAAAATACTTAAAAAACTTTTAAAAATAAGTTGAAAAAGGTTGTGAACAATATCATAAGATAAGATGTTTTCGTAAATTTTCTTAAATAATTTCATAAAATTAATGTTAAAATATATATAAATTTAAATAAATAAAATTAATAAGTTCTATTCGGGAAAATATTTTTTGCGTTTATAACTTATAAATTTATATGACAATAAAAGAGACGTTTGGTAGTCAACTTTTCATCACAAATTTATAGTTTATTTTACTAGTTTATAATGTTTTTCAGATATTATTTTAAATAACGTTTTAACTTATAATTTTTAGCTTATCATTTTTTTTTTACTTTTGTCTTTATTATTTTAACTAAAATTCACTACTACCTTTTATAATTTATTTTAATTTAAATAAAATAATTATATATTAAATTTCTTTTATGTCATTTTAATTTATTAATAAATTGAACCGTTAATTTTACTAAACACTTTAATTAGTTTATTAGTTATAAATCATCAACCAACAACTATAAAGTATAAGCTATCAGCTATCAGTTATCAGTTAACTTATTAATCAACTGTTATTTTTATCTAAGAGCATGAATATCGGGTTCCTTCAACCGTGTTTTCACATTTACCAAAGATACTTGGTCAGTGTGTGATGGATGTTTGGGGTAAAATGATATTCTCTAATTTACAAATGCTCTTATTCTAAAGCACGCTCCTCTTCATTTTAATTGGAAAAAAATTAATTGAAAAGTGTGAAATAATATAAATGTAGGGTATATTGGGAGATTTAATGGGACCTATTTTAGAGTTTTTGATGGGTTGTATGGATATTTGAGAAATGTAGTTGAGTTGTTTAAAATGTATGAAAGTGTAGTATAATATAAACAATTGAATGAGTCCCATTTAAACAAATTAAATGGGGATAATAGATGTGGGTGCTCTAAAGAGTCTAGGACCATAGCATCGTGGAACATAGTGAACAATTAGGAAAATGACATATTTATGTTATTTAAAATCATTACTGTCAAAAAAAAAAAAAAATCATAGTATATTTAAGAGTGGAAAATAGCTGCTGGTAGCTTCTTTGTATTTATTATTATATATTCCTGTTTTGCAGGGCCATGCAGAGGAGTAAGATTTGTGTTACCTGAAGGATTTAAAGCAAGAATAATGCATTCAAGACATAAACTGTTATTTTTAAGCAAAGGGGACCATAATCCAGCATGCAGTGGATTGTTTATTGATTCTCTTTTATCTGATTTGCGGCATTTGAGATACTAGTAATTTATAAGTCACAAGCCTTAATTTGTGTACTGCTTTTTGGGATCTTCTAATCTCAATTCCCTAAAGTAGGGGAGAGAGACACTAATTTTTAAGTGTATTTTCATGGTCCCCAAGATGCATGTGGTTAGGGGAGATCTTCTTGTCTTCTAATTTGAGTGTTCTTTTTAGCTTTTGTTAAAGAAGCCAAAGCATGCCATGCAGCATGTGGTGGCCCCATTGCATATTTTTATCTTGTGCACATAATTTTCAATAGTAAAATTGTACCCTTAGAATCCTAGTAGTGATTGTATTGTGAGCCATTTATTCCTATCATGTTAATCTTGAAAATGGTGTCATTACAATTATAGTACTATACAATTAATGATGTTATATGCCCAATAGATTATTACTTTTATGACAATATTATCATTGTACTTGTAGTAGTAGCTAGTTATTTTAAAGAATAGATTGTTAGGATTAAGTTTATAAGGAAATTTTAATCAAAAGATTAGTGAATTTGATGAGAGCTTTTTAAAGTTTAAACATGGGGTATCATGAGAGCGAAACATTTATATTAGATCAAATACTTATCTAAAAGTTAAAAATTTAATTAAACAAGTGAGAGAGACACCACATATTTACACAAAACTTTAAGGTGATAGATGTATGAATTCTCTTATTTATAAAGTGTTTAACCGCTACTTTTTTAAGCAATGTGAGACTTAGAACTCACACTTACTTCTCAACAATCTTCCCCTCAAGTGTGAGTTCATCTATTATGCTTCTCCTCAAGCGAAAGTTTTTTCATCAACATGATTGTACTGTCGTTGATAGACAATCTTACTTGTCATGGACACGCTGTCTGACCATCATGTCAGGAAGACTTTCGATACAAGGTGTCAGTCTCTTGTTGGGGGATTTTACTAGGGAGCATTGAAACATAGTGTATGACTAGACACCTTTGTGAGAGACACACCACTTGTCCACCTAAAACCTTAAGGTGATAGGTGAGTGAGTTCTCCCACTTATAAATGCTCAAGTTACCACATTCCTATCAAATGTGGGACTATTTTTCCACTTACTCACACTTGCTATATTATTCCAACACTCCCCCTCAAGTGTGAGTCCACAATGTTCCCATTTTTTTATACTTTGTACCGCCGTTGACACATCAAATACACCTCTTTTTTGAGCGTTTCAATTTCAACGGGACACCACTTCCTGGGTTTTTCGATACACCTCGGTTCTCGAACCAAAGGCTCATGATACCATTTATTGCGGGGAGTTTTTACTAAGGAACATTAATACATAGTGTATGACTAGACACCTTTGTGAGAGACACACCACTTGTCCACCTAAAACTTTAAGATGATAAGTGAGTGGGTTCTCCCACTTATAAATGCTCAAGTTGCCACATTCCTATCCAATGTGAGACTATTTCTCCACTTACTCACACTTGCTATATTATTCCAACATCTCTTACTCGAACCAGACTCTGATACTATTGTTGACTCAACATGAGGGAGAAACATTCACATTGAGACGAACATTCACCTAAAGGTCAAAGACTCACTCAAACAAGTGAGAAAGACACCACTTATTTATCCAAAACCTTAAGATGATAGGTGTATGTGTCTTTTTACTTATAAAATATTCAATCTCTATTTTTTAAACAATATGATATTATAACTCATATTTATTTTTCAACAAATATGTCACTCCTAACAAGTTGTCTGATTTATTGGTTAAAAAAATAAAAGATAGAATTTATGTTAAAATATAATATTTTTATTATATTGACAATTTAACTTGTAATCATAATATATATATATATATATATATATATATATATATATATATATATATATATATATATATATACATACACTTTAACTCCCATATATTGCAATTGTACAATTTTCTCTAAATTTTTTTGAGTAATTTTTTACCCGTATTGTTTATTTTGTTTGTAATCTAGTATTAATCTCCTCCAGAATTTAGATTAAGAAGACATCATTAATTGAATCGACACCCAACTATGATGGTTGATACGACTTTTCTTTAAAATTAAAAATAAAATATAAAACAATTAGAGTTTTTAATCTTTTTAGCCTTTCTTAGTACTATTTTTAATGACATATAGAGATGGATGTAATTAGAGCTTTCCAAATGAATTCGACTTATGAAACGGTACATGAGAAAGAAGGGGTAATTTCACCATAGTGGAAAAACATTTTACGAAAATGTTTATTGGATTTTAGAAATGTATGTCTGGCCCTTTGTCTCTTAAATCACGGCTCAACTGAGATTCACTCTATATTTTTTGTAAAATTTATTTTGAGGATGTATCTCCGAACTCACCATAATAATTTATTTCTAAGTTAACAATCTAGTGACTTTTTCGAAAATACATTTCCAGATTTATAAAGTTGGAAATCAAAAATTTGTCACCTTTGCATGTTAGTCATTTTTGAAGATGCATTTCTGAAAATATCAAACATGATTTTTAATAAAACATCAACCTACATGATCAAACTCCATAACCATTTTTTCTCAAAACTGTTACAAAAAAAAAACCTTCAATTCTCAATCAATATTTTCACTCCAAAACTTCAATCTCTTGTGTTTCATCACATCAAAAGTAGCAAAAGAAGCTAAAATTCAAGGTAAAGATCATTTATTTTATTCCTCATTGCTCACATTAATCTTGTTTTGTAGCTGAAAAAGTTACAATGCGTCCGAAAATGTATTTCCGAATTCTGTATGAATTCCTTCGGAAGTGCGTTTCTGGAGTCTGCTTGTTTGCATTTTCGAAAATGTCTTTGAATATTTTATGTTATTGTTTGCATTAGATATGGTGCAACCTGATATTTTTCTCAAACCTATTGTGTCTCCGGATGTCAAACGCGTTTATGTAAAGGAGGTATATGTTGGCAACCAATTTACAAAAGGACAAGAGTTTGAATTTCGTGATCATATGCTTCAATGGATTCATACGGAGGCATCCGAATTGGGGTTTGGTGTTGTAATCGGAAGGTCCGATAATGGTTCTAATATATGAGTTGCATTTGTGACACTGAGATTCGAAATAAAGGAGAAGTATAGAACTTCTTTCCAAAAATTCAAACGAGATGACACCGGTTCAAGAAAATGTGAGTGTCCATTTAAGTTTTGTGGTTATCTTTTTTCAAATAATAAATGGAGTTTTAATGTGATATGTGGTTTATATAACCATGACATGTGTGAAAAGTTAGTCGGACATCCAATTGCATGTCGCCTCATGGCGGAAGAGAAAGAAATTGTTTCAAACATGACATTGAATATGGTGCAACCCAAAAACATACTTGCAACTTTTAAACGTAAAAGATCCGGTAATATCTCAAATATTAAGCAAGTGTACAATATATGTGTCCTTAACAACAAGGCATTGAAGGGGGATAGAACTGAAATGCAACAACTGTTAAAACTTTTGGATGATAACAATTATGTATCTAGGTACCAAACGTGCGAGGATGGAGTAACCGTTCGAGATATATTTTAGACTCATCGTGATTCTATAAAGTTGTTCAACATGTTTCCTACTGTGTTCATCATTGATTCAATGTATAAGACCAACAAGTACAAACTTTCACTATTGGAAATTGTTGTTGTTACCTCCACTGAGAAGACTTATTCTGTTGGGTTTGCATTTCTGGAAAGCGAAAAAAGAAGAAAAAATTACTTGGGCTTTAGAGGTGTGTCGGGTAATGTTGAAGGACAAAAAAGACATGCCGAAAGTAATTGTCACCGACCGCGATACCGCTTTGATGAATTCGGTTGCAATGGTTTTTCCTACTTCTTACACATTAATTTGTAGGTATCATATCACAAAGAATGTGAGAAGTCAGATTAAAACCGTGGTAGGGACGAAACAAATTAAGGGCGAAGACAAAATAATTGTCAAAGCTAGCGTGATAGTGGAAAGAATAATGGATGCATGGGATGTTATAATAAATTATTCTTCAAAAATATTATATGTCGACATTGTTACACATTTCACGAAGGTTTGCAACAAGTATCCAGACTTGTTGAAATACGTTGAAAGTAAAATTCTGGACCATGTAAAGGAAAATATTGTTTGTGCTTGGACCGATGAGGTTGGAAAAACAACAACTAACCGAATTGGTTGGGAAATAGTAAGGGTAATTTGTGTAGAGATTGAGATTTTGTGAACTAAATGATCCAAAATTAGCATAATAAGATACAAACATCATTTGGTCGCAGTATCACAATATTGAAACACAAATTCAAAGACAACAGTCTATATTCTCAGTTGGTCAGCAATATATCTCGAGCAAGACTGCATTTTATTTTTCATGAGGCCAAACGAGCTGAAAATGTAGGTTTCGATAGCTCAAAGTGTGGTTGTACACCTAGGAAAATGTATGGTTTCTCATCTGCTTGTATAATTTCAAAGAAGGTGAAACTCGATAGCCCGATACGAATGGATGAGGTTTGCATTCAAAGGAAAAGGCTCTGGTTTGATGATGATGGTGCATTGAAGGATGGTAAATTGAATATCTCTATATTGACCAAATGGAAAGTGATATAAGAGAGATTTGTTTAAAGCCGATGTTGATATGAAACTCTACATCAAATAGCAATTCATGAAGATTTCTTATCCAGAAACCACTGATTTGAAATAATTGTCTCAATCGGTAAAAAAAGTGTTCCTAAGAAGGTCAAACCAACACCTAGTGACATTTCAATGATACGGTCTCATTCATAATTTGAACATGTTGACAAAAATTTTCTCGATTCTCCAACTATAAAATCTCAAAAAGATGTTTTCAAAGAAGCTCGCATAAGAAAACTACCTTTGTTATCACCTCTACAAAAAATCCAATTCATCAACAAGATACCGGTTTTTATTCACAAATACATTGAATGGATCGTGATTGTTAAGGGTGATCATAATTGAGGTTATCAAGCTATTTATCCTTTGCTCGATAAAGGTGATGATGCTCATCAATTTATCCATATTTAACTTATCAAAGAGTTGAAGCCCCACAAATAATCATTCATAAGGCTATAAATAAAAAAAGAAATTTTTGATGCAATTCATGAATCTCTTGTTCCTTGCAGTTGTTAACCGACACCAGAGGAAAAATGGATGTGTTTCCCTTAAATGGGTCATCTTATAACAAGTGCGTATGAAAAAGTGTGTATTGACTTGACAAGATACAGATTATCAAAAACATTTTTTCCACTGCACACTGGCCCACCTCCAAATCCAAATGATCATATTATGTGTATAGGGTAGCTTTCAAAAACGCGACTATTTAAAACCAGGATGTCTTATACTATTGGCATCACCAGAGTGGACAACTTATTCGTAAAAAAAAGGCTAAGACTTGGCCGAATCTTTTTATTGAAAGGATGCAAGAGATCACCAAGTTAATCGAGATTTAAAGAGAATTAAACATAGAAAAGTCAAAGGTTATACCACCCATAGATATAGATTTAACTAGTGACACATGTTTCGATTCATTTTAGTTTTTGTTCAACAATGTATTTTTGTGGTTAGACATGTTTTATATGTAATTTTGTATTAAAATAATGCGATTTCAATACATGTTTAAGTTTTTAGAAATTTTCTCCATTTCAATATAGGTTATGTTTCTGCTTGTTTTTGGATTTTATTCTATGTTGAATGGTTCCGAAAATAAATCTCAGAAATAAAAAATTAGAGTGGTACCAGATATGTGTCTCTGGTATGTCCCCTGGTACAAAATAAAATTTCTAAGGTCCATATTGGCCTATAACTACTATAAGTATGGGGATATCATCTCATATTTCTTACCAAATCACAATACACCAGAATAAACATCAAGTGGCATGTCGCATATGTCTACTTCAACAAAGTGAATCATTGAATTGAATCTATGTTCAATGACTTCACCCCTATTGCAAATCTGAAATACATACCATAGAATATCTTACCATACTCTAACAATTAAAATATTATGAAGCTCGAGTACCGTTCACCCTCGATTGAAAACGATAGGAAGATTGAGTTCAACAACTATGAACTGAAGACAGGTCCAAATTTAAGGGTTATGTGGAATAATTTTCTCCATTACAAACAAAAAAAGATATGATTGAGTTGGATGCGACGATTGCGAGATCGGTCGAAGATATTATAAAGATGTTGGAACGTCCACCTGGATGTTGAAATGTAATGTTCGATTTATGTTAACAATTACCTGTGTAATATTTCATTTTTTATGTTATCAATGTTAATTTTATTTTTCATTCTGCATCTTTATGGTTTTGTGATTGTTTTTGGTTCGGTATGATTCAGAAATACATTTCTGTAAGGTTTACGAAGATGTATTTCTAGATTAAATTCAATCACATAATTAGGCATGACTCAAAATCAACATGATTTAATTTGGGTTTTTCACGAGGGTGTGGTAACAATCTATAGGGTTCCTTAAGCAACTTCCAAAAAAATATGAAAAAAGGGACCCTATCTTTTTCTGTTAGCCCATTGAAGCTATATTTTTGTGGGCTAGCTAACTCGTTTAAGTTAATAATTAAAAAATAGTTTATTTATGGTTAAAAAGTTGTTTAAAAAATAATTTCGATAAAAATGAAGAGGTTGCCAATTAGTAGTGGATCCATAAACATTTTTTGGCCAGGTTATAAATATAATCTATTACTTTTGACTAAAGAAAAATATTATGAGCTTTTGCAAAATACATACAAGTTCTCAAAAATTAAAAACTTTTATTGGAAAAATAATATTAATAAAGCGGAAGAAAATCCAAAAAGAAAACATTAGAAAATCAATTTAGAGTTGAGCAGTTAGAGATCTCACCCCTTATGGGGTTCAGGCTAGAACTCAAACCATCAGAATAACCATCATTAGATTATAAACCTACAAGAGAAGCACAAAAAACACTAACAAAAAAAAATCCCATAATCAAGACAAAATAATCGATCCATTATCTATTAAGACAGAGGATATGGTTCTGTTATGGGCCTACCACTTCAACCCTGACCAACTACCTGGAAGGGGCCTCACTCCTTCTATAATATTCTCAACACATGAGGATTATCATCCTAACGATCACAAGAGATCTCAATTGCAAGTGCATCAAGTGGTTCTTTACAATTGACTCTTAACAAACTTTGAGTTTGTTATTTACCTCTCTCTATATATAAAGAGTGTGCCAAATTGAGGTGACAGTTTTCAAATACAATTTCATTTCACTCTTTTTTTTATCATATACTGACTTAAGCGTTGGAGTACTAACCTTATAGGTCCCTCACTCCACCGCATTAGAGCCTATGATCCTCTGTCACTACCGTTCCACACTAATTTCTAGTTCTAGAATGGAATAATGACATTGTTTGTGGGAATCGACTTTTGATTCCTACGATTTCCAAAAATTTATGTTCCCTATCCAACTCCATTGATTCTAATATCCTTATATCAATATAAAATAAGGTTTTTCAATCAGGCGGAAAAATCCATTGCATCTTGATTCAACCAAGCATAATCTCATTTTTTTCCTCAAATTTTTAGACTTTCAGTTCTCACAATTTCCGGTGATGGCTAGATCTAAGTCCACTCGATGTGTCGTCCCTGCTACTCTAGTATCTTGCTATCAACCACCTCTCTCTCCCCTAAAAGACTCCAGAGATCCTGAAATAGTTGCTTCACTACATTCATATCTAGTTCAAGCTCCGCATTTGGTGAGATACGTTCAACTTATACCAATGGAGACTCTTGTTCCTCCTCTAGTCATACAATCAGAAACTTTGCATGGCCTTCACACTCAACAAGTGAACCTCGGCATGCAAGGTGCTAATGAGCTACTGAATAACATGTTCAACATAGTTCGACAACAAAACTAACACGCGATTGAAGAGAGGCTTCAACATCTATAGGAAAGCCTTCACAATACCCCCTCCCGCGAAAATACTGTCCAAGAGGTTGCATCGGGAAAACTCGTGCTGCCATCCCATAACCAGCTGCAGAAAAGATAGGCGAGGATCATCTTCTTGAAGCTCAATTTTATGACTTCTTAAAGAACTAACAAGTTCTTTAATAGAGGTGTTGTTCAGATCCTTTGATAACTTCAATGCAATTACCTTATGTTTTCATCTTTTAGGTAGACTTATGATGATATTCTTCACATGATCAGCAGTAGAATACCCTTTGTCTAGGACCTTTAGTCCTGCAACAAGAGTTTGAAACCTTGAGAACATGTTCTCAACAATTTCATCGTCTTCTATTTTAAAGGCTTCATATTTCTGAATCAAGGCAAGTGCCTTAGTTTCTTTAACTTGAGTGTTTCTTTCATGAGTCATTCTCAGAGAATTAAATATAGACTTTGTTGTATCTCTGTTTGTGATCTTTTCATACACAGTGTATGAAATAGCATTTAACAAGATTATTCTTGCTTTGCAATGATTCTTGTAGTCTTTCTTTTGTTGATCAGTCTTCACTCTTCTTTCCACCTTGTTGCCACTAGCATCTACAAGATGGACGTAGCCATCAACTACAATATCCCATAGATCTACATCATGGCCAAAGAAAAACAATTTATTATATCTTTCCAGTAATCAAAATTTTCTCCATAAAAAATGGGTGGTTTTGCACTATAGTGGTTTCTATCAGCGGGTGCAGCTGGTGGAGGGATACCAGCCATTATGTTTCACAAGCTGGATCTTTATCTGACACGGTGAAGTGTTTGATACACAATCAATACCAGAATCAGAGCTCTGATGCTAGTTGAAGGTGACAAGAAACACAAGAAAGGGTGGGTTTGAATTGGGTTTCCAAGATCAAAACTTTTTGTGCCCAAAACACTCAAGGATGAAACAAGAACAAAAACAATGAACACAAATATTTTTATCCTGGTTCACTATTAACGAAGCTAGTCTAGTCCACCCGCCAAGGTGATTTTGCCTATCAATAAGGTCTTAATCCACTATAATCAACTGATTACAAAGACACAAAGACAACACGTCGACGTCTTCTTGAGAATCCTGACTAACCTTAGTCTCTTAAGGAATACAAACTCAATCAATGAGATACAAGAAGTTTGTTTACAAGATTGCTTATAAGAAAGCAGATTACACAAGTTTAAGTACAATGAATTTATCGCACAAAAACGAACAAAAGCTCTATGTGTGTTTTCTATTCTATATTCACAAGAATAATATCCAGTTCAGTAAAAGCGTTGTGTGATATTGGATAAGCGTTCAAAGCAACATTTTTCCATTCTTCCAAGTGTTCCTTATATAAGAAAAGGAAAGATCTGTTGGAGAGTGTGGATGGAAATCTTCACAAATGAGCTGAAACCTTGCATAATAGTCAGCAAAGGTGGTAGACAGAATGCTACAATAGTACAATCCTCATTCTACAAAATCAGCATTGTGGACGGAATATTCGATCTTGTACTGTGTACTATTTTTCTCATGTAAAATTTTTTAATCATATCTTCAATTTTCATAGGCTTTAGGTAGATAGGTGATGAAGCATGCATAAGAGAAGAATAAGAATCTGGTTGAGAGAATCTTCAAAACCTTTGGTCTTCAGAGTTTTGATCTGGTTCCTCAGAACTTGGTCTTCAGAGTCTATTGACAAAGTTCATAGTTGATTGGAGTGTAGGGCTTTAAAGCATAACAACTTCAAAAACATCAGAGTTGCAAAGCTTTGGATGAGCATAGAGTCAGAAGTGTTGACTTACAGAATCTAGAGCTTGAATATATTGTAAACCACGTACTTCATAGTCAAAGTGCACAAGGTTCAGAATCTGATGACATCACATGTCATACATTCAGAGTCAGAACTTGAGTCTATTATCTGCACTCTAAAAAAATTGATTAGGGTACACATTTTTCTCTAAAACACTATGTATTGTTATTATCAAAACATAAGGTCATAAGCAGAACCGGAACTTGTTCTTACACATATGTTGATCAATCTAAACATGTTCTTGTCAACACCATCGAAAATAGCATTTAATGCCTTGGAATTCCAAAAGCTTCATCATATTCAGCATTTTTTCAATCAACTTCAAACTTTGAGGTATATGTTCCATCTTGAGAGGTTATCACACGATGTTTCCAACCTTTTTATAACAGGCTCGCATGTTTTGTTATCTATGGATTTGAGAAAAGTAACCATCTTGGCTTTCCAATAATCATAGTTGATTCCATCCAAAACAGGTGGTCTATTGACAGATCTTCCATCCTTAGTGATGTCCATTTGAACATAAAACATCTTCTCTAGAGCTCACTCAAATAGAACATGGTGTTTGCTCTGATACTAATTGAAAATTTTGTTCTTAAGGGGACATATGTTAAATAAGATGCTTAAGCCAAGGTGTTCAACATATTAAACCATAATTGACAGATTATTGACAAATAAGACAATAAATGATAAAGCAATATGAGAATTCCTATCACTTTCTCTCAATCACTAATCCTAAGTGATCATTACAATAATCAAAATAAAGAATGATGAATTACAACTCAACTAACAAGCCAGACTTTATGCCTTTATATATGAGTGTAGGCACTAGAGTTGTGCATAGACAACAACAAAATAAAGACTCAAAGTATAAACCCTAACACACGAATCTTCAATACTTTCACACTTTAAACGTTAGGTTTGAGTCTCCTTAAATAGCAATGCAATCTTCTGGGATTTTCTTCAATGGGTAAAAGATATGAGCTCGTCCATATTTTTAGAGGATTTAGTTTTTATTTGTTTTTCAATAACATCCAAAAAAATTTGATTAAATTTTGAATTCAAATTTAACTATCTAGCTGATTTGATTTGATCCTTTTAATCAACCAAACAAATCTAATAAATACGTTGCTAAAAGATAGCAACAAATCTGATTGAAACACAACAAAAAAAAAACGCTCTGAACAAAATCCATCATGGCCTACTGACAAGGGCTAGATGTTGCACACACGATGGAACATCTGGTCTCATATGTGTCCTTTCTTCACCAAAACATCTTGTACTCTCCATGTTATTTTACATAATGCATTCAATCCAAAAATAACAACATACAAAAAGAAAATAAGGACCACTTTCTGCACCAAATTAAGTAAAACCACTCGACACACAAAACTAACATACATATTCTTCCAAGACTGAAGCCTCTAGCTCAACAAATTGACTAACGAGTTCCAAGTAAATTCCAGCTAATGATTGGTTCCTACGAATAACCTTAGGTACTTAAATAGGAGAGTTTCAATCCTACAGTGGAGAAACTCATCTATAGAATCCAATAAGACATGGTTTGCATTAACCCCCTATTAGACTAATATTAAATAAATTAACCTGAAGACCCGAAGTTAGGTCAAGGTCCTTAATAATAGCTGTAATACTCCATAAGTTATCAACAATATGGATCTTCTTTAGATTTTCTTATTTAAAAAAGGTTAAATAATGTTTTCATTATTAACACTATAAAATATATAATTAAATATATGTTGATAAACTATCATTCAACCAGTCATCTCTCATACAATCATTCAACAATTGTAGTTGTTGTTAAGCAAACATAAACATTGTTGTTAAAATATCAAACAAAAAAATTGTTTCTACAAACTTGTAATGTTGAAGACAATAGAAAGAAAAATTAATTAAAATGAAAATTTTAACTTTTTAAACTAATTGTGAGTGAATAGAAAGTGTGTCTAGGAAAGAGAAAAAACTTTAACCAAAAGAAGATAATAATTTAAGAAAATCAAAGACATGCCAGCTATGCTGACACCCTTTTTACTTAATTTAAAAATCAGGCTATCTTCCAATACCATTAAAAGTGTAAAATAAATACAAAGAACTTGAGGGTACTAGACCAAAACCCATGTATGAGACTTTACTTGTAAACCATTAAGGAAAACCACAACAAATTCTAACTTCTAGAATAAAAAATTTCAATGGTCATTGTCACACAAAAAATCTCTGCATGAAAAGTATAAGTAATACCTAAACACTTAGTAAAACAACTAAGAGTGGCTGCAGAGCTATCACATAATATACCACTATAAGCACCTTTAAGATACCAAGAGCAACACCATTAATATTACATTTAATCTAATATGCCTTAGGAGAGTGTCAATACACTTATTTGATCGCTGGAGCTTTGGAAGGGTGAAACTTGGAAGAAAAGATTTTTAAGAACTAAAATTCCTATATAGAACTTGACGTATAGGCTATAGGGACCTTGACAGTCATAGCAACACTAACACAAATATGATTAACGTTGGTTTGGAACTTGATCCTATTTTCATTAAACCAAAATTGATTCCTACGATATCAAATGGTATCAATAATATTAATCATGTTTTTAAGCACAAACTCTTTACATTGTAGAGACCAGCCCCGATTACATAAACTAAGAATGATATAAATATCATAGGTGAATCGAATTTGCAAAATAGAACCAAACAAATTCCATAAATGTCTACCTGTAATCAAGAAAAATATAATTAGCTGTATTAGAGTTCCTACCACATAGATTACATTTTGAAGGTAAGTTGTAGCCTCATGCCATAAAATATTGTCATACCCTAAATTTTATTCTGAAGTTTTTTTTTCATCTACACCAGCATAGCATGATCATTCCATTTGATCATACATTCCATCATTAATTTCATTACATTATTCAGAGATCTAGATGGATAAATAGTCAAGACTACTTAATTTCATCCGTGTCTTTGAAATGCATCATTGTCTTTATGTTTGAGAACCACATGAAAATAGTCTAAGAGATGATTATTTGCATTTAATTCTTTGGGCACAATTTATCTGTATCATTGTCATTCATCGACATATTTTGGAATAAAAGTCAAAATCAAAGTTTGACTTTGATGAATTTTGTTGCTACTTTATTTGCTTTGTTTTAATTAATTTTTAATATAAGAAAATAAAATAAAACAAAAATTTCATTTTTATTAGTCTTATTTCAGAAATTCAAAACTTCATTTTTAATCCATGGCCAGTATGTTTTAGTTCAATTATTTGTTTGTTTTGTTTTCATTTCAAGTCGATTTGTTTTATTTAAATTGCAATTCGTCTATAAGCCAAATTCAAATTTCAAGCCATGTTCTTAAGTCACATTTTTAAAGTCATTTTGTTAAGCTTAAGCCATATTTCAAAATCCTTTTTTGAAGCCAAATTCAATCCATTCTTTTAAGCCATTTTTGCATATGGGATCACTTGACATCCAGATTCATGTTGTATCTAAATTACATCCAAATTCATTTCATATTACGTTCCAAATGAAATCAAGTACATAAAACCACATTTTAACTCCAATTTGCATCACATCCTTGAATTTCACATCCATTTACATATTACAACTAAATTAGCATTTCGCATTTACATTTCAAATTTGTATTTCAATTCGAATTCGCTACACATTTGCATTTACATGATATTTGAATTTATATTTCATTACAACCTCTTAATGGATCATCATGAGGGGGAAGCATTCACATTGGGTCAAACACTCACCAAGAGGTCAAAGACTCACCCAAACAAGTGAGAAAGACACCACATATTCACCAAAAACCTTAAGGTGGTAGATGTATGGGTCATTTTACTTCTAAAGTGCTCAACCTCCTTTTTTCTAAGCAATGTGAGACTTATAAATCACATTTTTCTCTCCATATAACTCACTTGTTTGGGTGAGTCTTTGACCTCTAGGTGAGTTTTTGACCCAATGTGAATGCTCCCCCCTTATGATGACTCATTAGTGGTATCATATCCTGGTTCGAGTAAGGGACCGACTCCTTGTATTGAAAGTCTTTCTGACATGGTGGTCAGGTGGCGTGTTTCGTTGAAGTGCTCATTACGAGATAAGGGTGTCTCTCAACGGCGGTACAAACATGTGGATGAAAGAGCTTCCGCTTTAGGGGGAACATAGTGGATGGACTCACACTTGGGGGGGGGGGGGGAGATCGTTGGGAAACAAGTGTGAGTTGTGTAGAGAAATAAGTGTTAGTTCTAAGTCCCACATTTCTTAGAAAAGTGGAGGTTGAGCACTTTATAAGTAAGAGGACTCATACATCTATCAGTTTAAAGTTTATGGTGAATATATGGTGTCTCTCTCACTTGTTTGGGCGAGTCTTTGATCTTTAGGTTATTGTTTGACCCAATGTGAATACTTTCCCCTCATGATGACCCATCACCTCTAACTATCATAACTACCTCCAACAACCTCAATAACTAAAACTAACATAATCCATCTCAATTAACTCCTTGAACTAACACAATCTCCAACTAACTTAGAGATCCAATCTAGACCTCTCTTAATCCTCCCACGAGGATCATAATCTAAAGGCCATGAATCATTGAACCCAAACCACCTTTCCCTCCATTTCAATCTTATTTAAACTTCACTCATCATCACCATGAATGACTAATCACAATTCACCAATTTTCATCGCGTAACAAACTTCACACTTCACTATCTCCTTCATTTTCATATTCACCATACATTCTTCTCCATTCTTCAACCTAAGCCACCTTGACCCATCATCATCTTCATTAATCACTTCAACCATAATTCATCACCTTCAATAAAAACCTACCATAACCATAATCCAACAACAATCAACACAACCAACAGATCGAAAAACATAAGTGAAAGAATCCAGAATAGAACCGAAAAAATAGAAAAAGCAAGTAAAAGATTGGTTGAGGAATTTCATCGAACACCTTGTGAGCAAGATTGAAAGCTGCATTTTTTCTCCTATTCGCTTCGACAGGTAAAATTCTTTCGACTTTTTTGTGATTCGTTATACTTGCTTTAGCTTTAACTCAAACCATATACGTATCGAATCATAATCATGTTGTAATTACACTTAACGAAACCGAGTCGAAACCACAAAAATACATGAATTGCAAAACATAAACCAAATATGAATCTAGAATTCCGAATTTAAACCAACTGAGACATAAGATTCAAAATTGTGTTTGAGAATCATGTTTATCCAAGGAATCGCGTGAGAATTTCATTTTTATGTAGCAAGAAGCACTTATGAGGAACGTGGATTTTAAGTTCTTCTTTTCCACTTGTGTTTCACGTAATGCAATCTATTCCTCCATTTTTTTCTAATTTTTCTTGTTCTTTTTATTTTTATTTAATTTAAATTGGATACATGTCATTATTTGATTGTCAATTAGATTAAATACTAGAAATAATTATGTACGTTCCTCATAAACCTTACCATGGTCATGCACAATCAAATAGACACCTATGTGTTTTTATTTTTTGGGCCTCCAAAGGTCCATACTGCCTCTTTCTAGTAAAACCATATGTGATTCTTTTTAGAGATTAATTATTTTTTTAGGATGTTATTTTAGGAGTTAATTTTATTTTTTCTAGATTAACATTAAGGTTAATCTTGTTTGTTGTAATAAAAAAAGGACATTATTTCTTTTGATTAATGTGTTTGGGCTTGATTCATTACTTGTTACTATTTGTGATTTAATTCTTGAGTGGCCAAAATGAATAATGATCGCTATATGGATTATTACCTCTATTTTTGTTTAGTCAATTAATTAATTCTTTTGATCAATTAATTGATTAAATACTTGAACATTAGGAAGTAATCATGAATATACACTTAGAATGTAATCATTGATGGATACATAAAAAAACCCTTTTGGTGTTATGTAAGAATATCTTGTGATTATCTTGATAATTCATCAATAAAATAACAATTTTACTTTCCTTTATTTTGTCATTGTCGCTACGCGAAAAATACACAGAGACACCATCGAACTTTATTTATCCCAACGGGAAAAGGAAAACATCGAGAAAATCTCAAAAGGGAAAGAAAGTGGTCTCGCAACCAAATTCGGGTTCGGGAGTCGATTACGCGAGAGGAAGGTGTTAGCACCCTTCGCGTCCGTTGTACTCAACGAGATCCACTCTTATTGTTCTAATCAAAGGGTGTGTACATCTAAAGTTTAACTTGCATATGGAATGCATGAATGAGATAAAAGGGGAAAATAAAAGTTTTTTATTATTGAGTTCGCCAGAGTTTTGCAACTTAGTGCCTACGTATCCCAATGGGAATCAGAACTCCGTAGTTCTTGTAGAAAAAGTTTGCTTTGTTTGGGTTTTTTTTATTGATGATGTTAATGTTCGCATTCTAGCAATTAGGTGTTTCCGCTCGTTGTGTGGAGACTCACGTGTTACATGTATTGCGGTAGAATGGAAATAACATATCCTTTTTGAAAAGGTTAAAGAGAAAATCCAGAAGGAAAATGATTTGAATTTGTTAAAGTGTTTTGTTAGGAGGTGAATCAAATGATTTGAGATACGTATTATACTAAAGTCTATGACAATGAGAGCGAATACTTCGTACAAATGAGGCAAACGTCTCACGTACAAAATACTCTAAGAAGAGGTAAGGAAAACTCCCGCTCATCTTTTTCTATGTACTTAAGGTTCGTGACGTATTATACGTATCGTATTTATTATGTATTTTTGTGTTTTTTCAATAGGACAAAAGAGAAACAATAATAAAAAAAGACATAACAAAAGATGCATGAGTTAAATGGATGATGATGAACATAAGATATGCGCAACGACATAGTCAAGATAAGAATCGAGATCATAAGATCAAACAACTATAGTCTAGTCTCCGAACAAAAAGATCTAAGTCAAAAGTCCATAAAGTTAAAAGTCAAATTGATTAAAGGAACTAATTAATAGAAATTAAAAATCTTCGTGATCAAAGATTAAAAACCTAAATAATTAAATTCTAAACATAAATAAAAAATTGAAAGAAATAATTCACAAAAGCTAATTAAGAAAATATTTGAGTTTCTTATTTAATCAAAAGAAAATAAACTAATTAATTTAAACAATTTTGCAAGAAAACACAATTATTTTATTAAAATATACAATTAGCTAATTAATTATTTACTAACTAAACAACCTATTAAAAATACAATAAATAGTAATCACAATAGAAGAACAAAAGAGTGTATGTTAGTAAAATGAGGTATGAAGGGTTAGTGAGGTTAATGTGAAATGAGCGTGATTATTTACATATACGATAACATGAACATAAAGAAATACCTAATTAAAAATGACTAGATACAATAATCAACGGCTAAAACTATAATTAACTAATTAATTATAGAATCTAACCAATTACTTAACCACAAATTAAAATTGGTCATGATAATTAGTAACTAGTAGAAGACTCGTGCGTCCGCACGGGTAAGTTGATTTTTATCTTAAATTATTCGATAAAAAATCTAAATGTTTGTGGCTCTTTTTTAATACATTTTTACATGTATTAACAATAATTGATAAAGTTTGAATTAAAAAATATCAAAAGTAATCATTTCAAAAATAGTTATTTGGCTATAGTAATGATCCAGCATGTATTCGCATGAATAAATTTATCTAATATGATATAAAATATATTTAAATGAATATGTAAATTTGAAAAGAAATACTTAATAACAAATAGGTATTGTTATGGTAGTGACCCGTGAGGATTTGAATAAACATTTTAGAATATACAAACTTTTTACAAATACACGAGATAAAAATAATTTTGTACTATACAATTGTACTGAAATGCATATGGATCAGAATATTTATGCATGCTTTGCTGTATTGATCTAACAGGTTGTGTCCTGTATCACTTCATAAAATATTTCATATCTTACTAAACAATATTTATACATGTTTTATTTCCTGAATTTAACAGGTTCTCAGACATATCTTTGTGAAGTCCCATATTTCGTTCCAACTCCAAGCAAAGTTATTCTATTTTTCTTTTTGGAAGTGTCACTCCATTTTCCAAATAATATGTAAGCAACCAAATGAAGTACAACCAAGACAAGAAACTTGACATGAAATCATGAATATCAGATCCTCCCAAACCACTAATCAGAATGTGACTTATTTTAATTATAGATGATCGTTGGAGAAAGATAAGAATCATAGATGGTCCTTGTAGTACTTTGTCACAAGAGGTCGTATAAATTTAATATGACTTATTTAAATTATAATTTTTATATTTTACTATAGGTAATTTTGTATACATATTTGGTGGAAATGCTTCAATTGTGATATCATCATCACTTTTCCTGTGTGCTTGTATGAATCTCTCATAATCCATTCAATACAAATGGTCACTAGCCAAAACTAAGTATTTCAAAACATTGTGCTCCTAAAAAAGCCATAAATATTGTCAATGAATAAAGACTCCTCCCGATAAGAATTGAGAACCCTGAGGCCTCCAAGCTTACGTCCAATACAAATTGTTATTACTGATACAACATCCAAATGTATTTTTTTCTACATGTACTAACAGTGACCATAAAACCACATTGATCAAATAAAATGATGATTTAATAATGTTGCAGAATGAAGAAAAACTACCTAACAATGCAAAACAGAAATGTTACAGTGTCATAAATAAATAATACCTACAGGAACAATTCCAATCAATTTGCAAAAAATATAGTCTAACAAAAATGACTATAGTAAAAAACACCACATTATCAGCATGAGGGGAACCGAAAATAACAGCTAATGTCCACAGGAAATATATAAAACATTCATGGTATACCTGACATGTTTGCAATTGTAGGTATTATCTTCCATATGTTAAATGTAGGAAAAAAACTTGTAACAACAATGATAAAACAGCATGAGAAACGTTTCAAGATTCCACAATAAAGAATTATCAATCATCTATGGCATTGTTTAGAAGGTTTATGAAAATTGAACCATGTATTGTTTATAGAGTTAGTTAGTTATATAAGACTCATTTATGGAAAAGTAACTATGTAGAAGAAAGATAGAGTAATCTTTAAAGTTATGGAAAAGTTTTACGAAGTATATTTGAATGAAGAAGTTTCAAAGCTCCTTATATGAAGAAGCCAATAATGGAATGTCAGATAATTTTTTTTCAAGCATGTTCAAAAGAATGAATAGTAGGTTGACTTTGTTTTGTCAAAAAAAATGATAAAAGTCAACGTTTAAAGCTTAAATATGGTCCTGCATAAATTATTGAGTTTTGTAATATGTACTACTATTTGCTATTTTTTTCTAATCTCCTTTGTGGTATATTGTTGGACACCATAGTTACAAATGAATGGAACTATGCCATACCAAATTGATTAGGAACTAAGTTATTTTAATTTTAACTGACAGGTTAGTAGCATTTTATTACATCGGCTCAGAAATAGTACCCGAAAGTATAGCTAATATTTTTCAGAATCCTAAAAGATGATGCCTGGAGTTACCTCCTTGGATATCATGTTAACAGGAAATACACTACTACGGCAATGGGTTTAACATACAAGTGAAATATGAGGCAAGGGATTTGACAGGACATGTAAGGAAAATTTCAAAAGATATTTTCAAGTACAGTTTGTTGTTCTTAATAGCAGATATTTATAAAAAAAATCATTGGGACAAGTTCCATACCTAAGCAACTATTTATTAAAAAGCACAGCTGTACTGTAAAATCTAGAAGGATATTAACGTAAAGCATATAGTGTACTTTATCACAATCAGAACTGTGCCAATGCGAACCAGCTATATAGTGATTAACGTAAAGCATATTGTCATATTAAGTCTTGTGCCATTTGATATGCATAATATATATATATATATATATATATATATATATATATATATATATATATATATATCAAGATCATTGAAATGCAACATATCATGAAAAATAAGGATGATATTTTGTAGTATAGATTGCTGAAAAAGAAGGCCATAGGAAATGGTTGAATATAGTATGTAACAGTAATAAAATACCCCCATGGACTAAAAGAGTTGTTATGAAGTTCATTGATACATGAAAGTTAGTGGTTAAAACATTGAGAAATAAAACTTAAATGCAATCCTCATGGTTCCTATAATGCGTTGATATCCATTGTTAAGATTATGTTTAAAGTTAGGTCAATTACATTCAAGGATTATGTACAATGAAATAAGTATTGGTAAAGTAGTAGTAAGTTTTGGTAAAGTAGTAGTATTAAGAATTGCAACTTAATTGCATAGACATAACAAAAATTGGATCTTAAGTGAAATATAGTAAATCACTAACTGCTATGATGATTTAAATCTAATAGTTACAGGAAGAATTGATGAACATTTAAGAATGATGAGGCATATGGAACTTTGAGTAAAAAACATTAACTTATGATATGAATGGATGGAATAGCAACAACATAACAGTTAATTGCATTCATGTGCATTCAAGAAGTAAAAATTGCATTACAAATGAAATTCAACTCTAATAGAGTGATTGACTATGGTTGCACATACAAAGTGTTCCAAAAATAGGATAATAATTCCTTACACAAAAGATGTTCACATGCAAAATAACTCATATGCATATGAGGACTTGGTATGTTATAGTTGCAAAAGGTTTCAATCATTTGGCTTTGGAATTCCTTGCACACTTTGTCGCAGACTGTTTTGGAGTCAAGACTTCTGAAGGGCCTGAGTCTCCATTGGGATCATATCCAGAAAACCTCTTTGAAGGAGTATTGTTAAAGCTAGCATTGGGTCTCCAATTTGAAAGATTGAGCTTCCTAGTGGCTGCAAGAATTTAAAGTTACATGTGAAAGAATAAAGTAAAACACAAGGGCAACATATATGTGAATTTTGCAATAGAGGAATGTACATGAACTTTGGAGACACCAAACATGAGTGAGTATCACAACTGACGTCATTCTCTTTTATGTAGGTCATTAGTTGATTTGCGTACATCTCCCAAAGTGTTACATCTAGTTCAACACCACTAAACCAAGATACAACCAAGAAACCATACATTGTGTTATGATATTAATGCAACATTGGTAGATAATGTAGGTGTGCAAATGTGGTGTAACATACCATTCATCAGACACCATAACATTGATGCAAGACTTTTTCCCATTCCCGCCAGCCTAAGACTTTACGACTTGGTGAAAAACAACAATAACACCTACTTATGATAATAAAGAGGGGTTAGAAGTTGTTGGTAGACAAGACTGGATATTGGTTGGAAATCGATAAAATATTGTAACGTATAAGCAATCAACTGGAAAATCTCCATTCAAGAAGTCTCAAAATGGTTTGAAATTGAAATTGTGAAGTGGAATCTCGGGCATGTCAATGGCAGTGATTATAGTGGTACCATTTAAAAAAGTTTAAACTTGTTGTCACAAACTTTCAACGGTAAGTAACTAATTTGAGGCTCTCTATTATAAACCATGTAGGTGTGATGCTCTTTTAATGTCTGGATCCACACTTCAAGTTCACAGTTCTGGGTTACGAAATGGATTTGGTGACACTGGTTAGGGAAAAAATTCTTATCAGAATGTATATATTGACAAAAGTGATGAAATCATAGCAATTAAAAAATACATACCTCTGCATCCTGAATAATAGCTTCAACATGTTGTTGTCTATTTAGTTCCTTCATTATCCATAGATCGATAACGCGTATAGTAATCTTCCAAAGTTTTTGTTCAGACCTTAAGTCAGTGATAATAATAGGTCACCTAGACATGATTTTATGTTGAAATGTGAATTGAAGAGTTGAATCAGGCATATAAAGCATAAACATGATAGTAGTTGAATAAAGTAAATGAAAATTTGAAAGAATAACATATACATAAAAATGAAAACACATCACAAAACAGACATGAAGATGAAAATAAAGTAATATTTAGTAAAATATGAAAATGAAGTATATATACAATATGCTCCCAAAACAATATTTAGTAAATATGGAAATGAAAATAAAGTTCTGTTGCAACGGATATATATATATATATATATGGGAAAACAATAGCTGCTGCCAGTAAGTGTGAAAAGAAAGATAACGTAACACTGCTTGTAAGTGTTAAAATAATTCTCCTGCCAATAGAAAAATACTTGAGATTCAGTAATACTGGTTGTAAGTGTGAAAATAATTTCTATTGCCTCCGCATAAGCAGAAAAAAAAACTCTGCTACCAGTATGTATCAATAGTGAAAACCACATTCATATGGAGAAACACATAAACATGTAAACTAAAAAAAATACGAAACCAGCAAAATGCAAACACAAAACAAAGTCCATTTAAGGACAAATGAAACATTAAATACATTATAGCCAAACCTGAAAAACGAAAGCTTAGAATAGTTGAACAAATGAAACATGAAAATTAAAACACATGACAAAGCACATATAAGTAAAACAGAAACATGAAAATACATTTAATTAAAACCAGAAAAAACGAAAGCTTGGAATAGTTGAACAAATAAATTCTAAAAATGAAAACTTAACAAAATGAAAAGTTTGAAAAACACCATAAACATAAATATGAAACATATCTTCATAGGAAACAAAGGAAAAGTACAACGAATGAATATGAAAACACATAACAAAGCTCATATAAGCAAAACTGAAACATTATATACATTTTACCAAAACCAGAAAAAACGAAAGATTGGAATAGTTGAAAAACTAAATTTTGAAAATGAAAACTTAAGAAAACTACAAGTTTGAAAGACACCATATTCATAAATATGAAACAGATCTTCATAGGAAAGAAAGGAAAAGTATATAGAAGGAAAATGAAAAGACATCAATGAAGGACTAAGTAATGAACTCACCTTCCAAAAACTCGGCAATCTCGGACGGAAGTGATGAGAGAGAACGGAGGAAAGTTGTTTGAGTCAATGTTAAAGCTGAGACTGAATGCTAATGGATGAATGAATGTGTTAGTAGAGTGAGTTATTGTGTTTACTCAGATAAACGAAAACAGTGAAGAGTCAACTTTGAATGATGTAGCATGGGCTTAATCCAAGTCGCCACTTGGCATATCTGAGCAATGTAATTGGTGGATACTTTGTTATTAGTTAAGTACACTTAAGGAAATGAATTAGGCAAACTAATATTTTATGAGAAGGGCAATTTAGGGAGAGCCTACATGACAAAAGCATTATTTGGAATTATACTGAATTGATGTTATTCATATATGTCAAACTTATAGGACTGTCATGGATATGTAATACGGAAAATTAGCAAAAGGATCTACTAATTGTTATTAAATGGAAGCAATTTACCTTCATGAAATCTTCATGAATTACATAATCAGGTTGTCCCACGAATGACAGCCATCCCAGACAGAGCTAAAAGGATTCATTGGCTTCAAGCTTCCCTTATATATACAAAATTATCAATATCCATTCTCATGTCAGGCTAGCTACATAATTATTTGCAATAAAGCACATCACAGGCAAAGCTAAAATGCAATAATGATAAGATATTATCAACAATTCTTATCTGAATGCAATGTCAAGAAACAAAAGGAACAATAATACTTACTTCAACTTGCCATTTCTTGGCAATCTTATACCAGTCTTTGGCAGCAACCACATATCTCCATTCAAAATCAATGGTCACAATTGACGGGGCCATCCTACTATCTGATATCCAAAAGCAAGCTGTGTAGTCACCGCTTTCAATTATAGTAAATATAAAAGTAGCCGACTCCACATGATCCCCATAGTAATTACTGTTTCCTTGAGGAGAACTCACCTTTCATTGGAAAACAACATACAAACAACAAAGTCTAGCCTTAACACCTATATATAGCACTTACACTACATATTGTATACATGCTCAAGTGTCTGACACATGTATAGTGAAGGGACATGTAACGTGCATAATTATCAAAGCTATATGTGTCCATTGCTGTCCATAAACTAAGAGCATCCACACTCATCAACTTCACTTTGGTTATTTAAATGGGACCTACACAATTTTTTATATTATATTACACTTTTATATTTTTTAAACAACTCAACTATATTTCTCAAATATCCATACAACTCATCAAAAACTTTAAAATGGATCCCACCAAATCCTACAATATACCCAACATACATTTTTATATTAATTATTTGATTCATGTTGGCACTTAAAAATGTTCTCCAGCCAGAGAACAGTCACAAGCCAAGTAATTCTATTTTTCTCAATTACCCATTATACTCTGACATGGTAGCCTTGGAACAAGTGTAGACACTATCCTTTCCCACCGATAATCATGCTCTAAGCATCTGCAACACTAAAATACCCAGGTAACAATCATTTAAAAGACTGTGTTGTACTGTCACATCAAGTAGAAAACAATAAAGTAATATCTAATATGACTTTTGGCCCTACATTTGTTGTCCAGTTAGAAATATTCATTGAAAATCAGCTCTTGGAAAATGAAATATTTTAGTTATGCTGCAATAGAGTAGTTTCAGTTGAAAGTAAATGAATAAACTATGGAGCATTAGAATACTTATGGAGCAATAGAATAGAAAAAACCAATATTTTACATGGAGAAATAGAACTTAATTGTTACCATTAGGATTTACAAAAATTGGAACTGCATATTAAATAGAGTACCAATAATTGAAATTGAAACTGCATATTAAATAGAGTAATAATAATTGAAATTGTATATTAAATATAGTGAGATTAACAAAGCCATTTTTTAGATAATTGAAAGTATATATTAAATAGAGTATAAATAAAAATTAATTGTATTTACTAAATAACTAAGACTAAAAATAATCAGTGTTATTCATACTAAAAAAACTCATCTTTAGATGCCAGAATGAAATTGTATATTAAATATAATGAGATTAACCAAGCCATTTTGAAACTAAGTACTATGTTTGACATATCAATGAAATATGAGACACCCTCCTCATTGATAAGTGCAAAATGTACCTATTTGTGTATATATGTTTTATTGCACTTATAAATGCTTTTTGGTAAATATCATACGAATAAACCCCGCTTTGTTTGTAAATGCGTATAGTTTACGTTTTCGTGTGTATAGTGCGTTATCGTGTAAATATCATTGAGTTTAATTGATTTTAATTTATTTTTGCAGGTGTCCAATCAAGGATGTCTTGCCATTGTTAGATAGAGCATTGAATAAGCTTTCCAGCGCTTCAAACCGTGCGTCAAACGGAGTTACGGTTCAAAAGTTACGAATAAAACAGTGCAGAAAAATTCTGCAGACTGGTGTGCTGCGCCTCTGCGCCGCCGGGCGGTGCAGGGGCGGTTCGGACACTCCAAAATTGTGAAAAACTTACAGATTGAAGGCCATTCGCCGCCGGGCGATGCCAGATTTCCGCCGGGCGATTTTTGACGATCAGAAACTCCATTAAAGCCCCAAAAACACATTTTTTAGGGTATGGGTTTGATATTTTTAGTTCCAAATCCATCCAATAGCATTTTTTGAGTAGAATTAGGCTAGAAAACACATTGGAGCATGCATTAGGATGATCCGGAGTCGAATCCTTCATCAATCGGAGCCGACAACTCAAGAGATGTTTGGTTTTTCTCTATTTCTTCTCTATGTTTTTCTCTTTTTGTTGGGTGTTTGTATATTTACTATGAACATATGTATCTTTGTTGATCATAATATTGTATAAAGTTTACTTTACAAATCATTATCGACGTCTTCCTTGATCTTTTTGCATTTATGTTTGGATTTGTGTTGTGTTAGAGATAAACTTCACAAATCTTGATTAAGGATGGATATCTATTGTCTAGATGCTAGAGATAGATTTAGATGATAATCTTTATGGTGTCGGAACTTAAATGCCTTCCGTGTTTCGAGGCTTCGTGCGCGAGAGTGACGAAGAGAGTGATACGGTTGCTTCTCAACTCAGTGTGCCAGAGATGGACACTGTTGTGAGCGATATTGGATGATTTTGACGAGTATTGTAGGTGGAGTATATTTGGTCGGTAAATTTATGTTTGTGACGAGTGGAATATATACATGCTTGATATGTCTTTTCTCTTCGAAGAATGAATTATTTTTATGTTTATATTTACTTTTCTGTTATTTACTTTAAACCCATTTTAATCCAAACTCATAAACTTAGAAATTGTGGAACGGCAGTTCAGTAGCACCAATCTCTGTGGACACGATAATTCCCGAAAAAATACTTCCAAACTTTTTTGTTTCTTGCCGCTATACCGCTTCCAACAAAATGGCGCCGTTGCCGAGGATTGGTGTTTTTATTGAATCGCATTGCGATAGTTTCTTTGTTTTTGAGTTTTGTAAATATCGTATATATTGTCTATTTTCACTTGTTTATATTGATACTTGTATATGTTTACCATATTTGTGAATTTTACATATTTTGTATACTTGTAAATTTAGTGTATTTGTTTGTTTCTCTTCACGTTTGCTAAGTGTTTGGTTAGGTTTCATCGTCGGTGAGCACTAACCATGTAAAGAGGCAACTTGGAGAAGTGTGTATAAATAATAGGCGTCGAGCTTACGACGTAAAACAAGCATGTTTTATTACTTTCTTTTGTTGTTGTTTAGCTTAGGTAGTGTGGTGAACTTTTATTAAACAAGTTGTACTCGGATTGTTCGTAAAATTCTCAAATCTTCACTTTACAACTTGTTTAATGAATTTTCTACCCGTTTTTTTAGTTTGTTTATATTAATGGTCTTTGTGTTTGTCAATGAGCTTGTTTTGAGTTGCTTGAGGAAATTTTGGTGATGTTCCATTTTTTATTGTTTCAACTTGCGAATGCGTGGTAATGATTTTGTTAAGTTTTGTACACGTCTGAGGTATGTATTTATCACTTTCTTGACTTTAGCATATTCATGTTACTTAGGCATTTTACAAACTTTCATGCCATCCATTCTTTTGTATACTTGTTCTTGTGTGAATCACTTTAGTTCCCAACCTTTTTGTGAGGAAGCCTTCTATTGTTCATATATGCACGGAGTACCAACTCTCTTGTTTTAACTGGATTTTATTATGTTGAATCTGTTGTTTGTGTTGTTTATATGAATGCATGAAAAGGATCAAGGCAATTGTTTCATTTTGAGCACAACCACCTTAGCCAAATAGTCAATTCACCTTGTGAGTGTGTGATCATTTGTAACCCCTTTGAGCCTTTTGTCATTATCCATGTTATTTGAGTTTGATGCTTGTCTATGAGTGTCAAATTTACTTTTTGTATGGATTTTGATTGATTATTTTTTCTTGAACCCTCAACTTTGTGTTGTTGTATGATTTTTTTTCCTTGCCTTAGAAAGTAGGGAGTATTCACATGATAGTGCGGTTGAATTCAAGTTGGGGAGAGGATGATTGTGTACTCATTAGTTGGATTCTAAGAGGATTGAAAAAGAAAAGAAAAAGGAGAAAAATGTGTAAAAGAGAAAAGAAAAGAAAAAAAGTGAAAAAGAAAGAAAAAGAAAAATCCTTGAAAAAGGAGACAAAAAGAGTTCTAATAATTGTGCTAAATAAGTATTGTGTGTTGTGTACCACTTGGGATTTTGGAAGAAGTTGGTTGAAATTTGGTGTTTGAACTTTTGTGAGTTTTCACTCCCTTAGGTTTAGGCAAGTTTTTGTTTCAATTACCTTTAGAAATTGCCCTTTGTTTGTTTACCCGACCACGTTACAACCATGGAAGTCCTTGTGATTCTTGCCTTTGTATTTTCAATATGAATTTGTGGATGTATGCATAATTTAGTCTTTTGTTTGCATGAGTGTTGTGTGAGTGTAAAGTACCTTATTGTGTGTTTTTCATCTACCGATGATTGTTTTTGCTAGGTTGATTCACATTTGAACTTGGGTTGTTTTGGAATTTTTGGCATGACTTTTGTACTTTGCTTTTGTTTCGTGACTATGTTATCGTCGTAGTTTAGTGGTAAGTATTTACTTTGTGTGTACCGTTTTCTTTTGAACCATTCATTCGTTTCCGTTTTTCAAAACATGTTGATTCGTCTTTCTTTGGATATCGCTTTTGTGTTTTCATGTTTGTTTGATTCTTGTTTGTGGACAAACAATTATGTAAGTTGGGGAGAGTTGATAAGTGCAAAATGTACCTATTTGTGTATATATGTTTTATTGCACTTATCAATGCTTTTTGGTAAATATCATACGAATAAACCCCGCTTTGTTTGTAAATGCGTATAGTTTACGTTTTCGTGTGTATAGTGCGTTATTGTGTAAATATCATTGAGTTTAATTGATTTTAATTTATTTTTTCAGGTGTCCAATCAAGGATGTCTTGCCATTGTTAGATAGAGCATTGAATAAGCTTTCCAGCGCTTCAAACCGTGCGTCAAACGGAGTTACGGTTCAAAAGTTACGAATAAAACAGTGCAGAAAAATTCTGCAGACTGGTGTGCTGCGCCTCTGCGCCGCCGGGCGGTGCAGGGGCGGTCCGGACACTCCAAAATTGTGAAAAACTTACAGAATGAAGGCCATTCGCCGTCGGGCGATGCCAGATTTCCGCCGGGCGATTTTTGACGATCAGAAACTCCATTAAAGCCCCAAAAACACATTTTTTAGGGTATGGGTTTGATATTTTTAGTTCCAAATGCATCCAATAGCATTTTTTGAGTAGAATTAGGCTAGAAAACACATTGGAGCATGCATTAGGATGATCCGGAGTCGAATCCTTCATCAATCGGAGCCGACAACTCAAGAGATGTTTGGTTTTTCTCCATTTCTTCTCTATGTTTTTCTCTTTTTGTTGGGTGTTTGTATATTTCCTATGAACATATGTATCTTTGTTGATCATAATATTGTATAAAGTTTAATTTACAAATCATTATCGATATCTTCCTTGATCTTTTGCATTTATGTTTGGATTTGTGTTGTGTTAGAGATAAACTTCACAAATCTTGATTAAGGATTGATATCTATTGTCTAGATGCTAGAGATAGATTTAGATGATAATCTTTATGGTGTCGGAACTTAAATGCCTTCCGTGTTTCGAGGCTTCGTGCGCGAGAGTGACGAAGAGAGTGATACGATTGCTTCTCAACTCAGTGTGCCAGAGATGGACACTGTTGTGAGCGATATTGGATGATTTTGACGAGTATTGTAGGTGGAGTATATTTGGTCGGTAAATTTATGTTTGTGACGAGTGGAATATATACATGCTTGATACGTCTTTTCTCTTCGAAGAATGAATTATTTTTATGTTTATATTTACTTTTCTATTATTTACTTTAAACCCTTTTTAATCCAAACTCATAAACTTAGAAATTGTGGAACGGCAGTTCAGTAGCACCGATCTCTGTGGACACGATAATTCCCGGAAAAATACTTCCAAACTTTTTTGTTGCTTGCCGCTATACCGCTTCCAACACTCATATAATAGGTGAACAAAATCTGTGAACAATTATGTACTTTAAAAAAACAACTTTAGCACATCTAGTATTTGAACACACATACAGTATCCACATTTAGAGATGTTCAAATTAACAGTGGTTCTATTTTAAAAATATAGGAGTAACTATCTGCTACATGGTATTTGCACACACCATAAATATTAAATGAAATTTAAGAATACATTAATGATAGAAAACATTGAAATATGGCATAAAACATTGAAATGTGAGAATACAGATATGGCAGAAAACATTTCAAAACATACATGAAGGCACATTTTATATATGGATTATGCAATAGTGTGATTTAATGATCTTAATATTTCTAGAGAAACATGAAGGCAACATTTACATTTTATGAAGAACATTCTTAAGCAAGAACAAAACCATAACAAATATATAAGTACCGAACATCATGAAGAATATGTTTTATGAATAGATGCATATATTATGCTACAAATCTGTAACTGTGTAACATCATGAAACCGAAATAAATATGAAGATGTAAAAAAATGAAATCTTGAGTATCAAATGTATAAGTTACATCCTTAAGTAACAAATGTACAAGTTTGATCCAAAACATCCAAATCTTGAGTAAATGCAGAGAGATTTGGATAAGCTTAATGAGGAACAAAAACAGAACAAACACGAGTAACATACACATTCAACATAAAACTTCCAAAATGCGCATGGTGCCGAAAATGAAACGAAAATGAAACTTTAAAGCAAACAAAATATTACCTGTTAGGGAAACCATATAAGCTGGAGCTGGAAGAAGGAACCAGGCAGAAATGAATATGAAAAGTGAAATGAAAAGTGAAAGGGATAAGCAGTGGGAAGTGGAAAATGTAGAAAAGAATTTTGTTCATACTTTACTCGGGTAATAGGAAATTTGAACATTGAGATGGATTGCCTAAAAGTATTAACCATGTGGCAAAAATGGGACAATTCTATTGGTTATGAATTTTTGATTTAGTAAATTACCATTAAGGGTAATTATTAGTGTAAATTAAAAGTTATTAAAGGGTAGTTTAGGGTGTTAATGTGCATGTTCCATTAATAGGTAGGTAGTTGAAGATAGAGTGAGACATAAGGGGAATCAAGATAATTCTCCTTCTCTCCATCGATACACTTTTTCCAGAAAGAACAAAACTCACACATCAAGCTCCTCTCTCTCTCTCTCTCTCTCTCTCTCTCTCACGATGTATGTTTTTACTCTCATGTCTCACTCGCATTCTCTCATTCCTCTCTATTCTCTATTCTTTTCACTATCTCTCTCGTAGTACTCTCTCGCATCCTCTCGTCTCATGAACTCTCTCACTCTCGTGCTTATTCAATCAATAACAACAAAGAATAACAATAAATCTAACATCAACAATGCAAGAAGAAAGAAAAATAATATTGGAAAAGAAGTCCTCACAGTACTTTCATAGAGATGACGGTTGAGGAACGAAACCACATGGTGATAACATGGCCATCTGTGGCTGAGCTTATGCTGGTTGTGGCTTATGTGTTGTCTTACATGAAGGTAAGTTGTTGTGTAAAGCTTTTAACGATAAAAAGAGTGTAGTTGTTGTGGTGTGTTGTAAAGTGAAGGTGGTGAGCAAAAAAACCACAAAGAATATATGGTGTATAGTTATGGTTGTGCAAAGGAAGTTTAGTGTTGAATGGAGGTTGTATGGATCACGTTTGTGTTATGTAGAAAGTTGATTTGTGGCTTACAATGTGAAGGGAATATGGTGGATGTGCTTTGAGGAAGGTGGCCGACAGGTCCATGAAAAAAAGATGGTTGTAGTTGGTGATGTGTACGATTTTAATCCTTGTGTTGTTGTTGTTAAGGGTGTGTGTGTTATTGGTTGATTTTTATGGTGTATGACAAAAAAAAGTTACATGGTGGATATGGTAGTTGGAATATGAAGGGAAGATGAGGTTTGTGAGTTTAAAGGTGGAGAGGATCAATGAATGAGAAGCTCTATGGAGTTGTGTTTGAGCGTGAAGTGGTGTTCGAAAATTCGTTTTGGTGGCTGTTATGTGATTGTTGTCTCACTGACTTGTAATGGTGAAGGAGATTGGAAATAATAAGAAAGTGAGGTTGGTGCAGGGAGTGATGGATGGAGGTATGAAGAAGTTATTGTTATCATGAAGAAGTGGGTTAACGTATGGGGCATGTGGATACAGTGCGTGTTATGTTGTAGAGGAATGGATAATACTATGTGTGAACACTATGATGCTGGTAAAGAAGTTGATCGTTACAAGCTTATGAGAGAGACGAGAGGAACATTATGTTGTGTGAGTGGAGCGAAATATTGGGGGAGCCGTTCCATTTTTCCTAGTGAGGATGAAGAGGATATTTTATTCAATTTGCAGGAAAGTTGATAGAGGGCATATTATTGAAAGTGAGGCGCCATTTTTTAGTTATGGATTTGTCTCCTCTTGTCACAACAATGCCAAGTATATATATACATGTGGATTAGGTTTACTATTTAAAAAAAAAAAACAATATTGCCCTCCCTAGACAACTTAGTGAGCAAGAATGGTCAAAAATTTAAAAAGAATAAAAAATCAAAATATTTTCGTGTTATTTTTATAAAAGAAATGTATTGGTAAGAAATAAACTAAACTAAACTAAATAATATTAAATTAATTATCTAATTAATTTTAAATGAACTAAAAAATTATTTTATCTAAAAAATTAAAATAAAAATGATTAAAAAAAAATTCGGGTACCATAGTGCTCGAAAAAATAAAATAAATGCACCAAAAATATCAGCACGTAATAAACCACTCGGAAAAATACAGCGCTTTGTCAAATTCTGAAATAAATTTTCCCCGGTTAAATGGCTCAGACTGATCAAAATGCAACCGAAAAGCAGTTGAAAAATTAAAACGAGCACACCAAGTTAAACTACGTGTAACGTAGATTAATATAACTAACGTCTGCAAGCTCGATTTTGAAACTTTTCGTCCACTGATTTTACGCACAACTGACATTTAGTTTGACCGGATTGACTGTAAATCCGACAGGTTTATTTTGGCTGATAATTTGGGCATTATGCATGATAAAAGACATGATATGCTATGTAGATGATACAAAGTAAAAATACAAGTCTGATGAATGCAAGTTTTAAAATGTCTGGTCAAAATTTAGGGTATGACAGTCATAAAACAAAAAGCTTTTTACAACAACTTGGATGAAAAATGATTGATTGGGTGTAGACTTTCTCACTCCCCGAGTGTTTTGACACTATTGTAGAGCTTTATGTTCAAACCCTCGTCTACCATATTAAAAAACGATAATCAATTAAACTAAGTTGATTCTCCAGTAGAAGAAAAAGGATTGATTGGGTGTAGACTTTGTCCTTCTTTGTTTGTTCGGGCACTATTGTAGAGCTCCCTCTACAAATAATCATCTTCCATTAATGAACGTTGACGTAATTCGCCACACATTTTTCACAATAATTTAGAAGAAAACAGATTGATTGGGTGTAGACCTTATCCTTCTCTGAGTATTTTGATATTGATGTAGAGCTTCATGCCTGGATACTCATCTTCAGACTAAAAACAATCTCAACACATCAAACTCTATTTTTTTTTTTGCATTAGGGAAAACGTCAATTAAAAACTTTTCACGAATGAACATGTTATATATCCATTCTATCGCAATACGAACAAATAGTTATGCCTCCCATACACGAGCAAACAAACAACATTTAACTACTAGAAAGCGACCTTAACATCGTTCAATAAAATCAACCAACATAAACTTATTTTCTACCATGAACTACGAATCTCTGATTTTCTCATTGCACCATGAGAATACATGGCACAAGATTTTGAAATCTTGGCGAGCACATTAATTAAAAACTTTTTCCACTTAATTAAGACTTTTATAATAAATCAAATAATAAATTAGTAATCGCAAGTAACTTCTAGTTAACACTCGTATAAGCAAAATGATCAAAATGGTTCCCGTTGAATACAATAAATGTGAGGGGTGCTAATACCTTCCTCTTGCATAACCGATTCCCGAACCCGCTCTTGGTTGTGACGACCATACCTTTTCCTTTTTCTTTGTGGAGTTTTATCGATATTTACCTTTTCCATTGTAAAAAATAAAGTTCAATAGCGACTCTGTTGTATTTCTAGTGTGCGATGTGCTCGGGTATGTTTTGCGACGTGACAAATATTCATCAATAGGAAAAACAGTATAAAAAAAAGCTTCCAAAGCACAAGTGATTTTGAGGGAGGAATATGTTGATGCCATATATGCTTAGCCCATAGAATTTTCTATCTAGGAGTAGAAAAATGTATATAAGCATACTTTTAGGTGAGAGTGTTAGATTTAGATGGATTGCAGATAAAATAATCATCATTATCATACTTAGAGATATAAACTTAGCGCAACAAGTTATTCAAATAAAGGAAGGCTTGATTCATATCAAAGAAATACACTAATGTTTTTATGAATGAAATGACTAACCTTGGCTTCAATGCTAATATGAGGATTAATTCGGAGAATGTGCACTTGAGGTTCATTAAGGCAGCAAGCATTCAACCTAGAAATTTATTTTGTCACATTACCAATTTGCCTTTGAAAGTTATCCTAAATAATATGTAAATAAGATTTAATAGAAAACCAAATAAAGGAGTCATTGTGATAATTAATATGACCACTTCATTTTTTTGGTAGAAACTCTTAGTAGAATAATCCATTGTAGATCAGGAGAGAGGTAATTCCAAATCAAACAAAAATGATAACTTTGTTGATATTTTTAATGAATCTTAGACCTAGCTCTCCTGCCTCTCCAGGTTTATAAACTTTATATCAAACAGGAGTAATCAACTTTCTCTTCTCAATATCTTATGTCCAAATAAAATTTCTCATTCATTTATCCACATCAGATGATAAACTAGCAGACCATTAATATATGTGAAAACTATACAACAACATCCTACAAACTGTACTTTTAAATAGCTCCACCCTACCTGCAATGAAAAGTAAATAAGTATTTCAAGTAGAGAGTTTACATTTGATCCTATATGCAATTCCCTGAAGATAAGAGATTTTAGGCTCACCTCTAAAAATAGGAATGTCCAGATACATGAAGGGTAGATTACTAATGCCAAAATCAAGAAGATTAGGAATAATATTTTGTCTTCTACTAGACATGCTACCAAAATAAATAATAAATTTGGAAAGATTGATGATTTGGCTAGATGCTAAACAAAAAAGAGAATTTGAGATGGTAAAAAGTCAAAAAAATGAAAATATAAAATTGTTGTGAGTGAATTAATGTAAGTTAATGAGTCTGGTTATATTAATGAGTGTAAAAAAATATATGTAATACTACTATCAAAAGGAGTATGGATCCGCCCCCTGCAAAGAATATAATTTTTTTTTTACCAAAAGCTTATAATTCATAAAATTCATCTTCTCTCATTAAGAACGAGAATGATCCCCTCAATTTTCTTTTATTTTAATTTAATTGTAAAAAAATCCAAAATCAGAGTATGCATACATAATACCAAAACATAGAACACAAAATTAAAAAATGACTAACTCATACTAAACCAAATATTCCTCAAACCTTATAACCCCTATGCGAGCAATATGCACATGAAAGAACTTGGATGAAAAACCTATTGTAAGAGCATCTGCTATCATGGAGTTTGTCCCTAAGTGTTCTATGAAAATTTGTCCAATTTGTACCTTGTCCTTAATAGCTAGGAACTTGATGTCAATATGTTTTGACTTGGTCGAGCTCATATTATTGTTAGAATATTTGATAATTGATTTATCGTCATAGTATAATTTAAGTGGTATTTCAATTCCTTCCACAATTCGCATCCTAGTGACAAGATTCCTCAGCCAAATCCCATGGTTGAATGCCTCAAAGCATGCTTTAAATTCTGCTGCCATGGTGGATGAAGCAATGGGTATTTTCTTGGAACTGTGCCAAGAAATTGAACCACGAGCCGACATGTAGATATATCCTGAAGTAAACCTTCTTCTATTTTGGCATCCAGCAAAATCAGAGTCAGAATATCCAGAGATCTCCAATTGTTCTGACCTTCTATATGTGGGCATATAATATTTTGTTCTCTTGAAATACCTCACGACCCTTTTGCCTTCTTTCCACTGATCCATTCATGGATTTCTTAATGCCTAACACCCCAATTATGAATGTAATATCCAGATTCATACAAACTTAGGCATACATCAGACTCCTTAGAACTGACGCATAAGGAATCTTTTGCATTTCTTGAATTTCTAAGTTTTCCTTTTGGGAACTAAGTGAGACTAAATTTGTCTTCCTTAGCCACTGGAGTATCCCCTAGTTTACATTCCTACATGCCAAACCTTTCAAGTACTTTTTTGATATAGCTCATTTGTGACAATCTTATAATACCTCGAGATTGATCTCGGTGTATCTGAATTCCTAATACAAAGGAGATGTCACCAAGATATTTCATTTTTGAATTTTCTTAATAAAAATATCTTGGTTTCGTGTATCATGCCCATATCATTAGGGGAAAGCAGTATGTCATCAACATACAATATCAAGAATATGTACTTGCTCCTACTGAATTTGTGATATACACAATCCTCAACAACATTAACCTCAAAACCAAATGACAGAATTACTTCATGAAACTTGTGGTACCACCGACGAGACGCCTTCTTTAGTCCACATATAGATTTTTTCAGTTTTCAAACAATATTTTTTGAGTCTCTTGACACAAAATTGCATAATATAAATTGTTTCATCAATGTTGCCATTGAGAAATGCCATGTTGACATCCATTTAATGGATTTCCAAATCATAATGTGCAACAATAGCCATGACTGTCCGTAAAGAGTCTTTCGATGAAACTAGAGAGAAATTCTAAGTAAAGTCAATCCATTCCCTTTGGAGATAAACCTTAGCCACAACCCAAGCCTTATGCCTCTACACATTACCTTTATAATCTCGTTTGGTCTTGAAAATACATTTATAACCAATGGGCTTCACACCTTCTGGTAACGGGACATATTTCCAAAAACTATTGTCTTGCATGGACTTATACTCCTCCTTCATTGCTTCAATCCACTTTTTCGAGTTGGAATACTGCATGGCTTGGTGGAAGTTGATTGGGTCATCTTCCATTATACCACTATTTTCCTCATGCTCTTGGAGAAAGACTATGGCTCTGTTTTGCAAGACATTTTTTGAGCTTATAACTTATAAGCTCGTATAAAAATAAAAGATCTGTTTGGTAAGAGTCTTTTCATCACGAGCTTATAGATTTTTTTATCAGCTTATAACTTATTTTTCAGACACTATTTCAAATAGCGTTTTAGCTTATAGCTTATAATTTTTTCTTCCACTTTTTTCCTTATTATTTTAAGGGATAATACACATTTTAGACCCTGCCATTTGGGGCGAATTCGAAAAAGGACCCTGTAAAAAAAGACACAGATTCCATCCCTGCCTTTTAAAGATTCTCTTCTTTTGGTCCTAAAATGAGTCTGGTCAACTTAAACGCTGAGGTGGACATTACAGCTTGGCAATTTTATTTTGTCATGGTACACGTGTAATATGCATGTGTCAAATATATGTTTCTCGTGGATAGGTTTTAGTCTTCGTCTTCCTTTCCCAAATTTTGTTTGCAGTTAGGGTTAAGATCTCCCCCAAATTATGTTCCAGTCTTCGTATCTTCATTAAAACAAGATAATGAGTGGAAGCGCGAGTTCATGCCACACGTTCAGTGCGAGAAAACCACCGGTTTGTGGCCACGAGCTTCCCATGAGAATCCATGTTTCAAAATGAAGCTCAAACCCAGGAAGAAGATATTGGAAGTGTAAATTTTGGGGGGTTTGTAAAAATTTGTTCTCTTCTTTTGTTCATCTCCTCTCTTATTTTTCCAAAATTTTGATGAGTGTTTCATGTTGTCTATTTTTTTTCCAGAATGTTGATGATTGTCATCTATTTCATTGGGATGATGAACTGTATCAAGAAAAACATGTTGAACTTAGCTTCGATGGAGGTTGCTCTGAATGTCTAAACTTGAAAGTGAATATGAAGCAGAACAAGAAAATGAAGAAACTTAAGATGAAGGCTGCAAAAGATCAGAAGACCATTCAGACACTTACTTTTATTCTTGTTGTATCTTGGTTGTTTTTTGCTGTAATGTTGTGTAAAATGTAGAATGTAATTATTGGAATGTTTGATTCCCTTGTAATGATAGGGATAACATCCTTTGTTAATTTTGAATGTTAAATGAAATGAGTTGGTTTGGAGAAATCTTGAATACGAGTTTTCAATATGAGTTCAATATGCACTTTAATGTTACCTCTAATATGCACAATAAAACCAATTCAGTAAGTACACAAAAAGTGCTCTAATATTAGTTTAATATGCTCTAATATCAGTTCAGTTCAATATGCACACTAAAAGTCCTCCAATACCAGTTCAATATGCACAATAAAAGTGCTCCAATATTAGTACCAAATGATGTAATGTCAGTTCAGTATGTACTATTATAAGCTTGGAATGTTTCTTATGTTTGGAATGCTCTATGTGAACTCTTACACCAGTTTGAATAGAACAGTCTAAAACCAGTTGAATATGCAGTCTGTTAAGGCATTGGAATGTTTGATGATAACAGTCAAAAACCAGATTAGCATGCAGTCTAAGACCATATCAGTATGCAGCATAAGACCAGCTTGAGTTCCAAAGAACAATTAAACATGCAGTGTAAAACCAGCTCAATTAAGTAGATGATAACAGATCAATTAAACATGCAGTTCTAATACAAGTTTGATGATAACAGTCAAACAACATTTTATAATAGTTTTCAATAACAGTCAACATTTAGTAGATTCCTTAAAACACTTGCAATACCAATCAACTAAGGTGCAACAAATGCATTACAAACATCATCCTAAGCACTTTATGCACATTACAAACATCATCCTAAGCACATTAGGTGCATTACAAGGATCAAAACAAGATACAAACTACAACATTAAATGGAAGTCTTCTTTTTTGCTGTGCTGGACTTCTTCTGCTTGGAGACCTTTTGTTTCATTTTGGGAGACTTCTTAGCAGCAACAGTTGGTTCAGTAGTGTTAGGGGTTGGATTTACAACATGAGAAGACTGCAGCTCAGCCTCAATTGAGGCAATAATTGTTTCTATGGATGCATCAAATTCACCATGAAAATAGTCAATTGGTTGCTCGTCCACTGCAGGTTCACCCACTGCAGGCTCATCCATTGTAGGCTTGTCTACTGGTTGCTCACCAACAGCAGGCTCGTGAACTTCAGGCTCATCCACTTTAGGCTTTTTCATCTTTCCACTTGTTCTAGGTGTTTTTCTCTGAGACAAACATGACAAACACACATTAAAAATAGATATCATAAAGACAAGCATAAAGACAAATATATATCCAAAAGACAAAAAACACAAACCTTTCTCTTTAATGCATCAGGGTTTTGTTCTGTGCTCTGACATTTTCTTGAGTTGTGACCCATCTTATTACACTTAGTACACCTGTAACTAACACCAGGCCTTCTCATTCTAGAACTAGTTTCATCAACCTCCCTAAACCTAAGCTTCCTCGGTATACCTGGACCTTTCTTAAATGATGGTGGAAGCATTTCCTCAGCATCTACCTCGGGCCACATATCCATGCCATTAGTAGGACAAAAATTGTATGAATAACACTTACTATATGTTTCCCTACTATAGCAGTCATCCACATAATATTCTGGATCCAACTTCTGATAACTCATAGCAGCAATGGCATGTCTACATGGAATGCCCACAAGTTCCCAAAAGTAATATCTACATGTTTTTTTACTAAGATCAACAATGAATTGATGACCACCAAATGTATTGTTTACCTGCCATATCATCCCAATGCTCCATGTAGGAACCCATTGGCCACTCATCAGCTGGCCCCTCTAAACTTCTCATATTTAGGCATACTTTCCTTATCACTATCATCTGGGTCTGAGCTGCCAAGCTCCTCACTTTCATAAGCACCATCTTCTCCAATAGGATTTGATGTACAAGAATTCCCACGCGTGACATTAGAATGAACAACCAATCTGATTTTTTTGGGAGACCTTATAGTAGATGACTCTTTGTTGGATTTTAATTTGTACCTGTATTTCCTACCACTGATTTCAACCCTGTTACCTTATTCTAGTTTATCGACCTCCCCAACCACAAAGCCTTCGTTTTCGTCATTGACTCTTTCTTCCTCACTATCTTCAAATCTGACACCTAGAGATTCATCCTCACTACTATTCTGACTATCTTCACCAATATCTACATAGTTTGGAGTGAGGACCCTCTTTGAATTATCCACAACATTGTGCTCCACCCATATGTGTCCATCAACATTGTGATATATAGAATGCTTCACAATCTCTGTAACGTGTTCATCATCAGTTATGTGGAAGAAACCTTCATCAATCCCTTCAATCTTCCTCCACATTCGAACACCCCTCCCATCAAAACCACACTCCCTTAGTAAACTCAAAGCTTCGAAATACGACCATGTATCTGCGTCCTGGCCACTAACAATGCTTTCAACACCTCCTCTGTAAAGAACAAAGCTCTCACGAACAAACTCTCCATCGTGGTGAATGATTAGGTTGAACAGTACCATACCTGATTAAGTTCAAACATCAATAATGAGAACTGCAAAATACGGAAACAAACTTGAAATCGTAACTTGGAGAAGACGATAAACTGATGAAAGAAAAATAACGTACCTCAAAACCCTAGCAATGGGTGACGAACGACCGACAACTTTGAGAAGACGAAGAAGACGCTTGCTTGCTATTCTAGGTTTCAGGGGGGTAAATGAAATTACATCTCCTAAGCCTTCTAAACATTTATGTGTTGTAATATATTTGACACATGTATATTACCTGTGTACCATGACAAAATAAAATTGCCAAGCTGTAATGTCCACCTCAGCGTTTAAGTTGACCAGACTCATTTAAGGACCAAAAGAAGAGAATCTTTAAAAGGTAGGGATGGAATCTGTGTTTTTTTACAAGGTCCTTTTTCGAATTCACCCCAAATGGCAGGGTCTAAAATGTGTATTAACCCTTATTTTAAATAAAACCTACTACTACCCTTTATAATTTATTTTAATTTAAAATAAAACAATTATATATTAAATATCTTTTATGTCATTTTAATTTATCAACTAATTGAACCACTAATTTTACCAAAGACTTCAAGTAGTTTATCAGCTATAAGTCACCAGCCATCATCTATAAGCTATAAGCTATTAGTCATCAATTGTTTTTTACCAAACAGAGCCTATGTAATCATCTGGAATAACATTTCTCATTTATGTAGTGGATCTCCACAAATGTATTGGTTCTTGTAAAACTTGTTCTTATGGATCTTGAGTTTGTTTTTTTATGAATTACAAAATCATCTTGAGTAAGAGAGAATTCAACAATGTCTAGCAAGGTTCCATACTTTCTTCATCAAAAGTAACCTTATGAACCAGTTTTGGAACTGTCACTGACTCTTCCTCTAAAACAAAGTCTCTAACCTATCCCCCAACTCAATATCCTCAAAGAATGTGGCAGTCCCCATCTCAAAAATTGAGTTTAATTTGGAATCATAAAATTTGTAGCCCCTGGATCTTTCAGAATAACCAATAAAGTACTTTTTCACTGTTCGGGAGTCCAATTTCTTTTCATTTGGCATATAAGGCCTTGCCTCAGCTGGACATCCCCATACATGAAAATGTTTCAAACTAGGCTTTCTTCCAGTCTAAAGCTCATAAGGTATTTTGGAAGCTGCCTTGATTGACACTCTGTTTAGAATGTAACCTACAGTCTTTAGTGTCTCTCCTCAGAGTGACTCTGGAATGGTGGAATGATAAATCATACTCCTTACCATATCCTTAAGAGTCTGGTTTTGTCTTTCAACAACACCATTGATGTTAGGAATCCATGGCATGGTGTATTGTGGGACAATTCACATTCCTATAAGTATTTGGCAAAAGGCTTGGACATTGTTCACCTGAACCGTCATATCTGTCGTAATATTCACTACCACAATTAGATTTGACATTCTTAATTCTTCTATTGAGTTAATTTTCAACTTCATCCTTACATGATTTGAACACATCCAATGATTGAGATTTTTCATGTATAAGAAATATGTATAAATATATAGAATAATCGTTTATGAATGATATAAAACATTGTTGACCATTCCAAGAAGGTGTAGGAAATGGTCCATAAATGTCAGTATGTACCGATTGTAAGACATCAGTAGCTCTATATGCACCAAATTTCTTTATTTTGTTCTATTTACCTTTAACGCATTCAACATAAACATCAAAGTTTGTGAAGTTAATGGAATCTAAAATTCCATCTGATATTAGTCGCTCAACTCTATTTTTAGAGATTTGACCTAGACACTTGTGCCATGATGTTCCTGAGTTGTTATTATCAATTTTACGCTTAATACGACGTGATTCCTTATTCAAGGATTCATCATAGGTAGTTATTGTGTCAAGTAAATATACATTATCATGACCCATAAGTGAACCAGTTCCAACAATATTTGAATTAAAAGACAACTTGAATATATTGTTTCCAAATGAACATAAATAACCTAATTTGTCCAACTAAGAAACTTTAATTAAATTCCGTTTAAATGACGGTATCACAATAGTGTCTTTTAAATCCAAATAAAATCTAGTACATAATAATAATAATAATCTAAAATTCCCTGCAACTTCCACATCCACCGTCTTGCTATCTCCAACGTAAATGTATCTTTCAACATCATTTGACTTCTAGTAGTTCAGGAAACCATGCATTGAAACATTGAAGTTAGTAGTTGCACTAGAGTCTAACAACCAAGTGTTTCTAGGTACTAAAGATAAATTGACCTCATAAAAGACTAAAGAAATATATGTAACTTTCCTTGCATGCCAAGTATGATACTTAGGACATTTCTTCTTTAGATGTCCAGTCATTTTGTAAAAGAAACAATTATCATCCTGTTTCTATTTCTTTTGTGCTGGAACTTTTGCAGTTTCATTTTTGTGCTCATTAGTTTTCTTTATTTAGCCCTTATCTTTAGAGGTGCTAACAAAATGAGCACTTTTTGTCTTATCTTATTTTAAGATTTCTTCTTATTACACACAAAATGAAATGAGCTCATCAAGAGACTATTTCTCCTTTTGACAATTATAAGATATCTTAAACTGACTGAACTGTGAAGGAAGAGAAAGTAATACTAAATGAACGATCAAGTCTTTTGACAGCTCAAGCCTTAGGGCCTTAAGTTTTGAAACAATGTTTGGCATGCCCATAATGTATTCCCATATATTTACTTTGCCTTGATATTTCATGGAAATCAAGCTTTAAAGAAGAGTACTTGTTTCCACCTTATCGCCTTTTCAAAACACTTTTCAATCTCAACAAGGAAATGTTTGGCACTTGCTATCTCTTTCGAGATGGTAACTCTAAAGACCCCATGAATGTTACGCTTAATGATCATGATACTCATGCGATTGGAGCGATCTCGCTTCTCATAATTTATCCTTTGTTCAGAGGTACTAGCACTACTACGGAAAACATATACAACAACGGTTGGAAAAGATATATTATCACGCAGGACCAGCTGTTGTTACATAGTGTATTGTTGTATATGCGTTACTTACAATCGTGGTTGTATGACCGTTGTTAAAAACCTGAAAGCGCGCGACATATTACTAGAGTCGCTTTAACTAACCGTTGTAATATATTAAATGTCCCAGGTTCGATTCCCAGCGGTGACTTTTTGGTATATATATTATTCTAGGCATCGTTCACTCTACAACAACGGTCATATTTAACAACCATCGTAAAATTAACTGCTTTTTTAAAAAAAATATGCTTTTTGAAAATTTTCCATTTGAACCTGTATTTTTGTGAACCGCATCAGAACAAAAATAACAATTGTATCATAACAATAATTGTATTGTCTTACATCAAATCCATATATTGGATTAATAACTAAACATTGTATATATAATACATCAAAATAAAAATGGCACAAAACAACCTACAAACATTATATAACATTACATAATTGTATCTTAGTGTTTTGGTTTCTTTATCTCTTGTTGCCTTGTCTCTTGGCGTCTTGACTTTAAATACCTACAATTTCAAATAATCATACTTGTTAGTAAAGATACTTAGAAATAATAAATTACATTAAATTATGAATAAATAATAAAATACTTACTTGTTAATTTTTCAATATGCCTTCACTATGATCGATACGAATATCATGCACATCATCTCTATCAACTTCATCATATGTGGTAGGCACTTTTGTTGTGTAAGAAGGAGTAGAAGGAATATCAAAATTTTCATCACTACTAGGAATGTCTTTGTTAGAACAAGATTTGGTTATGCTGGATATCTCTAAGTTTTGATAATAACAAAGTAGTATTTGTGTGAGAACAATTTTGGCACTCTAACGTTTATTTTTCTGAAGGGTTAACAAACAGGCTCTGACTTTGATAGAGACCATGTGCAACGTCACTCTGATTTGACCAAAAGTCGCTTCTGCGCCAAAGAAACAAGTCTACTTCTGATCTACTCACATTCAGAAAGAATCTAAGAAGACAATATATTGTTGTTGCAATGCTCTCTTGGATTCTTCCTGAGCGTGACTCTGATGATTTACTTCTGAAGGCTTTCTAGCTTCTGAAGTCATTATCTTCTAAAGATTAAGTACTGAAGACTCTGAATACAAGGTCCTGCTGAACAAAGTTCTGAAGATTTTAAAGACTTAAGTTTCTGAAGACTAAGTGTTGAAGACTCTGAAGACAAGGTTCAACTGAACAACATTCTGAAGACTCTGAAGAGTTAAGTTTCTGATGACCAAGGGTTCTGAAAACTGAGTGCTAAAGACTCTGAAGACAAGGTTTTGGTGAACAAGTTCTAAAGACTCTAAAGACTCAAGACTCTGAAGACCTAGTGATCAAATCTTCTACTCATGCTTCAATCATCTCTTTTCAGAAGCCTCTATTGTACAGAAGATAAGATCAAATGTTTACAAGGTAAAATAGTACATAGTACGTATCAAACACGTTCCTTTCCACTACCATTCCACTACCCTGATTTGGTGGTACAAAGGACAACTTTTGTGTATGATTTTCATCCCTGCGTAACGACATTATGTCATACCCCAAATTTTGACCACAAGTTTTCCCATCATTGTGAGGATCATTGTAATAATGTGGATATACCATTATACCTCTTCAATCTCCTCAAGGACTGTTGAGCATTCACTACAATCAAGAGTTAGGGTTTTGAGCTCTCCCAGAGCACTTAGACAAAAGATCAATCAAGAAATAACATGATCTTCAACTTGTCTAACCTCTCAAACACCCATAAAGGATCAAGAGGTCTCCCACATCAAGAATCAAGCACAAGGTTGCAACATTCCAAGTGGATCAAGCCTCAAGATCGCTTGTGTCACCAAATTAAGGTTTTGGTTGACCAAGGCCTCTAGATGGAAATTTTCCTCTGGGCATAAGCCAATACCTCAAAACATGATCCAAAATTCTTCAAGGGACCTCTTGGATCCAATCATCAAGTCAAATTAGCGTCAGGGGAAGCATTCATAAAAAATCAGGAATTAGGGTTTCTTGACCTAATTCACCCCTAAGTTGACTTTTGAGGCAAGACATGAGCCAAGACCTCAAGACATGATTTGAAGGCCTCAAACACAACACATTGATCCATTTACAATAATGGATTAATCCAATAAGCTTGATTCACATGTTTCAAATTCATCTGGACTATAATTAGGGTTTTGAAGAAAAAGTCAAATGTACCTTTGACTTTGGACCAAGACATGCTTCCAAACCTTGGGACATGATTAAAGACACCCTAAAAAACCTATGGAACAATCCATTAGGTTTGAATTAGGTCAAGAACTTGATTGCATGGAGGATCACACAGTTTGGAATTCATCTGACAAAAAGTCAATTATGCCCGAAATCAAGTTTGACTTTTTGAATTTTTTCACAAATATGGCTCCCCTAAGTCAAAAACAATGTTAATGTATGGTTACAATGCTGGAGCTTGCACAACTGTAAGTTCTACTATTTCTTCAGTACATACTTGTTTATATATTTCATCTGTATATATGTATGCCTGTATATACTTGCTTAGAGTTTTCCCCAACAACTAGGTCTAGGTTTAGATCAAACCAGTGGTTACTCTTTCAACACAGTCAAAACTAGTTCCCGTATAGGAAATTCTAGATACATTCTTGCTCCTCTTGGGCTTATACAATATGGAATAGAGAAAGGCGTTATTCTCGGTGAAACTATTCTCAAGACTGTCACAACTTAGAAATGTGTGTACAAGAAATTCATTTCCCCAAAGAGGACAAATTCCCAATGAAACCTCTTTTGAATTTCTTCAAACCCTAGAACTGTTCACTAAAGAAAGGATTATTCCCGGTGAAACCTTTCTTGAACTTTTCTTAGGCTTGGACCCACAGGCTTCCTAAAAGCATCCCCAGCCTCCTCTTGGGCTTTGTACAAGGACCCTCAGGCTTCTTAGAAGTTCTCAGCCTCCTCTTAGGCTTAGTAGAAGGACCTAAAGACCTCCTACAGGTATAGGACATAACTTAGTCATCTCTACTAGTTCAATCCTCCAGTGAGTCAGAATTCCAAAACATCATACCAGTTTAGGGTTGATTCTCATCCCTTAAAACATCAGCCTCCTCTTGGGCATCATACAAAGGTCATCTTCTGATTAAGATTCAACCACTTCATACCAGTAGACTTGGAAAGTCTCATCTCTTCTTGGATCTCAAAGAAACCCTCAATTTTCCCAAAAGCACAGGAAAAACCCTGATCACTTCACCAATCACCAGTAGAGTTTGAAACCTCCATATGTTTTAAAACTCAATCTTTAAACTTTCATTCTAAATTCCCTAGCTAGGTTCAAATTACCACCGATAAACCCTCAGAAAAATCAGAACCTCAAGGCATCTGATATTTCAACTCTTCTTTAATCCTCAGCAAGAGTTGATTCCCCAATTTGGACCTGCCTCTGGATCTCAATAATCCTCACAGAAGCCAGCCTCCTCTTAGGCTTCATATAAGAATTTCCCCAACCAGCCTCATCTTAGGCTTTGTATAATGATTTTTTCTCAGCAAAGTTAGCCTCAATCTCGGGCTTTGTACAAGACAAATCATATTCTCCAGCTGAACAAAGTCAACCTTTTAGCCTCAATCTTGGGCTTTGTACAAGACAGATAAAACCTCTCCCCACTGGAGTCAACTCTTTTACCCTCAATATTGGGCTTTGTACAAGACAGACAAAACTTTCCCCAGAAGAGTCAATTCTCTTCAGCCTCAATCTTGGACTTTGTACAAGATAGGTGTAAAACTCCCCTAGTAGAGTCAAACTTTTAGCTTCAACCTTGGGCTTTAATCAAGGCACCCAAAAATCAACACCCCCTCAGAGAAAATCAAGGGTTCTCCCTGTAGGAAGGCATTTCTCTGTACATCACACATCAAAACAGACAATCAAAAAACCCTAATTCCAGATAACTGCTGTAAGTGGCACACTTGTTGATTCAAAAATCCAAGCTATGGTCCCTCTTTTATCCTGGTAAACTTCCTCTTTAATCTAATTACTGTAAGTGGCAAGCCTCTAGATTATTTACATCCAAGCCCATGTCCCTCTCTTAGTATGAAAGATTCCTAAGGAAAAATGGCATTTCTCTACACTGAGTTAAAGTTTCTTCCTTCAGGACATCTCCCTTATAAAGGAAATTATGGCATTGCTGGATTCCATACATTCCATTTAAAGTAATTCCCCTTTATAACCAATCCTTCAACAAACTGTGGTGAACAGGTGAGATATTTCCCTTTAGAGATGACAAGTTCTCTCTCAAATAACCTTTAGCTTCAATCTTGGGCTTTGAACAAGACATCAAACATCTTTCCTCCCATAAAATAGGAGGAACTATGATTGCTCTGATTTCCCTGTTTTCTTTAACGGGAATACGTAGGCATAAGATTGCGAAATCTAAGCGAGCACACAAATAAAAAAATTTAGGTCCAATACCTTGCCAAATACAACAGAAAACCAAAAAACAACAAAAACACTCTCTCAACACTCCCAAAGGAAAATTTTCCCAACCCATAACAGTAAACACCAAAAAGTATTTAAACCTGCGAAAGAAAGTCTATGGATAACCATATATACATTGGGTAATTAACAATTCCCCTTTGTATAACCTGACCCCGGACCCTCAATCTCTTAGCATTTGTTAATGAAAATATTTGCGTGCAAGGTTAGTTTTAGATAGCTTCCCTTTCTTTTTCAGCTTCATAGCATAAATAAGAAATCAGAAAGTAGCACCCAATTCCAACCATTACGGTAAGGTGGTCGCGTCACTGACAAAAATCGCACGCTACAGAAAAATGGGGACTCTGCATGGGAGTCTTTAGGATTAAAGATCCTAAGAGGTCTAGGCTTTGTTTAGCATATTCTATACTTTCTACTATATAATATAATATATACATACATACATATATATATATATATATATATATATATATATATATATATATATATATATATATATATATATATATATATATGTATATATTTATTGTTATACTACTTGATACCCGTGTTTAATTTTTCTGTTAACTAGGAATGCGATTAATACGCATGTGGAAAGTTTTAGAGAAAATTAAGATAAGTGGTTGCATATCCAGGAAACGCTTATAGGGAGTGAATCCTGACCAAGCTAACTTGACAGTCCACCGAATCAGTCGAGGTACCCGTGCGAATATATCAATGTTGAACGACCGATTGTTGTGAAAGTATTGTCTTTCTCAGTGCGGTACCCATGACCCTGAGGATTTAGTAGACATTTGTAACACCCATATATAATATACGTACATCAAAGCATAAATATCATACATGAATCCAAGTGTTTGGTACTGAAATACCATAAGTTCCTAGTTAACACATTATATACATTACATGCCCAAAATACCTAATACAAAAAAACTATGGCATAATGTATACAAGATGTCCCAAGACACTAAGAACTAGATCAAAAGAATGATCTCAAAATAATCTTCACAATAGAAGTCTTGCCATCCCAAAAAGCCAAGGAAAAATAAGGATAATCAAACAACCTTATCCTTACCCTTCGCAGGACCTGCTGTACCTGTAATATAATCAACAACATGGGGTGAGATATTAAATCTCAGTGAGTTCCCTATGTTATAGATTCTCTCAGCTTTACAAGGTTATAACCATCCTAACTCAAGTCCAAGGGAAAAGGAAAGGACTTCGAGTTCACAATCTCAATTCTCACACTATATAGAAACATGTTCATGAGTTCACCAACTCAAAATATCACTAATCGATAACCTTACCAAGGCATCCCCTTTCTCCATCCGCTTCTACGTCTAGAAGTCGACCCGAGTCATGGATCCTTGTAACTTACTTGACATACGAAATGGATTCGGGAACATCGACCTGTTAGTCGTGAACCTTCACTTCTCATGGCCTGTTAATCATCATAAGTCTCTACCCATAGGTTCCATTCGTACTACACGCGGGAATCAAACCTGCCAAGTAATCATACATATGTTTCAGAGGAGCTCGAGACTCATGAAACTGCAACTCAAGTGAAACGGTTACTATTACGTGATCACACACACACGAACGTGATTGTATTCGACAATCACAAGGCCACATCTGCCTTAAGGCCTCTTTTGCCTTTTCTCATAACCACGATGGTTCACACATGTTCCATACTAGTGTTTCACTCTCTCTCCTAGACCAATACTCATCATGGATGCACTTCTCTATATCGAGTGCCCGAGCATCGCCATCTAGGTTTTCTATCATAAATCCTATTCACAACCTAGAATTATATCATTAGGTTTGGGGTAAGTTTTCTCACTCTTCCTAATTCATTTTAAGCATGCAAACTCTCATAATCAAGTTAAACAACAATAAGATAGGCAAAGCATATTACAAGTGCACAATAGAATTGCATGTTATAATTCAAACATAAGTTATACCACTTTTGGGATTTCATCTGATTATTTAATCGGGCAATAAAATCGATATTTTCCACTTTCATTGTGTAGAATATTCTCATAGCTTCCATCGGTACCAAGAACGCTTAAATCAGGTATACGAATCGAAAGTTATGGATTTTTAAAAGAAAAGAGAATTATTTGAAAACTCCCAGGAGTGCCCAGCGATCCCTGCTTCGCTCGGCAGTACCCCCTGCGCCTGCTACTTTGCATGGCGAAGCAGCAGCGTAAAGCCCAAGCCAAAACCCAAAAGTTACAGAATCAAAACTCACTACGCCTCTTGACCATCGTCCAACGAAGCAGAGGCGCATGCTTTGCATCGCCCGGCGCTCAAAGTGCCGCCCGGCGGTACGTATCAGAAGCAGAATTTTCTGCTGTGTTTCCATGGTTCCAAGGGTTCCAAAACTCACCCTTTCCACACCAAATCAGTTCTAAACCACAAAACAAGTATCAACAAATGATCATATACATATTACGACTATACTACACAATTAACATCGATTTTCAATCGTTAGATTCATGATTTTAGCAAGATTACTTATTTTCTCACAATATCAAACCTAACTCTAGAACTCAAGAAACTCTACAACTAAAGTCTCTATCTAGAACCCACCTGGATTAGAGGATGATGAGATGAATTGATGAAGAAGAGATGATGATTCTTGATCTTTTTCCTCTTCTAGGTTTTCTTCTTTTCTTTCCTTTCCTCTTCCTTCTCTCTAAATTCTCTCTCTCGAATTGTTAATATGTTTGGAAAGGGTGGAAATGAAATGATATAGGAAAATATCATTAATTAGTAACACTACTAAATGTCCAATTAGTATTTATAGCTCCAATAATTAAAACCTCAAAGTCAGATAATATTAATTGAATTTGCTCTGAGCTCAATAGTTACTCTAATTATTTTTTCAGATAATTTCTCAGAGTACACCAGAACCCAACTGATCACAACTAATATTATTTAGAGCAATTTAAAATACGGGGTATTACATCCTCCCCTCCTTAAATAGAAATTCGTCCTCTAATTTAAAGATTATCTGAAAAGATGAGGGTAAGCATCTCGAATATCTGATTCTAGTTCCCAAGTTGCATCGCCCAGATGCGTCTCATCCCACTGAACTTTCACCAGAGAAATCTCTTTATTCCTTAGTACCTTAGTTTCTCTTCCTATGATACGGCTTGGTTGAGGTTCAAATGTCAAATCTGGTTCTATCTCAACTGTATCTGGTAGAATTGGCTGAAGAGGATCTGGGACAAACTTCAGAAGTTGAGACACATGAAAAACATCATGCATTTCTGACAGAGAAGGCGGTAAGGCTAATCAGTAAGCTACTTCACCAATCCTTTCTAAAATTTGATACGGTCCCACGTATCTCGAACTTAACTTTCGTGACTTAAACGGTCCTTTCAATCTCAATCTCGGAGTAACCTTCAAAAACACGTGATCACCTTCAACAAATTCTAAAGGTCTCTTACGGTTATCCGCATAACTCTTTTGTCGATCTTGTGCTTGTTTAACTTTATCACGGATCATTCTAATCTTTTCCGTAGTCTCTTGAATAATCTCAGGTCCTAAAATTCTGTCTTCTCCAACTCCCGCCCAACACAAAGGCGTCCTACATTTCCTTCCATATAATGCCTCTAAAGGAGCCATGCCAATACTTGCATGATAACTATTGTTGTATGAAAACTCAATCAACAATAAAAGTTCTATCCAATTTCCTCCACTTTCAAGCATACAAGATCTTAACATATCTTCCATTATTTGTATCGTTCGTTCCGTATGACCATCCGTTTGCGGATGATTCGACATACTCAAACACAACTTTATTCCCATAGCTTATTGAAAAGCTCTCCAAAATCTTGAAGTAAACTTTGGATCTCTATCAGACACAATACTAGAGGGAATACCATGTAACCTCACAATTTCTGAAATAAATAATCTTACAAGATGACTTGCCTTGTAAGTAGTCTTTACGGCTAAGAAATGCGCAGATTTTATCAACCGACCCACTATTACCCAAATAGAATCATAACCACCTTGTGCACGGGGTAATCCAACTAAAAAGTCCATAGAAATACTATCCCACTTCCATACCGGAATTTCTAACGGTTGCAATAAGCCACCCGGTCTTTGGTGTTCAATCTTTACTTGTTGGCACACCGTACATTCTGATACATACACCACAATATCTCTTTTCATACCAGACCACCAATAGTTCCTCTTTAAGTCTTGATACATCTTCGAAGAACCAGGGTGTATAGTAAAAGCACCCTTATGCGCTTCCTCCAAAATTCTTCTTTTTAACATCGCATTATCTGGAACACAAATCCTTTGGTTAAACAAAATAATTCCGTCGGCAGCTCGTACAAAACCCGATTGTACTAACGCTTCCTGTAACTTCTCATCCAACACTTGCCCTTGTTGAATTTCCTCTCTAAGAGTAGAATTAACATTCAAGTTTCCCATAATCACCCCATTAGGAGTCCAAACAAACTGAAGATTAAGATCCCTAAACTTTTCCAATAAGGCATACTCTAACATCATTAACTTGGCATTACGCAACACTTTTCTACTCAATGCATCCGCTACTTTATTCGCTTTACCCGGATGGTACTTTAGTTCCAAATCATAATCCTTCAAATACTCCATCCATCTCCTTTGACGCATGTTCAACTCTTTCTGGTCAAATAGATACTTTAAACTCTTGTGGTCGCTGAACATCTCAAAATGTACCCCATACAAATAATGACGCCACACTTTCAATGTAAACATAACTGCCGCCAATTCCAAATCATGCGTTGGATAATTCTTCTTGTGGACTTTCAATTTTCGAGAAGCATAAGCCACCACGTGACTATCTTGCATTAAAACACCTCCTTATCCCATCTTAGATGCATCACAAAATACCTCATACGACTTGCTAGGATCAGGAATGATCAAAACAGGAGCAGTCGTTAGTCTTTCTTTCAAACTCATAAAACTTTGTTCATACGCCGAATCCCACTCATAAGGACAGTCCTTTCGAGTAAGTTTAGTCATTGGTAACGCCAATTGAGAAAAGCTCTTGATGAACCTTCTGTAATAACCTGCCAGTCCCAAGAAACTTCTAACTTCCAAGACATTCTTCGATCTCTCTCAATTAATTACCGCTTCAACTTTTGATGGATCCACCGCCACACCTCCTTGAGATATGACGTGACCAAGAAAACTAACCTCCGACATCCAAAATTCACACTTGGTCAACTTGGCAAAGAGTTGCTTCTCTTGTAATATCGATAAAACGATTCTCAAATGTCCCTCGTGCTCTTGTGAAGTACGAGAATAAACAAGAATGTCATTAATGAAGATCACAACAAATTGATCCAAGTAAGCTTGAAATATCCGATTCATATAATCCATAAAAACTGTCGGGGCATTCGTCACACCGAAAGGCATCACTAAGAATTCATAATGGCCATAACGAGTTCTAAATGCGGTCTTTGGTACATCTGAACTCTTCACACGAATCTGGTGATAACCCGACCGTAAATCAATCTTCGAGAACACACAAGCTCCTTTCAATTGATCTAACAGGTCATCTATCCTGGGTAATGGGTATTTGTTCTTGATGGTGACTTTATTCAACTGCCGATAATTAATACATAGCCGCATTCCACCATCCTTCTTCTTTACCAATAACACTGGAGCTCCCCAGGGTGAAACACTGGGCCAGACAAAATGGTTAACCATTAACTCTTCCAATTGATCCTTCAATTCCCTTAACTCAAGTGGTGTCATCCGATACGGAGAAACGGATATAGGACCCGTTCCCGGTATCAGGTCAATAGAGAATTCCACTTCCCTCTTCGGAGGAAGAGAAGTGATATCCTCGGGGAAAACTTCAGAAAACTCACATACTACAGGGATACTCAGAACTTGAAGGTTGCTACTCTCCTCCTTAGTGAGAACCAAAAGAACAGATTTTTCCTTCTCAAACAAGAAATTTATCATTTGAACCGTACCTTCTAAAATAGTTGTTAATACATCCTTCGGAGTAGCTTCAGTAGATGGAATGATGATTAGCTTCTCCTCACACCCGATGAAAACCGAATTAGCAGAAAGCCAATCCATCCCCAAAACAACATCTACTTTCTTAAGCGGCAAACAAATAAGATCAATATGAAAAACTCTCCCATCCACAGACAAAACACAATTTTCACACATTAAAGGTGTTTCAACTATCTCATCCATGGCAGTAGTAACCACCATGGGAGGAGATAACGGAATAGCTTGCAACCCAAGTTGCTTCACACATTGCATTGACACAAAAGAGTGTGTCGCTCCACAATCAAATAGTACAAAACAAGGATGTCCATTAACGAAACACGTACCAACAATCAAAGAGTTATCACCCTTTGCTTTCCTCGCATCCAAAGTATAAACTCGGCCGACACTCTTCCCTTGCATCTGATTCCTACTCTGAGGACAATCCCTCGCCAAATGACCCATCTTCTGACACTGATAACACCTCGTTCCTTCAACACTGCATCTACCAGAATGCATTTTACCACAAGAACGACACACAGGAGGTGCACTAGTCCTATAACTCTGAACTTGCTTCCCTTTGAAAGCTTGTTGTCTAGGCCTAAATGGTTGATTTGATCTCCCACGATCACTTTGATTCAACCTACTCAATTCCCCTTTCGCTTGAAATTTCTTTAAACTATTCTCTGCCACATAACACTGCCTTAGCAATTCCGCGTAAGTAGTGAACTCCCTTTGAGACACACTATGGGAAATTTCAGCTTTTAAACCAAAAAGGAACTGGTCAACTTTCCACCTCTCATCAGGAGCATACATGGCTTGCCTAGATTAAGCAGCCATAATCTCAAACCTCTCAGCATAAGCAGCCACAGTCAAAGTACCCTGTCTCAACTATTGGAATTCAAATTCTTTCTGGGTCCTCAATGAACTAGGGAAATAGTACTCCATAAAATTAATCTTAAATTGCTCCCAGACCTTAGGCACCTCTAGAATAGTCATTAGGGCTGAGGCATTCTCCCACCATATCATGGTAGGACCCTTCAACAAATGAGAAGCGAATACCACCTTGTTCTCCTCACTGCAATGGACTATCGAGAAAATTCGCTCCATGCCAGCTATCCATTCATGAGCTTTCACAGGATCTAAACCGCCATGAAATTCCGGAGGATTCATGTGGATGAAATCCTGAAAATTTCCACCTACTGCACCTGGGACAACCACTGGAGGATGAAGACCCCCATTCATTTGTTGCACCATCTACTGCATGAGCTGGTTCTGCTGCTGTTGCATCTGCTGCAAAACCTGAGGCCATGGGACATACTCCTCGCCGCCCGACGAATTTGTTCCTGCAGAAGTGGTTATGGGTCTACCACGATTGCTTCTGCGTCCGTCAGCCATGTTCCTAAATGTCATACAGATAGGATTAAGTTGATCAGGCTCAATACCATAAATATAACACTTAAGACCAAGGAGACACCACGCATATGAAACAGAAAGAAATACTTATACTATTTCATGGCTAGGTCGAGGATACGACCAGCTCTGATACCAACTGTAACACCCATATATAATATACATACATCAAAGCATAAATATCATACATGAATCTAAGTGTTTGGTACTGAAATACCATAAGTTCCTAGTTAACACATTATATATATTACATGCCCAAAATACCTAATACAAAAAAACTATGGCATACTGTATACAAGATGTCCCAAGACACTAAGAACTAGATCAAAACAATGATCTCAAAATAATCTTCACAACAGAAGTCTTGCCATCCCAAAAAGCCAAGGAAAAATAAGGATAATTAAACGGCCTTATCCTTACCCTTTGCGGGACCTACTGTACCTGTAATATAATCAACAGCATGGGGTGAGATATTAAATCTCAGTGAGTTCCCTATCTTATAGATTCTCTCGGCTTTACAAGGTTCTAACCATCCTAACTCAAGTCCAAGGAAAAGGGAAAGGACTTCGAGTTCACAATCTCAATTCTCACACTATATGGAAACATGTTCATGAGTTCACCAACTTAAAACATCACTAATCGATAGACTTACCAAGGCATCCCCTTTCCCCATCCGCTTCTACGTTTAGAAGTCGACCCGAGTCATGGATCCTTGTAACTTGACATACGAAATGGATTCGGGAACATCGGCCTGTTAGCCGTGAACCATCACTTCTCATGGCCTGTTAACCATCACAAGTCTCTACCGATAGGTTTCATTCATACTACACGCGGGAATCAAACCTGCCAAGTAATCATGCATACGTTTCAGAGGAGCACGAAACTCTTGAAACTGCAACTCAAGTGAAACGGTTACGATTACGTGATCACACACACACACGAACGTGATTGTATACGACAATCACAAGGCCACATTTGCCTTAAGGCCTCTTTTTCCTTTTCTCATAACCACGATGGTTCACACATGTTCCATACTAGTGTTTCACTCTCTCTCCTAGACCAATACTCGTCACGAATGCACTTCTCTACATCGAGTGCCCGAGCATCGCCATCTAGGTTTTCTATCACAAATCCTATTCACAACCTAGAATTATATCATTAGGTTTGGGGTAAGTTTTCTCACTCTTCCTAATTCATTTTAAGCATGCAAACTCCCACAATCAAGTTAAGCTCCAATAAGATAGGCAAAGCATATTACAAGTGAGCAATAGAATTACATGTGATAATTCAAACATAAATTATACCACTTTTGGGATTTCCTCCGATTATTTAATCGGGCAATAAAATCGATATTTTCCATATTCATTGTGTAGAATATTCTCATAGCTTACCATCGGTACCAAGAACGCTCAAATCGGGTATACAAATTGAAAGTTATGGATTTTTAAAAGAAAAGAGAATTATTTTAAAACTCATAGGAGCGCCCGGCGGTCCCTGCTTCGCCCGACGGAGCCCCCTGCGCCTGCTACTTCGCCCAGCAAAGCAGCAGCGTAAAGCCCAAGCCAAAACCCAAAAGTTACAGAATCAAAACTCACTACGCCTCTTGACCATCGCCCAGCGAAGCAGAGGCGCAGGCCTTGCATTGCCTGACGCTCAAAGCGCCGCCCGACAGTACGCATCAGAAGCAGAATTTTCTGCTGTGTTTCCATGGTTCCCAGGGTTCTAAAACTCACCCTTTCCACACCAAATCAGTTCTAAACCACAAAACAAGTATCAACAAATGATCATATATATATATATATATATATATTACGACTATACTACGCAATTAACATCGATTTTCAACTGTTAGATTCATGATTTTAGCAAGATTACTCATTTTCTCACAATATCAAACCTAACCCTAGAACTCAAGAAACTCTATGTCGCTCCCGGGATTTTCATCCAAGTACAAACGCGAAAGTGGCACCGAAGAGAGTCGCCAGCAATGTGTATTTATCCCAAGAGAGGGAAAGGAAACACCGCGTAAACCTGAGGGAAAGGAAAAGCATGGTCTTACGACCAAGAGAAGTGGGTAAGGGAGTCGGTTACGCGAGAGGAAGGTATTAGCACCCCCTCACGTCCATCGTACCCGATGGGATCCACGCTTGCTTGTCTCGATCAAAGGGTGTAAAGAAAGGAATACTGAGAAAGAACTGAAAAAGGAAAGGAGAAAGAGAAACAAATGTAGGGAAAATAAAAGAAGTGCTCGCATGGGCCCTACCCCACTGCCTACGTATCTCATCGGGAGCATGAGAATCAGAGCGACGTAGTTCCCCTCACTAGGGATGAATTGTTTGTGTTTTTTAGAGAACGGCTGACGTTCTAGCTCAGGTGTTGCAGGCTCGCTGGTCCGAGTGCGTTACCATCTTGCAAGAGAACGAGTAGAAGCGCGTTCGTGCGTTGAGAGTGAATGAGGTGAGAAAAGAATTCCCGAAGGAAAGACATTATTGTTTGTTTTTGTCTTTTAAGAGTTTTTCATTTGTTTGCATATGATAGTGTATCTGAATCTTAGTCATTGGAATGTGTACATCCTCACATTCCAAGATGGAATGGGTAAGAAAGCACACTAAGAGTGAAGAAGACCCCCACACTTAGTTCCAATTGTCAAGGTTCAAACACACTAGCATACTTGTGTTTATTAAGTGTTTTGTTGATTAAGAAATGAAGAAGTGTTTTTTATTATTTGCACCTTCAACAAGTATTGCATTTAAGTCCCTCATACAAGATCAAATGTTTAACACATTGACCCAAGATGGGCTATATGCTATACATTCTAAGATTATAAGAGAAGACCCCTTATAACCTTTTCTTTATATGAAAGGCCTAAATGCAATAAATGCCTACCTTTATTATATGTTTTGAATTTTCTTTGAGATGAGAAAAGAGACTCAAGGGAGGATAAAGGTAAAAATCTATATGGACTAAGACTCAATCCTAATTGATTAGTTAAGGGAGTGATCCTAAGGTTTGTGAGGTTTCAACCTAACGTCTAAAGAAAGAATGAATTAAACAATTCACTTCTAAAGTAGAAGATGAATTGTAATTCACAAAGGGCAAGTGATGAGTTATTAAAAGAAAGCACATAAGTGCTTAACAAAACATGGAATTGTAAAAGAGAAAGGATAGAAGTTGAATGTGGATTCCTTATCCACACTCAATTGAAACTTACCAAAACCCCTACATGGTTAGCACAATCACTTACAAGTAAAGCAAGAAAATATAATGAACAAATCAAATTCAAACAAGTTGGCAAACAAGGTGAAATGAGATTGAATGCTATACATGCTTCCAAGTCAGAATGTAACTCATATTTACACAACCTAATGTTATCCTAAATGGGCATACTAAATCATGCAAACAAAATCTCAATCCAACAAGAAGCAAAGAAGAAAAGGTGAAGTGATGTGAATGTGGTTCATACTTGTGAAACAAGTGACTTAAGGTGCAAGATAAACATCAAACATGCAAAGGTGAAACCCAAATGTCACAATCAGAAGTCAATTAACATGCTATACATCCTCAAACAAAACCACAACTCATGGCACAAGTGCCTTCATGATCAAGCAAACCAAACATGAGGCATGCATTCACAAAATGAACAAGTTAAACTTCATGCTTCAAACAAATAGCAAACATGCTTCAAAAATTATGACTTTCACCAATCAAACACCTTAAACACATGCCATTAACATATCAAGTCCACAAGCAATGAATCAGAACCAAAGTCACTCAACAATTAGGTCAAAGTCTCATGGAAGTTTCATGCATTCATGCTCAAAGCAACACATCAAAAGTCATCCAAAAAAGACTTAAAAATCATCTCATAAATCTCAAACATACCTCAACATATTGTGACCACAATGCAAAAAGAAAGGCATCAAAATCATTTTTTATGATCAAGAACAAAAATGCACAAAATCATATGTCACATTAAGTATGCATACAAATGGAAATTCAAAAGAAATAATGGAACAGGGGCAAAATGGTCATAAAATCAGAAAATAAAATCATGAAAAATTTCCTAAATGTCTTAAGAATACTCATGAATTTTTGTAGAATTTTATAATGTCATTTGGTATTTTTAATAAATGGAAAGCAAACATGTACAAAAAAAGGAAATAAAATAAAAAACGTGGAAATGGAAGGGGGTATGAACATAGCAATTGGACAGTGCAAACTGGTTTGGGCTTGAAAAAAGGGGGTGGGAATAACAATCTGGCTTAGGTCCACTAAGCGCGCAGTCTATAGTAATAGTGGTGGAGCCTCAGTCAAATGTTGACTCAATCAGAGCCACATGATTCGGTCAACAAATGATAATCATACAAGTAATCAGATCTAACGAATCAAAATGCACACGCATGTTAATAATGATGAACGCACGCACACCAAACCAAGTCAAAGTCAACATTCAGAGAGAGAGAGTCACGTGAGAGGCATGAGGTTCATTTATGTGCTGGCCACGTATACACCCTAGGATTGAAATGATCTAACGGTTGTGACATGTTCTGGTTCTAAAACCCTAGCAAACCCTCACCGGCCGGAGAGGGACCTCCGGTCACCCTCTCCGGCCACTCTCCGGCGCTGCAATCAACCAAACAATCCAGAAATTTATGCAATGCACATCAAAATATTCAGGAAGTCACGTAGAGCATGAATCTAGGATTAGTTTTCACAAACAACACACAAACAGAGAGAATAGAAGCAATGAACTTAGCCCTAGGTTTTGGATCTAAGCTTCTAAGAAGCTCTATCAACTAGCCAGATGGAGGAGTGCTCTTAGTGAGCTCAAATCATCACAACACGAGCTAGACAGAATGCAAATCGTGCCAAGAAAGTTTAGGATATTGAAACCTGAAAATGTAGGAAACTGTAGTTGAAAGAGAACCAGAGAAATGTGCTTCCTCTTTGATCTTCAACTGGCCAAATAAAGGCTCACAAATCCTTGCAAATATTGATGAAATTCAATATGCAGTGGAAGACTCTTCAATCTCTTCAATGCTACCAAGCTTCAATGTGTTCCAATGCTGTGTGATGTTGAAGCTTGAAGATGGATTCAGATGTAGATGATGATGAAATCGTGTGAGAGGAAGAGAAGCTTCAGAGAGAGAGCTTGCGAATTTCAGAGGAAAAATGAGAATGAAGTGTAGTTGAGTGAGAGTGTGAAAATGAAGTTGAAAACTGAATTGTGAAGTGAAGTTTGAATTTATATCATGAATTAACCATGGTTTAGTGAGTTGGTTAATTGAGTTGAGTGGGTTAAACTGAGTCATCCCTAACTAACTGAGTCAAGTTAGTTAGGGAGAGCAGTGCTATGGTGAAGATGGCTCATGGTGAGATATGGTGGGAGCAAGGAGAAAGTGAATTGGCACTGTTGTGTAGCAGGGGCTTGCGCATCAGAAACTTGGTAAGCAAGTTTGTTCTTTCTATTCCCATGTGTGGCACGTGATAGTGTGCATTGTGTAGGTGATATGTTTGGCCAAATGTGGAAATAAAGTGTGGAAGTGTTTGTGGTGTGTGTGAACCAGAATCCTGCAACATGCTATCAATGCATCCATTCCAACATAGGGTAGTTCGTGGAGGTTTTTCTCTCTACTCATTGAATGGTTTGGCAAGGTTTTGGAGTCATGGAAAAGAGGAGCTATCATGGAACAATATTGATGTTGAAAACAAGTCAAATGGAAGTGTACAAGGTGATGAAAAATTGCTTGAAACAAAAGGAATCAAAACTGGTGTATGGCGTAGTAATGGGGTTGGTTGGCAAGGCAACATGGCGCCTGGGTTTTCAGCATAACCAACATGACTTTGAACCCTTAAAACTATCTCATAACTTGATCAAACCAAAAATTGTCCAACATGAATATTGAAGATGACAATGCAATGAACAACTTTCATGTTGAAAAGTTTTCCATTTGAGGCCTTTAACCATGAGAAAAATGAGTGGACATTAGGCCCACCACATGTTTGTTAAAATGACCGCGCGCGTGCCCTGAAAATCTTGGTCATGACCTAGTTTTGAACCTACTTTGCTCAAACTTTGATCAATCATATCTCACTCAATTTTTATCCAATGGAGATGTTCCACACATGGATTTGAAGCTTAAAACAAGATCTTTCATTGAGGCAGAGTGGATTTTTCATTTGGTGCTCCAAATTTAAATGGCCTTGGTTCAAATTCTGATGCAAAATGGCCAAAACTTGCTATTTTTAGTAACCCTACTTCATCCAAAAATGGCAACTTTCCACATCTTGATTTTTTCATGATTCCTTTGGAGTTTCTTGACCAAATTTTGTACATTGGACATATGCAACATGAATTTCATGATTTTGGGCTCAAAAAGTCAAGAGTTGACTTTTTCCTCTGATTATTTGACTTTGCCCCAATTTCTCTGATTCTTGATCTTTCTTCCAATTGAACCACTTCTAAAACCAATTGAGATGCAATTTTCCACATACATACACTTAGGGACATATGGAATACCATGACAACAAGTTTTGTCCAAAAAATCAGAGATACCCTGATTTAATTGGAAACCCTAATTTCAGCCCCTTCTGGTTAGGAGGAAAAAGTGCAGTCTTCAATTTCAAATTCCTCAGAGCATGTTGTGTATCCTCTTAAAGGATGATGAGAAATGCCACTTGAGAATGACTTTGAATCAATGAGCTATCTCTTTTGAGGGTTTTCCTTCAATTTTTGAACCTCTTGCATAGTGAAAGATGTAGTGCTTCAATCTCCCATTGTATCTCTTATCCTTGAGGTTGTGGAAGATCAATTGAGATGGGATGAGACATGAAAGACCTCTTGGCTTGCCTTGAGGGCACTTGATTGACCTTTTGTGCTTTGAATGATCCCTTGATTGTCCACCTTCCACCTGATCACATGCCCTGATGGTAAGAAGGATGCCATGCTTCATTTTTCTATGTTAAATGCAATGCAATGCTAATGAGATGGATATGATATGATAAATGATAATGCCATGCTATGATGCCAAAAGGGAAGAGCAAATTTTGGGGTATTACAGCTGCCCCTATTCAAGCGCTGTAGACCTGAATGCCTGAAAGCAATTGCTTTCGGACTTTCAAGGTATATAGTGATTGAATACCAAATATAACCAAAAATTTGCTCTGGATGATGAAGAATAATAGGGATATAAACCCAACGAGACTGCTGGATTGAGTCCTCGATGAAACGTCGGAGAGATCTGTCTTTTGAACGATGCCAGACGACTACTGGCTTGCCACGCTACTGGTGGACTTTAATACTGTCTTTTATGCAATTCCAGACGACTACTGGCCTGCCACGCTACTGGTGGACTTTGGAAATGTCTTTTTGAACGACGCCAGACGACTACTGGCTTGCCACACTACTGGTGGACTTTAGAAATGTCTTTTTGAACGACGCCAGACGACTACTGGCTTGCCACACTACTGGTGGACTTTAATAATGTCTTTTATGCAATTCCAGACGACTACTGGCCTGCCACACTACTGGTGGACTTTGCAGCTTCGTGCCACCCGAAGATGGACTTTTGCCAATCCACTGTTGGACTTTCGCCACCCGAAGACGGACTTTTGCCAATCCACTGTTGGACTTTGAGAATATGCCACCCTTAGATGGACCTTTCGCCAATCCACTGTTGGACTTTTAGCTGCTTTGCCACCCGAAGATGGACTTTTGAGAATATGCCACCCTTAGATGGACCTTTCGCCAATCCACTGTTGGACTTTTGCCACCCGAAGACGGACTTTTGCCAATCCACTGTTGGACTTTTAGCTGCTTTGCCACCCGAAGATGGACTTTTGAGAATATGCCACCCTTAGATGGACCTTTCGCCAATCCACTGTTGGACTTTTGGAATTTTAAAATCGAATTACTCTCTGCCTCCGCGCCAGACATCTCTGCCGACTCTGCTGAGGAACCACAATCAATGATTTAATCTCGGAGACTCCTAAAAGGATAATATCTCTGCTGGCGAATGGATGAACAATCCGTCTGCTTCGAATTGTCAAGCTTGCCAAAAATAAATTGGACTTTAAGATATGAGGGAATGACGACTCTGGCAGGAATTATTCCATCTGTTTGGGGCTGGATTCTGGTCACAGCAACTCCGCTGGGGATGAGAATTTTTAAATGACGTCCTGCTGGGGAAATGAGCCATTAAAACTCTGCTTGGGGATTTATTCAACCCAAGATCCTTTATAGGGATTATCAACCTTCTGACCCGGCTGGGGAAAGGCTGTACCATCCTTGTTGAGGAATAGATTCTGTCGATCTGATAAACCTCTGCGGGGAGAACGACAACTCAGCTGGGGAGTATTGCTGACAAGATTCGATGCTGACCTTTGTGGGGATACCATGACCAGAGATACGATCTTGCTGGGTATCAGGGCTACTCTGCCAGGGATATGCGAATCCTGGTTAGAACATTCTACTGCAACTTGCTAGAAAGAGTCCTTAGAGATCTGTTGGGGAAACCCAAAGCAAATCCATAGTAGTCTGCTGAAGAATATGACTGTCAAGCTTAGGATGAGTACCACAATGCCCCATGTTAGGCGAGCTTTCCCTTTGGACAATTCCGTTGGGGATGACGAGTTTATAACAAACTATGCTGGAGAAAACTGCTTTAAAGCGTCTCGTGTTGGGGAATGCCTTTTGAGAGAATTTTACAGAAGACCAACTGTCCTCAAACTCTACTGGGGGTGACCAACACTTCATGCTGGGGAAACAATCATGCCCCATGCTTGGACAACACAACAATTCGTCCCCGCAAAGGATGTCGTACAGAAGATCTAGCCTCTTCAAACTCTTGTGACTTCGCTGGGGATAATGACCATCAGTTTCGGTGTCGACGAGACCACTCTTTTGGGGAACCTGTGACCGTTATCGATATAGAAAAGCTTGTAGCTGTTGGAAGTACTGAATGAGAGAATCGACTTAATAAGATGCAACGGTACCCAGTTGAACTTAATTCACTGATATCGACCCGTTATGAACAATCGTCGACCGAACGATGAACGCCGATCTCCTTACCCATAATTGCCCCAGTCTTTTGCGTGGGGTGATTTATTGCTGGTCTTGTGCTTAAAATCATCTGCACCTGCTACCTGCAACAAAAGAATATGCCCACATGCCCCGAATATTGCGTGGCTAGAATCCACCATCCGGGAGTATTCAACATTCGAAGTAATTTCAAATATTTTTTTTTGCGCATGTTATTGCAAGGCTGCCATGTTTTCAAATGCAATGTTTTATCAACAATTAGGACGTTTTTGCAAACAAAGCAATAAAACAAAAATAGAAAGCTTTTTATTGAAATTCAATTTATTGACTGAGAGCCCAGAATAGGCAATTACATCTGGAAGCAATCCCTGGAAAGAGGTGATCGCTGAAAATTGAGAAAAGAAACTATCCTAATGGCAATGTGAAAACGGAATTCCACTGAGTTTCCATTCTGTTATGACCAGTATGTCTTCAAAACTCCCCGACCTTGCCTTCTGAGGAATGATTAGACCGATTCCTATTCTTCAGAACGTCAGTTGTTCAAACGGTAATGGGTACAGATAACTCAGACTGCAGTCATTCGCTTAAATCCCTCTTTTGTGTGGACCGCCCTTTCAGGTTTTCGATCCACCAGGATACCCTTTTTTGCCTAAGTTGCCCTTTCGGGTTTTCAACTTACCGGGTGTACAAAATTTTTTCAATTATATCCCTAATTTTTGCCCGAACCTTATTCTGTTTTTGGTTCGCCGGGATGCCCTTTTTTGCCTGGATTTTTTTTATTCTTATTATCCAGCGGGTCTATTCATGCGAAGTATTTTTTGACTACGTCCGAGTTGACAGGGGATGAAAAGTCTTCGCCATCCATGGTTGTAAGCAATAAAGCTCCGCCCGAAAAGACCTTTTTAACCACGAATGGACCTTCATAGTTAGGAGTCCATTTGCCCCTGTGATCTGTATTGGGAGGAAGGATCCTTTTGAGTACCACATCTCCGACTTTGTAAACCCGAGGACGCACCTTTTGGTCAAATGCCTGCTTCATTCTGCGCTGGTATAGTTGCCCATGACATACAGCAGCCAATCGCTTTTCCTCAATAAGGCTCAACTGATCAAATCTGGCTCGTACCCATTCAGCTTCATCTAGCTTAACATCCATCATGACTCTGAGGGACGGAATCTCTACTTCAACCGGTAGCACTGCCTCCATACCATATACAAGTGAGAATGGGGTTGCCCCAATGGACGTGCGTACCGACGTTCGATACCCATGCAAAGCAAATGGTAACATCTCATGCCAATCTTTGTACGTGACAACCATCTTCTGTACAATCTTCTTGATATTTTTGTTGGCCGCTTCGACCGCGCCATTCATCTTTGGGCGGTACGGAGAAGAATTGTGGTGTTCGATTTTGAAGTCCCGGCATAACTCAGCCATCATCTTATTGTTCAAATTAGAACCATTATCAGTAATGATTCTTTCGGGAACTCCATATCGGCAAACGATATCCCGTTTTAAGAAACGAGCGACCACTTGTTTTGTAACATTGGCATAGGATGCGGCTTCGACCCATTTGGTGAAGTAATCAATTGCCACCAAGATGAAACGATGACCATTGGAAGCTGTGGGCTCAATCTTTCCGATCATATCAATGCCCCACATGGCAAACGGCCAAGGCGACGACATGATACTCAACGGATTTGGAGGTACATGCACTTTATCTGCGTAGATCTGGCATTTATGGCATTTGCGGGCATATTTGCAACAATCTGACTCCATAGTCAACCAATAATATCCCGACCTTAACAACTTTTTAGCCATTGCCTGCCCTCCGGCATGGGTACCGAAAGAGCCTTCGTGCACTTCAATCATCAACAAGTCTGCTTCATGTCTATCCACACATCTAAGCAGGACCGTGTCAAAATTTCTTTTATACAGCACGCCATCTTTGTTCAAGAAGAAACTACCGGCTAACCTTCTCAACGTCTTCCTGTCTTTGGACGATGCCCCGGGCGGGTACTCTTGACTTTTCAAGAAACACTTAATGTCATAAAACCATGGCTTGTCATCAGACGCTGCATCGACCGCAAACACAAATGCTGGTCTGTCAAGGCGGGATACCTCAATCTTAGGTACATGGTTCCATCCTTGCACTTTGATCATGGAAGACAAAGTGGCCAAGGCATCAGCGAACCTATTCTCATCTCGAGGAATGTGGTACAGTTTCACTGTTGTGAAAAATGTCAGCAATCTCCTCGTATAATCTCTATACGGCACTAGATTTGCTTGGTGCGTGTACCAACTCCCTTTCACTTGATTGATTACCAAAGCTGAATCACCGAATATATCAAGGGTTTTAATCCGTAGATTAATCGCCTCCTCGATCCCCATTATACAAGCTTCGTACTCTGCTTCATTGTTGGTGCATCCGAAAGTTATTCGGGCAGTGAACGGCATATGAACACCTTCCGGCGTGATAAGAACTGCTCCAACTCCGCACCCATTCATATTGACAGCCCCATCAAACATCAGACTCCATTTGGATTCAGGGTCTGGCCCCTCCTCCGGGAGTGGTTCCTCACAGTCTTTAGCTTTGAGAAACATGATGTCCTCATCAGGGAAGTCAAACTTCATGGGTTGGTAATCATCCATTGGCTGTTGCGCAAGATAATCGGACAAGATACTTCCTTTGATGGCCTTTTGTGAAGTGTACTGAATGTCATACTCTGTCAAGACCATTTGCCACCGTGCAACTCTGCCTGTCAATGCTGGTTTCTCGAAAATATACTTGATAGGATCCATTTTTGAAATCAACAAGGTCGTGTGCCTAACCATATATTGCCTCAATCGCTTAGCGGCCCATGCAAGCGCACAGCATGTCTTTTCAAGCATTGAGTATCGGGACTCACAATCATTGAACTTTTTGCTCAGGTAGTAAATAGCATGCTCCTTCCTACCTGTTTCGTCATGTTGACCGAGAACACAACCCATGGCACCTTCAAGCACTGTCAGATACATTATCAGCGGTCTCCCTTCAACTGGAGGTATTAAAATCGGAGGTTCCTGCAAGTATTCTTTTATCTTATCGAATGCCAATTGGCAATCGTCATTCCACCTGACCGTTTGATCTTTCCTTAACAATTTAAATATTGGCTCACACGTGGCTGTTAGGTGAGATATGAACCTTGCAATGTAGTTCAATCTACCCAAGAAACCACGAACCTCTTTTTCTGTTCTCGGTTCAGGCATTTCTTGTATTGCTTTCACCTTGGCAGGATCAACCTCGATTCCTCTTTCGCTCACAATGAAACCCAGTAACTTTCCAGAACGCACCCCAAACGTGCACTTGTTTGGATTTAATCTCAGACGGAACTTTCTCAACCTTTCAAACAGCTTTTTCAGGTTAACCAGATGTTCCTCTTCTGTTCTCGACTTGGCAATCATATCATCTACATAACATTCGATCTCCTTATGAATCAAGTCATGAAACAATGTCACCATCGCCCGCTGGTACGTTGCCCCTGCGTTTTTCAACCCAAAAGGCATTACTTTATAACAATATGTACCCCACGGAGTAATGAACGTGGTCTTCTCCATGTCTTCAGGTGCCATCTTGATCTGGTTGTACCCGGAGAAATCGTCCATAAATGAGAACACTGAAAATTGAGCTGTATTATCGACCAGCACATCAATATGAGGTAGTGGAAAATCATCTTTCGGGCTAGCTTTATTAAGATCTCGATAATCCACACACATTCTCACTTTTCCATCTTTCTTCGGTACTGGCACGATGTTGGCTACCCATGGAGGATACTTTGTCACAGCAAGAAAACCAGCGTCCCACTGCTTCTGGACTTCCTCCTTAATCTTTAAGGCCATGTCGGGGTGAGTCCGACGAAGTTTCTGCTTGACTGGCGGACATTCTTCTCTCAATGGTAGCCTGTGCACGACAATATCCGTATCCAACCCCGGCATGTCTTGATACGACCAGGCGAAGATGTCAACATACTCGCGCAACATTTCCGTCAAAGTTTGCTTCACATCTGCTTGCAAGCTGGCACCAATCCTGATCTCTTTCTTGGCGTCCTTGGTACCAATATTGATGATTTCTACAGTCTCCTGATGAGGCTGGATGACCCTTTCCTCTTGTTTCAACAATCTGGCCAGTTCTTCAGAAAGTTCACAATCTTTCCCATCCCCTTCTTCGGCTTGATAAATCGGATTGTCAAAGTCATACATGGCCATATCAAAATCGTTATCAGTGGTATCCGGAGGATCAAGTCTGCATGAACGGGTTCATGCCTTATTTTAGAATTTATTTTTAAGCAAAACAAAAGAAAATGAAACATTGCCATTTTATTTTTTGTGCAAAAATAAAAACTGAAAGACAGAGAACAAAATTTGATTGCAAAACGTCCTTTATTAATGATTAAACATTGCAAATGCAACCATGGTGGCCCTACAAATGAATCTATACGCCTTGGGCAGAGCGCAAGATTTTGACATGCATTATGGTTAGAAAAAACAAAGAAAAATTACTCTGTCTGAAGAGTAACCCGGATGACTTCTTCAACGAACCAGTTCTGCACTTGTTGTCCCGGAACATGAGGGCGTACCCAGTTGTCCAGGTCACAATTACTGTCAACACTATCCTCTGTGGCTGCACAAGACTGGTCCGTGTAGATAATTCCCCCACTATTGAAAGTAATGGGTCCCCTGCTCCCCGCATCTGAAGTTGTAGAGGGATGATAACCAATACCAAATTTGTCTTCCTTCATTGGGGTCTCTATCAACCTGCCCCAACCTTGGGCGTTGCCTGCCCTGACGACTTCGACAGCTTGTTTGTAAGATGAAATGGAGGTACCGGCCCCAGCTGGTACAGAAGAAGACTCAGGTGCATCGTCAATGTTGACTGCTTCGAATGATTGGCACAGCATCTCATGAATTTCCCCATCCATTTCAATGTACTTGAACGTGGACAAGTGACTCACAAAGATGTCTTCTTCCCCACACACTGTCACAACCTGCCCTTCAAACTCATACTTCAGCTTTTGATGTAGAGTAGAAGTAACAGCCCCGGCTCCGTGAATCCAAGGGCGTCCCAATAGGCAGCTATATGCAGGTTGTATGTCCATTACATGGAACGTGGATTTGAATACCTGTGGTCCAATTTGTACGGGCAATTCCACCTCACCAAACACAGATCGTCGGGTCCCATCGAATGCTCTGACCACCAATTCACTAGGCCTTAAGATCAAACCATCAACTTCCAGCTTCATCAATGCCTTCTTGGGCAAGACATTGAGTGACGAACCAGTGTCTACCAGTACATGAGATAACACTGCGCCCTTACACTCCATCGTGATATGCAAAGCCTTATTATGGTTTCTTCCTTCAACAGTCAAATCTCTACTTGTAAAGCCCAAGCCATGGCTGACATTAACATTGGAGATTACGCCCTCGAGCTGATTAACAGTAATTTCTTGTGGCACGTACGCACTCTTCAACACTCTCAACAACGCCTGTCGGTGCGCATCAGAGCACAACAATAGTGACAGGATTGAAATCTTTGAAGGGGTCTGATTCAGTTGGTCCACAATCTTATAATCGCTTTTCTTGATTATCTTCATAAATTCTTCCATTTCCTTATCAAAAGTAATCTTTGTCTCTGCTTCAGGTGTAGGTGCACTTTCAACCACCTGTTTACCCTTATCCTTTGCTGCAGCTTCTACCTCCTTATCACTTCTCAAGGTTGGGGGAGCGAACAACCTTCCACTCCTTGTAAAGCCCCCTACACCCCCTACGTTATCAACATTTGGGCTGACTGATGACTCAACTTCCTGCTTTTTACCTTCGTAATATACATCTGCCCCATAGTGCCATGGGATAGCTTTCGTGGATGTGAACGGAATTGGTCCTGGCACCGTGATAGTGACAGGACTGGGCCCTTCTGGCGCAACACTTGCCACGGGAACTGCATTGACCGGCATTTGAATCTCAGCGGGAGTGTAATAGATGGTCACGGTTGATATCTCATCAGTGTCTTTCACGACTCTGTCGAACTGTAGACATCCTTCATCGATCAGATTCTGTAAACCCATCTTCAACTTATCACAGCCGTTCTCCTGATTCATACACTCAAAGCAATCTTGATTACAGCCCGGGAACACCTGTCCCTTCAATAAACGATCTTTTACAACCAACAAAGAAGTTTTCACTTGACGGATATCTGTCACCAGATTCAATCTCCTCCCATCTTCAATAGCGTACACATTTGCTGCGCTATGATCAGGCATGGGATGCTGAGTAATATTAGGAGCGGGAGAGAAATTGATGGCTTTAGCATCAATCAAATCTTGTACTTTATGATGGAAAGCCCAGCATTTTTCAATGGAGTGCCCCTGAGCACCTGAGTGGAACTCACAACGAGCATTAGCATCGAAGTTAGGTGGCAGGTTTCCGGCAACCGGAGCTTTCATAGTACGGAGTTCTACCAACTTTAACTCGAGTAGCCGGGGCAACAGCGCGGCATAAGTCATAGGGAGAGGATCCATCTTACGATCCCTCTGTCTAGACCTTTGCTGGAAAAAGGGTTGTTGCTGTTGAACTTGTTGTTGGGGTTGTTGTTTCTGAACAGACGGTGTGGGGATTGTCACAGCATCTACCTGATAATAAGCTCGAGAACGCCCTCTGCCTCGTCCTCTAAACACAGCATTCGTATCACCTTCTCTTCTTTTCTGGTTACTAGCAAACGGTTTCTTCGTCCCCGAAGAGCCAGCCCCACTCACATCCTGGATCTTTCCAAGCTTTAACAGACTTTCTATTCTTTCTCCCGCAATCACAATATCAGCAAATCCAGTTGACGGACAAGCAGCTAATCTATCAAGATAAGCCCCTTGCAAGGTGCCCATGAACATATCTGCCATTTCTCTGTCTGACAAGGGAGGTTGGACCTGGGCAGCCATTTCCCTCCACCTCTGTGCATATTCTTTGAAACTCTCCTTGGCATTCTGGGACAACCCCTGCAATTGAGTGCGGTTGGGCGCCATGTCAATATTATACTGGTATTGCTTCAGGAACGCTTCTGCCAGATCTTTCCAACTCTTCACAGCAGCTCTATTCAACTTCATATACCAGGTCAAGGACGCCCCAGCCAGACTGTCCTGAAAATAGTGCATCCATAGCTTCTCGTCATCCGTATGGGCTGAAATCTTCCCAAAGTAAGCTTGAAGATGCGTTTGGGGACACGCATTGCCGTGATACTTATCAAAAGTAGGAGGTTTGAATTTAGGGGGAATTCTGACTCCTGAGACCAGCCCCAGGCTGGTAACATCAATACCCATAGAGTTCTTGCATTCTATGGCCCTGATCTTTTCTGCTAACTCCTCATACCTTCGATCACCTTGATTACCCACCTCAGCATCTAGTAGAGTAAATTGGTCTTCCAGAGTATCTTCAAGAGTAACACCAGCATGCCTACCATTTCCATTACCCCGATTGTTACCACCAGGAGGAGGGTTGCCACCGGGAGGAGGGATGCCGTGTCCCTGTGAATTGTCATGTTGATCACCTTCGGGCCCATTGTCTGGACGCTCGACCAGAAGCCTCAACCTCTCCTGATTTTGCGCCATGCCAGTCATGAGGGTCATGAACTGGTCCATACGCGCCCTCATTTCGGCCAAATCACTCTGCACTTGATCCATGATTCTTACTTGATTTCTTCGCGTCGAATATCGGTGAATATGATTCTCCGCTATACTGCCTGAAACCAAATAAAGGTTAGAGACCCTGCAACGAGTACCTGAAAAGCAAGTAACAAAAATGCAAAATGATATGCAATGCCATGCAATGCCATGTTTGTCATTTCCGAGGTGCTTTATACCCTGATTCCAATCCAACCACAGAAATCTGAAGACCAGAAATCGTGATATAAAGAGACGTATCGTGGTCATGTGCTTGTGTGCGGCTATCTGATAAGAAATAATCCTGAATAAAACTGCTCATACTCATTCAACAAAATATTCAAGTACATTTAAGAAAGGTTCAACCGCAAATGCAATACAAGGAAAAAAATGGATCCATCAACAAGCCTGATGGTAGCCATTAACAACAAAATACAGGGAAAAGAACATCAATCTGACAATTCCACATCCTTCAGCCTATCACTTGAATACTTGATTTCCTCAAAAAGTATACGGGTACGCTGGTGATTCGGCTTTTCAATCATCTCTTTGATCAAGACATCCCTTTTCTCAAGAGCTTCAGTTAAAGAACCCATATGCAGCATCAGAGCTTCGTCATCACACACTCCTTTGTGTCTCTTTATGCCAGCTTGCGTCTTGAGTATCTCTCTTTCTATCATGGCTTCTTCAAGCTCTTTCTTGGTATTCTTCAACTGGCTTCTAACTTCTTCTAACTGCTCTTGACTTTTATCGAGACTTTCCCGATACTTTCTCCTCTGCTCATGTGCCTTTTTAAGCTCCTCGTCTTTAGTCTTCGACTGATCCTTTAACTCGGCATTTTCAATTCTGACTTCATCCCAAGCTTGACGAAGTTGAGCTAATGAATCCTTGCTTCGGGCTAAAGCCTGTTTTGTAATCTTGTGAGCCTGACTACTGTCATCTGCTCCCAAAGTAAGTTTCCGAAAGTACCGAGCTCGGTCATCAAAATCTTCCTCTTTGTCAGCCAAGGTTTTTTCCGCTTTCAAGGCTCTCTTTTCCAACTCTTTGTTGTCAGCTAGAGCTTTCTGAAGACATCTGCTCATTCCAGAATTCTCTATCTGCAACTCTCTGACCATTTTCTTCCACTTCTCACATTCTTCAATAGCCACCATAGTGGGTTGTTCTGGCTGTACTGCACATAAAAGAGGTCCCCTTGAAAAGGGTAAAAGCAATTCCTTTACTTTCGTCTCAATCCACCTGTCATATTCAGGATAAGATCTACAATCTCCTTTTCCAAAAACTGCTTTTCCAATTTTGTGCTTATCTTTCCAAGCATTCACTACTTCTACCACCTTCGCATCTTTAGTTCCTGTAAAGAATAAAGATTCTTCCACATCTTGCTCTGTAGGAGGATCCCTGGAAGCATACCCAAACTGTCGGATGGCCAAAACTGGATTATAATTGATCCCTCCTTTTCTGCCAATCAAAGGCACATTTGGAAAATTTCCGCATCTTGTGACAAGCTCTATTCTCAACAACCGGTGATCAAACCATACAATGTTATCAGCAGTTAAACTCATCAATCTTTTAGACCATTTCGCCACATCTTTGGTTTCCACAAAGGCACCTGTCTGAGGCAAATGTTTGAAAAACCAATGACTCAGCAGTGGAGTGCAACAACTAACAGATCCTCCCCTCCTTTTCTCATTCTTGTAATGCACGGAATGATAAAAATCTCCTAACAAAGTAGGGACTGGATTTTTAAGGACAAAAACTCTCGTTGCTTGCATATCCACAAAGTCTTGCTGATTGGGAAAGAAAACTAGGCCATATATGCAGAGAGCCAGAATGGAATTGTAAACCGTCCAATTTTTAGCACTTGCAGCCTCTTGGGCCTGTCCAGCCAGAAATTCTAAATGAAATCCGCTAACTCCATTTTTACTGCTCACACCGCTCTTTATCAATGTCTGATCCATTTGTAAAGCAGCAGCAATTTCTTTTACGCTGGGAGAACTACCAGAGAAGAATGGTATTGCCGACGTGATCGGAATTCCCAAAATAAATGAGAATTCTTCCAGTGTTGGCATCAAAATGTAATTTGAAAAAAGAAAGCACCTCAACGAAGGCTCGTAGAACTGCAGCAGAGTGTGTAATGCATCATGCTCATACTTGGTGATTGTACGGACCATCCCAACCAAATTCCCGTAGCTCTTCTGAAACCTATCAAGAATACCCGGACCAGCCATATCTATAACTTTGAGCAATGAATCCAAGACAGGATCTGGAAACTTGTAAGACACATTGTTCTTTCTCTCGGCGACGATCTCTGTTGAACCCATGGATTGGAATCAGAAATGTATTATGCACCTGAAAATGACAAACATAACTGTTATGATATGATAATGCAATGCAAAAGGGCATGTGATCAGGTAATCAAGTGTCGGTGTCTGTATTGAACTGTGTGCACTGTGTCTCTGTACTGAGTCTGGCAATATCTGAGATGAACACTTAAATCACTGTCATAGGATACAATGTCTGAAATCATCATGGAATCACAAGTAAGGTAGGTAGGAGGCTGGGTTTCCTGCAAACCTGTAAACATCCCGCCCATACTCACATGTGGTTCTTAGAAAATAAGGCTTGTCAGCTTCAGAGGTTTGAGAAGCAATAGCACATTCAGCCCGTAGGATACAATGCTATGCCAATCAAAGAGGTCGTCCACTGACTCCCCTTAGAAAATAAAAGTCATCCTATGCAAGTTCCAAAGTGGGCCCTCGGGTGCGAATGGGTTTGCCACAGAATGTGGTCTGCCATTGTCACCACTAAAGAGGGATATTTCCACTAAGGTCCTCATGATCGGTCACTAGAGTCGACAGCTCTCTAGATCTACATCCTGGAATACGCAAGATGCGTATGCCACGACGTGTCCCAAGATAGCCTCATCTAGCTGTGAATTTCGTGAACACCCAACGCACTCCAAACGGCACGTAGGTCCCACTACTCTCCACTCTAATTCTAAGTGTATACTCAAGCCTGTGTAATGGGCTTATCTCTCAGAAATCCCATCCCGCCAAACAGAAAACAGCATAGTCCAGCATAGCATAATATATCATATGGAATAAAAATGCTAAAATGCAGTAAATGCAGTAATATACAGTAATATACAGTAAATAACTATACAGTAAAATGGTAAATACAGCACAACAATAAACACCCAATGAAAGAAAAACAGACAAGCGCTAGGATTGACTCGCTTAGGGATGGACCAGCAATAGGTCAACCTCATTCTCCCCAGCAGAGTCGCCAGCTGTCGCTCCCGGGATTTTCATCCAAGTACAAACGCGAAAGTGGCACCGAACAGAGTCGCCAGCAATGTGTATTTATCCCAAGAGAGGGAAAGGAAACACCGCGTAAACCTGAGGGAAAGGAAAAGCATGGTCTTACGACCAAGAGAAGTGGGTAAGGGAGTCGGTTACGCGAGAGGAAGGTATTAGCACCCCCTCACGTCCATCGTACCCGATGGGATCCACGCTTGCTTGTCTCGATCAAAGGGTGTAAAGAAAGGAATACTGAGAAAGAACTGAAAAAGGAAAGGAGAAAGAGAAACAAATGTAGGGAAAATAAAAGAAGTGCTCGCATGGGCCCTACCCCACTGCCTACGTATCTCATCGGGAGCATGAGAATCAGAGCGACGTAGTTCCCCTCACTAGGGATGAATTGTTTGTGTTTTTTAGAGAACGGCTGACGTTCTAGCTCAGGTGTTGCAGGCTCGCTGGTCCGAGTGCGTTACCATCTTGCAAGAGAACGAGTAGAAGCGCGTTCGTGCGTTGAGAGTGAATGAGGTGAGAAAAGAATTCCCGAAGGAAAGACATTATTGTTTGTTTTTGTCTTTTAAGAGTTTTTCATTTGTTTGCATATGATAGTGTATCTGAATCTTAGTCATTGGAATGTGTACATCCTCACATTCCAAGATGGAATGGGTAAGAAAGCACACTAAGAGTGAAGAAGACCCCCACACTTAGTTCCAATTGTCAAGGTTCAAACACACTAGCATACTTGTGTTTATTAAGTGTTTTGTTGATTAAGAAATGAAGAAGTGTTTTTTATTATTTGCACCTTCAACAAGTATTGCATTTAAGTCCCTCATACAAGATCAAATGTTTAACACATTGACCCAAGATGGGCTATATGCTATACATTCTAAGATTATAAGAGAAGACCCCTTATAACCTTTTCTTTATATGAAAGGCCTAAATGCAATAAATGCCTACCTTTATTATATGTTTTGAATTTTCTTTGAGATGAGAAAAGAGACTCAAGGGAGGATAAAGGTAAAAATCTATATGGACTAAGACTCAATCCTAATTGATTAGTTAAGGGAGTGATCCTAAGGTTTGTGAGGTTTCAACCTAACGTCTAAAGAAAGAATGAATTAAACAATTCACTTCTAAAGTAGAAGATGAATTGTAATTCACAAAGGGCAAGTGATGAGTTATTAAAAGAAAGCACATAAGTGCTTAACAAAACATGGAATTGTAAAAGAGAAAGGATAGAAGTTGAATGTGGATTCCTTATCCACACTCAATTGAAACTTACCAAAACCCCTACATGGTTAGCACAATCACTTACAAGTAAAGCAAGAAAATATAATGAACAAATCAAATTCAAACAAGTTGGCAAACAAGGTGAAATGAGATTGAATGCTATACATGCTTCCAAGTCAGAATGTAACTCATATTTACACAACCTAATGTTATCCTAAATGGGCATACTAAATCATGCAAACAAAATCTCAATCCAACAAGAAGCAAAGAAGAAAAGGTGAAGTGATGTGAATGTGGTTCATACTTGTGAAACAAGTGACTTAAGGTGCAAGGTAAACATCAAACATGCAAAGGTGAAACCCAAATGTCACAATCAGAAGTCAATTAACATGCTATACATCCTCAAACAAAACCACAACTCATGGCACAAGTGCCTTCATGATCAAGCAAACCAAACATGAGGCATGCATTCACAAAATGAACAAGTTAAACTTCATGCTTCAAACAAATAGCAAACATGCTTCAAAAATTATGACTTTCACCAATCAAACACCTTAAACACATGCCATTAACATATCAAGTCCACAAGCAATGAATCAGAACCAAAGTCACTCAACAATTAGGTCAAAGTCTCATGGAAGTTTCATGCATTCATGCTCAAAGCAACACATCAAAAGTCATCCAAAAAAGACTTAAAAATCATCTCATAAATCTCAAACATACCTCAACATATTGTGACCACAATGCAAAAAGAAAGGCATCAAAATCATTTTTTATGATCAAGAACAAAAATGCACAAAATCATATGTCACATTAAGTATGCATACAAATGGAAATTCAAAAGAAATAATGGAACAGGGGCAAAATGGTCATAAAATCAGAAAATAAAATCATGAAAAATTTCCTAAATGTCTTAAGAATACTCATGAATTTTTGTAGAATTTTATAATGTCATTTGGTATTTTTAATAAATGGAAAGCAAACATGTACAAAAAAAGGAAATAAAATAAAAAACGTGGAAATGGAAGGGGGTATGAACATAGCAATTGGACAGTGCAAACTGGTTTGGGCTTGAAAAAAGGGGGTGGGAATAACAATCTGGCTTAGGTCCACTAAGCGCGCAGTCTATAGTAATAGTGGTGGAGCCTCAGTCAAATGTTGACTCAATCAGAGCCACATGATTCGGTCAACAAATGATAATCATACAAGTAATCAGATCTAACGAATCAAAATGCACACGCATGTTAATAATGATGAACGCACGCACACCAAACCAAGTCAAAGTCAACATTCAGAGAGAGAGAGTCACGTGAGAGGCATGAGGTTCATTTATGTGCTGGCCACGTATACACCCTAGGATTGAAATGATCTAACGGTTGTGACATGTTCTGGTTCTAAAACCCTAGCAAACCCTCACCGGCCGGAGAGGGACCTCCGGTCACCCTCTCCGGCCACTCTCCGGCGCTGCAATCAACCAAACAATCCAGAAATTTATGCAATGCACATCAAAATATTCAGGAAGTCACGTAGAGCATGAATCTAGGATTAGTTTTCACAAACAACACACAAACAGAGAGAATAGAAGCAATGAACTTAGCCCTAGGTTTTGGATCTAAGCTTCTAAGAAGCTCTATCAACTAGCCAGATGGAGGAGTGCTCTTAGTGAGCTCAAATCATCACAACACGAGCTAGACAGAATGCAAATCGTGCCAAGAAAGTTTAGGATATTGAAACCTGAAAATGTAGGAAACTGTAGTTGAAAGAGAACCAGAGAAATGTGCTTCCTCTTTGATCTTCAACTGGCCAAATAAAGGCTCACAAATCCTTGCAAATATTGATGAAATTCAATATGCAGTGGAAGACTCTTCAATCTCTTCAATGCTACCAAGCTTCAATGTGTTCCAATGCTGTGTGATGTTGAAGCTTGAAGATGGATTCAGATGTAGATGATGATGAAATCGTGTGAGAGGAAGAGAAGCTTCAGAGAGAGAGCTTGCGAATTTCAGAGGAAAAATGAGAATGAAGTGTAGTTGAGTGAGAGTGTGAAAATGAAGTTGAAAACTGAATTGTGAAGTGAAGTTTGAATTTATATCATGAATTAACCATGGTTTAGTGAGTTGGTTAATTGAGTTGAGTGGGTTAAACTGAGTCATCCCTAACTAACTGAGTCAAGTTAGTTAGGGAGAGCAGTGCTATGGTGAAGATGGCTCATGGTGAGATATGGTGGGAGCAAGGAGAAAGTGAATTGGCACTGTTGTGTAGCAGGGGCTTGCGCATCAGAAACTTGGTAAGCAAGTTTGTTCTTTCTATTCCCATGTGTGGCACGTGATAGTGTGCATTGTGTAGGTGATATGTTTGGCCAAATGTGGAAATAAAGTGTGGAAGTGTTTGTGGTGTGTGTGAACCAGAATCCTGCAACATGCTATCAATGCATCCATTCCAACATAGGGTAGTTCGTGGAGGTTTTTCTCTCTACTCATTGAATGGTTTGGCAAGGTTTTGGAGTCATGGAAAAGAGGAGCTATCATGGAACAATATTGATGTTGAAAACAAGTCAAATGGAAGTGTACAAGGTGATGAAAAATTGCTTGAAACAAAAGGAATCAAAACTGGTGTATGGCGTAGTAATGGGGTTGGTTGGCAAGGCAACATGGCGCCTGGGTTTTCAGCATAACCAACATGACTTTGAACCCTTAAAACTATCTCATAACTTGATCAAACCAAAAATTGTCCAACATGAATATTGAAGATGACAATGCAATGAACAACTTTCATGTTGAAAAGTTTTCCATTTGAGGCCTTTAACCATGAGAAAAATGAGTGGACATTAGGCCCACCACATGTTTGTTAAAATGACCGCGCGCGTGCCCTGAAAATCTTGGTCATGACCTAGTTTTGAACCTACTTTGCTCAAACTTTGATCAATCATATCTCACTCAATTTTTATCCAATGGAGATGTTCCACACATGGATTTGAAGCTTAAAACAAGATCTTTCATTGAGGCAGAGTGGATTTTTCATTTGGTGCTCCAAATTTAAATGGCCTTGGTTCAAATTCTGATGCAAAATGGCCAAAACTTGCTATTTTTAGTAACCCTACTTCATCCAAAAATGGCAACTTTCCACATCTTGATTTTTTCATGATTCCTTTGGAGTTTCTTGACCAAATTTTGTACATTGGACATATGCAACATGAATTTCATGATTTTGGGCTCAAAAAGTCAAGAGTTGACTTTTTCCTCTGATTATTTGACTTTGCCCCAATTTCTCTGATTCTTGATCTTTCTTCCAATTGAACCACTTCTAAAACCAATTGAGATGCAATTTTCCACATACATACACTTAGGGACATATGGAATACCATGACAACAAGTTTTGTCCAAAAAATCAGAGATACCCTGATTTAATTGGAAACCCTAATTTCAGCCCCTTCTGGTTAGGAGGAAAAAGTGCAGTCTTCAATTTCAAATTCCTCAGAGCATGTTGTGTATCCTCTTAAAGGATGATGAGAAATGCCACTTGAGAATGACTTTGAATCAATGAGCTATCTCTTTTGAGGGTTTTCCTTCAATTTTTGAACCTCTTGCATAGTGAAAGATGTAGTGCTTCAATCTCCCATTGTATCTCTTATCCTTGAGGTTGTGGAAGATCAATTGAGATGGGATGAGACATGAAAGACCTCTTGGCTTGCCTTGAGGGCACTTGATTGACCTTTTGTGCTTTGAATGATCCCTTGATTGTCCACCTTCCACCTGATCACATGCCCTGATGGTAAGAAGGATGCCATGCTTCATTTTTCTATGTTAAATGCAATGCAATGCTAATGAGATGGATATGATATGATAAATGATAATGCCATGCTATGATGCCAAAAGGGAAGAGCAAATTTTGGGGTATTACACTCTACAACTAAAGTCTCTATCTAGAACCCACCATGATTAGAGGATGATGAGATGAGTTGATGAAGAATAGATGATGATTCTTGATCTTTTTCCTCTTCTAGGTTTTCTTCTTTTCTTTCCTTTCCTCTTCATTCTCTCTAACTTCTCTCTCTCTCTCTCTCTCTCTCTCTCTCTCTCTCTCTCCAGGTACAAATTTGACCAAAATAGTACAACCTTTGGGGATGGGTAGAGCCATGACTCCATGCTCGTAACGTTGAACCTTTGAACCCATGTTTTCAAATGTTTTTGTGTGCTGCATTCAAGCATTCATTTAAAAACCTTTTTTTCAAAAGAACTAAAACAATAATTGCAAATATCAAAGGTTGCGTTATGGATTTCGGTAAAAGAAAAACGCACAAGTACACCTTCAAGGCTCTGAAACTAGAAGACTTAAGGAAATTGGGAAGGATGACTACCAATCCCGAGGCTTTCAGAGCTAAGCATAGATGACTGTTGTGTCTATTAAGGGTCAACATGGTTGAAGGGATCCTGTCTACGCTGATTCAGTTCTACGATCTGGTTTACCACTGCTTCACTTTCCCGGATTACCAAGTGCACCAACACTAGAAGAGTACTCTCATCTGATTGATTTACCTATCACTTATCAAGCTAGGTTTTCTGGACTGGAAGAAATTCCAAAGGATCAGGCCATTGCAAGGGAAAACTCTTTGGATGAGTCAGGAGTTAAGACTCACCTGACCACTAAGGGAGGAATCCAGGGTTTACCGGCTAAATTCCTGATGGAGAAAGCTCTGTACTTTGCTAGTATAGGAAATATAACTACCTTCAAAGACGTCTTTGTTCTGCTCATATATGGGTTATTCCTTTTTCCTAACATCGACAACTTCGTCGATACTAATGCTGTTAAGACATTCTTAATAAGAAACCCCGTGCCAACCTTGCTCGCAGATGCTTATCATTATGTACACTTAAGGAATTTGTACAGTGGAGGAATGATCACATGCTGTGTACCCTTACTCTACAAATGGTTCATTTCTCATTTTCCAAAGTCTGCTGTTTTTTAGGATCACAAGAGTACTCTACGTTGGTCACAAAGGATTATGTCCCTTACTAACTCTGACATAGATTGGTACAATAGGATTTATGAAGGTATAAAGATCATCGTCAGATGTGGAGATTTCCCTAACGTACCCCTCATTGGAACTAAAGGAGGAATCAACTATCATCCAATTTTAGCTCACCGTCAAGTCGGATACCCGATGAAGAATATTCCCCATACTGTTCATCTGGATGGTCTTTTCGTCAAGGAAGGGGAAATGACAGGGCACTAAAGAAAGAAATAGTGCATGCCTAACAACATATTCACAGGAAAGGCAGAGAGTCTTTGGGAAGACCAAATTGTACCTCTATAGAACCTTATCTCCACTGGGTACAAACTAGAGCCCTCAAGCCGAGTATGCCTTACCCTCACCAAGAAGTTTTTACCTTAAAGGAATCTGTCCTTTATTTCATGTCTGATGAAGAAAAACTCCAGGTCGCTCTCAACAAAGTTCAACGTGAGAAGAGCTCTTGGAAAAACAAATACCAAATCTTTAATTTGGAATGTACCAAGATTCATGAACTGTTAAAAGAAAAGGATGATCTGATTGAGATATTAGAGCAGTATGCTATAGATAGTCAGGAAGACCGAAGAAATTTGCTCGCTCCTTTCACTTGGCAAAGGACTGACAATCTGACAATGACTGAAGAGCCCCGATAAAAAAAAGGAAAATACGGGAACCGACATCTAAGCTCTCTTCATAGAGGACTCAGGATCCGTGAGCTTAGACATTTATTTACAACACTTTGTAAAATACTGTACTTTTCCTTGTAAAATACTGCAATCTTTCGAGTTCAATAAAAACGGGGTCTCCCCCACTGTGTGATATTTGTAATCTATTTGTTGAAGTTTCTTTTTGAATAAAACAAAAACTAAAAATATGTATTTGCATATCATTCATCATTCTCACATAACACATTTTTCTTATCCTTGAGTCTCACGTATGTGTCACAATTCTAGAGTCAAACTATCTCACTCATACAATACTCGGGCCAATCGACAAAAGAAAGTGGACAATCTCGAGGAAGAGAACAGAGAGCTGAGAGAAGAAATTGACGCTCTAAAAGAAAGTTTGGAAAAACTTCACAGCAACATGCAATCCTTGGTAGCAGCTCAGAAGCAGTAACACCAAAGGACTGTGATCTCAGAGATTATATCCACACCCATATTGGAGACACATGAGAATCATCCTCGGTACAACATACCTAAAGGGCGCCCCTAGGGCATGCCTTTCAACTTTATACCTGAAGGATATATCCCACCGGTCACTGAAGACCCAAGGACCGCAGCAGGAACTGCTGGACCTGAAGGTTACAAATTTCGGGAAATTAAATTGCAAGGTTACGACAGCAACTCCTGAAGGTTACAAACTTCAGGGCTCTGAAGCGCCAAGAGTCACCGCTATAATGTCTATACCACAACTAGTGGTACACTCTGTCCCGGAAGGACAGATTCCGCAAGCAATTTCTTTTGGAAACGAAGATATGTACGAAAGGTTGAATGAGTTCCAAGAACAATTCTTGGAAATGCAGAAGGAACTGCATGCCATTCGCGGTCAAGACTTATTCGGAAAGGACGCCGCTGACCTCTGTTTGGTCCCTAATGTAAAGATCCCGCAAAAATTCAAGGTGCCTGACTTTGAAAAATACAAAGACAAGACTTGCCCTCAAAGTCATCTGGTGATGTACGCTTGAAAAATGTCAACTCAGACAGAAAATCAACCGCTACTGATCCATTACTTCCAAGACAGTTTAACCGGTGTCGTACTCAAATGGTACATGGGTTTAAACCTCACCAAGATTAGTTCTTTCAGAGATCTCGGCGCAACCTTCGTTCAGCAGTATAAATACAATTTAGACATGGAACCAGATAGGAATTAGCTAAGGGCAATGTCACAAAAGGACAAAGAAACTTTCAAAGATTATGCTCAGAGATGGCGTGAAATTACCGCTCAGATCTGTCCCCCTCTTAAGAAAAAGGAGATGACAAAGATCTTCCTAAAAACCTTGAGCTCATTCTATTACCACCGAATGGTCGCCAGTGTGCCCAGTGACTTCAATGAAATGGTGAACATGGGAGTACGCCTTGAAGAAGCAATTCGAGAAGGACGATTGGTCAAAGATGTAGAGTCATTCAGCAGTACCAAGAGATACGGTAGTGCTTTCCAAAAGAAAAAAGAGCAAGATATTAGTAATATCTCTCTAGGAAAGCAAATGCGAAGGTATCAACCTGTAGCAGCGAAAACTCCCGCTATCAACCCCGCGCCGGTTCTGACTTATCAACCTCAGGTTGCTCAGAGCCAACCAAATCAACAACAGTATCAACAAAGGCCGCAACAGCCTCTTCAGCAGGCTCGTCCACAGTACAACAACAACAATCGTACGACACGACCATCAGGGTTTGACTCTATACTAATGTTGTACGTAGAGTTATTTCCACTTCTACTGGCCAAGGGGCACGTTCAAACAAGGTCTCCTCTTACAGTACCAGAAAATCTGCCTTTTTGGTTCAAAGCATATCAAACTTGTCCTTACCATCAAGGAGGATCAGGACATAACATTGAGAATTATCTCGGATTCAAGTATGATGTACAAAAGCTTGTCAGGAATGGGATTTTATCTTTCAAAGATACTAGTCTGAATGTTCAGACAAACCCATTATCACGACATGAGAAGACTACAGTGAATTTGATAGAAGGAGAACCTGTCAACAGTTATCAAATTCACAATGTGCTCCTATTAGGAACCAACCTGGTAAGAATGCATTGTAAATAGAGAGGGTACGGCCTGTAGCGTGTGATTTTTGTCGGTGACGCAACCATCTTATCGCGAAGGGTCTTCTCCTAAACTCAATGAGGAGGAGTGGGGTGCTACTTTCTGATTTCTTATTTATCCCATGAAGCTAGAAGGGAAAGGGAAGCTATCTTAAACTAACCTTGCACGCGAATGTTTAACTGAACAAATGCTTAAAGAGATTCAGGGAGTTCGGGGTCAGGTTATTCAATGGGGAGTTGTCAATTACCCATCCTATATGTGGTTATCCACAGGTTGTTAGCTTTAGGTTATGCTTTGTACTTGATGGTGTTTATCTGTTGATGGGTTGGGAAAGTTAGGTAATGTTTGAGAGAGAGAGAGAGAGAGTTTTTGATATTTTGGTGAGGTACTGGACCTTAGTTTTGATCGGTGTGAAGGTACTGGACCTAGAGTGTTTGATGGGTATGAAGGTACTAGACCTAGAATTTTTGTTTGGTATGCTCGCTAAGATTTCGCAATCTTATGCCTACGTATTCCCGTTTAAAGAAACAGGGAAATCAGAGCAATAGTAGTTCCTCCTATTCTATGGGAAGAAAATATGTTTTGGTGTCTTGTTCAAAGCCCAAGATTGAAGCTAAAAGGTTTGGCTGAGAGAGAACTTGTCATCTCTAAAGGGAGACATCTAGTCTGTTTATCACAACTGTTGGGTAACTGTTTATAAAGGAGGGTTACTTTAACTGGGATATGATAATCCAGCAATGCCATAATTTCCTTTATAGGGGGGTTTGTCCTGAAGGAGAAAACTTTAACTCAGTGTTGAGCAATGCCATTTTTCCTTAGGAGTTTTCCATGCTAAGAGAAGGACAGTGGCATGGATGTAAATAATCCAGAGGCTTGCCGCTTTCAGTAGATGAAAAAGGGGATTTTTACCAGGATAAGAGATGGACGACAGCTTGGATTTTTGAATCAACAAGTGTGCCACTTACAGCAATTATCTGGGATTAGGGTTTTGATTGATTTGTTTATTTTGATGTATGATATGCAGAGAAATGTCTTCCTACAGAGAGATTTTGATTTCCTCTGAAGGGATGTTGATTTTTGTGTGCCTTGATCAAAGCCCAAGGTTGAAGCTAAGAGATTTGATTGATTCCACTAGGGAAGTCATTATACAAAGCCTAAGAGGAGGCTGGAAAAGGCTGACTCAATGAGAGAGTGTTTATCTGTCTTGTACAAAGCCCAAGATTGAGGCTAAAAAGGGACTGACTCTTTTGGGGATATCATTATACAAAGCCTAAGAGGAGTCTAAAAGTTTGACTTTTCTGGGAAAAATATTTTGTCTGTCTTGTACAAATCCCAAGATTGAGGCTAAAAGGGATTTTGACTCCGTCGGGGATGGTTTGTATGTGTCTTGTACAAAGCCCAAGATTGAGGCTGAAAAGAAGACTGACTCTGTGGGAAATAAATATTTATCTGTCTTGTACAAAGCCCAAGATTGAGGCTAAAATGAGACTGACTCGACTGAGGATTTTTAGGTGTCTTGTACAAAGCCCAAGGTTGAGGCTGAAAGAGGTTTTACCCTACTGGAGAGTATTATCTGTCTCGTACAAAGCCCAAGATTGAGGCTGAAAAGGGGATTGACTCTGCTTAGGGAAATTTATATGGTGTCTTGTACAAAGCCCAAGATTGAGGCTGGAAAGGGTTGACTCAACAAGAGAGTGTTGAACAGGGTGATTGACTCAATAAGAGAGTCTGAAAAGGTTAGCTCAGCTAGGGAAAATCATTGTACAAAGCCCAAGAGGAGGCTGAATATGCTGAGGAAAGGAAGGATCATTATACAAAGCCTAAGAGTAGGCTAGCTTCTGCTGAGGGTTATTGAGATCCAGATGCAGGTCCAAATGGGGAAGCAACTCTTGCTGAGGGTTTATAGAAGAGTTTGAGATATCAGATGCCTTGAGGTTCTGACTTGGGATAGTGTTATACTGATAGTAAGCTGACCCTGGCTGGGGGATTTTAGGAGAAAGACTAGGTTTTAGAACCCATGGGTTTTAACTCTGCTGGAGATTTATTAAGATGACCAGGGTTTTTCCTATGTTTGTAGGGAACTTTAGAACGTCCTTAAGTGGCGGCTGGTGTTTTAAGGGATGAGAATCAACCCTAAATTGGTCTGAGGTTTTGACTCTTTGGAAAGACTGCTCTAGCAAAGGATGACTAAGTTTTGTCCTATACCTTTAAGAGGTCTTCAAGGTCCTTGTATTAATCCCAAGAGAAGTCATGAAAACTTCTAAGAAGCCGGAGGGTCCTTGTATAAAGCCCAAGAGGAGGCGGGTATGCTTTTAGGAAGCCTGTGGGTCCAAACCTAAGAAAAGTTCAAGAAAAATTTCACCGGGAATAATCTTTTCTTTAGTGAACAGTTCTAGGGTTTGAAGAAATTCAAGAGAGGTTTCACCGAGAATTAATCCCCTCTGGGTAAACGAAATTCTTTGACAAATTCTAATAGTGACAGTCTGAGAAAAGTTTCACCGGAAATAATAACTTTCTCTTTGTTCCATATTATTTAAGCCCAAGAGAAGGCAAAACTGTATCTAGAAATTCTTATGGGGAGCTAGTTTTGACTATATTTAAGAGTGACCAACTGGCTTTACCTAGTTCTAGACCTAGTTGCCGAGAAAAACTCTAAGCAAATATACAAGTATATATACAGTTGATATATGACAAGTATTTAAAAGGATATGAAAGAAGGACTTACAGGTGAGCAAGCGTCCAGCAATACAGTTATATATATATATATATATATGAAAGCAAGTAAATGAAAGCTGATAAAACTTTCAGGTGAACAAGCTTCCATTGTAACAGCTGTATGGTTAGTTTGTTTAAGAAATTAAAGAAAGTTTTGATAACAACTATAGATTTAAACCTAAATCAAAAGGGAAGTTGTTTTTGAAAAGATTGTTGGGGCTTATACTAAAGGAGAGGCCCAGATGAAAAACAACAAATGTACCGTTGATCTGAAAATTGTATTGGGACTTATACAACGACTGAGGCCCAAAATAGGTTTTCTGTACAAAGGGATGGGTCTTACAACTCAAGGAGATGCCCAAAGGTTTGAAAAAGAAAAGAAATGAGACTTACAACACAAGAGTAGGCCCAGATGAAAATGTTTTGAAAACGACGATCGCGCCGAGAATTTTGAAAACACAGTGGGTCTTATACAATGACTGAGGCCCAAAAAGGTTTTTATGTACAAGGAATGGATCTTACACTCTATTAGACGCCCAAAAGTGTTTAAAAATTTAAAATCGAGAGGAAACCTTAATTTTAAATCAAAATGTCATTTTTCAAAGGAGATTAAATGAAAAAAATGATATAAAATACCAAATATATTCAAAAACAAGTTGTACACTTTGAAAAATATTTTGAAAAATCATGTTTTATTACATGAAAGTTTGCAATTCAATTGGTTTTGAAAGATCAAAATGGGAATTTCATTAAAAAAAGTTTAAAAACAAATAAAATGAAATTAATTATAAAAATTCTAATATTAAAAAATAATATAAATTGGATTTTTTTGTAAAATAAAATATTTAAACATTTTTGTGAATTTTGAGAAAAAGAACCAATAAAAAATGATAAAAAATGAGTGAAAAATTAATTTTTGAAATCATTTAAATAAAATATCAAAAATTCAAAAATTTAAATATTTGAAAAATAGCGCCAACGGTCACTTTCTTTTTCCTCGTGACCGCGCCATGGCTGATTTACGTTTTCTCACTTTTTTTTTCTGATTACTCAATGGTTTTGCATGATTCCAACATCAATCTTGTTCGTTTTTGAACAAGGATCACAACCATATAGATTAATTGCATTTATATTAAGTATGGAGGAAGAAATTAACAAAAAATCTCAAGAACCCTAATTTCAGCATGAACACAATGAAATTCCATACACGATGGATTCATGGCAATTGATTGAGGGTTATTACTCTACGAACATGCATAAACAAGATGGTAACTCAAAAATTCATTCATGATGCATGGAGGTGTTGCAGCTAGGTTCCAATGATCTGGACAGCTTCCTTAGGTGCCAAGGAATGTGTTTGAATGCTTGGAGTGGATTGAAAAGAGCTGGAACTGTTTATGGTACCTCAACTGCAACTCTATCAAGAACTTGAGCAATTGGCTAGTGATTTTGAGAATTTGATGTTCCAGATGTGATTTTGTGTTATGGATCACTCCCATATGATGTTTATGAGGGTGTGTGTGTGATTGGTTTGGTTGGAATTGCTCTCAAACTCAAAACCCGATAGTGACTTGAGTTAGAAGGCAAACATTGGAGTGAAGGAGAGATTTTGAGTAAAGCATCAGTTTGGGTGCTTTGGTGTACTCAAACTGAGCACAAATGAGCTCTATTTATAGTAGAGCGCTGTAATAGTGAATAGCAACTGCAGCAGGTCTTTTGCACATTGTAGATTAAATGGAATCTTAAGTCATCTCTAGCCATTGACTTGAGGTTAGAGCAGAGGGCTATGGTCTTTTGTTTCAGAGATAAGGCTTAACTCATTCAGTTAAACTTGCCTCAGCTCATGCCACCTTGATGCATCCAATGAATGCATTGAAACAAAATTAGAGTCCTGGCACTTTTTAGCTCTTTTAGGTTTGGCATGGCTACATGTAGATTCTTGGACTTGGGAGGCTTGGGGATCAAATCATTCTTCTTTTGTTTTATCCTCAGATGTGTCCAAATGGATGACAAGGCTTGGAGTTGTCCTAATTTGCCAAATTGAGCAAATGCACAAAATCTGCCTTGCTTAGGACAGTTGGAAATGGTGATTTTGAGGGATTCATATCTCCTTGTTCAGGATGAGTTATGGGAGGTTGTTGTGCTTTTTAGAAAGCCCTCATATGATACAAAACATGTGTGATCATAGTTTGTTTTTAAACTATTTGGATCCCATTGAAAAATCATCATGAACATTGATGTTCAAGGCTGATAACTTAGGCAGATTTTCACTAAGTGTTGGAAAAAGTGTCATTTTCATGTTTTTGTCATTTTGATCACTCCATAACTCAAAATCCATAAAGAATTGGAGTTGGAGGTACTTGAAGCTTTTATAGAGTGTAGCAAGACCTACAAATCCAGCTTTGGATCAACTAAAATGGTTGCTTGGATCTCATGTTATGGTCCTTGGAAGTTGGTACCAAAACCACTTTTATTCCATAACTTAGAAAATTTTTGGTTTCTCAAGGTTGCCCCTTTTGCAAGAAACCTCACTTTTCTTGATTTTTCTTGATGGATGATGATCAATATCATACATTAACATTATTTTTGACTTAGGGGAACCACATTTTTGAAAAATTCCAAAAAGTCAAATTTGATTTTGTGCAAAGTTGACTTTTTATCGGATGAAATCCAAACTGTGCGATCCTTTGTGAAATCAAGTCCTTGCCCTAAACTAAACCTAATAGAGGGACTCCATAGGTGTTATAGGGTATATTGAATCATGTCCCAAGGTTTGGGAGCATGTCTTGGTCTAAAGTCAAAAATACAATTGACTTTTCCCTCGAAACCCTAATTGTGGTCCAGATGAAATATCAGAATACTCGAAATTTTGATGGTGGTTATGAATGGTAGTTTTCCCGTCCATCATCTTTTTCTAAGTAATGATACTTAGAAAAGGGTAAAAACTTCCCCTCGATCCTGGTCTTTAGCCATGGAACTGATCTTAGTTTCTTTTGTCAATAAACTTCCCCTCGATCCTGGTCTTCAGCCAAGGAACTGGTCTCAGTTTCTTTTGTCAATAAACCTCCCCTCGATCCTGATCTTCAGCCAAGGAACTGGTCTCTTTTGTCAATAAACTTCCCGTTGATCCTGGTCTTTAGCAAAGGAAGTGGTCTCAGTTTCTTTTGTCAATAAACTTCCCCTCAATCCTGGTCTACAGCCAAGGAACTGGTCTCAGTTTTTTTTATTTTTTTTTATTTTTTTTCGTCAAGTTCCTTTCTTGAAAAGGGACGCTATGTGTAGCGGTTTTCCTCAAACTTCTTGCCGAATTTTCCTGGGGAGATGCCATTTGATGGGGAAAAGTTTTGATGTCAGACTTGCTGGGGAACCCATTCGTCTGAGTTGTAGAGGTGTTCAAACTTCTCTGTTAGAGGCGCCATTTATTGACTCTACTGGGGAAAACGAGTCTCTTGAGAGGCTGTTTCCTGCTTGGGGATATTAAATCATACTTTTCTTCGAGATTTTTTTGGAGAAATGCCATGTGATGTGATCCAATTTTTAGGTGATGATGACTTCATTAACATCGAATCTTTTGGGAGAAAAAACCAATGTGTTGCTGAGAGCCTTCGGTTGAGAGGCTTTCTCTGGGGATTTTCTTTAATCCGGGAAAGGGAAAATATCATCTTCAATGGTGAAGAGTGACATCTGTCGAACGTCTTCTTTCCTTTTAGAGGTTCAAGTTATCAAAGTGGTCGAGGACTTTCTCCAATCCAGATATAAACTGGGGAGAGATTGTTCAGACAAAACATTTCCTGATGGGGAAATAACTGACAACTCGATTTATAAGAGGAATTTTATCACTTGGGGATAAGACTGACTGGAGTGATATTAATGCAATATGAATATAAATATGAATCAATAATGCATGATGTATGTATGTTTATGCTGACAAAACTGATGCGACTTACAGACTAATAGATGAACACGACTGGATACTCGGCCACGGCGGGGGATAAAAAGTATTACTAGTTCAAAACAGCAATCCTGCCCTGCTTAGGAGAGGTGGTCCCTGTGGGAGAAAGAATTGCTCAATCGGTCTTAAGAGATATACACTCTGTCGGGGATATCAGATGGGAAGATCACATCTGAAATAGTTGATCCTTCATTCAGGTGCACTGGTTTAGAAGGAGTACTTCTATTCTGTACTTTGAGGTTCAATCACCTTCGGAGAAGCAGTCGATGTTCTTTTGATGTTCAACAGTCAAAAGAATTGCCATCTTTATTATAAAAGCGGAAAATTTTTTACAATTAAATTCTTTTTGTTTATTTCAAGAATCGTTGATCATGTTAAAATGTCATTCTGTAAAGGTAAAACAAATGAGAATTGCAAACAAAAGCACTAGGGCTCAAATTTTATTGATAGAATGGAAATTAGCCAAGCGCGTGATCCCATAGAGCATTACAAAGTTTAGAAAATGGTAATTTAAAGGGAAAAGGGCTACATTGAAATATAACAAAAGTTATCCTTCTACCAACTTTGAATTCTGGACATCTTAAGCTTCTGTCGAAGACGACCTTGACTGGAAGTTTTTTTGATGGATGGCATTACTGCTGGGGATTTAACTTGATCAGACGTAGTTACTTGCCATTAATCCCTAACTTTTCCCTGGATTACCTTTTGAGGCCTCCAATCCATCGGGATGATTTTTTGCTTATGTCTCTAATTTTTGCCTGGACCGCCTTTCGGGTTTTCAATCCACTGAGACGTTTTTATTATTTCATTTAGGCGAAGTATTTCTTGACTACGTCAACATTCGTGGGGTTGGCAAATTCTTCTCCATCCATGGTTGTGAGTCTCAATGCGCCGCCTAAGAAGGCTTTCTTGACCACATAAGGGCTGTCATAATTCGGAGTCCATTTGCCCCAGGAATCAGTGAGGATTGATTGTATCTTTTTTAGCACAAGGTCCCCTTTTCTGAAGACGCGGGGTCAAACCTTTTTGTTGAACGATTTCTTCATTCTTCGTTGATACAACTGACCGTGGTATAGAGCCCTTATTCGCTTTTCTTTGATCAGATTTAATTCGTCGTGCCTGCTTTGGCACCATTCAGCCTCTATTAGCTTAGCTTCCATCAATACCCAGATTGATGGGATCTCTACTTCTATGGGAAGCACTGCCTCCATTCCATATACTAGAGAGAAAAGGGTTGCCCTTGTTGAAGTGCGGACAGATGTGCGATAACCATGAAGAGCAAAAGGCATCAATTCGTGCCAGTCTTTATAGGTTACAACCATCTTTTGAATGATCTTCTTGATATTCTTGTTAGCCGCTTCTACCGCTCCATTCATTTTTGGTCAGTAGGGAGATGAGTTATGGTGTTCGATCTTGAACTCGGTGCACAACTCCTTCATCATCTTGTTGTTTAAGTTAGATCCATTATCAGTAATGATCTGGCTTGGAACACCATAACGGCAGATTAGATTGTTTTTGATAAACCGGACCACGACTTGTCGGGTCACATTGGTGTATGACACTGCTTCGACCCATTTGGTGAAGTAGTCAATGGCTACCAGGATGAACCGATGTCCTTTTGAAGCCTTGGGTTCGATCATGCCAATCATGTCGATTCCCCATATAGAAAATGGCCATGGAAAAGATAGAACTTTGAGATGCGTTGACGGTACATGGATTTTGTCTGAGTATGTCTGACACTTGTGACATCTTCTCATGTACTTGTAGCAATCAGATTCAATGGTCAACCAAAAGTATCCTGCTCTCAGGATTTTCTTGGCCATTGTGTGTCCGTTGGCATGAGTGCCAAAGGATCCTTCGTGAATTTATTTCATCATCATGTTTGCTTTTGGTCTATCTACGCATCGGAGCAAGACCATGTCAAAGTTTCTCTTATAAAGTGTATCACTGCTCAGAAAGAAGCTTCCTGCCAATCTTCTGAGGGTCTTTCTATCTTTTCTGGATGCCCCAGGAGGGTACTCTTGTTTCTGAAGGAAGCATTTGATATCGTGATACCAGGGTTTATCGTCTATGACTACTTCGATCGCGAAGATGTAAGCGGGCCGTTCTAGGCGCATTATGTCAATCTTAGGTATGTCGTTCCATTGACATACACTAATCATGGAAGAGAGAGTGGCTAGTGCATCAGCCATGTGATTCTCTTCACGATGGATGTGATGAAACTCGATTCTATTGAAGAATGGTAACAACCTTCTTGCGTAGTCTTTGTAAGGAATCAGTCCTGATTGGTATGTGTTCCAATCTCCTTTGATCTGATTGATAACAAGGGCTGAGTCTCCATATACATCCAAGTTTTTAATCCTTAAGTCAATTACTTCTTCGAGACCCATGATACAAGCTTCGTATTCGGCCTCGTTGTTTGTGCACTTGAATGTTAATCTGGCAGTGAAAGGAATGTGGGTACCCTGAGGTGTTATGATGATTTCCCCAATTCCATTTCCATAATGATTGATAGCTCCATCAAAGATTAGTCCCCATTAGGAAACTGGTTCTGGCCCTTCACTGGGTAGCGGTTCATCGCAATCTTTCATTTTCAAATACATAACATCTTCGTTTGGGAAGTCAAATCCGATTGATTCTTGATCATCAATCAGTTGATGAGCCAAATGATCGGCTACAATACTTTCTTTGACAGCTTTCTAAGCATGGTACTCGATGTCGTATTTTGATAACAACATCTGCCAACTAGCGATCCTTCCTGTAAGAGCAGGCTTTTCAAAAACGTACTCGATCAGATCTATTTTGGAGATTAACCAAATAGTGTGACAAATCATGTACTGGCGAAGACTCTTGGTTGCCCAAGCCAGAGCACAACAAGTTTTCTCAAGCATAGTATACCGAGTTTCACAGACGGTAAATTTCTTGCTTAAATAGTAGATGGCAGACTCTTTTCTTTTGGTTTCATCTTGTTGGCCAAGCACACAACCAATAGAGTCTTCCAAGACTGTTAGGTAGATGATCAGTGGTCTTCCCTCCACTGGAGGTGACAAAATCGGTGGACTCAACAGATATTCCTTGATACTGTTGGAGGTTGTTTGGCAGTTTCTGTCCATACGCAGTCCTGATTCTTTTTAAGTAATTTGAAGATTGGCGCCTATGTCGCAGTCATGAGGAATATAAATTTGAAAATGTAATTCAAATGCCCTAGGAATCCTCTGACTTGTTTTTCAGTCTTTGGAGAAGGCATTTCTTGAATGGCCTTGACTTTGTCAGGATCAACCTCAATTCCTTTCTGGCTAACGATGAACCCTAGCAGTTTTCCTGAGCGGACACCGAACGTGCACTTGTTAGGATTCAAGCGGAGTTTGTACTTTCTCAGACGCTCAAATAGTTTTGACAGATGGGTCACATACTCATCTTCTATTTTAGATTTGGCAATCATGTCATCGACATACACTTCTATTTCTTTGTGTATCATGTCGTGAAACAGTGTTGTCATGGCCCTTTAATAGGTTGCCCCGACGTTCTTTAAATGGAATGGCATTACCTTGTAACAAAAGGTGCCCCATGGGGTGATAAATGAAGTTTTCTCCATGTCTTCCTGCACCATTTTTATCTTATTATAGCCCGAGAATCCATCCATGAAGGAGAAGACTTTGAACTTTGCTGTACTGTCTACCATCATGTCAATGTGTGGTAAGGGAATGTCCTTTTTTAGAACTGGTACTATGTTAGTTAACCATTGGGGATATTCTAAGGTGGCGAGGAAACCCGCGTCAATTTGTTTCTGCACTTCCTCTTTGATTTTGATGGCCATGTATGGATGAGTCCGTCTTAGTCTTTGTTTCACCGAAGGACATTCTGATCTTAATGGTAGATGATGTTCCACGATGCTAGTATCCAACCCTGGCATGTCCTGATAGGACCAAGCAAATACATCGGGAAACTCTTTGAGAAGTTTTATCAAGTCTTCTTTGACAGTTGGACTGAGCAGTGCCCCAATCTTGACTTCTTTTCTCTTTTCTTCTGAACCCAAGTTTATTGTTTCTAACGCTTCTTTGTGAGGTTCATGGACCTTTCCTCTTGTCTGAGTAATCGGGAGATCTCTTCTGGAATTTCTTCATCTTCTTCTTCTTCAGCCTCAAATACCGGGAATTCAAAGTTGGGAGAAGGCATTGGATCGTATATTTCGATGGGGTTTAAAACAAGCAATCTGCATGACGTGATGATTGTCTTTTAGAAGAGATAGAGAGAAATGCAAGAGTGTGTGCAATATATCTTCTAAAAATGCATGTTTTTTATTTTTGAGTTGTTTTTAGGATTACCATTTTCTGAAAAAGAGAAAAGTGAAAATATCAATAAATCCGAAAATTACAGAACGACGTTTATTTATTTATTTATGATTTGGTCGATTCCTGAAACTACAGCCTTATGAAACAAAACTCTGTCGCTTTGGGCAAAGCGAATAGGGACATTTACAGAAAGCTGAGCCCTATAAAAACATCTGTTTCACCTGGGCAAGGTGAAAGGTTAAAATAAAGATGGCAATTACTTAGACTTATGGACGACTTTCGGGACATCGACAGCAACCCATTGGCGGCAAACTCCTCGGTGAATGACAAAGTCTGGTATCTTCTTTCTTGGCTTGTCCTCAGAAATGAAGCTGATCTTTGGCGGAGCAGGATCGTTTGAGTCTTCCTCCCAGGAAGAGTTATTGTAGACGAACTCTTCTGTTGTATCTTGTATAATGTTTTCACTCTCAGGCGGATCTCCCCATCCAGTTGGCTAGATGTCTTCGAGGCTGATACCAGAGCTTTCAGGAGCGGTGTACTTGACCAAGAAGTCAAATTTGCCACTTGGTTGTCCTAAAGTGTCCCATACTTCCGTGGAACTAGAGGAGTCATCCTTCTTGATTACGTTGACCTCAGGAAATGCATAGTTGATGAACTCTTGTCCTGCAATCTTTGCACATTCATCGTTTTGCTGGATATCTTCTGAATTCCATGAGTAATGATCCCATGATTTGGTGGGGACGCGGATATTCTTTTCAATGATGCTCAGCTGATATGCATCGTTAGGTTGACTCTTTTGCCCCAAGTCTTCTAGGTACGGCTGCCAGGTGGGCAAGTCATCCATTGGGTCATAATAGTCATAGTCAAAGTTGTCTTTCATTATAGTGTCCTCCTCTAATGAGTTTGGTGGAGAACGACATCCTTCCGAATCACAATCTCCGTACATCATCTTGACATCTGATATTGGTAATCTCGGACTTTGCATGGGAAAGCAAAATGGCGTATGCGTTTCTTCTTGAGACATATAACTGTCCTCATTGAGATAGGACTTCCACTCCTCATCTGTATCGGAGGAGTCACCCTCATTTATGGTATGTACTTCTTGAGACACTGGGTGAAGAAAGCCTCCACTGTGGAAGAAGTCCTGAATGGGATGAAAATTTTCATCGTTGGTAGCAGTCTAGGTACAGGTTAAGGAAAAACCAAGACCTTTCTTTGTCTTGTTATTCGTAGGAATGACAAGCTGTCCCCATCCTTTTGCGTCGTTACTTTTGATTACTTCGAGAGCATCTTTGTAGGAGGAAATCGACGTCCCTTTTTCTGATCGATTCTCATTGCTCACCGAAAGTGCTTGGAACTGGGTTCCAACAACCTCTTCCGGTTCTACACAGGATGATGATGATAAGTTGCTAACGATTAAGGCCTGCTCTCTATAGACTGTGACTAGCTTATCATTCTTGACGAACTTCAGCTTCTGGTGAAGTGTCAAAGTAACTGCCCCAGCTTCGTGTATCCAAGGTCTTCCTAATAAACAGATGTATACTGCCCGGATGTCCATGACCTGGAAAGTGACTTGGAAAGTGTGAGGGTCGATAGTTATAGGAAGGTCGACTTTGCCGATAACTGTTTTTATGGATCCGTCAAAGGCTTTGACGATGACCTCACTGCCTTTCATCGGAGATCCTTGAAATGATAGTCGCATCAGAGTAGATTTTGGCATAATGTTCAGAGCTGATCCAGTATCTACCAGTATGTTGGCTAAAGGATCGTCCTAGCAGTTTACTATAATGTTAAGCGCCATGTTGTGATTTTTTCCTTCTTCCGGTAGTTCTTCATCACTGAATCCTAAATTGTTGCTGGAAGTGATGTAGGAGATGATGCTGTCGAATTGTCTTATTGTCACATCTTGTTCCATAAATGCTTTCTCTAAGACTTTCTGTAGAGCTTCTCTGTCAGCTTTGGAACTGAGTAAGAGAGATAGCACAGAGATTCTTGAAGGAGTTTGCTAAAGTTGGTCTACAATATTGTACTCACTCCTCTGGATGAGCTTCAGCATCTCATCGTTGTTCTTTGAAAGGTCGGGATTACTGGATTGACCGACTGGTTGATTGGGAACTTTTGTTTGAGGTTCCTTTTCTTTGGTAGGTTCTCCAACTCCTTTTTTGAAGATTTGGCCGCTCCGTGTTACTCGACTGATGTCTGCAATGTTTACAACGGAGGGTAATGGGGTTTCCTTTCCATTCTCGATTGTTGTTGTACCGTGCTTGTAAGGGATAGCCTTATCGGATTCGTACGGTATTGGTCCCGGAAGATAGATAACCACAGAAGCCTTTTAATTTTCCTGACCCTCGTAGCCGGCCTCAATTGGTTCGAGGTTGAGGATCTTTCTACTGTCAAGAGGAACTCTTGAATCATGGAGTAGAGGGATTATGGCACATACGTCTTTGGTCCTTTCATGATTAGAGATTAAGACAACATCTTTGCCTTGATCAGGAAGACAATCTTACATTACGTTAATCAAACCGGAACTTGAATATGGTCGGATCTCTTTCCGGTCTAATTGATTTTGAAGGGCTGCTTGCACGAGGTAGCATCCTTGGTTATTCTCTGAGCAAACTCTGCAGCGCTCATAGTTGTGTGGTGGCACCCGACCACGTCCACTTTTTATGCAGTGTAACTTCACTAGATCTATTTCCATTGAGCGAACATCCTGACTTTGATGCCTAGTAGGATTCCCGTCAGTCATATTGACTTGTTGTGTGTCTTCATCTAGATAGATCGGAAGCCACCAATGGTTTAACAAGTGTTGAAGTGTTCTTTGGACAAGTCCACATCCTTGGTCGTCCTTACGACATGCTTTACAGTTCTGATAATCATGTGAGGCCAGAAAACCGAGCCTGACCTGCTTAGCGTGTAATCCTACTAGGATGGTATTCATCAGGCGAATATCAAAGATTTGAATCATATTCACTTGATAATGACTTCTGTCACGGTAGTCCTGAATCCATCCGAGATCCATCTAACGCTAGAGGGCCTCTTGTACAAAAGAGCATCCCTGATTGTTTATTGAGCAGATCAGACAAGAATTGTAATCATGCCATGGCAGATAATGATGTTGGCTTTGCCTTGAGTGCATTTCCACCAAGTTGACATTTATTGCCAGAATGTTGTGGTTATGGACAATGTTAGGATTTGCATGGGCCATATTGACCTCACAGATTCGGTGATCTTGGATCCATCCGAGAGCCATCTGTTCTTGTAGAGCTGATTGCACTATAGAACATCCTTAATTATTCTTTGAATAGATATCACACTGGTGATAATTGTGAGACGCTACATAACCCTACCTGCTTTGTCTATAATGCATCTTGACCAGATTGGTTCCTAATAGGAGTACATCGTGAATTTGATAGTTGTGGTTAGATTCTTCCTCTATAAAATTTACTGCAGCCTTCTCGTTTTGAGGTAACGGGTTCGTCTGAACATTTGGATTTGTATCCTTGAAAGATAAGACCCTGTTCCTGACAAGATTTTGTACATAAGATTTGAAGCTGAGACAGTTTTCAATGTTATGCCCCGGTCCTCCTTGATGGTAAGGGCAAGTTTGATCTGCCTTGAACCAAAAGGGCAGATTTTCTAGTATTGTAAGAGGGGTCCTAGTTTGGACGTGCCCTTTGACCAGTAAGAGTGGAAATAGTTCTGTATATAACATTGGTATATGGTCGAACCCTGGTGGTTGTGTCATACGATTTTTATTGTACTGTGGACGAGCCTGCTGAAGAGGCTGTTGTGTCCTTTGTTGATATTTTTGTTGACTTGGTTGGCTCTGAGCAATCTGAGGTTGATACGTTGGAGCAGGAGCAGGGTTGATAGCACGAGTTACCGCTGCTACTGGTTGATACCTTCGCATTTGCTTTCTGAGAGAGATATTGCCAATATCTTGCTCTTTTTTCTTTTGGAAAGCACTACCGTATCTTTTGGTACTGCTAGATGGCCCTACATCTTTGACCAATCGTCCTTCTCGGACTGCTTCTTCAAGGCGTACCCCCATGTTTACCATTTCAGTGAAGTCACTGGGCACACTGGCGACCATTCGGTCGTAATAGAATGAGCTTAAGGTTTCCAAGAAGATCTTGGTCATCTCTTTTTCCTCAAGAGGGGGACAAATCCAGGCAGAAATTTCACGCCATCTCTGAGCATATTCCTTAAAGGTTTCTTAGTCCTTCTGCGACATTGGTCTGAGTTGTTCTCTGTCTGGTGCCATGTCCAGGTTATATTTATATCGTTGAACAAAGGCTGCCCCAAGATCTCTGAAAGTAACGATCTTGGAGCGGTTTAAACCCATGTATCATTTGAGTGCAACATCTGTTAAACTATCTTGAAAGTAATGGATCAGTAGCTGTTGATTTTCAGTTTGAGTTGACATATTTCGAGCGTACATCACAAAATGACTTTGAGGGCAAGAGTTTCCCTTGTATTTATCAAAGTTAGGCACCTTGAATTTGTGCGGGATTTTCACATTAGGGACCAAACAAAGGTCTGCAGCGTCCTTTTTGAATAAATCCTGACCGCGAATGGCATGCAGTTCCTTCTGCATCTCCAGGAATTGCTACTGGAACTCATTCATCCTGTCGTACATCTCTGCATTTCCACCATAGATTACTTGTGGAATTTGTCCTTTCGGGACAGTGTGTACCACGGGTTGTGGTACAGTCATTACGGCGGTGACTCTTGGTTCTTTTATGCCCCGAAGTTTGTAACCTTCAGGAGTTGCTACCATCACTCTTGCGTCTTTGCTTTCCCCAAGTTTGTAACCTTCAGGCCCAGCGGTTCCTGCTGCAGTTTCCGGGTCTTCCGTGATCGGCGGAATATATCCTTCAGGGATAAAGTTGATAGGCATGCCCTAGAGACGATCTTTAGTCATGTTGTACCGAGGATCATACGTCTCTACTATGGGCGTAGATGTGATCTCCGAGATCACAGTCCTTTGTTGTTGTCTCTGAGCTACTGCCAGAGATTGCATGTCACTGTGAAGTTTCCTCAAATCTTCTTTCAGAGCGTCGATTTCTTCTCTCAGCTCTCTGTTCTCTTCCTCGAGATCATCCATTTTCTTTTGTTGATTGGCCCGAGTATTGTACGAATGAGACAGTTTGACTCTAGAATCGTGACACATACGTGAGATTCGAAGGTAAGAAAGAATGCGTTTATGTGAGAATGATGAATGATATGCAATGATATATATATATATATATATATATATATATATATATATATATATATATATTTTGCTTTAATCAAAAAGAAACTTCAACAAATAGATTGCAAATATCATACAGTGGGAAGACCCCGTTTTATTGAATTTGAAAGACTGCAGAAAGGAAAATACAGTATTTTACAATGTGCTGTAAAAGGAAAAGTCTAAGCTTATGGATCCTGAGTCTTTCCTGAAGAGAGCTCAGGTGCTGGTTCTGGTATTTTCCTTTTCTTTGTCGGGGCTGTTGAGCCGTTGTCGGGTTGTCAGTCCTTTGCCAAGTGAAAGGAGCAAGCAGATTTCTTCGGTCTTGTTGATTCTCCACAACATGTTATTCTAGTATCTTAATCAAAGCATATTTTTCTTTGAAAAGTTCTTGAATTTTGGTACACTCCACATTGAGGATGCAGTATTTGTTTTTCTAAGATTTCTTTTCCTGTTGAACTTTGTTGAGAGCGACCTGGAGTTTTTCCATATCAGACATAAAATAAAGGACATATTCCTTTAACGGGAGAACTTCTTGATGAGGGTAAGGCATCCTTAGCTTAAGGGCTCTAGTTTGTACCCAGTGGAGATAAGGTTCCACAGAGACACACTCTGGTTTTCCTAGAGACTCTTTTCCTTTCCTGTGAACATGTTTCCAGGCATGCACTATTTCTGTCTTTATTGCCCTATCATTCTCTCCTTCCTTGAAGAAAAGACCTTCCAGATGAACATTATGCGGGATACGTCTCATCGGGTATCCGAGTTGAGGGCGAACTAAAACTGGATGATAGTTGATTCCTCCTTTATTTCCTATGAGGGGTACATTAGGGAAGTTTCCACAACGGTCGATGATTCTTATCCCATCATAGATCTAATTGTACCAGTCTATGTCAGAGTTAGTAAGAGACATGATTCTCTGTGACCAACACAGAGTACTCTTATGATCCCAAAAATCAGCAGACTTGGGTAAATGGGAAGTGAACCATTTGTAAAGCAAGGGTACACAACATGTGATCATTCCTCCACTATACATATTGTGTACAGAATGAGAAGCATCTGCGAGCAGGGTTGGTACGGGGTTTCCAATCAAAAGTATCTTAATGGCATTGGTATCGACAAAGTTATCGATGTTGGGAAAAAGGAACAACCCGTATGTGAGTAGAACAAAGATATCTTCGAAAGCGGTAATGTTTCCTATACTGGTAAAGTATAGGGATTTTTCTACCAAAAACTTGGCTGGTAAACCTTGGATTCCATCCTTAGTGGTCATGTAAGTCCTGACTTCTGACTCGTCCAAATAGATTGCTCTTGCAATGGTTTGATCCTTTGGAATTTCTTCCAGTCCAGAAAATGGAGCTCGATCAGTGATAGGTAAATCAGTCAGATGAGAGTACTCTTCTAGCGTTATTGCTAGTTGATAATCCGGGAACGTGAAACAATGATAAACCAGATCATAAAACTGAATTAGCGTAGACATGATCCCTTCAACTACATGGACTCTTAACAGAGACAGTAGTCCTCCGTACTTAGCTCTGAAAGCATCAGGGTTGGTGATCATCCTTGCCAGCCCTTTTAAATCCTCTAGTTTCAGAGTCTTGAATGTGTACTTGTGCATCTTCCTTATACCAAAATCCATAACGCAATCCTTTTCTCTGATATTTGCAATCATTGTTTTAGTTTATTTTGAAAAGGAGAGAAGAGAAAAGAAAATTTTTCTTTGTTTACAAGTTTTTTAAATGAATGCATGAATGCAACACACAAAAACATTAAAAAAACACGGGTTCAAGGGTTCAACGTCACGAGCATGGAGTCATGGCTCTACCCATCCCCAAAGGTTGTATTCTGGTAAATTTTTGTACCTGTAGAACGGAATAAAAGTTCCCAAAATCATTGACCCCCCTAGGGATAACAACTGCAAGCTGGTTCACCCGAGCGAGCTGTAGCATCCTAGGGTAATCTCAATTGAGTGTAGTATCGCGTGTCAACTATTTCCGATAGCTACCGCACTACCAAATGGCCACACGGTTAATGTCTACTAAATCCTTAGTTTCATGGATACCACAATCGGACAATCTTCTTTCACAACCGAAGTCGTTAGACATTGAATCCGCTAAGGGTATCTCCACTGATTTGATGGTCTACCGGGACAGCTTATTTGGGATTCACTCCCTATAAGACCGCCCGTCTATGCCATTACCTATCTTAGGTATCACTCATACTTTCCACATGCGACATCACTCGCATTCCCATTGACAGAAAAATAAACACAGATATCAAGTAGGAAAAGCAATATATATTATAATTCCTAAAACTAACTTCCTAGACCTCTTAAGAATTCTAATCTAAGTCATAGACAATTCAAAGACGTCCCCAGCAGAGTCACCATTTTACTGTTGGAAAATGGTGACGAATGATGACTAAGGTAAGAGAGATCCTAATGGCTATCCCCAGCAGAGTCGTCATTTTCCTATAGCATGCGATTTTGGTCGGTGACGCGACCACCTTATCGCGAAGGGTCTTCTCCTCAACTCAATGAGGAGGATTTGGGTGCTACTTTCTGATTTCTTATTTATCCGGTGAAGCTGGAAGGGAAAGGGAATCTATCTAAAACTAACCTTGCACGCGAATATTTAACTGAATAAACGCTTAAAGAGATTCGGGGAGTTCGGGGTCAGGTTAATCAATGGGGAGTTGTCAATTACCCATCCTATATGTGTTTATCCACAGGTTGTTAGCTTTAGGTTCTGCTTTGTACTTAATGGTGTTTATCTTTTGATGGGTTGGGATGGTTTGGAAATGTTTGAGAGAGAGAGAGAGTTTTTGATGATTTTGGTGAGGTACTAGACCTCAGTTTTGATCAGTGTGAAGGTACTGGACCTAGAGTTTTTGTTTGGTATGCTCGCTAAGATTTCGCAATCTTATGCCTACGTATTCCTGTTTTAAGAAACAGGGAAATCAGAGTAATCGTAGTTGCTCCAATTCTATGGGAGGAAAAGATGTTTTAGTGTCTTGTTCAAAGCCCAAGATTGAAGCTAACAGGTTTATTTGTGTCTTGTTCAAAGCCTAAGATTGAAGCTAAAAGGTTTGATTGAGAGAGAACTTGTCATCTCTAAAGGGAGACATCTCGTCTGTTTATCACAACTGTTGGGTGACTGTTTATAAAAGAGGGTTACTTTAACTGGGATATGAGAATCCAGCAATGCCATGACTTCCTTTATAGGGGGTTTGTCCTGAAGGAGAAAACTTTAACTCAGTGTTGAGCAATGCCATTTTTCCATAGGCGTTTTCCATGCTAAGAGAAGGACAGTGGCGTGGATGTAAATAATCTAGAGTCTTGCTACTTATAGCAATTAGATGAAAAAAGGGATTTTTACCAGGATAAAAGATGGACGACAGCTTGGATTTTTGAATCAACAAGTGTGCCACTTACAACAATTATCTGGGAGTAGGGTTTTGATTGATTTGTTTGTTTTGAAGTGTGATATGCAGAGAAATGTCTTCCTACAGAGAGATTTTGATTTCCTCTGAAGGGATGTTGATTTTTGTGTACCTTGATCAAAGCCCAAGGTTGAAGCTAAGAGATTTGATTGACTGCACTGGGGAAGTCCTTATACAAAGCCTAAAAGGAGGCTGGTAAAGACTGACTCAACGAGAGTGTTTATCTGTCTTGTACAAAGCCCAAGATTGAGGCTAAAAAGAGACTGACTCTTTTGGGGATGTCATTATACAAAGCCTAAGAGGAGGTTAAAAGTTTGACTTTTTTGGGAAAAATATTTTGTCTGTCTTGTACAAAGCCCAAGATTGTGGCTAAAAGGGATTTTGACTCCGTTGGGGAGGGTTTTTATGTGTCTTGTATAAAGCCCAAGATTGAGGCTGAAAAGAAGACTGACTCTGTGGGAAATAAATATTTATCTGTCTTGTACAAAGCCCAAGATTGAGGGTAAAATGAGATTGACTCGACTGAGGATTTTTAGGTGTCTTGTACAAAGCCCCAGATTGAGGCTGAAAGAAGTTTGACCCTGCTGGAGAGTATTATCTGTCTCGTACAAAGCCCAAGATTGAGGTTAAAAAGAGGATTTACTCTGCTTAGGGAAATTTATATGGTGTCTTGTACAAAGCCCAAGATTGAGGCTGAAAAGGGTTGACTCAACAAGAGAATGTTGAACAGGGTGATTGACTCAACAAGAGAGTCTGAAAAGGTTAGCTCATCTAGGGAAAATCATTTTACAAAGCCCAAGAGGAGGCTGACTATGCTGAGGAAAGGAAGGATTATTATACAAAGCGTAAGAGGAGGCTACCTTCTGCTGAGGGTTATTGAGATCCAGATGCAGGTCCAAATGGGGAAGCAACTCTTGCTGAGGGTTTACAGAAGAGTTTGAGATATCAGATGCCTTGAGATTCTGACTTGGGATAGTGTTATACTGATAGTAAGCTGACCCTGGCTGGGGGATTTTAGGAGAAAGACTGGGTTTTAGAACCCATGGGTTTTAACTCTGCTGGAGATTTATTAAGATAAACAGGGTTTTTCCTATGTTTGTAGGGAACTTCAAAACGTCCTTGAGATCCAAGAGGAGGCGGGGATGCTTTAAGGAAGCCTGTGGGTCCAAACCTAAGAAAAATTCAAGAAAAGTTTCACTGGGAATAATCTTTTCTTTAGTGAACAGTTCTAGGGTTTGAAGAAATTCAAGAGAGGTTTCACCAGGAATTAATCCCCTCTGGGTAAACGAATTTCTTTGACAATTTCTAATAGTGACAGTCTGAGAAAAGTCTCACTGAGAATAATGCCTTTCTTTTTGTTCCATATTGTTTAAGCCCAAGAGAAGGCAAGACTGTATCTGGAAATTCTTATGGGGAACTAGTTTTGACTGTATTTAAGAGTGACCAACTGGCTTTACCTAGTTCTAGACCTAGTTTTCGGGGAAAACTCTAAGCAGATATACAAGTATATATACAGTTGATATATGACAAGTCTTTAAAAGGATATGAAAGAAGGACTTACAGGTGAGCAAGCTTCCAGCAATACAGTTATATATATATATATATATATATATATATATGAAAGCAAGTAAATGAAAGCTGATAAAACGTACAGGTGAGCAAGCTTCCATTGTATCAACTGTATGGTTAGTTTTTTCAAGAAATTTTTTATAACAACTATAGATTTAAACCTAAATCAAAAGGGAAGTTGTTTTTGAAAAGATTGTTGGGGCTTATACTAAAGGAGACGCCCAGATGAAAAACAATAAACGTGCCGTTGATCTGAAAATTGTATCGCAACTTATACAACGATTGAGGCCCAAAAAAGGTTTTCTGTACAAAGGGATGGGTCTTAAAACTCAAGGAGAGGCCCAAATGTTTAAAAAAGAAAAGAAATGAGATTTACAACAAAAGAGTAGGCCCAGATGAAAATGTTTTGAAAACGACGATCGCGCCGAGATTTTTGAAAACACAGTGGGTCTTATACAATGACTGAGGCCCAAAAAGGTTTTTATGTACAAGGAATATGTCTTACACTCTATTTGAGGCCCAAAAGTGTTTGAAAATTTAAAATCGAGAGGAAACCCTAATTTTATATTAAAATTTCAATTTTCAAAGGAAATTAAATGAAAAAAATGATATAAAATACCAAATATATTAAAAAACAAGTTGTACACTTTGAAAAATATTTTGAAAATTCATGTTTTATTACATGAAAGTTTGAAATTCAATTGGTTTTGAAAGATCAAAGTGGGAGTTTCATTAAAAAATGTTTAAAAACAAATAAAATGAAACTAATTAAAAAAATTCTAACTATATTAAAAAAATAATATAAATTGGATTTTTTGTAAAATAAAATATTTAAACATTTTTGTGAATTTTGAGAAAAAAAACCAATAAAAAATGATAAAAAAAATGAGTGAGAAATTAATTTTTGAAATCATTTAAATAAAATATCAAAAATTCAAATATTTAAATATTTGAAAAATGGCGCCAACGGTCACTTTCTTCTTCCTCGTGATCGCGCCATGGCTGATTTGCGTTTTCTTACTTTTCTCTCTGATTACTCAATTGTTTTACACGATTCAAACATCAATCTTGTTCGTTTTTTAACAAGGATCACAACCATATAGATTAATTGCATTTATATTAAGTATGGAGGAAGAAATCAACAGAAAACCTCAAGAACCCAAATTTTAGCATGAACACAATGAAATTCCATACACGATGGATTCATGGCATTTGATTGAGGGTTATTACTCTACAAACATGCATAAACAGGATGGTAACTTAAAAATTCATTCATGATGCATGGATCATAGAATTTGAAGGGTTCAGGCCTACCTCTTGCAACTGGTGATCGAGTTTAATGATAGAGTTTGATCACTCCATAACTCAAAATCCATGAAGAATTAGAGTTGGAGGTAGTTGAAGCTTTTGTAGAGTGTAGCAAGGCCATTCAAGAAATACCTTCACCAAAGACTGAAAAAACAGGTCAGAGGATTTTTGGGACGTCTGAATTACATCTCAAGGTTCATATCCCTTATGACCACGACATGCGCGCCAATCTTCAAACTACTAAAAAAGAATCAAAAATGTGTATGGACAGAAGATTGCCAAAAAGCTTCCCGACAGTATCAAGGAATATCTATTGAATCCTCCTATTATGTCTCCTCCAGTGGAGGGAAAACCACTAATCATATACCTAACAGTCTTGGAAGACTCCATGAGTTGTGTACTTGGCCAACAAGACGAAACAAAAAGAACAGAGTCTGCCATCTACTACTTAAGCAAGAAATTCACTGACTATGAAACTTGGTACTCTATGCTCGAGAAAACTTGTTGCGCTCTGGCTTGGGTAGCAAAATGTCTTCGCCAATACATGATTTGTCACACTAATTGGTTAATCTCCAAAATGGATCCGATCAAGTAAGTCTTTGAAAAGCCTGCTCTCACAGGAAGGATTGCCCGTTGGCAGATATTGTTATCAGAATACGACATCGAGTATCATGCTCAGAAAGCCGTCAAAGGAAGTATTTTAGTCGATCATTTGGCTCATCAACCGATTAACGATCAGGAATCAGTCGGATTTGACTTCCCAGACGAAGATGTCATGTACTTGAAAATGAAAGATTGCGATGAACCGCTACCCAGTGAAGGGCCAGAACCAAGTTCCCAATGGGGACTAATTTTTGACGAAGCTATCAACACTTATGGAAATAGAATTGGGGCAATCATCATAACACCTCAGGGTACCCATATTCCTTTCACCGCCCGACTCTCTTTCAAATGCACAAACAACGAGGCCAAATACGAAGCTTGTATCTTGGGTCTCGAAGAAGCAGTTGACTTAAGGATAAAGAACTTGGATGTGTATGGAGACTCAGCTCTGGTTATCAATCAGATCAAAGGAGAGTGGAATACATACCAACCGGGATTGATTCCCTACAAAGATTACGCAAGAAGGTTGTTACCATTCTTCAACAGAATCGACTTTCATCATATCCCTCGTGAAGAAAATCACATGGCTGATGCACTAGCTACTCTCTCTTCCATGATTGATGTAAATCATTGGAACGACGTACCTAAGATTGACATAATGCGCCTTGAGAAGCCCGCCTACATCTTCACAATTGAATCAGTCGTAGATGACAAACCCTGGTATCACGATATCAAGTGCTTCCTTCAACGACAAGAGTACCCGCCTGGGGCATTAAGAAATGACAGGAAGACTCTCTGAAGACTGGCTGGAAACTTCTTCCTGAACGGTGATACACTCTATAAGAGAAACTTTGACATGGTTTTGCTCAGATGCGTAGACAGACAAGAAGCAAACATGTTAATGAAGGAAATTCACGAAGGCTCCTTTGGCACTCATTCCAATGGACATACAATGGCGAGAAAAATTCTGAGATCAGGGTATTATTGGATGACAATGGAAGCCGATTGCTACAAGTACACGAGGAGATGTTACAAGTGTCAGATATACGCAGACAAAAGCCATGTACCACCAACGCATCTCAAAGTTCTGTCTTCTCCATGGCTTTTTTCTATATGGGGAATCGACATGATTGGCATGATTGAACCCAAAGATTCAAATGGACATCGATTCATCCTGGTAGCCATTGACTACTTCACCAAGTGGGTCAAAGCAGTATCATATACCAATGTAACCCGACAAGTGGTGGTCCGATTTATCAAGAACAATCTTATCTGCCATTATGGTTTTCCAAGCCAGATCATTACGGATAATGGATCCAACTTGAACAATAAGATGATGAAGGAGTTGTGTGCTGAGTTCAAGATCCAACACCATAACTCATCTCCCTACCGGCCTAAGATGAACGAGGTGGTAGAAGCAGCTAACAAAAATATCAAGAAGATCGTTCAACAGATGGTTGTAACCTACAAATATTGGTATGAGATGCTACCCTTTGCTTTTCATTGTTATCGCACATTTGTCCGCACTTCAACAGGGGCAACCCCTTTCTCTCTGGTATATGGCATGGAGGCAGTGCACCCCATAGAAGTAGAGATCCCATCAATCCGAGTATTGATGGAAGCCAAGCTAACAGAGGCTGAATGGTGTCAAAGCAGGCACCATGAACTGAACCTAATCGAAGAAAAAAGAATGACAGGTTTATGTCACGATCAGTTGTATCAGCAAAGAATAAGAATGTGTTCGACAAAAAAGTCTGACCCCGTGTCTTCAGAAAAGAAGACCTTGTGCTCAAGAAGATACAATCATTTCTCACTGATTCCCGAGGCAAATGGACTCCAAATTATGACGGCCCCTATGTGGTCAAGAAAGCCTTCTCAGGCAGTGCCTTGAGACTCGCAACCATGGATGGAGAGGAGTTTACCTACCCCACGAATGTTGATGTAGTCAAGAAATACTTCGCCTAAATAAAAAAAACGTCTCGGTGGATTGAAAACCCAAAAGGGCGGTCCAGGAAAAAATTAGATACATAAGCAAAAAATCATCCCGATGGATTGGAAACCTCAAAAGACAATCTAAGAAAAAGTTAGGGATTCATGGCAAGTAACTACGTCCGACAAAGTTAAATCCCCAGCGGTAACACCATCCGTCGAAAGACTTCAGTCAAGGTCATCTTCGACAGAAGCTCAGGATGTCCAAAATTCAAAGTTGGTAGAAGGATAACGGTCGTTATGTTTCAATATAGACCTTTTCCCGTAAATTACCATTTTCTAAACTTTGTAAATGTTCTATGGGATCACGTGTTTGGCTGATTACCATTCTATCAACAAAATTTGAGCCCTAGGGCTTTTGTTTGCAATTCTCATTCATTTCGCTTTACAGAATGAAATTTCTTGAAACAAAAATAGTGAATTTAATTTTCAAATTTTCTCCTGCTTTTAAAATAAAGATGGCAATTCTTTTTTACTAACTGAACACAAAAAGGAACATCGATGGCTTCTCTAGAAGTGATCAAACCTCAAAATGCAGAATCAAAGTACTCCTTCTAAACCAGTACACCTAAATGAAGGATCAATTATTTCAAATGTAATACCCCGTCTGATATCCCCAGCAGAGTTCTTACCTTTGAAGACCAATTGATGGTTCTTTCATCCTCAGCAGGGTATACCTCTCCTAACCAAGACAGGATTGCTATCTTGAATAAATGATACTTTTATCCCCCGCAGTGGCCGAGTATCTGGTCATGCTCATTTCACCAGTCCGTATGTCGCATCTGTTTTGTCAGCATAAACATACATACATCATGCATAATTGATTCATATTCATACATATGTTGTATTAATATCACTCTGGTCAGTCTCATCCCCAAGTGATAACGTCCTCCCGCCAATAAGTTTGTTAGTTCTTTCCTCATCCGAAAAAATTCCGCCTAAGCAAGCTCTCCCCCAATTTATTTCTGGATTGGAGCCAATCCTCAACAACTTTGATAACTTGAACCTCTGAAAGGCAAGAAGACATTCAATAGACACCTCTGGAATATCACTCTTCACTATTGAAGATAATATTTTCGCTTTCACGGATTAAGGAAAATCCCCAGAGAAAGCCTCTCCACAAAAATACTCTCGGCAATACGGCGGTTTCTCCCCAAAAAGTTTGCTTTCAATGAAGTCATCAACACCTCAAAATTGGATTACATCACATGGAATTTCTCCGAAAAGGTCTCGAAGAAAAGTATGATGTAATATCCCCAAGCAAAAAGCAGTCTCTCAAGAGACTCGTTTTTTCCCCAATAGGTCGACAAATGGCATCTCCAACAGAGAAGTTTACACACCTCTACAGTTCAGACAATTGGGTTTCCCCAACAAGTCTGACCTCAAAAAGTTTTCCATCAAAATAGTGTCTCCCCAGTATATCTCGGTGAGAAGTTTGATGAATACTGCTGCAAATAGTGTTCCTTGTCAAGAAAGAAACTCGACAAGAAGAAACTGAGACCAATTCCGTGGCTGAAGATGAGGATCGAAGGGAAGTTTATTTCAAAAGAAACTGAGACCAGTTCTGTGGCTGAAGACCAGGATCGAGGGGAAGTTTTTTTCAAAAGAAACTGAGACCAGTTCCGTGGCTGAAGACCAGAATCGAGGGGAAGTTTTACCCTTTTTCTAAGTAACATGGCTTATCAAAAGAAGATGGATGAGAAAACTGCCATTCGTAACCATAGACAAAATTTTGGGTATTCTGATATTTAATCCTCTTGCACCCTGAATGTCCGAATATCTTTGCCATTCGCACCTTCAGGTCCAAGAAGATTAAATAGGGGCATCTGTCATACCCAAAATTTTGACCACAAGTTTTCCCATCATTGTGAGGATCATTGCCACAATATAGATGTACCCTTACACCCCTTCAATCTCCTTAAGGATTGTTGAGCATTCACTACAATCAAGAATTAGGGTTTTTGAGCCCTCTCAGAGAACTTAGACAAAGGATTAATCAAGAAATGAAATGATCTTCAACTTGTCTAGCCTCTTAAACACCCATAAAGGATCAAGAGGTCTCCCACATCAAGAATCAACCACAAGGTTGCAACATTCCAACTGGGTCAAGTCTCAAGATCGCCAGTGTCATTAAATTAGGGTTTTGGTCGACCAAGGTCTCCAGATGTAAATTTTCATATGGCCATGAGCCAATACCTCAAAACATGATCAAAAATGCTCCAAGGGACCTCTTGGATCCAATTATAAAGTCAAAATAGCCTCAGGGGAAGCATTCATCAAAAATCAGGAATTAGGGTTTCTTGACCTAATTCACCCGTAAATTGATTTTTGAGGCAGGACATGAGCCAAGACCTCAAGACATGATTTGAGGGCCTTAAATACACCACATTAATCCATTTATAACAATGGATTGATCGAAGAAGCTCAGTTCAGAAGTTTCAAATTCATTTGGACCATAATTAGGGTTTTGAAGAAAAAGTCAACTGTACCTTTGACTTTGGACCAAGACATGCTCCCAAACCTTGGGACATGATTCAAGACTCCCTAAAACACCTATGGAATCCATCCATTAGGTTTGAATTAGGTCAAGCACTTGATTGCATGAAGGATCACACAGTTTGGAATTCATCTGACAAAAAGTCAACTGTGCCCAAAATCAAGTTTGACTTTTTGAATTGTTTCATAAATATGGCTCCCCTAAGTTAAAAACAATGTTAATGTATGGTTTTGATCATCATTCTTCAAGAAAAATCAAGAAACGTGAGGTTTCTTGCAAAAGGGGCAACCATAAGAGCAACTTTACAACTTTGGGAGCATGTCTTAGAACAAAATGGATTTGGTTCCAACTTTGCAAGATTATGGAACAAAATGGATTTGGTACCAACTTTGCTAGGTTATAACTCCCAAACCCCAAAGCCTTTTTCTTCCATCTAATGCTCAAATGAAAGTTCACATGACATACGTCAAAAGTGTCAACTACATCAAATTCCAAATCCTCGTGGATTTTGAGTTATGGATTGATCAAAATCACAAAAAGTGAAAATGACCACTTTTTCCAACACTTAGTGAAATTTTCAAAAATTCAGAATCTGTTTCATTTTTTACCCACTTTGAGGTCATTTTTCACCTTGATCCAAGCTGAACTAGATCCATTGGTGGATATCAAAGTTAAAGTATGTCATGAGAGCTTTCCAACAAGTATCAGATCATCTCAAAATTCAATTTGAGTAGGGAGTTACAACCCTTGGAACATGGCATCAAAGACTGGTTTCTTCCCAAAACAGATTATAGGTCATTTGCTCGAATTGGCTAATTTGTGCAATTACAAGTCTTGTAATCCTTCTAGAAACATTGAAGATCATATCAAAGCAAAAGATCTCTGAGCCACAAACCTCCCAAGAAAAAATATAATCATGTAGGCATGTGAAATTCAATGTTGCAAATCCAAAACTTTCAAATTTGTCATGAAGCATTCAAGGAGATAGAGCTGGCATGTATCAGTCCATGATCAACCAAATGAGTCAAGATAAACTCAAGCAGCAGAGGACCGTATGCCTGCTGTACTGACCCAAGTCAATGGCTAAAGGAGACTTGAGATTCCTTTTTGCAACCATTGAACAATGAGCTGTACCAGCTGCCATTCACTATTCCTTGCAAAACAAACTTGCTCTACTATAAATAGAGCTCATTTGTGATCAGTTTAAGCACACCAAAGCACCACAACTGATGCTTTCCTCAAAATCACATTTCAAAAACCAGATTTTGATTCTTCTTGAAGTCACTATCGAGTTTTCAAATTAAGAGCAAATCTATCAAAACCAATCATGATAACACCTCACATATATCATATATGAGATATCCATGACCTGGAAACTCATCTGGAACATCAAAATCACAAAGTCACCATTCATTTGCTCAAGCTTTTTGGCAAGGTTGCAGTTGAGGTACCACAAGGTGATCCAAGCATCTCCAATCAAATCTAGACATCTCAACATCTCCATCATATATTGTGAAGCTGTCCAAGTCCTTACAACACATCTGTAACATCTCCATCATCAAGCTCGATCACCAGCTACAAGAGGTAAGCCTGAAGCCTTCAAACTCCATACTACATGCATCATAAATGTGTTTTTGTGTTACCATCTTGCTTCTGCATGTATATAGAGTGATAACCCTTAATCAATTGCTATGTATGAATCGTGTTTAGGATTTCATAGTTTTCTTGCTAAATTTAGGGTTCTTGAGTTCATCTTCTGTTTTCTCACTCCACACTTAATATAAATGCAATTAATTTATATGGTTGTGATCCTTGATCGAAAACGAACAAGTTTCATGTTTACAAAAGTTGTTTTCATTGAGTAATCAGAGAGTTAAGGAGGATTTTGAAAATCTGGGGAGGAAGAACACGCGCGACCAAGAACATGTGTTCTTGGCGCCCTTTTTCAAAAATTTGTATATTTGAATTTTTTATATTTTATTTAATTGATTCAAAAGTTAATTTCTCTCTGAATTTTAGTGTTTTTGAATTGATTCTTTTTTTCAAAATTCACAAAAATATTAAAATATTTTATTCTACAAAAATTTCACAAAAATACTATTTATTTATGTATTTGATATTTTTGTAAAGAATTAATTTTTGTTTGTTTTTTATCATTTATAATATTTCTTTCTCTTGATTTTTCAAATTCAAATGATTTTCAAATCATTCTATGGATAAAACATGATTTTTCAAACATTAATCCAAGATCACAACTTGTTTTTCACACATGTTTGATCATTTTGATCATTTTAATTGAATTTTATTCAAATTAAAATACATTTTTAAAATCAAATTAGGGTTTTGATTATTTTCACCCTTACAAATCTTTTTCAAAACACTTTTGGGCCTCTTGATAGAGTGTAAGACCCATCCCTTTGTAAATAAACCATTTTTGGGCCTCAGTCATTGTATAAGTCCGGATACGATTTTAAACAATCTCGGCTCGATCGCCATTTTCAAACAATTTTCATCTGGACCCCCCTTTGAGTTCTAAGTCCCATTTTTCTTCTTTTTCAAACACTTTTGGGCCTCTAATAGAGTATAAGACCCATCCTTTTTGTGAATACAACAATTTGGGCCTCAGGCATTGTATAAGTCCCTCTGTGGTTTTCAAAACTATGACACGATCGTCGTCTTTTCAAAAAAGATCATCTAGGCCTCTCCTTGAGTATAAGCCCCAAACTTCCTTTTAAAATAACTTTCTTTTTTTATTTAGATTCAAATTCAAAGTGTTATCAAAACTTTCTTCAATTTCTTGAATAACTAACCATACAACTGAGGTTACAATGCTGGAGCTTGCACAACTGTAAGTTCTACTTTTTCTTCTATACATACTTGTTTATATATTTCATCTGTATATGCATGCCTGTATATACTTGCTTAGAGTTTTCCCCAGCAACTAGGTCTAGGTTTAGATCAAACTGGTGGTTACTCTTTAAACACAGTCAAAACTTGTTCCCCATAGGAAATTCCAGATACAGTCTTGCCTCCTCTTGGGCTTATACAATATGGAAGAAAGAAAGGCATTATTCCCGGTGAACTTTTGTTAAGACTGTCACAACTTAGAAATGTGTGTACAAGAAATTCATTTCCCTAAAGAGGACTAATTCCCGGTGAAACCTCTTTGGAATTTCTTCAAACCCTAGAACTGTTCACTAAAGAAAGGATTATTCCCGATGAAACCTTTCTTGAACTTTTCTTAGGCTTGAACCCACAGGCTTCCTAAAAGCATCCCCAGCCTCCTTTTGGGCTTTGTACAAGGACCCTCAGGCTTCTTAGAAGTTCTCAGCCTCCTATTAGGCTTAGTATAAGGACCCAAAGACCTCCTACAGGTATACGACAGAACTTAGTCATCTCTACTAGTTCAATCCTCCAGTGAGTCAGAATTCCAAAACATCATACCAGTTTAGGGTTGATTCTCATCCCTTAAAACATCAGCCTCATCTTGGGCATCATACAAATGTCATCCTCCGGTTACGAGTCAACCTCTTCATACCTGTAGACTTGGAAAGTCTCATCTCCTCTTGGATCTCAAAGAAACCCTCAAGTTTCCTAAAAGCACATGAAAAACCCTGATCACTTCACCAATCACCAGTAGAGTTTGAAACCTCCATATGTTTTAAAACTCAATCTTTAAACTTTCATTCTAAATTCCCCAGCTAGGGTCAAATTACCACCGATAAACCCTCAGAAAAATCAGAACCTCAAGGCATCTGATATTTCAACTCTTATTTAATCCTCAGCAAGAGTTGATTCCCCAATTTGGACCTACCTCTGGATCTCAATAATCCTCAACAGAAGCCAGCCCGCTCTTAGGCTTCATATAAGAATTTCCCCAACCAGCCTCCTCTTAGGCTTTTTATAATGATTTTTCTTCAGCGAAGTTAGCCTCAATATTGGGCTTTGTACAAGACAGATCATATTTTCCAGCTGAACAAATTCAACCTTTTAGCCTCAATCTTGGGCTTTGTACAAGACAGATAAAACCTCTCCCCAGTGGAGTCAATTCTTTTAGCCTCAATCTTGGGCTTTGTATAAGACAGAAAAAACTTTCCCCGGAAGAGCCAATTCTCTTCATCCCCAATCTTGGGCTTTGTACAAGACAGATGTAAAACTCCCCTAGTTGAGTCAACCTTTTAGCTTCAACCTTGGGCTTTGATCAAGGCACACAAAAATCAACATCCCCTCAGAGAAAATCAAGGGTTGTCTCTGTAGGAAGGCATTTCTCTATACATCACATATCAAGACAGACAATCAAAAAACCCTAATTCCAAATAACTATTGTTAGTGGCACACTTGTTGATTCAAAAATTCAAGCTGTGGTCCCTCTTTTATCCTGGTAAACTTCCTCTTTCATCTAGTTATTGTAAGTGGCAAGCCTCTGGATTATTTACATCCAAGCCCATGTCCCTCTCTTAGCATGAAAGATTCCTAAGGAAAAATGACATTGCTCTACACTGAGTTAAAGTTTCTTCCTTCAGGACATCTCCCTTATAAAGGAAATTATGGCATTGTTAGATACCATACATTCCAGTTAAAGTAATTCCCCTTTATAACCAATCCTTCAACAAACTGTGATGAATAGGTGAGATATCCCCCTTTAGAGATGACAAATTCTCTCTCAGTCAAACTTTTAGCTTCAATCTTGGGCTTTAAACAAGACACCAATAACCTTTAGCTTCAATCTTGGGCTTTGAACATGATACAAATACTCATCTTGCTTCAATCTTGGGCTTTGAACAAGACACCAAACATCTTTTTCCTCCCATAGAATATGAGGAACTACGATTGCTCTGATTTCCCTGTTATCTTTACAAGAATACATAGGCATAATATTCCGAAATCTTAGCGATCAAACAAATCAAAAACTTTAGGTTCAGTACCTTACCAAAAACAACAGAAAACCAAAAACAATAAAAACACTCTCTCAACACTCCCAAAGGAAAATTTCCCCACCCATAACAATAAACACCAGAAAGTATTTAAACCTACCAAAGAAAGTTTATGGATAACCATATATACACTGGGTAATTAACAACTCCCCTTAGTATAACCTGACCCCGGACCCCCCAATCTCTTAGCATTTGTTAAAGAAAACATTTACGTGCAAGGTTAGATTTAGATAGCTTCCCTTTCCTTTCCAGCTTCATAGGATAAATAAGAAATCAGAAAGTAGCACCAAATTCCAACCAAATACGGTAAGGTGGACGCGTCACCGACAAAAATCGCACGCTACACATTATTTAAAGTCGCCAGCTCTCTCAAGGATATTCCTGATCTGCCCTCCAACGGATCTCTTACTGGCTATATAAGGACTTGACTACTTGAAGAAAAGAGAGAGAAAATGAACCAAGAACAGTGAAGCACCACAATACAACACAAAAACATTGTGCATACTGTGTAAATTTTCTTTAAGTTATTTGAGCTATTCATAGTGTTTATATCCGCTTGTGTAGAAGCAATACATTGTAAACATTAATCTTTTTCAAATAGTTGTTTGTATTCCTTAAGGGACCAATTAGGTCAGAATCCTTAAGAAGAGACAGTTAGTTTTGTGCTTGTTAGTCACCAGCAGTTGCTAGCGTAGTGTAATCAGTTGATTACAGTGGATTAAGTCCTTGTGTATAAGGTGAAATCACCTTGGCGGGTGGACTGGATTAGCTTGATAGTTTTCAAGTGAACTAGGATATATCCTGTGTCTTTCTCTCTTGTTAGTATCTTTGTGATCTTTGTTTGAGTTTCACAAAAAGCTTTCATTTTTGAAAACACAATTCAAATCCCCCTTTCTTGTGTTTTCTCACACCTTTAATTGGCATCACAGCTCTGATTCTGATTGTGATAAAATTTTTATCAACACTTCACCATGTTCAGTACCGATCTAGTATTTATGTGAGATATTATGCCTGCAGCTAATGCTAATCCTATTCAAGAAGAGAAAGATCACTACAGTGCCAAACCACCAGTCTTTGATGGTGAAAAGTTTGACTACTGGAAAAATAGAATTGAAAGTTTCTTTCTTGGTTACGACGTAGATCTCTGGGATCTTGTAGTTGATGGCTACACTCACCCAGCTGATGCTGCAGGAGTAAAAGTGTCAAGAAGTGCTATGACCAATCAACATAAGAAAGATTATAAAAATCATCATAAGGCAAGAACTATACTGCTAAATGATATCTCTTATACTGAGTATGATAAGATAACAAACAGAGATACTTCCAAATCCATTTTTGATTCTCTAAGAATGACTCGTGAAGGAAATGCTCAAGTTAAGGAGACATAGGTGCTTGCCCTAATCTAGAAATATGAGGCATTTAGAATGGAGGATGATGAAACAGTTGAGACTATGTTTTCAATGTTTCAAATGCTAGTCGCGGGACTCAAAGTTCTGGACAAAGGATACTCAACTACTGATCATGTCAAAAAGATCATCATAAGCCTTCCCAAGAAATGAAGACCTATGGTAACTGCTCTAAAGCTATCCAAGGATCTGAACAGTATAAGCCTTGAAGAACTTGTTAGTTCTTTAAGAAGTCATGAGATAGAGCTGGAGGAAGATGAACCTCAGAAGAAGAGTAAATATGTTGCTCTTAAGTCTAAACTTGAAAAGGAAAAGGCTTATCAAGCTGAGGAAGAATCAGAAGATTTTTATGAAGGCTTAGAAGATGAGTTATCACTTATCTCCAGAAGGATCAACAAACTCTGGAAACATAGGCAAGGAAATTTTAGAGGATCAAGAAGAAACAAAGGTCGTGCTGACTCATCATCTGGACAAAAGAAGCAGAGTTCTGGAAAAGAAGTCATCTTCTATGAGTGTAATGAGCCAGGTCATTACAAGAACGAGTGTCCAAAGCTTAAGAAAGACAAGAAGCCTAAGAAGAACTTCTCCAAAGCCAAAAAGAGACTCATGGTAACTTGGGATTACTCTGATTCTGAAGAAGAAGAAGACTCTGATGAAGAACAGGCAAATGTTGCGCTAGTGGAAACAACAATTAGCGCTGAAGTCTCTGGAGAACCAGATGATAAAATGCTCTCAGAACCAAAATCAGACTCAGAATCAGACTCAGAGGTATTATCTAAACTCTCTCGTTGTAAATACAAGGATCTTAAAAAATTCCATGTAATTACTTCTGAAGCTAGAGATAAGCTTGAGCAGAATAATTCTTCTCTAAATGAAAATATTTTTTCTTTAAAAAATAGTAATTTTGCTTTGAAAAGTAAAATTTCCAAACTAGAAGAAGAATTAGTCTCAAATGTCTCTGACACTAGTTATGTCAACAAGTATGATAGAGCATTCCAGTACTTTCTAGGTAAAAGCATAGATAGAAGCAAAATAGCTTCCATGATCTATCGAGTTAGCAGAAATGGCAAGAAAGGTTTAGGGTGTACAGAAAAATTTGAAATTGACGAAAGTCAGCCTGTAAAACCAAAACCTCTCTATGATCATTTTGTGCCTTCTGGTACTAAGCTTGCGCAAGCACCTTCACAGACATAGAAATTTGATCCTAAACCTAAGTATCATGTACAAATTCCACTTGATTATTCTGTTGCACAGAAACCCAAAGTTGTGAAAAACTCTTGGAAAATTAACAAAAGAGGACCCAGAAAGTGGGTACCTAAGGATAAGATAATCTATGTTGCGGATATCCTTAGCAGCTCAGTTGAAACACCAACCATGGTACCTGGACAGTGGTTGCTCACGACAAATGACGAGAAGAAGGCATATGTTCCAAATTTTAGAACTTAAGCCTGGAGGCTTCGTTGGTTTCGGAGGAAACCAAAAGGGTAAAATCATTGGCTCTGGAACTGTTGGTAATGCTAAACTTCCTTCTATTACTGATGTTCTTTTGGTAGATGGTTTGATGCATAAATTATTGTCAATTAGTTAACTCAGTGACAATGGTTATGATATCATTTTTAATCAAAAGTCATGTAAGGCTGTCAGTCAGAAAGATGGCTCAATCTTTTTTATTGGAAAGAGGAAAAACAACATTTACAAGATTAGACTTTCTAATCTCTGTGAACAGAATGTCAAATGCTTAATGTCTATTAATGAGGAGCAATGGGTAAGGCATGGATGTTTGGGCCATGTTAACATGAGGAGGATTTCTCAGCTAAATAAGCTTGAACTTGTCAGAGGCTTACCAAATATGAAGTATTCTTCAGATGCTCTTTGTGAAGCATGTCAAAAAGGAAAGTTCTGTAAAACTTCCTTCAAAGCAAAAAAAGTTGTGTCCACCTCTAGACCGTTAGAACTAGTACACATTGATTTGTTTGGACCAGTGAAAACTGCTTCAATCAATGGAAAGAAGTATGGATTAGTTATCGTTGATGACTATAGTCGTTGGACATGGGTAAAATTCTTGAAACACAAGGATGAGTCATATTCTGTGTTCTCTACCTTTTTCTCACAAGTGCAAACAGAGAAAGATTACAAAATAGTCAGAATCAGAAGTGATCATGGTGGAGAATTTGAGAACATATACTTTGAGAATATTTTTGATTCCCATGGCATTTCCCTTGATTTCTCTTATCCCAGAACTTCCCAACATAATGGAGTAGTGGAAAGAAAGAATAGGACTTTGCAAGAAATGGCTCACGCCATGATCCAAGAAACTAACATGGCTAAGCACTTCTGGGTAGAGGCAGTAAACACTGCATGTTATATTCAGAACATGATTTCTATCAGACCTATTCTGGCTAAGACTCCATATGAATTATGGAAGAATAGAAAACCCAACATCTCGTACTTTCATCCCTTTGGTTGTATTTGTTTTATGTTGAAGATTAAAGAAAATCTTGGCAAGTTTGACTCCAAAGCTCAAAAGTGTTTACTGTTAGGATACTCTGAACGCTCTAAAGGCTACACAATCTATAACACAGAAACACGGATTATTGAGGAATCAATTCATGTCAGATTCGATGATAATCTTGACCCTGAAAAGTCAAAGCTAGTTAAAAAGTTTGCAGATTTGAAGATTACCTTATCAGAATCTAAGGAGGAAGATTCCAAAGAAGGAGACAAAGTTGCAGAAACTACAGAATCAGATACAACCTTACCAGAAAAAACAAAAAGTACATCTCATCAGAAAAAGAATAGACTAAAGACTTCTCATTCTGAAGAATTGATTCTGGGAGACAAAGCTGATCCAATTAGAACTCGTTCATCATTCAAACATTATGAGGAAACTCTTCTGGGTTTGGTGTCTCTGAAAGAGACAGCATCAGTTGATGAAGCTCTTATGGAGAATGATTAGATTCTGGCCATACAATAAGATCTGAATCAATTCACCAGAAATGATGTTTGGGATCTTTTTCAGAAACCAAAAGGCGTCCACGTCATTGGAACAAAGTGGGTATTCAGAAACAAGTTAAATGAAAAAGGTGAGGTCGTGAGAAACAAAGCACGACTGGTCGCACAAGGTTATAATTAGTAAGAAGGAATATACTATACAGAAACCTTTGCACCAGTTGCCATGTTAGAATCTATTCGTCTCTTAATTTCCTTTGTTGTAAATCATGACATTACTTTATATCAAATGGATGTAAAGAGTGCATTCTTAAATGGGTATATTTCTAAAGAAGTGTATGTGCACCAACTTCCTGGTTTTGAAAGTTCTGAAAGCCCATATTTCATTTTCAAACTTAAAAAATCGTTATATGGTCTGAAACAAGCTCCCAGAGCTTGGTATGAAAGGCTAAGTAACTTTCTTTTGGAAAATAACTTTACCAGAGGAAAAGTGGATACAACACTCTTTTGCAAATTTACGTTGATGATATTATATTTGGTTTTGCTAATATTTCCTTGTGCAAGGAATTTTCTAAGTTAATGCAGGCAGAATTTGAAATGAGTCTGATGAGAGAACTCAGATTCTTTCTGGAAATTCAAATTGATCAACGTCCAGAAGGAACATACATTCATCAAAGCAAGTATGCAAGAGATTTTCTAAAGAAGTTTAAGATGTCAAAAAGTAAACCTGCTAAAACTCCCATGCATCCGACATCCATTCTGGAGAAAGAAGAAGTAAGTAAAAAGGTTTGTCAGAAACTCTATCATGGTATGATAGGCTTTTTTCTGTATTTGACTGCTTCTCGTCCAGATATTTTGTTTAGTGTATGTCTCTGTGCTCATTTCTAATCAGATCCAAGGGAAACACTTAACAGTTTTTAAAGGAATCTTAAGGTATCTCAAAGGAACAATTAACCTTGGCTTGATGTATAAGAAAACATCAGAGTACAAGCTTTCTGATTATTGTGATGAACATTATGCTGGAGACAGATTAGAAAGAAAAAGTACTTCTGGAAACTGTCAGTTTCTGGGTAACAACCTCGTCTCTTGGGCAAGTAAAAGGCAATCAACCATTACACTTTCAACTGCAGAAGCAGAATATATCTCAGTGTCACTGCGCAGTACTCGGATACTCTAGATGAAGAATTAACTAGAAGATTTTTAGATACATGAGAGTAACATTCCTATCTTCTGTGATAATACTTCTACTATTTGGTTATCTAAGAATCCTACTTTGCATTCTATGGCTAAACATATTGAAATAAAACATCACTTTTTACGTGACTATGTTCAAAAGGGCATTTTTCAGTTAAAATTTGTGGATACATACCACTAGGGGCTTATATTTTCACAAAACCCCTTGCTGAGAATATATTCATATTTATTCTGGAAAATTTATTTATAAAATCGTGTCCAAAATGAGTAGATGAAATTTTGATGTGTCAAGTCACCAGAATTTCTGAAATAAGATTCTGACGTTAAGCAATTGTTTTTTATTTATTTAATGTATTTCTGATTAACGATACTTCTACATGTTAGAAGATGTCTTGATCAGAAACTTGACTAGTTAGATATCTCTTGGTATTCTTGACTTTGGGAACATCAAACGTATTCTCTTAAATAGACGACTATGATTATCTTGTGACAGTTCAATAGCAAATGATATTTTAATGTTAAAGAGTCTCCTCGAGCATTGTGATTTCGTGAAACTAGGTTTCAAGTAATTATTTCCTATTACTCCCTACTTTTTCATAATCATCAATTTTTTGTTCTATAAATACTCACTCTCTCACTATCACACACTATGCTACTTTTCACCTCCCGCAGTTTTTCTTAGAAACCACAAACCCTTTGTGTTTCGTAACCTCCAACATCTTCTTCATTGGATCCTCAACAACAAAGTGTATTTGAATTCTCTCAACAAAATGTATTTCAATTATTCAATGATTTCAACAACAACGGCTCAAACTGCATCAACATCGCTTCATCAATCACTATCAACATTCTGGAAACCAACTGAAGTTCATATTATGGATTGCCCAACTCATATTCATCTTGCTACTCCTTTTTCGGAACTGGAAGTTCTATGTGAATGGCTAGTAGACTTTGATAACTTGCTTGAGAATGGAATTGACTTGTTTAAGGAACTAAATGCTCAAGGTTGGAAAACCTATTTTGATCATCTCTACGGTCCCATTTTTCATAATCTCATCAAGGAATTCTGGAGATTCGTTGACGCTGATGAAAACTTCATCGTGTCACATGTTTTGGGAAACAAGTTAATCATCACGGAGAAATCCATTGCCACATTACTTGGAATGGAAAAATCTGGTGGAAAGCGTATCTACAAGATGAGTTCTAAATCCAAGTTTCTCTCTGATGTGATTAACCCAACAATCTTTACGCAATCAACTCATGGAAAACCACCTTTCAAAAGTCAGGATTTATCTAAGGAGCTTCGCAGTTGGCTCAAAATCATTTTGGGATGAATCTATCACACACTTGCTTCAAGTTCTCCTGATTTCCTCAATATTGATCAAAAATACATGCGGTATTATCTGATGAAAGGAGAGAAGATCTGCCTCCCTTCAATTCTCTTCAAATACCTCAGATACTATGTAAGAGAAACAAGAAATGATTCAAAGAAGCTGAAGAACTACATTCCTCTTGGTCGATTGATATCAGATATTTTCATTGAGAGTGGAATGATTGATCATCTGACAAAGTTGAATTTCAAAGATGATTTGGCTATCATAACTGGAACTCCTCTGAACAGTAAAAATCTGAAGAGGATGCTGATTATTGATGAAATCAGAGTTGAACCCAACATAGCAACATATTGGAACAACTTGAAATCGAGAAGAATGATTAGCAACGGATTTCCTATGTTGACCAAGCATGACAATCCAGAGGTTATAGAGGCATACATACAGCTTTGAGAAGCCGAAGGCTATGATCTGTCTGGATTTAGGAATGAAGATCTACTCGACAATCCTCCTGATATGATGAAGAAGAAGATACCCCACACCAACACACCTCAGAAGAAGACTGTCAAGAAGCAGAAGAAAGATTTGGGTGAAGCCAGCACAAGGAATAGTTCACTGGCATCCTATCCAGAACAGACTAGTAAGTCTTTTGAATCTTCATCTGTAACTGCATCTATTATTAGTAACAAAAATATATCTTCATTTCTCTCAAAACCACCAACATTTTCAACACCACTATTTTCAACCATTGTTACAACATCACCCATACCTATTTCTGAACCACCATCCTCTGCACCTTCTACATAACATCCACCACAGATATCTCAAACCACTTCAACTCTCACCATATATGTACAACCAACTCCCACCTTCTCCTTACCTTTAATCACTCAACCCATTTCTGAAGAACTTCCTACAGAACCTATTCCTACAACCCATTATGCGGAAACTACTAATGAACCTATTCAAACAACCAACCCTCAATCACCCACATCATCAACCTCTCCAAAAATAAACGCAGAAACCATATCAGATAATTCTGAACCTTCTTCACCAAAAATAATTCTGAACCTTCATGCACAACCAAGGAGATAGGTTGTAAATTGTGAGAAGAACAGGTGTTGCAGTGAGAATCGGATAACAAACTATTAATTAACTTGCATCACATTTCTTTGAAATCACCACCGACTTTGATTTATCTAAAGGAAAGGTTCAAGATCGAGAAAACGTAAAGGGGGGAGTTCTAAGGTTCGGGGGTTTGTTATACTAAGGGAAGGTATTAGCACCCTTAATATCTGTAGTACTCTACCGGAACCTCTTGTTTAGTTTGTGTTATGTTATGTTTTCTTGCTAAGGAATTTGTGCTAAGGTAAAGACCTAAGGGTATATACACTAAGTATGCTCGCCAAGACGTCGCATCTTATGCCTACGTATCTGACTAAAGAATCATAGAAATCTTAGTTCACCTAACTAAGGGTTTTGGAGGAACCATTAACTGTGGCCAAAGTTCCAAGGGGAAAGAGTGCAAAGCTCGTATAGAGTTGAAGAACTCTCTAAGTCTACGTTGTAAACGGGGAGGTGAATATTCATGAGGATGAGAATCACATAGAGTTTAGGAACTCTATCCTAATTCTAAGTTAAGGTCTAAATGGCTCTTAGGATGCCAAGGGAAAAGAGAGTGCTATGAGGATAGTACTCAAGTAAGGTCGAGGATGATCCTTAGGAGGATTGGAGATGGCTCTTAGAAGGCCAAGGGGATATGAGCTATATATGACAATGAAGTCAATAGAGAGACTTTCCTTTGGAATAATGGGGACAAATTGAAATGAGATTGAACTTAAATGAACAATATGAGTAAATGTTAACACAAATAAAATTCCAAGCATGGACATGGAAAACATGGGTAAATACAAGAGTACGGTAGAGATAACATCACCAAGGTTTAAAATCAGAAACATGCTAAGCTATGCACAAGACAACAGAGGCCAAAACGTACAGACGAGGTTTTAATAAGATGATATTATTCAGAATTCAGAAATAGATCATGGTCAAACATTTCACATACCACATATCATTCAAAAAACTTAAAGTTTTCAGGAGGCAGTTAATGGTTTTCCATAAAAAACTAAAGACCGAATTTAAAGTAAAGCGTGTCTTTGTTTTGAAATTTTTAGAAACAAAATAACAAATATTTGCTTGTTTTCTTGTTTTTTTTTGTTTTTTTACAAATAAAACGTAACAAAATGGCCATTGAAATAAATAAAATAAAATAATTAAAAAAAAAAAGGAAAAAGTTGAAGTGGCAGTCACCACTTAAAAGTGCCACAACATTGTGGCAGGGGCCATAACATGGGAGGGAGATGTGGCAGGCGCTACACTCCTTGTGGCTTGCGCCACATGATGAGAGAAAGGGTTTTGGCAGGCGCCACACCCTAGTGTGGCAGGTGCCACACTTTCATCTTGTAATCTTGTATTATATATATATTTTTTAAAACAACATTTAAAAAAACAAAACACCATCATATTTTTACTTCATATTTTTCTTTCATTTCATTTCACTTATTTTGAAATAAAAACTTTTCATAAACATGAAAATAAAGACACACATAATACCGTAACATTTAATTAGACTTTAATAAAAAAGGATGAACATGGTATGAGCAACCGGTCGTGATATTTTTAACATGCAGTAATAAAAATAAAAACTAAGGCTGGAGCGTTACCTAGTGGGACAGTCCACTGTTTCTTCAATACGTTTTTAAAAGAAACGAATGAACTTCTTCTTCAAAATATCACAGCAATGTTGAAAAGTGGAAACTTCGAACCGAAAAACACTTGCAAAAATATTTTAACAGAATAACGGGGTGAAAGAAATGAGAGCATTCACTATTTTTTGGTGAAGCTGGTGTGAAGATTTGCTGAAGTGTGGTGTGTTATTTATAGAAAAAATGTGAAGCTTGAAGCCATGCCGAGATTACCCTTTTTTTCAAATTATGCAAGCTGTTTGGTTGCAAAAGTCCTTGTTATCAGAAGTATGTTCAGAAACTAGGTTGTGCTGAAGAGACGTGAACCAACTTTGCTGAAAAGTTCTGTTTCTTTCTCATGATGAAATGTATCCACTTGCATTGCTTCGTTTTAAAAAACATTATTTAATCGAAACCAAAAAATATGAAGTATAGAGAAAATGAAAAAGGGTGGCCAACGCCACATTATTTTATGGCAGGTGCCACAAAATAATGTGGCAGGTGCCACACCAAGGTGGTGGGCGCCACATCCTATAGTGAATGGAGTGTGGCAGGCGCCACACTTGGAGAGGAAGGGTGGTAGGCGCCACACCTTCAAATTCTTTTTTTTTTTCATTTCTATTCTTCTTTTCTTTTTTTTTTCATTTATTTCTCACTTCTTTTCTTTCTTTTTTTTTTTCATTTCTTTTCTTCTTTTAAAATAAAATAAAAATTACAAGTTCTGATTCCTCTTGTCTTCAGGTCGATCACATTAAAATGAGACATGGCTCTGATGCTTCTTTTTGGTCCAAAACTGTCAGAATCGCAGGCTCAATTTCTTCGGTCAAAACCTTAATTTCTTCAAGAATTCCAATGGGTGATCTTTGGGGATCTTGTTTCTTCATTCTCCTCCAAGGTCCATAGATGGCCTCTAAGGATGCCCAGTATCAGGTGAAATCACATTCCAAAACTTGGAAACCGACCTTGATCAAAATCAAAGGCACTGGCTGACGGATGTTGATGAAACCCTAGTTTTGAGACACAGTGAGTCATGTGATTCAGGGCACTTGTAAAAGGAACCAAACTTACTTGATTTTTGTTGAGTGAGATCTCTAGAAAGCATGTGAGCTCAAATGGTTGATGAACCTTCTAAACTACTGCCTGGTCACAACAAGGCTTTTTATTGAATCTTTAGGTTAAGACCCTGGTTTCACAACTCTTGACCAGATGATATTTCCTTGATTTCTCTTGAACGAATCTCATTAAGATCATGGCATATGATTGGAGGACTTCATAATCAGCTTCCAAGATTGGATGGTTGCACTTTGGAGTCTCAGTTATCTTTCTTGAACAAATGGCTTCTCATAAGAATCTCACCCAAACTGGTGAACATTTGTGATGACTGTATGGAGCCAAAGAATGTCTTAGGAGACATTGAATAACATGAAAGTCTGGTTTATTGCCTTTGGTTCCCTTCCCTGTGCAAACCTGGCTTTCACATAAAAGAACAAACTAGCAAGATAATGGTGTTAGTTAACAATGCACAGATGATTGATCCCTACATGTAAGTGCAAGATGTTATGACATCTAAGGGGTAAAATTTGGGGTACAACAATCGGCCACGAAGAATGGTTAGTACTCAGATTACCAAAGGCGTTCATTCCATCGGTGGCAAGCCCAAGCCTAAGGTTTCTTGGCTCAATGCCAAAATCTGGAAACAACAAATCAATTTTCTTCCATTGCAAAGAATCAACTACATGGCATATGTTTCCATCATATTTTCTTTCATCTGCATGCCATCTATTATTTTTTAAGTCATTTACATTAGCAAAAGGTCTCTTGAATCTTGAAATTATTGGCAAGTACCATAACACTTTAGTAGGAGGCCTCTTCCAACTAACATTTCCATTGTCATTGTCATCACCATTGTTGTTTTTCAGCTTGTAACGCGACACCCCAAATTCTGGACATTAATCCAAATTTTCATACTCTTTCCTTTATGATATGCAATCATTAGGGCATGCATGTATTTTGATAAACTCCAAACCCATTCGACACAATATCTTCTTGGCTTCATAACTGTTGCAGTGAGAATCGGATAACAAGCTATTGATTAACTTGCATCGCAAAACTTTGAATTCACCACCGAGCTTTGATTTATCCAAAGGAAAGGGTAAAGTTCAAAGAAAACCCTAAGAGGATCTAGGTTTGGGGGTTGGTTATACTAAGGGAAGGTATTAGCACCCTAAGTATCTGTAGTATTCTATATGAACCTCTTGTTTTAGTTTGTGTTATGTTGTGTTTGCTTGCTAAGGGTAGATGAAGACCTAGGGGTATGTACACTAAGTTTGCTCGCCAAGACGTCGCATCTTGTTCCTACGTATCTGACTAAAGAATCAGAGAAACTGTAGTTCACCTAACTAAGGGTGAATGAGGAACCATTGACTATGGCCAAAGTTCTAAGGGGAATGAGTATGAGCTCATGTAGAGTTTAAGAAACTCTCTAAGTCTAAGTTGTGGGGTGTCATACCCCAAATTTTGACCACTAAGATTTCTCATCATTGTGCAAATCATCATCACAATATGGATGGGCCATCATACCTCATTAGTCTCCCCAAAGATGGGTGAGCATCCACTACAATCAGACTTAGGGTTTCAAGCCCTCTTTGAGCCTTAGACAAGGGATCAATCAAGGAATGACATGATCTTCAACTTGTATAACCTCTCAAACATCCACAATGGATCAAGAGGACTCCCACAGCAAGAATCAAGCACAATGTTGCAGCATTCCAGGTGGATTAAGCCTTAAGATCACCAGTGTCACCAAATTAGGGTTTGGTCGACCAGGGCCTCCAGATGGAAATTTTCCTCTGGGCATGAGCCAATGCTTCAAAGCATAACCTAATATGCTCCATGGGACATCATGGACCCAATCATCAAGTCAATTTTGACCTCAGGGGATGCATTCATCAAAAATCAGGAATTAGGATTTCTTGACAGAATTCACCCCCAAGTTGACTTTTGGGACAAATCATGAGCCAAGACCTCAAGATAGGATTTGAGGGTCTCTAATAAACCACATTGATCCATTTGTAACAATGGATTGATCCAAGAAGCTTGGCTCCCAAGTTTCAGGTTCATCAGAACCACAGTTAGGGTTTCGTAAAAAAAGTCAACTGTACCTTTGACTTTTGACCAGGACATACTCCCAAACCCTAGGACATGATTCACTACACCCTATAACACCTATGAAATCAATCCATCAAGTTTGATTTAGGTCAAGGACTTGATTTCATAGAGGATCGCACAGTTTAGAATTCATCTGATAAAAAGTCAACTGTGCCCAAAAGTCAAAGTTTGACTTTTTGATTTTTTGGTCAATTATGGTTCCTTAACCCTAAAATGATGTTAATGTGTGATTGGAATCATCATTCATCAAGAAAAATCAAGAAAAGTGGGATAACTTGTAAAAGGGGTAACCATAAAAACTTAGAAATTTTTCTAAGTTATGAAACAAAGTGGCTAGGGTACCAACTTTGGAGGATCATAACTCCTAAACCACAAGGCCATTTTTCCCCAATCAAAGCTAGATTTGTAGCTCTCATGGCCCTCTACAAAAGATTCAAACACAACTAATTCCAATTCGTCATGGATTTTAAGTTATAGAATGATCAAAATCACAAAAAGTGAGAATGTCACTTTTTTCCAACACTTAGTGAAATTTTCACCAAGTCAGAATATGTCTTACTTTTTTCAAAATGTAGGGGCATTATTCACTTGGATCCAAAAAGTATCAAAACCAATTATGAACAAATAGTTGTTGTATCATATGAGGGCTTTCCAAAATGGCCAAGAACTCCATTAAATTCCACTTGGGCCATGGGATACAACCATGCCAATATGCCTTGCTGCAAACTGTCACGGCAAGGCAGATTTGGGAGTTTTACTCGATTTGCTCAAATTTTGCAAAGGGCAAGTAAATCTATCCATCTGAACACCTCAAGAGGGGACCAAGGAGGGACAAGCCCTGATCTATAAGCCTCACAAGTCTTTGGAACCAAAAGTAGCATGCCAAACCTAGAAATGCCTAAAAGAGGGACAAGACTCCAATTTTGGTTTGGAGCATTTAATGGATGCACCAAGGTGGCATAGATTGAGCCATTTCCAACTGAATTCAGTCAAGACTTATCCAAGACCAAGGGAACCAACAACCTGTGATCTAACCTCTAGTCAATGGCTAAAGGAGACTTGGATTCTCATTGATCAACATTGGCCAAACCTCTGCTACAGTTGCCATTCACTATTGCAGCCAAAACAAACTTGCTCTACTATAAATAAAGCTCAATTGTGTTCAGTTTGAGTACACCAAAGCACTACAACACTTGCTTTCCTCAAAATCCCTTTCTCTAGGCAAAAATACCTTCTTTAGCAAGGTAACTCTGAGTTTTTTGGTTAGAGAGCAATTCCACCATAGCTCATGATCCAAACACATCCAATATGTCATATCTAAGCTGTCCAAACTCTCACAAGTGACCTGTAACACCAAAATCACAAAGTCACCTCTCAAAACCTCAAAATTGGACTTTTGTGCATTTTTCAAGCCATGTCTTGATTCAGTCACTTTCCAAACCAGATAAAACCTCAAACACACTCCAAATATCATCCTTGAACTATCCCAAATGGTTCCCCCATCTGTAACACCATTTGAGAGAGTTGCTATTTTGGCCACTTTTGCCCCTTTTGCAAGAAAGAGCTCAAACTTGTTCCTGGGGTTTCCAGCTGATTCCAACCATACTAAAAGCTTCTAAGGGATCATTTGAGGTTGTTCAAAGCATCAAATCATTTATGGAATAAAGCCCTTGGCAGATTGCACAAAAGTTCCAAAAAGAGGTAAGCATCACAACTTGGATTCTTTGAATCATGCTTTCTTTTGATGTTCATTGATCATGCATCTCTTATACATGTTATATGTGTTGTGTTTGCACCAATTTATCATGTAATTCATGCTTGTACCAAGAGATGACACAGAAAATGTAAATCATGGCCTATTTCAAAACCACTATCAGATTTTTCAATAGGAGCATGATCTGAAAAAAAACACCACCGCCATTGGATTCCTTGTGAAATTCTTGGCAGGATAGACCTAAATTTTGTCCCAATCCATGGAGAAATGAGAAAGTTATGGCCTTCACGTTTTCAACTAAAATCTTGCATTGCCTTGCCTTGGGCCAGCCCAAAAACAAGGCAAGCCTTGTATATTTGTGGTTGTATTTCAATCAACGGATGTATCACCACCCCAGTGGTAAGGCGCGCGCCCTATACACAGAGGTCTGGGGTTCGAATCCCCCTTGCCCCAGATCCTCTTTTTGCTATTTTTTTTCACTTTTTATTGTTTTTCTTATTATTTTTAATGATTTGAAAAATTAATAACTCTCTCAATTTTAGTTATTTTTGATTGGTTCTTTTTGCAAAAAATCAAAAAAATGTTGAAACATTTTATTCCACAAAAAAATAAAATTTATATTATTTATTTAATATAATTAGTATTTTTGTGAATAAATTCCTTTTTAATTGTTTTTAAACATTTAAAAGTGAATATTTACTTTGAAAATCAAAACCAAATGAGTTTAATTCATCTTGTGATTAAAACCTCATTTTTTCAAACCTTAAACAAAAATCACAAGTGGTTTATTCAAACTTATTTGGTATTTTTATCATTTTATTTGATTTTATTTAAATATTTACTTTTAAAGGAAAACAAAATTAGGGTTTCTTTGAATTTCACCCTCGCAAATTATTTTCATACACTCATGGGCCTCTATTAGAGTGTAAGACCCATCCCCATTGTAAATACACCACCTTGGGCCTCTTATTGAGCTGTAAGTCCCACCACTTGTACAAAAATAAATCATTGGGCCTCTAAAAGAGTGTAAGACCCAACCCCTTTTTTAACCAAAACTTTTTAGGCCTCAGTGCATTGTGTAAGACCCAGTATGTTAAAGAAATCTCAACGTGATCGCCAATTCAAAAAACAAATCATCTGGGCCTACCCTCGTGTTATAAGCCCCATTCTTTTTCTTTAAACACCTTTGGACCTCTTGAGAGAGTGTAAGACCCATCCCTTTGTACAGAAAACCTTTTTGGGCCTCAGTCACTTGTATAAGTCCCTGTACAATTTCAAACAACAGTGCAATCACTGATAAAACCTTGGGCCTCTCTTTGAGCTGTAAGCCCCAACAACCTTTTCAAAGCACTTTCTCCTTTGATTTTAAATATAATATTGTTATCAAAGCTTTCTTTGTTGAACAACTAACCAAACAACATGGAAGCTCTACCACCGAGTAAGTGTTTAACCGCTTTCTTTATCTGCTTTCATATATATATATATATATATATATAACTGTATTGTGGGGCTGCTCACTGTAAGTCTTCTTTCACAAACTTTTATATACTTGTCAAATATCAACTGTGTAATAATAGTATAGTTATTTAGAGTTTTCCCCGGCAACTACGTCTAACACTAGGTAAAGCCCTGTTGGTCACTCTTAAATACAAACAAAACTAGATCCCCATAGGATTACCAGACACAGTCTTCCCTCCTCTTGGGGTTAAATAATATGGAGACATGAAAGGCAGCATTCTCGGTGAACCCTTCTCAGTCTGTCACTCTTAGAAATTGTCAATGAAACTCTAACTCCCTAGAGACGATCTTTTCTCCGTGAATGGCATCTCTTGAGTTTCTTCCAAATTCTCGGACTTTCCTGGCTTGATCTATTCTCGGTGAATGGCATGTCTTGAACTTCTCGTGGTTTGGGGACCCACAGGCTTCTTAAAAGCATCCCCGCCTCTTCTTGGGCATTGTACAAGGACCCTTCGACTTCTTAAAAGCTCTCATGCCTTCTCTTGGGCTTAGTACAAGGACCCAGAGACCTCAACAGCTATAGGAATAGAACCTAGTCATCAATTTTCTAGAGTTGTCTTTCTGATTCAAGTGTCAGACCTGTTAATGGGTTGACCTTCATCCCTTAACATACTAGCCTTCTCCTGGGCATCATACAAAGATCATTTCACTGCCTGAGAATCGATTTCTCAAAACACCAGTAGACTTGGACAGTCTCAATACCCTTTGGATTTTCCATTTCCTTAAAGAAAAGGAAGTAACCCTGATCCTCTGATCAATCCCAAAGCACAACAATACCTTTAATCGTTCCCTTCATAAGAACTGATTTTCTCTTTTATCCAACATACTGGACCTGTCACTAAATTGAAACAGTCACCAGCACAATAGCCTCCTCTTGGGCTTTGTACAATGATTCTCCCTAGCGGAGCTAACCTTTTCACACTCTCTTGTTGAGTATAAAAGACTCTCTTGTTGGGTCAAACCTGTTTAGCCTCCATCTCGGGCTTCGTACGAGATAAAAATCACTCTCTTGTTGAGTATAAAAGACTCTCTTATTGGGTCAAACCTGTTTAGCCTCCATCTCGGGCTTCGTACGAGATAAAAATACTCTCTTGTTGAGTATAAAAGATTCTCTTGTTGAGTCACTTCCCTATCATCCTCCATCTCGGGCTTCGTACGAGATACAAAATCACTCTCTTGTTGAGTATAAAAGACCCTCATGTGGAGTCAAAACCTTTTAGCCTCCGTCTTGGGCTTCGTACAAAACACATATTAAAGCACTCTCTTGTTGAGTCAACCCCCTTTTAGCCTCTCTCTCGGGCTTCGTACGAGACACATAAAAACACCCTCTTGTTGGGTCAATAGCCTTCTCTTAGGCTTTGTATAAGAAAAAACCGGTTGAGTCAATCAACCTTTTAGCATCAAAATTTGTGCCTTGATCACAGGATACAAACATCAACAACTCATTTTCCCTCATCTAATTGTTGTAAGCGGAAAGCCTTTGGGTTATTTACATCCACGCCACTGTCCCTCTTTTAGCATGAGAAATTCCTAAAGAAAGATGGCATTGCTCTAAACTGAGTTAAAGTCTTCTCCTTCAGGTTAAAAATCCCCTATAAAGGAAATTATGGCATTGCTGGATTCACATATCCCAATTAAAGTAATTCTCCTTTATAATCAGTCACCCAACAGTTGTGACAAACAGACCAAATATCCCCCTTTAGAGATGACAAATTCTCTCTAAAGTCAAAACCCTTTAGCTTCACATCTTGGGCTTCGAACAAGATACAAATAGACCCTTCAGCTTCACATCTTGGGCTTTGAACAAGATACAAACCACATTTAGCTTCACGTCTTGGGCTTTGAACAAGACACCAAGATAACCTTTTTTTTCCTCCCATAGAATAGGAGGAACTATGATCGCTCTGATTTCCCTGTTTCGTTAAACGGGAATACGTAGGCATAAGATTGGAAAAATTTTAGCGAGCATACTAATCAAAAACCCAAAACCCAGTATCTCCACCAAATCAACCCAAAAGCATCAAATCTAAACACATTAACATCTTACCTCATAAATAGTCCAGGCACTCTATCTTTTTAACAAAATAACCTAAGAAAGACCCACATTCTTAATAGCATCTGTAAACCAACCGTCACCTGTTTAAACTCAGTATGCAAGCAGGGTTAATTGGAGACATCTATTTCCCTTCCTTAATCAGCTTAACATGATAAAAAATGAATCGAACTGTGGTACCCCAAAGCGATAGTGCTTCGCTACCACGCAAAAATTCGCGCTACATGGGGGAAGTGAGTACTCAAGATGATGAGTATCACATAGAGTCCAAGAACTCCAACTTAATTCTAAGTTATAAGATTGAATGGCTATGAGGCCAAGCTGATAATGAGATATCTATGACTACGAGGTCAGTAGAGAGACTTTTTCTATGACTATGAGGTCAAGAGGATGGCTATGAGGCCAAGGTAAGATGGCTCTGAGGCATATGACCATGAGGTCAAGAGAAGATGGCTATGAGGCCAAGATGGAATCCTATGACTATGAGGTTAAAGAAGAAGATGGCTTATGAGGCCAAGATGGAATCCTATAACTATGAGGTCAAGGAAGAAGATGGCTATGAGGCCAAGATGGAATCCTATGACTATGAGGTCAAGGAAGAAGATGGCTTATGAGGCCAAGATGGAATCCTATGACTATGAGGTCAAGGAAGAAGATGGTTATGAGGCCAAGATGGAATCCTATGACTATGAGGTCAAGGAAGAAGATGGCTATGAGGCCAAGATGGAAATGGCCATGACTATGAGGTCAAAGATGATATCCTATGACTATGAGGTCAGGGGAAAGAGGTGTCTCTATGACTATGAGGTCAAGAGGGAATCCTATGGCAATGAGGTCAAGAGATAATAATGAGCTATCTATGACTTTGAGCTCAATAGAGAGACTTTCCAATGACTATGAGTTCAAAGGTACATCTATGACTATGAGATAGAGATGAAGAGGTAACCCTATGACTATGAGGTCACAAGAAAATCCTATGACTATGAGGTCAAAGGAAGAAAGGCTATGACTATGAGGTCAAAGCTTGCCTATGACTATAAGGTCAAAGGTTAAATATGGCCCTATGACTATGAGGTCAAGAGGGAATCCTATGACTATGAGGTCAAGGTAGAGTGGCCATGACTATGAGGTCAAAGCTTGCCTATGACTATGAGGTCAAACGTTAAAGATGGTAATGAGCTTTCTATGACTATGAGGTCAATAGAGAGACTTTTCTAATACTATGAGGTCAAAGATACATCTATGACAATGAGGTCGAGATGAAGAGGTAACTCTATGACTATGAGGTCAAAGGAGAATCCTATGACTATGAGGTCAAAGGAGGAAAGGTTATGACTATGAGGTCAAAGCTTGCCTATGACTATGAGGTCAAAGGTTTAAGATGGCCCTATGACTATGAGGTCAAGAGGGAATCCTATGACTATGAGGTCAAGGAAGAGTGGCCATGACTATGAGGTCAAAGCTTGCCTATGACTATGAGGTCAAAGGTTGAAGATGGCCCTATGACTATGAGGTCAAGAGGGAATCTTATAACTATGAGGTCAAGGAAGAGTGGTCATGACTATGAGGTCAAAGCTTTCCTATGACTATGAGGTCAAAGGTTGAAGATGGCCCTATGACTATGAGGTCAAGAGGGAATCTTATGACTATGAGGTCAAGGAAGAGTGGCCATGACTATGAGGTCAAAGCTTGCCTATGACTATGAGGTCAAGGAAGAGTGGCCATGACTATGAGGTCAAAGCTTGCCTATAACTATGAGGTCAAAGGTTGAAGATGACCCTATGACTATGAGGTCAAGAGGGAATCCTATAACTATGAGGTCAAGGAAGAGTGGCCATGACTATGAGGTCAAAGCTTTCCTATGACTATGAGGTCAAAGGTTGAAGATATCCCTATGACTATGAGGTCAAAGGTTGAAGATGGCTCTATGACTATGAAGTCAAGAGGGATTCCTATGACTATGAGGTCAAGGAAGAGTGGCCATGATTATGAGGTCAAAGCTTGCCTATGACTATGAGGTCAAAGGTTGGAGATGATAACTCTATGACTATAAGGTCAAGAGGGAATCCTGTGACTATGAGGTCAAGGAGGGAGAAGTACCAATGACTATGAGGTCAAGGGTGAATGAGCTTTCTATGACTTTAAGGTCAATAGAGAGGCTTTCCTTTGGAAGGAATGGGGACTAACATCTTGTACTCAAGAGTTACAGTGAGCTTGAAATATAGTGAAACGTATGATTTCAAGAATTCCAAAACAGTAAACATTAATCAATATGTTAACTTCCAAGTGTGAGCATGGCAAACAATGATAAGTGATTACACAAGTATGACAAGTATGGCAGAGAAGGCATTCTCACAGTTAGAAAACAAAGACATTTAGAGTCATGCAACTTAGCAACAGAGGCCAGAAAAATTCAGACAACACTCTCATGATAAAGTCTTTCTCAAAGTCAGGAAACAAAGTTTCATAAGTCACAGCATACTCCAAAGAAAATCACTTTAAAGTCTTTAAGAAAAATAGTTGATTTTATTTACAGAAACGTCTAAGAATTAAAAATAAGTTATGCACATTTTTTATTGTTTTTGAAATTCTTAGAAAGAAAATAAAATGATTATGAGAGGTAAAACAAGTAGAATAAATAAATAAATAAATAAATAAAGAAGTACTACACAGTGGCACTCGCCACACTTATCTTCATGGCAGGTGCCATGAGTTTTGATGTGGCACCCACTGTTCCCTCTATGGCCAGTGCCACTAGTGGGTGTGTCTGTGGCCAGCGCCACATGCTACATGGCAGGTGCCATGTGTAGTGTGTGTGCGATGTGGCAGGCGCCATGTGTAGTGTGTGTACGATGTGGCAGGTGCCACTAGTGGTCCTCTAAGCATGGCGGGTGCCATTTTTCATGTTATTTTCAGCATGGCAGGTGCCACTAAAGTCTTTTCTTGTTCAGGTTTTTTTTATACATACATGAATCCAATTTACGATATCTCAAACAAATTTACACATTTATGATTTACAACATTCATCACAGAATCATACATCAACAAAATATCAAATATGGTAGCAGTGTGAGGCAAATATAAAGCAAATGATCATGGTATTTTAAAACGGAGTAAAAATAGAGTATGATACCTAGTGTAGAAAGTCCACTGCTTCTTCACAGGTATGAGTTTTAGAAATAGTGGATGAACTTCCCCTCCTTCAAAGATTAGCTGCTACAGAGTTAACTCTTCTCTCTTTTAGTTTCCCAGAAAGAATCACAATTTATTGGTGGTTAGGATATTGTGTTTTTGTTGGTTTAAAGTGTTTACAGAGGGAATGAAAGTGGTAAATTCCTTGCAAGTTTTTTTGGAGATTACTTGCAGGATTATGGAATAGAGGAGTAGAGAGATTTTGAGAGTGTTTTCTTTGTATCTTTCTATGTGTTTTTGTGTCTTGAACAAAGGAGAAGTGGTCTCCTTTTATAGGCAAAACAAATTGGTCTGTGCCTTGGAGATACAGTGGACAAATGATTTATCCATAGGGGAATAAATTAGGGTTTGTATGGTACTTCCTTCAGCCTTTGAACCCGGTAAACCTTGGAGATCATTATGCTTCATTTGCTGAATAATGCAGCAGAGGATATGGTGCAGGTCTGTTGCTTTCATCCTTCAATATCTATTCCAGAAACCCTTTTTATTGTGTCATGAGAGAGAAAGTGAAAAGAGGAAATAGTTGGAATTGAAGATTACGGACTCCTAAGCATGAATACAGATTTTTTATGCTGAGCCATTTTATTTCATTAATCCAATATGGTGTCCAAGAATCCTTTTGGCTATGTCAGGAGAGATTGAGCTCAAAGAGGCAGTGTTTAATGACTTCACAAAATTACCTTACAAGCAAAGTATCTTCATATTTTTCAAATAATAACAAGAGGCACATGAAATGAATTAAGTGCATAATGCCTTGTTACTAAGCCATACGTGAACACCACTTTAAATTCTCAACTTTATGACCTTTGATTCAAATGATAGAATTTTGGAACCAATGGAATTTTGAAATAAATCACATGTCCATGAAAAAAGAAAATGTCACGGGAACAAACTTAGAAAATTCTAAGTTACAAAATTTAATCCTTCCATGACACCAATTTTGAGATGTTGCACTTTGGTGAATATTCATCCAAATGAAAAATTATTGCACTCAAGAGAAAGTCTTTCAAGACTCATAGGTGGACTCCAAGGATGTTCATTAACACATGGAATGATGTCTCAAGACTTGGGATCACACATTGGTTGAAATGAAAAGCAATGGTTGACTTGTCTTGATAAAACATTTGGTTTCTTGTTGAAAAAGAATTCTTGGATGCATGTAGATTCAAATGGTAGCATTTAGGGCCAAAAGATGTCTTAGGGAGACCTTGTCCTCTTTCGGTGAACCCTATCTTCCACAATAAAAATAAACAACTTGCAAAATGAAATGGTTAGTTAACGATGCACACATGATTGAGATCTAAATGTAAGTGCAAGATAATATGACATCTAAGGGGTAAAATTTGGGGTAGAACAATAACAACGATCAAGCAAATTGTTATCTCCAGGTAGCATTTGCTTTAGAAAATAAAACAATTTCCTGAAACTTTTATTCGACCACCCATTTTTTGCTTTCAGATTAAACAATTTTAAGACCGCAGACAATAGTATAAAACTTGTGCACCCCTTATATAAATGGGTGTACCTATCACTACATAAATTATCAAAAATATGGGCTTTCTTAAAAGAAGATTCTCCAATATCACGGAACATATCTTTTATTCGGTCATCCATATATTCATCTTCATCAACTTCATGACTCTGTGACGCCAGGTTTTGCTTTTTTGCCACCTCACCATGCCACGTCCATATTGCATTATTTTGACATATACCATCACAACATAGGTGATGGAATATCTCATCCTTTGTACCTTTATTTATATTCCCGCAATTAAAACAAGGACAATAAAAGATACCATTATTGTCAGGAAGATTTTGATCAGGGTATTCAAGGAATTCAAGAACTCCTTTCTCATATATCGGATCTAATCTATCAGCTTTCATCCAACTACGGTCCATAATAAATTATGAAATTTATATCAAAACAATATTGTGAACGACACAAAAAAATCTAAACCTAAAGCATATCAAAAAATTGAAGCACATTCATAACAATAATACAACTCTAAATCTTAATCATATGGATATCCATTGTAGCAAAGTTATAATATTTGTGTTCACTGCTAAATCCAACAACAAAACATAAAGCATAGGAACTTTTCACGAAACAGACCACAAAATCAAACAAGAATGAAGATGGTGAAGATTATCAAGAATTAGGAAGATGAGGAAGAGAGTGATGTTTGCACGAAACATACCGTACTTCGAAGAGGAAGAGACCAAGAATGAAGATAGTGGAGATTATCAAGAATGAAGTTTCAAATGAACGAAGATTGTGAAGATGAACATTTTGTTATCGCTATTGTTGTCGTCTCTGGTTCGCTAGTTCGCTTAGGGCATGTTATGAAAGAAATAAAGAATCTTTTTTGTTTTAAAAATTAGGAAAAGCTTCTACCATGGTTGTGAATTAAACTGCAGTGAAATGTATATCTTATTACAACGATTGTATAGTAAAATCGTGGTTAAATAGTTTTCAATTTTTTTACTTATTTATGAACTTAAGTGACACTTACTTTATCACCACGATTGTTAACCTCAACCGTGATTAAATAACTTTCAAATATATATATATATATATATATATATATATATATATATATATATATATATATATATATATATATATATATATATATATATATATATATATATATATATATATATATATATATATATCAGGCGCATCCAGTTTGCGATATTATAACGGTGGACAACATAACCGTAGTAGTTTTAGTGTTACCGAAGGTGTATTTTGTAGTAGTGTAGATTCCGTAGGAGAAGGTGGTTGCTTCTTCCTTAATGCAAGGTCAAGATCCATGCAACCAAGAAAAATTTCCATGTTTTCTTTCCATTCCTTAAAATTTGTTCAATTAAGGACCAGAACAGAGTTCATATTAGTAGATATTGAAGCAATTGAAGCTAAAAGATAGAACAAAATAAACCCTATAAATATACTCACAACAAAAATTAAACTTAATCATCAATAAGTTCAAATTATGGCATAATCCATCTCAAGATACCTAATGTGCCATCAATATCAAGTCTTTGTTTGAGTTTCACAAAAAGCTTTCATTTTTGAAAACCCAATTCAAACCCCCATTTCTTGTGTTTTCTCACACCTTCAGTCTTTTCCTCGGAGAACGATTGACCATTTCCCCGATGTGTCCGAAAGGTCGGTCACATAGAAAACTTGTTTTGCTTGTGAAGCCATGATGATTGGTTTGGTCATATAATTTGCCTTGCCAAGGTCAACCCGGATGAATCCTAAGTCATCCGTTTGTGCACCATTAAAATTATTGGGAACCCACTTGTATTTAAATAAAGGCACTTTGAAGATAACATAATCAATCTCCCAAATCTCCTCAATGACACCATAGAACGCACCAGATGCCAATATTGGATTCTTATCTTTCGAACTAGAGAAACACATGTATTCGGTCTCAACCATAACCCCACTATTTCCCAATATACTTCAATCATCTTTTGATTTTTTATAAAAGGTATAATGACCAATGTCATATGCAGTCCAAGTTATCACATTAAATTTTGGCATGTACGACAACCATTTAATTGTCTTGGATGCACTATGATCATTTGGTATCCTTTTATTATGCCAATCTAGGAATTTATTGTTATGCTTGATCAACAACAACTTGTCACACATTCTTGGATATCTTTTCTTCAAAAGTCTTTTGTGAGTAGCCATGTAAGGTTACACTTCTTCAAGATTATTCAATATATAGAAATGTGCCTGAATAACTACACCCCGAGCCATTGAATTAAAATTTAAAACTTGAATACCTCTACCTTCAGTGTCAGCATGACGAGACTTTGGAATTCCTATAGACTATACTTCCGACAAATAGTTTGTACAAAACTCAACAACTTCTTCTGTGATGTACCTTTCAACAATCAAAGTTTCCGGTCGGTGATGATTCTTCGTATATCCTTTAAAGATCTTCATGTATTACTCTATGGATGCATCCACTTTAAATAAACTGGACCACAAATTCGGATTTCTCTGACTAGATGAACAAGTAAGTGAACCATAATGTCAAAAACTGATGAAGGAAAATACATCTTCTATTGACACAAGATTATGACAGCTTCATCTTCTAATTCATCTAATTTTTTGAAATCAAGAACTTTAGCAGGAGGCCTCTTCCAACTAACATTTCCATTGTCATTGTCATCACCATTTTTGTTAATCGAATTGTAACGCGACACCCCAAATTCCAGATATTAATCAAAATTTTCATACTCTTTCCTGTATGATATGCAGTCATTAGGGCATGCATGTATTTTGATATACTCCAAACCTATTGGACACAATATCTTCTTGGCGTCATAACATTGATCAGGCAAATTATTATCTCATGGCAGCATTTGCTTTAGCAAATAAAGCAATTCCGTGAAACTTTTATCCGACCACCCATTTTCGCTTTCAGATTAAACAATTTTAACACTGCAGGCAATAATGTAAAACTTGTGCACTCCTTATATAAAGGGGTATCCTTATCACTACATAAATTATCATAAATATGGGCTTTCTTAAAAGAAGATTCTCCAATATCACGGAATATATCTTCTAGTCGGTCGTCCATATATTCATCTTCATCAACTTCGTGACTTTGTGACGCCATGTTTCGCTTTTTTCCACCTCACCATGCCACGTCCATATTGCATAATTTTGACATATACCATCACAACATAGGTGATGGAATATCTCATCCTTCGAACCTTTATTTACATTCCCACAATTAACACAAGGACAATAAAAGATACCATTATTGTCAGGAAGGTTTTGATCAGGGTATTCAAGGAATTCAAGAACTCCTTTCTCATATACAGGATCTAATCTATCAGCTTTCATCCAACTTAAGTCCATAATAAATTATGAAATTTATATCAAAACAATATTGTGAACGACACAACAAAATCTAAACCTAAAGCATATCGAAAAACTGAAGCATATGCGTAACAATAATACAACTCTAAATCTTAAGCATATGGATATCCATTGCAGCAAAGTTATAATAATTTTGTTCACTGTTAAATCAAACAACAAAACATAAAGCATATGAACTTTGCATGAAACAGACCACAAAATCAAACAAGAATGAAGATACTAGAGACTACCAAGAATTAGGAAGATGACGAAGAGAGTGATGTTTGCACGAAACATACCGTACTTCGAAGAGGAAAAGACCAAGAATGAAGATAATGGAGATTATCAAGAATGAAGATTCAAATGAAAGAATATTGTGAAGATGAACATTTTGCTATCGTTATTGCTGTCGTCTCTAGTCCGCTGGTTCGCTAGTTCGCTTAGGGGATGTTATGAAGGAAATAATTAATCTTTTTTGTTTTAAAAATCAAGAAAACCTTTAATCACGGTTGTGAATTAAACTGCTGTGAAATGTATATCTTATTACAATGATTGTATAGTAAAATCGTGGTTAAATAGTTTTCAATTTTTTTATTTATTTATGAACTTAAATGACACGCGCTTTTTGTAATAGGAAAAATGGAAAAAATGTAGTTGCTCGGATTCGAAGCTTGTAACACTTACTTTATCACCACGATTGTTTACCTCAACCGTGATTAAATAACTTTCAAAAAAATATATATATCAGGCGCATCCAGTTTGCGATATTACTTAATGCAAGGTCAAGATCCATACAACCAAGAGAAATTTCCATGTTTTGTTTTCATTCCTTAAAATTTGTTTAGTTAAGGACCAGAACAAAGTTCATATTATTAGATATTGAAGCAATTGATGCTAAAAGATAGAACAAAATAAACCCTATAAATATACTCATAACAAAAATTAAACTTAATCATCAATAAGTTCAAATTATGGCATAATCCATCTCAAGATACCTAGTGCACCATCAATATCAAGTCTTTGGACAATAATATTGAATTCTAGTGGCACTCTTGTTGTAATAATCAAACATTGATAATAAAACATGTCAAATAATAAACCCCTATTTGGATTGATTAATCATTCACATGCGATATCTTATAATTATCACATGTTTATCATCATAGGTTTGTATGAAATCTGGCCAAACATCAATTGTCCTCTGGGTCAAATGATACTCGAATGAAAAATTACACACACAAAATAAACATTTAACATTTCTCATAAGTAATCTTCATGAAAGAGGTAACTTTGGTGACTTTTCATTTCAATTGACTCATTTAAAAGATTAAACTATTGTATGAGATACAAACCGTAGCTAAAATTTGAACAAAATTGTACCAAAATTAATGGATAAAACAACTGAGGGACACAACCATGCAAACCAGTACAACCGAACCGTGTTCCAATTTATGCCAGCTTTGATATGCGAAGCACAAATATTAAGGGTTATACTGTAAATATAGACATTAGATTAGACTTGAGATTGTAGATAAGATTTCCCTATTTCTAGATGTATATAAGGTGCATAAGACACCTAATTATAATTAGAGCAAAAACAAAATAACAGAATACAGTTACAATTCTGCATTCCATCTTCTTCTTCAACCTTGAGATGCACCATTTCCTTGGTTGCATTCTCATTCATATGTTCGTTTTCTGTTAACTCAATATGGTATCAGTAGAATTTTGCATTTAATCTTTGTCCAAGATTTACGTCTTCTGCTTCCGCGTTTTATTCCTCTTTCTTCAAGCTTCATTTCGTGCTTGCTCCCATCTTCATGGAAGATCAACAGCAGAATCCTTTCTTCATCCATCATTCAGATCATCCTGGCCTTGTTCTCGTGTCGTACCTCTTGACGGAGGAGAATTATCCTTCATGGTGTCGCGCAATGTTCATCGCTCTTCGTGCCAAAAACAAGGTTGGTTTCGTTGATGGCTCGATTCCGTAACCTCCAGAAGATGATCCTCGGTTTTAACTATGGCAGCACAATGATAATGTCGTTTCATCTTGGCTCTTGAACTCGGTCTCAAAAGAACTCACCGCAAGCATCATCTATGCCTCTACAGCTGCGGGGATTTGGAATGACCTTCAAGAATGGTTCTTGCAGAACAATGGTCCACGATTGTTCCAACTTCGCAAGGATTTCATCACTTGTACTCAAGGTACACTCTGTGTTGGTGCTTACTACTCCAAGATCAAAGGCCTTTGGGAAAAACTTGTTGAATTTCATCCGATTCATCAATGTGTTTATGGAGGTGTTAGTCCTTTGATTGAACACATCAATCGTGAGTATGTTCTAACTTTTCTTCTTGGTTTGAATGAAAGTTTTAATTCAATTCGCAGTCAAATTCTACTCATGGATCCTTTGCCCTCAGTTATTCGTGTGTTTTCTCTTGTAATTCAAGAGGAGAAACAAAGAGTGATCAATTCTATTACAAGTGCTTTAAACTCCATGGATATCCTCCTGGCTATAGAAAGAACAAAAACACCTCATCTGCACAGCCTGTTGCAAATGCTGTCAACACAGATATCATGGAGGATACAACTCCACTGAACACAAAGCAATATCAACAGCTCATTGCTTATATCCAAGGTCAAATGGCTCGACAATCAAATCTTGGAGAGGCTTCTACATCCAATGACTCAGTTGGTATGGTTTTTTCCTCAACACATCACAATGATTGTCTATTAAAGCATGTCTGGATTGTTGATTTAGGAGCTACATCTCACATTGAGCACTCCTTGAATTTGTTCACATCCTATAAATTTCTAACTGAAAATTTTTTGTCTTTGCCTAACAATACAAAAGTCCCTGTGTCTGCAATAGGCTCAGTCAATTTAGGACCTAATTTGACATTACATAATGTGTTGTATATTCCTCAGTTCAAAATTAACCTCTTGTCTGTTAGTCAGTTAGTCAAACAGTCCAACTTCTCTGTTGTTTTTTCTGATAATGGATTCATCATTCAGGACAGTCACACGGGGATGGTGATTGGCAAGGGTGATCACACTCATGATCTTTACTTCCTCAGAGCTGAGATTGCTCTTGATAAGTGTTCTAATAATCATTTGTTCAATGTACCAACACGTCATGCAATTGGTAACATTTCTATTTCAACTTGGCATGCTAGATTAGGTCACTTATCTGATCAAGTATTGCAAACCATTCACAATAAAATTCCTGATTTGTTTCCTGTAAATTCTTCATATAATGAGATTTGTCATGTTTGCCCTCTTGCTAAATTTCATCGTTTGCCTTTTACTTCTAACAATAATCATGCTAGTATACCATTTGAACTAATTCATTGTGATGTGTGGGGGCCTTTTAGGAAATCTACATATAATGGTTCACATTACTTTTTAACAATTGTTGATGATAATACAAGGTACACTTGGATACACTTAATGAAACATAAGTCTGAAGCTACTATGTTAATCAAGATGTTTTTCAAATATGTCAAAACTCAGTTTAATGCCTCTGTTAAAGGAATTCACAGTGATAATGCTAAGGAATTGCAGTTGGGTGAATTCTTACAAATAGAAGGAGCCATACATCAGTTTTCTTGTCCACATAGGCCACAACAGAACTCTGTAGTAGAAAGGAAGCATCAGCATTTACTCAATGTTGCCAGAGCTCTATTGTTTCAATCAAAGGTCCCAATCCAGTTTTGGGGTGATTGTGTCTCTACAAGTGCTTATCTGATCAACAGAACACCATCTCCTGGCCTGGGCAATCAGTCTCCCTATGAGTTATTACATGGTAAACTCCCTGACTATGCTTCTTTAAGAGTGTTTGGGTGTTTGTGCTTTGCCTCCACAATTCCCGCACATAGGAATAAATTTACCCCTCGTGCATTGCCTTGTATCTTGCTCGGATATCCACCAGGTACAAAAGGATATAAACTCCTATGTCTAGAGTCTAGAAAGGTCATCATCACTAGAGATGTTCTTTTTCATGAATCTATTTTCCCCTTTCACATCTTTCAAGACACAGATCTGGTACCAAACTTTTTTTCTGATATAGTTCTGCCCAAGACAATCATTGAACAGGCTTCTTCCCTTGATCCTTTGGTTCCCCCATTAACTCACCATACTATACCTGATATACCTGACACACCTTCAGCAAATGAAAATCTCAATGCTGACATATCTAACACATTGCCTATACCTGTTGATCACTTGTTGTCACCTAATGAACAAAATCAGGGTGACAATGTATTACCTGGTGAACAAAGTCAGTCCCTTAGAAGGTCAGTCAGACAACATAGACCTCCTTCTTATTTGCAGGATTTTCAATGTAATGTTCAATATCCTATTCAAAGGTACTTATCATATGACAAACTTAACCCTTCTTATCACCAATTCATCAACCAAGTTTCCACAATCTATGAACCTTCTTTCTATCATCAGGCAGTGTCTGATCCCAAATGGAGGCATGCCATGGCAGAAGAAATTGATGTTTTAGAAGCCAATAACACTTGGTCTGTTCAACCTCTCCCACCTGGCAAAAAAACTGTGGGATGCAGATGGGTATATAAAGTGAAGTATAGAGCTGATGGATCCCTTGATAGGTATAAGGCACGATTAGTGGCTCAAGGCTTCACACAACAAGCTGGGGTGGATTTTCTAGACACATTCTCTCCTGTGGCAAAGCTTACCACTGTGAGAATTCTCCTCTCAGTTGCTTCTCGGAAACAGCGGAAGTTTCTTCAACTTGACATAAACAATGCCTTTCTAAATGGAGACTTATCTGAAGAAGTGTATATGCAGTTGCCCAAGGGTTATCCAATCAAGGGGGAGAACCTAGTGTGCAAACTCAATAAGTCCTTATATGGTCTAAGGCAGGCTTCTAGACAGTGGTATCAAAAATTTAGTTCTACACTCTTATCAGTGGGCTTTGAGCAATCACCTGCTGACCATTCCTTGTTCTTTAGTGGCACAGGTTCTACCTTGGTCATTCTACTTGTATATGTAGATGCCATTGTACTTGCTGGTCCTAACATGGATAGACTAAAACTGGTGGAGGACATTTTAAAACAGCACTTCAAGTTGAAAGTCCTTGGAGAGTTAAATTATTTTTTGGGTTTGGAAATTGCTAAGTCTAATAGTGGTATTCATCTTTGTCAAAGAAAATACACCTTGCAATTACTTCAAGATATAGGTTATCTAGCATCTAAACCTATGGCTGTTCCAATTGATGTTACAGTCTCCTTCAATGACACTGATGGTGAGCTTTTAGAAGACATTTCTGGCTATAGAAGATTGATTGGGAAGCTCATGTATTTGACAATTTCAAGGCCTGACATCACTTATGCAGTGAATCGCCTGAGTCAGTTCATGCAACAGCCACGTACTCCTCATTTAGCAGCAGTCCATCATGTTTTGCAATACCTTAAAGGCACACCAGGCAAGGGTTTGTTCTTTCCTTCAAAGTCCTCTTTTCGACTTACAGCTTTTGTAGATGCTGACTGGGGTAGCTGTAAGGTGTCAAGAAGGTCTACAACAGGTTTTGGTGTTTTCTTAGGAGATGCTCTAATAGCTTGGAAGTCTAAGAAACAACCAACGGTTGCTCGTTCCTCAGCAGAAGCTGAATATCGTGCACTTGCCTCTCTCACTTCTGAATTACTCTGGATTAAACAACTGTTCAGAACTTTTGAAATTGCTTTGCAGTGTGTCATGGTGTTTTGTGATAGTCAGTCGGCTATTCAACTAGCTTCAAATCCATTGAGCCATGAAAGATCAAAGCATGTAGATATTGATTGTCACTTCATCCGTCAACATGTTCAATCACAGTTTCTCAAACTTGTTCATGTTAAATCAGCACAACAACTTGCAGATCCATTAACCAAGGCACTCTCAAGACCACTCTATGAGTTTCTCACTTCCAAGTGGGGTATGTTGGATATATACCTTCCAACTTGAGGGGGAGTATTAAGGGTAATACTGTAAATATAGACATTAGATTAGACTTAAGATTGTAGATAAGATTTCCCTCATTTCTAGATGTATATAAGGTGCATAATACACCTAATTGTAATTGGAGCAAAAACAGAATAACAGAATACAGTTATAATTCTGCATTCCATCTTCTTCTTCAACCTTGAGATGCACCATTTCCATGGTTGCATTCTCATTCATATGTTCATTTTCTGTTAACTCAATAACAAAAAAACATCGCAATTCTGAATTTTACAAAAGTCCAAAAACCAAAAAAATAAAAAAAAAGAAGACATTAAATCACATATATTATTAAATATAATAATAAACAAAATTATTATTAAAGATTATTCCAACAAATGTAACAACGTGGTATGAATTCATGTAATAACCCACGACATTCAAAGACATACCAGTTAACACTATTGTAATAACATGTTAAATTAAACAGCAATGTTAGTTCAGTAATCCTAACAATTGCGTTAGTTCATTAATTTAAACAATTATTCTACCAAGCCTTCTGAAATCAATTGAGTCTAAGAAACCAAACCTAAAACTTAAAAACCATAATAATACATTCAGAGGCCAACGAGTCTAAAGAAAAAAAAAACATGATGCTTTTATAATATACAATAGTGTATATCACATGCATCACTTAGTTATAGCAATGTATATCAATTTATATGACAAACGCTCACCAAATAAATAGAAGGCTTAAACAGTATTTTCGTCCCTGTAAGTTAGCGAGTTTTTGGTTTTCGTCCCATTACGTTTTTTTTTTTTGGATTTCGTCCCTATATCTTACTTTTTGCTTGCAGTTTAGTCCCTAAAGTCAAAATCCGCAGGAAAATCCGCAGCTTTCCTGCGGATTTTTCTGCAAATTTTTATTTTAGGGACTAAATCGAATGCGAATGTGAAATACAGGGACAAACACACTATTTAAGCCTAAATATAATCATATTCTAATAAGCAAACTGTTAACAATAGTGAACACATAGAAACATAGAGAAGGAAAGGAACCCTTTAGTTTAGAGTTTCAATAGAATGAGCAAAAACTAGAGAATAAGGTTACACCAGAGTATAAATACTATATGCTAGTAAAGTACCAAACTACCCTTACAAAGATATAATAAACCAATATAATAATAATAATAATAATAATAATAACAACAACTAACATCTCCCCTCAAACTCAAGATGCATTAGTAGGAAGCATCGAGAATTTGTCAATTAAAAAACGAAAACGTTTAATGGAATGCGTCTTCGTAAACAAATCAACAACCTATGAAGCGGAGGAGACAAATGGTAGAGTAATTGTCCCATACTGAAGATGATGACGAGTGAAGTAACAATCAATCTCAATGTGTTTGGTACGTTTATGAAAGACCGAGTTGTGGAAAATTTGAATGGCACTCTTGTTATCACAATACTTGGGAGTTGGTTCAGAAAAAATGACACCCATATCAGAAAGTAACCAACACAACCAAACTATTTCAATAGTGGTGGATGTCATAGCACGATACTCAACTTCTGTAGAAGAATGAGATACAATATCTTGTTTCTTACTCTTCCAAGAAATAAGAGAGTCTCCAAGAAAGATACAAAACCCTGTGGTAGACTTACAATTTGTGGGGTCAGCCCAATCAGCATCAAAATAAGCACGTAGTTCTAATGATGACGATGAGGGAAAAAGAAGGCTTTGAAATTGGGTTACCTGAATATAATGACATATGCGAAGAACGGCTGCCCAATGCATCATAGTAGGAGAGACAAAAAATTGACTAGCAACTTGAATGACATAACCAATATTTGGTCTAGTAATTGTACGGGACACCAGGCTGCCAACCAAAGTACGATATAAGGTGGGATCTGGTAGAGGAACACCATCAGATGGAGCATATTTCACATTCAACTCAAGAGGACTATCCACATCTCTAGTATCAGAAAGGAGAGTTTGTTCAAGAATGTTGGCAATATACTTGGATTGAGAGAAGATAACCTCTAGGAGAGTAAGCAACTTCAATGCCCAAGAAGTACCGACGAGTGCCTAAGTCCTTCAGCTTATAATGTTTGGCTATCTGTAATTTCAAATCATTAATTCCATCAATATCATCACCTTTAATAATCATATCATCAACATATAATGAGAGTATAATACAACCATGATAAGTGGTTTTCACAAACAAAGAAGAATCATGATCACTAGAGAGAAATCCAATAGATGTAATCACAGTGTTAAACTTCTCAAACGAAGCTCGTGGAGTTTGTTTCATACCATATAGAGCTTTCTTCAGCTTACACATTTCCCCTTGATTATGAGAAACACCTTGTGGGGGTACCATTAAACTTCCGCTTGAAGATCACCGTTTAGAAATGCATTTTTAACATCCATTTTAGAAATATGCCATTGAAAAATAGATGCAACTGCAATAAGAGTGCGTATACTAGTTGTGAGACTTTGGGTCGAACTCTAGCTCTATCGAGGAATAGCTTTATTGTATTTCGATAGAAGACAGGCATGAAGTCGAAGCTGGGTCACATGCTGATGTCAAAGGGTTGCACACTGTAGTCGAAGCTAGTTCTAGTATGTAATATCAAAATATATTGTTGACATATTATGTCGAATTGGGCCTTATGTTAAGGATCCAATTGTTTAGTTAGCTTGTAATGTAAGTTAGCTAGTTAGCTTATAAATAGGCTAGATCACTCAGATTGTTGGGTGAGGCTAATTTTGATATTCATTTGTAATCATTTGTAAACTCTTATGAGAAAGTGAATAGTAAACAATTTGCCCTAATCCTTCTTCCTTCTTTCTTCTTTATCCTTTCTTCTTTTTCTCTATGTTCTAACCGTTTTCATTGTTCACCCAAGAACTCCATTTTCTCAATCTTTATTTGTTGAAAGGTATCGTTTATGATCACAGCAAACTGGTGCGATGAGCGTGGAGAAGTTCACCGAAGTTAATGACTTTGTTTTATGGCGTTTGAAGATGCGAGACCTTCATGTTCAACAGGGTTGGCTAGAAGCATTAAAGGAAAGAGATGCCATGGATGCTACATTGACGAAGAAGGAAAAGACAACGATGATCGAGAAATCCCATATTGCAATTGTTATGAGTCTTGGTGATAAGGTTCTCAGGCAAGTTTCAAAGGAGACTACAACAGCTGGTGTTTGGCTGAAACTCGAAGGATTGTATATGACAAAATCCTTGGTGAATCGGTTGTACTTAAAGCAAGCTTTGTATTCATTCAAGATGAGTGAAGATAAAGCGTTGACGGAGTAGCTGGATGTGTTCAGCAAGCTGATTCTTGATCTTGAAAATATTGATGTTACCATCAATGATGAAGATCAAGCATTGTTATTGTTGTGTTCTTTACCAAAGTCACATGTTCACTTCAAAGAAACCTTCTTGTATGGAAGAGAGTCCCTGAACTTTGAAGAAGTTCAAACAACCTTGTATTTGAAGGATTTGAACGAAAAGGAAGGAGCATAAACCATCATCATCAGTTGGCGAAGGGTTGTCTGTGAAGGGGAAATCCTCGAAGAGAGATGGTAGGTTTGAGAAGAAGAAAGGTAAAACTCAGCAGAAGTCTTATGGTGGTGATATTTATGGGATTAAATGTTATCACTGTAAGAAGGAGGGTCACACAAGAAAGATGTGTCTTGAGCGCCTGAATAATCATGGAGGTAAGGACAATGGAAATGCAGCTATTGTGCAAGATGATTATGAATCATCTGATGTCCTTGTGGTGTCGAGCAGTAACTCTTGCAAAGAGTGGATTATGGATTATGGATGTACTTGGCATATGACTCCAAACAAGAATGTGTTTGAATAATTATGTGATCAAGATGGTGGATCAGTGCTGCTGGGAAACAATAAAGCTTGCAAGATTACAGGTATTGGATCTGTAAGATTCAAGTTCCATGATGAGTCAATAAGTCTACTGACTGGGGTTAGGTATGTACCTGACCTTAAGAGGAATTTAATTTCTCTTGGTGAATTCGAAAAGAAAGGATATATCTTTAAAGGAGAGCAAGGTATCCTGAAAGTCATGAAGGGGTCAAAGGAAGTCTTAAGAGGCGTGAAGAATCAAGGCTTGTATACCCTTAAGGATGTGTGTAGCTCCGGTTTTCTGACGCGACCATTACCGCTTTTAGTGCTAATTTCTGAATTCTAATATTTATCCCATGTTGCTTAAAAGGAAGGGGATGATATCATAGACTAACCCTGCTCACAAATCTCTTTCTCACAAATGCTAAGAGATATGGAATTGGGGGTAGTTATACTGAGGGAAGCTATTAACACCCCGAGTATCTATAGTAATCTATAAGAACCTTTATTTGCATATATTTCTAGTGTTAAATCACTCGGTTGCCGAAGTTTGTTTGTTGTTGATTGGGAAAGTTTCTCCTTTGTGAAAGCTGAGGAAATGTTTTTGTTGTTTTTATGGTTTTCTATTATTTTTGGAAGGTACTTGACCTAAGGTTTTTGATTAGTGCACTCGCTAAGATTTAGCAATCTTATGCCTACGTATTCCCAATTAGAGACTAGGGAAATCAGAGCGTTCGTAGTTCCTCCTATTCTATGGGAGGAAAAAGTTTGTTTTGTATCTTGTTTAAAGCCCAAGATGATGAAGCTAAAAGAGTGTTTGAAAGATTTGACAAATTGTCATCTTTAAGGGAGATATCTCACCTATTCACTACAATTAATTAAGAGTGATGTCATAAGGGAAAGAGCTTTAAACTCATTTTGTTAAGCAATGCCACTTTTTCCTTTATGAATTCTTTACATGCTAAAAGAGGGACCTTAACTTGGATATAGATCAACAAGTGTGCCACTTACATCAGTTAGATGAAAGAAAAAGTTTTTGAACCATGATAAAGGAGGGGACTCCAGCTTGGATATTGAATCAACAAGTGTGCCACTTACATCAGTTTTTTGGAAAAACAATTTGATTGTTTGACTTGAATTGTAGTGTTTAGAGGATATATCTTCCTAAAGAGATGGCTTAAGGTCTCATCTGTGAGGAGATAGATTTAAGTGTCTTGATTGAAGTCCAAGATATGGAGCTGGAAAAAAATTGACTCAACTGGGGAGTTTTATCTGTCTTGTACAAAGCACAAGATTGAGGCTGGAGAAATTATTTGTATAATAGCCTGAGAAAAGGCTAATGGCTGCTTGAGGAAGTTTGAAATGGTTGGCTTAATACTGGTGGTTTGATTGGCTCTTTTGGGGAATTTATTTGTATCCAGTACAAAGCCCAGGATGAATGAGGCTAAAAGAGTTTTTTTGTATCCTGTAAAAAGCCTAGGATGGTGAGGCTAAAAGAGTTTATTTGTATCCTGTACAAAAGCCCGGGATGGTGAGGCTAAAAGATTTATTGTATAGATGACTAAGACTTGACTTATGCTTTTAAGAAGGATGAGGGTCCTTGTATGAAGCCCAAGAGGAAGCTATGATGCTTGGATAAAGTCCAAGAAGAGTCTGTGGTACTTGGAAGAAGCCCAAGAGGAGGTTGTCTTGATGGGGAGAAATCATTATATGATGCTCAAGAGGAGGCTATGATGCTTGTATAAGGCCCAAGAGGAGGCCAGGGAACTAGTTGTTTGAACTAAGTTGTGATTGAAGGGATCCTATTGTTTGACCTATGTCTAAACTAAGGATGAAGTAAATGTAAAGAGAAACTTAACAGAATATGAATAAACATGATTGAATATTAACAAGTATAGATATTGATATGACATGTTTAAATTCATGAGAGGTTTGGCACCTTTAGGGTTTGATGTGTTGAATGTTTTATTTGTGTGTTTTATTCTATTCATAAAGGTGTTGGGTCTTACACTCTAAATAGAGGCCCAAGGAGTTATTCTATGTACAAAGGTGTTGGGTCTTACACTCTAAGTAGAGGCCAATGAGTTTAAGAGATTTGAATGCCACTAAGGCTGTGTTTGATGAGAGTTGAAGATTGAGATTTGAAAGATTGAAAACTTTTAGAAATTGAAGAAATTTTTTAGGAGGAAGAGGAGCAAAGGTGTTGGGTCTTACACTCTAGATAGAGGCCCAGATAATTGTTTGTATCCTGTACAAAGCCCAAGATGAATGAGGCTAAAAGATTTTCTATTTACAAAAGGTGTTGGGTCTTATACTCAGGGAGAAATGATTATTTAAAACAATGTTTATGTACATAGGGATGGGACTTAGACTCCTAACTGAGGCCCAAATATTGTTATGAAAACGGTGATCGCACCGTGATTTTGAAAAGCGCGATGGGACTTATACTATAGCAGAGGCCCAAAGATTTGTTTATTTACAAAGAGGGTTAGGTCTTACACTCTAATAGAGGCCCAGAGATGTTGTTATAAAGTTTGAAAGATTGAATCAAAGTAAAAAACCGTAATTTCATATTTTTCTAAGAAAAATCAATTAAAAATGGTATAATTATCAAATGAACCCATTAACCATGTCATGAACAATGATTAAGGTTTATAAAAAGATGTTTTATTCACATGAATATTTGAAATCAATTTGGTTTAAGAAAAATCAAGAAAAAGAAATTATTTTAAATTATTTAAAACAAATTAAAATAATATTTTTTAATATATTAAAAAATATATCAAATATTTCTTTTTTTGGTGAATAAAATATTTAAATATGTGAATGATATTTGTTCAAAAAATCATTTGAAAATAAATAAAATTGAATATAGAAATTAATTTTTGAAAATAATTAATAAAAATAAGAAAAATATAAAAATATTCAAAAATTAGAAAAATGGCGCCAAGAACACCATCTTCTTCCTCGTGCCACCTAGATTTGCAAAATCCCTCCTATCTCACTCAATTCGTGATGAAATTGCACGATGTAAACATGAAAATTGCTCGCTTTTGAACAAGGAACACGATGGTACCATTTAATTTCATTTATTTTAAGTGTATAGTAAGATATCATGTGATGAACAGATGAACCCTAACTTTTGCAAAAACTATAATGAAATTCTATACACAATTGATTAATGGTAATTAATTAAGGGGAAACATTCTATGTACATGCAGAAACAATATGGTAACTTGAAATATAAAAAATGATGCATGAATTATAGAGTTTGAGAGTTTAAGGCTTACCTCTGCAAGAAGAAATATAATTGTGTGATAGAGGTGTTACAGATGCAAGGTAATGATCTGGATAGCTCCCCTAGCCCTCAAGGAAGTTGTTGAAGTGCTTGGAATGGTTTGAATCCTTCTGGAACTCCTAGCTCGAATCCAACTGCAGCTGGCCCAAGTGAGATGGGATGAAGATGATTTAGTTGTTACAAAAGTGATTAGATGATTTGTATCACTTCTATAATGGTTATGGAAAGTGTTTGGATGATTGGTTTGAGTTGAATTGCTCAGAAATGAGAAATTTGATTTCTCATTCTCTTGGTGTTTTGAATTTTGGAGCAAAGGTGAGAAGTGAGAAAACAAGTGGTGATGTTGTTTTGGTGTGTTTGAAATGATCAGAAATGATCTGTATTTATAGGAGAACAATTTTGTTTTGGGATGAATAGTGTTGGATGAGGGATCACTCTATTATCCAATGGATTGTGTCATGTAGCATGACTTGAAGTCTAAGGTACTCTAAGTCTCCTCTAGCAGGTTTGAACACTCATGGTTTTGGACTGAGTCTGAACTTCTGTGACTTGATCCATACCAATTCAAAGTATCACATTAATGCTTGAGAAAAAACTTAAGTTCTCACATTTGCCATTATGGTTTCCACATGCTTAGAGATAAATCCTTGACTTATGGCACAAGTTTGCAGGTTCTTCATGATTGACTAATATTCTTGTTGAATTAGATGAGGATCAGTCTTGCATAATCACTCAAATTTGGCTAAAAATCGTGGGATGCAAATTATGCACCAATGCTGCCTAGAAAAATCAGTTTGTATCAAGGCATGTTGCGAGGCTGATAACTTCTTGCTCAAGTTGAATTAATGGATGTTCTTGTACTCATTGGAAAGATGAGATATCCTATTTTAACTTTGATGTTTGCATTTGGTCTTGAATCTTCTTGGATCATGGTGAAAAATGTCTTCAAAGCTGGCCAAAACATGAAACAGATTATGCCTAAAAAAATTCTAAGTGTCAAAGTTCAAAATACCATGAAACCCTAACTTCATGGCCTTATATCTAAAAATCTATGCATTTTTTGGGGATGGTTCAGCCTAGCAATCTTGTTGTATGGGAGAAGAACTATCAGTTGAGCTTTGGAGTGCAAAAAATGGTTACTTGGATCACAAGTTATGGCCTTGCAAAGTTAAGTACTTTAACACTTTTTTCCATAACTTAGAAAAATTTTCAATTTCTCAACATTGCCCTTTTTACAAGCAACCTTGATTTTCCTGATCAAATCTTGTTCAAATGCAACAATGGATCATGTTTTCTTGTATAATGGCTCATGATGAACATTTTTTGCCAAAAAGTCAAACTTTACTTTGGGTCTCAGATGAATTTTGTGCAGAGAAACCCTAATTCTTGATTTTCAATGAATGAATATCCAAAGGTGATTTTAAACTTATGAATGGGCTTCAAGGGTAAATTTGAGTATCTTAAATCATATATTAAGGTATTGGATCATGCCTTGGCCAAAAGCCAAAGATATTGTTGACTTTTCATCAAAACCCTAGTTTATGGCTCAGATGGATTTGAATTCTTGCATTGCTTGTGAACCAAGTTCTTTGAATCAATCCAATCATATGATGTATTTGAGGTCCTTGAATCATATCTTGAGGTCTTGGATCATTCCTTGCTCCACAAGTCATCCTAGGGATTGAATTAGGTCAAAACCCTAATTTTGGTGCACTGGGGGGTCTTGAGGCTTGATGAGCTTGTCAAGATGCAATTTTTCACTTGATTATTGATAAGTGAAAGTTCTTGATCTTCATGGATGATATATAGACTTGTAGTGTTGAATATGATACTTATCCCTTGACAATTCATCTGCTTGAGCCTTAGGAGGATCACCTAACTTGTGAAACAAGTAAGCACACATATCTTGTACTTGTGATGGGTTAGTGATGCATGAAAGTATGTTCATATGATATGCAAATGATATCGAATCTTAGGGTCAAAATTTAGGGTATGACGTATGCCCCTATTTAATCTTCTTGGACTTGAAGGTATGAATGAAGAAGATATTCAGACGTTTAAGGTAAAAGGGGATTAAATATCAAAATACCTGGAATTTTGGCTATGAATGTAGGTGATATGATAACTTGAACAGTGGAAAATTCCCAATGCTGGAATATGTTTATCCATCTCCTTTTACTAAGTAATTCTACTTAGAAAAGGGTAAAACTTCCCCTCGATCTGGTCTTCTACCATGGAACTGGTCATAGTTTCTTGAGATTAAACTTCCCCTCGATCCTGGTCTTTAGCCTTGGAACTGGTCTCAGTTTCTTCTTATCAAATCTTTCTCTTGACAAGGTTAAGGAAGACAAACTGAAAGGGTCTTCATCAAATTTCTCGCAAGAATTTATTTGAGGAGATACCATTCGATCGAAGTAAGCTTCATCATACTTTTCTTCGAGACTTTTTCGAAGAGATTCCATAGAATGAGCAAAGACCTGGTAGCAGACTTACTGGGGGAATGCTACATACTACAATGTAGAGGTTTGCAAACTTCCTGTTGAGACGCCATTTGCTTGGGGAGATTTCATCACACTTCCCTCTGAGACTTCTTTGGGGAGCTGCTATAAGATGGAAGACTACTTTGAGGTGCTGATAACTTTGTTGAAAGAGGGATAAACTTCTCAGAAAGAGATTTCCATTTGACGACCCACTGGGAATTTCTGGGACAAAAATAAGCTTCTTAAGAGATTGCCACTTGTTTTGTCAGATGTAGATTCCAATGAGGAATATACTTATCTTTGATGGAGATAGACAAACTGTTTTGAAAGAAACTGCCATTTGTTGATTGGTAGATACTTCTTGAGAGATATGATGTCCTTGCTACCAAGAGACTTTGCTGAAAAGATTTCACTAGGGATTTTCCTTTATCCGGGAAAGCAAACTGTGTCTTTACTGGGGAAGAGTAGGGTTCTGATGGATGTTCTTCTCCCTTAGAGGTTCAAGTTATCAAAAATGGTCAAGGACCAATTTCAATCCAGAGAGACTGTTTAAAAGAAGATACTTCCAGATGAGGAATGAACTTAAACTGGGAATTTCATCCTATCCAAGTCTGGAAAGGAGAACTAAAGTGAAACTTCCACGAGAATCAAACTCAGTGGGGATTTAGAAAGAATGTACATTCTTTGCTTAAAGTTGACAACTTTATTGGAGAGAGGGAATCATTTTGGGGATAAACACAACTAAAGTGAATGACGCAACTTATGCACGATGAATATGAATATGAATTGATTATGCATGATGTATGAGTGAATGTTATGCATATGCTGACAAAATAGACACAGCACGCAAACTGGTGATGAACAAAACTGGATACTCGACCATTCTGGGGAACAGGGGCATCACTGGTGTTTTTAATGGTAAAACCCTGTCAGGGAAAAGGACTAGATCTTTTCTTAATTCCTGGAGGTAGCGCATTAATTGGGGGGAAAGGGATCAAATCTTCATCCTGATTCCAACATTCATTTGGTAGAAGAAATGGAACTCGACCCTTACTGGGGTTGAATAAGATGTCCAATCTTATCTATTTTGAGGTAATGATCTGCCACTCGGGGATATTTGTGAGATTAATTGCAAAAGCATTTTGATTTTTCATTTTGAGATTTTAAACGTTCTCGGAGAAGCTGTTGTCATTCCTTATTATGCTCATAAATCAAAGGAAATTGCCATCTTTATTTTAAAAGCAAAAGTAAATTCATTTTTGTTTCAAGAATGAAAGCCAAAATAAAAATGTCATTTTGCAAGGCAGAATAAAAGTGAGAATTGCAACCAAAAGGAACAGAGGCTCAAATTTTCATTAATAGGATGGTAATCAGTCAAATGCGTGATTCCATGGAGCATTACAAAGTTAGAAAAATGGTAATTTAAAGGGAAAGGGCTACATTGAAATATAATGATCATTATCCTTCCAACAATTTGAATTCCCTGTATTCTTGAACTTCCATTGAAAGTGACTTGCTTGAATATTCTTTGATAGATGACGTTGCCTGAGATGAGCCAATCTTTTTGGATGCAGTTACTTGCCATAAATCCCTAACTTTTGCCTAGATTGCCTTTTTAGGTTTTCAATCTATCGGGATAATTATTTTTTGTTTATGTCTCTAATTTTTTCCTGGACCGCCTTTTGGTTTTTCAATCCACCGAGACACTCCTTTTTTGCTTAAGTTGCCCTCTCGTGTTTTCAACTTAGCGAGCTATTTTTTTGTTTTGTTTTTAGGTGAAGTATTTCTTTACTGGATCGACATTTGTAGGTAGAGTGAATTCCTCACCATCCATAGTTGTGAGTTTTAGGGCACCACCTGAGAAGGCTTTCTTAACAACATATAGGCCATCATAATTTGGAGTACATTTGCCCCTGGAGTCGGTGAGGAAAGATTGGATCTTTTTGAGTACGGGGCCGCCTTCTCTGGATACCCGAGGTCAGACCTTTTTGTCAAAAGCTTTCTTCATCCTTTGTTGATATAACTGACCATGGCATAAAACCGTCATTCTCTTTTCTTCGATGAGATTTAGTTCGTCGTATTTACTTTGACACCATTCAGCTTCTGTTAGCTTGGCCTCCATCAATACTCGCATTGATGGGATCTCAACCTCTATGGGGAGTACTGCTTCCATGCCATATACTAGAGAGAAATGGGTTGCCCCTGTTGAAGTGCGGACGGATGTGCGATATCTATGAAGGACAAATGGGAGCATTTTGTGCCAATCCATGTAAGTCACGACCATCTTCTGAATGAATTTCTTAATATTTTTGTTAGATGCTTCCACCGCTCCATTCATCTTTGACCGGTAGGGGGACAAATTATGGTGTTCAATCTTGAATTCAACACATAATTCTTTCATCATCTTGTTATTTAGGTTCAATCCATTATCAGTAATGATCTAGCTGGGAACACCATAACGTCAGATGAGGTTGTTTTTTATATATCGGACGACCACTTGTCTGGTTACATTGGCGTATGATACCGCTTCGACCCATTTGGTGAAATAATCATTAGCGACCAAGATGAAGCGATGTCCATTTGAGGCTTTGGGTTCAATCATGCCAATCATGTCGATTCCCTATATGGAAAAAGGCCATGGGGAAGAGAGAATTTTGAGAAGAGTCAGAGGCACATGAATCTTATCGGCATAAATCTGACATTTATAAAATTTCCTCATGTATTTGTAACAATCAGATTCCATTGCAATCCAATAATATCCTGCTCTTAATATCTTTCTTGACATTGCATGTTCATTGGCATGAGTGCCAAATGATCCTTCGTGAATCTCTTTCATTAGCATGTTGGATTCGTGTATTTCCACGCATCTGAGTAAAACCATGTCGAAGTTTCTTTTGTAGAGTACATCATTGTTCAGGAAGAAGTTGACAGCCAATCTTCTGAGGGTCTTCATATCTTTCCTTGATGCCCCAGGCGGGTATTCTTGTCTTTGAAGGAAAAGCTTGATGTCGTAATACCAAGGCTTGTCATCGATGACTACTTCTACTGCAAATATGTAAGCGGGCCTATCAAGGTGCGTTATGTCAATCTTGGGTACGTCGTTCCATCGATTTACAATAATCATGGAGGATAGAGTACCTAGTACGTCAGCTATGTTGTTTTCTTCGCGACGAATGTGATGAAAATCAATCTTGTTGAAGAAAGGTAAAAACCTTCTTGCGTAGTCTTTGTAAGGGATCAAACCAGGTTAATGTGTGTCCCATTCTCCTTTGATCTGATTTATAACTAAAGCAAAGTCTCCATACACATCCAAGTTCTTTATCCTTAAGTCAATAGCTTCTTCAAGACCCATGATGCAAGCTTCATACTCGGCCTCATTGTTTGTACATTTGAATGCCAATCTGGAGGTGAAAGGAATATGGGTACCCTGAAGTGTAACAATGATTGCCTCAATTCTGTTTCCATAGGCATTGACAGCTCCGTCGAATATTAATCCCCATCGGAATCCTGGCTCTGGTCCTTCGTCTAGCAGCGGTTCATCGCAATCTTTCATCTTTAGGTACATACATCCTCATCTGGGAAGTCAAATTTGATTGATTCATTATTGTCAATTAGTTGGTGAGCCATATGATCGGCTAGAATACTTCCTTTGACGACTTTTTGAGCATGATACTCGATGTCATATTCTGATAGCAATATCTACCAATGGGCAATTCTTCGAGTTAACATAGGCTTCTCAAAGACATACTTGATCGGATCCATTTCTGAGATTAACCAAGTGGTATGACAAATCATATACTGGCGAAGACGTTTAACAGCCTAAGCTAAAGCACAACAGGTTTTCTCGAGCATAATGTATCGAGTTTCACAGTCCTTGAATTTCTTGCTCAAGTAGTAAGTGGCGTATTCTTTTCTTCTTGTTTCGTCTTGTTGACCTAACACACAACCCATGGAATCTTCTAGGAATGTTAAGTAGATGATCAGGGGTCTTCCTTCCACCGGAGGAGACAAAATAGGTGGATTCAGCAAATATTCTTTGAAACTTTCAAAAGCCTTCTGGCAATCTTTTGTCCATACACATCCTAGGTCCTTTTGGAGGAGCTTGAAAATTGATGTGCATGTCGCTGTCATGAGAAATATAAATCTTGAGATGTAATTTAGACATCCAAAAAATCTCTTACTTGCTTTTCTGTTCTGGGTGAAGGCATTTCTTGAATGTCATTGACTTTGTTAGGATCAACTTCAATTCCTTTATGACTGACGATGAATCCTAAAAGCTTTCCTGAGCGAACACCAAATGTACATTTGTTTTGGATTCAAGCGGAGCTTGCATTTTCTCAGACGCTCGAATAATTTTGACAAATTTTCCACATGCTCTTCTTTTGTCTCAGACTTAGCAATCATATCGTCCACATACACTCTAATTTCTTTGTATATCATGTCATGAAACAAAGTTGTCATTGCCCTATGATAAATTGCACCTGCATTCTTTAATCCAAACGGCATTACTTTATAGCAAAAGGTTCCCCATGGTGTAATGAATGAGGTTTTTTCCATATCTTCTGGCGCCATTTTGATTTGATTATAGCCTAAAAATCCGTCCATTAAGGAAAAGACTTTGACTTTTGCAGTGTTATCCACTAACATGTCGATGTGTGGTAGGGGGAAATCATCCTTTGGACTTACTTTGTTTAAATCCCTATAGTTTACACACATTCTGATTTTTCCATCCTTCTTGTGAACTGACACTATGTTAGCTAGCCACTGAGGATATTCTGAAGTGGCAAGGAATCCTGCATCGGTCTGTTTTTGGACTTCTTCCTTGATCTTAATGGCCATATCTAGATGAGTCCTTCTCAATTTTTGTTTGACCGACGGACATTCTGGCTTCAATGGCAAATGATACTCTACAATGTTGGTATCCAATCCTGGCACATCTTGGTAGGACCAAGCAAACACATCGGGAAATTCTTTGAGAAGTTGTACTAGACTTTTTCTGACAGTCGAACTGAACAGAGTTCCGATCTTAACTTCTTTTCTTTCTTCTTCTGAACCCAAATTAATTGTTTCTAATGGCTCTTTGTCGGGTTGAATGGACTTTTCTTCCTGTTTGAGTAGTCGGGAGATCTCATCTGGAATTTCTTCGTCCTCTTCTTCTTCAGCTTCGAATACCGGGAACTCAAAGTTGGGAAAAAGCATTGGATCATATATTTCAACGGGGTTTTTAACAATTAATCTGCATAATATGATTGATGATTCTTTTTAGAAAAGATAAAAAATGTAAAAAGTGGTGTGCAGTGTATTTTGAAAAACGTTTGTTATTTTTGTCTGTTTTAGGATTACCATTTTCTGAAAAAGCAAAGAGCGAAAACAACAATAAATGCGGGAATTCAGAATGACATCTTTATTTATGATTTGTCAATTCTTGAAACACAAGCCCTATAAAACAAAACTCATCTGCCTTGGGCAAGGAAGAGAGAAAATATTTACAGGAAACGATGCCCTATAAAACATCCTTTCACCCGCGCGAGGTGAGAGGTCAAAATAAAGACAGGACAATTACTTTGAGATATGAACAATATTCAGGACATCAACAACTATCTAATTGTGACTAACTCCTCTGTGGATTACAAAGTCTAGTATTTTCCTTTCAGGATTGTCTTTAGTAATGATACTTATTTCTGGTGGAGTTGAATCACTAGAGTCTTCTTCCCATGCAGAGTTTTTAGCAGAAAAAGTTTTTGTTGCCTTTTCACATGTTTGCTCTTGATCATGAGGATCTCCCCATCTCTTGGGATGAATGTCTTTAATCATGATGCGAGAGCTTTCGGGAACAGTATACTTGACTAGAAAGTCAAACTTTCCACTTGGTTGTCCCAAGGTATCCCAAGTTTCTGAGGGATTGTCTTCCTCGATGACATTGACTTCTAGTAGTGCAAAGTTTATAGATTCCTATCCAGCAATCCTTGCGACTTCATTGAGACAGTGTTTGATATGCTCGGGATTTTCTGAGTAAGGCCTCCATGCTTCTGAAGGAACAGATGAATCCTTTTCAAAGTTATATGGAAAATATGCATTCTCGGACTGGCTTTGATATCCTGGATTTTCCATGTAAGGCTCCCAAATGGGTAAATCATCCATGAGATCATGCAAGCTGTAGTCGAAGTTGTCTTTCATCAAAGTATCTATTTCTAATGAATTGGGAGGAGCACGACATCCTTCAATACCATGATCTTCGTAGATCATCTCAACATCTGAATTTGGTATGTATCTGGGGTTTTGCTGTGGATAGCAAAATGGCGTGTATGTTTATTCTTGTGATACATAACCTTCATCATTGAGGTATGACGTCCATTCTTCTCTTGGATCAGAAGAATTATCTTTGAAATCATCTCCCTCGATGGTGTGGACCTCTTGAGAAGTAAAATGGAGGAAACCTCTGCTATGAAAGAAATCTTGAATAGATCGAGTGGGCTCGTCCTTCTTTGTGGTCTTGGTGCATGCTGGCGTAAAACCGAGACCTTTTCTTGTTCTGTTATCGATAGGAGTCACAATTTGTCCCCATCCTTTAGTGATACTGTTTTCCACTATTCGAACAGCGTCTTGATATGAGGAAATGGATGTTCCTTTTTCTTGATTGCCTTCATTACTTACAGAAAGCGCCTGGAATTGAGTCCCAATAACCTCTTCTTGTTCCAAATAGGGGAATGATGATAGATTGCTCACGATTAAAGCTTGTTTCAACATACCGTGACCAATTTGTTGTTTTTTACAAACTTCAGCTTCTGGTGAAATGTTGAGGTGACTTCTCCTGCTTCATGGATACAAGGTCGTCCCAATATACAACTGTATGCTGCTCGGATATCCATGACTTGGAAAGTGTGGGGACCAATGGTTATGGGAAGGTCAACTTCGCCGATAACTATTTTCCTAGATCCGTCAAAAGCTTTGACTATGATCTCGCTGCCTCTCATTGGGGTGCCTTGAAAAGATAGTCGCTCAAGAGTTTATTTTGGCATAACATTTAAGGATGAACTAGTGTCTACCAGTACACTTGCCAGAGCATCGTCCTTGTAGCTGATTGTGATATTAAGTGCCATGTTATTATTTTTACCTTCCTCCGGGAGCTCTTTATCACTGAAACCTAAGTTGTTACAAGAAGTGATGTTAGAAACGATGTTATCAAATTGATCCACCGTTACGTCTTGTTCAACGAAGGCTTATTCTAAAACCTTTTGTAAAGCTTCCCTGTGAGCTTCCGAACTCAGTAAAAGGGATAACACAGATATCCGAGAAGGAGTATGCAATAACTGATCCACAATGTTGTATTCACTCTTCTGAATTATCTTTAGAATTTCATCATTGTTTTTCACCTGATCTGTGCCACTTGACTGACCAATTTGTTTATCAGGAACTTCAACTTGAGGTTCTTTTTTTTTTGTGGTCTCTTCTATTCCTTTGTTGAAGATTTGACCACTTTGGGTAACACAGCTTATGTCAACGATGTTGACAATGGATGGCAGTGGGACTTCCTTTCCGTCCTCCATCATGGTGGCACCATATTTGTAAGGAATGGCTTTCTCTAATTCATATGGCACCAGACATGGCAAGTAGATAACCAAAGGAGTTATGTGACTTTTCTGATTTCCATATGCAATCTCTATCTGTTCCAGCTTGGGGATATCAGGAGTTTTTCCACTGTCGAATGGGATCTCCAAGGGCTTCGGTTCACTGAGCAGAATAATTATGGTGAATACATTTCCATCAATTCCGTAATTAATGGATTCTCTCTCATTGAAGACTATGATGATCCTTTGGTCTAACAGTCCTTGAATCTCATTTCGAATGTGTAGGTAACCCTGTCGGCTTCTGCGGCATTTTCTGCAAGCTGAGTAATCATGATGTTCTAGACCAAAGTAGTTAAGTCCACACAAGCTTTTGTAAAATTTGACCAATAATGTTTCTATGTGTTTAACATCACGAACTGCGTACTGCCCAGGGAAATCTTGTACCATATTGCTTGATTGGTGATTTCCCATTCTATTTGGTAAGATCTCTCCTCGGTCTACCTAATTTTGGAGAGCTGCTCATACAAGGTAGCATCCTTGGTCATTTTGTGAGCATATCCCGCAACGCTCATAATTGTGGGGAGGTACTCGATCGTATTCACTATGTATGCAGTGCATTTTTACCAAGTCTGTTTCTAATAAGTGAATGTCGCAGCTTCCGTGTCTACTTGGGCCTTCATCAACCATGTCGACTTGATGAGTTTTTGTGTTCTGGTATATTGGGAACCACCAGTGATCTAATAAGTGTTAAAGAGTTATTTGTACGAGCACGCAACCTTGATCATTTACAGAGCAAACCTTACTATCCTGATAATTGTGTAATGCTAAAAAACCAAGTCAAACCTGTTTGGCATGTAATTCTACCAAACTTGTGTTCATCAGGCGAATGTCGAAGATTTGAACTTTATTTGGACATTCATCAATCATGTTGATCTGACGATCGTTCCTCCCGTGATAGTATTGGATCCACCCTAGATCCATTTGACGTTGGAGAGCCTCTTGCACAAATGGACATCCTTGATTATCTTTTGAACAAATCGGGCAGACGTTGTAGTCGTGCGATGGCATATTGTAATGTTGACTTTGTCTGGAGTGCATCGCAACTAGATTTACATTCATTGCACGAATGTCAAAATTTTGAATGATACCAGTACATTTGTAAACTAGGTTTACTCCATGGACTCTGTGTTCTTGGATCCAACCCAGATCCATTTGTTCTTGAAGGGCTGCCTGTACAATGCTGCACCCTTGGTTATCTTTGGAACAAGTATTACACCGATGATAGTTGTGAGGTGGAACATGGTCGTACCCACTTTGTCTACAATGCATCTTCACCATATTTGTTCCTAGTAAGTGCACATCGTGAATCTAATAACTGTTGCCAAGATCTTTGTCAATTAAGTTGACAGAGGTTTTCTCATGCTGCGGTAACTGATTACTTTGAACATTTAGATTAGTGTATTTGAAAGAAAAAACTCCACTTTTGACAAGTTTTTGTACATCTGATTTAAAACTAAAACAATTCTCTATGTTATGCCCAGGTGCTCCTTGATGATAAGGACAAAATTGGTCAGCTTTGAACCAATAAGGGGGATTCTCAGGAATAGCGGGAGGAGTCCTGGTTTAAATGTGTCCTTTTGCTAGTAAAACTGGGAATAGCTCCGCATATGGTATTGGGATAGAATCAAAACCTGGTGACCTTAAGGTACGATTGTTGTTATTGTATTGCGGGCGAGCCTGCTGAAGAGGCTATTGCTACCTTTGCTGATACTGTGGTTGTTGATTTTGCAAATTTGAGAAATTTGTGGTTGATATACTGGAACTGGCGCTGAGTTGATAGCAGGAGATACCATTGCTACCTACCGAGGTTGGTATTTTCGTCTTTGTTTACTGTATGATATAGTGCTGATGTCTTGCTCTTTTCTCTTTTGGAAAGTGCTTCCGCACCTTTTGCTACTACTAGATGGCTCTGCGTCCTTGACCAATCAACCATCTCGAACTGCTTCCTCAAGGCGTACTCCCATGTTCACCATCTCAGTGAAGTCACAAGGCGCACTTGCAACCATTCAGTCATAATAGAACGAGCTCAAGGTTTTCAAGAATATTTTTGTCATTTCTTTCTCCTCGAGAGGAGGACAAATATGGGAAGCAATTTCATGCCACCTCTGAGCATACTCCTTGAAGGTTTATTTATCTTTCTGAGACATAGCTCTGAGTTGATCTCTGTCAGGTGCCATATCTAAATTGTACTTGTACTACTGAACAAAATCTGCCCTAAGATCTCTGAAGGTACTGATCTTTGTACGGTTTAACCCCATGTACCATTTGAGCGGGACATCGGTTAAACTGTCTTGAAAGTAGTGGATTAGTAGCTGTTGGTTTTCTGTCTGGGTAGGAAACTTCCGAACATACATTACCAAGTGACTTTGAGGGCAAAATTTACCTTTGTACTTTTCAAAGTCGGGCACCTTAAATTTGTGATGTATTTTGACGTTTGGGACTAAGCAGAGATCGACAACATCTTTTCCAAACAAGTCTTGTCCACGAATGGCATGGAGTTCTTTCTGCATTTCCAATAATTGTTCTTGGAATTCATTCATTCTTTCATATACTTCGTCATCTTTGCCAGGGGTGGCATGAAAGATCTGGTCTTATGGGTAGTATGTATCACAGGTTATGGTATTGACATTACTGTGGTAACTCTTGGCGCCTCGGTGACCTGAAGTTTGTAACCTTCAGGTAAATGAGTCTCTGTCGTAGTCCTTGCATCTTCATTCACCTGAAGTTTGTAACCTTTAGGTCTGGAGGCTCCGACTATAGCCCCTAGGTCTTCAGTGACCGGAGGTATATATCCTTCAGGCAAAAAAATTGAAAGGCATTCCCCAGGGAAAACCTTTAGGCATGTTGTTCTGAGGAAGACTGATGGGCACCTCAAATGTTGGTGTAGACACAATTTCTGAGATCACAGTCCTTTGAGGTGGTTGATCCTATGTTGCTGCCAGTGATTCAATTAAGACGTTGAGTCTTTCCAGACTTTCCTTCAGAGCGTTAACTTCCTCTCTTAGTTCTCTATTTTCCTCCTCAAGATCGTCCATTTTCTTCTGACGATTGGCCCGAGTATTGTACGAATGAGACAGTTTGATTCTAAAGTGTGATGAAAGTGTAAGTTTTTATGAAAAATGTGTGAAATGCTTAGAATGATGCATGATATGCAAAGGAATGCAAATGTTTTTTTTTTCTTTTTTTCTAAAAGGACTCTTAACAATTATGTTGCAAATATTATACAGCGATGGAAACTTTTTATTGAATTAAAAGGATTACAATATCTTAAAGGGAAAAGTACATTATTTTACAAAGTGCAGGAAGGAAAACCGGGCCTGTGAATTCTAAGGAATTCCTGACGAATGTCCAGATGATGGTTTTTGACTCCTTTTTTGCTTCTTTGATCGAGTTTCCTCAACCGTTGGTTGGTCGATGATCCTTTGCCAAGTGAAAGGAGAGAGTAAACTTTTCCACTCCTCTTGAGTTTCTACAGCATGTTGCTCTAGTATCTCAATCAGAGCATTTTTCTCCTTCAGTAACTCTTGAATCTTTGTGCACTCCAAGCTGACAATCTGATACTTGTTTCTCCAAGAGTTCTTTTCACGTTTAGTTTTGTTAAAAGCGACCTGAAAGTTCTCTGTGTCGTTCATGAAGTAGAGGATAGATTCCTTTACGGGAAATACTTCTTGACCCGGGTAAGGAATCTTTAACTTGATGGCTCTAGCTTGTACCCATGGGAGATAAGGTTCCACAGAGATGCAATTTGGTTTTCCCAGAGACTTTCTTCCTTTCCTATGAACATGATGCCAGGCATGGACAATTTCTTCCTTGAGTGCTCTGTCATTTTCTCCTTCCTTGAAGAAAAGACCTTCCAGATGAATGTTGTAAGGTATATCCCTCATCGGGTATACGAGTTGACGACGAGCTAAAACTGCATAATAATTGATCCCTCCTTTAGTACCAATGAGGGGCACATTGGGGAAAATTCCACATCCGTCAATGATCTTTACTCCTTCATAGACCTGATTGTACCAATCTATGTCATAGTGGATGAGAGACATAATCTTTTGCGACCATCGCATACCACTTTTGAGATCCCAAAAAGCAGCAGATTTGGGTAAGTGAGAATAAACCATTTGTAGAGTAATGGTACACAGCATGTAATCATTCCTCCGTTGTACAAATTCCTTAGATGTACTGAGTGGTAAGCATCTGCAAGCAAGGTTGGGACTGGATTCCCGATCAAGAATATTTTGATAGCATTGATGTCGACAAAATTATCAATGTTTCAAAAAAGGAATAACCCATAGATGAGTAGAATAAAGTTATCCTCAAAAGCAACTATGTTTCCTATGCTGGCAAAGTAAAGGGCTTTTTCCAACAGAAACCTAGCTGGTAGACCTTGAATTCCTCCCTTGGTGGTCATGTGGGTTTTGATATCTGATATTTCTAAAGACGTGACTCTTGCAATGGTTTGATCTTTGGGAATCTCTTTCAGTCCAGAGAATAGATCTTGATCAGTGATAGGTAAATCAATCAGATGAGAGTACTCTTCCAATGTTGGTGTGAGCTGATAATCTGGAAATGTGAAGCAGTGGTACAATGGATCATAGAACTGGACCAATGTAGATAGGACTCCTTCCACCATGTTGACCTTCAAAAGGGATAAGAGTCCCCCATACTTAGTCTGAAATTTTAAGGATTAGTAATCAACCTTCCCAATTTTCTCAGGTCTTCAAGTCTTGGACTTCCGAAGGTGTTCTTCTGAGTTTTTCTTCTACCAAAATCCATAACACAATTTCTAATATTTGCAACACCCTGATTTTTTAGTTCTTTTGAAAAAAAAATTGAAAATTTTTAATGAATGCAAGAATGTATGAATGCAAAAATGGGTTTAAAGGTTTATTGTCACGAGCATGGAGTCATCCATCTACCCATCCCAAAGGTACGTACTAGGGGTTCTTTTTGTACCTGTAGCACGGGTTCTAACAAGGTTCCCAAAATCATTGACCCCTCTTAAGAATATTACCAGCAAACCGACTGACTCATGAGAGCTGTAATATCCCTGAGACAGATCTCAGTCGAGTGTAGTATCGTGTATCAACTATTCTCAATAGTCACCGCACTACGTCCTAAAATGGCCGAATGGTTAAATGCTTACTAATCCTTAGTTTCAGGGGTGCCCAGTGGAAAAAGTAATGTTTTCACGACTTGTTCGCTTAACATCAATAATTCCAAAAGGGTACATCTTCTGATTTGTTGGACTTTCAAGTTAGCTTGGTCGAGATTCACTCCCTATAGGCCTTCTCGAGCCTTCCACCTCATATCTTAAAATATGCTCTCAAGCCCACTGAGGACTTTTTGACTCACCACATGTGTATTAATCACATTCTCGGATAATAGTAAAATAAACAGATAGTATGATGGAAAACAATAAATGATAGCAAATGAGAAAGTAAATAAACAGTAAAACAATGCAATGCAAGGCTTAACCCTCCTAGAAAGATAAGAAAATCCCTAACAGAGTAGCCATTTTTCTGTAGCTCCGGTTTTGTGACGCGACCACTACCGCTTTTAGTGCTACTTTCTAATTTCTAAAATTTATCCTATGAGGCTTAAAAGGAAGGGGAAGATATCATAAACTAACCCTGCTCTCAAATCTCTTTCTCACAAATGCTAAGAGATCTAGAATTAGGGGTTGGTTATACTAAGGGAAGCTATTAACACCCTGAGTATCTATAGTAATCTATTAGAACCTTTATTTGCATATATTTCTATTGTTGAATCACTCGGTTGCTGAAGTTTGTTTGCTGTTGATTGGGAAAGTTTCTCCTTTGTGAAAGCTGAGAAAATGTTTTGGTTGTTTTTATGGGTTTCTATTTCTTTTAGAAGGTACTTGACCTAAAGTTTTTTATTAGTGCGCTCGCTAAGATTTCGTAATCTTATGCCTACGTATTCCCATATAGAGACTGGGGAAATCAAAGCGTTTGTAGTTCCTCCTATTCTATGTGAGGAAAAAGTTTGTTTTGTATCTTGTTTAAAGCCCAAGATGATGAAGCTAAAAGAGTGTTTGAAAGATTTGACAAATTGTCATCTTTAAGGGAGATATCTCACCTATTCACTACAATTAATTGAGAGTGATGTCATAAGGGAAAGAGCTTTAAACTTATTGTGTTAAGAAATGCCACTTTTTCCTTTATAAATTCTTTACATGCTAAAAGAGGGACCTTAACTTGGATATATAATCAACAAGTGTGCCACTTACATCAGTTAGATGAAAGAAAATTTTTTTGAACCATGATAAAGGAGGGACTCCAGCTTGGATATTGAATCAACAAGTGTGCCACTTACAGAAATTATATGGAAAAACAGTTTGATTGTTTGACTTGAATTGTAGTGTTTAGAGGATATATCTTCCTACAGAGATGACTCAAGGTCTCATATGTGAGGAGATGGATTTAAGTGTCTTGATTGAAGCCCAAGATATGGAGCTGAAAAAAGATTGACTCAACTGGGGAGTTTTATCTGTCTTGTACAAAGCCCAAGATTGAGGCTGGAGAAATTATTTGTATAAAAGCCTAAGAGAAGGCTAATGGATTCTTGAGGAAGTTTGAAATGATTGGCTCAATACTGGTGGTTTGATTGACTCTTTTGGGGATTTTATTTATATTTGGTACAAAGCCATGGATGAATAAGGCTTAAAGAGTTTATTTGTATCCTGTACAAAGCTCAGGATGGTGAGGCTAAAAGAGTTTATTTGTATCCTGTACAAGGCCCAGGATGGTGAGGCTAAAAGAGTTTATTTGTATCCCGTACAAATCCCAAGATGGTGAGTCTAAACTATTTATTGCATAGATGACTAAGACTTAACTTATGCTTTTAAGAAGCCTGAGGGTCCTTGTATGAAGCCCAAGAGGAAGCTATGATGCTTGGATAAAGCCCAAGAGGAGGCTGTGATGCTGGGATAAAGCCAAAGAGGAGCATGTCTTGCTGGGGAGAAATCCTTGTATGATGCCCAAGAGGAGGCTACGATGCTTGTATAAGGCCCAAGAGGAAGCTAGGGAACTAGTTGTAGGAACTAAGTTGTGATTGAAGGGATCCTATTGTTTGACCAATGTCTAAACTAAGGAAGAAGTAAATGTCAAGAGAAACTTAACATAATATGAATAAACATGATTGAATATTAACAAGTATAAATATTGATATGACATGTTTGAATTCATTGGAGGTTTGGCACCTTTAGGGTTTGATGTGTTGAATGTTTTATTTCTGTGGTTTATTCTATTCACGAAGGTGTTAGGTCTTACACTCTAAGCAGAGGCCCATGAGTTTAGGAGATTTGAATGCCACTAAGCCTGTGTTTGATAAGAGTTGAAGATTGAGATTTGAAAGATTGAAAGCTTTGAGAAATTCAAGAAAGTTTTGAGGAGGAGGAGTAAATGGTGTTAGGTCTTACACTCTAGATAGAGGCCCAGATGATTGTTTGTATCTTGTACAAAGGTCAAGATGAATGGGGCTAAAATATTTTCTATTTACAAAATTTGTTGGATCTTATACTCAGGGAGAGGCCCAGATGATTATTTAAAACACTGTTTATGTACAGAGGGATGGGACTTACACTCCTAATAGAAGCCCAAAGATTGTTTTGAAAATGGTGATCGCACCGTGATTTTGAAAAGTGCAATGGACTTATACTATAGCAGAGGCCCAATGATTTGTTTATTTACAGAGAGGGTTGAGTCTTGCACTCTATTAGAGGCCCGGAGATGTTGTTATGAAGTTTGAAAGATTGAATCAAAGTAAAAACCCTAATTTCATTTTTAAAGATATTTTTCAAAGAAAAATCAATAAAAAATAGTATAATTATCTAATGAACCCATTAACCATGTCATGAACAATGATTAAGGTTTATAAAAAGATGTTTTATTCACATTAATATTTGAAATCAATTTGGTTTAAGAAAAATCAAGAAAAAGAAATTATTTTAAAATATCTAAAACAATTTAAAATAATATTTTTTAATATATTAAAAAATATATCAAATAAAAAATATTTTTTTGTTTTTTTTTGTGAATAAAATATTTAAATATGTGAATGATATTTGTTCAAAAAATCATTTGAAAATAAATAAAATTGAATATAGAAATTAATTTTTGAAAATAATTATGAAAAATAAGAAAAATATTAAAATATTAAAAATTTTTAAAATTGGCGCCAAGAACACCATATTCTTCCTTGTGCCACCCAGATTTGCAAAATCCCTCCCGCCTCACTCAATTCGTGATGAAATTGCACGATGTAAACATGAAAATTGCTCGCTTTTGAACAAGGAACACGATGGTACCATTTAATTTCATTTATTTTAAGTGTATAGTAAGATATCATGTGATGAACAGATGAACCCTAACTTTTGCAAAAACTATAATGAAATTCTATACACGATTGATTAATGGTAATTGATTGAGGGGAAACATTCTATGTACAGGCAGAAACAATATGGTAACTTGAAATATAAAAAATGATGCATGAATTATAGAGTTTGAGAGTTTAAGGATTACCTCTGTAAGAAGAAATAGAATTGTGTGATAGAGGTGATACAGATGCAAGGTGATGATCTGGATAGCTCCCCTAGCCCTCAAGAAAGGTGTTGAAGTGCTTAGAATGGTTTGAATCCTTCTGGAACTCCTAACTCGAATCGAACTGCAGCTAGCCCAAGTGAGATGGGATGAAGATGATTCAGTTATTACATAAGTGATTAGATGATTTGGACCACTTCTATCATTGTTATGGAAAGTGTTTGGATGATGGGTTTGAGTTGAATTGCTCAGAAATGAGAAATTCGATTTCTCACTCTTTTGGTGTTTTGAATTTTGGAGAAAAGGTGAGAAGTGAGAAAACAAGGGGTGATGTTGTTTTGATGTGTTTGAAATGATCAGAAATGATCCCTATTTATAGGAGAAGAATTTTATTTTGGGAGGAATAGTGTTGGATGAGGGATCATTCTATTGTCCAATGGATTTTATCATGTAGCATGACTTGAAGTCTAAGGTACTATAAGTCTCCTCTAGCATAGCTAGAACCTTGACTCCATCCAATTTTACAGGTTTGAACACTCATGGTTTTGGACTGAGTCTGAACTTGTGTGACTTGATCCATACCAATTCAAAGTATCACATTAATGCATGAGAACAAAACTTAAGGTCTCACATTTGCCATTATGGTTTCCACATGCTTAGAGATAAATCCTTGACTTAGGGCCCAAATTTTCAGGTTCTACATGATTGACTGAGATTCTTGTTGAATTAGATGAGGATCAGTCTTGCATAGTCACTCAAATTCGGCTAAAAATCGTGGGATATAAGTTTTGCACCAATGCTTCCTAGAAAAATCAATTTGTATCAAGGCATGTTGTGAGGTTCATAACTTCTTGCTCAAGTTGAATTAATGGATGTTCTTGTACTCTTTCGAAAGCTAAGACTTCCTATTTTAACTTTGTTGTTTGCATTTGGTCTTGAGTCTTCTTGGATCATGGTGAAAATTGTCTTCAAAGTTGGCCAAAATATGAAACAGATTATGCCTAAAAAAATTCGAAGTGTCAAAGTTCAAAATACCATGAAACCCTAACTTCATGGCCTTATATCTCAAAATCTATGCATTTTTTGGGGATGGTTTAGCCCAGCAATCTTGTTGTATGGAGGAAGATCTATCATTTGAGCTTTGTAGTGCAAAAAATGGTCACTTGGATCACAAGTTATGGCCTTGCAAAGTTAGGTACTTGAATACTTTTTTCCATAACTTAGAAAATTTTCAATTTCTCAACATTGCCCTTTTTACAAGTAACCTTGATTTTCTTGATCAAACATTGCTCATGATGAACATTTTTGGCTAAAAAGTCAAACTTTGACATTGGGTCTCAAATGAATTTTGTGCAGAGAAACCCTAATTCTTGATTTTCAATGAATGAATATCCTAAGGTGATTTTAAACTTATGAATGGACTTCAAAGGTATATTTGAGTATCTTGAATCATATATTAAGGTATTGGATCATGCCTTGGCCAAAAGCCAAAGATATTGTTGATTTTTCATCAAAACCCAAGTTTGTGGCTCAGATGAATTTGAATTCTTGCATTGCTTGTGAACCAAGTTATTTGAATCAATCCAATCATATGATGTATTTGAGGTCCTTGAATCATATCTTGAGGTCTTGGATCATGCCTTGCTCCATAAGTCATCCTAGGGATTGAATTAGGTCAAAACCCTAATTTTGGTGCACTGGGGGGTCTTGAGGCTTGATGAGCTTGTCATGATGAAATTTTGCACTTGATTATTGATGAGTGAAAAAGTTCTTGATCTTCATGGATGATATAGAGACTTGTAGTGTTGAATATGATACTTATCCTTGACAATTCATCTGCTTGAGCCTTAGGAGGATCACCTAACCTGTGAAGCAAGTAAGCATACATATCTTGTACTTGTGATGGGTTAGTGATGCATGAAAGTATGTTCATATGATATGCAAATGATATGGAATCTTAGGGTCAAATTTTAGGGTATGACATTGAGGTTGTAAGCGGTTTAGTAGATTTTGCATCCACGAAACCTGTATCGAAGACAAAATTATGGCACATGAGATTAGGCCATGGCAACGAAAGAGGCATGGTTGAATTGGGGAAATAGAACCTGCTAGGTGGTGAAAAAGTCGAGAAGTTGGAGTTTTATGAACCTTGTGTATTTGGAAAATCCTGTAGGGTGAAGTTTAACAAAGGTAAACAAAGAACACATGCATCCTTGATTACTTCCATGCTGATCTTTGGGGGCCTGCAAGGAATCCTTCATATGCAGGTGTAAGGTATTTTCTATCCATAGTTGATGACTATTTCAGAAAAATATGGGTATTCATTCAGAATACTAAGGATGAAACTTTTGAGAATTTCAAAAGTTGGAAGGTTCTGGTTGAAACCCAAACTGGTAGAAAGGCTAAGAGGTTGAGAACTGACAATGGCCTTGAGTTCTAGAATGAAGCTTTCGACAGTTATTGTGTTGAGTTTGGGATTTCAAGGCATAAGACTGTAGCAGGTACTCCTTAAAAAAATGGCTTAGTTGAGAGATTCAATTGAACAATCCTTGAAAGGGTTAAATGCATGTTGGTTAGTGTTGGATTGAAGAAGGTGTTTTGGGCGGAGGCTGTTTTGACAGCAGCTTATCTGATAAATAGATGTCCCTCAACTGCCTTGGGAATAAAGACACCTGAAGAAGTTTGGTCGGGTAAACCACCAGATCTCGATAAATTGAGAGTATTTGGTTGTTTAGCCTATGCTCATATTAGGCAAGACAAAGTCGAACCTAGAGCTCTGAGATGCATGTTCCTTGGATATCTTGAGGGAGTCAAAGGTTATAGGTTGTGGTGCCTAGAACTAGGTCATAGAAGATGTATCACAAGTCGTGATGCAGTTTTTAATGAAGCCGAGATGGCGTTCAAGAAAACTGGTGATGCTGGTCGAAGTGCAGAAATCTCTGAAGAGGAGCTGGAACAGGTAGAGATTCCCGTTGAGGTGGAGCATAGTGATGCTAAAGTATATACCCCAGATGAAGTCAAAGAAAAAGAGCAAGATGCTGAAGAGACTGAGGAAACTGTCGATGACTACCTACTGGCAAGAGATAGGCCGAGAAGAGTCATCAAACTACCTCAGAGACTTGGTTATGCAGATCTTATAGCTTTTGCCTTAATCTTTGCAAGTGAGGTACCTGAGGAAGAATCTAGAGACTACAAGGAAGTTATAAGGAGTCAAAACAAGATTGAATAGTGAAAAGCCATGGATGACGAGATAAAATCTCTTCATGATAATAACACTTGGGAGCATATTGAGAAACCTGCAGGAGCAAGGTTAGTCAGTTGTAAGTGTATTTTCAATGTCAAGGAAGGAATCGAAGGAGTGATGTCGAAGCGCCTTAAGGCAAGGCTGGTTACTAGGGGGTTCACTCAGAAAGAATGTGTCGACTTCAATGATGTGTTCTCACCTATTGTAAAGCATAGTTCCATTAGAATGTTGTTGGACATGGTGGCGAAGTTCGACTTGGAACTTGAGCAAATGGATGTGAAGAGAACATTTCTGTATGGTGACCTAGACGAAATGATCATGATGCGTCAACCTAAAGAGTATGCAAATAAGGATAAGGACGATTAAGTGTACAAGCTGAATAGGTCTTTGTATGGCCTAAAACAATCTCCTCAATAGTGGAGCAGGAGATTCGACAAGTTCATGGCCCACATTGGTTTCACTAAGAGCCAGTACGACCACTGTGTTTACTTCAAATTTCGACCTGGAAACTCACTTGTTATTTTGTTGCTTTATGTGGATGATATCCTCATAGCTAGCAATAGTGTCGAGGATGTGATAGAGGTGAAGGCTTAACTCAGTAAGGAGTTCAAAATGAACGATCTGGGAGCTACCAACAAGATTATTGGGATTGACATCCGAAGAGATACAAAGCAGTCGAAGTTGTGCTTATCTCAAGATACATACCTACAGAAGCTTCTTGATAAGTTTGGTATGTCAAATTCAAAGCCTGTTGTAACTCCAACAAATCCTTAGTTTAAACTTAGTACTACTCAATGTTGAGTGTTGAAGCTGAAAGAATCTATATGAGTAGCATCCCATATGCTAGTGTGGTAGGTTCTTTGATGTATGCTATGGTCTGTACAAGGCCAGACATAACGTATGGAGTGTGCCTTATAAGCAGGTATATGGCCAATCCTGGAAAGGAGCACTGGCAAGCTTTGAAGTGGATTCTCAGGTACATAAATGGGTCTCTGAAAAGAGTCCTAATTTATGGTAGAGCCTGTAGTGATGATAGCAAAGTAGAAATCGAAGGGTTTGTCAACTTTGATTATGCAGGTTGTATGGATTCCAAAAAGTCTGTTTCTGGATATGTGTTCACTATGTTCGGCACAACAATCAGTTGGAAAGCAACACTTCAGAGGGTTGTTGCCTTATCAACCACTGAAGCAGAATATATTTCATTCACTGAAGTTGTGAAAGAAGTATTATGGCTTCAAGGTTTTGCAAATGAGCTAAAACTTCAAGGTCGAAGTATCACTGTTAAATGTGATAGTCAAAGTGCAATACACCTGTCGAAGAACTCAGCCTATCATGAGCGAACAAAGCACATCGATGTAAGGTTGCACTTCGTTAGAGAGATAATCGAGCGTGGTGAAATCCAGGTGCTGAAGGTTTCAACTGATGACAATGTTACTGATATGATCACCAAGGCATTGCCAAGTTGCAAGTTTTTCCACTGTATGTAGTCGATAAAGCTGCATGATAAAAGCTAGTTTATTCCCTGTTGTTTGTAGATATAGATCTAAGGTGGAGATTTGTGAGACTTTGGGTTGAACTCTAGCTCTGTCGAGGAATATCTTTCATGTGTTTTGACAGGAGATAAGCATAAAGTCGAACTGGGTCACATGTTGATGTCAAAGGGTTGCATACTGTAGTCGAAGCTAGTTCTAGTATGTAATGTCAAAATATATTGTTGACTTATTATGTCTAATTGGGCCTTGTGTTAAGGATCCAATTGTTTAGTTAGCTTGTAATGTAAGTTAGCTAGTTAATCTATAAATAGGCTAGATTACTCAGGTTGTTAGGTAAGGCTAATTGTGATATTCATTTGTAATCATTTGTAAACTCTTATGAGAAAGTGAATGGTAAAAAATTTGCCCTAATCCTTCTTGCTTCTTTCTTCTTTATCCTTTCTTCTTTCTCTCTTTGTTCTAACCGTTTTCATTTTTCACCCAAGAACTCCGTTTTCTCAATCTTTATTTGTTGAAAGGTATCGTTTGTGATCACAACAGTAGTCATCTTAGCAACAAGAGCAAATGTTTCTTCATAATCCATACCATATTGCCGAGAGAATCCCTTAGCAACAAAACGTGTTTTGTAGCACTCAAGTGACCCATCAGACTTGTTTTGATCTTGTACATCCAACGAGGTCCAATAGCACATTTTCCAAAAGGAATAGGTACTAATTCCTAAGTATCTAATTTATGCAAAGCAGAAAGTTCTTCTGTCATAGCCTGCTGCCAAAGAGGGTCAATAATAACTTCTTTATAGGAAGATGACTCTGACAAATTGTGAATAGAGGTTAGAAAAGAAGCAAGAGAAGCAGAGTAAGTGGAATAGACAAAATCAGGCAATTGAGTAGACTTACGGTCACAAGAGGGATAACGGGTAGGCGGAGGATCTACAATCGCACGAGGTTCTTGGATAGTCATGGGGACAAGAGGGATGTCAGTATTTGGAGTAGCAGTAGTATCAGTCCTGCAATTCTCAAAATTACAATCACTAGAAACATTATCATTATGATTAAAATGATTAATATGGGTGAGTTTTGAACTGCTAGTAGTATGAGAATCAGAAGAAAGAGAGTAAAAAGTATGTGTTCAAGGAAAACAACATGACAAGAAACATACAATTTCATTGCACTAGGATCATAACAACGATAACATAACCAAGAAAAACACATATAGCAGAACAAGAAGATGACTTACTACATTCTACTTGTGGACGAAGAACAAAACAAGTAGAACCAAACACTTTCAAAGAGGAATAATCTGGGATAAAATTGTACAATTTTTCAAAAGGAGACAAACCCGATGTGATAGACGATGGGATTCTATTAATAACATAAATAATAGTAAGAACCGTTTCATCCCAAATTTCACTAGGAACCAAAGCAGACAACAAAAGGAAACGAGGAGTCTTAATAATGTGACAGTGTTTCCTTTCAGCAACTCCATTTTGTTGAGGAGTGTCAGTACAAGATGTTTGATGATTTGTACCATCAAAATAAAGCAATTTAGAGAATTTATTAGATGTATACTCACCACCTAAGTCACATCAGAAGCACTTTATAACAATATTATGTTGAGTCTTAACCATAGCCCGAAACATATAGTAAATGTAAAAAATTTCAGAACAGTTTTTCCTAAGATAAATCCAACAATAGCGAATATAGTCATCAATAAATGAAACATAATATCTAGATCCACCCATAGTAAGAAGCGGTGATGGGCCCCATACATCAGAGTGAATTAAGTCAAACAATGCATGTGAAATGGAAACACTTTTACTAAATGGTAAAGCTGAAAATTTAGCAAGTTTACAACCACAACGATTTGAAATATCATTGGTTTGTAACTTTCCTAAAGCTCCAGTAGAACCCAAATACTTTAATCTAGACGCAGAGACATGTCCAAGACGATAATGCCATAAATAAAACTAGAAGACGAAGAATTCAAACAAAAAAAGGATAATAAAGTAGTTGTAGAACTGGAGGTTGTGGTTGTAGTATATGGAACTCTTAACTCATCCAAAACATAAAGTTCCCCTTGCCTACGGCCTGTCCTAATCAGCCTCCCGGAATGAGGATCATGCACACAACAAAAAGTGGAAGAAAACATAACTGAGTAACCAAAATCACACAATTGACTGACAGAAGCAAGACTGAAAGTAAGGTTAGGAATATAATAAACATTAGAAAATGACAAGTTAGGTGTGGAGACATAACCAATGCTTGCTAATGGCATATGAGTGCCATCGGCAGTCATAACTGACATAGATGTTGCAGTATTCAAAGACATAAATGATTTAACATCATATGACATATGGTGTGATGCTCCTGAGTCTAGAATCCACATGGAAGGGGATATACCTGACAAACAAGAAGATTTCAAACCTTTAATAGAGGAGGCAGACATGACACGTGATTGAGTGGAAATAAGCTTTTGTAGCTACTCTGCAATATCAGATGTTTGAGAAGTAGTCTCAGATGGATATACATGATCAGAACCAGAGCCAGTGGTAGTATGAGCAGCAGCAACAACGTTGGATCATGGACTTTTGAATTTTTTCTTGCTTACTTTCAACTTGGGACATTGTACTTTCCAATGACCTTTCTCCTTATAAAAAGCACATTCATCAACACCAAGACCAACCTTGCCTTAATGTTTTCCTTATTGAAATGGAGCAGCAAAAACAAATTGAGGAATGTAGAATACCCCCACGAAGGCCCTCAAAATCATCCCTAAGTGCCATCAGAAATTGAACAAATCGTTACTCTTTTCTTTGATCAGTGTACACTTTGACAACTTTAAATTCATTTGATTAAATAAGAGTCAAATGATCCTACAAATTAGTCATCGTTGAATAGAACTCCTGAATGGTCTTATTATTCTGTTTGAGAGCTCTAATATCACTCTTGTTGCGGTGAGAATCGGATATCAAGCTATTAGTTAACTTGAATCACAAATCTTAATTCACCTCCGAGCTTTGATTTATCCAAAGGAAAGGGTAAAGATCGAAGAAAACCCTAAGTGCGCTATGTAGAGACACAGCTAAGAGATCTAAGGTTCGGGGGTTGGTTATACCTAGGGAAGGTGTTAGCATCCTAGATATCTGTAATACTCTACATGGACCTCTTGTTTGTATTTGTGTTATGTTAAATATTTGCTTGCAAGGAAAATGTGCTAAGGTAAAGACCTAGGGGTATATACACTAAGTATGCTCGCCAAGACATCACATATCGTGCCTACGTATCCTGATGGGAATGAAATCAGAGCATTCGTAGTTCCCCTCACTACGGGGTAAGAGGGTGAGAAATAAAAAGGGTGGAAAAAGAAAAGGTGGAAAAAAAGAAAAGGTGGAAAAAAGAAAAGGTGGAATCCAAGAAGGCATTGGATGTAACGGAAAAAGGTGAAAAAGAAAAAGGTTGAATCCAAGAAGGCATTGGATGTAAAGGAAAAAAGGTGGAAAAATAAAAAGGTAGCTCGCTAGGATCTCACAATCCTATGCCTATGTATTCTCAAAAGGTACTTTGAGAAATCAGAGCGTCCGTAGTTCCCCTCGATGGGGGTGTGGAACTCTTGACTGTGGTCAACGTTCCAGGGGAAGGTATGGTCTGACAGCAAGACACATACGTGGAGTGCAGCGACTCCAAACTTAAGGTTAGGTAAAATAGGGAAAAAAGTGCCACGGGAAAGTAGGGTCTGACATCAAGACACCTATGTGGGGTGCGGTGTGAGATAAGGGAATGAAGGACAAGGTTATCCTAAATGACATGGAAGTCAACGGGAACGACCATTTTCTTTGAAATAAGGTATAAGAAACAGAAAAACAAGGAGGAAAAACCTCGGCTAAACAGAAAAAGGTAAATAATAGTATATACAGCAAGTGCAAATGAGATAAAAATAGAAATGAAAATTAGGCATTAACTAAAATGAAAATGGTAAGGTAAATAGGAATTAACTGAAATAACTAATAAAAGTAGAAATTAATTAAGACTAAATAACTAAATGAATTAATTCTAATTTTGACTAATTAGCTAAAAATCTAATAAAACTAATTTCTAACTACAAACTAGCTAATTTCTAATTTAGAGGACTAACTAAACTAATTTATAATCAGAAACTAACTAATTAAATCTAAAACTTAATTAAAAACCTACTAACTAAATTCTAAATAAATCTAATTAATTATTAAGAAAGAAAGAAAAAAGTTGTTATTAAATAATTTCTAACTTGAATAATTTAAAAAAAAAACTAACAACTAACTTAAAAAAAAAAGCTATCGGGCTAGAAATATAGAAAGAGGGTGATTACCCCAACATCGGGAAGATGTGGGGGTCGGATCACAAAAACAGAGGGTCTGGGTCGGACCAATCTAAACCCGGTTTGCTCAAAGGGTCATCTGACCCTGTTTGTATTCCACTTGAAAACCTAGTTGAGAACAAAAAGAAGATGCGCTTCAATAATATCCACATCCTCTTGCTTCGTTCTCAATTTCTCCCTCTTTAACTGCACGAACCTTCCGTCTTTCTCGCACCATCTTGCTCTCTCCTCTCGATTGATTCACGCACGAAACCCTCTCCTTTCGAACATGAGCAACAACTCCAACATCAGAAGAAAACCACCATATGAGCACAGAGGAATAAAACGGTACGCACAGTGATGGTGAAGTATTTCAAAAACGGATAACGTAGAACTCGAAAAAAAAGCAAATGAAATCAAGGATCAAACCATATCTATGAAGTAGATGATATTCGCAACAGAGATGGAGAAAAACAAAAGTTAAAGAGAAATAGCAATACAACGGATCTGCTTCGAAACAAGTTAACAAGTATGAGCTTTGTATCCCTTTTCCTCCTAATTTCCTCGCTCTTCTTCTTCTTATCTGGTGCGTATTATCGTTGTTGGTGATGCAAGGTGATTGAGTTGTGATGAACTACAAGCTTATGTTGTTTTTGTCCGTGTGCGTTTTGGACAGAGAGGGATGAAATAAAGGCTACGCACAGTGAAGGAGTTTGTCAACCAGATAAAAGACAACGGATCTATGTGTTAGTGTAAGGAAGATGAAGTTCTGGTTTTGAGGTATGGTCTAATAGTTAGATTTGTGGATTGGAGGAGAATCTTGCAGAGTTGTGGTTTTATGAGCATGAAGATGAAACAAGGTCTTTTGGTTGTTTGATATGTTGGTTGTAATATTATGAGTATGAAAGGTGGTCACTGATGATGAGATTCAGATAAAAGAAAAACTGATATGGTGATGATGTTGGTGAGTCGCAAGTGGTTACAGGGATGGGCAAGATGATTCAAGGTTGAGGTCTAGTTTAATGAGGTGGGTTGTATAGGGTGGTTTAGTGATGGCTGAGGTGATGAAGAATGGGATAGTGATAGTCGAGATAAGGTGGATAATGATGAGTTCTTACTGCTCTATTTTTCCTTCTTAAAAAGATCAAGAACAAACTTACTTCTTAAGTTTCTTTCTGGTACAGATCAATTTGTCTGGTAATGTTGACATGTCGTTTTCGATGCAGGATTTCTTGGTTTGGAGTGTAGGGTTATTGGAGCATGCTTGATCTACATTGACATGTCAACGTTGGCTTTGTGAAGCATTTGCTTTGGACGCAAGTTTTTTGGTTAAAGAGTCTGGCATAGTGGTGTGGTTTGGTTTAGGGAGGAAAAGCAGAAACCATTTTGGTGCAAGCTCTGTGTTTTGGAAGCAGAGCCAGTTTTTTGGCATTTGGTTTTGTGATCAAAAGGTGTAGGGATGTTTTTGTGATTTTTTTATAAAATTAGAATATAAACTTAAATTGAATCTAAATCTAAATCTAAATCTAAATTAAAAATTAAAATTAAAATTTGACTATAATTAAAAATGTATTAAAATCTAAATTAAAATTAAATTGAACTAAATTATAACTAGATTAAGTAAACTATATTTAAACTAATATTAATCCAATTAGAACTAAACTTAAAAAAAGAAGCTAAACTAAAGTTTATAATTAAAAATAATAATTAAAAATAAACTAAATTGAATATGAACTACGTAAAAGATTAAGTTAAAAATTGAACTAAATAAATCTAAGGCAACTATTTAACTAAATATAAAATAATAATAATTATAAAAACTCAAAAAAAAGACAAGGAAGAAGAACATGCATGGTTAATGAGATGTCTAACTAAAAATGAGATGACTGACTCAAAAAAAAATGCAAAGAATATCTGAGGGTAAAAATTTGGGTTATGACAGTTGCCCCTATTTAAATATCTTCACCGGATGATGTTAGTGATGATAATTCTCGGGAAATCATGGTGGAAGGTATTTAAATATAGGTAACCGAAAATTTTGTCCTCAGATGCACTGACATGCGATGAAATGGACAAAAGAAACAAAATGAGATGCTGACATGCTATGAACTCTAGTATGATGAAATGATAAATGCAAAATGCAGACAAAAATGAAAGCAGACAGGGACAAAGTTCACCCAATGAGAAAACACTCACTGGGGTGGACAACCACACTGGGGAACATAAATAAAACCGGAGAAATTATAAGGTGATGAAGCAACTGGTTCAAGCGTGACCGGCTGACATTAGAAAGAAAAGATAACACAAGATCCTCAATGGAGGTAGAACTGGAAAGACAGTCTCCACTGGGGAATCAGATAACAAAGACTCAATCTAGAAGAACATCAGAGAGAGAGAGGCACATCTGGAAGAGCATCAGAGAGAAAGACAAAAGAAACCAGACATCCAATAATGGCTTTGAATAAAAGGTAAACTCATAATATCTGAGAAGGCATCAGATGAGAATGAGATAAAAAGGGAATCCATGAAGGCATTGGATAGAAAGAAACCAGTCATCCAATAATGGCTTTGAATGAAAGGTATAAATCACAATATCTGAGAAAGCATCAGATAAACGTGAGAAAGGTAGAGATCCAAGAAAGCATTGGATAAAGAAAAACCAGTCATCTAATAATGGCTTTGAATGAAAGGCAAACTCATAATATCCGACAAGGCATCAGATGAGACAGAAAAAGAGCTCTGGAAAAGCAACAGAAGCAAAGACCTATCTGGAAGAACATCAAACAGACAAAAGAAATGAGATTCTGGAAAAACATCAGAATTATAGACACGTCTGTAAGAACATCAGGCGGTAAAGGAGAATAAATTCTGGAAAAGCATCAGAATTACAAAGGTATATATCTGGAAACTCATTGGGGAGTGAAACAAAATCTGGAAGGGTATTAGAATACAATGGAAATATCTGGAAACACATCAGATATGTTCTGGAAAAATATCAGAACAAAAGACTCAATCTGGAAAAACATCAGAAAGAGAGACACATCCGGAAAAGCATTAGATGAAAAAAAGAAATGTCATTCCGGAAAAGCGTCAGAATAAACAAAGTGAAATATCTGGAAAAACATCAGATAGGTTCTGAAAAAACATCAGAACAAAAGACTCAATCTGGAAGAACATCAGAAAGAGAAACACATCCGGAAAAGCATCATATGAAAAAAAAGCAATGTCATTCCGGAAAAGCGTCAGAATAACAAAGCGAAATATCTGGAAAAACATCCGATAGGTTATGGAAAAACATCATAATAAAAGACTCAATCTGGAAGAACATTAGAAAGAGAGAGACATCCGGAAAAGCATCAGATGAAAAAAGCAATGTCATTCCGAAAAAGCGTTAGAATAAACAAAGCGAAATATCTGGAAAAACATCAGATAGGTTCTGGAAAAACATCAGAATAAAAGACTCAATCTGTAAGAACATCAGAAAGAGAAACACATCTGTAAGAGCATCAGATGGTAAAAGAAATGAAATTCTAGAAAAGCATCAGAATTACAAAGGATTATCTAGAAAAAACATCAGATAGGTTATGGAAAAACATCAGAACAAAAGACTCGATCTGGTAAAACATCAGAAAGAGAAACACATCCGGAAAAGCATCAGATGGTAAAAGAAATGAAATTTTAGAAAATCATCAGAATTACAAAGGGGTATATCTAGAAAAACATCAGATAGGTTATGGAAAAACATCAGAATAAAATACTCGATCTTGAATGTAGTCTAGTTCACAATCATCTAAAGCCATTATTAGATATTGTGATTATAACTTTCATTCAAGAATGGCATTGATTGCGAAGAAACCACAGTATCCAAGAAAGCATTGGAGGAAAGTGGACAAGAAGATATCCAAGAATATCATTGGATACAAAAGAGGAACCGACATATCTGTTTGGCAGGTGCAATGTAAGTTGGACTTTGACCACAAGATAAGGCGTGGATAACAACACAACCTCGGGAGAAATGCTAATGAAGATGAAACACTCATGTTATGCATATGGTATATGAATTATGCAGATGATATGTGATCAAATGCAAATGCAGATGTCGACGACACAACTTGACTCTTTTGGTAAGAAGACAAGACTGGAAGACTGATTCCTCAACACGGAGATCACTGCCATTCTGCTTGGGGACTAAAGATGCTACCACTGAACACATCTCTACCGCACTGGTAAATTGTATCAAGTGATGATCCTTGTAGGAAGGATGAAAGGGCTGTTTGGGGGCTCTTCAAGTAAATTGCCCCAGACTAGCTGACTGTTGTAGATAAACTGATCATTGCTTCAGCTTGATTGATTATGGAAATGATTGTTTCATGGTGTTTTTGGAAAGCTTGCCCCAGTATGAGTCTTGAAAAGAATCTTCTGTATAAACCAATTCTGAGAAGTCGCCATTAGACCACAAATCTTGAACTGATTCTCAACAGGATATGGAAGTAACTTGCCCCTGATAGGATCACGGACCAAGTTTCTTAATTGTTTGAAAATTCCTTAAGAGGAAAGCTAGTTTGCAAACAAAAGTATTTGTACAAACATGGTAAATGCAAAGTTTATGCAACTTTTAAAATCAGAATTATTTTTTAAGGATGCAAAACATATGAGTCATTAGTCTGAACACGACGGTTCAAGACACTCAAAGTAGAAAAGTCTAAGCAAAAGGTGTAATGCCAAAGACAAATGACCTGCAAAGATCTTTGGGGGTCAGTTTACGCAACCTTGTTGTAGTATGCTTTCAAAATAACCCTGCTTCAATTAGGTCTTTTTAGGGTTATAACGTGGCATGGTTCACTGTCTAAAAAACAAAGGATAAAAGCTCAAAGTTTATTTATGCCCACCCAATCTTCGTGATGTTCTCCAGTCCTATTCTCAGTTAACTCATCTTATGCAGTCAGGCTCCCCTAGGTTAGGAATTGCACTGATGGTAGTAATGATGGTTCAGAAGTTACGGGACTTGAGAGGGCAGTCACTGCTTCTTACAACATTTTGTTGTTTATGATGAGGACCTCAGTCAACTCGTTTTGTCTTTGAGGATTTTTGTAACCTCTTGATTGATTTTTGTTATCCCTAACTTTTGCCTGAACTGTGTCATTTGATCTTACAGCCAGCGGGATGCCCCAATTTTTGCCTAAGTCTCCTTCATAGGTTAGCGGGCTTTTATTTTGATTTTTTTCACTCTCTCTTTTTTTCAGTGACTGCCTGGCTTAATGATTACAGTGAACCATCATTGTCATTTAACTTGAAAGACATCTTCGACACTTGCTTGCTGTGTGCGAAGGAAAACTTGTGAGTGCAACTTTTTGTTGAAAGGTGTCTTGCATGAAACTCTTGTGTTTGAATGCACAATCAAGTTATTGAGAACTACCCTGCCCCAGGTTAAGATTGCGGGTTTTTTATTTGTAAAGAAAAGAAACTCCTACTTCAAGGCTCAAAGGGGTTGACGACAGATTATCTTCCTTATGTCTCCAGTGTTTGGGGATTGAAACAATGCCTTACATCGTCAGCAAAGTTTCAATTTGAAAGCATACCAACAACAATTATGGGTATAACGTTTTCATCATCCTCCCTCCAATCTTTGCATAATAAAAAATAAAGTGGAAAAGAGATAAAATATTTTGCAAAAGAAAGCATAAAGATGTAAATAACAGACAAAATGAAGTGAATCAAAAGTTGCAATGCTTATTTCATTAATCACGAAAGTACAAACATAATTTGAAGGCAAACAGCCAGTACAAAATAAGGAAAATGCAAACAATAAGAAACAAGGCCTAGTGACTAGTTAAACACAAGGATGAGTTGTCATGTCTTTAAGAAGTAGCTAAGCTGAAGTCGACTGAAGCTTTACTTGGCGTGCCCTGGCAGAGGATTGCTCCGAACATTGGGATTGTCCTTAAAGGAGAGGATTTTGTTTCTCATCAGCTCTTGTACTTTAGCCTTCAATGCAAAGAAACCTTCCAAGTTATGGCCTGCACCACCTAGATGGTATTCACAATGAAGATCAGCTATATAGCCGGCTGGAAGAGGATTTGGAGGAGGAGGAAAAGGCCTTGTGGTAATCAAACCTTGTTAAACCATACCAGGATAAAGCTCAGTGTACGTCATGGGAATAGGATCAAATTGATTCCTATTACGGTGTTGGTTCTGTCCTGCAGTTGGACGTTGGGAAGCTTGAGCTGGTCGTGGAGTAGTAACCATGGGAGTGACAGTAGCAACAACAAAGTGAATAGTATACTGAGGTTGGGGACGAGGCCTTCTTGTTTCAACCATGATAACATTAGTTTGATCCTCCTTTTTCTTCTGAAAGTTCCCATAGGATTTCTTTACATCATTGGAATATTCAGCAGCCTTGGACACTTTTTCCTTCTTAAGACCTTCCTCGAGTCTTTGTCTAATAGCAACCAAATCAGTGAAGTTGGAGGAGACACTTCCAATCATCTTCTCCCAATAGAATGGGGACAAGGTATCCATGAACATTCCAGTCAACTCTTTCTCGGCCAAAGGAGGTTCAACTTGGGAAGCCAACTCTCTCCAACGCTGAGCATACTCCTTAAAGGATTCCTTATCATTCTGAGACATGTTTTGCAGTTGACACCGATCAGAAGCCATGTCGAGGTTAAACTTGTACTGCTTCATGAAAGCATTTACAAGATCTTGGAAACAGTGAATGGAGTTTTGCTCAAGACTCATATACCATTTAAGTGAGGCTCCACTCAAGCTGTCTTAAAAATAGTGAATAAGCAGTTTCTGATTTTTGGTATAAGCAGCCATCTTGCGACAATACATGACCAAATGAGCCTTTGGACAAGAGTGCCCCTTATACTTCACAAATTCTGGAGTTTTAAACTTAGCAGGCATAACAAGATCAGACACTAAGCACATGTTGTCTGCATCCACATTAAAGAAGTCATTACCCTTAATGGCTTTAAGTCTTTTGTCTATGATCTGAAACTGCTCTCGAACAACTTCAGGTTCAACAAAGTCTTCAGGCTCTTCACCCTGAGCACTGGCAGCATTGTACTTATAGAGGGGATTCTCAAAGGAAGCTCGAACAGTCTGTGGAACAGCATGGACTATAGGTCTAGGCTCAGTGAAAACAAGAGCTTGAAATATAGGCATAGCAGTCTGACCAACCATAGTAGTAGATGCAATTGGTGGAGAATAATTGTGTGGCAAACCAAACTCAGGCCAAGTTGAAGGCAACATCTGAACAGGCGGAGGATTAGCACTTGAAACTTCCTGGATGATGGTCCTTTGGGGTGGCTCTCTCCTAGCAGTCAAGACTTGAAGCATCTTAGAGAGTTTAGTCATGCTCGACTTGAGATCGTCGATCTCCATTCGGATCTCAGCATTGTGTACCTCTTGCTCTAACATCTTGCATCTATAGTTAGCTCTAGTCTGGTATCGGTGTTGAGGAATCAGCTTGACGTCTCACAGGTGACATTGGAAGATGGAGACAATTGGAAATGAGTAACTGGACAAACAGACGCATGCAATCAATCATGCAAAGATGCAAATGATATGCAATGCAATGTAAACAGGATGCAAAACACATGCAACAGGATCAAGGGTTCGAGATCACAGCATGGAGTCTGGGTAAAGAACCAACCACAGGGTGTGTACTAGGGTTATTGTATCTGTAGAACAGGGTTCTAAAAATTTCTCAGAGTTAATGTAAATCTTTCGGATATTATCGGCCTACGTGACTACTCACGCGGGTTAATAAAATTCTCAAGATAAACTCTTCTGAGTGTAGTATCGCGTATCAACCATTTGGGACTACTCCCTCATAGCCATTGCACTACGTCCTAAAAAGGCCAAGTGGGGTGAAGGTAACTACGGTCCTCAGAATCATAGACTCTCAAATTAGGAAGAGTGACATCAATGCGACTACTCACATCAGACATCAACAATCCCAAAGGACCTCAACTGAGCGTGGTCATCATATGCCAAAAAATTTTAGGACTACTCCCAACAACCGACTATTGATTACACCACAATCCTATCATAAGTGTATGCTAAAGTCCGGGTTAGGACTTATCTCACCACTCAAAGTAACCACCCTGCACAAAGAAAAACCCAAGCACAACTGGTATATATACAAATATAAATATGTACATATTTACAAGCAAGCAAATATATAAATAACACAAATACAAACAAGGTGGGCTTAACCCTCTTAGGGGAAATGTCCCCAGTGAAGTCTCCATTTCTGTTGCAGTGAGAATCGGATATCAAGCTATTAGTTAACTTGAATCACAAATCTTAATTCACCACCGAGCTTTGATTTATCCAAAGGAAAGGGTAAAGATCAAAGAAAACCCTAAGTGCGCTATGTAGAGACACAGCTAAGAGATCTAAGGTTCGGGGGTTGGTTATACCTAGGGAAGGTGTTAGGGAGGAAAAGCAGAAACCATTTTGGTGCAAGCTCTGTGTTTTGGCAGCAGAGCCAGTTTTTAGGCATTTGGTTTTGTGATCAAAAGGTGTAGGGATGTTTTTGTGATTTTTTATAAAATTAGAATATAAACTTAAATTGAATCTAAATCTAAATCTAAATTAAATTTAAAAATTAAAATTAAAATTTGACTATAATTAAAAATGTATTAAAATTTACCTAATTAAGACTAAACTAAAGAATAAAATCTAAATTAAAATTAAAATTGAACTAAATTATAACTAGATTAAGTAAACTAAATTTAAACTAATATTAATCCAATTAGAACTAAACTTAAAAAAAGAAGCTAAACTAAAATTTATAATTAAAAATAATAATTAAAAATAAACTAAATTGAATATGAACTACGTAAAAGATTAAGTTAAAAACTGAACTAAATAAATATAAGGTAACTATTTAACTAAATATAAAATAATAATTATTATAAAAACTCAAAAAAAAAAAAAGACAAGGAAGAAGAGCATGCATGGTTAATGAGATATCTAACTAAAAATGAGATGACCGACTCAAAAAAAAAAATGAAAACGATCAGAATATCTGAGGGTAAAAATTTGGGGTATGACAACTCTCAAACGGATACCTTTTGGCAAAATTAGATTAAGCATACGAACGTTTCAAATGGTCTCAAACCTCCTTATCAGTATCATATTTTGCTAGTTGCACACCTATTAACTGAGAAATAAAAGTACTTATCTAAGTAAGAATCTTTGAGTTACTAACATCCCATGTTTCCAAGACTTTTGTATATTTTGCTTCATCTTTTTTATCTGTAGGTTTAACATAGGTCCCGTCATAATTCCACATCCTTTTTCCTTTCAAATTTTTTTCATTACATAACTTCAATAAGGATAATTTTCTCCATTGAGCTGGACATTAACAGAATGAAGAGAATTATCTTTATCATTACTCATTGTAACCAACTATGAAATAACCAGAACACCACAATTAAATAAAGTAACAAATAGAATTGGCTAAAAAAAATAAAAATCACTGTATCAAAAAATTCCTTTTAGTTTTGTCAATTGTTGCACTTCCAAAATAATTGCTTCCTACTATTAGTAAAAATAAGTACCATAACTCTGAAGATATTCCAGTAGAATAGTGATTGTCATGATTTAATAGATCTACAATTTAGTAAATAATCATCAATTGAAAAATTTGCAACAGTAATGTGATGAAGCACACCGAATTAGCCCATCGGTACAAAACGTGATGCAAAAAATTGAATTAGCCAACAACACAGTAACTTGATGCAAATTATAGAATAAACATTAACAAACCGAATTAGCCAACCGGTACCGTCAAACTCCAATTAAATAGAACCTTAAAGCCAACACTCCAATAAATCAGTTACCTTTCAACTAATTGAAAATATATGGACCAGTAGTTTCCAAAATCAAACCGAACTCTTTGATACCATGTTAACAATAGTGAACACATAGAAACAAATAAAATGTAAAGGACTATTTGGTTTAGGGTTTCAATAGAATGAGGAAAAACTAGAGAATAAAGATTACACCAGAGTATAAATACTATATGCTAGTAAAGTACCAAATTACCCTTCCAAAGATATAATAAACCAATATAATAATAATAATAATAACTAACATAAATAACTAATCAAATAAGGCAAGCATCAACATATGTTTAACAATCAAAAGGGGCTCCCAATTTTGAAACCCTAATATAAAAATTTCCAAAATCAAAATTGAATCCGATATGGGTGGTTTTAATATCACTTGTTAGATCAATTCAAAACCTTATGATTTCTACCCATATAGAAATAAAAAACATAACCCTAAACTAATCCACATGAGTCAATAATCTATCAACTCATATCACTTAAACCCATACTTAAATTCAATTAGAGAATGAAAGCGGAAACACACCAGAGTTTGTCATTGTGATCGATGAAGGTTTCCAAGCATGTGATCTTCCTATTTTTAAAGTTCTATTTGATTTCTTGAATCTCCTTTGATTGGGATGAAGAGAGAATCTTGATAAACCTTATGTGTCGATCACTCTACAAATAAGACTATAACGCATATAAACAACCGTATTCGGTCCTAAATCATCGCTTCAAAAATGTAGGTGATTTGTCAATGTAAGTAATTTGGCTTTTTTTTTAGTATCGAGAAAAACACAAATTGCAATTGAGAAACCGATACCTATGAAATGTTTGAGACCAAAGTATCGATTTTGTTCATTTTACTTATTTAACCAAACCTATTACAACAAAACCTAACCAAGATTTCTGGGATTGATTCTGCTGTTTGTTTTTGGCTTAAATTCCTAGCCTTAGGGCTAGGGCCCTTGGCAACTGTGTAGATTGACTCTGGGTTTTCTTGTGTTTTTCTTTTTCTTTATCCATGGAGTGGAAGACAGTAACAAGACGGAAGTATGGAGGAAACAGATTGAAGGCATCTATTTGGAAGGAGAGAAACGGAAAAAGGATTGGGATTGAAGAGGAAACAACTTCTTTCTTCTTCACGGAATTTCCGAACCACTATGGTGCGAACGATTTGGCACAAATATTTATGGATTTTGGAACACTATCAGAGATTTTCATGCCTGCAAAGTTAGACAAAAGGGGCAACAGATACGGCTTTGTGAGATTTAGAAACATCGAAGATGCAATGATCTTGGCTACAATGCTGGACAACATCTTGATAAAGGGTAGGAAGATGTTCGTCAATACTCCAAGATTCAACAGAGGTTCAAAGGCTCCAAAAGGAATAAACTCAAAAAAAGTACAAGAAAGAAGCGGCGGGGTAAAACAGATTTGGACAAAGGTCGGAGATAGGAAGTCATACGCAGATGTAGTATCAGATAGAGAAGGAAACAAATCAACATTCAAAACTTCAAATGTTAGAAGGAGGAGGGATGATAATTCACCTTGGACTGGACTCATGTTTAAAACAAAAGAAAGGAACCTTAAACGGTTTAAAGATGCTTTCGTGGGAGAAGTCAAGTTACCAGGAAACTCATATAATATTCAGGATGTGTTCAATAGGGAGGGTATTTTTCACATCAAAATAACACCTATGGGGGCAAATCTCTGTCTACTGGAGGATTTAGAGGAAAATGCGGTTAGAAACTTAATCAAAGATGATGAAGATTGGTTGCTGAAGTGGTTCGTTGATATTAGACCATGGTCGCCGGCGGAAGTAGATAAAGAAAGGTTAACTTGGGTAAAATGCTATGGAGTTCCATGTCATGCATGGAGGCAAGAGTTCTTTAAATACATCTCAAGCAGGATTGGAGAATTTATTCGCAGCGATGAGGAAACGGAATCACTTTTAGTACTCGATGTAGCCAGAATCCGGATAAAAACAAAATATACCAGCAATCAGAATGAAGTGATAAACATTGAGATTAATGATGTTCTATTATGCATAAAATTGGTTGAAGACCTCCATGGTCCAAAACGAATTATCTTTTCTGAAAATACGGAGTCACGAGTTAATTCTGAAGAAACTTATGTTGTAGACACAGTGGACGAATCTAAGGATCAAGAAGAAGATGGTGAAGAGGGCGGTTATGGCGGAAAGTTTGGGGAAAAGGAGGAACCAAGAAACAAAGGCAGAGGGTCAGACGACGGTGGGGTGTTCAGGCAAGTGGAAAACATGGGGAAGACAAAAACTTTGGGAACTGTTGCTCTGCAGAGAGCCGTCCAAATTCTTTCTGCAGACACGCAAACCAAACACTTGCAGACCAAAAAGTTAACTTTTGGGTGTAGTTGTAGGGCCAGCCAGAACTTTGAAAAGACAAATACCCTTGTGGCTATTGAGGGTCCTATGCATCTAGAAGGTCAGATTGGACTGTACGAGGAAGATAATCTGATTTTAAATCGAAATAATACGAATGATGGTAATACACGTGGGGCAAAGAATAATACAGAGTCAGATGGATTTTTAAATTCAAATGATAGGATTTTGTCTTTGGGCCATAAAGCCGGCACTCTTAACACAAAAGAAAAAAGGTCCAGGCACAAACTCTTGGAGGGGGCGGAAAATGCTATTGGGCCTAAAGTTCTTTCATCAACCAGAAAGAAAAAGTCATTATCAGAGATTTATGACAATGTCCAAATACCTTATGCACCATCTTATTTCTCTGCGTTGATCCATTCTGCTATTCCAACTATTTATGAGAACCCTTCATCGGTGATCAAACCTAATCACATACCCAAGGACACTTATCTTGAAGATAGCGGCTCTAGATATTCGGGGGGGGGGGGGGGGGGGGGGGTCAGTCATCTGCTGTGATTCTATATCAGACAACGATGTGGAAGCTGGAAATGAAAGATTGAAAAGAAAATTAGAGGATGTTCCTACAAAGATATGGGATACATTGAAGAATTTAGGTCTCGAAGGAGAAAAAGACGATGAAGTTCTCGAAGGCATAATCAGAAAATTGGGGAAGAGAGACAGAACTAGATTCAAAAAATTGAAGGAGCCAAGAACAAGTGAGTCATGAATATTACATCATATAGTGTGCGTGGGTGTAATTCTTCTATTAAAACTAGAAGAATTCAAAGATTAATCAAGAAGGAGAATATAGAGTTCTGTTTGATTCAAGAAACAAAGAGAAAGACTCTAAAAGATGGTTTCGTTAGAAGTATTTGGGGTGGTGATGATTTCGAATGGTCAGCTACAGCATCTGTGGGACAATTTGGAGGTATGCTTATGATTTGGAACAAGAACTCATTTAATTCTGTTTTTAGCTTTTCTGGTCCTGGTTTCCTCGGTGTATTTGGCAGTTGTAGGAAGAAGGAATTATACATTGTCAATATATATTCATCATGTTCCTTGAGTGAAAAAAGAAAATTGTGGGGAGAGCTGCTAAAATTAAAATCCAAATTCCCAAAAGTTGACTGGATCTTGGGGGGTGATTTCAATTCTATAAGATCAAAAGCAGAGAGAAAAGGTAGAGGAGTATACAATATGGCAGAGTTGGAAGAGTTTGATATGTTCATAGAAGATACGGGGCTGGTGGACCTCCCGGTAATTGGAAATAGATATACATGGTTCAACTCAAATGGCACTTGTAAAAGCAGATTGGATTGCTTTCTAATTTCTGAAGGCTTATGTAGAGTTTGGAATGTGGTTAATCAAAAAGTGGGGAATAGGGAAATCTCTGATCACAGACCAATATCTCTTGTAATCAATAACTGGAACTGGGGGCCTAAGCTATTCAAAACTTTCAATGCATGGTTTGAACACTCTGATTTTTTGAAGTTTGTCAAAGAGGTTTGGGAGGGAAGCACAATCAAAGGTTGTCCAAGTAGTATTTTGATCGAAAAGTTCAGAATTCTCAAATCAAGTCTCAAATGGTGGAATAAAAATGTGTTCGGTTTTATCGACTTGAAGGTTGAAGAAGGGATTAAGAAGATCAACAACCTTGAAGGGGAAATGGCAGATATGAACTCTGAAGTGCCTGAAGACATTCTACAAGAAAGAAGTGAGGCCGTTGAAGGATTATGGAACAACTTGCACCTTAAAGAAAGCATTCTTCACCAAAAATCAAGATCAAAATAGATCCTAGAAGGAGACAATAACTCTAGATACTTTCATTCACTGATAAACTCTAGAAGAAGGGCTAACACGATTTCTGCCATGAACGTTGGTTTGTCGTTGGAGGATAAACCCGAGGCTGTCAAAAAAGTAATTTATGATTAGTTCTCTAAGAAGTACAATAGCATCTCTATTGGAAATGTTAACATGGATCTGAGCCATGTGAATAAACTAACTGAGGAGGAAAAATCAAGACTAATAGAACCAATTTCCAAGGAGGACATTCTGGAGGCTTTAAATTCTTGCGATGGTAATAAGAGCCCGGGTCCAGACGGGTTCAATCTGAAGTTCATCAAGAATTCATGGGACATTATTGGTGATGACATTTCAAACTGCATTTTCGAATTCTTTGAGAAGGGCTCCCTTCCTAAATCTTTCTTATCATCCTTTTTTGCTTTAATTCCAAAAGTGGAAAACCCTCAGACTCTGAATGAGTTTAGACCTATAGCCTTAATTGGTATCCACAAAATCATTTCTAAAATCTTAGCAAAAAGGCTTAGCAGTGTGTTAGGGAACTTAATCTCTCCCAACCAGACTGCTTTCATCAATGGTAGACAGCTTCTCGACGGTGTTCTTTTGGCGAACGAGATATATGATCATGTAGTGAAAAGAAAGAATTCAGGATTCATGTTTAAAGTGGACTTCTCGCAAGCTTACGATAGTGTAAGATGGGACTTTCTCTTCAAGGTTCTGGAGGCAATGAATTTCGACTCCATTTGGCAAAGATGGATTAAAGGTTTAATATGTCACCGTTTTAGTTCGGTTCTAGTGAATGGCAGCTCGTCAAAGGACTTCAAGATTGGTAGGGGTCTACTTCAAGGCGATCCTCTCTCCCCGCTTCTTTTTGTTATGGTTACGGAATGTCTGGCAGTTCTGGTGAAACAAGCTGAATACAACAACATTTTGTCTGGTTTAAAGGTTGGGGAAGATACATCAATTAGTTTGCTCCAATTCGCAGACGATACCTTATTTTTCTGTGATGAATCGTGGTCAAACATGTGGGCGTTAAAGGCTATTTTGAGAGGCATTGAAATTTTAGCAGGCTTGAAGGTTAACTTCTGCAAAAGCAGTATTATTGGGATGGGTTTAGAGAAGACAAGAGTCGCGGCAGCAGCGGAATTTCTAGCGTGCAAAGTTAGAACAACTCCTTTCAAATTTTTGGGATTGACTGTAGGTGGAAAACATAATTCCATATCTTTCTGGAAACCAATCATAACAATAATCAAAGCTCGTTTAGCTTCATGGAGGGGAAGACTTTTGTCTATTGGTGGTCGGGTAACGTTAATCAACTCGGTTATAGCCAATATGTCAATTCACTATCTATCTTTTTACTTAGCTTCTGCCAAAATTTTGAAGGAGATTAAATCAATCCAGAGGAGATTTCTATGGGGTTACGAATGTGAAAAAGAATGCATTTCATGGGTAAAATGGTCGCAGGTATGCAAAGACAGGAATTCTGGTGGTTTGGGAATCAAAGACGTCTCAGTTTTTAACAGAGCGTTAATGGCCAAGTGGGTATGGTGAATGCTCTATGAATCAGATGCCCTTTGGAGTGATACTATAAAGGCAAAATATGGTGAGATTATACAATGTTGTTCCAATATTTTACCAGCTAGGAAACCAAGGTACTGGTCTAGATGGTGGTATGATTTAAACCGTTTGGCAACACCATCCAATGATCAAGGTATTAACAAGTTGATATCTTGGAAGGTCGGCAAGGGAACGAAAATCCTTTTTTGGTACTCGCGTTGGATAGAAGGAATCCCTTTAAAATGTCTGTTTCCTGGTTTGTTTGATTCTTTTCCTAATCAAGACATTCTCGTTAAAGATTGTGGAGAACGGCGTGAAAACTGTTGGCACTGGGAGTTATTCTGCAAGCAAGTAATTATGTTGGAAGAAGACAAGGATATCGTAATAGAGTTGTTACAACTGCTAAATGAGGTGAACATAAATACGAATGAGGATGATTTGTGCATCTGGCCGAAAGACATCGATAACAAGTACAGTGTGAAACAAGGTTATTCAATCTTGTCCAAACTCATGGAAGATTCTGCACTTGACAGCACAACAAAGGAGGCATTGGACAAGTTGTGGAGAGTATGAGTCCCTTTGAAGATCAAGATTTTTGGATGGAGATTATTCTTAAATAGATTACCGACTCGCGACAATCTTGTTAAAAGAGGAATTATAATGGATTTTCATCAAATGGCATGTGTTTTTTGTTTCCAAGTCACGGAAGATACGTCTCATATCTTCTTTAATTGTCCCAAAACAAAAAAAACTTTGGAAGGAGATAGAGACTTGGCTAGGAGTCCATCATATTGAAGGAATTAATTGCTGTGAATCATTTCTGCATTGGGCAAATTCACCAAGACTGAACAAGACGCTTTGCTTCTTTTGGCTCATCTCGTGTTGGAGTATTTGGAGGTATAGAAATCAAGTGATTTTCAACGACTACGTTGCGGAACCGAAGGATATGTTTATGGGGATTGTTCAAGCATCTTGGAATTGGAGATCCTTAAGCACACCCAAGAAACGGTTTGGAAGCTTCTACGACTGGTTTAAGAAGCCACTTGATTTTTATAGCTGAAAATAGTATACTTTTCTAAACTTTAATGTTTTTCTGGTTATCTATTTTGGTTTTATGGGAGGATTGGTTGGGAACTTGTGAATTTCATAATGTTGGTGGTCTGTATAAGATACAGGATAGAGGGGGAATTGTTTTTTGATTGAACCAGTTCTAGCTCTGGTGTTTTCTGTAGGATCATTTTTCCTACTAGTGCAGGTTTTGTTTTAACTTGTATTTGGTTTTTGGCCACAAGTTTGGCTGTTTCTTTATAAAATCCAGATTATTAAAAAAAAACTCTCTTAGGGTTATTTCTTAATTTTCAATATTCTAATTTGACCATTCATCAAATTAAAATATTGACTTATAATATCTACACAATACTCTTTTATAACATATATGTATTTAAGTATAAACTTAATATTAAATAGACCATTTTATTGATGACTAATTATATAATGATGGTAACACTTTAAATATTATATTTGTGACATAAAATTCTAACAGCTGTCTCTAATTTTTTCTTAAACTTTCTTGCTTTTAGTTTTACTTTTTTTTTAAGTTTTTTTTTTTTCTAAAATCATGGTAGAGTGAAATTAAAAGACAAATAGAAAAACAAAAAGACAATAGAATGAGATAATCCGAAATTAAAACTTTTCGCAGATGTAACAGTCTTTTTACTATGATTATCTGTTATGTAAAAATACTCATAGAACACTGGTTATTTGTACTTTACGTTCATACTATTTGGCATTATGCGTTTGTTACTGTATTGCGGTTGATAAGATAATTCAAGTACGCTGGGAATCGTAGCTTATGCATTGAGCAAACCAATCAATCGCATAAAACAAAAACCCAATGTTTAACGTACTAATGTACTCTATTACTATAATTTTCATTCTACTTTTATTTATGTATGGCTTCTTTCTTAATAATAGGCCTAGCAATCCGTGAAGAAATATAGTTTACTCCCTCCGTCCCAAATTATAAGACGTTTTGGGCTTTTCACACAAATTAAGAAACTTAATTATTACTTTATGGGAAAGATAAATTATGTATAACTTTACAGTAATGCCCCTCATAATTATATAGGAGAGAGAAATTAAAAGAGTTGAAAGAATAAATAATAATAAATATTTGAGGGTATAATGGGAAAGATGTCATTTATATTGCATTGGGAATGTAAAGTGACTTATAATTTGAGACAAATTTTTTTGGCAAAGTGAATTATAATTTGGGACGGAGGGAGTATTGATTTTATAGTACCATAGCCTTTTGTTCGTTTATGCTTTGTCTCACCGCGTTAACATCTAGGCAATGTCCCCTTTGCTTTGCTATATGACAAAATCTACATTCCAATTACATTTTAGTACCTCAAAAACCTAAACTTATGTTTCTACTTTTACTTTATATAATAGTGTAGTAATAGATTAAGTGTGAGTCAATAAAATGCAACTTTTTTTAAATGTTAAATTGACAATATTATTTTTAGTGTCCGCATATGGAAATAATCAAGATAAGATGACATATTAAAAGATACAGATCTAAATATTTCAGTTTATCTTAAAAATACAGATAAAACAGACATATTCAATTATCCATTTGTTTTGTTACTTCTAATAAATTTCATAACACTGGAGCGAGTTGAATCCTATATTATACCATATCTCTTTATACAAAGGTTAATTCAATGCCAATCAACATTCTCATCCCTTATCATCTGGCCCTCAAAATAATACAGTTTATTGTTATTTTAAGTGGACAGCTCATGTATCTGTGACAAACCTAACCTGCTTCCTTAACTATTTTGCTTCTCAACCAAAAATTGGAGAATAATATTTTTAAAATCCCAAGTAAATGCTCGATCTATGGGGACCGACAAGCACAGTATTTTTGCAATTATATACAAAAAACTTCACTAAATTAATCACAGTTGTCTCCTAATTAGGCACTCATGCCAAAGCAATTGAGCTGGCTAATGTGTACTCTGTCTGTAATGTACAACAAATAAGCAAGGACCTTCTCTAGCATGATTGCCAATTTTTTCTCATATTTCTCAATCAAACTAACGCTGCCTTAGGATCAATGTCAATGTGTCAAGTTTGCAAAGGTTTATCAATCCTATGTAATCAAATGATACCAGCTATAAGCTACTAGGAAATGGGTAATGCTGAACCCAACATTCATGGATTAGGTGGATCTGCCGGCCATATTTCCAAAATAGAGAGAAAACGACTTATTTGTTTTTTTAATGCCATAATGATATAAAATATGTCGATTTATTAAGACATTTGATCCAGGAAACCCGAAACTGGAAATTGGATATAATAAATTTTAAAGTAATATATATATATATATATATATATATATATATATATATATATATATATATATATATAAAACTAAATTTAATAAAGTTTCAAAAGAACTTAATTTTTATGTATTTAATAACATGTATTAAGGGATTTTTATATAATGTTACGGGCCCGTTTGTTTTGCCTTTTTAAAAAAATGATTTTTATAGTCATATAAAATTTTATGAAAATAAAATTACAAATTCAAATGAAAATTTGGTTTGAATAATTATTCATAAAATGTTATTTTAGATATATCAAGATTTTATCGAAAAAAATTTTGGATATCAAAATTTCAAAAAATCATTTAATTTTGAATCTATTTCACATAGTTTTTCATAAAAATCATTTTTGAGATACAAATTTTTTCAAAAATTAAGATTTCGACTATGTTTTGATCTTCAATAATGTATGTTTATATTGTATGATATCAAAATTAGTTTTGCAACTTAGAAAAACTTAATATAGAAATTTTTTAATATTTTAAAAACAGTTTTACAAAATCCATTTTTAAAAATACAAAGAAAAAATCTATTTTTTTAAAACTAAAATAAACAGACCTACATTTCATATACATGATTTATATGATTTTAATTTCCAATCTAACAATTGGTTTTGTAATATAAATATTAAATTAAGAATAATAAAAAATGTGACAGGTAATATTTATTAGAATTTTATGTTGAGTATACGTCAATTCAACATATTTATAAATTCAAAATTAATTTTATAAAAAAATATTTTAAAATAAAATTAATAAAATACCTGTGCAAAGTACTCCGAATGATCGGTAAGATGAGATATTTTATAATAATGCTAAAATTAAAATAATATATGATGTGATATAATTTAAAGACACAATTAATTTATAATAATTAGTTTGCTAATAAGTAAGAAAAGAAAGAATAATTTTAACATTTAAGATTAATGACAATATACTTGTCTTATAATTGAAGAAAATATATATAAAAATTATTGTTGATTAAATTAAAATAAATATTGTGATTATAGTGATATGTAAATGAAAAATGTGTTGTTTGAAAAAATTATTGTTAATTTAAAACGTTATCAACTATCAATAATTAATTTTATCATTTGGCACATTCAAGAATTGGTATATTGAAGTTTAGCTAACATCTCATGTACCTAATTTGAGCACGCTCTCACATATTGTATTAGAATTTATTTTTAAAAAAACCTATATATATATATAGCCTTTTTTAAAGGTAAAATCTACTGGTACTAACGAGTAATAGTAGCTAAGCTACTGTTGTGGTAGCTCAGATGGGTATTTTGATTCATAAAGTTTAAGTTTCTTTTATAATTATGATAGTTCCATACTCTTATCTTTTAAAAATTTTAGAAGTTGTTTTCAGTATTTTCTTGTAGCTCTCTTTTGTCCGTGGAAGGATGTTTATGAGCATTTTGGAAACCTTTTGCTGAAAACTCTTTTTACATCTTTGATTTAGGTTCATTTTTTGATCTATTGGTATATTGGCTGGAAACTTGTAAACTGGCGCCTGTGTTCAGATAGGCAGTTGTTTTGTTCTTCGGAATAACAACTACCGAAGGCCTAACTTCAAGGTTGACAACGCCCCCGTACTAATTTATCTAAAAACCCTTTGATCACTTTCGCGGGTTGACGTTTGGCTCAGCCGAATTCCCCTATTTTTCTGTGATCGTTAAACAGTTCCTGTTTGCAAAGATGATTTGTTGAAGAAAATAAGAGTATTGAATTATTATGCATATAAGACAAACTTAATCGTTATTTTGATAGATTAACCATCTGTTGCTCACCACAACACTCTTAGCAGAATCTTAAATGGATTCTAATATTGATACAGTTTCTGTTGACAACAATGATTGTCAAAACTCTTTGATTAAAAATGAGGAAAATAATGAATTTCCTAAAGATCTTGATAGGTTGAACAAATGGATAATACCATCCGTACCTTCAAAACAAATTTATAAATTTGGTATGTTCGATGTTATGTCCAGGTTTGTAGTTAAAACCACTGAGCAAACCATACCTGTTTCAGGATCAACCCAAAATATTGGGCTGTTAAGCAAAAAAGATTTGCTTCCTTTTAAAGATTACAAATTTATCCATATTGGATTAATCCAAGTTGCTTTAAAACCTTTAACTATGCTTGGATTAAACTCAAGTCTCGTGGCATATGTCAGAGATGGGAGATGTGAACATTTTCAACAATCTTTAGCTGCCGTCATAGAAACTAGTCTATGTCACGGTCCAGTTTATTTTGAAGTCTCCCCAAACTTAAATCTCTCCATGACTGACAAAAATCTTTTGGATGCTCTGAGACTAACTATTCACACCCATGGTTATAATTTTAAACCAGGTAGTGAAATTATAGCAATATGCTATAGAATTTATTACAAAGTTTTAAACACTTTGAATCCTAAAGTGAAAAATATTTCACCTCAAGGATCTACTACTCTTGTGCAAACAAATTTGCTCACTTCTAATGTTGCAACTAATAGGTTGATCAGGTGGAATGAAATTGAATTCCCAGAAACACGGTCTTTGCCTCAAGAAATTGAGTCAAAGTCTGTCCTTAATCAGGACATAGATCAGATAGTACAAACATCAGAAGGAGATGTTGCTATCAATTTTAACCATCAACGTAGGTTTATCATACCTAGAGCCATGTCCGCTAGGTACTCAACCCGCAGTGACTATGTCACAGCTCCTACAGTCCTTCCTAGGGTTTCCACATCCACCTCTAGGATTAAAGATAATGCCTTAGATCAAGAGTATGTGGAAAATATCAAGATAAGTGAGAATAAAATTCCCTTTGGAATATACCAAGGCCAAGAACCCAGGGTTGAATCGCCAACCCAGTCTGAAATGTCATTTCATTTATGATTGATTTCTCTGAAGGAAGTGACACAAGGAAACTCATTAATAATGAGTTTATGAAGAAGGAAAACCAAGCTTTCAGAAAGTGGTATTTTAAGAAATTCCCTAAAGCCACCCTTCTTGAATTCAAAGAACTTTTCTATGAAGAGTTATCCAAGGGTCAAACCCTTATTCCGTTTATCCATTGGTTTGTGAAGTTCTTTATTCAGAAAACACAAACTGATATCCTTGTTATTCAAAGGTCCTGGAAGACACCTGAAGGAGATTCCCTTGAATCACCTTATCCCCCTGAAAGGGCTATACAGCTTTCAGAAAATGCTGAAGCTAATGCTTACAACACAATCAAGAAACTTGAAAATAGTCATGTTTCTATAAGAGAATTAAACTCTCTAGTGAGGGCTCAGAACTTTACCAACGCCTTCCTTACCTGCCTCGGAGAACATATGGTTTCTCTTGAAAAACTTATCCTATTTGTTAAAGAAGATATGGAAAAACAGATGAAACAGCATAGTTTGATTATGGATCAGCTTGCTAAGAAACAAATTATTCCTTTCCCAGAATAATCCTCTTCTAAAACCATTCCGGATACTCCTATTATCCAACCTCCAGTCCAAATCAGTGGCTTCAAAATGGAAGAAGACCATAGTGAGTTTATAAAAATCCTTGAACAAAAGCTTAAGGACATTCACCTTAGGGTTTTAATTCATGAAAATAACTCTTCAGAAGAAGATTATACTTCTGAAGAAGACGAAGAGGCTATTGGAAATATTAACCAATTAACCCAAATGTTCAAAGATCAAGACACAGGTCCTGAGATTAACCCTGTCCATGTGACCAAACCTGTAGAAAAATATTACTACAAAAGACCTACACCTCAGGATGTCCTCTTCGAAGAACCTGATAATTATCAGAATTCATATTCTGGAAAAGCTATCTATGAATGGAACATAGATGGCCTCAATGAGAAACAAATAGTTGACACCATACATAGAATGCTTATGTATGCCACAGTTTGTAAACAGAATGGTAATTCTGATGGTGCTGTTGCTTCATTTATCACAGCAGGTTTTATTGGTCAACTCAGAGGTTGGTGGGACGCCTACCTCTCTGAACCTCAAAGGAAAGAAATTCTTTCCCATAAGAAATTAGTTAAGACTGAAGGAACTAGTACCCCTACAGTGGCTACTACTGGAGAAGAAGATGCAGTTTATACCCTGAGTCTTTCTATCCTTCAACACTTTGTTGGTCATAACCAACCCATTGGAGAAAAACTCCAAACCCTTCTCCAAAACCTTAGGTGTCCTTCCCTGACCCACTTTAGATGGTACAAAGATACCTTCCTCTCCAGAGTCTTTCAATTGAAAAACTCTAATTCTGTGCATTGGAAAGCCAAATTTATAGATGGCCTTCCTCATCTCTTCTCTGAAAGGGTTAGGAAAACCCTTAGAGACAAAAATGATGGGATTAATATCAATTACCCTGACCTAACCTATGGTCAAATTATTAATAGTTGCATAACAGAAGGATTAACGTTATGCAATGACATCAAACTTAAGCATCAACTCAAGAAGCAAAAGCTTTCTGAGAAACATCAGTTAGGTGAGTTATGTGACCAATTCGCCTATGACCTAGGAAAACCTCCTACGGAAAGAAAAAAGAAGTCTCTTAAACATGGTAAGAAAAAGGATTCTTACAAAGGTAGAACTCAAAGTTCTTACCCGCCTTATAAGAAGAAGAACTTCAAAAAAAGGGAACCTAGACCCGAACCTAAACCCTCATACAAAAAGGGGAAAAGGAAAGCTAAAAGGCTTGACATCACCTGCCACAAATGTGGCAAGCAGGGTCACTATGCCAATAGATGTTGGACTAAAAAGGCCCTTAACGAAGTTGAAGATGAGAAACTTCGTGCTCAGCTAGAAAAGGTCTTGCTGATAAATTCCAGCTCTGAAGAAGAGAAATCTTCTAGTGAAGAAGTTGACATTGTCAATTCCTCTGATTCAGAGTCTTCAGAATCGTCCACAAAGGACTGTGAGTGCAATGAACTCAACTATTGGAATTCTATAGCTAATATGGATGGTTGCTTTGTTATTACTAGCGATCAGGACAATGCCTTAAAGGCCATTGAAGCTATTACCGATCCTAGCATAAAAAGAAAAATGCTAGAAATCCTCCTGCATAATCAACCCAGAGTTGAAGCTCCTAAAATGATAGAAGCTCCTTACCAACTGAGCGAGGTCCTAACTAGATTTCATAAATCTAACCTGAAAGAAGTTCCCACTTCCTTAAATGACCTTAGAAGAGAAATTTCTCAACTTAAATCTGAAATAAATCAGATTAAGAAAACTAATAAAACCCTTAATCATAGGATAACAAATTTGGAAAAGGGAAAAGAAGTTATCCAGTCTATTGATGAAGAATATTTAAGTCTTCTGGAGCGTATTAATATCCTCAAGACAATGAATCAGCAAATTGGATCTTCTAAAGAAGAAGAATCAAGTAAAGAGGAGGATAATGAGAGTCCTGATGAAGAGAGTTATTTACACCTTTTGGATAAGGTCACCTCTCAAAAATGGTATATCAAAATTACCCTTGTCATTGACAGACAATACATCATCAAAGATGAGATTGCCCTTGTTGACAGCGGTGCTGACTTAAATTGTATTCAGGAGGGAATGATCCCTACCAAGTTTTTTGATAAGACTACTCAATCCCTCACTCAAGCTGGAGGGAAAAAACTCAAAGTCAAATATAAGTTATCCAAGGCTCATATTTGTAACCAAGAGGTTTGCCTTCCTACCTCTTTCATTCTTGTAAAAAATCTTACAAGAAGAATCATATTAGGAACCCCTTTCCTTAACAGTATTATACCAGCTAAACTTAGCCATCAAGGTATAATAGGTGAAGTTAATAAAAAACCTGTTAGGTTTGACTTCCTTAATGATCCTCAAACTAGGATAATCAATGAAGTTAAGGATATTCTCCTTGATCAAAAGGAAAAGCAATTAGGCTTTCTTCAGGAAGAAATAAACCTGCTAAGCATTGAAGATCAGCTTAGCAAAACCTCTATGAAAACTCAAATTAAGGCCATAGACAACCAGTTTAAAACTGAAGTTTGTAGTGACCTTCCCAATGCGTTTTGGGAAAGAAAGAAACATGTTGTTTCTCTCCCTTATTTGGATGAATTTAATGAAGATCAAATTCCTACGAAGGCTAGACCAGCCCAGATGAACAAAGATTATTTGAATCTTTGCCAAAAGGAAATTGAATCCTTACAATCCAAAGGATTAATCAGACCTTCGAAATCACCCTGGTCTTGTACTGCTTTTTATGTCAATAATGCAGCAGAAAAGGAACGAGGTGTTCCCAGACTGGTTATCAATTATAAACCCTTGAACAGGGTGCTTAAGTGGATTAGGTATCCTATTCCCAATAAGAAAGATTTACTTGATAGATTGAGTAATGCTTTAATCTTTTCAAAATTTGATATGAAATCAGGTTATTGGCAAATTCAAATTAAAGAAGCCGATAAATATAAAACTGCTTTTATAGTGCCGTTTGGGCAATTTGAATGGAATGTCCTCCCTTTTGGTCTAAAGAATGCCCCTTCAGAATTTCAGAAGATTATGAATGATATTCTTAATCCCTATTCTGAATTCATTATTGTTTATATTGATGATGTTTTGATTTTTTCTCAGTCTTTAGATCAACACATCAAGCATTTAAGAATCTTTAAAGGCGTTATCAGACACAATGTTCTTGTGATTTCAGCCCCTAAGATGAGGCTCTTCCAAACAAAAGTCAGATTTTTAGGTCATGAAATCAACAAAGGAACAATTGTTCCTATAAGCAGAAGCATTGAATTTGCTTCCAAATTCCCAGATATATTATCTGAGAAGAAACAATTGCAAAGGTTTCTAGGAAGCCTTAACTACATTTCTGATTACTATAAAGATTTGGCCAAAGATACATCCATCCTTTATCAGAGACTTAGGAAAGTCCCTAAGCCTTGGACTGAGAAACATACTCTTGCTGTCCAAGCAATTAAGAAGAAAGTCAAATTCTTGCCTTGCCTTTCCTTAGCAAACCCTAGCAACTTCAAAATAGTTGAAACAGATGCCTCAGACATTGGTTATGGAGGAATTCTCAAGCAAGTAAACCCAGAGACTTCTAAAGAAGTCTTGGTTAGATTCACTTCTGGTAAATGGAACCAGACACAGGCTAAGTACTCTACAGTCAAGAAAGAAATGCTTTCTATCATTAAATGTATTTCAAAATTTCAAACTGATTTATTAAATCAAAAATTTTTGTTAAGAATTGATTGCAGCTCTGCAAAATCAATTATTGAAAAAGATATCAAAAATCTTGTTTCTAAACAAATTTTTGCCTCATGGCAAGCCCAATTAAGTGCTTTTGAATTTGATATTCAATACATTAAAGGAGAAAATAATTCTCTAGCTGACTTTTTGACTCGTGAATTCTTGCAGGGCAATGAGTGCCCCATTTAGGACCAGAGGAGGAGGTCGCTCCTTTGGTCGGGGAGGAGGAAGAGGGAACAACAAATTGTTGTCCCAAGCAGAACCCAGTGTTCCTCTAATAGGGGAATGGACTACTGTTTATCCAAACAGACCTAGAATGCAGACATTAACTGCATCCTCAAAGAATAAAGATAAGGAAGAATCTTCCTCAGCCCAGTCCAAGAACAATGATTCTTACAAGACTGCCGCTTCTAGCGAACCAATACAAGAACAGTCTGCAGACTATTTTGAGAATCCACCTTTGGAATTCATTATGCACGTTGAGCATGAAGATGTGCAAATTACCAACAATGATGGTTGGGCTATCATGACTAGATACCTTGAAGCAAAAGGATATGCTGGTCTTTCTGGAAAATCCAGACCTAACATGGAGATATTGCTCCTAATGACCGGATCGGTCACCATTACTCATCATTATCAGAATAATAATCCTGATAATTTTATAAACTTTTCCAAATGCCATATCAATAAGATATTGCATCCCAGAGAATGAGGCCTTAATCCTAATAGCGAGAAATCCATTAAATTGGCTGATGGTAGAATGGTCTACTACAATTATTGGGACTATGTCCAAGCCTTTTCTAAGGCATTTTTCTACCAGAATCCAAAAAACAAACATTCTTGGTTCTTCTCGGTTAACCCAGAAATTCTGGAAAAACAAATACCAAGTTGGTTTTTTAATTGGTGGTCTAAATTCGGACCTTCCTTAGAGATTTTACCCAAAGAATTGGATGATCTCTACACACCATGGTGTAATGAGAGTCCTTTAATTGAAAAGGTCATTTCTAAGAATTTAATTATAGGACAATGTCCATTTTTATATTTTGCTAAGTTTCAGATCCCATGGATTTGGAGATGGACAATTTCCGTCGGAAAGAACAGTCTCAATGTTCCTTATTTACAAAGACATTTCTTTACCAAATGGTGGAGTAAAATGGATGCTAAAGATCTTCAAGAAAAGATTAAGCTTATCAAAGCCACCATTGAAGAGGATAAAATGAACCCAACTAGGAAGCAGGCTTCCTCTCAAATGACGCTGATACAGCTCAAAGAGTACTACCAGAAGAAATATCCTCAGGAAGATGATGAAGATCTAATGATCAGAATCCTTAAGCACATGAAAGGTCAATTTTTCACAGCCTTTCCCACCGTCAAAGATGACAGCTCAATGAAGACAAGCTCTTCACATGCATCAATGGATGACGTTCTAGCTGGCAAATCACAAGAGCCAGAACCTACCTCTGACGACTTCTGGGATTCCCTTACTGTCGCAATGGCACAAAAGGCCAAAGGAAAGGGTCCTTAAAGAGATTAGGATCCGCTAGCTGTAATCCACAGCTGTCTCCCACTAATTAAAGTGATAGCAACGTCCACCCAACTAAAGCTGGAAATGGACAGCAGAATCTGCTTTTCTTCTTTTCTTTTGCTTTTGCTTTTTCTTTTTTTTGTCGGTTGTCGTTTGTAATCAATTAGTGTCGATGGGGCCCATTGAGCACCCGACTTTTGATTTACTTTTGTAACCGGTTAGTGTGTGTTTTCTTTTCCTTTTTACCGGATACAATAGGTATCCTTTCCCTATATAAAGGGACTCTTGTGCTTCATTTAAGGCACGCTTCCATTGTACAACTCTTTCTCTCTCTAATAAATATTCAGTTTCTCTACCTTCTCTCTTGTTTTAATTTCAGTTCTTCATAAATAATCCCCAACCACTCAAATAGTAACCAAAATAATCAAGTATTCAGGTTGCGCTACTGTTCCTGGTATCAGAGCATCCAAAAGAGAGAAACTGAATATTTATTAGAGAGAGAAAGCATTTTGGAAACCTTTTGCTGAAAACACTTTTTACATCTTTGATTTAGGTTCATTTTTTGATCTATTGGTATATTGGCTGGAAACTTGTAAACTGGCCCCTGTGTTCAGATAGGCAGTTGTTTTGTTCTTCAGAATATATATATATATATATATATATAAACAATTAAAACAAGACAACCAACACAAAACGTAAGGAAAATTACAAAAAGAAGCTAAAATTACAACCTAAAATTCTGGAAAAAAAATAACAAAAAGCAGTCAACTTAATAATTGATAAACAATATAAAGAAATTAACCTCTATAATTAGAATCATAATCGAAATAAACATATTTTGACTTTAACCACCAAAACGCCTATTATGCATTGTTATAGAAAATGCGTCTATTTCGCTCTTTTCAAATAACTCAAATCATCGTGAACCAAATAGTATTAAAGCCAACTGAGAATTTTTCGAAAAAACCACTAAGCCCACCAAACTGTAAGAGGTGATCCAAAAATGTTCCTTGGGATGCCGAAGAAAACTCTAACCAATTAAAAATAATATACTACAACCTACCCAAAAAATCACATGTTACAAACAAATTATATATGTATTCACTTCATAATTCGCCACGTATCTTTGATCGTTCATGGCAAGAATCTATCTCTTAGCCAGATTGTCCTTAGTAGGACTACTATGTAGTAACAATCGCCAGGAAAATACTATTACAAATAATACATTTTATGAAAAAACTTTCACCTCGCCCAACCCAAAACCGAGATAAAATGTCAAGACGCGTCATGTTTTATTTTATTTTTAAATAAATATCACATATTCCCTAGGTTTTTAAATATAACCAAGTGAAAAAATAATTCAGAACATGCTTCAAATCCCAACAACAACAGTGTGTGTTTTTATTTCTCTAAAAGTGGTACCTTTCTTTTTATTGTATTTTTATTTTTAAATTAATGATCTATACCTTCGGTTATATTTAATAACTGAGAGATTAGATTATCATATTTTACTATAAAAGCACTCATTAATCATATTTTATCCTAAACCTAACTTATATGAAGTCGCTCCAAAGTCATACGCATTATTCTTTGGGATGAATTGCAAGACAGAAAAAATCTTCAATGTTCTTCAATCTTAAATAACGCATTTTTTTCCGACCTTACAATCTATCTCACATAATGATGTTGATGTTGTTGTTGTATTTTTGGAATAACTTTCCTATGTTGTCAATTAAAGAAAACATCGAGAAATTTATTGTTTTTCTAGGTTTATAACACTACGCCAAAAATGATTTTAGGTAGCGCACCTTAGACAGCGCTTTTTTCCAAAAGCGCTGCTATAAGTTAAATAAAAAATAAAACACGAAAAGTATGTACGAAATTGTGTAAAAGCGCTGCTAAAAGGCCCACCTTAGACAGCGCTTTACTTAAAGCGCAGCTAAAGGCCCAACTACAAAGCGAAAGCGCTGCTAAAAGCACTCATTAGATAGCGCTTCACAAAAGCGCTGTCTAAAGTCGTTTAAAATTAAAATTAAAAAACATATTCTATTCATTCTTTCTCTTTCATGTAAAAGCATGTTCCATGCAAATATTTGCTCAAGATAATGAAATCTTTCTGCGTTGGATTGCAAGTACAAAAAAATTCTCTTTGCTGGAACAGATAACTTATAAAAAATTTGAAAAGATATGTTGTTCTCCAAGAATCCATTGTCAAAATCTTGATTTGTTTAAACAATGTATTTTAATATTATGTGTAATATATATATATATATATATATATATATATATATATATATATATATATATATATATATATATATATATATATATATATATATATATCTTTTCCCCGTTAGTTTTTAACAGAAATTGAGATGTATGTGGCACTTGGGGTAGAACATATTTTATTGTATTTTTTATCTAAAAAGAAACACATTTTACCTAGGTTTTGAGTAATAACTGAGGTAAAATATAATTGTATTTTTTTAGTTTCTTCATCATCCTTATACAAATCTTTATCGTTCATTTAATGAGTATCAACGCTCAAGACAATGTCATTAGTGATCCTCGTGAATCCTAAAACCCTTATTATAAAAGCATTCTAAATATTAAAAATTGATAATGAAATATTTGACATGAAAATTTTGAAACTTAAAAAGGCGCTTATTTTGTTTGGGAAAAGTTCTCAAGGATGGATTGCAAGAGCAGAAAATTATTTGGGTTCAAGGTTTGTGTTATTAAATAATCATATAACTGAATATTTAGTTTATCTATCTAACCTTTTTTGTTTTATATCAGACATTTGATCTTTCTCAAGATCAATGAAACGAGGATCTCCAACATTTGCTCTTCTCCAAGATATCCAACATTTATTCTTCACCAACAACGATGACGATGAATCAGATTCAACATTTTTATTTTAATATTCTGAGTAAACAATGTAATATTCTGTATAAACAATGTAGTTTATAAACAAGTTAATTTATTAATATTCTGTATAAACAATGCAATGAGTATTTAAAAAAAAAATATATATATATATATAGTTTCCCTAGGTTTTGTTATTAAACTGAGAGGTATATGGTGCTAGTTTGAAAAATATAAAAATTTTATTGCTGGGGATCAAACTTATGACCATTTCAACTAACCCCTCGATTATTCTAAAACCGAAAGGTAAAGTGGCAGCTTTTCATGACCCCCTTCGTTACCTCGTCTCTATAACTAAGGTTAATTCAACATCGCATTTGAGATTACATGTATTTTTTGTAGTAGTGAAAAATAGATACCTTAAGAGGTATAGTCGTCAACCACACAATTTGGAAGTTAACCTGATTGTTGTTGATGTCAATTTGAGAAAAAAATTTATAAGCACTATTAACCGTGTAACAAGCACTACTACAAATAATATATTTAATGACAAATATGTTACCATACCATGTTTTATTTTTTAAAAAATAAATACCACATATTCCCTCAGTTTCTAAATATAACCGAGTGGAAAAATAATTCATGACATGGTTCGAATCCTAGCAAATGCCGTTTATATTTTTATTTCTTTAAACGTGATGTCTTTCTTTTTTTATTTTTTATTTCTAAATTAATGATCTATTCCTTCGGTTTCTGTAATAACCGAGAGATTAGATAATCAGATTTTACTATAAAAACACTCGTTAATCAAATTTTACCCAAAAGATAACTTATATGTAGCCGCTACAAAATCGTACGCATCATTGTATGGGATGAATTTCAAGACAGAAAAAATCTTCAATGTTCTTCTATCTTGAACAAAACATTTTTCTGCCCTTGCAATCTATCTCACATAACAATGATGTTGTTGTTGCTGTATTTTTGGAATAACCTTCCTATGTTGTAATCCAAAGAAAACACTCCATAATTTATTGCTTTCCTTGGTTGACAAGATTGATAAATTTATTTCAAAAAATGTTGTAAATTGCAAGCAATTGCACTACAAAAAATGGTGAATGATACAAAATTAAAAAGGAAACAAGACATGTTACTTTCAATTTTTTATCATTCACAATTTTTTTGCAAGTAATATATTAGCTCGTTTTTTAGTAAAACCGAGGGAAAGTCCTTATTTTAACAACGCTCAAGATATTGTCAACATATTAATCCACAAGAAACTCTCTACATCCACCACTATATATCTTTTTCTCTTACTTGTGAAAGCATTTGTCATGAAATTTTTTTTCTCAAGATAATGAAATCTTTGAAAAGAACTCTGGGATGGATTGTAAGTGCAGAAAAAATTCTCATAGTTGGAACAAATAACTTATCAGAAATTGGATGCATGCAATCTATTGAACTTGAAATGAATGCGCACAAAAGGTATACAACAAAAATATGGATAACAATAAAGATTTGTTGTTCTCCAAGAATAACTTGAAAAGATTTGTTGTTCTCCAAGAATCTATTGTCAAAATCTGAATTTGTTTAAACAATGTATTTTAATATTCGTTGTAAGCATTGCAATTAAAATAAAAAAGCTTACTCCCCTCGATTTTTAACAGAAACTAGGAGGTATGTGGGGCTTGGGATGAAACATATTTTATTGTATTTTTTATTAAAAAGAAACATATTTTACCTCGGTTTGGAGTAATAACCGAGGAAAAATATAAGCGTATTTATTGAGTTTTTCATCGTCCTTAAATAAATCTTTGATATCCATTTAATGAGTATTAACGTTCAAGACATTATCATTAATGATCCGCGTAAAACCTAAAAGTCATTATAAAAATATTCTGAATATTAAAAACTGATAATGAAACATTTAAGATGAAATCTTTGAAACTTAAAGAAGTTGGGAAAAGTTTTCTATGATGGATTGCAATAGCAGAAAATTATTTGAGTTTAAGGTTTGCGTTCATAAATAATCATATAATTGAATATTTATTTTATATATGTAACATTTTTTTTGCTTTATATAAAAAATAATGCATGAAATATCCAACATTTGATATTCCCCAAGATTCAATGAAACGAGGATCCAACATTTGTTATTCCCCAAGATCCAACAATTGTTCTTCACCGACATTGATGACGATGAATCAAATTCAAAATTTGTTATATATTTTTACTTTAATATTATGTGTAAAAAATGTGATATTTTGAGTCAACAATGTAATTTGTAAACAATTTAATTTAATATTATGTGTAAACAATGTAGTTTGTAAACAAATTAATTTATTAATATTCTGTATAAACAATGTAATGAGTTAAAAAAAAAATTATTTTCCCCTCGGTTTTTGTCATAAACAGAGAGCGAGGTGTGTCACTCTAGTTTTGAAATTATAAAAAATCTATTGTTAGAGATCGAATCAATGACCATTTCAACCATTCACATGGTTACTCTAAAATCGAGGGGTATAATGTAGAGTTTTAATGAGCCCCTTCGTTATCCCGTCTCTGTAATCGAGGTTAAATCAAGTTCGCGTCCGAATATAAATGTGTTTTTTATAGTAGTGAAGAAGAATGATGTAAAATTCAAACCCAATAATCTTCTACATCCACCTACAAAACAACTGAGGTTAATCATTCAATACACCCTTCCACTAACTCTTCCTCCCAAAAAAGGAACCTCTTACGCCATTTCTAATCCTCACGGTTCTCTTCCTACCCCAACTCGTTCATTTCTGTTACCTTCAACATTTTATTCTCAACTAAATTAAATAGCATATTAAATCTTACCTTATAAAAAATGTGATAGGTAATATTTATTAGGATTTTTAAGTTGAGCCTACATCAATTCAACATATTTATTAATTCAAAATAAATTTTATAGTAAAGTTTTTTAAAATACAATAATAATAATAATAATAATAATAATAATAATAATAATAATAATAATAAAGCTAAATTATAGTTTTGGTCCCCTATTTTATCTAATTCATGAAATTGGTTCCCCTATTTTAAATTTAAACAGTTTTGCTCCCTCTATTTTGAATTTAAATAGTTTCAGTCCCCCTCTCATGTTTTTTCCATAAAAAATCGATTAGATATTCGTTTTTTAATTTATATTTTATCTATAAAGTTCAATAATATGTTTATATACGATAATTTGTCATGTTTCACAATTAATTTGTCATTTAAAAAATGGAAACATTGTTAATTTTGAGTGCAAAAGTATGAGAGAGGATCAAAACTGTTTAAATTCAAAATAGAGGACCAAAATTGTTTAAATTTAAAATAGGGGGATCAATTTCGTGAATTAGATAAAATAGGGAGACTAAAACTATAATTTAGCCTAATAATAATAATAATAATAATAATAATAATAATAATAATAATAATAATAATGGTCAAAATAAAAAAAAATAAAAAAACAAATTTTACTAAATTTAAAATTTGAAATTATATTAAGAATAATTTAGATTCCCCTTGTAATACAAGCGATTTTTAGTTTACTCTTTTGTAAAAAAAAATGGATTCCCCATTGTAATATAAATATTATGTTGCATTGTCTAGTTAGGTGACAATTTGGCAAGAAATATTCTCTATGCTGAAGTGGTATGTGTAGGTGGCTATAATTTTAATTATTTATTTAATTTTTAAAATCCAAGTAGATTTTTTTAAAAAAATAATTTATAATTTTAATTACCGGAGCAGGAGTAAATCAAAACGCGCTCACATTGTAGGGAATAAACCACTATAAGCCAATACACTAATAATACTGCATCTTTTTTAGTTTTGTGTAGATTCAAATTAGCTTTAGTTGTGTTGTCAATGTTGTATTTATTTTGCCCATTCTTGTATTTATGTGTACATATCATTGTTGGGGAGATTTTCACTAGGGAGAATTGAGCATTGTGAGACTTTCTTTTCTAGAGCAACGCCAGTGTGAGAGACACACCACATATTCATCCAAAACTTTAAGGTAGGACTATTACACATACTACTTACACTTGTTATACTTAACAATAATCTTAAGATAACTAAGAGACCGATTGAGTTTGATGTGATAATTACTAGATATGTCAACGACATAATCAAGATGTTGAAACATCCATAATCATTTGGTAGTGTTTATGTTTATTTATTTATTATTATTTTGTTAAGTTATGTAATCGTATGTCTAAGTTATGTAACCATTTGTCAAATGTTAAGTGTTCCGGACTGAACCAATGACTAGGCATGACCCAATCCACTTATGCTCCCAGAACAGCCCAATTGCCTATGTTCATTCAACATGGGGCAGTATTTACCTTTCCGCCCCCCACCGGGCATATACAGACAGATGAACCTCAGGGTCATTTGCTCCTCCCCGACATTCCTGTCCATTCCGCACGACTCCACCATCCAGAAAAAGTCATGACGACCGTGCCCGGAACTGCGCCTTTGCCCTTGGCAACGGCTAGTTTCGGACACCTCAGTCGGTCATAACGGCTAGTTTTTGACAGTTACCTATTCTTTGGGAAACGGTTATTTCTCTCCGAAAATAGGGACCGTTGGCCACGCGCTGGGGGCATTATAAAAACCCTCTCAGTTGAGAGGGTCAGGTATTCAAAATCATCCTAAGAAACACTTACCTTTGTACTTTCCTTTTTCCTCTTCCGATTCTTACTTTAGCATCGGAGTGCCTTGCAGGTACACCCCCTCCTCATCTCACACACCCAGCATCACCGACGCTTCTCTTAACCCAGTTTAGGTTCTGATCAGCCTTTAAGATAGGGATCGGTCTCCCCAACATAGCGAGGAAACAACTCAAAGCTTGCCTCCGAGAAAATGCTGACTTGTTCGCGTGGAGTGCCGCAGAAATGCCCGACTTAGATCCTGTTGTCGCCTTCTATTTACTCACGATTGACCCCGCCGTTAAAGCAGTAGCACAACGTAGGAGAAGTCAGTCTCCGGAGAAAACGGAGGCTTCAGAACAAGCTGTAAAAGACCTCCTCGAGGCAAACTTTATTTCGGAGGTCAAGTACACCACTTGGCTGTTCAACGTTGTACTCGTCAAAAAATCTAATGGAAAGTGGCGTATGAGTGTTGATTATAATGATCTCAATAAGGCATGCCCAAAAGATGCATACCCCCTCTCCAATATTGATAAACTCGTTGATAATTCTGCCGGTTTTAAACTATTATCATTCATGGACGCTTATTTGGGCTACAATCAAATACCAATGGTGAAAAGTGATCAAAAAATACACAACCTTCATGACCGAATCGGGCAATTACTACAACAACGTAATGCCCTTCGACTTGAAGAACGCCGATGCGACCTATCAAAGGATGATGAACAAGGTATTTCGGGGAGAAATTAGCGACATGCTCGAAGTCTATATGGACGATATGATCGTAAAATACCATGAGGAAACCAATCACATGGCCCATTTGAGAAATGTCTTCGAGCAAGCCAGGAAATACTGGATGCGCTTTAACCCAGAGAAATGCACTTTTGGGGTGCGGGCGGGCAAGTTCCTCGGGTTCTATCTCACAGAGCGAGGAATCGAAGCTAACCCCGACAAGTACAGGGCATTCTCCGAATTTTCAACACCTAACTCGAAGAAGTCCATCCAATCCCTCAATGGGATGCTCGCTTCCTTATCTCGTTTCGTGGCCAAGCATGTCCAACACGCTCTTCCCTTCTTCAAGTTCCTCCACAAGGAGGCCGCGTTTGAATGGACAGAGGAATGCGATCAGGCTCTCCTCCATCTCAAAAGAGCACTATCGAAACCGCCAGTTCTCTCTCGGCCAGACAACGGCGAAACTCTGTACCTATACCTTGCCGTGGCAACCGAGGGCGTTAGCGTCGGCCTCATTCGTGAAATGCCTGACGGGCAAAAACCGATATACTTCACGAGCAAAGCATTGCAGGGACCAGATCTAGGATACCAACAAATAGAAAAGGTGGCACTGGCCCTCATCAATGCTGCGTGAAGATTAAGACACTATTTCCTGGCCCACACGATCGTGGTTCGAACAGATCAACCCTTGAAGCAACTGCTAGGACGACCTGATATGGCCGGCAGGATGCTTAAGTGGTCGTTGGAACTGTCCGAGTTCGACATTCAATATGAAAGCAGAAAGGCCCTCAAAGCCCAGGAATTAGCAGATTTTGTCGCAGAAATGACGTTTGAGGATTCCCTCACCTACAGGTCATGCAGGTGGATCATCTTTGTTGACGGAGCATCCAGCTCGGCGGGAAGTGGGGCAGACACCATCTTGGAAAACGAAGAAGGAATCATCGTCGAGGTATCAATCACTTTATCTTTCCCTACTTCCAACAACCAGGTCGAGTACGAAGCCTTCCTCACCAGCCTGCGCCTAGCCAAGGACCTGGGAGCTGAGGAGGTTGTCACATGCACTGATTCGCAACTCGTGGCCCTTCAAGTTTGAGGATAATATCAGGCCAAGAACGATAACCTATCTGAATTCTTGTCCCTGGTCAGAGCAGACGTGATGTCTAAACTGGGGAGCACGAAGAAAAAGGGCGAAAACAAGTTCGTTATCCATGAGGTGCTTCCTCGACCCAGCATCGAGAAGACCTCCACGATCCTCGACATGCAAGTCATCGGCGACAGCAACTACTAGATGACCCCCATTTATAATTATCTTGCTAAGGACGAACTCCCTTCCGACCCCAAGGAGGCCAGCATAGTCAGGCGCAGAGCCTGCTCCTACGTCCTGGTCGAAGACAAGCTCTACAGGCGGGGGTTCTCCATCCCTTTACTCAGATGCGTCGAAGAAGAGATGGTCTCCCACGTCTTGCGTGAGATCCACGAAGGAATTAATGCCCAACATCTCAGAGGAAGGTCCCTCGCTAGGAAAGCCCTCCGAGCAGGATACTACTGGCCAACCATGCAGCAGGATGCAAAGGAACACGTGAAGAAGTGAGACAAATGCCAACGGCACGGGGACATGCACTTGGCTCCGCCTAACGAGCTCAAAGCTATGTCCTCCCCGTGGCCATTCACATGGTGGGGCCTGGACATCCTGGGACCATTCGTAGTAGGATTAAACCAAAATAAGTACTTGATAATGGGTGTTGACTACTTCACGAAATGGATAAAAACGGAAGCTTTGGCCAAAATAACGGCCCACAACATACTTCACTTCTACAAGCGAAACATCCTCGCCCGCTTTGACATCCCACAAGCAATAGTCACCAACAACGGGACGCAGTTTACGGACAGAAATTTTCAGGACTTCCTAAACCAACAGGCAAGCCGAAGCAGAAAATAGAGTAATCCTGTGAGGCCTCAAATGAAGGCTGGATGAAATAAAGAAAGCCTGGGTCGAGGAACTCCACAGCATACTCTGGGCCTACCGCACTACGCCCCACTCCTCGACCGGGGAAACCCTTTTCTGCCTATCCTACGGGACTGAGGCAGTGATCCCCATCGAGATACATGTACCATCTCGGTAGACTGAATCGCCTCTGGACGAGGAGACTAACCACGAGGCACAAAGGGAAGATCTCGACCTTGTCGAAGAAGTCCGATCAGGAGTAACTCTCCGCGAAGCGTCTTTGAACCAGAAAATCGTAATTAGGCATAACGCCAAGGTGATACGGCGAGAATTCCAAGTGGGCAGCCTTGTCTTAAGAATGAACCACAAGGATTCTCGAGAAGGCAAACTCGATGCGAACTGGGAAGGACCCTATCGCGTCCGAGCAAAGACGGAGAATGAGGCCTACTACCTAGAACACCTCAACAGGGAAGAACTTGCTCGACCATGGAACGCCGAAAAGCTAAAACAATATTATAGCTAAGGCCCTGATCGTCGGTTTTCTTCGTCAAAGCGACGAACACAACATCCCGACTATGATGCACGCCCAGGTACAAGCGTCGCATACCAACTAAGATAGGATACCGCTCAAGAGCGAGCAGGACCTCTTCCCGACGGCAGTTCCTCAACCGAGCTCGTCGTCATCGAAGTACCATGATAGGCAGAACACCCAGCTCGCGATGGGAGGTTTACGCCGCGAGCTCAGGCCTTAAACGCGATCTGAGTTCCGCTCTCATGCCTGGAATCTACCCAGGCCGTTCGACTAGTCCCCCTCACTGCCGAACACATCTACGTCGAGCAAACCCCGAAACTACAAAACACTCGAAGTTACCCCAACTACGGGCATACACACGCACCAAACAAAGTTTCCACACTTACCAAAAATAAAAACAAACAAAACCATGCACGAGTATAAAATATACAAAACCAACCAGAACATCGAATACATACATATCTAAAATAATTAAGTGACCACAAGGGCCACGATTGTACTTGTTACACGATAAAAGGGCCATGCCCCATACAAAACAACAATAAAATTACATCAGACATGACACGTAGGCCAGATACATTACAACAACAAAAAAGGGAGACATAATTCCTCTATCTGCTCAGTCTGTTCGAGGATAGGCGGCGTCGGCTGAGGTTCCTCGTTAAGGAGGCGGGCATGCTCGTCGCCAATCTGGAGGAAGTATGGATTAACTATCTTGCCATCCTTAACATGGCCCAAAAAATTAGTCCCCTCCGTGAATATCTAGACCCCTGGATTCACCACCTTAAGTTGAGCCACTGCATTTTTGAAGGACTCCTCCCCGATGGCATAAACATCGTCCTCCGCCTGAGCAATACAAGCAACCAGCTCAGCCCTAGTTTTCAGCGCCTTCACCTCCTCAGGCTCATCTTTGGCCGGGGCCACTGCTGACTTCATCTGCTCGACTAGGTCCTCGGCAGCCCTCTTTTCTACAACCAGGGTCTCATTCTCCCCTTTTAGTTTAGCAGACTCCTCCTCGGACTTCTTCCTCGCGTCATCAGCAGCCTTGGCCTTCTCTTTGGCCTTTTTCACCTTTTCTTCCAGGGCTGATATCGCCACCTGGGCCTTATTTAGCTCTGCTCTAGAGGAGGAGTCTTCCTCAGCATAAATAGCCGCCATCTCCAGTACCCGGATCAACGCAGAAGCATCTTGCGCCAACATTGCCCTCTTCCTCGGTCGATCCATACCATCGAGCTTTAGGGACTCTGCCCGGGGAACCGTTAGAGATGAGCCCTCGAAGAACTTCCTATCATGGAGATAGGGAGGAAGCTCAAACTTGCTCTTCTCCGCTGCACGACTGAGATCCACCAGCTCGTTCGGCCTGGTTCGCTTAAACCTTAAAGCACCAGGCGCATGAGATCCCTGGGTAGAAGTAGGGACAGGCGAGGAGGTCCCCGCAGCCAGTTGAGGGGGAGGCACTCACTGAGTAAAACGAGGCTTTGGGTTGGTCGCACCCGCCTTGCCCTTCGTTATAGCAGTTTTCACCATCCTCTCATGAGCAGAAGGCATTTCACCTGCAAAAACACAACAAGCACGTTAGGGACCGAAGAAATTATAATCTAGGCAAGCTAAAAAAATAAAAACTACCAAGTAACTTAAGGGCATCAGCATGGGTCTTGTACTCTAAAATCCCTTTCGTGTTGATATAAGGATGTTCCACTCTTTTCCCACCATCCTCATCGAAAATCGGGTCCCCCTTTTTCATCCAGCACTCTGCGAGCTTGAAGCTATTAACATAGTTTACCAGCGCTGCGTACCCCGCCCTCCCTTGGTCGTCCAGCATCTCCGGTTGGGCAAGGTAATGGTCGGTGCCTCAGGAGAAATGGTCCCCGCTCTAGCAGAAGGGGAATTTGAACACTTTTTCTGCCAACAACTTCTCATGCTCGTCATACAGTTCATTGCCATCCTCATCCGTTGACACTGCCCAAGCGTACGTGGTATCCTGAGCCTTCTCCGAAACAGGTTCAATAATATATAACCTCTCCTTAAAGATCCGGATAGACTCAGAAAAGGGCTTGAACAGTTTCTTCGCTTGCTTCAGCGAAACCCAACCGTACTTTCTCCCCGAAACCTACCTTTGAAGGTGAAAGATTGTGAAAAAAAGGCAGAGTAGCTCCTATCTTTAGGAACTCGTAGGTCAGCTCGAAAGGACAGATGAATGCCAATGAGTTAGGGTACAGCTGCGACGGGGCTAGGTCCAAGTGTAAGAAAACAGACCGCTGGAAGTCAGTGAAGGGCAGCCTTAGCCCTATATTCTTAAAAGCATACTCGTACATCGGGAACCTCTCCCCGTAATCCGTCCATATGCGGTCGTCCTGACTCTGGAAGTGCACCTTCCACTCCCCTTCTAGTCCTACATTCATGAAGACGTCCCCGGTGTAGGAAGCGAAAACAGAAGTATGCTCAGCGGGTTTCGGAATTGTCCACTCCTCCGCAGAAGAATGCCCGGGGGTCTCCTCGACTTCGCTGGGGGCAGTCAAAGCCTTCATAACACTACTCTCCGAGGAGCTCTCCTCGGACGAGTCTATGAGAATCTCTTTCTCGGGCTCATGTGCCATCTCGTTCACCTGAAAATCAGAGGGAAAAAGTGAATTCGATTGGAAAATCAAATCCACCCTTCCACCGCTAGTCAAGTGAAACGGCGCGCAAAGGGCCAATGACGACGTCCCCGACCTAAGCCTTAAATCAAATAACATAAGGGTATCGTGCGAGGAGATTCCCAGAGGCAACCCCTCCTGCACGTACGGGGAAATTCTCCCCGAGCCGTTACCCAGTTTTTCGTTTGAAGGTCCACCGGAAAACTCATACATTCATCAGAAAATCCATAAGAGCGTCAAAAAACTCAGGAACTCCGCCGGTTACGCTTATGCCGTCATTGCAACGGCGCCCGAAAATGACCTAAATCTATAGTTGCTAAAAGCTTCGGCGACCACAGCAGCAACAAAGAGTGGCTAAGCCACCGTCTACCACCAACAGCCGCCGGAAAACACTACGATTCTACCTAAAGTCATCCTAACCACATGCATTCTAATAAAACGGAAGCAAAAAAGATAGAAAAAAAGCTGGGAATGAGTAACTTACGTGGTCGTAGAGGATTTGAAGGGTCGAAGAGCTTGCTCGAAACTTTGTACGGTGGCTGACGGCGGCGACTGGCTGGAAACTCAAAAAGAATAACGAGGAAGGAGAGAGAAGTAAAAAGCCCAAAAGAGAAGTTTCTCCCTCTATTTATAAGCGCTCTGGGGGCATCATCATGACCCTAGCCTAGCCATCATGACGCAGTTAATGCTGCACAAGGCTCGAGGCACACGGGGCGTCACGTCTCTTCAGAATACCCTAACCGTTGGTCTCCCCGCACGCCGGGCATGCCAGACAATGCTAGATATCCAGCGGGCACTAAAACCCCCGGGCATCACAGGACGACCCCATCTCATCGACAGACGACGATCACTTTAGATTTCCCCGTGGCTGCGAGTTATCCTTAAGTCATCACTCCCATGCTCGGGAGCAACGACTTGGGGGGCTCCTGTTCCGGACTGGACCAATGACTAGGTATGGCCTAATCCACTTCTGCTCCCAGAACGACCCAATTGCCTATGCCTAGCCAACATGGGGCAGCATTTACCTTTCTGCTCCCCCTCCACCAGGCATATACAGACAGATGAACCTCATGGTCATTTGCTCCTCCCCGATATTCCTGCTTGTTCCGCACGACTCCACCATCCAGAAACAGTCATGACGACCGTGCCCGGAACTAGGCCTTTGCCCGTGGCAACGGCTAGTTTCGGACATCTCTGCCCGTCATAACGGCTAGTTTTTGGCAGTTACCTATTCTTCAGAAAACGGTTATTTCGCCCCAAAAATAGGGACCGTTGGCCACGCGCTGGGGGAATTATAAAAACCCTCTCAGTTGAGAGGGTCAGGTATTCAAAATCATCCTAAGAAACACTTACCTTTGTACTTTCCTTTTTCCTCTTCCGATTCTTACTTTAGCATCGGAGTGCCTTGCAGGTACACCCCCTCCTCATCTCACACACCCAGCATCACTGACGCTCCTCTTGACCCAGTTTAGGTTCTGATCAGCCTTCAAGATCATTAAGTTATGCTCATCATGCATCAATGGAAGTGCCAAAATATTATTTAATAAAAAATGATGTGCAAATATTTGAGTAATACTACCATTGATCTTTTTATTTTTCTTTGGATACATAAATCAAGTAACTTGATATGTTAAAATTAGTTACAACTATCCTACAATATTTATAATGATATATAAAAAATATATATTTTGGACTATTTTTTTAGTACGTTCATAAAGAAATATCAGACTATTGTTTATTATCTGCAAATTTATATTATTCAATAAAAAGTAGTTTGTTTTGTAATAATAATAATAATTATTCAATAAAAAATAGCTTATTTTACAATAAAGAAGTCATTAGTTTATTGGTTTATATTGCTTTATCCACTGCAATGTGAGCAGATTTTGATTTCCCCACCCGCCCACCCCCATAATTAAAATAAAAACAAACAAATTAATAAATAAAAATAAAAAAATAAAAAAGAAAAAAAAAGAAAAGAAATAATTAAAATAATATCCACTTAGACATGCAACGTCAGTTAAAAAAATATTTCTCGCATAGTTGTCACCTAAAAAGGTAAAACAACATAATCTTTACATTATTAAAATTCGCTCACATTACAAGGAGCTAAAGTATATTTAACCCTTCTTTATTTTTACAAATCAAGCTAGACAAACATTTATAATTAGTTTTTATCTAATATATTTATAATAAAATTATATTTTTGAAATTTTTTTTCAAAATTTTAAAATCTTAAATTTTAATTTAGACCACACATCTGTTGGATCGGTCCCAAATAGACACAAATATGTGATATGATAATTAAGTAGGAAAATTTTTACTACACCTCATATTTCTCAAGGACTTTATAAAATTCAATATTGTTACTTTTTAGAAGGAAGATTTCAGGCACAACACATCTAAAAAGAATTTTCTAGAACATATCAATAAATAAACGTGATCAAATTTTTAAACCTCGTTCAATACTCTCTTATGTTTTTTTTAAATACACAAAAATTTCCTTTATTATTCAATTATTGTGTTTGCTCACATAATCAATTTGTATTTCAATACCATAAATCCCATCAATGTTCTAAATTACAAGTTATGTGTATCTATATTTCTATTGATTCACATAATGGTTATTTCTTGTTTTGGTAATGTAGATATCATTTAGAAAGAAGCTTCCAAAAACTTTTAAACCTTGTTCGGAAGGATCCTTCAAGAAGAGTGTAATATTTTTGTCTATGTTTCGTTTACGTGTAACGATGGTAAGTATGATGCATCATGATATTCTCAACTCTTATAATGTATTAGATGTTAGTGAGTCAGATTACACATGTTGTTGCTAAAGTTGGTGTTGGAAATATTTTTATCAATAAACATATGTTAACATTACAAGATCATATGCTTAGATAGGTCCGTGCAAAAGCTTCTAAAATAGGTGCGATAATAGTTATTGAGTGGTTTAAGTATGGTTTTTATAGAAGATAACCATCTGTTGCAATGAGTTGTGAAATATGTTGAGTATGAAAAAACTCTCTGGAGGCTAAAACGTGATTACATTATATCAAGAACAGGTGGATGTCTTTTCATGTTATGCGAGTATTATACAATGACAAATGTTTGAAAATTTAATATGTTGTGCAGTGTAGATTGTTGCACCCCAAAATTTGTCCTCTTGTCTCTTATCCTAGTTGGCTTCTGCTTCTCATTCATATGCATCTCCATTAGGTCATAACACTCATTATCATGCATTTCATTGGTTCCCTAAACCATGGGGTCAAGGCATTTTCTTGTGATTCAGAATTTTCTCTACTCAAAGTGTGCAAGCAAAGGCAGAGGAATCAAAATTCTCTATTCCTTATGTTCAAGCCAAGAACGTTAATTATGGTGTTCAAAGCTAAAATCAACAGCATCAGAAATCTCCAGCATTTATTTTGCTCAGATATTGGATGAGATTATTAGGAATTCAAGCAAGTCTGAGGATATTATGGGTTCAAGATAGGGTACCCATCATATTTTAAGCATTATTCAAGGTCAATATCAAAGGTTAAGATTCATATACGAAGCCACGCCCAGAACAGGTTGCAACAGGGCATTTTTCTCAATTTTGTACTGGTGTAACTAGTTACCCGGATTCAAGTAACCGGTTACACCCCCTCCAAAAGGTGCCAGATTCAAATTTTCAAACATGTAATTGGTTACCCTGTTTCATGTAACTGTAGCACCTGTGCATTTTTGCAAAAATCAGTGGTTTCAAGTACTACAGCAGTTATCACTCTAATCCACTTTCATGCTTCACTCATGTACCAAGGGAATATTCTAGAACATACAATACCATAGAGAATATCATTTTCACATTTTCCCTTACTTTATTTCAAATAAATTGCACCATAAACCCTTGTCATACCCCAAATTTTACCCCTAGATTCCATCATCATTTGCATAACATTCTAGGTCAATCATTCATGCATAGCTTCACTCATGTACCAAGGGAATGTTGTGAGGGCTTCATTTTGATATTGGTAACACAAAAAATGGTGGTATAGATTGAAAGTTATGACCTTTCAAAGTTGACACTAAATTTGGGTTTTTTCACCATACTTAGAAAAAAATTCAACTTCTTCCACTTTACCCGTTTTGCAAGAAACCTCCAAATTCTTGATTTTTCATGGTCAAACTCAATGATCAAACATGTTTCCATGAAATTTATCTTGAGGACTTCAACTTTGACCAATAATCTCAAAAGTCAAAGAGATGACTTTGCAGTTAAAGGCTTGTGCATCAGATGAAATTGACTGTGTGATCTTCAATGATCTTGAACTCCTGAGTCCTGTAAACATCGTGGATGGACTCCAAGGATGTATTTGGGAATCTTGAACCATGTCCCAAGGCTTGGGATCATGTCTTGATCAAAATTCAAAGGCACAATTGACTTTGCCAGAGGAAAACCCTAATTTTGGGTCAGATGAGATTGAGCCTCAATGACATGTAACAAGACCAATTTGCACTTGATTTTTTATGGAGAGAGGCCTCTTAAGTGTATGCATACTTGGTATAGGTTGATGATCAATCCAAGACATTGACTGATCAAATAAAGATCCTCTTGATTCTCTTAATTCAAAACCCTAATTCACAAATGAAATAAACAAAGAATAACTTGTACAAGGTTAGGGTTAACAATGCAATGTATGATGTTCCTAGAATGATGATGAAATCTAGGGTCAAAATTTGGGGTATGACACCTCTCACCTTTGGGTTTGCCTTTGCAGAGATCATGAAGCGCCTCTTTATGTATCTTTTATTTTTGTACTTATATGCTTCATATTTTACTAAACTCTAATCAAAATACAAAAATATGCTTTGTCTCCTTTTGTTTCTTTTACAAGGTAGGGTTTGAAATCAAGAGTGAAATTCTGGCATAGCAGACAACCGATGTCCTAACACATGTCAAGACATTGTTCTGCATAATTATTAAACAAAGAACAAAACTGCAAACGGATATCAAAACTATCAGTAACTACAGAAACACAAATGTTTCCACATCTATTCCAACATGTTAATAAAAATTGAACTGTAAACTGCAGAATGATAAACAACACAGAATATGATGACCCAGTTCGGTGGAACTCACTTGCATCTGGGGGATACCAATCTAGGAAGAAGAATTCAATATCAGTAGTATAGTTTTATGTAAACAACCTCAGGTTTACAGTAAACACCCACGTTTACCTATCACTACACATCTAATTGATAAGAGAAACCCATCTCACTCCCTAAATCACAACTTGTGATTATCTAACAGTTAATACACCATAACTGTATCATCCCTATTGAAAGACACCCCTTTCAATACAAATTTTAGTCAAGCATCCTTGACTAACAAGTTAACTTGGATTTGCTTCAAAGCTTCATCTAAGAATAATACACGATTCATTACCTACGGGTTTATGAATCTGTACAAGTACTTATGTCTACCACATTGTATCAAATCGATACAGAGGGAGACTTATAAGAGAAACCTACGACTCTCAAAACCTAAACCCTACTTTACAAAATAGGATTCCTAAGTCTATGTCGTCCTCTCTCCTTTTATGCATTAGGTCTTAGTCTTCTTTTATAGACTTCTGCTGAGTTGGGCTTTCAACATTCTTTTAGCTGATTCCTTGATCCACGTTCTGATTGTTCCTTAAATCTTGCAATTGATATGTAAACATCCTACTGTTCGTTACAGATACAGTGTCCTAACATCGTGTTGGGACATCTTATCTGACATGTCTTCTTTTAGCAGGATTCTTCTTTGTTGTTGGAACATCTTGTACAGCAACCTGTTTTACCAAAACTTCTTCAAATATTTAGAGTATTCAATCTTCCCCTTTTGACAAATTTTGGCTAAAAATCCTTTTGCACATTAAACCCAGGATGCTCCTTATATAGTAGAAAGTCCTGAAGTCATTTCAGCCCCCATCTTACACTCTTCTCATGAGGAAGCAGACTACTACTCCGGGTAACTCAGAACACATGACACGACTGTGTTCATAACTCAGATCACAGGACACAAGGAAGAATTTAGAAAATATAGGGAACCAAACATTCAAGGAGAAAATCTCAGAGCATTATGTCCAACATCCTTGCAACCCAACTGCAAGGACAGACTCAACCCCTGTACTTTTCTCCCCCTTTTTAGCCAAAAATTGACAAACATGTCCAAAACAGAACCAAAACCTGCTGGAACACACCCAAAAACTGATAAATCTCATGAATACTCATCACAACACAAGAACAGTCTGGGATACGAAAAAGCCAAAACCCATTTATATATCAGAGCCACTTCCATGGGATGTAACGAACCACTGAAAATAATGCAAGTCAATCCAAGACGTACATTAAAAGAGGAATGAAACTTCTAAACAAAGATGTGTGCCGGCCAAAACTCTTTTGATTGTTTCTTCGTTCAAGGGGAACCGTCCAAGGAATGTACATTTCATAAGACACGTGTTTAACACCCGTGTTTAAAACCATTTTCGCTTCACCGTCTAAATAAGCTAATTAAGGTGCACCCTCATGTCATAATTAATTTTCTGATGCCTTGTCAGACCTTGTCTAGTCCACCTGAAGCGTAGCCACCTTTCCTTTCAACAGACCCCAAGAATAATTAGAAGACCAAGAGTAACTGATGAAGATGTTTAGACATTTTTTCAAACATCTCTCAGTTAGTAGCAAAACTCCCAGATACTTGTACCATTAGAGCAATGTCATGACATCTCGTCTGGCATCCTCACCTGAGGTAATCTATCACAAACTGCTTGAAGCCACAAACAATCTTGATAACCAATCTGCACTACTACAGCCATATTTCAAAAACATAAGTCTAACTCCCCCTGTTGTAGATAACTAGTGCTCCTTTGCCAGAAGAACACCCTAATTGAATGGAAAACATAAGACGCATCTTCATGTCTTCAAGAGCGCACCCTCTTTTCAACAAACCTGCTGAATGCATTCACCTAATGCTTGATGATCGGTCACCATTTTACACTACGTTTTTGTCACTCAGACGGTACTTTATCCATGAATCGGTAATACTTTCGTAAGATTTTCGTTGTCTTTTCTAATTAATTCTACACTTCTTGTTTTATTCTCGCATGGTTGTTTTATTTCCTTTTTGTCGCATTTTACACATTTGTTGGGTAGTTTATATGGTTTCAGGTCCAGATACAAATCCCAAAGGATATGTGCGAAGAAAACGAAGGTTTCGGAGATTAGAAAAAGCTTTTGGAAGAAAGTCAGGGGGCTGACACAGGCCGTGTCAGGCAAGGATCAAGAAAGAGCAAAGTTAGAGGAAACCAGGTAGCTAACACAGTCGCTTGTGTCAGCTGACACGACCCGTGTCAGAAAGCCTTGGAAGAGTGGTCTTGAAATTATGAGGCAGAAAGCCAACACGGCTGCCCGTGTCAGCTGACACGGCCCGTGTTGGCCAAGGCGCTACATCTTCTGATTTTTGTGAATTTTTGTGCTAAGTGACTCCGGAGGGTATTTTGGGCATTTCCTAGTGCTGTTATGTGATCTATAACTATTTAGGCTACTGTTTGGAAAGAGAAAAAACACTTTTGGATGGGAGAAGAATTTCACGATCAAGATTGGAGAGATCAAGGTTTTCGGAAGGCGAAAGGTTTTCATGAGCAGAAGCAATTGAAGATCAAAAGTCATCCAAATTCTTGTAATGTTTAATCTTTATTTTGTAATTTTTTATCTGAATACAATGAGTAGCTAAACCCCCCAATGCTAGGGGGTGTCCCTGAATTGCGATGTAATAACTTTTATGTTCCTTATTTTATGATACGAGTGCTTTTGATCTTAATCTCTTTTATCTTGCAAAAAGCTTACTGCTTTTTACATCGAAAAAAATGTAATATGATTTACAGTTAATGCGTATGTCAGACAAACCAAATTAACGATGTTTGCATGATAATAATACTGTAGATATTGCCTAGGAATGGGGATACCCGGTAGTAACTGTAACATTCTTGATAAAATATAATGCTTGTGATTCTTTTTAGACTGCTAAGGAATTAGGGTAGAGACTGAATCTCAAAGGTTTTTCTGCTAAGGAATTAGGGAAAAATAATCTTAAGAATCGGTAAGAGTTGGTTGAAAGCAAAATGTCGTAGAATAAGGATTGAGGTTATCGAAGAGCAATTCGCACACCTTGCCCTACCATGTTTCATAATATTGTTTAAAAGTCAAATTTTAATCTCTTGCTTTACTTGTTTTCGTAGATAAAATTTAAAAACAAATCAAACACCAAAGGAATTTTTGTTCAATTGAACAACACGCAAACTTATATTTACTACGCAGTCCGCGAGATCGATTCTGGGGATATCCCCTATTATTACTACATCGGTGAAAATAGTACACTTGCTATTTTTCCGATCAAGTTTTTGGCGCCGTTGCCGGGGACTGCCAAAAGTATAAGTTTAATTTTAGTTCAATTGAAATTTTGTTGCTCGTCGACTAAAATTTTATTTTTAATTTTTCTATTTTAATTTATTCTGTTACTATCTGCGTCTAACATTTTTATGCGAGGAGAATCCTCAGCTGCTTTATCTTTTAACGCAGAAATCGAAAGAACTCTACACGCAAGGCGTAGACAATCAAGACTGACAGCTTCTGAAGCAGAACCTTCAGTCCCAGCACCAGAAGACATGTCTGTTCATTCAGAGCATTCAGACTTAGGTTCAGAAACAGGTTCAGAGTTTAATAAAGACACTGTGGTTATGGCTAAAAATCCACCAGCATAGAGACTCCTTGGTGATTACGGTGTAGCAAACACACCGGTGGGTCGATTGACAATTGTAAACTAACCGGTGAATGTGATGAATTTTCAGCTGCATCCGAGCACCATCACTCAGTTTGAAATGAGACCTTTCACCGGAAAGGTCAATGAAGATGCCAACAAACATTTACAAAGGTTTCTGACTATGAGTACAACTCTCAAGATTGATGGCCACACCGAGGAAGCAAAAAAGTTAAGAATGCTTCCCTTCACTCTTTCGGAAAATGTTGAAGAGTGGTTCTACTCGTTACCTGCTGGGAGTATTACCACTTGGGAAGAGATGGAGAAGGCATTTTTGAATGAGTATTTTCCGGCCTCTGTTTATATTCGAAAAAGATATGATATTGTGAATTTTAAACAGAAGGACGGAGAATCACTCGGTGATGCCTACAAGAGGTTCAAGACATTTTTGGTAGCCTACCCGACTCACAACATGGATCAAACTGAGCAGATGCAGATGTTCATAAATGGCCTCCGAATGAAAACTAAGCAACTTATTGATACAACTGCCGGTGGATCATCTAACTTCACCACCGCAACTGGTATCAAGAAGATTATTGAAGCTATTGCGGCCAATGAACATTTGGGGTTATATGATAGAAGTGTGAGTAAACCTGAGAGTGTGATTGACTTGAAGTTGAATAATCAGGTTGTGAAAGTGGAAGATCATATTGCTGGGGAAGTTGAAAGAAGGTTAAAGGCTATGAAAATGGGTACTCAAAGTGTGGCACAAGTTCAAACTAGTCAACCCATGAGTTGTGATATTTGTAGTGGACCCTATTATACTGCACATTGTGTTGCGACCCTGCAACAAATTGAAGAGATAAAATTCCTGAAGCAGAATAATCCCTATGCTCAAACTTATAATCCAGGTTAGAAGAATTATCCTAACTTCTCCTAGAAAGATCAGAAGCAACACCAATACCCACAACCGCAGCAACTTCCCCAAAAAGCACAATAGGAGGTTTCCATTGAGAAGATGGCAGCTCATAACATGCAATTCCAGGAAGAGACCCGAAATAACCATAGAAATACCACATCATCCATAAAAAAACTGGAAGTTCAATTGGGTCAGATAGCCAACAATTTACAAATTCTCAAGCACCAGGCGCCCTCCCAAGCGCCACAATACCAAATCTGAAAAATCATGAGAATGTCAATGTTGTTACCATAAGAAGCCAAAAAGTTGCAGAAAAAGAAGAAGGGGTAGCCAATGAGTATCAGTGTATAGAGGTGGATCTGGAAGTGCGAGAAAGTCAGAGAGAGCCAGAAGAAGTCAGGCCACCAATAAAGCCAACCGAAGAGAAAAGGAAAAAGGAGGTTAAACCAAAGATCAAGTTATTGTACCCCTCAAGAGTGACAAAGAAGGAGACACAAGAAAAGGACTTTGAGAAATTCAGCTCATTGTTCAAAAAGTTAGAGATTAATATACCCTTCTTTGAAGCACTCTAACAAATGCCTCTATATAAGAAATTCATGAAGGATGTCATTGGGAAAAAGGGACCTAGTAGATAGGAGCTAAAAAGTATAATTAAGGAGAGCAGTGAGGGATCACAAGGAAGGAGAATTCCCAACAAATGGAAAGAACCTGGTTCTGTAGCAATCCCTTGTACTATAAAGGACATAACTTTTAAGAAAGTCCCGATTGATTCAGGTGCTAGTGTAAGTCTCATGCCTCTCTCAATTTTCAAAAAGCTGGGTAGTGAAAAAATAAGTGAAACAGGAACAAATCTGAAGTTTGTCGACCACACGACCAAGCGATCATACGGCTTAGCATAAGATGTGCTTGTGACCATTGATAACTTCACATATCCAGTGGACTTTGAGATCATTGATCTTCCTGAGGATGAGAAGACAACTATCATACTGGGTCGACCATTCTTGATGACTAGTTGGTGCAGTGTGGATATTGAAGGTTGTACTCTAACCTTGAAATATTTTGAGGAGGAAAGGACCTTAAAAGTGTTGGAGCTCGAGAAACAAGGTCGAGAGGAAAGTCATCATCCGTCGGTTAGAATGGTCCGAATAGTGGAAAAGAGCAAAAGCTCAATACCACTTCAGAAAAAAATCTCTGGAATAATCTATAAGGTTGCAGCATTTAAGTCAACTATTGCACACAACACGACTCCAAAGTCCGGCCTAGAAGTCAAGAAGAGGAAGAAACATCTAAGGAAGGGTGTGGAAGTTGAATGGGAGTTGAATCACAATGTAGCTCTTATCTCTGAACCTGACCTGTGCTCTGTTGCGAAAAGGTCAAGCAACAAAGTGTGGAAGCTGAAGTACCCCCCATGACATTGGGGAGTGAACCTTCGAGCCATGCGATGTTAAACGAAGCGCTACGTGGGAGGCAACCCATGTTTTTAATGATTGAGCACTTTCTTTTTGTTGTTTGTTTTGTTTCATTTGCAGGAAATAAATAAGACCTTACGGGTGCGAGCTATGATGTTGCACTTCCCACCTCTGCCTCCGCAGTAGGGTCCGTGAGTCCCCTCTCTACTTGGATTTAAACATTGAGGTCATTGTTTAGTTCAAGTGTGGGGGGTTTTATTTACTGTTATGTACTGTTATTTTTCTTACTTTATTTTACATTTTTGCTATTTTCTTTTTCTCAGTTCTCTTTTATTTTGTTGTTATTTTGGGTTTGTTTGGCATTATTACAGGTTTGTGGACTTTAGTGTCTATGAGTGACGACACTAGTGCCAGTGGATGAAAGATTTGACCCTGACATAATATGTGGAAGCCCCCAAAAGGTTGATACCGCTGAAAATGATGGTTGGACACAACTTTCTGACACTGTACCGAGATTGGAATACCATGCACCAGAGTCAGATAGGAAGATGCACAACACGGGAGAACTTTGGAACAAGTTAAGCTAGACCAACCATGGTGAGTTGTGCAAAGCCAAATACTTAGTCATAATGAGAGTGTGTCAGGTATGTCGTTATCACTCTGAGCTTGCGTACTATCTTTTGGAATTTAACTACACACCGATACACACTGAGGAACTTGTTTGTGTTTAACCCCGAGCCTTTCTAGCCACCCTTCGTATATATCCTTCAATAACCCGTTTTGAGCCATATTTCCCTTTGTTTGTTTATAACCGCATTATGTAAACCATAAGCCCAAACACGTCCCTACCCACTCAGATAGGTGCTGTTAGTTTGTGATCTGTGTAAAAATTCTAAGTTTGGGGTTGAGACATCAATAACAACTAGGTAAGTGCGGAAAGAAAAGAAGAAAAAGAGAGGAGAAAAAGAATAAGGCACTTACCTAGAAGGGAATTTGGCGGGAAAAGTAAGAAAACATGCTCAAGTAATATGATTAACTAGAACTAAATGATTTTCATGACATAGTGTTTATTACCCCAATGTTGAGTAATGCAAAAGACACAGTGAAAAATTAACAATGCCGATTCTGAGCCAAAAACCACTTGTTTTCCATTTTCTTGTTTATCCCACCTTTAACCCTAAGCCCCGTTACAACCAGTAAAGTCCTCAAAAAGTGTGTGGGGTGTATGTGTGAAATGATATCAAACGGAATTCAAGTTTAAGAGTTGATTTTGCATACTTTGACTGTTGAGTGTAAACATTTTAACCTGAGTGATTGTGGTCAGAGTGAGAAAAAGCTGACAGGTGAAGAAGGTGCTCTGATATGAAAGTGCATCATAATGTTCGGTTCGGGAAAGCGGGAAACTTTGTTGGTATGGTAAAAAGAGAGTTGCGAAAGATGCCAGTGGTATTGTGGTAATTGAAAGTTGGTAATTAGGGGGTGACCTTTTTGTTGTCTCGAGAATTGCTTGAGGACAAGCAATGAAATAAGTTTGGGGTTGTGATCGGTCACCATTTTACACTACATTTCTGTCACTCATACGGTACTTTATCCATGAATTGGTAATACTTTCGTAAGCTTTTCGTTGTCTTTCTAATTAATTCTACACTTCTGGTTTTATTCTCGCATGGTTGTTTTATTTCCCTTTTGTCGCATTTTACACGTTTGTTGGGTAGTTTATATGGTTTCAGGTCCATATACAAATCCCAAAGGATATGAACGAAGAAAACGAAGGTTTCAGAGATTGGAAGAAGCTTTTGGAAGAAAGTCAGGGGGCTGACACGGCCACCTGTAACACCCCAAAATTTGCCTTCTTGTTTTTAGCTAACTGGCTTATGTTTCTTTGCATTTCTTGCATTAGCATTTGTGCATAGCATTGGTTCTTAGCATGGGATCAATGTACTTGGTTCATCTCAAAGGAGCATAAGCCTCAAGGTGGTTTGAGGGGTTCATCATATCTTCATAAGATCAAGAGTGGAAAGGGATTTCAAGTGAATCTTTCCCTCCTAACCAAAGGGACCAAATTAGGGTTTTTGACCCAAAAGAGCTTCTTGAGAAAACTGTGTGGATTCAAGCATGCTCTCATGGTATTCCATTTGCTCACAAGTGCTCATGGAGGAAGCCTTGACTAGTGGTTCATTGTGGAAGATGTTCAGTGGATCAATTACTTGTGAAGTAAGCAAAAGTCAACAGTTCAAAAGGAAAGTCAACCATGGGTTTTCAAGGGTTCAAATCATGTTTCCCAAGTCCATGTACCTTTATTTGGTCAAGGAATAACATGGATGGCATTATTCATCAAGAATCAAGAGTTTGTGCAAAAGTTACTAAATATGGAAATGACCTATAATTTGAAACTTTCCATTTTTGGTAGTTTTTCCACCAAATTCAACTTGACTTTTCATCATCAAGGAGGCTTCAAATGAATTTTCCTCAAACATGAAAGTTGAAGATCTTTCTCTCCCATTTCCAAAAAGTACTAGATTGTCTCCATATTATTTGTGGTTCTCAAGTTATGATCAAAAGAAGGCAAGGTGTTTTTAAGGTTTTCTCATGGTTCCATTTTTCCACCTTTTGCATTTTGGTTCAAAATGACTTGTATTTGTTTCCAATGACTCAAGTCACATTGCCATATCTAAGTACACTTCATGAGGACCAATTTTGACCCTTGAATCAAATGAATTCGTGCAATATACTTCACTTATTTCACAAAATGAATTTTGGCAAAATGGATTGAAACTCACAAACCATTCAACCACAAGGCCCAATTTCAATTCCATTGTGATCAGCAAGTGGAATGTGAGTGAATCATGCTGATTTCATGACCCATGCGCGTGTGGATTAAGAGGTGCATGACAACTTGCATTTTTGCAAATCAGCTTGGATGGCTTTAATCAAGGGATTAGCAAAACCCTAATCATGCTCAGAATTTTAACCAGATCTATTTAAGAAAGATCACACGCTCATTCACTCCTCATGCACTCATTCTTGCTCAGAATCTCATTTTTCTCACCCAAACTTTCTCTCTTCGAAACTCATTCATTACAAGGGTTTCTGAAGATTTTTTTTTCATATTTGTGACCTACACACTTGGTAGAGTAAGAATCTACCATTGCTTTGAGATGAGAGCAAGGTTTTCAACAAGTGCATCTCAAGTTGGTTCACTTTCAAAATCCTAGATCCAGTCCATTTCAAGCCTCTATTTGCATTTATTTTGCAAATAGTGCTCAAAAGAGGATGATCTGCAGCTTTTGGAAGGAGTTCTTGGTGTAATTCGAGCTCTACAACTTTCAGGTAAGCTTACTTTTCACCATTATAGAACTTGATTTTATTGTGCGCATAATGATCTGTGATGTGTACTGAGCATGCTGGTATATTTTGTTTTGGGTTTGGACGTGTAACATGTGTGTATTTTGAGTTTGAAAGTTTTGGATCTAAACTTCTTCTCTTCGATTTGGCATGTGTGTTGACTATTTGATGAAATGAATATGATATATGGAATCCTTATTGAATTCTGGTCAAGATAGGATGCTCATGTTTGATTTCTGGAAAATTTTGAGGTTGTGCTTGTCGAAGAAGGTGACCGGAGCTAGGGTTCCGGCACCTGGTTTGCTTTTCAGGTCGTCTGAGTTTTGAAGGAAGAAGACGTAATCCTGGCCATTCGTGGTGTTGATCTGATGGTTCAGATCTTGCCACTTCATTTAATTTTCTTGTGTTTTATTTTATGTGTGTGTGTGCTAGTCCACGTTTGTTACCATGTGCATGCTAATATGAACCACTCATCATGTTTACTTGTGGATTTAATTGACTTGATCTGACGTGTTGGATGGATCTGATGATGTATGTTGTGTCAGCGCATTAAAATGCCACATGCCTATCACGTGACCTTATATTATGTCCAGGTTGATCATTGTGTTTGCTTGGTCATGCTTATTATCATGCGCGTGTTAATCTGAGCCCTTCATCTTGATTACTTGGTTTTGGTTGACTGATTGTGGAGTGTTGGATTAATCTGATGGCGTGTGTGGGTCAATTATGCTGACTGATTCTTTTTTGTTGGACTGCGCGTTTTTTGTTTATTTGTGTGGACTGGGCTTACTTTTCCCACCCCCTCCTTTAGCCCATTTGATGTTTTCAACGTGGATAATTGCTTGTTGCACCCATGGCTTCATTTTATTTTCATTTTATTTCCTTAATTGTTGCATTTCCATTTTTAATTTTTAAAATTAGTTGAATGTATCCAAAAACTCCAAAAAAATTCATGAAGCATGTTTAGGTTTTTATAAAAAATTTTCAAATTTTATTTTCCACTTTTATTTTATTTTTTGCCTCTGAATTAATTGTTTGTTTAATTTCTTTGTGAATTGCTTCATATATGCATACCCTGCCTTGTTGATTTTTGTTCTCATCATCTATACATGATTTGCATCTCATTATTTTTGAATTTTTCAGAGGACATCTTGAGGTCCTTAAAAATATTTTTCTCATATTTTTAAAATCATTTCATATTGCATTTTAGTCCCTCTCTTTTGCATATTGATGCCATGTTTCTTATGTGATCTTTGCTCATTTGTTTGAGGTGCTTAACTTGTGAATTTTTGAGAGATCTTTTGACATGTGGTTGGCTTCTGACCTAGGTCATTTGAGTTTTAATCTCACAATTTTTGAATGTCATTTGATATATGTTTGTTTATTTGTGCTTAAATGACTTATGCATGACTATATCTTGACATCTCTTTACACAAGTTGACTTGCCTTGCCTATTTGCTTGAGTTTCTTCTTGATTCTTTGTATGTGCATTTGATATGATGTTTACCCCTGGTTGAGGTCCCTTGTGACCAAGTTTTTCCATTTATGAATCATGTTTGGCATGTGCTAAGTGTTTGGACTTTGAGTTTCCTTTTGTGGACTTTCTTTGGTGCATATTGTTTCATGTTTTGAGCTTCTTTTGCACATGAGAATTGTTGATGATAATATGATTTTGGTTCTGACTTGCTTTCATCTTCATCTTATCTTTCTCATTTCATTTTGATATGAAGTCCATGTATGCCTAATTGTGCATTCCATACAAGTATGCTTGCCTTTTTTTCATGTTTATCTTTGTATGCTTACTTGAATTATTTTGCATTGATCTTTGAAACATTTTTTATGATTTGAGTTGGACATTTATGATGTGATGTGCTTGCTTCCATTTATTGTATCCCACCTTCTCCTTCTCATTTCTTCTCTTTCACTCTCTCCCTCCCATGGATCTCAAGACTTGTTTAAGTCTTGGATTCTCCCCCTTTAGAGCTACCTAGTCCAACTTAATTTTTGATTAAGCTTGGAGTAGGATTAGCATTAGGTTTTAGGTAGTTTTCTCTCCTAAGTCTCACTAACCATAGGTTACCCATGCATGATAACATTAGGACTCTTAGTTTCCCTTTAGAGTTTCCTTTGGGGTCTTCTCTCTTCTCATCTCAAAACTTCTTGAAAACATTTAATAAAGATAAAGTGTATTGCACACGAGCTTTAAGCGTGGGGAATGAGAAATGAGGGGCTTCCTCTCATCTTTCTAGAGTACTTAGCGGGCGTCCTGTCTTGGGATGATTCGTTAAGTATTCGTCCCTGTGCCCTAGACTTTGGTGCAATGCAAGTTATGGACTAACTTAAAAAACACTTCTGTCTAAAAAACACAAAACAAATTCAAATCTTTTTATCCTTTGGGATTGTTGGGTTTCAAATTTCATTTTCAGAAAAGAGCTCGTCGCTCACGTAAAAAACACTTACCCATTCGTGGTCGTACCCACGAACTACATTAGCTCTGATTCCCCTCTCTCGTCCGATTGAGGATATGTAGGCACAAGACATCGATTGTCTTGGCGAGCAACCTTCCCCCACAGTTCCCGTCTGAACTTCGTTGACTCTAACTTTCCCATTGCACTGAGGGAGTACGTAGGCCTAGGGCATCGAATATGTCCTACCGAGTCCGTCTTAGTCACCCCCATCCCTGTTTTCTTTTGTTCAGCCATAGATAGTAGGACAACTCACCCTCCGTTTAGACAACAAGCATGGATCCCATCGAGTACGATGGATGCGTGGGGTGCTAACACCTTCCCCTCGCATAACCGACTCCCGAACCCAGACTATGGTTGCGATGACCATGTCTTTCCCCCTTTCTCTTCAGGTTTATGCAGTGTTTCCTTTCCCTCTCTCGGGATAAATACACATTGCTGGAGACTCTGTGTTTTCTGCGCCACTCTCGCGTTTGTACCGTTGGATGCGAATCTCTCGGGAGCGACTGCTAGCGACTCTGCTGGGGAAGCTGGTTGACCTCTTGCTGGTCCATCCCCTTTAGCGAGTCGATCCTAGCGCTTGTTTGTTTTTTTTTTGTTGGGTGTTTATTTGTTGTGCTTTATTATGTTGTATATTACTGTTTTACAGCTTTTATTGCATTGCATTTCATTTTATTACTGTCATACTGGATATTGCTATGTTGTGCTGGCTGGTTTCTGTTTGGCAGGTTGGGTTGTTCTGAGAGATAAGCCCAATACCCAAGCTTGAGTACACCCTAGGACTAGAGTGGAAAGTAGTGGGACCTACGTGCCATCTTGGTGCGTTTGTGTGTTCACGAAATTCACAACCAGACGAGGCTATTTTGGGACGCGTTCTGACGTGCGTGTCTTGCGCATTTCAGGGTGTTGATCTAGAGAGTTGTCGACTCTAGTGACCGTTTCTTCGATATCTCAGTTGCGCCTCTCCTCCCGACCTGTGATAATGGCAGACCATAAATGGCAAACCCATTACACTTATCGATCTGAGGACCCAATGCTGAGGGACTCGCATAGGATGACCTTATTTTTTTTAGGGGAATCAGTTGAGGCCTCCTCGATTGATGATGATGCCAAACCAGAAATGGTGAACGTATCATCATTTCTCGACCTGAGAGCCCGTGATATTGAGGATCCTCGCCTTTCTAGAACCCTCATGTGAGAAGGGATGGGTGTTTGCAGGCTTGCAGGAAACCGAAACCTTCAACCTACCCAGTTTTCTGGATTTCTCATCAGTGTTTGATTATCTGGGTTTCTGGTTATCTCAGTGGTTCGGTATTCTGGAATTCTGGTTTTCTAGGTTGTGGTCCTCGTCCAGTTAACAGCACAACACATCCAGCAGTGATGCCTTGATCCCATGTTTGCATGTGCATATCATTTCTCTTGCATTCTAACATGTTTGACATTTTTCAGGGCTTACATCTTACTCTTGATTCCGGTTTTCTGAGGTTGCTTTAACATGGATTCCAGAGAAAGAAAACAGTTGCTTATTCGTTCCCAGACCCGACCTTGACGTTGATTCACAAGCTGATTAGTATGGATGGTCCCGGAGTTCGTACAGAGTTTGGTGGAGAGTATGGGAGACTTCTGAAGTTTGTCTACAGTATCTCCAAGTATGAGAAGGATGACATTCATACGCTTCTTTAGTTCTATGATCCGTCTTTGCGTTGCTTCACTTTCCCAGACTGCATCTTGGCTCCAACATTGGAGGAGTTCTCATTTATTTTGGGAATCCCCATCAGGCATGACATAGTATTCTTTTCTGAAGAACGTCCCGCGATAAAAGAAATGGCCATTGCTCTTCATATTGGTGAATCTGCTCTGAGCAGTAATATTGTGGAGAAACAAGGAGCTAAAGGTTTCTTATTGAAGTTCCTGTTTGATCAAGCTTGCATACATGTTAAGGAGAAGAATTAGACTGCTTTCCAAGCTATTATGGCTATGTGCATCTATGGGATTGTCCTGTTTCCCAATGTTCCTGATCTGGTGGATATGCATGCTGTCAGAATCTTTATTTCAAAGAATCCTATACCTACCTTGCTAGGTGATGTGTATCACTTAGTCCACTACAAGAATGAAAATAGACGTGGAAGAACTGTGAGTTGCTGTGCACCACTCTTATCTACTTGGTTTCTGAGTCATCTCCCCGAAGCTGGCGCTTTTGTTGATATGAGAGATTCTCTAAAGTGGTCAAAAAGGTTAATGGGCTTGACTGCTGACAACATTGTTTGGTTCAACCATGACTTGCTAAGGATGGAGATTATTTGCAAGTGCGGAGAATTCCCTAATGTACCCTTGATAGGGAGAAAAGGTGGAATTAACTATAATCCTTCCCTTGTTATCAGGCAGTTTGGTTATCCTTTGAGAGGTCCACCTGAAGAGCGAGATATCAGAGAGTCCTTATTCTTCAATGGTATTGGGGATCAAGAGATGATAAGGAAGATTGTGAATTCTTGGAAGCAGGTGACCAAGAAGGGAACGACTTCATTCAGGAAATGTAATAACCGGGCTTTTCCTTCCTATGAAGAGTGGATTAAGAAGAGAGCAGAAGAGGAGCTTCTTCCCTTCCCGGTGGAACCACCTTTGTATCCTTTGATGATCGAGGCTCCCACAACTGTTGATATAGAGAAGTATGATAAGTTATGGGCTGAGAAGGAGAAACTCCGAGAGGAGAATCGTGAGCTGGGCAGAGAGGTTGGTCAGTTGAAGCACGAAAAAGGCGAAGCTATCCATGTTGCCAGGTTGAAGTTAGAACTTTTAGCTGTGAAGGAGAAAGAATTGTCTAAAGAAGCCACAGCCAGAGAGAAAGTGGCTCAAGCATTGAAAAGTGTTAGCAAGGTCCTTTCGTCCAAAAAGAAAGATTTGGCTTATGCTATGTCAATAACTCACAGGTTCCATGACCGTTGAAATACAGCAATTACTGCCAACAGGTTGAAAGAGGACAAGTATCTGGAGAAGATTGAAGGCTTGAACACAAAGCTTCGGAAAAAGGATAAGGAGATTTTATCAGGGATCTTTGAGAGGAGAGCAATTGAGGAAAAGCTCAAGGAAACCATGGTAGATATGGAACAACTGAAGATCCAAGCCGAGGTGAAAAGAGCCAGAAGCGAAGGTCCAAGTTCAGGAGGAGCTTCTGGAGAAGATGATTGGGAATTACATAGTCGTTATTTAACAGGGATCCTACACATGAGGGATCTTTTGATTCAGGAGTTGATTCAGAGACCAGAGCATCCTAATACCAAGAAGCTTCTCAAGGAAGTGCATGATTGGTGCAAAAAGAATGACGAATGGGGAATTCTAGCACGACTGAGTCTTGATGATATACCTTAGTTTCCTTGCTGTTTTTTTCTTTGTATTTTCGGGATCACCGCCAGGCTTGTCGGTCGGGGTCTTTGTTTATGCTTATTCAGACTTGTGTTGTAACGGATGGTTATTCTCTTTATATGATCAGGAATTCAGTTCTCTTCTGTTGTTAAAACTGGAATCAAGGGATAGATCGCCTTGATAATGTTCATACATGTTTGCATTTGCATTTGCATGATCATTTCTGCATAACAGGTTTATCTCTAGTCTTCTTATGTTCTCCTTTCTTCAGACAGGATTGCCGACCAACGTATTCATCGGTATTCTACTGAGCCTGTGATAACCAAAGGATAGCCATGGAACAACTCCGTGCATAGGTAACTAAAATGAAGATTCAGATGAGGCAATTTGGGGAAGATATGTTGGTCATGTCCCAAGAACAGAAATTGCTAAGAGAGGAAGTCAATCAGATGAGGACTCAGATGGGTATGGGCATGGAAATCTTGAATAAGGTGTTAAAGAAGGAAAATGATCATGTGCTCGCTTCCACAACAGAGGTCCTTACATCTCCCATCTCTGTGGGATTTGCTCTAGATCATGGATTGCCCCGTGAATCCCCTTCACGAGTTGAAGTTTCAGAGCTTTCTCATCAGCAATCACTTCCTGCTCCCCAAGAGGATCCTAAGTCAGAGAGGCCTAAGTCAGAGAGGCCTAAGAGGAAGTTTGATCCCATTCCAATGTCGTATGTGCAGTTGCTTTCTTATTTGCTCGAGCTTAAACTAGTCGAACGTGTTAGTTTGGGACCTCTTTCTCAAAGATTCCTCTGGGACCCAATGCTAATGCTAGATGTGAGTTCCACTCTGGGGCACCTGGTCACAATGTTTAGAATTGTACAAGGTTCAAGCATAAAGTCCAAGATCTTATTGATTCAGAGGTAATCAAGCTTACATCCGTTGGCACTGGTAAACAAGGTGATTTTATTCCCATAGTTGTAAAGGAATTGGGGACTCCCTCCTTTTCCAAAGGATCCACCTCAGGTCTTGGATCTTTTCCACAGCCTTATGCTTCAGAAGTTTTGCGTTAGCAACCCTCATTTGTGCCTCAGCCGAATGCCGAAAGGAAAGTGCAAGCGCAGTTTGGGTGCCCAAATCAGCATCGACAGCAGAATTATCAGCAACAGAGGCAATTCAGACAAGAAGGCCCAAGAGGATATTTGATCCTATTCCTATTCCTTATAGTCAGTTGTTTGCTCGCTTGCTCAAGAGCTCGCTGATCCAGCTGAGGAATGCCATGCCAGTGCCATACCCTATCCCTTCGGACTTGGACATGAACGCTAGTTGTGAGTTCCATTCAGGAATGTTTGGGCACACAATTGACGATTGTAATGTGTTCCAACACAAGGTGCAAGATTTGATCAACTCAAAGGTCATCACCCCAGATGGTACCCCCATGAGGTGAAGCTTTTTTATCAGAGTGAGCACCAGATTGCAAGAGCATCATCAGAAGCAATAAGCCCAGACGGAGTCAAGTCTCCTCAACAATGGCAATCATCAGCTTCCTTTACTGCATTTTCATATGTAGCTTTCCTTTGTTTGTTTAAACATTGTCTGCATGTAAAAACTTGTTTGTGTTTGAATGTGGGTTTTAATGCAATGATGTGTTGTTCCTAAAGTATCTTACTTTTATGCACTCATGTCATGTTTATATGCACTGCAATACTATCTTTCTTGCCTAGACTCTTGGAGGGAGGATGACGAAATAAGAACGCAGATTTCTAGTGGTACGCTTTTGGATAAAACCCTGTTAAGGATGTAGAGGCATTGTTTCCAATTCACAAACACTGGAGAGATAAGGAGATAGACCTTTGTCAACCCCTTTGAGCCTAGTTGTAGGAGTTCTTTCTGAAAACGAAAAACCCTCAATTTTAACCCAGGGGCAGGGTAGGCGTCAGTTAGTTTGACCAAGTGTTCAACTTTCAGAAGGAGTGTACATCTAAGGATCCATTACCTTCCATTCCACTATCAAGAGGTTAAGAGGTGTAGAACCACAATGGTTACTCCTCACCAACCGAAGAGTGAAACAGTCACAACCCTTTCAAACAAGTCAGGCCAAACGATGTCACACGACTTGTTCAAAAAAAAAGAAAAAAAAAAAGAGAAAAAAAAGCCTGCTAAGTCAAAAAACTTGAAAGCAAGTGACTTAGGCAAAAGTTAAGGCATCCTGCTGGACTTCAAAATTGAAAACTCAAAAGAGTCAGTCCAGGCAAAAATTAAGGAACAAAAAGCAAAAGAATGAGAAAGCGAAAAGCCAAAAGGATTACAAAGAAAATCCTTGATAAGAACAAAGTCGTGTGACTATAGACACAAAAGACAAAAAGGGGCGACTGTTAGTCCAAAACCTCGTCAGGTGTCGAATCACCAGTTGCATGGATTCCCTAGAAATCGGGAAACCTTTTGAGAGAAGAGCACTTGTGTCAAATTAGCTATACATAGGACTGGAGAATATCATGAATAGTGGGTGGGTACCAATGAACTTTGAGCCATAAATCCTTTTTTTTCTCAAACCATGAACCAGGCCACTCTACAACCCTTAAAAGTCCTAATTGAAACAGGGTTTAGTCTGAAGGCGTACTTCAACGAGATAGCGTTCCTGACTCCCATGAGTTGTGCTAATAAGATTTTTGTTGGTGTTGCATGTGTGTATTGCTTTCCTTTTAAAAATAAGTGTCGTAACTCGGTTGTGTGACATATTTTCAATAAGGACTTCAAGATTAACATATGTGTTGCATTTGAATAATCATTCTCATAATAAATATTTTCTGCTTGCATACATTTGTTTGACATCAAAGAAGCTTACACGATGAACATCAGTCGAGAAGCTTAAACTAGCCAAGTTGAGGTGCCTGAGACTCCAGAGGACATGTTGCTGAAAGATTATGTGGGAAAAAGGCGTTCCCAGCCATTTGTGTTGAGATGTAACCAATCTGGGACAATCACACCGGGAAATCTCTTCAAAATGTAGCCAAGTTGGGGCATTCAAGTTGAGAAGGTCTTTTCAGAGTACAATCAACCATGGGGCAATCATGTTGAGAAATTTTCTTCAAACTGGGGCAATTATGTCGAGATCCGATAAATCTCTCCACAAGCGTGTAAACTGGGGAAATCACGTCGAGATTCGGTAAATCTCTCGAAGACCAGTCGGTCAGAGACAAATGTACTGCAAGGCTTGTACTGGGGCAGGTCACTTCAAGGGTGCGAGAAATTTCTCCCTTCAGAATACAGTCAATCAATAGCACCTCCGCAAGGTTCAGAATACTGTGGCAGAACATTTCAGGTCATTGTGAACCCTCTCGAGGTGGTTTACTTCATGAATCATGAAGTATGCGATAGTTATGTCCAGACCGGATACATCTCTAAGAGTTTGAAGACCCTGGGGCATTGTTGAATGCCAGGTTTTCTGTAAAATCCTCTTAAGATGATTGCTTCAAGTAGACCCTGTGGTCTGTGGCAAGGTGGAGAGTTAAAGGAACTGTGTTTCGCTCTTGACAATCAATATGCAGAAACTTGAAGCACTGAGTTGTTCCCAGTGTGGGACTTTTGGAGTCTTTTCCCTCCAGCAAAGAGCCAGAGGGTATCTTTTTCCAGCAAGGCGTGGGAATTGTTATTCTTCCTCAAGCAGAGAATTGTCCTATGGTCGAAAAGGGCTTTTATGAAGGTTTCTTATCTCTAGCAGTACAGATGGAATCCTCACTCTCAGCTAGGTAAGACGATAGAATATCGTCAAGAAGACGATGAGGAGTCAGAGTGTTCTCGTCCTCAACGGTCAGATATAGTCATCTCAAGTAATTCAAAGTCTAATCTTCATTGGTACCTCCCCAGTACAACATTGGTACCTCCCCAATAAAGCTGCTCTCTTCAACTTTGAAGTCTGATCGTCCTCAGCAGTTTGCTGCTCTCCCCAGTCAGAATATCGAGGATCGTCTTCCTCAACAGAGTATAAAGAAGTGTTTCCCCAAGTGGAGTCGTTAAGGATCGTCCCCTTCAGCAGGATATACGAGGTTTTCCCCCAGCCAGAGTTGTGATTTGGCTCATCTTTCCTCAGCAGGTAGCCAGAAGTTATTATTTTTACAGCCTCTTCTGCAAGAGATTGATGGAGCATCTTCTTTGATCAAAGATGGTGGTTCCCCACAGAACATGGGGCAATCATTTTTTTCTCAGCTAGTCAGGAAACTTGTGTTTATCCCCTAGCAGAGCGGATGTTGACAACTACTTCTTTCCAAGTAGATGTGCTGATGATGATCAGTACTCTTCAGCAGGATAAAGGTGCTCATATCCCCTAGCAGAGTCTGGTGGTGATTGGTATCCCAGCATGTCTTAAGTCCAATCGTTTTTGGCAGGCATCAAATCCAAGTTTTGAAGTATTTGGTGATCCCCAGCGGAGGAGTTTCCATTTTCAATTTTTGGTTTCCATCCTCAAGCAGAGTTTGTTGGTGATTGGTATCCCCCGCAGGTCATAAGTCCAATCGTTTTTGGCAGGCGTCAAAGCCAAGTTCTGAAGTATTTGGTGATCCCCAGCAGAAGAGTTTCCATCTTTAGTATTCATTTCCATCCCCAGCAGAGTGGGTATTCTCTCGGAGTTTCGTCCATCTCTAGTAGAATTGGTGATTGTGGTCTTCCCTAGCAGGGTGAAGTTTTCCTCAACATTTTCTTTGGTTTGATGACAATGTAGTTTATCTCCCTCGGTGGAGCTGCTTCTGTTCTCAGCGTTTATTTCGATGGGACGGTCTTTTGCATTGTGTAACGCCCCAGTTTTTGTATTTTTATTTAATTGAGTCGTTTTTTATTATTTTATTATTATATTATTTTATTTTTGACTTTTATGTGAAAATATATCATTTTTCATTGTTGTGGTATTTTATCGGGTTTTGGGATCGTTTGCGAGATATTTGAGTGTGGGGGTATTTTGGTCATTTTATAATATTTTTCATTAAGTTAGTAAGATAGAATTGGAAAGAGAGAAAATAGAGAGAAAGGAAAGGAGAAGAAAGAAAAAGAGGAGAAAAGAGAAGAAGAAGAGAAATAGTAAGAAAGTTTGGAAAATCAAGGAAAACAACTTCTAGAATCGATTTAATCGGGTAAGGGTGCGAAACTCGATTATATTATACTTGTGTATGGTTATGTATGTGTGTGTGTGTGTTTTGGTGGTGTTTTATAGCTTTTGATTTTAGGTCGGATTGTGAGAAATCGATGTTTTTGCGGTTGAAAATCGATATAAATGGCGTAGTGTAATCGTATTATGCATATGATCATTGATTATGCTTGGTTATGCTGTTTGGAAGTGTTTTGGGTGAAGAATTTGGTTTTTGGACCCAAATGTTTCTGGGTTCGCACAGCTGCGAATTTCAAAATTCTGTTTTGTTCGCCTAGCGAACCTGGCGAATGCGAAAGCGAAGGTTTGGTCGAGGGTTCGCCTAGCGAACCCCGGGGCGAGCGGAAGGCGAATGTTCGCCCAGAGCCTCGCTTAGCGAACTTTTTACCTGTTTCCCACTGCCTCGGTTCGCTAGGATTCGCCTAGCGAACACTGGAGCGAAGGTGGCATATTTTCTGTTTTGTTTTCTTCATAATTTTCAAACCGTAAGTCCGTTTTGGTCGCCGTTTGAAGCGTTGGGAAGCTACAAAAATGCTCTTTCTTATTAAAATGGTTGTAGGAATTTATTAGCCGATTTTATTTTGTCAGAAAATCGGAATAGGGTCGTTTTGTCGACTTTTGTGGTTATGATTGTGTGCAATTGGTGTGTTTTATGCAATGTGCTGTTAATATGGATATGGTATGATTGCATATATGTGTGCATATGATTGCGTGCTGTTGTATGGTACAAAAATGTATTGTTTTGGGATTAAATTGCAAACATGAGTTATGATAAGTGTGATGATTGCATATATGTGTGCATACTAAATGTCATGAGTCATTGTATGCCAAGCATCATGAAATGCATTTTGGTAACGTCCTGAGTGACGGATTGATTCCAGAGGGAATCTGCTATAACGTCGTGTGCCTTAAAAATAAGAGGTGTGAGCGATATAATGGATCGTGTGCCTTAAACATAAGAGGTGTGAGCGATGGTTATAGACGATCGTGTGCCCTTGTGGGGTGTGAGCGATCGGGTCGTGTGCCCATGCGGGGTGTGAGCGATCCATAAACGTCGTGTGCCCATGCGGGGTGTGAGCGACGGGGGACATCGTATGCCCGACGGGGAGTTACAGTGATGTAGCGAGCGATGGTTCCAATAGTTCCTGAGTGAACTGGTGATGAGAAATACTTGGAGTCGGTACCGCATAGCATGTGCATAGAGTCGTTGTGTCGGTCTCTGTGCATTTGCATAAATCATGAATTAATTGTGCATGGAATTGAGAATGTGATTGATGAGATGGAATATGTGTAAGTGTATTGTGTATGAATGATGTGTAGTGGTATTTGATACTCGAGAATGGTACGGTTTTGTGTTGTATTTGATTGTGGTGCATTTGTGGTAAGGATATGTTTAATTGAGTATTTTTGTGCTAATATATATAATTTTATGTAAGTATATTATGGTTGTTTTTCTCACCCTTCTGCTGTTTTATAATGCTCTATGAGGCATTGCAGATTAGAGTTGCTGGAGGTATTCTTTTTGTGAAGCATTGCGTCTTCATTCTTTTGTCGGTCGGCTCTGATATGTGACACCGGGTAGCTAGGGTGGCCGTTTGTGATTATTTTGTATATGTGATGATATATTTTGGAATTGTACATATATGTATGGATGTATGTTGTACAGACAGACTGTTTATATGATCTATGTATATATAGGTTATTCAGATTTTAGATTTTCCGCTTTTATTCTAATTTCTGAAAAGTGGGTGTAAGGAACTGAGTTTCCTCTGTTGATTGCTACCCCACTGTTGCATATCTTTATGAGCAGGTGTTGTATGTTATGTTTTACTGCTTTAAATTGATGTGATTCTCCCGTCTATGCCATTTTTTTAGATATACTCTGACGAAATTTTGAATTTTCTTTTACTGCTTTAATTGTTGGGGTTATAGATTGGGGGCGTCACACATTGCATAAGCATTTTTTGCATGGCATCCTCCTAAATGCGTAGCATTTCCACTTCGCGTGGAGCATTACGGAAAAATTCAAACATATGCATTCGAAGCATAAGCCAGGTTTGAGTTTTTCCTTCGTCAGGTAAACCTAATTTCAGGAGAATATCATTCGACTTTACTCCACAAGTGGTGGGTTTAATCATTCAAAGCAATATTTGACATTCCCTTGCAGAGTTGTTTGCCAGGATCATTAATCCATGATTTCATTTTTACCCCTTCGTCCAGGTGGTCCTTTGGTTTATCCCCTCAAGGTTTTTACCGTCAGACACTCGTCCGTGTTTCCTTCGACACCTGTCCATGTTTAAACCTTTTTGTTTCAATACCCGTCCGTATTGACCTTTTGATGACACTCGTCTGTGTTTCCTTCGGCACCCGTCCGTGTTTGAACCTTTTTGTTTCAATACCCGTCCGTATTAACCTTTTGATGACACTCGTCCATGTTTCCTTCGACACCCGTCCGTGTTTTCATGACCTTTACCCAGTACTATTTTTTCTTGACACCCGTCCGTGTTGCTTTCCATTCCCCAGCAAGATTAATCCCCGATAAAAGTTGCTTTACAACCTTTTCGATACCCGTCCGTATTGAAACCTTTTTACACCCGTCCATGTACCTTTTCGATACCCGTCCATATTGAAACCCTTTTACACCCGTCCGTGTACCTTTTCGATACCCGTCCGTATTGAATCTCTTTACACCCGTCCGTGTACCTTTTCGATACTCGTCCGTATTGAACCTTTTTACACCCGTCCGTGTACCTTTTCGATACCCATCCATATTGAACCTTTTTACACCCGTCCGTGTACCTTTTCAATACCCGTCCGTATTGAACCTCTTTACACCCGTCCGTGTACCTTTTCGATACCCGTCCGTATTGAACTCTTTACACCCGTCCGTGTACCTTTTCGATACCCGTCCGTATTGAACCTTTTTACACCCGTCCGTGTATCTTCTCGATAACCGTCTGTATCTGATATCTTTGATTCCTTGACACCCGTCCGTGTTTATCCCCAGCATAGCTAACACTCGTTTGTGTTTATTTCATGACATTTCAATACATTGTTTGTATTGGTTTCCAACACTCGTACGTGTTGTGACAGTGCATCATTTATTGCTTGTTCCTCAGTGGAGTCATCCCTCCTTTGAGGATTGCAAATTTCAGGTTTCTTTTGGTATTCAATCTCTGTGAATCCTTTGAACGCATGACAGCCGTTGCTATCATACCTTCAGGACCAAGTTGATTGAATAGGGGCAGCTGTAACACCCTAAAATTTTCCTTCTTATTTTTAGCTAACTGGCTTTTGTTTCTTTGCGTTTCTTGCATTAGCATTTGTGCATAACATTGGTTCTTAGCATGGGATCAAGGTACTTGGTTCATCTCAAAGGAGTCTCAAGTCTCAAGGTGGTTTGAGGGGTTCATCATATCTTCATAAGATCAAGAGTGGCAAGGGATTTCAAGTGAATCTTTCCCTCCTAACCAGAGGGACCAAATTAGGGTTTTTGACCTAAAAGAGCTTCTTGAGAAAACTGTGTGGATTCAAGCATGCTCTCATGGTATTCCATTTGCTCACAAGTGCTCATGGAGGAAGCCTTGACTAGTGGTTCATTGTGGAAGATGTTCAGTGGATCAATTACTTGTGAAGTAAGCAAAAGTCAACAGTTCAAAAGGAAAGTCAACCATGGGTTTTCAAGGGTTCAAATCATGTTTTCCAAGTCCATGTACCTTTATTTGGTCAAGGAATAGCATGGATGGCATTATTCATCAAGAATCAAGAGTTTGTGTAAAAGTTACTAAATATGGAAATGACCTTTAATTTGAAACTTTCCATTTTTGGTAGTTTTTCCACCACATTCAACTTGACTTTTCATCATCAAGGATGCTTCAAATGAATTTTCCTCAAACATGAAAGTTGAAGATCTTTCTCTCCCATTTCCAAAAAGTACTAGATTGTCTCCATATCATTTGTGGTTCTCAAGTTTTGATCAAAATAAGGCAAGGTGTTTTTAAGGTTTTCTCATGGTTCCATTTTTCCACCTTTTGCATTTTGGTTCAAAATGACTTGTATTTGTTTCCAATTGAAATTCTGGCATATCAGACTACATATGTCCTATAGAAATTCTGGCATATCTGAACAAAACAGCATGGCAAGGTATAAACAAATAAAACCAGTACAGAAAAACATAAGAACACACCAGAATTATTTACCCATTTCGATGACACACATCTACTTTGGGGGCTACCAAGCCAGGGATGAAGTCCACTATTAGCAGTATTAATATGTAAACTCTATAGCCAACACACCCATTGACAATCTACGCACTTAATCACTACCCAATGACCCTTCTACCTAGGTCCTCCCTAGATATGAGAATCCATCTCACTCCTAATCATCGTAATGATGTCTAGCAGTCAACATCTCATCCACTGCATCGACAACCCTTCGCCTACATTCTGATCACACAAAAAGACATGAAGCCACACTCTTATGACACATCAACATCTGATGAGAAAAATACCTAGCTAAGTATGATGCCAAACTCCACCGTTTGTTAGCTTCTTCCCTTAACTAAGACCACAACCTAGAGTTGCTTCAAAGCTTCCTCCAAGACCAATACGTACTGCCTCTTACCTACAGGTTTTGAGGGATACGGGTAACCTTCCCACAAGCCGGGAGGTTTACCTAGACATAACCCTAGACTTCTACATCTTGAGCCGTATCTTCCAAGGTTACAAACCCTTCTATTTATAGCATGTACCCAACTGGATTTAGGCCTTCAATCACAACTTCATTAGCTGTTACAATTAGCAATTGCTTCTGCCACAAGTTAGGTCTTCAATCTTTTAGTTTCCTAAATAATCTCCTTATTTAGAAAATCTTCATTTAACTTGATTTCTGATTGAATCTTCTAGACCTTTAAAAATGCGCCACATAGGATGCATAATTTTCTCTTGTAGATTCTGCACAATTCAAAACCTAACTGAATCTCATTAATCCAGCTCAGCAGGTGCGATGTCGAATGCTCCCTCTTAGGACATCTTCTTTGACATGTTGTTCCAGTTGTTGAATAACTTCAACACAACATGTTCTTGCTGTACCTGTTCTTCTTAGCGGCTTTATACATCCTATTCTCTATTACATTATTGCTTCTATTATTTGTTTTATAAAAATTAAGCCAATCCTAATACAAGAGAACTAACAATCTCCCCCTTTGGAAAATTTTGGCTATAACAAATAATCTAAAACTAATTACAATCCAGGAGTTTACAGCAAAAAAATACAACCAACAACAGTAGTGTTCAGAATCTACTGCACACAGCAACATATCTTTAGTTTTGAAAATAATGTCTCAACATCTTTGTTCGACATTTTCTTTGCAGCACTCTGACGAACTCCATTGCATCAGCACCAACGAACAGCAATCTTCAGGATAAAAGGAAGGAAGGGTCCTGAAGATTGTTGGTGCACACGAGGAAGAAGATAGAAAAATACAACTTGTACTCCCCCTCAATCCAGGAACCTCTTCTTAACATCGAAGACCAATGGTGGCATAAGAGAACTCTCAATTACTCTTTGAAGGGCATAAGAGGAAACTTAAGACCAAACCCTCCACCACTCCTGGTAACTCAGAACACAGATCACAACTGTGTTCATAACTCATATCACATGTCACAAAAAATATCCAAATAGAAACATGATAGACATTTGATTCGACATGTTTGGACAACATTTGTAATCACAGACTCCTGTCTAAACATCTGAACAACAAGCCCTTTCTCCCCCTTTTTGGCCAAAAATTGACAAAGGAGGCCATCACAAAACCAGACCCAAGCACAGCTTATCCAGACCCGAACAAATCCCATTGTTTTGCTGAGAACAACGCTCACTAGATGGTAGAGGATAGGAGAAGCCTCTATAAATAGCAGAGCAGTTCCTTAGATATTAACGATCTTTAATTCTTGGTCAAAGAAAACATTAATTGAAACTGCAGCTTAATTCAAGGTGCACCCTCCAAACTGACTTTGAACGCCTTTAATAGCTCTTAGACTATTTCTGCTGAACGAACCAGTCCTAATTCATGCACCTGCATAGTCAAACAATACTTTCTAGGCTCCCTTCTTACACGTGGCTGGATGCACAATCTAGAATATTCCTTTATTGGGCTCAGGGAAACATGTCTTGAGTAATGTTCTGACATATTTTCAGACATTGTCTCCAACAAATCTTCCGTACTTTGGTCAGGGATGTTTCCCAGACTTCTTCAAAAGTTCAGAGGTATAACCACAATGCCTTCAACGGAAATCCCTAAGTGAACTTCTTTCACTTAGTGTCACACACCACATGGCAAAACAAATGTGACATCTCCCAACAACCAGCATGACACCTTACTTGTCCCATTCACCACTGCAGAGAAAATAAATTCTCGCAGAAATAACACATCCTCATAAGAGGCCAACAACTCCATAAGCTCAAGCTCCAGAACAACCTCATCATTCTATTGACTCCCCCTACCATGGACAATCACAACTCCAGCTGAGCACAAAACTACATTATGGAGAATACGCACAATAGAACAATCACCAGCTCACAGGGAACGACTCCAAGTACCCTGAACTCGTCTCTGAATCATGCCTTTGCACCTCACACATACTGTCATGACTCTCTGGATGGCTGAGAAGTCATGCAACCATAGTCTGAAACCAATCTCCAACCTTTTCTTAGTGTGCTTAAGAGCTTTACTAAGATTCAGATTCTCTAACAATAACAAAAGGAATACCCCTTAAACAATATGTTGATCAAATCATCCTTCTGCACATTAAGTCTTCATACCAAAATAGTAGTTATGCTGAGCATACTACTCCAAACAGACTTATAATCTTCTTATTCTATACCAGAGATAGAACTCCCACTTCTGAATGTGGTGTTTGAATGTTAAGATTCATGGTCCCAAGTCTCTGCCACAGACTAACAAAAATGACATCCTTTGGGATATCAGCAACATTACAACAGAACCTATCATCTTTTGGTTCTGAAGGCATTATTCAAGGGACTTAATTCCATCCACGCCCTTTACTAAGCACCCAACCTACACAACAGGATCCCAATAGATCTCATCTTCAGTAGAACAACAGAATATCATAGAGAGAATTAAACTCTCCACCATTTTCTGAAAAACATGTTCAAAAATCAGATTTGCACACAACCAACAGACAAACACTTAGTCTCCCGTCAAAGTATTTGTAGTCAGCTTTCATGCACAATCATAATACATACTCAGTCTCCCGTCAAAGTACTTATCAGTTAGTCAAATAGGATTACCTTTTCACACAAGGTAAGACTTTGACCTGACATACTTCTTCTTCACACCTGTGGTACTTGTCAAATCTTCTACATAACATCCAGTCATTACAGCCAGAACATCCTAGTTTGAGCCAGTGGCTTAACTTCAACCTCTGCTCACAAACAAACTGAGATGATGTTCCAACATCTGATACCACATCATCCATTCTTACTATGGTTCTGGGGGTAACATCCATAGTAACTCATATATACCTCTTGTGGGGATAATACAAGGAACCAAACCAACTACTGATCATCTTCAGGATCAGATCACACCCTTATGCAGGGAATTGCACGAGCCACATCTCAATAAGCTTCAAATCAGACCTCCTATATGATGTTGATATGATGGGTGCCATTTCCTGCACCTACAAAGAAGATTCCCTCTATTAGCACTCTAGAACACAGAAAAATATACAGAGTGTTCAAAGAGGTCTGTTTCCCCTGATCTACAAAAACAATGCCCTTCAGACTTTAACATCTTCAAACATGTCACGACATCATGTCTGACATTACTTCAATTCTAACTCACTTAGATCAGAAATAAACTAATCCAAGTTGTAACCATCAAGATTATGATGTCAGAACGTCTGACAGAACATCCCCACTCTTGAATTTCAAGGATAATCAATTAAATACTTGTGGATTTCACAAATTGATCTTGAATCCTTAATAACCCTTCTTCACTGCTGTAGCTGAGCTCCACCAGATCATGTCAATCTTGTTGCAAGTAACCTTTTCAAGGACAATGTTGAGATACCAAGGCTGCCACTCTTGACTCACGTAACTAAGACTTTCTCTGAACAAGTCTTCTTTACCTCAACAAATCTTCAAACAGATTGGATTCACTCTTAGGGTCAAAAGAGATGCATCCTTCCTTGCTGATTTTATGAAAGGTGAAAATAAATCACCTCCACGGTCTTCACCCCTATGCTTCCTAGGAGGCACCTCCTAGTCTGAAGAATAACTAGAAGACTCCAGAACATGACTCAGTTACCTTGATTGGACTTGATCATCATATCAAGTGTCTTCAACAACATAATCAACACGAAATCATCAAACCCCTAGAGCATGAGCTTGAAGATTCATCTTACCCTTCAATCTGACTTCAGCATACATGATGAAGCCACTCACCTATGTACAGGACTCAACCATCACAAAGACACCCCTTTGCTCCCGACTTTGGAATGCTATGTGACAACACACCGGTTGGCATCTACAAGAACAGAAAAGCGAGTAAGGTCAGCTACAATCTTCCTTCAATCATAACTCCAGAATCCCATACTTCTAGAGCTCTTCAATCAGAGCCTCATGCAGTGGAACTACCAAGGAAACAAATCTTGCTTGCCCTAATAAGATGTCAGAACATCTTATAAGGCACATCAACAAAAGAACTAGCCACTTCTTTCGTAGATGTTGTAAAATCATCCTCAGCAAAATGAAAAACCAAGAATTTTTAATTAGATATATATATGCAGTGGAACACACACCAGAAAACCCCTCTACATCCTTCAGGCAAGACATAATGACCCACGTCACTCCAAGTGCAGTAGGTCAACATAGGTTTGAAAATAAATCAAACCACACAACAGCTCACCACGCCTGACAACTTCAAACAAAGCCAATACATACCCTATCATGAATAGTCCATCCTCCACTTCAAGGGACCATTCAAACAACATATGAACTGATCAACTCCATACAACTTCTCAGCACACCTAATTTCCTTGCACATGAACCAGAAAGTATCTTCCCTAGTTCTCATCCAGAAACAGACAGGATGCCTGCTCTGATACCAATTGAAATTCTGGCTTATCAGACTACAGATGTCCTATAGAATGTTTGGACATCTGATCTGAACAAAAAAACATGGCAAGGTATAAACAAATAAAACTAGTACAGAAAAACATAAGAACATACCAGAATTGTTTACCCAGTTCGATGACACACATCTACTCTGGGGGCTACCAAGCCAGGGATGAAGTCCACTATTAGCAGTATTAATTTGCAAACTCTATAGCCAACACACCCATTGATGATCTACGCACTTAATCACTACCCAATGACCCTTCTACCTAGGTCCTCCCTAGATATGAGAATCCATCTCACTCCTAATCATCGCAATGATGTCTAGCAGTCAACATCTCAGCCACTGCATCGACAGCCCTTCGCCTACATTCTGATCACACAAAAAGACATAAAGCCACACTCCTATGACACATCAACATCTGATGAGAACAATACCTAGCTAAGTATGATGCCAAACTCCACCGTTTGTTAGCTTCTTCCCTTAACTAAGACCACAACCTAGAGTTACTTCAAAGCTTCCTCCAAGACCAATACGTACTGTGTAACACCCCTATTCTATACCCCCAAGCTATTAAAGCCGTAAAAGAAAATTCAAAATTTCATTAGAGTATATTTAGATTATCATGGCATAGATAGGGAGCATCACATCAATTTGAAACAAAACATACAACACCTGCTCATAAAGATATGCAACAGTCAGGTAGCAATCAACAGAGGAACTCAGTTCCTTACACCCACATTTCATCAGATTTTAGAATAAAAGCGGAAAATCTAAAACTGATTATCATATATATATAGAAAGTTTGTCATACATCAAGTCATACATGTACAATCCAAAATATACAGATACATAATACACAATAATCACAAACGGCCTCCCTAACTACCCGGTGTCACATATCAGAGCCGACCGACAAAAGAATTAAGTCCTAAGCTTCCCAAAAAGACCTCCATCAATCTAATCTGCAATGCCTCGTAGAGCATTATAAAACAGCAGAAGGGTGAGAAACACAATTATAATATAAATGCATATAATTATGTATATCGACATAAAATACACATATCAAGTATTCTCACCACAATTATCACATGCCAACACATAAAGCATATATAGATTATACTCACATAATCACATATTCACACATAATGCATATGTTTATACACGAAACATGTCATTCATAACTCAATGCTTTTAACACGAATGCACATCAATTCACCTGTGTTATCACAAGTTCAATCACATAATTACTCCATTCCCAATTGTATATTAATCATGCACCATAAATTTATCACAAATACATATCACCATGTCTCACACATAATCAATTAAATCATGATTTTCCACATATAACCAATGCAATCATAAACCATGCAGATGCAAAGAGACCGACACAACGACTCTATGCAAATGCACATGCGGTACCGACTCCATCAAATCTCAACACTAGTTCACTCAGGAACTCTGCTGGAACCATCGCTCGTTACATCACTGTAACTCCCCGTCAGGCCTACGATGTTCACCCGTCGCTTACAGTCCTCTTTGTATAAGGCTCACGACGTTTATGGATCGCTTGCAGTCCTCTTTGTCTAAGGCTCACGATCCGTTTGCTTTCAGTCCTCTTATTTTTAAGGCTATTCATACCTCTTATTTTTAAGGCTCATGATCAACTATAACCACCGTTTCCAGTCCTCTTGCATAAGGCTCACGATGTTTATAACAGATTCACTCAGGAATCAAACCGTCGCTTTAGGTCCCCACATAGGCACACGACGTTCATGGATTGTTTTCAGTCCTCTTTGTATAAGGCTCACAATCCGATCGCTCTCAGTCCTCTTTGTATAAGGCTCACGATCCCACAAGATGCATATCATGATGTTTGACACACAAGAACTCATGACAACCAATGCATCTTCACACATATATGCAACCATAAACAATGCATATATAACCAAATACAACACATTGCATTTTCTTGCCCTTAGGCCACACATCATCATTACAACATGTATTTCATGCATTTTCATTTTACAACAGCACCCAAGTCATACCATATCCATAACAACAACACATTGCAGGATACACATCAATTACACACAATTATAACTACAAAAGTCGACAAAACGACACTATTCCCAAATCCCGACAAAATTAAATCAGCCAACAATCTCGAAATCATTTTAATAGGAAAGAACATTTCATTAACTTTCCAAAGATATAAAGAACGTTCAAAACGGATAAGTGGATCAAAAGTTACGAAGTAAACAAGAAAAGACATCGCGAAAAAAAACACATTCTGCACCCTTGCTGGCCATACGCGTATTGCCCTTAGCCATACGCGTATTGCCCAGCCCCATACGCGTATTTCCTACTTTCCTTCATTGCCATACGCGTATTGCCCTAACCAATACGCGTATTGCCCTACCCCATACGCGTATTGCCCTGTCCCATACGCGTATGGGCAGCGAAACCTAGAATTTTTCCTGCTGCGTTGCTGTTACGAATTTTCACCCAAAAACCCCATTTTTACACCAGAAAATTACCAATTTGATGTATAACAACATATATCTATCATGTATCAATAACAAAGAACACGAAAACATGATTTCTAACACGATTAAATCGAATTCTCACACTTTCTACACAAATGGGTATTTATTCTATTTCTCATACAATCCAACAAAACCACAAACAAACACATACATAATCATACACATGTATAGGATAATGGAATTTCACACCCTTACCCGATTAAATCGATTCCTAGAAGTTGATTTGATCCAATCTAGCTTTTCCTCTTTTTCTCTTCTCTTCTTTTTTCCTTCCTCTCTTTTTCCTCTTCCTATTTCTTTCTCTCTATTTTCTCTCTTCCCCTTATATTTCTATTTTCTTTCTTTCTAACTTATTAAATAATTAGGGAAACGACTAAAATACCCTCACTCTCAATTATCCCGTAAACGCTCTCAAAACGCGATAAAACATAATCACGATGTAAAATAACATATTATCACAAATAAAATAATATAATACTCAAAATAATTAAATCGACTCAATTAAAGAAAATGATCAAAACTGGGGCGTTACATACTGCCTCTTACCTACAGGTTTTGAGGGATACGGGTAACCTTCCCACAAGCCGGGAGGTTTACCTAGACAGAACCCTAGACTTCTACATCTTGAGCCGTATCTTCCAAGGTTACAAACCCTTATATTTATAGCATGTACCCAACTGGATTTGGGCCTTCAATCACAGCTTCATTAGCTGTTACAATTAGCAATTGCTTCTGCCACAAGTTAGGTCTTCAATCTTTTAGTTTCCTAAATAATCTCCTTATTTAGAAAATCTTCATTTAACTTGATTTCTGATTGAATCTTCTAGACCTTTAAAAATGTGCCACATAGGATGCATAATTTTCTCTTGTAGATTCTGCACAATTCAAAACCTAACTGAATCTCATTAATCTAGCTTAGCAGGCGCGATGTCGAATGCTCCCTCTTAGGACATCTTCTTCGACATGTTGTTCCAGTTGTTGAATAACTTCAACACAACATGTTCTTGCTGTACCTGTTCTTCTTAGCAGGTTTATACATCCTATTCTCTATTACATTATTGCTGCTATTATTTGTTTTACAAAAATTAAGCCAATCCTAATACAAGAGAACTAACACCAATGACTCAAGTCACACTGCCATATCCAAGTACACTTCATGAGGACCAATTTTGACCCTTGAATCAAGTGAATTCGTGCCATGTACTTCACTTATTTCACAAAATGCATTTTGGAAAAATGGATTGAAACTCACAAATCATTCAACCACAAGGCCCAATTTCAATTCCATTGTGATCAGCAAGTGGAATGTGAGTTAATCATGCTGATTTCATGACCCATGCGCGTGTGGATTAAGAGGTGCATGACAACTTGCATTTTTGCAAATACCTTGGATGGCTTTAATCAAGGGATTAGCAAAACCCTAATCATGCTCAGAATGTTAACCAGGTCTATTTAAGAAGGATCGCACGCTCGTTCACTCCTCATGCACTCATTCTTGCTCAGAATCTCATTTTTCTCACCCAAACTTCCTCTCTTCGAAACTCATTCATTACAAGGGTTTCTGAAGATTTTTTTTTCATATTTGTGACCTACACACTTGGTAGACTAAGAATCTACCATTGTTTTGAGCTGAGAGCAAGGTTTTCAGCAACTGCATCTCAAGTTGGTTCACTTTCAAAATCCTAGATCCAGTCCATTTCAAGCCTCTATTTGCATTTATTTTGCAAATAGAGCTCAAAAGAGGAAGATCTGCAGCTTTTGGAAGGAGTTCTTGGTGTAATTCGAGCTCTGCAACTTTCAGGTAAGCTTACTTTTCACCATTATAGAACTTGATTTTATTGTGTGCATATTGATCTGTGATGTGTACGGAGCATGCTGATATTTTTTTTTGGGTTTGGACGTGTAACATGTGTGTATTTTGAGTTTGAAAGTTTTGGATCTAAACTTCTTCTCTTTGATTTGGCATGTGTGTTGACTATTTGATGAAATGAATATGATATATGGAATCCTTGTTGAATTCTGGTCAAGATAGTATGCTCATGTTTGATTTCTGGAAAATTTTGAGGTTGTGCTTGCCAGAGAAGGTGACCGGAGCTAGGGTTCCGGCACCTGGTTTACTTTTCAGGTCGTCTGAGTTTTGAAGGAAGAAGACGTAATCCTGGCCGTTCGTGGTGTTGATCTGATGGTTCAGATCTTGCCACTTCATTTAATTTTCTTGTGTTTTATTTTATGTGTATGTGTGCTAGTCCACGTTTGTTACCATGTGCATGCTAATCTGAACCCCTCATCATGTTTACTTGTGGATTTGATTGACTTGATCTGATGCGTTGGATGGATCTGATGATGTATGTTGTGCCAGCGCATTAAAATGCCACATGCCTATCACGTGACCTTATATTATGTCCAGGTTGATCATTGTGTTTGCTTGGTCATGCTTATTATCATGCGCATGTTAATCTGAGCCCTTCATCTTGATTACTTGGTTTTGGTTGACTGATTGTGGAGTGTGGGATTGATCTGATAGCGTGTGTGGGTCAATCATGTTGACTGATTCTTTTTTGTTGGACTGCGCGTTTTTTGTTTGTTTGTGTGGACTGGGCTTACTTTTCCCACCCCCTCCTTCAGCCCATTTGATGTTTTCAACGTGGATAATTGCTTGTTGCACCCCTGGCTTCATTTTATTTTCATTTTATTTTCATTTTATTTCCTTAATTGTTGCATTTCCATTTTTAATTTTTAAAATTAGTTGAATGCATCCAAAAACCCTAAAAAAATTCATGAACCATGTTTAGGTTTTTATAAAATTTTGTCAAATTTTATTTTCCACTTTTATTTTATTTTTTGCCTCTGAATTAATTGTTTGTTTAATTTCTTTGTGAATTGCTTCATATATGCATACCCTGCCTTGTAGATTTTTGTTCTCATCATCTATACATGATTTGCATCTCATTCTTTTTTAATTTTTCATAGGACATCTTGAGGTCCTTAAAAACATTTTTCTCATATTTTTAAAATCATTTCATATTGCATTTTAGTCCCTCTCTTTTGCATATTGATGTCATGTTTCTTATGTGATCTTTGCTCATTTGTTTGAGGTGCTTAACTAGTGAATTTTTGAGAGATATTTTGACATGTGATTGGCTTCGGGCCTAGGTCATTTGAATTTTAATCTCACAATTTTTGAATGTCATTTGACATATGTTTGTTTATTTGTGCTTAAATGACTTATGCATGACTATATCTTGATATCTCTTTACACAAGTTGACTTGCCTTGCCTATTTGCTTGAGTTTCTTCTTGATTCTTTGTATGTGCATTTGATATGATGTTTAACCCTGGTTGAGGTCCCTTGTGACCAAGTTTTTCCATTTATGAATCATGTTTGGCATGTGCTAAGTGTTTGGACTTTGAGTTTCCTTTTGTGGACATTCTTTGGTGCATATTGTTTCATGTTTTGATCTTCTTTTGCACATGAGATTTGTTGATGATAGTATGATTTTGGTTCTGACTTGCTTTCATCTTCATCTTATCTTTCTCATTTCATTTTGATATGAAGTCCATGTATGCTTAATTGTGCATTCCATACAAGTATGCTTGCCTTTTTTTCATGTTTATCTTTGCATGCATACTTGAATTGTTTTGCATTAATCTTTGAAACATTTTTGATGATTTGAGTTGGAAATTTATGATGTGATGTGCTTGCTACCATTTATTGTATCCCATCTTCTCCTTCTTATTTCTTCTCTTTCACTCTCTTCCTCCCATGGATCTCAAGACTTGTTTAAGTCTTCGATTCTCCCCCTTTAGAGCTACCTAGTCCAACTTAATTTTTGATTAAGCTTGGAGTAGGATTAGCATTAGGTTTTAGGTAGTTATCTCTCCTAAGCCTCACTAACCATAGGTTACCCATGCATGATAACATTAGGACTCTTAGTTTCCCTTTAGAGTTTCCTTTGGGGTCTTCTCTCTTCTCATCTCAAAACTTCTTGAAAACACTTAATAAAGATAAAGTGTATTGCGCACGAGCCTTAAGCGTGGGGAATGAGAAATGAGGGGTTTCCTCTCATCTTTCTAGAGTGCTTAGCGGGCATCTTGTCTTGGGACGATTCATTAAGTATTCGTCCCTGTGCCCAAGACTTTGGTGCAATGCAAGTTATGGACTAACTTAAAAAACACTTTTGTCTAAAAAACACAAAACAAATTCAAATATTTTTATCCTTCGGGATTGTTGGGTTTCAAATTTCACTTTCAGAAAAAAGCTCGTCGCTCACGTAAAAAACACTTACCCATTCGTGGTCGTACCCACGAACTACATTAGCTCTGATTCCTCTCTCTCGTCTGATGGAGGATATGTAGGCACAAGACAGCGATTGTCTTGGCGAGCAACCTTCCCCCACAGTTCCCGTACGAACTATGTTGACTCTGACTTTCCCATTGCACTGAGGGAGTACGTAGGCCTAGGGCATCGAATATGTCCTACCGAGTCCGTCTTAGTCACCCCCATCCCCGTTTTCTTTTGTTCAGCCATAGATAGTAGGACAGTTCACCCTCCGTTTAGACAACAAGCGTGGATCCCATCGAGTACGATGGATGCGTGGGGTGCTAACACCTTCCCCTCGTATAACCGACTCCCAAACCCGGACTATGGTTGCGATGACCATGTATTTCCCCCTTTCTCTTCAAGTTTATGCAGTGTTACCTTTCCCTCTCTCGGGATAAATACACATTGCTGGTGACTCTGTGTTTTCTGCGCCACTCTCGCGTTTGTACCGTTGGATGCGAATCTCTCGGGAGCGACACCACCCGTATCACCTGACACGGGCCGTGTCAGGCAAGGATCAAGAAAGAGCATAGTTTGAGGAAACAAGGGAGCTAACACGGCCCGTGTCAGCAAGCCTGGGAAGAGTGGTCTTGAAATTATGAGGCAGAAAGCTAACACGGCCGCCCGTGTCAGCTGACACGGCCCGTGTTGGCCAAGGCGCTACATCTTCTGATTTTTGTGGATTTTTGTGCTAAATGACTTCGGAGGGTATTTTGGGCATTTCCTAGTGCTGTTATGTGATCTATAACTATTTAGGCTACTGTTTGGAAAAAGAAAAACACTTTTGGACGGGAGAAGAATTTCACGATCAAGATTTGAGAGATCAAGGTTTTCGGAAGGCAAAAGGTTTTCATGAGCGAAAGCAATTCAAGATCAAAAGTTTTCCAAATTCATGTAATGTTTATGTCATACCCCAAATTTTGACCACTAAGATTTCCCATCATTATGCAAATGATCATCACAATATGGATGAACCATCATGCCTCATCAAATGCCTCAAGGGTTGTTGAGCATTCACTACAATCAAAATTAGGGTTTTAAGCCCCCTCAAAGCCTTAGACAAAGGATCAATCAAGGAATGACTTGATCTTCAACTTGTCTAGCCTCTAAAATATCCACAATGGATCAAAAGGACTCCCACTTCAAGGATTAAGCACAAGGCTGCTCCCTTCTAGGTGGATCAAGTCTCAAGATCGACAGTGTCACCAAATTAGGGTTTTGGTCGACCAGGGCCTCTAGATGAAAATTTTTCATATGGGCACAAGCCAATGATCCAAAACATAACCTAATATACTCCATGGAACCTCATGGACCCAATCATCAAGTCAATTTGACCTCAGGGGATGCATATATCAAAAATCAGGAATTAAGGTTTCTTGACCTAATTCACCCCTAAGTTGACTTTTGGGATAAATCATGAACCAAGACCTAAAGACATGATTTGGGGGGCTTTAATATACTATATTGATCCATTTGCAACAATGGATTAATCCAAGAAGCTTGAGCAACAAGTCTCAATTTCATCTGCACCACAATTAGGGTTTCGCGAGGAAAGTCAACTGTACCTTTGACTTTTGACCAGGACATGCTCCCAAACCCTAAGACATGATTCAATATACCCTATGACACCCATGGAACATGTCCAACAAGTTTGATTTAGGTCAAGGACATGATTTCCTAAAGAATTGCACAGTTTGGAATTCATCTGATAAAAAGTCAACTGTGCACAAAAGTCAACTTTGACTTTTTGAGATTTTTCACCAAAATGGATTTTTAACCCTAAAATGATGTTAATGTATGATTTGAATCATCATTCATCAAGAAAAATCAAAGAAAATGGGATAACTTGTAAAAGGGGTAACCATAAAAACTTAGAAAAATTTCTAAGTTATGGAAAAAGTGACACTAATGTGCCAACTTTAGAGGACCATAACTCCTAAACCACAAGGCCATTGTTCCCCATTCAAAGCTTGATTTGTAGATCATATTTCCCTCTACAAAAGCTTCATACTGACCTATGTCCAAATTCCTCATGGATTTTGAGTTATGGAGTGATCAAAATCAAGAAAAGTCACTTTGTTCCAACACTTAGTGAAAATTTCACTAAGTCAGAATCTGCCTTTACTTTTTTCCAAATGTAGGGGGATTTTTCACTTGGATTCAAAAGAGATCAAAACCAAACATGTTCAAACAGTTTTTGTATCATGTAAGGGATTTCCAAAATGACCAAGAACATTACCAAATTCAATTTGAGCCAAGAGATATGACATTGGCAAGTTGCCTTGCTGAAATTTGCCAAGGCAAGGCATATTTTTGCACTTTTGGTCAATTTGCCAAAATCAGCCAATTCCAAGCCTTGTCATCACTTTGGACACATCTGAGGATTGAATCTAAAGGGGACAATCACTGAGCCAAGCCTCTAAAGTCTTTGGAACAAGAAATAGCATATTGAACATAGAATTGTCCAAAATAGGGACAAGACTCCAATTTTGGATTGGAGCATTCAATGGAAGCATCAAGGTGGCATGGACTGAGCTCTTAGCAACTGAATTCAGTCAAGACTTATCCAAGACCAAGGGGACCAGCAGCCTGTGCCCTAACCTCTAGTCAATGGCTAGAGGTGACTTGGATTTTCATTTGCCAACATTGGCCAAACCTACTCAGCAGATGGCATTCACTATTCCTTGCAAAACAAACTTGCTCTACTATAAATAGAGCTCAATTGTGATCAGTTTAAGTACACCAAAGGCCTACAACACTTTCCTTTCTCAAAAACCACTTCTCACTCTCAAAAATGCCTTTCTTAGCAAGTCACTATCGGGTTTTTCATTAGAGAGCAATTCCACTCAAACCAATCACACACACACACCTCATATATATCATATGTGAGCTGATCAAACACTTAAACAACATCTGGAACACTGATTTCTCAGAATCACCAGTCAATTGCTCAAGGTTTTAACCAAAGTGCAGTTGAGATGCCATGAAGTGATCCAGCCAATTTCCATCAAGTCCAAGCATTCAAACACACTCCATAGGGTGTAGGGAAGCTGTTCAGATCATCACAATTCATCTGTAACACCTCCTACTCAGAAATCAATTTGCTCTTACTGTCACGACCTAGAGGTACGCCTAAACTTGGTCATCTCTCAATGTATGCATATTTCTTCGCACAATACTTTTGCCAAATGTTCATAATCATGCATGGAATGTTTCCCCTCAAGTAATTGCTTTGTTTAAATCGTGTATCAAAAACCCCAGCCTTCATGCAGAATTTAGGGTTCTTGAGGATTTTTCGTGATTTCTTGTTTTATGCTTAATTTAAATGAAATTAATTGTCATAAACATGATCGTGAGGTTGAAACGAGTTGATTGGTATGTAAATTGCATGATATGATCAAGTATTCAGTGAGATTGGATAGAAAATGTAAATCTGAGAAACTCAGAACACGCGCGTGTTCTTGCCTTTGTTCTTGGCGCCATTTTCCAACATTTGAATATTTGAATTTTGTGATTTTTATATAATTGATTCAAAAATTAATTTCTCTCTGAGTTTTAATGATTTTGAGTTGATTCTTATTTTAATAATTCACAAAAATGTTAAAATATTTTATTTTCCCAAAAAATCCCAAAAATATTATTTATTTCATATAATTGATATTTTTACAAAGAATTAATATTTTAATTGTTTTTGACATTTTGAATATTTTTTCCACCTTGATTTTACAACTTTTAATGCCTTCTAATTATTTTGTAGGTCAATACTTAATTTTTGAAGCATTAATCCAAGATCACAATTTGTTTTCCATATGTTAAACAATTTTGATCATTTTAATTAAATTTTTATTCAATTAAAACACATTTTGAACACAAATTAGGGTTTTTGGATTAATTCAACCCTCATAAATCATTTTCAAAACACTTTGGGCCTCTAATAGAGTGTAAGACCCAATCCTTTTTTTTTACCAAATCATTTTTGGGCCTCACTTATTGTATAAGTCCCTCAGTACAAGTAAACGGCGTGATCTTCGCCTTTTTAAAAAACCAATCGGGCCTCTCCTTGAGCTATAAGACCCATTCAAAACTTTTGGGCCTCTAATAGAGTGTAAGACCCAATCCCCTTTTAACCAAAAAACAATTTTGGGCCCCACTTATTGTATAAGTCCCTTTGCGTTAAAAGAAAATCTCAGCGCGATCGCCATTTTAAACAAAAAATCATCTGGGCCTACCCTCGTGTTATAAGCCCCACTATTTTTCTTTAGAAACTTTTTGGGCCTCTTGAGAGAGTGTAAGACCCATCCCTTTGTACATAAAACCTTTTTGGGCCTCAGTCACTTGTATAAGTCCCTTTGTACAAATTCAACAGTGCAATCACTGGTAAAACCCTGGGCCTCTCCTTGAGCTGTAAGCCCCAAATATTTCTTTTTCAAAGCACTTTCTCCTTTGATTTTGAATATACTATTGTTTTCAATATGTCTTTGTTGAACAACTAACCAAACAACATGGAAGCTCTACAACCGAGTAAGTGTTTATATGCTTTCATTTACCGCTTTCATATACATATAACTGTATTGGGGGGCTGTTTCGCTGTAAGTCTTCTTTCATAAACTCATATCAACTGTGTAATAATAGTATAGATATTTAGAGTTTCCCCGGCAACTACGTCTAAAACTAGGTAAAGCCGTTTCGTTTATTCGTAGAAATAGACAGCTAGATCCCCAATAGGATCACTAGATACAGTCTTCTCTTCGGCTGTCCTCATTAGGAATTGTCAAGAAACTCTACTCCCAGAGATGAATGTATTCTCCGTGAATGGCATCTTTGAGTTTCTTCCAAATTCTCGAACTTTCTTGGCTTGATCTATTCCTTGTGAATAGCCTGTCTTGAATTTCTCGGGGTTTGGGGACCCACGGGCTTCTTAAAAGCATCGGCCTCCTCTTGGGCATTGTACAAGGACCCACAAGCTTCCTAAAAGCAACCCCACCTCCTCTTAGGCTTAGTACAAGGACCCGTCGGCTTCTTAGAAGTATTCACAGCCTCCTCTTAGGCTTCGTATAATGATCTCTTCCTCCGGGAATGATAGCCTCCTCTTGGGCTTCATACAAGGACCTCTCGGCTTTTTAAAAGTCTCTAGCCTCCTCTTGGGCTTCGTACAAATTGTCCCGACGACCTCCTAGAGGTATAGGAACAGAACTTAGTCATCTTCATAGAACAGTCCTTTCGAAGAGTCTACTACTGTTTCTCAAAGCATAGTACAAAAGATGAAACTCTAGACACGGACAGTCTAATATCCTTGAGTCTCAAAGACATTCTCAAGTGACCCCTTCGTTAAATAGGAAGGAAACCCGTAGACTCGGACAGTCTCAATACCCTTTGGATTTCCTGTTTCCTCAAAGAAAAGGAAATATCTCTGATCCTCGAATCAAATCCTTGAGTACAGTGTTACTCATATAAGAACTGATTTTTTCTTTAAAATCAGTATACTGGATCTGTCACTCAACTGAAACAGTTACAATAGCCTCCTCTTGGACTTTGTACAATGATTCTTCCCAGCGAAGCAAACATTTAACCTCTCTCTCGGGCTTCGTACGAGACACAAAAGACTCCCTCGTTGAGTCAAACAACATTTAGCCTCTCTCTCGGGCTTTGTACGAGACACATAAGAGACCCCCTCGTTGAGTCAATCACCCCTTTCGCCTCCAGCTCGGGCTTTATACGAGATATAAAAAGGTTCTTATTGAGCCAAACAAATTTTAGCCTCCATCTCGGGCTTTGTACGAGATACAAAAACACCCTTTTAGCTTCACATCTTGGGCTTTGAACAAGATACAAATAGACTCTTTAGCTTCACATCTTGGGCTTTGAACAAGATACAAATCACCTTTTAGCTTCACGTCTTGGGCTTTAAACAAGACACCAAAACCCCATTTCCTCCCATAGAATAGGAGGAACTACGAACGCTCTGATTTCCCTGTTTCGGTAAACGGGAATACGTAGGCATAAGATTGAAAGAAAAGATCTTAGCGAGCACACTAAACAAAAAACCCAAAATCCCATACTTTCATACATCCGTCCTAACATCTTAACCCCCCGCCAATCGACCGAACACCACTTTTAACAAAATAAACCTAATAGAGACCCCGAATCTTTGTAGCATCTGTAAACCAACAGTTTTGACTGTTTAACCTCAGTTTGCAAGCAGGGTTAATTTGAGACATCTATTTCCCTTCCTTCATCAGCTTTAATAGGATAAAAAATGAATCGATCTGTAGATACCAAAGTGCGGTAGTGCTTCGCAACCACGTCCAAAAATCGCTCGCTACAGAAAAATGGCGACTCTGCTGGGGAAGTCCTTATTTGATCTATTTTGCCTTAGGGCATCGTCCCCATTTTCTACAGAAAAATGGCGACTCTGCTGGGGAAAATGTCATTAGGATCTATCTCACCTTTGTAACGAGATCTTGTTCTCTTCCCATCTATTAGGTGGAAACTTTAAAAGTGGCGCCCACCGTGGGGCTCTTATAACCTTTTTTCTCTTCTCTTGTGTGAAAACCACAGATTAGGGCTTCCGCCGGGGAACCCATTTTCTGTCAGGAACATAGGATTCATAGCTTTAAAGGTCTAAGATGATTAGGACAAATATATATACTGCTTTTCCTAATTGATATATGTGTTTATTTTTCTGCTAATGGGAATGTGTGTGATGCCGCATGTGGAAAGATTGAGTATACACTTAAGATAGGTGATGGCGACGAGGTCGACCATCAACCTCAGTGGAGGCTTCCCAATGCAACCCATTCCCTCTCACAGGAAATGGGTCGATTGTGGTGTCTGAGAAGCTGAGGAGCAAATTAGTGGCGCAGAGGCTATCGGAAATAGTTATCATGCGATGCCACCCTCTTCTGAGGACTCTTCAAAAAAATCACCTAGCACGGTTCCCGACCCGCTGGTGTTTTCTTGACAAGAGTTGATGATGATGAGAGACAGGTACAAAAGTCACTACTAAACCTTTGGGATAGGTAGAGCCTTGACTCCATGACAACGACCCTTTGACCCCATGTTTTTTCTATTTTTTGTGTGCTGCATTCATGCATTCATTTAAAAAACATTAAAACATTCAAAAAACAATTTTCTCTTCTAGTCTCTCCGTTTTTCAAATTAAACTAAGACTGTGATTGCAATTATCAGAGAAAAGGATTGTGCTAATGGATTTCGGTAGAAGGAGAACTAATAAGTACACCTTCAAGGTTCAAAAACTAGAGGATTTGAGAGGTTTGGCGAGAATGATCACAAACCAAGAGGCCTTCAGAGCCAAGTACGGAGGTCTTCTACCTCTGTTAAGGGTCCATGTGATTGAGGGAATCATGGACGCACTCATTCAATTCTACGATCCGGTTTATCACTGCTTTACATTCCAGGATTACCAACTAGCACCAACGCTGGAGGAATATTCTCATCTGATCGATTTACACATTACAGATCAAGCTCCATTTTCTGGACTGGAAGAAATTCCAAAGGATCAGACCATTACAAGAACAATTCATTTGGATGAGTCAGAAGTCAGGATTCACATGACTACCAAGGGTGGCATACAAGATTTTCCAGCCTAGTTCTTGACAAAGAAAGCTCTGTACTTCGCTAGTATAGGGAACGGGACTGCTTTTGAAAGCATCTTTGTTTTACTCACCTACGGATTATTTCTGTTGCCCAACATTAATAACTTCGTCGATATCAACGCCATTAAGGTTTTTCTCATTGGAAACCCTGTGCCGACTTTGCTCGCAGATGCATATCATTCTGTACACTAAGGAAATTTGTACAGCGAAGGGAGATCACATATTGTGTACCTTTGCTTTACAAATGGTTTATCTCCCATTTACCTAAGTCTACTGCTTTCTGGGATCATAAGAGTGCCTTGCGCTGGTCGCAGAAGATCATGTCTCTCACCAACTCTGACATAGATTGGTGCAATAGGATTTATGATGGAATCAGGATCATTGACCGCTGTGGAAACTTCCCCAACGTACCCCTTATAGGAACTAAGGGAGGAATCAACTATCATCCGATATTGGTTCGCCGTCAGTTTGGATACCCGATGAGGCATATTCCCCGAAATGCTCATCTGGAAGGTCTTTTCTTCAAGGAAGGATAAAATGACAGAGCACTAAAGACGAAAATAGTGCACGCTTGGAAACACGTTCATAAGAAAGGACGGGAGTCTCTAGGAAAACCGGGTTGTGTCTCGGTGGAGCCTTATCTCCACTAGGTACAAACTAGAGCTCTCAAGCTAAAGATGCCTTATCCTCGTTACGGAATTCTTCCGCCGAGGGAATTTGTCATGTACTTCATGAAGGAAACTGAAAAGCTTCAGGTTACTCCCAACAAGGTTCAACGGGATAAGAGGTCTTGGAAGAACAAGTACCGCACCCTCAACGTGGAGTGCACCAAAATACAGCAACTGCTGAAAGATAAGGATGCTCTGATCTAGATTTTAGAGCAACATGCTGTGGATAATCAGGATGACCAAAGGAATTTGCTCGCTCCTTTCACTTGGCAAAGGAATGACAACCCGACAACGGCTCAAGAGCCCCGGTCAAAGAAAATGAAGATACCAGAATCAGCACCCGAGTTCTCTCGAGACCCCTTAGCTTAGGTTTCTGTTTCTGCACTTTGTAATCTACTGTATTTTCGTTTCCGCAATCCTTTGAATTTCAATAAAAAGGGGTTTCCCCACCGTTTTATATTTGCAATCTAATTGTCAAAGTTTATTTTGATTAAACCAAAAAACAATTAATATAATCATTGCATTCATCATTCTCACATCGCGTATTCTTCTTACCTACGAATCTCACGTTTGTGTCTCGGTTCTAGAGTCAAACTGTCTCATTCGTACAATACTCGGGCTAATCGTCATAAAAAGATGGATGATCTTGAGGAAGAGAACAGAGAGTTGAAAGAAGAGATTGACGCTCTGAGAGAGGATATGAGAAAGCTTCGTAACGACATGCAAGCCATGGCAGAAGCTCAGCTGCAAAGGACTGTGATCTCAGAGATCACCTCAGTGCCCATAGTGGAGAAGTTTGATCCTAGGTGTCAGAAGCCGAAAGATCGTCCCTGGGGCATGCCTGCAGACTATCTCCCGGAAGGATATGTTCCGCCGATCGTTGAAGATCAGGGAATCATGACAGATGCCACTGGTCCTGAAGGTTACAGACTTCGGGAAAGCGAAGATGCCAGAGGCATATTGAAGACTCCTGAAAGTTACAAACTTCGGGAAACACCAAGACTCACTGCCGTAGTCACGGTACCACCCCCTGTGGTGCACACTATCCCGGAAGGACAGATTCCACAGATACCTTCTGGTAAAAAGGAAAATATGTTTGACCGAATGGATGAATTCCATGAACAGTTCTTGGAAATGCAGAAGGAACTGCAAGCCATTCGCAGTCAGGATCTATTTGGAAAGGACGCCGCAGACCTCTGCTTGGTCCCCAATGTAAAAGTCCCGCACAAGTTCTAAGTGCCCGACTTTGAAAAGTACAAGGGTAACTCTTGCCCTCAGAGTCACTTGGTGATGTACGCTCGGCGAATGTCAGCTCAGACTGAGAATCAGGACCTGCTGATTCACTACTTTCAGGATAGTTTAACCGGTGCCGCATTAAAATGGTACATGGGTTTAAACTATGCTACGATTAACACATTCAGAGATCTTGGTACTGGCTTCATCCAACAATACAAATATAATTTGGACATGGCGCCGGACAGAGATCAACTCAGATCAATGTCACAAAAGGACAAGGAAGCCTTTAAGGAGTACGCCCAGAGATGGCGTGAAATTTCCGCTAAAAATTTTCCACCTCTTGAGGAAAAAGAGATGACAAAGATCTTCTTAAAGACCTTAAGCTCATTTTACTATCACAGAATGGTTGCCAGTGCGCCCAGTGACTTCACCGAGATGGTGGGCATGGGAGTTCGTCTTGAGGAAGCCGTCCGAGAAGGACGTTTGGCAAAAGACGCTGGACCATCAAGTAGTACAAAACGATACGGTAGTGCTCTCCCTAAGAAAAAAGAGCAGGATATTGGGAATATCTCTCTCGGAAAGAAAATGCGACGTTATCAACCAGTAGCAGCTGTAACTCCTGCTATCAGCCCTGCGCCTATTCCTACGTATCAACCTCAGGTTGCGCAAGGCCAACCTAATGAGCAAAGGACACAACAGCCTCTTCAGCAGGCTCGTCCTCCATATAACAACAACCGTACAACACGACCAGCAGGGTTTGATCCTATACCCGTGTTGTACGCAGAACTATTTCCATTACTACTGGCTAAGGGGCACATCCAGACTAAGTCTCCTCTTACAGTATCGGAAAATCTGCCTTTTTGGTTTAAGGTGGATCAAACATGCCCTTATCATCAAGGAGGATCAGGGCATAACATAGAGAACTGTCTCAATTTCAAATCTGACGTTCAAAAGCTTATTAGGAGCGGGCTCTTATCTTTCAAAGATACGAATCCCAATGTTCTCACGAACCCGCTGCCTCAACACGAGAAAGTTGCAGTCAATCTAATTGAGAGAGAGTCTAACAATGTCTATCAAATTCATGGTGTACTCTTATTGAATACCAATTTGGTCAAGATGCATTGTAGACAGAGTGGATATGGCAATGTGCCACCTCATAATTATCATCAATGTGATGACTACTCTAAAAGAAATAGAGGATGTTCGGTAGTGCAATCAGCTCTACAGGAACAGATGGATCTCGGATGGATCCAAGAGCACCGAGTTCGTGGAGTTAACATGGTCTATACGAACTCCAATGTCATTCAGAACCACGATATCTGTGCAATGAATGTCAACTTGGTGGCGATGCACTTAAGGAAAAGCCAGTATCATAATCTGCCACGACACGATTACAGTTCCTGTCTGACTTGCTTGGTAAACAAACAGGGATGCTCTTTCATACAAGAGGCCCTCCAGCGTCAGATGGATCTTGGATGGATCCAATACTACCATGATAGGAACCCTTATCAAATCAACATGGTTCAGATCTTCGATATTCGCATGATGAATACCAACCTGGTAGAGTTACATGCTGAGCAGGTCCGACTCGGATTCTTAATATCACACAACTATCAAAGCTGTAAAGCAGGTTGCGAAAACGATTGAGGTTGTACCCTTGTCCAGGAGGCACTTCAGCACTTGTTAAATCACTGGTTGATGCTAATCTATATGGATGAAGATACTCAGCAAATTAGTATCAGTAACAGGAATCCTACTCGACGTCAAAGTCAGGATGTCCGATCTGTGGAAGCTAACCTAGTGAGGTTACATTGTATTCAAAGTGGGCGTGGCCAGGTGCCACCACACAACTATGACCGTTGTAGTGTCTATTCGAAAAGTAACCAAGGGTGTTACCTTGTGAGAGCAGCTCTTCAGGGTCAGGTGGATCGTGGAGAGATTCGCCCATATCCGGGTTCTGGACCCATCAACTGGACGCTGAACTACCTTGCCAATCAAGTCGAGAATGTTGTCACAGTCTCTGGTCGTCACCAGACCAGGGATGTTTTTGCCATCATCCCTCAACTTGACGAATCTAGAGCTCCCAACCGGGAACGGATCGAGATTACTTATAATCAGAAGGTTCCCATAGTCATCTATCTACCAGGACCACTATCGTATGAATCAACTAAGGCTATCCCTTACAAATACTGTGCAACGACAGTTGAAAATGGAAAGTAAATTCCATTACCCTCCGTCGTGAATATTGCAGACATCAGTCGTGTAACACGGAGCGGTCGAATCTTCAACCGAGGAGTTGGAGAACCTAACAAGGAAAAGGAACTTCAGACAGAAGCTCCCGATCCATCAGTCGGTCAATCCAATAATCCCGACCTTTCGAAAAATAATGATGAGATGCTGAAGCTCATCCAAAGGAGTGAATATAACATTGTTGATCAGCTGTTACAGACACCTTCAAAGATCTCGGTATTATCACTGTTACTAAGTTCAGAAGCCCACAGGGAGGCTCTACAGAAAGTCTTGGAGCAAGCCTTTGTGGAAGAGGATGTAACAATCAGACAGTTCGATAGCATTGTCTCTAACATCACTTCCTGCAATAATTTAGGATTTAGTGATGAGGAATTACCCGAAGAGGGTCGCCGTCATAACATGGCGCTCAACATTACAGTTAATTGCCAAGACGATGCTTTAGCCAGTGTACTGGTAGACACAGGGTCAACCTTGAATGTTATGCCAAAGTCCACTTTGATGCAATTATCATTCAAAGGCCCTCTGATGAGAATCAGCGAGGTCGTCGTCAAAGCGTTCGACGGATCCAGAAAAACAGTTATCGGTGAAGTTGATCTTCCCATAACTCTCGGCCCTCACACTTTCCAAGTCACTTTCAAGGTCATGGACATCCGGGCAACATACAGTTGTTTATTAGGAAGACCTTGGATACATCAGGCTGGAGCGGTCACTTCGACCCTCCACCAAAAGCTAAAGTTCGTTCAGAACGATCAACTTGTCACAGTCTGTGGAGAACATGCCTTGCTCGTGAGTAACTTATCATCATCTACTTGTGTAGAACCCGAGGAGGTTATTGGGACGCAGTTCCAAGCACTGTCGGTGGGCAAGGACAATCAATCCCAAGGAGGAACCTCGATTTCCTCATACAAAGATGCTATCAAAGCGGTCGAGAATACCGATACAACCGGATGGGGACAGCTTGTCATTCCTATTGACAATAAAACAAAGAAGGGTCTTGGTTTTTCTGCAACCTGTACCCAAACAGCTGCCAGCGATGGAAGTCTTCATCCCATTCAGAACTTCTTCCACAGTGGGGGTTTTCTTCACCCAGTCCCTCAAGCAGTCCATGCTATCAATGAGGAAGATCCCTCTGACACAGAGGAAGAGTGGAAGTCCTATCTTAACAAGGACGGTTATATGTCTCAGGACGAAATGCAAACTCCTTTTTGCTTTCCTACAGAGAGTCTGAGATTTATACCCAGGTCAGACATTGAAATGATATACGGGGATTGTGATCCGGAAGGATGGCGTGCTCCGCCAAATTCATTAGAGGAAGACACTCCAATGAAAGACAATTTTGACTACACCTACTATGGCCCAATGCATGGTCTACCAATGTGGTAACCTTATCCAGGAGACTTGGGGCAAGAGAGTCAGCCTAACAATGAAAATCAGCTGACCATCATTGAACAGAATACACGTGTCCCCACCATGTCATGGGATCAACTCTCAGGTCATTCAGAAACTAATCAACACGATGATGAATTTGCAATGTTTGCCGGACTAGAATTCATCAACTATGCTTTTCCCGAGGTCAACGTCATCGAGAGGGATGACCCCTCCAGTTCCAGAGAAGTATGGGACACCTTGGAACAACCGAGTGGAAAATACGACTATATGGTCAAGTACACCGCTCCCAAAAGCTCTCGTATCAGGCTCGAAGATATCCAGCCAACTGGATGGGGAGATACAGCTGAGAGCACCAATGCTATGCAAAATGTAACAGAGGAATTTTCCTACGACAACTCTGCCTGGGAGACAGATTCCAATGATCCTGCTCCACCAGAAATTAGCGTTATTTCTGAAGACAAATCAAAGAAGGTGCTAGAGTTTGTGGTTTACCGAGGAGTTCGCCGCCAATGGGTTGTTGTCAATGTTCCGAAGGTCGTTTGCCAATCAAAGTAATTGCCATCTTTAACCTTTCAGTCTGCCCAGGTGAAACGGATGTTTTGATAGGGCTCACTTTCTGTAAATTTTCCCTCTTCGCTCCGCCCAAAGCGACAGAGTTTTGTTTTATAGGATTGTAGTTTCAAGGATCGACTTGTTCATAAATAAAATAACGTCGTTAGGTAATTCCCGCACTATTTGCTGTTTTCTCTTTTTGCTTTTTCAGAAAATGGTAATCCTAAAAAACAATGAAAAATAAAAACAAGCAGTAAAATAAATACACTGCACACACTCGCATTTTCTCTATCTCTTATAAACACGAATCATCACGTCATGCAGATTGCTTATTTTAAACCCAGTTGAAACATACGATCCGATGCCTTCTCCCGACTTTGGGTTCCCGATATTTGGGTCTGAAGAAGAAGTTGACAACAAATTCCAGAAGAGATCTCTCGACTACTTAGACAAGAGGAAAGGTCCGTTGAACCTCACAAAGAGCCGTTGGAAACGATCAATGTGGGTTCGGAAAAGAGAGAAAATAAATCAGGATTGGGGCACTGCTCAGTCCAACTGCCAGAGAGAGTTTGATAAAGCTTCTCAAATAATTCTTCGATGTATTCGCTTGGTCCTATCAGGATATGCCAGGGTTGGATACCAACATCGTGGAACATCACTTACCGTTAAGATCGGAATGTCCGCTAGTAAAGCAAAGGTTGAGACGGACTCACCCGGACATGGCCATCAAAATCAAAGAGGAGGTACAGAAACAGATCGACGCAGGTTTCCTCGCTACATCTGAATATCCTCAATGGTTAGCCAACATCGTACCCGTTCCCAAAAAGGACGGAAAGGTCAGAATGTGTGTTGATTATAGGGATCTGAACAAGGCAAGTCCAAAGGATGACTTTCCTTTTCCACACATTGACATGCTGGTAGACAGCATAGCAAAGTTCAAAATTTTCTCCTTCATGGATGGATTCTCGGGCTATAACCAGATCAAAATGGCGCCGAAAGACATGGAGAAAACTTCGTTCATTACCCCATGGGGTACCTTTTGTTACAAGGTAATTCTGTTCGATTTGAAGAACGTCGGGGCAACCTATCAAACTGCCATGACTACTCTGTTTCATGACATGATACACAAAGAAATCGAAGTGTATGTCGATGATATGATTGCAAAATCTAAGATAGAGGAGGAGCATGTGACCCACCTGTCAAAACTATTCAAGCGTTTGAGGAAGTATAAACTCCGCTTGAATCCCAACAAGTGCACCTTCGGTGTCCGTTCGGGGAAACTCTTAGGGTTCATCGTCAGCCAGAAAGGGATTGAGGTCGATCCTGACAAGGTCAAGGCCATTCGAGAAATGCCTTCTCCAAAAACTGAAAAACAAGTCAGAGGATTCTTGGGACGTTTGAACTACATCTCCAGATTCATATTCCTTATGACCGCCACGTGTGCTCCGATTTTCAATTTACTCAAAAAGAACCAGGATTGCGTTTGGTCAGAAGATTTCCAATCCGCCTTCGACAGTATTAAGGAATACCTATTGAATCCGCCGATTCTATCACCTCCAGTGGAAGGAAGACCACTGATCATTTACCTCTTAGTCCTAGAGGACTCAATGGGATGTGTACTTGGCCAACAAGACGAAACCAAACAGAAAGAGTCTGCCATCTACTATCTGAGCAAGAAATTCACCGACTGCGAGACTCAGTACACGATGCTTGAGAAAACTTGTTGCGTTTTGGCTTGGGCAGCCAAACGTCTTCGCCAATACATGATTCGTCATACTACTTGGTTGGTTTCCGAGATGGATCCAATCAAGTATGTCTTCGAAAAGCCTGCTCTCACGGGAAGAATTGCCCGTTGGCAGATGTTATTATCAGAATATGACATAGAGTACCATGCTCAGAAAGCCATTAAAGGAAGTATTTTAGCTGATCATTTGGCTCATCAACCGATTGACGATCAAGAATCAACTGGGTTTTACTTCCCAGACGAAGATGTCATGTATCTAAAAATGAAAGATTGCGATGAACCGTTACCCAGTGAAGGGCCAGAACCATGTTCCCAATGGGGACTTATCTTTGACGGAGCAGTTAATCATTATGGAAATGGAATTGGGGCAATCATTGTTACCCCTCAGGATACCCACATTCCTTTCACTGCCAGACTTACGTTCAAATGAACGAACAACGAGGCCGAATACGAAGCTTGTATTATGGGTCTCGAAGAAGCGATTGATTTGAGGATCAAAAACTTAGACGTATATGGCGATTCAGCCCTGGTTATCAATCAGATAAAAGGAGATTGGAACACATACCAATCAGGACTGATTCCCTACAAAGACTATGCAAGAAGGTTGTTACCATTCTTTAACAGAGTCGAGTTTCATCACGTCCCTCGTAGAGAGAATCACATGGCTGATGCCTTAGCCACTCTCTCTTCCATGATTAGTGTAGGTCAATGGAATGACCTACCTAAGATCGACATAATGCGCCTTGAACGGCCCGCCTACATCTTCACGATCGAAGCAGTCATAGACAATAAACCTTGGTATAACGATATCAAATGCTTCCTTCAGAAATAAGAGTACCCATCTGGGGCACTCAGAAAAGACAGGAAAACCCTCAGAAGATTGGCTAGAAGCTTCTTCCTGAGCGGTGACACTCTTTATAAGAGGAATTTTGACTTGGTCTTGCTCCGATGCGTAGACAGACCAGAAGCAGACATGCTTATGAAAGAAATTCATGAAGGATCCTTTGGCACTCATGCCAACGGATACACAATGGCGAGAAAAATTCTGAGAGCAGGGAACTATTGGTTGACCATGGAATCCGACTGCTACAAGTACATGAGGAGGTGTCACAAGTGTCAGATATACTCCGACGGAATTCATGTACCGCCATCACATCTCAAAGTTCTTTCTTCCCCGTGGCCTTTTTCCATATGGGGAATCGACATGATTGGCTTGATCAAACCTAAGGTTTCAAACGGACATCGGTTCATCCTGGTAGCCATTGACTATTTCACCAAGTGGGTCAAAGCAGCGTCGTACGCCAATGTAACCCGACAAGTGGTGGTCCGATTTATCAAAAATAATATCATCTTCTGTTATGGTGTTTCGAGCCAGATCATTACAGATAATAGATCTAACTTGAACAACAAGATGATGAAAGAGTTGTGCGTTGAGTTCAAGATCAAACACCATAACTCATCTCCCTACCGACCCAAGATGAACGGAGCGGTAGAAGCGGCTAACAAGAATATCAAGAGGATCGTTCAAAAGATGGTTGTAAAATATAAAGATTGGCATGAGATGCTACCCTTTGCTCTTCACGGTTATCGAACATCAGTCCACACTTCAACAGGGGCAACCCATTTCTCTCTAGTATATGGCATGGAGGCAGTTCTCCCCATAGAAGTAGAGATCCCATCAATCCAGGTATTAATGGAAGCTAAGCTTTTAGAAGCTGAATGGTGTCAAAGTCGACACGATGAATTAAACCTAATCGAAGAGAAGCGAATCACGGCATTATGCCACAGTCAGTTGTATCAGCAGAGAATGAAGAAGGCATTAGACAAAAAGGTCCGACCTCGTGTCTTCAGAAAAGGAGACCTCGTGCTCAAGAAGATACAATCGTTTCTCAGTGACTCTCGGGGCAAATGGACCCCAAATTATGATGGCCCCTATGTGGTCACGAAAGCTTTCTCAGGCGGTGCCTTGAGACTTGCAACCATGGACGGAGAGGAATTTGCCTACCCCACGAAAGTTGATGTAGTCAAGAAATACTTCGCCTAAACTAAAAAAAAAATGTCTCGGTGGATTAAAAACCCGAAAGGGCGGTCCAGGCAAAATTTAGAGACATGAAAATAATCATCCCGATGGATTGGAAATCTCATAGTACAATCCAGGCAAAAATTAGGGATAATGGCAAGTAACTATGTTCAACAGAGGCAAGTCCCTCAGCAGCAGTTACATCATCCATCGGAGGAAAACTCCAGTCTAGGTCATCTTCGACAGAAGCTCAGGATGCCCCGAATTCAAAGTTGGGAGAAGGATAGTGGTCGTTATGTTTCAACGTAACCCTTTTCCCTGTAAATTACCATTTTCAAACTTTTTATATACTCTTTGGAATCACGCGTTTGACTGATCTCTATCTTATCAATAAAATTTGAGCCCTTGTGCTTTTGTTTGTAATTCTTATTTGTTTTAGCTTTACATAATGGCATTTTAACATGATTAGCGATTCTTGAAATGAAACAAAAATGAATTTACTTCTTAAAACTTTTTCTGCTTTTAAATTAAATATGGCAATTGCTTTTGACTGTTGAATGTCGAAAGAACGTCGATTGTGTCTCCAAAGGCGTTTAAATTTCAAAGTGCAGAATCAAAGTACTCCTTCTAGGCCAGTACGCTTGAACGAAGGATCAACTGTATGAGATGCGGCTTTCCCATCTGATACCCTCGGCCGAGTTCTTATCTCCTAAGACTGATCAACGGTATTCCCTGCAGGGACTATCTCTCCTAAGCAAGGTAGAATTGCTACTTTTTGGACCAACAGTACTTCTTCGCCCTGCGATGGCCGAGTATCCAGTCGTGTTCACTAGTCAGTCTGTATGTCGCGTCAGTTTTGTCAACATATACATACATACATACATCATGCATTTGATTTGCATTCATATTCATATTGCATCACTATCACTCTAGTCGGTCTTGTTCCCTAGTGATAACAGTCTTCTCAATCGAGTTGTCAGTTCTTGCCTCGTCAGGAAATGCTGCGTTTGAACAATCTCGCCTCCAGTGTATCTCTGGATTAGAGTCGGCACTCGACCACTTTGATAACTTGAACCTCTGAAAAGCCAGAGAAGCTTTCTAAAAATGTCACTCTTCGCCATTGAAGATGATATCCTTGCTTTCCCGGGTTAAAGAAAAATCCCCAGAGAAAGCCTCCTAAGCAGAGATTTGGTAGTACAGCTGCCTTTCTCTGAAAAACCGCTGATAAAAAGGTCATCGGCACCTCAAAATTAGAGCCCATCATATGGCATTTCTCCGGGAAGATCCCGAGAAAAGTATGATGTAAGACCCCAAGCGGAAGCAGTCTCTCAAGAGATTCATTTTCCCCAGATAGAGTCGACAAATGGCGTCTCCAATAGAGAAGTTTGTACACCTCTACAACTCAGACGATTGGGCTCCCCAGCAAGTCTGACGTCATTTTTTTCCCTCAAATGGCATCTCCCCAGGAAAATCCGGTGAGAAGTTTGAGGATAACCGCTACAAATAGCGTCCCTTGTCAATAAAGTGTATTGACGGAAGAAACTGAGACCAGTTCCTTGGTAGGAAACCAGGATCGAGGGGAAGTTTAAATTAGAAACTGAGACCAGTTCCTTGGTAGGAAACCAGGATTGAGGGGAAGTTTACAACAGCAACTTAGACCAGTTCCTTGGTAGGAAACCAGGATCGATGGGAAGTTTAAATCAGAAACTTAGACCAGTTCCTTGGTAGGAAACCAGGATCGAGGGGAGGTTTATTTCAAAAGAAAACTGAGACCAGTTCCTTGGTAGGAAACCAGGATCGAGGGGAAGTCTACCTTTTCTAAGCATCATTGCTTAGCAAAAAAAATATGAATGCGCAAGCTTCCATTCATAGCCATCAAAATTTCGGGTATTCCGATATTTAATCCTCTTGCACCCCAAATGCCCGAATACTTTCGTCATTCACACCTTCGGGTCCAAGAAGATTAAAAAGGGGCATCTGTCATACCCCAAATTTTGACCACTAAGATTTCCCATCATTGTGAAAATCATCATCATAATATGGATGAACCATCATGCCTCATCAAATGCCTCAAGGGTTGTTGAGCATTCACTACAATCAAAATTAGGGTTTTAAGCCCTCTCAGAGCCTTAGACAAAGGATCAATCAAGGAATGACTTGATCTTCAACTTGTCTAGCCTCTAAAATATCCACAATTGATCAAAAGGACTCCCACTTCAAGGATTAAGCACAAGGCTACTCCCTTCTAGGTGGATCAAGTCTCAAGATCGACAGTGTCACCAAATTAGGGTTTTGGTCGACCAGGGCCTCCAGATGGAAATTTTTCATCTGGGCACAAGCCAATGATCCAAAACATAACCTAATATACTTCATGGAACCTCATGGACCCAATCATCAAGTCAATTTGACCTTAGGGGATGCATATATCAAAAACAGGAATTAGGGTTTCTTGACCTAATTCACCCCTAAGTTAACTTTTGGGACAAATCATGAACCAAGACCTAAAGACATGATTTGGGGGGCTTTAATATACTATATTGATCCATTTACAACAATTGATTAATCCAAGAAGCTTGAGCAACAAGTCTCAATTTCATCTGCACCACAATTAGGGTTTCGCGAGGAAAGTCAACTGTAACTTTAACTTTTGACCAGGACATGCTCCCAAACCCTAAGACATGATTGAATATACCCTATGACACCCATGGAACATGTCCATCAAGTTTGATTTAGGTCAAAGACATGATTTCCTGAAGAATTGCACAGTTTGGAATTCATCTGATAAAAAGTCAACTGTGCACAAAAGTCAACTTTGACTTTTTGAGATTTTTCACTAAAATGGATTTTTAACCCTAAATGATGTTAATGTATGATTTTAATCATCATTCATCAAGAAAAATCAAAGAAAATGGGATAACTTGTAAAAGAGGTAACCATAAAAACTTAGAAAAATTTCAAAGTTATGGAAAAAGTGACACTAATGTGCCAACTTTGGAGGACCATAACTCCTAAACCACAAGGCCATTGTTCCCCATTCAAAGCTTGATTTGTAGATCACATTTCCTTCTACAAAAGCTTCATACTGACCTATGTCCAAATTCCTCATGGATTTTGAGTTATGGAGTGATCAAAATCAAGAAAAGTCACTTTGTTCCAACACTTGGTGAAAATTTCACTAAGTCAGAATCTGCCTTTACTTTTTTCCAAGTGTAGGGGGATTTTTCACTTGGATCCAAAAGAGATCAAAACCAAACATGTTCAAACAATTGTTGTATCATGTAAGGGCTTTCCAAAATGACCAAGAACATTACAAAATTCAATTTGAACCATGAGATATGACATTGGCAAGTTGCCTTGCTGAAATTTGCCAAGGCAAGGCAGATTTTTGTACTTTTGATTGATTTTCCAAAATCAGCCAATTCCAAGCCTTGTCATCACTTTGGACACCTCTGAGGATTGAATCTAAAGGGAACAATCACTGAGCCAAGCCTCCAAAGTCTTTGGAACAAGAAATAGCATGTTGAACCTAGAATTGCCCAAAATAGGGACAAGACTCCAATTTTGGATTGGAGCATTCAATGGAAGCATCAAGGTGGCATGGACTGAGCTCTTAGCAACTAAATTCAGTCAAGACTTATCCAAGACCAAGGGGACCAGCAGCTTGTGCCCTAACCTCTAGTCAATGGCTAGAGGAGACTTGGATTTTCATTTGCCAACATTGGCCAATCCTACTCAGCAGTTGCCATTCACTATTCCTTGCAAAACAAACTTACACTATTATAAATAGAGCTCAATTATGATCAGTTTAAGTACACCAAAGGCCTACAACACTTTCCTTTCTCAAAAACCACTTCTCACTCTCAAAAATGCCTTTCTTAGCAAGTCACTATCGGGTTTATCATTAGAGAGCAATTCCACTCAAACCAATCACACACACACCTCATATACTTCATATGTGAGCTTATCAAACACTTAAACAACATCTGGAACACTGATTTCTTAGAATCACCAGTCAATTGCTCAAGGTTTTAACCAAAGTGCAGTTGAGATGCAATGAAGTGATCCAACCAATTTCCATCAAGTCCAAGCATTCAAACACACTCCATAGGGTGTAGGGAGGCTGTTCAGATCATCACAATTTATTTGTAACACCTCCTACTAAGAAATCAATTTGCCCTTGCTGTCACGACCTAGAGGTAAGCCTAAACTTGGTCATCTCTCAATCTATGCATATTTCCTCGCACAATACTTTTGCCAAATGTTCATAATCATGCATGGAATGTTTCCCCTCAAGTAATTTCTTTGTTTAAATCGTGTATCAAAAATCCCAGCCTTCATGCAGAATTTAGGGTTCTTGAGGATTTTTCGTGATTTCTTGTTTTATGCTTAATTTAAATGAAATTAATTATCATAAACATGATCGTGAGGTTGAAACGAGTTGATTGGTATGTGGATTGCATGATATGATCAAGTATTCAGTGAGATTGGATAGAAAATGCAAATCTGGGAAACTCAGAACACGCGCGTGTTCTTGCCTTTGTTCTTGGCGCCATTTTCCAACATTTGAATTTTTTAATTTTGTGATTTTTATTTAATTGATTCAAAAATTAATTTCTCTCTGAGTTTTAATGATTTTGAGTTGATTCTTTTTTTAATAATTCACAAAAATGTTAAAATATTTTATTTTCCCAAAAAATCCCAAAAATATTATTTATTTCATATAATTGATATTTTTGCAAAGAATTAATATTTTAATTATTTTTAACATTTTGAATATTTTTTCCTCCTTGATTTTGCAACTTTTAATGCCTTCTAATTATTTTGTAGGTCAATACTTAATTTTTGAAGCATTAATCCAAGATCACAATTTGTTTTTCATATGTTAAACAATTTTGATCATTTTAATTGAATTTTTATTCAATTAAAACACATTTTGAAAACAAATTAGGGTTTTTGGATTAATTCAACCCTCATAAATCATTTTCAAAACACTTTGGGCCTCTAATAGAGTGTAAGACCCAATCCTTTTTTTTGACCAAATCATTTTTGGACCTCACTTATTGTATAAGTCCCTCAATACAAGTAAACGGTGCGATCGTCACCTTTTTAAAAAACCAATCGGACCTCTCCTTGAGCTATAAGACCCATTCAAAACTTTTGGGCCTCTAATAGAGTGTAAGACCCAATCCCCTTTTAACCAAAAAAAATTTTGGGCCCCACTTATTGTATATGTCCCTTTGCGTTAAAAGAAAATCTCGGCGCGATCGCCATTTTAAACGAAAAATCATCTGGGCCTACCCTCGTGTTATAAGCCCCACTCTTTTTCTTTAAAAAAATTTTGGGCCTCTTGAGAGAGTGTAAGACCCATCCCTTTGTACATAAAACCTTTTTGGGCCTCAGTCACTTGTATAAGTCCCTCTGTACAAATTCAACAGTGCAATCACTAGTAAAACCCTAGGCCTCTCCTTGAGCTGTAAGCCCCAAATATTTCTTTTTAAAAGCACTTTCTCCTTTGATTTTGAATATACTATTGTTTTCAATCTGTCTTTGTTGAACAACTAACTAAACAGCATGGAAGCTCTACAACCGAGTAAGTGTTTATATGCTTTCATTTACCGTTTTCATATACATATAACTGTATTGTGGGGCTGTTTCGCTGTAAGTCTTCTTTCATAAACTCATATCAACTGTGTAATAATAGTATAGATATTTAGAGTTTCCCCGGCAACGACGTCTAGAACTAGGTAAAGTCGTTTCGTTTATTCGTAGAAATAGACAGCTAGATCCCCAATAGGATCACCAGATATAGTCTTCTCTTCGGCTGTCCTCATTAGGAATTTTCAAGAAACTCTACTCCCAGAGATGAATGCTTTCTCCTTGAATAGCATCTTTGAGTTTCTTCCAAATTCTCGAACTTTCCTGGCTTGATCTATTCCTTGTGAATAGCCTGTCTTGAATTTCTCGGGGTTTAGGGACCCACGGGCTTCTTAAAAGCATCGGCCTCCTCTTGGGCATCGTACAAGGACCCACAGGCTTCCTAAAAGCAACCCCGCCTCCTCTTGGGCTTAGTACAAGGACCCGTCGGCTTCTTAGAAGTATTCACAGCCTCCTCTTAGGTTTCGTATAATGAACTCTTTCTCCGGAAATGATAGCCTCCTCTTGGGCTTCGTATAAGGACCTCTTGACTTCTTAAAAGTCTCTAGCCTCCTCTTGGGCCTCGTACAAATTGTCCCGACGACCTCCTAGAGGTATAGGAACAGAACTTAGTCATCTTCATAGAACAGTCCTTTCGAAGAGTCTACTACTATTTCTCAAAGCATAGTACAAAAGATGAAACTCTAGACACGGACAGTCTACTATCCTTGAGTCTCAAAGACATTCTCAAGTGTCCCCTTCGTTAAATAGGAAGGAAACCCGTAGACTCGGACAGTCTCAATACCCTTTGGATTTATCATTTCCTCAAAGAAAAGGAAATATCCCTGATCCTCGAATCAAATCCTTGAGTACAATGTTACTCATATAAGAACTGGTTTTTTCTTTAAAATCAGTATACTGGATCTGTCACTCAACTGAAACAGTTACAATAGCCTCCTCTTGGGCTTTGTACAATGATTCTTTCCAGCGAAGCAAGCGTTTACCCTCTCTCTCGGGCTTCGTATGAGACACAAAAGACTCCCTCGTTGAGTCAAACAACATTTAGCCTCTCTCTCGGGCTTTGTACGAGACACTTAAGAGACTCCCTTGTTGAGTCAATCACCCCTTTTGCCTCCATCTCGGGCTTTATACGAGATACAAAAAGGTTCTTATTGAGCCAAATAAATTTTATCCTCCATCTTGGGCTTTGTACGAGATACAAAAACACTCTCTTGTTGAGTATAAAAGATTCTCTTGTAGGATCAACCCCTTTTAGCCTCTCTCTCTCGGGTTTTGTACGAGACACAAAAACACCCTATTATTGGGCCAATAGCCTCCTCTTAGGCTTTGTATAAGAAAACCACTGGTTGATCCAATCAACCTTTTAGCATCAAAGTTGTGCCTCGTTCACAGTACACAAACATCAACAACTCCTCTCCCTTCATCTAATTGCTGTAAGCGGCAAGCCTCTGGATCATCTACATCCATGCCACTGTCCCTCTTTTTGCTTGAGAAATTCCTAAGGAAAGATAGCATTGCTCTACACTGAGTTAAAGTCATCTCCTTCAGGTTAAAAATCTCCTATAAAGGAAATTATGGTATTTCTGGATTCACACATCCCGGTTAAAGTAATTCTTCTTTATAAACAATTGTAACATACAACCCCCTCTTTAGAGATGACAAATTCTCTCTAAAGTCAACACCCTTTTAGCTTCACATCTTGGGCTTTGAACAAGATACAAATAAACTCTTTAGCTTCACATCTTGGGCTTTGAACAAGATACAAATCACCTTTTAGCTTCACGTCTTGGGCTTTGAACAAGACACCAAAACCCCATTTCCTCCCATAGAATAGAAGGAACTACGAACGTTCTGATTTCCCTGTTTTGGTAAACGGGAATACGTAGGCATAAGATTGAAAGAAAAGATCTTAGCGAGCACACTAAACAAAAAACCCAAAATCCCATACTTTCATACATCCGTCCTAACATCTTAACCCCCACCAATCGACCGAACACCACTTTTAACAAAATAAACTTAATAGAGACCCCAAATCTTTATAGCATCTGTAAACCAACAGTTTTGACTATTTAACCTCAGTTTGCAAGCAGGGTTAATTTGAGACATCTATTTCCCTTCCTTCATCAGCTTTAATAGGATAAAAAATGAATCGAGCTGTAGATACCAAAGAGCGGTAGTGCTTCGCAACCACGTCCAAAAATCGCTCGCTACAGTTTAATCTTTATTTTGTAATTTTTCATCTGAATACTATGAGTAGCTAAACCCCCTAATGCTAGGGGGTGTCCCTGAATTACGATGTAATAACTTTTATGTTCCTTATTTTATGATACGAGTGCTTTTGATCTTAATCTCTTTTATCTTGTAAAATGCTTACTGGTTTTTACATCGGACAAATGTAATCTGATTTACGATTAAGGTTTAGGTCAGACAAACTAACTTAATGTTGTTTGCATGATAATAATACCGTAGATATTTCCTAAGAATGGGGATACCCGATAGTAACCGTAACATTCTTGATAAAATATAATGCTTGTGATTCTTTCTAGACTGCTAAGGAATTAGGGTAGAGACTTAATCTCAAAGCTTTTTTGCTAAGGAATTAGGGAAAATAATCTTAAGAATCGGTAAGAGTTTCTTGAAAGAAAAATATCGTAGAATAAGGATTGAGGTTATCGCAGAGCAATTCACACACCTTGCCCTAGCATGTTTCATAATATTGTTTAAAAGTCAAGTTTTAATCTCCTGCTTTACTTGTTTTCGTAGATTATAGTTTAAAAACAAATCAAACACCAAAGGAGTTTTTGTTCAGTTGAACAACACACAAACTTATATTTACTACGTAGTCCCGAGATCGATTCTGGGGATAACCCCTATTATTACTACATCGGTGAAAATAGTACACTTGCTATTTTTCCGATCACTTGACCCTCAAGCAAACCATGTATCACACCAGTACATTTAGCAGACAAAAGGTCTCCCCCTATCTTTCTCAAATGATGCTTCTTCAGGAAGAAACTCCTCAAAATCACCACATAATGTCCCATGACAACTTCATTATCATATTGTGAGAGTACCAGGAACGCATCCTTGTACCACAACCAATAAACTCTTGGATTGAGACCAAAACACCATTGATCCCCCTCGTCCAGAAACCATATATACACCACACGAATTCCTCCTGAATTCTCATGTATAGATCTCCTTGTTCCCTGAGATACAACCCAATTGATTCTAGAATACTTCATATTCCTCAAAGAGACATACAAAGCCCCTTAGTTTTCTAGCTCACCCAAACGTTCTTCACACTTGAAGGACATCAAACACATGCTCCAGAAATCCTCAGCCTATTTGCTCCACAAGCACCAAACTGATCCACATCCAGAAATCCTCAGTCCTTTACCCATCATTCTCCCGTATGACAAGATAAATACCTCTTAGACAAGATGTGAACTAAGAAACCTACTCCAAGGATAACTAACCCAGAAGATGTTCTAACATCAGTTAGGACAACCTTCACATATCATAGACACCAACCAACATGGTTCTAGATATGCTCAACCACTGGACTTACTATCTGCATAGTAATCCAACTGAAGATCTTCAAATAACACTGCCCCACCAGCTTGATCAACAAGAACTCCAGATAACCACAGAGAGAAATAAACTCTCATCCACCAAAAGAAGGTAATCTTCCATCATCAACCTAGAACTTCTACCACAAGCTCCAAGATAGACCTAAACTAGAAGCTCCTTATGTCTTCAATCAACTACCCTTTTGCCCAAGAGTAATTAGTTCCAAGCACCCTGCTTGAATGCACAATGAAGATCAACCAAATGCAACTGTTTGATTCATCTTAATTTTTTTTCAGAGTTTCAAACAATCTTTTGATCCACTAATGAAACCTAATCTTTAAGTTACATGATCTACTTGCTCCATAGCAATCCATCTTGGATCCACCAAGCCTTAGACATGTAACATCTTCTCATTCCACAGCTCCCGCAAACTGCATGAGATAGATCTTTTTGAAGTGTTAATTCCATTTCTTTCTGAGAAGATCAACTTATCTTTCGATGATGCGCCACAACATCAAATAAGACCCTGGAGTTTCTGTTTGATGTCATGACATCTGATCAGACATCCAGCTGAGGAATTTAGCCCTTCCTTCTGCCACTTAGAAGAACCTCTTCCCTATTACAGAACAAGAGTTCCATGTTCTTATAGACTTGATTCAACAACCAAGTTTGAGTAGACAACCTCTATCTTGCTTAATCATATCACAGGTATTCTATTCAAGCTCACACCTTGATGAATATCTTCTTCACATGTATACCAAAGGATTCCACTTTCCTTAGTAGAGCAGTTTGTAGAAAGCCAGAGATAACTGTCACTTAACCTTGACTTCCAAGATGAGCAAGATCATATGCTCCTATGTACCTATATCAGAAATAAACTGACCCAAGCTATGCCATCACCAGCACCATTTCTGGACAAGTCTCTTGCCAGGGCTCTTTCCAGATAAACATCAGATGCTTCTAGTAACAATTGGAACACACCTATTGTACTCCAATACTCCTAGATCAGAAATAAATTGATCCAAGAACTATTCATCAAGATTATGATGTCTTTTTCTTCATCTTCCACATCACTATTGTCTAGACCAATTCCTTGCTAGGAAACTCTTCAGAGATCAGATGCTTCTTCCACACCACACTGAAGCAGATTCTTAGGTCAACACCCAAGAGAAATAGATCCAAAAGCTTATGCAGTACCCCTCCCATGATTTTGCACATACCAAGTGAAGAGATGTTTCAACATCGTGTTGAACATAAGCAATCTTGAACTTCACATACAAGGATAATCAATTAAATACTTGTTAATATCACAAATAGCAATTAATCTTAAATCCTTGTTCAATAACCCTCCATGAACATTTATCAAGTATTCAATCTTTTCCAAGTATCTTCTTTGACAAACAAAGTGTTGAGATACCAAGGTTGCCAACCTTAACTCAAGTAACTAAGATTCTCTCTGAACGAACCCTATTTACCTCAACAGTTCTGAAATCTCAATTCAGATTGGATCCACCCTTAGGATTAAGAGAGATGAATCCTTCCTTGCACTTTTGGACGGTGAAAATAAATCACCTCCACTTTCTTCAGGTTTATGTTTCACAAAAACACCTTCTAGTCAGAAGAATAACTAGAAGACTCCAGATGCACGACTGATATGCCTTTATGAGGGGACTTGAGAGAATTCTTAAGTATCTTTAACAGCTTAGCCGATCAATAATTTATCAAATTCCTAGAGCAAGAACTTGATAAACCTAATCTCAACTCCCCTTCTCTTCAACTGACTTCAAGATGCATAAAGGAACCAAGCTTCCAAGTACCAAGTCACCATAATAGATATCTACCAACCACTCTCTCCACTCCATCGCTCCTGACTTTGGAATAAAAATATGTAGATATCTTCAAATATAGAGGTTGACGATTGAGATCTTCCACCATCTGTCTTCAGTAACAACTCCAGAATCCCATAAATACCAGAGTTCTTCCATCAGAAACATATGTAGCAGAACCACCAAGGAACAAATTCAATCTGCCCTAATAAGATGTCAGAACATCTTACAAGGCACCCTAATAAGAGAACTAGCCACTTCTCGCGCAGTTGTTGTAGAACCTCCTCAGTAACATGAACAACCACTGGGTTGTTACCTTCGATCCAGAACATCCATCCCACCCATTAATACCCTTGAGTATGTATAAATTGATGAACTGATCTCCAAAAATCCTCCTTGTTTAAATGCCAGAAAGTATCTCCCAAAGATCTCATCCAGAAACAGACAGGATGTCTGCTCTGATACTAATTAAAATTCTGGCATAGCAGACAGAAAATGTCCTAACACATGTCAAGACATTGTTCTGCATAATTATTAAACAAAGAACAGAACTGCAAACTGATATCTAAACTATCAATAACTGCAGAAACACAGATGCTTCGACATCTGTTCCAACATGTTAATCAAAACTGAACTATAAATTAAATAATGATAAACAACACAAAATATGATGACCCAATTCAATGCAACTCACCTACATCGGGGGGATACTAATCCAGGAAGAAGAATTCATTATCAGTAATATAGTTTTATGTAAACAACCTCAGGTTTATAGTAAACACCCAAGTTTACCTATCACTACCCAATGAGGACTTTATCATTAGAAGTCACATCTAATTGATAAGAGAAACCCATCTCACTCCCTAAATCACAACATGTGATTATCTAATAGTTACTACACCATAACTGCATCATCCCTATTAAAAGACATCCCTTTCAATACAAAGTTCAGTCAAGCATCCTTGACTAACAAGTTAACTTAGATTTTCTTCAAAGCTTCATCCAAGAACAATACATGATTCATTACCTACGGGTTTCTGAATCTGTACGAGTACCTATGTCTACCACAATGTATCAAATCGATAAAGAGGGAGACTTACAAGAGAAACCTACGACTCTCAAAACCTAAACCATACTTTACAAAATAGGATTCTTAAGTCTATGGTGTCCTCTCTCCTTTTCTGCATTAGGTCTTTGTCTTCTTTTATAGACTTCTGCTGAGTTGGGCTTTCAACATTCTTTTGGCTGATTCTTTGATCCATGTTCTGATTATTCCTTAAATCTTGCAACTGATTTGTAAACATCATGCTGTTAGTAACAGACACGATGTCCTAACATCATGTTGAGATATATTATTTGACATGTCTTCTTTTAGCAGGATTCTTCTTTGTTGTTGGAAGTTCTTGTGCAGCAACCTGTTTTACTAAAATTTGTTCAAATATTTAGAGTCTTCAAAGAGTATCAAGTCAATGCATCCTCAGCTAGGGTTTGAGTTCCTCAAGTCAAAGTGTGGTTAACCCTTGGTCTTTAAAGGCTATTCATAAAAGAATGACCTATAATCTCAAATTATGCAGTCTCAAGTAACATTCAACTTCATTTGATCAAAGATATCTTAAGATTGGATGGCTTGTTTCTCAAGGAATTCTCAAAGGTTCATGTGTTTATTTCCATGTCTTCATCCACAAATTTCCTCAAGTCATTGCATGCCTCATCAAAGAACAATCAAAGGCACATCATTTTGAGCTCATATGATCCTCAATGAACCTTGAAATGTAAGGAAATATCCAAGATTTCAAGTTTGTGCAAGGAGTTTTGACAAAAAAGTCAACATTTTAAGCCTAAGTTCAAGACTTCACAACTTCTTCATACTTCAACATTTTTGAATGCTTATTTGGGGAAAATGACTAATATTGACATCCTCTCCAAATTCTCTTCACAAGTATAGAGCCAATTGTGCTTGGATGACCCCCAAAAAGTTTGAAGACATTATAGGTCATCTCTTGGACTTAGAATGTTTTGTCCTAAAGCTCAAGTTTGGCATGCCTAACTTCCAAAGATCATAACTCCTTCAATATTCAACTTTTATGGGCGTTTCTTTTTGCAAAATATCCCTCTTGATATCCTCTACAACTTTTCTTTAGAGGTCAAACGTCAATTCATGCTCTAAGAACCTCAAATCTTGAAGGTCACTTGTGCACAAAACTAGGTCATGACCTATTTGACCTAATTCCTGACCTGATTTTTAGTGCCACGACCTAAACTTCCATTTCATGCCATTTTCACCTCAAGCATCCTTTTGGATTGATTCTTTTTGCATTGTGTTCTCTCCATGAAAGGATCATTTTGCTTAAGAAAAATCATAAAACACACAAGTGGATTGCATTTGGCCTAGTTATGAACATGACCCTATGGACTCTGCTCTTGATTCAAGTTTCAGATCACACATTTCATGCTAACCTCAATATGGGACCACCGGCACATGTGCAACTTATTTCATCACTAAAATGCATCGTACCAAGTGCAAAATGACTCATTTCAAGCCCTGAATCACGCATTTCACATTGCTTCACATGGTGGCAAAAATGAGAAAATTTTAGAATTGATTCACACATTCTGGATCTGATCTCACACACTTGAGCTCATCATTTCATTTCCTATAAATAGAGGAGGCTTTCCCCTTTATTTTCAAGCTTTGAAAGCCAAGAAATCACTGATACTTTGAAGCTCGAAACCACGTCAAAACCAGATCTTCATTTTTCAAAATCAAGCTCGTTTGTCATTGTTTCTTTGCCTATAATCCATCACCGGCCTTATCTGAAGCTAACTGAAGCATTTTCGTGACTTGAGACAACCTGAATCTAAGCTTTCCATTTCACTATTATTGAACCTTCGCGTTTCAACTGAAAATACATTAATAAAGGCTAAACCTCTAAAATACATAATGTTTCCATTGGACTATTGGTTACTATCCCATGCTTGGATGTTGGACTTATGGAATTAGAATTAGGTTATTGATCCTGCTTTGGGGTTGTATCAGAGACCTTGGAATTCATCTGGTACCTTTGACCTTAGGTTGACCTCTTTGAAGACTTGGTTTGTGCTTTGCTTATTTGATTGCTTGTTGTTAAATCCAAAGGATGAGAGTTTTGGCTTGACTTATATCAGAAGCTTGCTCTTGGTTAGATCTTTCCTTTCCTTGTTTTTACTTTGTGTATTAGGGTAGCCTCTTCATCTCCCTACCTTCTTAAGTTTTCAAAATCTTCTCCCTTTTTCAAAATCTTCTTATTTTCAAACTTGAACCATTTTCTCAATAAACCTTGACTTTGTCAAGTGATTTTTAAAATCTTTTTCTTGAACAAATGTTAATTCATCTTAAGCATATCAAGACCATTTTCATAAGACATAAAAAATACACATCTCATTCAAACCATTTTGTACCCTTTGTGCACTTTTCTTTTAAACTTTTTCGTAAGGATTAAACATGAGTCATTTTCATAGTTGAGATGTAATTCTCCTATCCCCATAGTGATGTTTGATTTTAATTTTTTTCAACTTGAGAGAGTTAGAGGCATACTTGTTGATCTCTATCCAAGTTGGAGCCCTTCTCAATAGTGATGAAAAGGTCCAGTTTCATATACTTGTGGGTGATTATTTGAGTTTTCTCCTTAAATGACAACTTTTCTTTCCATTTAAAATCAATCAACAAATCACTGTTGTTATTTTTAACACGAACTACAAGGTTTTGGTCCTCCATTACACTTTGTGGGTACGTAGGCACGAGGCTCAAGAAGTCTTGTCAAACACAAAAATCCTAAAAAAATATTTCTCTTCTCATCTCCTCAATCATTTGCAATCAACACATTTTAAGTCAAACACGGATTTTCAAGAGGTTCATATATAGTACTATAGATGTTTTGGGTGCTAACACCTTTCTATTGTATAACCAACCCATTTACCCTTGTCTCTCGGTTTTATTAGTTTTATTTTAAAAATTCTATGGGTTTTATTCGTTCTTTTCCCATTCCTTTGGAAAAAATAAAGTGTGGTGATGACTCTTGCTTTATGAGTTAAGTTCATTCATAGCTTAATCTCAAAATTTCCCCGTTACACCTATCTATGATAAATGTTGTATGAGCTACGTGTTTTCTTGGCTATATTAATTTATGTTGGATTGAAAAGTTAATATGTGTTGCTTTGAGACCCTAATTGGGGGATTTGGGACAAAACCCCCCAAGGTCTCTATTTGTGTAGAATATCTTGGTGGCAATGTGTTTTCTTTGTTGTTTTGATTTTTTTTTTGTTTGAATATTGCCCATGGGATTTGAACGAATCTGTTAGGGTCGTTCGAGTTCCCATTTGAGTATTTTAAGACCTCTATAATTTTTATTCCCAAACTGTTTTTTGATCGATCGATTTGGCATTTTACCAAAATTACTAAGAAACATAATTTTCAGCTTATTTTATGAAAAATCATTTTTGATAGAAACTTCGAGTTTGGAAAACCTTTCTTTAAAATCAAATTTTTGGGAAAAGTCGGGAAAAATTAATTTTTCTGGAGGAAGGGGAGGCCGCTCAGTCGAGTTGTGGCGGCTGGAAAAAATAAAAAAGGTCGTGCATTGATGCTGGACTGCGCAGCAGCAAAGCTACGATGGTCGGCGATTTTTAAAAAAATGGGCGGCGGTGGGGACGTGATTCCGTCGGGCGGCGGCCGCAATCGGCCGATTCTAGGCGATTTCGACTATTCAGTGATTTCACGTTTTTTTTACTTTTCGGGCATTTTTTGGTGTTTTCCGAGTTTCGAGAATTTCCTAGAGTTTTTGGAGTTTTGGAGCACTTCGGTGGTATTTTTGAGTATCTTGTGACATTAGAGTCCTTTTGGTGACCTTATGGCCACTTTTGATAAAATTGAAGAAATTACCTGTCATTACCTTAGTTGAGTTATCACTCGTAAACTTTTAAACATTTTTAAGGTTTTTGAGAATTTTAAGAAAATATGAATTTTGAGAATTTTGAGAAAATATGAGTTTTGAGATTTTTTTTTAGAAATATGAGTCTTTGAGACCTCTTTAGTTCTTTGAGCATTTTGATGAGTTGAGAATTTTTGGTAATAACATTACTTACCTTGTGAGAAGAAATAATTATGATTGTTTTGAAAAACATATTTCTGAGTATAGTAATCTAGAGAGGGATTACAGTGATGGCCTTGATTAACGTTGGGTATAGTAATCCAGAGAGGGATTATTGTGAGGCCAGTGATTGGCAACTTATAGGTTCAAGAGTGGAACCTTTTGTAGAATGTTTAGAGATTTGTATTTTGTAATGATTTTGTGATGATGATGATGATGTTGCATGTTTGTGTAATTTATAGTCATGCATTCATTTATTTTGGAGATAGGTAGGACTCTTGTCTAGTGATAGCTTGGTTAAGAGAAGAACTATGGAGGTCTCACTTCCAGAGAAGGACACACTTCAAAGAGGAACCAAAGACATGGGAATATCAAGAACATACCTCTGATCCCAATGATTTTGGTACCACATGCATTTTAATGAGGAGTCGGTGGCATTGCATTTGCATTATTGTCTATGTGATTATGTTTTGAGTTTGATCGCGATGTTTTACAATTCTTTATTACTATATTGTCTTACTGAATTTCGTCGTTAACATTTGCTAGATGTATTCTCACCCCCTGTTTATTGTTGTGACGCCTGTCCTCCTCGGGAATACAGACAATCGGGTACATTAGTAGCCGCTGAGTTAGAGGATGGTGTTGATGCCTGTTTAGCTTATATCATTAGGTCTTAAAGGAGTTGCTCACATATGTAGTACTGGGGATGGGATGTCTTTCGTCATTTGTGTTATGTTTTTTTATGTTGGAGTTAGTTATTGAGACTGTATGTCGAACTCGTTTATTTCCACTGCTTACTTTACATGAGTATTTGGTAGTTGAGGTTTTTATACCATGGTGAAGTATGCGTGACAATCTAATATGTGAAATTCATTTGAATTATTTTATTAAATATAGAGTCGGGGATCAGGGTGTTACATTGACCACTTAATCTAGGAACAAGTTTCCAAACTTGGTTTCTTTCTAATTGATTTAATTTTTCTCACATGGAAAGTAACCGTTGGTCATCCTCTAATGCTTCATTAATCTTTGAAGGTTCTATTTGAGAAACAAATGCCATATTCAAGCAAGCATCCTTGATATTTAGCCTTGTTGAAACTCCTTTGTTAATGTCACTAATAACTTTGTTGATTGGGTGATCATGATGGGTTCTCCATTCTTTAGGAAAGCAACTTGATTTTGATCTTGTGATTGGTTTCCTCTTTGTTTTATGACTTTTCAACTTTATCGTCTTTAGCAATGACTTTTGTAGGCATTTTTAAAATATCATCATCGTCACACATAACTATATCCTCCTTAGAGGGGTTAGATTCATCAAAAAGATACATGCATTAATTCTTCAATAGTTAAAGTTCATTTATTATAAATTATATAAATCTTACTAGAGAGAGTAACCAAGAAAGATACCTTTGTCGGATTTTTCGTCGAACTTACCGAGATTGTCTTTGTCATTGTTGAGGACAAAACAATTACATACAAAAATATAAAAGTGAGCAATGTTTGGTTTTCTTCACTTGAAGAGTTCATATGGATTATTTTTCAATGTTGGCCTTATGATAACTCAGTTGCTTACATAACATGTCGGGCTTACCGCATTCGCCCAAAAACACTTTGGTAGATTTGAGTCACTTAGCACGGTTCTTATAAGTTCAACTAAAGATTGACTTTTCCTTTCAACTACTCCATTTTGTTGAGGAGTCCTTGGTGCTGAAAAATTATGAAAGATTCCATTTTCCACACAAAATTCCTCAAATGATGCATTTTGAAATTCTCTACCTGGGTCACTTCTTATTGATGCAATTTTCATGGATTTTTCTTTTTGTACTTGCTTTGCGTACTTCTTAAATGCCTTGAAAGTACCACTTTTATGCACTAAAAATAGTGTCCAAGAATATCTATAAAAATCATTCACACTAACTGAAGCATATACATTACCTCTGAAGCTTCTTGTCCTTGATGGACCAAATAAGTCTGTGTGCAACAATTGAAGTGATTTTGTAGCTGTTGCCACATTGTTTGGCTTGAAAGTTAATTTGGTTTGATTTCCATTTTGACATGCATCACATAATTTATTTTTTAATTTTTTAATTTTTAGTAAACCAATAACAAAATCATGTTTGACTAATTTGTTTAAATGTCCCATATGAATACGAGCAATTCTCTTATGAAAAAGCCATGCATTATTATTGCTTATCATAAGACATTTTATTTTCAAAGATAAATTATCTAAATAATTCATGAAAATATTTTTAGCTCTTTTACCCATAAGTTTACCTTATGTGTGGCTTCATTTTCAATTAAGAATTCATCTTTGGTGAAATTGGTTTTGAAACCTTTATCAAAAAGTTGGCTTATGCTAAGAAGATTGTACTTTAGTCCTTCTACATAAAGTACATATTCAATAGTTGTGAAAGGTGGTGATCCAACTTTTCCTATGCCAAGAACTTTTCCTTTGTTGTTGCCCCCATATGTGACAAATCCCTTGTCCTTTAGGACTAGAGATGAAAATTTGTTTATATCTCTGGTCATATGCTTATAACAACCACTATCAAGATACTATAGATTTGTAGTGGTCTTCAAGAATACCTATAAAATAAATTAAGTTTTGTTAGCTACCCAACGTACATTGGGTCCTTGATAATTAATTCCTTTCTTGATTTATACATAATAGCCACTAGCAACAATGAAGTTCCATACATACCAAGCATTATGTGTGTGACCGTTTAAACCACAATAGAAACGCGTTGGAACAAAGTTACTTCTATATCTAGGAACATATGAATTTTTTCGAACAAATATTTTCTTAGGATGATGATGAACATTTTATATTTTATTCACTTTCTCTTTATTGAATTGGTCAATTGCCTTAACAAAGATAGTTTTACTAGTACTTGACTTGTCAATTTTTGATTAATTAAGTATACTTTTATCCTTATAATATATTTGTCTACTAAGAACACCTTCCAATCCAATTTGTCCTTTTTCACATCTTTCAATAATTCTTTTTAATTGGACAATTTAAAAACAAAGTGAATTACACTCATTACATGTAGAATTCTGTTTTTCTTTATCAAAATAATTCTATTTTTCTTTATCAAAATTTTTTTGCATTATGTCAATCTTCTCTCTAAGAGAAGAGATTTATTTCTTTTGTATTGATACCGTTTTGTACATAATTTTACATTCATTGAGTAATTCATCTACTGCTCCGTGTGCATCATTATCATAAGAAAGTTATATGTTACTAACCTCATCTTCTTCATCATCGCAATGATGTGATACCATCAATGCAATATTAGCATATTTTTCACTTCCGAATTAGATGATGAACTTACTTCATTATCATCTCATGCAATATAGGCCTTTTTGGATTTTGATTCCTTTTTCCCTTTAAGACTACTTTTCTTAGTAAGTTTTGGACAATCCACCTTCAAGTGTCCTTGCTTTCAAAATTCAAAGCAAGTAAAATTTTAGGGTGACATAACTGCTTCCTTCTTCTAGAAAAATTTCTTCCTTTTTCCAAAGTTTAAATTATCATTATTAAAAAGCGTGCCTAACCATTTTACAAGAAGATTGAAGTTCTTATCTTCATCTGGAACATCTTCTTTCAATTCTTCTCTTGAATTAACCTTTAAACCAATAATTTTGTATTTCTTATCTTGAGTCTCATGCTTTTATAATCTTCCAAGTTCAATTTCATGCTCTTGGAGTTTTTCTAACAATGTTGCAGAGACTCTTCTTTTTCAATATCGTCGTCACTTTCGATTGCCATGCCCTGGTAAAATATCTAAGCACTTTAAGATTAAGTTCATAGTTAGAAAAAGTATTACCAAGTGCTATCAAGTGATTTATCAAGTGAACAAATCTTTTTTGTAAGTCAAGGATTGATTCTCCAGGCTGCATTCTGAACAATTCATATTCTTGACTTAAAGTGTTAAATCTTGATCTTTTTTACTTCGACAGTTCCTTCATGAGTGACTACTAACGTATCCCATATTTGTTTTACCGTTGTGAATTGATTAACACACAAGAATTCATCCATGCTTAGTACTTCTTGAAGAATATTCTTTGCTTTCTTGTCATAGAAAACTTTTTTCTTATCATCTTCATTCCAAGAACTTTTGATTTTGGTTGTCCCAACATCATTGATGACACTGGTTGGAAGGAACATACCATTTTCTACAGCATCCTAAACTTCTTCTCCTTGTGCTTCAAGATGTGCTTGCATACGTATTTTCCAAAAATCAAAGTATTCACCACATATCAATGGAAGCTTATTATTACTAACACCATCTTTAAAAATTGGATTTGTGCAATTCATTTCTTGATCTTTAGGAACAAGCTAACTATAACCCGCTCTGAGGCCAAATGTAGGTATTGAAAGTAATCTAAGAGGGAGTGGTGAATTAGATTAACCGGTATTATTGCATTTGTCTCAATTATGAGCGAAGACAATGTTGTTCTTAATTTTCCAGAGCTGTTATGAATTTGAAAGTGCTGAAAGTAAAAGCAGAAAAATAAAGAATGCCAAGATATATTCCAGTTCCCCTTTCCAAACATGAGTACTCCAGTCCACTCATACCCTGTTAGAGATTTCACTATGTTAGATACGTTACATTCGATCCACCAAACTCTCTTAACTATCTAACTCAATCACAAAGGCACAACACCTTCTTATTTTACACTTTGAATAGAAAGAAATTTATATTCTAATACAATATAATGATCACTAAACACTTTGAAGGTGATAAAAATACACAAGAAGGAGGGTTGAATTGTGTATGCCAGAAACCATTTCAGTTCTAATTTTAGAACTTCAGAATTTGAACCACGTTCAGAGTCTGATTTCATAATAAGTAACATCAGAGGAAATATAATGATCATAAGTAAATTCTAGCAACACACAAAGATTATCCTGGTTCCTCTCCTTAACTCAGTGTAGTCCAGTCCCCTTGCCTCAACAAGTATTTTTCACTATAACCAAACTATGAGATATTGGATCGAACTCCAGTTTAGCATGTCGTCGAAGTCTAATCACATGCTATTGTCGAAGACCTACATGCTGTATTTGAAGTGTGTTCTAGTATGTAATTGTCGAATTGGGCCTTGTGTTAAGGATCCAATTATTTAAGTTAGCTTATACCCTAAGTTAGATTGTAATGGGTAATTGTTAAAAAGCCCATTAGTTTAGTATGTTAGGTTTTATTATAAATAACATAGTAGTCTCTCATCTTGTGGAGTGACAAAACCTAATTAGGGTGAGAGGGTTATTTTTTATTCTTGAGTACTTGTAATCTATTTTATAGAGAAAGTAAAGAATATCAGTTATAACCAATCTTTGTTGTTTTTCTTTAACCCTAACCCTTGTGTGTTTCTTGATCATAAAGAAATCGTTTATACTTTGTTTAAAGGCATCCTAATTCAAAACAAATTGGTGCGGTGAGTATGGAAAAGATGCCTTCAACAAAGTATGAGATTGAAAGATTCACCGGAGTGAACGATTTCGGTCTGTGGCGCTTGAAGATGAAAGCCCTACTGGTTCAGTAGGGTTGTTTGGAAGCGTTGAAGGGAGAGGCAGCCATGGACGCGGCGCTAACGGAAAAAGAAAAGACGGCCATGATAGAGAAACCCCACAACGCAATATTGTTGAGCCTTGGTGATAAGGTTCTTCGACAGGTATCAAAGGAGACTACGACATCGGGGTTATGGTTGAAACTTGAAAGTTTGTACATGACCAAATCTCTAGTGAATCGACTCTACCTGAAGCAAGCTTTGTATTCATTCAAGATGAGAAAATACAAAGTGTTGGATGAGTAGTTGGATATGTGTAACAAGTGGATTCTTGATCTTGAAAATATTGATGTGAAGATCGATGATGAAGATCAAGCACTATTGTTGTTGTGTGCTTTTCCAAGAACACATGCTCACTTCAAAGAAACTCTCTTGTATGGAAGGGAGTCCCCAAGCTTTGAAGAAGTTCAATCAGCCTTGTATTCTAAGGACCTGGATGAACGAAAGGAGCATAAACATTTAACGCTGGGTTAAGGTTTGGCCGTTAAGGGAAAATTCTTGCGAAAGGATGGTAAGTTCGACAAAAAGAAAGGTAAAAGTCAGCATAAGTATTATAGTGGCGAAGCATCTGGTATTCGATGTTATCACTGTAAGAAGGAGGGCCACACAAGAATGGTGTGCCCTGAACGCCTGAAAGATCATAGAGGTAAGGATAATGGCAACGCAACCATTATTTAAGATGACTTCGAATCATCTGATGTTCTTGTGGTTTCAAACGGCGACTCAAGAAAAGAGTGGATTATGGATTTAGGTTGCACTTGGCACATGAATCCAAATAGAGAATTATTCGAGGAGCTATGTGATCAAGATGGTGGATCAGTACTGCTGGGAAACAACAAAGCTTGCAAAATTGCAAGTATTGGATCTGTGAGATTCAAGCTCCATAATGAGTTAATAAGGTTATTGACTGAAGTCAGGTATGTACCTGATTTGAAGAGAAATTTGATTTCTCTTGGTGAATTCGACAAGGGATATATTTTTCAAGGAGAGAAAAGTATCCTAAGAGCCATGAAGGAGTCGAAAGAAGACTGAATGGCTGAAGGCCATGGATGATGAGATGAAATCTCTTCATGATAACAACACATGGGAACTGATCAAGAAACCTGCTGCAGCCAGGTTAGTCAGCTGTAAATGGATTTTCAAAGTTAAGGAAGGAATCGAAGGAGTAGCGTCGAAGAGATACAAGGCAAGATTGGTCGTTAGGGGGTTCACTCGGAAAGAAAGTTTCAACTTCAATGATGTTTTTTCTCCTGTTGTGAAGCACAAATCCATTCGAATGTTTCTTGCCACGGTGGCACATTTCGACCTTGAACCAGAACAGATGGACGTGAAGACTGCATTCTTGTATGGTGATCTAGATGAAACAATCCTGATGAGGCAACTTGAAGGGTATGTCGAAAAGGGGAAGGAAGATTATGTGCGCAAGCTAAAAAGATCTTTATATGAACTGAAACAATCTCCTCAACAGTGGAATAGGAGATTCAACAAGTTCATGGAACACATTAGTTTCATTAGAAGTCAGTTCAACCACTGTGTTTACTTCAGATTTCGATCGGGTAATTCATTTGTTATTTTGTTGCTTTATTTGGATGATATTCTAATAGCAAGCAACAATGTCGAAGATGTAATGAGGGTGAAGGTTAAACTCAATAAGGAGTTCGACATGAAGGATCTGGGAGTTGCGTCCAGGATTCTTGGGATTGACATCCGAAGTGATAGAAAGCAGTCGAAATTATGCTTATCTCAAGAGGCATACCTACGAAATTATGCTTATCCAAAGTGCAATATACCTGCCAAAGAATTTAGCCAATCATGAGCAAACCAAGCACATTTATGTGAGGCTACATTTCGTTAGAGGGGTAATCGAGCGAGGAGAAGTCCAAGTGCTGAAGGTTTTGACAGATCATAATATTGTTGATATGATCACCAAGACGTTGCCTAGTTGCAAGTTTTTCCACTGTATACAATTGAAAAAGTTGTATGAAGAAAACTAGTTTGTTTCTTGATATTATAGAGTTAGATCCAAGGTGGAGATTTGTGATATATTTGATCGAACTTTAGTTTAGCATGTCGTCGAAGTCTGCCCACATGCTATTGTCAAAGACCTTCATGTTGTAGTCGAAGTGTGTTCTAGTATGTAGTTGTCGAATTGGTCCTAGTGTTAAGGATCCAATTGTTTAAGTTAGCTTGTACCCTAAGTTAGCTTGTAATGAGTAATTGTTAAAAAGCCCATTAATTTAGTATGTTAGGTTTTATTATAAATAATATACTAGTTTCTTACCTTGTGGAGTGACAAAACCTAATTAGGGTGAGAGAGTTATTTGTTATTCTTGAGTACTTGTAATCTGTTTTATAGAGAAAGTAAAGAATAACAGTTATAACCAATCCTTGTTGTTTTTCCTTAACCCTAACCCTTGTGTGTTTCTTAATCATAAAGAAACTGTTTATACTTTGTTTAAAGGCATCCTAATTCACAACACAAACAAATTACAATTTGCTCAAGCACACCTGCAAGAGACTTCAATACTCAATCAACCTAGAAAGAGATTTATGCTTAAGCAACCTTGCAAGAAACTTCTGCACAATCAACCTAGAAATAGGCTTCACTGCTCAAGTAAACACACAAGAGACTTCAATGCTCAAGCACGTAGGCAAGAGACTTCCTCTACTTTAAATAAATAGTTTAGTATAAAAGGTAACTATTATACTTTGATACATAATCAAAAGTATAACAGTTGTGCTACAATCACCAAGGTTTTCAACCTCTCTAAGATATCTAAGATATACTAAGATAAGAAATCTTAAGATCTTATGCAATAACAGTTACAAAAATAACAGCTCAGAGTTATGGCAAAGATCTTATAATACATTGTGACCTTGTAATCTTTCTTCAAGTCTTCAACTTTCTTTATAGAGGTAGAGAAAGAATCGTTGGAGGGTTTGAACAACAACAAACTTAGTGAAGAAGTATGCCAAGAAAGACGTTGGAAAGTAACATCTGATTAGAAGTATTATCCACTGAATACTGGCATTGTCCATAGCACCTTTCGAAGTACTAAGTATCTACCAAAAGGTAGAACAGATTGAAGAGGTCACATCACCATCCCTTGAGCCTTGCAAAACCAAACCCAAGTTGACTTTCCCAAAAATCTTGCGTTTGACAAGACTGGTATGCTTTTGGTACAGAGTACGAACCAGATGCACATGTTGCCTTCAAGGTCTGAGGTGTCATTAGAGGGTAGAACAGTATACCAGAGTCTGATCCTTCAGATGCTGATGAACACATTCAAAGTTACCAGATTCTGATCAACTAGTATCTAAGTAACATTGCTTCTCCACTTATACTTAGATAAAATGAAACTTGTTTTATATGTAGAAATGCTACGATGTCATACGATGTTGGCTTTTAGATGTTCAAATATCACAACTTTTCTTTAAAATTATTTTGTAAATCAATTTAAAAAAATATTTTTAAAGCAAAAAAAACAAATAAAAAAACATGATTGGTAATTATACTTTTAAAACAATTCTAAAGTTGTATAATATTACAATTTTTTCATTAATAAAAAAATACCAACTTTCGTTTTTGTTTTTCAAAGCTAAAAACAAAAAATTCTAAAATTTATTTTATTTCTTAAGTTTTTAAAACTCTTAATTAAAAATTAGTTTTTAAAAATAATTTTGTAAAATTAAACTATTTTTATTATTTTTAAATTTTGAAAACTAAAAAAATTTTCCGTGAAACCAAATAAAGCGGCCGTTAAGTCTTTTGAGTTGATTTTTTTTTATGGCTTAAGACTGTTTGTTTTAATTATAAAAAATGGATTTTTTTTAAAATTTTTAAAAATGAATTTTATAAAATCATTTTAAAAATATTATAAAGTTTTTTATATTTGTTTTTTTTTAATTGAAAGATTATTTTTGACATCTTATAATATAAACATTCATTATTGAAGATCAAAACATAGTTAAAACTACAACTTTTTTAAAAAATTATATTTCAAAATTGACTTTTATGAAAACTCGTTTGAAATAGCTTCAAAATTAAATAATTTTTTTTGAAATTTTGATATAATTTTTTTAATAAAATGATAAAATATTTAAAATAATATTTTAAAAATAATTATTAAAACTAAATTTTCATTTGATTCTTTTATGAAAAAATTATTTTTAAAATTTTTTATACAAAATTATAATACACCGTAAATAAATTATTTAAAGAAAAACAAAACAAACCAGTGTTAAATCATATCATGACTTTTTTCTTAAAAATATTGGTATGGGAAATGTTTTTGGTCGGTGGTGTTAGCTTGTTTTCTTCCCTTTATTAAACTGTTCTTTTTGTTGCTTCGTGTAACACAAAAGAAAGAAGTTTCCTAATTATAATCTTTAATAAAAACTTGAATTCGTGATATGGGGTTGGCCGACATGTCTTTTTCTTCACGTAAAATTTGTGATAATTTAAACAAAAAAAACAATTAAAGAATTTAGAAGCATTTTTAAACCCATCCAATACTTCACATTCAGAAACTTTGAGGCCAAGAGCAAAGCCATTGCCAGCTTGAGTTTTTGCTTTAGTCCATTTGGAATTGACTGTGTCTATGTATTATTGGATTAATAATTGAATTAGGATGGTCCATATACAGAGAGAAATATTTTTTTCATTAAGTAGGTCTACGGTCTACACATTGTAACACACACACCTCCCCCATAAAGAGAGACTTTTAAATTTTCTTTTCAAAGTCATATGGTTGAAATCTAACTATATATGTCCAAATGAGTCCTCCTGCAATAATTTCCTATTATTTATCGTGGTAAATTAGTCATCTCTTATTCAAGTTCTTCTTTAGTTTACAATGCTTCTCTTTTTGTTTTTTGAAGTTCTTATGATGAAGCAATTTTATGGTGATGATGAAACAATATAACAGAATGAAATGGATTCTTGCAATGTAAGTAAATGCAGTAGAAGAAGAAGGAGGGAATTTCTGTTATTCATCATACAAAATCAGAGTACAAGTGGTGTATTTATATCCACACATAAGAGGATAATACAAATATCAGGCCAATCATCTAGTGACACCTATGCCTCAATAAGCTATATCTAATATCAAGTTAAGACTAGCTTAAGACTTCAAATACTTCAATAGCCCCTCTCAAGCTAAGCATGGTAAATGTTTATCTTGCAAAGCTTGGAAACAAATTTGTTGAACGTTGAGATTGGCAAGGCTTTGATGAGAAAGTCAGCAAGTTGTTCTTGAGTAGAGATTGGCAATAGTCGAAGCATCCCTTTTTGAAGTTTTTCACGAACCAAATGACAATCAATCTCTAAATGCTTTGTTCGCTCGTGAAACACCGGATTAGAAGCAATATGTAATGCACTCTGGCTGTCACAGTAGAGAACAGGAAGTTTGGAGCATGTAACGTTCAATTCCTTTAGCAACAGGTTCAGCCAAATCAATTCACAAGTGGCAAACGACAATGCACGATATTCAGCCTCCGACGATGATCTGGAAATTGTTTGTTGTTTCTTCGCACGCCATGATATAAGAGAAGAGCCAAGAAAGAAGCAATACCCCGAAATAGATTTCCTAGAGTCAATGCACCCGGCCCAATCAGCATCTGAAAAACCAAGGAGCTGAAACTCAGATTTTTTGCGAAATAGAAGGCCTCTACCAGGGCTGGTCTTCAAGTATTGTATTACTCTGCAAGTAGCATGATAGTGTGCCATGGTGGGTTTGTGTAGAAATTGACTCAATTGTTGTGTGGCATAAGTGATGTCAGGGCGTGTGGTATTGAGGTACAGCAAGCGACCTATTAGTCGTCTATAAGCTCCAATGTCTTCAAATGGTTTACCATTATCAGCGTGGAGTTTAATTGATGGGTCAAGGGGTGTAGAGGCTGGTTTTGATCCAAGCAGTCCAGATTCATGCAATAAATCAAGATAGTACTTGCGTTGGGACAATGATATTCCTTCCTTGGAATGAGCAACTTCCAAGCCAAGAAAGAATTTTAATATCCCAAGATCTTTGATGCTAAAATTCGTGTCCAATGAAGTTTTAATGAGTGAGAACTCAATAAGAGAAGTACCAGCTAGTATTATGTCATCCACATAAACTAGAATTGCTGTAAAATCAGTGCTAGTACTCAAGGTGAATAACGAGTAATCAGATGTGGACTGGGTGTAACCTTGTTATACAAGTAAGGCTGTTAACTTTTCATACCATTTACTGCTAGCTTGCTTCAGACCGTAGAGACTTTTCTGAAGCTTGCATACCTGATTGGGCATGTTACATTTAACACCTTTAGGTATTGTCATGTATACATCTTCTTGTAACTCTGCATGAAGAAATGCGTTATTCACATCAAGCTGATGTAAAAACCAGTTGTTGACAGCTGCAGTTGCAAGAAGAGTTCGAACAGTTGTGAGTTTTGCAACAGGTGAGAAAGTGTCAAAGAAATCCAGTCCCTCAATTTGATTGTAACCCTTGGCAACGAGTCTTGCTTTGTACCTCTCTATCGTGCCATCAGCTTTATGCTTTACCTTGAACACCCATTTGCTACCAATAGGCTTAACATGAGGTGGCAACTCTACTATGGTCCAAGTTCTATTCTTGTCCAATGCTTCTAATTTAGAATTCATAGCTTTGGTCCAGTGTTCAGACAAGCATGCTTCATTGTAGTTCTTTGGCTCATGAGTAAATGTAATATTGGATGCAAATGCACGATGAGATGCAGACAAAAAAGACAAGGAATCATGATTTGAAATAGCATAAAGGACTTTGGATTTACCTGAAGATGCCTTGCCTGATGAAGCTTCAGATGCACTGCATACATAATCTGAGAGACAATGAGGTGCATACTTAGTTCTGGCAGGTCTGGTGTGTGAAATGTTTTCAGTGTTTTGAGGAATGATGACATTTTGTGAATCATAATTTTCTGTGTGTGTTGAGTCAGAAGTATTATGAAAGCCATTGTCATCAAGGTGCTTCTCATCAAATTGTATGTCGTCAGATTGTTCCAAATGGTCATGGTTTTGTATGTGGTTTTCTGGTGTGTCATTATTTATGTCTTGGGATAATATGGGAGTTTGATCATGGTCTATGTGTGATGAAGGGATAGTATTTGGTGTAGGTGAAATATTTGAGTTTGTATAAGGGTGATATGCCCAAGTAGCAGAATTTTCACTTGAGTAAGGGAATATGTGTTCATGATGTATGACATTTCTAGAAGTAAAACTTTCATGATTGTTAATATCATAGTGCACATTACCCTCCATACCACTCTTGTATCCTAAAAAACACATTTTCTACCTCTTGGCTCAAGTTTAGTTCTATGCATATGAAGAGTGGATCCATTAGCTAATGATCCAAAAACTTTAAGACTATGCATATCAGGAACTTCATTATGTAAAATAAAATGAGGTGAAAGGTTGTTTAAAACTTGTGTAGGAAGTTTATTTATAATAAATGTTGCATGTGAAATAGCATATGACCAAAATTTCTTAGGAAGTTTTGATTGAAAAAGAAGAGCTCTTTCTACATTTAACAAATGTTGATGTTTCCTCTCCACCCTACCATTTTGTTGTGGAGATTCAACACAACTAGTTTGATGCATGATACCTTTAGATGCATAAAATTCAAGCATGTTAAACTCAAGACCATTGTCTGATCTAATGACTTTAACTGTGGTACCTTTTTGGTTTTCAATGAGTTTAATAAAGTTAATGATATGCTGCCTAGTTTCAGACTTATTTTTCATAAAAGTCACCCATGTGTATCTGCTGCAATCATCAACAGCAGTTAAAAAATATGAATGATTATGACAGGATTTTATGGCAAGAGGGCCCCAAATGTCAAGGTGGATCATATCATAAGGGTGAGCAGCTCTATTCTTACTAACAGCATAAGGCAATTTCTTTTGTCTAGCATAACAACATACATCACAAACATCTTTATTATTCATAGTAATAAAAGGAAATTGGGAATGTAAGTACATCAGTCTATTTTGTGATAAGTGTCCTAGTCTGAAATGCCATAAGGCTCTATCAGGTAAAGATACAGTAACAACTAGTCTAGGTTCAGAAATAGGTGAATGTGTTGTATGTGTGTGTGGAACTTTAGTATGCAAATCACTATCTCTTAGTGTTAGATAGTACAATCCATCCTTTTGCTCAGCAGAACCAGTCATCTTCATGGATGTCCTGTCCTGTATGATATATTTTGAGTCAAGGAATTTAACATTGCAATTAGAAGATGCACACAATTTTGAGACAGATAACAAATTTAAACAAAATTCAGAAATTAGCAGAACATTGTAAACAATGAGTTCAGGGGGGAAATGAATTGTGCCAGAATGTTTGGCAACTAACCTATGCCCATTAGGCAATTTAACATTGATAGGAATAATTTGTTTATAAGAATGAAACCAATGAATAGAACTACAAATATGGTAAGTGGCTCCTGAATCAATGATCCAAGAACCAACTGTATCATGATGCAAAGTATGATGTGTGTTACCTGTTGATGAATGACCAACAGAAACTTGGTTGGATGAAGCATGTGCTGAACTCTGGGCAAGACTTGATTTCTGAAGTAGATCCATTAGAACTGAGAATTGGCCCTGTGTCATAGGAGAGTTATCATTCCTTGTATCAGCACTATTAGGTACAGACCCATCATCAATGCCCTCAGAAGTGGCATTGTTAGCTGTGGATTGAAATTGCTTTTGCATATGGGGTGGCACCCCATGTTTCTTGAAGCAATTCTTTACTGTATGGTTGGTTTTGCCACAGAAAGTACAAACACGAGCTCCATGTTTAGAGGAACCTTGCTTACCACTAAACTTCTTGGAATCAGCACCATTTATGAGTGTTTGAGACTCATCATTTGGAGTATGAATTTGAATTTGGCTCTCACGTTGAATAACCATAGAGAAGATCTTGTTGATCGGTGGCAAAGGATCCATTAACAATATTTGGGACTTAACCACAGTAAATTGGTCATTTAAACCAGTTAAAAAACGTATAATTTGTAAAACTTGATGATTCAATCTTGCACTGCGCATAGCTACACAAGAACACTTTATGCGACAAGTACACATTGGCAAAGGCAAATAAAGTAAAGTTCTTCCCAAAGAATCTTGAGTTCAGAAAAAATTCAGTTACCGATTTCGTGTCTTGCTTGAGATTGTAGATTTCTTGCTGCAGTTCAGATATTCTGATGAGGTCACCTTGGGAAAATCTTTCTTTGAGATCATTCCACACATCAAGAGCGTTTTCCATGAAAACGATCGATTGAGCAATCGATTCTGAGACAGAATTCATAATCCAAGAATGTACCAGCATGTTGCAGCGATTCCAAGTTCGGATGAATGGATCATATAGATCTTCAGGAACAGGAAGCGATCCATCGATGAATTCAAGCTTCATCTTGCCACCAAGAGCTCTCTTCATGGAACGAGCCCAAGAATGGTAGTTCGAACCATTGAGCTTAGGTAGAACAGTAACAGAACCGGGACCATCGCTGGGATGAACGAAATATGGTGAAGTAGGATCTAGGGCAAGATCGATTGATGTTTAGGGGGGAGCCATGGAAGGATGATTGGAGCAGCGGAATTAGGATCGAATGGCGAATGATACCATCTTATGATGAAGCAATTTCATGGTGATGATGAAACAAAATAACAGAATGAAATGGATTCTTGCAATGTAAGTAAATGCAGTAGAAGAAGAAGGAGGGAATTTTTGTTATTCATCATACAAAATCAGAGTATAAGTGGTGTATTTATATCCACACATAAGAGGATAATACAAATATCAGACCAATCATCTAGTGACACCTATGCCTCAATAAGCTATATCTAATACCAAGTTAAGACTTCAAATACTTCAATAGTAGTGCTCGTGTCATTCTTTTGATTTCAGAATTAAATAATATTAACGTCATATTTAAACCTCGCACAAACAAATAAATAATATCTCAGTAGTACTGCATCAAACAAAACCGAATAAGAGTAGAAATTAAAATTAAAATGATAATAACAACTAAAATCAAATAGAAAAAAAATAAAAACGTCGCACAAAAATTATCTCGTTAAAAATATTAACAATTCCAAACAACGACACCAAAAACTTGATGACTTTCTTAACAAATGTACTAATATGTTCGAAGTAATAAAAATAATTCGCCTCTAGAGGAGAATTAGGACAGAGGCATAAGGGGTGATAAAGTTGTGGAGATGGCAAACCATAAAGAATTGAATAATTCTTTTTGGAATTTGTTAAGTAGAAGGGAGAGTTTGCTGTACCAGAAATCAAGGATTAAGTGGTTAAGAGAGGGAGATTCAAATACTCGCTTTTTTCACAGGATTGTTTCTTCTGGTAATAGTAGGAGAAAGATTGTTCAAATTGATACTGAGGAAGGAATTAGAGAAGGGGTTTCTCAGATAAAATATTGTGTGTTGAATTTTTTTGAGAGGGACTTAAAAGAGAACTGTCATCATAGGCCGGTTTTGAGAAATGTGGTCTTCAACGCTCTAACAGCCGAAGACAGCAGTTTTTTGGAGACTCTTTTCTCTCTTAAAGAGTTGAAAGAGGCAATATGGAATTGTGACGGAGACAAAACTCCGGGTCCGGACAATTTTTCTCTGGAATTCTATAAGAGGAATTAGAATGTTGTGAAGGAGGATTTGATGGAATTTCTGAACGAATTTTATAGTTCGGGTGTTCTGCCTAAAGCTATGTCAGCTTCTTTTATTGCACTGATTCCGAAAGTGGATAATCCTCAAAATCTCGGTGAATTTCGTCCGATATGCCTGATCTCAGCCTTTATAAAATTCTGTCTAAAATTCTCGTGGGTAGATTGAAACAGGTGATTGGTAAGATTATCTCGAATACTCAGACGGCTTTTATTCCGGGTCGTCAGATATTCGACGGTATTCTGGTTGTGAACGAAATCATTGATTATGCATCGAGATTCAAGAAGCCGTATTTGATCTTGAAGGCTGACTTTGAAAAAGCTTATGACTGCGTCTCTTGGAACTTTTTAAGATTTTTATTCTCAAGATTTGGCTTCGGTTCTAGATGGCAACGGTGGATGGAAGCCTGCGTTTTCGAATCATCTTTTCCTGTGTTGGTAAATGGAAGTCCTACCAAAGATTTCACAGGTTCCAAGGGTATTAGACAGGGCGATCCGCTCTCTCCTTTCCTTTTCGCTCTTGTTGCTGAGGGGCTGGCGAGTATGGTATCTAAAGTAGTTTCAAGCAGCTTGTTCGTTGGAGTAAAATGCGGGGAGGACTGGAGATACGATATACTCTAATTCGCGGATGACACTCTGATTATGGGGAATTACAGTCAATAGAATTTAGGGGCGTTGAAAGCAATTTTTAGAGGTTTCGAGTTGGTCTCTGGTCTTAGAGTTAATTTCAGCAAAAGCAAGGTTTATGGCTTAAACTTGACTGATTTGGAGGTAAATACTGCTACTGATTTTTTATGTTGTGGCGTGGATTCGGTTCCGTTCAAATTCCTTGGTATTAAAGCAGGGGCTAATCCTCGGAGGGTGAATTCGTGGAAAGATGTTATAGCTTTCATGAAGTTGAAACTCGGTAGATGGAAAGGTAAATTTCTGTCATTTGGTGTTAGTGTCACGCTACTGAATTCTACTCTTAACAGCATTCCATCATATATGTTATCTTTCTATAAAGCCTCTAAGGCTGTCTTGTGCTCGATTTCGTCGATTCAATCCAATTTCTTGTGGCATGGAAACAAGGAGAAGAAAGGGATTAATTAGGTTTGTTGAAAAACCGTTTGCAATTCGAAAGAGGAAGGAGGTTTGGGGGTGAAGGATATCTCGATTTTTAAATCGACGTTACTTACGAAATGGAAGTGGAGATTTCTTACTGATCACAAGGCAATTTGGACTAAATTTCTAGAATTTAGGTATGGTAATCTCGCAAAGATGGTTTTGTTTCCTGAAACTATCAGCTCAAACAAAAATTCGTCTCTCTGGTGGAGAGACCTGATGTCGGCAAGGGCCTGTAATGGCATGGTGATTAATTGGTTTTCGTCTAACATTCACGGCATTGTTGGCGATGGTAAGATTTTGGACTTTTGGAGAAGTTCCTGGTGTGGCTCTCATTCGTTGAGTTTCCTTTTTCCTAAATATTTTGCAAAGTTTGCCAATTTGTATTGGCCTGTACATAGGTTTGGAAACTGGATTGAAGGAGTTTGGGAATGGAATTGGGATCTAGGTGTCGAGGATTTCTTTGGATAGGGATTTGAAGGATTCTTTTGAATGGAAGGGTGACGCGTCGGGCATTTTTTCGGTTAAATCGTGTTATATTTTGCTGAGATCTGACATGGTTAACAGCGGGATTACAGGGGAGGAGATTAATAGTCTCAAATTGTTATGGCAGAAGAAGATACAGTCGACGTTTCATTTCTTCGGTTGGAGGCTCAACATCGATAGACTCCCAAAAAAGATTGAACTCAAGAAAAGGGGAGTCCTTCATAATCATGTGGAATTGATGTGTGGTTCTTGTTTTCACCCCGTCGAAGATGTTTTTCATTTATTCATAGATTGTCCGTTTGCGAAGCGTATTTGGCAAATGGTTTACGATTGGTTGGAGATGAATCTCATCTATGAAAATTCTGTCCCTAATCATGTTGTGACTTTTTATCAACAATTGAGGGACAAAGCGACCGCCTATAAGAGATTATCAGTTTGGATGGCAGCTTGTTGGTGTATGTGGACCCGGAGAAATAATATTATTTTCGATAAGGATGTTTGGATTCTTGATGAAACGTGCTATTACATCAAATATCTGTCGTGGAGGTGGATGGGTTTAGGTGTTAGTAGTAAAATGGTGTTGTATTTTTATAATTCGTGGAGAAATCCTATAGATTATCTCAAATTACGTTGATGTTGTAATTTTTTTCGAGCACTTTTTGTGCTCATCTTCAATCAATTGCTTATTGAAAAAAAAATCGTCTCCACATAAATTACAAATTTAAACCAGGAGATGATCGTGTAATTTAAACTAAAATAAGGAGGTTTCCAATAATGATTAGTACATAAAATAAGTGCGAGAATAACTTGGATTAGAGTTTTAGATAACAAAGAGAGACTATATCTTTATTTGAATCCCCTAATTATTTTTGTGGATGAATATGAATTACTTGAATAACAATTACTCTATAATCATACGAAGAATTAACAAGACTAATGCACCAAATTCTTTGGTGTACAACTCACTAATTAAGACTACAACTCCCTAATTCCTTAGGCGAATTTGAAGTAAAATTAGGCGTTCTATGTTCGTTAATTCTCTTGCCACAATTTATAATCACCTATCCCTAGTTAATTCCTAAGTTGAACATTTTTTCTAATTCAAATCGGTAGATTTACGATCAATAATCTCTACAAATTTAAAATCACTTTGCGCGTTTGTCAATACACAAAAATCAGTAAGAACAAGAATAGCTAAATAATAATTATAAAATAACATCATTCAAATAATCTCAAACAGTCATACGACCCAACAAAGTACAATTAGGTTAATCTTTACCGACCTAACCAAAATTAGCTTAACTACTTATAGTCAAACAATTAATTACCATGAATTGATAAGCAGAATTCATGAAAATCAATGGAAATTTATGCCTCCAATTTCTCCAAAGCTCTCCAAAATCGCTATAAAGTACTCCTTGCCACCACTTTCTCTCTTGGAAATCCGAACCCCTAAATAAAGTAACAAAAGTCTCATTTTAAGGCTACAATTTTGTGTTAGGAAAAAGTACCACTGCGACTGTGTTAGGTATCATCGCGATCACGATATGTGTTCATTGTGCCCACAATGAAAGCATCGCGGACGTGAGAGAAATCCAAGGGCTCAAGAACTTTTTTTCTTCCTTTTTCTTCTTTATTTTTTTCTAAGTCCTATTTCTTCCTTTTGTGCAATTTGGCTCACTTCTTCATCATTTTTGCTGGATTTTTTCTCATGATTCCACCGATTTTGTTGAAAATACTCACAAATATTACGTAATGATAGAGTGTTATCACAATCTCAAACTTACTATGTTGCTTGTCCTCAAGTAAATTGCTTGTAAATTGAAAATTTATTCAGAAAAAATGCTTACCCTTATCAATGAACACCACCTTTCATATTTTTTTCTTCTGATTAATACGCCTGTTCCCTGCTTCAATCCAAATAATTTCGAAAAGCTCTTCCAACATTACAAGTATTCAACCTGTTTCACATCTCACCTTTATTCACTCAATTTGACAGGGTAATCACACAATCACATACAAAAATACTTAACAATAAGTTTGCAAAATTTCTGACAAAGTCGATCAAAGTCATATTTAAACACACACTTTTGAGGTCTTTTCAAAATTGTAATGTGACTTATGTCAGGGTAGGATAATTTGCGATAATAGGCTTAAACCTTTGGAGTTAGGTACCTAATTTTCCTTATGCTACCATGTTCCTTCCATAATATTCTTTAATCTGATCAATCAGTTCTAGAGAATTCAAGTTGTTGGTCTATTTCATTCAACATTTTTCTCAAATTTTTTTGAAGTAGTTATTTTAACTTAATAAATTTCTTTCTTATTTTATCTTCTTTTCTTTGTTTTTAACAAGTTTCTCTAGTACCCCAACCTCAAAATTAAACATTTTTAACTTCCAAGAGCAAATTCTAGAAAATGATTAGTGTACAAATACTCTCATAAGAAGGAAAAGTAAATAGTGAAATTTTTTACTCAAACCTTACTAGCCGAGGTATCTAGAGATTGAGTACAAGTAATTTGGCTTTCCCTTTTCTTCATCACATGTCAATCTACCATAAAAACTTCTAAGTTGATCAAATTTTGTTCACTCTTTTCTGGTGATTTCTTTTTTTTCTTTCTTTTTTCAGTGTCACTAGTAAGGTAGCAAATCACAACTAAAAGAAACAACAACAAGAACAAACTAGTTTATTAATTAAAGCACATATAAGCGATACAAAAGGGGAAAAATATTCTTAAAACTATCTAATACTCTTGATTAGATCATAGTTTAATAATGGAAATAAAACAAAACATTGAAAATATGAAACTCATAAGTCATATGTTGTTGGAATTGAAGTATTTTTGCACATCATCCATGGTATCTCAGAATTCTTGGCTTTGTTTAGCCCAAGTCGTCCTCATCTGGTCCCTTTGTTGGGCTAAGGTCTGGTCTTGCTCACGAAAATATGTTTCCATGTCTTCAGCAGTTATAAATTCTGAACCGACATATGATCTCGATGCTCTTGATAGTAAGCTAGAAATTTTGGTCAAAATCTTGGTGGGTCAACATCAATGGCGGAACAATGTTGGGACAGGGGGGGCCACGGCCACCCCAAACCTTTTTTTTAATATAGTGAAAATACTAAAATAACCTTACTTATAATTAAAAATAACAATTTTTCCATTACACTATTAAACAAACAAACCCTAATTTATCTCATTCCAAAAACAAACCCTAATTTATTTCATTCCAAAAGATGCAGTCTCTCTTTCTCGTTCAATTCAAGTTCCAGAAAAACAAATTCTAAAAAACTCAATGCTTCGCGGGTACCGATACGAGACTCGTTCGGCCAACCACCAACGCCACCACCGGAGACCGCTGTGAGTTGTTTTGTTCATCTTGATCTTCTTCATCTAAAATTGTTCAAAATAAATTGCTCCAAATCTTCATAATATATAAAATTCTTGTTTTCATTATGATTAATTTAGATTTTATTTTATTAGTACTTATTAGTTACAAGTTTCTTTGAGTTTTCTCACAAAAATTCTTGTTTTCACTATGATTAAAATTCTTGTTTTCACTTATTTTAATTTGCTGTAGCATCCCTCTTGTATAAAATTGCTAATGTAGTATAATGTAGCATACTGTTATTAAACTAATTTTCTTTAACTTAACCTTTAATTGTTGTAATATGAATTTGTGTTCAAACTCTTTTAGAATATTATTAAACTTTTTCAATGATAGCTATGAAAATTTTTTTCATAACCTGTTTTTAATTTCATACCTATATGATATTATCAAAAACTTATATTTTTTTCTCTTCAATTATTTTTACAAAAAGTAGGTCAGTAGAGAAATAAAAATAAAATAAGTTTGAAATGTTGAATTATGTTGGATGTTTGTTACTAATTTATTACTAAGTTACTAACTTATTAATATTTGTAAAATTGAATTATGTTGGAATTTTATTCTGTTGTTTTAATTTATTTAATTGCTTATGCAACACAAAAGTCCGAACCTACAAGAATCCAAGAGTTATTTGATTGATAGACTGTTTCGCCTTATCATGACTCTGCCTGTATCTACAGCTACTACGGAAAGATCTTTTTCCGCAATGAAAATTATCAAGACAAGATTGAGAAACAAAATGGAAGCTGATTTTCTAGGAGATAGCATGACGACTAATATTGAAAGAGAAATAGCTGCAAGTATTGATTCTGAGACTATTATTGATGATTTCAAGCTACTCAAAAATTGTAGAGCATTATTTTAAGGTATTTTTATGTAATACTCTTTAATCATTTCTTGTTCAACTATGTGTTTATTATAATTTAGATATTTTATATACATTATAGTATAAATATTTGATTTATAAATTATAGATTAATTTTGTGGCCACCTCAAGCTTTATAGTCTGGTTTCGCCACTGGTCAACATGCAAGTTGGGTTAAATTTCTGTGGGGCAACTTGCCATGCCAAGTGCACGCTCCTTCAGCCTTTGCAAGCGGTCGATACTTGCTGCTTTTGCAGATGAATTCCTTCTAGTTGTTGGATTTATGGATGGTAGAATTGGTCTTGCTCTTCCTATTGTGTTTCTTATTATCCTTCTTTCTGAATAAGGTGTATTAGGACCATTCTCATTGCATTTTGGTTGATTGGTAACATTGGTGCGGCCATCTCATCATATGGATGGCTTTGAACTTCAGCTAACCAACATAATTCATTAATAACACAAAAATGCCCACAAGCTCATTATGGTGCGTTAGCCATGTATTTGATATTTTCAGCAATTAACAACCCAACATTAATTGGCTCATGGTTCATAATTTCCATTAGATCCATACACCATTTAACAATAAATTTGGACAGGTTGGGTAAGAATTCTAGATTTTGAACAATAAAAGATACACATGCATTGTGTATCGGGCACATGTACGTAGTACGCACTCTCAAAGATAAACCTCGCATAATAACCCACTTAGCTCCAGGTTGACAAAACTCATTTATCACAATCTCACACATTTTCTCAGTCATTCTAATACTCGTTCTATTTTGGATGATACGCCTATTTGGTGGTTGCAAATTTAGTAAAGCATTACTAACAAAAGTGAAATATTCAATGAATGTGTTTACCTCGCACATATTTGTAAGGATGATACGCAACATTAGCAAAGAATTCCATCCAAATAGATTTGTTGATTACCACAATAAAATCATTGAACCTCATCCACACTCTTTCTTCCAACATCTCCACTGATTCCGCATAACCAGATAAATTATCACAATAAAAGTTCTTTCACTTACCACTTTATAACGTTTTACCTTGAGATATTTGCTTGCATTGGCTTGTAAGAGAAACTAGTAATTTGGGAAAACTAGGGCTCCTTGCTCGGTTTGTGCAGATGATGTTGTTGCACGAGAAACATGACCTCTTTTAGGTGCCATTGTTCCGCAGTAAGATAGACACAAGAACAACAAGATAATGCCAAGAAATTGAGATGAAATTGAAATTTAGAGAGCTTTAGGTGTAAAAGAGGGGTAGAAAAAGGTGTTATAATAAAAAGTTGCCTTAAATGGCATTTTATAGTTCATGTAACATATCTGTTGCAATCGAAATGAAGGATATCACAATCGCGATACTTTATGTTTCAAAATGTATTTTGCCAACACACTTTTTAAGTATTTACTGCAAAAGTGCGCCCCTCCACCACTAGTAAAAACTCTAGGGACTCTGAACCTAGTAAAAACATTCGTTTTTCAAAAAATTAGAGATTGTTTGGGCATCATTAGCAACACAAGCTACATCTTGAACCCATTTAGTTATATAATCTATACAAACTAGAATGTAAACATGGGAGTTAGATGGTGGGAAATGACCCATGAATTCAATCCACCAACAATCAAAAAGTTAGATCTCTATCATACCATTAAGAAGCATTTTGTCTAGTTTCAAGATATTATCTATTTTTTGAGATTCAAGACATTCCTAAACATACAACTTACAATCTTTGAATACAGTTGGCTACCAAAAGCCACTTTGTAACACTTTGGATGTTGTTCTTTCCCCGCTATGGTGGCCTCTATAATCTATGTTATGATAGTGCCACATTATGTCTTTCGTATCTTTACCTGTAACACACTTGCGAATTAAATTGTTAATGCTAAATTTAAACAGATAATGGTTCTACTCTTTGTAGAATTTTTTCTTCTACTTCCAAGTGTAGTCTTCTTGGACACTATATGTAGCTTTATAGTTGGCCATATTCATAGAAAAAGGTCGTTCGCTAATTGATATCAAGTGTTCATCCAAAAACTCTTCTATAGCGTTCTTTTCTTTTGGATTCACTTCTTTATTCTCCAACCTAGACAAGTTATTAGCTACCTCATTCTCAACACCATTTTTGTCTTTATATCTAGGTTAAAATCCTGTTGTAAGAATATCCATCAAAGCAACCTCGAATTTGAGTCATATTTCTTGAAAAGAAATTTCAATGTTGCATGATCTGTAAAAATCACAACTTTTGAACCAGTTAGATATGCCTGACATTTTTCCAAAGCAAATACCACAACTATTAACTCTTTTTTGGTTGTGGTATAGTTCTCTTGATTTTCGTTTAAAACCTTACTATAGTAGTAAATAGCATGGAAATTTTCTCGCGACATTGTGCAAGAACCGCTCCTACTGCATAATTGCTTGCATCAAACATTAATTCAAATCTTCGATAAAAACCTACATGTCAAAGGGAACGTCTCACTCCTTTAACATTAATCGGAGAAGGAAAATTTTCAATCACTTCTATCTTGGCTTGATCGACTTTAACGCCTTTCGATGATATTTCATGCTCTAAAATGATACCTTCTGTAACTATAACATGACACTTTTCCCAATTGGAAACAAGGTTTGTTTCCGTACATCTCTCAAGAACTGTATTCAGGTGAGAATGACATTTATCAAAATCACTACCAAAAATAGAAAAATCATTTATAAATACCTCGATAGAAGATTCAATCATATGAGAATATATAGAAAATATGCACCTTTGAAAAGTAGTGCGAGCGTTGCATAAAACAAATAGCATCCTACGATAGGCAAACACTTTGAAAGGGCATGTGAAAACGATGTTCTCTTGATCTGCTGGATCCACTACAATTTGGTTATATCTTGAGTAGCCATCAATAAAACAATAATATGCCTGATCTTTCAATATTTCTAACATTTGATCCATAAAAGGTAATAGAAAATAATCTCTGCAAATTGCTTGGTTCAACCTTATATAATTAATGCACATATGTCAGATAGTCATTGTTCGAGTTGGAATCAACCTGCTCTTTTCGTTACGAATGACAATCATACCTCATTTCTTAGGCCCACATGCACGTCACTTGCCTAAGAACTGTCAGAGATAGGGTAGATCATACCTGCCTCAAGTAGTTTCAGGACATTTTTTATAAAATTTTCTTTCACGGTATGGTTGAGTCTTATTTTCAGTTGAATTATCGGTTTGAATTCTTATTCTAATTTTATCTTTTGAATTCAATTAGCTGAGATAATGCCTTTAAGATCATTTACACTTCAACCGAGTGCTTTCTTGTTATCTCTAGAGACTAGTAACAACTTTTCTTCTTCTAGAATTGAAAAATAGCTATTGATGATGGCTGGTTGTAGCGGTTCTCACCCAAAAAGATATACTTCAGATGTTTCTGCAACTCTTTTAACTCTGGATCTTTTTGAACTACTGATTAACTTTGTTGGTAATTATTACTTAATTCTTCATTTTTTTCTCGTTGCATGATCAACCCATGTTGCTTGAAGATGGAGTAAACATTCGAACAACTCTATATGAGTTTCTTATTCAACATGTTCAATTGAATTAATAATAACACGGTCTCATCAGTCTTGAAGGTATTTCTGATACAGTTACCTCTTGAATAACTTCTTCCATCATGTATATCATATAACAATGAGGGTTTTCCTTTTGGTGTTTCATTGCTTCAAACACGTAGAAGACAACTTATTCTTTTTGAACCTTAATATTAATTCACCCAATTCTATGTCAATGACAGCTTTACCTGTTGCAAAGAATAGTCTTCCGAGGAGTAGTGGTGTGTCAAAATCCTCAGGCATGTCTAAAACCACAAAGTATATATCAGTTTCTTATTCAACTTGTTCAACTAAATTAATAATAACACGGTCCATCAGTGGTGAAGGTATTTCTTCTACAGTTACCTCTTGAGCAACCTCTTAAACAAATTTGACTAACTCTATATAAGTTTCTAATTTAACCTATTAAACTGAATTAATAATAACACGGTCCATTAGTGGTGAAGGTATTTCTTCTACATTAACCTCTTGAACAACTTCTTCCATCATGTCTATCATATAACAATGAGAGTTTTCTTTTTGGTGTTTCATTGCTTCAAAAATGTTGAAGATAACTTTTTCTTTGTTGAACCTCAATATTAATTCACCGAATTATACATCAATGACAACTTTACCTGTTGCCAAGAATGGTCTTTCGAGGAGTAGTTGTGTGTCAAAATCCTCAGGCATGTCTAAAATAAAAAATTATGCTGGAAATAGTAATTCAACGACTCTAATAAGGACATCTTCAAGAACTCCATATGGGTATCTGAATAAATGATCATCTAATGTTAGCATCATTTGAGTTGGTTTCGGCTCACCAAAATTTAACTTTCTCATTGTTGAGTGCTAAATTGTTGTTATTTTGAGTGTGAATAATTAGCACTCAGCGGCTTTATTAGTTTGTATTTCGTTAATAATCCTTCGTTTTTGTGTACTTTTGTATAATTTACATATCATTGTATATTTTGCTTTTTCGTGTATATTTCATTGAGTTTTGATAGTTTTTCATCTGTTGTTGTAGGTAATAATGCATGGTTGAAGTATGGACCTGTCTAAGCCAAAAGGGATGCTTCAAGATGCAAAATTTTGGGGAAAATCCTGTCATTCGCGCTTAGCGCCACTTGCAGCACGCTAGGAGAGTGCTTGCCAGAGGATGAGAATTTTAGTTTTCGTGATCACGCTTAGCGCGTTTTATGTCGGTTTGATAGTATTTTAAGCGGGATTGCACTTAGCGCGATCTGAATGCGCTCAGTGGGGTCTGCGAAACTCAGCTTGTATAAATACATTTCATTCAGATTTTTAGGGTATGGTTTTGGGTTTTTTTTCTCCCAACTCCATCACCATCATATTTTTGAGTAGAGAGGCTAAGAAACAACATTAGAGTGTATATCTTGATGATCCGGAGTTAGATTTGCTTCAATCGGCGTTGACAAACTGAGATATTCTTGTTCATCTTCTTTCTTCTCTTTGTACCCTCTATTTGTTGGGGTGTTGCATGTAGGTTTATCTTGATTGTATGTATGTGTATTGATCATTGTATAAAATCTATTTTACAAATCTTTATCGATGGTTATCTTTGATTTCAATATTTATCTTAATGAGTTTGGATTTCTATAGACATATACGGTTCAAACTCGATCTAAGATGAACATCTGTTAGATTCTAAAATCTCGACATAGATTTAAGTCTAATATTCGCGTAGGTATCGGTTCTTAATGTTCTATGTTGTTGAGTCGCGTGAGACATCACCAATAAGATGATACAGTTGTTCTCTCAACTTTGTGTTAGACATAACCTCTATTGTAAGCGATACATGATGATATTGACGAGTGATTTATGTTGCGTACAGTTGATTGATATATTTTTTAGTATTTGATGGGTAGATGAAATACAATTCCTGAGGAGTTCTCTCCTCTCTAAAGAATGCATTATTTACTTGTTAATTTCTTTTACTTTCCACACTTTACTCATTCAAACCATTTAAACCCAAGCTTAGAGAGATAAAAATTGTTGAACGCTATTCTTTCCCTTGCACCGATCCCTGTGGACATGATAAAAACCCAGAGGGAATTCTTCTAAATCTTTTGCTTCTTGCCGTTATACTGCGTCGTTTCCGGAGATTGGTGTTTTGATATTGAATTGCATTGCAATAGTTTCTATATTTCTAAGCTTTTTACATAATTGTATATATGCTTGTTTTGCTTTTATTTGCCTTCTTTGTATATATGTGTTGTCCATCATGTTTGTGTATGTGTTTGAGCATATTTTTGTTTTTCGTTTATGTTTGCTCAAGTGTTGCATGTTTATTTGGTATCTACCAATGAACGAGGCAACATAGAGGAGCTTATATGTAAATAAGGCGTCTAGCTTATGACGTGAAACAAGCGCTGGTTGGGAGGCAACCTAACGGTTTTTGAGTTTGTACAATTTTATATTTAGCAGTATAGTTAGTATAGATTGAGAATGGATGAGTGAATGAAAGAAAGAATCAATTTTGAAAACTAAGTTTACCTGTTCGTGCTTAGAGCGTGAAGAGGATGCTTAGTGCGCCTTGTTTTGCAAAGAAAAAACCCTTATTCTCTTATCCACTTTCACTCATTTTGTTAACATATGTTTAGTAGTTTTCATTTGATTTTGTTATTTTTTTGTTTTTTCTTAAGCTTGTTTTTTATTAGCTTAAGGATGTATTGTGTGATTGTTCATTTTTTATTGTTTCAACAAGGAAATGTTATGGTAGTGGGAAAAGTTTAAAGAGAGTTACATTGCTAAGGTTAGTGTTTATTAATTTCTACAACATAGCATGTTTATGAACCTTAGGCTTTTTACAAATTACATGAGATTTATTCTTTTGCAATTTTTGTTCAATTTTGAATCACTTTAGTTCATAGTCCAATGTGAGGAAACTATCCATTGTTTACTAAATTGCATGGAGACCAACTTTCTTGTTTAACTCATTTGAATTATGTTTAATCTTGTATTTGTGTTGTTTGTATGATAGAACTAAAATGCTCAAAGCATTTTATTTTATTTTGAGCACAACCACTTGACCAAATAGTCAATCTACCTTGTGACTGAGTGAGTGAGAATTTGCTTACCCCCTTTGAGCCTTTGTTAGAATCCATGTTGGTGTTGAGTTCAATTTTTATATGGATTCTAATATTTTTCTTGAACTATAACCATGACTTGTGGTTTGATTTTGTACCCTTGTCTAATAAGTTTAGGAGCATTCACTTTACATGATTGGTTGTATTCAAGTTGGGGAAAAGAAATGTGGGTTGCTAAATGGTTGAGAAAAAGAAAAAGATTGAAAAGGAAATAAATTAAAAAAGTGAAAAAGAAAAGAAAGAGAAAAAGCATTGAAAATGAAAAAAATAGCAAATAAATTGTGATAGTAAGTTATGTGAAATGGTGTAACAATTTGGAAAAGATAAAAAGGTGATTGGAATTTGTGAATGCTTGAGATTGTGAGAAATAATCACTCTCATTTGATTAGGCAATTTTTTTCTTCTTTTACATTGAGAAAAAAATTGTTTGTTACCCAGGCCACATTAAAACCCTCAAAACCCTTATGATTTTTACTTTTATACTTTCAATATGAGTTTTCTAGATGAATGCATAATTTGAATTTTTGTTAGCAAGATTGTTGTGTGTGAGTTGTCCCTCATGTTTGTTTTTCATCCCTTGATGAAGTTGTGCGTTAGGTGTGATTCATTCTTGAACATTTGTATTTCTTTAGAAAGTTTGACATGTGTTTTCTACTTAGATAATGTTTCATAGTCATTGTGTCGTTGTAGTTTAGTGGTAAGCATTGCCTTGCGTGTACTTTTAATTTGTGTACCATACATTTGTTTTCCATTTGTAAAGACTTGTTGATCATGATTTCTTGATAATTGCTTTTGTTTCTTTGAGATGATCAATTCTTGTTTGAGGACAAACAAGTTTAAATTGGGGAGAATTTATTGAGTTCTAAATTGTTGTTATTTTGAGTGTGAATAATTAGTACTCAATGAATTTATTCGTTTGTTTTTCGTTAATAATCCCCCGCTTTTGTGACTTTATGTATAATTTATATATTGTTGTATATTTTGAGTTTTCGTGTATATTTCATTGAGTTTTGATAGTTTTTCATCTGTTGTTGCAGGTAATAATGCATGGTTGAATGATGGACCCATCTAAGCCAAGAGGGATGCTTCAAGATGCAAAATTTTAGGAAAAATCTTGTTATTTGAGCTTAGCGCCACTTGCAGTGCGCTGGGAAAGTGCATGGTAGAGGTTGGGAATTTTAGTTTCTCGACCAAGTTTAGAGGAATGGGGATGCGCTTAGCGCGTTTTATGTCAGTTTGATAGTACTTTAAGTGGGATCGCATTTAGCGTGATCTGAGTGCGTTCAACGGGGTTTGCAAAACTCAGCTTGTATAAATACATTTCATTAAGATTTTTAGGGTATGGTTTTGGGGATTTTTTGCTCCCAACTCCATCACCAACATTCTTTGTGGAAATAAGCTCAGAAACAACATTAGATCTTGCATCTTGACGATCCAGAGTCGAATTTGCTTCAATCAGTGTTAATAAACCGAGAGATGTTTGTTCTTCTTCCTTCTTCTCTATGTATTTTCTATTTGTTGGGGTGTTGTATGTATGTTTACTTTGATTGTATGTACATTTGTCTATCGTTGTATAAAATCTCTTTTACAAAACTTTATCGATGTTAATCTTTGATTTCAATGTTTATCTTATTGGGTTTGGATTGCTATAGACATATATGGTTCGAACTCGATCTAAGATGAGCATCTGTTAGATTTAGGTCTAATATTCGCATGGGTATCAGTTCTTAATGCTCCGTGTTATTGAGTTGCATGAGACATCATCGATGAGACGATACGGTTGTTCTCTCAACTTTGCGTTAGACATAACCTTTGTTGTGAGCGGTATGTGATGATATTGATGAGTGATTTAGGTGGCGTATAATTGATTGATATATTTTGTAGTACTTGATGGGTAAAATGAAATACAATGCCTGACGAATTATTTCCCGTACTTTAATTACATGATCATATGTTTTTATTTTTGCATTTTTCCTTTTAAAACCATTTAAAACCAAGCTTAGAGACGTGGAGATTGTCGAACGACTTTCTTTCCCTCTCACCGATCCCTGTGGAGACGATAAAAACCCGGAGGTAATTCTTCCAAATCTTTTGCTTCTTGCCGTTATACTGAAGCTTGAACACTAATCAAAGATAGTGGCATAATATTGATACTAGATCCTAAATCACACAAAGTATTCCCAATAGCTAGTGAACTTGTGGAATAGGGAATAGTGAACCTACCTGGATCAGTAAGTTTGGGTGGAAGCTTTTGTTGAATGATTGTGCTGCACTCTTCTGCCAAAGAGACATTCTCATCATACTTCAGTTTGCGCTTTCCAAATAAGAGCTCCTTCATTAATTTTTCATAAACCGACATATGTTCGAGTCCTTCACAAAATGTAATGTTAACTTGTAATTTTGCCAGCATGACCATGAATTTCTTAAATTTACCCATTTTCATCTCATTCTTTGGTTTCTTCTTCAAGATTAGGTGAGACAGTTTAATGTAGTCGGGTAACTCTAGGTTAGGTTCATTCAAAATTTGTTTCTTCATTCTCCTCAAAGGTGAGTTTTTTTCTTAAAGTTTGTCAGGGTGTCACTCCTAACTTTCTTTTCACTAGTTTCCTCACTTTTTTCTCCCTCGGATTTTTCCTCAACCGCTTTTTCGACTACCATCTCTTTCTCGCTCTTTTTCTCACCTTTAATTTTTTCTTTTCTCTCATTACCAACCTGTTTTTTTTAAGACACTACTCTGTTTCTCAACTCGATGGCTTTGCAATTCTCATTTTTTTAGTTATATATAGTGTTACCAATAAATCTCCCACTTGAACTAGCTTGTGCTATCAGTTGTCGAGATAATTGGCCGATTTTTATTTCCATATTTTATATTGATGCTTCTATGTTTTTTCTCATAGTATATTGACTTTTTCCATTTCTCTATGAGTCTTATACATCTCTTCTTAAGTTTTCCAACCTGCTCAAAACTAGACTGAGTGGCTTTCATGAAGTTGGCTAAGTCTTCCTCGAGTGATGATGGTTTCCTAGGTGGTGCTTAAGGAACCTGTTGAACTCCTTGATTAGTATTCAAAGTCTGATTGTTTCTCCACTTGAAATTCAGGTGGTCCTTCCAACCAGGATTGTAGGTGTTGGAATAAGGATTATTTTTCTGATAGTTTGCATATTGAGTTTCAACATCCACTCCCTCTGGTACACAATTTCCATTTGCATATACTTCCATATAGAAATCACACCTTAGTGTCTAAACTTGACTTACATTTGTGGGACTCAACCAAGATGTGACTAACTATTTCGATATCAACACAAGTTGAGCTAATATTGTTGTGTTCGAATCTACCACTAACATATCCTTTGGTTTCAATGTTCGATCACTTGAAACGTATTCATTCTGACACATATTTTCAATTATAATTTTCACCTCATATTCATTCTTATTTCTCAAAGTATCTCTCCTGCTGAGACGTCCAAAAGCATTCTTGTTATAATCCTAAGACCAACGATAAAGTGTGTCATCTATTTTATAGTATTTATATTGTGATTGGGACACCTTCGGAGTAATAACTTAAATCTCTTCCATTCATTTGATAATGACTCTAATTCAACTTGATCGATGTTTGAAATTTTAGCTTTCTTCTCAACAAATTGAGCATTAGAAAAATACCTCTTTAGAAATTTGTCTTTCGATTCCTTCCATGTTTGGTTTGTACCGTTCAATATGCATTGACACCCATTCTTAGAGTGACCTATCAAAGAAAAACCAAATAACCATAATTTTACCTGATCGTCAATTACATCATTCAGGTTTAACATTGAACAAGTCTCATAAAATTTAGCCAGATGCTCTCAAGGATCTCTGATAGCTTCCCCGTTGAACAAGTTCTCTCTCAAACCTAAAAGTACAAATTTTTTTTATATCAAAATTCACAGGGTTAGCTGGTTGAAAAGTTAAGAATATCTCCTCAACATTAATCCTCCTACAATAATCCCCCATCATTTGTCGTGGTGGATTAGCCATCTCTTATTCAAGTTCTTCTTTAGCTTGTGGTGCTTCTCTTTTTTCCTTTTGAGTTGCTCGTGTTATTATTTTGATTTCTAAATCAAACGATATCAACGTCGGATTTAAACCTCACATAAATATACAAACAATACTTTAGAAGTATTGCATCAAACAAAACCAAAGAACATTACTACAAAATAGACCTTTCGTAACACCATATTATAACAACTATCCTGTTAACCATGGTAATAACTCTTTTTTGGGCGTTTTTTATTTATTTACTAAAATACATTTCACTACGGTCATAGTTAAAAACTGTAGTGAAATGTACATTGAGTGAAAGGGTTTGAATCCCAACACCAACAATTTTTCATTTATCGTGACATAATGGGCTTGACCTTGTATATCACCGCGGTTCTTATAATCTACTGTGGTGTAAGGTGTAATTTCATCACAGGTTCGTATTATCAACGATGGTGAAAGGTGTTACATATTTATATATGAGCGAAATTATCTATCGCTTGAGTACATAACAGTCGTCTCTCTCAAAACAAAACTCTAACATCTCTTTCACTTGTATCTCTCAAAACAGACCTAACATCTTTGTCACTCGTCTCTCTTATATGGAAACCTGAAACTTATACAACCAACTCATCTTCTGGAAAGGTTACCTTTGTTATATCAATTCTTAGCAAATGGCTCCTTACAGGTCCGTCTTCAAAATATTTTATGTTTCAAAATCTATTATGTAATATTGTTTATGTTTCAATAGCTTGTTTCATAATGTTTGAAATTTGTGCTTATTTTGACTTGTAGGTAGGGATGCTTGTTTAAATAATGAGGATGAAACTAAAGTGAGTGCTGAGAACTTGTGTGAATGACCCAAAATGACATCCATTCAATATTAACACAAATTTGCAGCTCTCACTTTTGCTTTATCCTCCTTTCACTGTGGATGCCATAATGGGACATGTACATTTTTAAAACATTCTATGAGTTGATATGTTGTTGTTGTTTTTATTAATAAAAGTTTTATGGTGCATGTAGTTTATGCTATGTGTTGATGATTTTTTTTGTTTTTAATAAGAGTTGTTTTTCGTATCTTGTATGTTATTTAAGGTTTGTTGTTGTTGAGCATTGTTGTTAATGTATGTTTAAAAGATGGGTTTATTATACCTTATGTGGCTTGAGTGTTTTTCCAACCCCTTAACAAATATATAAATTTTCAGATTTCATTAGAAAATTATAATATGATAGATAAAGTTATATTACAAAATAAGTTATACGTTCAATTCTAGACAAGAATTTCGCATCATGTTATCTGCATTTCGCTGTTTAACTATTAGAACTTGGTTTAATGCTTTTAGTTATTCAACCGCCCCTTTCTCCACCTATAATTTTATTTTCAAAGTAAATAATATTTTTCAAAATGAACTAGAGGTGAAGGAAGGGAAGGTTAAAGAATTAGGAGCATTAAACCAGGTTCTAACAGTTAAATAGAAAAATGCGGATAAGGAGTTGAAGAATTCTGTCTAGCATTGAATGTGTAACTTGTTCTTCTAATATAACTTAATTTGTCATATTATATTGTTCTAGATCATATTGAAAGGTTATATGTTTAGTGAACATTGGCGAAATAAACATTCCACATAATTTATAATAAACTCAGTGTATATATCACAATGGTTGTTTAGAACAACCGTTGTTAAATGTTATGCATTAAAGAATATCACAACGGTAGTTTGAATCAACCTTTATTATAAGTAGTGTGCTACATAGCTTATAATCACGGTCGCACGACTGTGGTGAAAAGAATCATACATACAACCACCCTCACCTCACAACGGTTGGTCAGGCATGGTGGTATCCCTTTTCCAACCATTGTAAAATGGATTTTACGTAGTCGTGTAAGAGTAGAAAGTAAAATTAAAATGACAATAACAAGTAAAATCAAATAGAGAAAAAATTAAAAACGTCTCACAAAAATTTCCTTGTTGAAATTATCAACACTCACCGACAATGACACCAAAAACTTGATGACTTTCTTAGCAAGTATACTAATATGCTCGAAGCAATAAAAATAATTCATCTCCACATGGATTGCAAATTGAAACAAGGTAATAATCGTGTGATTTGAACAAAAATAAGGGGGGTTTTCAATAATGATTGGTACAGAAAATAAGTGTGAGAATAACTTGGATTAGAGTTTTTGATAACAAAGAGCAATTAGATCTTTATTTGAATCCCCTAATTGTTCTCGTTGATGAATTGTGCATTACCCAAATACTAATTACTCTATAATCATATAGAGAATTAACAAGACCTCTGCACCCAATTAGCTGCTTTACAACTCACTAATTAATAATACAAATCCTAATTCCTTAGGAAAATTCGAAGTAAAATTAGGCATTCTATGTTCGTTAATTCTCTAGACACAACTTACAATTACCTATCCCTAGGTAATTACTACGTTAAACAATTGTTCTATTTTAGATTGGTAGACTTACAGTCATTAATCCCTACTATATTTCAGATCGTTAGGTATCATCACATTCACGATATGTGCTTATCGCGCCCATGATAAAGTATCGCGGTCGCGAGAAATCTAGGGGCTAAAACACTTTTTTTCTTTTTTCTTTTTTCTAAGTCTTATTTTCTTCTTCTCATGCAATTTTGCTCACTTCTCTATCATTTTTGCTTGGCTTTTACTCATGATTCCACATATTCTATCGAAAATACTCGCAAGTATTACGTAATGACAGAGTGTCATCAGTTATCCATAATGACTACTATAATCTACAGAAGCTACTAGTCAGCCATCCCAAGTGGAGGCGGTGGCACGTAATTAGAAGGTCAAGCATCATTTGCATGTTCAACTAGTGGGATGATATGAGGGTGTGATACACTAAGGTACCACTCTAAGTAACCATCTACACACTGTGCAAGGAACTAAACTCTCAATCTATTTGTAAAGAAAGCTCCGTCAAAGCTGAAGTCGTCGCCTCTGTATCAACCGGAGAAGTAACCTCCATATCACTCGTAGAATGTTCCTTCATATCTGTCAGAGCAGTACCCTGTGTATTCGCTGAGGGAGTCACCTTTGTATCAGCCTGAGTAGTTACCTCTATATCACCCAAGGCCTCAATCTTAGTATGATGGGTCACCTCTGTCTCGGCTACCATTTGCTTGTCATGTTGACCCTCCACATCCTCAACTACTGTCTAAACATCCTCAACAACCAAAACAACGAGTTGAGCATTAACATCTCTAATCCATCTATCAACTTTATATCCTTTACGTCAAATATTGCGAGATGCGCGATCCTGGTCAGCCATATGCCTCATGTGAGAACCGGTCAGGGATACTCTCCCCGCTTATCGATAAGACTCATCGATCTCATCTACAATCGTACAGGGCCTTGTTGCAACTCTATCACATTGTCTAAAAGCAATCGTTCCATCTAATCCTCTAGTACTCACTGGAAAAAAAATGAAATATGAACTATTAGATTTTATTAAAATCTAGAAATCATCATGGTTTTCTCGAATTTTTTGAAATATCCTATTAACCATATACAATTTTTCTACTACCTATTTTTTTTTTGAAAAATCCAGTATGTCTGTTTTCATTATTATTGAATTTTTCAAAATAACTAGCATGAATTCATGCATTTTTAATGATTTTTTCAAAAAACTCAATAGAAAACATACATTTTTATCGATTTTTTCAAAATAACCGATGTAATAGAAACATGAGTTTTTATCGTACATTTAAAAAATACTAGTAAAAATGCATATATTTTTTTACGAAAATTCCAATAGAAAACGAAAAAATCCGATAAAATTGTATTCATGTCTTAAATTCAATAGTGGGAATAAAAAATTTAATAAGAATGAGAGCTTTTCAAAACAATTCAACATATTATAAATAAATAGTAAAATAATTTTTTAATATGCAAAGATAATATAATAAAAGTACAACTTTTAGGAGAATAGCTGATTTAAGTGTGAGAGTGACATATAAAAATCCTTAAAAAAAAAGTCTACGTTTACAATCCTCCAAATTACTCTAGAGCCTACAACAAAATTTGACAAAAGATTATTTCAATTAATAATATTTTATTAAATACTTTTTATTCTATATTTTACAATTATTTTTCTATTTAGAAATTATAATTTATCTTTGCATCTCAAACTTTTGTTAGGTACCATGAGATTATTAATTAAGTATTTAATGTTGGCTTTTTTTATACTAAATAAAGGCGTAAATAATAAATCTAACACTATTTCAAGATAAGATAAGTTTGGAAAGATGCGTTTCATTTGCAACTTAGTAAATGTTGCATAGATTAATATATAGGATGTTAAAGAACAATACAAAACCAATTTATATACTCTATTGAGGGTGATGCACTACACAATCTTTTTTTATTGTTCTTTACGGTTGATTCATATCTTAAATAATTTGATAAAAAATCTAAATATTTGTGGCTCTTTTTTAATACATCTTTATATGTATTAAAAAAATTGATAAAGTTTAAATTAAAAAATAATATAAAGAGTAATCGTTACAAAACATAAGTGATTTGGATCAAAATAGTAAATATACTTTTGTTTAAATGAAAATAATAAATATGCTACAGATACAAATTACTATATCTATTCAACCTTATCAATTGTGATATCTAATTTTTTGATAAAAAAACATTTATATAATACATTTCACATATATTATAATAATATAAGCACTTAAATGTTTATTTCTTTTTAATAATAGACATTTAAAAAGTCAATTGTATTTCACTATTATTATTATTATTATTATTATTATTATTATTATTATTATTATTATTATTATTATTATTATTATTATTATTAAATTTGACTATCCTACTAATTGTATGATTTTATAACATAAATTTATATTGATATTTATATTTCAATTATTTTAGGCAAGATTTTATTTTCTTTTAATTATACAATTGAACATTTATTTATTTAGTATTAATAACTCATTAATAATTACATTATAATTTAGATTTAAAGAGAATATAGTATTTTTCATAAAAGTTTGATTATTTACATTCATATAATAGTATAATATGAATACTTAATTAGTTACTTAAAAAAATCTATTTAATTTATTTTGAAACCATATTATTATAAAAATAAGTAAGGCCATTATGTAATTATAGTAGATATTCCACGGGAAAACACAATTGAGAAACACATATGATTTTCATACACTTAAAAACACATGAGTGATATTCTGCAAAACACATTGATTTCAACAAATCGCAATGTGCAGCACATGGGTTGATATAACAAACAAATGAAAAAATCAAATTAGAAAGGAAATGGTACAAACTACGCACTGTGATCCAATATAAAATGCACACCACATTGAAATACAACCCAATATCCCTTTACTTTGTTGAAGCTTCTTCCCACTTCAAGCATTGTTAGACAACAACATAGTTGCAGCAATTCTTCTAGCAAATACATCCAATAAAATCTTGATGGTATATGATATGTTCACCACCTGCAGATCAATACGAATCAAGTTGCTGGAATGACAACATATTGTCCACAAAAGTTCAAATAGTCCACTCTTGCTTAAGATTCAAATAACCAGTCTGCAATGAGGTTCAGATTCTGGGTCATGCTAAAAAATACTCTTTTTCCAAACATAGTTCTATATCATAATTCAAAAGAAACATAATCATTAAGAATGAGGTTCAGACTTTGGGTCATGCTAACAAATACTCTTTTTCCTAACATTTATCTAAAAAAACAACATAGTTTACCTTAAATTGCAAATTGGTCTTAAATTCAAGGAGACATGAAATTGGCAAACCAATGAAATAAAAAGTTGCAAGGTTGACAATAGCAGCTAAGTGTTACAAACCACATGCTCTAACCACCCCTGCAGTATTAAAGGCATTTACTCCCTGAGATTATTTTGATAATGATTAAATTATACATAAAGCATAAGTTAAAGAGAAGAGATGATAAATTCAAGCCTGATATTACACCTTTAGGTATTCCTATAACCATGTGTCCTTGTGTTCTCTCAATCTTTTCTCAACGAACTCCATTACTCCACCTACGTTAAGGTAAAACGGTGATTCCAGAATCAAACAGCCGTCCACATATAGGCTTGCAAGAGTTGCATTCATGGCTATAAATCCTAAATAAATATGCCACCATATCAACTAAGCATGAGTTTTCAACAGTGTTTTAAAAACCAAGGAAACATTCAGTTTGTCTCTGCTTTTTAAAGATGGCATGCTGCCATCTACATTATGTCCCTTGTGAAATTAAAACTCTTAACACTGAACTAACACGTCATGAATAGAAGCATTAACAACATTTGAATGAACCAATTGCATTAAAATGAATCAGGTGTAAACAAAATCATTAAAACTATTCAATTCAATATTGAAATGAAAACCTTTCTAATGGGGACCAAAGCGAAAAGTCCAACAAAACAGGTCACAAATAGAAATGCTGTCATCCAACCAATTTAAGGCTCCTTAGAACGTTTCAGAAGTATTCCCTAGTGTATCAATCCATGTTTGCTCATAAGTCTTCATATTCAATCTCAATAGGTAAGACACAAACCGGCCTACAATTACTATACAAGCTCACTTCAACAAATGACAAACACACACATAAACTTTACGTTATAGTAAGGAACTGTTTGTATTTGATAATTTGGATTATCATAACATCTGAGAAGATTTTTTCTGCAAAATAAAATACACTGAAAATATAGCCTATTCATCCAACTCAATGTGACTGACATCTTCTGTTTATAATGGCTTGTGAAAGGACAACAAATAATTGGAAGTAGAAAACTTACTTAAGTTGTCTATCATCAAAGCTCCGAATAACTGGCCACTTTGGAACTGTCAATATCATGATCCAGTTCTTTGCAAGATACATCCAGAACTGTATTTCAATACCTAACTCCCTTATCTTTGGGAGTTCCCTTTCAACTGTAAAAGGGATATGAAAGCATAGCAAATCCAGTTGATTAAGTTTTTATTTATGTATTGTGCAAGTTACAACTTATCTAAGCATGGCAAATCCTGTTGATTAAGTTTCTAAAAAAGAGAAATGAAAATATCAAGTACAAACAATTGGTCCATACGTTCCGACAACATTATTAGTCCTTTCAATTAAGCAACATATAAAGTAATATATAAATTCCATAATGAATAATAATCAAAATTATTTAAAATCTAAAAAAATGTTGACACAACAGTAATATATATAAAGTAAAAAAAGAGCATTGTATAAGGTACCATTTTTCTTGTATCTATTCTTCAATTAAGCTCGTCATTTTCTGCTAAGCTTGCTGCTCATCTTCTATCAAGTTGAATAAAACAGGGTTAAAAGATGAAAACCAAACCAATACTAATAGACACTATATGGCATTGGTTCTTAAACACATCACAAAAAAGGTTTCATCTTTGAAAACATAAAGAAAATGGATACAAGCATGCTAAAACACAACATACAAAAAATGGATAGCAGTTACAAAAAATGGATAGCAGTTACAAAATATAATCATCACTTCTGTTGAATACAATAACTAAACAGAACTGTACTGTGACTGAATAAATAATAGAGCTTTCTTACAGCAGTGCAACGTAGATTTGGCGAATACTGAAGCATCCTCGATACAAGATCCACTGCTTCAGATTGCATACTTTTGTGAAAGATCTGGATATTACATAAGTATTAATATTTATCGATTACAAATCATGAGAATCAGAGGAAATTAGGGAGTAAACAGCTACTAACCTTGTGTCATGGGTGGGCTTTAATTTGAGGAAATTTGAATTCATTTTTAACAATGTTTTATCAACCAAAGGCACACCAGTAACCTCTTTCAACGGCTGAATATGTTTTATCTCGACACCATGTAAATAATGAACCCCTGTTGCAGCCAAACCATGAATATATTGTATAGAAAAAGTTCAAGTTTTGAATTAAATATCATTGTTACATGGAAAAAAAACTTGATGATTGAATCCTAGTTTAACCTTTGGAATGACACTCATACGACACTTGTATACAAGCACTTCTTATTGTTTAATTTGTGTTAAAACTGAAAATTTTACACTCTAAACTTTACTATGGAAAATCTTAAACAGGGAACAAAGCAACTCACTTGGAACTCCCTTAATTTGAATCATCAACAATCCTTAAGAGGCGCTACTTCAGTGGACGACTCTATCTGAAATAAAATAGTGAAAAAGTTAGAGCAATGATTGAATGTGTGTTTTAGTTTCAAAAGTTCAACATCAAGAACTTGAAATCCATTGGAATATCTAAGTAAGAGAGCATGTTTGAAAGAAGATAGACCAAGCTCTAGCCTGTCAAAGCAAGCCCAAAGCACCTGTTTGACAAAAAAATAAATGTCAATAATTCTGACATCTCTGTTCATAAATAATAAATTTACCATAGAGTAATGTTGATTAAAATACAAGTCCGCTGCTACGGTATGGGATCAGTAAATTATTTTGTATCAAACATGACGTCATAATTGATGTTTCTTTAGAGTACCAGATATCCAGTACTCTATTGCACCACATTATAAGATATAACAATCAACAATACTCTACAGATATGCAATTTCATTTCAACCGTTGATTTATCCACCGTCTTTTGAAATTACTTACTTAACTCCCTAAAGAGAAGTTGGACCCTTGTCTGACTTCATCATCAAACAAACCAGTATCACATTAATTTTGTCTAAACAATAAGATATAAGATATATAGACAATTATAAGATATATAGCAATACTCTATGAGTACCTATTTGGTAAAATAATGTCTAAAACAATTATGTGACTAAACATTAGTAATCAATTAAACATGTTTTAGTCAGGAAACACGACGAACGATAAATGATAATACAATTAGAAACAATTCTCTTCATGCATCAGACACACATCAATCTCTTCATACCAAATAGATTTGTGATTTGTCCCCACTAATTGACACAGCCTTCAGACCCCTAAAGACATTTAAAAGTAGCTTATACAATTATACCACAATAACTTAGAGCTGTAACCAAAGGTATATATTGTTTTAAAAAAATTTAGCATATTGCTACAATAGTAAAAAAGTACCCTTGCTGAAGCATTTTTTTCAACTCGTGTGGTTTCCCATTTGTACAAAACAAAAACCAATACTCAATTCCTGAAAAAGATACAAGATCTTAGTAAAAAGAGGGAGTTGACAGCCTTAACAAAGACCCAATTGAATGAACAGAGAATCACAGGAAGACATACTTCTGAGATTTGTGGTACTTCTCTAATAAAGCAAGCAAATGCTTATCACGTAAACGCTCATCCAAGACCTATGAATGTAACAGGGATTATTGATATTAGTTAAAAGCATACACAAAATTACATATCAAAATGTAAATTTGACAACATTCACACCTCAACTATTTGCATGACATCATGATTGGCAGATAAATCCTCTGAGCCTACAACAACCTGTCACAGGTTTAAATATCTCCTCTTTGGAAATCAATGACCATATAAGGGATAGTATATATTAAAAAATGATGTGAATGATTTTCGAAAGATTTTTTCATAGAGATTCCGTGCAGCATAGTCGCTGAAAATGAAGAGAAAACTGTAGAACCTTTGATGGGGATAAATGCCATTTCTTTTGAATATAACCTGTTAAGTCACCCTGTGAAATAAACATCAATATGAGCATTGAAATGTTAGTCATGTACGCATCTGCATTTCAAAATTGTGTTTCACTATGCTACTTCCACTAAATTTTTTCCATTTGCTAAATTTTACCAGCTCCGATGCTCCTCTTTGTCACTATGCTACTTCCACTAAATTTTTTCCATTTGCTAAATTTTACCAGCTCCGATGCTCCTCTTTGTCAAAATTATCTCCACTAAATTTTACCAATAACCTACAAAACACACGGGAGATTTGTGAAAATAAAGTAACATAACAGTTTGACTTTGATATATTATCTACAAATGTATGACTTTGGAAATGGTTATGATTAAAGTTAAAACGTTTTTATAATCCGACGATTATTTTGGGATAACAACATTATGGAATTCTTACCTCTCCTTCTATGCAGCAAATATAAGACAAGATTGGATGTGTGGCATCACACAGGAAAAACAGATCCATTAGAAGAACCCGTAAAATAAATTATGTCAACTCCAGCATCTTTAACTGTGGACAATTGGCTGGGAACACCTCCAGTTAAGGGCCAATTTGTAAAGCTAGCTGAGCCAGGTTTTGTGCTAGTTTTCAGAATTGAGGCTACATAAGATAAATGAAAAAATAAGTTGAAAAACCACGAGATGAACAAAGATCGGACACCGGGTTTTGCATAAAATACTGGCAGACAAAAAATTACCTCAGCTAGAGTTTTCGATGAGTTTAACTGACTCGGCAACTTGATGAGTTTTGCAACGGTCAAAGATGGATTGGCCATAGGTATTAGCACCGGAAACTCCTGCGCAGATACAAATGATGTCCTATTCTGCTGAGACAATAACGCAGACAAGCAATCATTATCGTAATAGTGTATTTGTCCAGGGTTTGTTAGCACAAAAAGATCGTCTTTGCTATTCAAATCCCTTGATCCTAGACTTGGAAGTAAAATCAAGTTTGCGAAAGTGCCGTTAAGTGTAAGATCTGCACGACCGATGCATCTTAAGGACTCCATCCCAGATGACCATTCAAGAGTTAAAACCAGTAACGACGAGACACTTTAAAGTTTATAGGACCAATAAAGATAAAATGAGTAAAAATCAATTTAAAATGAAATGATAAACATTGATAAAGAAATAACTCACAGTCAAAATAGAGCGATGAACAATTCACACAAGCTAACTGATTTTCACTCTGAGTTTTCGAAATCAGGCTCATGATTGTCATTGCTTTGGTAAAATACCAATAAGTAGCTATCTAGTTAACAATTTCAATGATGAAAATTCAATTTTTTTAGCAAAAAGTGAAATATAATGAAGTTAGGAATTAGGATACAACCATGACAATTGCTTCACTTGCAGCCAATGCAACAATATCAGCACAAGAAACCACTCCTGGACAAGATTCTTCTAATTTTGCATTAGTGTTTTCCATTAAAACTCCTGATGGGATCCTGTAAACAATAACAACATCATAAACATATGAGATTAAAGGCCTGAATATCAAACTGCTCTGATTTGTTACATTATAGAAAACTCGTGTTGTTTCCTTAATGAACATTACATAGAAGGTATTACAAACTTATAAGTGAAAGAAACTGCATAGGTTCAGAGCACTCAATTCCCACTCCTTAGCTCGAATATATCGCGGGCAAGTAACTAAGTAGTGATTTTGTTTGTGTTGTACTATATTTGCTTGTGAGAAAGAGAGAGGCGAAGAAATGAACACTTCATCCTCCTTCACCATCTAAGGATAAAACCACATCATGAAATGCAACCAACGCTGGATGATGTGATATGGTAATGCATGATGTTCCCATGGCCCGAACTTTAGCACAAAACCGCGCTTCCATGTCAGTAGTGACAGCACTTGTGCACTCATCAAGAATATCAAATTTAGGTTTGTGGTAGAAAATTCTTGCCATGCCCAATCTCTGTTGCTCACCCAACGAAATTTCAGCGCCCCAGTTTACCTATTTTTCAGACGGGTAACGTTCCATTAGGTATTCAAGGTCAACCTGGAACACATACTCGTGTAACTTTAGTGAATGATAACAATATGTCAACAAAATTATCAATAAACTACTACAGATGTACATGGCATTGAGAAAGATATAGGGTTAGCTGTGAACTTTACATTTTTCAAAAGCTCCACCATCCCATAATCTGTGAGTGGTTTAACCTCTTGATTGGCAGTAAGAGGATAAATCAACTGATCACAAAGTGTTCCCACAGCAGTGTATGGTCTTTGAGGTACATAGAAAATCTCTTTATTAAGATCAGAGCCAAAGCCAGGTTTCCCAATATGTCCAGATATCAAAGGCCAAAGACCGCCTAAAGCACGGAAAAGCGAGCTCTTTCCACTTCCATTTGGACCTTCAGCAAAAGAATTGCCAATAACATGTCAAACTATCAACAATTACAAATAATATTTTACAACAACTTTTGCAACAGAAGAAATGTATAATAAAATAACATCGAGAAGAGAGTTTAGCTGGCTACCTGTAATCAAAAGATTTGATCCTGGTTCAACCTTGAGAGACAGATCATCCACCACATTACCAGTAGGGGTCACAACCTGATTTTTGGGAGCAAAGTCACTATTAAAACATTAAAACCATTTTCCAAGAACAAAACATGAACATAATTATGCTAAACAGAGGCAAAAACACATATAATGTATCAGCATCTCGATGCATAAAATACAACACTACCAATCGAAACCGAAACAAACTCGAACCCATTCGTAACAGCAATCGACTTCGAAAATGAAAATTAATAGACAAATATTTTTAGCTAATTTGCTGGGACTTAACAACTTAACAAAATAAGCTCAGTTAAGAACAACACAATCACAACCAAAATTACAGAAATGATACTTAATTGTTTCTAATTAATCAAATCAAGTACCAGAAGCTTGTCTAAGCCTTTAGATTCCGAACAAGTAGGCGAAGATTTCCCAGCAGTTTCATATTGAACTTTCGTCTTCTTCTTGGTCGGGTGACGAGATTTCCCAGCAGTTTCATATTGAACTTTCGTCTTCTTCTTAGTCGGTGACGAGATTTCCCAGCAGTTTCATTCCGAACAAGTTGACGAGATTGAAGATGGATGAAAGAAAGAAGAAGAATGAGGATGGAGCAGTTAGGTCTGAAAAAGGAGATTGGGAAAAAAGGTATTGTTGGAGAGAGAGGGGGATGTTGGACGAATAGAGGGATGGTGTGTTACCCGGTAAAAGCATGTCCAAAATTTGAAAAAGAATTTCAAAATTACTTCTGCCAAGTGGCAAAATGACGGCATTGTAATTGGAGAGTGATTGTTCAATTAGTAAAAGACTTATAAGGGCTTTTTTAATAGGGTAATTAAAATTTACTGAAAGAGTAATTAAGAGGGTTTGGTAGCATTTTCTATTTATAGGTAGTTAGTTGATTTGATATTTGATATTTATGCACAAACAAAATAATCTGAATTTTTAGATTTAAATTCACTTTTTGTTCTTCTTTGTTTAGATGTTTTTAAGTTTCTGTTTTCATATTTTAAAATACAGAGTTTTTAGTCCCTCTACTTATTTTCTTTGAGGTTTTTTTGTCCCTTCCACTTTCAGAGACATGACAATGATTATTAGAATACATAAATTATTTTTAATGATATAACAATGATGATTAGAATAATTTATTATTTAATATTTTTATAAAATAAATTAAAAATAATTTTAATTAATTTTTTTTAAAAAGTAATTAATTAAAATATTAAAAAGTTTTATGGGCCTATAGCCATACAGTTCTCAAAGGCCCATTATTATCCCAACCCATTTAACAAATAACTTATATGTTTAAGCTTTATAAACTTATACAAGGGTTTATAAAGTTTTAAACATATTGTTTTTATTAAGTTTAAATATAAAATGACTACTGTAAGAGAGTTGGGCTGACAATGGACTTTTGAGAACTTAAACTATAGTGAAATGATATTGAAGCCTAAATATTTTTCTTAATTAATTAACTTCTAAACAAACATAACTAAAGTTATTAATTATTAATTTATTTTATAAAAATATTAAATAATAAATTATCCTACTCTCATCACTACTAATTTATTAAAAATAATTTTGGTATCTTAGTCATCACATGTTTACAAAAGTGGACAAGATTAAAAAAATTTGAAGGAAAGTATAGTTGAAGGATCAAAGAGCTGGATTTTGAAATAAGAGAATCAAAAAATTAAAACACCTAAATAGAGAGAGAGAGAGAGAGAGAGAGAGAGAGAGAGAGAGAGGAGAGAGAGAGAGAGAGAGAGAGAGAGAGAGAGAGAGAGGAGAGAGAGAGAGAGAGAGAGAGAGAGAGAGGAGAGAGAGAGAGAGAGAGGAGAGAGAGAGAGAGAGAGGAGAGGAGAGAGAGAGAGAGAGAGAGAGAGAGAGAGAGAGAGAGAGAGAGAGAGGAGGAGAGAGAGAGAGGAGAGAGAGAGATGAGGAAGAGAGAGAGAGAGAGAGAGAGAGAGAGAGAGAGAGAGAGTATTTTTAAGTAAAAAAAATATTATTTTGATTTTTTTTTATAATATGTGATTGGGATAAAAAGTTGTTTTATGATTTAATGAGGGATAAAAATTCCATATTTTTGTTTAATCTCCTGCCGCATGATTTTGTCTAGTCCCATGATTAGTTTCAATATCAAACAAAGTATAAAGAATTTGTCATTTTTCCGTCCCTCATTTTATGCAAGAACATAACTTTGAAGAAAAAATAATTATACTACTAAAAAAAATTGTCATCT